>CM067842.1:721742795-726542795 GCA_034509565.1 Triticum monococcum
TAAGCCTTGCAAGCATTGCAACTAATGAGTTAGTTGCGGGATGATGTATTACGGAACGAGTAAAGAGACTTGCCGATAATGAGATTGAACTAGGTATTGGATACCGACGATCGAATCTCGGGCAAGTAACATACCGATGACAAAGGGAACAACGTATGTTGTTATGCGGTCTGGTCGATAAAAGATCTTCGTAGAATATGTAGGAGCCAATATGGGCATCCAGGTCCCGCTATTGGTTATTGACCGGAGATGTGTCTCGGTCATGTCTACATTGTTCTCGAACCCGTAGGGTCCGCATGCTTAAGGTTTCGATGACAGTTATATTATGAGTTTATGAGTTTTGATGTACCGAAGGAGTTCGGAGTCCCGGATGAGATCGGGGACATGACGAGGAGTCTCGAAATGGTCGAGACGTAAATATCGATATATTGGACGACTATATTCGGACATCGAAAAGGTTCCGAGTGATTCGGGTATTTTTCGGAGTACCGGGTAGTTACGGGAGAAGCAATGGGCCTTGATGGGCTTTAGTGGGAAGAGGAGAAAGGGCCAAGGGGCTGCTGTGCCCCCCCCCCCTCCCCTCTGGTCCGAATTGGACTAGGGAAAAGGGGGCCGGCCACCTTTCCTTCTCCTCTACTTCCTTCTCCCTTCCTCCCCTCTTGGTGGACTCCTACTAGGACTTGGAGTCCTAGTAGGACTCCACATCCTGGCCACACCAATTGCCTTGGCCGGCCTCCTCCTCCTCCATCCTTTATATACTGAGGCAAGGGGCACCCTAGAGACACAAGTTGATCCACGTGATCATATTCTTAGCCGTGTGCGGTGCCCCCTTCCACCATAATCCTTGATAATATTGTAGCGGTGCTTAGGCGAAGCCCTGCGGCGGTAGTACATCAAGATCGTCACCACGCCGTCGTGCTGACGGAACTCTTCCCCGACACTTTGCTGGATCGGAGTCCGGGGATCGTCATCGAGCTGAACGTGTGCTAGAACTCGGAGGTGCCGTAGTTTCGGTGCTTGATCGGTCGGGCCGTGAAGACGTACGACTACATCAACCGCGTTATCATAACGCTTCCGCTATCGGTCTACGAGGGTACATAGACAACACTCTCCCCTCTCATTGCTATGCATCACCATGATCTTGTGTGTGCGTAGGAATGCTTTTGAAATTACTACGTTCCCCAACAGTGGCATCCGAGCCAAGGTTTTATGGTTTGATGTTATGTGCACGAGTAGAACACAAGTGAGTTGTGGGCGATATAAGTCATACTGCCTACCAGCATGTCATACTTTGGTTCAGCGGTATTGTTGGGTGAAGCGGCCCGGACCGACATTACGCGTACACTTACGCGAGACCGGTTCTCCCGACGTGCTTTGCACATAGGTGGCTTGCGGGTGACTGTTTCTCCAACTTTAGTTGAACCGAGTCTGGCTACGCCCGGTCCTTGCGAAGGTTAAAACGACATCAACTTGACAAACTATCATTGTGGTTTTGATGCGTAGGTAAGATTGGTTCTTGCTTAAGCCCGTAGCAGCCACGTAAAACTTGCAACAAACAAAGTAGAGGACGTCTAACTTGTTTTTGTAGGGCATGTTGTGATGTGATATGGTCAAGACATGATGCTAAATTTTATTGTATGAGATGATCATGTTTTGTAACCGAGTTATCGGCAACTGGCAGGAGCCATATAGTTGTCGCTTTATTGTATGCAATGCAATCGCGCTGTAATGCTTTACTTTATCACTAAGCGGTAGCGATAGTCGTGGAAGCATAAAAGTGGCGAGACGACAATGATGCTGCGATGGAGATCAAGGTGTCGCGCCGGTGACGATGGTGATCATGACGGTGCTTCGGAGATGGAGATCACAGGCACAAGATGATGATGGCCATATCATATCACTTATATTGATTGCATGTGATGTTTATCTTTTATGCATCTTATCTTGCTTTGATTGACGGTAGCATTATAAGATGATCTCTCACTAAATTATCAAGAAGTGTTCTCCCTGAGTATGCACCGTTGCGAAAGTTCTTTGTGCTGAGACACCACGTGATGATCGGGTGTGATAGGCTCTACGTTCAAATACAACGGGTGCAAAACAGTTGCACACGCGGAATACTCAAGTTATACTTGACGAGCCAAGTATATACAGATATGGCCTCGGAACACGGAGACCGAAAGGTCGAGCGTGAATCATATAGTAGATATGATCAACATAGTGATGTTCACCAATGAAACTACTCCATCTCATGTGATGATCGGACATGGTTTAGTTGATTTGGATCATGTGATCACTTAGAGGATTAGAGGGATGTCTATCTAAGTGGGAGTTCTTAAGTAATATGATTAATTGAACTTAAATTTATCATGAACTTAGTCCTGGTAGTATTTTGTAAATCATGTTGTAGATCAATAGCTCGCGTTGTTGCTTCCCTGTGTTTATTTTGATATGTTCCTAGAGAAATTGTGTTGAAAGATGTTAGTAGCAATGATGCGGATTGGATCTGTGATATGAGGTTTATCCTCATTGCTGCACAGAAAAATTATGTCCTTGATGCACCGCTAGGTGACAGACCTATTGCAGGAGCAGATGCAGACGTTATGAACGTTTGGCTAGCTCAATATGATGACTACTTGATAGTTTAGTGCACCATGCTTAACGGCTTAGAATCGGGACTTCAAAGACGTTTTGAACGTCATGGACCATATGAGATGTTCCAGGAGTTGAAGTTAATATTTCAAGCAAATACCCAAGTTGAGAGATATGAAGTCTCCAACAAGTTCTATAGCTAAAAGATGGAGGAGAATCGCTCAACTAGTGAGCATGTGCTCAGATTGTCTGGGTACTACAATCGCTTGAATCAAGTGGGAGTTAATCTTCCAGATAAGATAGTGATTAACAGAATTCTCTAGTCACCATGACCAAGTTAGTAGAACTTCATGATGAACTGTAGTATGGAAGGGATGACGAAAATGACTCCCGAGCTTTTCATGATGATGAAATCAATGAAGGTAGAAATCAAGAAAAACATCAAGTGTTGATGGTAGACAAGACCACTAGTTTCAAGAAAAGGGCAGAGGGAAGAAGGGGAACTTCAAGAAGAACGACAAGCAAGTTGCTGCTTAAGTGAAGAAGCCCAAGTTTGGTCCTAAGCCTGAGACTAAGTGCTTCTACTGCAAAGGGACTGGTCACTGGAAGCGGAACTACCCCAAGTGATTGGCGGATAAGAAGGATGGCAAAGTGAACAAAGGTATATTTGATATACAGATTATTGATGTGTATTTTACTAGTGTTCATAGCAACCCCTCGGTATTTGATACTGGTTCAGTTGCTAAGAGTAGTAACTCAAACAGGAGTTGCATAATGAACAGAAAAATAGTTAAGGGTGAAGTAACGATGTGTGTTGGAAGTAGTTCCAAGATTGATATGATCATCATCGCACACTCCCTATACTTTCGGGGTTAGTGTTGAAACTAAATAAGTGTTATTTGGTGTTTGCGTTGAGCATGAATATGATTTGATCATGTTTATTGCAATACGGTTATTCATTAAAGTCAGAGAATAATTGTTGTTCTGTTTACATGAATAAAACCTTCGATGGTTACACACCCAATGAAAATAGTTCGTTGGATCTCGATCATAGTGATACACATAATCATAATATTGAAACCAAAAGATGCAAAGTTAATAATGATAGTGCAACTTATTTGTAGCACTGCCGTTTAGGTCATATTGGTGTAAAGCGCATGAAGAAACTCCATGCTGATGGGCTTTTGGAATCACTTGATTATGAATTAGTTGATGCTTGCGAACCATGCCTCATGGGCAAGATGACTAAGACTCTGTTCTTCGGAACAATGCAGCGAGCAACAGATTTGTTGGAAATCATACATACTGATGTATGTGGTCCGATGAATATTGAGGCTCGCGATAGGTATCATTATTTTCTGATCTTCACAGATGATTTGAGCAGATATGAGTATATCTACTTGATGAAACATAAGTCTGAAACATTTGAAAAGTTCAAAGAATTTCAGAGTGAAGTGGAGAATCATCGTAACAAGAAAATAAGGCTTCTACGATCTGATCGCGGAGACAAATATTTGAGTTATGAGTTTGATCTTCAATTAAAACAATGTGGAATAGTTTCACAAATTCGTGCCACCCGGAACACCACAGCATAATGGTGTGTCCGAACGTCATAGCCGTACTTTATTAGATATAGTGAAAATCTATGATGTTTCTTACCGATTTACCACTATCGTTTTTGAGGTTATGCATTAAAGATAGCTGCATTCACGTTAAAAAGGGGGCACCATCTAAGTCCGTTGAGACGACACAATCTGAACTGTGGTTTAGCAAGAAACCAAAGTTGTCGTTTCTTAAAGTTTGGGGTTGTGATGCTTATGTGAAAAAGTTTCATCCTAATAAGCTCAAAACCAAAACGGAGAAATATGTCTTCATAGGATACCCAAAAGGAGACTGTTGGGTACACCTTCTATCACAGATCCTAAGGCAAGACATTCGTTGCTTATAATGGATCCTTTCTAGAGAAGGAGTTTCTCTTGAAAGAAGTGAGTGGGAGGAAAGTAGAACTTGATAAGGTAATTGTACCTTCTCCCTTATTGGAAAGTAGTTCATCACAGAAATCTGTTCCTGTGACTACTACACCAATTAGTGAGGAAGCTAATGATGATGATCATAAAACTTCAGATCAAGTTACTACCGAATCTCGTAGGTAAACCAGAGTGAGATCCGCACCAGAGTGGTACAGTAATCCTATTCTGGAAATCATGTTACTAGAACATGACGAACTTGTGAACTATGAGGAAGCGATGATGAGCCCAGATTCCGCAAAATGGCTTGAGGCCATGAAATCTGAGATGGGATTCATGTATGAAAACAAAGTATGGACTTTGGTTGACTTGCCCGATGATCGGCAAGCCATAGAAAATAAATGGATCTTCAAGAGGAAGACGGACGTTGATAGTAGTGTTACTATCTACAAAGCTAGAATTGTCGCAAAAGGTTTTCGACAAGTTCAAAAGTGTTGACTACGATGAGAGTTTCTCACTCGTATCTATGCTTAAGTCTGTCTGAATCATGTTAGCAATTGCCGCATTTTATGAAATCTGGCAAATGGATAAACAAAACTACATTCCTTAATGGATTTCTTAAAGAAGAGTTGTATATGATGCAACCAGTAGGTTTTGTCAATCCTAAAGGTGCTAAAAAAATATGCAAGCTCCAGCGATTCATCTATGGACTGGTGCAAGCATCTCAGAGTTGGAATACACGCTTTGATAAGTTGATCAAAGCATATAGTTTTATACAGACTTGCGGTGAAGCCTGTATTTACAAGAAAGTGAGTGGGAGCACTACAGCATTTCTGATAAGTATATGTGAATGACATATTGTTGACCGGAAATAATGTAGAATTATTCTGTAAAGCATAAAGGAGTGTTTGAAAGGAGTTTTTCAAAGAAAGACATCGGTGAAGCTACTTACATATTGAGCATCAAGATCTATAGAGATAGATCAAAACGCTTGATACGTTTTTTCAATAAATACATACCTTGACAAGATTTTGAAGTAGTTCAAAATGGAACAGTCAAAGAAAGAGTTTCTTGCCTATGTTACAAGGTGTGAAATTGAGTAAGACTCAAAGCCCGACCACGGCAGAAGATAGAAAGAGAATGAATGTCATTCCCTATGCCTTGGTCATAGGTTCTATAAAGTATGCCATGATGTGTACCAGATCTATTGTATACCCTACCACTGAGTTTGGCAAGGGAGTACAATAGTGATCTAGGAGTAGATCACTGGACAGTGGTCAAAATTATCCTTAGTGGAATAAGGATATGTTTCTCGATTATGGAAGTGAAAAAAGGTTAGTCGTAAAGGGTTACGCCAATGCAAGTTTTGACACTAATCTAGATGACTCTAAGTCTCGGTCTAGATACATATTGAAAGTGGGAGCAATTAGCTAGAGTAGCTCCATGTAGAGCATTGTTGACATAAAAATTTGCAAAATACATGCGGATTTGAATGTGGCAGACCTGTTGACTAAAATTCTCTCACAAGCAAAACATGATCACACCTTAGTACTCTTTGGGTGTTAATCACATAGCGATGTGAACTAGATTACTGAATCCAGTAAACCCTTTGGGTGTTGGTCACATGGCGATGTGAACTATGGGTGTTAATCACATGGTGATGTGAACTATTGTTGTTAAATCACATGACGATGAACTAGATTATTGACTCTACTGCAAGTGGGAGACTGAAGGAAATATGCCCTAGAGGCAATAATAAAGTTATTATTTATTTCCTTATTTCAAGATAAATGTTTATTATTCATGCTAGAATTGTATTAACCGGAAACATAATACATGTGTGAATACATAGACAAACAGAGTGTCACTAGTATGCCTCTACTTGACTAGCTCGTTAATCAAAGATGGTTATGTTTCCCAACCATGAACAAAGAGTTGTTATTTGATTAACGGGATCACATTATTAGATGAATGATCTGACTGACATGACCCATTCCATTAGCTTAGCACCCGATCGTTTAGTATGTTGCTATTGCTTTCTTCATGACTTATACATGTTCCTATGACTATGAGATTATGCAACTCCCGTTTGCCGGAGGAACACTTTGTGTGCTACCAAACATCACAACGTAACTGGGTGATTATAAAGGAGCTCTACAGGTGTCTCCAAAGGTACATGTTGGGTTGGCGTATTTCGAGATTAGGATTTGTCACTCCGATTGTCGGAGAGGTATCTCTGGGCCCTCTCGGTAATGCACATCACTTAAGCCTTGCAAGCATTGCAACTAATGAGTTAGTTGCGGGATGATGTATTACGGAACGAGTAAAGAGACTTGCCGGTAAGGAGATTGAACTAGGTATTGGATACCGACGATCGAATCTCGGGCAAGTAACATACCGATGACAAAGGGAACAACGTATGTTGTTATGCGGTCTGACCGATAAAGATCTTCGTAGAATATGTAGGAGCCAATATGGGCATCCAGGTCCCGCTATTGGTTATTGACCAGAGAGGTGTCTCGGTCATGTCTACATAGTTCTCGAATCCGTAGGGTCTGCACGCTTAACGTTCGTTAACGATATAGTACTATGTGAGTTATATTGGACGACTATATTCGGACATCGGAAAGGTTCCGAGTGATTCGGGTATATTTCAGAGTACCGGTAGTTACGGGAGAAGCAATGGGCCTTGATGGGCTTTAGTGGGAAGAGGAGAAAGGGCCAAGGGGCTGCTGCGCCCTCCCCCCCCCCCCTCCCCTCTGGTCCGAATTGGACTAGGGAAAAGGGGGCCGGCCACCTTTCCTTCTCCTCTACTTCCTTCTCCCTTCCTCCCCTCTTGGTGGACTCCTACTAGGACTTGGAGTCCTAGTAGGACTCCACATCCTGGCCGCACCAATTGCCTTGGCCGGCCTCCTCCTCCTCCATCCTTTATATACTGAGGCAAGGGGCACCCTAGAGACACAAGTTGATCCACGTGATCATATTCTTAGCCGTGTGCGGTGCCCCCTTCCACCATAATCCTCGATAATATTGTAGCGGTGCTTAGGCGAAGCCCTGCGACGGTAGTACATCAAGATTGTCACCACGCCGTCGTGCTGACGGAACTCTTCCCCGACACTTTGCTGGATCGGAGTCCGGGGATCGTCATCGAGCTGAACGTGTGCTAGAACTCGGAGGTGCCATAGTTTCGGTGCTTGATCGGTCGGGCCATGAAGACGTACGACTACATCAACCGCGTTATCATAACGCTTCCGCTATCGGTCTACGAGGGTACGTAGACAACACTCTCCCCTCTCGTTGCTATGCATCACCATGATCTTGCGTGTGCGTAGGAATTTTTTTGAAATTACTACGTTCCCCAATAGTTGGTAGATAAGGCTCTTATGATTGAAGGGAAACAACAGCAGATTGAGAGCCATAAGAGGAAGTATGGACAAGGAAGGTATAATTCAGGAGCTCAGCAGAAGCCTCGCCTAACCCCGAACTCGGGAGGACTTGTTCATAACCATGGAGGCCACACCCACAATGGAGGAAGTACTCATAATCATACTGGCCCAAGGAATGGGAATGGAGCAAGCAACAATCAAAACCGCCCCAATCCAGCCACACCCGCCAAGAATGACCTAAGCCACGTTACTTGTTTCAAGTGCGGGAAGACTGGACACTATGCCGCGGACTGCCCTGAAGCAAAGAATAGAAACAGTAACGGGAGCGCTGGAAAGAAGCCCAATCCATTCAACAAAGGACAAATGAACCACGTTAACGTGGAGGAGGTTGAAGAGCAGCCAGACGCGGTTATTGGTAAGTTTTTGGTTAACTCTTTTACCGTCCTTGTTCTTTTTGATACTGGTGCATCGTATTCATACATATCAAGGGGATTCGTGGATAAGTTTAAACTGCCAACCCAAACCCTTAGGACCCCTCTATTAGTAAGTTCACCTGGAGCAGAGTATATGGCTAGTCGATGGTGCGGCCAGATACCCTTAACCATTGGTAGCCATGTTTTCCCGTCCGATCTAATAATCTTGGAGTCACAAGGATTGTATGTGATATTAGGCATGGACTGGATGTCAAAGTATGGAGGAAGCATTGACTGTGTTAGTAAGTCAATTTGTCTCACCACCCCTAAGGGAAAAAGGATTAAGTATGTATCTAGGAATGTGCCTAGGATGCAACTTAATCTTCAAGGAAAGAGGCCAACGCATGTGATTAGCAGCCTGCTAAAGGAAGCGATCCGCAGCGTTTCGCCGTCCTTGATTACAATATACATATCTCATACCCTTTTACCCTCTTTTTGTCCTATTCATTTTGTTGCATCACTCTGGGATCAAGTCAAAATTTGGGATTCTGGAAAAGCTGCCGTTGATCAAGAGGGGAGCTCTTGTTTATGCACCTAGCGATGACTATAAGCACTGAAGTGAGTCGAAAGAGCATTATCATCATCGCCTCTCTCTTACCAGAGCCGAACAAACCTTGTTCTATTAGACAGTCAGAAAGTCATTGTGCTAAGGTCCCACGGGCCGGACTGGCATGCCAGAACACAACCGTCGTCAATGAACAAAGCGTATATCAAGAGATCAAACTTGTAAACACACAAACGAAGACTAGATCAACACAGATCCACAAAAGACCAACACCGATCAAACCCATGATATCTGATGGAGACACACCTCCACATACCCTCCGACGACATTATAGACACACCATCTAGACGGGCATCGGACGTGGGAGACATTATTCGTACTAGGGCGCATCGCCGCCGCCGCACAATCCAACCAAGACGTTTAACCAAACAAAAACAAGAGCAGAGAGTCCCTCCTGTCAATGGGGAGCCAGGGTCCTCCACACCTCCCCGACCCAAAGCCATCGGGTGCTTGGGGGTGGGGGCGCCGACAAAAGGAGGAAAAAACCTAACTGCGTGGGAGTCACCTAATGACTACGTATTAATTAGCATAATCATTCCGTCCAATCATTGAGACGTAAATGCAAACCTATGATTTGTTGCACTTCTATTATGTCTTAGTAGATCTCTTTCCGTCCTATGGTGATTGGTGATTTTTTACATGCAATGTAGGTATATAAGTACAGTACACTCTGTGTACTAGCGTAGCAGGTTTTCAGGGCAACATTGCTAGGATGCAACTTAATCTTCAAGGAAAGAGGCCAAAGCATGTGCTTAGCAGCCTGCTTAAGGAAGCGATCCGCAGCGTTTCGCCGTCCTTGATTACAACACATATCTCGTACCCTTTTACTCTCTCATCCTATTCATTTTGTTGCATCATTCTGGAATCAAGTCAAATTTTGACAATCTGGAAAAGCTGCCATTGATCAAGACGGGAGCTCTTGTTTATGCACCGAGCGATAACTATAAGCACTGAAACGAGTTGAAAGAGCGTCACCATCCTCTTTCCTCAGGGGATTGATCTTTGCCCCAGGAACTGATGGCAGTTCTTTGTTTGGTGCTACTCTTTCATTCATGGATATGAGCGCTTCTATATTGTGGCTTTGGGCGCAGTTACTTGGTCTATCTGGCTGGCACGGAACAGTGCTACCTTTGAGAAGAGGATGATTAAATCTCCTTTCGAGATTGTTTTTACGGTGATTTCCTTTCTTCTATATTGGGCAGGGCTTCAAGTGGGAGACGACGTCAGGCAGCTTCGAGCAGGGGCGGAGACGATTCGCGACGGGACGATGATGCTGATGCGAGCCTGTGATGCGACTATCAAGATTGGAGACTGAACAAAAAGCACAGCAGATCCTTCCCAACACCCCATGCTTTTGTTGTTCTCTTATGCCTGCTCAATTGAAAGATGACCGATACGAGCTACGGCTCCTGGTGTTTTGCTGTCTTACAAACTTGTGGCTTTTGGCTGTCAATTGTAATAGGTCTAGATGAATGGTTCTACTAGGTTTTCGCCCCATAGCGCCCGTTTCGACGGCGGGCGGGTGTCGTGGGTTTTCTAGTAGTGCGTTGAACTCGCTCTCCCCTTCTCCCTGTTCTTAGACTCATCTATGTTTCAGACTGTTGTATTTCCGTTCTAAGTAATGGACAGGGGGTTAGCCCGGTTAAAAAAAATAGCATAATTATTCCGTCCAATCATTCAGAGGTAAATGCAGACCTGTGATTTGTTGCACTTCCGTTATGTCTTAGTAGATCTCTTTTTGCCCTATGGTGATTGGTGATTTTTTAAGGTGATTTTAATTGTATGTTATGAACTTAATATATGTTGCTATCCTTTGGTGGTTCAATATATAAGCGTGCATGTATGTGAACCATACTTCAGAGTTAGTAGTATGTTGAGATAAGTATGCATAGAGCAGCCAGAGTGAAAATGTTAACGAGTCTAAGTATAGAAGTTGATGCATATGGTTGGGTTTTATCTTAATAAATTATTAGTTGTTGTGGATGTTGGCTAAGGGCATCTCCAATGCTGACCCGCAAACTATACACCGCATTCGTTCGCAGGCAAAAGGGGACTAGCCTGCGGACATGGATGCGGGAGCCGGCCATGAAGGAAATATGCCCTAGAGGCAATAATAAAGTTATTATTTATTTCCTTATATATCATGATAAATGTTTATTATTCATGCTAGAATTGTATTAACCGGAAACATAATACATGTGTGAATACATAGACAAACTTAGTGTCACTAGTATGCCTCTACTTGACTAGCTTGTTAATCAAAGATGGTTATGTTTCCTAACCATGAACAATGTGTTGTTATTTGATTAACGAGGTCGCATCATTAGTTGAATGATCTGATTGACATGACCCATTTCATTAGCTTAGCACCCGATCGTTTAGTATGTTGCTATTGCTTTCTTCATGACTTATACATGTTCCTATGACTATGAGATTATGCAACTCCCGTTTACCGGAGGAACACTTTGTGTGCTACCAAACGTCACAACGTAACTGGGTGATTATAAAGGATCTCTACAGGTGTCTCCAAAGGTAGATGTTGGGTTGGCGTATTTCGAGATTAGGATTTGTCACTCCGATTGTCGGAGAGGTATCTCTGGGCCCTCACGGTAATGCACATCACATAAGCCTTGCAAGCATTGCGACTAATGAGTTAGTTGCGAGATGATGTATTACGGAACGAGTAAAGAGACTTGCCGGTAATGAGATTGAACTAGGTATTGGATACCGACGCTCGAATCTCGGGCAAGTAACATACCGATGACAAAGGGAACAACGTATGTTGTTATGCGGTCTGACCAATAAAGATCTTCGTAGAATATGTAGGAGCCAATATGGGCATCCAGATCCCGCTATTGGTTATTGACAGGAGATGTGTCTCAGTCATGTCTACATTGTTCTCGAACCGTAGGGTCCGCACGCTTAACGTTATGATGATAGTTATTATGAGTTTATGCATTTTGATGTACCGAAGTTAGTTCGGAGTCCCGGATGTGATCACGGACATGACGAGGAGTCTCGAAATGGTCGAGGCATAAAGATTGATATATTGGATGACTATATTCGGACACCGGAAGGGTTCCGGAAGAGTATCGGATAAAACCGGAGCACCGGGGGGTTACCGGAACCCCCCGGGGGGTTAATGGGCCTTATGGGCCTAAAGTGGAGAAGTGGGAGGGGCTGCCAGGGCAGGCCGCGCGCCCCCTCTTCCCCTGGTCCGAATTGGACTAGGAGGAAGGGGCGGCGCCCCCCTCTTTCCCTCTCTTCTCCACCAATCCTACTTGGACTAGGAAAAAGGGGGGAGTCCTACTCCCGGTAGGAGTAGGACTCCTCCTGTGCCACCATAGGGCCGGCCGAACCCCTCCCCCTTGGATACTTTATATACGGGGGCAGGGGGGCACCTATAGACACACAAGTTGATCATTGAGATCGTTCCTTAGCCGTGTGCGGTGCCCCCTGCCACCATATTCCACCTCGATCATATCGTTGTAGTGCTTAGGCGAAGCCCTGCGTCGGTAGAACATCAAGATCGTCATCACGCTGTCGTGCTGACGGAACTCCTCCCCGAAGCTTTGCTGAATCGGAGCCCGGGGATCGTCATCGAGCTGTACGTGTGCTAAGAACTCAGAGGTGCCGGGGTAACGGTGCTGGGATCGGTCAGATCGGGAAGAAGACGTACGACTACTTCCTCTATGTTGTGTCAACGCTTCCGTTGCGATCTACAAGGGTACGTAGATCACACTCTCCTCTTGTTGCTGTGCATCACCATGATCTTGCGTGTGCATAGGAATTTTTTTGAAATTACTACGTTCCCCAACAGTGGCATCCGAGCCTAGGTTTTATGGTTTGATGTTATTTGCATGAGTAGAACACAAGTGAGTTGTGGACGATATAAGTCATACTGCCTGCCAGCATGTCATACTTTGGTTCAGCGGTATTGTTGGACGAGACGACCTGGACCAACATTACGCGTACGCTTACGCGAGACCGGTTCCCCCGACGTGCTATGCACACAGGTGGCTTGCGGGCGACTGTCTCTCCAACTTTAGTTGAGCCGAGTGTGGCTACGCCCGGTCCTTGCGAAGGTTAAAACGGAGTCCATTTGACAAACTATTGTTGTGGTTTTGATGCGTAGGTGAGATTGGTTCTTTCTTAAGCCCGTAGCAGCCACGTAAAACTTGCAACAACAAAGTAGAGGACGTCTAACTTGTTTTTGCAGGGCATGTTGTGATGTGATATGGTCAAGGCATGATGCTAAATTTTATTGTATGAGATGATCATGTTTTGTAACTGAGTTATGGGCAACTGGCAGGAGCCATATGGTTGTCGCTTTATTGTATGCAATGCAATCGCAATGTAATGCTTTACTTTATCACTAAGCGGTAGCGATAGTCGTGGAAGCATAAGATTCGCGAGACGACAACGATGCTACGATGGAGATCAAGGTGTCGCGCCGGTGACGATGGTGATCATGACGGTGCTTCGGAGATGGAGATCACAAGCACAAGATAATGATGGCCATATCATATCACTTATATTGATTGCATGTGATGTTTATCTTTTATGCATCTTATCTTGCTTTGATTGAAGGTAGCATTATAAGATGATCTCTCACTAAATTATCAAGAAGTGTTCTCCCTGAGTATGCACCATTGCGAAAGTTCTTCGTGCTGAGACACCACGTGATGATCGGTGTGATAGGCTCTACGTTCAAATACAACGGGTGCAAAACAGTTGCACATGCGGAATACTCAGGTTATACTTGATGAGCCAAGCATATACAGATATGGCCTCGGAACACGGAGACCGAAAGGTCAAGCGTGAATCATATAGTAGATATGATCAACATAATGATGTTCACCGATGAAACTACTCCATCTCACGTGATGATCGGACATGGTTTAGTTGATTTGGATCACGTAATCACTTAGAGGATTATAGGGATGTCTATCTAAGTGGGAGTTCTTAAGTAATATGATTAATTGAACTTAAATTTATCATGAACTTGGTACTTGATAGTATCTTGCTTGTTTATGTTGATTGTAGATAGATGGCTCGTGTTGTTGTTCCGTTGAATTTTAATGCGTTCCTTGAGAAAGCAAAGTTGAAAGATGATGGTAGCAATTACATGGACTGGGTCCGTAACTTGAGGATTATCCTCATTGCTGCACAGAAGAATTACGTCCTGGAAGCACCGCTGGGTGCCAGGCCTGCTGCTGGAGCAACACCAGATGTTATGAACGTCTGGCAGAGCAAAGCTGATGACTACTCGATAGTTCAGTGTGCCATGCTTTACGGCTTAGAATCGGGACTTCAACGACGTTTTGAACGTCATGGAGCATATGAGATGTTTCAGGAGTTGAAGTTAATATTTCAAGCAAATGCCCGGATTGAGAGATATGAAGTCTCCAATAAGTTCTATAGCTGCAAGATGGAGGAGAACAGTTCTGTCAGTGAGCATATACTCAAAATGTCTGGGTATAATAATCACTTGATTCAATTGGGAGTTAATCTTCCAGATGATTGCGTCATTGACAGAATTCTCCAATCACTGCCACCAAGCTACAAGAGCTTCGTGATGAACTATAATATGCAAGGGATGAACAAGACTATTCCCGAGCTCTTCGCAATGCTAAAAGCTGCGGAGGTAGAAATCAAAAAGGAGCATCAAGTGTTGATGGTCAACAAGACCACTAGTTTCAAGAAAAAGGGCAAAGGGAAGAAGAAGGGGAACTTCAAGAAGAACGGCAAGCAAGTTGCTGCTCAAGAGAAGAAACCCAAGTCTGGACCTAAGCCTGAAACTGAGTGCTTCTACTGCAAGCAGACTGGTCACTGGAAGCGGAACTGCCCCAAGTATTTGGCGGATAAGAAGGATGGCAAGGTGAACAAAGGTATATGTGATATACATGTTATTGATGTGTACCTTACTAATGCTCGCAGTAGCACCTGGGTATTTGATACTGGTTCTGTTGCTAATATTTGCAACTCGAAACAAGGACTACGGATTAAGCGAAGATTGGCTAAGGACGAGGTGACGATGCGCGTGGGAAACGGTTCCAAAGTCGATGTGATCGCAGTCGGCACGCTACCTCTACATCTACCTTTGGGATTAGTATTAGACCTAAATAATTGTTATTTGGTGCCAGCATTAAGCATGAACATTATATCTGGATCTTGTTTAATGCGAGACGGTTATTCATTTAAATCAGAGAATAATGGTTGTTCTATTTATATGAGTAATATCTTTTATGGTCATGCACCCTTGAAGAGTGGTCTATTCTTGTTGAATCTCGATAGTAGTGATACACATATTCATAATGTAGAAGCCAAAAGATGCAGAGTTGATAATGATAGTGCAACATATTTGTGGCACTGCCGTTTAGGTCATATCGGTGTAAAGCGCATGAAGAAACTCCATACTGATGGACTTTTGGAACCACTTGATTATGAATCACTTGGTACTTGCGAACCGTGCCTCATGGGCAAGATGACTAAAACACCATTCTCCGGTACTATGGAGAGAGCAACAGATTTGTTGGAAATCATACATACAGATGTATGCGGTCTGATGAATATTGAGGCTCGTGGCGGATATCGTTATTCTCTCACCTTCACAGATGATTTAAGCAGATATGGGTATATCTACTTAATGAAACATAAGTCTGAAACATTTGAAAAGTTCAAAGAATTTCAGAGTGAAGTGGAAAATCATCGTAACAAGAAAATTAAGTTTCTACGATCTGATCGTGGAGGAGAATATTTGAGTTACGAGTTTGGTGTACATTTGAAAAATTGTGGAATAGTTTCGCAACTCACGCCACCCGGAACACCACAGCGTAATGGTGTGTCCGAACGTCATAATCGTACTTTACTAGATATGGTGCGATCTATGATGTCTCTTACTGATTTACCGCTATCGTTTTGGGGATACGCTCTAGACACGGCCGCATTCACGTTAAATAGGGCACCATCAAAATCCGTTGAGACGACGCCTTATGAACTGTGGTTTGGTAAGAAACCAAAGTTGTCGTTTCTGAAAGTTTGGGGCTGCGATGCTTATGTGAAAAAGCTTCAACCTGATAAGCTTGAACCCAAATCGGAGAAATGTGTCTTCATAGGATATCCAAAGGAAACTATTGGATACACCTTCTATCATAGATCCGAAGGCAAGTCTTTTGTTGCTAAATTCGGAAACTTTCTTGAGAAGGAGTTTCTCTCGAAAGAAGTGAGTGGGAGGAAAGTAGAACTTGACGAGGTAACTGTACATGCTCCCTTGTTGGAAAGTAGTACATCACAGAAAAGTGTTTCTGCGACACCTACCAATAAGTGAGGAAGCTAATGATGATGATCATGAAACTTTAGGTCAAGATACTACTGAACCTCGTAGATCAACCAGAGTGAGATCCGCACCAGAGTGGTATGGTAATCCTGTTCTGGAAGTCATGCTACTAGATCATGATGAACCTACGAACTATGAAGAAGCGATGGTGAGCCCAGATTCCCCAAAATGGCTTGAAGCCATGAAATCTGAGATGGGATCCATGTATGAGAACAAAGTATGGACTTTCGTTGACTTGCCCGATGATCGGCAAGCAATTGAGAATAAATGGATCTTCAAGAAAAAGACTGACGCTGACGGTAATGTTACTGTCTATAAAGCTCGACTTGTCGTGAAAGGTTTTCGACAAGTTCAAGGGGTTGACTACGATGAGACCTTCTCACCCGTAGCGATGCTTAAGTCTGTCCGAATCATGTTAGCAATTGTCGCGTTTTATGATTATGAAATTTGGCAGATGGATGTCAAAACTGCATTCCTGAATGGATTTCTGGAAGAAGAGTTGTATATGATGCAACCGGAAGGTTTTGTCGATCCAAAGGGAGCTAACAAAGTGTGCAAGCTCCAGCGATCCATTTATGGACTGGTGCAAGCCTCTCGGAGTTGGAATAAACGCTCTGATAGTGTGATCAAAGCATTTGGTTTTATACAGACTTTCGGAGAAGCCTGTATTTCCAAGAAAGTGAGTGGGACCTCTATGGCATTCCTGATATTATATGTGGATGACATATTGCTGATTGGAAATGATATAGAATTTCTAGATAGCATAAAGGGATACTTGAATAAGAGTTTTTCGATGAAAGACCTCGGTGAAGCTGCTTACATATTAGGCATAAAGATCTATATAGATAGATCAAGACGCTTAATTGGACTTTCACAAAGCACATACCTTGACAAGATTTTGAAAAAGTTCAAAATGGATCAAGCAAAGAAAGGGTTCTTGCCTGTGTTACAAGGTGTGAAGTTGAGTCAGACTCAATGCCCGACCACTACAGAAGATAGAGAGAAAATGAAAGATGTTCCCTATGCTTCAGCCATAGGCTCTACCATGTATGCAATGCTGTGTACCAGACCTGATGTATGCCTTGCTATAATTTTAGCAGGGAGGTACCAAAGTAATCCAGGAGTGGATCACTGGACAGCGGTCAAGAACATCCTGAAATACCTGAAAAGGACTAAGGATATGTTTCTCGTATATGGAGGTGACAAAGAGCTCACCATAAAAGGTTACGTTGACGCAAGCTTTGACACTGATCCGGACAATTCTAAATCGCAAACCGGATACGTGTTTACATTAAACGGTGGAGCTGTCAGTTGGTGCAGTTCTAAACAAAGCGTCATAGCGGGATCTACATGTGAAGCGGAATACATAGCTGCTTCGGAAGCAGCGAACGAAGGAGTCTGGATGAAGGAGTTCATATCCGATCTAGGTGTCATACCTAGTGCATCGGGTCCAATGAAAATCTTTTGTGACAATACTCGTGCAATTGCCTTGGCAAAGGAATCTAGATTTCACAAGAGGACCAAGCACATCAAGAGACGCTTCAATTCCATCCGGGATCTAGTCCAGGTGGGAGACATAGAGATTTGCAAGATACATACGGATCTGAATGTTGCAGACCCGTTGACTAAGCCTCTTCCACGAGCAAAACATGATCAGCACCAAGGCTCCATGGGTGTTAGAATCATTACTGTGTAATCTAGATTATTGACTCTAGTGCAAGTGGGAGACTGAAGGAAATATGCCCTAGAGGCAATAATAAAGTTATTATTTATTTCCTTATATATCATGATAAATGTTTATTATTCATGCTAGAATTGTATTAACCGGAAACATAATACATGTGTGAATACATAGACAAACTTAGTGTCACTAGTATGCCTCTACTTGACTAGCTCGTTAATCAAAGATGGTTATGTTTCCTAACCATGAACAATGTGTTGTTATTTGATTAACGAGGTCACATCATTAGTTGAATGATCTGATTGACATGACCCATTTCATTATCTTAGCACCCGATCGTTTAGTATGTTGCTATTCCTTTCTTCATGACTTATACATGTTCCTATGACTATGAGATTATGCAACTCCCGTTTACCGGAGGAACACTTTGTGTGCTACCAAACGTCACAACGTAACTGGGTGATTATAAAGGATCTCTACAGGTGTCTCGAAAGGTAGATGTTGGGTTGGTGTATTTCGAGATTAAGATTTGTCACTCCGATTGTCGGAGAGGTATCTCTGGGCCCTCTCGGTAATGCACATCACATAAGCCTTGCAAGCATTGCGACTAATGAGTTAGTTGCGAGATGATGTATTACGGAACGAGTAAAGAGACTTGCTGGTAACGAGATTGAACTAGGTATTGGATACCGACGATCGAATCTCGGGCAAGTAACATACCGATGACAAAGGGAACAACGTATGTTGTTATGCGGTCTGGCCGATAAAGATCTTCGTAGAATATGTAGGAGCCAATATGGGCATCCAGGTCCTGCTATTGGTTATTGACAGGAGATGTGTCTCAGTCATGTCTACATTGTTCTCGAACCGTAGGGTCCGCACGCTTAACGTTACGATGACAGTTATTATGATTTATGCATTTTGATGTACCGAAGTTAGTTCGATGTCCCGGATGTGATCACGGACATGACGAGGAGTCTCGAAATGGTCGAGGCATAAAGATTGATATATTGGATGACTATATTCGGACACCGGAAGGGTTCCGGAAGAGTATCGGATAAAACCGGAGCACCGGGGGGTTACCGGAACCCCCCGGGGGGTTAATGGGCCTTATGGGCCTAAAGTGGAGAAGTGGGAGGGGCTGCCAGGGCAGGCCGCGTGCCCCCTCTTCCCTTGGTCCTAATTGGACTAGGAGGGAGGGGCGGCGCCCCCCTCTTTCCCTCTCTTCTCTGTTGGGGAACGTTGCAGAAAACAAAAATTTTCCTACTCGTTTCACCAAGATCCATCTAGGAGTTCATCTAGCAACGAGTCATCAGATGCATCTACATACCTTTGTAGATCGCGTGCGGAAGCGTTCAAAGAACGGGGATGATGTAGTCGAACATGACGTGATCCAAATCACCGATGACCAAGTGCCGAACGGACGGCACCTCCGCGTTCAACACACGTACGGGACGGGAGACGTCTCCTCCTTCTTGATCCAGCAAGGGGGGAGGAGAGGTTGGTGATGATCCAGCAGCACGACGGCGTGGTGGTGGATGCAGGGCGTCACAGTAGCAGGGCTTCACCTATACTACAAGAGAGAGAGATGTAACAGGGAGAGAGGGAAGCACCAAAAGCGTAGCCTCAAGTCCCTCCTCTCCCCACTATATATAGGGGTGCCAAAGGGGGGGCGCCGGCCCTAGGAGATGGATCTCCTAGGGGGGCGGCGGCCAAGGGTGGGGGGCTTGCCCCCCAAGGCAAGGGGGCGCCCCCCTTTAGGGTTTCCCCTAACCCTAGGCGCATGGGCCCCTTAGGGGTGGCGCCCCAGCCCACTAAGGGCTGGGTCCCTTCCCACTTCAGCCCATGGGGCCCTCCGGGATAGGTGGCCCCACCCGGTGGACCCCCGGGACCCTTCCGGTGGTCCCGGTACAATACCGGTGACCCCGAAACTTGTCCCGATGACCGAAACAGCACTTCCTATATATAATTCTTTACCTCCGGACCATTCCGGAACTCCTCATGACGTCCGGGATCTCATCCGGGACTCCGAACAACATTCAGATTACTGCATATACATATCTTCACAACCCTAGCGTCACCGAACCTTAAGTGTGTAGACCCTACGGGTTCGGGAGACATGCAGACATGACCGAGACGACTCTCCGGTCAATAACCAACAGCGGGATCTAGATACCCATGTTGGCTCCCACATGCTCCACGATGATCTCATCGGATGAACCACGATGTTGAGGATTCAATCAACCCCGTATGCAATTCCCTTTGTCAATCGATATATTACTTGCCCGAGATTCGATCGTCGGTATCCCAATACCTCGTTCAATCTCGTTACCGGCAAGTCACTTTACTCGTATCGTAATGCATGATCCCGTGACCAGACACTTGGTCACTTTGAGCTCATTATGATGATGCATTACCGAGTGGGCCCAGTGATACCTCTCCGTCATACGGAGTGACAAATCCCAGTCTTGATCCGTGTCAACCCAACAGACACTTTCGGAGATACCCGTAGTCTACCTTATAGTCACCCAGTTACGTTGTGACGTTTGGTACACCCAAAGCACTCCTACGGTATCCGGGAGTTACACGATCTCATGGTCTAAGGAAAAGATACTTGACATTGCAAAACTCTAGCAAACGAACTATACGATCTTTATGCTATGTTTAGGATTGGGTCTTGTCCATCACATCATTCTCCTAATGATGTGATCTTGTTATCAATGACATCTTATGTCCATAGCCAGGAAACCATGACTATCTGTTGATTAACGAGCTAGTCAACTAGAGGCTTACTAGGGACATGTTGGTGTCTGTTATTCACACATGTATTACGATTTCTGGATAACACAATTATAGCATGAATAAAGACAATTATCATGAACAAGGAAATATAATAATAATGCTTTTATTATTGCCTCTAGGGCATATTTCCAACAGTCTCCCACTTGCACTAGAGTCAATAATCTAGTTACATTGTGATGAATCGAACACCCATGGAATTCTGGTGTTGATCATGTTTTGCCCTAGGGAGAGGTTTAGTCAACGGATTTGCTACATTCAGGTCCGTATGTACTTTACAAATATCTATGTCGCCATCCTGAACATTTTCACGAATGGAGTTGAAGCGACGCTTGATGTGCCTTGTCTTCTTGTGAAACCTGGGCTCCTTGGCATGTGCAATAGCTCCAGTGTTGTCACAGAAGAGCTTGATCGGCCCCGACGCATTGGGTATGACTCCGAGGTCGGTGATGAACTCCTTCACCCATATTGCTTCATGTGCTGCCTCCGAGGCTGCCATGTACTCCGCTTCACATGTAGATCCCGCCACGACGCTCTGCTTGCAACTGCACCAGCTTGCTGCCCCACCATTCAAAATATACACGTATCCGGTTTGTGACTTTGAGTCATCCAGATCTGTGTCGAAGCTAGTGTCGACGTAACCCTTTACGACGAGCTCTTCGTCACCTCCATAAACGAGAAACATCTCCTTAGTCCTTTTCAGGTACTTCAGGATATTCTTGACCGCTGTCCAGTGTTCCTTGCCGGGATTACTTTGGTACCTTCCTACCAAACTTACGGCAAGGTTTACATCAGGTCTGGTACACAGCATGGCATACATAATAGAACCTATGGCTGAGGCATAGGGGATGACACTCATCTCTTCTATTTCTTCTGCCGTGGTCGGACTTTGAGCCGAGCTCAATTTCATACCTTGCAGTACAGGCAAGAACCCCTTCTTAGACTGATCCATATTGAACTTCTTCAATATCTTATCAAGGTATGTGCTTTGTGAAAGACCTATGAGGCGTCTCGATCTATCTCTATAGATCTTGATGCCTAATATATAAGCAGCTTCTCCAAGGTCCTTCATTGAAAAACTCTTATTCAAGTAGGCCTTAATGCTGTCCAAGAGTTCTATATCATTTCCCATCAAAAGTATGTCATCTACATATAATATGAGAAATGCTACAGAGCTCCCACTCACTTTCTTGTAAACGCAGGCTTCTCCATAAGTCTGCGTAAACCCAAACGCTTTGATCATCTCATCAAAGCAAATGTTCCAACTCCGAGATGCTTGCACCAGCCCATAAATCGAGCGTTGGAGCTTGCACACCTTGTCAGCATTCTTAGGATCGACAAAACCTTCCGGCTGCATCATATACAATTCTTCCTTAAGGAAACCATTAAGGAATGCCGTTTTGACGTCCATTTGCCATATTTCATAATCGCAAAACGCGGCAATTGCTAACATGATTCGGACGGACTTCAGCTTCGCTACCGGTGAGAAAGTCTCATCATAGTCAACCCCTTGAACTTGTCGATAACCCTTAGCGACAAGCCGAGCTTTATAGATGGTCACATTACCATCCGCGTCTGTCTTCTTCTTAAAGATCCATTTATTTTCTATGGCTCGCCGTTCAACGGGCAAGTCAGTCAAAGTCCATACTTCGTTTTCATACATGGATCCTATCTCGGATTTCATGGCTTCTAGCCATTTGTCGGAATCCGGGCCCGCCATCGCTTCTTCATAGTTCGAAGGTTCACTGTTGTCTAACAACATGATTTCCAAGACAGGGTTGCCGTACCACTCTGGTGCGGAACGTGTCCTTGTGGACCTTCGAATTTCAGTAGGAGCTAGATCAGAAGTATCTTGATCATTATCATTTATTTCCTCTCTAGTCGGTGCTGGCACCTCAGGAATATTTTCTTGAGTTGCGCCATTTTCCGGTTCAAGAGGTAATACTTCATGAAGTTCTACTTTCCTCCCACTTACTTCTTTCGAGAGAAACTCCTTCTCTAGAAAGGATCCATTCTTGGCAACAAAGACCTTGCCTTCGGATCTGAGGTAGAAGGTATACCCAATGGTTTCTTTAGGGTATCCTATGAAGACGCATTTTTCCGACTTGGGTTCGAGCTTTTCAGGTTGAAGTTTCTTGACATAAGCATCGCATCCCCAAACTTTTAGAAACGACAGCTTAGGTTTCTTCCCAAACCATAATTCATACGGTGTCGTCTCAACGGATTTCGACGGAGCCCTATTTAAAGTGAATGCGGCAGTCTCTAAAGCATAGCCCCAAAAAGATAGCGGTAAATCGGTAAGAGACATCATAGACCGCACCATATCTAATAGAGTGCGATTACGACGTTCGGACACACCGTTACGCTGAGGTGTTCCAGGCGGTGTTAGTTGTGAAACTATTCCACATTTTCTTAAGTGTGTGCCAAATTCGTGACTCAAGTATTCTCCTCCACGATCTGATCGTAGAAACTTGATTTTTTCTGTCACGTTGATTCTCAACCTCACTCTGAAATTCCTTGAACTTTTCAAAGGTTTCAGACTTGTGTTTCATTAAGTAGACATACCCATATCTACTCAAGTCATCAGTGAGAGTGAGAACATAACGATAGCCACCGCGAGCCTCAACACTCATTGGACCGCACACATCAGTATGTATGATTTCCAATAAGTTGGTTGCTCGCTCCATTGTTCCTGAGAACGGAGTCTTGGTCATTTTACCCATGAGGCATGGTTCGCATGTGTCAAATGATTCATAATCAAGAGACTCTAAAAGTCCATCTGCATGGAGCTTCTTCATGCGTTTGACACCTATGTGACCAAGGCGGCAGTGCCACAAGTATGTGGGACTATCATTATCAACCTTACATCTTTTGGTATTCACACTATGAACATGTGTAGCATTACGCTCGAGATTCATTAAGAATAAACCATTCACCATAGGAGCATGACCATAAAACATATCTCTCATATAAATAGAACAACCATTATTCTCGGATTTAAATGAGTAGCCATCTCGAATTAAACGAGATCCCGATACAATGTTCATGCTCAAAGCTGGCACTAAATAACAATTATTGAGGTTTAAAATAATCCCGCAGGTAAATGAAGAGGGAGTGTGCCGACGGCGATCACATCGACCTTGGAACCATTCCCGACGCGCATCGTCACCTCGTCCTTCGCCAGTCTCCGTTTATTCCGCAGCTCCTGCTTTGAGTTACAAATGTGAGCAACTGCACCGGTATCAAATACCCAAGAGCTACTACGAGTACTGGTTAGGTACACATCAATTACATGTATATCACATATACCTTTTGTTTTGCCGACCTTCTTGTCCGCTAAGTATTTGGGGCAATTCCGCTTCCAGTGACCACTTCCCTTGCAATAAAAACACTCAGTCTCGGGCTTGGGTCCATTCTTTGGCTTCTTCCCGGCAGCTTGCTTGCCGGGCGTGGCAACTTCCTTGCCGTCCTTCTTGAAGTTCTTTTTACCCTTACCCTTCTTGAACTTAGTGGTTTTATTCACCATCAACACTTGATGTTCCTTCTTGACTTCTACCTCTGCTGATTTCAGCATAGCAAATACTTCAGGAATGGTCTTTTCCATCCCCTGCATATTGAAGTTCATCACAAAGCTCTTGTAGCTCGGTGGAAGCGACTGGAGGATTCTGTCAATGACCGCATCATCCGGGAGATTAACTCCTAGCTGAGTCAAGTGGTTATGCAACCCAGACATAGTGAGTATGTGCTCACTGACAGAACTGTTTTCCTCTATCTTACAGCTGAAGAATTTGTCGGAGACTTGATATCTCTCGACCCGGGCATGA
Source organism: Triticum monococcum (assembly GCA_034509565.1). Lineage (NCBI taxonomy): Eukaryota > Viridiplantae > Streptophyta > Magnoliopsida > Poales > Poaceae > Triticum > Triticum monococcum. The sequence goes on from CM067842.1 coordinate 721,767,422, forward strand.
GCTTGAAAAACCATTTTCAGCTCTTCGAACATCTCATATGCTCCGTGTCTCTCAAAACGTTTTTGGAGCCCCGGCTCTAAGCTGTAAAGCATGCCGCATTGAACGAGGGAGTGGTCATCGGTACGTGCCTGCCAAGCGTTCATAATGTCTTGTTCAGCAGGGAGGACAGGTGCGTCACCCAGCGGTGCTTGTAGGACATAATCTTTCTTGGCAGCTATGAGGATGATCCTCAGGTTCCGGACCCAGTCCGTGTAGTTGCTGCCATCGTCTTTCAGCTTGGTTTTCTCTAGGAACGCGTTGAAGTTGAGGACTACGTTGGCCATTTGATCTACAAGACATATTGTAAATATTTTAGACTAAGTTCATGATAATTAAGTTCATCAAATCAAATTATTTATGAACTCCCACTTAGATAGACATCCCTCTTCTAGTCATCTAAGTATAACATGATCCGAGTTAACTAGGCCGTGTCCGATCATCACGTGAGACGGACTAGTCAACATCGGTGAACATCTTCATGTTGATCGTATCTTCTATACGACTCATGCTCGACCTTTCGGTCTTCTGTGTTCCGAGGCCATGTCTGTACATGCTAGGCTCGTCAAGTCAACCTAAGTGTTTGCATGTGTAAATCTGTCTTACACCCGTTGTATGTGAACGTTAGAATCTATCACACCCGATCATCACGTGGTGCTTCGAAACAACAACTGTCGCAACGGTGCACAGTTAGGGGGAACACTTCTTGAAATTATTATGAGGGGTCATCTTATTTACTACCGTCATTCTAAGTAAACAAGATGCAAAAACATGATAAACATCACATGCAATCAAATAATAAACGTGACATGATATGGCCAATATCACATAGCTCCTTTGATCTCCATCTTGGGGCTCCATGATCATCTTGTCACCGGCTTGACACCATGATCTCCATCATCGTGTCTCCATGAAGTTGCTCGCCAACTATTACTTCTACTACTATGGCTAACGCGTTTAGCAATAAAGTAAAATAATTTACATGGCGTTTCTCAATGACACGCAGGTCATATAAAAGAATAAAGACAACTCCTATGGCTCCTGCCGGTTGTCATACTCATCGACATGCAAGTCGTGATTCCTATTACAATAGCATGAACATCTCATACATCACATATAGATCATTCATCATTCATCACAACTTTGGCCATATCATATCACAAACCACTTGCTGCAAAAACAAGTTAGACGTCCTCTAATTGTTGTTGCAAGTTTTACGTGGCTGAATTAGGGTTCTAGCAAGAACGTTTTCTTACCTACGTGAAAGCCACAACGTGATTTGTCAACTTCTATTTACCCTTCATAAGGACCCTGTTCATCGAATCCGCTCCAACTAAAGTAGGAGAGACAGACACCCGCCAGCCACCTTATGCGACTAGTGCATGTTAGTCGGTGGAACCGGTCTCACGTAAGCGTACGTGTAAGGTTGGTCCGGGCCGCTTCATCCCACAATACCGCTGAAGCAAGAAAAGACTAGTAGCGGCAAGAAAGTTGACAAATCCACGCCCACAACAAATTGTGTTCTACTCGCGCAAGAAGAACTACGCATAGACCTAGCTCATGATGCCACTGTTGGGGAACGTTGCAGAAAACAAAAAATTTCCTACTCGTTTCACCAAGATCCATCTAGGAGTTCATCTAGCAACGAGTCATCAGATGCATCTACATACCTTTGTAGATCGCGTGCGGAAGCGTTCAAAGAACGGGGATGATGTAGTCGAACACGACGTGATCCAAATCACCGATGGCCAAGTGCCGAACGGACGGCACCTCCGTGTTCAACACACGTACGGGACGGGAGACGTCTCCTTCTTGATCCAGCAAGGGGGGAGGAGAGGTTGGTGATGATCCAGCAGCACGACGGCGTGGTGGTGGATGCAGGGCGTCACAGTAGCAGGGCTTCGCCTATACTACAAGAGAGAGAGATGTAACAGGGAGAGAGGGAAGCACCAAAAGCGTAGCCTCAAGTCCCTCCTCTCCCCACTATATATAGGGGTGCCAAAGGGGGGGGCACCGGCCCTAGGAGATGGATCTCCTAGGGGGGCGGCCAAGGGTGGGGGGCTTGCCCCCAAGGCAAGGGGGCGCCCCCCTTTAGGGTTTCCCCTAACCCTAGGCGCATGGGCCCCTTAGGGGTGGCGCCCCAGCCCACTAAGGGCTGGGTCCCTTCCCACTTCAGCTCATGGGGCCCTCCGGGATAGGTGGCCCCACCCGGTGGACCCCCGGGACCCTTCCGGTGGTCCCGGTACAATACCGGTGACCCCGAAACTTGTCCCGATGACCGAAACAGCACTTCCTATATATAATTCTTTACCTCCGGACCATTCCAGAACTCCTCGTGACGTCCAGGATCTCATCTGGGACTCCGAACAACATTCGGATTACTGCATATACATATCTTCACAACCCTAGCATCACCAAACCTTAAGTGTGTAGACCCTACGGGTTCGGGGGACATGCAGACATGACCGAGACGACTCTCCGGTCAATAACCAACAGCGGGATCTGGATACCCATGTTGGCTCCCACATGCTCCACGATGATCTCATCGGATGAACCACGATGTTGAGGAGTCAATCAACCCCGTATGCAATTCCCTTTGTAAATCGATATATTACTTGCCCGAGATTCGATCGTCGGTATCCCAATACCTTGTTCAATCTCGTTACCGGCAAGTCACTTTACTCGTACCGTAATGCATGATCCCGTGACCAGACACTTGGTCACTTTGAGCTCATTATGATGATGCATTACCGAGTGGGCCCAGTGATACCTCTCCGTCATACGGAGTGACAAATCCCAGTCTTGATCCGTGTCAACCCAACAGACACTTTCGGAGATACCCATAGTCTACCTTTATAGTCACCCAGTTACGTTGTGACGTTTGGTGCACCCAAAGCACTCCTACGGTATCCGGGAGTTACACGATCTCATGGTCTAAGGAAAAGATACTTGACATTGCAAAACTCTAGCAAACGAACTATACGATCTTTATGCTATGTTTAGGATTGGGTCTTGTCCATCACATCATTCTCCTAATGATGTGATCTTGTTATCAATGACATCTTATGTCCATAGCCAGGAAACCATGACTATCTGTTGATTAACGAGGTAGTCAACTAGAGGCTTACTAGGGACATGTTGGTGTCTGTTATTCACACATGTATTACGATTTCCGGATAACACAATTATAGCATGAATAAAGACAATTATCATGAACAAGGAAATATAATAATAATGCTTTTATTATTGCCTCTAGGGCATATTTCCAACATTCTCCACCATCCTACTTGGACTAGGAAAAAGGGGGGGAGTCCTACTCCCGGTAGGAGTAGGACTCCTCCTGCGCCACCATAGGGCCGGCCGAACCCCTCCCCCTTGGATCCTTTATATACGGGGGCAGGGGGCACCTCTAGACACACAAGTTGATCATTGAGATCGTTCCTTAGCCGTGTGCGGTGCCCCTTGCCACCATATTCCACCTCGATCATATCGTTGTAGTGCTTAGGCGAAGCCCTGCGTCGGTAGAACATCAAGATCGTCATCACGCCGTCGTGCTGACGGAACTCCTCCCCGAAGCTTTGCTGGATCGGAGCCCGGGGATCGTCATCGAGCTGTACGTGTGCTAAGAACTCGGAGGTGCCGGAGTAACGGTGCTGGGATCGGTCGGATCGGGAAGAAGACGTACGACTACTTTCTCTACGTTGTGTCAACGCTTCCGTTGCGATCTACAAGGGTACGTAGATCACACTCTCCTCTCGTTGTTGTGCATCACCATGATCTTGCGTGTGCGTAGGAAAATTTTTGAAATTGCTACGTTCCCCAACAGGCCATCCAATGTTTTGCACTATATTTCTGCCAATTATAAGGGGAGTTTCTAATTCAAATACATCTGATTTATAGTGCGCGCCGGATCACACCAGTGTTGGATCGCTTCATCGGCCGATCACAACAAAAAAAGGCAAATATGCTTAGTTTTTACATGCCCGGTCATACAAAAATAATACTATCAGTCCAGCAGTCCATGTAAAAGATTGGACTTCCTGCCCTATCGGACTGGCAATCCGAGCCTCTGCTCTCATTCTGTCGTCGCCATTGTGTAGGCCGCCTCCGCCTCCACCCCCACCGCTCCGCCTCCGCCTCCTTCTCGACCACCTACGAGTCCTCTTGCTCCGCCCTCTCCAGCTCATCTTTCTACCGCTGCAACATCTTGAAACGGACGGCTTGCACGGTCATTCTCGCTGCAAATGATCTACACAACAATGCATGTCTGACTACAAATGATCTACACAACAATGCATACATATCCGGCTACATATGATCTACACAACAATGCATTTTCGGCTACAAATGATCTACACAACAATGCATACATATCCAGCTACAAATGATCAACAACTATGCATATCCAGCTACAAAAGATCTATACAACAATGCAACATATCAGGCTACAAAAGGTCTACACAACAATGCAACATATCAGGCTACAAAAGGTCTACACAACAATGCATACATATCCGGCTACAAATGATCAAAAAAATATGCATATCTGGCTACAAATGATTTACAAAACAATGCATTGTTGTGTATCCGTCTATAAAACTATGCATATCCGTCTACAAATGATCTACGAAACAATGCATGTATATCCGGCTACAAAACTATGCATATCCGGCAAGCGATGTACACATATTTAACAAAATACATGCTCGGTGGTTTGCGCACCACTAGGCCACCTTGCGATGAGTTGCCTCAAGTGGCCGCAATACTTCGACATGCCTCTTGGATGGTGTACGTGTACCATCGATGGTTGAAGGACTTTAATTCACGGTTGCGGATGACCACGTCGGAGTAGGGTGCGAAATGCTTGTGTTCGTCGAACCAAGTGTGAATGTTGGCCCAAAAGGTTGTGCCCTTTTGCTCAATGTCATGAATCGGATCGAGGCTAGTAACCAGTCACGCATCGCGTAACAGCTCGTCCTCCCGCATGTTGAAGCTTTCTCCTCTACCCCTCTTCTTTGAATCGCCACCCAAATCATCTGAATCATCGTCATCGCCGTCCTCCTCCACCTGCTGTCCGGCGGCCCAATCCTGACGTCGCGTGTCCACGCCCGGTTGGATGTAGTCCTGCTACGTGCCCGACTGGGTGTAGGTGCTAGACTGGGTGTACTGATGCATTTTTTTTTCTTTCACGAGAGTCACGGCCGTATCTCTCGGAAAGTGAAAAACAAAACGCGTTTTCTGTTTTTTTTTCTTTCGTGAGAGTCACGGTTTTGCTTCCGCGAGAGGTACGATTGTGCTTACGTGAAAGTCACGGCCGTGCCTCTCGGAAAGGAAAAAATACGTGTTTTATGTTTTTTTTTCGCGAGAGTCACAGTTTTGCTTTCGCGAGAGTCACGGCCGTGCCTCTCGAAAACGAAAAAAAACGTGTTTTCTGTTTTTTTTTCCTTCCACGAGAGTCACAGTTGTGATTTCGCGAGAGGCACGGGCGTGCATCTTTCGGAAAGGGAAAAAACCGTGCTCCCGGTTTGGTTTTTTCGCCCGGTTTTTTTCGTCCGGTTTTTCATAAAAAAAAAGTTCATCAAAACCTATCAACATGGTATCTAGTTTTGAAGATCTCGACGCGAGGAATCCAATGGTGAAAACGGTTCGAGATTTGGACGCACGGTTTAAAAGATAAAACGTTTGGAATAAACAGATTTACGAAAAAAGGGAAAAACTACCAGGTTGTGACAAGTGGCGCGTTGCATGTGCGCCACTTGTCGCGACCTGGGAAAGTGAAGTGTTATTTGCAAGGAGTACTCCTTAATTAGTGATCTCGATGTCTCGCTTTAAGTCAGGCATGGGAAGCCGAAATCATTAATTAAGGAGTATTCCTTGCAAAGATTATTTTCATCTTTTCAGGTTGCGACAAGTGATGTGCTGCATGTGCGTCACTTAAATCATGCATCCAAATATCGAACGTCTTTTCGTAGATTCGTTTATTCAAAACATTATATCTCTTAAACCGTGCATGCAAATTTCGAATCATTTTCATCGTTGGATTCCTCGCGTTGAGATCTTCAAAACTAGATCCCATGTTGATAGATTTTAACAAACTTTTTTTCACAAAAAAAATTGAAGGAAATATGCCCTAGAGGCAATAATAAAGTTATTATTTATTTCCTTATTTCATGATAAATGTTTATTATTCATGCCAGAATTGTATTAACCGGAAACATAATACATGTGTGAATACATAGACAAACAGAGTGTCACTAGTATGCCTCTACTTGACTAGCTCGTTGATCAAAGATGGTTAAGTTTCCTAACCATAGACATGAGTTGTCATTTGATTAACGAGATCACATCATTAGGAGAATGATGTGATTGACTTGACCCATTCCGTTAGCTTAGCACTTGATCGTTTAGTTTGTTGCTATTGCTTTCTTCATGACTTATACATGTTCCTATGACTATGAGATTATGCAACTCTCGTTTACCGGAGGAACACTTTGTGTCCCACCAAACCTCACAACGTAACTGGGTGATTATAAAGGTGCTCTACAGGTGTCTCCAAAGGTACTTGTTGGGTTGGAGTATTTCGAGATTAGGATTTGTCACTCCGATTGCCGGAGAGGTATCTCTGGGCCCACTCAGTAATGCACATCACTATAAGCCTTGCAAGCACATTGCAACTAATGAGTTAGTTGCGGGATGATGTATTACGGAACGAGTAAAGAGACTTGCCGGTAACGAGATTGAACTAGGTATTGAGATACCGACGATCGAATCTCGGGCAAGTAACATACCGATGACAAAGGGAACAACGTATGTTGTTATGCGGTCTGACCGATAAAGATCTTCGTAGAATATGTAGGAGTCAATATGGGCATCCAGGTCCCGCTATTGGTTATTGACCAGAGAGGTGTCTCGGTCATGTCTACATAGTTCTCGAATCCGTAGGGTCTGCACGCTTAACGTTCGTTAACGATATAGTACTATGTGAGTTATGTATGTTGATGACCGAATGTTGTTCGGAGTCCGGGATGAGATCACGGACGTGACGAGGAACTCCGGAATGGTCCAGAGATAAAGTTTGATATATGGGATAGTAGTGTTTGATCTCCGGAAGGGTTCTGGAATTCACCAGAAGGGGTTCCGGATGTTTCCCGAAATGTTTGGGCACGAGAACACTTTATCCGGGCCAAAGGGGAAAAGCCCACGAGGCTTTTGGAAAGTGCAAAAGGAAGTTTTGCGGAGACCAGAGGCTAGACGCCAGGAACCCTGGCGTCTAGGGGATAGACGCCGGGAACCCTGGCGTCTAGCCCTGGAGTCCGAGAAGGACTCTTGCCTTTCGAGTGAAACCGACTTTGAGGAGGCTTTTACTCCAAGTTTCGACCCCAGGGCTCAACATATAAATAGAGGGGTAGGGCTGGCACCAAAGACACATCAAGAAACACCAAGCCGTGTGCCGGCGACCCCGTCCCCTCTAGTTTATCCTCCGTCATAGTTTTCGTAGTGCTTAGGCGAAGCCCTGCGGAGATTGCTCTTCACCAACACCGTCACCACGCCGTCGTGCTGCCGGAACTCATCTACTACTTCGCCCCTCTTGCTGGATCGATAAGGCGAGGACGTAACCGAGCCGAACGTCTGCAGAACTCGGAGGTGCCGTGCTTTCGGTACTTGGATCGGTCGAACGTGAAGACATACGACTACATCAACCGCGTTGATATAACGCTTCCGCGAACGGTCTACGAGGGTACATAGACAACACTCTCCCCTCTCGTTGCTATGCATCACCATGATCTTGCGTGTGCGTAGGAATTTTTTTGAAATTGCTACGTTCCCCAACAGTGGCATCCGAGCCTAGGTTTTATGCGTTGATGTTGTGCACGAGTAGAACACAAGTGAGTTGTGGGCGATATAAGTCATACTGCTTACCAGCATGTCACACTTTGGTTCGGCGGTATTGTTGGATGAAGCGGCCCGGACCGACATTACGCGTACGCTTACGCGAGACTGGTTCTACCGAAGTGCTTTGCACACAGGTGGCTGGCGGTTGTCAATTTCTCCAACTTTAGTTGAATCGAGTGTGGCTATGTCCGGTCCTTGCGAAGGTTAAAACAGCACCAACTTGATAAACTATCGTTGTGGTTTTGATGCGTAGATAAGAACGGTTCTTGCTAAGCCCGTAGCAGCCACGTAAAACTTGCAACAACAAAGTAGAGGACGTCTAACTTGTTTTTGCAGGGCATGTTGTGATGTGATATGGTCAAGACGTGATGAGATATAAGTTGTTGTATGAGATGATCATGTTTTGTAACCGAGTTATCGGCAACTGGCAGGAGCCATATGGTTGTTGCTTTATTGTACGCAATGCAATCGCCCTGTAATGCTTTACTTTATCGCTAAGAGGTAGCGATAGTCGTGGGAGCATAAGATTGGCAAGACGACAACAATGCTACGATGGTGATCAAGGTGTCGCGCCGGTGACGATGGTGATCATGACGGTGCTTCGGAGATGGAGATCACAAGCACAAGATGATGATGGCCATATCATATCACTTATATTGATTGCATGTGATGTTTATCTTTTATGCATCTCATCTTGCTTTGTTTGACGGTAGCATTATAAGATGATCTCTCACAAAATTTCAAGATAAAAGTGTTCTCCCTGAGTATGCACCGTTGCCAAAGTTCGTCGTGCCCAGACACCACGTGATGATCGGGTGTGATAAGCTCTACGTCCATCTACAACGGGCGCAAGCCAGTTTTGCAAACGCAGAATACTCGGGTTAAACTTGACGAGCCTAGCATTTGCAGATATGGCCTCGAAACACTGAGACCGAAAGGTCGAGCGTGAATCATATAGTAGATATAATCAACATATTGATGTTCACCATTGAAAGCTACTCCATTTCACGTGATGATCGGTTATGGTTTAGTTGATTTGGATCACGTGATCACTTAGAAGATTAGAGGGATGTCTTTCTAAGTGGGAGTTCTTAAGTAATATGATTAATTGGACTTTAATTTATCATGAACTTAGTGAAGGAAATATGCCCTAGAGGCAATAATAAAGCTATTATTTATTTCCTTATATCATGATAAATGTTTATTATTCATACTACAATTGTATTAACCGGAAACATAATACATGATGTGTGAATACATAGACAAACTTATCGTCACTAGTATGCCTCTACTTGACTAGCTCGTTAATCAAAGATGGTTATGTTTCCTAACCATGAACAAAGTGTTGTTATTTGATTAACGAGGTCACATCATTAGTTGAATGATCTGATTGACATGACCCATTCCATTAGCTTAGCACCCGATCGTTTAGTATGTTGCTATTGCTTTCTTCATGACTTATACATGTTCCTATGACTATGAGATTATGCAACTCCCGTTTACCGGAGGAACACTTTGTGTGCTACCAAACGTCACAATGTAACTGGGTGATTATAAAGGAGCTCTACAGGTGTCTCCAAAGGTAGATGTTGGGTTGGCGTATTTCGAGATTAGGATTTGTCACTCCAATTGTCGGAGAGGTATCTCTGGGCCCTCTCGGTAATGCACATCACATAAGCCTTGCAAGCATTGCAACTAATGAGTTAGTTGCGGGATGATGTATTACGGAACGAGTAAAGAGACTTGCCGGTAACGAGATTGAACTAGGTATTGGATACCGACGATCGAATCTCGGGCAAGTAACATACCGATGACAAAGGGAACAACGTATGTTGTTATGCGGTCTGACTGATAAAGATCTTCGTAGAATATGTAGGAGCCAATATGGGCATCCAGGTCCCGCTATTGGTTATTGACCGGAGATCTGTCTCAGTCATGTCTACATTATTCTCGAACCGTAGGGTCCGCACGCTTAATGTTACGATGACAGTTATTATGAGTTTATGCATTTTGATGTACCGAAGTTAGTTCGGAGTCCCGGATGTGATCACGGACATGACGAGGAGTCTCGAAATGGTCGAGACATGAAGATCGATATATTGGAAGCCTATATTTGGACATCGGAATCGTTCCGGGTGAAATCGGCATTTTTCCGGAGTACCGGGGGGTTACCGGAACCCCCCCGGGGGTTTATTGGGCCTACATGGGCCTTGAGGGAGAAGAGAGAAGGAGGCAGGAGGTGGCCGCGCGCCCTTCCCCTTCCTAATCCAAATAGGACAAGGGAAGGGGGGCGGTGCCCCCCTTTCCTTCCTCTCTTCCTCCTCTTTCCCCCCTCTCTCTCCTTGTCCAACTAGGAGTCCTACTCCCGGTGGGAGTAGGACTCCCTCTTGGCGCGCCACACCTGGCCGGCCGCCTCCTCCCCTTGCTCCTTTATATACGGGGGCAGGGGGCACCCTAGGACACACAAGTTGATCCACATGATCGTTCCTTAGCCGTGTGCGGTGCCCCCTGCCACCATATTCCACCTCGATCATATCGTTGTAGTGCTTAGGCGAAGCCCTGCGTCGGTAGAACATCATCATCGTCACCACGCCGTTGTGCTGACGAAACTCATCCCTGAAGCTTTGCTGGATCGGAGCCCGGGGAGCGTCATCGAGTTGTATGTGTGCTAAGAACTCGGAGGTGCCAGAGTAACGGTGCTTGGATCGGTCGGATCGGGAAGACGTATGACTACTTCCTCTATGTTGCGTCAACGCTTCCGTTGCGGTCTACGAAGGGTACATAGACAACACTCTCCCCTCTCGTTGCTATGCATCACCATGATCTTGCGTGTGCGTAGGAAATTTTTTGAAATTACTGCGTTCCCCAACACTTAGTCCTGGTAGTATTAGCATATCTATGTTGTAGATCAATAGCTCGTGTTTAGCTCCCGTGTTTTATTTTTGATATGTTCCTAGAGAAAACTAAGTTGAAAGATGTTAGTAGCAATGATGCGGATTGGATCCGTGATCTGAGGTTTATCCTCATTGCTGCACAGAAGAAATATGTCTTTGATGCACCGCTAGGTGACAAACCTATTGCAGGAGCAGATGCAGATGTTATGAACATTTGGCTAGCTCAACATGATGACTACTTGATAGTTTAGTGCACCATGCTTAAACGGCTTAGAATCGGGACTTCAAAGACGTTTTGAACGTCATGGACCATATGAGATGTTCCAGGAGTTGAAGTTAATATTTCAAGCAAATACCCGAGTTGAGAGATATGAAGTCTCCCACAAGTTCTATAGCTAAAAGATGGAGGAGAATAGCTCAAGCAGTGAGCATGTGCTCAGATTGTCTGGGTACTACAATCGTTTGAATCAAGTGGGAGTTAATCTTTCAGATAAAATAGTAATTGACAGAATTCTCTAGTCACCATCACCAAGTTAGTAGAACTTCGTGATGAACTATGATATGCAAGGGATAATGGAAACGATTCCCAAGCTCTTTGTGATGCTGAAATCGACGAAGGTAGAAATCAAGAAAAGCATCAACTGTTGATGGTTGACAAAGACCACTAGTTTCAAGAAAAGGGTAAAGGGAAGAAGGGGAACTTCAAGAAGAACAGCAAGCAAGTTGCTGCTCAAGTGAAGAAGCCCAAGTCTGGTCCTAAGCCTGAGACTAAGTGCTTCTACTGCAAAGGGACTGGTCACTGGAAGCGGAACTGCCCCAAGTATTTGGCGGATAAGAAGGATGGCAAAGTGAACAAAGGTATATTTGATAGACAAATTATTGAGGCGTATTTTACTAGTGTTCGTAGCAACCCCTCGGTATTTGATACTGGTTCAGTTGCTAAGAGTAGTAACTCGAAATGGGAGTTGCACAATGAACATAGACTAGTTAAGGGTGAACTGAAAATGTGTGTTGGATGTGGTTCCAAGATTTATATGATCATCATCGCACACTCCCTATACTTTCGGGATTAGTGTTGAACCAAAATAAATGTTATTTGATGTTTGCGTTGAGCATAAATATGATTGGATCATGTTTATTGCAATACGGTTATTCATGTAAGTTAGAGAATAATTGTTGTTCTGTTTACATGAATAAAACCTTCTATGGTCATACACCCAATGAAAATGGTTTGTTGGATCTCGATCGTGGTAATACACATTTTCATAATATTGAAGCCAAAAGATGCAAAGTTAATAATGATAATGCGACTTATTTGTGGCACTGCCGTTTATGTCATATTGGTGTAAAGCGCATGAAGAAAATCCATGCTGATGGGCTTTTGGAATCACTTGATTATGAATCAGTTGATGCTTGCGAACCATGCCTCATGGGCAAGATGACTAAGACTCCGTTCTCTGGAACAATGGAGCAAGCAACTGGCTTATTGGAAATAATACATACTGATGTATGCGTTCCGATGAGTGTTAAGGCTCGCGGCGGGTATCATTATTTTCTGACCTTCACAGATGATTTGAGCAGATATGGGTATATCTACTTGATGAATCATAAATCTGAAACATTTGAACAGTTCAAAGAATTTCAGAGTGAAGTGGAAAATCATCGTGACAAGAAAATAAGGTTTCTATGATCTGATCGCGGAGACGAATATTTGAGTTACGAGTTTGGTCTTCAATTAAAACAATGTGGAATAGTTTCACAAATTCGTGCCACCTGGAACACCACAGCATAATGGTGTGTCCGAACGTAGTAATCATACTTTACTTGATATGGTGCGATCTATGATTTCTCTTACAGATTTGCCGCTATCGTTTTGGGGTTATGCATTAGAGACAGCTACATTCACGTTAAAAAGGGCACCATCTAAATCCGTTGAGGCGACACCGTATGAACTGTGGTTTGGCAAGAAACCAAAGTTGTCGTTTCTTAAAGTTTGAGGTTGCAATGCTTATGTGAAAAAGTTTCAACTTGATAAGCTAAAACCCAAATCGGAGAAGTGCGTCTTCATAGGATACCCAAAAGAAAATGTTGGGTACACCTTCTATCACAGATCCAAAGGCAAGTTATTCATTGTTGAGAATGGATCCTTTCTAGAGAAGGAGTTTCTCTCGAAAGAAGTGAGTGGGAGGAAAGTAGAATTTGATGAGGTAATTGTACCTGCTCCCTTATTGGAAAGTAGTTCATCACAGAAATCTATTTCTGTGACTACTGCACCGATTACTGAGGAAGCTAATGATGATGATCATGTAACTTCAGATCAAGCTACTACCGAACCTCGTAGGTAATTCAGAGTGAGATCCGCACCAGAGTGGTCCGGTAATCTTGTTCTGGAAGTCATGCTACTGGATCATGATGAACCTACGACCTATGAAGAAGCGATGGTGAGCCCAGATTCCGCGAAATGGCTTGAGGCCATGAAATCTAAGATCAGATCCATGTATAAGAACAAAGTATGGACTTTGATTGACTTGCCCATTGATCGGCGAGCCAATGAGATTAAATGGATCTTCAAGAGGAAGACGGACGCTGATAGTAGTGTTACTATCTACAAAGCTAGAATTGTCACAAAAAAGTTTTTCGACAAGTTCAAGGTGTTGACTATGATGAGAGTTTCTCACTCGTATCTATGCTTAAGTCTGTCCGAATCATGTTAGCAATTGCCGCATTTTATGAAATCTGGCAAATGGATAAACAAAACTGCATTCCTTAATGGATTTATTAAAGAAGAGTTGTATATGATGCAACCAGAAGGTTTTGTCAATCCTAAAGGTACTAACAAAATATGCAAGCTCCAGCGATCCATCTATGGACTGGTGCAAGCATCTCGGAATTGGAATATACGCTTTGATAAGTTGATCAAAGCATATAGTTATATATAGACTTGCGGTGAAGCCTGTATTTACAAGAAAGTGAGTGGGAGCACTACAACATTTCTGATAAATATATGTGTATGACATATTGTTGATCGGAGATAATGTAGATTTATTCTGCAAAGCATAAAGGAATGTTTGAAAGGAGTTTTTCAAAGAAAGACCTCGGTGAAGCTGCTTACATATTGAGCATCAAGATCTATAGAGATAGATCAAGACACTTGATAAGTTTTTCAATGAATACATACCTTGACAAGATTTTGAAGTAGTTCAAAATAAAACGGTCAAAGAAGGAGCTCTTGCCTGTGTTACAAAGGTGTGAAGTTGAGTAAGACTCAAAAACCCGACCACGACAGAAGATAGAGAGAGAATGAAAGTCATTCCCCATGCCTCAGCCATAGGTTCTATAAAGTATGCCATGCCGTGTACCAGACCTATTGTATACCCTGCCCTGAGTTTGGCAAGGGAGTACAATAGTGCTCTAGGAGTAGATCACTGGACATTGGTCAAAATTATCCTTAGTGGAATAAGGATATGTTTCTCAAATATGGAGGTGACAAAAGGTTCGTCATAAAGGGTTACGTCGATGCAAGTTTTGACACTGATCGAGATGACTCGAAGTCTCAATCTGAACACATTTTGAAAGTGGGAGAAATTAGCTAAAGTAGCTCCGTGCAGAACATTGTTGACATAGAAATTTGCAAAATACTTGCGGATCTGAATGTGGCAGGCCCATTGACTAAACTTCTCTCACAAGCAAAACATGATCACACCTTAGTACTCTTTGGGTGTTAATCACATAGCAATGTGAACTAGATTATTGACTCTAGTAAACCTTTTGGGTGTTGGTCGCATGTCGATGTGAACTATGGGTGTTAATCACATGGTGATGTGAACTATTGATGTTAAATCACATGGCGATGTGAACTAGATTACTGACTCTAGTGCAAGTGGGAGACTGAAGAAAATATGCCCTAGAGGCAATAATAAAGTTATTATTTATTTCCTTATTTCCTGATAAATTTTTATTATTCATGCTAGAATTGTATTAATCGGAAACATAATACATGTGTGAATACATAGACAAACAGAGTGTCACTAGTATGCCTCTACTTGACTAGCTCGTTGATCAAAGATGGTTAAGTTTCCTAACCATAGACATGAGTTGTCATTTGATTAACGAGATCACATCATTAGGAGAATGATGTGATTGACTTGACCCATTCCGTTAGCTTAGCACTTGATCGTTTAGTTTGTTGTTATTGCTTTCTTCATGACTTATACATGTTCCTATGACTATGAGATTATGCAACTCCCGTTTACCGGAGGAACACTTTGTGTCCCACCAAACGTCACAACGTAACTGGGTGATTATAAAGGTGCTCTATAGGTGTCTCCAAAGGTACTTGTTGGGTTGGCGTATTTCGAGATTAGGATTTGTCACTCCGATTGTCGGAGAGGTATCTCTGGGCCCACTCGGTAATGCACATCACTATAAGCCTTGCAAGCATTGCAACTAATGAGTTAGTTGCGGGATGATGTATTACAGAATGAGTAAAGAGACTTGCCGGTAACGAGATTGAACTAGGTATTGAGATACCGACGATCGAATCTCGGGCAAGTAACATACCGGTGACAAAGGGAACAACGTATGTTGTTATGCGGTCTGACCGATAAAGATCTTCGTAGAATATGTAGGAGACAATATGGGCATCCAGGTCCCGCTATTGGTTATTGACAAAAGAGGTGTCTCGTTCATGTCTACATAGTTCTCGAACCCGTAGGGTCCGCACGCTTAACGTTCGTTGACGATATAGTACTATGTGAGTTATGTATGTTGATGACCGAATGTTGTTCGGAGTCCGGGATGAGATCACGAACATGACGAGGAACTCCGGAATGGTCCGGAGATAAAGTTTGATATATGGGATAGTAGTGTTTGATCTCCGGAAGGGTTTCGGAATTCACCGGAAGGGGTTCCGGATGTTTCCCGAAATGTTTGGGCACGAGAACACTTTATCTGGGCCAAAGGGGAAAAGCTCACGAGGCTTTTGGAAAGTGCAAAAGGAAGTTTTGCGGATACCAGAGGCTAGACGCCAGGAACCCTGGCGTCTAGGGGGTAGATGCCGGGAACCCTGTCGTCTAGCCCTGGAGTCCGAGAAGGACTCTTGCCTTTCGGGTGAAACCGACTTTGAGGAGGCTTTTACTCCAAGTTTCGACCCCAGGGCTCAACATATAAATAGAGGAGTAGGGCTAGCACCAAAGACACATCAAGAAACACCAAGCCGTGTGCCGGCAACCCCGTCCCCTCTAGTTTATCCTCCGTCATAGTTTTCGTAGTGCTTAGGCGAAGCCCTGCGGAGATTGTTCTTCACCAACACCGTCACCACACCGTCATGCTACCGGAACTCATCTACTACTTCGCCCCTCTTGCTGGATCGAGAAGGCGAGGACGTCACCGAGCCGAACGTGTGCAGAACTCGGAGGTGTCGTGCTTTCGGTACTTGGATCGGTCGGACGTGAAGACGTACGACTACATCAACCGCGTTGATATAACGCTTCCGCGAACGGTCTACGAGGGTACGTAGACAACACTCTCCCCTCTCGTTGCTATGCATCACCATGATCTTGCGTGTGCGTAGGAAATTTTTTGAAATTACTACGTTCCCCAACAAAAACCACACGAAAAAAGGTCAAAAACCGAACCGGGAGCATGATTTTTTTCCCTTTTCGAAAGCTGTTTCCGAGAAGCATAGCCGTGCCTCTCGCGGAAGCAAAATCATGCCTCTCACGAAAGAAAAAAAGAGAAAGCATGTTTTTTTTCCGTTTCAAAGAGAAACGGCCGTGCCTCTCGCGGAAAAAAAAAAGAGAAAACACGTTTTCCCCGTTTCCGAGAGGCACGACCATGCCTCTCGCAGTAGCAAAACCGTGCCTCTCGCAGAAGCAAAACCATGCTTCTCGCGAAAGAAAATTAAGAAGAGAAAATGCAATTTTTTTCCGTTTCCGAGAGGCTCGGCCAGGCCTCTCGCGAAAGTAAAACCGTGCCTCTCGCGGAAGCAAAACCAAGCCTCTCGTGGAAGAAAAAAAAGAAAAAACACATTTTTTTTCGTTTCCGAGAGGAACAACCACCGTTCCTCTCACGGAATAAAAACCATGTTTCTCATGAAAAAAACGCGTTTTCTCGAGCATTTTTTTTGTTTTTTTTTGCTAAAAAGTTAAGAAAGACCGATGAAAAGCCAAAAAGTTAAAAAAAACCGAAAAAAATCATCTAAAAAGCCGAAAACACGTGCGGGAAAAAAAATCTGAAGGGAGCGCCTAGAGCATGGCGCACTCTCAGGCGCCCCATGTGCTCTTTGGGGAAGCTCTCACGTCCGCGGGGGTGGGGGCGGAGGGAGGCCGCGGCCTGTTTTTCCCTTTTTCTATTCTTGTTTTTTTTGTTTTTTTGTACTTTCTTTAAAGTATTCTACAAACATGTATATATTACAAAAAACACTTTTCAAAAATACATTTTAAAAATATTGAACAAGTAATTTGGAATGTTGAATAAACATTAAAAAATGTTGAACAAGTATTTGTAAATGTTGATTAAGGGTCTATTTGGTTGGAGACCAATGTGGCCAAGTCAAAGTGTGGCCAACCACACAAGTGTGGCTGAAAAATTAGACGTCAAACTTTGGCAAAAGTTGGCGAAAAAATTGTCTCAATAACAAGTGAGTCATAGGGTCAATAAAGTGTGACAAGTCAAAGTGTAGTAAAAAAACAAACACATACCAACTAAATTGTGGCTGCCAAATATTGGCTTGGCGAACTGTGGATGGGAACCAAACAACTTCTAAGTATTTAAAATGTTGAACGATTATTTGAAAAATGTTGAATAAATGTTTGAAAAATGTTGAATAACTATTTGAAAAATGTTGGATAAGTTTAAAGTGTCGACAAGTATTTGAGAAAAATATTTAATAAGCGTCTAGACAATGTTGAACATGTATACAAAAAATGTTGATCACTTAAAAGAATGTTTATGACATATACAAAAATGTAGAGTGAAAACAAAAACAAACATAAAAAACAAATAAAATGGAGAAGAAATAAAAAAGATGAAACAAAAAATGAAAAAGAAAAAAGGGGGAAAACAGAAAAACCTGTTGTTTTCCCTCAAGTAGTATAAATGTGCTATCCTAACGCGAACCCAACCCTAGCGCAGTGGCTAGAGGCACACGGCACCATCGTAGCCACCCGGAGGCTTCAGCGACAACAAGCTATCGTCTCGTTTAAAGCGAGAAATAGCTCTGGCGGCTCCCGGAAACTTCACAGCAGTGTTTCTGGGAATCTTTCCTAAGCTTTTGGTCCGTTTTTCATATATATATTTTTATTTTCTAGGTTTTCATTTTATCCAAATGCGCATTTTTTCAAATTCCAGATTTTTTTCCTTAAATTCCCGAATATATTAAAAAATTAAACTCATGGACTTAAAAAAGAAAATATTTTCCGAAATTAGTGATTTTTTTTCAAAATTATGTTTTTCATTTATTTTTCATTTTTCCTATTTTTTCATAATTACGTTTTCTCACAAGTCAACGGTCAACCGGTCACAAGAAAAAAAAACAGGCTAGAACAACACCAAGCGCTAAATCCGCCAGCCCATACAGGCGGCTTCAGGCCCTATAAAGGCAAACTGCCGCTTGCAGCGCTGTATAAGAGCTCTCAATAAGCAGCAGAGTCACGCAACAATAGCCGTTCCTATATGGGGTGACATTGTACGGCTCATTAAGAAGTACTTTTTTATTTTCTTGTATAAACTTGAAATTATAAAGGTCAAAATCTTGTTCACGTGCTGCAAAATGGAAAATGGTCACGCACTTTTTTGTAATGTCTATATACAAAAAAAAACTATGTTGACATCTTGTGAGAACATCCTTGTGTACCTAAAAATGTTCATGCAATGTTCTTAAAACATAATGCGTTAAAAAAACCAGTTCTGTAGTTGGAACTTGGAACAAATTCTTTAGATCTTGAAAGAAGATATAAAAATAACTATTTAATTTTTTAGAAAATGTTTATTTTCGTGAAAAGGAGTATTGTATATAAAGTTAAATGTGCATATACATCAATTTACCCCAGAGAAGAAAGAAATAGAACCAAAGAAAAAAATATAAAAATAACTATTAGAAAATAACAGAAAAGGTGAACAATGAAATGGAAAACAAATATATATTTATATCTATATCTATACCTACTAATAAAGAAAGGTGTGTTTGCTAATTTTTTCATCCATTTACCGCTGAAAAGATTTTTTTATCAGAGGTGGTACTAAATTCTTATGCGTTTGTCTCATAGAAAAAAAGGATTTTCCAGAATTTTGTACGTGGGCCGCGTGCTGTGGCCCTGCGAAGCCAGCCTACTTTTTTTTCTGCCCACGCAGTTGCGGATATTCTATTTTCCGCACGAGACAGAGAATAGGAGGAGATCGCAGAGGACAACCAATTGGGTTGGCCCACTTTTCTTTGTTTCTGTGTTTTAGTTCTATTTTTATTCTCTTTCCCCTATCTCTTCTTTCCCTTCCAAGTTTCTTTTTCGTACCCAATTTATTTCATAAATTCAAAATTCTCAAAAAAGTTCAAAATTTCAAAAAGTATCAAAATTTGGAAAATGTTCAGAATTCCACAATTTTATTGCTATTTGGAAAAATATTCAGAAATTTAAAAAAGTTTCCCATTTAAAAAAAATGTTTTCAAAATTGTTTGTGATTTCTAAAAAATATGGTATGTTAAAAATACTTCAAATTCGAAATATATTCTTTGTTTAGTGAAAGAATTCAAAATAATGTTCGCATATAAAAGATAATCATTTTTCGAAAAATGTTATGAATTTTCAATACATGTTCCTATTTTAAAAAGATGTTCACAAATTCAAATGATGTTCATGATTTTATAAAAGAAGTTGGTGTTATAAAAAATGATCGTGAATTTTAAAAGATGTTCCTGTTTCAAATTTTGTTCACGTTTTTCTGAAAGTCTACATAATTTTCAAAAACTTGTTCAGGATTTAAAAAATTGTTTATGTTTCCTACAATATTCAGAAAATTCATACCTTAAAATCTCCTCGGTTGAAAGGAAAAGTAGATTGAATAATTCATGGGCCTTCTCCGGGGTACGATGACGTAACAAAACTCTTAAATTCCCTCGATCAATGAATGGAAAATAGCGGATTGATTACTTAACAGCCGGCGAAACCGAGAAGCTAAATGCTCTTTTTCACGTGCACACAGGGTTTTGCTTGCACAGATAATTCTCACTAACTTTAAATATATATTATCTTTTCTCCCGTTGTAACACACGGGCATATGTGCTAGTAAAAATATAAAGGAAGTAAATACAAAATAAAAGATAAAAACCTTTCTTAAAAGAAGTAGAAAAATAAAGAGGGAATAAACGAAAACATCAACAAAAGAAAATGGTAAAAAAATGGGAAAAAGGAAAACAAGTGGGTGCTACAAGGCGGACCAGCGCAATAATACATGGGAGCGATATATATTGTTTCCAATTTCGGTTGCCATACTTGCTGGTATTTGATATTTTTTATGCTAAAAATAAGTATTTGATTTCTTTTCAGGTTACAGATAGACCATATATCTATCATGCGATTCATGTGAGCAAAATTTAAAACTGCACACACAACATAACGTGAGAAACAAACAAAGTAGCAAAACGGTCAAAATTCACATGTCAATTTAAATTGGCTACTATTCACTTTGAGAAATGTCTTTTTTATGGACTTGTGTTTTGGAGTTAATTTTTCTTTTCTTTTTTTCTGCAAAAAAAATTGAAACCTTGTGCCTCCTCATTTCCAGATTATTGGAAGTATCTGGCTTTGTCATGGGTCAAACTGCTCTATATTTGAGCAAGTTTACATAAACTTGCCTCTACATTCGACCAAGTTTATAGGTAATGCACTAATATTTACAGCATCATTATATATAGTATGAAGATATAGTTTATGACGAAATAATGAAACAAATTGAGTAATGTAGATGTTGATATGCCTTTCTGTACACTTCTTGGTCAAACGCTAAAAGATTTGACTTAGGATAAAACTAAAAATTCAAATAATTTGGAACGAAAGAAGTAACATGGTAGATATATGTTGTGTCTACATCAATTTTTTTCTTTGGATTTTTTTGAACATTTCTAAATAGGGTACGTTGTCGGGTACAATCGGTGCACCACGGTCCCAATTCACACACATTGCTAGCCCAATGAGCCTAGAGCTGGTTTGGATAATTTTCTTATGTGGTGCCTGAGATAGCAGTCAAGATGGTGATATCCAAAAATCTAGTTTCTGGCATCAACCCACATTTTTAATAACGAAAAAACACTACCTAATGACTTTATAAAAGAAATTGTACATACAAAATTCACATGTTTTTGAGCAAAACCTATCCAGAGAAAGTTATAAAGAAAAACAATCCCTATCCTCCTAGAAGATAGTTCTGGGCCGACATAGGGGCAATATCCATAGTCATCATCTCTTCATAAGACAAATTGGCCACCTCCTGGTAATATAAATTTCAAGAGGAATACGATAGTTTCGTTTCCATCCAAATATTCTGAAACAACCTAGAGAAGCCACCCATTTTGCTGGAGCTTGAAGGGTCCATTCTGATAGTAAGAAGCATCTCGACAACATCAACTTACTACCTGTCTTGCAGTTGATAAGATACACTCATGTCTCTCGATCATCAATTTGACCAACAAGATGACAATTACATGCTACAAAAAGTAGACCACTTAATTCGAATTTGACAGAAGTTTTTAGTGAATATGTTTTGTGGCATATAACTAATATTTGATTTATCAAATTGAGTGAACAATTCATATCATTCAAAGAATAATCATGCACATATACAAGATTGTTGGTTGTTGCTGGGCAAACAAGTGATTGTGTTTCATGAGAGATATACAACCTTAGTTAACTATCTGAAATGGTGTCCTGCTTCATTTGTTCGAGGTGTTGCCTTACTAAAAAGTGCACCTTGAGAGATATACAACCTTAAGTTAACTATCTGAAATGGTGTCCTACTTTTTAGTAAGTGTTGAGGTTAGATTTAAACCTTCGAGAAAACAACTACATATATATAGGTTGGGTGATTAGTGGAGATAATTGATAATTGTATCTCTGCTCCACAGGAATCAAATACTCCCTCTGTAAACTAATACAAGAGTGTTTAAATAACTAAAGTAGTGATCTAAACGCTCTTATATTAGTTTACGGAGGGAGTACCATGTTGACGACCTATATACCGTCTCGGCAGGACAGTTTACCAATTTACTGTAAGTGTTCTACATACTCGTCGATAATGAGACATATATGATGAATTCTTTAATCTTAAAGCTACATGCCTTGCATCTCTATATTCTTGCTCTTTTCATAAGAAAAATGTAAAGCTTCAAACATCCAAAAATATCAAAGCATGTGGCGTAGAGCCCTAGCTAGAGCACTAGATTTTTTGGGCTAGCCAACCAATAAAAATGGTTTACGTTCGCCACAAGTTGACCCTATACAGGAAACCAGAAAAACCCTAGAAAGGAACAGATATATGCTCCATGGTAACACAACCACGTCGACAGCCGTCCAGAGCCCAGCCACCAGCAGCAGCCGGTCGCGGCAGTTTTCAAAACTCAATTTGACAAAGCAAGCGCGACCAACCAAGAGCATGCATGTATATAAGATAATGTCAAAAATATTATTATGGAACGGAAGAAGTACTTCCGTATTAGACTCCAAGGAAATTAAGTAGAGAAAATTTCTTATTTGGCACTATCTTAAAATATGGTTCTTTATTTGACTCTGAAGAAACTTTTCTTCCTTATTTGACATGGCGTTTAAATTTTTTTTCTTATGTGACATCGCCGTCGGTTTCATTACACTGTTCCGTCAAGAAAAATTTGGATGGACCAAAATACCCTTGTGCTAGTCGCTAGCCCACATCGAACAAAAGAAAATATCCCTGTGCATGCACACACTTGATTGCCCGGTTGCTTCACGCACCATGCATGCATGCATGCTCGCACACACGTATACTGGCCGATTACATACATGCATCAGTCTATGTATTTGATCATGTAGCTAGCTAGTGAACCTTGCAGATGACGTCTTATCGACTCGTACAAACATCTAAATGTCCGCGCGTCAGTTTTGAATACTTGTTTACCGGCGTCCTGGCCGGTGCGCATTATACTTCTCCAAATACGTGAATACTTCACTAATACATGCACGCACCAGTATTGTCTGGGTTGGCCGTGGCCTGTTAAATGTGGTTGAGTTCTACTGTGTACATGCACGTATACAAATACCCGCAATTGATCCAGCCAGCAAACTTGAGAGTTACGTACGAAGGTTGCGAGCAAACATGTCGACCAGATGGCCCACCGGCAGCTGGGTAGCTCGGGTACGCTCGCGCTCTGCCTATCTTCCTTCCCTATAAATAAATACTTATAGAGGCACAAGGCCATTCGCAAGATTCACAACATCCATCCATTCGCCAACGCCCACACCCATCCATCATTCGCATCTCGCCGAGGAGCACAGTACATTCAACCACCATCCGTTTAAATTATAGGGTCTCAATTGGTCATTTACCATGACCAAATATGTAACATAATTATAGATATTGTCATGTACGGAATTTTGGTCACCTTATGCGTCAAGGATAAAAAGGTCTTTTTACATCTGTCTTTAACACCGCTAGTTAACAAAGTGCACTAAAGTGTCATATTGGGAAAGAAATTTAGAAGAAATGTCAAACAGGGAAGAAAAATTTCTTCAGAACCAAATAAGAAACCACATTTTAAGATAATGTCAAATAAGGAATTCTCTCAATTACGTACTCTCGTATATATGGCTCATGACTGGAAATTCTGATCGCGACGCAGTCACCTGCGTCCAATTAGCAGACATGGAGCTGAGAGTGACTAAGCGAGACCCGCCAAGACATGGAGATAAGATGGACACGCACGCGACGTGCACGACGCGTGCAATCCAGCGCGAATCTATTACGTACCGCCTAAGTATTACAATACGGCTAGTTATCTAGCTGCATCAGCCGGCCATGGATGCTGGGTCTCGGAAACTTATCCTTACATGTGTAAGATTTAACAGCGATGTGTAAGCAAATACATATCTGTCCGCTAATCTGACACCTAACATGGACAAGTAACACACACAAGGGGCTGATCCTCAAACACACACACACGCGCGCGCACACACACACACACACACACACAAGGGGCTACACGAAGCCGGCCCCTCCGCCTCATGTCGTTGCGAAGCCACAACAGAACAGAGTCGGGCCGGTGCAGAAGCAGCAACCGCCGCCGCCTCCGGCTTCTGCCGCGCCCAATGAGCAGTGGGGTGATGATGGGTTCGATGCGTACGGGGCTGGTAAGCATCGTGGGTCCTCGTCGACGGGCGGTGGTTGGGGCCACGCTTGGCAGAGCGATGGCACGGCGGAGCGTCCCTTCATGGGGCCACCAGGAGGTTTCGTTGAGGGGGCGTCTGGCCTGGGCTTCAGACAGCGGGGTGGATTCCGCGGTCATCGTGGTGGCCGTGTGGGTCGACGTGGCCGGTACCATCCTCGACTGCCACCGCCGCCTGTGGTTGACCAGATGGCGGTCGACGAGACTATTGAGGAGCAGGTTCTGTCAGGACAAGCTATGGAGGTGGTATCCGTGCTTGCCTCGGCTGAGATTCCAGGATCGGAGCCCAGGTCGACTGGGATAGTAGAGGTAACTGGCATGTCTGACTCTGAGCGGGCGGCCAAGTGGGCGCGTAAGAAACAAAATATGTTGTGTTATAGATGTGGTGGAAAGGGCCACTTTATTGCTGAGTGTGTTGCTGAGCTTTGTGGAACTTGTGGAAAATCAGCACACGACTCGGGGGATTGTCCGTTTTTGAGAGATCAGGCACCAGCACTCATGATGTATGGAGTGTATTGTGCTGAGCTTACTTTCTCTGAATCTCCAACGGAGATGGAGGTTCCTGAAGAGACTTTGAGTTTAACGACTGGGTTAGTCAAAGTTGCCAGAGGAGATGTCTCGGAGGCACAAATTGTTCAGAGGCTCAAGGAGTTAGCTCCGGGGGATTTCCAGTGGGAGCTTGTTAGCATCGAGGACAAACTGTTTCGGGTTGAGTTTCCGTCAGTTGAGGATCTTCAGAGACTTCTGAGCTTCGGAATGTGCAAGGTGCCGGGTACTGATGGTGTGCTTGAGTTTCACGAGTGGAAGAGGATTGAGCCTACGGGCAAGCCGCTGTCTCAGGTTTGGTTGCGGTACTCTGGGGCCCCCTCCAAGCCGATGCAGGATGCTCGGGTCGTGGCCAGTTTGGGTATCATGGTGGGCAGACCAGAGCGAGTGGATATGGACTTCACCAGAGCCCACGGCATTGCCCGTATACTGGTTAGTGTGCTGAACATCGAGTATGTGCCTGAGGTGGTAAAGTGGGCATATCAAGGCCACATCTATAACCTTGTCATTGAGTTCGAGGATGAGAGTCTGTTCGCTGAGGTGGCCAGCGGGACGGATACTGATATGCACGAGGGTGATGATGGCTCGGCTCTAAAGGAGGCACCAGCAGCTGACAGTGGACGAGAGTTGTCCACTGTGTCGGGTGCTGACTCTCAGATGTCTGCGGATGGTACGACACCACCTTCTACCGTGCCTACGATTTCTCTCAGATTCGGGTCTTTCGAGCCGGCATCTGCGCCTCCGAGACTTTGGAGTGATCACGTGGAGTCTGATGAGGTGTTTGAGCATACGCTGCTGGTGCTGGAGTCTGAGGAGTCTGTGGTTCCTTTTCTAGGTGCGTCGTCGATTTCGGTCAGGGATGAGGCAGAGGAGACTGCTCTCGCTGGCGGGGGTCCGAAGATGGTGATTTCGGATTCCTCCGCTGCGGTCGTGGTCTCTCAGGTTCAGCAGGCGGTGCCTTCGGATGATGGGGGCGTGGGGCAGGAGGCCTCCGCGCTCTCATCGGGGCTTCCAGAGGACGGGTTCCTCACGGTGTTGCTTGACTCTTTGGGAGGGGGCCGAGGCTGCCGGCCACGGCTCCTTCCTCCCCTTTTGCCGGGCCGGTTTCACTGGCGCCGACGTTGCTTTCCGAAAAGGGCTCGGGGCAGGTGGCCTCGGGGCTCTCTCCTACGGGGGCGCCTAGGGAGGCCTGCTGGCCTTCAGCGCCGGTGACGCTGGCTGGTCGTTGGGCCGGGATGGATGGGGAGCTCGGGCAGGAGGCCCTGGTTCCACCTTCCCCCGGTTTGGAGTTCTCCTGTGCAGCTACTCGGGAGGAGGTGATTGCGTTCGGGGGTATTCCGGATCCGGTCTCTGAGGGGCGACGGTTGAGTAGCCGTCTCCAGGACCATCCGGAAGTGGACGACATTCAGCAGCGGTGCGCTATGAGGGCGGCCAAGCTTCGTGACGTAGAGGTCACTACTGGTATGTTGGTCAATACCTCTAATTCTATTTTGCATTTTTCCAATGATGAGATTATCAATAATGCAAACCAGCTAGGAATTTCACTAGGTAGTAATGATAGTGAAATCTCAACCTCGGTTAATGATATGCTGGATTTAGAGGCCGAACGAGCGCTTGAGATGATTCCTAACTTAGCTGCGGTCAAACCCATGAATGATTCAAATATCGACGCTTTAGGGGTCAGGGCGCTCGATAATCTTTGTGCGGATCTGGCTCAACCGTCTCATGAGCCTGAGGAGGAGGATGAGCGAGTAGACATTGTGGATTTGCATACCTCTACGACTGGTTGTGAGGACCAACTGGAGAGTTTCAATGCTCCTAAACGCAAATGGAAGCGTAGGATTTACCCGGATTCCGCGGTGCGGAGGAGTGCTCGGATACGGACGGCTAAAAAATTCCACGATGAGGTATGAAAGGAATCTTTTGGAATAGCAGAGGTCTGAAAGACTTGGCTAAAAAAAGGTTTCTTGCTGAGGCTTCTATTGATCATAAGTTGGACTTTATTGCTTTGTCGGAAATGGGTAGAGCCAACTTCTCGCCACAATTTCTAAATACTCTTTCGGGGGGTATTGATTTCGATTGGCATTGTCTACCTCCGCGAGGAAGATCGGGTGGGATTTTACTTGGAGTTAGATGTGATTCGTTAGAAGTCTAAAGCATGGTCATGGGAGATTTTGCTGTTAAGTTTAGGGTGAGGTCGAAGGCAGATGGGTTTAACTGGGCTTTCGTAGCGGTATATGGTGCCGCTCAGCCCGAGCTCAAACCGGATTTCTTGGCTGATTTGGTTAGGATTTGTGGTTCCGAACAACTTCCTATCCTGGTGGGGGAGTGATTTTAATATCATCAAGAGGAGTGATGAGAAGAATAATGACAATTTTGACGGCCGATGGTCGTTCATGTTTAACACAATCATTGAAAGCCTAGACCTGCGTGAGATAGAGCTTTCGGGCCGAAAATTTACCTGGGCTAGCGCCTTGCCAAATCCGACGTTTGAGAAGCTGGATCGAGTCCTGGCTAGCATCGAATGGGAGCAGAAATTCCCATTTGTTACGGTCCAGGCGCTTACTTGTGGTATTTCTGATCACACGCCTTTATTTCTTGACTTTGGGGAGGCCACCCACTTGGGAAATAAAAATGTTTTTTCTTTCGAGCTTGCTTGGTTTGAGAGAGAAGGTTCTTGGATCTCGTAGCCAGAGAATGGGCTAAGGATGCAGGAGGTCGGTCTGCGCTCGAGCGCTGGCAGAATAAAATTAGGCATTTGAGAAGCTTTCTACGTGGGTGGGCTAAGCATCTCAGTGGGATTTATAAGGTTAAAAAGGAACAGCTCCTTGCGCTTATTCAGTCCCTTGATATAAAGGCCGAAACCATGATCCTGCCAGACTCGGAGCTTCATGCCAAGCTTGATGCGGAGATGAGGCTGAAAGAGCTCCTTCGCAAGGAAGAACTAAAGTGGGCGCTTCGGGCTAAGGTCAGTAGAGTCGTTCAGGGGGACGCGAACACTCAATTTTTTCACTTGATCGCCGATGGTTAGCATAGAAAGAAGAGGATCTTTCAGCTTGAACAAGACGAGGGAACGATTCTTGGTCAGGAAAACTTAAAGCAATATATTACTGAGTATTACAAGTAGATGTTTGGGCCTCCAGAGGACAACTGTGTGTCGCTAGATGAGTCGAGGATTGAGGATGTGCCTCAACTTACGGCTGTTGAGAATGATATTTTAGTAGCTCCTTTCTCTGAGAAAGAGGTGTTTGAGACCATTTCCCAGATGAAGAACAATAAGGCTCCTGGCCCGGATGGTTTCCCGGCAGAGTTCTACAAGAAGTGTTGGCACATTATTAAAGAAGATCTCTTGCCATTGTTCAATGATTTATTCTCTGGCCAGCTTCACCTTTTTCAGCTGAATTTTGGAACGATAACCTTACTTCTCAAGAAGACCGAGGCAGTGCGGATTGAGCAATTCCGGCCTATCTGTCTTCTCAATGTTAGTTTCAAAATTTTTACCAAGGTCGGGACGAATAGGCTCACACAGATTGCGCATACTGTGGTGCAGCCTACTCAGTCTGCTTTCATGCCGGACAGGAACATCCTC
Organism: Triticum monococcum; assembly: GCA_034509565.1. Taxonomy (NCBI): domain Eukaryota; kingdom Viridiplantae; phylum Streptophyta; class Magnoliopsida; order Poales; family Poaceae; genus Triticum; species Triticum monococcum. Next base: position 721,795,785 of record CM067842.1, read on the forward strand.
GAAGGGGTTGTGGTCTTGCATGAAACGCTCCATGAGATTCACACGAAAAAACTTGATGGCGTGGTTTTCAAGGTGGATTTCGAGAAAGCGTACGACAAAGTCAAATGGCCTTTCCTTCAACAGGCACTACGCATGAAGGGTTTTGATGAAGTTTGGAGATGACAAGTCGAATTCTTCACGCAAAAAGGGAGTGTTGGAATTAAAGTGAATGACGATATAGGTCATTATTTCCAGACACATAAGGGCCTGAGACAAGGTGATCCAATGTCTCCTATTTTGTTCAACATTGTCGTTGATATGTTGGCAATCCTGATAGGTAGGGCAAAGGAGACCAGCCAGGTAGGTGGCTTGGTGCCTCATCTAGTTGATGGTGGTGTGTCCATCCTGCAGTACGCTGATGATACGATCATCTTTATGGAGCATGACTTGGGAAAAGCGAGAAATAGGAAGCTAGTGTTGTGCCTGTTTGAGCAATTGACCGGTTTGAAGATTAACTTCCATAAAAGCGAGTTGTTCTGTTTCGGGAAGCCAAAGAGGAACAAGATGCATATAAGCAATTGTTTGGTTATGAATTGGGAGAACTTCCATTCACTTACCTAGGTATCCCCATTCATCATCGTAAGCTGACAAACAGCCAATGGAAGTGTATCGAGAATCGGTTTGAGAAGAAACTAAGCTGCTGGAAGGGCAAACTCATGTCGTATGAAGGCCGGTTGATTCTTATTAATTCGGTGCTCACGAGTCTGCCTATGTTCCTTTTGTCCTTTTTTGAGGTACCAGCTGGAGTTAGGAAAAGGCTGGACTTCTATCGGTCCCGTTTCTTCTGGCAGAGTGATGAACTTAAGAGAAAGTACCGTTTAGCCAAATGGGACGTCATCTGCCGACTGAAGGACCAAGGGGGTCTTGGTGTTGAAAATCTTGAGGTCAAGAACAGATGTCTTCTCAGTAAGTGGCTATATAAGTTAGCTGCTGAGACTGAAGCTACTTGGGCACAGATTCTGCGTAACAAGTACCTCCACTCTAAGACTTTGTCGCAGGTGACAGTCAGACCGACTGATTCGCCTTTCTGGAAAGGGCTAATGAGAGTCAAAGCTATTTTCTTTAATAGAACAAAGTTTATTGTTGGGGATGGCAACAATAATCGCTTCTGGGAGGATACTTGGCTGGGGGAAGCACCGTTGGCGCTTCAGTATCCTTCGCTATATCGTATCGTGCAGCGTCGTGATGCTCTGGTTGCAACGAGTTTGCCGTCTACTCCCCTTAATATTCAGTTTAGGAGGGTGCTTGTTGGAGACCGGTGGGAAGCCTGGCTTCATCTGATGAGTAGACTGATGGAGGTTCAGCTTACGCATCAGCCCGGTCAGTTGTGTTGGAAGCTTACTAGATCTGGGGAATTCACAGTCAAGTCGATGTATATTGATGTCATCAATTCTAGTGTGATTCCTACTTCCAGACATGTTTGGAAAGTTAAGGTTTCTCTGAAAATCAAAGTGTTTATGTGGTTTATACATAAACAAGTCATCTTAACGAAAGATAATTTGGTGAAGCGAAACTGGACAGGATCTACTAGGTGTAGTTTCTGTGATCGGGATGAAAATATCAAGCACCTCTTCTTTGATTGCCCGTTGGCGAAGGTCTTATGGCGTTCGGTGCAAGTTGCCTTTAGCATTACTCCTCCGAATTCGGTCAGGTCGTTATTTGGAACGTGGCTTGTTGGGATAGAGTCCGAAACAGCTAGACAAATTTGCGTAGGAGCGTGTGCGTTGTTATGGGCAATCTAGAACTGCAGAAATGATTTGGCTTTTAACAGAACAACAACTATTCATTTTTTGCAGGTTTTATTTCGGACTACTGCGCTAATCCGTATGTGGTCCTTACTCACTCCGACAGAGGCCAGAGAGTGTTTGGTTACTGGATCTCTCCGGTGGGAGATGGTAGCACGAGATATCTTCAACCGGTTTGGATGGCGGTCATGTAATAGGATATGCGGCTAGTTTATTATCTATTTTATGCTAGCCGGTTGTGGCTTTTGGGCCTTATTTGCTTTTGTTGCTCTTTGTGAGCCAATTTCTCTTTTTGAAGCAGACTGCATGACTTTGTTGAACTTATTTATTTATTTATTAATGTGATCATATGCATTTTTCTGATGCAGAAGCTGGAAAGCCCCTTTTTTTAAAAAAAAGAACTGCAGCGAAGTCGACTGCAGTTGCACCAGGACCAAGCGTTTCAGTCGACATGTTGCCCTTCCATACGCACCACCCCAACCATATCTGTGCATTTTTTTTGTTTAATATTTATCATTTCTCTAGAATCTAGAGGAGCTAGCTAGGTCTGCTCATCATTTCAGAGAGAGGATCTACGGCGCTCCTAATTAAGGAGCTCGTTTCTATGTATGTAGAACACAAGTGAAAGACTTAATTACAAATTTGAATTAAAACCACGGCCAGTGTTTTGGAACGGAGGTCGTACCCCCTATTTGATCGATTAAAATTCGTTAATTTTCTGTTGGTGTGGAGCTCCATGAGCATACAGAAGAAAGACAACTTATCCAGTGACAGAACGAGTCTTGTACCGGTGGTATACAAGGATTGGACTCTTAAGAGTGCCGTGCAGATAATTCTCTCGTGAATTCAAGAAGAGATAATTGAAGGCTATACACAATATCATACGCTCTCTTGTGGAATAAACTTACGTAAAACAGAAGAGGTGAACATGTGATGAGAGTTTGGGTGTTTATTTCTGTCCGTTCAACTTCCATACTTAGCTAGGTTTGACCACGGCTAGAGAGTGGACTATGTGAGCTTTAGACTCTTATTCCTCCCAATTTAATTGCATTTTCTATCAAGTTATGTGGGATTTTGGCCCTAGCCTCCTAGGCCAGGGCTCCTGCAGGCTGCAGCTCTGTCTTTTATTCCTATATATATATATAGACTAGTATGGTACAGAGACATACTCTTCTTATACTTGAGAAAAGAAAAGGTCCATATGTTGCACTCCATCCTCGCTCCAACCTGCTGTTTATTTTTGGTCTCTAATTTATTGAAGATGTTACCATTTATGGATTGAGATATTGATTCTCTCTCCTTTAAATATTGAACTTAGGACTAACACCGTGTTTGGGATGCACCGATGCAGAAGACTGCCAGAAGATGGTGAGGTTGCAACTTATACCAAACACACATACGTGGGTGTAACGAGCGTATCTAAACTTTTTTTTCTTCGAAAAGGGAACACCCCGGCCTTTGCATCAGAACGATGCATATGGCCACAAATATAAATAAAAATGAGGTTCAATAAGGTCTTAACGTCTCAAAGCAAAATAGAAAACGGCAAGCTCACACAAAGTCACAACGCCAAGAACAAAACTCCCAAAAGGCACAACCGGCTGGCATAACAAAAGATAGGAAAATCAATTGCCTATTATATTACATGACCGCCATCCAAACCAGTTGAAGATATCCCGCGCTACCATCTTTCACCGGACAGATCCAGTAACCAAACGCTCCCTGACCTCCGTCGGAGTGAGTAAGGACCACATACGGATCAGTGCAGTAGCTCGGAATAAAACCTGCAAACAATGAATAGTTGTTGTTCTGTTAAAAGCCAAATCATTTTTGCAGTTCCAAATTGCCCATAACAACGTGCATACTCCTACACGAATGTGTCTAGCTGTTTCAGACTCTATCCCAACAAGCCACGTTCCAAATAACGTACCGACCGAATTCGAAGGAGTAATGTTAAAGTCAATTTGCACGGTGCGCCACAAGACTCGCCAACGGGCAATAAAAAAGAGGTGCTTGATATTCTCGTCCCGATCATAGAAACTACACCTAGTAGATCCTGTCCAGTTGCGCTTAATCAAATTATCCTTTGTTAAAATTACTTGTTTACACGCAAACCACATAAACACTTTAATCTTCAAAGGGACTTTGACTTTCCAAACATGTTTGGAACTGGGAATAACACTAGAGTTGATGACATCGATATACATCGACTTGACCGTGAAGTCTGTAGACCTAGTAAGCTTCCAACGCAACTGATCGGACTGATGAGTTAGCTGAACCTTCATCAATCTACTCACCAGATGAAGCCATGTTTCCCACACTGGTCGCCAACAAACACTCTCCAAAATTGAAAGAGCGTACCTAAATAAGACTAAACTACGTGCTCACCGTCCTTGTGCACCCACGTAGCAGCAGGCAAGTATCCAAGCAGGCCAGGAGCCTCTGGCTGCACTGGTAGAAAAAGAGGCTTCCGTCCAGCCCCATTAGTCGCGAAACTGTAGGAACCGCGACTAATGAAGTCTTTAGTCGCGGTTCGGCAGACGAACCGCGACCAAATGCCTGGGCCCAGGGCGCTCGCGGGCTTTAGTCGCGGTTGGCCAGGCCAACCGCGACTAAAGGTGCCCAAAGGCCTTTAGTCGCGGTTGGCCAGGCCAACCGCGACTAAAGCTCCTCCCCTTTAGTCCCGGTTTGTGGCACGAACCGGAACTAATGGGGTTGAGACCTTTAGTCCCGGTTCGTGCCACGAACCGGTACTAAAGGTCCCATTTTCAAACTCTACCCCCCCCCCCCCCCCCCCCCGTGGATCGCCTTTTCAGTTTTAAAAAAAATAAAAGAAAATAATGGAAATGTCAAAAAAATAAAAGAAAATAAGTTTCTCATGTGATATGTGGTCTAGTTGTTGGGAAAATTTGCAAATGTGAATTTTGACTTTATTTGCAAAATCTCTCTGAAATTTGTAAAAATGGGCATAATTTTTGCATACTAACTCGGATGAAAAAGTTTTTTATATGAAAAATCATCTACTCGAAAAGTTACATCCAAATTTAACCGGGGGAACCCCGTTAAACATTTTCAAATTCCTCAAAAACCTAATAGAAAAAAAGTTACGGGGCTTTTAAGATCTAGAGTGGAAAAAATTGAAAAATATTCAAACAGTGGGCAAACTATGGTCAAACAATGGTCAAACTAATTATTCTAGAATATTAGTGTTACTAAATAATTATTTTAATTATTTCAATTTTGGTCAAATCTGGTCAAACTGTGGTCAAACAATGGTCAAACTAATTATTCAAGAAATATTAGTGTTACTAAATAATTATTGTTTTTTAAAACAATAGTTTCAAACTCAAACAGTGAAATGTGTCACTTCATGCTCAAGCAAAATTCCTGAAGGTTAATAGGATTGACATCCTATTATTGTCAGGAAAACAACAAGTGCAGACTTGGAGCGTGGGAGAATAGAACCCGGAAGTTAAGCGTGCTTGGGCTGGAGTAGTGAGAGGGATGGGTGACCGGTTGGGAAGTTAGATGATTTGGAATGATGAGGGGTGATAAAAGAATAAATTGAGAAGTGATTACAGACTAGAGGTTAAAATAATTCAGAAATTTGAAAATAAAAAAATTTCAAATTTTTTTTTCAAAATCACTGTTTGAATATTACTGTGGCGGGCCTTTAGTCGCGGTTAGCCACAAGAGCCGGGACTAAAGGTCCTCGGCCCCGACGGACCACGGGCGCCCACGTGGCGGGCCTTTGGTCCCGGTCAGCCACAAGAACCGGGACTAAAGCTCTTTAGTCGCGGTCCGTAAGAGCCGCGGCTAAAGGGGGGGTCTTTAGTCGCGCTTATTTAGTCCCGGTTGCACAGCCGGGACTAAAGGCTGTTGCGAACCGGGACTAAAGGGCTTTTTTCTACCAGTGCTGGCAGCCGACCGGCCTCCGGTCTGAGAATTCAACTTGACGTACGTCCGGGAGGAAGAATCAGCTGACCATGAGCATATACATCCAACAAGTGAATCACGCTAAGCAAAAGCAATAGTCCCATTGTGATTGCAACGTACGCCCGCCACTTAGCATAGATCGACTTGAAAAGTGAGAACGGGACGGCCCAGATATTTGAAAGATGTGTCGAAATAATATCGATAGGATCGACATGCACGCGGCGTAACTGACGCGTCCAATACAGTTCAAGTCGGTCGGTTACTCCATTGATGTTATGCATGAAGTTGTCCGTCGGAGTATGGACGAATTTCTGATTTTCAAACCGCCCAGTGTTGATTTACCACGGGATTATTCAAAATCGCCGAAATTTGCACCGTCCAACTACAAAACATGGCGTTGCTTTTGCCCTCAGATTGTTTTCACGCTGATTTTCGCTGATGCAGTGGTTTTTCTCGTCACCGTCCAACTAATATGTGCTCGCATGCCATGCTAGTACAGCCACGTAGGGAAATTATTCGAAGCAGGGAGGAGCTTCCAAGCCTCCAAGGTCTAAGGTCACGGCCGACTGGCCGGATTTAGATTTGAACTTGACAACCAGGAAGGAAGAATCCTCCGGCCGGTGACCGGCCACCGGCCGTGAGCATACTCTGTGTGAACCATGACAAGTAGTAGCCCCATCTAGATTGCGACGTACTCCCCGTTTAGCATACGTCGATATATACGGAAAGATATAACATATGAGCCTCTTTATTCCTAGAGCTTTTTTGCCGAGTTATTACGTTTTTGTGACGTGGTAGACGACTGGAGTTGATGTGTCAGTCACATAGAGCTCCACAAAAGTACAATTGCAAGATCTAACTGGATCAAAGCAAGTCAGACCTAGGCATTACTATGAGAGATACTGTGTGAACACGCAGAAGTGAAAAGTACTCGTTGGTTTGGAGAACCTCGTCGAAAATCATATATATGGCCAATAGTTGAAGATTTTCTCTAGAATATATGTGCATCCATACATCTCTAATTTGTACGGTTAAATACAAAATCGCTAGCTAATCTATTAGGAAAATTAGTATCATGACATATCACGAAACATTTTTCATGATCATCTTACAGTTCGGCACTAACATATTTATATTCTACAAAGTACAAGCTGTCAAGCCACAAAATCAATTGTGTGAAGGGTACCCTGGCTTCTGCTCTCTACGAACTCATCTAGGGTTTTCCTGCCTCTCATCGGCGCCGCCGCCGGTCCGCCTTGTCTCCAATGGTCCTTGGAGGCGCGGTGGATCCCGGTCTTTGCTGGCAGGAGGGCTCCATTTTTAGGTTCTTTTCCGTGTTTTGTTAGGGTTTGTGATATGCTCAAGAAGACGAGACACTGGCGGCTTCTTGAAGATGGAATAAGATCCTCCCCGTCTAGCCCCCGTCCCGGTGATGTCTCAAGCATCGTCCGAAGGCGTGTGGAAGTTTGTCTCCGGCGAATCTCGTGGGATCCGGTTGTTGGGGAACGTAGTAATTTCGAAAATTTTCCTACGCACACGCAAGATCATGGTGATGCATAGCAACGAGGGGGAGAGTGTTGTTTACGTACCAACGCAGACCGACTGCGGAAGCGATCACACAACGTAGAGGAAGTAGTCGTACGTCTTCTTCCCGATCCGACCGATCCAAGCACCGTTACTCCGGCACCTCCGAGTTCTTAGCACACGTTCAGCTCGATGACGTTCCTCGGGCTCCGATCCAGCAAAGCGTCGAGGAAGAGTTCCGTCAGCACGACGGCGTGATGACGATCTTGATGTACTACCGACGCAGGGCTTCGCCTAAGCACTACAACGGTACGACCGAGGTGGAATTTGGTGGCAGGGGGCACCGCACACGGCTAAGGAACGATCTCAAGGATCAAGTTGTGTGTCTTGGGGTGCCCCCTGCCCCCGTATATAAAGGCCAGGGACAAGGGGGTCGGCCGGCTAGGAGGGAGGCGCAGGGAGGAGTCCCACTCCTACCGGGAGTAGGACTCCTTCCCCCAAATCCTATTCCTAGTAGGACTCTTCGGGAGAAAGAGAAGAGAGGGGGGCCGGCCCCTTCTCCTAGTCCTAATAGGACTAGGGAAGGGGGGTTCGGCCGGCTAGCTTGTGGGCTGCCCCTTCTCTCTTTTCCACTAAGGCCCAATAGGCCCATTTGCCTCCCGGGGGGTTCCGGTAACCCTCCCGGTAATCCGGTAAAATCCCGATTTCACCCGGAACACTTCCGGTGCCCAAACATAGGCTTCCAATATATCAATCTTTATGTCTCGACCATTTCGAGACTCCTCGTCATGTCCGTGATCTCATCCGGGACTCCGAACAACCTTCGGTACATCAAAATGCATAAACTCATAATAACTGTCATCGTAACGTGAAGCGTGCGGACCCTACGGTTCGAGAACAATGTAGACATGACCGAGACACGTCTCCGGTCAATAACCAATAGCGGTACCTGGATGCCCATATTGGCTCCTACATATTCTACGAAGATCTTTATCGGTCAGACCGCATAACAACATACGTTGTTCCCTTTGTCATCGGCATGTTACTTGCCCGAGATTCGATCGTCGGTATCCAATACCTAGTTCAATCTCGTTACCGGCAAGTCTCTTTACTCATTCCGTAATACATCATCTCACAACTAACATATTAGTTGCAGTGCTTGCAAGGCTTATGTGATGTGCATTACCGAGAGGGCCCAGAGATACCTCTCCGACAATCGGAGTGACAAACCCTAATCTCGAAATACGCCAACCCAACATCTACCATTGGAGACACCTGTAGTACTCCTTTATAATCACCCAGTTACGTTGTGACGTTTGGTAGTACCCAAAGTGTTCCTCCGGTAAACGGGAGTTGCATAATCTCATAGTTATAGGAACATGTATAAGTCATGAAGAAAGCAATAGCAACATACTAAACGATCGTGTGCTAAGCTAATGGAATGGGTCATGTCAATCAGATCATTCTACTAATGATGTGACCTCGTTAATCAAATAACAACTCTTTGTTCATGGTTAGGAAACATAACCATCTTTGATTAACGAGCTAGTCAAGTAGAGGCATACTAGTGACACTCTGTTGGTTTATGTATTCACACATGTATTATGTTTCCGGTTAATACAATTCTAGCATGAATAATAAACATTTATCATGATATAAGGAAATAAATAATAACTTTATTATTGCCTCTAGGGCATATTTCCTTCAGTCTCCCATTTGCACTAGAGTCAATAATCTAGTTCACATCGCCATGTGATTTAACATCAATAGTTCACATCGCCATGTGATTAACACCCATAGTTCACATCGTTATGTGACCAACACTCAAAGGGTTTACTAGAGTCAGTAATCTAGTTTACATCTCTATGTGATTAATACCCAAAGAGTACTAAGGTGTGATCATGTTTTGCTTGTGAGATAATTTTAGTCAACGGGTCTGTCACATTCAAATCCGTAAGTATTTTGCCAAATTCTTTTGTCTATAATGCTCTGCACGGAGCTACTCTAACTAATTGCTCCCACTTTCAATATGTATCTAGACCAAGACTTAGAGTCATCTAGATTAGTGTCAAAACTTGCATCGGCGTAACCCTTTACGACGAACCTTTTTGTCACGTCCATAATCGAGAAACATATCCTTATTTCACTAAGGATAATTCTGACCGCTGTCCAGTGATCTACTCCTAGATCACTATTGCACTCCCTTGCCAAATCAGTGCAGGGTATACAATAGATCTGGTATACAGCATGACATACTTTATAGAACCTATGGCCAAGGCATAGGGAATGACTTTCATTCTCTTTCTATCTTCTGCCGTGGTCGGGCTTTGAGTCTTACTCAACTTCACACCTTATAATACAGGCAAGAACTCTTTCTTTGACTGCTCCATTTTGAACTACTTCAAAATCTTTGTCAAGGTATGTACTCATTGAAAGAACTTATCAAGCGTCTTTGATCTATCTCTATAGATCTTGAAGCTCAATATGTAAGCAGCTTCATCGAAGTCTTTCTTTGAAAAACTCCTTTCAAACACTCCTTTATGCTTTACAGAATAATTCTACATTATTTCCGATCAACAATATGTCATTCACATATACTTATCAGAAATGCTGTAGTGCTCCCACTCACTTTCTTGTAAATACAGGCTTCACCGCAAGTCTGTATAAAACTATATGCTTTGATCAACTTATCAAAGCGTATATTCCAACTCCGAGATGCTTGCACCAGTCCACAGATGGATCGCTGGTGCTTGCACATTTTGTTAGCATCTTTCGGATTGACAAAACCTTCTGTTGCATCATATACAACTCTTCTTTAATAAATCCATTAAGGAATGCAGTTTTGTTTATCCATTTGCCAGATTTCATAAAATGCGGCAATTGCTAACATAATTCTGACGGACTTAAGCATCGCTACGGGTGAGAAAGTCTCATCGTAGTCAACCCCTTGAACTTATCGAAAACCTTTTGCGACAAGTCGAGCTTTATAGACAGTAACATTACCGTCAGCGTCAGTCTTTTTCTTGAAGATCCATTTATTCTCAATTGCTTGCCGATCATCGGGCAAGTCAACCAAAGTCCATACTTTGTTCTCATACATGGATCCCATCTCAGATTTCATGGCTTCAAGCCACTTTGCGGAATCTGGGCCCACCATCGCTTCTTCATAGTTCGTAGGTTCGTCATGGTCAAGTAACATGACCTCCAGAACAGGATTACCTACGAGATTCGGTAGTAACTTGATCTGAAGTTACATGATCATCATCATTAGCTTCCTCACTAATTGGTGTAGTAGTCACAGGAACAGATTTCTGTGATGAACTATTTTCCAATAAGGGAGAAGGTACAATTACCTTATCAAGTTTTCTACTTTCCTCCCACTCACTTCTTTCGAGATAAACTCCTTCTTCAGAAAGTTTCCGAATTTTAGCAACAAAAGTCTTGCCTTCGGATCTGTGATAGAAGGTGTATCCAATAGTTTCCTTTGGATATCCTATGAAGACGCACTTCTCCGATTTGAGTTTGAGCTTATCAGGATGAAACCTTTTCATATAAGCATCGCAACCCCAAATTTTAAAAAACGACAGCTTAGGTTTCTTGCCAAACCATAGTTCACACGGTGTCGTCTCAACGGATTTAGATGGTGCCCTATTTAATGTGAATGCAGCTGTCTCTAATGCATAACCCCAAAACGATAGTGGTAGATCGGTAAGATACATCATAGATTGCACTATATCCAATAAAGTACGGTTATGACGTTCGGACACACCATTATGCTGTGGTGTTCCAGGTGGCGTGAGTAGTGAAACTATTTCACATTGTTTTAACTGAAGACCAAACTCGTAACTCAAATACTTTTCTCTGCGATCATATCGTAGAAACTTTTATTTTCTTGTCACGATGATTCTCCACTTCACTCTGAAATTCTTTGAACTTTTCAAATGTTTCAGACTTATGTTTCATCGAGTAGATATACTCATATCTGCTCAAATCATCTGTGAAGATCAGAAAATAATGATACCTGCCGCGAGCCACAATATTCATCGGACCACATACATCAGTATGTATGATTTCCAACAAATCTGTTGCTTGCTCCATTGTTCCGAAGAACGGCGTTTTAGTCATCTTGCCCAAAAGGCATGGTTCGCAAGCATCAAGTGATTCATAGTCAAGTGATTCCGAAAGCCCATCAGCATGGAGTTTCTTCATGCGCTTTATACCAATATGACCTAAACAGCAGTGCCACAAATAAGTTGCACTATCATTATTAACTTTGCATCTTTTGGTTTCAATATTATGAATATGTGTATTATTAAGATCGAGATCCAACGAACTATTTTCATTGGGTGTGTAACCATATAAGGTTTTATTCATGTAAACAGAACAACAATTTATTCTTTTACTTTAATGAATAACCGTATTGCAATAAACATGATCAAATCATATTCATGCTCAACGCAAAAACCAAATAACACTTATTTAGGTTCAACACTAATCCCGAAATTATAGGGAGTGTGCGATGATGATCATATCAATTTTGGAACTATTTCCAACACACATCGTCACTTCACCCTTAACTAGTCTCTGTTTATTCTGCAACTCCCGTTTCGAGTCACTACTCTTAGCAACTGAACTAGCATCAAATACTGAGGGGTTGCTATAAACACTAGTACAGTACACATCAATAACATGTATATCAAATATACTTATGTTCACTTTGCCATCCTTCTTATCCGCCAATCATTTGGGGTAGTTCCGCTTCTAGTGACCAGTCCCTTTGCAGTAGAATCACTTAGTCTCAGGCTTAGGATCAGACTTGGGCTTCTTTACTTGAGCAGCAACTTGCTTGCCGTTCTTCTTGAAGTTCCCCTTCTTCCCTTTGCCCTTTTCTTGAAACTAGTGGTCTTGCCAACCATCAACACTTGATGTTTTTCTTGATTTCTACCTTCGTTGATTTCAGCATCACGAAGAGCTTGGGAGTTGTTTCCGTTATCCCTTGCATATTATAGTTCATCACGAAGTTCTACTAACTTGGTCATGGTGACTAGAGAATTCTGTCAATCACTATCTTATCTAGAAGATTAACTCCCACTTGATTCAAGCGATTGTAGTACCCAGACAATCTGAGCACTTGCTCACTAGTTGAGCGATTCTCCTCCATCTTTTAGCTATAGAACTTGTTGGAGACTTCATATCTCTCAACTCGGGTATTTGCTTGAAATATTAACTTCAACTCCTGGAACATCTCATATGGTCCATGACGTTCAAAACGTCTTTGAAGTCCCGATTCTAAGCCATTAAGCATGGTGCACTAAACTATCAAGTAGTCATCATATTGAGCTAGCCAAACGTTCATAACGTCTGCATCTGCTCCTGCAATAGGTCTGTCACCTAGCGGTGCATCAAGGACATAATTCTTTTGTGCAGCAATGAAGATAAACCTCAGATCACGGATCCAATCCGCATCATTGCTACTAACATCTTTCAACATAATTTTCTCTAGGAACATATCAAAATAAACACAGGGAAGCAACAACGCGAGCTATTGATCTATAACATAATTTGCAAAATACTACCAGGACTAAGTTCATGATAAATTTAAGTTCAATTAATCATATTACTTAAGAACTCCCACTTAGATAGATATCCCTCAAATCCTCTAAGTGATCACGTGATCCAAATCAACTAAACCATAACCGATCATCACGTGAGATGGAGTAGTTTTCAATGGTGAACATCGTTATGTTGATCATATCTACTATATGATTCACGCTCGACCTTTCGGTCTCTGTGTTCCGAGGCCATATCTGCATATGCTAGGCTCGTCAAGTTTAACCTGAGTATTCTGCGTGTGCAAAACTGGCTTGCACCCGTTGTAGATGGACGTAGAGCTTATCACACCCGATCATCACGTGGTGTCTGGGCACGACGAACTTTGGCAACGGTGCATACTCAGGGAGAACACTTCTTGATAATTTAGTGAGAGATCATCTTATAATGCTACCGTCAATCAAAGCAAGATAAGATGCATAAAAGATAAACATCACATGCAATCAATATAAGTGATATGATATGGCCATCATCATCTTGTGCTTGTGATCTCCATCTCCAAAGTACTGTCATGATCTATATCGTCACCGGCATGACACCATGATCTCCATCATCTTGATCTATATCAATGTGTCGTCACGTGGTCGTCTCGCCAACACTTGCTCTTGCAACTATTGCTATCGCATAGCGATAAAGTAAAGCAATTATTGGGCGCTTGCATCTTATGCAATAGATAGACAACCATAAGGTTTTTGCCAGTTGCCGATAACTTCAACAAAACATGATCATCTTATACAACAACTTATAACTCATCACGTTTTGACCATATCACATCACAACATGCCCTGCAAAAACAAGTTAGACGTCCTCTACTTTGTTGTTGCAAATTTTACGTGGCTGCTACGGGCTTAGCAAGAACCAATCTTACCTACGCATCAAAACCACAACGATAGTTCGTCAAATAGACTCCGTTTTAACCTTCTCAAGGACCGGGCGTAGTCACACTTGGTTCAACTAAAGTTGGAGAGACAGTCTTCCGCAAGCCATCTATGTGCAAAGCACGTCGAGGGAACCGGTCTCGCGTAAGAGTACGCGTAAGGTTGGTCCGGATCGTCTCACCCAACAATACCGCCGAACCAAAGTATGACATGCTGGTAGGCAGTATGACTTGTATCGCCCACAACTCACTTGTGTTCTACTCGTGCAAATAACATCAAACCATAAAACCTAGGCTCGGATGCCACTGTTGGGGAACGTAGTAATTTCGAAAATTTTCCTACGCACACGCAAGATCATGGTGATGCATAGCAACGAGGGGGAGAGTGTTGTCTACGTACCAACGCAGACCGACTGCGGAAGCGATCACACAACATAGAGGAAGTAGTCGTACGTCTTCTTCCCGATCCGACCGATCCAAGCATCGTTACTCCGGCACCTCCGAGTTCTTAGCACACGTTCAGCTCGATGACGTTCCTCGGGCTCCGATCCAGCAAAGCGTCGAGGAAGAGTTCCGTCAGCACGACGGCGTGATGACGATCTTGATGTACTACCGACGCAGGGCTTCGCCTAAGCACTACAACGGTACGATCGAGGTGGAATTTGGTGGCAGGGGGCACCGCACACGGCTAAGGAACGATCTCAAGGATCAAGTTGTGTGTCTTGGGGTGCCCCCTGCCCCCGTATATAAAGGCCAGGGGCAAGGGGGTCGGCCGGCTAGGAGGAAGGCGCAGGGAGGAGTCCCACTCCTACCGGGAGTAGGACTCCTTCCCCCAAATCCTATTCCTAGTAGGACTCTTCGGGAGAAAGAGAAGAGAGGGGGGCCGGCCCCTTCTCCTAGTCCTAATAGGACTAGGGAAGGGGGGTTCGGCCGGCTAGCTTGTGGGCTGCCCCTTCTCTCTTTTCCACTAAGGCCCAATAGGCCCATTTGCCTCCCGGGGGGTTCCGGTAACCCTCCCGGTAATCCGGTAAAATCCCGATTTCACCCGGAACACTTCCGGTGCCCAAACATAGGCTTCCAATATATCAATCTTTACGTCTCGACCATTTCGAGACTCCTCGTCATGTCCGTGATCTCATCCGGGACTCCGAACAACCTTCGGTACATCAAAATGCATAAACTCATAATAACTGTCATCGTAACGTTAAGCGTGCGGACCCTACGGTTCGAGAACAATGTAGACATGACCGAGACACGTCTCCGGTCAATAACCAATAGCGGGACCTGGATGCCCATATTGGCTCCTACATATTCTACGAAGATCTTTATCGGTCAGACCGCATAACAACATACGTTGTTCCCTTTGTCATCGGCATGTTACTTGCCCGAGATTCGATCGTCGGTATCCAATACCTAGTTCAATCTCGTTACCGGCAAGTCTCTTTACTCGTTCCGTAATACATCATCTCACAACTAACATATTAGTTGCAGTGCTTGCAAGGCTTATGTGATGTGCATTACCGAGAGGGCCCAGAGATACCTCTCCGACAATCGGAGTGACAAATCCTAATCTCGAAATACGCCAACCCAACATCTACCATTGGAGACACCTGTAGTACTCCTTTATAATCACCCAGTTACGTTGTGACGTTTGGTAGTACCCAAAGTGTTCCTCCGGTAAACGGGAGTTGCATAATCTCATAGTTATAGGAACATGTATAAGTCATGAAGAAAGCAATAGCAACATACTAAACGATCGTGTGCTAAGCTAATGGAATGGGTCATGTCAA
The DNA here is from genome assembly GCA_034509565.1 of Triticum monococcum. NCBI lineage: Eukaryota > Viridiplantae > Streptophyta > Magnoliopsida > Poales > Poaceae > Triticum > Triticum monococcum. The sequence continues at coordinate 721,811,306 of CM067842.1, forward strand.
TCAGATCATTCTACTAATGATGTGACCTCGTTAATCAAATAACAACTCTTTGTTCATGGTTAGGAAACATAACCATCTTTGATTAACGAGCTAGTCAAGTAGAGGCATACTAGTGACACTCTGTTGGTTTATGTATTCACACATGTATTATGTTTCCGGTTAATACAATTCTAGCATAAATAATAAACATTTATCATGATATAAGGAAATAAATAATAACTTTATTATTGCCTCTAGGGCATATTTCCTTCACCGGTCGGTGTTTGTCTTCGGTGGATCCGATTGGGTCCGATCTTCGTTCGTCTACGTCTGTGTGTCTGCAGGTTGGATCTTTCGACATACGCTTCTCTTCATCGATGACAGTTGCTATTCTGGTGCGCTGGTCCTACGGGGCCTTAGCACGACGACTTAATTACCAACTGCCTACTACAACAATGTTTGTCCAACTCCGACGAGGGAGGGCGATGACGGCGGCGCGCTTCGGCTCGCTTCGGTGCTTATAGTTGTTGCTAGGTGGTCTACGGACCTGAATGTAAATTTTACTTCTAGTGTTCTATGTACTACCTTGACAGTCGATGAATAGATCAGAAGTTTCTCGCAAAAAAAATATACAAGCTGTCAAAGTTAGACGTTCAAGACTGTGTTTATGCTCCAAAGTGACATAATACATACTATCTCAAAGTCAGAACTAAAAGGTAAAGCCTACGTAATCAAAGTCCTCCGGCCCTTGCTTACATGTGTAAGGAATAACAGCGACCCCTGCTCTAATTAAGCTTCATTGGTAAACCTAACACAATGATTAAACCAGATGCACGATAGGGGCATCTCCAACACCGATCCGCAAACCTCCCGCAACTGTTCGGACTGCGCGGTCCGGACCGCGGAGAGTCATCCAACGCCCACCTGTATAGGTCCGCTGAGTGGTCCGGACGCGATTTCTCCCGTAAACTGGAGACAAAAGTGGGGAAGGTTTGCGGGAGTCTGGACCAATCCCAATCCCGCTTCTGACCGCCTTGACCCACCAAAACCCCCTCCCCCTCCCGCGCGTTTACGGTGAGCGCCGCTCCAGAGCGTCAGCACCCGCATTCATGCCTGGCCGGAGCGGACGCGACCGCTCACAGGTGCCGGCATTGAAGCGGTGCACCGGCTGAGAGAGCGCCACCCACACCGCTTTTCCGTGCAGGTGACTGCCACGCATTCAAACGACACGACGGCCGCCCGTCCGTCCGTCTGCCGCCCGCATTGATGGCACGCGGTCGAGGCGTCTCGTCCGACGCTACCCGTCCATCCCTCTGCCGCCCACCGGTGCTATATAAACCGATGTCGTGGTTATAGCCATAGTCATCCCTCTCCACACCACTCCGCATCATGGATCCCCCCGCCGCCAAAGCACTCTAGGATGGACTGACGTCGAAGCAGAAGAAAGCCATGACTGCCACTGTTGCTGACTAGTAGGCCGGCAGGCACCCAGACGACGCGCAAATGGAGGACGCCTCCGAAGACGAGCCAGCGCCACCCTCCTCTTCCTCCGTGGCAACCTCCTCCTCCGCTCCACCCCGGCTGATGCATTGCACCATGACCATCGGCGAGGCCCATGCCCATTATGTGAACATGGTGTGGGAGGAGCAGTTCCGGGAGGCGCAGGCCGACGCCAACTACAACCCACAACCTCCTCCAGGAGCATCTGCAGGAGGAGGAGCAGGTCGCCGCCAGCATGGCGGTTGCGCTGGATGCGAACTTGGCGAAGCAGGAGGCGCTGCTCGAGTCCTACCGCTTCACCCGCGAGATCCACCTCGCCCGCTGGCAGTACCGGCAGCGGGTGGCGGAGGTGGCGGCCAACAACAACGAGCGCGACGACGACACTGGTGAGGCATTGTTCGGCGACACCGAGGAGGAGGACATCGTCGAGGCTGCGCCCCGGTGACAGGACGACGAAGAAGATGGCAGGTCTGCGGGCGCCGCCGGACGCGAGGAAGAGTAGTGTACGGTAGGTCGCCGCCGCTCAGGTTCTAGGAAGGCCACCGCTCCTTCCCTCCCGTCGACGGTAAGCTTGGTGGGCTGAGCATCTTCGACCGATTAGTCGCTTGGCGGTGACGTCGAGGCGAACAGTTTTAGTTCCCAGGGCTCCGAAGGTGGTGGTCAAGGAGGAAGAGCTGGAGAGCACCGAGGTGGAATTGGAGATGGTGAAGCTTCAGTTCTCAGGGCTGATGGCCGGAGACGGGGACTGGACGCCAGCGATCATTTAGATTAGGTATCAATTATACTCCAGAGCCCACCTATGGCCGCATTGATGTATTTGTAATGAAATCCGTTATATTTATATAAAATCTGGTATGTTTATATGAAATCCGATCTTGTTTATATAAATTCCGAACTTGTTTGAACGAATTTCGTCTGGTTGGTTCGAGTTGTTGTGGAAATGTATACGGCTATGATTCGATGTCGATCTCCAGCATCCACGTCCACGAATTGATCTCCTCAGTCCGCGGACAGATGTGAGAGATTTTTTACGGATTGCGGTTGAAAATACCCTAAGTTCTATGGATGGCCACTTAGCGACTAAATGGGCTCAAAAGGAAAAGGAACTCCACGGGGCTTGACGAGATCGAGCTCGAGCCGGCCAGTTGCGCGTTGTTATGCGCCAACCCAACCAGCGCTGTGCACGTATGCTATACCATGCGTTCGTCAGTCGACATGCACGGGGCCAACACCAGTATTATCTCTGTACCAAAATTTTAGACGTTTCTACGGTTCAATTGGTACGGAAGGAGTATAAAGCAGGCCTGAACACTAGTATAAAGCAGGCACAATTGCCCGTACAGTTTCAACTCATGCCAACATACAAGGCCAAACACTGGAACGTATAGAAAACATGTCGAGGCCTCTGTTAGCAAACACGACTAACCAGGAGCTAGCATATGTATACCTGATGATATATACATACTTCCATGTTAGACTCCAAGGAAATTACGTACTCTGGTATGGCTCATAACTGGAACTTCTGATCGCGACAGTCACATACGTCCAATTAGCAGACATGGACCTGAGAGTGACTAAGCGGGACCTGCCAAGACCAAGACACGGAGATAAGATGGACACGCACGCGACGTGCACGACGCGCGCAATCCAGCGCAAATCTATTACGTACCGGCTAAGTATTACAACACGGCTGTTTATCTATAGCTGCATCAGCCGGCCATGGATGCAGGGTCTCAGAAACTTCCCCTGACACTTATCCTTACGTGTGTAAGATTTAACAGCAACGTCCGGCGTGGGCAATACAAATCTGTCTGCCAATCCGACACCCAACGTGGACAAGTAACACAAGGGGCTACAGATAGCCACGTACGTACGTAACTGGAGTATGAATTAAGGAACTGCAGAGAAGTCGACAGCAGTTGCACCAGGACCAGTGGTTTCAGTCGACATGTTGCGCTTCCATACGCATCAGTTCTCTCTAGAACACAAGTAAAAGTCTTAATTGCTACCCTCTATTTGGTTGATTAAGTCCGTTAATATTTTGTTAGTGGGACACTGGGATTCTATTGAGTATATACAGAAGGAACATTTGAAGTCTGCTTGATGCAGTTTCTCCATTGAGTATTCAGAAAGGCACCTCACGCAGTGACATGCAAGGAATGAGTCTTCTACCGGTGGTGTAGAAGGATTAGACTCTTGAGAGCGGCGTGCAGATAACTCTCTCAGAAATTTAAATTTAAGAAGAGGTAGTTAGTTAACAGTGAGCGTTGTACACAATATCCATAGGCTCTTGTGGAATAAACTTACGAGTTAAAACAGAAGAAGGTGAAGAGTGTTCATTTCTGTGTGTTCCAACTTCCATACCTAACTAGGTTTGACCACGGCTAGAGTGAATTGATCTGTGAGTTAGGCTCCCATTCCTCCCAATTTGATTGCATTCCCTATCAAGTTTATGTGGGATTTTAGTCCTGGCCAGCCTCCAAAGCCGTTGCTTCAGCATTACCAGGACATGCATGTCCGTGGATGTCCTCGCCGTCCCTGTACAGCCACGTACAGTACATGGCAGGCAACTATCGAAGCAGGCCAGGAGCCTCTGGCAGTCTGGCTGGCAGCCGACCGGCCGCCGGTCTGAGAACTCAACTTGACATCCGGGAGGAAGAATCCGGTGACCATGAGCATATACTTCCGAGTGAATCACGCCAAGCAAAAGCAATAGTCTCATTACGATTGCAACGTACGCCCACTTATCATAGATCGACCTGAAAAGTGAGAACGGGACGGCCCAGATATTATTTAAAAGACGTGTCAAAATAATATCAATAGGATCGACATGCACGCGGCGTACCTGACGTATCCAGTACAGTTCCAGTCGGCCGGTTACTCCATTGATGTTAATGTTATGCATGAAGTTGTCGGTCGGAGTATGGACGAAGTTCTGATTTTCAAACCGCCTGATGTTGATTTGCCACCGGATTCTTCAAAATCGCCGAAATTTGCACCGTCCAACTACAGAACATGACATAATAACTTTTGCCTTCATATTGTTTTAATGCTGATTTTCGCTGATGCAGTGGATTTTTTCGTGAATGTGGATCCTTATAAAGTTATAATCACCCCTCAATCAACATGGAAAGAACCTACTCATGTACTATATAAAATAATAATAATAATGGTTTGAAGAAGATTGGGAAGATATAGCACACAAGCCTTTTTTTAAAATCTTACTATTACTAAAATAAAACTCATATGGTGTGCTTCACTCTTACACTCCAACATGTTATTACTTTTGTGGTCTCAGCAACAATTTATTCTAGTTGTTATTAGCATCTACTCCCTCCGTTCCAAAATAGACGACTCAACTTTATAATAATTTTAGTATAAAATTAATATAAACTTGGGTCATCTATTTTGGAACGGAGGAAGTATGAATTATACATACTCTTGTTTAATTTATAGGGAGTCACCATAGCACGAGAGTCTACCATATCATGCAGTATGTGCCATGAGACCACGCACGCTCAGCCGCTCGTTGGGATATTCCTTTCAGTGTTTGCCATACATTCCAATTCTTGATGAACTTTTAATAACACACTTGGATCCACCGTTGCAGGATGCTACCAAAGATGGCGTGGTTTCAGCCTATATCAAAACCCAACATATATATATATACGTGGATGTGAGATCGAGCGCACGTAAGTAATAAGAACACTAATATGTGCTCACCATGTCATGCTAGTACAGCCACGTAGGGAAAAATTTCGAAGCAGGGCAAGAGTTTAATAAGGTCACGGCCGACTGGCCGGTTCTAGAATTCAACTTGACAACCTGCAGGAAGGAAGAATCCGGCCGGTCGGCCGGTGACCGGCCGTGAGCATACTTCCGTGTGGACCATGACAAGTAGTAGCCCCATCTGGATTGCGACGTGCTCCCCATTTAGCATATGTGCCTCTTTATTCTTACACCCCCTTTTCCGAGTTATTACGTTTTTGTGACGTGGTAGACGAGTGGAGTTGATGTGTCAGTCACATAGAGCTCCACAAAAGTACAATTGCAAGATCTAACTAGATCAAAGCAAGTCGTTGAGGTGAAAAGCAGTCGTTGGTTTGGAGAACCTCGTCGAAAATCATATATGTGGCCAATAGTTGAAGATTTTCTCTAGAATATGTGCATCCATACATCTCTAATTTGCACGGTAAATATAAACGCATTAGCTAATGTGTTTTTAGTAAAATTAGTATGTTTCATCACATATGTCAAGAAACAGTTTTCATGATCATATTACAGTTTGGCGCCAACATGTTTAATACCACTACAAAGTACTACTTCTGTATCAAAATATAAGAAGTTTTTGATGAACTGCAAAACGTCTTATATTTTGGTAGGGAGTAGCTGTCAAAGTTAGACGTCCAATACTCGCCCAAAAATAATAATCAGGCGTTCAAGAGTCAAGACTCTGTCTATGTTCCAAAATTGACTCATGTATTTATTTACTCAAACTGATGGAGTAAAAGATTACATTCTAACTTCTGCAAGAATTAAAAAGCACAGCTTAGGTAGCTAGCCATTAGGCGTGATGTCGGAAACTTCTCAAAGTCCTCCTGCCCTATCCTTACATGTGTGGTTTAATAGCGACCCATGTAATTAAGCATCCGCCAGTTAACCTAATAATAGTACAATGATTACATCGCATGCACGTAGTAAGTTCTATAGACGGCCACGTAACGACTTAATTGGCTCGAATGGAAAAAAGAACTCCACGGGGCTTGACGAGGTCGAGCTCGAGCCGGCCAGTTGCGCCAACCCAACCAGAGTTGTGCACGTATGCTACGTTACCATGCGTGACTCGTCAGTCGACATGCGTGGGTGGCGTACCCAACTCGACGGCCTGAACACTATAAAGCGGGCACAATGCTCTCGTACAGTTCCATCCATCTCGTGCAAACATACATAGCCAAAGCACTCGAACACGTATAGAAAACATGTCGAGTTCTCTGCTTGTTGCAATGGCCGCGGCGGCGATCGTCGTGGCCTGCTGTTTAGCGGCGTGTCCGGTCGGCGCGGGCGCGAGCGCTGGTGGCTTCTACGACAACTTCGTGGTGAAGTGGGGCACGGACCCAGACCCCGACCGGCGGGTCGAGATCGTCGACGGCGGGCGGCTGGTGACGCTCACCCTCAACAACGTCTCCGGCGCCGGGTTCCAGTCCCGGGACGCCTTCCTCTTCGGCGAGTTCACCATGGAGATGAAGCTCGTGCCGGGCGACTCGGCCGGCACGGTCACCACCTTCTACGTAAGCCCGTCTCGATCGCCTAACCACCAATACTTTTCATGCGACTTCTCTCCCAGATATCGTCCGATCATGCGTTGAATGCATGCACGAACATACTTCTCTCTTCGAATTTGATGTGCGTACGTGCGTACGTATATTGGGCTTGTGTTTTGATTGTGCATGCACGATGATGTTGATGATGCAGCTGACATCCAAGGACCCGACGGCGGCGGGGGACGGGCACGACGAGATCGACTTCGAGTTCCTGGGCAACGTCAGCGGGGAGCCGTACCTGATGCAGACCAACGTGTTCGCCCAGGGCGTCGGGGGCAGGGAGCAGCGGTCCTACCTGTGGTTCGACCCGACAGAGGACTTCCACAACTACACCATCCTCTGGAACCCTCTGAACATCATGTACGTGCTCATCGACGTGTCCCCCATGCACGCATCTAATCATTCATTCATGTCTTGCATATTTAAATATATCATTCGAATCTTGCAAATATGTGATGTTTCTAACGTTGTGTTGTCTCGGCCAAGCTAGCTAGTAGCTGAAAATTAAGCAGGCGTGAACCCGGCGATAAGTACATGAAGACCAAACGCGAGAGGACAAATGTTTGTGTCTGGAGACGACTCTTTCAACGCGTGTTCACGCATGAAAATATGACCGTTTAACTGAACTTGCCGGCCCGAAATATCTGGGCTTGCGCGCACCAAGTTTTTGGGCCTTCGTCCCTGGTTTCTCCTAGGCCCGTTTACTCACAAGATATTTTTTGCAGTTCTCAGAAAAAAATATCTCAAAAAAAATTACACGGTCTTTCCTTTTTTTTCCCTTTGCGAACCTCCTCCCCTGTCCTCTCAAAATTATTTTTTTGAAACAACGAACCTCCTCCCCTGTCCTCTCAAAATTATTTTTTTTTGAAACAACGAACCTCCTCCTCTGTCCTCTCAAAAAAGATAAAGCGATGATTTTTCTCAAATAAAAGTATGCAAAAATGGAAGGCGACTAGTATGTTTCGTTTTGGTCAGAAGGTAGGAGAGCTAGAGCACGTAAGGTTCAAAAATTTCGTCCAAATTAAACAACCATTTTATAGGAACCTTTCACTGTCGGTTTGGAGCCGAGGAAGGTAGAAAAGGCTTGAACAGCAACTTGATACTCCGGCCATCTGTGAGACGATATCTCGAGACTCAACGGTCAAAATCATTCTAAACCCGCTCGGAAGGAGGGCTTAATTTAGCCGCGTCGGCATATTTGGAAGCACGAGAGCACCACCTGTCCCAGCCAGCTGCTGTTTCAAACGAAGAAGCGATCGAGGAAAACGTGAGGAGGCACATGAGGTGCCTGCGCAGGTAACATGCACGTCAACTTAGCCCCTAAACAAACCAGCTAATGATGCGATAATCGTACTGGTACGCGGAGTCAAATGCTAGATTCTGCCAAAACAGAAATTTTTTACCCGGCATCTGAATCAAAATCTCGGCAAATTCAATAGCACCCAAGGCCAGTTGGCCCATCCATGCATCCAGGCATCTTCTCATCACTGCACTGATCGAATTAATGCATCGGATCTCCTGCATCTGTCTGACAATTTGTTTCCGTCGATGCTCTGTTTTCCAGCTTCTCTGTGGACGGCGTGCCGGTGCGCGTGTTCCGGAACCACGACGCGAACGGCGTGCCGTACCTGAGCCGGCAGGCGATGAAGGTGCACGCCACCATCTGGGACGGCGACACCTGGGCCACCCGCGGCGGCCGGGTCAAGATCGACTGGGCGCACGCCCCCTTCGTCGCCTCCTACGGGACCTACGCCTCCAGCGCCTGCGTCTCCGCGGCCGGCAACGGCGATCAGGACGGAGTGCCGTCGGCCTTCTGCTGCCCGGGCGACGCCTCGTCGTGGATGGCCCGGCGGCTGGGGCCCGGCGGCGAGCGCGCGGTGGCGTGGGCGCGCGACACGTACATGGTGATGGACTACTGCGACGACCCCTGGAACCTGGGCCGCCCCGCCGAGTGCGACATGGACCAGCTCGCCTCTGCCGTCTGATTGTTCGGTTCCGTCGGCCATACTACCGCACACGTGTCGTCGTGTTATTAGACGAGACAGACGTACGGTGTTTGTGTTGGTGCTTCTAGCGTAGCCTGCTAGGTCGTCTCACTCAAGATGTGACGTGTAGGCGTAGCGTATATAATACAGGATCTAACCAGGAGTTTCTCTAGCGGATCGTAGTAAGGATGATTCCTGCAGAAACCTGCCCCTGCTGTAACCTGTAGCCGAGTAATTCATGCATATACAGACGCTGAGATAAGATTAACTCATTTCTCGACATCTTGAGCCTGGAAGAAGAGCAAACTGGCCAAAAAAATTGCTCTGTGTGTCATATAAATGTTGATACAAGTGGAGGAAAGGGGAGGACGTTCAGAAACCCAATGAAAGAATCAAGCCCGCTGCGCCGCACGTACCTGTTTCTTCAGATGTACAGAAATAATCAGGGTACGATACTATATCGAACCCAAACAATATGAATTGTCGCTCAACCCCCTCGCTCGCTCAGCCAAACCCGACGACGACGACGACGAAAACTGCTCACGGGCGGGGCGGGAGCGAGCACTCCTTGGGCCTGGTGGCGTCGGTGTACCGGTTGCTCCTGTCGGTGCAGTAGTCGTAGAGGACGTAGCCCATGTAGCGCACCCACTGCAGGTCGGCGCGCGCCTTGGGGGAGAGGTTGAAGAGCGGGGACCCGGCGGGCTCGGCGCCGCACCACGACACGCCGGGCGACGGCCGGCAGTAGGTGATGTTGTAGTTGCGGTAGTAGGAGACGAAGGGCGCCAGCGACCAGTCCGTCTTGACGCGCCCGCCCTGCGTCGCCCAGTCGTCGGCGTTCCACAGGCTCCCGTACACCCGCTGCTGCTGCCACGACGGGAACGGCACGCCCTGGTCCTCGTTGTTGTCGAACGTCCGGATCGTCACGCCGTCCACCTCGATCCTGCACAAATTCAGTTCACGTCGCTCTATATGTTCAGAAACATCGGTACGGTCGACCACTACATACTCAACGTACGTGCACATCACGCAAGAAAAGAGCTCGAGAAATGCTGCTAGGTTATTTACGTGATGCGCTTGGGGTTCCAAACGATGGAGTAGGTGTGGTAGTCGGCGCTGGGGTCGAACCAGAGCTTGAACTGCTGCTCCCGCCCGCCGACGCCGTAGGCGAATACGTTGGTGTGGAGGGTGTAGGGCTCGCCGGTGGAGTTGCCCAGGAACTCCAGGTCGATCTCGTCGTGGATGTCCCACGGCCCCTCCGAGATGGTCTGTATGTACGTGCACCAAGATATTCATCCATGTCAATAGTCAACTCGACCGACGCACACACAGCCACTGGTACGGTGCACTAGTGCGAACTAATTACGGATCGAGATCTTACGTAGACGGTGCAGACAGTGCCGGCGGAGTTGCCCTCGACGAGCTTGATGTCGATGTCGATGCGGGCGAAGAGGTACATGTCGTTGGACTTGAAGGCGGAGCCACGGTTGAAGTCCAGCGAGAGCGCCAGCGCCTCGCTGTCGCCGTCCATGAAGTAGTAGGTGTGGTCCGCGCTCCATATGATCTGGATGTCCTTGTAGATGTCCGCCCTGCCCACGTCCACGGCCAGGACGAAGGCCAGGGCCACGCACAGGAGCCGCAGCTTTGGCCTACAATGCAATGGCGAAGCCATGGCTAACTAGCTAGCCCTGCTGCTGCTGTGTGCAGTGCCGGGACACTAGCTAGCTAGCCTCTGTCTTGCTGCTTCCAACGCCGAGAGAGAGGCCAGCGGTTCCTGTATATATATTGGAGAGTGGAGACGAAGCTGGTGAGGAAATGGGCGAGAGATGGAGGAACGAATTTGCTGGAGAGGGCGGCAAGGCAAGTGTGGAATCGAATGCCAACCTTGCCCAAGGCCGAAGGGAGGGAGAACCTGCTGCTGGTTTGGGACGACAAGCTTGCTAGGTTGCTAAGCGACTAGGTGCTCGTATATAAGCGTTTTGGGAGCACTGGCCGTCCCTTCCGGCAGACGCCGTGCACATGCAATGCACGAGACGAGAGGTCTCTTTGCTACACGGAGAGCTGAGCATCAACGCATGGGAGCCGTAGGTTTGCTGGGCTGGCTAGATCTCAGTAAACTGCTATCTTATCAGAGGCACGCTGACCTATCCTCACACCACACGTCGACTCAGATTCGCTATTTGTCAAACGAATTAAGTGGAGTGCTCATAGTTTAGTGTTGGCATAACTCTACTCCCTCCGTTTCAAAATAGATGACCCAATTTTATACTAATTTTATATTAAAGTTAGTATAAAATTGACTTATCTATTTTAGAACAGAGGGAGTACATGCTAAGCCGTGAGCGGGATACGGTCGATCTGGAACTGTTTTGACTTTTACTGGTGTATGGAGAGCTCGCGGCGAGAGACAGATTTGGACGGCTGGCTTGCCAAGATGTTCAAGCAATGCCCACCGCACGCGACCGACGCCAGGTTAGTTTCAATTGGGCGTTACTCGCATCGGGGAACGCGCATTACGACTTGCAGAAACGCGCTTTGAGGCGGTAGAAACTTGCTTCTAAATGAACGGAGATCAGACCGGAGTTTAGTAAGGACACTAGGCTTAGTGAGAAGCACTAGTGTACTGGTGAAGTTAGTGTCGGGGACAGCAAAGATGCTATGCACAACTTTAGCAAATACGCACACTAAACAACCCCTCCACTTGCTGTGAGCTCTGAGGACAACATCAATCAACAAGCAGCGGAATGACACAAACAATATGCACATATAACAAGGGATTTGATGTGGAAAAACCTTCTCAACTTGAGAAGTAAAAATGGTTATGGATCGACCGGTCCACACAACTTTACTATGGAAATAGTGAGTACAAAGTCTTTTCTAAAAACCACTAAGAGATTTACAACACAGTCTTCATGTTGCCAACTGGCAATAGCAATAATAACCACAAAAGACAAGATTTCTGCAAAGCAGACTTTACACAACTTCTGTCCTTTAAGTATTTTACAAACTACTCCCAAACCACTGAACCAAACAAGACAACATTTGGCAATAGTTAGAAACTTCCACCCCCTCAATATTTCATCTCAATCGAACACTGTTTGCCTACCCAATTTGTTCGTCTCCCAAAACTAATATGTCCTAAAACAGCAGCAGTGGCAAAACCATTCTCAAATCTGATGTTCCACTGACCCAATTCTCAAACCAGCTAACCAGATCGAAGTACTCAAGACAAACGAGCTCACCAGGTTCAGGGCCAATCTAAGCAAGTTCCAGCCTTGAATAACCAGCTTGAACAATGTCTAGTCAGGTGCAACAGATCTGGATAGAACCTCCACTTCTTTCTCTCTCACACAAGTTGTGTTCTTGTTGTGTGCTCTATCATTCTCATAATGGCAGCCACCACCAACAGGGGTGGAATAGCTAGGTTTTCTCCTTGCTCCTTTCACTAGGAAGCACTCATAGTTGTTGGATACAATAAAGATCAATGCTCATATGTGTTGGACTTATGTGGGCTGATGTTGGGCTACAAACACACCTCCACGCGGAGGGACTTAGCTAAAAAAACTCTCGTCCCAACATCATGGAGGGTCTCACTGCCTTTCGGCAGCCATGCCATCGAGCCGGCGGCATAATTCGAGCTTCTTCCTTGTCACCCCCTTGGTCAACATATCAACCCCATTATCATCGGTGTGAACTTTCTCAGTCTGCATTTGCCTGAAATATAGCACATCTTGAATCCAATGATAGTGGACTTCAATATGCTTAGACTTGAAACAAGAACTTGCATTCTTACTCAAGTGGATGCCACTTTGGTTGCCACAAAACAACACATACTTGTCTTGCTTAAATCCAAGCTCACAAGCCAACCGTTTAAGCCACAACAGCTCTTTGTTCGTCTATGTTACTATAATAAATTCAGCTTCAATTGTATTCAATGCCACACACTTTTGCAACCTTGTTTGCCATGACACCGCTCCCCCTACATTGGTAACCAAGTAACCTAAAGTAGACTTCCTTCTGTCAAACATCTCCCGCCATGTTAGAATCTGAAAAGGCAGTCAACTTGGGCTCACCACCACCAAAGCAAAGCTTCATATTAGTTCTACCCCGGAGACATTTCAAAATTCACTTCACAGCTTCTCAATGAGGTCTTCCCAGATTAGACATAAATATGCTCACATTACTAACTGCATGAGCAATGTCAAGCCTTGTGCACACCATAGCATATGCCAACTGCATGAGCAATGTCAAGCATAAGGAACATTATGCATTTCCTTTTTCTTTTCATCAGTGGTAGGACGCTACTTGGTGCTCAACTTTAAATGGGCTACTAGTGGCAACTCACAACTTTAGCACTATCAATCCTGAACCTTTGAAGTACCTTGCCAATATACTTCTCATGAGACAAATACAACTTATTGGAATTTTTGTCTCTCTCAATTGTCATCTCGAGAATATTCTTTGGTGGACCTATGTCTTTCATATAAAAACTTTTGCTTAACTCTGTCTTCAACTTAGCAATCCTAGAGACATTCTTGCCAACAATCAGGATATCATCAGTATGGAGCAACAATATGCTAAAATCATCACCTGAGAACCTCTGAATAAACACACAATGATCTGGGCTACACTTCTTGCAGCCTTGCCCCCCATGACAGTTTCAAATTTCATGTACCATTGTCTTGGTGCTTGTTTCAGGCCATAGATACTTTTCTTCAGCTTGCACGCATAGTCTTCTTTGCCTTTCACAAGAAACGACTCAAGCTGCTCCACGTAGATTTCTTCCTCCAACTCACCATTAAGGAATGTAGTCTTCACATCCATTTGCTCAACCTCCAAGTTGAGATTTGCTAGCATGCCAAGGATTACTCTATGTTGGAAATATGACCTAGAGGCAATAATATTTGTACTATTTATTTCCAAGTTTATAGTTAATGTTTATTATTCTATGCTATAACTGCTATGGTTCATGAATATGTGATTCAGAGGAAAACTCATTAGCACATGTAGAAGTATAAACGGTAAAACCGAATTTCTAGTCTTGCCTCTAGGACTAGCTCAAGTGTTTATTTGATGATTCCATTTTCCTGATCATGTACATATGCTAGTAACATTTGAGAGCATAATGTTGGTAGAACACTCGTGTTGAATTGACCCAAGTTGTTTGTTACACTTAGATATTATATTGTCTAAAGTCTATAGTTCATAACACATGAGTTAACATATGTTTGATTCCATAGACCATGAGAGTATCAAATCACTCCACACCGCACGTTGCACTTTGGAGTTGTTCCAATGTCATCCGTAACAGGGTGATCATATCAGTAGATTACGGGTTCATCAGAAACATATGACAAGAGACTAGATAGCTCGAGACTGGGATTTGCTCCTCTGACAATGGAGATATATTCTTTGGTCCCTCTCGACGTGACTACATCTATCATCGTCTGGCCAGATAAAGATTGAATTGATCACGGGGATGCCGGAACACGAGAATGAGAAAAGAAAAGAAAACCGATAATGAGGACGACTGGTATAGTGAGCATATAAGAACGACTTGTATAGTGAGCATATATATATCCTCGTGAGATCAACAGATGCTCACTATACCAGTTGTCCTCATTATCGGTTTTCTTTTCTTTTCTCATTCTCGTGTTCCGGCATCCATATATATATATATATATCCTCGTGAGATCAACAGATGCTCACTATACCAGTCGTCCTCATTATCGGTTTTCTTTTCTTTTCTCATTCTCATGTTCCGGCATCCATATATATATATATATATATCACTTCAGGTTTTATAACGTATTGTGAAAGCAAAAGGAACGACATATGATAACCAATGGCTCACTCGAATATAATTTGTGTAAGTATAGTGATCAATATGGATGTCCATGGTTTCGCCATTGACCAATTAACGAAAGGAGTTTTCATTCATGTCTATATTTTATCGAACCTACAGGGTCACACACTTAGGGGATTACTAACTTTTGAGTTCTATAGGAGTTAGGAATATGAGAAAATATTACCAGAAAAGTTTTGGAAATAAAATACATTGTGTTGAGAGAAACCGAAAGCCTTTCAGGGTTACTAGAAAGTTTCAAAGAAAACCAAGTAATAATGGGTAATGATAGGCGGAAAGTGTTTCAGAGGACCTAATATATAATATAGGACTTATGTAATGATCTAGGAGTCTCTAATTTTAGTTCGAGTCAATATGATAAGAGAAATATCAATGGGCCCATTAGTGGAGAGTTAACGGGCCATATAATGGAGCCCTTCCTCCCTTGGGCTTATTGGACAAGCTAAGGGGGGAGGTGTTGGGGAACGTAGTAATTTCATAAAAAAATTCCTACGCACACGCAAGATCATGGTGATGCATAGCAACGAGAGGAGAGAGTGTTGTCTACGTACCCTCGTAGACCGAAAGCGGAAGCGTTATAACAACGCGGTTGATGTAGTCGTACGTCTTCACGGCCCGACCGATCAAGCACCGAAACTACGGCACCTCCGAGTTCTAGCACATGTTCAGCTCGATGACGATCCCCGGACTCCGATCCAGCAGAATGTCGGGGAACAGTTCCGTCAGCAACGGCGTGGTGACGATCTTGATGTTCTACCGTCGCAAGGCTTCGCCTAAGCACCGCTACAATATTATCGAGGATTATGGTGGAGGGGGGCACCGCACACGGCTAAGAGATCAATGATCAATTGTTATGTCTATGGGGTGCCCCCCTGCCTCCATATATAAAGGAGCAAGGGGGGAGGCGGCCGGCCTAGGAGGAGGGCGCGCCAAGGGGGGAGTCCTACTCCCACCGGGAGTAGGACTTCTCCTTCCCTTGTTGGAGTAGGAGAGAAGGAAAGAGGGGAGAGGAACAAGGAAAAGGGGGCTGCACCCCTTTTCCAATTCGGACCAGAGGGGGAGCGCGCGCCTCCTTCCTTTTGGCCTCTCTCCTCTATTCCTGTATGGCCCAATAAGGCCCATATACTCCCCGGCGAATTCCCCCAACTCTCCGGTACTCCGAAAAATACCCGAATCACTCGGAACCTTTCCGATGTCCGAATATAGTCG
The DNA here is from genome assembly GCA_034509565.1 of Triticum monococcum. Classification (NCBI taxonomy): domain Eukaryota; kingdom Viridiplantae; phylum Streptophyta; class Magnoliopsida; order Poales; family Poaceae; genus Triticum; species Triticum monococcum. The sequence continues at coordinate 721,827,163 of CM067842.1, forward strand.
TCTAATATATCGATCTTTATGTCTCGACCATTTCGAGACTCCTCGTCATGTCCCCGATCTCATCCGGGACTCCGAACTCCTTCGGTACATCAAAACTCATAAACTCATAATATAACTGTCGTCGAAACCTTAAGCGTGTGGACACTACGTGTTCGAGAACAATGTAGACATGACCGAGACACGTCTCCGGTCAATAACCAATAGCGGAACCTGGATGCTCATATTGGCTCCCACATATTCTACGAAGATCTTTATCGGTCAAACCGCATAACAACATATGTTGCTCCCTTTGTCATCGATATGTTACTTGCCCGAGATTCGATCGTCGGTATTGTTGGGGAACGTAGTAATTTCAAAAATTTTCCTACGCACACGCAAGATCATGGTGATGCATAGCAACGAGAGGGGAGAGTGTTGTCTACGTACCAACGCAGACCGACTGCGGAAGCGATCACACAACGTAGAGGAAGTAGTCGTACGTCTTCTTCTCGATCCGACCGATCCAAGCACCGTTACTCCGGCACCTCCGAGTTCTTAGCACACGTTCAGCTCGATGACGATCCTCGGGCTCCGATCCAGCAAAGCGTCGAGGAAGAGTTCCGTCAGCACGACGGCGTGATGACGATCTTGATGTACTACCGACGCAGGGCTTCGCCTAAGCACTACAACGGTATGATCGAGGTGGAATTTGGTGGCAGGGGGCACCGCACACGGCTAAGGAACGATCTCAAGGATCAACTTGTGTGTCTTGGGGTGTCCCCTGCCCCCGTATATAAAGGTTGGAGGAGGGGGGGCCGGCCGGCCAGAGAGAGGGAGGCGCAGGGGGAGTCCTACTCCTACCGGGAGTAGGACTCCCCCCTCCAATCCTATTCCAATTAGGACTCTCATGGGGAAAGGAGAGAGAGGGGGGGCCGGCCCCTTCTCCTAGTCCTACTAGGACTTGGGGAAGGGGGGGGGGGCGCCGGCCAGCTATGGGCTGCCCCTTTTCTCTTTTTCCGCTAAGGCCCAATAGGCCCATTAGTCTCCCGGGGGGTTCCGGTAACCCTCCCGGTATTCCGGTAAAATCCCGATTTCACCCGGAACACTTCCTATGTCCAAACATAGGCTTCCAATATATCAATCTTTACGTCTCGACCATTTCGAGACTCCTCGTCATGTCCGTGATCTCATCCGGGACTCCGAACAACCTTCGGTACATCAAAATGCATAAACTCATAATAACTGTCATCGTAACGTTAAGCGTGCGGACCCTACGGTTCGAGAACAATGTAGACATGACCGAGACACGTCTCCGGTCAATAACCAATAGCGGGACCTGGATGCCCATATTGGCTCCTACATATTCTACGAAGATCTTTATCGGTCAGACCGCATAACAACATACGTTGTTCCCTTTGTCATCGGTATGTTACTTGCCCGAGATTCGATCGTCGGTATCCAATACCTAGTTCAATCTCGTTACCGGCAAGTCTCTTTACTCGTTCTGTAATACATCATCTCACAACTAACATATTAGTTGCAGTGCTTGCAAGGCTTATGTGATGTGCATTACCGAGAGGGCCCAGAGATACCTCTCCGACAATCGGAGTGACAAACCCTAATCTCGAAATACGCCAACCCAACATCTACCATTGGAGACACCTGTAGTACTCCTTTATAATCACCCAGTTACGTTGTGACGTTTGGTAGTACCCAAAGTGTTCCTCCGGTAAACGGGAGTTGCATAATCTCATAGTTATAGGAACATGTATAAGTCATGAAGAAAGCAATAGCAACATACTAAACGATCGGGTGCTAAGCTAATGGAATGGGTCATGTCAATCAGATCATTCAACTAATGATGTGACCTCGTTAATCAAATAACAACTCTTTGTTCATGGTTAGGAAACATAACCATCTTTGATTAACGAGCTAGTCAAGTAGAGGCATACTAGTGACACTCTGTTGGTCTATGTATTCACACATGTATTATGTTTCCGGTTAATACAATTCTAGCATGAATAATAAACATTTATCATGATATAAGGAAATAAATAATAACTTTATTATTGCCTCTAGGGCATATTTCCTTCAGTCTCCCACTTGCACTAGAGTCAATAATCTAGATTACACTGTAATGATTCTAACACCCATGGAGCCTTGGTGCTGATCATGTTTTGCTCGTGGAAGAGGCTTAGTCAACGAGTCTGCAACGTTCAGATCCGTATGTATCTTGCAAATCTCTATGTCTCCCACCTGGACTAAATCCCGGATGGAGTTGAAGCGTCTATTGATGTGTTTGGTCCTTTTGTGAAATCTGGATTCCTTTGCCAAGGCAATTGCACCAGTATTGTCACAGAAGATTTTCATTGGACCCGATGCACTAGGTATGACACCTAGATCGGATATGAACTCCTTCATCCAGACTCCTTCGTTTGCTGCTTCCGAAGCAGCTATGTACTCCGCTTCACATGTAGATCCCGCTACGACGCTTTGTTTAGAACTGCACCAACTGACAGCTCCACCGTTTAAAGTAAACACGTATCCGGTTTGCGATTTGGAATCGTCCGGATCAGTGTCAAAGCTTGCATCAACGTAACCTCTTACGGTGAGCTCTTTGTCACCTCCATATACGAGAAACATATCCTTAGTCCTTTTCAGGTATTTTAGGATGTTCTTGACCGCTGTCCAGTGATCCATTCCTGGATTACTTTGGTACCTCCCTGCTAAACTTATAGCAAGGCACACATCAGGTCTGGTACACAACATTGCATACATGATAGAGCCTATGGCTGAAGCATAGGGAAGATCTTTCATTTTCTCTCTATCTTCTGCAGTGGTCGGGCATTGAGTCTGACTCAACTTCACACCTTGTAACACAGGCAAGAACCCTTTCTTTGCTTGATCCATTTTGAACTTCTTCAAAATTTTGTCAAGGTATGTGCTCTGTGAAAGTCCAATTAAGCATTTTGATCTATCTCTATAGATCTTTATGCCTAATATGTAAGCAGCTTCCCCGAGGTCTTTCATCGAAAAACTTTTATTCAAGTATCCCTTTATGCTATCCAGAAATTCTATATCATTTCCAATCAGCAATATGTCATCCACATATAATATTAGAAATGCTACAGAGCTCCCACTCACTTTCTTGTAAATACAGGCTTCTCCAAAAGTCTGTATAAAGCCAAATGCTTTGATCACACTATCAAAGCGTTTATTCCAACTCCGAGATGCTTGCACCAGTCCATAAATGGATCGCTGGAGTTTGCATACTTTGTTAGCTCCCTTTGGATCGACAAAACCTTCTGGTTGTATCATATACAACTCTTCTTCCAGAAATCCATTCAGGAATGCAGTTTTGACATCCATCTGCCATATTTCATAATCATAAAATGTGGCAATTGCTAACATAATTCTGACGGACTTAAGCATCGCTACGGGTGAGAATGTCTCATCGTAGTCAACCCCTTGAACTTGTCGAAAACCTTTCGCGACAAGTCGAGCTTTATAGACAGTAACATTACCGTCAGCGTCAGTCTTTTTCTTGAAGATCCATTTATTCTCAATTGCTTGCCGATCATCGGGCAAGTCAACCAAAGTCCATACTTTGTTTTCATACATGGATCCCATCTCAGATTTCATGGCCTCAAGCCACTTTGCGGAATCTGGGCTCACCATCGCTTCTTCATAGTTCGTAGGTTCATCATGATCTAGTAGCATGACTTCCAGAACTGGATTACCGTACCACTCTGGTGCGGATCTCACTCTGGTTGATCTACGTGGTTCAGTAGTATCTTGTCCTGAAGCTTCATGATCATCATCATTAGCTTCCTCACTGATTGGTATAGGTGTCGCAGAAACAGTTTTCTGTAATGTACTATTTTCCAATAAGGGAGCAGGTACAGTTACCTCGTCAAGTTCTACTTTCCTCCCACTCACTTCTTTCGAGAGAAACTCCTTCTCTAAAAAGTTTCCGAATTTAGCAACAAAAGTCTTGCCTTCGGATCTGTGATAGAAGGTGTATCCAATAGTTTCCTTTGGATATCCTATGAAGACACATTTCTCCGATTTGGGTTCGAGCTTATCAGGTTGAAGCTTTTTCACATAAGCATCGCAGCCCCAAACTTTAAGAAACGACAACTTTGGTTTCTTGCCAAACCATAGTTCATAAGGTGTCGTCTCAACGGATTTTGATGGTGCCCTATTTAACGTGAATGCGGCCGTCTCTAAAGCATAACCCCAAAACGATAGCGGTAAATCAGTAAGAGACATCATAGATCGCACCATATCTAGTAAAGTACGATTACGACGTTCGGACACACCATTACGCTGTGGTGTTCCGGGTGGCGTGAGTTGCGAAACTATTCCACAATTTTTCAAATGTACACCAAACTCGTAACTCAAATATTCTCCTCCACGATCAGATCGCAGAAACTTTATTTTCTTGTTACGATGATTTTCAACCTCACTCTGAAATTCTTTGAACTTTTCAAATGTTTCAGACTTATGTTTCATTAAGTAGATATACCCATATCTGCTTAAATCATCTGTGAAGGTGAGAAAATAACGATATCCGCCACAAGCCTCAATATTCATCGGACCACATACATCGGTATGTATGATTTCCAATAAATCTGTTGCTCTCTCCATAGTACCGGAGAACGGTGTTTTAGTCATCTTGCCTATGAGGCACGGTTCGCAAGTACCAAGTGATTCATAATCAAGTGGTTCCAAAAGCCCATCAGTATGGAGTTTCTTCATGCGCTTTACACCGATATGACCTAAACGGCAGTGCCACAAATAAGTTGCACTATCATTATTAACTTTGCATCTTTTGGCTTCTACATTATGAATATGTGTATCACTATCATCGAGATTCAACAAGAATAGACCACTCTTCAAAGGTGCATGACCATAAAAGATATTACTCATATAAATAGAACAACCATTATTCTCTGATTTAAATGAATAACCGTCTCGCATCAAACAAGATCCAGATATAATGTTCATGCTCAACGCTGGCACCAAATAACAATTATTTAGGTCTAATATTAATCCCGAAGGTATATGTAGAGGTAGCGTGCCGACCGCGATCACATCGACTTTTGGAACCGTTTCCCACGCGCATCGTCACCTCGTCCTTTGCTAGCGTCCGCTTATTCCGTAGTCCCTGTTTCGAGTTGCAAATATTAGCAACAGAACCAGTATCAAATACCCAGGTGCTACTGCGAGCTCTAGTAAGGTACACATCAATAACATGTATATCACATATACCTTTGTTCACTTTGCCATCCTTCTTATCCGCCAAATACTTGGGGCAGTTCCGCTTCCAGTGATCAGTCTGCTTGCAGTAGAAGCACTCAGTTTCAGGCTTAGGTCCAGACTTGGGTTTCTTCTCCTGAGCAGCAACTTGCTTGCTATTCTTCTTGAAGTTTCCCTTCTTCTTCCCTTTGCCCTTTTTCTTGAAACTAGTGGTTTTGCTAACCATCAACACTTGATGCTCCTTCTTGATTTCTACCTCCGCAGCTTTCAGCATTGCGAAGAGCTCGGGAATAGTCTTGTTCATCCCTTGCATATTATAGTTCATCACGAAGCTCTTGTAGCTTGGTGGCAGTGATTGGAGAATTCTGTCAATGACGCAGTCATCTTGAAGATTAACTCCCATCTGAATCAAGTGATTATTATACCCAGACATTTTGAGTATATGCTCACTGACAGAACTGTTCTCCTCCATCTTGCAGCTATAGAACTTATTGGAGACTTCATATCTCTCAATTCGGGCATTTGCTTGAAATATTAACTTCAACTCCTGGAACATCTCATATGCACCATGACGTTCAAAACGTCGTTGAAGTCCCGATTCTAAGCCGTAAAGCATGGCACACTAAACTATCAAGTAGTCATCAGCTTTGCTCTGCCAGACGTTCATAACATCTGGCGTTGCTCCAGCAGCAGGCCTGTCACCCAGCGGTGCTTCCAGGACGTAATTCTTCTGTGCAGCAATGAGGATAATCCTCAGGTTACGGACCCAGTCCGTGTAATTGCTACCATCATCTTTCAACTTTGCTTTCTCAAGGAACGCATTAAAATTTAACGGAACAACAGCACGAGCCATCTATCTACAATCAACATAAACAAGCAAGATACTATCAGGTACTAAGTTCATGATAAGTTTAAGTTCAGTTAATCAAATTACTTAAGAACTCCCACTTAGATAGACATCCCTCTAATCCTCTAAGTGATCACGTGATCCAAATCAACTAAACCATAACCGATCATCACGTGAGATGGAGTAGTTTTCAATGGTGAACATCGTTATGTTGATCATATCTACTATATGATTCACGCTCGACCTTTCGGTCTCCGTGTTCCGAGGCCATATCTGTATATGCTTGGCTCGTCAAGTATAACCTGAGTATTCTGCGTGTGCAACTGTTTTGCACCCGTTGTATTTGGACGTAGAGCTTATCACACCCGATCATCACGTGGTGTCTGGGCACGACGAACTTTGGCAACGGTGCATACTCAGGGAGAACACTTCTTGATAATTTAGTGAGAGATCATCTTATAATGCTACCGTCAATCAAAGCAAGATAAGATGCATAAAAGGATAAACATCACATGCAATCAATATAAGTGATATGATATGGCCATCATCATCTTGTGCTTGTGATCTCCATCTCCGAAGCACCGTCATGATCACCATCGTCACCGGCGCGACACCTTGATCTCCATCGTAGCATCGTTGTCGTCTCGCCAATCTTATGCTTCCACGACTATCACTACCGTTTAGTAATAAAGTAAAGCATTACATCGCGATTGCATTGCATACAATAAAGCGACAACCATATGGCTCCTGCCAGTTGCCGATAACTCGGTTACAAAACATGATCATCTCATACAATAAAATCAGCATCATGCCTTGACCATATCACATCACAACATACCATGCAAAAACAAGTTAGACGTCCTCTACTTTGTTGTTGCAAGTTTTACGTGGCTGCTACGGGCTTTAAGTAAGAACTCATCTCACCTACGCATCAAAACCACAACGATAGTTCGTCAAATAGACTCCGTTTTAACCTTCTCAAGGACCGGGCGTAGTCACACTTGGTTCAACTAAAGTTGGAGAGACAGTCTTCCGCAAGCCATCTATGTGCAAAGCACGTCGAGGGAACCGGTCTCGCGTAAGAGTACGCGTAAGGTTGGTCCGGATCGTCTCACCCAACAATACCGCCGAACCAAAGTATGACATGCTGGTAGGCAGTATGACTTGTATCGCCCACAACTCACTTGTGTTCTACTCGTGCAAATAACATCAAACCATAAAACCTAGGCTCGGATGCCACTGTTGGGGAACGTAGTAATTTCGAAAATTTTCCTACGCACACGCAAGATCATGGTGATGCATAGCAACGAGAGGGGAGAGTGTTGTCTACGTACCAACGCAGACCGACTGCGGAAGCGATCACACAACGTAGAGGAAGTAGTCGTACGTCTTCTTCCCGATCCGACCGATCCAAGCACCGTTACTCCGGCACCTCCGAGTTCTTAGCACACGTTCAGCTCGATGACGATCCTCGGGCTCCGATCCAGCAAAGCGTCGAGGAAGAGTTCCGTCAGCACGACGGCGTGATGACGATCTTGATGTACTACCGACGCAGGGCTTCGCCTAAGCACTACAACGGTATGATCGAGGTGGAATTTGGTGGCAGGGGGCACCGCACACGGCTAAGGAACGATCTCAAGGATCAACTTGTGTGTCTTGGGGTGTCCCCTGCCCCCGTATATAAAGGTTGGAGGAGGGGGGGCCGGCCGGCCAGAGAGAGGGAGGCGCAGGGGGAGTCCTACTCCTACCGGGAGTAGGACTCCCCCCTCCAATCCTATTCCAATTAGGACTCTCATGGGGAAAGGAGAGAGAGGGGGGGCCGGCCCCTTCTCCTAGTCCTACTAGGACTTGGGGAAGGGGGGGGGGGCGCCGGCCAGCTATGGGCTGCCCCTTTTCTCTTTTTCCACAAAGGCCCAATAGGCCCATTAGTCTCCCGGGGGGTTCCGGTAACCCTCCCGGTATTCCGGTAAAATCCCGATTTCACCCGGAACACTTCCTATGTCCAAACATAGGCTTCCAATATATCAATCTTTACATCTCGACCATTTCGAGACTCCTCGTCATGTCCGTGATCTCATCCGGGACTCTGAACAACCTTCGGTACATCAAAATGCATAAACTCATAATAACTGTCATCGTAACATTAAGCGTGCGGACCCTACGGTTCGAGAACAATGTAGACATGACCGAGACACGTCTCCGGTCAATAACCAATAGCGGGACCTGGATGCCCATATTGGCTCCTACATATTCTACGAAGATCTTTATCGGTCAGACCGCATAACAACATACGTTGTTCCCTTTGTCATCGGTATGTTACTTGCCCGAGATTCGATCGTCGGTATCCAATACCTAGTTCAATCTCGTTACCGGCAAGTCTCTTTACTCATTCCGTAATACATCATCTCACAACTAACATATTAGTTGCAGTGCTTGCAAGGCTTATGTGATGTGCATTACCGAGAGGGCCCAGAGATACCTCTCCGACAATCGGAGTGACAAACCCTAATCTCGAAATACGCCAACCCAACATCTACCATTGGAGACACCTGTAGTACTCCTTTGTAATCACCCAGTTACGTTGTGACGTTTGGTAGTACCCAAAGTGTTCCTCCGGTAAACGGGAGTTGCATAATCTCATAGTTATAGGAACATGTATAAGTCATGAAGAAAGTAATAGCAACATACTAAACGATCGGGTGCTAAGCTAATGGAATGGGTCATGTCAATCAGATCATTCAACTAATGATGTGACCTCGTTAATCAAATAACAACTCTTTGTTCATGGTTAGGAAACATAACCATCTTTGATTAACGAGCTAGTCAAGTAGAGGCATACTAGTGACACTCTGTTGGTCTATGTATTCACACATGTATTATGTTTCCGGTTAATACAATTCTAGCATGAATAATAAACATTTATCATGATATAAGGAAATAAATAATAACTTTATTATTGCCTCTAGGGCATATTTCCTTCAGGTATCTCAATACCTAGTTCAATCTCGTTACCGGCAAGTCTCTTTACTCGTTCCGTAATACATCATCCCGCAACTAACTCATTAGTTGCAATGCTTGCAAGGTTTATAGTGATGTGCATTACCGAGTGGGCCCAGAGATACCTCTCCGACAATCGGAGTGACAAATCCTAATCTCGAAATACGCCAACCCAACAAGTACCTCCGGAGACACCTGTAGAGCACCTTTATAATCACCTAGTTACGTTGTGACATTTGGTGGCACACAAAGTGTTCCTCCGGTAAACGGGAGTTGCATAATCTCATAGTCATAGGAACATGTATAAGTCATGAAGAAAGCAATAGCAACAAACTAAATGATCAAGTGCTAAGCTAACGAAATGGGTCAAGTCAATCACATCATTCTCCTAATGATGTGATCCCGTTAATCAAATGACAACTCATGTCTATGGTTAGGAAACATAACCATCTTTGATTAACGAGCTAGTCAAGTAGAGGCATACTAGTGACACTCTGTTTGTCTATGTATTCACACATGTATTATGTTTCCGGTTAATACAATTCTAGCATTAATAATAAACATTTATCATGATATAAGAAAATAAATAATAACTTTATTATTGCCTCTAGGTCATATTTCCTTCAGTCTCCCACTTGTAATAGAGTCAATAATCTAGTTGACATCGCCATGTGATTTAATACCAATAGTTCACATCACCATGTGATTAACACCCATAGTTCACATCGACATGTGACCAACACCCAAAGGGTTTACTAGAGTCAATAATCTAGTTCACATCCCTATGTGATTAACACTCAAAGAGTACTGAGGTGTGATCATGTTTTTCTTGTGAGAGAAGTTTAGTCGACGTGTCTGCCACATTCGGATCCGTAAGTATTTTGCAAATTTCTATGTCAACAATGCTCTGCACATAGCTACTCTAGCTAATTGCTCCCACTTTCAATATGTATCCAAATTGAGATTTAGAGTCATCTGGATCAGTGTCAAAATTTGCATCGACGTAACCCTTTACGACAAACCTTTTGTCACTTCCATAATCGAGAAACATATCCTTATTCCACTAAGGATAATTTTGACCAATGTCCAGTGATCTACTCCTAGATCACTATTGTACTCCTTTGCCAAACTCAGTGCAGGGTATACAATAGGTCTGGTACACAGCATGTCACACTTTATAGAACCTATGGCTGGGTCATAGGGAATGACTTTCATTCTCTCTCTATCTTCTGCCGTGGTCGGGTTTTGAGTCTTACTCAACTTCACACCTTGTAACACAGGCAAGAACTCCTTCTTTGACTGTTCCATTTTGAACTACTTCAAAATCTTGTCAAGGTATGTACTCATTGAAAAACTTATCAAACGTATTGATCTATCTCTATAGATCTTGATGCTCAATATGTAAGCAGCTTCACCGAGGTTTTTCTTTGAAAAACTCCTTTCAAACACTCCTTTATGCTTTGCAGAATAATTCTACATTATCTCCGATCAACAATATGTCATTCACATATACTTATGAGAAATGTTGTAGTGCTCCCACTCACTTTCTTGTAAATACAGGCTTCACCACAAGTCTATATAAAACTATATGCTTTGATCAACTTATCAAAGCGTATATTCCAACTCCGAGATGCTTGCACCAGTCCATAGATGGATCGTTGGAGCTTGCATATTTTGTTAGTACCTTTAGGATTGACAAAACCTTCTGGTTGCATCATATACAACTCTTCTCTAATAAATCCATTAAGGAATGCAATTTTGTTTATCCATTTGCCAGATTTCATAAAATGCGGCAATTTCTAACATGATTCGGACAGACTTAAGCATAGATACGAGTGAGAAACTCTCATCGTAGTCAACACCTTGAACTTGTCGAAAACCTTTTTGCGACAATTCTAGCTTTCTAGATAGTAACACTACTATCAACGTCTGTCTTCCTCTTGAAGATCCATTTAATCTCAATGGCTCACCAATCAATGGGCAAGTCAATCAAAGTCCATACTGATGAAGCCATGTACCTAGGTTAGGGGCAGGGACCTGTCCTAAGAGCCCTACCCAAGGACATCCATAGAAGAAGTCACCTTTCAATCGACTTGAAGATACCCACTCGACGGGTTCAAGACACTCGACCAGGAAGCTATCACTCGACCACGAAGCCAACCACTCGACTGACAGGAGATCTAAAGTCACTCCGCAGGCAAACGGTCGGTCATTAAGTAGCCTTTATGGTCATTATAGCACTTTATTAGAGGCGTTACCAGTAACGCCCAACCTTAACGTACCTTAAACCCTGCATTACTGAGGGCAGGAGAGGGCTGGCGAACTCTATATAAGCCACCCCCCTCCTCAGTATCAAGGGTTCGCACCCCTGTAATTCATACACACATAATCCAGTCGACCGCCTCCGGGCTCCGAGAGGTAGGGCTATTACTTCCTCCGAGAAGGGCCTGAACTCGTACATCTTCGTGTGCTTACAGCTCCTGCATAGCTAAGATCTAGCCTCTCCATACATACCCCCCTACATCACTGTCAGACTTAGAACCACAACAGTTGGCGCCCACCGTGGGGCCGGAATCTTAGCGCTTGAATTGTAGGAGTTGCAATTTTCCCGATCATCTTGATCATGATTTCATGCGGAGTTTTGGTGGAGGGCCACAAGATCCGTCTCGGCGCGCTCACGTTCATCGCCGACGACTCCGCCTGGCTTCAAGAGGCTCCGCTCGACATTGACGCGCTCCCCGTTCGCGGGGCGACGCACTTTCATGCATGTGTTCGCGGCGTCCTACTACGGCAGCCATCGACCCAGTATCGGTCGACTCCCGTGTCATCTCCCCGCCTCGTCTCTCGCCGGCGCAAGTGCTCTGGTCGATCGAGACTTCAGAGGTGGCTGAGGCATGCGGTGGCTCGCTAGTCGGCCACCCCACAAGTCGCGGCAATCGAGCCCGACGAATCTCTCTACGGCCTGTTCGACCTGTCGATTGGCTCCGCAGAGACCGCATCCGAGTGCGACAGTAGCGATCCTGCGGCGGAGGTCCTGGCAATTGATGGGACACACAGCCCTCCCGGTTTTACTCGTACCGACGGAGGGGCAGGTGGAGGCGACCCGTCGCATCCCCACGAAGAATATCTCCCTGAGCCTCTCAGGTCGCTGCAGCGAGAGGAGCTTCGCCGCCGGAACATGGATGCACTCCACAGTCCTATCGTTGGAGAAACCCCCAAAGCCTGAGCCTTGGAGGACGCGCGCTTGGCTAACTTAGCCGAGCGCACTCGACTGGAGAATCTCCAGCGAGCACTCGACGAGCAAGCGCGTCAGCGGGCTCCTGAGTCCAGTCGACGTCAGCTCTTCCCGCCTACGCAGGTATATCGAACTCCCGTTCAGAATTTGGCAGCCGCGGCCCAAATAGCAGAATCAATTCAGCCCTCCCAGTCAGAAGCTGGCAGAGGCTTGTTGCAAATCAGAGCGTTGCACCGGGCAGCGGGAAACCAGAATTCCGCTGTCTCTCAGTCGCGGAATAGGAACCACAGTCGATCCGTTGCAGCGGATACAGTGCAGTCGGCTCACAGCCCAAGATCGCCCCCGAGGCGTGAGGGACGTGGAGACCGACTAGATCAGTACAGAAGAAACGAACAGTATGATCACCGATTTGATCGTGATGATCGACGTCGAGTGCCAACCCCTCCCCCGAGGAGTGGGTCGTATGCGCCTCGACAGGAGGATGACAGACGCCCTCATAGTGTTGGGCGGAGGATCTCAGTCGACCCCAGGGAACCAGGCTTTGACGTGAGATCCACCCTCGTTCAAGGTTTGGTCGACAGGAACAGGGCTCACCAAGAAGGACATGACAGAGATGCCCCTACCAGCAGCAGGGTACATGTTTCAGGGCCAGAGTGTTTCAGTCGAGCCATAAGGGCCGCAGTGATTCCTCCCAACTTCCGATTGGCGACTGGAGTCAGCAAGTTCACCGGCGAGTCTAAGCCTGACACTTGGCTCGAAGACTACCGAGTGGCTGTCCAGATTGGCGGCGGCAATGATGAGGTGGCTATGAAGCATTTGCCTCTCCTGTTAGAGGGCTCAGCCAGAGCGTGGCTGAATCAGTTAGCACCCAGCAGCATCTACACTTGGGAGGATCTCTCTCGAGTGTTTGTCACGACCTTTGAAGGAACATGCAAGCGACTGGTAGGCCTTACAGAATTGCGGTCTTGCGTGCAGAAACCGAGTGAAACTCTTAGGGATTACATCTAGAGGTGGATCACTTTGCATCACACAGTTGAGAATGTACCAGATCACCAAGCAGTTTGTGCCTTTAAAGAAGGCGTCAAGAACAGAGAGTTGAACCTGAAGTTCGGTCGGACCAGAGAAATGTCTCTGAATCGGATGATGGAAATTGCCACCAAATACGCTAACGGAGAAGATGAAAATCGACTCCGGAGTGGCAAGCAGAAAGCAGTCGCCCAGGAAACCAGAGGCAATTCCAGTCGGAAGCAGAAGCGGAAGGCCGAGCCAGCCGCTCCTGGGGAGGCCCTGGCCGTAACACAGGGGAAATTCAAGGGAAAACCCAAGGGGCCCTGGAACCCCACGAAAGTAAAAGATCAAGACGGAAATGACGTTTTGGATCCGCCGTGTCATATTCACACCAAGAAAGACGAGGAGGGTAAACTCATTTACCCAAAGCATACCACTCGACAGTGTCGGCTCCTGATCTAGCAGTTCCAGGGCAAGCAGTCCAAAGACAAGGAAAAAGAGTCGGACAAGGTTGAGGATAAGGAAGATAGTGACGACGGGTACCCCCAAGTCAATTCCACCTTGATGATTTTTGCTGATGTCGAAAGCAAAAGTCGACTGAAAGTCATTAACCGTGAAGTGAATATGGTTGCCCCGGCAACAACCAACTACCTGAAGTGGTCTCAGACTGCCATCATGTTCGACCAGTCCGATCACCCTGCGCACATTGCCACCCCTGGGAGGCAAGCTCTGGTGGTCGACCCAGTTGTCGAAGGCACTCGACTGACCAAAGTCCTGATGGATGGTGGCAGCGGCCTGAACATATTGTATGCAGAAACGCTGAAAGGGATGGGCATTCCGATGTCCAGGCTCGGTGCCAGCAACATGAGTTTCCATGGAGTCATTCCTGGAAAGAAAGCCGAGTCACTCGGCCAGATTGCTCTCGATGTGGTTTTTGGTGATTCAAAGAATTACCGCAAGGAAAAGTTGACATTTGAGGTTGTGGACTTCCAAAGTGCTTATCATGCTATTCTGGGCCGGCCAGCTTATGCACGCTTCATGGCTCGACCATGCTATGTGTATCTCAAGTTGAAGATGCCCGGTACCAGAGGTGTGATCACCGTTACAGGCAATCGGAAGAAAGCAGAGGAGTGTTTTCAGAAAGGATCAAAGATCGCTGATGCTTAGATGTCAGTAGTCGAGCTGCAAGAGTACCAGAAGACTGCTGATTCGAGTGAATTGCTGCGAGCCAAGAAGCCAGCTTCAGAATCAGCTTTTCAGTCGTCCGGTGAAACTAAGCCAGTTCACATTCACCCGACCGACCCCAATGCTGCTCCGACTCACATCTCAACGACGCTCGACTCCAAATAGGAAGAAGCGCTCATCCAGTTCCTCCGTGAGAACTGGGACATCTTCGCATGGAAGCCTTCTGACATGCCTGGAGTTCCCAGGGGGCTGGCTGAGCACCGTCTACGAGTCGACCCGAAGTTCAAGCCTGTGAAAGAACATCTTCGACGGTCCGCCGTCCAGAAGAGGAAAGCTATTGGCGAGGAGGTGGCTCGGCTCTTAGCAGCGGAGTTCATCCGAGAGATTTACCACTCCGAGTGGCTCACCAATGTTGTCATGGTCCCCAAGAAGGACAAGTCACTTCGCATGTGCATTGACTTTAAACATATCAATCGGGCCTGCCCGAAAGATCATTTCCCTCTCCCCCGCATCGACCAGATAGTCGACTCGACCGCGGGGTGTGAGCGTTTGTCTTTTCTAGATGCTTATTCAGGGTACCATCAGATCCGTCTGTATGGACCGGACGAGATCAAAACGGCTTTCATCACCCCATTCGGGTGCTTCTGTTATGTCACCATGCCCTTCGGCCTCAAGAATGTTGGAGCCACGTTCATGAGGATGATTCAGAAGTGTTTGCTCACTCAGATCACTCAGAACGTGGAAGCGTACATGGATGATATTGTGGTTAAGTTACGAAAAGGTTCCGACCTGCTGACTGACCTTGCCGAAACCTTTGCTAACCTCAGGAGGTATGATATCAAGCTCAATCCATCAAAGTGCACATTCGGAGTTCCAGGTGGAAAGTTACTCGGTTTTCTCGTTTCCGAACGAGGAATCGACGCCAATCCCGTGAAAGTTGGCACCATACTCCGGATGAAGCGCCCCGTGCGTGTGCAAAATGTCCAGAAGCTTACAGGTTGCTTGGCCGCTCTAAGTCGATTCATTTCTCGTCTCGGTGAAAAGGCGTCGCCTCTTTACCGACTGATGAAGAAGTCTGACAAGTTCGAGTGGACTCCAGAAGCTGATGCAGCGTTTGCAGAGCTTAAAGCTCTGCTCTCCACCCAGCTGGTGCTTGCTGCCCCAATCAGTAAAGAGCCTCTGCTGCTTTACATTGCGGCCACGGGACAAGTTGTCAGTACAGTACTTACGGTCGAGCGGGAAGAAGAAGGAAAGGCCTTCAGAGTTCAGCGCCCAGTATATTATGTGTCTCAAGTTTTGACTCCTTCGAAGCAAAGATATCCCCATTACCAGAAGCTTGTATATGGGATTTACATGACCACGAAGAAGGTTGCACACTACTTCTTTCACCATTCCATTATAGTCTTCAGCGACGCTCCACTGTCAGAGATTTTGCACAACAGAGATGCAACTGGTCGAGTGGCGAAGTGGGCGATTGAACTCCTTCCCCTAGATTTCAAGTTTGAAGCAAAGAAGGCTATCAAGTCCCAAGCAATTGCAGATTTCGTCGCCGAGTGGATTGAACAGCAGCTTCTGATTCAAGTTCACTCAAAGCATTGGACCATGTTCTTCGATGGATCTAAGATGCAGAATGGTTCCGGTGCTAGGGTAGTATTGGTCTCCCCCCGAGGAGATAAGCTCAGATATGTTCTCCAGATTCACTTCGATTCCTCCAATAATGAAGCAGAATATGAAGCACTCTTGTATGGCTTGCGCATGGCCATTTCACTCGGCGTCCGACGCCTCATGGTCTATGGCGACTCAGATTTGGTGGTTAATCAGGTGATGAAGGAGTGGGACGTCAGAAGCCCAGCTATGACTAGTTACTGCAACGCAGTAAGAAAGCTAGAAAAGAAATTCGAGGGGTTAGAGCTTCATCACATCCCCTGACTGAAAAATCAAGTAGCTGATGATCTGGCAAAGATAGGCTCTAAGAGAGAAGCCATTCCCAGCAATGTGTTTTTGGAGCACATCCGCTCGCCGTCAGTCCAGGAGGATCCTTTTAGAGAAGAAGCCCCGCAACCGAAAAGTGCCACAGATCCGAGTGAAGTCGAAATTCCTGCTGTGGTCGACCTAGTCATGGAGGTCTTGGCAATCACTCCCGACTGGACGATACCATACATCGCGTATATATTAAGGAAGGAACTTCCAGAGGACGAAGAAGAGGCTCGACAGATCGTCCGTTGATCTAAAGCTTTCACAGTCATAAACGGACAGTTGTATAGAGAAAGCGCAACTGGAATCGGTCAGAAGTGCATAACGCCAGAAGAAGGTCAGATAATCCTTGATGATATCCACTCGGGGACCTGTGGTCACCATGCGTCCTCTTGGACCATTGTGGCCAAAGCATACCGAGCGGGTTTTTACTGGCCCAAGGCAAACGAAATGGCGAAAGAGATAGTCGACAAGTGTGAAGGTTGCCAGTTCTACTCCAACATGTCGCACAAGCCAGCATCAGCTCTGAGGACCATTCCACTCGTCTGGCCCTTCGCTGTTTGGAGACTGGACATGGTTGGTCCACTGAGAACAGGCAGGAGCGGGTTCACACATGTGCTTGTGGCAGTCGACAAGTTCACCAAATGGATTGAAGCCAAGCCTATCAAAAATCTTGATGCTAGCACTGCTATCAGTTTCATCAGAGAGTTGATATTCAGATATGGAGTCCCGCATAGCATCATCACTGACAATGGGTCAAACTTCGATTCAGATAAGTTCAGAGCTTTTTGCGCCTCTCAAGGCACACGAGTCGACTACGCGTCGGTCGCGCACCCCCAGTCGAATGGACAAGCTGAAAGAGCAAATGGTCTGATTCTCAAAGGACTGAAGCCTCGACTGATGCGTGATCTCAAGCACGCAGCAGGCGCTTGGGTCGACGAGCTTCCGTCAGTTTTGTGGGGATTGAGGACCACCCCGAACCGGTCGACCGGAAGAACGCCATTCTTTCTGGTTTACGGAGCCGAAGCCGTCCTGCCGAGTGATCTACTCCACAATGCCCCTAGAGTCGAGCTTTATAACAAAGACGAGGCAGAGCAAGCCCGGCAAGACGCAGTCGACCTCCTTGAGGAGGAGAGGGAAATGGCTATGATTAGATCGACCATCTATCAGCAAGACTTGCATCAATTCCATGCCAGAAATGTGAAGAGCCGAGCCTTCCAAGAAGGAGATTTGGTCCTCCGAGTGGATCAACAGAAACCACACAAACTTGCTCCTACTTGGGAAGGCCCCTTCATCGTTACCAGAGTCCTCCACAATGGAGCATATCATCTCTACAACGTTGATCGCCGGATCGACGAGCCACGAGCTTGGAATGCGGAACTACTCCGCCCATTTTACACTTGAATTCTCACTCGGAGGAGATGTAATAAGGAAAACTTCTCTAGTTTATTTTTATCAAAGACAAGAGTGTCCCAGTTCTTCCTGTAATTGCTGTCACTTTTGTTTGCGTACGAAATCCCCTAGTGGGTGGCTTAGCTGCGAATCCGTTTCGCCTAAGTTTGCAAAAAAAAATCCTACCGAGTGGTGAGCCAGACTCCCACTCGGGGGCTTAGCTGCAGCTCAGTGCTCGCCTAAGTGTTTGAAAATCCTACCGAGTGGTGAGCCAGACTCCCACTCGGGGGCTTAGCTGCAGCCCAGTGCTCGCCTAAGTATTTGAAAATCCTACCGAGTGGTTAGCCAGACTCCCACTCGGGGGCTTAGCTGCAGCTCAGTGCTCGCCTAAGTGTTCAAAAATCCTACCGAGTGGTGAGCCAGGCTCCCACTCGGGGGCTTAGCTGCAGTCCAAGTACTCGCCTAAGTATATATAAAAGTCCTACCGAGTGGTGAGCCAGACTCCCACTCGGGGGCTTAGCTGCAGCCCAGTGCTCGCCTAAGTATTTGAAAATCCTACCGAGTGGTGAGCCAGACTCCCACTCGGGGGCTTAGTTGCAGCTCAGTGCTCGCCTAAGTGTTCAAAAATCCTACCGAGTGGTGAGCCAGACTCCCACTCGGGGGCTTAGCTGCAGTCCAAGTACTCGCCTAAGTATATAAAAATCCTACTGAGTGGAGAGCAAACCTCCCACTCGGAGGCTTAGCTGCAGCTCTGTGCTCGCCTAAGTATATAAAAATCCTACCGAGTGGAGAGCAAACCTCCCACTCGGGGGCTTAGCTGCAGTCCAAGTACTCGCCTAAGTATATAAAAATCCTACCGAGTGGAGAGAAAACCTCCCACTCGGAGGCTTAGCTGCAGTCCAAGTACTCGCCTAAGTATATAAAAATCCTACCGAGTGGAGAGCAAACCTCCCACTCGGAGGCTTAGCTGCAGCTCAGTGCTCGCCTAAGTGTTCAAAACTCCCACCGAGTAGAGAGAAAACCTCCCACTCGGGGGCTTAGCTGCAGCCGAGCGCCCGCCTAAGTTCGGAACACGTCCCAATCCACAAGGACGGCAAGATGCGAATCGACCGTTACCTTTTCCTTCGGAGCTGCATCACAAATACGAAGTTATTTCGAGTGAAGACCAAGTTCCACTCGACAGATAATTCCCGAAGATATTCAACGATAAATCAAGTTCGGATAAAACCCAAAGGTCCAAGACCTCAGATCAAAGTACTCAAGCCCTCGGCTCGACAGAGTTTAACGATTACAGAATCCACTCGGCATTCTGAGGCAAATTTAAAGCGAAGCATAAAAGTTTTTTACTCCTCCGGCGGAGGACTGGAAGGGGCAACGAACTCGTCCAAGTCGATCCCGTCTGCAATACGGGTGGCAGCGGCAATGAAAGTTTCCATGAAATCTTGAAAGTTAAGCTTCCTGGTGTTGGCCACTTGGATGGCTGCCAACTTCTCCTCTCGCACCTCCTTGCAGTGGACGCGGACGAGGGACAAAGCGACATCGGCACCACACCTTGCGGAGGATTTCTTCCAGTCCGTCACTCGACCAGGAACGTCGTTCAGTCGAGTCTTCAGAGACTCGAGATCATTTGAAAGCGTCGCCCTGGGCCAGAGAGACGTGTCAATCCGCGACACCGCAACTTTTAGCCGAGCCAGATAGTCAACCACGCTGACAATACGAGACTCCAGACGGAGCACGTTCATTGCAGCCTCGTCCTTCACAAGAGAGTTAGCAGGGTCCAAGCCTGGCTCGACTCAACTGGTCTCCTCTTCAAAGTTCTGACAGAATTCTGCAAACACGATTCAAGAATAAGATAGTGGCTTTACTCGAGTTTGGTAACTGCAAGACAGCCAGATCGGAGTAGTTACCTTCAAGCATGACGAACAACTTCTTGGCGAGTCCACCGAGATAAACCTCCAGATCGTTTACCTTCCCCGCCAGCTCACCTGCCTGGTCACTAAGAGTCATCTTGTTTTTCTTCAGACGGCTGGCCTCTTGATTAGCCACGTCGAGAGCGCTTTTCAGCCTGGAGTTTTCCTTTTCAAGAGTATCGACCGAAGCCAGCTTTTCTTCAGCAAGCTTCGTTTTGCTCAAAGCCTCCTTCTGTGCCTCTGCAAGATCTTGATCCTTCTTCTTCAGAGCTTCTTCCAGTTTATCTTCAGCACGTCGAGTGAAATCAACATCAAGAATGGACAGGAAAGAAAATTCACTCGTCAAGGATGGAGAACCTCACCAGCCATACCTTTTGCTTCTTCTTGCACCTTCTTCAAGTTCTCTTGAGCAAGCTTCAAGTCAAGGTTGAGCTGGATCTGCTTATTCTCCAACTCAGTATAGCGAGCTACAAGTTTGCAGGATTTCTGCAAAACAAAAATCAGTCGATAGACGTCCAGGATAAGTTGCTTCCGAGTAACTAAGAGACAATGATGGCGTTTCTAAGACTACAGCTGAATCAAAAAACATTCAACAGTAGTCTCGGGGACTACACCCAGTGGGTGCACTCAGCGTGCCCCCACTGGTTTTTGAAAAAAAATCGACTGCCAGCAGTCGACCAGATACAGTTCCATTCGGCACGGCCTGACCAGACCGACTGAAGAAGTACAACTACAGCAACACAATGTAAAGACTACAGTCGACTGCCAGCAATCCATCGTAGTCTCGGGGACTACACCCAGTGGGTGCACTCAGCGTGCCCCCACTCATCCAAGAATTGGCAGACACACCCAGTGGGTGTACAGATGTAAAGATCTTCGGAAAAGAGATCCTTCTAACAGCATATCGGAATAGACCAAGTGTTGAGTCGACTGACCTGGACGTTGCTCTGAAAAGCCGAACTTGCGTCATAGGCTGCTTGGCTGGCCTCCCGAGCCACTTTCACTTGTTCCATCATGATCCCCGCCTGACGTATAGCCTCTTTCGCGGCACTCGCTTGGTCCTCAGGGGCGGAGTACGTGGCAAAAAGCGAAGGAGGATTGGTGGTCGACACCGAAGGCCGCACGCTCGTCAGAGGATCGGCGAAAGTCACAGAAGCCCGAGTGGTGTCACCACCATCCCGAGCCAAGGCCTCAGACGCCGGAGCAGATTGGGAGGTCTTACCAGCCAACGCCCGCCTATTCCTTCTGACTCTCAGCGGTTCGTCATCGTTGTCATCCGGGAGGCTAATAACATGAGGAGGAGCTACAAGAAAGAATTCAATCGACCAGGGTTGCAATAAATATCCAGTCGACTCAAGGCAGAACATCGGTAATCGTACCAGGGTTGGAGGTAACAGCATCCTCCATCTCTTGATCGTCGTCCTTGGCTGAGAGCTCAGAAGTAGCAGCGCTGCAAATCTCGAAAATCAGTCAGTTGACTCAATGAATCGGCCAAGGATCTGTCCACGGTCGACAAAGGAGAACAAGTTCTATTATTACCCAGAAATGGTGGGGACGGTCATCTTCATCTTGGGCAGAGCCTTAGGCGGCTTGGACGGCGTCGCGCCTGGGTGCTTGGGAGCCTTTTCGGCCGGCGGAGGAGAAGAGGTCCGAGGGCGTTTCATCGACTGCCCAACAAGAGCAGTCGACTTACCACGTTCCCGCGCCGGGTCGTGTGTAAGCTTGGATCGCCTCTCTAAGCGGGGGGGGGTCAACTTCTTCCTCCTCCTCTTTGCTGGAGTCGACGTCGTCGTCTCCCTCTCCTTCGCCATCGGATTCCCACTCGGCTTGTTCATCTCCGCTCTCACCGCCGCTCGCCTCCCCTTCCTCAGTCGGCTCCTGCGCCCCGTTGGGTGTCGAGTACATCTCAGTAGTTGCCTGGAAAACAACAGACAAGATCAAAGTCAATCGACAAATTCAAAGAAGACCAATGAAGAAAACAAGATCTCAGTCAGGAGCATAAGGTCAGACCTGGTCCACTTCGTATGTATTGTCGAGTGGAGGAACCCTCCTGGCTCTTCGGGGGTTGTCTTTGTTCCCTGGGATGCTCGACAGCCATCCTTCTAGCATCTCATCGGTGACCTCCTCCGGGTGGATCCGAGTGGTGTCTTCAAGACCCGAGTACAGCCACATTGGGTGGTCGCGAGCCTGGAGTGGTTGGATGCGCCTCTGAAGGAAGACCTCCAGCAAGTCCATGCCAGTCACGCCATCGCGGACAAGCTGAACCACTCGACCAACCAACACTTTGACTTGGGCCTTTTCTTCCGGCGTCACTTTCAGAGAAGCATGTTTTTGAGCTCGTTCCAGAGAGAAAGGGGGAAGCCCAGTCGACTGTCCTGGAGTCGCCTGGTCTTTGCAGTAAAACCAGGTCGACTGCCAACCACGGACCGACTCAGGGAAAGTGATGGATGGAAAACAGCTTTTTCCCCTCGTCTGGATTGCCAGACCCCCGCACAACTGGATCACCTGCGTCCTTTCGTCACTCGACTTGGCCTTTTTGACCGATTGGGAACGACAAGTGAAGATGTGCTTAAAGAGTCCCCAATGGGGGCGGCAACCCAAGAAACCCTCACACAAGGAAATGAAAGCAGCCAGATACACGATAGAGTTGGGAGTGAAGTGATGGAGCTGCGCTCCAAAGAAGTTCAGATAGCTCCGGAAAAAAGGATGAGGAGGCAGAGAAAACCCGCGATCGATATGGGTGGCGAGGAGCACATACTCACCATCAAAAGGTTGGGGCTCGACTTCCCTCCCCGGGAGACGCGCAGCTCCATAAGGGATGACTCCCCCCTCAACCATATCGTCGAGATCTTCCTGCCGAATCGCCGTCGGCATCCAGTCGCCCTGGATCCAGCCTCGGGGCAGAGAAGTCCTTGAAGAAGATCCGCCCCGGGCAGACCTCTTCCCTTTCCTCTGCGCCGACGCCTTCTTCGCACGCTCCAGACGGACGTCTTGTCCTTCACCATCGTCACCGACAAAGCTCGAACGGGCCTGTGGCGCTAGGGTGAGAGCGGAGGTGGCGGAGAACTTTGCGAAGGGAGAAGGGAAAGAGAGAGCACACTGTTTGGAAACCCCGAGCCGGTGGCTTATAAGAGGCCGCTTCCGAGTGGCTGACCGGTAGGCCCAGGCTATCCCGTCAAATCCCGCAGCAGACGCGCGCGCGGTACATGGCGAAAAAGGTGGCGCGGGGATCGAGGAGTTTCCGCCTTATCACGTCCGATTACTGCGGCCACTCCCGTCCCGCGCGCTTCCCAAAATTCAAATCCCGTGAAATCCGCAGGTTGCAGAACAATTTGTCAGACAGAAGATCCCTTTCACATCGTCATTCGGAACTCCACAAGCAAGGAAACTCACTCGACGAAAGACTTGGAATGGATCAAGGCGACTGAAAGAGGTTGATGACGTCATCCGTGACGATTGACCCAAAACAAGGCACTCACGTAGCACAAAGAACCAGTCGGAAAGGTCACCAACTCTTTCCCCACTCTAACCTCGATCCATTTGGGGGCTAATGATGAAGCCATGTACCTAGGGTAGGGGCACGGACCTATCCTAAGAGCCCTACCCAAGGACATCCATAGAAGAAGTCACCTTTCAATCGACTTGAAGATACCCACTCGACGGGTTCAAGACACTCGACCAGGAAGCTATCACTCGACCATGAAGCCAACCGCTCGATTGACAGGAGATCTAAAGTCACTCCCCAGGCAAACAGTCGGTCATTAAGTAGCCTTTATGGTCATTATAGCACTTTATTAGAGGCGTTACCAGTAACACCCAACCTTAACGTACCTTAAACCCTGCATTACTGAGGGCAGGAGAGGGCTGGCGAACTCTATATAAGCCACCCCCTCCTCAGTATCAAGGGTTCGCACCCCTGTAATTCATACACACATAATCCAGTCGACAGCCTCCGGGCTCCGAGACGTAGGGCTATTACTTCCTCCGAGAAGGGCCTGAACTCGTACATCTTCGTGTGCTTACAGCTCCTGCATAGCTAAGATCTAGCGTCTCCATACGTACCCCCCTACATCACTGTCAGACTTAGAACCACGACACATACTTTGTTCTCATACATGGATCTCATCTCAGATTTCATGGCCTCAAGCCATTTCGCGGAATCTGGGCTCATCATCGCTTCCTCATAGTTCATAGGCTCGTCATGGTCAAGTAACATGACCTCCAGAATAGGATTACCGTACCACTCTGGTGCGGATCTCACTTTGGTTTACCTATGATGGTTCGGTAGTAACTTGATCTGAAGTTACATGATCATCATCATTAGCTTCCTCACTAATTGGTGTAGTAATCACAGAAACAGATTTCTGTGATGAACTACTTTCCAATAAGGGAGCAGGTACAGTTACCTCATCAAGTTCTACTTTCCTCCCACTCACTTCTTTCGAGAGAAACTCCTTCTCTAGAAAGGATCCATTCTCAGCAATGAATATCTTGCCTTCGGATCTGTGATAGAAGGTGTACCCAACATTATCTTTTGGGTATCCTATGAAGACGCACTTCTCCGATTTGGGTTTGAGCTTATCAGGTTGAAACTTTTTCACATAAGCATTGCAACCTCAAACTTTAAGAAACGACAGCTTAGGTTTCTTGCCAAACCATAGTTCATACGGTGTCGTCTCAACGGATTTAGATGGTGCCCTATTTAACGTGAATGTAGCTGTCTCTAATGCATAACCCCAAAACGATAGTGGTAAATTGGTAAGAGACATCATAGATCACACGATATCTAATAAAGTACGGTTATGACGTTCGGACACACCATTACACTATGGTGTTCCAGGTGGCGTGAGTAGTGAAACTATTTCACGTTGTTTTAACTGAAGGCCAAACTCGCAACTCAAATATTTTTCTTCTGCGATCATATCGTAGAAACTTTTATTTTTGTTACGATGATTCTCCACTTCACTTTGAAATTCTTTGAACTTTTCAAATGTTTCGGACTTGTGTTTCATTAAGTAGATATACCCATATCTGCTCAATTCATTTGTGAAGGTCAGAAAATAACGATACTTGCCGTGAGCCTTAACACTCATCGGACCGCATACATCAGTATGTATGATTTCAAATAAGTCAATTGCTCGCTCCATTGTTCCGGAGAACGAAGTCTTAGTCATCTTGCCCATGAGGCATGGTTCGCAAGCATCAAGTGATTCATAATCAAGTGATTCCAAAAGTCCATCAGCATGGAGTTTCTTCATGCGTTTTACACCAATATGACCTAAACGGCAGTGCCACAAATAAGTTGCACTATCATTATTAACTTTGCATCTTTTGGTTTCAATATTATGAATATGTGTATCACTACGATCGAGATCCAACGAACCATTTTCATTGGGTGTGTAACCACATAAGGTTTTATTCATGTAAATAGAACAACAATTTATTCTCTTACTTAAATGAATAACCGTATTGCAATAAACATGATCAAATCATATTCATGCTCAATGCAAACACCAAATAACACCTATTTACATTCAACACTAATCCCGAAAGTATAGGGAGTGTGCAATGATGATCATATCAATCTTGGAACCACTTCCAACACACATCGTCACTTCACCCTTAACTAGTCTCTGTTCATTCTGCAACTCCTATTTCGAGTTACTACTCTTAGCAACTGAACCAGTATCAAATACCGGGGGGGGGGGGGGTTGCTACGAACACTAGTAAAATACACATCAATAATCCGTATATCAAATATACCTTTGTTCACTTTGCCATCCTTCTTATCCGCCAAATACTTGGGGCAGTTCCGCTTCCAGTGACCAGTCCCTTTGCAGTAGAAGCACTTAGTCTCAGGCTTAGGACCAGACTTGGGCTTCTTCACTTGAGCAGCAACTTGCTTGCCGTTCTTCTTGAAGTTCCCCTTCTTCCCTTTGCCCTTTTCTTGAAACTAGTGGTCTTGTCTACCATCAACACTTGATATTTTTCTTGATTTCTACCTTTGTTGATTTCAGCATTACGAAGAGCTTGGGAATCGTTTCCGTTATCCCTTGCATATCATAGTTCATCACGAAGTTCTACTAACTTGGTGATGGTGACTAGAGAATTCTGTCAATCACTATCTTATCTGGAAGATTAACTCCCACTTGATTCAAGCGATTGTAGTACCCAGACAATCTGAGCACATGCTCACTGCTTGAGCTATTCTCCTCCATCTTTTAGCTATAGAACTTGTTTGAGACTTCATATCCCTCAACTCGGGTATTTGCTTGAAATATTAACTTCAACTTCTGGAACATCTCATATGGTCCATGATGTTCAAAAACGTCTTTGAAGTCCCGATTCTAAGCTGTTTAAGCATGGTGCACTAAACTATCAAGTAGTCATCATATTGAGCTAGCCAAACGTTCATAACGTCTGCATCTGCTCCTGCAATAGGTCTGTCATCTAGCGGTGCATTAAGGACATAATTCTTCTACGCAGCAATGAGGATAATCCTCATATCACGGATCCAATCCGCATCATTGCTACTAACATTTTCAACTTAATTTTCTCTAGGAACATATCAAAAATAAAACAGGGGAGCTAAACGCGAGCTATTGATTTACAACATAGATATGCTAATACTACCAGGACTAAGTTCATGATAAATTAAAGTTCAATTAATCATATTACTTAAGAACTCCCACTTAGACAGACATCCCTCTAATCTTCTAAGTGATCACGTGATCCATATCAACTAAACCATGTCCGATCATCACGTGAGATGGAGTAGTTTCAATGGTGAACATCACTATGTTGATCGTATCTACTATATGATTCACGCTCGACCTTTCGGTCTCCGTGTTCCGAGGCCAGATCTGTTATATGCTAGGCTCGTCAAGTTTAACCTGAGTATTCCGCGTGTGCAACTATTTTGCACCCGTTGTATTTGAACGTAGAACCTATCACACCCAATCATCACGTGGTGTCTTAGCACGAAGAACTTTCGCAATGGTGCATACTCAGGGAGAACACTTGTACCTTGATAATTAGTGAGAGACCATCTTATAAAGCTACCGTCGAACTAAGCAAAATAAGATGTATAAAAGATAAACATCACATGCAATCAAAATATGTGACATGATATGGCCATCATCATCTTGTGCCTTTGATCTCCATCTCCAAAGCATCGTCATGATCTCCATCGTCACCGGCATGACACCATGATCTCCATCATCTTGATCTATATCAATGTGTCATCACATGATTGTCTCGCCAACAATTGCTCTTACAACTATTGCTATCGCATAACGATAAAGTAAAGCAATTATTTGGCACTTGCATCTTATGCAATAGAGAGATAACCATAAGGCTTTTGCCAGTTGCCGATAACTTCAACAAAACATGATCATCTCATACAACAACTTATATCTCATCACGTCTTGACCATATCACATCACAACATGTCCTGCAAAAACAAGTTAGACGTCATCTACTTTGTTGTTGCAAGTTTTACGTGGTTGCTACGGGCTGAGCACGAACTGTTCTTACCTACGCATCAAAACCACAACGATAGTTTGTCAAGTTGGTGTTGTTTTAACCTTCGCAAGGACCGGGCATAGCCAAACTTGGTTCAACTAAAGTTGGAGAAACTGACACCCGCCAGCCACCTGTGTGCAAAGCACGTCGGTAGAACCAGTCTCGCGTAAGCGTACGCGTAATGTCGGTCCGGGCCGCTCCATCCAACAATACCGCCGAACCAAAGTGTGACATGCTAGTAAGCAGTCTGACTTATATCGCCCACAACTCACTTGTGTTCTACTCGTGCATATTACATTAACGCATAAAAACTGGCTCGGATGCCACTGTTGGGGAACGTAGTAATTTCAAAAAAAAAATCCTACGCACACGCAAGATCATGGTGATGCATAGCAACGAGAGGGGAGAGTGTTGTCTACGTACCCTCGTAGACCGAAAGCGGAAGCGTTATAACAACGCGGTTGATGTAGTCGTACGTCTTCACGGCCCGACCGATCAAGCACCGAAACTACGGCACCTCCGAGTTCTAGCACACGTTCAGCTCGATGACGATCCCCGGACTCCGATCCAGCAGAATGTCGGGGAAGAGTTCCGTCAGCATGACGGTGTGGTGACGATCTTGATGTTCTACCGTCGCAAGGCTTTGCCTAAGCACCGCTACAATATTATCGAGGATTATGGTGGAGGGGGGCACCGCACACGGCTAAGAGATCAATGATCAATTGTTATGTCTATGGGGTGCCCCCCTGCCCCCATATATAAAGGAGCAAGGGGGGAGGCGGCCGGCCTAGGAGGAGGGCGCGCCAAGGGGGGAGTCCTACTCCCACCGGGAGGATTTCTCCTTCCCTTGTTGGAGTAGGAGAGAAGGAAAGAGGGGAAAGGAACAAGGAAAAGGGGGCTGCACCCCTTTTCCAATTCGGACCAGAGGGGGGGCGCACGCCTCCTTCCTTTTGGCCTCTCTCCTCTATTCCCGTATGGCCCAATAAGGCCCATATACTCCCCGGGGAATTTCCGTAACTCTCCGGTACTCCGAAAAAATACCCGAATCACTCGGAACCTTTCCGATGTCCGAATATAGTCGTCCAATATATCGATCTTTACGTCTCGACCATTTTGAGACTCCTCGTCATGTCCCCGATCTCATCCGGGACTCCGAACTCCTTCGGTACATCAAAACTCGTAAACTCATAATATAACTGTCATCGAAACCTTAAGCGTGCGGACCCTACGTGTTCGAGAACAATGTAGACATGACCGAGACACGTCCCCGGTCAATAACCAATAGCGGAACCTGGATGCTCATATTGGCTCCCACATATTCTACGAATATCTTTATCGGTCAAACCGCATAACAACATACGTTGCTCCCTTTGTCATCGGTATGTTACTTGCCCGAGATTCGATCGTTGGTATCTCAATACCTTGTTCAATCTCGTTACCGGCAAGTCTCTTTACTCGTTCCGTAATACATCATCCCGCAACTAACTCATTAGTTGCAATGCTTGCAAGGTTTATAGTGATGTGCATTACCGAGTGGGCCCAGAGATACCTCTCCGACAATCGGAGTGACAAATCCTAATCTCGAAATACGCCAACCCAACAAGTACCTTCGGAGACACCTATAGAGCACCTTTATAATCACCCAGTTACGTTGTGACATTTGGTGGCACACAAAGTGTTCCTCCGGTAAACGGGAGTTGCATAATCTCATAGTCATAGGAACATGTATAAGTCATGAAGAAAGCAATAGCAACAAACTAAACGATCAAGTGCTAAGCTAACGAAATGGGTCAAGTCAATCACATCATTCTCCTAATGATGTGATCCCGTTAATCAAATGACAACTCATGTCTATGGTTAGGAAACATAACCATCTTTGATTAACGAGCTAGTCAAGTAGAGGCATACTAGTGACACTCTGTTTGTCTATGTATTCACACATGTATTATGTTTCCGATTAATACAATTCTAGCATGAATAATAAACATTTATCATGATATAAGGAAATAAATAGTAACTTTATTATTGCCTCTAGGGCATATTTCCTTCAGGAGGGGAGTTGGAATCCCCTCCCCTAGGCAGCACAAGGGAGGAGGAGATCCCCTCCTCCAAGTCAGCCTCCCCTCCCATCCACCTATATATATACTATAGGTGTTGTCCCTTTTGCAACACACAAGTTCTATTGATTGGAGCCTCCTCTAGTTCTCTCTTGTTCTCGGGCATCAAAATCTATAGAATAGATCAAGATGTCTGATAGTGCTTAGCCAAAGCTTGTACATTTAACATAGTACTTAGCCAGAATCAATGTCCTCGGACTCTTGATGAGCGAGTACATATGAATGATGTTCCATATGCTTCCACAGTTGGTTCCATCATGTATGCCATGCTATGTACAAGAGTAGATGTTTCCTATGTGCTAAGTGTTAGCAGTAGGTACCAAAGTGATATAGGATTGGAACACTGGGTCGTAGTTAATAACATCTCAAGTAGCTCATAAGGACCAATGACTTGCTTCTTGTGTTTGGAGGTGATGAAGAGCTCATTGTAAGTGGTGACACTAATGCAGGCTTCATGACTGACCCAGATGACTTCAAATCTTAATTAGGCTATGTTTTCATTTTGAACGGTAGCGGAGTGGTCTGGAAAAGTTCCAAGCAAAACACTGTGGCGGATTCTACGATGGAGGCCAAATATTTCACGGCGTTAGAAGCCTCCAAGGAGGCAGTCTGGATCAAGAAGTTTCTTGAAGAGATTGGTGTGGTTGCAAGTGTGCTGGACCCGGTGGAGATCTATTATGATAATAGTGGCGTAGTGGCTCAGGCAAAGGAGCCAGGTCCCACCATAATACAAGACATATTGCTCACAAATATCACATCATCCGACATCATGTCGAGGGAGGATCTTGTGAGAGTACGCAAAGTTCACACGAATCTAAATGTGACGGTCCCGATGTAGAAGCCTCTACCATGAGCAGAACACGAGCAACACTGGTTAGCTATTGGTGTTAATTAAGCTATGTAAACTGGGTTACTAACTCTAGTGCAAGTGGGAGTCTGTAGGAGATATGCCCTAGAGGTAGTAATAACAATTGTTATTTATCTCCAAGTTTGTAATTAATGTTTATGGTCTATGCTATAACAGGAATGGTCCTTGAGCTCATATATCCATAAAGGATCGTTGGAAAAACCATGTGCATGTGTTGAATAATAAATGGTAAAATACATTCCTATTTGTGCCTCACTCTAATACTAACTCAAGTGTTCCATGATATTCTTGTTTTCCTAATCATGGGCATGAGTATGTCGGTAACTTTCACGACACAATGTTAGAATACAACTTGTGTTGAATTGACCCAATTGATGTTATGCTATGAGATACATTCGTCATGAGTTAATGGTTTTATTACACAGATAAAGTTACACGTTTGCATAATTCATTAGACCATGAGACTATTGACTTCCTTCATACTTGCTTCGTGAAATTTTGGGTTTGTTAAACTTCATCTATTACAGGGTGTCTATTACGGTAGCTTACGAGTTCATGGAAAAGTATGACAAGGAATTAGATAGCTCAAGATTGGGATTTTCCCTTTCGACAATGGCGATATATTCTTAGGGCCCTCTCGGTGTTACTATATCCATTATCATCTGGCCAAACACAGTGTGATTTAATCACAAGGATACCGGAACGTGGGAATGAGAAAAAAGAACAAAACCGATAACGAGGAAACTGACATAGTGAACAAGTTGTTGATTCACGGTGATGCCATTAAATCTCACCTCGGGTATTTGTAACATATTGTGAAGGAACATGAATAGCATTCGGTAACTATAGGTTCACTTGAATATTCATTCGTGTGGGTATAGGGATCAATATGGATGTCCACGTTCTGCTATTGATCATTGATCGGAAAGAGTTCCGACCATGTCTATACTTCACCGAACCTACATGGTCACACACTTAAGGGTAATCTATTTGTTGAATAATAGACAGGAAGTCCGAGAGATAGTTACCAGAAAAGTTTTGAGACGGCGAAAAAGTTTTAGAGAGAAAACCAAAAGTGTTTCAGAGTAACCGAAAATGTTTCGGAGATAAAAATATCATACCGAAAATGTTTTGAAACATGTCCAAAATTATTTTAGGGGGTTCCGAAAATGTTCTGGACCTTCTAGAATTTTTTCGGATTAAATGGTCATGAAAAAAACTTGTCCAAGTTTGAAGGGATAAGATCCCATAAATCATGGGATAATGATGCATGCAACACTATTATGGTACAACCCCTTTTTTGTGGCTTTTTGGAAATCCAGCTTTTGGGCCTTTCCCTAAAATTCAAGGAGGATGATATGGGGTGGTGGGCCCCACCAAAAGGGGCCCATACAAGGGTGGCCGGGCCAAGGAGGAGCTCCTCCATGGAGTTCCCCTTTCCCTCTTTTATGGCTTTTATGTGGAAAATATCCAAGCACTTTTTGGTGTTTTCCCCCTAGCCTCTACCCCTTGACCCCACTATAAATAGGGGTGGGGAGGGGATCTCCATTTGACTCAAGTTTCTCTCCACACAAGCCATGCAATGATCTGGCATTCTTTCTATGCCTCCATGAAATAGTTTCATAGCATCGAAAGGTTGTCTAGTCTTCGGTAGGGCCTAGTTCTGGACAGCAAAGCCCTGCTGGATAGTTGACACCGGATGTGTGCAACCTGGTAGAGAGGTTGTAGTTTCAATCTTAGTTTGAGGTTCTATGTGAGTGCCTGCCGAAGGGTTGTCCGAGGGACTGTTAGAGGTGTTGTTTGAGGGAGAATACCCTCGCGGTTGGGAGGTTTTAAAATCCTAGTCGCGGGGATCTACACAAACGATCTTCACAGACCCTCCTTCCACTATGCTACAAGTTGGTAATGATCAGATCAAACCTTGTATGCATCTTCATAGTGGTCCTGGGCATGGTCATAGTGCGAAAATATTTTTTTTCTGTTGCATTGCCCTACAAAGCTCTAGACGGTGAAGCACTATCGGATCCTGACGCCCGTATATGTGCAATCCATAGAGAGGTCATTCTTTAGGTATTTGGTTTGAGGGATCGTTCGTGAACGGTTCGAGGGACTTCATTAATGATCTACACCATTTATTCTTCCACTGCAACTCATAGTTGGTAACAATCCGATTTAAACCTCTATATGCATTTTCATAGTGTTCTTAGAGTTTGATCTGTTGGAAGATTTTTTTTGTTTTCTACTACGTTTCCAATAGTGTCATCGTGAGCAGTTCTATGAGTAGATGGATGTTACAATCTAGATCACATGCCATTGTGATGGTATTGCACAAGAGTTTTTAGTAATGTATTGCTAAAAAGAATTAGGAACTAGATGATTTCTAGAGCTTAATATAATTGTGCGACTAGAAGATAAGATCCATTGTCTTAGATGCAACATTTTACTGAATGTTCTTGCTTACTTCCCTCGAGTTTTGCTTCGTTTTGTTTGTGAGCGGCATGATGCAACTTTGTTACAAAGTTCTGGCAATTGGCGATTCTGGCTATCAAAGTTCTACTAACAGTTCTTTGGGCTACATAATATTCAAGAAAAGTGAATTATTTCAAACACAAGAGGGCATGTAGATTACGATCTACAAGGGGTTCATGTGTATTGACGAAGTTTAGTTTGGGGCTAGAGATTTTAATTAAGTATCTCCCCTCACACACCTCGCAAAATTAATCTAGCAACAAGAATAATCATACTTGATGGTGGACGTAGGTAGCTGTTGTTCTCTGAAACCCTAGAAGCCATGTAAACTAAAATTTTGCTAAATCGATTAGAGAACGTTTAACTTGGTTTTGAAGGGTGCATGTGATTTGATAGCCTTTTTCATGATAATGAGTTTATGTATGAGATGGTTATATATTTTAATATTTAAGTGACCTACGCGTCATAGTACAACATGATGGTTGGAGACACGGGATTGTCACTTTTATGACCTGTGTGTCAACTTCATAGTAATAGTAAGATTACAAGATGCCGATGAAAAGCTTGCATCAGACAACCCCGAGGCGAGGAGGCCGTATCAGGCGC
Organism: Triticum monococcum; assembly: GCA_034509565.1. NCBI lineage: Eukaryota > Viridiplantae > Streptophyta > Magnoliopsida > Poales > Poaceae > Triticum > Triticum monococcum. Next base: position 721,860,536 of record CM067842.1, read on the forward strand.
AAGAGGAATAGAAGCTAAAAGTGCTGCCACGGTGGCAATTTTCAGAATTGCTGCCACGACAGCGTTTTTGGCTGAAATTTTGTGAAGAACATGAAGACTTCCCGACGCCCAAGGCTATACCATATCTTACTATTATAAATTTCCTGAGATGTTTATCCCTTTTTGCATTCTTTTGATTATGCACTAGTAATTTTTATTAAGGTGATCTCTCACATAAAATTATTTAAGTTGCTAGTGTTCTCCCAAGTGCAGCACCGTCTAAAACATGTAGCTCTTTGGGGTGCGTCATGTCCACATGTGTAGGAACATTAGTGAGGTGTAAGGCGAGTGATGGTCATACATCACTGCATGATCACTTGGTTGTCTTAAACGACCAAGCATGATAGTCATGAGCTCGAAACTCATCAATCAAAATTTGAACAAGAGTCGCATGGAGATGTGATCAGCAAGTTGGCCTACCGATTGAAAGCCTCATCATCAGTGATGTCCACATAATTTGCGTAGAATTGATTTATGACTTGAATCACTCACTTTAATTATGGGAGACATTAATTTGAGTGGAAGCATACTTTAAATTAAAATTGTTTAAACACTAGTGAAGTTAATTATAAACTATGTCTAAATGAATCTTGTGTTTGTCATCGTAGATCAATGGCTTGCAACAACACTTTCAATTGAGTCCATATTAGAGAGGGGGGGGAGAGAGATAGAAGTTAGCTGCTAATGGTGGAAACTATGGGGAGTAGATCTGTACTCCCAAGGCTTGTTCTTAGGAGTGCTAAGAAAGAGTATGTGCTAGATGCAGCTCTTCCAGAATAGTTAGCGGATATTGCGCCGGAGGATGGAAGAAATGTCTGGGCCACTAAGAAAGATGACAGCCTCATTGTTTAATGCCTCATGATAACTTGCATGGATCCTGCACTACAGAAACATTTTGAACAACTCGGTACATTCACTTTTAAACTCTAGAAGTTAACTTGAAACATTATGAGGATGATGTCTATGTGAGCATTCCTTCTTCCTACTTCATCGGTTTGGGTGGAAGAATGGTGTTCAACATGGAAGGTTTCAGTGATTTTCTTTTTAGCACCATCTCTAGAAGAAAACACCTTGGTGCTCATGACCTTCAAAGAGTGTGATGGATTGCTAGAAGTTAGTTTTAGCCTCGTGCCGAAGTGACGTGACTTATAGTTGTACTCGTAGTTGCATTTAAGCAACTTTGGTGTTTTTTATATAGCACCTGAGATGTTGTTGGCGATGATCAAATAGAGTTGTGATTGACATATGGTTTTCTATGTGCATCTTGTTCTATATTCTTGTTGAAATCTCAGAGTTGTGCTTTTTGTGTCCCCTCCCCTTATGTAGGGGTATTTGAACATAAAACTCATAAGCACACCTCGTCCTCTCTTGCACATAAATTTGTTGTTGTACAAGAGGGAAATTTGTGCTTCCGTGGTCACTTTCAATTCAGATGCAAGCATGCTCTTCTGTTGCAGATAGAATTGTGACTCTATTAGAGGCACACTTGTGCTTTTGTGCCCCTTAGCTAGCAGTGTTCGAACAAATATTGTAGACGCACAACTATACCTCTGGTATGCATAGAAATGTTCCTGTACGAGAGGCACAATAATGCCTTTGTCCAAATGAATACTAGAAAAAACAAAAATAAAACACAAAAGCATTGCTAGTGCTTTTGCCATGCACAAAATTGTGCCTCAAACATAGAGAATGCAGTGCCTCTATCAGAAGCACTACTGGTGTTTTTGCTACAATAGAACTATGCCTCAACCACATGCACACCTCTGCCTTTGCCTAAATGTATAAAGAAAAGGAAGCACTACTAGTCCTTTTGCTGCACATAGAACTGTGCCTGGCCGAAGGCATCACGATGCCTTTATCCAAATAAATCCTCAAGAAGCATACAAAAACCCCAAAAGCAATAGTAATGCTTTTGCCGCACACAGAACTATGCCTCAGTCATTGGCAAAGCAGTGTCTCAACGAGAACTTTGCCTCAACCAGAAAAACTAATAGTGCTTTTGTTGCACATAGAACTGTGCCTCGTGTAGTGGAACAACTCTGATTTCCTCCCAAAAAATCGTATAAATTTTTTATTATCAGTTGTGCTTTTCTTTCAAACATGAATTTTACTATAGTTTTATTTTTAGTATTTTCTTTTTAATTTTTGTTTTTTAACCATGCTATTTTGTTGAGTTGTGTTTGTTGTTGGTAGTTACCAGTGTGTCTTTACTTCTCCTCATTCCACGCCCCACAATGATGTGGCAGTAACTACATTTTGGCCACTACCTGCACTAGCCCACTAACGCCACGTCGCACATGCCACCACCATCCTGCTCCCTCTTTTTTATATCATCGCAACATTGTTTTCCTTCTCTTCCTGTGCTTTTTTCTTCCATCCATCCATATATATAGTTGATAGTTTTATCTCTAAGTACTTACGTATTTCTGTCCTTCAAATTTCTGCTTTGCGGCGTTCCATCCTCAGTTTCTTCAACAATTGGCGAGGAGAAGGTACATTTTTGTTAGTTTATGTTGAGCCATGATATTTCCCTTCCTTTTTAGTGTTATGGATGTGCATTTGATTGTGATCTCCTTCTGTTAGTCCTTTGTCTTTTCGGTGGTCGTCACTAGATGATATGAAATAGTTTTGTTTTATATCTTCTCTTTTTTATAAGATTAGTTTTGTTTGTGTTGCAAAAGAATTTAATTATAGTTGGTTTAAATTACCCACTTATATATATTTAGATGGATAAGAATGGAGAAATTTCACACAAGTGGAAGGCTGTTGACTCCGAATCATCTTCTAGCAAATCCAAGGTTTTGAAGAGGATGGTATTCTATTTTTTTAATCTAAGGTTTTTATGCAACTTTTGTTTCTATCAGTAGTATTCGTGTTACGTTTTTTGTTGATCTTCTCGGCATGCTTCTCGTTTTGGTCCACTTGATAACATTTCTTATATGTCAAGAGCTCTGCTTGATGTGCCTTTGGGTCTTATCGATAGTGTTGTCATAGTTTCAGTCACTCAAAACACTCACAATACAGGCTTTGTCGTTTCCCATACTATGTTTGATATCGATGGGAACATGACCTTCAGAATTCTTGACCATTTTGTCAAGGATGTTGTGTTTGTCGCCTTTGACAATGCCTTTGATGTTATGCTTGTTGCCGGTCAGCAATATCAATGTGATCCTCTTACTGTCATTGTTGAAAAGGTTATTTAACTTATTTTTTCTCAAAAAATTGTATTGTTTTTTCATTTTGGGTTAACTTTTGATTGATCTTGTTTCTGAAGGTGACTAAGCTCATGGAATGTGTTCCTGACTGGGACTCATTTCTAAGGACTATCATAGCTCCTCCTGCACCTGATGATGGTTTTGGTGATGATGATGGAGGTTCTGCTTGTGGTTTTGATGTGATCAGAGGAGGTGGTGCATTGTCTGCCTCTCTTGATGGGTCTTAGGTTGCTCAAGTTCCAGTTAATTACTTCTAATCCAATGCTATAGCCTGATAGTGTGTTCAAATTTCTTCCAAAAGTGTAATACCAATGCCAGTAATTCACTGTTACACTCGCATTTTCCATGTAAATCATGTGCAATTTTTTCCATTATTTTTTCATTTATTTCTTCCTAAAGGGTAATACCAATGCCACTAATTCATTAATCCTTAGAAAACTTCATCATTTTGATATTTATTTATTTTTTAAGAGTAATACCAATGCCACTAATTAATTCTTCTTATGAAACATCTTTTTATGAAAAATCCACTATTATATATTTTTCCTTGCATATGGTAAAAATGTGCAATTTTTAAGTAAATTGTGCGCAAATTTTGTCATTATTTATTTTATTCTTCCATATTCTTTCTTCTTAAAGGATAAAACAAATGCCACTAATTAATTTCTCCTTAGAAACTTTATTATTTTATTTTAGTTTATATTTCATTTTATTCTTTTCTTTAAGGATAATTTACCAATGCCACTAATTTATTCCTTTGTCGGAAGCTTCTTGTTTTCGAAAATTTCACTATTATATGCTTATTCTTGCATATTATGGAAAGGCACAATTTTTATGTAAATTTTGTCATTATTTGTTTCATTCTTTCTTAAAGAGTAATGCCAATATCACTAACTCATTCTCACTTGAAAAAAATATTTCTTTATTTTAATTCATTTTGTTTTTCTTTAAAGATAATACCAATGTCACTAATCTATTTCTTTTTAGGAAACATTCTTTTGCAAAAATTTCACTATTATATGCTTATTCTAGCATATTATTTTCTGAAATACCGACGAGTGTGCATATCATCTATTAAATAAGGAGAGGGGAAAGAACCCATCCACAACAAGTTCTACAAGTACATGTCCAACTCCGTCTCCACAACCACAAGCACTAGACTAAGTCTACCCTCTCTCGATAGCCTACCTAGTCAACCCGGCAAGGAAGATATCACTCGACTCCTTTAACAAGCTGGCTTTACTCCACGCACGGCCTTTACGATGAATTGTTGTCATCAATTTGCCTATCGATAGTGTGTCACCATGAAAAATAATCCCATTCTGGTGTTTCCATATGGTCCACATTGCCAAGGTGAAGATCGTACGAGAGTCTCTTTGCCATTGGCTCCCCTTGCTTGTGTTTGTGCACAACGGGTTTATGATGGAGCCAGGTGGAGGTGCCCACTCCGGATATCCCAAGGCCGTGCAAACGTGAGTTCAAACCTCTCTCGCAAAAAGCAGTCAATCAGGAGGTGGTTTATCGTTTCCTCACGCTGGTCACACATCGGGTAGGAGGCTTGGTGCGGCAGCCCTCGTCGAGCTAACCTGTCCGAGGTCCAACATTTGTCCCGCAGGGCAAGCCAATCAAAGAAACGACATTGAAGCGGTGCTTTGGACTTCGAGGTGAATAAAAGCGCAATTTCTATGTAAATTGTGTGATTATTTCTTTAAAATTATTATTTGTTTTTTCTGGAAGAGTAATACTAGTGCCACAAATTCATTCTTCCTTACAGAACTTCACTATTTTATTTTCTATTTAGTTTTCATTTTAGTTTCTTCTTCTTTACCGGAGGGGAGACTTCGCGCAGCGGTAAAGATGTTCCCTTGTGACCATGAGGTCATGGGTTCGAGTCCTGAAAATAGTCTCTTGCATTAATATAGGCAACATCTGCGTACTATAGTCCCGAACTGGTCGGACCCTTCCCCGGACTCTGTGCAATCGGGAGCTATGTGCACTGGGCTGCCCTTCTTTAAGAGTAATTCCAATGCCATCAATCTATCCCTTCTTAGAAAAATTATTTCTTGCGCAAATTATACTAGTATGTGCTTTTTTTGCGGAAAATCGTCCGATCTATTTGTCTTCAATCATGGGAGTACAACTATGATCCGAACATTTTTGAATGTGCATCTGGAATCAGGTGCACCGATAGCACTAATTGCCGCGATGCACTAGATACGCCCCCACCATGTAACACTAGCAGCAAGCTGGCCGTGAGTGCGCTCCAAAGTAATGACTAACCCTAAAACTAGTTTAAGCCATCTGGTAATATAGCCACGCTCCAAACATAATCAGTGGATGATACTCCCTCCATCTGGATTTATTTGGCCGCTCGTAATTTGGGTAAAAGTTTGAGCATATGTAGAAATAAGAAAATATAAATTATATGATCTTCTTGAATTTGTATTGAAAGAGGTTTTTCATATTATAATTTTTATGAAGTTTGCATATTATTAGTTAAATTTATGATCGAACTTTGGCCCAAAATAAAAATGGTTCTAATAGATCTGCCCGGAAGTAGTACTATATATCCAACCCGAACAATGAATCGATCGGTTAATTCCCTCACTCACCAAAACAATGGGAAATGTTTTATATCGCTCATTTCGAGCATTAAACTCTCGATCGCCTACAAATCGTCACGCCGACGGGGCCGACCCACTAATCGCCTGCCAGCACCGCAAGTGAGCTGATTTTGGAAAAGTTCTTGAAGCTTTCGGGACATTTTTCCCCTATGTTTTTGTATCGGTTTTCCTGGTTTTACTTCTGGTTTTCTCATTTGATATTTCATTTCTTCTTCTTTCTTTACTTTTCATTTGTTTTCCTTCCTTCTAAATTCTTTTGTTTATTTTTTCTTTTCTTCTGAAAATCATGAATTTGAAATCTATTTTGGGATTTCAAAAAATGTTCAAGTTTTAACTCTTCGATCATGCTTTTTTTGAAATACGGTTGGAATTTCAAAATTGTGTGTATAATTTCAAATGAAGTTCACGTTCTTTTAACTAATAATTCTTGAGATCTTCACAAATTTTGAAATATATTCACATTTTAAAAACTTATTCATGATTTTCAAAACAATTTTAATTCATGAACATTTTTTCTATTCACACGAAACATGTTTTGAATCTGCGAACATTTCTTGAATTTCATGATTTTTTTGCTTAATAAACATTTTCTGTATTTGTTTGAACATTTTCTGAATTCACAAAGATTTGCTATTTTAACGATTTGTTTTCCATTCACGAATTTTTTTTGAAGTCGTGGACATTTTTTCAACTTCAAGAACATTTTTTAAATTCGTTATTTTTCAATGATACGAACATTTTTCGAATTCGTGAACATCTTCGGAATTCATTAATTTTTTATTAAATTCGGGAACATATTTGATTTTATGAACATTGTATGAAATATTAAGACAACCCGCAAAAAAGGAAATATTTAGACAAAACTAACTGAAATTAAAAAAAAATCTCTGTGAAAAATCCGGACGAATAAACGACCAGCGGGCGTCGCTCGCTTGCTGTCGCTGCGCCGTGTCGGATGCCCCGACGTGTGACAGGAGCGACTACGGGCGGGGCGGGAGCGAGCACTCCTTGGGCCTGGTGGCGTCGGTGTACCGGTCGCTCCTGTCGAGGCAGTAGTCATAGATGACGTAGTGGTTGTCGCGCACCCACTGCAGGTCGGCCAGCGCCTTGGGGGAGAGGTTGAAGTGCGTGGACTCGGCGGGCTCGGTGCCGCACCACAGCACGCCGGGCGACGGCTGGCACCAGGTGACGTTGTAGTTGCGGTAGTAGGAGACGAACGGCGCCTGCGACCAGTCCGTCTTGACGCGCCCGCCCTGCGTCGCCCAGTCCTCCGCGCTCCACAGGCTCCCGTACACGCGCTGCCGCTGGTACGACGGGAACGGCACGCCCTGGTCCTCGTTGTTGTCGAACGTCCGGACCGTCACGCCGTCCACCTCGATCCTGCGAAAGGTGATCACATCCATACGTTCAGATCGGTATGATCCACAGTAGGAGTAGGTACGTAAGAAAAGAGATCGAGAAATGTGCTAGTCTACTATACAAAAGCTTGCTTACGTGATGCGCTTGGGGTTCCAGACGATGGAGTAGGTGTGGTAGTCGGAGCTGGGGTCGAACCAGAGCTTGAACTGCTGCTCCCGGCCGCCGACGCCGTCGGCGAAGATGTTGGTGTGGAGGGTGTAAGGCTCGCCGGTGGAGTTGCCCAGGAATTCCAGGTCGATCTCGTCGTGAACCTCCCACGGCCCTTCCGAGATGGTCTGTACGTACGCGTGCATCCAGAATTATATTCACCCGCGTGAGAAGTCAACTTCAGACGTACACATTGGCGCTAACGCAATTCTCACGGAAGAAAACGAACTGTAGAGGTACTTACGTAGACGGTGCAGACGGTGCCGGCGGAGTTGCCTTCGATGAGCTTGATGTCGATGTCGACGCGGACGAAATGGTACATTTCCTTGGACTTGAAGGCGGAGCCCCGGTTATAGTCCAGCGAGAGCGCCAGCGCCTCGCTCTCGCCGTCCATGAAGTAGTAGGTATGGTCGGCGCTCCATATGATCTCGAGGTCCTCGTAGATGTCCGCCGTGCCCACATCCACGGCCAGGAGGAAGGCCAAGGCTACGCACAGGAGCCGCAGCTTTGGCCTACACGGCAATGCTGGCGCCATGGCTAGCTAGCTATCTCTGCCGGCGCTTTGTGCAGTGCCGAGGAACTAGCTACCCTTTATCTTGCTCTTCCAACGCGGAGAGAGAGAGAGAGAGAGAGAGAGAGAGAGAGAGAGAGAGAGAGAGAGAGAGAGAGAGAGAGAGAGAGAGAGAGAGAGAGAGACTTCTGTATATATATTAATTGGAGACGAGAGTGATGAGGAAATGTGTGAGAGATCGAAATCGAATGCCAGCCTTGCCCAAGGGCGAAGGGAGGGCGAACCTGCTGCTGGTTTGGGAAGACAAGCTGATGAAGGTTGCTAGGTTTGGAAGCGCTGTTCGGCCGTCCCGTCACATGCAATGCACGAGAGGCCTGTTTGCTAGATGGAGAGCTCTTTGCAAGTTGCAACGAGAGGTTACCTAGGCTGGCTAGATCTCAGTGAACTGATATCTTATCAGAGGTACGCTGACCTGACCTCAATCATGCACACAGCACACACACTACATGCGCCTCGACTCAGATTCGCTACTTGTCAATCGAATTAAGTGGAATGCTCATAGTTTAGTCTCTGACACTACTACATGCTAAGCCGTGAGCGGGATACGATCGATCTGGGACAGTTTGACTTTTTTACTATGGAGCTCTCGGCGAGGGACAGATTTGGACGGCTGGCTTGAGAATATGTTCAAGCAATGCCCACCGCACGCCAAGCCAAGTTAATTTCCAATTAGGCATTGTCACATCGGGGAACCGGGAACGCGCAATTACGACTTCCAGAAACACGCTTCCAGCCGGTAGAAACTTGCTTTCTAAATGAACCGGGACCGGAGTTCAGCAAGAAACACTAATGTACTGGTGAGGCTAGTCAGTCGTGTCGCCTCTCCATCAAGCGGAGTGCTAAAGACATAGCAAATTAGGCCGCAATCCTGTTTCAAAGATAAAGCATGAACCAAATAGAATAATTACGATCCATAATAAATGTCGCAGTAACCTAAAAAAAGTGTCGCAGTTTTAAACCAAGGTTGAGGGAGTACAAAGTCTTGTTTGGGGGACAGCCAAACAAGCCCCCCCCCCCCCTCCCAAAGAAAAACGGGTACAAAACGACTGCCAAAGCTGAGTCAACGAGCCACGGCCTACAGCCGTACGTCACGATCCTTATGGCTCACAATCAACCACCATAGCTGAATGAAAGCAAGCGATCTGTATGGTGCGTCAGTAGCATGTTGCAACGGTCCGTGCACAATTACAAGTTTGTTCCGTGCTGTCCACAAGTCCCAAGCAAGTGCCGCAAAGCTAGACAAGAGGACGTGTCGCATTCTACTGGCAAGAGATTCAAGTATAGCGATAAACTTGCCCACATCTGCAGGGTTTCAACTACACCCCATACCCTCACACATGCAACTCCACGAGAATTGCACCACAATGCACGAGAAAAAGATGTGGGTCTTTCTCATCTTCTCCACACAAAGATACAAGTCGTCGCCCGAACCGGTCAGATTCCTTACTTTCGTGTCTGAAAGGAGCTGAACAAGAAAAAGTTATCATGGAAAGGTCCGGATCTTAAAGGAGGCACACACACTTCACATCTCCACAATACAACTGGGCCAGGCTGCCCCATGAGCTTCAAGTAGACCGATTTAGAGGATAAAGTGCCTGAAGGTGATAGTCTCCAAGAGATGGCTTTTAGAGGTTGGGAGAGAGGAGGCATGTTTCAAGAGCCGTAAGAGCCTCCTAGGCAACCCATCCTCTGCCCCGAACGATCGGAGGAATGAGAGGTTCCAATGGACATTACTGAGGACCTCCACAAGAGTTGCATCGGGTTCATTACTAACGAAGAACGGGGGTAAGACCAAGTGTCCGACCAAAAAAAGGTCGACTCACTGTCACCGCCTCATTTTGGGCTCCCTCCTAAATGAGATGCTTAACGCCCTGAATAGTTCTCAAGAATAGGGATCCCTCCTTTGTGGAACACGTCATCAAGGACTATCCTGAAGGTGTTTCAAGGGGATGAGGCGCAACCAGAGACCGGCCCTAATAGTGCATGATTTCCCTAACCCATTTTAGGAGCATGGCCACGTTTATCTTGCAGGATACGATGATCCTGACACCGCCATGGTCCCTGAGGAAACAAATATGCTCCCATTTGACCATGTGGTACTTCTGTTTCTCATCCACACCCCATCCCAAAGAGAAGAGGGATATCTATTTCTCCATGTCCCAATGGACCCCCTCTGCAAGCAAGTACAACCCCACCAAGAACATTGGGAAACTAGAGAGACAAGAGATGACGAGGATCTTCTTGGCTCCCTTGGACAAGAAATTACACCATCACTACTCCATACGGAACCCAACCTGATGTACTAGCAGGTACAGCTCCCACATAAGGATCCTAGCGTTGTTCCTAGGAAGCCAAGGTTGGTGATGGGGAAGGTTGAAAATGAATTTCATGATGTTCACAATGCGATGTTGCTCCTTCGAAGTATATCCTAAGAATACCACCTCGCTCTCGGTGGAGTTAACCTTCAACCCAGAAATCGACTCGAAGCACATGCGGATGAACTTAAGGTTGATGACGTTCAACTCCAACCTCTCAACCATGACCATTGTATCGTCTGCATATTGGAGGTGAGTAATTCCTCCTCCTGCCGTGGTAAATTCTAGAGAATACCCATTTGAGGATAGTAAACGCATAAGAGATCTGGATGGTGCACACGAATACGATTTGCCCAGGTTCAGGCCCTCGGATCGAGGTAATGCCCTACTCCATGTTTGTCTGAGAACTACTCCCTCCATCCCAAAATAAGTGTCTTAATTTTCCACTAACTTTAGTACAAAGTTTTACTAAGCTTGAGACACTTATTTTGGGACGGAGGGAGTAGTATTTTGTATTTACAAGGGGGTTGACCGCTATATCATCTAGGGGCTAAAGCCTCATATGTCCTGCTATAATAATGCGCCTGTCAGGGTGGGTAGGGGTCCCTGCCATGCCTTATATCGGTGCACGATGCACTACAAGTCCCGAGTCAATCGAGGAGTTGTCCTATGCTACGTTTGGTAGATAACAGACGTCAATTAAATCATGTTGTATACAGACGATCTGTAGCATAATTCAGAAGGGACTATTTGTCTTTTCCACCAAGGTGGTGATGTGCTCCGAATTGCCGGTGGACGTCGAGCTTTGGCTTGGCCGCGCTACTATCATAGGGGCCCTCCTGTCCTCTATAGATATATCCAGAGGGCATGGCACTGTCACCGCCCTCGATCAAGTTCCCTACCACACCGTGGATGTACCTCCATCAAGCGGGGTATTGTAGACATTAATTAGCCCTCCTATGTATTGTGGACTTTTCAAGAAAATTTACAGGAATTGGAATATTATAATTTAGCAACTTTTCTATGTATGTCTTTCGAACAAAATACTAGGTTCTATGGAGTAATTTCAGTAGGGACCCTCTAACCTTATCCTTTGGTTTGTTTTGGTGGGGACTTATTTGTTCATCGTATTTTCCTAATGGGATTATGTTGATCCTACTTAAATTACTTCATAGAAACCCATTGCATCCTTAAGAATTTCTAACATGAGCATGCACTTCAAGTAATCCCTTTGTTTTGTTTGTATTGACTTCTTGTCTGTTCAAATTTGTAGCATATGTTGTAACATCCAAATGGCAAGCATTGTCCTAAACTATGTCTTGTTATTTATGTATGATTTAACATGTCATGGCATCCACCTATAGTTTATACACCTTGATCCAACTCCACGGGACTCGATCGACGTCTTGGCAAGCTCGGCATATAGGTTTCAGTTTGAGGGAGCCACAAATCCTTTTGATGAAGCAAAGTTATGGAGGGCAAGTGCATAACTAAAGCACACATGCATGTTTGGCTTCTCTCCTCCACAGGAAGGCACTTACAGTAGACATATAGGCCACAACGGGTGAGAGCACGAGTAGTTTGTAACTTTGCCCGAATGCATGACATGGAAACTTATCCATTGGCGTTTGGGCATCATTTCTTCCATGCCCATGGCTCAAAACATCTGCCTCAACGAATGATGATTTTTCATATTTGTAAAGCACAATAAGATAAGTTTATTGAGGCGTTGATCACAGACCTTTGGAATGTTTGTTCTAGAAAGGAACTGTCGGATTTTGAGTCGCAATCATTTGAGCTTGACGTGCCTTGTAGGACAATTGAAAAACTCTCCAACACGAAGCTAACTTTTAGTGTGACAATGTAGTTTTGAAATTTGTATTTTCAACCTTTCGATACATAAACTACTCCCTCCCTTCTGATTTAAAGGGCTCATCTCAAAATTCTCAGCAATCAAGGTACATGGTGAATGGAGGGCACAAGTTTCGTGGGTTAAAAACTGCTAAATTAAATATCCCCATGTTCAACTTTGAAGCTATAAGTGCATCATTGTAAGTGCATCTAGTGCCCCTTAGTGATTTTGGTGTATTGAAGACCTATAGGTTAAGGGACTAATGCGTGTGTGAGTGTACACAGGTCTATAAGTCTATGAGGAGTTTGATATTTACAGGAAAAGTCGACCCCTAAAAATGAATATCTTCGACTGAAGATTTTGGTATTTCTGAAGACTTTCATGAAGACTTTGAAAGTGAAGAAATTGGTGTGTCCGTGAAGACTTGATATTCATGCGAGGAATATGAAGCTTGAAGACTTTCGTTTTCATAGTTTTGTTTTTCTCTTTCTTGAGTCAAAGGAAACACCGTACTGTTAAAGGAGGTCGAGGAAATACTAAGGAAAAATTTCCATGTGATGCTCAACTCAAAATCCTACACCTACCAATCCCTTCGAGTGAAGCCATTGGAAATCTCATACAGTTCAGTCAATTTCTTCAGTGACAGAGACGAAGTTCTTCTGGTCCCTGAGGAATTTGTCCTGACTGAGGAGTTAGGAATCCGCCAGTGCGGATTGCCTACACAGTGAGGAACATGATAGCCCTGAGGATTTTGCTACTCAAAATTCTGACCGTTGCTGTGCTATGCGCCAGCTGTCCCAAAATATCTATCCAGCTAACGGTCATATCATTGAAGGGCATTTATGTCTTATCATGTCAGGCTGCTCCCTAGGCTATAAATAGCCCCCCCCTACAACCACTAGCTGGTTGGGGCTGCTCCGAGAGAAACCGACACTTGTCATTTGGGAGCAACCCATCCTCCGAGGACTTTGAGTAAAAATCATCAAGTGAGGAAAAACCAAAAACCCAAAACCCAAACACCTACAAACCCCAAGTGATTGAGCATCACTGAAGAGATTGATCCTGAGTGGATCCGATGCTTGTTACCTTTGAAGACTGTGCTTCTTCCAGACGGTTAGGCGTCATGGTCTAGAGCATCCAAGAGGAATTGTGGATCGCCGGGTGACCAAGTTTGTGAAGGTTTGGAAGTCGCCTGAAGACTTACCACGAGTGATTGGACGAGGTTTGTGTGACCTTAGTTCAAGGAGAATACGGTGAGGACTGGGTGTCTTGGACTAAGTGTCCTTGACTGGGTATCCAGGACTGTGTGTCCTCGAGTTTAAATACTCAGCCGCTTCAACCAGACGTACAACTGAGACAACAGTTGGAACTGGTCTACCAAATCATTGTCTTCACCGAGCTTACTGGTTCTATTTCCTCAACTCTTTCATTTCCTCATAACTGTGTTGTTTGTTTGTTCATATCTGTGTTAGAAGACCTTGACTGAAGTCTTTCTCAATTTCCTCAGTTCAATTTCTTCAGTCTGTTTGTCTTCATCCTGTGTTATCCTGTGATTACGCTTCCTGTACTATGTGCCCGTCTTTATTTCATCATGATGACTTTGCTTGTATTCTGTTATGTTTACCTTTGAGTACTTATTCCGCCGCTAGTAGTTCTTCGCTAAGGAATTTCCTCTCCGACAAATTCCTCAGAGAAGAATTTCATAAAAATCACCTATTCACCCCCCTCTAGTCGATATAACGCACTTTCAATTGGTATCAGAGCAAGGTACTCCCTTGTTCTATGTGATTTTGGTTTAACCGCCTAGAGTTTTAGTTATGTCGACCGCAGGTATGATCAAGGTCTTTGTTGGGTGTCCTAGCATCGATGGGACGGACTACCCCTACTGGAAGAATAAGATGCGAATGCATCTTGAATCAATTGATAACAATCTCTGGTATGTTGTGCAAAATGGTGTTCCCTCAGTCACACCTTCTCTGAATGCTGCCGATGTGAAGAGATTCAAGAAACTCGACTCTCAAGCGAAGAATATCATATGTGGCCATCTGAGCAAAGGACAGTATGGTAGAGTGAGTGCTTTGGAAACAGCGAAGCTTATCTGGGATAGGTTGTCCAAAGTGAATGAAGGAGTCTCAACTCAGCGTGACTCTCGAGTTGATGTTCTTCGCAATCTCTTCAACCGCTTCAAAAGACTCGACAATGAAAATGTTCAACAAACCTTCGATCGCCTCACTGACATTTCAAATGAGCTTCAAGCACTTGGTGCCACTGACATCACCGACCATGAGGTGGTGAAGAAATTGCTGAGATCGCATGATTCTTCATTTGACACTCTGGCATCGATGATACAAGAACGTGCTGATTACAAGTCACTTGATCCCGCTGATATTCTCGAGAGGCTAAATACTCATGAGTTCCAACTTGCTGAAAAGAGAGATCTCTATGGTTCAAGCTATGGCAGAACACGTGCACTGAAGGCCAAGGCAGTATCTGAGTCTGGAGATGAAGACTCTGGTAGCAGTCTTGGTGATCCTGAAGAACTGAGCCATGATCTGGCTCTGCTCGTGAAGAAGTTCCAAAAGTTCTCAAGACGTGGTCGCCTTGGAAGATTCTCAAGGAGCAATGATTCCTCATCCAGTGACTACAAGAAGAGGCTCTGTCACAAGTGCAAGAGACCTGGACATTTCATTCAAGATTGTCCTCAGTGGGAAAAGGAATCAAAGAAGAAGAAATACAAGGATTACAGTTCTGATGATGCAAAGAAAAAGAAAAAAATCCACAAAATCCTCATCATCAAAATCCTCAAAGCCTTCATATCACAAGAAGAGCAGCTCCAAGAAGGCCAGGGCATTCATTGGCAAGGAAATGGACTCTGAGGCTGAATCTGAAGAAAATGAGGAAGAGGAGTCATCTGAGGAGTCCGAATCCGGAGTGGCGAGCCTAGCTCTCGCTACTGCATTCGTCAGCAAGTCTATCTTCAATACTGAAGAAAATGACCTCACCAACAAGGCTGATGAAGGCGATGATGACTACGCTCCCACCTATTGCTTCATGGCAAAGGGTGCCAAGGTACTCAAATATACCTCCTCTGAATCAAGTGAGAATGAATCTGATGAAAACCTTAAACCCAACTATTCTAAACTTGCTAAGATAGCTATAAAACAACAAAGGGCTTTAGAAAAGGTTCAAAACATGCTAAATAAAAGTGATGATATGTTGGGTGAAGAAATGGACCGCACTGAAACTTTGACTAAAAATCTTCAGAGACTTCAGTCCAAGCTTGACAAACTTCAAAGTCATCATAACACTCTCTTATCGGATCATGAAAAGCTTTCTTATGAATTTCTTCAAAGAAAGCAAGACCTTGAGAAGCTAAGAGTGAGTTATGAAGATCTTCAGAAGGAGCGCGATTCATTACTTGCTCAACAAATCAGCGCTTCTCAGGAAGAATTTGTTCCTCCATGCTTGAAGTGCATTGAACGTGAATCTGCTAATTCTTCACCTGAATGTTCAAATGCTGCTAATGTTTCAAATTCTTCACATGCCTCTGCTATCACTAATTCCTCATCTGAGGACATTGCTAGTATCACTGACGATGCAGGGCTGAAGGAGTTGCACACGATAGGCATGTACAAAAGCCTCAAAGGGCATCAGGCTCTTTGTGATGTGCTTAAAAACAGATCCTCAACAGGAACCTAGGAAAGAGGGTATCACCTTTGAGAGGAAAATCAATGCTGATGGTACATATTGGAAGCCTGAGCACTACCCCAAAACTACATGGGTTGCTGCAAAGGGACCTCCAGTTGATCCATCTAACTTATCTGGATTTGCATGTGAATCTCCTCATTCTGATGATGAGTCAATTGACTCCAACTATAATCTGTTCAAAAATCAGAATGGTGAAGTATTTGCTAGATATGTTGGCACTAACAGCAGGAACGGCTCCCCTATGAAGAAAATCTGGGTTCCCAAAAGATGCCTTGAAAATCTTTAGGTGAACATCATCATGACGCCACCTGTGAAGAATAGGAACCCCATATCAAATTCTTCATATGGACCAAATTCTTCATATGGATTTAAGTCCTCATACGGACCAAATTCCTCATATGGATCAAAGTCCTCATATGAACATCATCGTGCTAACCCATCTGTTTTGTAGGGAAGATCTAAGGATTATGGATATGTGCATTATTCTTCAAATCATTATGTCCATAAGTCCTCGAAGAATTTCTCTGCTTACTCTTATGCTTACTCTAACCCCTCTTATGTGAAACGAAATGGACTGGCTTCTATGCCATCCTTCTCGTATGGAGCTCGCAGAATGATGAACTCTTTGCCACCCCTTCAGATGTGGGTGGTGAAGAAAAAGAACTAATCTCTTCTGTAGGGTCAGGTCTCCAGACGCACATAATCATCTGAAGAATTTGCTGGAGACCTGAGCATGCCTGAAAGGACGCAGGCTAATCATGAAGAAATAAACTTTCATTTCTCACGTCCTCATATTGCTTTATCAGTTCTTTTACTTGATGAAATTGATCTAATGAATTGATGTCATATTCTTCACTGATGAAGTATATGAGTTTGTAAGCTGCACTAATTCATCTGCAGGATGATCAACCCAAAGCCACTGAGTGGGTCCTCGATAGTGGATGTACAAACCACATGACTGGTGACAAGAATCTATTGATGGATGCTCCATTATCACCGTCGCATCTGAAGCATATCATCTTTGCTGACAAAGGCAAAAGTCAGGTATTGGGTCTAGGTAAGGTTGCGATTACAAAGGATCGACACATGGACAAAGTCATGCTTGTTGAGTGAAGGAAATATGCCCTAGAGGCAATAATAAAGTTATTATTTATTTCCTTATATCATGATAAATGTTTATTATTCATGCTAGAATTGTATTAACCGGAAACATAATACATGTGTGAATACATAGACAAACAGAGTGTCACTAGTATGCCTCTACTAGACTAGCTCGTTAATCAAAGATGGTTATGTTTCCTAACCATGAACAAAGAGTTGTTATTTGATTAACGAGGTCACATCATTAGTTGAATGATCTGATTGACATGACCCATTCCATTAGCTTAGCACCCGATCGTTTAGTATGTTGCTATTGCTTTCTTCATGACTTATACATGTTCCTATAACTATGAGATTATGCAACCCCCGTTTACCAGAAGAAAACTTTGGGTACTACCAAACGTCACAACGTAACTGTGTGATTATAAAGGAGTACTACAGGTGTCTCCAATGGTAGATGTTGGGTTGGCGTATTTCGAGATTAGGGTTTGTCACTCCGATTGTCGGAGAGGTATCTCTGGGCCCTCTCGGTAATACACATCACATAAGCCTTGCAAGCATAATAACTAAGATGTTAGTTATGAGATGATGTGTTACGGAACGAGTAAAGAGACTTGCCAGTAACGAGATTGAACTAGGTATTGGATACCGACGATCGAATCTCGGGCAAGTAACATACCGATGACAAAGGGAACAACGTATGTTGTTATGCGGTCTGACCGATAAAGATCTTCGTAGAATATGTGGGAGCCAATATGGGCATCCAGGTCCCGCTATTGGTTATTGACCGGAGACGTGTCTCGGTCATGTCTACATTGTTCTCGAACCGTAGGGTCCGCACGCTTAACGTTACGATGACAGTTATTATGAGTTTATGCATTTTGATGTACCGAAGGTTGTTCGGAGTCCCGGATGTGATCACGGACATGACGAGGAGTCTCGAAATGGTCGAGACGTAAAGATTGATATATTGGAAGCCTATGTTTGGACACCGGAAGTGTTCCGGGAGAAATCGGGATTTTACCGGATTACCGGGAGGGTTACCGGAACCCCCCGGGAGCCAAATGGGCCAACATGGGCCTTAGTGGAAAGGTGAGAGGGCAGCCCACATAGGGCTGCGCCTCCCCCCCCTCTCCCTAGTCCTATTAGGACTAGGAGAGGGGCCGGCCACCTCTCTCTCTCTCCCCTTTAAGGATTCCTAGTTGGACTAGGATTGGAGGGGGGAGTCCTACTCCCGGTAGGAGTAGGACTCCTCCTGCGCCTCCCTCTCTCTGGCCGGCCAGCCCCCCTCCCTCCAACCTTTATATACGGGGGCAGGGGACACCCCAAGACACACAAGTTGATCCTTGAGATCGTTCCTTAGCCGTGTGCGGTGCCCCCTGCCACCAAATTCCACCTCGATCATACCGTTGTAGTGCTTAGGCGAAGCCCTGCGTCGGTAGTACATCAAGATCGTCACCACGCCGTCGTGCTGACGGAACTCTTCCTCGACGCTTTGCTGGATCGGAGCCCGAGGATCGTCATCGAGCTGAACGTGTGCCAAGAACTCAGAGGTGCCGGAGTAACGGTGCTTGGATCGGTCGAATCGGGAAGAAGACGTACAACTACTTCCTCTATGTTGTGTGATCGCTTCCGCAGTCGGTCTGCGTTGGTACGTAGACAACACTCTCCCCTCTCGTTGCTGTGCATCATCATGATCTTGCGTGTGCGTAGGAAAATTTTCGAAATTACTGCGTTCCCCAACAGTGGCATCCGAGCCTAGGTTTTATGGTTTGATGTTATTTGCACGAGTAGAACACAAGTGAGTTGTGGGCGATACAAGTCATACTGCCTACCAGCATGTCATACTTTGGTTCGGCGGTATTGTTGGGTGAGACGATCCGGACCAACCTTACGCGTACTCTTACGCGAGACCGGTTCCCTCGACGTGCTTTGCACATAGATGGCTTGCGGAAGACTGTCTCTCCAACTTTAGTTGAACCAAGTGTGACTATGCCCGGTCCTTGAGAAGGTTAAAACGGAGTCTATTTGACGAACTATCGTTGTGGTTTTGATGCGTAGGTGAGATGAGTTCTTACTTAAAGCCCGTAGCAGCCACGTAAAACTTGCAACAACAAAGTAGAGGACGTCTAACTTGTTTTTTGCAGGGTATGTTGTGATGTGATATGGTCAAGGCATGATGCTGATTTTATTGTATGAGATGATCATGTTTTGTAACCGAGTTATCGGCAACTGGCAGGAGCCATATGGTTGTCGCTTTATTGTATGCAATGCAATCGCGATGTAATGCTTTACTTTATTACTAAGCGGTAGTGATAGTCGTGGAAGCATAAGATTGGCGAGACGACAACGATGCTACGATGGAGATCAAGGTGTCGCGCCGGTGACGATGGTGATCATGACGGTGCTTCGGAGATGGAGATCAAAAGCACAAGATTATGATGGCCATATCATATCACTTATATTGATTGCATGTGATGTTTATCCTTTTATGCATCTTATCTTGCTTTGATTGACGGTAGCATTATAAGATGATCTCTCACTAAATTATCAAGAAGTGTTCTCCCTGAGTATGCACCGTTGCCAAAGTTCGTCTTGCCCAGACACCACGTGATGATCGGGTGTGATAAGCTCTACGTCCAAATACAACGGGTGCAAAACAGTTGCACACGCAGAATACTCAGGTTATACTTGACGAGCCAAGCATATACAGATATGGCCTCGGAACACGGAGACCGAAAGGTCGAGCGTGAATCATATAGTAGATATGATCAACATAACGATGTTCACCATTGAAAACTACTCCGTCTCACGTGATGATCGGTTATGGTTTAGTTGATTTGGATCACGTGATCACTTAGAGGATTAGAGGGATGTCTATCTAAGTGGGAGTTCTTAAGTAATATGATTAAATTGAACTTAAATTTATCATGAACTTAGTCCTGGTAGTATTTTGCAAATCATGTTGTAGATCAATAGCTCGCGTTGTTGCTTCCCTGTGTTTATTTTGATATGTTCCTAGAGAAAATTGTGTTGAAAGAAGTTAGTAGCAATGATGCGGATTGGATCCGTGATCTGAGGTTTATCCTCATTGCTGCACAGAAGAATTATGTCCTTGATGCACCGCTAGGTGACAGACCTATTGCAGGAGCAGATGCAGACGTTATGAACGTTTGGCTAGCTCAATATGATGACTACTTGATAGTTTAGTGCACCATGCTTAACGGCTTAGAATCGGGACTTCAAAGACGTTTTGAATGTCATGGACCATATGAGATGTTCCAGGAGTTGAAGTTAATATTTCAAGCAAATACCCGAGTTGAGAGACATGAAGTCTCCAGCAAGTTCTATAGCTAAAAGATGGAGGAGAATCGCTCAACTAGTGAGCATGTGCTCAGATTGTCTGGGTACTACAATCGCTTGAATCAAGTGGGAGTTAATCTTCCAGATAAGATAGTGATTGACAGAATTCTCTAGTCATCATCACTAAGTTAGTAGAACTTCGTGATGAACTATAATATGCAAGGGATAACGGAAACAACTCCCAAGCTCTTCGTGATGCTTAAATCAACGAAGGTAGAAATCAAGAAAAACATCAAGTGTTGATGGTTGACAAGACCACTAGTTTCAAGAAAAGGGCAAAGGGAAGAAGGGGAACTTCAAGAAGAACGGCAAGCAAGTTGCTGCTCAAGTGAAGAAGCCCAAGTCTGATCCTAAGCCTGAGACTAAGTGATTCTACTGCAAAGGGACTGGTCACTGGAAGCGGAACTACCCCAAGTGATTGGCGGATAAGTAGGATGGCAAAGTGAACATAAGTATATTTGATATACATGTTATTGATGTGTACTATACTAGTGTTTATAGCAACCCCTCAGTATTTGATGCTAGTTCAGTTGCTAAGATTAGTAACTCGAAACGGGAGTTGCAGAATAAACAGAGACTAGTTAAGGGTGAAGTGACGATGTGTGTTGGAAGTAGTTCCAAGATTGATATGATCATCATCGCACACTCCCCTATGCTTTCGGGATTAGTGTTGAACTTAAATAAGTGTTATTTGGTTTTTGCGTTGAGCGTGAATATGATTTGATCATGTTTATTGCAATACGGTTATTCATTAAAGTCAGAGAATAATTGTTGTTCTGTTTATATGAATAAAACCTTCGATGGTCATACACCCAATGAAACAAGTTCGTTGGATCTCGATCATAGTGATACACATATTTATAATATTGAAACCAAAAAGATTCAAAGTTAATAATGATAATGCAACTTATTTGTGGCACTGCCGTTTAGGTCAT
Organism: Triticum monococcum; assembly: GCA_034509565.1. Classification (NCBI taxonomy): domain Eukaryota; kingdom Viridiplantae; phylum Streptophyta; class Magnoliopsida; order Poales; family Poaceae; genus Triticum; species Triticum monococcum. The sequence goes on from CM067842.1 coordinate 721,881,825, forward strand.
ATTGGTATAAAGAGCATGAAGAAACTCCATGCTGATGGGCTTTCGAAATCACTTGATTATGAATCACTTGATGCTTGCGAACCATGCCTTTTGGGCAAGATGACTAAAACTCCGTTCTTCGGAACAATGGAGCGAGCAACAGATTTGTTGGAAATCATACATACTGATGTATGTGGTCCGATGAATATTGAGGCTCGCGACAGGTATCATTATTTTCTGATCTTCACAGATGATTTGAGCATATATGAGTATATCTACTTGATGAAACATAAGTCTGAAACATTTGAAAAGTTCAAAGAATTTCAGAGTGAAGTGGAAAATCATCGTGACAAGAAAATAAAAGTTTCTACGATATGATCGTAGAGGTAAAATATTTGAGTTACGAGTTTGGTCTTCAATTAAAACAATGTGGAATAGTTTCACAAAATCATGCCACATGGAACACCACAGCATAATGGTGTGTCCTAACGTCATGACCGTACTTTATTGGATATAGTGCAATCTATGATGTATCTTACCGATCTACCACTATTGTTTTGGGGTTATGCATTAGAGACAGCTGCATTCACGTTAAATAGGGCACCATCTAAATCCGTTGAGACGACACCGTGTGAACTATGGTTTGGCAAGAAACCTAAGCTGTCGTTTCTTAAAATTTGGGGTTGCGATGCTTATATGAAAAAGTTTCATCCTGATAAGCTCAAACTCAAATCGGAGAAGTGCGTCTTCATAGGATATCCAAAGGAAACTATTGGATACACCTTCTATCACAGATCCGAAGGCAAGACTTTTGTTGCTAAAATTCGGAAACTTTCTGGAGAAGGAGTTTCTCTCAAAAGAAGTGAGTGGGAGGAAAGTAGAACTTGATGAGGTAACTGTACCTGCTCCCTTATTGGAAAGCAGTACATCACAGAAAACTGTTTCTGTGACACCTACACCAATTAGTGAGGAAGCTAATGATGATGATCATGTAACTTCAGATCAAGTTACTACCGAACCTTGTAGGTAAACCAGAGTAAGATCCACGCCAGAGTGGTACGGTAATCCTTCTCTGGAAGTCATGCTACTAGATCATGATGAACCTACGAACTATGAGGAAGCGATGATGAGCCCAGATTCCGCGAAATGGTTTGAGGCCATGAAATCTGAGATATGATCCATGTATGAGAACAAAGTATGGACTTTGATGGATTTGCCCGATGATCGGCAAGCCATAGAAAATAAATGGATCTTCAAGAGGAAGACGGACGCTGATAGTAGTGTTACTATTTACAAAGCTAGAATTGTCGCAAAAGTTTTCGACAAGTTCAAGGTGTTGACTACGATGAGTTTTTCTCACTCGTATCTATGCTTAAGTTTGTCCGAATCATGTTAGCAATTGCCGCATTTTATGAAATCTGGCAAATGGATAAACAAAACTACATTCCTTAATGGATTTATTAAAGAAGAGTTGTATGTGATGCAACTAGAAGGTTTTGTCAATCCAAAAGGTGCTAACAAAATGTGCAAGCACCAGCGATCCATCTGTGGACTGGTGCAAGCATCTCGGAGTTGGAATATACGCTTTGATAAGTTGATCAAAGCATATAGTTTTATACAGATTTGCGGTGAAGCCTGTATTTACAAGAAAGTGAGTGGGAGCACTATAGCATTTCTGATAAGTATATGAATGACATATTGTTGATCGGAAATAATGTAGAATTATTCTGTAAAGCATAAAGGAGTGTTTGAAAGGAGTTTTTCAAAGAAAGACTTCGGTGAAGCTGCTTACATATTGAGCTTCAAGATCTATAGAGATAGATCAAGACGCTTGATAAGTTCTTTCAATGAGTGCATACCTTGACAAAGATTTTGAAGTAGTTCAAAATGGAGTAGTCAAAGAAAGAGTTCTTGCCTGTATTATAAGGTGTGAAGTTGAGTAAGACTCAAAGCCCGACCACGGCAGAAGATAGAAAGAGAATGAAAGTCATTCCCTATGCCTTGGCCATAGGTTCTATAAAGTATGTCATGCTGTATACCAGATCTATTGTATACCCTGCACTGATTTGGCAAGGGAGTACAATAGTGATCTAGGAGTAGATCACTGGACAGCGGTCAGAATTATCCTTAGTGAAATAAGGATATGTTTCTCGATTATGGACGTGATTAAAAGGTTCGTCGTAAAGGGTTACGCCGATGCAAGTTTTGACACTAATCTAGATGACTCTAAGTCTCGGTCTAGATACATATTGAAAGTGGGAGCAATTAGCTAGAGTAGCTCCGTGCAGAGCATTATAGACAAAGAATTTTGCAAAATACTTACGGATCTGAATGTGACAGACCTGTTGACTAAAATTATCTCACAAGCAAAACATGATCACACCTTAGTACTCTTTGGGTATTAATCACATAGAGATGTGAACTAGATTACTGACTCTAGTAAACCCTTTGAGTGTTGGTCACGTAACGATGTAAACAATGGGTGTTAATCACATGGTGATGTGAACTATTGCTGCTAAATCACATGGCGATGTGAAACTAGATTATTGACTCTAGTGCAAGTGGGAGACTGAAGGAAATATGCCCTAGAGGCAATAATAAAGTTATTATTTATTTCCTTATATCATGATAAATGTTTATTATTCATGCTAGAATTGTATTAACCGGAAACATAATACATGTGTGAATACATAGACAAACAGAGTGTCACTAGTATGCCTCTACTAGACTAGCTCGTTAATCAAAGATGGTTATGTTTCCTAACCATGAACAAAGAGTTGTTATTTGATTAACGAGGTCACATCATTAGTTGAATGATCTGATTGACATGACCCATTCCATTAGCTTCGCACCCGATCGTTTAGTATGTTGCTATTGCTTTCTTCATGACTTATACATGTTCCTATAACTATGAGATTATGCAACTCCCGTTTACCGGAAGAACACTTTGGGTACTACCAAACGTCACAACGTAACTGGGTGATTATAAAGGAGTACTACAGGTGTCTCCAATGGTAGATGTTGGGTTGGCGTATTTCGAGATTAGGGTTTGTCACTCCGATTGTCGGAGAGGTATCTCTGGGCCCTCTCGGTAATACACATCACATAAGCCTTGCAAGCATAATAACTAAGATGTTAGTTATGAGATGATGTGTTACGTAACGAGTAAAGAGACTTGCCAGTAACGAGATTGAACTAGGTATTGGATACCGACGATCGAATCTCGGGCAAGTAACATACCGATGACAAAGGGAACAACGTATGTTGTTATGCGGTCTGACCGATAAAGATCTTCGTAGAATATGTGGGAGCCAATATGGGCATCCAGGTCCCGCTATTGGTTATTGACCGGAGACGTGTCTCGGTCATGTCTACATTGTTCTCGAACCGTAGGGTCCGCACGCTTAACGTTACGATGACAGTTATTATGAGTTTATGCATTTTGATGTACCGAAGGTTGTTCGGAGTCCCGGATGTGATCACGGACATGACGAGGAGTCTCGAAATGGTCGAGACGTAAAGATTGATATATTGGAAGCCTATGTTTGGACACCGGAAGTGTTCCGGGTGAAATCGGGATTTTACCGGATTACCGGGAGGGTTACCGGAACCCCCGGGAGCCAAATGGGCCAACATGGGCCTTAGTGGAAAGGTGAGAGGGCAGCCCACATAGGGCTGCGCCTCCCCCCCTCTCCCTAGTCCTATTAGGACTAGGAGAGGGGCCGGCCACCTCTCTCTCTCCCCCCTTTAAGGATTCCTAGTTGGATTAGGATTGGAGGGGGGAGTCCTACTCCCGGTAGGAGTAGGACTCCTCCTGCGCCTCCCTCTCTCTGGCCGGCCAGCCCCCCTCCCTCCAACCTTTATATACGGGGGCAGGGGACACCCCAAGACACACAAGTTGATCCTTGAGATCGTTCCTTAGCCGTGTGCGGTGCCCCCTGCCACCAAATTCCACCTCGATCATATCGTTGTAGTGCTTAGGCGAAGCCCTGCGTCGGTAGTACATCAAGATCGTCACCACGCTGTCGTGCTGACGGAACTCTTCCTCGACGCTTTGCTGGATCGGAGCCCGAGGATCGTCATCGAGCTGAACGTGTGCCAAAAACTCGGAGGTGCCGGAGTAACGGTGCTTGGATCGGTCGAATCGGGAAGAAGACGTACGACTACTTCCTCTACGTTGTGTGATCGCTTCCGCAGTCGGTCTGCATTGGTACGTAGACAACACTCTCCCCTCTCGTTGCTGTGCATCACCATGATCTTGCGTGTGCGTAGGAAAATTTTCGAAATTACTGCGTTCCCCAACATTGAGTCCTTAGGATACAACCTTATGTCTGTCTCAATGCTTTGTGATCTTGATATGGTTGTTGTCTTTGGCAAGTACCATTGTGTTGTGGTTATGGAAGCTGACAATTCCAAAGTCTTCGAAGGCTTTAGGAGAGGAGACCTATATATTATTGATTTCTCTACAGGACCACAACCAGCCGTGTGCTTACTTGCAAAACTTCAGAAGGCTGGCTCTGGCATCGAAGACTTGGTCATGCAGGCATGAGGAATTTGCACACGCTTGCGAAGAAGAAGCATGTCATTGGCATCGAGAATGTCAAATTCCTCAAGGATCACCTATGCGGAGCCTGTGAAGCTGGGAAGATGACCAAGGCCAAGCATCCAGCGAAGACTATCATGACCACCACTCGCCCATTTGAATTGCTTCACATGGATCTCTTTGGTCCAAATCATTATTCTGCTATCTCAAATGAAGCATCTCAATATGGCTTTGTTACTGTTGATTACTATTCTCGTTACACATGGGTACACCTTGTTACTTACAAACATGAAGTGCAGGAAGTCTTCAAACGATTTTCCTCGAGGGCTTCAACCAACTTTGGTGTGAAGATCAAACACATCAGAAGTGACAATGGCACTGAGTTCAAGAATTCTGGTCTCGATGACTATCTTGATGAACTTGGTATTACTCATGAGTTATCTGCTCCTTACACTCCTCAGCAGAACGGCGTCGTGGAGCGCAAGAACAGGACTCTTGCTGAGATGGATCACACTATGCTTGATGAATACAAAACGCCTCGTCGTTTCTGGACTGAGGCAATTGATACTGCGTGCCACATCATCAACAGAGTATATCTTCACAAATTCTTCAAAAAGACTGCCTATGAACTCCTCACTGATAAGAAACCCAATGTAAGTTATTTCAAAGTCTTCGGTGCTAAATGTTGGATTAGAGATCCTCATCACAACTCAAAATTTGCACCGAAAGCACATGAAGGTTTTATGCTTGGTTACGGAAAGGACTCGCACACCTACAGAGTCTTCAATAACGTTCTTCACAAAGTTGTTGAAACTGTAGATGTGCGGTTCGATGAAACTAATGGCTCGCAAAGAGAGCACCTACCTACTGTGATAGATGAACCAACACCTGAGGAAACTATCAAGTTCAAGGCTACTGAGGATGTCATTCCTACTGAAGAATCTGCTGAAGAATTCATTCCAGAACATGAAGAACATCGAGCTAATGCACCTGAAGAAAATGGTGCTCAAGAAAACGCTGATCAAATTCTTCAACGACAACCAGCTCATCCTCGCATTGCAAAGGAAGTGCAAGTTGAAAAGATCATCAATGACATCAAAGCGCCAGGTCCTCTCACACGCTCAAAAGCTTCACATTTGTCTAACTTTTGTGGGCAGTATGCTTTTGTCTCTATTACAGAGCCCACTAAGGTAGATGAAGCATTTCTGGAGCCTGAGTGGATTCAGGCCATGCAAGAAGAATTACATCAGTTCGAGCTCAACAATGTCTCCGAACTGGTCAAATGCCCAGATCCTCGCAAGCACAATATCATCGACACAAAGTGGATCTACCGCAACAAGCAAGATGAAAATGGCCTTATTGTGAGGAATAAGGCACGACTTGTAGCTCAAGGCTACACACAGGTTGAAGGAATTGATTTCGATGAAACTTTTGCACCTGTTGCTAGACTTGAGGCTATTCGCATATTACTTGCTTATGTTAACCATCCTGATATCACTCTATATGAAATGGATGTGAAAAGTGCATTCCTCAATGGTAAGCTTGAGGAAGAAGTATATGTTGCTCAACCCCCAGGTTTTGAAGATCCAAAGAATCCTGACAAAGTCTTCAGACTCAACAAGGCCCTCTATGGCCTCAAGCAGGCCCGACGGGCTTGGTATGATACCTTGAAGGAACTCTTCATGAAGAAAGGCTTCAAACCCGGTTCACTCGACCCGACTCTTTTCACTAAATCTTATGATGGTGAATTGTTTGTGTGCCAAGTATATGTTGATGATATTATCTTTGGCTGTACTGACCAACGTTATAGTGATGAATTTGCCTATATGATGAGTGAAGAATATCAAATGTCTAGTATGGGAGAGTTGAAATTCTTCTTAGGTCTTCAAATTCGTCAACAACACAATGGCATATTCATATCTCAGGAGAAATACCTCAAGGATGTACTAAGGAAATTTGGCATGCAAGATTGCAAAGGCGTCAAAATTCCTATGCCCACAAATGGCCATCTGTGCACTGATGAAAATGGTATTGACTTCGATCATAAGGTATACCGCTCCATGATAAGTTCCTTATTATACTTATGTGCATCTAGGCCAAATATAATGCTTAGTGTTTGCATGTGTGCCCGATTTCAAGCTGCACCGAAGGAATCACTCCATAAGGCTGTGAAGCATATTCTTCGATATCTAGCTCACACACCAACACTTGGATTATGGTACCCCAAGGGCTCGGCTTTTGATCTTGTTGGATATTCTGACTCTAACTATGCTGGTGATCGTGTCGATCGCAAGTCAACATCTGGTACATGTCATTTCCTCGGACGATCTTTGGTCTGTTGGTCCTCGAAGAAACAGAACTGCGTATCACTATCTACTGCTGAAGCTGAGTACATTGCCGCTGGTTCTTGCTGTGCCCAATTGCTATGGAAGAAGCAAACTCTCAAGGACTACGACGTCAACATGAAGAATGTACCTCTCTTCTGTGACAATGAGAGTGCCATCAAGATTGCTCACAACCCAGTTCAGCACTCGAAGACAAAGCACATTTAGATTCGTCATTGAGGGAGTCCTGGATTAGGGGGTGTTCGGGTAGCCGGACTATACCTTCAGCCGAACTCCAGGACTATGAAGATACAAGATTGAAGACTTCGTCCCGTGTCCGGATGGGACTTTCCTTGGCGTGGAAGGCAAGCTTGGCGATGCGGATATTCAAGATCTCCTACCATTGTAACCGACTCTATGTAACCCTAACCCTATCCGGTGTCTATATAAACTGGAGGGTTCTAGTCCGTAGGACAATATAATCAACTCCATATACAACAATCATACCATAGGCTAGCTTCTAGGGTTTAGCCTCCTTGATCTCGTGGTAGATCTACTCTTGTACTACCCATATCATCAATATTAATCAAGCAGGACGTAGGGTTTTACCTCCATCGAGAGGGCCCGAACCTGGGTAAAACATCGTGTTCCCTACCTCCTGTTACCATCCGACCTAGACGCACAGTTCGGGACCCCCTACCTGAGATCCGCCGGTTTTGACACCGACATTGGTGCTTTCATTGAGAGTTCCTCTGTGTCGTCGCCTTTAGGCCCGATGGCTCCTTCGATCATCAACAACGATGCGATCTAGGGTGAGACTTTTCTCCCCGGACAGATCTTCATCTTCGGCGGCTTCGCTCTGCGGGCCAATTCTCTCGGCCACTTGGAGCAGATCGAAAGCTACGCCCGTGGCCATCAAGTCAGGTTTGGAAGCTTAAACTACACGGCTGACATCCGCGGAGACTTGATCTTCGACGGGTTCGAGCCACGGCCAAGCGCGCCGCACTATCTCGAGGGGCATGATCTAGCTCTGCCTCCGGACAGTGTCCTGGAGGCCGCACACGCATCGGTTCCGACCTCTAACTCGGAGCCTATTGCGCCAATCGAGGAGGAGCGGTTGGATGCCACCTCGGGGGCTGCGATCTCAAAGGCAATCGAGCCGAACGCTAGCCCCGCACTCTGCATGACCCGTGACTCCGAGGATCCGGACTCCTCCCCGAACTCCGAACCCCTCGCGCCCCTGCCAATCGAATCCGATTGGGCGCCGATAATGGAGTTCACCGCTACAGACATCTTTCAGCACTCGCCCTTTGGCGTCATCCTGAATTCTCTTAAGTCTCTGTCTTTATTAGGAGAGCCCTAGCCGGATTACGGTCAGCGAGGATGGGATACGGACGATGAAGAAATTCAAAGCCCACCCACCACCCACTTTGTAGCCACTGTCGACGATTTAACCGACATGCTTGACTTCGGCTCCGAAGACATCGACGGTATGGACGACGATGTAGGAGACGAACAGGAACCAGCACCTGTAGGGCGCTGGAAGGCCACCTCGTCATATGACATATATATGGTGGATACTCCAAAAGACGGAGATGGCGATGGAACAGTGGGGGATGACACCCCCAAGAAACAGCCAAAGCGCCGGCGTCAGCGGCGCCGCTCTAAATCCCGCCAAAGCAAAAATGGTGATTCCGGCACGGGAGATAATACTACCCCGGATAGCGCCGAAGAACACCCACCTCAGCAAGATTCGGCGCAGGAAGATGGAGAAGCCAGCCCTCATGAGAGAGCGGCAGACCGAGAGGTCGAGGATGATAACTATATGCCTCCCTCCGAAGACGAGGCAAGCCTCGATGACGACGAATTCGTCATACCATCAGACCCCGCCGAACAAGAGCGTTTTAAACGCAGGCTTTTAGCCACGGCAAACAGCCTCAAGAAAAAGCAGCAGCTGCCCAAGATTTGCTAGCTGACAGATGGACTGATGTCCTTGCGGCCGAAGAGTATGAACTCGAACGTCCTTCCAAGAGTTAACCCAAAGCGCAGGCCGCTACCCCGATCAGAGGAGGAAGCACCTACATCACCAGTGCATGACATGGCAGACCGGCCACCTCGCGGCCGCGACAGAGAGGCCTCTCGGCCCTCCACCCAAGCCATGCCCCGACGCCGCTCAACTAAGGCACGGGAAAATGCGCCAGACCTGCGAGACGTATTGGAGGATAAGGCAAGACAAACAAGATCGATCTACGGATCGCGCAGGCGCCCTACGGCACGTGACGATGATCTTCACTCCGGATACAACAAATCCGGCCGGGCCGAACACAACAGACATAGCTCTTCTGAGCTACGTCGTGATATAGCCCAATACAGAGGCGCCGCACACCCGCTATGCTTCATGAATGAAGTAATGGATCATAAAATCCCAGAGGGTTTAAAACCCATAAACATCGAATCATACGATGGCACAACAGATCCGGCGGTATGGATCAAGGATTATCTCCTTCATATCCACATGGCAGGCGGCGATGATCTACACGCCATCAAATACCTCCCGCTCAAACTTAAAGGACCGGCCCGGCATTGGCTTAACAGCTTGCCAGCAGACTCAATCGGTTCTTGGGAGGACCTGGAAGCCGCATTCCTCGACAACTTCCAGGGTACTTACGTGCGACCACCGGATGCCGACGACTTAAGCCACATAATTCAGCAGCCAAAGGAATCGGCCAAACAATTCTGGACACGGTTCCTAACAAAGAAAAACCAGATAGTCAACTGTCCGGATGCAGAGGCCCTAGCAACCTTCAAGCATAACATCCGCGATGAATGGCTTGCCCGGCACCTGGGACAGGAAAAGCCGAAATCTATGGCAGCCCTCACGACACTAATGACCTTCTTTTGCGCGGGAGAAGACAGCTGGCTAGCTCGCAGTAACAACTTATCAAAGAACACTGGTAATTCAGATACCAAGGACAAAAGTGGCAGGACACGTCGGAATAAGCAAAAACGCCGCGTTAGCAGCGACAACAATGAAGACACGGCAGTCAATGCCGGATTCAAAGGCTATAAATCCGGTCAGCGGAAAAAGCCATTCAAAAAGAATACTCAGAGCCCATCCAGTTTGGACCGAATACTTGACCGCTTGTGCCAGATACATGGCACCCCCGAAAGGCCAGCTAATCACACTAACAGGGATTGTTGGGTGTTCAAGCAGGCAGGCAAGTTAAGAGCCGAAAACAAAGACAAGGGGCTGCATAGCGACGACGAGGAGGAGCCCAAGCTGCCGAACAACAATGGACAGAAGGGCTTTCCCCCACAAGTGCGGAGGGTGAACATGATATACGCAACCCACATTCCCAAGAGGGAGCGGAAGCATGCGCTATGGGACGTATACGCGATGGAGCCAGTCGCCCCGAAGTTCAACCCATGGTCCTCCTGCCCGATCACTTTTGATCGAAGGGACCATCCCACTAGAACCCGTCATGGCGGCTTCGCCGCATTGGTTCTCGACCCAATCATCGACGGATTTCATCTCACAAGAGTCCTCATGGACGGCGGCAGTAGCCTGAACCTGCTTTATCAGGATACAGTGCGGAAAATGGGCATAGATCCCTCAAGGATTAAGCCCACAAAAACGACCTTTAAAGGCATTATACCAGGTGTAGAAGCCAACTGTACAGGCTCAGTAACACTTGACGTGGTCTTCGGATCCCCGGACAATTTCTGAAGCGAAGAGTTAATCTTCGATATAGTCCCGTTTCGCAGTGGCTATCACGCCCTGCTCGGACGAACCGCATTCACAAAGTTCAATGCGGTGCCGCACTACGCATATCTCAAGATCAAGATGCCAGGCCCTCGAGGAGTAATCACGGTCAACGGAAACACCGAACGCTCCCTCCGTACGGAGGAGCACACGGTGGCTCTCGCAGCAGAAGTACAAAGTAGCCTTCTTAGGCAATTCTCCAGTCCGGCCGTTAAAAAGCCAGACACTGCCAAGCGCGCCCGGAGTAACCCACAACAGGACCGCCTAGCACACTATGAGCAAGCGTAGCAATGCGGCCCCAACCCCAGCTCTCGCGACATAGCGAAACCAGTACCTCGCGTACATAACTACGCCCTTGAAATACCATCGGCACAGGGGAAGGGGCACAAGAACGGCATGCCCAAAATACGGCTTAAAACGTACTAGGGGCTGCCGGATTCTTTTTTTAATTTTTTCTTACTTTCAGGACTCCATACTTCGGACGACCTGTTCGGCAATTCGACTGCCGCACAAACGATGCAAGCTCCAGGGAGGCAGACAAGCCATGCCGCATTATGGAACTCCTAGGTGGTCTCTGTTACGAGCAGTATACCTGTTTTAAATACAATTCCGCGGCCTGCCCCTCGTCAGGACATACTAAATAGTCCAATATCTTTTGCTTATCGCACCATTTGTATCGTTCGGCTTTGATAAATAGCCTCTCTATAAACAATGCATAGCTTTCTGTCTATTTTTTGCATTATCATCTTTTCATATATATGTTTATGACATGTTGCACCCGTACACTGTGGTACGGCAAAATACGCCAGGGGCTTTAGTACCCATAAATATGGCGTGAGAAGTCCATACACTTTCACAAGTGCGGCACCCCGAACTTATAGCACTATATGCATCAGCTCCGAATCATGATTTGGGTCAATAGTTGGGTTTGCCTGGATCCTATGTTTTGGTGCCTTACCTTCCGCTATATCGGCTAAGGTAGCACTAGGAGAACCACTGCGATTGTGCCCCGGTTGAGCTGGGTTAAGCACCTCAGTGGAGAAAGCTAAAACTGACTGTCATGATGAGGCGTGAGACCGGTCGCTGTTCGAGAGGTTTTTCGAGTCCCTAAAGACTTATGCCGCTTCGAGCGAGGAGCCGGCTTTGTCCGGCCAAGGCGTGGATAGCGCCCCGAACTCGGTCTTCCGAACTAGGGGCTTCGCCGAAATTTAAAATTATAGAGTTCTATGGCTAAGTGAGAGTGTTCAAGCATTATAGTCCGATTGCCTGGTTCGTTGTGCTGAGCGCCTCCCTCGAAGGACCCAACTATGGGAAAAAGAGCGCTCAGGTTTATCTCGAACACCCCAGCACTAGTGGCATGGGGGCAGAAGCCGACGACTGGCCATCTCTCAATTTTTTGATAAACGGCCGCACAGAAAGTAATATTTTAAATTCAATAAGCATTGCTTAGCGCATATGAACAAGTTTTCAGCGCACAGGATAAACACGAGCGAGTTCATTCAAAAATTACATCCTTGGTACATTCATCCGCCACAAGGCGGGTACCCGCAAGAACATCCTTATAGTAGTTCTCGGGCTTGCGATGCTCCTTCCCCGGCGGCGGCCCGTCCCTCACAAGCTTCTCACCGTCCAGCTTACCCCAGTGCACCTTTGCACGGGCAAGGGCCCTACGGGCACCTTCGATGCAGACGGAGCGCTTGATGGCCTCGAGCCTTGGACAGGCCTCCACCAGTCGCCGCACCAGCCCGAAGTAGCTCCCTGGCAGGGCCTCTCTGGGCCACAGCCGAACTATGAAGCCCTTCATGGCCTGTTCAGCCGCCTTGTGGAGCTCGACCAGCTGTTTCAGCTGGTCGCTCAAGGGCACGGGGTGTCCGGCCTCGGCATACTGAGACCAGAACACCTTGTCCGTCGAGCTGCCCTCTTCGGCTCGGTAGAATGCGGCGGCGTCTGATATGCTGCGGGGAAGATCTGCGAATGCCCCTGGAGAGCTCCGGATTCGGGTAAGTAACAAGTACTTTACTTTTATACTTCTGCTTTGCATAAAGATAGCCTTACCCGCCGCTATCTTTTTCATCTCCTCCAACTCTTGGAGGGCCTTTTGGGCTTCGGCCTTGGCGGACTTGGCAGTCTCAAGGGCCGATGGGAGCTCGGACGCTTGCGACTTGGACTCAAGCTCCAAACTCTCATGTTTTTTCATGAGAGCCTGAAGCTCCTGCTGCACCTCGCCGACCTGGGCCTCAAGTTTCTCTCGCTCGGTGCACTCCACGGCCGTTTTCTTTCGGCCTCGGACAGTGCCTGCTTGAGGGTCGCCACCTCAGTCGTGGCCCCTACAATAAGCAGTACAATCATGTTATTTTTTGCAATCACGTCTTTTTATAGGCACTTTTTCTGTAAGGTATTTCTGACCTTCTTTCTCCTCGAGCTGCCATTTGGCAAGGCCGAGCTCTTGCTCGGTCCGCTCGAGGCCCTGTTTCAGGGCACCCACCTCCCCAGTCAGTGCGGCAGTGCCTACCAGCGAAGCCTGCATACGCATATTGACTCTTTGTTGTTAGACTCCTGCGCAATTTAATAGATCCTCTATTCGGCTTTTCTTTTCGAACGCCGAACAGAGCATCAGGGGCTACTGTCTATGCGGTTATATTTTTACATATTTTTTACTTACCTCGAAGCCTGTTAGAAGGCTAGCGCAAGCTTCACTCAGTCCGCTCTTGGCGGACTGAACCTTCTGGATCACCGTACTCATAATAGTACAGGGCTCCTCGTCGATGGAGGCGCCGTCAAGCACCTCTAGCAGATTGTCCGGCACCTCCGGTTGGACGGAGGTTGCCGGCTCAGAAGGCTTACTCCTCTTGGAAGGAGTTCGCCTACCGCGGTCCGGAAATGTTGTAGATTCCGGTGCAGTGTCCGGCTCGAAGCCGGACTTGGAGCCCTGGGGGGCCTTATCCCCTTCACTCCTGGAGTCCGGGAGGTTGCCTTGCGGCTCCTCCGGGACCACCTCCTCCTGCCCCGGAGCTTGTCGTGACGCCACTTCGGCGTCGTCCGCGGTGCGGGGGGAGACAGCGGGCAAAGCTGAGTTCACGTCCGATGAATTCAGGGAGCCGCTCGACGACTCGTCGAGTCCGGCCCGGGGCGGGCTGCATAATTATATTCGACATTAGGGAAAGCTGTGCAGCAAAGGAACGTCATGAGTTACTCTGATATCCGAACTTACGATTTCGCCGGATGCTTGGCCCTGTCTGGCCACTCCTCCTCGCCCTCTTCGGCATCGGGGGCGTAGTCCGGCGGAGGGGCCTTCCTTTTCCTAGACCCCTCGGCCTCCCCCGTTGGGGCGGCCTTCCTCTTCTCTCCTCTCTCCGCTGGGGGGAGAGTCTTCTTCTTCCTCCTCCTTGTTTTCACGGGAGGAGGGCGTCTCGGACTCGTCGGATGACGAGTCCGACACCACCATGTTGCGGGCACTCTTTCGAGTTCCCATGGTCTTCTTCTTCTTGTCCTTCTTCTCCGGCACCACATAAGGCGCCGGAACCAGCAGCTTCACTAGTAGAGCTGGGGCTGGGTCTTCGGGCAGCGGAGCCGGACAGTTAATCGGTCCGGATATCGCCCGCCAAGCCTGTCAAAGGTAAGGGAATTTAGATCCCGCATAGAGTCAAACTATGAAAAAAGCTTAAAACATCCTGTAAAAGGTGTAGATGGCTTACCTCGTTAGCGTGACGCTGCGAGCTGTATCCGCGGTCCTCGGAAGCGGATGCGGGAGCCTCGGCACCCTTGAATAGCATCTTCCAAGCGTCTTCGTACATCGTGTCGAAGAGCCTGTTGAGGGTTTGATGCTGCGCCGGGTCGAACACCCACATATTAAAATCCCGTTGTTGGCACGAGAGGATCCGGCGGACGAGCATAACCTGGATTACATTAACAAGCCGGACTGGCTTGTTCACCAGGGACTGGATGCATGTTTGCAATCCGGTCACCTCTTTTTCATTACCCCACGACAGGCCCGTCTCTTTCCAGGACATAAGCCGCGTGGGGGGTCTGGATCGGAACTCGGGGGCTGCGGTCCATTTCGGATCGCGCGGCTCAGTGATGTAAAACCACCCGGATTGCCATCCCTTTTGGGTCTCCACAAAAGAGCCCTCGAACCATAGGACGTTGGCCATCTTGCCCGCCATGGCACCTCCGCACTCCGCCTGGTTGCCGCGCACCACCTTGGGCTTGACGTTGAAGGTCTTGAGCCAGAGGCCGAAATGAGGGCGGACGCGGAGAAAAGCCTCGCACATGACGATAAACGCTGAGATGTTGAGGATGAAGTTCGGGGCCAGATCGTGGAAATCCAGGCCGTAGTAGAACATGAGCCCCCGGACAAATGGGTGAAGTGGAAAACCCAGTCCGCGGAGGAAGTGGGGAAGAAATACTACCCTCTCGTGGGGCCTTGGGGTGGGGATAAGCTGCCCCTCCTCGGGAAGCCGGTGCGCGATGTCCTTGGACAAGTATCCAGCCTTCCTTAGCTTCTTGACTTGGCCCTCCGTGACGGAGGAGACCATCCACTTGCCTCCCGCTCCGGACATTGCTGGAGAAGGTTGAGGTGGGAAGTGCGGGCTCGGGCGCTGGAGCTCGAGTGCGCAGGAAATGGATAGGCAAAGGAGGAAGAAGGCGTAGGTAAAAAGGTGGATCCTTATCCCCTTATATGGGCGGATGCGGTTGTGCATCCCCACCTGCCTAGTAAAACTTGCTTGCCTCCCAAGCGTCGTGATAAGTGGCGCGGTTGGGTTGCCATGTCCGTATTGATGATAATCCCGTAAAGGGGGGTACACGATCTCTGCTTTGACAAGACGTGCCAAGGAAACCGCCTCGCAAAACACGCTGAGGTGAAAAAGTAAAAACGGTTCGAGTAAAGGACTTGGCCGTAGTGTGATGGCGCACTGCGGAATACGTCAGCAGATTTGATTTGTGTTAATATTATTCTCTCTATGGCAATATGTGGAAGCTTATTTTGCAGAGCCGGACACTACTCTTGGTGTTTACAATCTTCTATGAAGGACTTGGAGGAGGAACCCGCCTTGCAATGCCGAAGACAATTTGCGTGCCGGACTCGTCGTCATTGAATCCTGGTTCAGGGGCTACTGAGGGAGTCCTGGATTAGGGGGTATTCGGGTAGCCGGACTATACCTTCAGCCGGACTCCAGGACTATGAAGATACAAGATTGAAGACTTCGTACCGTGTCCGGATGGGACTTTCCTTGGCGTGGAAGGCAAGCTTGGCGATGCGGATATTCAAGATCTCCTACCATTGTAACTGACTCTATGTAACCCTAACCCTATCCGATGTCTATATAAACCGGAGGGTTCTAGTCCGTAGGACAACATAATCAACTCCATATACAACAGTCATACCATAGGCTAGCTTCTAGGGTTTAGCCTCCTTGATCTCGTGGTAGATCTACTCTTGTACTACCCATATCATCAATATTAATCAAGCAGGACGTAGGGTTTTACCTCCATCGAGAGGGCCCGAACCTGGGTAAAACATCGTGTTCCCTGCCTCCTGTTACCATCCGACCTAGACGCACAGTTCGGGACCCCCTACCCGAGATCCTCCTGTTTTGACACCGACAGTCATCATTTTCTTCGTGATCATGTGTTGAAGGGCGACATTTCTATTGAGCATGTGAAGACTGAAGAACAACTAGCCGATATCTTCACAAAGCCCTTGGATGAGAAGAGATTTAGCAAGTTGCGGTGTGAGCTAAATATCCTAGAATCTTCGAATGTTCTATGAAAAGGACACTCATCCTAACACTTATACAAAATTGATGACTTAGATGTGCAACACATGAAGAAACATTTTACTTCAATCAATGAAGAATAACACTCTTAGTGTGAAGAAATTAATGAAGAATTTGATTCTCAGAACCCTACGATAATTATACGCGGTGTCTGAAATCATCATTTTTATACGGTGGGTCACGCCACCACCAAAAGTTGAAATTCCTCAAATTATTCATATTCTTCAACTTTGCAAAGTCTTCACTATTTCCGCCGTTTTTCTTCATTGGCTATATATATATATATATATATATATATATATATATATGAGTTTATGTCCTCTACAGCATTCACTTATTGCTATTTCTTCAAGTTGGTGTTTTCTACTAAGTGAATGTGATCGGACCCTTCCCCCTCTATGCTATACTCAATCCAATCTATTCACAAATTCTTCATGTGCGTTCTATTTGAAACTCGTTCAAAATCTTCACTGTGTCCTTGTCAGCTGAAGAAATTGTGAACGGGACTTTAAAACTACCAAATTTTTGGTTTTGCCGCTCAAATTGTTCCGCATCACATGATGAATTTTTAATTCACCCACGATCTTACACGATCTCCACTACACAGTACGTGGGTGACACATGTCGTGCGAAGGAGAAGGGTCAGGGGCACGTTCGTCCCAAATCTTCGGGCGAACAGTTTTTCACTGCTACTATAAATACCCCCTCATCCCTTCCTCACTTCCTTTACTCCGCTCGATCTCTCTCTCCCACTCGATCTTCCCAAACCCTAGCGCCGCCGCTACTCCATCATCGCCGGTGAGGAAGAGCTTCACTGCCTCGACCTCGTCGTCGTCGTACTCGCGCCGACCGCGGAAATCTTCACCTCCGTCGCCGCCGTAGACGTCTTCCTCCACCAAGTTAGGGCGTGGAAGATCTACACCGACGAACTCCACTGTTTCACCTCACTGTTCGTCGTGTTCTTCATTCAGGGTAATTAAAAGTTACTTTTACTACCCTCTTTGATTCAAAGTTTCTCTACAAAATCTTCAAATGTGTTTTATTCTCCAAATCTTCACACACTAAACACCTCACATGTCATCTGTTCTTGATTCATTTCCCTAAGCATCATTTACTTCAAGATTCCTCAATTGTGTGGATCTTCAATCTATACAACTCTGGAACCTAAGACAAAGCACGCTTAGTGAAATTCTTCAAGACGCATCTGGTCAAATTCCTCAAACTTGTTTTTTTAACCCTCTGAGAACGCATATGACCTCTCCAAATTCCTCGCAACTATACTCTGTTCATAGGTACACATGTCCGCTGCTGAATCACTAGGTTCTCATCAACTTAACTCATTTGCAGCGTTCCTCGAAGAAAAGTTGCATACTTCTTCAGAGAATTCAATTGTTCAAATTCCTCAACTGAAGAAAATGTTTGATGGTAAAAGGCCACAGAAGGGAGGAAAGAGGCCTGAGGTAAATACAACGTTTGAAATCCCTGATGACATATATGCTGGGTACTACACAACTACTGAGGAAACCAAGAATGAGCGCAAAGTGCGCATTCAGAAGATAGAGAGGAGATGGGCAAGAGAATGGAGGGAGTACAGATATGTCACTCCTAAGTATATGAAGAAATTCGCACTCAATCCTCCATGCCCAAGACCTCCATTGGCACCTGGCCAAATCGCTGATCCCACCAGCCTCAAGCACGGTGAGGACTATCCTAATGAATGGGCCAAGCGCCAAGCCAAGCTGGCCAAGCAAGCCAGAGAAGCAGTGAGGAAATTCAATGAAGACTCTGCTGCGGCTGCTGTTGCCTCTGCTGAGGCCTCTGTCAAGCCGAGGAAATCCATGCCTAAGAAGCCAGCTCGTAAGCCAAGTGCTTCAGCAACAGTGCCCTCACGGCCAAGTTCCTCAGCTGCGCCCTCATGGCCAGACTCTTCAAGGTCCTCACGACCAATCCCTCAAGCTGCTCCTTCAAAATCCTTAGCACCTCCTCCAAAGTCCTCAGCTGTTCCGACAAAGTCCTCAGCACCTGCGCATCTGGCCTCGTGCCAAAGGACTGCAGACATCTCCATTGCCTCTGGTGTCTCAGCAAGCTCCTCAGCTGCACCAAATTCTTCATCTGGCCCCACTCTGCTGAAGACCAAGGCCACTGCTGGACGAGGTCCACGCCCAAGTCCTCAAAAGAAGCAAGTCGCTTTCCAAGTGCCACCTGCAGAAGATGAAGTTGATGATGATGAACTTGTAGAAATCATCAGAGATAGACAAGTTAGGGCCGCTAGAGCCAAAGGCACACATGTGTCACTGCTTTTGGATCCCAAGCTGATCCTCAACTACATTGATCTCTGGCACAAGGACCCAAATACTCCTATGCCTGACTTTAAGCTGACACCTGGTCAAAATCACATGCTGACTCATTTCATCCAAGAGGAGAAATAGAAATATGATCAGGCCAGGCAGATCAAGAAGGCCCAGTACAAAAAGGAGAAATATCTGAAGAACAACGTTGTCACTATGACAACTGATGAACTTGTAAAAATTCAATCTGAAATCAAAACCCTCAGCGATAACTTCAAAGCCTACTATGCTGATTGGCAAGGAGCCAAAGTTAGATTTGTAAAGATAACTGAACAGTTCACTTTAAATGTTGCTGCCCCAACGCAACAGGAAATTTCTTAGGCTGAAGCATCTGCTCAGCCGACTGAAGAACATGCCAGCACCGCTGATAACAATCAGGCTGCTAAAGAAAATGTGAGTTCCAGGGCTGATGACTGCATTCCAGCCACTGAAGAAATTGCCAGGGCATCCACTAGTGGTGCGCTTGAAGAAACTGAAGAACTCAGGGCAACTGCATCAATTGTGCCTGAAGAAAATCAACCAGATTCCTCAGCTGCTCCTGCACCAACTTCAACTCCGATCCTTCCATCTGCATCAGATGTGAAGAAGACCAAGGCTGCAGAGTGTGCTGCAGTGAAGAAAAGGAAAGCATCAGCTGCTTCAAACTCTTCAGCTCCGAAGAAATTGAAGCCTATGACAAGTTCATTTGTACATCCGATTGAAGTTGTTCCCATCTCAACCAGGCCATCAAAGGACCTTATTCCTTTTGATGAAGAATATGTGATCCCGAGCGGATCTGATGAAGAAACTCCTTCTGCTGCTTCATCTGAACCGTTGGATGAAGAAATTGAAGTGGATGCGATCCCTTTAACACCTATCATCTCCTTGCCTATGCCTCAGTTCACAGCTAAAGAGGCTGGCGTTGAAGAAATGGAAGATGAAGATGTGGACAATGGCTGCTCCACACCCGTAATCAGTGATGAATTCTGGGAAAGTCAGCATCCAAACTCTCAAATGTTCACCCCTCTATAGCAAATTCCTTAGTCCCCCACACAAACTGTTTACATGGGCTCTGAAGAAACTCATCCCACTACATCTGTCCATGAGGAAATTCCATCCACTAGCCCTGAAGAAACTGCTGCTGCTGAACAACCAACAACGCAGACTGCCACTGAGGAAGAACCAGAAATTCCTCAGCCTGAAGAACCTGCGATTGAGATTTCTGAGGTCGTGATGCAACTCACTGACACTCCTCTACCGACGCCAAAGGATCCATTCTCACACAAGCAAAAGTTCAAGGCTGATGATTTCTTCGGCGAGCATGTATTCTTCGAAGATTACAACCCATATGACTCTGCTCGCATTAGGAAGAGGCGTTTCTGGACTGCTAGTCAAGCCAATTTCTATTCCTCAGTGTTGTTCAACAAGGAGAATATTTTCTACCATGAGCATATTCCTCACATGGATATGGAATCTCTGTCGTGCTTCGCACCAGTCCTCAGTGTTCTTCATGACGCTGGACTGCTCAACTTCTGCTCTGACACCTGCGATTGGAATGAAGAACCGATTCTTCAATTTTATGCAACGCTGCACATCACCGGAGATGTTGAAGATGTGAATTCATGGGTGCTGGACTGGATGTCTGAAAACACTCACTACACTGCACCAGCCTCTGAATTGCTTCGTGCTCTACCACTCAGTCCTCCCCTTGAAGAAGCTCGCTACATCTATAGTGAATCTGAGCTCACACATCATTACATGTAAGTGCTGATGAAACCTTTGAAGCCAGGTCAAGTACCAAGAACCAAATTCCTCGTGAAGGAATTGTTGTACGTGCCCAGAACTGTCTATCGTATTCTTACGAGGACAATCAGTCCTATCAAAGGCCACGACTCATCTGATGAGGAAATTGTTGGCATCATGAAGAATCTGGTATTCAACATCGTTCATGGCATTCCTGTCAATTATCATGATTTCTTCATGAGGACTATTGCCAATGTTGCACTGTCTCTGTTTGAGCTGAAGCCTTATGCACCTTGGATTATGAGATTCCTCAGGACAAGGTCTTCACTCAACTACAAAGCTGATTTCCAAAATCATCTCAGCTACTTCCCCCAATTGAAGTCCTCAAGCAGACATATTCCTCAGTTGATAGAAAGGGCAAGGCACCAACTGTAATTGATGAAGGCATTCGTCCATTGGATGGTCAGTTTCGCAAAGCTGCATCTTATTCCATCAATGATGACTCTGCCACACATGACTCTGCCAATGCTCCCAAGTCCACTCCTCAAGCCACTGCTCCGCGCGTGATGACAGACCGTGAACTTCTGCTTAGTATTCACCAGAAGGTGGATCGAAATCACAAATGGGTTAAGCGTCAGTTTGGTTCACTTCTTCACAACATGACTGCCACAAACAATCCAGTGAAGAAAAACCACTACTACCTCCATCAAGTCTTCGGTCGCACCTGGCAATCCTGTCACATATGTATGGTGAAGAAGATCTGAAGAACATGGGTCTTAATGAAGATTTTGACTGGTCTGCACCTCCACCGAAGAAATTCAAGAAGGTCAAGGTTCCTTCTTTGGTGGCCAGCTCATATTCTTCATCGCGCGACACTGATGAACATGAAGATTTGGATGACACTGCGGCAGGCCCTACATCAACCAACGACCCCGACAACGCTGGCGCTCCTTCATCAACTTGATTATCTTCAGGGGTGTTAGTCCTCATTTTCGATCCTTTTGGTCATTTGATGACAAAGGGGGAGAAATATGAGTTAGTCTTCAAGCGGGTCTACCTAATACAATGTTTTTTTATCTGCCAAGTTACAACTCTCGTTCTTCTGAAACTTTATTGGATCGAGTTGTAATCTTAAACCCGATGGTGCTCTGATACTTTTCATGCACTAGGCTCTGACACTCTTGATGCACTATTCTGCATGCTTATTCCTCGTTAATATTATTGCACGCATGCTGAATTTCATCAGGCACCATATTTCATCATGCATTTCAAATTTTTCATATTATATGTTAAATGTGTGTATGAATTACAAGATATAGGGGGAGATCTCCATGATTCAACTCTTCAAGTGTGAATTGCTTCAAAAGCAAATTCCTCACTATGCACATCTTCAGGGGGAGTTCTTCTAATCTTGCAATTAAATTCCTCAATATCAGTAGTTACACTTCGTATGTTTATCCCCGTTGAAAACTTAACCTATATTATCATCAATCACCAAAAGGGGGGAGATTGTAAGTGCATCTAGTGCCCCTTAGTGATTTTGGTGTATTGAAGACCTATAGGTTAAGGGACTAATGCGTGTGTGAGTGTACATAGGTCTATAAGTCTATGAGGACTTTGATATTTACAGGAAAAGTCGACCCCTAAAAATGAATATCTTCGACTGAAGATTTTGGTATTTCTGAAGACTTTCATGAAGACTTTGAAAGTGAAGAAATTGGTGTGTCCGTGAAGACTTGATATTCATGCGAGGAATATGAAGCTTGAAGACTTTCGTTTTCATAGTTTTGTTTTTCTCTTTCTTGAGTCATAGGAAACACTGTACTGTTAAAGGGGGTCGAGGAAATACTAAGGAAAAATTTCCATGTGATGCTCAACTCAAAATCCTACACCTACCAATCCCTTCGAGTGAAGCCATTGGAAATCTCATACAGTTCAGTCAATTTCTTCAGTGACAGAGACGAAGTTCTTCTGGTCCCTGAGGAATTTGTCCTGACTGAGGAGTTAGGAATTCGCCAGTGCGAATTGCCTACACAGTGAGGAACATGATAGCCCTGAGGATTTTGCTACTCAAAATTCCGACCGTTGCTGTGCTATGCGCCAGCTGTCCCAAAATATCTATCCAGCTAACGGTCATATCATTGAAGGGCATTTATGTCTTATCATGTCAGGCTGCTCCCTAGGCTATAAATAGCCGCCCCTACAACCACTAGCTGGTTGAGGCTGCTCCGAGAGAAATCGACACTTGTCATTTGAGAGCAACCCATCCTTCGAGGACTTTGAGCGAAAATCATTAAGTGAGAAAAAAACCAAAAACCCCAAACCCAAACACCTACAAACCCAAGTGATTGAGCATCACTGAAGAGATTGATCCTGAGTGGATGCGGCGCTTGTTACCTTTAAAGACTGTGCTTCTTCCAGACGGTTAGGCGTCATGGTCTAGAGCATCCAAGAGGAATTGTGGATTGCCGGGTGACCAAGTTTGTGAAGGTTTGGAAGTCGCCTGAAGACTTACCACGAGTGATTGGACGAGGTCTGTGTGACCTTAGTTCAAGGAGAATACGGTGAGGACTGGGTGTCTTGGACTAAGTGTCCTTGACTGGGTGTCCGGGACTGTGTGTCCTCAAGTTTAAATACTCAGCCGCTCCAACCAGACGTACAACTGAGACAGCAGTTGGAACTGGTCTACCAAATCATTGTCTTCACCGAGCTTACTGGTTCTATTTCCTCAACTCTTTCATTTCCTCATAACTGTGTTGTATGTTTGTTCATATCTGTGTTAGAAGACCTTGACTGAAGTCTTTCTCAATTTCCTCAGTTCAATTTCTTCAGTCTGTTTGTCTTCATCCTGTGTTATCCTGTGATTACGCTTCTTGTACTATGTGCCTGTCTTCATTTCATCATGATGACTATGCTTGTATTCTGTTATGTTTACCTTTGAGTACTTATTCCGCTGCTAGTAGTTCTTCGCTAAGGAATTTCCTGTCCGACAAATTTCTCAGAGAAGAATTTCATAAAAATCGCCTATTCACCCCTCCTCTAGTCGATATAACGCACTTTCAATCACCCTCCCTTGAATTGGATTTTCATGGTGCATGCAAGATAAGAGTGCATGCATGGCCCCTAATTCACTCTCTCTCATCTCCATTGATTAACTATGGTGTGGTACTCAAAGCAGTTTAACTAGATGTGACTCTAAGAGGGACTAATATAATGGAAATATGAAAATATTGAGATAGGCCTTTTAAACTTGGAAGGGAGGGAGTATGTATTTGTTATTCTTTTCGGTGGTCCCTGCTCTATGTTGGCTCGAGGTCGTGGTTTCAAGCACATCTTAGTAAGATAATTTGCTCAATGTGTGTCGTGACACATATACGACGGGGAGCGATGGGATGTAGGCCTCTCATAATGATGTGGGAACGGTTCATGTAGCATGAGAGAGATGATCAACATCATCAGCATGCTTTCAGTGAACTTCTCCTATGATTCCAGCAAAGACGGCTTTGTTTCTCATGGGGTATCGGTTGGCACATTCTTTATCATATTCACGCATGGAGCCATCTGATGTAGTGTTCTATGTAGGCATGCATATATTGATCATGTGGTGTATAGGCATCGAAAGATTCATGTGTTTCTTTGGGTGAAAACTTCTCACATATCATTTACTCGCGGGACCATACAATATCAACGTACTTATGTTGTCTCCTTGTTGAAGGTGTTGGCTCAAGTCTGGCTTCAATTGGTTAGACTATACAAAATCAACATATGGGTGGTGATCCCCACTTAATGGTGCTATCTTGGAGTTTCATGTTACCAATGGCTCTCACCAGGGGATGCTGGTGATATTCGTCCCCCAAGAAAGATTTTTGGATTATGGAGAAGAAGGCGACCACAAGGCTAGTTGGGAGTTCCAAAGGTGATCATGACATGATAATTTTGTCAAAATTCTCCTTTTTTGGTAAGCCAATCCATTTGGTTACCATGTTATTTGCTGCAATAAATTTGGTGATGTACATTCGAAAATGCAGAGAGATGGGGCATGCCCTTCCTTGTCCAAACAAAAGTGAGTGATGAAATATAAACTCTATTAATTGATTTCTTGTTTTTGCATTTTAAGATTCATGCATTCTTGTTGGACGCCGACCGTACTGGTGGTGGCTGCGGAAGGGGATGGAGGCTTTTTTGGGGTCCGGGTTGGCCATGGTCGGGGTAGGCAGTCCCATTGGTGGGCTAGGTGAGGTAGTGGATCGTTGGTGACACTAGTTGTTGGCCTGGTATGGGATCCATGGCGATGCGATGGTGGCGGCAGCGTCCTCTATCCCGCATAGTTCCAGTTCATTGGTACGTCTGTGAGGCTTGTCGGGGTTGAGATCTTCTGCAGTATTGTATGGTGTTGTAGTGTCGATGACACGTGGGGTTGGATCCACACGACATCGATCGTACAATACTACAGAGGATCCCAACCGACTCGTATTGCGGGTTCAGCGGCAAAGATCCCCTCATAAGGGCTCGCTAGGTGGAGCTCAAGGCACTAGCGAAAACTTGACCTTCGGCGGGGGTTCATGCGGGCGATGTTGGCGCTCAATGGTGTATTTCTCCTCCTCGAAGGTATGTCGAAGAGTGCTTCCTCTTCGTTGGTTTGTGACCGTTCAGTTTTGAGGCTATTGTGGGAGCTGTTTGGTGTGGTCAGACCCTTGCTCGAGGTTTGGCAAAGCAGACATGGCGGTTCTGGACGAAAGCTTGAGGCTTCCATGGCAGTCGATGCCGCATAGTGTCCATGAGTGTCACTTTTCTTGCATGAAGGCATCTCTGAAGAACCCGCTTACTACACTGTATTGGGCCAACATTTTCGTAGCCGTTGTATGTTTCTTCTTTTCTTGTTGTTGCGGTTTTCAGCCTAATTTCTCTTATAAACCTAATAAACTCGGTGTTTTATGTCTTTTCATATCTATATGAAATTGCAGGCCTTTGATGTAAAAAAAGAAAAGAATCATGCATTCCAAAAAGGCCCTTGATTTAACCACCTCGGGGGAGGAGGCTTTCTCGATTTGCTGATAAGACTATAGAATACCGTCAGGCGTGCGAGGCATGGGCAGCGCATGTGCAAACATGAGACTAGTCACAGTGGGTAGTAACTTAGAGTAGTAACATGCGTATGTTACTACTTTATGTTACTACCTCCACAGTGGGTAGTAACATATATGTTGTGTAATGCATCACTTTATTTATTAGGTTATAGACTCATCTTTCCTTGATATGTGTGATGTTACAGTAACTAGCTATGTTATCACATTTCTCTCTTTCTTCATTAATTACAAGCTACATCATCTATTTTGCCTAAATAAATATAATATTATCATCTATATTATTCCCATTGTGGATAGTTTAAAGCCGGCGTGCAGCACCGCAACCGCGGCCGAACAAACGATGCAAACTGGCAGCCACAAAGGCATTCTTCCATGTTTCCAGAGCTACGGTAAAGGGCCCGGGTAACATGGGGTCCGGAATGTTAACGCACCCACGTACTTGTCGCTTAATTACCGCTTCAGACATGAAATTACATAAACCTCTCGTTATGGAGTAGTTTCTCAAGGAATGGACAGAAGGTTAAAGGCTTGCATATTACACTTTCCGTTTTAAAAAAAATAGTGTTAGATACATTCATATTTAGACAAATTTAAAATAAAAAATTTGGACTGAGGTAATATATTGGAGTACTCACGATCTTACTAGTTGCTGTTGAAAAATTTGGGATCGACGGCTCGGTAAACCAAGGGGCTTGGTGTACGTGTGGTAGAGTAAATCGAGCTGCCGCAAGAAAGTACTCCCTCCGTTTCAAAATTTTTGTCTTAGATTTATTTAGATACGGAAATATCTAACATTAAAACATGAATAGATACATTTGTATGTAGATAAATTTAAGACAAGAATTTTGGGACGTAGGGAGTATACAGTATGCTAGCTTGCAAGTGGGAAATTGAAACTGAGTGTTCCTCTCCACTCTTTCTTTTTTGCGCAGAAGAGACGTGTTCTTGTTTAGAAGCTAGCTAGGTCCGTGTAGGGTTGACCTCACTAGCTAGTGGCCCTGTCTCTGTCGAGTACGCTATTTGGCATACGTAGCCCAGCACTTGCTGCGAAACTTGTTTTGGTCCGACTTCGTGCCACTAGAGTATGATGAGTGGTAGATAAAGCTGCCCTGTAGTACCATCGAAGTAACTTACGAAGCCGAAGACGATTTGTGGCACGCAGGTGTTGCCGCACGCAAATTTCCGGCCATTCCATTGCTTTCTGATTTGGAAACTGGTTCGGTCTTGGTGTGTGATTTACTTTTAATTGTCTTAGATGAGGTTCATGCAAGCAGTTTTTCTTAGTTTTTGCCTGCTCCACCCATGCTACATTCCACAGTTTTTCTTCCGATTTTTGAATTTGAATCTGTTATATCTTCTGAACCACAAGTCAGATTTATAATTCTTATGCACATTCGTGCTTTCAAATAAGATCCATTTAAACATGTTTTGATGAGTTTTTAAAATTTTGTTAAGTTTCAAATGTTGAAACTTGGTACTAGCGAACGAAAAGGTTCACAAGTTTCGGAAGCTGAAACATAAAATTTGGTGTGCCCTCGTGTGGAATACAATGACTTTGTGGACCACGAGGCAAATCGGGCGGGCCGGCAAGTTTCAACTACTAAAACTTGGGGAATGATGATAAATTTAGCAAGTTTCAAAAATTAAAACTTAAGCCACAAACCCTAAGCCCTAGCCCAGAACCCTGAAACCATAAAAGCATATGGTACTTGGTAAAATTGGATGTTATTACGACTATCATGTTTAAATATTTGAGACTTTTTCAAAAAAAGTTGTCAGAATATATTCAAGATTTGTATTGCTCAAAAGTTCTCGTCACGATGAACACAAATATGCTAATGAAACTTAATTTAAACTTTTGGTTTATAATATATAGCGGGTGAAAACTAAAACTGAAATGAAATGACATGGGAGGTGGGATAGATGGCATAGATGCAACTCTGGCAAAAGTTGCATAAAGCATGCATGAATAGACCTCGCCCTGCAGTAATCAAAGGCCTAAGACTAATCAAGTTGATGAATATTAAAGCAATTAGATGACCGACACAACTGGGCAGGTTTGTGCCCTCGCACCTGTGTGTCCTTGTGAATTTGACCTTATGGAGGATGTTAAAAATTATCCACCAAACTAAAAGACCAAGCGGTAAGAAAATATGTACATAACATAAAAATTTAGCAAGTGTTACTATTCATCATCCAGGATGCAGAATAAGTTATTTTTCACCCGAGGTAATCTTATGATCGCTTTTTAAATAAATTATGTTTAGAATATAAATAGTTACGTGCAGATTGATTCAATATGTAAAAGTTGGTTTAAAAAAATAAAAATATAGTTATAAGACCAGAAAAATCACATTTTGTGTATGTTTTACACTATGTTTTTACATTCATAATTTTACATAACATAAAATATTTTTTACGGCAAGTACATATTTTCTTACGTTCTCTTTTTATGTATGAAATAAGACAAAATTTACGAAACATAAAAATACGGTGCATTGATGTCAAAATAGAGAGGGATGAAGAATAACTATTCCTCAATCAGGGTGACGAATAACGTGACCCTATATATATAGTAGAACCCAGACGTGAAATATATATATATATATATATATATATATATGTGTGTGTGTGTGTGTGTGTGTGTGTGTGTGTGTGTGTGTGTGTGTGTGTGTGTGTGTGTGTGTGTAAAACATTCAACATTGTTTAGTGCCAAAAATAGATTTTTTTAATTATTTTTACTATTTTTAATTATTTTCTTGTTCACATCTGGTGTGTTTGAGATCTTGAGAAGAAGATTACTTTCGGTAGAATCCCTTTCATTTCCTTGAGTGCTATAGTAATAGTATGTTCTTTTAGAAACAACAATAGTATGTATTACAGATGGTGAAATTATCGATAGATCCGGATACCCATGGGCCATGGATACCTAGCCCATTGAGAATACATTGATTTGGATGATGCTTTGTACCTATGGATTTTCAGCGAACAGATGCCCAAGATTTCACTGATTGGTCATGTATTTAGGAATCACCCCATGGTTACCCCTTCTGGCAGGTGGATCCCACATGACAAGCTATATTGTTCCCAAATCCAAGTTCCAAAGCCCAACGAGAATTAAAGAAAAAGGTGATTTCAAAATATATGCCCAAAAGTCCAAAGGTGAAAAACCTAAAACTTGTGTCTAAGAGTGGCTAACCCTAATCAACTAACTCTGTTTCACCTAGCCTGTGCAAAATCCATGGATATGGATATAGTACTCGTTGATTTCCTCATAGTAGCTATCTCCAAGTCCTCAAAGAACCGATTGACAAAACGCATGGTCAATAGTGGGCTTTGAAATTTGTTATCATGTATGGGATTCCTCCTTGCCCATCAAATAGCCCAGATTGTGATGAGAACCCTTGCAAGATCATGTTGATTCATGGATTCAAATGCCAGAATAGCCATAAGCATGCATCTTCACTTGGTTAGAGAGCAAACACTTGAGAACCTCCTCATCACCCAAAGCCCAAAGGCATCGTGCCAATCGATATTCGAAGAGAGATTGGCGCCATGTGTCAATAGTTGAATTACATATGGAGCGGGTCGGTGAAGTTGCCATCATCCTTTCATGGTGAGTTGTCCTCATAGGCAGAGACATATGAGACAATCTCCACACAAAATCCCAAACTTTTGATGGTATCTTGACCTTCCACAAGTGTGTCCAAGATTCTCTCCTCAGCTTGGTTCGAGTGTCCCGACCCGTGCTCTAGCCAATCCTCTCGTTGATGCTTGATCCCACTGATCATCCTATAGGCTAATCAAACAGATACGATTTCCTTTATGTCATAATGTGAAGCAAAAAAATCTTGTTGCACACGAGAACTCAATGGATGTTCATGCTAACATCCACATTCAGAATAATAAAGTATTCCATGAGAGGTTGTTTGTCCCAAGTTCTTGTCACCGGGACAATAAGTTCTGAAACAAACTGAGATGAACTTGCCGAAATAGCACAAATTGGTCTCAATTTATAGTCCCACAGCAGCCAATTATCTTGCCAAATTTTTGTATTCATACTTGATACAATTATTTTGATTAGTCCCAAAGGTAGGATGTCTCACAACTCAAGTAGGGAGCGCCAAACCTGGGAAGGGTGGAATCCCTAGGTCGCCTCTAGAAGATCAGCATGAAGTACCTACCCTTCAGGACTCGGGCACTTAGAGAATTTGGATCCTGTAACAAGTGCCATGCTTGTCTGGCTAGCAAAGCAAGGTTGAAAAGTTTGACATCACTGAAACCCATTCCACCCATGAACTTGGGCTTGCACATTGTTTTCATGACACCCACACATGTTTCCTCTGACCTTCCTTACTTTCTTACCAAAATTTCCGCAAGAGACCATTGATATGCCCACATAGGTCCCGGGTTAGTTTAAAACAAGCCATGGAATGTGTCGGGATCAATTGTGCAACAGACGTAATTAGAACTTTTTTCCCTCCCGCTGACAGGTATTTTTTTCATCCACCCTAGATATGCTTCTAGATCTTGTCCTTCAGATACCTGAAACATCCTTCCTTGGAATTCCCAACATTGGTTAGGAACCCCGAATATTTCTTTGATAACGCCTCATTTTGCACATCAAGAATGTTTTTAATCTCATTCCATACTGGCCCTTGGACCCCTTTGCTGAAGTAAATAGATGATTTATCGTTGTTTATGCGCTGGCCAGAAGCATTACAATACTTATGCATGGAGGTCCCGCACCTTAATTGCACTTCCCCTTGTAGCTTCCCAAAACAAGAGGTTGTCATCGGTGAACAAGAAATGGTTAATAGCTGGTGTCGTGGCCGCCACTGTCAAACCCAGAACACCAACACCTTGGGATTTCAGTATGCAGAATAGACCTTCTGGTACCAACAGAAACTGGTAGGGGAGATAAGGTACACCTGACGCACTCCCCGCGAAGCCCTGAAATCATCCAAGCTACGACCTTAAAAAATGGAGAAAGAAACTCATAACCGGTAAAGTGTGGGCTAATACCCAGTTTGAGCATTACCGCCTTCAAATAGGGTCACCCCCCCCCCCCCCTCTAGGCCTTCATCATAACCGATTATCTTTAACCCTCCTTGTTAACATATAATGTAAGCATTCATATGTTGCTATCAAATTGTCCGAAGTGGGGGCCCAGTGGTGTTAATTTGCGTTTGTTTGTTAGGTTTTTTTTACTTTTGTTTATATTTTGGAGTATTGTAAATACATATTCACAAATTTAATTTACTCCAGTTTTAAAATATTGTTCATCGCACATTAAGAAAAATGTTCATGCAGTATAAATACAAATGTTCACACAACTTTTAGAAAATGTTGATACCATTCAAAAATTATTAGTGACATTTAAAAAATGTTCTAGCGTTTCAAAAAATCTTCATGAAATTATGGAAAAAATTATCTGGTATAAACAATTTTTGTAAAATTCAAAAAATATGTTTCTAACATTTCAACAATCTTCATCCTTTCAAAAAAATCATGAAATTTTACAAAAAGAATATCCAATATAAAAAATTGTCCACGTAATTTAGCAAAAATCTTTTGTACCACTATAAAAATATAAGTACATCTTTGAAAAATGGTCAGACATTTCAAAAATGGTTTCATGACATTTTAAAAAGTATTTGTAAAAATTTAAGAAAATGTTTCATAGTATTAAAAAATGTTCAACTTGTATTCAAACATATGTTCAAATAGTGTTTTTTTATTTATCATCTTCTTTTATTAAAAAAATCTAAAATGATAAAAAGTTAAAACAAAATTCTAGTACTAAAACATATTATTGTTTTCAAAAAATCTTCACTTTTTTTAAAAAAATGTTCTAGTTTAAAACAATCAAAATGGGAAAAATAATCATATTCTCATGAAATGTTCCACAAATTGAATTTTTTTAAATTTTTCGCGTTTCCAAAAAATAACTGAACATTCGAATTGTATTTTCGTATTTATAAAATTTTCAAATTTTGAAAAAAGAATCCTGTTTGAAAAAATGTTCACCTTCTTCAAAAAATGTTTGCGTCTTCAAAAATGTTCCTATTTTCCAAAATATACAAATCCAAAAAATATTCATGTTTTAAAGAAAATATTAAAGTTTAAAAAATATTAATGTTTTTTACGAAAATGTATGTCTTTTCAAACAATGTTCAAGTATTTCTTAATATATATTTTCCATGTTCAAAAAATACTATAGAAAAACCAGCCACCACATTAAATCATGTCGTTACACTGGTGTCTTGTTAGTCGCTAGTTGAGCCAGGCCGAGTAAGAGGGCACTGTCTGAAGCAGCGCCAATTCGATCCAAAGAATGTCATACAGTAGGTCTCATAGAGTGTGATAGTGTTCTCAACCAGATTAAGTCCTTTTGCTATATGTTTTCTTGACCCAATTTGAAGTGCACCAAGGGCAAATTTGTGCTTGTTCACGGTCAGCGCCTTGAGGGATGGGTGCAAATTGTTCGATCGGTGCCTTGCAGCTAGTCTTCCTAATCAGTGCCTTCAAGAAGCTAAATTGGCGCTCGCGTGGGACGCCAACTGGGGCGCAGCCCAACAACCCCGGCTGCTCACTCCCTCGGTCGTCTCTAAACCGATTTGACTGTTGGTCAATTAACTGTTGACCATTGATCAGTACAGCTTTGTCTTTGAAAAAAAATCATGATTTTTCAAAAAAGTTATGTATTTGAAAAAAATATTAATTTGAGAGAAGTTCAAGAAGTTTAACAAAAAAACATGAATATGAAAAAAAATGACTGATTTGAATAAAAATTTGTGAATTTAACACTGTTTGGTAAAAAAAAACTTCATGGAGTTGGAAAAAAAATCATGTATTCGAAAAACTTCACAATTTTGAGAAATTTCGTGAAATTTAAGAATTTAAAATTTATAATTGTTTGCGAATTTGCAGAAGTTAAAGAATATGAAAAAATCACAGAAAAAATATCATGAATTTGAAATAAATTAGGGCCCGTTTGTCAGCTGTTGGAAGCTTAGTGTTTTTCTTTCTTTCTTTTTTTGAGGAATGTTGGAAGCTTAGTAAAACCATGCGAGCAGAAGGTAGCCGAATGGGCTGGTCCGCGATCCTCCTAGCGTGGGCGCTCGCTAAACATGAGTGCTATTGGACGCAGTGAGCGTTCAATAAATGCTGCCGACAATACTAACTGGAGCGTTAAGAGACGAAAAAAGGATTGGCCCTCTCGGTGGCGCGGGTTTCCTTTTTCGAATCAAAAGAGCTTTATTGATTACTCCATATGATTACAAATCATGCTGAAGACAATCAGCAAGGAGGAGTGCACAGTTTAGCCCATGGGCGGAGCTACAGTACAGCCGTTGGCTAAATTATACAGTGAATCCATTGGCTAAATTTTTTTTTTTGCCTCCACCCCTGGTTTAGCTTTAAATAAACATCAGAAGGTCATTTTCCTGGCAAAAATTGTCGTTCTACCTACAAGGTTTATGATGTATTCTAACATCGCCCCAACACACACCACGAAAACTAGTGGCCTCAACAAGCCGTCCATCGTCTACTTGGGAGCACCAACCGGTCTAGCAGACCACCATGCACCAGCGTGCATCGCATATACTGATATACACGTTGTAGAATCAGCCGTCGCCATCTTTCGTTGTCCCATCTTCAAAAGTAAGCAATGCATTGACCTTGTCAGACCAATCTGTCGTCGACGCCACCACAACGCTAGACGGCGCCACCTTCCTGTGCGTGCCCACCAAACGGTATCCAGCGGTGAGACCTCGTTGAACCATGCCTCCAAGACTCGCCATTGTTGATATCATAGATGCGACGCCGCTCCACCTTGGTCACCGCACGAGAAGCATACAGAGTCCTGCGCCCAGCCACCGAAGCCAAACACTTGTCCCTCCAGCTGATGTACTACCCGAAAGATGATGCCCCCATGAGGGTGCCGACGCAGGATCCTCGCCATCATCTGATCCAAAAAGCCCGGGTTTTCCCCGGAGCACACGGGAACACAAATCACCCCACAACGCCTCCAGTAAGATAACAACGCCCGCAGGTGCGGCTGTCGGCGGCTTCGGTCGAGGCCGAACCAAGCTT
The DNA here is from genome assembly GCA_034509565.1 of Triticum monococcum. Lineage (NCBI taxonomy): Eukaryota > Viridiplantae > Streptophyta > Magnoliopsida > Poales > Poaceae > Triticum > Triticum monococcum. The sequence goes on from CM067842.1 coordinate 721,915,465, forward strand.
TCGCTGGCAAACTCGCACCCATCGCCGACTGGACCACCAGATCCTCCTCCACCGTCTCTGAGCACGTCCCATGGGGACATTCCTTCCGCCGAGAAACCGCCAACGATCGGAGCCACCGCAGTGTCACCACCACCAGGAACCGCCACTCCACCTGGGTGAGCCGTCGATGGCGGAAGATGTCGACGCCGAAGGACAACACGTCAAAGGACACCCGCGCAAATCTCCACCCCAACCGCGGTGGCAATGAGAGGGTGGTGATGGCCGAAACCCTATCGGCGGGTGGTGGGCAGGAAAGGGGTAACTCCGGTCCATACATCGGCCGCAGCCAAGTGAACCGTGGCACCGCGCGCCACAAAATCTCAACTATTTTATGGACGTAATCATTTGAGCGTCAGTTTCAGCAGATACAGATAATCAGCGCACCAGAAGATATCAGATATATCGTGGCACATGCCTTAGTTGAACTTTGAAGTTGAAACCCATCAGATATACCGAGGCACATGCCTAAGTTGAACTTTGAAGTTGAAATCCACATGACCGTATATATCGAGTAGAGTAAAGAAGTAGACAGGCAGTACTATGGCACACTGGGTTACATGGGACGTACCGCCGACTTAGCAGCCTGTCACGGCTAGCAGGCACTGACAAGTGCATCTATACGCATCTCTGGATTATTCAGCTCTGTGATTCTAATGTTAAAATGATACGAGATGGTCGTTTTGACTCTAGGAAGCATATGCTCTCAGTAAATTCAAAATAAATATTAAATTAATTCTAAAAGTTCTTAATTTTTGTGTAGAAGTTCATAGTAGTGTAACAAGCGGACCTGAGATTTTTCAATTGAAATGGAATAGCGGTGCTTCGTTGGTTAAAAATAATAATTAAGTATAACATTTGGAGCTAACATTTGACTTTGACTTGTTTTTTTTTCACATGTCAAAATGGTTAACTTCCCCCCTAAAAATTTGCAGGCAGCATTTGAGTGTGACAATGAACAGATCTATTTTTTCAGATTTTTTTGACATTTGCAAAATACATTTTTGTTGCCTAGGAGCATATGCTCCCTAGAGCCAAACTGGATTTCGGAACCATACATCATTTAAAACCAATGTTACATGTGAGTATACACATATTTGTGAACCATGCAGAATAAATTATGCACAAATTGTTGCTATGTTCTTGCCCCCTTTTTGGGGAAATTCATATAGTTGACGCCAGTTTTTCGGCCCTACCAGCGAACACACTCCCCGCCATTAGATGCATTGCACGTATCTGAGAGCATGTCTAACAGAGCTCTCAAAAACTCAACCTTCAAAACCAGTTTGAGGGCTGAGAAATTATCGTTTTGAAGGCCGAAAATCCCTTCTGTTTTGAGGGTTGGTTTGAGGGCACTGATCTGCGCCCCGGCCTTCAAACCTTCAAAACGGGACAACAACTATTTCAACAAAATTCCATACAACAAACATAACAATAATCAACAACAAAAAAATATTCTAGTTATGATTACAACATCAAATAATTGTTTCAAGCTCAGAACAATCATTCTACTTAGTACAACAATGTTTGAATCAAATAGTACATAGAAAAGTAAAACAAAGATCCCTTACAACAATGTTTGTATCACAAATAGGACATGTTTGAATCAAATAGGCCATCATTGGCGACGACCAAGCAGCTGCCAGTGGTGCTCGACCAGATCATTGCGGAGCTGGGTATGAGTGTTGGCATTTTCAATTTCCCGGCGTGTTTGAAGGAAAGCTTGAATGCGATCGGGGTTCCTCTCCGGTTGCACTCGGGTACCAACACTGTCATAGAAACATGGCAAGTTTAACCCCCTCTCATCCTCGAGTATCATGTTGTGTAGAATGACACAATACTTCATGATGTTCACAAGGGTTTTCTTGTCCCAAAAACGAGTTGGACCCCGAACAGTGGCAAATCTTGCTTGCAAAACACCGAAAGCTCTCTCAATGTCTTTGCGGGCTGATTCTTGTGCCCTCGTGAAATTAGCTTCTTTTTGGGATAAGGGCATCCCTCTCTTGTCTTTAGTGGACTTCACAAGTGTTGCCCATTCAGAATAAATGCCTTCGGTGAGATAGTATCCCATTGTGTAGTCATTGTCCATGACCTTGTAATTGCAAGTTGGAGCATCACCTGAAGCTAGTCTTGCAAATAAAGGGGACCTTTGAAGCACATTGATGTCGTTGAGTGTTCCCGGCAAACCAAAATATGCATGCCAAATCCATAAGTCTTGCGATGCCACGGCCTCAAGCACAATGGTAGGATCATGGCTTTTACCGCAATACATTCCATGCCATACCTTTGGGCAATTTTTCCATTTCCAATGCATGCAATATATGATAATAGTACCTCACCATATTCAACCTAGAGGTAAATGGAGGATGAATGCATGCTATATTGTCTTGTGACATTCAAGCACAATTATTTATTGTTGAAAAATAAAAATAAAAACTACTAATGTGGAGTGTTGTCATGTTTTTGATGATGTGGACACCTTGCAGGTGGTAGAAATTGGAAAGTGAAAAGTTGAATGGTTGCATCAACGCTTGATGATGTGGAGGACGTGTATGTGATGGAAAGTGGGAAGTTAATTATTACATGCGCTTGATGATGCGAATACTAGCTTGCATGGCATTTAAATGGATGATGACATGTGTGGGACATATGTGATGAGGTGGATAAATTGCATGTTAAGATGAATAAGATAGTGGGGATGAACTTTTTATGTACAATATAGGATACCATAAATTCAAAAAAGAATTATCCAATTTTATTAAACAATCATATCAATTCCAGTTTTAGTAGAAAAAAATAATTTCAAAATCAAGTGCCAAATGTTTAACAAAAACCATATCTATTTTCATTACAAACATGAAAACAAACTTCAGTGTCCATCCCATCACAATCAGCACTCAGTTATTCATTAACTAATTCATCTTAATGTGTAATATCACCTTTAAGTAATTTCAGCAATCCAACTACAACTCCTTAGTACAGATCCACTTGAACACATATCCATTCCATTTACTAGATCGCTTGCATTTCAATACCTATTCATTTCAGTCAAACTCTATATTGATTTGCATACCCATTTCAGTTCATATTCATTTCAGCAAAAAAAAGATATATTGAAATGTAGGGAGGGAGGGAACTGTACACGCGGCACAACTCCAGTTCGGGCCCCTCATAAAAAAGGGGATTGTCTATTTGACACTTGACTGTTTTTCAATTCGGCAACATTAAAATTTCCTCACAAATGAACAGATGACACATATATAACCACCAAAACCACCCGACACCAAAAAGTATGCCAAAACCGGTCGGGGTAAACACCTGACCCCGTTCGCCTGGACAACTAACCCCTCCAAGTACGCCAAAAATTATACTGTAAATACCCAAGTATTTACAGGGCCATTGTACTGTAATTACACTATAAATGCCCAAGTATTTACGGTGTAAAAATTTGGTATTTACACTGTAAGTTCAGTACAATGGCCCTGTAACTACATTGTAAATTCAGCACAATGGCCCTGGAATTTACACTGTAAATACAATGCAAAACCCTGCAATATACACTGTACAAATGCATGAATTTACAGTGTAAATACCAAAGGTATTCAGGGCCTTTGTACTTAATTACATTGTAAATACCCAAGTATTTACAGTGTAAATTCAGTACAATGGCCCTGTAATTACATTGTAAATACACAAGTATTTACACTGTAAATTCAGTATAATGGCCCTATAATTACATGGTAAATACCCAAGTTTTCGCACTGTAAATTCAGTACTAAAACCCTGGAATTTACACTATAAAAATGCATATATTTACACTGTTAATTAAGTATAATGGCCTTGGAATTTACATTCTTAATACATTACAGATACAGTCCAAAGACCTTGGAATTTACATTGTATAAACATAGTAAGCACCCAGCATTTACCATTCAAACTACCGATTTACAGTGTAAAAACACCTCATGCCACCCAGGATTTACAGTGTCCAAAACCAGGAACTCACAATTTTCTCCTTAAAAAATGATTGGTAGTTTGGAGATTAAAAAGTTAATATTGACAGTTTTCTGCTTAGAAAATACATGCATAGAAAAGAGCTATTAGTGATAACAGTTTGCAGCTTACAAAATTAAAATTCTCCCACATTTAATCTTCAATATTGCAGACGGGGAGCATGATAGGAAGAGTGACTGAAGAGTGACGAAGAGGATCTACTGTAAATGTCACAAGAACTCATTCTAAATGTGAGATATGTATAAATACTAGCAAACTGATTGCAAAAATCAATAGAGGAAAATACTATATACAATACATTCATGCTAACAAAAATTGTTTTGCATGAATCATTTTCATTCACAACGCTCCTCGATTCAGACATTATCTACAAGGTAAAAATGAAATTCAAATACCGCATAGCTACAAATCTATGTGAAGGAGAAGTTTTAAACTAAAAGAAATCATGATGCTCGCAGGTACATTCGGGAGATGGTGCCGCAAACATTACACAAGATGGAGAGGAAAACTTCAAGAACAGAAATCACACAACAATAGAAATGAGGGTAAGCAAAACTAGTATTGAATAATCCATATCTGAATTGGGAAAAAAGAGAGAAAGTAACATCTCACTTACACTGCAGACATTGCAGGAAATGCATCATGAACCTACAGCAAGCGAAGAAGGCACAACAAAACCTAATCCCTAGGAGGCACACATGTTTGACAACATCAGTTTGGAACAGGTAGCCACATAAATAAATAAATCAAAGTCACAGATAGAATATGAAACCTATTTGTACAAACCTGTTTGAAAATTAAAACTGACACAAAAAGAATAATTTTGCAGGTCCTTGAAGATACCGACCTCAGTTCCACAACAACTAAATCAAAGTCAAACACAAACCAGATAAATCAAGAAGGACAAAGGGGAGAAACAGAGGACTCACATGAACAAGACGCATAATGAATACCTCGATGAAGAAGACATTGAGAGGTTCCTGCAAAATGAACAAGAGGCTGCATCAGAAGGCAATCTTATGAACACTAGCAGCAATTTCAAGCCACAGTTAGGCGTGCAGTTCAAAACAAAAGAAGAAGCCCAGGAATATATGAATTTCTACTCAAAAGTGGTTGGATTTTTAGTGGCTACAGTAGCAGCCTTAAGAACAACGAGCAAAAAGAGAAATAATGAGCTTGGTTCACATAAAACTTGAAAAGAGCTTGGTCAAAGTCTGCTTCATCACCCGAAAGTTCCTGAAAAATGCAAAATACAACAGACCCAAAATAGATAAACAAAGTTCAAGAACTAAGAATTGAAAAAAGAAACTAGAGAAGAAGAAAGAAATAACTACCATTGACATTGGATAAGATCCATCTTATGCGAAGTCATTAGGCACAAACGGTTCGTCAGCAAAACAATCTGCCTATCAAAAGAAGATGCTAACGGAACGTCCTGATTATAGACTTTCTGTAGCCTACCCGTTAAACACGAAAAAACTGTTTGCCAGGACCCTCCTCAAACTACAAAATCAAAACACCCTTAAACAATGCTACATAAATCCTAAATCAAATACTACATTAACAACAAAGAATAAGAAAACTAATCAGGACCTATATCGTTGCAAATAAGACACACTAGTGTTGTACAGGAATTACATAGGAGAAGCATGACAATTACAGAGTAAAATGCCCCAAAATTACACTGTAATACTAGGCCATATTACACTGTAATATAGCTGAAAATTACAGTGACGAAGCATGGGAACTACAATATAAGCATTATTACAAAAATGAAGCATTGGAATTACAATATGGGTACATTACACCGTAATATATCCAAAAAATACAGTGACTAAGCATTGGAATTACACAGTAAATCAGGGAAATATTACAGAATGATGAAGAAGCATACATGAAAATAATGGGAATTACACAAGAAATTTGAGCAAAATTACACTTTACTATAACTAAAAAATACAGTGACTGGGCATGGGAATTACAGTACAGCCATAATTACAAATTTGAAGCAAGGGAACTACAAAACGTAAATCTGGGAATACTGCACAGTAATATATCCGAAAAAAGTTACTAAGCATGGGAATTACATAGTAAATCAAGGGAATAATACAGTGTGATGAAGAAGCCTACATGAAATTCATCAGAAGTATAGTGGAATTATGAGGTAAATACACTGTAATATAACTAAAAATACAGTGACTGAGCATGGGAATTACACTGCAAATCAGATGAATTACAGTGCAAAGAAGTAACACAGTGTAATTCTACAAAATACAAGCACTAAGCATGGGAATTACACCACAAAATCAGATAAATGTTACAGTGCAAAGAAGTAATACAGTGTAATTCTACAAAATACATGCACTAAGCATGGGAATTACACCGCAAAAATTAGATAAAATATTACGGGGTAAGCACACGGAAAATGCTGCCAAATACATGACTAAGAAGACATGAACCTAACCTTACACTCTAATGCTGGAGGGATCTAAGACTGAAAACATAGGGGGCAATTGCAGGGCTAGAACACAGGAGATTACAGAATAGCACAATCAGGGACATCCACTGAAGAATCATACTCCCAAGGACGAGACACATGAAGCATTACAGAGACTCCCACCAACCCAAACACATGAAGCATTACACACGAATCATACTCCAATCAGAACAAAACCCAATGAAAACCCTAAATCTAGACACCTACCAGCGACTACAAAACACATACCAGTGCCTACATCCGAGGGGATTCATACAGGAAAGAGCTAAAAACCTAAGCAGAGGAACCGCATCAATTTCATAGAACTTACACAAACACATCGGGAGCCATGGGGAAAATCTACAAGAGCACATACACCAAATACGGGAAGGAACATACACAATCCATCAATCAAACACCAGAACATACATGATCTTGAAGCTACATTAGCAGAAACGAAGGAGAAACCTAGCAGCCGAGGAATGAAGAGCAAGGGAGAAGAAATCAAGCTCGAAGGGAAGAGGATCTCAGAATCAACATGAATGACGGGAATCGCCTCCGCTCCTCCGCTGCTCGAGTGCCTCTTCCCCTCACTCGCTCTCTCATCTCTGCCTTATCCAAACAGTGCCGCCGAATGAAATGGGGAAACGACACAAGGGGGGGGGGGGGGGGGGACAGTCAGGCGGACCGGGGCGACCGTAACGGGCTGGGACAGAAACAAACCACACCAGACAAACAAAAAATCAGCCCAAAAACCACGCCTCCAAACATGAATCTCCGCACAAAACGGACAGACAGAGATTTAAATGTTGTCGAATTGAAAAACAATCAACTATAAAATAGCAAATCCGAAAAAGAAAGACGTGCGTACGCGGCCACGCGGGGTACGCCCATAGGTGCCCGGCCGACGTCGCACGAGGCGACGACGAGCCTCGCGTGCCCGGCCGACCTCCGCGGCGTCGCCAGCCCACATGCGCGCCTCCGTCCTCGTCGCGCGCACCTGCTGTGTCCGGGCTGTCATTCTCCTCCTCCTCGATCGATTCCTTCCTTCTTCATTCCCCCAGCCGCCTCGTGATCAAAATTCTATATAAGCCTCGAAACAGGGACACACCGATCCATCACTGCGCCACCGGCCGTCCCTCCTTTCATTTCATCGCGCGACTCCTTGTACGAGCTAGTGATGGCGGTGAGCTCGAAGCAGGCCTATGCCTGCGTAGTGCTCGTGGTGCTCTGCATTGCCGCGCGGACGGCGGCGGCCTGGGGCAGAATCGATGACCGCCTGGAGGTGAACTGGGGCCATGGCAGCCACGGGACGGTTTCGGCCGACGGCCAGGTCGTCTCGCTGTCGCTCGACCGCAACTCCGGCTCCGGCTTCCGGTCCAAGGACACGTACCTCTACGCGCGCATCGACCTGCAGATCAAGCTCTCCCCCGGCAACTCCGCCGGCACAGTCACCACGTGCTACGTAAGATAGCTGGCCATACCCTTTCTGAGGCTGGATCAATGTGCATTTTTTGGTTTGATCGCGACCTCGGCTAATACATATCAGTGTAAATACTGCAGTTCCTGTCGGAGGGGTCATGGGCGAACCACGACGAGATCGACCTGGAGTTCCTGGGCAACTCCACCGGCGAGCCCTACACGCTCCACACCAACGTCTACATCAACGGCACCGGCAGCAAGGAGCAGCAGTTCCACCTCTGGTTCGACCCCGCCGCCGACTTCCACACCTACTCCATCGTCTGGACTCCCCTGCACATCCTGTGAGTAGACCGAGTACCCATCCCGTGCAAATCGCGCATTCATCCCATCCATGGGTGACCAAAATTAACTGACAGTCGACGCGAATTGGTCGCTTGATGCTCTGCAGCGTGCTGGTAGACGGCACGCCGATCCGGGAGCTGAGGAACCACGCGGACAAGGGCGTGGCGTACCCGTCGTGGCAGCGGATGCGGCTGTACGGGAGCCTGTGGAACGCCGAGGACTGGGCGACGCAGGGCGGCCGCGTCAAGACGGACTGGTCGCTGGCGCCCTTCGTCGCGCAGTACCGCAACTTCACCGCCACCACCTCGTCGCCGGGCGCCGGCGGCGGGTACTACGACCAGGAGATGGACGCGACGGCGCAGCAGGCCATGAAGTGGGCGCGGGACACGCACATGGTGTACAACTACTGCGCGGACAGCGCGCGGTTCCCCTACGGCTCGCCGCCCGAGTGCTACATGCCGTAGAGATCCGGTGATGCCTCCATCGGTTGTAGTACAACTACTTTGAGTGCAGAGTCGGTTACACTTACACATGCGTACGTAGAGCAGAGTTGACCTCATTTTTTGTCAAGATTTGTTCATTCTTTTTTGTAAAAAATAAAGAAATATTAGCTATATATACATGCGCAGACATGTTCATGCTACTGTCCATCTTATAGTTAGGGCATGTTTGGTTGGTGAATACCTTTGTCATATGTTGCCACAGCCTTACCACGTCCTTTTTTTTTAGAAAACCACTCCTGTTTGTGAGCGTAGGTTTTTTTCGGAACGCGGTGACGTAAGCTTACGGGCTGGGATAGGTTAATGGGCTAAGTGGCCCAGTTTACAAAATAACTCGGTTTTTTCTTTCGGAGCAGCTGAACCTAACAGTTAGCCCACGCGTGGAAGTGCACACAAATCTAACGGCATAGGACGACCGGGCCAGAAGGTCGAACGGCTAAAAATACACATGACGTCAGAACGCTTGGTTTAGGCTCAGCTTTTTTTTTAGAAAATAGACGTCAGAGACGTCCGGCTTTAAATTAATAAAGCCCTCCACATAGGCAGCGTGCACAAACAGAACAGACCAAACAAACGGAACCGAAACTAGTCACCCAAGTTCTAAGGCATGCCACAAAAGGCAACGACGGCAAAAATAAAGTGCATTATATGGCATAGCCAGCCAAACTAACGAGCGCGCAGGCTCGGGGGAACCCAAGACCAAAAGGACTGCCCATCCCTATGAGGCAGCAAACGGAGGTGACGGGGCTCGAGACGCCGAGTAGACGGAGCGAAGACGTGTGATAGCTTGGCGATGAAGATCAGATTCCTGTTGCCTTCCCAACGGTGCCCACTGCTGCAAGAATAAGATGCATTTGAAGATTACATCAGCGGGGTGAGAGGGAAACACTCCCTCAATAGTAAACTTGTTACGAATATGCCATAAGGCCCATAACATGGCCGAAGCACACGTCCACATGATCCGGCGCAGAGGGCCCTGGATCGACGATAGGTATGACACAAGCTCAGAGCGTGAGCGTGGATCCCAATCCACCCCAGCGGCCTCACGGACCCCGCTCCAAGCAAAGCGCGCCAAAGGACACCGGAAGAACACGTGGTCAGCATCTTCCGCGTCATCACACAAAGCGCAAGGACCGGAAGCAGGGCCATTGCGCTTGGTTATATTGATAGAGGTAGGAAGGTGATCTTGGCATAGTTGCCATAGGAAGACCTTAATCTTAAGCGGGATTCGCGCCTTCCAAAGCCCTGTGGCTGCCATAGGGGCATGGCCGCGGAACAACTCTCTATACAGGGACTTGACAGTGAACTTGCCAGAGCGCGAAAGTCTCCAAGAGACCACGTCTGCGGAGCCCGACAGCCGCACATTCGCTATCAGAGCCCGCGGGCGCTCCCAATCTTCTAGCTCCGGCCCCAAAAGCTCCCTTCTGAAGTAGATAGGGGGCGGAGTGGCACTAAGAGCCGAAGCAAGCAGTTGGTTGGGCTCAACCGCGATGGAATAGAGATGGATAAACTCCGACCAAATAGGATGTTGGCCTATCCAAACGTCGTGCCAAAAATGCGTGGAGCGGCCGTTATTGACAGTGAACCTCACACCCCTGGCGAAGTATGGTTTGAGGGATTGGATAGAGGTCCAGAAAGGGGACCCATGAGGTGTTGCCTCAAAGAAATTCCCATGCGGGAAATACTTGGCACGGAGGAGGTCAACCCAGAGGCCGGTCCCTTCCTAGGACAGCTTCCAGATCCACTTGCACATAAGCGCAATATTCATCAGCTTAGAGTTGATGATCCCAAGGCCCCCCTGGGCTTTAGGTCTACAGACGGCTTGCCACTTAACCATGTGGTATTTCCGTTTAGGGCCCGCTCCTTCCCAAAAGAAACGTGCCCGCGGGGTGTTCATTTTCGTGTGGACCCCATCAGCCATCAAGAACATACCCATGGCAAACATGGGTAGGGACGAGAGGCTGGAGTTAGTAAGGATTAGTCTTGCCCCTGAAGACATAAATCGACCTCTCCACGGACAAACCCGGTCCGCCACCTTAGTGTTGAGAGGTTCCCAATCAGCAATCGAGCATTTCTTCTCTGCGGTCGGGAGGCCGAGATAGGTAAACGGAAACTTCCCAAGTTTGCAATTAAGCAAGTTGGCCACCCGCTCACTTTCGGACGCGTCCATCCCTATGGACACCACTTCACATTTGTGGAAGTTAATTTTTAGTCCGGACATGAGTTCAAAACACAGTAGGATGGCCTTAACCGTTGCGATACTGTGTTCGTCCGGCTCAAAAAGGAGAAGAGTGTCATTCGCATACTGCAGGTGTGACACACCTCCTGGGATCAGATTACCGACCACTCCCCTGATGTGGCCAGCAGATCGAGCTTTGTCTAGCATGGCGCCTAAGGCGTCCGCCACAAAGTTGAAGAGCAACGGTGAGGCTGGGTCCCCTTGACGTAGCCCACGCTTGTTGCGGAAGAAGTTCCCTACTTCTCCATTCACGATTGGCATTTTGATCTGCGGAATACAACCACTTTGACCCGATCCCAGAAATGGATGAGGTACTGGAGTTTGTTTCTCCTAGTCATTCTGAAATAGAATGACTTGACAGACCACTAGAGTAATAGGCATCGATAAACACGATTGCCAGCTACTCCTTACTATCAATTGATAGATGAAGGTCGGAATATAACTGAAGAGGAACAACTCAAGGAACATATAACTTTTTGAGTTGTGGATGCATAGGTTAGTATGTCGAACGAGTTCAACATATTTCTTCCGGATAACCCATGCAGAAAGGTAGAACTGGTAGAGCCACAATATAGATTGGAGAACTCATCAAGAGCACTCTGATTGTGATCTTTTGGTTCAAATAACTTCTGTCATATTGACTCATGGTATTTGGAAGAAGGAAATACCACGGACCTTGAGGACTATCGCAAGGTTACTAATAACCTAAAGGAACGAGCAAACACTATCAACATGAAGTAAGTAGGGTGAATCTCGGGTTCAAAAACCCAGGAATAGAATGCCTACTAACTAATAGCATCACGGGATGCTTTCGAGAATGATGGCCAGAATCATCACACTGGGAACACAAAACATGGCTAGATTACTAGGTGGCACTCTAAGACATCTAGGGTCATAATAATAATTCCAAAATATATGTCGAGGCAAAAGAATACCCCAACTCACAATTAGTGTGATTAACCTGGCCTAAATGGACATCAGGAACAGGGGAAAAGGTTTGCAAATGCATCAGACTATATAGAAACCTGGGATGACTTGGACAGCATAACGGCTATAAATGCTCGAAAAGATTTGAGACATCCTGCAAAAATGGTGGCATAAGCACTCAGAATCATAATATCAAGGTTCTGAGGCCAGTTATGAATATATGGAAGTAGTAGGAACTGAACTACAGCATGAATCCATCAATCCTATAGGTCAACGGGTTAGTAACACGTCATCCTGATAGATAGATGAGAAGGCCTAGTTCTTAATCCCCGTAGGAAAGTAGAGGTTGACTCAAATCAGAAGGGCATGAGGTATAAGGAGTAAAAAGAGCCTTACGTTCCCTTCCACAATCAATTCCCCTACATAACTAAAGCATTTCTCGACTCAACTTCGACCAGTTTGGCTTGGTAATCCTACAGGCAGTCAGGCTCTGATACCAACGCTGTCGGGACCCCGATCCTAAGTCACATCGATCTAGCCGGTAACACATCATATCACTTTGTGGCCTCACGCACGGTATTTCCACGGGTGCCACCTTACCTGGCCCGGGACCGTTTGCGCCTTTTGGCTCACGTATATGATAGTGTCGCTAGCATCCATATGACAAAGAACCCGGGCCGACATGGCTAGTCGTGAACCCAAAGCGGCACTAACCCATGGGGACAGGCATACATGAATCAACCTCGAGCATGTCGGTCAACAGCGTGTGAATCCGGGCTGTAGCACTGGGCTAACAGGACTCCGGTAACCCGGGCTGTAGCAGGCTAGGCAGGACTCCGGATGTCACCGCGTGACATTTCCCCGAGGGGACAGACATAGGAACGAAGTGAAACACATGCCGGCCAGTCAAGTGTCCTGAGCAGTAGTGCTGGGCTAGCAGGACTCCGGTGATCCGGGCTGTAGCGGACTACTATCGCTCATAAGCACTAGACTACATTTCCCCATATGATAGGCTGCCAAGGATAAACAACTAGATAGTCGGATCCCACACATACCAAGCATTTCAATCATACACACAATATGCTCGATATGTGTGAATACAACATGGCATCACAACATAACTCTACAACTCAAGTATTTATTCATTAGGCTCCGAGGAGCGAGATATTACAGACATGGGTCTCATGACCCAACAATCATAGCATACAATGCAAAGCACATGCGGAAGCTTAACATGTCTGAGTACAGACATCTATAATGAAAAAGGCTAAGAAGCCTGACTATCTACCAGATCCTGCCGAGGGCACAAGATCGTAGCTGAGGTATCAAGCTAAACGTCGAAGTCCACGCGGAACTACTAGCGAGACTGAAGTCTCTCTGCAAAACATAAATTAAGCAAACGTGAGTACAAAGGTACTCAGCAAGACTTACATCAGAACTAGCTACATATGCATCGGTATCAACAAGGGGGTGGTGGAGTTTAACTGCAGCAAGCCAGCTTTGACTCAGTGGCTAACCTGAACTACGATTACAAGCAACTCTTTTGAGGTGGCGCACACGAGTCCACATATTCACCAATCAATACACCACTATGGATCCGCTCTCGTCTCCCTACGAGAAGGCCGTCCATAGCACTCATGCTTATCTTGCGAGTTTTAGGGGTATCCACTTTCACTTGTCTATGAACTATGCAAGGGGTCCAAGTTTCCATATCCGAGGAATTCGGCTATTCGAATAGATATTGATAACCCTGCAGGGGTGTACTTCTTCACACACGCTCCCACCAGTTATAGCCCTGTACACGTCATGTACCTCGGCAACCTTCAAGCGGAAGCCGGGCGAGGGTGTCGGCCACGGCCTACCTAAACACTTAAGTCTCTAGTCCAGGTTTATCGCCTATTCGGGTTCCATCCGCGATGAGATCCGGCCGGAGTTTCGCTCACAGCCCCAAACGATGTGTGCAGGGTTCCCGAGACACCAAACGGGCGCCCGGTACACCGTGCCACGGTGTATCTACCGCAACATAGCCCACCCCTAGGGTCAGCGCTACGCACGGCCGCCAACACATATCCTACAAACACCAGAAACTAGTTGCAACTCCTGGACAGAGTACTAGGGTGATTAAGAAGCCGAGAGGGTCCATTGGTTTCGGGCCCAATGCGTGGTAGTAACTGTTTCATGGATCACAAACACAGAACTCAGTTCCTGAGGACGGCTGCAATGAGACAACCCACCATGTACTCCTACATGGCCTCTCACCGCTACCTTTACCAAATCGTGTTCACACACTTAGCTCACACACAGTAGGACATGTTTACACACCTCCGATCCATCCCCGATGAATCAGACCTGACTCAACTCTAAGTAGTAGCAGGCATGACAAACAAGCATGAATGAGTAGGCACATCAGGGCTCAAACAATTCCTACTCATGCTAGTGGGTTTCATCTATTTACTGTGGCAATGACAGGTCATGCAGAGGATAAGGGGTTCAACTACCGCAACAAGTAACAGATGAATCGTTGTTGTCCTAATGCAGTAAAAGAGAGCAGGAGCGAGAGAGTGGGCTTGTATCGGAATGAACAAGGGGGTTGTGCTTGCCTGGCACTTCTGAAGATAGTATAACTCTTCATCGGTGTCATCGATCACATCGTCGATACAACGTCTATCGAGAGGGGGCAAATACCGGCAACAGAGAAAGAAACACAATCAATGCAATGCACAATATGATGCATGATCATGACATGGCAATATGCTATGGTTTGAGCTAATGCAACTAGCAACATGTTAAATGAAGTTGGTTTGAACCTAAGATTCAAATTCAAATTCAAACTATGAATTCAAATAGTGTGTTATCATGTTTTGGACTAAACAGTGAGGTTAAGTTGTTCAAACATGCATGAAAATGCCATAAACAGATTCCTTGAATTTTGCTGATAATTTTACATATATAATTTATTTCATTTGGAGTTACGGTTGATTTTCTATGATTTTTAGAAGTTTTGGACAATTTCTGGAATTTCCTGAATTAAAATTAATCCAGAAAATGAGTTATGGCGTCAGCACTACGTCACTGTGACGTCAGCAGGTCAACTGAGCTGCCCTGGGTCAAACCTGACCCGTGGGGCCCGCACGTCAGTGTAACAGGGCAGGGAGAGAGGCTGACTAGTGGGTCCGGGTCAATGATGACGTGGCATGGTCAAACTGACATGTGGGGCCCATGGCGGTTAGTTTATTCTAAACAAAAATAAAACTCAGGTAATTAGGGAGTGGGGCCCAGGTGTCAGTGAGATAGGGGGGGTTAGTTAGGGCGTCATTAGCTGTTAATGATGTCCATTTCGAAAGTCGCCGGAGTTTCGCCGGCGACGACCCAAAACTGCGGCGACAACTCGCTGGACTTGAGCTACACACGACGGTTCGACGCGCGGAAGCCACCAGGAGGTAGCCCACACTCTTCCGCATCCAGAGGAGCAGGTGGGAGGCGGCGGGGACGCCATAGCTCGCCGGAGCAGAGCTCGTGGCAGCGGCCGGAGCTTGGCCTCGAGCGGCGCGGGGCTGTAAGGCTCGGGAAGGCCAGCCGAGGGGCTCCTCGGCACCCTCGTGGTGCAAGGGGGATGGTGACACGCTCGAGAGCGAGCTGCGGTGGCTAAAGCGGCGGCGGCAACATGGCCGGCGACAAAAGCTCATGGGCACGGTGACTAACAGGGCTATGGCACGGGAGAGACTACGAGGAGAGAGGGGAAAAGCGGCGGTGCTCACAGCGCGTCGTTTGTAGGCGACAGCGGGCTCGGGGAAGCTTCTGCAACGGCGAATTGACGACGGCGATCTCCGGGCACCGGAGATGAAGACGGCGACGCTCGGGTCGACTGGGGCCTCCTCTGGTCGCGTGCTTCGGGTGTGTAGCTCCACGGGGTCAGGGCGGAGCCCAGGGATGCGGAGAGGGAGCGAGGGGGTGGCTGTGGACGCGGTGGCAGCGAACGGCGGCGACGGCGCGTTCGGGTGTGCGAGAGAGAGAGCGAGGGAGAGATGGAGGGGGGAGAGTGAGGAGGTCAGGGGGGGGGGGGGGGTCCAGACGGCAGCGGCGTGTCGTTGGCGGCATCGCGCTGGCCAGGGGAGGCCAGGCAGGCAGCTGCGTGCCGGCGTGCGCGGGCGCCGTGCTCGGCCTTGCCTCTGCCAGTAGGCAGAGGTTGAAGACAAGGATGCCCCTGGTGGGCTGGGCTGGCCAGCTGGGCCAGCCGGGTGGGCCTTGGTGGGCTGCACAGGTAGGTTAGGTAGGTTTTCTCTCTCTCTCTCTCTCTCTGTTTTTTTTTCTAATTCTGTTCTTTTTCTATTTTTGCTATTTTGTTTTGATTTAGTTCAAGACCAAACCACTTTCAAAATTCATAAAAATAATTGTGTGAACTAAATGGATTTATCCAAATCCACACAACAATTTTCAGAATTATTGAACATATATTTATTATATAATAAATATAGATCCAATTCAAATATTTATTGGATTAAATCAAAGGCCCAAAATAAATATCTCTGAGATTCCAAAAATATTGTTTTAAGTTTTACCTCTTGCCAATATTTTCAGAGACTAAGAGGAACATTTTCTTGGACTTCTTTGAAAAGATTTTAATGTTAATTATTTTTGAAGTGATTTATGAGGGTTTCAACTAACCTCAATTCAACTTTCAGAATTTAGACATGATGCATGATGCTCACTCAGGTAAATAGTTACAAGCAAATTCTAGGGCTGTGACAAGTGTACACTTGATTCCACCGCGCCTACGCCAGTACTCCTCCTCTGCTCGTAGGAGGGACTCAACTTGGGCTTCTACAGCGTAGCGCTGAGCCCAGTCTTGCTCCGAGAAGACCTGTGAGTCCGCAACAGCGTCCATGCGGGCGAGGTCCGCGACCAAACGCGCTCGGAGAAACTTATCCTCACGGCCCTGGTTGGCCCCCCAGCCTTTGAGCGCCGCACGCATCCCCGCTCCTGCGGCAATCCAAAAATCCATGGGCCCACGCGTGTGCCCGATCCAGGCAACACAAGTCTCCCACTTGGAGAGGAAGATTTGCTCAAATTCCGGATGCTCAAAGCACGCAGTTTCAAAGAAAAAACGAGGGCTTCGTTTTAACCTCTCCTCCCCCGAGGAGAGGATTAGAGGGACGTGGTCCGACCCGATCCTCGTTTCAGCGTGTAGGGAGCACAAGGGAAATAGCATTTCCCACTCCGTGGACATGAAAACTCGGTCAAGCACTGACCGAACTGGCGTAAGCTGCTTGTTGGTCCAAGTGTACCAAGCGCCCACGCGGGCCACTTCCCTAAGGGCAATTGATGCTATCGCGTTATTAAACATGGACACCCTTGTCCAGTTAATAATCCCGTTGTTCTTATCCGCTCCCGAATGGATTAAGTTGAAATCCCCACCGACTATCAATGGCAAGTTACGCACACCCAAGGCCGCGACCTTCTCCTGTAGTTCCCCCAAGAACTCATGCAAGTGCGAGTGGTCGGCCGGGCCATAAACCACAATGACCTCCCACTCGCGGAGGGTCGCGCGATGGCAGACGTGTGCCGACACAAAGAAACGACCGGCGTCCCAAGCCACCACCTCGCAGCAAACATGGCTGATGCCAAGAAGCAGACCCCCTGAGTGGCCCACCGCAGGCACCCAGTGCCACGCAAAGCGTTCGAGCGGATCGATGGCTAGCAGGTCTCGGTGAGAGAATTCGGCCTTGATGGTTTCCTGCAAGCCAACTACGTCGATATCCTCAACGCGAATGAATTCTTTTAGCTGGGTCCGCCTCCCAACGTGGCCGAAGCCTCGGATGTTCCAGAAGATGAAACACATTTAAATTATGCGATTGCAGAGGCGGATACCGCGAGCGGTAACTGCTTTGGCCACTCGTCATGTCTTGACAGGACCACGGGCTGAGGGGGATGGCGCAGCCCCTGCTGCTGTGTCCACCCGATCGGGCCGCGCATCAGGCAACAGAGAAGCCCCTGCTTCTTCTACTACTGGTGCAACGCGGGCCGCCACTACTTGGGCGAGCGCAGCCTGCGTGATTTCCTTAGAGCGGATGAGAGACAAGAGCTCTCGAGCCTCACCCTCATCAGACAAATCAACCCCACTATCCGCTAAAATACCCCCTAGACGCTCATCCGAATAATCATCAAAAATCGTAAAACGGGGTAGGGGGTTACCTTCGGTCTCCATGTTCTACTGGGCCACCAAGAGTTGAGCGCGCTGAAGAGCAGGAAGGTTGCCCTTGGCGCCCTTCGAACGAGAACTTGCCCGCTCCTGCGCAACCGGGGTCGCCACCACCGCCTTGGAGCGCTTGGCCGTGGAAACGGGCACCGCCTTGGTCACCTCCGCCCGAAGCGCGTCGGAGGGAGGAGGGGGGGCCGCCGGCGAGGGCCCGCCAACCGGACCCCCAAGAGAAGCCAACGCCATCACCACCGGCCGGAGCGAGGCAGGCGTGCCCGCACGGACCGAGGGTGGGCTCGCCGGCGCCACCGGATGATTCTTGCGGCCCGCCGTCTTCTTGTGAAGCCGCACCCCGCCGCTACCCAGGCCACGCGCAGAGATGGGGGAACGTGACGCAAGAGCGCGCAGCCCACCCACATCCGCAGCCACCGGGGAGACGAGCATGGAGCGGCCCCCCGAATCGCACGAAGCCGATATGCCCTTGTCGAGGTCGAGGCCGAGGGACATGTTGGAGCCATATTGATTGAAGCCCGTCTTGTTGCTGCCCACGACCACTTGGCGCTCCTCCAGATCCTTCGCGGCCCCCGCAGCCGGGGCCACGGCCTCGTAAGCCTTGTCCTTGAGGCCCAGCTTGTCCCAAGTCGCGGTGTCGATGGAGTCATCATCCATGCTCGCGTCCTTGTCCTTGTCCTTGTCCATGTCATCCGGCCCCTTGTCCGTGCTTGTAGAGGGAGGGGGAGGGGGGCACCATCCTGCATGCCACCCGCCTCGGCCTCCAGCCGAAAGGTGAAACCCTCGCTGTTGAACCACACTTGGACGTACCCTTTGAGCTTGGCCGGGGAGCGACATGCAAAGCGCATCCGCACAGGACCCGGCCCCGCCAACGACGCCTTGTCCACCTCCATCGGGTGTCCAATCATCACGGTCCCTGCCATGAGACGATCCACGCGGCGGTGCTTGGGCGGCACACCCCAGAGCTTGACTCACACATCCGGCATGATTTCGGCCTTGGGCTCCTCCTGCAGCGCTTCCTTGATCTCCACCATGATGTCGTTGAGGGAAAGGTAGAGTTTTCCACTTCGCGTCGCCATTCGCAGCATGGCCTTGTTGGGGAAGACGACGGAGAACATGTCGTCCCCGACGGCCGTCACCTACCAATCCCATTCCCCCTCGAAGAGGTGAGGGAGCTCCGCCTCCAAGATGGAAATGGACAGCTTGCCGGGCGCCGCTGAGATGAACGCCATGTCCGCCACCACCGGGCCACGGACCTCCTCGCCCTCCATCTCCACGTAGGGAAGGCAGAAGAAGCCCTCGCCGGGGATGGCGTTGCCCATGATCTACAGCAACAAAGGCCGCCCGCGTGTGGGGCAGTGCGCCGACGCGTGCCCCTCCTCGTGGCAGACGACGCACAGGGGCTTGAAGTGGCACATGTTCTGGTAGTGGCCCACTCGACCACATTTGAAGCACTCTGGCCCGTCGGACTCCTCCACTGGGATCGGGGCATCGGCCGAACCCTTCGACGCCGACGGCCCAACCGCCAGCGGCGATAGCGCCGAGCTGACCCCCTTCTGCTTTTGTTTCTTGGCGAGTGGATCCCCAGCCCTCTCGCCGCTCGAAGGAAGGAGGGATTCCTTCCTCTTGAGCTCTTTCTTCTGCTCTAGGCCACGGCGCCGGTATTCCTCATTCTTCTTCCTTTTGCGCTCGCGCTCCTCCATTTTTTTCCTCTCTTGCTCCGCGAGCCACCAGGGAGGCGGCGGCCCCTAGCCCGCCTCCTCCGCCGGAGGCGCCGACATCTTGGAGAGCGCCTTTGCCCTCAGATCTTGCTCATGCTGGCGCTCGGCCGCCGGGATCGGAGGCGACATGGGTGGCTTCTCCACGCGGCGGGATCCCATCCTCACCGCGGTTGCGAACGAGCAGGTGAGTGGGGGGGGGGGGGGAGGGACGGAGCGGAGCAGACGACGAGCGAGATGCCCGAATCGCCGCACCTGCGAGTGGGATGCGGGAAACCCTAGCGACGGATCTAGGGCACCCTTTGGCAGCCACAGCCACCTATTAATAGGCGGAAGCGGCCGCATAGCCACCATCGCGTTGGGCCCGGGCCTCAACTCTTGCGGGCGTAAGGCCACCGGGCCAGGCTGTCTAGGCCCAAGCGCTGAGGAGCGCCCCCACTGGCGAAGACACAAACGGGTCGGCCAATGGGCCCCCCAGCCCACGCGCTGGCATACTGGGCCAGTCCAATAGGCCCAGCAAGGGAACCGGCCCGGGCGACGACGGCACCGAAACCCTAGCCAGGGTTCGCTCCTCGCTGGCAGGAGCAGCCCCGCCGCCGATGCCGACCCCTGTAGATGCCGGCGAGCTCACCGAGCCCGAAGGCGGCGCAACCAACACCAAATCAAGGCGCCCCTCCTCCGGTAGGACACGCGAACGACCCTCTGGGCCCGCATCCACGCCCCTCGGCGGTCGCCAGATCTGCGGCGCTAGGCGGCGCCCGCCGGTGACCGGCCATGAGAGAGCCCCCCAGCTCCTCTGCACGGGCGACAAAGTCACCCACCGAGCACGCCGTCGGCGGCCTCGGCGCAACACCATCACTCACCTGATTACTTACCTGAACGGACTCCTCCTCTTCGTCGTCGGAGTCGCCACCCCCCAGCGCCCAGAACCTGCTTCCAGAGGGAAACGGGCCAGGGGGCCGCCCGCCGGGCGAGACGCACCACCGAGCGCGCCCCACCGCAGGACGCACCGCCGTCCATCCCTCCGCCGCCGCCACGGGGTTCCCCCCACCGTCGCCCGCGGAATCGCCCCCCTGGTCGCCAGGTCGCACGGGAGCCGTTGGGTCACCCATCTCCAACTTTCCAAGTTATTGTTTTGTCTAGGCTCAGTTTTACTGTCCTAAAAATGATCAATTATACCCCTCGTGATTACGACAATGGCTTCAGTAGTCCTTGATGTGCTTTCATTTCATTTAACTCTTTACACCAGATTTATCTTAAGACAAACTTTATGAACTTTAATCAATTTAATACTAAAAATATCAACATATACAATATCAAATAAATAAAATATGACAATATATTCCACAATAAATGTAATGATAGTGATTTGGTATGTATTGCGAACGTTCATTCTTTTTCTATAAACTTAGCCAAACCCTACAATATTTAACTTACGATAAGCTAATATGCGAAGTAAAAATAAACGAAGAAAGTAAAGTACGAGAGTAAGTTGCAAATTTGTACCACAAAAGCAATAGTGCCGTGCACACCATGTGCAAGTAACTTATCCCACACCCACGTATTCACGCGGCTTTGAGATTCGATTCATATTTTTCTCGGCCTTGTGCATATTGTACTTCTTTGCATTCATTCCTTCTGCATACCTTGTAACTAAAATTTGTGGGAACTACAATTAAAATAATAATTATATTTAAATTCTTGTAAAATTACAAATTTGGTAAAAAAATAGTTAGAAAGATTTTCAAAATGTTTGATTTTAAAACTTCTCAAAGTACAAATTTCAATTATTTTAAAGATGTGTTTCTCGGAATAGGCATTTGCTCTGCTCTATAAATAAAGCCAAATGATCAAACCGATACAAATTGATGAGCAAATCTTGGTCAAAGAAAAAAAAAGATAACCGAGAAAGTAGCAAAACCACCAACTCATAGTCGAGCATGAGAAACTACCGACTAGAAATGAGACAACGCCTCCTGGGAACCATGAGACACCATTGCACCGCACAGACCAATCTATGGGCGAAAAGAGACACATGCCCTCTTGCTTCGGACCGTGGAGCACCGATCTTGCATGCGGACGTCAAGGTGACAACGGGACATGTAAATGGTAGGACACAAGCGAGGCCGCCCCATGCTTGAGTCGAAAAAGCTTTGTGTTAGGATCAAAGCTTGCCCGAAGACACTGACGAGAGACCGGGAGGTACCAGAGCTCCATGAAGATGCCCTCCCAAGATGGCGACTTATGCTATGAGTCGCCGCTAATAGGATCTTATGGACTAGGGGTTTCACCGAATCCGTGGCATGACGAGAGGGACCGAGGGAGTCCTGGATTAGAGGGTCCCTAGGCGTCTGGGACATGTGACGTGGGCCGGACTGATGGGCCGTGAAGATGCAAGATAGAAGACTTCCCCCCGTGTCCGGACAAGACTCTCCTTTGCGTGTGTGGCAAGCTTGGCGTCCGGATGTATGGTTTCCTTCCCCTATAAACCGACCTTGTACAACCCTAGCCTCCTCCGGTGTCTATATAAAGCGGAGGGTTTAGTCCGTAGAGGCAATCATAATCATACAGGTTAGACATCTAGGGTTTAGCCATTACGATCTCGAGGTAGATCAACTCTTGTAACCCCTATACTTATCAAAGTCAATCAAGCAGGAAGTAGGGTATTACCTCCATCAAGAGGGCCCGAACCTGGGTAAACATCGTGTCCCCTGCCTCATTTTACCTTTGATCCTTAGATACATAGTTCGGGACCCCCTACCCGAGATCTACCGGTTTTGACACCGACATTGGTTCTTTCATTGGGAGTTCCTCCGTGTTGTCGATAGAAGGATCGATGGCTCGCCTCATCATCAACGACGAAATCACCTCTGGAAAATCCCTAGCTCCTGTGCAGATCCTCTAGATCAGCAATTTCGCCATAGGTTCCCGCCCAGCCATCAAGCCCAAGGCGATCCCTCGGATCGCCAAAAATCATCTCTGCATTAACCCCAAAAGCGTCGATAAGATGGATCCGGCAGATGTCTCGTCTTTAAACGAACTGCTAGATTGCATCGCCGCCTTGGGGGTCAGAACGGATTACGACCTGATTGGGCTTAAACACGATCAGAGGGAAATCAGGTCTCCACCTGTCACCCACCTAGTGACCGTTGTGGAAGAGGAAGTTGAGGATACCGCTCCTCCTATGTTGAAAATAAACTATGTTCGGCTCTCCGAGCCCTACGAGCTGGACACTCATCTTCGAGAAGAGATCCTTTGTCCTCCGAACACAGAATCAAGTGCCGAGTCTAAGAATCCCTAGGACACTCCAGATCCTGGGCCAATGTGTGACGCCCCCGATTCAATCGTACACTAATCATACATGCAAATGTGTACGATCAAGATCGGGGACTCACAGGAAGATATCATAACACAACTCTAGAGACAAATTAAAATAATACAAGCTTTATATTACAAGCCAGGGGCCTTGAGGACTCGAATACATAAGCTCGAATACAAACGAGTCAGCGGAAGCAACAATATCTGAGTACAGACATAAGTTAGACAAGTTTGCCTTAAGAAGGCTAGCACAAAAGCAACAACGATCGAAAAGGCAAGGACTCCTGCCTTGGAGCCTCCTAACTACTCTTGGTCGTCGTCGGCCTTCACGTAGTAGTAGGCACCCTCGGTGTAGTACAATTGTCAGTGGTGTCGTCTGGCTCCTGGGATCCGTCATCTGGTCGCAACAATCGGGTATAGGGGAAAAGGAGGTAACAAAGCAACCCTGAGTACTCATCCAAAGTACTCGCAAGACTTACATCAGATCTAAACTAAGTATGCCTTTGTATCAAAGGAAATGGGCTATA
Source organism: Triticum monococcum (assembly GCA_034509565.1). Lineage (NCBI taxonomy): Eukaryota > Viridiplantae > Streptophyta > Magnoliopsida > Poales > Poaceae > Triticum > Triticum monococcum. The sequence continues at coordinate 721,939,192 of CM067842.1, forward strand.
TCTGTGGACTAAACTGCAGAATGCCAGAAGAGAAGGGGAAAGCCTAGCCCATCGAAGACTAGCATCTTCAAGCATCTTGCATCATATAGAAGAGTACAGATCAACATAATTTAAAGTAGTAGTAGTGTTATCAACCTCGGCTAGAGATCCATTCTCGACTCGCTATGAGAAAGCAATCCCAGAGCCATACTATCCAGTTATCACCTCAAGTATCCAGTTCTAGTTGTATCGATCGGGATACAACTCCAAGTGTCCGTTAACGTAGGACAAGCTATTGATAGATGATTTCTTCCCTGCAGGGGTGCACCAACTTACCCACCATGCTCGATTAACTCCGGCCGGACACACTTTCCTGGGTCATGCCCGGCCTCGGCCAAACAATACGCCGCAACCCGACCTAGGCTTAATAGAGAGGTCAGCACACCGGACTAAGCCTATGCCTCCAGGGGTCATCAACCATCTCCCCGGGAACTCATGCAAGTTGCGTATGTGGCCAGTGAGCAGACCCAGCTACCTCCTTAAACAAGGCAGGAGCTTACGCAGTCCAACCCGGCGCGCGCCACTTAGTCGCTGGCATCTATTAAGCTTCGGCTGATGTATACGACGCAGAACGCCCATACTATGCCCACATGATGGTTAGTGCTATCAGGCCAGAGGCCCCTCAGATCAAATATCCAAACCGTTAGTGTGTTGGTGGTGCGGTCACGAGCAGAGACTCACTAAAGATGTGACCCCGTCGCCCCGTCTCGAGTACTTGCGGCAGGGGCTAAGAATGCCCGGCCACACCTCATGTTCAACTCTCGGGTACCCTCCAGGTTAACCCGTCTCCACATCACTCGCGGTTACCCCTCAGTGTCGACCCGCCTTTCCAAGTAACAGTTGTAAAGTCCAAGTATCCGTGTGTCCAAACATCAAGGGGAAAACCCGAGGAATCACCCCCGATGAATTCCACTCGATGTAATCATCAAGGTGAACGTAAGAGGATCCACCCTCGAGGTTCACACTTGAGGGGTTGCACGACAAAGCTGTATCAGAAGTGGTTAAGGAGGAAATCACCCTCTATGACCACGACTGAATAGCTACACTACAGAGATCTCATCATGAGTGATGTAAGAGGTTCCACCCTCGGCACTCGATGGTAACTCTATAGAGTCGAGCAACAAAAAGGGGCGTGATGTGAGGTGAGGTGTCGGGCTCTAGTCGTTGATCATGTTGATCGAGTCGTCGATGATGAAGCAGGGGCAACAAGGACAAGGTGGGGGTCACTGATGGATCACTAACCAACCTATACTAAGCAGTTTAGGATAAGCAGGTAAGGTAACAATAAGCAGGTTACAAAAGCAGGCTATGCATCAGAATAGGAGCAAACAATAACAGTAGCAAAACCTAATGCAAGCATGAGAGAATGGGATGGGCGATATTGGGATGATCAAAGGGGGGGCTTGCTTGCCTGGTTTCTCTGGCAAGAAGGAGGGGTCATCGTCGACGTGGTCGATCACAGCGGCAGCATCAGTCTCGGAGTCTACCAGAGAGAAGAGGGGGAGGAAACAGTAAATATAAAGCAAGCAAGTGCATAACAGGACAACATGCCGAGTTAGACGTGTTCTAACGCAGTGCTACACGTTACCGGCGAAGGGGATAACATCCGGGAATGCTTTCCCGAAGTTTGGCATTTTCGGACACACGAACTGGAGGGGAAAGGTTGCATGTTCGCTATGCTAGGGACACATGACAGATGAACGGAGAGCGTATTGGGATTCGTCTCATTGTTTTGAGCAACTTTCATGTATAAAACTTTTTCATCCGAGCTACGGTTTATTATCTATGAATTTTAAAAGATTTATACAATATTATGAAATTATTACTAATTATTAAATTTGAGAGAAAAATAAAAAGGATGTCAGCATGATGTCAGAGTGATGTCAGCAGTCAACTTTGACCTGTTGACCGGTCAAACTGACAGAGGGGTCCCACTGTCATAGACTGCTAACTAATTAACTTAGTTAGCTAGTTAATTAGAAAAGTTAATTAACTTAAATTAATTAAGTTTCATTAATTAATTAATTAATTAATTAATCTATTTAATTAATTTAATTCTTTATTTTGGGCTGGGCCCACATGTCATAGGCCCAACCGGGAGCGGGTTAACGGGCGTGCGGGCATGGGCGAAAGGAGCCCTGGGGGCGCCGAACATGGGCGCCGCCGCGGGGCAGCGGGTGGACGGCGGGGAGCGGCATGGGCGAGCGGCGTATGGCCGGCGAGGGCGGCGGCGGTGCGCGGGGAGCGGCGGGGAGAGCGGCCGCGAGGTGGGTGCGATCGGGCGCTGGGGCGGGTGGCGGAGGCGGGCGCGAGGAGCGGGCAGGGGCGGAAGGCGTTCACGGCGGCCGCGACAGAACGGGGCGGCCGACGCTGGGGCTACGACAAGCGCGTGCGGGGCCGCAGCAACTCCAGCGAGCGAGCAAGCAGCGGCAGGGGCGAGCGAGGGCAGCACTACGGGGTCGGGCCGTCGGGCGTGCCAGCCGCGGTGGTGCCACAGCAGGCCATCCATGGGCCGTGCGGGCCTGCTGGTTGCAGCGGGGACGAACACGATGGCGGGCGGTTTGTGGACGGCGGCGGCAGTAGGAGCAACGGGCGGCGGTAGTAGGCCGCGGGCTAGGCGCAGGGCTACGTGCAGAAGGTTGCGGGCGTGCGCGTGCAAGGCGACGTCCGGCCATGGCATGGCCGACCACGACGAATACGAGAGCGGTGGCTGGGTGAGCTAGAGGCAAGGAATAGAGCAACGAGGAGAGGGGAAAGATGTGGGGGGAGGGCTCACAACGCTCCTGCAGATGTGCTCAAGCGTGCTCGAGGAGGGCTTGGTGCGGCAGAATCGACGGCGGAGCTCACCGGAGCAGAGGAAGAAGACGGCGACGATGTGGTCGCTGCGGTGGCTCCGAGCTCCAACGCAATGCGCCAGTCGAAGTAGCGGATGGCGGTGATCCAAGGGGACTTAGTGGGACGGCGAGAGGGGCATGGTGGTCGTGGCTAGGCCGTAGCCATGGCGATGGTGGCGTTCCGGCGAGGTGGGGAAGGGGATCTGGGGCGAGCCTAGAGAGAAATGGAGAGGGCGAGGGTGGGGGAGTGAGTGGGAGGAGGTAGGTGGGGGGAGGCCTGAGGCGTCGAGGGAAGCCTTATCCTCTCGCGGGGTCGTCGTCGACGAGGTGGTTCGACAGCGACCAGCCTCGTGTTGCGACGGGGTCGGTCGAACAGGGAAGACGACCGGGGTGTAGGCTAGGCCGGCCAACTGGGGTGGGTTAAGGCCCAGTAGGGGACAGGGGGGCTCTTTCTCATTCTCCCTTTTTCATATACTTTTGCTCTTTTCTTTTTTACAGAAATTGCTTTGCAATCATTGAGCTACAAAAATGATTCTGTAAAATGTGGGACTTGGCCACATAATTACATTGCAATAGTTGTCACTGCCACAAAAAATTGGGAGGCCTTTGAAATAGTCTGTGCTACCTCTTTTAGCACTGCGTTGGTTTTCCCCGAAGAGGAAGGGATGATGCAGCAAAGTAGCGTAAGTATTTCCCTCAGTTTTTGAGAACCAAGGTATCAATCCAGTAGGAGGCTACGCGCGAGTCCCTCGCACCTGCACAAAATAAATAAATCCTCGCAACCAACGCAAATAGAGGTTGTCAATCCCTATAGGGCCACTTACGAGAGTGAGATCTGATAGATATGATAAGATAATAGTTTTGGTATTTTTATGATAAAGATGCAAAGTAAAATAAAGGCAAAGTAAATAACTAAGTAGCAGGAGATTGATATGATAAAGATAGACCCGGGGGCCATAGGTTTCACTAGTGGCTTCTCTCGAGAGCATAAGTATTCTACGGTGGGTGAACAAATTACTATTGAGCAATTGACAGAATTGAGCATAGTTATGAGAATATCTAGGTATGATCATGTATATAGGCATCACGTCCGAGACAAGTAGACTGACTCCTGCCTGCATCTACTACTATTACTCCACTCATCGACCGCTATCCAGCATGCATCTAGAGTATTAAGTTAAAAACAGTGTAACGCCTTAAGCAAGATGACATGATGTAGAGGGATAGACTCATGCAATATGAAGAAAACCCCATCTTGTTATCCTCGATGGCAACAATACAATACGTGCCTTGCTGCCCTTACTATCACCGGAAAAGGACACCGCAAGATTGAACCCAAAGCTAAGCACTTCTCCCATTGCAAGAAAGATCAATCTAGTAGGCCAAACCAAACTGATAATTCGAAGAGACTTGCAAAGATAACCAATCATACATAAAAGAATTCAGATAAGATTCAAATATTATTCATAGATAGACTTGATCATAAACCCACAATTCATTGGTCTCAACAAACACACCGCAAAAAGAAGATTACATCGAATAGATCTCCACAATAGAGGGGGAGAACATTGTATTGAGATCCAAAAAGAGAGAAGAAGCCATCTAGCTACTAACTATGGACCTGTAGGTCTGAGGTAAACTACTCACACTTCATCGAAGGGGCTATAGTGTTGATGTAGAAGCCCTTCGTGATCGATGCCCCCTCCGGCGGAGCTCCGGAACAGGCCCCAAGATGGGATCTCGTGGATACAAAAAGTTACGGCGGTGGAATTGTTGGGGAACGTAGTAATTTCAAAATTTTCCTATGCACACGCAAGATCATGGTGATGCATAGCAACGAGAGGGGAGAGTGTTGTCCACGTACCCTCATAGACCGAAAGCGGCAGCGTTAGCACAACGCGGTTGATGTAGTCGTACGTCTTCACGGCCCGACCGATCAAGCACCGAAACTACGGCACCTCCGAGTTCTAGCACACGTTCAGCTCGATGACGATCCCCGGACTCCGATCTAGAAGAATGTCGGGGAAGATTTCTGTCAGCACGACGGCGTGGTGACGATCTTGATGTTCTACTGTCGCAGGGCTTCGCCTAAGCACCACTACAATATTATCGAGGACTATGGTGGAGGGGGGCACCGCACACGGCTAAGAGATCAAGAGATCAATTGTTGTGTCTTTGGGGTGCCCCCTGCCTCCATATATAAAGGAGTGGAGGGGGAGGACCGACCCTCTCTATGGCACGCCCTAGGGGAGTCCTACTCCCACCGGGAGTAGGATCCCCCCTTTCCTAGTAGAACTAGGAGCCCTTCCAAGTAGTAGGAGTAGGAGGGAAGGAAAGGGAAGGGAAAAGGAGAAGGAAGGAAGGGGGCACCCCCCCTCCCTAGTCCAATTCGGACTAGCCCATGGGGAGGGGTGAGGCCACCCTTTGAGGCCTTTCTCTCCTTTCCCGTATGGCCCATTAAGGCCCAATACAGATTCCCGTAACTTCCCGGTACTCCCGAAAATACCCGAATCACTCGGAACCTTTCCGATGTCCAAATATAGTCGTCCAATATATCGATCTTTACGTCCCGACCATTTCTAGACTCCTCGTAATGTCCCCGGTCTCATCCGGGACTCCGAACTCCTTCGGTTAATCAAAACACATGAACTCATAATATAACCATCATCGAACTTTAAGCATGCGGACCCTACGGGTTCGAGAACTATGTAGACATGACCGAGACACGTCTCCGGTCAATAACCAATAGCGGAACATGGATGCTCATATTGGCTCCTACATATTCTACGTAGATCTTTACCGGTCAAACCGCATAACAACATACGTTGTTCCCTTTGTCATCGGTATGTTACTTGCCCGAGATTCGATCGTCGGTATCTCAATACCTAGTTCAATCTCGTTACCGGCAAGTCTCTTTACTCATTCCGTAATACATCAAACCGCAACTAACTCATTAGTTGCAATGCTTGCAAGGCCTATAGTGATGTGCACTACCGAGTGGGCCCAGAGATACCTCTCCGACAATCGGAGTGACAAATCCTAATCTCGAAATACGCCAACCCAAAAAGTACCTTCGGAGACACCTGTAGAGCACCTTTATAATCACCCAGTTACGTTGTGATGTTTTGTAGCACACAAAGTGTTCCTCCGGTAAATGGGAGTTGCATAATCTCATAGTCATAGGAACATGTATAAGTCATGAAGAAAGCAATAGCAATAAACTAAACGATCAAGTGCTATGCTAACGGAATGGGTCAAGTCAATCACATCATTCTCCTAATGATGTGATCCCGTTAATCAAATGACAACTCTTTGTCTATGGCTAGGAAACATAACCATCTTTGATCAACGAGCTAGTCAAGTAGAGGCATACTAGTGACACTCTGTTTGTCTATCTATTCACACATGTATCATGTTTCCGGTTAATACAATTCTAGCATGAATAATAAACATTTATCATGATATAAGGAAAAAATAATAACTTTATTATTGCCTCCAGGGCATATTTCCTTCAGTCTCCCACTTGCACTAGAGTAAATAATCTAGTTCACATCGCCATGTGATTTAACACCAATAGTTCACATCACCATGTGATTAACACCCATAGTTCACATCGTCATGTGACCAACACCCAAAGGGTTTACTAGAGTCAATAATCTAGTTCACATCGCTATGTGATTAACACCCAAAGAGTACTAAGGTGTGATCATGTTTTGCAGTTGAGAGAAGTTTAGTCAATGGGTCTGCCACATTCAGATCCGTAAGTATTTTGCAAATTTCTATGTCAACAATGCTTTGCACGGAGCTATTCTAGCTAATTGCTCCCACTTTCAATATGTATCCAAATTGAGATCTAGAGTCATCTGGACCAGTGTCAAAATTTGCATCGACGTAACCCTTTACGATGAACCTTTTTGTCACCTCCATAATCGAGAAACATATCCTTATTCCACTAAGGATAATTTGACCGCTGTCCAGTGATCTACTCCTAGATCACTATTGTACTCCCTTGCCAAAAACAGTGTAGGGTATACAATAGATCTGGTACACAGCATGGCATATTTTATAGAACCTATGGCCAAGGCATAGGGAATGACTTTCATTCTCTCTCTATCTTCTGCCGTCGTCGGGTTTTGAGTCTTACTCAACTTCACACCTTGTAACACAGGCAAGAACTCTTTCTTTGACTGTTCCATTTTGAACTACTTCAAAATCTTGTCCAGGTATGTACTCATTGAAAAACTTATCAAGCGTCTTGATCTATCTCTATAGATCTTGATGCTCAATATGTAAGCAGCTTCACCGAGGTCTTTCTTTGAAAAACTCCTTTCAAACACTCCTTTATGCTTTGCAGAATAATTCTACATTATCTCCGATCAACAATATGTCATTCACATATACTTATCAGAAATGCTGTAGTGCTCCCACTCACTTTCTTGTAAATACAGGCTTCACTGCAAGTCTGTATAAAACTATATGCTTTGATCAATTTATCATAGCATATATTCCAACTCCGAGATGCTTGCACTAGTCCATAGATGGATCGCTGGAGCTTGCATATTTTGTTAGCACCTTTAGGATTGACAAAACTTTCTTGTTGCATCATATACAACTCTTCTTTAATAAATCCATTAAGGAATGCAGTTTTGTTTATCCACTTGCCAGATTTCATAAAATGCGGCAATTGCTAACATGATTCAGACAGACTTAAGCATAGATACGAGTGAGAAACTCTCATCGTAGTCAACACCTTGAATTTGTTGAAAACCTTTTTGCGACAATTCTAGCTTTTGTAGATAGTGACACTACTATCAGCGTCCGTCTTCCTCTTGAAGATCCATTTAATATCAATGGCTTGCCGATCAATGGGCAACTCAATCAAAGTCCATACTTTGTTCTCATACATGGATCTCATCTCAGATTTCATGGCTTCAAGCCATTTCGCGGAATCTGGGCTCATCATCGCTTCCTCATAGTTCGTAGGCTCGTCATGGTCAAGTAACATGACCCCCAGAACAGGATTACCGTACCACTCTGGTGCGGATCTCACTCTGCTTTACCTATGAGGTTCGGTAGTAACTTGATCTGAAGTTACATGATAATCATCATTAGCTTCCTCACTAATTGGTGCAGTAGTCACAGGAACGGATTTCTGTGATGAACTACTTTCCAATAAGGGAGCAGGTACAGTTAACTCATCAAGTTCTACTTTCCTCCCACTCACTTCTTTCGAGAGAAACTCCTTCTCTAGAAAGGATCCATTCTCAGCAACGAATATCTTGCCTTCGGATCTGTGATAGAAGGTGTACCCAACATTTTCTTTTGGGTATCCTATGAAGACGCACTTCTCCAATTTGGGTTTGAGCTTATCAGGTTGAAACTTTTTCACATAAGCATTGCAATCTCAAACTTTAAGAAATGACAGCTTAGGTTTCTTGCCAAACCATAGTTCATACGGTGTCGTCTCAACGGATTTGGTGGTGCCATATTTAACGTGAATGTAGCTGTCTCTAATGCATAACCCCAAAACGATAGTGGTAATCGGTAAGAGACATCATAGATCGCACTATATCTAATAAAGCACGGTTACGACGTTCGGACACACCATTACACTGTGGTGTTCCAGGTGGCGTGAGTAGTGAAACTATGTCACATTGTTTTAACTGAAGGCCAAACTCGTAACTCAACTATTTTACTTTTGCGATCATATCGTAGAAACTTTTATTTTTGTTACGATGATTCTCCACTTCACTATGAAATTCTTTGAACTTTTCAAATGTTTCAGACTTGTGTTTCATCAAGTAGATATACTCATATCTTCTCAAATCATCTATGAAGATCAGAAAATAATGATACCTGCCGCGAGCCTCAATATTCATCGGACCACATACATCAGTATGTATGATTTCCAACAAAACTGTTGCTCGCTCCATTGTTCCGGAGAACGGAGTCATAGTCATCTTGCCCATGAGGCATGGTTCACAAGCATCAACTGATTCATAATCAAGTGATTCCAAAAGCCCATCAGCATTGATTTTCTTCATGCGCTTTACACCAATATGACCTAAACGGCAGTACCACAAATAAGTTGCACTATCATTATTAACTTTGCATCTTTTGGTTTCTATATTATGAATATGTGTATCACTACGATCGAGATCCAACGAACCATTTTCATTGGGTGTGTAACCATATAAGGTTTTATTCATGTAAACAGAACAACAATTTATTCTCTTACTTAAATGAATAACCGTATTGCAATAAACATGATCAAACCATATTCATGCTCAACGCAAATACCAAATAACACTTATTTAGGTTCAACACTAATCCCGAAAGTATAGCGAGTGTGCGATGATGATCATATCAATCTTGGAACCACTTCCAACACACATTGTCACTTCACCCTTAACTAGTCTCTGTTCATTCTGCAACTCCCGTTTCGAGTTACTACTCTTAGCAACTGAACCAGTATCAAATACCGAGGGGTTGCTACGAACACTAGTAAAATACACATCAATAATCTGTATATCAAATATACCTTTGTTCACTTTGCCATGCTTATTATCCGCCAAATACTTGGGGCAGTTCCGCTTCTAGTGACCAATCCCTTTGCAATAGAAGCACTCAGTCTCAGGCTTAGGCCCAGACTTGGGCTTCTTCACTTGAGCAGCAACTTGCTTGCCGTTCTTCTTGAAGTTCCCTTTCTTCCCTTTGCCCTTTTTGAAACTAGTGGTCTTTGTCAACCATCAACACTTGATGCTTTTCTTGATTTCTACCTTCGTCGATTTCAGCATCACGAAGAGCTTGGGAATTACTTTTGTCATCCCTTGCATATTATAGTTCATCACTAAGTTCTAGTAACTCGGTGATAGTGACTAGAGAACTTTGTCAATTACTCTCTTATCTGGAAGATTAACTCCCACTTGATTCAAGCAATTGTACTACTCAGACAATCTGAGCACATGCTCACTGGTTGAGCTATTCTCCTCCAGCTTTTAGCTATAGAACTTGTTGGAGACTTCATATCTCTCAACTCGGGTATTTGCTTGAAATATTAACTTCAACTCCTGGAACATCTCATATGGTCCATGACATTCAAAACGTCTTTGATGTCCCGATTCTAAGCCGCTAAGCATGGTGCACTAAACTATCAAGTAGTCATCATATTGAGCTAGCCAAACGTTCATAACGTCTGCATCTACTCCTGCAATAGGTCTGTCACCTAGCGGTGCATCAAGGACATAATTCTTTTGTGCAACAATGAGGATAAACCTCAGATTACGTATCCAATCCGCATCATTGCTACTAACATTTTTCAACATAATTTTTCTCTAGGAACACAATAAACTGGGAGCAACATCGCGAGCTATTGATCTAAAACATAGATATGCAAATACTACCAGGACTAAGTTCATGATAAATTTAAGTTCAATTTAATCATATTACTTAAGAACTCCCACTTAGATAGACATCCCTCTAATCTTCTAAGTGATCACATGATCCAAATCAAGTAAACCATAACCGATCATCACGTGAAATGGAGTAGTTTTCAATGGTGAACATCACTATGTTGATCATATCTACTAAATGATTCATGCTCGACCTTTCAGTCTCAGTGTTTCGAGGCCATATCTGCATATTCTAGGCTCGTCAAGTTTAACCTGAGTATTCTGCGTGTGCAAAACTGGCTTGCACCCGTTGTAGATGGATGTAGAGCTTATCACACCCGATCATCACGTGGTGTCTGGGCACGACGAACTTTGGCAACGGTGCATACTCAGGGAGAACACTTTTTATCTTGAAATTTAGTGAGATATCATCTTATAAAGCTACCATCGAACTAAGCAAAATAAGATGTATAAAAGATAAACATCACATGCAATCAAAATATGTGACATGATATGGCCATCATCATCTTGTGCCTTTGATCTCCATCTCCAAAGCATCATCATGATTTCCATCGTCACCGGCATGACACCATGATCTCCATCATCTTGATCTATATCAATGTGTCGTCACATGGTCGTCTCGCCAACTATTGCTCTTGCAACTATTGCTATCGCATAGCGATAAAGTAAAGCAATTATTTGGCGCTTGCATCTTATGCAATAGAGAGACAACCATAAGGCTTCTACCAGTTGCCGATAACTTTAACAAAACATGATCATCTCATACAACAACTTATATCTCATCACGTCTTGACCATATCACATCACAACATGCCCTACAAAAACAAGTTAGACGTCCTCTACTTTGTTGTTGCAAGTTTTACATGGCTGCTACGAGCTGAGCAAGAACCGTTCTTACCTATGCATCAAAACCAAAACGATAGTTTGTCAAGTCGGTGCTTTTTTAACCTTCTCAAGGACCGGGCATAGCCACACTCGGTTCAACTAAAGTTGGAGAAACTGACACCCGCTAGTCACCTGTGTGCATAGCACAACGGTAAAACCAGTCTCGCGTAAGCGTATGCGTAATGTCGGTCCGAGCCGCTTCATCTAACAATACCGCCAAACCAAAGTGTGACATGCTGGTAAGCAGTATGACTTATATCGCCCACAACTCACTTGTGTTCTACTCGTGCATATGACATCTACGCATAAAACCTGGCTCGGATGCCACTGTTGGGGAACGTAGTAATTTCAAAATTTTCCTACACACACGCAAGATCATGGTGATGCATAGCAACGAGAGGGGAGAGTGTTGTCCATGTACCCTTGTAGACCGAAAGCGGAAGCGTTAGCACAATGCGGTTGATGTAGTCGTACGTCTTCACAGCCCGACCGATCAAGCACTGAAACTATGGCACCTCCGAGTTCTAGCACACGTTTAGCTCGATGACGATCCCCGGACTCCGATCCAGCAGAATGTCGGGGAAGAGTTCCGTCAGCACGACGGCGTGGTGATGATCTTGATGTTCTACTGTTGCAGGGCTTCGCCTAAGCACCACTACAATATTATCAAGGACTATAGTGGAGGGGGGCACCGCACACGGCTAAGAGATCAATTGTTGTGTCTTTGGGGTGCCCCCTGCCCCCGTATATAAAGGAGCGGAGGAGGGGGAGGGCCGGCCCTCTCTATGGCGCGCCCTAGGGGAGTCCTACTCCCATCAGGAGTAGGATTCCCCCTTTCCTAGTAGAACTAGGAGCCCTTCCAAGTAGTAGGAGTAGGAGGGAAGGAAAGGGAAGAGAAAAGGAGAAGGAAGGAAGGGGGCGCCCCCCTCCCTAGTCCAATTCGGACCAGCCCATGGGGAGGGGTGCGGCCACCCTTTGAGGCCTTTCTCTCCTTTCCCTATGGCCCATTAAGGCCCAATACAAATTCCCGTAACTCCCCGGTACTCCTGAAAATACCCGAATCACTCGGAACCTTTCCGATGTCCGAATATAGTCGCCCAATATATCGATCTTTATGTCTCGACCATTTCAAGACTCCTCGTCATGTCCCCGATCTCATCCGGGACTCCGAACTCCTTCGGTACATCAAAACAAATAAACTCATAATATAACCGTCATCGAACTTTAAGCGTGCGGACCCTACGGGTTTGAGAACTATGTAGACATGACCGAGACACGTCTCCGGTCAATAACCAATAGAGGAACCTGGATGCTCATATTGGCTCCTACATATTCTACGAAGATCTTTATCGGTCAAACCGCATAAGAACATACGTTGTTTCCTTTGTCATCGGTATGTTACTTGCCCGAGATTCGATCGTCCGTATCTCAATACCTAGTTCAATCTCGTTACCGGCAAGTCTCTTTACTCGTTTCGTAATACATCATCCCGCAACTAACTCATTAGTTGCAATGCTTGCAAGGCTTATAGTGATGTGCATTACCGAGTGGGCCCAGAGATACCTCTCCGACAATCAGAGTGACAAATCCTAATCTCGAAATACGCTAACCCAACAAGTACCTTCGGAGATACCTGTAGAGCACCTTTATAATCACCCAGTTACGTTGTGACGTTTGGTAGCACACAAAGTGTTCCTTCGGTAAACGGGAGTTGCATATGTCGGATTTCGGGTTCCGACAGATCCTTGAGGTTCGAACACTGGGGTGCGCGCGGAGATTTCGCCTCCTACCTACCTGCACCCCTCCGCCATGCTAGGATCAGAACTACGGGAAGAACAACACAAGAGACACAGGGTTTATACTAGTTCGGGCCACCGTTGTGGTGTAATACCCTACTCCAGTGTGTGGTGTGTGGATTGCCTCTTGGGCTGATGATGATGAACAATACAAGGAAGAGCAGCCTCGCGAGGGTCTGTTCTTGGCTGAGGCGATGAACTGCTGGGAGGAGTTCAGCCACCTTTCTCTCTCTCTCTCTCTCTCTCTCTCTCTCTGCTTCCAACCTCTCTACTTGTCGAGCCCTCGGAAGAGACCGAACCGACCCCTTGCTATGTGGGTGGCTGGTCCTATTTATAGAGGCCCTGGTCCTCTTCCCAAATATCGAGCAGGAAAGGAGCCAACAATGGTGGGCTAATTTGAAGGGGGACAACAAGTATTAGCTATCCTAACAAAAGTAGTCTCCGCCTGCGCAAAGCTCTGGTGATGACGCCGTCTTGGGCTCCACGGTGACCTCCGTCTCGTAGTCCTCCTGGTCTTGGTCTCGTTGCACCGAAATGGCAACCTTTGCCTGATGCCTCGGTACTCCGCGGCTGCACTTGCCCCCTTTGCACCAAAGAGGAAAGGAGGACGCTGCGCGGGCTGGCGCCCGCCTGGCGCCCTGAGTCGTCATGGCTTGCGTCACATGCACCTTGTGAGGTACCCCGCCTTGATCTCTCCGCCTCCTCGTGAGCCAGCCTGACGAGGCCGTGCCTGAGGAGGCTCCGCGTCGTCCGCCCCGCGAGGCTTGGCCCCTCGCGAGGGTCTTGAGTTTGTGTTGGTGAAGATGGGCCGCGCTGGGCCCCCCTTTGAGCCACGCCGCAGGCAGGCAAGTCTGGGGACCCCCGTTCCCAGAACGCCGACAGTAGCCCCCGACCCAAGGCGCGCCCGGACTTGGCCGTGCAGGGAGGCGAAAGGGCAAGAGCGAAGCGCCACGGGCCCTAACAGCCTGCGGCCTTGGGCGCCGCGTGGTGGTTGACTGGACGTGGGCTCCTTAGCAACCGCGCGAGTTGATAAGGGAGTGGCATCCGCCTAGGCCTTTCTTCTTGCTTTCCCCGGTTGCTGCTCAGATCCCCTTTCTTGCGCCTCTCCTCCCTTCCTCCGAAATCTACAGATCTGCTCTGACCGTGCGACCTAGGAAGCCATGGCGCCTCGCCAGCCCCCGGCCGCAGCTTGGTACTCGTCCGCCCTGGACCCGCCGAACGTGTCGGAGGCGGGCCTTGCCCGGTTTCGTCGGATAGCGACGGCGTGAGGCATTGATGGGGCGAAGGTGTTCAAGGCCGGCTCCGCCACCCCTGAGGGTCAGAGGAGCACCTTCTATCCGCTCTTCGTAAGTGCCATTGTTGCTGGCCTGGTGCCTCCCTTCTCCAAGTTCTTCCTCTCTGTCCTCCACCATTACAAGCTACAGGCTTTGCATCTCCATCCCAACTCCGTCCTTCTCCTCGCGATCTTTGCTCATTACTGCGAGGCCCACGTTGGGGTGCAGCCCTCAGTGGCCTTGCTGCGCCATTACTTCTACCTCCGGACCTCTCGCAGTCCTGCTTCCGCGTGCGCGAGCTTCGTCGCGTACAGTGGCGCCATTGCCATCTCGAACCCTGGGAAGAGGATTGAGGGCTTCAGGAGCAAGTGGGTGTTGGTGGATGCTGAGTGCATCCACCCTCGGCTGATCTTGCCCACGGAGCAGCCCACGAGCTCCAGCAACTGGGGTCGGGCGGAGCTCACGGATCCCCGCGCGAAGATGGTGTTGGAGAAGATGGACGCGGATCTGAGGCCGACCGACATGGCGGCGGTGAAGCTGACCGGCGCGTCATTGCTGAGGGAGTTCCTGGAGCACCAGCTGGCTCCGCTTCGGCAGTACTCGCTTCCAATGTGGAGGCCCCGTCCGAGCCCCGCGGCCTGGGCCGACGGAGACCTGGCTGCGGTTCTCCAATCTCTGGTCGGGGGCAATGTGGCGAGGTTGGAGGGCGCTCCTACGCCCTTGTTCCTCCGCGACGACTGGGAGTGGGTAGTGAAGTCCATGCCCGTCTTCAACGGGGATGGGCCCGTGCCCGTGGAAACTCCCGAGGAACCGGTGAACGTGCCCTCCGACGACTCCAGCGAAGAGGAGGAAGGAGGGGAGCGGGGAAAAGGGCCTGACTCCAAGGCTACTAACGGAGAGTTGAGGGCTCCTGTTCCCCGACGCAAGTCCCGCGCTCTCCGCCTCCCTCCGAGCGATGACGACGAGGATGACGACGAGGACGACGACGTGGACGACGACGAGCAGGACGGCGGGAGCTCATCGCTGATCCCGAAGAAGGACAAGACCGGGTTGATCTCCCGCGGGTCTGCCCTGGCCTCGGGGCGGACCGCAGGCGCACCTTCCGCCTCCAAGCTTCCGTGGTTGACCCTTTCAGCCGGCTTTCAGGCTTTAGGTTTGGCCGGAGGCCGCTTGAGCTCACTGGCAGCGACCCGTAAGCATTCGATTCTTGTCTTTATTTCTTGCTCTGCTTCTGAGGCTTGACATTCGCATCCCTTGGATCGGCTGGCGCCCACAGCGAAGAAGTCAAAGGGGGCTCCTGAGGTTTCATCCGTGGCAGCGCCCCTGCCTGCGAAGGAGGGTGACCGCGACGCGCAGGCTTCTCCTGCCCAGTCGTCCTTGCAAGGCCTGGCTGAGCCGGCTGGGGCGAGCTCAGCCCCCATGGCCCAAGTGGCTCCCGAGGTGCTCTCGCCTGCCGCCGCCACTATAGCTGTCGGGGCGCGGTAGACTCCGCCTCAGGATGCTGCGGCCGCGCTGCCGCCTTCGCCTCCTACTTCACCGGCTACTATCTTCCCGACTCCTTTCGCCGTTCTGGACCGTGCTGTTGCCGAGCTGGACCGGCTGCGGCAGGATCTTCTTGGCACCGACCCTCGCCTGGTGGCCGGGCGCTTGGAGCTGGCTTCTGGATGGGTTCGCTCCGACGCTTCGATTCGGGCAGCGCTGGTCCAGGCCTTGACGGCATGCGACGAGGAGAAGCAGGCCGTCCTTGAGCCGAAGGCTGCTCGCAATGCAGCCCCGGGAGAGGTGGTCGACGTCCGTGGTCGCTGCAAGGCGCTGGAGGACGAGCTGCAGGGCCTACGGGATCAGCTCGCGAAAGAGGTCTTTCTTCGCCAAGAGCAGGAAGAAGGCGTGAAGGCTCGCGAGGCGGCCGTTGAGAGCCGGGAGGCCAAGCTCAAGAAACGCCGCGACCGCCTAGGCGCGCTGGAGCAGGAGTTGGGGGCGAGGAAGGCCGAGCTGGATGGCAAGGCCCTGGTCCTTGCCGAAGACCGCGCGGCCTTCACGGAGCTGGAGGCGAAGGCTCGCTCCTCGCTGAGGACGCTTTACGACAGCGACCTGGAGAGCCTGCTGGCCGGCGCCGAGGACGGCCCCGCGGAGCTACTTCCCTTCTTGGTCCACGCTCTTGAAGATGTCGCCCTTGGCCTTGGCCCCACGGCCGAGGCCGAGGCGCGTGTTCTGTCTTCTGCAGCACTGACGTGGGTCCTCACCCACATCCACCTTCGCGATCCCGGTTTTGACCTCGACAGCCTGCTAGAGCCCGTGAGCGGCGAGCGTGCCGCGGCTGCTGCCGAGGCCGTGAAGGGTCACGCAGAGGCTCTGCTGGGGAAGTTCCGGGCCTTCAGCACCAAGCCGGAGCAAGGCGCTGCCGACCCCACTGCTTCGTGAGGCGAACCCACTCCACGCTGCTCCCCTGCCACCAAGTGACTCCATCGTGGCTCCTGTCCTGCTTTTAATTCCTGCACATGTATCATGCCTCGGGGAGGCGTTTAAACTTGCGTCTGATATTGGGATAATAGTGTGGACTGTAATATTTGCTTTCAAATTCCTTTGAAATTTGCGCTTTTCCTTCCTACTTGCTTATGTTCTACGCCGGCAGGGCCCGGCCCCGCGCGTACCTCACCCAGCAATAGCCCCAACTGGAAACCAGGATGGGACCAAGGAGTGAGGGGCTATGTGACAAGTTAGGCTCGTGAGTCGCGATGCTCAGGAGTCCCCCTTGGCGCACGAACAGCAAGTAGGGAGGTATGATATGGGTGGATCCACCGTTCTACGTCTGCAGAGCCCGGCCCCGCGCGTACCTCACCCAGCAATAGCCCCGACCGGAAACCAGGATGGGACCAAGGAGTGAGGGGCTACGTGACCAGTTAGGCTCCTGTGTCGCGATGCTCAGGAGTCCCCCTTGATGCTCAAACGGCCTTCATACCTTGGCTCCGCTCGGGGAGAGGCGCGCAATGAACCAGGCCGGGGGGGGGGACCTGGCTGGGCGGCGTGTGTCCGGGCGTGACCTAGGCGCAGCCCCCGTGCCCAGCCCCCTCACACGGCACTCCCGAGGGGAGGCGTTACGATGAGGCTAGACACTGAGCTCTGGGCTCCCTGAGGTTGATGCGGCCCGGAGGCCACCCTCAGTTGTTTATCACCAGCGCGGAGCATAGCGTTTCCGTATGTGTACGGGCATAGCCGCTCCTCGGCAGTGTCGTCAGCCAGCGCGGAGCATGGTGCTTCCACTGGTACGTGGGAGGGGGCCCCCTTCGGGAGGAGCCCCCGGGGCGTGTACAGCCCCGCCCTGACACGTGGCTGGCACGGTAGGGCCTGGCGAGGTGTATCTGGGCACCCGTGAGCCAGCGCGGGACTCACGAGGCCCTACCTCTAGGCGGGTTGCGCCTGGCACTGGGCCTTATCTTGTGTTGTGTCCCTGCAAGTCTGGTTAGATGCCTGCACTCTACGTCCTCGGGTCCCGGCCCTCGAGCTGGTCTCAGCCGTCGCTGCTATGCCAGGTCGCGATGCCATGGTCAAGGCCAGAGGGTGAGGGCTAGAGAGCCAGTAAGAGCCCTGAGTCGCGATGCTCAGGTACCCCCCCTTTAACATGCAAGTGGTCAGCATGGAGAAGAAGAGGTGCCGTGGACCGGCATCAAATAATCAAGCATGGTGGTTCTAACGCATAACCGGAAAATGAACGCAAATGAGGTACATGCCGCTGGGCCTGGCCCGAGCGGCTTGGGGATCATGCAGCCCAAGGGGCGCCCCCAACAAGGTAAGCTAATCGACGCAAAATAAAAGGGATACACGCCGCAGGGACGGACCCACGCGTCCTGGGAATAATGCAGCCCTGGGGGCGCTCCCAGCTGAAAGTGAAACTTGAAAGATGTCACCTGATGACGCTGAAGATGAAGGGGTGTTGGTGTAGCAGACTCGGTGGGCTGCGGAAGCTGATCCTCATGAGCCCCCAGGCCCAGGGGCCTCGGGAGGCTCTGGAGGCGCTGGCGGCTCCTCGCGGACCATCTCCATCTCTGCCAGGGCTGCGGAACGCCTGGCCTCTCGTGCCTCCGTGATGCCCCTCATGAGGCGCTGGTGCGTGTCAGCCGCGCTCGGCAAGCCGTAAGGCATGCGAACGTAGCTGTGGGGTGGACCTCTGCAGCGCCCCACTCGTGAGGGCCAGAGGCGCTCCAGGGAGACGACTCGGTTCAGCCCTGGTACGTCGATGCAGACGCATAGCCCGCCATCCTCGCCTGGATGGGGAGCCACTGCTGGTAGGCGGCGGGCGCCTCTCATGACTCTTGACTCCTGTAGCTCCTGAATGGCCTTGCTGACGAACTCATGTGGGTCTGGATCTCCTTGCCTTGCTCCTTCTTGAGGGAAACATGCTTCGAAACACGCCTCCATGTGGTGCCCAAGCGCCTCCCTCGTGACCCTAGCTAGGTCGGTGGCCCTCCAGGGGAGAGCCCCCGAGCCCTGCCTGAGGAGGGCGCTGGGCGCGCTTTCCTATGCGATGGAAGGAGGTTCCCCCTGGGCAGGCACGGGCCCAGAGGGGCCTGCCTCCTGAGGGGCCAGGCCGGACGACGTCTTCTTCTTCTTGGGGGCGGCCTCGGGAAGCCTCCTGCTTCCGCGATCCGGGTCTTCCAGTGATGTGGCCTGAAAGGCTCGCTCCAGGGAACACACCGCGTCCTTCTCTTCACAGGGCACCGTGATGACTCCGCCGCTTCCTGGCATCTTAAGGACGTTGTAACCGTGGTGAGTCACGGCCATGAACTTGGCCAGCGCTGGGTACCCCAGGATGGCGTTGTACAGCAGGCGGATGTGAGCGACGTCGAAGTCGATGAGCTCGGTGCGGTAGTTGTCGCGTGCCCCGAAGGTGATAGGGAGGCGAACCTGCCCAATCGGGACCGTGGAGCCGTCGGTGATACCAGAGAAGGGCTTGGTTGGCTGAAGCTGGCTGTAGGGCACTTGGAGGTTGTTGAATGTCTCTACGGACAGGACGTTGAGCCCTGCCCCGCCATCGATGAGGGTCTTGGTGACCACCACGTTGCTGATGATTGGGGAATAAAGCATCGGGAGGACTCCAGCTGTAGCTGCGCACTTGATTTGATCTACTGAGCTGAAGGTGATGGCGCACGCCGACCACCTAAGAGGGCGCGTGGCTTTGAGCCTGGGGAGGACTGCGTTCACTTCGCGGGCGAACTGCTTGAAGATGCGTTGAGAGGCTGGGGCTTGAGCTCCGCCCAGGATGCAGGAGATCGCGCACGGCTCCTGGAAGCCCCCAGCCTCCTCGTCCTGGTGGCGGTCCTCGTTTCTCCTTGGCTGTGGAGGCAGTGGTGGGAGGCCTGCGTTGCCTTGCCGGCCAACCTCGCGAGGCTGATCCCTCCAGCCTCCCTCGCGAGGCGGGTCTTGCCAGCGATCCTCATGAGGTTGGTCGCGCCACCCCTGACGCGGGCCACATTCTTCCCAGCGCCCTGCGTTCCTTCCTCCTCCCCGGCCGTAGCCCCGGTCACCGCGGTCAGGGCGACGGCCGATCCTTCCTTCTCGCACGACTCGGAGTTCTTGGCATTCGCTGGTGTTGTGGGTGTGGTGGTCGTGGTACACGCAGTACCGGCTGCCCTTGGGAGGTTCGGGCTGATCTCTGCCCCGCTTGGTGTCCGGTTCTGCCGCGAGCATTGCAGCCCCCTTGTGCTTCACATCCTTGGCCTTGAGCTTCTTCTCTTCTGGGTCTGCGGCAGGCAGCTCAAGGAGGGAGAGACGCCCCTCCTCAGCCCTGGTGCACTTGTTTGCCAAGTTGAACAGCTCCAAGGAAGTGCACAGGTCTTCATGCATTGCCAGCTCCTCCTTCATCTTGACGTCGCGCACGTCGTCGGAGAAGGCTGAGATGATGGCCTCTTCAGTCACCTTGGGAATCTTGAGGTGTGCGTTGTTGAAGCGCTAGATATACTTCTGCAGGGTCTCCCCGGCTTGTTGCTTGATGCGGCGCATGTCGCTCACGGCGGGTGCGCATCTCTTCCCAGGAGGAGATTGTGCCTGGAGCCAAGTGCGGGCCCCGTCCTTGAGCGCCATGGGAAACCAGTTCGCCATGACCTTCTCGTCTCCGTTGGCAGCTTCGATGCCCAGCTCGTAGAGCTGGAGGAACTCCGCAGGGTCGGCCGCGCTGTCGTAGCGAGGAGGCAGGTCTGGCTTGAACTTGTCGGGCCACGCGACGCTGCGTAGTTCGATGGTGAAGGCGCGGCAGCCTGCCGTGGCCACGGGAGGCCTTGGGTGATGGAGAGCCTGGTCTTGCACGTCCCCACGCGCTGGAGCAGGAGGATGGTCGCGACGTGCTGGAGCAGGGAGCGCCCCAAGAGCTTCTGGCGGGCGAGGGACTTCTTGGCAGCTCTGTTCTTGCCGCGCTAGCACCTGATGGAGCGGGTTCCGCCCAGGGGCCACGCGCCTTGGAGCCATGCCGTCTTCTTGAGGGGGAGGCGGCCGGGGCGCCGCCAGAGCCTCGTGGCCCGCGCGGGGCGGGGTGCGGTGCAGCGGAACAGACGGCGCGGAAGAACCCCCCGCGGTGCGGACAAGCTTGGCGACACGGTCAAGCCATTCTTCGTAGACATCATCGACGGGACGGTAGCGTAGGAGCTCGTTCGCCGCGATGAGCGCAGCCCGAGCCTCCATGGGCGAGCGGAGCGCGCGGGATGAAGATCCAGCCGGGGCGAGCGAGGGAGTTGCGGTGCGGCCGTCTTGGCACACGGATGGATGCTGAGACGATGCTTGCTGTTTGTCCCCCGCTGGACCGGTGGCGGTATTGACGGCAGGTGACGGGGAACAGCGAGGACGCCCGCCGACAGGGGCCGTCTGGGCGACGCGGGAAGCGAGGGCGGCCCGGCGCTCCGCGCGGGCCCGACGAGCGTCAGACATGAGCGTGATGGTCGGAGGAGAACGGGGTGATGGAAGACGAATTCCGGCGCACCCCTACCTGGCGCGCCAAATGTCGGATTTCGGGTTCCGGCAGACCCTTGAGGTTCGAACACTGGGGTGCGCGCGGTGATTTCGCCTCCTACCTACCTGCACCCCTCCGCCATGCTAGGATCAGAACTACGGGAAGAACAACACAAGAGACACAGGGTTTATACTGGTTTGGGCCACCGTTGTGGTGTAATACCCTACTCCAGTGTGTGGTGGATTGCCTCTTGGGCTGATGATGATGAACAATACAAGGAAGAACAGCCTCGCGAGGGTCTGTTCTTGGCCGAGGCGATGAACTGCTGGGAGGAGTTCAGCCACCTTTCTCTGTCTCTCTCTCTCTCTCTCTCTCTCTCTCTCTCTCTCTCTGCTTCCAACCTCTCTACTTGTCGAGCCCTCGAAAGAGACCGAACCGACCCCTTGCTATGTGGGTGGCTGGTCCTATTTATAGAGGCCCTGGTCCTCTTCCCAAATATCGAGCGGGAAGGGAGCCAACAATGGCGGGCTAATTTGAAGGGGGACAACAAGTATCAGCTATCCTAAAAAAAGTAGTCTCCGCCTGCGCAAAGCTCTGGTGATGACGCCGTCTTGGGCTCCACGGTGACCTCCGTCTCGTAGTCCTCCTGGTCTTGGTCTCGTTGCACCGAAATGGCAACCTTTGCCCGATGCCTCGGTACTCCGCGGCTGCGCTTGCCCCCTTTGCACCAAAGAGGAAAGGAGGACGCTGCGCGGGCTGGCGCCCGCCTGGCACCCTGAGTCGTCATGGTTTGCTTCACAGGCACCTCGTGAGGTACCCCGCCTTGATCTCTCCGCCTCCTCATGAGCCAGCCTGACGAGGCCGTGCCTGAGGAGGCTCCGCGTCGTCCGCCCCGCGAGGCTTGGCCCCTTGCGAGGGTCTTGAGTTTGTGTTGGTGAAGATGGGCCGTGCTGGGCCCCCCTTTGAGCCACGCCGCATGCCGCAGGCAGGCAAGTCTGGGGACCCCCGTTCCCAGAACGCCGACAGCATAATCGCATAGTCATAGGAACATGTATAAGTCATGAAGAAAGAAATAGCAATAAACTAAACAATCAAGTGCTATGCTAACGGAATGGGTCAAGTCAATCACATCATTCTCCTAATGATGTGATCCCGTTAATCAAATGACAACTCTTTGTCTATGGCTAGGAAACATAACAATCTTTGATCAACGAGCTAGTCAAGTAGAGGCATACTAGTGACACTCTGTTTGTCTATGTATTCACAAATGTATCATGTTTCCGGTTAATACAATTCTAGCATGAATAATAAACATTTATCATGATATAACGAAATAAATAATAACTTTATTATTGCCTCTAGGGCATATTTCCTTCAGGAATTAGGGTTTTGGCTCCGTATCTGATCGTTTGAGGGTACGTGGGTATATATAGGAGGAAGAAGTACGTCGGTCGAGCAACAGGGGGCCCACGAGGGTGGAGGGCACGCCTAGGGGGGGGGGGGTAGGCGCGCCCCCTACCTCGTGGCCTCCTGTTATGTGGCTTGACATAGGGTCCAAGTCTCCTGAGTTGTATTCGATGAGAAAATCACGTTCCCGAAGGTTTCATTCCGTTTGGACTCCTTTTAATATTCCTTTTCTTCGAAACCCTAAAACAGGCAAAAAACAGCAATTCTGAGCTGGGCCTCCGGTTAATAGGTTAGTCCCAAAAATAATATAAAAGTGGATAATAAAGCCCAATAATGTCCAAAACAGTAGATAATATAGCATGGAGCAATCAAAAATTATAGATGCATTGGAGACGTATCAGTCTGCAACCTTTTATAATTTAAAAACATTCAAATAATTGCTTCAACCACCACTTTAATTGTTTTGGGGAATTAAACCACTTCATAAAAAAGTTGGTTCACCACCATAATTTTTCATGGATTATTTGCCACAAGATGAACATTTTAGATTTCATGTCTGACAAATATGAATTTTTGACTTATGATTGGATTTGAATTTGAATAAGGGATTACTGTAGTAATGTGATTTAAGTGGATATTAAGTGGGGAAGATTAGCAATAGTAACATGATGACATGGCACCATTACAAGGGATTACTGTAGCATGACACTGGGGGTGTTACAAATCTCCTTCACTACCAGAAATCTCGTCCCGAGATTTAAGTGGGGAAGTAAAGAGTAACTTCAGGAGAACCGACCCTTATAGGGTTAATTATCAGGTGAACAATTCAGGGAATGTGGTAGAAGTATATCTCGAGTTGAAACTTAAGAAAACATCGAAAGAAAAATATGAAGGTACAATAGGAAGTTTTCAAGTGAATGGACAAACGGTCGATACTTGAACAGAGTGTGAGAAGGGGGTTCAGAGCATCGGGAATAGATCATCTCTCGGACGATGGCCCGTGACAAGACACAAAGCCAAGAGCAAATGATACTTCGGAATAAAGGATATACAGGAGAGACAGGTTCCGATCCTGTGGAACTTTGGGTTATGAGCCCACCTTGTGGGTTAAAAGTAGAAAGGGGGCCGATGATGTCTACTACACAACCTTCTTCTTGTAGATGTTGTTGGGCCTCCAAGTGCAGAGGTTTGTAGGACAGTAGCAAATTTCCCTCAAGTGGATGACCTAAGGTTTATAAATCCATGGGAGGCGTAGGATGAAGATGGTGTCTCTCAAGCAACCCTGCAACCAAATAACAAAGAGTCTCTTGTGTCCCCAACACACCCAATACAAGGATAAATTGTATAGGTGCACTAGTTCGGTGAAGAGATGGTGATACAAGTGCAATATGGATGATAGATATATGTTTTTGTAATCTGAAAATATAAAAACAGCAAGGTAACTAATGGTAAAAGTGAGCACAAACGGTATTGCAATGCGTTGAAACAAGGCCTAGGGTTCATACTTTCACTAGTGCAAGTTCTCTCAACAATAATAACATAATTGGATCATATAACTATCCCTCAACATGCTACAAAGAGTCACTCCAAAGTCACTAAGAGCGGAGAAAAAACGAAGAGATTATGGTAGGGTACGAAACCACCTCAAAGTTATCCTTTCTGATCGATCTATTCAAGAGTCCGTAGTAAAATAACATGAAGCTATTCTTTCCGTTCGATCTATCATAGAGTTCGTACTAGAATAGCACCTTAAGATACAAATCTACCAAAACCCTAATGTCACCTAGATACTCCAATGTCACCTCAAGTATCCGTGGGTATGATTATATGATATGCATCACACAATCTCAGATTTATCTATTCAACCAACACAAAGAACTTCAAAGAGTGCCCCAAAGTTTCTACCGGAGAGTCAAGATAAAAACGTGTGCCAACCCCTATGCATAAGTTCACGGAACTCGCAAGTTGATCAGCAAAACATACATCAAGTGGATCACATGATATCCCATTGTCACCACAGATAAGCACATGCAAGACGTACATCAAGTGTTCTCAAATCCTTAAAGACTCAATCCAATAAGATAACTTCAAAGGGAAAACTGAATCCATTACAAGAGAGTAGAGGGGGAGAAACATCATAAGATCCAACTATAATAGCAAAGCTCGCGATATATGAAGATCGTACCACCTCAAGAACAAGAGAGAGAGAGAGAGAGATCGAACACATAGCTAGTGGTACATACCCTCAGCCCTGAGGGTGAACTACTCCCTCCTCGTCATGGAGAGCACCGGGATGATGAAGATGGCCACCGGAGAGGGATTCCCCCCTCCGGTGAGGTGCCGGAACGGGTCTAGATTGGTTTTCGGTGGCTACGGAGGCTTCTGGCGGCGGAACTCCCGATCTATTGTGTTCCCTGATGTTTTTAGGGTATATGGATATATATAGGCTAAATAAGTCGGTCAGGGGAGCCACGAGGGGCCCATGAGGGTGGGGGCGCGCCCAGGGGGGTAGGGCGCGCCTCCCCGCCTCGTGCCTCCCTCGAAGCTTCCCTGACGTCTACTCCAAGTCTCCTGGATTGCTTCCGTTCCAAAAATAAGTTCCGTGAAGTTTCAGGTCAACTGGACTCCATTTGATTTTCCTTTTCTGCGATACTCTAAAACAAGGAAAAAACAGAAACTCGCACTAGGCTCTAGGTTAATAGGTTAGTTCCAAAAATCATATAAAATAGCATATAAATGCATATAAAACATCCAAGGTTGATAATATAATAGCATGGAACAATAAAAAATTATAGATACGTTGGGGACGTATCAAGCATCCCCAAGCTTAATTCCTGCTTGTCCTCGAGTAGGTAAATGATAAAATTAGAATTTTTGATGTGGAATGCTACCTAACATATTTATCCATGTAAGTCTCTTTATTGTGGCAAGAATATTTAGATCCATCAGATTCAAGACAAAAGTTTAATATTGACATAAATAATAATACTTCAAGCATACTAACAAAGCAATCATGTCTTCTCAAAATAACATGGCCAAAGAAAGCTATCCCTACATACTCATATAGTATGGCTATGCTCTATCTTCACCACACAAAATATTTAAATCATGCACAACCTGACAAGCCAAGCAATTGTTTCATACTTTTGATGTTCTCAAACGTTTTCATTCTTCACGCAATATATGAGCATGAGCCATGGATATAGCAATATATGTGGAATAGAAGGGTGGTTGTGGAGAAGACAAAAAGTAGAAGATAGTCTCACATCAACTAGGCGTATCAACGGGCTATGGAGATGCCCATCAATAGATATCAATGTGAGTGAGTAGGGATTGCCATGCAACGGATGCACTAGAGCTATAAGTGTATGAAAGATCAACAAAAGAACTAAGTGGGTGTGCAACCAACTTGCTTGTTCATGAAGACCTAGGGCAATTTTGACGAAGCCCACCATTGGAATATACAAGCCAAGTTCTATAATGTAAAATTCCCACTAGTGTATGAAAGTGATAACATAGGAGACTCTGTATCATGAAGATCATGGTGCTACTTTGAAGCAGAAGTGTGGAAAAAGGATAGTAACATTGTCCCTTCTCTCTTTTTTCTCTCATTTTTTTGGGCCTTCTTTTTTTTTGGCCTCTTTTCTTTTTCTTTTTCTTTTTTTCGTCCGGAGTCTCATCCTGACTTGTGGGGGAATCATAGTCTCCATCATCCTTTCCTCACTGGGACAATGCTCTAATAATGATGATCATCACATTTTAATTTACTTACAACTCAAGAATTACAACTCGATACTTAGAACAAAATATGACTCTATATGAATTCCTCCGGCGGTGTACCGGGATGTGCAATGAATCAAGAGTGACATGTATGAAAGAATTATGATCGGTGGCTTTGCCACAAATACGATGTCAACTACATGATCATGCAAAGCAATATGACAATGATGAAGCGTGTCATAATAAACGGAGCGGTGGAACGTTGCATGGCGATATATCTCGGAATGACTATGAAAATGCCATAATAGGTAGGTATGGTGGCTGTTTTGAGGAAGATAAATGGTGGGTTTTATGGTATCGGCGAAAGTTGCGTGGTACTAGAGAGGCTAGCAATGGTGGAAGGTTGAGAGTGCGTATAATCCATGGACTCAACATTAGTCATAAAGAACTCACATACTTATTGCAAAAATGTCAGGACCCCGATTCTAAGTCACACCGATCTAGCCTGTAACACCTCATATCACTTTGCGGCCTCACGCACGGTATTCCCACGGGTGCAGCCTTACCATGGCCCGGGACCGTTTGCGCCTTTTGGCTCACGTATATGATAGTGTCGCTAGCATCCATATGACAGAGAACCCGGGCCGACATGACTAGTCGTGAACCCAAAGTGGCACTAACTTACGGGGACAGGCATACATGAATCAACATTGAGCATGTCGGTCAGCAGCGTATGAATCCGGCCTGTAGCAACTGGGCTAATAGGACTCCGGGAACCCGGGCTGTAGCAGGCTAGCAGGACTCCGGATGTCTCCGCATGACATTTCCCCGAAGGGACAGACACAGGAACGAAGTGAATCACATGCCGGCCAGTCTAAGTGTTCCGGAGCAGTAGTGCTGGGCTAGCAGGACTCCGGTAAACCGGGCTGTAGCAGACTACCATGGCTCAGTGGAAGCACTAGACTACATTTCCCCATAAGATAGGCTACCAAGGATAGACAACTAGGTTGTCGGATCCCACACATACCAAGCATTTCAATCATACACACAATATGCTCGATATGTGTAAATACAACATGGCATCACAACAAAACTCTACAACTCAGAGTATTTATTCATTAGGCTCCGAGCAGCGAGATATTACAAACATGGGTCTCATGACCCAACATTCAGAGCATACAAGTCAAAGCACATGCGGAAGCTTGACATGTCTGATTACAGACATCTACAAATGAAAAAGGCTTAGAAGCCTGAATATCTACCAGATCCTGTTGAGAGCACAAGATCGCAGCTGAGGTATCAAGCTAAACGTCGAAGTCCACACAGAACTACTAGCGAGACTGAAGTCTCTCTGCAAAAACATAAATTAAGCAAATGTGAGTACAAATGTACCCAACAAGACTTACATCAGAACTAACTACATATGCATCATTATCAACAAAGGGATGGTGGGGTTTAACTGCAGCAAGCCAGCTTTGACTCAGTGGCTATCCTAAACTACGACTGCAAGTAACTCTTTTGAGGTGGAGCACACGAGTCCACATATTCACCATATCAATACACCACTATGGATCCGCTCACATCTCCCTACGAGAACGCCATCCATAGCACTCACACTTATCTTGCGCATTTTAGAGTATCCACTTTCACTTGTCTATGAACTTTACAGGCAATCCAGAAGTCCTTTACCGCAGACACGGCTATTCGAATAGATCATTTATAACCCTGTAGGGGTGTACTTCTTCACACATGCTCTCTCCACTTACCACCATGTACACGTCGTGTATCTCGGCAACCTTCAAGCGGAAGCCTGGCGAGGGAGTCAGCCACGACCTGACTAACCACACAAGTCTCTAGTCCAGGTTTATCGACTATTTAGGTTCCATCCGCGAGGAGATCCGGCCGGGGTTTCGCTCACAGCCCCAAACGATGTGTGCAGGGTTCCCGAGACACCAAACGGGTGCCCGGTACACCGGGCCACGGTGTATCTACCACATCATAGCCCACCCATAGGGTCAGCGCTACGCACGGCCTCCAACACATATCCTACAAACACCAGAAACTAGTTGCAACTCCTGGACAGAGATCAAGGTGATTAATGAGTCGAGAGGGTCCATTGGTTTCGGGCCCAACGCGTGGTAGTAGCTGTTCATGGATCACAAACACAAAACTCAGTTCCTGAGGACGGTTTCAATGAGACAACCCACCATGTACTCCTACATGGCCTCTCACCGCTACCTTTACCAAATCGTGTTCACACACTTAGCTCTCAACAATAGAACATGTTCACACACCTCTAATTCATCCCCGATGAATCAGATCTGACTCAACTCTAAGCAGTAGCAGGCATGACAAACAAGCATGAATGAGTAGGCACATTAGGGCTCAAACAAATCCTACTCATGCTAGTGAGTTTCATCTATTTACTGTGGCAATGATAGGTCATGCATAGGAAAGGGGTTCAACTACCACAGCATGTAATCGTTGAATCGTTGTTGTCCTAATGCAGTAAAAGAGAGCAGGAGCAAGAGAGTGGGATTGTATCAGAATGAATGGGTTTTGCTTGCCTGACACTTCTGAAGATAATAATAGCTCTTCGTCGGTGTCATCGAACTCATCGTCGAAACCATGTCTACTGAGAGGGGACAAACACCGGCAACAGAGAAAGAACACAATCAATGCAATGCGGCAATATGATGCATGATCATGACATGGCAATATGCTATGATTTGAGCTAATGCAACTAACATCGATTTAGATGAAGTTGGTTTGAATACAAGATTCAAATTCAAACTCCACATAAGGCATTTCAAATACCATTAATTCAAATTTTCATATACAGTGGCTGTAAGTTATTCAAACATGCATGAGAATGCCATAAAAAACTCTTCATATATAAATTATTTCATTTGGAGTTACAGTTTATTTTCTATGATTTTAGAAGTTTAAACAATTTTCTGGATTTTATAATTCATTTCTGAAATATAAAATCGCCAGAAAATGGTTATGAGGCCAACATGACGTAAGCCTGGCGTCAGTAGGTCAACTGGGCTACCCCTGGTCAAACCTGACCAGTGGGGCCACTGGTCAGTGACTAACCTAACTAACCAAGTTAATTAACATTAATCAAATCCTAACCTAGGTTAGTTAAGGGCATGGGGCCACATGTCAGTGACACAGAGTTAGTTAGCGAGGTGATTAACCCCTAACAGTGGTGATTAACACTAACTAAAGTTTAACTATTTCAGTTAGGGGCCGGCCCCACATGTCATTGACTCAGGTGGGGTCCAGCCGGGGTCAAAGTGAGTCAAACCCGCCGGCGACTTGACGCCGGCGAGGCCAGAAATGGCGGAGGGCTCGGGATTGCTCCTCCGGCGTCGAAAGGAGCGACAGAGAGCATCTACACGGAGCTGGAGAACGCGCGCATCCAACGGTGCAAGCAGCACCTGCCGGGGCGACCGGAAACAACGACGACGTCGAGGTCTGCGGCGACTAGAGCTCGGGCATCGACGGATTCATCGCTACGGTGAGCAAGGCATGCGTTTCTTGGCATTTATAATGGCTGCACGTGCTAACAAGGCTGTTGGGCATGCTAGCATGACCAAATGGTCACTGGAGTGACGCCGGCGAGGAGCTCGGGCGGAGGTGAGCTTCGGCCTCGATGAACACAACGGCTACGGTGCGCAAAAGGACGCGGCGTTAGGGGAAAATGACCGGAGGCTCACAACGCGTCGATTGAAGTATGCGTCGGGCTCGGGGAAGGCCTGCAGACAACGGAGCGGCGACGGCGATCGTCGGATCCCGCGGAAGAAGACGACGGCGTTTAGGATGAAGTAGGGCTTCCCGACCCGCGCGGCTCGGCGAGGAGGAGTAGGGCGATGGGGCGGTTCTTCTAGACATGACGGAGGGGCGGGGCAGTGGCTCTGGCCGCGGCGAACAGCGTCGGTGGCGGTGGGCATGCTCGGCCATGGGGAGGGAAAACAGAGGAGTGAGGGGGAGAGAGAACCAGAGAGCGGGAGAGGGCAGAGAGGTGCGTGGCATCTCCAGGGCAACGTCGGGGAGGCGGCAGCAAGCAGGAGGTGGCGCGCGTCGGGCACACGCCCTCATGCCTACTGGCAGGAGGTTGAAGACGGTGCGGTGGTTGGCTGGGCCTAGCACAGTAGTGGGCCTACAGGTAGGCTGTCAGGTAAGTGGCCTAGTGGCCTTTCTCCCTCTCTCTTCTAATTAAATTCTATTTTCTATTCTTCTATAACTTCTGAGCTTTATTAAAAATACCAAAATGTTTCCAAAGATTCTGAAAATAATTGTGGGCTCTTTTAGGATTATTCCTAACAGCCCACACTTAGGTTCAGAATTAATTGAGCAATTAAGATAATATATAGCATTTAAATGCCCAACTGCAAATAGCATATGATTTAATTCAGTGACCCTCTGCTGTCCTAGAAAAGTGTGCACCATTTTTGTCATAGGTTCTAGACCAAGGCAAAGATGATGAACATTTTAGAAGGGCATTTTGGGTTCAGTGAAAATGATTTTATTTGGACCCTAGTTGAATTTCATTTGCTGCTAGGGTTTATCAGCCCCCATTTCAAAGTTTCATAAAATTTAGACATGATGCATGGAGGCTAATGCAAAGGCAGGCAAGGCCTGAACTAGGGCTGTGCCAGAAAATCTATTAGTTATCGAAACAAAGTACTACACGCATGCTCCTAGGGGGATAGATTGGTAGGAAAAGACCATCCCTCGTCCCCGACCGTCACTCATAAGGAAGACAATCAATAAATATATCATGCTCCGACTTCATCACATAACGGTTCACCATACATGCATGCTACGGGAATCACAAACTTCAACACAAGTATTTCTCAAATTCACAACTACTCAACTAACATGACTCTAATATCACCATCTCCATATCTCAAAACAATCATCAAGTATCAAACTTCTCTTAGTATTGAATGCACTCTATATGAAAGTTTTTATTATACCCATCTTGGATGCCCATCATATTAGGACTAAATTCATAACCAAAGCAAATTACCATGCTGTTCTAAAGACTCTCAAAATAATATAAGTGAAGCATGAGAGTTCATATATTTCTATAAAATAAAACCACCACCGTGCTCTAAAAATATATAAGTGAAGCACCAGAGCAACCGACAAACTACTCCGAAAGATATAAGTGAAGATCAATAAGTAGTCAAATAATTATGCAACTATGTGAAGACTCTCCCATTTAATAATTTCAGATCTTGATATTTTATTCAAACATCAAGCACAACAAAGTAAAATGACATTCTAAGAATGGAAAACATCATGTTAAGAAGCAAAAACTTAGGATCAACCTAAACTAACCGATAGTTGTTGAAGAAGAAAGGTGGGATGCCAACCGGGGCATCCCCAAGCTTAGACGCTCGAGACTTCTTAAAATATTATCTTGGGATGCCTTGGGCATCCCCAAGCTTGAGCTTTTGTGTCTCCTTAATTCCTCTCATATCACAGTCTCCCTAAATCTCAAGAGCTTCATCCAAACAAAACTCAACAAGGACTCGTGAGATAAGTTAGTATAAACCAATGCAAAAACCTTATCATACTCTACTGTAGAAAATCACTAAAATTATTATTTAACATTGCATACTAAATTCCTCTGCATATTTAATAGTCCTATCCTCAAATAGAATCATTAAAGAAGCAAACATATGCAAACAATGCAAACATAACAGCAATCTGCCTAAACATGACAATCTATAAAGAGTGCAACAAGATCCATACTTCCCTACCTCCAAAAATCATGAAAGAAAATTGCCACTGTAGTAAATTTATCAGAGCTTATTATGCAAAAGTTTTCAACATTTTATCACATTCTGACTTTTCTAGGGAATTTTTGCAACAGCTGTAAACTTTCTATTTTCAAACAGCAACATGTGGACTTGTAAAATAGGCATAGCAAAAGCTATCAATGCCACTTTTATTGAAGTAAAAGATGCAAAACATTGTTCTAAATAACAGAAAGCAAGTCCTAACAAAATAAATTGACGCTCCAAGCAAAACACACATCATGTGGTGAATAAAAATATAGCTCTAAGTAAAGTTACCGATGAGCGAAGACGAAAGAGGGGATGCCTTCCGGGGCATCCCCAAGCTTAGGCTCTTGGTTGTCCTTAAATATTGCCT
This sequence comes from Triticum monococcum, assembly GCA_034509565.1. Lineage (NCBI taxonomy): Eukaryota > Viridiplantae > Streptophyta > Magnoliopsida > Poales > Poaceae > Triticum > Triticum monococcum. The sequence goes on from CM067842.1 coordinate 721,971,670, forward strand.
TGGGGTGCCTTGGGCATCCCCAAGCTTAGGCTCTTGGTTGTCCTTAAATATTGCCTTGGGGTGCCTTGGGCATCCCGAAGCTTAGGCTCTTGCCACTCCTTATTCCATATTCCATCGGATCTTTACCCAAAACTTGAAAACTTCACAACACAAAACTTAACAGAAAACTCGTAAGCTCCGTTAGTATAAGAAAATAAATCACCACTTAGGTACTGTTGTGAACTCATTCTAAATTCATATTGGTTTAATATATACTTCATTCCAACTTCTCTATGGTTCATACCCTCCGATACTACTCATAGACTCATCAAAATAAGCAAACAACACATAGAGAACAGAATCTGTCAAAAACAGAACAGTCTGCAGTAATCTGTAGGTTACGAATACTTCTGTAACTCCAAAAATCCTGAGAAATTAGGAAGTCCTAGGAAATTTGTTTATTAATCTACTTCAAGTTGAATTGGTATTTTATCGCTCTCTGGTAAGAAAAGAAGATTATTCTCGTGAGCGCATACTTTCTGTTTTTTTACAGCAAGATCAAATAACAATCACCCAAGAAGGTCCTAAAGGCTTTACTTGGCACAAAAACTAATTAAAACATAAAACCACATCTAAACAGAGGCTAGATTAATTATTTATTACTAAACAGGAACAAAAAGCAAGGAACAAAAAAATTGGGTTGTCTCCCAACAAGCGCTAACGTTTAACACCCCTAGCTAGGCATGATGATTTCGATGATGCTCACATAAAAGATAAGAACTGAAATATAAAGAGAGCATCAAGAAGAATATGACTAGCACATTTAAGTCTAACCCACTTCCTATGCATAGGGATTCTTTTAGCAAACAACTTGCAGGAACAATAATCAACTAGGATAGGAGGGCAAAACAAGCATAACTTCAAGATTTTAAGCACATAGAGAGGAAACTTGATATTATTGCAATTCCTACGAGCATATATTCCTCCCTCATAATAATTTTCAGTAGCATCATGAATGAATTCAACAATATAACTATCACATAAATCATTCTTTTCATGACCTACAAGCATAGAAAATTTACTACTTTCCATATAAGCAAAATTCTTCTCATTCAGAATAGTGGGAGTATCATAAGAGACTCGAATACTATAATTTGTCTCCACATTAAAAGAGTAATGTTGAGAAAAGGGGTAATCATAATCATGACAAGTTTTATAAATATAATCATCATTACTTTTTATAGCATAAGTATCATCACAATAATCATCATAAGTAGCAACTTTGTTCTCATCATAATCAATCGAAACCTCTTCCAAGATAGTGGAATCATTACTAAATAAAGTGATGACCTCTCCAAATCCACTTTTATAATTATCACAATAAGATTCAACATCCTCCAAAATAGTGGGATCATTACTTTCTAAAGTTGACACTCTTCCAAACCCACTTTCATCAATATAATCATCATAAGTAGGAGGCATGCTATCATCATAATAAATTTGCATATCAAAACTTGGGAGGCTAAAAATATCATCTTCATCAAATGTAGCATCCCCAAGCTTGGGACAGACATTAATTGCAGAAAATATATTCTCAAACATGTCATTCTCATCAAACATAGCATCCCCAAGCTTGGGCCTTTTCATATTATAAGCATAATCACTCTCATCATTAATAGTATGGATAGCACCAATAGTATAACAATTATCATCATCACAGTGAGTAATAGGAGCAACATTATTTGGGAGGATACATTCTTACCTTTGCTTCTCCGTCTTTTCTTTTTCTTCTTCACATCATGTGTGGGTTTATCCTCTTTTCGGAGCTCCTTATTAATGAGATTGGTTGAATAGGAGGCTCCTCCTCGTTACCTGATTCATCATAAGAAATAATAGGAGGATATTGGGAAGCCTCTTCCCTTTCATTAGTATTCTCTTCATCCTCTATTTGTTTTCTTTTCTTTATATACTTGGCAATATAAGGATTTTCAATGCAATTCACTGCACAATACAAATAAATTTCCTCTAGATCAAAATTAAGAACTCTATCAAGGGCAAATTATGGAATAACCTTAGTTATACGTTTCATTTCTTCATAACCCAAGAGAAAATTAAGTTCATTATGATGTGCAAGGGAAATCAAGTCATCACAATTTTTGGACACGATACGATCATGAAACAATTTGCATTGGGTACTAAAATGATCATGTTCATTGCAAAGTTCACAAGTACGCCTAAGAAAGTTTAAAATTTCAGCACAAACATCTAGCCTTTCTTGCAACCATTTAGTTTCCAAATACTTATGCCTATTGCAAAATATGTCTTCCATGTTTGGTATGTACTTGCAAACTCTATGCACTCCACAAAAATCGACATGCTTATAAGAAACATTCTCATCATGACTAGTGCAATCATCATTAGTACTATCGATATTCAAAGAGTTCATACTAAAAACATTGCAATCATGCTCATCATTCAAAGATTGAGTGCCAAACATTTTATAGACTTCTTCTTCTAGCATTTGAGCACAATTTTCCTTTCCATCGTTCTCATGAAAGATATTAAAAAGATGAAGCGTGTGAGGCAAACTCAATTCCATTTTTTTCTAGTTTTCTTTTATAAACTAAACTAGTGCTAAAACAAGAAACAAAAGATTCGATTGCAAGATCTAAAGATATACCTTCAAGCGCTAACCTCCCCGGCAATAGCGCCAGAAAAGAGCTTGATGTCTACTACACAACCTTCTTATTATAGACGTTGTTGGGCCTCCAAGTGCAGAGGTTTGTAGGATAGTAGCAAATTTCCCTCAAGTGGATGACCTAAGGTTTATCAATCTGTGGTAGGCGTAGGATGAAGATGGTCTCTCTCAAGCAACCCTGCAACCAAATAACAAAGAGTCTCTTGTGTCCCCAACACACCCAATACAATGGTAAATTGTATAGGTGCACTAGTTCGGCAAAGAGATGGTGATACAAGTGCAATATGGATTATATATATATATATATATATATATATATATGTTTTTGTAATCTGAAAATATAAAAACAGCAAGGTAACTAATGGTAAAAGTGAGCACAAACGGTATTGCGATGCGTTGAAACAAGGCCTAGGGTTCATACTTTCACTAGTGCAAGTTCTCTCAACAATAATAACATAATTGGATCATATAACTATCCCTCAACATGCTACAAAGAGTCACTCCAAAGTCACTAAGAGCGGAGAAAAAACGAAGAGATTATGGTAGGGTACGAAACCACCTCAAAGTTATCCTTTCTAATCGATCTATTCAAGAGTCCGTAGTAAAATAACATGAAGCTATTCTTTTCGTTCGATCTATCATAGAGTTCGTACTAGAATAGCACCTTAAGATACAAATCTACCAAAACCCTAATGTCACCTAGATACTCCAATGTCACCTCAAGTATCCGTGGGTATGATTATATGATATGCATCACACAATCTCAGATTCATCTATTCAACCAACACAAAGAACTTCAAAGAGTGCCCCAAAGTTTCTACCGGAGAGTCAAGACAAAAACGTGTGCCAACCCCTATGCATAAGTTCACAGAACTCGCAAGTTGATCAGCAAAACATACATCAAGTGGATCACATGATATCCCATTGTCACCACAGATAAGCACATGCAAGACGTACATCAAGTGTTCTCAAATCCTTAAAGACTCAATCCGATAAGATAACTTCAAAGGGAAAACTCAATCCATTACAAGAGAGTAGAGGGGGAGAAACATCATAAGATCCAACTATAATAGCAAAGCTCGCGATACATCAAGATCGTACCACCTCAAGAACACGAGAGAGAGAGAGAGATCGAACACATAGCTACTGGTACATACCCTCAGCCCCGAGGGTGAACTACTCCCTCCTCATCATGGAGAGCACCGAGATGATGAATGTTGGGTTTCGGGCGGCAGACCCTTGAGGTTCGAACACTGGGGTGCGCGCGGAGATCTCTCCCCTACCGATCTACGTCCGATCCTCTCGTGCGAACTAAGATGAAAGTGATGAACAACACAAGGGACACGATGTTTATACTGGTTCGGGCCACCGTTGTGGTGTAATACCCTACTCCAGTGTGTGGTGTGGTGGATTGCCTCTGCGGCTGATGATGGGCAGTACAAGGGAAGAACAGCCTCGCAAGAGGTGTTCTTGAGCTGGTGCGATGAACTGCTAGGGTGAGTTCAGTCGCCTCTCTCTCTCTCTCTCTAGTATGGTTCTACCTGATTTTCCAGGGTTTTCGGGGGCCTCCTCTACTCTGTGGTGGCTAGCTCTATTTATAGAGGCCCTGGGCCTCTCCCCAAATAATAAGCGGGAAGGGTGCCAACAATTGGCCATTTTGAAGGGGAACATTTAGTACAAGTTATCCTGACCAAAGGTGGTCTTCGGCTGCCAAAAGCACTGGCGATGACGCCGTCTTGGGCTCCATGGTGACCTCCGTCCTGCCGTCCGGCTGGTCTTGGTCTCGTTGCACCGGAATGGTAACCTTTGCCTGATGGCTTGGCCTGTGCTTGCCCCCTTTGCACCAAAGGGGAAACAAGGACACTGCATAGGCCGGCGCCCGCCTGGTCTCGATCGTCATGGCTTGCGTCACAGGTTCCTCGCGAGGTACCCCTTGCCTTGATCTCTCCGCCTCCTCGCGAGCCTGTCTGATGAGGCTGCCTCTGAGGAAGCTTCCTGTCGTCCGCCCCACGAGGCTTGGCCCCTCGTGAGGGTCTTGAGCTTGAGCTGATGAAGATGGGCCGCGCTGGGCCCTTGCTTGAGCCACGCCGCAGGCCGCAGGCATGCACATCTGGGGACCCCCGTTCCCAGGACGCCTACAGCAGCCCCGGGCCCAAGGTGCGCGTGGGCTTGGCTTAGCAGAGAAGCGAAGGGGCGAGCGCGAAGCACCGTGGGCCCTAACATCCCGCGGCCTTGTGCGCCGCGTGGCGGTTGATTGGGCGTGGGCGTGGGCGTCTGCACTTCCCACGACGCCTCGGCAACCGCATGACTTGATAAGTCCATGCATGCAGAGAAACCGGTCATGATTACCTGCGATCGTGGTGCACGACGGTTGGCCTCCTCCGGCTTTAAGTACGGGGCTGGGCGAGCCCCTTCGACCCGTCCCTCCTTGCTGCTCCTTTCTTTCTTCTTGATTAATCATCACTCCCATGGCTCCAAAGAGATTCTCGGCCGCGGAGAAAGGAAAGGCCCCCCAGGCTGGGCCTTACTCCCCTCCGGCCAAGCGCGGCCGAGGCCGCCCTCGCAAGTATACCATGGTCCCCGTGGTGGCCTCTCGTGGCCATGGAGGCGGTTCCCGGTGCGGTGGTGAGTGCCCGGTTGCCGACGGGAGGCGCGCCGTGGGTGTGCGCCCCCCTAGGCCACACTTTTGCTCTGCGGAGGTGCTGCCGGAGTTCGTCGTGTGGTTGGCAGACCCATCCAGCACCAGGCTCCAGCTCCCCCGTTTCTTCGTAGATGAACCGCCGGCCAGCGCCCGGTGCGGCTTCTGGCTCCAGGCAGACGGATGCTGCAGCAGGGCCTCCTAGGCGTCGCTGGAGGTCTCCGTTTCTGGGAACGGGGCTCTGACACGCGGCTGGCAGACGTTTGCCCGCGCGCATGGCCTAAGTCGGTGGTGCACCCTGTACTTCAAGTTTGATGGCGACGCCACCCTCTACATGAGGGTGTTCGGGGAAGACGGTCGCCGTGCCGGGTGTTGCCCTGAAGACGACGACCGCGGCTGCCTGCCCAGCCCTGGCTCTGACCGGGATGAAGATGGCGACTGGTGTACAGGCGGCGTTGCTCGGGGTTCGCCGAGCTTCAGCGACCCCCTCTCAGGCAGCAGCTCCTCCAGCGGTGGCCGCGTCCAGCCTCCTCGCCGTCGCGCCCTCTTGGGTGAAGGTAGCGGGTCAGCCCGCCGTCGCACCCCGGTGAAGCGAGAGAAGGGATCCGCGTGAGCCCAAGGAGCAGCTCGAGCCTTCGCTGTGGGTTGGTGCAGGACGAATCGCGCCCGTTTTGTTTTCTTTCTTATCTTGCGCAAAAATAGTAAGTAATGTAGGGCCCCGTGGGGGCGTATTAGAACTGTTGCTGTTTAACCATCGCGTTGTTTCCGCTATTTCTGCGCCGTGTTTTCGCGCCGCGCTCCCATGTGCGGGAACTATTTTAGCTCGGTGGGGCTTGGCACGGTCCTTGCCTCCCGAGGCCGTGGCCTCCTCGTGTGCTTTGTGCCCTACAAGGATCAGTAGGAGGGGTAACTTATGGTCTTAGATGTGGGGGCGATCGGCCCAGGTCCTGCGCTCGTGTCACGATGCCCGTGAGGCACGGACTGGGAGGGGTGCTCCCGCAGAGGACTCGGCTAGGAAAGCTCCAAACAATCGAGGCAGAAAACACTCGCGAGGGCGCCCGCGATCCTCCCTCGCGAGACTTCGCGAGAGAAAACGAGGTGAGCGAGCGAGAAAGACAAAGAGCCACAAGCCAGGAACATCAGCAACTCCAATAAAAACTTCAAACGGGAATAAACAAGCCAACTGCAGAAAGCAAATGGGAAAGCCGCGTCCGGCACCTACTCTAGTCTTCGACGTCTTCTCACTAGCGCGGAGCTAAGTGCTGCCACCGGGCATGGGTGGGAGCCCCCGAGGCCCGAGGGCGGCACTCCGGAGACTCCGGGGCGTGTACAGCCCCACTCATTATTACGTGAGAGTGTCATGGGCGGCAAGCTTCACAGGCATTGGCCTTCTTCACAGGCACCGGGCCTTTCTTGAAACACGGTAGCTTCACAGGCGTTCGCCTTCTTCACAGGCTCCGGGCCTTTTCCAAAATGCAGCGGTTTCACAGGCATTCGCCTTCTTCACAGGCACCGGGCCTTTTCCAAAATGCAGCGGCTTCATAGGCATTTTCCTTCTTCACAGGCACCGGGCCTTTTCCAAAACGCAACGGCTTCACAGGCATTTGCCTTCTTCACAGGCACCGGGCCTTTTCCAAAACGCAACGGCTTCACAGGCATTTGCCTTCTTCACAGGCTCCGGGCCTTTTCCAAAACGCAGCGGATTCACTCAGGGGTAGAACCTCCGGAGATGTTGAATGTTCCATGGGTTCTGGATGGGTACTCCCTCCGAAGTCTCCAAGCGCATGGACCTAGGCCTGGAAACATGAACAACCTTGAACGGGCCCTCCCACATGGGAGAGAGCTTGTGCAGCCCCTCCCTGGAGATAACCCTTCTGAGCACGAGATCCCCTACCTCAAGGGTCTTGGGGCGGATGTTGCAGCCGTGGTATCGTCGTAGCGCCCGTTGATACCTTGCCACTCGCAGTGCGGCTTCCCGATGACGCTCCTCCCCTAGCACGAGATCCGTCCCCCGCATGGCGTCCCGCTGAGCCTCGTCGAATGCCAGGAGACGTGCGGAGCGACGTCTGACCTCATGTGGGAGAACAACCTCCGCTCCGTATACGAGGAAGAACAGGGTCTCGCCAGTCGGCTTGGTCGCTGTCGTGCGGATTGACCATAGCACGGACTGGAGCTCGTTGTGCCAGCCCCTGCCACAGGCCTCCAGCTTCTTCTTGAAGGTCCTAGCCTTGAGGCCCCTCAGGACCTCCGCGTTGGCTCGTTCAGCCTGGCCATTGCTCCAGGGGTGCGCTTCCGAAGCGTAGCATATCTGCCTTCCAAGGTTAGCACATTACGTTTTGAAGAGATTACTGGTGAATTGCGAACCGTTGTCAGTGATGATGCGGTTGGGCACCCCAAAACGGCTCACGAGGCCCTTGATTAACTTGACTGCCGAGCCTGCCGGGATTGTGCGGACAGCTTCTACCTCGGCCCACTTGGTGAACTTGTCCACAACGATGTAGAGGTAGTGATAGCCCCCTGGCGTCCGAGGGAACGGGCCCAGAATGTCCAACCCCCAAACTGCGAACGGCCAGGAGAGGGGTATGGTCTGCAGACCCCCCGCAGGCTGATGGATCTGTTTAGCGTGAAACTGGCAGGCCTCGCAAGCCTTCACCAGCTCAATGGCGTCGCTGAGTGCTGTGGGCCAGTAGAACCCGCTACGGAACGCCTTGCCGACGAGGGTTCGTGACGACGAGTGGTGCTCGCAGTCTTTGCTGTGTATGTCCACCAGCAGTTCCTTTCCTTGCTCCCTGGAAATGCAACGTAGGGACACATCATTTGGCCGCTTCCTGTAGAGCTCGCCATCCTGAATGCAATAAGACGTGGCCTGCCGTGCAACATGCTCCGCCTCCTCCTCGTTCTCCGGAAGAATCCCTTGCATCAGGTAGTCCTTGAGCTCTGGGATCCAACATCCCTCTTGAGGCTCCAACGCCAGGAGCAGGCATGCCCCTGATGCCGGGCTGCAGACCGGAGCTCCCGAGGCAGGCGGCTGAGGAGGCTCCACCCTTGGCCGCGCCGTGCCTAATAGCGACGGCGCCGCCGAGGGCTTGAAGAGCCGCTCCTCGAAGACGCCAGGTTCCTACAACAGCCGCCTAGATGCCCTCTTGGCAATGTCGTCGGCCTCCTGATTGGTGCCGCGAGGCACATGCTGCAGCTCTAGCCCCCAGAACTGTTTCTCCATCATGCGGACTTCAGCGAGGTAAGCTTCCATGTGCTCATCCTTCGGCTCATATACCTTGTTGGAGAAGTTAACGAGGAGCTGTGAATCGCCCTTGATGGTGAGGTGCTTTACCCCTAAGGCGATCGCGGCTTTCAAGCCTGCTATCAGGCCTTCGTATTCTGCTATGTTGTTGGAGACCTTCTCTCCGTGCTGGAAGCAGAGTTGCACAGCGTAATAGAGCTTGTCTTGGGTAGGGGACACAAGCACTGCAACAGCTCCTGCACCGTGTCAGGAGAATGCCCCATCGAAGTACATGACCTAGCCGTCCGGTGCTTCACTTCCCGGGGAAAGTGATCAGTCTTCGTCTGCCTCGAGATCTGGCGCTTCTGTCCATTCTGCCATGAAATCTGCAAGTGCGGCTCCCTTGATAACTCTGGTCGTGCTGAATTCTAGCTGAAATGCCTGTAACTCAATGTTCCATTCGGCGACCCTTCCAGCTGAGTTGGGGCTCCTGAGCACTCATTCCAAGGGGTATGCTAAGACGACCTTGATGGGATGTCCTTGGAAGTAGTGGCACAGCTTGCGCGAGGCCACTAGTAGCGTGAGGAGGAGTTTTTGAGGCATGGGATACCGTGCCCTTGCGTCCCGTAGCACCGTGCTGATGAAGTACACGGGATGGTCGACGAGGTTGAGGGTGTTGGCGCTGCTTGCGTCCTCCAGAGGTCGAGGCGTCTCTGGAGACGACGGAGCCCCCGGGGCTTGGTCACCAGAAGAGGCCTCTCCTGCCCCGGGTGCATTCTCCTGCTATGCCTGTTCCTTTCCGGCTGTGGTTGTGGCCTTCGCAAGGCCCTCCTGGCTCTGCTTTGCTTCAGTTCGAATGGTCGATGCGGCCTTGGCACAGCGCTCCTCCCTGATCGCCACCAGGGCTGTGCTGGCGGAGTAGGGGGTGGCCGCTAGGTAGAGCACCAGGGGTTCCCGAGGACGCAGAGCTACCATCACTGGCGGACTGGTAAGGTACCTCTTGAGGTCTTGGAACGCCTTGTCGGCCTCTTCAGTCCATTCGAAGGGGCCCTTTTTCTTCATCAGCTTGAACAAGGGCAGGGCTCGTTCCCCGAACTTGGAGATGAAGTGCCCCAACGTAGTCACATGCCTGGTGAGCTTCTGCATTTCCCTGAGGGTCCTTGGCGGGCTCATATCTTCAACTGCCTTGACCTTCTCTGGGTTGGCCTCGATGCCCCTGTGGGATACGAGGAAACCCAGGAGCTTGCCCGAGGGGACTCCAAATACGCACTTCTCCGGGTTGAGCCGTAGGTCCACTTCATTGAGGCTAGCAAAGGTTTCTTCCAGGTCCTGTATCAGGGTTCTTGCCTCACGAGACTTCACCCAATGTCATCGATGTAAGCTTCAGCGTTCCTCCCGAGCTGCCGGCCTAAGGCCATGTGCATCAGCCGCTAAAAGGTCGCGCCTACGTTGCGTAGCCCAAACGATATGTACGTATAGCAGTACACTCCACACGGGGTCAGGAAAGCCGTCTTCTCCATGTCTTCTACCGCCATCTTGATCTGGTGATAGCCCGAGAAGGCATCCAGGAAGTACAATAGGTCACACTCTGTGGTGGAGTCGACTATCTGGTTGATGCGGGGGAGCGGAAATGGATCCTGCGGGCAGGCCTTGTTGAGGTTAGTGAAGTCGACGCACATGCGCTTTTCCCCCCTTCTTTGGCACAACAACAGGATTAGCCAGCCAATCGGGGTAGCGGACCTCGCAGATAACCCCTGCCGCCTCAAACTTACGGGCCTCTTGAATGATGAAAGCCTATTTCTCAATAGACTGCCGCCTTGCCTTCTGCTTCACGGGGCGTACATTGGGGCACACGTTGAGGTGATGCTCAATCACTTCCCTCGGGACCCCCGCTAACTGATCTGGTTCCCACGTTAACACCTTCTTGTTCGCACGCAGGAACATGATTAGGGCCTTCTCCTGCTCGGGCTCGAGGTTGGCCCCTATGGTGAAGGTGGCGCCAGTGGACCTGTCCTCGTCGACTGGTACCTGCTTGATTTCCGCCTTGTCTTGGGTGACAGCTGCTTCTTTTTAGCCGGCGCAGCCCCTTGGGCTCAAGGGCGTCGGTGCTAGTGGGCTGCGCCACCGCGGCCACCCTAAAAACAAGTCGGAGCACCTGTAGCGCATCCCTTGTGTCTGCTGACACGGTGAGGACGCCGCTGCTCCCGGGCATCTTCATGAGGTTGTACGCCGGGTGAGTTGCTGCCATGAACCGAGCCAAGGCCGGATAGCCCAGGATGGCGTTGTAGGGGAGGCCGATAGGGGTGATGTCGAAGTCAATCAGCTCCGTGCGGAAGTTGTCGCAGGTGCCGAAGGTCACTGGGAGGCGGATCTGTCCCAAGGAGGCGGTGGAACCGGCTCTGACGCCCGAGAAAGGCCTGCTGGGTTGGAGCCGCTCCGGTGGCACATGGAGTAGGCTGAAGGCCTCCACCGAGAGCATGTTGAGGCCGGCACCACCGTCGATGAGGGTCCTGGTGACGGCTACCTGGCAGATGGTGGGGGTGCACCACATCGGGAGCGCGCCCGAACCAATGGGGTTGAAGGGGTGGTCCTCTGAGTCGTAGGTTAGATCGGCCTCGGGCGCCACCCAACCCCGGGGGGGGGGGGGGGCTTCTTGGCGCCTGGAGGCGGTGCCGATCCAGCGGGCGAACGGCTTGACGTGATGACTCGAGGGTGGTGCCTGGGAGCCACCCAGGAGAGCTGCGACGATGGGCGGCGCTGGTGCGGTGAAACGGGCGAGGAAGAGGTCGCGCAGCTCCTCCCAGGAGGTGACAGAGGCCGTCGGCAAGTGGAGGAGCCACGCGCGTGGGACGCCGGTGAGGGCCATGGGTAACCAGTTGGCTATCACCCGATCGTCGCCCCCGGCTCCGAGGACGGCCTCCTCGTACGCCAGCAGGAAAACCATTGGGTCTGTCGTGCCGTCGTAGCGCGGCGGCATCTCGGGCCTGAACTTGCATGGCCACTACACTTGCCGCAAGGCAGGGGCCAAGGCCCGGAGCCCCCTGGCCCCAGTGTCGGCATCCGTTGCTGGAGCGGGCGGCGCGTTGTCCGCCATGAGGGCGGGATGCGATGTCGGGGGAGAGCTGGTCATCAGGAGGGAGGACTCCGGCGCACCCCTACCTAGCACGCCAAATGTCAGGTTTCGGGTTCCGGCAGACCCTTGAGGTTCGAACACTGGGGTGCGCGCTCTCTCCCCTATCGATCTACATCCGATCCTCTCATGCAAACTAAGATGAAAATGATGAACAACACAAGGGACACGATGTTTATACTGGTTCGGGCCAACGTTGTGGTGTAATACTCTACTCCAGTGTGTGGTGTGGTGGATTGCCTCTGGGCTGAAGATGGACAGTACAAGGGAAGAACAACATCGCGAGAGGTGTTCTTGAGCTGGTGCGATGAACTGCTAGGGTGAGTTCAGTCGCGTCTCTCTCTCTCTGCTATGGTTCTACTAGATTTTTTGGGGTGTTCGGGGGCCTCCTCTACTCTGTGGTGGCTAGCTCTATTTATAGAGGCCCTGGGCCTCTCCCCAAATAATGAGTGGGAAGGGCGCCAACAATTGGCCATTTTGAAGGAGAACATCTAGTACGAGTTATCCTGACCAAAGGTGGTCTTCGGCTGCCAAAAGCACTGGCGATGACGCCGTCTTGGTCTCCACGGTGACCGAGGGAGTCCGGGATTAGGGGGTGTTCGGATAGCCGGACTATACCTTCAGCCGGACTCCAGGATTATGAAGATACAAGATTGAAGACTTCATCCCGTGTCCGGATGGGACTTTCCTTGACGTGAAAGGCAAGCTAGGCGATGCGGATATTCAGGATCTCCTACCATTGTAACCGACTCTATGTAACCCTAACCCTATCTGGTGTATATATAAACCGAAGGGTTGTAGTCCGTAGGCAATCAACTCCATATACAACAATCATACCGTAGGCTAACTTCTAGGGTTTAGCCTCCTTGATTTCGTGGTAGATCTACTCTTGTACTACCCATATCATCAATTTTAATCAAGCAGGACGTAGGGTTTTACCTCCATCGAGAGGGCCCGAACCTGGGTAAAACATCGTGTTCCCTGCCTCCTGTTACCATCCGGCCTAGACGCACAATTCGGGACCCCCTACACGAGATCCGCCGGTTTTGACACCGACATTGGTGCTTTCATTGAGAGTTCCTCTGTGTCGTCGCCTTTAGGCCCGATGGCTCCTTTGATCATCAACAACGATGCGGTCTAGGGTGAGACTTTTCTCCCCGGACAGATCTTCATCTTCGGTGGCTTTGCACTACGGGCCAATTCGCTTGGCCACCTGGAGAAGATCGAAAGCTACGCCCCTGGCCATCAAGTCAGGTTTGGAAGCTTAAACTACACGGGTGACTTCCGCGGAGACTTGATCTTCGACGGGTTCGAGCCACGGGCAAGCGCGCCGCACTATCTCGAGGGGCATGATCTAGCTCTGTCTCCGGACAGAGTCCTAGAGGCCGCACACGCACCGGTTCCGACCTCTAACTCGGAGCCTATTGCGCCAATCGAGGATGAGCGGTTGGACGTCACCTCGGGGGCTGCGATCTCAAAGACGATCGAGCCGAACGCCTGCCCCGCACTCTGCACGACTCGTGACTCCGAGGATCCGGACTCCTCCCTGGACTCCGAACCCCCCGCGCCCCTGCCAATCGAATCCGATCGGGCGCCGATAATGGAGTTCACCGCTGCAGACACCTTTTAGCACTCGCCTTTTGGTGACATCCTGAATTCTCCTAAGTCTCTCTCTTTATCAGGAGAGCCCTGGCCGGATTACGGTCAGCGAGGATGGGATACGGGCGATGAAGAAATTCAAAGCCCACCCACCACCCACTTGGTAGCCACTGTCGACAATTTAAACGACGTGCTCAACTTCGACTCCGGAGACATTGACAGCATGGATGACGATGCAGGAGATACCGATGAACCAATGCCCATAGGGCATTGGACAGCCACCTCATCTCACGATGTGTACATGGTGGATACCCCTAAAGGAAGCGGCAATGAGGAAACAGGGGACGGAATGGGAGATAGACCCCCCGAAAAGCAATCAAAACGTCGGCGTAAACGCCGACCCAAGGCCCGCCTCAATAAAAACCCAGCCATAGAGTAGGACGAGCAGGCCTTAGAGCAACCGTCCAAACATGGCAACGCGGATGGAGAAACTGAACATCCCTCCTCTGGCGAAAACGGCATTCCGGACGACCTCACGTCGGATAAACCTATGGAGCAGAAGAATCTCCACGAGAGGCTCGTTGCAACTGCATGCAGCCTAAAAAAGCAGAAGCGGAAGCTAAAAACAGCGGAAGATGCACTCCGGATTAGATGGAGCAAAGTAATCAATACCGCAGATAAATACGGCGACAGTCGCCGCACTAAAAGCTATCTGAAAAGAAAGCTACTGCCTGAATTCGACGAAGAGGCCCTAGAGCCCTCGCATTCAAAAAATGAGAAAGCCACACGGTCGGATAGACGACCCCATAAAGCAGCAAGCGGCGCCGCACTTAAATCGGCATGCGACCCACTTAAGGATTTGCATCATGGCCCAGTCAGGTCCATTTATGGGCCAAGAAAGCGAGCTCTCGTAAGCAATGCTATGAAGCCATCATCAGAATCCGGCACACCCAAATACAGGGGAGCCGCACACCCTCTATGTTTCACCGATGAGGTCCTGGACTATGAATTTCCAGCGGGATTCAAACCCGTAAACATAGAGGCATATGATGGAACAACAGACCCTGGAGTTTGGATCGAGGATTATATCCTCCACATACACATGGCTAGAGGAGATGATCTCCACGCCATAAAATATTTACCCCTTAAGCTTAAAGGGCCAGCCCGGCATTGGCTTAAAAGCCTTCCCGAAAACACAATTGGAAGCTGGGAAGAGCTCGAGGATGCTTTCCGAGCAAACTTTCAAGGGACCTATGTCCGCCCTCCAGATGCAGACGATCTTAGTCACATAACTCAACAACCCGGAGAATCAGCTCGGCAGTTCTGGAATAGATTCCTCACTAAAAAGAATCAGATAGTCGACTGGCCAGACGCCGAAGCCTTAGCAGCTTTCAGGCATAACGTCCGAGACGAATGGCTCGCCAGACACCTCGGCCAAGAAAAGCCAAGAACAATGGCCGCACTAACAAACCTCATGACCCGCTTTTGTGCAGGGGAGGACAACTGGTTGGCAAGGTGCAGCCCCAGCGACCCAAGTACATCCGAAACTAGGGATGGAAACGGAAAACCGCGACGCAACAAGGACCGTCGCCGGACTAAGGACAAAAGTCCGAAGAGCACGGCAGTCAATGCCGGATTCAAAGGCTCACGACAAAATCAGTTAACATCGCCCCCCAGGATAATAGGGACGATCCATCCAACCTAAATAAAATCCTGGACAGGATATGTCAGATACACAGTACTCCCAGGAAGCCTGCTAACCATACCCACAGAGACTGTTGGGTTTTCAAACAATCCGGCAGACTCAATGCCGAACACAAGGGGCTCGACACACCAAGCGAAGACGAGGACGAACCCCGAAAGCAGAGCACCAGGAAACAAAAGAACTTCCCACAAGAAGTAAAAACAGTGAACTTACTTCACATAACAAAACGTGCGGCGCCCGCAAAGGTAAGCACCACACGGCCCATCCCCAAAGGGTCCAGCCACTGGTTGTCAAAACCGATCATCTTCGATCAGCTAGATTATTCTAGAAATATCAAGAATGCAGGCTGGACTGCCTTGATACTCGATTCAATAATTGGCGGACTCCAGTTTTCAAATGTCCTCATGGACGGCGGCAGTGGACTAAACCTGATACATCAGGATACAATCTAGCACATGGGGATAAACCCAACAGGAATCCGCCGCAGCAAAACCTCCTTTCAAGGGGTAATACCTGGTCCGGACACCCATTGTATGGGTTTTCTCCGGCTCGAAGTCATATTCGGCTCTGCCGATAACTTCCGCCGCGAAAAGCTGACCTTCCATATTGTCCCGTTCTCAAGTCGCCATCAAGCACTACTGGGACGCGAAGCTTTCGCTCGCTTTAACGCAATACCGCATTATGCCTCTCTTATGCTTAAGATGCCCGGTCCATGAGGCATCATCTCTTTGAAGGGGAAGCACTAAAGCGCGCCTCCCCAAGCGGAGGACTGTGCGGCCGCTTTTGTCGGATCACGGGTTCCGGCAGACCCTTAAGGTTCGAACACTGGGGTGCGCGCGGAGATCACGCCTTCTACCTCCCCGTCTCACAAAGATCTAACTACTAAAGGAACTGCACGAGAGACACAAGGTTTATACTGGTTTGGGCCACCGTTGTGGTGTAATACCCTACTCCAGTGTGTGGTGGGTGGATTGCCTCTTGGGGCTGATGATGATGAACGGTACAAGGAAGAACAGCCTCGCGAGGGCCTGTTCTTGGCTGGGGCGATGAGCTGCTAGGAGGAGTTCAGTCACCCTCTCACTCTCTCTCTACTTGCGAACCGAACGAACCCACCCGAACCAATCCCCTTGCTATGCGGGTGGCCGGTCCTATTTATAGGCAAAGGCCCTGGGCCTCTTCCCAAATATTGAGCGGGAAGGGCGCCAACAATTGGCCAATTCGAAGGGGAACATCTAGTACACTTATCCTGACTAAAGTTGGTCTTCGCCTGCGAAAGGCTCTGCGGTGACGCCATGCTGGGCTCCATGGTGACCTTCGTCTCGTAGTCCGCCTGGTCTTGGTCTCGTTGCACTAAAATGGCAACCTTTGCCTGATGCCTCGGTACTCCGCGGCTGCGCTTGCCCCCTTTGCACCAAAGAGGAAAGAAGGACGCTGCGCGCGCTCGTGCCCGCCTGGCACCTTCGGTCGTCATGGCTTGCGTCATGGGCACCTCGTGAGGTACCCCGCCTTGATTTCTCCACCTCCTCACGAGCCAGCCTGAGGAGGCTGCGCCTGAGGATGCGCCGTGTCGTCCGCCCCGCGAGGCTTGGCCCCTCGCGAGGGTCTTGAGTGTTGTGTTGATGAAGATGGGCCATGCTGGGCCTCCTTTGAGCCATGCCGCAGGCCGCAGGCAGGCAAGTCTGGGGACCCCCGTTCCCAGAACGCCGACAGCTTTGAGAGCCCCACAGCAAAATGGCCTCACCGGCCAAAAAACTTCGAAATAGGTCATTCAAGACCACGAACACGGATAGACGAGTTCGATGCAAAATCATCATTGATGCAGGCTTAGTGGCCATATACCCCCGCTCTAGGGGCTCCATGCATATACAATAAGAGACAATAAAGCTCAATCTTATATATTTTACTTTATACTTTGTTTATTTTAAACTTTTTCGGCACGACCCGTTTTCAACTCAGTTCCTCTCTTTTACAGATGAACGTCGTGCGGTGCCCGTCCAGGATACGGCACAACGGAGACACATGCACAGACGTGCAGTAGGGACCCGTCCTAAAGGATTCTTTTTAGATTAAGACCCTGCGTAAACCTTTTTTACTGTCTCTTGTTGCTACACATCCCCTGGTTTTTTCTGATATAACCAAGGAGGAGGCTGGCGTCTTGGCATGTGGCCACGTTAGAATTTTTGCACGTACCTGGAAACTAGGGGCTTTTTTAATAAACAGTGTTGTTTCGCCCGCACTCATAAAGACCGAATACCTTAGGGAGTGTTCGGCGTCGCGAGTTTTGGCATTATATGCATCAGCTCCGAATCATGTCTTTGGTCAAATGTTGGGTTGCCCGGCTCCTGAGTTCGGCTACCTTACGTTCCGCTCTATCGGCTAAGGTAGCACCAGGAGAACTACTGCGATTGTGCCCCGGTTCGGCCGGGCGAGCATCTTAGTAGAGAAAGCTGAAAACTGACTGTCACGATGTAGCGTGAGACTGGTCAGCCACTCGATGACCTATCAGTATCTATCGGATTCCTCTGCTTTAACGAAGGGCTGCTTCCCGGTCAGTCACATACGTGCCCCGAACTTGGATGAGCGCAGTCGCCACAAAGGAGCTACCTAAATAGTCTCACTGTCAAGCTCCTATGGCTAAGTGAAAGTGTTAAAGCCTTATAGTCCGGTTGCCTGGCCCGCTGCGCTATCACCTCCTTTGTAGGACCAAGACGTTGGGTTAAGTGTGAAAATGTGTCTTCTGCGAGCACCCCCGCACTATGTGCGCGGGGGCTGAAGCCAACGACTGCCATCTTTCAGATTATATATATATATATATATATTAAAACAGCCGCACAGGAGGTGTTCCCAATACTTGAAGGCACAAGTATAAAAAGGCCACTACAATTTATCAAAATATTACTTTATAATTACATATGCTATCATAACATAGCATCTTTCGAGCACTGCATCTCTATTACACGAGCGCCTTCAAGGACTTCCTGAAAATAGTGCTCGGAGGGTACTCGGCTTTTGTCGGAATCTCGGGACACAACAACAGTGGTCTCCATCTCTGCCCAGTATGTCTTAACACGGGCAAGAGCCATCCTTGCGCCCTCTATGCATGCTGACCTCTTCATTGCATTTATACGCGGCACCGCGTCAAGGAATTGCTGCACCAAGCTGAAATAACTCTTCGGCTCCGATCTCCCCGGCCACAGATGACCCATGACGTACTTCATGGTGAGTCCGGACAACCTATTCAGTTCGGCCCATTGACCAAACGACCGTCCACTGCCAGCGGACGCTCTTGATTGTGAAACTGTGACCAGAAAAGCTTTTCCACTTCGCGATCTTTCTGATCTCGAAAGTGTTCGGTCACATCAGCAGCACTCGTTGCCAAATCCAGATAGGTATCCTCCACACTCCACATCCGGTCCAACGAAGAAAACTTCGGATCACAAAATTTCCTTCGCAGCATAAAGGGCTTTCCAGCCGCGATCTGTTCGGCCTGACGCAGCTCCTCCCTTGCAGCTCTCATCGCAGAGCGCGCGTCCTTGGCATTGGCAATGGCCTTCTCTAAGTCCGTCTGTTTCGCCTGGTCTTCTTTTTCAAGAAGTCTGCAATGGTCTGTAGCGCTTTTTAACTTTTTGGCCATTTCGGCCATCTCTTCCTTGCTTCGGCAATGAGCAGCCTGTTCGGCTCCCAGCTCTTCAAGGGCTTTCTTGGCAGCCGCATCACTTTCTCTGGCTTGTTCTTTAGCTCGGGCAAGTTCTGCCGTAAGACTCTGCACGACGGCCGCACCATCTGCGTCAAGCACACACATCGTAAGACACAGGCATAAAACTGTTCTTACCTGATGCCGCCCGAGGAATTACATACATTGAGCCTCATCAAGCCGCTTGTTGACAAGCGTGATGTCGGCATCTGCCACGTTCAGTTGCCGCTTTAGTTCGGCAAAATTGTCAGTTCGGCTCGATTCCGGACACAATGCCGCCTACATTCAAAGGCGACATCTTAGACCTGGGATTATGATCCTCCGCGTGCCGTCATTTCTTGACGACGCGCAGAGTCTCAGGGGCTACTATCTACACAGGGCGCATCTTATTCATGCGCAACTGACAAAAGTGTACATTATCTAATGTACCTCGAAACCCGTCAGTAAACTTTTGACGGCCTCATGCAATCCACTCTCTACGGACAAAATCCTTTCAATCACCGTGCCCATCAATGCGCGGTGCTCCTCTGAGATAGAAGCTCGCCCCAGCAGAATCTTTAGTTCCTCCGGCCGAGCACCAGACGGTGCGGGGCTCGTCGTCATGGCTTGCGTCACGGGCACCTCGTGAGGTACCCCGCCTTGATTTCTCCGCCTCCTCACGAGCCAGCCTGAGGAGGCTGCGCCTGAGGATGCGCCGTGTCGTCCGCCCCGGGAGGCTTGGCCCCTCGCGAGGGTCTTGAGTCTTGTGTTGATGAAGATGGGCCATGCTGGGCCTCCTTTGAGCCACGCCGCAGGCCATAGGCAGGCAAGTCTGGGGACCCCCGTTCCCAGAACGCCGACAGTAGCCCCCGGGCCCAAGGCGCGCATGGACTTGGCCGTGCCGAGAGGCGAAAGGGCAAGGGCGAAGTGCCGCGGGCTCTAACAGCCTGCGGCCTTGGGCGCCGCATGGCTGTTGATTGGACGCAAGTGCTTCAGCAACCGCGCAGGTTGGTAAAGGAGCGGCATCTGCCCAGACTTCGCCTTTTGCTTTCTCTGGTCGCTGCTCAGATCCCCTTTCTTGCGCCTTCCCTTTCTTCTTCCAAACTTCTAGATCTACTCCAGCTGCGCGACCTAGGAAGCCATGGCGCCTCGCCAGCCTCCGGCCGAAGCTTGGTATTCTCCTGCTCTGGACTTGCCGAATGTGTCCAAGGCGAGCCTTGCCCGGCTGCGCCGGATGGCGGCGGTGCAGGGCATCAACGGGACGAAGGTGTTCAAGACCGGCTCCGCCACCCCTGAGGGCCGAGGGAGCACCTTTTATCCTCTCTTTGTAAGCTCCATTGCTGCGGGCCTGGTGCCTCCCTTCTCCGAGTTCTTCTTCTCTGTCCTCCGCCATTACAACTTGCAGGCTCTGCATCTCCACCCCAACTCTGTCCTTCTTCTGGCGATCTTCGCTTACTACTGCGAGGCCCACGTAGGGATGCAGCCTTCGGTGGCCTTGCTGCGCCACTACTTCTCCCTCCGAGTCACCAGCAGCTCTCCTTCTGCGTGCGCGGGCTTTGTCGCGTATGGTGGCACCATTGCCATCTCGAATCCCGGGAAGAGGATTGAGGGCTTCAGGAGCAAGTGGGTCTTGGCAAATGCCGGGCGCATCCACCCTTGGCTGATCTTGCCCGCGGAGCAGCCCGTGAGCTCCAGCAACTGGTGCCGAGCGGAGCTCACGGACCCCCGCGTGAAACTGGTGTTGGAGAAGATGGACGCGGACCTGAGGCCGGCCAGCATGGCGGCGGCGAAGTTGACCAGTGCGTCGTTGCTGAAGGAGTTCCTGGAGCACCAGCTGGCTCCGCTCCGGCGGTACCCTTCTCCAATGTGGAGGCCTCATCCGAGCCCCGAGGCCGTGGACGAAGAGGATGCGACCGCAGTTCTCCAATCTCTGGTTGGGGGCGAGGTGGCAAGGTTGAAGGGCGCTCCCAAGCCCTTGTTCCTTCGCGACGACTAGGAGCAGGTGGTGAAGTCCATGCCTGTTTTTAACGGGGACGGGCTTGTGCCCGTGGCGGCTTCCGAAGGACCGGTGGATGTGCCTTCCGGCGACTCCAGCAATGAGGAGGAGGAAGAGGAGCGGGGAGAGGGGCCCGACTCTGGGGCGACTGATGGAGAGTCGAGGGCTCCCCTCTCCCGGCGCGGGTCCCGCACTCTCCGCCTTCCGCCGAGCGATGATGATGATGATGACGATGACGTTCTGGGTAGCGGGAGCTCGCCCACGATCCCGAAGAGGGGCAGGACCGGGTCGATCCCCCGCGGGTCCGTCCTGACTCTGGGGCATACCGTGGACGCGCCTTCTGCTTCTGAGGTCGACCCTTCCAGCTGGCTGTCAGGCTTCAAGTTGGGTCGGAGGCTGCCCGAGCTCACCGGCGATGACCCGTAAGTGCTTGATCCTTGATCTTTTGTTTCTCGTTCCGCCGATGAGGCTTGATGATTGCTTCTCTTGAATAGGCTGGCGCCAGCGGCGAAGAAGCCGAAGGGAGCCCCCGAGGCCCCATCTGCGGCGACACCTCCGCCTATAGGGGAGGGAGATCGTGACGCGCGGGCCTCTCCTGCCCGCTCATCCTTGCGAGGCTTGGCTGAGCTGGCTGGGGCGAGCCCAGCCCCCATGGCTCGAACGACTCCCGAGGCGCCCTCGTCTGGCGCCGCTGCTACGGCTGTGGAGGCGCAGCGGACTCCTCCTCGGGACACTGCGGCCTCGCCGCCGCTACTATCTCCTCCCGTTCCACCGACTGTTGCTTCCCCAACTCCTCCTGTTGTCTTGGAGCGCACCGATGTCTCTCCACCTTCTTCTTCCATCCTGGAGCGTGCCGTTGCTAAACTGGACCGGCTACGGCAGGATCTTCTCGGCGCCGACCCTCGCCTGGTGGCCGGGCGCCTGAAACTGGCTTCGGGGTGGATTCGCTCTGATGCTTCGATTCGGGCAGCATTGGTTCAGGCCTCAACGGCCTGTGACGGAGAGAGGGAGGCCACCCTCGAGGCGAAGGCTGCCCGAGATGCGGCCCTGGGAGAGGTGGTTGAAGTCCGCAGTCGTTGTAAGGCGCTGGAGGACGAGCTGCAAGGCCTGGGGGACTAGCTCGCGAAGGAGGTTCGTCTTTGCCAGGAACAAGAAGAAGGCATGAGGCTCGCGAGGTGGCCATCGAGGGCCGGGAGGCCAAGCTCAAGAAGCGCCGCGACCGTCTAAGTGCACTGGGGGAGGAGCTGGAGGCGACGAGGGTCGACCTGGACAGCAAGGCCAAGGTTCTTGCCGAGGATCGCGTGGCCTTCGCAGAGATGGAGAAAGATGCCCGCGCTTCGCTGAAGACGCTTTACGAGAGCGGCTGGACAGCCCGCTAGCCGGTGATGGTGATGGCCCGGCCAAGATGCTTCCTTTCCTGGTTAAGGCCCTTGGGGACGTCGCCCTTGGCATCGGCCCCACGGCCGAGGCCGAGGCGCGCGTCCTGTCTTCTGCTGCGCTGACGCGGGTCTTCGCCCACATCTACCTTCGTGATCGCAACGCCGACCTCGATGGCCTGCTAGAATCGGTGAGCGGCGAGGGTGCTATCGCCGCTGTTGAAGCCGTGAAGGGGCGCGCACAGGCGCTGCTGGGGAAGTTCCGGGCCTTTAGCACCAAGCCAAAGCAAGGCGCTGCCGGCCCTGCTGCTCCACGAGGCGAAGCCACTCCGCACAGCTTCACCGCCAACAAGTGAGTCCGTTCCATCCCTGTTCTTCTTTCAATTCCTGCACATGCATCATGCCTCGGGGAGGCATTTAAACTTGCGTTTGGTACTGAGACGACAGTATGGGTTGTAATATTTGCTTTTAAATTCCTTGAATTTTATGTTTTTCTTCCCTACTTGCTTGTGTTCTACGCCGGCAGAGCCCGGCCCCGCGCGTGCCTCACCCAGCATTAGCCCCGACCGGAAACCAGGACGGGACCAAAGGAGTGAGGGGCTACGTGACAAGTTAGGCTCCTGAGTCGCGATGCTCAGGAGTCCCCCTTGGCGTGCGAACAACAAGTAGGGAGGCGCGATGTAGGTGTATCTTCCGTTCTACGTCTGCAGAGCCCGGCTCCGCGCGTACCTCACCCAGCATAGCCTTTTGGAACTAAGGAGTGAGGGGCTATGGAGCCAGTTAGGCTCCTGAGTCGCGATGCTCAGGAGCCCCCCTTAACGTGCAAACAGCGGGTGATGAGGTGCAATGTAAGCGGGGCTACCGTTCTACGTCTGGAGAGCCCGGCCCCGCGCGTACCTCACCCAGCATAGCCTTTCGGAACTAAGGAGTGAGGGGCTACGGGACCAGTTAGGCCCCTGAGTCGCGATGCTCAGGGGTCCCCCTTGACGCGCAAATGGCCTTCATACCTTGGCTCCTCTTAGGGAGAGACGCGCGACGAACCAGGCCCGAGGGGCCTGGCTGGGCGACGTACGTCTGGGCATGACCCAGTCGTAGCCCTCGTGCCTAGCCCCCTCGCGCGGCACTCCCGAGGGGAGGCGTTGCGATGAGGCCAGCTACTGAGCTCTGGGCTCCCTGAGGTTATGCGGCCTGGAGGCCACCCCCAGTTGTTTATCACCAGCGCAGAGCATAGCGCTTTCGTATGTGTACGGGCATAGCCGCTCCTCGGCAGTGTCGTCAGCCAGCGCGGAGCATGGTGCTTCCGCTGGTACGTGGGAGGGGGCTCCCCTCCGGGAGGAGCCCCCGGGGCGTGTACAGCCCCGCCCTGACACGTGGCCAGCACGGTAGGGCTAGGTGAGGTGTATCTGGGCACCCGTGAGCCAGCGCGGGACTCACGAGGCCCTACCTCTAGGTGGGTTGCGCCTGGCACTGGGCCATATCTTGAGATGTGTCCCTACAAAATTTGGTTAGATGCCGGTACTCTACGTCCTCGGGTCCCGGCCCTCGAGCTTGTCTCAGCCGTCGCTGGTATGCCAGGTCGCGATGCCGTGGACAAGGCCAGAGGGTGAGGGCTGGAGAGCCAGTAAGAGCCCTGAGTCGCGATGCTCAGGCACCCCCCCTTTAACGTGCAAGTAGCCGACATGGAGAAGAAAGGATGCCGCGGACAGGCATCAAGCAATCAAGCGTGATAGGCGAATGCATAATCGGAAATAAATGCGAGGGATATACACGCCGCTGGGCCTAGCCTGAGCGGCTTGGGGATGATGCAGCCCGAGGGGCGCCCCCATCAAGGCAAACTAACGACCGAAAAATAAAAGGGGATACATGCCGCAGGGACGGACCCACGCGGCCTGGGTGTGATGCGACCCTGGGAGGGTGCTCCCAGCTGGGAATGAAGCTTGAAATATGTCACCTGAGGATGTCGTCGGCGAAGTGGCGTTGGTGCAGCAGACTCGGTGGGCTGCGGAGGCTGATCCTCACGAGCCCCCAGGCCCCGAGGCCTCGGGAGGCTCTGGAGGCACTGGTGACTCCTCGCGAGCTGTCTTCATCTCCGCCAAGGCCGCGGAACGCCTGTCTTCCTGAGCCTCCATGATACCCTGAAGGAAATATGCCCTAGAGGCAATAATAAAGTTATTATTTATTTCCTTATATCATGATAAATGTTTATTATTCATGCTAGAATTGTATTAACCGGAAACATAATACATGTGTGAATACATAGACAAACAGAGTGTCACTAGTATGCCTCTACTTGACTAGCTCGTTAATCAAAGATGGTTATGTTTCCTAACCATGAACAAAGAGTTGTTATTTGATTAACGAGGTCACATCATTAGTTGAATGATCTGATTGACATGACCCATTCCATTAGCTTAGCACCCGATCGTTTAGTATGTTGCTATTGCTTTCTTCATGACTTATACATGTTCCTATAACTATGAGATTATGCAACTCCCGTTTACCGGAGGAACACTTTGGGTACTACCAAACGTCACAACGTAACTGGGTGATTATAAAGGAGTACTACAGGTGTCTCCAATGGTAGATGTTGGGTTGGCGTATTTCGAGATTAGGGTTTGTCACTCCGATTGTCGGAGAGGTATCTCTGGGCCCTCTCGGTAATACACATCACATAAGCCTTGCAAGCATAATAACTAAGATGTTAGTTATGAGATGATGTATTACGGAACGAGTAAAGAGACTTGCCAGTAACGAGATTGAACTAGGTATTGGATACCGACGATCGAATCTCGGGCAAGTAACATACCGATGACAAAGGGAACAACGTATGTTGTTATGCGGTCTGACCGATAAAGATCTTCGTAGAATATATAGGAGCCAATATGGGCATCCAGGTCCCGCTATTGGTTATTGACCGGAGACGTGTCTCGGTCATGTCTACATTGTTCTCGAACCGTAGGGTCCGCACGCTTAACGTTACGATGACAGTTATTATGAGTTTATGCATTTTGATGTACCGAAGGTTGTTCGGAGTCCCGGATGTGATCACGGACATGACGAGGAGTCTCGAAATGGTCGAGACATAAAGATTGATATATTGGAAGCCTATGTTTGGACATCGGAAGTGTTCCGGGTGAAATCGGGATTTTACCGGATTACCGGGAGGGTTACCGGAACCCCCCGGGAACCAAATGGGCCAATATGGGCCTTAGTGGAAAGGTGAGAGGGCAGCCCACATAGGGCTGCGCCTCCCCCCCTCTCCCTAGTCCTATTAGGACTAGGAGAGGGGCCGGCCACCTCTCTCTCTCTCCCCTTTAAAGGATTCCTAGTTGGACTAGGATTGGAGGGGGGAGTCCTACTCCCGGTAGGAGTAGGACTCCTCCTGCGCCTCCCTCTCTTTGGCCGGCCAGCCTCCCTCCCTCCATCCTTTATATACGGGGGCAGGGGACACCCCAAGACACACAACTTGATCCTTGAGATCGTTCCTTAGCCGTGTGCGGTGCCCCCTGCCACCAAATTCCACCTCGATCATACCGTTGTAGTGCTTGGGCGAAGCCCTGCGTCGGTAGTACATCAAGATCGTCACCACGCCGTCGTGCTAACGGAACTCTTCCTCGACGCTTTGCTGGATCGGAGCCCGAGGAACGTCATCGAGCTGAACGTGTGCTAAGAACTCGGAGGTGCCGAAGTAACGGTGCTTGGATCGGTCGGATCGGGAAGAAGACGTACGACTACTTCCTCTACGTTGTGTGATCGCTTCCGCAGTCGGTCTGCGTTGGTACGTAGACAACACTCTCCCCTCTCGTTGCTGTGCATCACCATGATCTTGCGTGTGCGTAGGAAATTTTTTGAAATTACTGCGTTCCCCAACAGTGGTATCAGAGCCTAGGTTTTATGGTTTGATGTTATATGCACGAGTAGAACACAAGTGAGTTGTGGGCGATACAAGTCATACTGCCTACCAGCATGTCATACTTTGGTTCGGCGGTATTGTTGGTTGAGACGATCCGGACCAACCTTACGCGTACTCTTACGCGAGACCGGTTCCCTCGACGTGCTTTGCACATAGATGGCTTGCGGAAGACTGTCTCTCCAACTTTAGTTGAACCAAGTGTGACTACGCCCGGTCCTTGAGAAGGTTAAAACGGAGTCTATTTGACGAACTATCGTTGTGGTTTTGATGCGTAGGTGAGATGAGTTCTTACTTAAGCCCGTAGCAGCCACGTAAAACTTGCAACAACAAAGTAGAGGACGTCTAACTTGTTTTTGCAGGGTATGTTGTGATGTGATATGGTCAAGGCATGATGCTGATTTTATTGTATGAGATGATCATGTTTTGTAACTAAGTTACCGGCAACTGGCAGGAGCCATATGGTTGTCGCTTTATTGTATGCAATGCAATCGCGATGTAATGCTTTACTTTATTACTAAGCGGTAGTGATAGTCGTGGAAGCATAAGATTGGCGAGACGACAACGATGCTACGACGGAGATCAAGGTGTCGCGCCGGTGACGATGGTGATCATGATGGTGCTTCGGAGATGGAGATCACAAAGCACAAGATGATGATGGCCATATCATATCACTTATATTGATTGCATGTGATGTTTATCCTTTTATGCATCTTATCTTGCTTTGATTGACGGTAGCATTATAAGATGATCTCTCACTAAATTATCAAGAAGTGTTCTCCCTGAGTATGCACCGTTGCAAAAGTTCTTCGTGCTGAGACACCACGTGATGATCGGGTGTGATAGGCTCTACGTTCAAATACAACGGGTGCAAAACAGTTGCACACGCGGAATACTCAGGTTATACTTGACGAGCCAAGCATATACAGATATGGCCTCGGAACACGGAGACCGAAAGGTCGAGCGTGAATCATATAGTAGATATGATCAACATAACGATGTTCACCATTGAAAACTACTCCATCTCACGTGATGATCGGTTATGGTTTAGTTGATTTGGATCACGTGATCACTTAGAGGATTAGAGGGATATCTATCTAAGTGGGAGTTCTTAAGTAATATGATTAATTGAACTTAAATTTATCATGAACTTAGTCCTAGTAGTATTTTGCAAATTATGTTGTAGATCAATAGCTCGCGTTGTTGCTTCCCTGTGTTTATTTTGATATGTTCCTAGAGAAAATTGTGTTGAAAGATGTTAGTAGCAATGATGCGGATTGGATCCGTGATCTGAGGTTTATCCTCATTGCTGCACAGAAGAATTATGTCCTTGATGCACCACTAGGTGACAGACCTATTGCAGGAGCAGATGCAGACGTTATGAACGTTTGGCTAGCTCAATATGATGACTACTTGATAGTTTAGTGCACCATGCTTAATGGCTTAGAACCGGGACTTCAAAGACGTTTTGAACGTCATGGACCATATGAGATGTTCCAGGAGTTGAAGATAATATTTCAAGCAAATACCCGAGTTGAGAGATATGAAGTCTCCAATAAGTTCTATAGCTAAAAGATGGAGGAGAATCGCTCAACTAGTGAGCATGTGCTCAGATTGTCTGGGTACTACAATCGCTTGAATCAAGTGGGAGTTAATCTTCCAGATAAGATAGTGATTGACAGAATTCTCTAGTCACCATGACCAAGTTAGTAGAACTTCGTGATGAACTATAATATGCAAGGGATGACAAAAGTAATTCCTAAGCTCTTCGTGATGCTGAAATCAACGAAGGTAGAAATCAAGAAAAACATCAAGTGTTGATGGTTGACAAGACCACTAGTTTCAAGAAAAGGGCAAAGGGAAGAAGGGGAACTTCAAGAAGAACGGCAAGCAAGTTGCTGCTCAAGTGAAGAAGCCCAAGTCTGATCCTAAGCCTGAGACTAAGTGCTTCTACTGCAAAGGGACTGGTCACTGGAAGCGGAACTACCCCAAATGATTGGCGGATAAGAAGGATGGCAAAGTAAACATAAGTATATTTGATATACATGTTATTGATGTGTACTTTACTAGTGTTTATAGCAACCCCTAAGTATTTGATACTAGTTCAGTTGCTAAGATTAGTAACTCGAAATGGGAGTTGCAGAATAAACAGAGACTAGTTAAGGGTAAAGTGACGATGTGTGTTGGAAGTGGTTCCAAGATTGATATGATCATCATCGCACACTCCCCTATACTTTCGGGATTAGTGTTGAACCTAAATAAGTGTTATTTGGTGTTTGTGTTGAGCATAAATATGATTTGATCATGTTTATTGTAATACGGTTATTCATTTAAGTAAAAGAATAAATTGTTGTTCTGTTTACATGAATAAAACCTTATATGGTTACACACCCAATGAAAAGAGTTCATTGGATCTCGATCTTAATGATACACATATTCATAATATTGAAACCAAAAGATGCAAAGTTAATAATGATAGTGCAACTTATTTGTGGCACTGCTGTTTAGGTCATATTGGTATAAAGCGCATGAAGAAACTCCATGCTGATGGGCTTTCGGAATCACTTGATTATGAATCACTTGATGCTTGCGAACCATGCCTATTGGGCAAGATGACTAAAACACCGTTCTCCGGAACAATGGAGCGAGAAAAGATTTGTTGGAAATCATACATACTGATGTATGTGGTCCGATGAATATTGAGGCTCGCGACGGGTATCATTATTTTCTGATCTTCACAAATGATTTGAGCAGATATGAGTATATCTACTTGATGAAACATAAGTCTGAAACATTTGAAAAGTTCAAAGAATTTCAGAGTGAAGTGAAAAACATCGTGACAAGAAAATAAAGTTTCTACGATCTGATCGCGGAGACAAATATTTGAGTTACAAGTTTGGTCTTCAGTTAAAACAATGTGAAATAGTTTCACTACTCACGCCACCTGGAACACCACATCATAATGGTGTGTCCGAACGTCATAACCGTACTTTATTGGATATAGTGCAATCTATGATGTCTCTTACCGATTTACCACTATTGTTTTTGGGGTCATGCATTAGAGACAGCTGCATTCACGTTAGAAAGGGGCACCATCTATATCCGTCGAGACAACGCCTTATGAACTATGGTTTGGCAAGAAACCAAAGTTGTCGTTTCTTAAAGTTTGGGGTTGCGATGCTTATATGAAAAAATTTCATCCTGATAAGCTCAAAACTCAAATCGGAGAAGTGCATCTTCATAGGATATCCAAAGGAAACTATTGGATACACCTTCTATCACAGATCCGAAGGCAAGACTTTTGTTGCTAAATTCGGAAACTTTCTGGAGAAGGAGTTTCTCTCGAAAGAAGTGAGTGGGAGGAAAGTAGAACTTGACCAGGTAACTGTACCTGCTCCCTTATTGGAAAGTAGTACATCACAGAAAAATGTTTCTGTGACACCTACACCAGTTAGTGAGGAAGCTAATGATGATGATCATGAAACTTCAGAACAAGAAACTACTGAACCTCGTAGATCAACCAGAGTAAGATCCGTGCCAGAGTGGTACGGTAATCCTGTTCTGGAAGTCATGCTACTAGATCATGATGATCCTACGAACTATGAAGAAGCGATGGTGAGCCCAGATTCCGCAAAGTGGCTTGAAGCCATGAAATCTGAGATATGATCCATGTATGAGAACAAAGTATGGACTTTGGTTGACTTGCCCGATGATCGGCAAGCCATAGAAAATAAATGGATCTTCAAGAGGAAGACGGACGCTGATAGTAGAGTTACTATCTAGAAAGCTAGAATTGTCGCAAAAGGTTTTCGACAAGTTCAAGGTGTTGACTACGATGAGATTTTCTCACTCGCATCTATGCTTAAGTCTGTCCGAATCATGTTAGCAATTGCCGCATTTTATGAAATCTGGCAAATGGATAAACAAAACTGCATTCCTTAAAGGATTTGCTAAAGAAAAGTTGTATACGATGCAACTAGAAGGTTTTGTCGATCCTAAAGGTGTTAACTAAATATGCAAGCTCCAGCGATCTATCTGTGGACTGGTGCAAACATCTCGGAGTTGGAATATACGCTTTGATGAGTTGATCAAAGCATATAGTTTTATACAGACTTGCGGTGAAGCCTGTATTTACGAGAAAGTGAGTGGGAGCACTACAGCATTTCTGATAAGTATATGTGAATGACATATTGTTGATCGGAAATAATGTAGAATTATTCTGTAAAGCATAAAAGGAGTGTTTGAAAGGAGTTTTTCAAAGAAAGACTTCGGTAAAGCTGCTTACATATTGAGCTTCAAGATCTATAGAGATAGATCAAGACGCTTGATAAGTTTTTCAATAAGTACATACCTTGACAAGATTTTGAAGTAGTTCAAAATGGAACAGTCAAAGAAAAAGTTTCTTGCCTGTGTTACAAGGTGTGAAGTTGAGTAAAGACTCAAAGCCCGACCACGGCAGAAGATAGAAAGAGAATGAAAGTCATTCCCTATGCCTCATTCATAGGTTCTATAAAGTATGCCATGCTGTGTATCAGATCTATTGTATACCCTGCACTGATTTGGCAAGGGAGTACAATAGTGATCTAGGAGTAGATCACTGGACATCGGTCAGAATTATCCTTAGTGAAATAAGGATATGTTTCTCGATTATGGACGTGACAAAAAGGTTCGTCGTAAAGGTTTACGTCGATGCAAGTTTTTGACACTGATCCAGATGAATCTAAAGTCTCAATCTGGATACATATTGAAAGTGGGAGCAATTAGCTAGAGTAGCTCCATGCAGAGCATTATAGACATAGAATTTTGCAAAATACTTACGGATCTGAATGTGACAGACCCGTTGACTAAAATTATCTCACAAGCAAAACATGATCACACCTTAGTACTCTTTGGGTGTTAATCACATAGAGATGTGAACTAGATTACTGACTCTAGTAAACCCTTTGAGTGTTGGTCACATGACGATGTGAACTATGGGTGTTAATCACATGGTGATGTGAACTATTGCTGCTAAATCACATGGCGATGTGAACTAGATTATTGACTCTAGTGCAAGTGGGAGACTGAAGGAAATATGCCCTAGAGGCAATAATAAAGTTATTATTTATTTCCTTATATCATGATAAATGTTTATTATTCATGCTAGAATTGTATTAACCGGAAACATAATACATGTGTGAATACATAGACAAACAGAGTGTCACTAGTATGCCTCTACTTGACTAGCTCGTTAATCAAAGATGGTTATGTTTCCTAACCATGAACAAAGAGTTGTTATTTGATTAACGAGGTCACATCATTAGTTGAATGATCTGATTGACATGACCCATTCCATTAGCTTAGCACCCGATCGTTTAGTATGTTGCTATTGCTTTCTTCATGACTTATACATGTTCCTATAACTATGAGATTATGCAACTCCCGTTTACCGGAGGAACACTTTGGGTACTACCAAACGTCACAACGTAACTGGGTGATTATAAAGGAGTACTACAGGTGTCTCCAATGGTAGATGTTGGGTTGGCGTATTTCGAGATTAGGGTTTGTCACTCCGATTGTCGGAGAGGTATCTCTGGGCCCTCTCGGTAATACACATCACATAAGCCTTGCAAGCATAATAACTAAGATGTTAGTTATGAGATGATGTATTACGGAACGAGTAAAGAGACTTGCCAGTAACGAGATTGAACTAGGTATTGGATACCGACGATCGAATCTCGGGCAAGTAACATACCGATGACAAAGGGAACAACGTATGTTGTTATGCGGTCTGACCGATAAAGATCTTCGTAGAATATATAGGAGCCAATATGGGCATCCAGGTCCCGCTATTGGTTATTGACCGGAGACGTGTCTCGGTCATGTCTACATTGTTCTCGAACCGTAGGGTCCGCACGCTTAACGTTACGATGACAGTTATTATGAGTTTATGCATTTTGATGTACCGAAGGTTGTTCGGAGTCCCGGATGTGATCACGGACATGACGAGGAGTCTCGAAATGGTCGAGACATAAAGATTGATATATTGGAAGCCTATGTTTGGACATCGGAAGTGTTCCGGGTGAAATCGGGATTTTACCGGATTACCGGGAGGGTTACCGGAACCCCCCGGGAACCAAATGGGCCAATATGGGCCTTAGTGGAAAGGTGAGAGGGCAGCCCACATAGGGCTGCGCCTCCCCCCCTCTCCCTAGTCCTATTAGGACTAGGAGAGGGGCCGGCCACCTCTCTCTCTCTCCCCTTTAAAGGATTCCTAGTTGGACTAGGATTGGAGGGGGGAGTCCTACTCCCGGTAGGAGTAGGACTCCTCCTGCGCCTCCCTCTCTTTGGCCGGCCAGACTCCCTCCCTCCATCCTTTATATACGGGGGCAGGGGACACCCCAAGACACACAACTTGATCCTTGAGATCGTTCCTTAGCCGTGTGCGGTGCCCCCTGCCACCAAATTCCACCTCGATCATACCGTTGTAGTGCTTGGGCGAAGCCCTGCGTCGGTAGTACATCAAGATCGTCACCACGCCGTCGTGCTAACGGAACTCTTCCTCGACGCTTTGCTGGATCGGAGCCCGAGGAACGTCATTGAGTTGAACGTGTGCTAAGAACTCGGAGGTGCCAAAGTAACGGTGCTTGGATCGGTCGGATCGGGAAGAAGACGTACGACTACTTCCTCTACGTTGTGTGATCGCTTCCGCAGTCGGTCTGCGTTGGTACGTAGACAACACTCTCCCCTCTCGTTGCTGTGCATCACCATGATCTTGCGTGTGCGTAGGAAATTTTTTGAAACTACCGCGTTCCCCAACATACCCCTCATGAGGCGCTGGTACGCCGCAACCATGCTCGGCAGGCCGTAAGGCATGCGAACATGGCTGTGGGGTGGACCCCCGCAGCGCCCCACTTGCGAGGGCCAGAGACGCTCTGTCGTGGCGATCTGATTGAGCCCTGGTACGTCAATGCAGACGCGCAGCCCACCATCCTCACCTGGATGTGGGGCCATAACTGGTAGACGGCGGCAACCTTTCATGATCATTGGCTCCTGTAGTTCTTGAATGGCCTTGTTAACGAACTCCTGCTGGTCTGACCTTCCTTGCCTGGCTCCTTCTTGAAAGAAACATGCTTCGAAGCACGCCTCCACATGGTGCCCAAGCGTCTCCCTCATGACCCTGGCTAGGCCGGTGGCCCTCCAGGTGAGAGCCCCCGAGCCCTGCCTGAGGAGGGCGTCGGGTGCGCTTTCCTATGCGATGGAAGGGGGGTCCCCCTGGGCAGACACGGGCCCTGAGGGGCCTGCCTCCTGAGGGGCTGAGCCTGACGACGTCTTCTTCTTCTTGGGGGTGGTCTCAGGAAGCCTCCTGCTTCCGCGATCTGGGTCTTCCAGTGACGCGGCCTGAAAGGCTCGCTCCAGAGAACACACTGCATTCTTCTCTTCACAGGGCACCGTGATGACGCCGCCACTTCCTGGCATCTTGAGGATGTTGTAGCCGTGGTGAGTCACGGCCATGAACTTGGCCAGAGCTGGGTACCCGAGGATGGCGTTGTACGGCAGGCAGATGTGGGCGACGTTGAAGTCGATGAGCTCGGTGCGGTAGTTGCTGCGAGCCCCGAAGGTGACAGGGAGGCGGACCTGCCCGATCGGGACTGTGGAACCGTCGGTGATTCCGGAGAAAGGCTTGGTTGGCTGAAGCTGGTCATAGGGCACCTGGAGGTTGTTGAATGTTTCCACGGACAGGACGTTGAGCCCTGCCCCACCATCGATGAGGGTCTTGGTGACCAGCACGTTGCTGATGACTGGGGAGCAAAGCATCAGGAGGACTCCGGCCGTGGCCGCGCACTTGAGCTGCTCTGCTGAGCTGAACATGATGGCGCACGCCGACCACCTGAGAGGGCGCGTTGCTTCAAGCTTGGGGAGAACTGCATTCACTTCGCGGGCAAACGGCTTGAAGATACTTTGAGAGGCTAGGGCTTGAGCTCCACCCTGGATGCAGGCGATTGTGCGCGGTTCTTGGAAGCCCCCAGCCCCTCGTCTTGATGGCGGTCTTCGTTCCTCCTTGGCTGAGGCGGCAGCGGAGGTAGGCCTGCGTTGCCTTGAGGGCGATCCTCACGAGGCTGATCCCTCCAGTCTCAATCGCGAGGCAGGTCCCGCCAGCGGTCCTCGCGAGGCTGGTCGCGCCACCCCTGGCGCGGGCCGCGATCTTCCCAGCGTCCTGGGTTTCTTCCTCCTCCTCGGCCGTAGCCCCGGTCAGTACGGTCAGGGCGACGGTCGATCCTTCCTTCTCGCACGGCGCGGAGTTCTTGACATTCGTTGGTGTTGTGGGTGTGGAGGTCATGGTACACACAGTACCGGCTGCCCCTGGAGGGTTCGGGCAGATCCTTGCCCGGCTTGGTGTCTGGTTCTGCGGCGAGTACGGCAGCCCCCTTGCGCTTTACGTCCTTGGCCTTGGGCTTCTTCTCTTCTGGGTCCGCGGCAGGCAGCTCGAGGAGGGAGAGATGTCCCTCCTCAGCCCTGGCGCACTTGGTCGCCAAGTTGAACAGCTCCAGGGAGGTGCAGAGGTCTTCGTGCATCGCCAGCTCCTCCTTCATCTTGACGTCGCGCACGCCATCGGAGAAGGCCGAGATGATGGCTTCCTCGAACACCTTGGGGATCTTGAGGGCGCACTGTTGAAGCGCTGGATGTACTTTTGCAGGGTTTCCCCAGGTTGTTGCTTGATGCAGCGCATGTCACTCACGGCGGGTGGCCGGTCGCGAGTACCTTGGAAGTTGGCGATGAAGCGGGTGCGCATCTGGTCCCAGGAGGAGATCGTGCCCGGAGCCATATTCAGGAGCCAGGTTCGAGCCCCTTCCTTGAGCACCATGTGGAACCAGTTCGCCATGACCTTTTCATCCCCGCTGGCAGCCTCGATGCCCAGCTCATAGAGCTGGAGGAACTCTGCGGGGTCAGTTGTGCCGTCGTAGCGAGGAGGCAGGTCTGGCTTGAACTTGCCAGGCCACGCGACGCTGCGCAGCTCGGTGGTGTAGGCGCGGCAGCCGGCGGTCACCACGAGAGGCTTCGGCTGGTGGAGAGCTTAGTCTTGAGGGTCCCCGCGCGCTGGAGCTAGGTGCAGAGCGGGGTCTTGGCGTGCCGGAGCTGGAGCAGGGTCGCGGCGTGCCGGAGCAGGGAGCGCCCGGGCAGCTCCTTGCGGGCGAGGGACTTCTTGGCAGCTCCGTTCTTGTTCCGCTGGCACCTGACGGAGCGGGTTCCGCCCAGGGGCCACGCGCCTTGGAGCCATGGCATCTTCTTGGAGAGGAGGCGGCTGGTGCGCCTGTGGAGCTTCGTTGCCCTCGCGGGGCGGGGTGTGGCGCAGAGGAACGGACGGCGCGGAAGAGCCCCCTACGGCGCGGACAAGCTCGGCGACGCGGTCGAGCCACTCTTCGTAGACGTCGCCGACGGGGCGGTAGCGCAGGAGCTCGTTTGCCGCGAGGAGCGCAGCTCGAGCCTCCAAGGGTGCGCGGAGCACGTGGGAGGAAGAGCCAGCTGGTGCGAGCGATGGAGTAGCGGCGCGGCCGTCTTGGCGCACGGATGGATGCTGAGACGACGCTTGCTGCTCGCCCCCTGCCGGGCCGATGGTGGCGTTGACGACGGGCGATGGGGAACGACGAGGACGCCCTCCGACGGGGGCCGTCCGGGCGATGCGAGAAGCGATGGCGGCCCGGCGCTCGGTGCGGGCCCGACGAGCGTCAGACATGGACGCGACGGTCGGAGGAGAACGGAGTGGTGGAGGACAGATTCCGGCGCACCCATACCTGGCGTGCCAAAATGTCGGATCACGGGTTCCG
Organism: Triticum monococcum; assembly: GCA_034509565.1. NCBI lineage: Eukaryota > Viridiplantae > Streptophyta > Magnoliopsida > Poales > Poaceae > Triticum > Triticum monococcum. The sequence continues at coordinate 722,007,400 of CM067842.1, forward strand.
GCAGACCCTTAAGGTTCGAACACTGGGGTGCGTGCAGAGATCACGCCTTCTACCTCCCCATCTCACAAAGATCTAACTACTAAAGGAACTGCACGAGAGACACAAGGTTTATACTGGTTTGGGCCACCGTTGTGGTGTAATACCCTACTCCAGTGTGTGGTGGGTGGATTGCCTCTTGGGGCTGATGATGATGAACGGTACAAGGAAGAACAGCCTCGCGAGGGCCTGTTCTTGGCTGGGGCGATGAGCTGCTAGGAGGAGTTCAGTCACCCTCTCTCTCTCTCTCTCTCTCTCTCTCTCTCTCTACTTGCGAACCGAACGAACCCACCCGAACCAATCCCCTTGCTATGCGGGTGGCCGGTCCTATTTATAGGCAAAGGCCCTGGGCCTCTTCCCAAATATTGAGCGGGAAGGGCGCCAACAATTGGCCAATTCAAAGGGGAACATCTAGTACACTTATCCTGACTAAAGTTGGTCTTCGCCTGCGAAAGGCTTTGCGGTGACGCCATGCTGGGCTCCATGGTGACCTTTGTCTCGTAGTCCGCCTGGTCTTGGTCTCGTTGCACTAAAATGGCAACCTTTGCCTGATGCCTCGGTACTCCGCGGCTGCGCTTGCCCCCTTTGCACCAAAGAGGAAAGAAGGACGCTGCGCGCGCTCGTGCCCGCCTGGCACCTTCGGTCGTCATGGCTTGCGTCATGGGCACCTCGCGAGGTACCCCGCCTTGATTTCTCCGCCTCCTCACGAGCCAGCCTGAGGAGGCTGCGCCTGAGGTTGCGCCGTGTCGTCCGCCCCGCGAGGCTTGGCCCCTCGCGAGGGTCTTGAGTCTTGTGTTGATGAAGATGGGCCATGCTGGGCCTCCTTTGAGCCACGCCGCAGGCCGCAGGCAGGCAAGTCTGGGGACCCCCGTTCCCGGAACGCCGACAGCTTTGACAGCCCCATAGCAAAATGGCCTCACCGGCCAAAAAACTTCGAAATAGGTCATTCAAGACCACGAACATGGATAGACGAGTTCGGTGCAAAATCATCATTGATGCAGGCTTAGTGGCCATATACCCCCGCTCTAGGGGCTCCACGCATATACAATAAGAGACAATAAAGCTCAATCTTATATATTTTACTTTATACTTTGTTTATTTTAAACTTTTTCGGCACGACCCGTTTTCAACTCAGTTCCTCTCTTTTACAGATGAACGTCGTGCGGCGCCCGTCCAGGATACGGCACAACCGAGACACATGCACAGACGTGCAGTAGGGACCCGTCCTAAAGGATTCTTTTTAGATTAAGACCCTGCGTAAACCTTTTTTACTGTCTCTTGTTGCTACACATCCCCTGGTTTTTTCTGATATAACCAAGGAGGAGGCTGGCGTCTTGGCATGTGGCCACGTTAGAATTTTTGCACGTACCTGGACACTAGGGGCTTTTTTAATAAACAGTGTTGTTTCGCCCGCACTCATAAAGACCGAATACCTTAGGGAGTGTTCGGCGTCGCGAGTTTTGGCATTATATGCATCAGCTCCGAATCATGTCTTTGGTCAAATGTTGGGTTGCCCGGCTCCTGAGTTCGGCTACCTTACGTTCCGCTCTATCGGCTAAGGTAGCACCAGGAGAACTACTGCGATTGTGCCCCGGTTCGGCCGGGCGAGCATCTTAGTAGAGAAAGCTGAAAACTGACTGTCATGATGTAGCGTGAGACTGGTCAGCCACTCGATGACCTATCAGTATCTATCGGATTCCTCCGCTTTAACGAAGGTCTGCTTCCCGGTCAGTCACATACGTGCCCCGAACTCGGATGAGCGCAGTCGCCACAAAGGAGCTACCTAAATAGTCTCACTGTCAAGCTCCTATGGCTAAGTGAAAGTGTTAAAGCATTATAGTCCGGTTGCCTGGCCCGCTGCACTATCACCTCCTTTGTAGGACCAAGACGTTGGGTTAAGTGTGAAAATGTGTCTTCTGCGAGCACCCCCGCACTATGTGCGCGGGGGCTGAAGCCAACGACTGCCATCTTTTAGATTATATATATATATATATATATATATATTAAAACGGCCGCACAGGAGGTGTTCCCAATACTTGAAGGCACAAGTATAAAAAGGCCACTACAGTTTATCAAAATATTACTTTATAATTACATATGCTATCATAACATAGCATCTTTCGAGCACTGCGTCTCTATTACACGAGCGCCTTCAAGGACTTCCTGAAAATAGTGCTCGGAGGGTACTCGGCTTTTGTCGGAATCTCGGGACGCAACAACGGTGGTCTCCATCTCTGCCCAGTATGTCTTAACACGGGCAAGAGCCATCCTTGCGCCCTCTATGCATGCTGACCTCTTCATTGCATTTATACGCGGCACCGCATCAAGGAATTGCTGCACCAAGCTGAAATAACTCTTCGGCTCCGATCTCCCCGGCCACAGATGACCCATGACGTACTTCATGGCGAGTCCGGACAACCTATTCAGTTCGGCCCATTGAGCCAAACGACCGTCCACTGCCAGCGGACGCTCTTGATTGTGAAACTGCGACCAGAAAAGCTTTTCCACTTCGCGATCTTTCTGATCTCGAAAGTGTTCGGTCGCATCAGCAGCACTCGCTGCCAAATCCAGATAGGTATCCTCCACACTCCACATCCGGTCCAACGAAGAAAACTTCGGATCGCAAAATTTCCTTCGCAGCATAAAGGGCTTTCCAGCCGCAATCTGTTCGGCCTGACGCAGCTCCTCCCTTGCAGCTCTCATCGCAGAGCGCGCGTCCTTGGCATTGGCAACGGCCTTCTCTAAGTTCGTCTGTTTCGCCTGGTCTTCTTTTTCAAGAAGTCTGCAATGGTCTGTAGCGCTTTTTAACTTTTCGGCCATTTCGGCCATCTCTTCCTTGCTTCGGCAATGAGCAGCCTGTTCGGTTCCCAGCTCTTCAAGGGCTTTCTTGGCAGCCGCATCACTTTCTCTGGCTTGTTCTTTAGCTCGGGCAAGTTCTGCCGTAAGACTCTCCACGACGGCCGCACCATCTGCGTCAAGCACACACATCGTAAGACACAAGCATAAAACTGTTCTTACCTGATGCCGCCCGAGGAATTACATACATTGAGCCTCATCAAGCCGCTTGTTGACAAGCGTGATGTCGGCATCTGCCACGTTCAGTTGCCGCTTTAGTTTGGCAAAATTGTCAGTTCGGCTCGATTCCGGACACAATGCCGCCTACATTCAAAGGTGACATCTTAGACCTGGGATTATGATCCTCCGCGTGCCGTCATTTCTTGACGACGCGCAGAGTCTCAGGGGCTACTATCTACACAGGGCGCATCTTATTCATGCGCAACTGACAAAAGTGTACATTATCTAATGTACCTCGAAACCCGTCAGTAAACTTTTGACGGCCTCATGCAATCCACTCTCTACGGACAAAATCCTTTCAATCACCGTGCCCATCAATGTGCGGTGCTCCTCTGAGATAGAAGCTCGCCCCAGCAGAATCTTTAGCTCCTCCGGCCGAGCACCAGACGGTGCGGGGCTCGTCCCATGACCTCTTTCGAAGGCCGGACGCGGAGAACCTCGGGGGGCCGCATATCTACCTTCCGCCCCTGCCGGATTCGGAGAAACCCTCCGCGACGACACCTTAGGGTCGCCCGCCTTGCTAGGCGGCATGGCAAGGGGAGGCGTCACGCTCTCCATCATCTCTGGAAGGAGATTCCCAGAAGACGAGCTCTGCTGAGAAGGGCTAAGGTCCGAGCTACAAGGTAAAGGTTTGGTTAATCTTCTCAGATATAAATCAAGGATTTCCCTCATCCCTCAAAAGGAAAATCTTTCTCCACTTATGGCTCGCTGGAGGGCTGATCCCCTTGAAGGAAATATGCCCTAGAGGCAATAATAAAGTTATTATTTATTTCCTTATTTCATGATAAATGTTTATTATTCATGCTAGAATTGTATTAACCGGAAACATAATACATGTGTGAATACATAGACAAACAGAGTGTCACTAGTATGCCTCTACTTGACTAGCTCGTTAATCAAAGATGGTTATGTTTCCTAACCATGGACAAAGAGTTGTTATTTGATTAACGGGATCACATCATTAGGTGAATGATCTGATTGACATGACCCATTCCATTAGCTTAGCACCCGATCGTTTAGTATGTTGCTATTGCTTTCTTCATGACTTATACATGTTCCTATGACTATGAGATTATGCAACTCCCGTTTGCCGGAGGAACACTTTGTGTGCTACCAAACATCACAACGTAACTGGGTGATTATAAAGGTGCTCTACAGGTGTCTCCAGAGGTACATGTTGGGTTGGCGTATTTTGAGATTATGATTTGTCACTCCGATTGTCGGAGAGGTATCTCTGGGCCCTCTCGGTAATGCACATCACATAATCCTTGCAAGCATTGCAACTAATGAGTTAGTTGCGAGATGATGTATTATGGAACGAATAAAGAGACTTGCCGGTAACGAGATTGAACTAGGTATTGAGATACCGACAATCGAATCTCGGGGAAGTAACATACTACGTTTCCCAACTGTGGCATCAGAGCCTAGGTTTTGTGGTTTGATGTTATATGCACGAGTAGAACACAAGTGAGTTGTGGGCGATATAAGTCATACTGCTTACCAGCATGTCATACTTTGGTTCGGCGGTATTGTTGGATGAAGCGGCCCGGACCGACATTACGCGTACGCTTACGCGAGACTGGTTACTACCGCCGTGCTTTGCACACAGGTGGCTGGCGGGTGTCAGTTTCTCCAACTTTAGTTGAACCGAGTGTGGCTACGCCCGGTCCTTGCGAAGGTAAAAACAGCACCAACTTGACAAACTATCGTTGTGGATTTGATGCGTAGGTAAGATTGGTTCTTGCTTAAGCCTGTAACAGCCACGTAAAACTTGCAACAACAAAGTAGAGGACGTCTAACTTGTTTTTGCAGGGCATGTTGTGATGTGATATGGTCAAGACATGATGCTAAATTTTATTGTATGAGATGATCATGTTTTGTAACCGAGTTATCGGCAACTGGCAGGAGCCATATGGTTGTCGCTTTATTGTATGCAATGCAATCGCGCTGTAATGCTTTACTTTATCACTAAGCGGCAGCGATAGTCGTGGAAGCATAAGATTGGCAAGACGACAACGATGCTACGATGGAGATCAAGGTGTCGCGCCGGTGAAGATGGTGATCATGACGGTGCTTCGGAGATGGAGATCACAAGCACAAGATGATGATGGCCATATCATATCACTTATATTGATTGCATGTGATGTTTATCTTTTATGCATCTTATCTTGCTTTTATTGACGGTAGCATTATAAGATGATCTCTCACTAAATTTCAAGATAAAAGTGTTCTCCCTGAGTATGCACCGTTGCCAAAGTTTGTCGTGCCCAGACACCACGTGATGATCGGGTGTGATAAGCTCTACGTCCATCTACAACGGGTGCAAGCCAGTTTTGCACACGCAGAATACTCAGGTTAAACTTGACGAGTCTAGCATATGCAGATATGGCCTCGGAACACTGAGACCGAAAGGTCGAGCGTGAATCATATAGTAGATATGATCAACATAGTGATGTTCACCATTGAAAGCTACTCCATTTCACGTGATGATCGGTTATGGTTTAGTTGATTTGGATCACGTGATCACTTAGAGGATTAGAGGGATGTCTATCTAAGTGGGATTTCTTAAGTAATATGATTAATTGAACTTTAATTTATCATGAACTTAGTCCTGGTAGTATTAGCATATCTATGTTGTAGATCAATAGCTCGCATTGTTGCTTTCATATGTTTATTTTGATATGTTCCTAGAGAAAATTGTGTTGAAAGATGTTAGTAGCAATGATGCGGATTGGATCCGTGATCTGAGGTTTATCCTCATTGCTGCACAGAAGAATTATGTCCTTGATGCACCGCTAGGTGACAGACCTATTGCAGGAGTGGATGCAGACGTTATGAACGTTTGGCTAGCTCAATATGATGACTACTTGATAGTTTAGTGCACCGTGCTTAACGGCTTAGAATCGGGACTTCAAAGACGTTTTGAACGTCATGGACCATATGAGATGTTCCAGGAGTTGAAGTTAATATTTCAAGCAAATACCCGAGTTGAGAGATATGAAGTCTCCAACAAGTTCTATAGCTAAAAGATGGAGGAGAATCGCTCAACTAGTGAGCATGTGCTCAGATTGTCTGGGTACTACAATCGCTTGAATCAAGTGGGAGTTTATCTTCCAGATAAGATAGTGATTGACAGAATTCTCTAGTCACCTTCACCAAGTTAGTAGAACTTCATGATGAACTATAGTATGCAAGGGATGACGAAAACGACTCCCGAGTTTTTCATGATGATGAAATCAATGAAGGTAGAAATCAAGAAAGACATCAAGTGTTGATGGTTGACAAGATCACTAGTTTCACGAAAAGGGCAAAGGAAAAAAGGGGAACTTCAAGAAGAACAGCAAGCAAGTTGCTGCTCAAGTGAAGAAGCCCAAGTCTGGTCCTAAGCCTGAGACTAAATGCTTCTACTACAAAGGGACTGGTCACTGGAAGCGGAACTACCCCAAGTATTTGGCGGATAAGAAGGATGGCGAAGTGAACAAAGGTATATTTGATATACAGATTATTGATGTGTATTTTACTAGTGTTTATAGCAACCCCTCAGTTTTTGATGCTAGTTCAGTTGCTGATTAGTAACTCGAAACGGGAGTTGCAGAATAAACAGAGACTAGTTAAGGGTGAAGTGACGATGTGTGTTGGAAGTAGTTCCAAGATTGATATGATCATCATCGCACACTCCCTATAATTTCGGGATTAGTGTTGAACCTAAATAAGTGTTATTTGGTGTTTGCGTTGAGCATGGATATGATTTGATCATGTTTATTGTAATACGGTTATTCATTTAAGTAAGAGAATAAATTGTTGTTCTACTTACATGAATAAAACCTTATATGGTTACACACCCAATGAAAATAGTTCATTGGATCTTGATCGTAGTGATACACATAATCATAATATTGAAACCAAAAGATGGAAAGTTAATAATGATAGTGCAACTAATTTGTGGCACTGCCGTTTTAGGTCATATTGGTGTAAAGCGCATGAAGAAACTCCATGCTGATGGGCTTTTGGAATCACTTGATTATGAATCACTTGATGCTTGCGAACCATGTCTCTTGGGCAAGATGACTAAAACTCCATTCTCCGGAACAATGGAGCAAGCAACAGATTTGTTGGAAATCATACATACTGATGTATGTGGTCCGATGAATATCAAGGCTTGCAGCAGGTATCATTATTTTCTGAACTTCATAGATGATTTGAGCAGATATGGGTATATCTACTTGATGAAACGTAAGTCTGAAACATTTGAAAAGTTCAAGAATATCAGAGTGAAGTGGAGAATCATCGTAACAAGAAAATAAAAGTTTCTACGATATGATCGCAGAGGTAAAATATTTGAGTTACGAGTTTGGCCTTCAGTTAAAACAATGTAAAATAGTTTCACTACTCACGCCACCTGGAACACCACAGCATAATGGTGTGTCCGAACGTCATAACCGTACTTTATTGGATATAGTGCAATCTATGATGTTTCTTACCGATTTACCACTATAGTTTTGGGGTTATGCATTAGAGACAGCTGCATTCACGTTAAAAAGGGCACCATCTAAATCCGTTGAGACGACACCGTATGAACTGTAGTTTGGCAAGAAACCAAAGTTGTCGTTTCTTAAAGTTTGGGTTTGCGATGCTTATATGAAAAAGTTTCATCCTGATAAGCCCAAACCCAAATCGGAGAAATGTGTCTTCATAGGATAATCAAAGGAGACTGTCGGGTACACCTTCTATCACAGATCCGAAGGCAAGACATTCGTTGCTAAGAATGGATCCTTTCTAGATAAGGAGTTTCTCTCGAAAGAAGTGAGTGGGAGGAAAGTAGAAAACTTGATAAGGTAATTGTACCATCTCCCTTATTGGAAAGTAGTTCATCACAGAAATCTGTTCTTATGACTACTACACTAATTAGTGAGGAAGCTAATGATGATGATCATGTAACTTCAGATCAAGTTACTACCAAATCTCGTAGGTAAACCAGAGTAAGATCCGCACCAGAGTGGTACGGTAATCCTGTTCTGGAAGTCATGTTACTAGACCATGACGAACTTGCGAACTATGAGGAAGCGATGATGAGCCCAGATTCCGCAAAATGGTTTGAGGCCATGAAATCTGAGATAGGATCCATGTATGAGAACAAAGTGTGGACTTTGGTGGACTTGCCCGAGGATCGGCAAGCCATTGATAATAAATGGATCTTCAAGAGGAAGACGGACACGGATAGTAGTGTTACTATCTACAAAGCTAGAATTGTCGCAAAAGGTTTTCGACTAGTTCAAGGTGTTGACTACGATGAGAGTTTCTCACTCGTATCTATGCTTAAGTCTGTCCGAATCATGTTAGCAATTGCCGCATTTTATGAAATCTGGCAAATGGATAACAAAACTGCAATCCTTAATGGATTTCTTAAAGAAGAGTTGTATATGATGCAACCAGAAGGTTTTGTCAATCTGAAAGGTGCTAACAAAATTTGCAAGCTCCAGCGATCCATCTGTGGACTGGTGCAAGCATCTCGGAGTTGGAATATACGCTTTGATGAGTTGATCAAAGCATATAGTTTTATACAGACTTGCGGTGAAGCCTGTATTTACAAGAAAGTGAGTGGGAGCACTACAGCATTTCTGATAAGTATATGTGAATGACATATTGTTGATCGGAAATAAATGTAGAATTATTCTGCAAAGCATAAAGGAGTGTTTGAAAGGAGTTTTTCAAAGAAAAACCTCGGTGAAGCTACTTACATATCGAGCATCAAGATCTATAGAGATAGATCAAGACGCTTGATAAGTTTTTTCAATAAGTACATACCTTGACAATATTTTGAAGTAGTTCAAAATGGAGCAGTCAAAGAAAGAGTTCTTGCCTGTATTACAAGGTGTGAAGTTGAGTAAGACTCAAAGCCCGACCACGGCAGAAGATAGAAAGAGAATGAAAGTCATTCCCTATGCCTTGGCCATAGGTTCTATAAAGTATGCCATGCTGTGTAAAAAATCTATTGTACTCCCTTGCCAAAATCAGTGTAGGATATACAATAGATTTGTCAATAGTGATCTAGGAGTAGATCAATGGACAGCGGTCAAAATTATCCTTACTGGAATAAGGATATGTTTCTCGATTACGGAGGTGAAAAAAGGTTTGTCGTAAAGGGTTACGTCGATGCAAGTTTTGACACTGATTCAGAAGACTCTAAGTCTCAATCTGGATACATATTGAAAGTGGGAGCAATTAGCTAGAGTAGCTTCATGCAGAGCATTGTTGACATAGAAATTTGCAAAATACATGCGGATCTGAATGTGCCAGACCCGTTGACTAAACTTCTCCCACAAGCAAAACATGATCACACCTTAGTACTCTTTGGGTGTTAATCACATAAGCGATGTGAAATAGATTACTGAATCTAGTAAACCCTTTGGGTGTTGGTCACATGGCGATGTGAACTATGGGTGTTAATCACATGATGATGTGAACTATCGATGTTAATCACATGGTGATGTGATCTAGATTATTGACTCTAGTGCAAGTGGGAGACTGAAGGAAATATGCCCTAGAGGCAATAATAAAGTTATTATTTATTTCCTTATTTCATGATAAATGTTTATTATTCATGCTAGAATTGTATTAACCGGAAACATAATACATGTGTGAATACATAGACAAACAGAGTGTCACTAGTATGCCTCTACTTGACTAGCTCGTTAATCAAAGATGGTTAAGTTTCCTAACCATGGACAAAGAGTTGTTATTTGATTAACGGGATCACATCATTAGGTGAATGATCTGATTGACATGACCCATTCCATTAGCTTAGCACCCGATCGTTTAGTATGTTGCTATTGCTTTCTTCATGACTTATACATGTTCCTATGACTATGAGATTATGCAACTCCCGTTTGCCGGAGGAACACTTTGTGTGCTACCAAACATCACAACGTAACTGGGTGATTATAAAGGTGCTCTATAGGTGTCTCCAAAGGTACATGTTGGGTTGGCATATTTCGAGATTAGGATTTGTCACTCCGATTGTCGGAGAGGTATCTCTGGGCCCTCTCGGTAATGCACATCACATAAGCCTTGCAAGCATTGCAACTAATGAGTTAGTTGCGAGATGATGTATTACGGAACGAGTAAAGAGACTTGCCGGTAACGAGATTGAACTAGGTATTGAGATACCGACGATCGAATCTCGGGCAAGTAACATACCGATGACAAAGGGAACAACGTATGTTGTTATGCGGTCTGACCGATAAAGATCTTTGTAGAATATGTAGGAGCCAATATGGGCATCCAGGTCCCGCTATTGGTTATTGACCGGAGATGTGTCTCGGTCATGTCTACATTGTTCTCGAACCGTAGGGTCCGCACGCTTAAGGTTTCGATGACAGTTATATTATGAGTTTATGAGTTTTGATGCGCCGAAGGAGTTCGGAGTCCCGGATGAGATCGGGGACATGACGAGGAGTCTCGAAATGGTCGAGACGTAAAGATCTATATATTGGACGACTATATTCGGACATCGGAAAGGTTCCGAGTGATTCGGGTATTTTTCGGAGTACCGAGGAGTTACGGGAATACGGGGGGAGAAGTATTGGGCCTTATTGGGCCATACGGGAAAGAGAGAGGGGCTGCCTAGGGCAGGCCGCGCGCCCCCAAGGCCTAGACCGAATTGGACTAGGGGGAGGGGCTGCGCCCCCTCCTTCCTTCCCTTCTCCCTTCCCCTTCCTTGTCTCCTACTCCTACTACATGGAAGGACTCGTAGTTGGGCTTGGAAAGGGGGAATCCTACTCCCGGTGGGAGTAGGACTCCCCTAGGGCGCGCCATAGAGAGGGCCGGCCCTCCCCTCCTCCACTCCTTTATATACGGGGGCAGGGGGCACCCCATAGACACACAAGTTGTTCATCGTGATCGTTCCTTAGCCGTGTGCGGTGCTCCCCTCCACCATATTCCACCTCGGTCATATTGTAGCAGTGCTTAGGCGAAGCCCTGCAACGGTAGAACATCAAGATCGTCACCACGCCGTCGTGCTGACGGAACTCATCCCCGAAGCTTTGCTGGATCGGAGCCCGGGGAGCGTCATCGAGCTATACATGTGCCAAGAACTCGGAGGTGCCAGAGTAACGGTGCTTGGATCAGTCGGATAGGGAAGACGTACGAATACTTCCTCTACGTTGCGTCAACACTTCCGCTTCGGTCTATGAGGGTACGTAGACAACACTCTCCCCTCTCGTTGCTATGCATCACCATGATCTTGCGTGTGCATAGGAATTTTTTTTGAAATTACTACGTTTCCCGACACCCCTTGAGGGCGTAGTCCGGCCGAGGAAGTCCCCGCCGTCGGACCCTCTGACGAGGATTTTCTCCCCCGCTTCGAGGCCATGGTTTCCGGGTCGTCAGAGGCGGCTCTCTTCTTCCCCTTAGGAGAGGAATTGTCGGTTCCTCCCTTCGGAGCAGCCTCCTTCGAGGAGGCCATAGCTTCCTTGTCCTCCCCCTCCAAAGGCATTATCTCCAGCATCCTGACCAGCACGGGATCCGGCCTGGTTTCAGGAAGGGGAGACGGACACCTGATCAGCTTTGCCTTCGCTATCCACTCCTGTTTAAAAGGACGACTCTTTTAGGGGCAAGTTTATTATACGGATAGAAGGTCCGGGCACAAGGTTGCTTACTTGAGTATCCGGGCGATTGCGGCTTAGGCTTGCGTCCTCGGTTAAATCCGGACACATCTCTTGTGATCCGAAGAACAATTTATACATCTCCGCGGGCATTGCGCCCATGAAATTATGGAGAGCTCGCGGTCCCTCTGGATTAAACTCACACAGGCGAAGGGGGCGACGTTTGCCGGGCAATATTCGGCGAATCAGCATGACCTGCGTCACCTTGACCAGGCTGAGGTCTCCTTCCAAGAGATCTTTAATGCGGTGCTGTAACAAGGGCACGTCTTTGGGCAAACCCCAATATAACCCTCTGTTGACCCATGACGCTAGCCGTGGTGGGGGACCCCGAGCGAAAGGCAGGAGGCGCCACCCATTTGGTGCTCCGGGGAGCGGTGATATAAAACCACTCTCGTTGCCACAAGCCCAGCTCCTCTTGAAAAGAGCCCTCGGGCCATGGAGCATCAGCATTTTTGCTTATAACAGCGCCTCCGCACTCTGTGTGCCGTCCCTTGATCATCTTCGGCTCCAGTTTGAAGGTCTTGAGCCATAATCCGAAGTGAGGGGTAACACGGAGGAACGCTTCACACACGACAATAAACGAGGAGATATGGAGGATGGACTCCGGAGCTAAGTCATGGAATTCCAGCCCGTAATAAAACAGCAGTCCCCTCACAAAGGGATCCATTGGGAAGCCCAACCCCCGAAGGAAGTGAGACATGAACACCACGCTCTCACCGGGCTGGGGACTGGGGATGACCTGCCCTTGAGCAGGCAACCTATGCCAAATTTCGCCGGTCAGGAACTTAGCCTCTCTCAACTTTAGCACGTCCTCCTCCGTGACGGAGGAGGGCATCCATCGGCCTTGAAGGTCAGAACCGGACATTATCGAAGGTCCGAGGCGCCCGGAATCTGGAGCCTAGGGTGTTGGAACTCGAGGCGACGGGCGAACTTGTTTTGGATTGGGGAAAAGATAAGGCCCTGGTCTCTTTATAAGAGGCTGAATACCATGAGCCCTCCCCGTAACCGTTTGGGACTCGCCTTTAATTGAGAAAATATGCTAACGGGCACGATTGGGTTACCCATGTCCGTATTGATGAGAATCCCGTAAAAGGGGGATACACGATCTATGCTTTGACAAGACGTGCCAAGGAAACCGCCTCGCAAAACACGCTGAGGTGGAAAAGCAAAAACGATTCGAGTAAAGGACTTGGCCGTACTGTGATGACGCACTGCGGAATGCGTCAGCAGATTTGATTTGTGTTAATATTATTCTCTCTATGGAAATATGTGGAAGCTTATTTTGCAGAGCCGGACACTACTATTGGTGTTTACAATCTTCTATGAAGGACTTGGAGGAGGAACCCGCCTTGCAATACCGAAGACAATTTGCGCGCCGGACTCGTCGTAATTGAAGCCTGGTTCAGGGGCTACTGAGGGAGTCCGGGATTAGGGGATGTTCGGATAGCCGGACTATACCTTCAGCCGGACTCCAGGATTATGAAGATACAAGATTGAAGACTTCGTCCCATGTCTGGATGGGACTTTCCTTGACATGGAAGGCAAGCTAGGCGATGCGGATATTCAGGATCTCCTACCATTGTAACTGACTCTATGTAACCCTAACCCTATCCGGTGTCTATATAAACCGGAGGGTTGTAGTCCGTAGGCAATCAACTCCATATACAACAATCATACCGTAGGCTAGCTTCTAGGGCTTAGCCTCCTTGATCTCGTGGTAGATCTACTCTTGTACTACCCATATCGTCAATATTAATCAAGCAGGACGTAGGGTTTTACCTCCATCGAGAGGGCCCGAACCTGGGTAAAACATCGTGTTCCCTGCCTCTTGTTACCATCCGGCCTAGACGCACAGTTCGGGACCCCCTACCCGAGATCCGCTGGTTTTGACACCGACAGTGACCTCCGTCCTGCCGTCCGGCTGGTCTTAGTCTCGTTGCACCGGAATGGAAACCTTTGCCTGATGCCTTGGCCTGTGCTTGCCCCCTTTGCACCAAAGGGGAAAGAAGGACACTGCGCAGGCCGGCGCCTGCCTGGTCTTGATCGTCATGGCTTGCGTCACGGGTTCCTCGTGAGGTACCCCTGCCTTGATCTCTCCGCCTCCTCGCGAGCCTGCCTGATGAGGCTGCCTCTGAGGAAGCTTCGTGTCGTCCGCCCCGCGAGGCTTGGCCCCTCGCGTGGGTCTTCAGCTTGAGCTGATGAAGATGGGCCGCGCTGGGCCCCCGCTTGAGCCACGCCGCAGGCCGCAGGCAGGCAAGTCCGGGGACCCCCGTTCCCAGAACGCCGACAATGAAGATGTCCACCAAAGAGGGATTCCCCCTCCGGCAGGGTGCCAGAACGGGTCTAGATTGGTTTTCGGTGGCTACGGAGGCTTCTGGCGGCGGAACTCCCGATCTATTGTGTTCCCTGATGTTTTTAGGGTATATGGACATATATAGGCGAAAGAAGTCGGTAAGGGAAGCCACGATGGGCCCACGAGGGTGGGGGCATGCCTCCCTGCCTCGTGCCTCCCTCGAAGCTTCCTTGACGTCTACTCCAAGTCTCCTGGATTGCTTCCATTCCAAAAATAAGTTCCGTGAAGTTTTAGTTCAATTGGACTCCGTTTGATTTTCCTTTTCTATGATACTCTAATACAAGGAAAAAGCAGAAACTGGCACTAGGATCTAGGTTAATAGGTTAGTCCCAAAAATCATATAAAATAGCATATAAATGCATATAAAACATCCAAGGTTGATAATATAATAGCATGGAACAATCAAAAATTGTAGATGCGTTGGAGACGTATCAGCCGATAGCAAGGCATGTCAGATGATAGACTGTCTGTTATGTTGTCAACAATGTTGGTACCAAGGGCGAGGGACAGAGAGAACTATTTTCCTGCTCGTTGAACAAGGTAGAACAATAGGCAAAGTTCTCGTCCATCGGTGGTTACCGGAATGTCAACAACAATAATAACAAGGTCTTACTGAGAAATTGTACACCTAGGTGTTTTCATAAGCAGGGAACTATTACTGCTTAGATCTCATAATCCACAAGAAAGGTTAAACAAAACAATAGAAAAGAAAAGGTGATCGTTAGATTAATCAGAACATTGGAAAGGAAAGTGTGTTATACACAAGAATTGGAGTATATCCTTCCTAAGGGGAAGCGAAGCAGGATATACATGATATGACAGCAAGTTCGAAAGCATTTAGATAAAGGGGGCGAGGGAAGAATCCTGATATTACCCATACAATGGTGTTTGGATAGTAGATCAAGAAACATTCGACAATGTGCTTCCAATGTTCTTGTTGATATTCGGAATACCTCAGTCATTCTTCGAGGTAGCATTAAAATGGTGTTACAAGTAGGGGTTGGAGTTGAAGATCACAAGAAATACTCAAGGAACAATTGCAGGAATAGCAAGGAGTCCAAGGTATAACCAAGGCATGATCAAACATGTGTTGGAAAGAAGACAAAGGGGTGTTGTCGATGATAACTCAAATCATCGAAGGTCAAGGATGGTATTTCTTATCACGAATTCGATTGATATTCTGGAAGAGCTCAGAATGTTTACGATGATCATGACACACTTGTCGAGAGATTTCATGAAGATGTAATCGATCGGTGATGACATCAAGTCAAAGGAATGATGAAGCGAAAGGTTATTGGAACCACAGGTATGACACAAACTCGAAATCAAGCTTGCTGTTCAAGGCGAAATGATATGACAAGGAAGATCGACGTAGGCTTAGCTCATCATCAAAAATTGTGCTCCGGGAACAAGGACCAGGTAACACAGTTAAAATTTAGCATGATAATGATATAGCCAATCAGGCTAGGAATGACTTGAAGGATTATTAAACTCATAAGCAAGAAAATTAATTAAGAGTTATTGAACCGGAATGCGGAATCGGTTCACCTATCGGTGTTCTTGAGCGACTAACAACTCAGAACCCGTAGGGTGACTAGGACGGGGAAAGGTACTACTTGAAAGAACATGCGGTGCCCCATGTTTGGTTTTGGTAATTGATGACAATCTCTATGGACTAATGGTTGCCTTGAGTTATATTTGAAGGTTTTGTCCATAGGCTTTTCTTTGAGTACATGTGTTGGTTTCAAGGAGAGTTTGTGTCGACCAAGGTGCTATTCAAGGAATTACCTAAAGATTGGTCATGTGAGAGTTGAGCTTATTGCAAGCATGTCTTGAACAAGAAGATTGTGTGATAATTCATGCTTACCTTCAAGGCATTATCCAAATGAAGAGAGTTGGAAAGGTTCAAGGTTGATCAAGACTAAGTCAAGAGTGAATCAAGTTGATCAAATAACAAAGCATAGAAGATGTACCGAGAGGGATCAAGTGATCCCATGATATGGTAAGCATTGACCATTACGCTTTGTGTACTAACCCATGGTCTTCGTGAGAGTTCTTTGTGGGGTTAGGTTGCGGTGATGCACGTTCAAGTGATGTACTTATGAAGATGTGTCGAAACTTGGCTCACCCATAGTGGAGTATGGGGGAGCAATCTACTAGTCTCCACCGAGCCAACGCAATCAAGAAAGGTGGTCCTACTTGAGGAAGTCAAGATCATCTACATATAGCTAAAGTGGACTTTGTGCAAGGCAAATGTTTGGCCTTGATAGGTTCTCTATTCTACTGGTCTCATGGTGGTAGTTTGGAGACCGGGTTATAGGACCGTTTGCCCTACTATCAAGGGGGGCTCTCAAGTGAGTAGCTTGATCATATCGTTCGTAGAGAGCACAAACCATTGCATGCTTGCATCATGTTTCTTGGTTCTTGTTTGGTTCTATTTGTGAGTCTCAGAGCTTATGGTCATCATGATGACAAGCTTGAGTTCATCAAAAACGAAGTTCGCATGCATCTTCTATGATGTTTTCGGTGTTGGAGGTTTTACCGGTCTTATCGGAGGAAGGGTTCTCACCATTTTATTATGGGCCTTTTCTCATTTGCTTCTTATTGATATTTCTATCAAGATTGTGTTAGACCATGTTGTTAGCTTTCCAACAAACTTGGTTTCGTTGAATTCGAAGTCCGTTTGCAGAAGTTGTGGCTGTTTTGGTAAAGGCTGCAGCGGTACTACCGTGGCTAGAGTGGATGTAATTTTTTACTACCACTCCAGCACGGTACTACCGCGGCTCCTGAGCGGTAGTACCGCTCTAGAGCAGTACTACCGCGGCTCCTAAGAGGTAGTACTGCTCCGGACCAAAATCTTGTGTTTTGCTCAGCGGAGGTAGGCACGGAAGTTTTTTTGTACCGCTCGCAAGCAGTAGTACTGCTACCATTTGCGATAGTATCGTGAGGTCGAGCGGTAGTACCGTGAGGACAAGCGATAGTACCGCTCCGGCGGTTCTACTGGCCTTTTGCCTCCTCGCTGTAGTTTTTCAAAGGGGTATTGTCGGCGTTCTGGGAACGGGGGTCCGCAGACTTGCCTGCCTGCGGCCTGCAGCGCGGCTCAAGTGGGGGCCCAACATGGCCCATCTTCATCAAGCACAAGACTCAAGACCCTCGCGAGGGGCCAAGCCTCGTGAGGCGGACGACATAGCGCATCCACGGGCGCAGCCTCCTCAGGCTGGCTCGTGAGGATACGGAGATATCAAGGCAGGGTGCCTCGTGAGGCGCCCGTGACGCAAGCCATGACGATCGAGGGCGCCAGGCGGGCGCCAGCGCGCGCAGCGTCCTTCTTTCCTCTTTGGTGCAAAGGGGGCAAGCGCAGCCGCGGAGTACCGAGGCATCAGGCAAAGGTTGCCATTTCGGTGCAACGAGACCAGGACCAAGCGGACTACGAGACAGAGGTCACCATGGAGCCCAGCACGGCGTCACTGCAGAGTCTTTTGCAGGCGAAGACCACCTTTAGTCAGGATAAGGGTACTTGTTGTCCCCCTTCAAATTGGCCCGCCATTGTTGGCTCCCTTCCCGCTCGATATTTGGGAAGAGGACCAGGGCCTCTATAAATAGGGACGGCCACCCACGTAGCAAAGGGTTGGGTTTTCATAGGGAAGCACACAGAGTAGGCCGATCCGACTAGCAAGTAGAGAGAGAGAGAGAGAGAGAGAGAGAGAGAAGGTGACCGAACTCCTCCCAGCAATTCATCACCCCTGCCAAGAACAGCCCCTCGCGAGGCTGTTCTTCCTTGTATTGTTCATCATCACCAGCCCCCAAGAGGCAATCCATCCACCACACATTGGAGTAGGGTATTACACCACAATGGTGGCCCGAACCAGTATAAACCTTGTGTCTCTTGTGTGATTCCCTTAGTAGTTTAGATCTTTGCGAGACGGGGAGGTTGAGGACGTGATTTCCGTGTGCACCCCAGTGTTCGAACCTTAAGGGTCTTCCGGAACCCGAAATCCGACATTTGGCGCGCCAAGTAGGGGTGCGCCTGGATCCGTCTTCCACCGCTCCGCCCTCCTCCGGCCGCCGCAACCATGCGCGGCGCCAGACGGGCTCGCGCTGCCCCGGCGGCCCTCGCCGGTGGGCGCTCTCGTCGTCCCCTGCTGCCCGCCGTCAACACCGCCACCGGCACGGCGGGAAACGGGCTGCAAGCACCACCCTAGCATCCGCCTACGCGACAGAGTAACTGCGTCGCGACACCGACGCCTTCGGTCGTTGCGGCCCTCCTGGGCGGCTCGTAGGCACCGCCCACAAGTCGCCATGTCAAGCCTTTCGCCCGCCGGGTTAGCACCGCTGCCGCACAGCAGGGGGCTCCCCTGGACCGGGCGGCGAGCGAGGTCGATCTGACCTTCAGCTTGGAGGACCACCCCACCAACCAGGTCAGCTCAGGTGCGCTCCCCTTGTTATGCACCCCCACCATCTGCCAAGTGGCCGTCACCCGAACCCTCATCGACGGTGGCGCGGGCCTCAGCGTGCTTTCGGTCGAGACTTTCGACCTCTTCTGCATACCCCGGGAGCGGCTGCGACCCAGCCGATCCTTCTCGGGTGTCGGGGGCGGATCATCCGACTCCCTGGGATAGATCCGGCTCCCGGTGACCTTCGGCACCTAGGACAACTTCCGCACGGAGACGGTCGACTTCGACATCGCCCCCATCGGCCTTCCTTACAACGCCATCCTCGGCTACCCGGCACTGGCCCAGTTCATGGCCGCCACGCACCCGGTGTACAACCTCATGAAGATGCCCGGGAACAATGGTACCCTCACCGTGCGCGGGGACACCGGGGACGCCCTGCGAGTACTCGAGCTCGCCTTCAAGACAGCGGCGTCGGCACGGCCCGCCAACGCGGAGGCCCCTGAGCCCAAGGGGGCTGCGCCCGCCAAGAAGAAGCGGTTATTCACCCAGGACAAGGCAGAGACCAAGCAGATACCCGTCGACGAGGACGGGTCCTCCAGTGCCACTTTCACCATAGGCGCCAACCTTGAGCCTGAGCAGGAGGAGGCCTTGGTCAAGTTCCTGCGCTTGAATAAGAAGGTATTTGCTTGGGAGCCAGATCAGCTGGCGGGGATCCCCAGAAGTGTCATCGAGCATCACCTCAACGTGTGCCCAAATGTGCGCCCCGTGAAGCAGAAGGCCATGCGGCAGTCCACGGAGAAGCAGGCTTTCATCGCCCAAGAGACCCACAAACTAGAGGACGCCGGAGTCATTTGCGAGGTCTGATACCCGGATTGGTTGGCCAACCCTGTCGTTGTGCCCAAGAAGGGGGGGAAAGAATGCATGTGTGTCGACTTCACCAACCTCAACAAGGCATGCCCGCAAGATCCGTTCCCGCTCCCCCGCATCGACCAGATTGTCGATTCCACTGCGGAGTGCGACCTGCTATGCTTCCTGGATGCCTTCTCTGGGTATCACCAGATCAAGATGGCAGTGGAAGACGTTGAGAAGACCGCCTTCTTGACCCCATGCGGGATATACTGCTATACATGCATGCCATTCGGACTGCGTAACACAGGGGCAACCTTTCAGCGACTGATGCACATCACCTTGGGCCAGCAGCTCGGAAAGAATGTCGAAGCCTACGTTGATGACATTGTAATAAAATCTCGGGAGGCCAAGACCCTGATACAAGACCTGGAGGAGACCTTCGCAAGCCTCGACGCAGTAAACCTGCGGCTCAACCCGGAGAAATGTGTGTTTTGCGTCCGCTCGGGCAAGCTCTTGGGATTCCTCGTGTCCCATCGCGGCATCGAGGCCAACCCTGAGAAGGTCAAGGCAGTCGAAGACATGAGACCACCAAAGACCCTCAGAGAAATGCAGAAGCTCATTGCACGCATGACCGCGCTAGGGCGCTTCATCTCCAAACTGGGGGAGCGAGCGCTGCCTTTCTTCCAGCTGATGAAGAGAAAGGGGCCCTTTGAATGGACTGAAGAGGCAGATAAGGCGTTTCAAGATCTCAATAGGTACCTGACCATTCCCCCAGTCATGGTGGCTCCGCGCCCTCAGGAGCCCCTGCTGCTGTACCTCGCCGCCACACCCTACTCCGCCAGCGCAGCCCTGGTGGCGGTTAGGGAGGAGCGCCAAGTCAAGGCCGCAGCGGCAGCCCGAGGCAGGACAAAATGGGAACAAGGAAAGCCTGCAGAAGTCGCAACCGCAGCTGAGGAGGTTAGCTGCCGAGGAATGCACCGGGGGCAGGAGAGGCCGCCCAACCAGATGGCCCACCTCCCGAGGCCACGACGCCCCGTGAGGCGCCCTTACCTCCCGAGGGCGCGGCAACCGCAGATGCTCCCAGCCTTGTCGAGCACCCAGTTTACTTTGTTAGCACGGTGCTACGGGACGCGAGGGCACGGTACCCAATGCCTCAGAAGCTCCTCCTCGCGCTACTGGTAGCCTTGCGCAAGCTGCGTCACTACTTCCAGGCACATCCCATCAAAGTCGTCTCGTCATACCCCCTGGAGAGAGTGCTCAGGAGCCCTAACTCAGCCGGAAGGGTCGCTGAGTGGAACATGGAGCTGCAGGCGTTTCAGCTCGAGTTCAGCACAACCAGGGTCATCAAAGGAGCAGCGTTGGCGGATTTTGTGGCAGAATGGACGGAGGCACCAGGCCTTAAGGCCGACGAAGATCGGTCCCTCTCCCCGGGGAGCGAGGCGCCAGAAGGCTGGGTCATGCACTTCGATGGGGCGTTCTCCAGACATGGTGCTGGGGCTGGGGCGGTGCTTATATCGCCCACTCAGGACAAGCTCTACTACGCCGTCCAACTCTGTTTCCAGCAAGGTGAAAAGGTCTCCAACAACATAGCGGAGTATGAAGGTTTGATAGCGGGCTTGAAGGCCGCGACATCCCTGGGGGTGAAACGCCTCACCATTAAGGGCGATTCGCAGCTCCTTGTTAATTTCTCCAACAAGGTGTACGAGCCAAAAGATGAACACATGGAGGTCCGCCGGATGGAGAAGCAGTTCTGGGGGTTGGAGTTGCAGCATGTGCCCCGTGGCACCAATCAGGAGGCCGACGACATCGCCAAACGGGCGTCTAGGCGGTTACCTTAGGAGCCTGGTGTCTTCGAGGAGCGGCTCTTCAAGCCCTCAGCCTTGCCATCATTGTCAAACACGGCTCAGCCTCGGGAGGAGCTCCCCCAGCCACCTGCCTCAGGAGCCCCGGTCTGTGGCCCGGCCTCAGGAGCACGCCTGCTCCTGATGATGGAACCTCAGGAGGGGTGCTGGATCACGGAGCTCCGGAGTTACTTAACACAAGGGACCTTGCCGGAGAAGGAGGAGGAAGCGGAGCGTGTGGCACGGCAGGCCACGGCATACTGCATCAAGGATGGAGAGCTCTACCGGAAGCGACCAAACGATGTATCCCTGCACTGCATCTCCAGGGAGCAAGGAAAGGAACTGCTGGAAGACATACACGACGGAGACTGTGGACATCATTCATCATCACGGACCCTCGTCGGCAAGGCGTTCCGCAGTGGGTTTTATTGGCCCACCGCCCTCAATGACGCCGTCGAACTGGTGAAAGCTTGTGAGGCCTGCCAGTTCCACGCCAAACAAATCCATCAGCCGGCGTGAGGCTTGCAGACTATACCCCTTTCTTGGCCATTCGCAGTCTGGGGGCTGGACATCCTGGGCCCGTTTCCTCGGGCGCCAGGGGGCTACCTCTACCTCTACGTCGCCGTGGACAAGTTCACCAAGTGGGCTGAAGTGGAGGCCGTCCGCACCATCCCCACGGGCTCCGCGGTCAAGTTCATCAGGGGCATCGTGAGCCGGTTCGGGGTGCCAAACCGCATCATCACAGACAACGGTTCACAGTTCACCAGTAACCTCTTCAAAACATACTGTGCTAACCTTGGAACGCAGATATGCTACGCTTCAATGGCGCACCCTCGAAGCAACGGCCAGGCCGAGCGAGCCAACGCGGAGGTCCTGAGGGGCCTCAAGACTAGGACGTTCAAGAAGAAGCTGGAGGCCTGTGGCCGAGGCTGGTACGACGAGCTGCAGTCCGTGCTGTGGTCCATCCGCACCACCGCGACCAAACCGACTGGGGAGACCCCATTCTTCCTAGTCTATAGAGCGGAAGCAGTCCTCCCTCACGAGGTCAGACATCGCTCCGTGCGGGTCCTGGCATTCGACAAGGCGCAGTAGGACGCCATGCGGGGGATGGACCTCGTGCTGGGGGAGGAACATCGCCGGGAGGCCGCGCTGCGAGCGGCGAGGTATCAGCAGGCGCAACGGTGATATCACTGCCGCAACATTCGCCCCAGGACCCTTGAGGTAGGAGACCTCGTGCTCAGGCGGGTCCTCTCCAGGGAGGGATTGCACAAGCTCTCTCCCATGTGGGAGGGCCCGTTCAAGGTTGTTCATGTTTCCAGGCCCGGCTCCGCGCGCTTGGAGACTCAGGAGGGAGTGCCGGTCCAGAACGCGTGGAGCATCCAGCACCTCCGGAGGTTCTACCCCTAAAAAGGCCCAGAGCCTGGCCCAGAGCCTGTGAAGAAGGCGAGTGCCTGTGAAGATCATCTCTTTTTAAAAAGGCCCAGAGCCTGTGAAGCAAGGCGAGTGCCTGTGAAGACCATCTCTTTGGAAAAAGGCCTAGAGCCTGTGAAGCAAGGCGAGTGCCTGTGAAGATCATCTCTTTTTAAAAAGGCCCAGAGCCTATGAAGCAAGGCGAGTGCCTTTGAAGATCATCTCTTTTTAGAAAGGCCCAGAGCCTATGAAGCAAGGCGAGTGCCTGTGAAGATCATCTCTTTTTGGAAAGGCCCGGAGCCTATGAAGTAAGGTGAGTGCCTGTGAAGATCATCTCTTTTTGAAAAGGCCCAGAGCCTGTGAAGCAAGGCCAATGCCTGTGAAGCTCGCCGCCCCGTGACACTCTCACGTAATAATGAGTGGGGCTGTATACGCCCCGGAGTCTCAGGAGCGCCGGCCTCAGGCCCTAGGGCTCCCTCCCACGCCAAGTGGCAGCACTTAGCTCCGCGCTGGTGAGAAGACGTCGAAGACTAGATTAGGTGCCGGACGCGGCTTTTTCATTTGCTTTCCGCAGTTGACGTGTTTGTTTGCATTTGGAGCCTTATTGAAGTTGTCGCTGTTGTTGATTTGTGGTTCATCGATTTTCGCTCCTCGCTTTGGTTTCTCTCGTAAACTACCTCGCGAGGGATGGTGCTCGGACGTCCTCGCGAGGGTTTCTGCCCTAGCCGCAGGAAGGTTTTCACGACCCTGGCACATTACAGGAGCACCCCTTCTAGTCCGTGCCCCCCGGGCACCGCGACACGCACACAGGGCCTGGGTCGGTCGCCCCACCCCCCGGCAGGGGTCGAAAACTATCTACACACAGGTGAGAAATCAAGAGGTGTAATAAATGAGGTCAAGGTAATAGCTAAAACGGCAATGTTTGCCAACACGCCCCAAGGGGGCTCCATGCAGCTGTTCTTTCTTACGCAGGGAACAAAAGATAAAGGAAAAAGACGAGCCCGGCGCAGCCCCCCCCCCCCCGTCACATTGGCCCGCGGAGGCGACGGGGGCTGCCTCAGGGCCTCAGGCGGACTCCCTCTCGCGCTTCACCGGGGCACAACGGCGGGCGGATGAACCGCCACCTCCCAAGCAAGCTCGACGGCGCGGGGGAGGACTGCTGCCACCGCTGGAGGAGTCGCTTGAGGAAGAGCTGACGAAGCTTGGGGAGTCGCGGACGCCGCCATCCGCGCGGACGCTATCTCCTCCATCGCCATCGGAGCAGGGCCCGCGGACGCGGTCGTCGTCCTCAGGGCAGCACCCCGCGCGGCAACCATCTTCTCCACACACCCTCACATAGAGGGTGGCGTCGCCGTCGAACCTGAAGTGCAGAGTGCACCGACGCTCCAGGCCGCGAGCGCGGGTGAACGCCTGCCAGCCACGAGTGAAGGCCAAGCCCTCGCTGGCGGAGACCTCCAGCGCGACCCACGATGACCTGCTATAGCAGCCCTCCGCCTGGAGCCAGAGGCCACCAGGAGCGCCGGCCAGGAGTTCACTAAGGAGGAAGCGAGGGAGCGGGAGCCGGGCGCGAGTCGGCTCCGCCGACCAGATGACGAACTCTAGTAGCGCCTGCATACTGCGAAAGCGCGGCCTGGGAGAACGCGCGACCCAGGCGCGTCCTTCGGCTGCGGCGGCTCGTCCGCCGCCGCGCTGGGAGCCGCCCCCGTGGCCACCGAACACGGCCGGTGTTGGGGAACGCAGTAATTTCAAAAAATTTCCTACGCACACGCAAGATCATGGTGATGCACAGCAACGAGAGGGGAGAGTGTTGTCTACGTACCAACGCAGACCGACTGCGGAAGCGATCACACAACGTAGAGGAAGTAGTCGTACGTCTTCTTCCCGATCCGACCGATCCAAGCACCGTTACTCCGGCACCTCCGAGTTCTTAGCACACGTTCAGCTCGATGACGTTCCTCGGGCTCCGATCCAGCAAAGCGTCGAGGAAGAGTTCCGTCAGCACGACGGCGTGGTGACGATCTTGATGTACTACCGACGCAGGGCTTCGCCTAAGCACTGTAACGGTATGATCGAGGTGGAATTTGGTGGCAGGGGGCACCGCACACGGCTAAGGAGCGATTAACTTGTGTGTCTTGGGGTGCCCCCTGCCCCCGTATATAAAGGCCAGGGGCAGGGGGTTCGGCCGGCCAGGTGGGAGGCGCAGGGAGGAGTCCTACTCCCACCGGGAGTAGGACTCCTTCCCCCCAATCCTATTCCAACTAGGATTCTTGGGGAAGAAGGAGAAAGAGGGGCCGGCCCACCTCTCCTAGTCCTATTGGGACTTGGGAAAGGTGGGGGGCGCCGGCCAGGTGTGGGCTGCCTCTTCTCTCTTTTCCACTAAGGCCCAATAGGCCCATTTACCTCCCGGGGGGTTCCGGTAACCCTCCCGGTAATCCGGAAAAATCCCGATTTCACCCGGAACGCTTCCGGTGCCCAAACATAGGCTTCCAATATATCAATCTTTACGTCTCGACCTTTTCGAGACTCCTCGTCATGTCCGTGATCTCATCCGGGACTCCGAACAACCTTCGGTACATCAAAATGCATAAACTCATAATAACTGTCATCGTAACGTTAAGCGTGCGGACCCTACGGTTCGAGAACAATGTAGACATGGCCGAGACACGTCTCCGGTCAATAACCAATAGCGGGACCTGGATGCCCATATTGGCTCCTACATATTCTACGAAGATCTTTATCGGTCAGACCGCATAACAACATACGTTGTTCCTTTGTCATCGGTATGTTACTTGCCCGAGATTCGATCGTCGGTATCCAATACCTAGTTCAATCTCGTTACTGGCAAGTCTCTTTACTCGTTCCGTAATACATCATCTCATAACTAACATCTTAGTTATTATGCTTGCAAGGCTTATGTGATGTGTATTACCGAGAGGGCCCAGAGATACCTCTCCGACAATCAGAGTGACAAAACCTAATCTCGAAATACGCCAACCCAACATCTACCATTGGAGACACCTGTAGTACTCCTTTATAATCACCCAGTTACGTTGTGACGTTTGGTAGTACCCAAAGTGTTCCTCCGGTAAACGGGAGTTGCATAATCTCATAGTTATAGGAACATGTATAAGTCATGAATAAAGCAATAGCAACATACTAAACGATCGGGTGCTAAGCTAATGGAATGGGTCATGTCAATCAGATCATTCAACTAATGATGTGACCTCGTTAATCAAATAACAACTCTTTGTTCATGGTTAGGAAACATAACCATCTTTGATTAACGAGCTAGTCTAGTAGAGGCATACTAGTGACACTCTGTTGGTCTATGTATTCACACATGTATTATGTTTCCGGTTAATACAATTCTAGCATGAATAATAAACATTTATCATGATATAAGGAAATAAATAATAACTTTATTATTGCCTCTAGGGCATATTTCCTTCAGTCTCCCACTTGCACTAGAGTCAATAATCTAGATTATACAGTAATGATCCTTACACCCATGGAGTCTTGGTGCTGATCATGTTTTGCTCGTGGAAGAGGCTTAGTCAACGGGTCTGCAACATTCAGATCCGTATGTATCTTGCAAATCTCTATGTCTCCCACCTGGACTAAATCCCGGATGGAGTTGAAGCGTCTCTTGATGTGTTTGGTTCTTTTGTGAAATCTGGATTCCTTTGCCAGGGCAATTGCACCAGTATTGTCACAGAAGATTTTCATTGGACCCGATGCACTAGGTATGACACCTAGATCGGATATGAACTCCTTCATCCAGACTCCTTCGTTCACTGCTTCCGAAGCAGCTATGTACTCTGCTTCACATGTAGATCCCGCTACGATGCTTTGTTTAGAACTGCACCAACTGACAGCTCCACCGTTTAAAGTAAACACGTATCCGGTTTGCGATTTAGAATCGTCCGGATCAGTGTCAAAGCTTGCATCAACGTAACCTCTTACGGTGAGCTCTTTGTCACCTCCATATACGAGAAACATATCCTTAGTCCTTTTCAGGTATTTCAGGATGTTCTTGACCGCTGTCTAGTGATCCACCCCTGGATTACTTTGGTACCTCCCTGCTAAACTTATAGCAAGGCACACATCAGGTCTGGTACACAGCATTGCATACATGATAGAGCCTATGGCTGAAGCATAGGGAACATCTTTCATTTTCTCTCTATCTTCTGCAGTGGTCGGGCATTGAGTCTGACTCAACTTCACACCTTGCAATACAGGCAAGAACCCTTTCTTTGCTTGATCCATTTTGAACTTCTTCAAAATCTTGTCAAGGTATGTGCTTTGTGAAAGTCCAATTAAGCGTTTTGATCTATCTCTATAGATCTTTATGCCTAATATGTAAGCAGCTTCCCCGAGGTCTTTCATCGAAAAACTTTTATTCAAGTATCCCTTTATGCTATCCAGAAATTCTATATCATTTCCAATGAGTAATATGTCATCCACATATAATATCAGAAATGCTACAGAGCTCCCACTCACTTTCTTGTAAATACAGGCTTCTCCAAAAGTCTGTATAAACCCAAATGCTTTGATCACACTATCAAAGCGTTTATTCCAACTCCGAGATGCTTGCACCAGTCCATAGATGGATCGCTGGAGTTTGCACACTTTGTTAGTTCCCTTTGGATCGACAAGACCTTCTGGTTGCATCATATACAACTCTTCTTCCAGAAATCCATTCAGGAATGCGGTTTTTACATCCATTTGCCAAATTTCATAATCATAAAATGCGGCAATTGCTAACATGATTCTGACAGACTTAAGCATCGCTACCGGTGAGAAAGTCTCATCGTAGTCAACTCCTTGAACTTGTCGAAAACCTTTTGCGACAAGTCGAGCTTTGTAGACAGTAACATTACCATCAGCGTCAGTCTTTTTCCTAAAGATCCATTTATTCTCAATTGCTTGCCGATCATCGGGCAAGTCAACCAAAGTCCATACTTTGTTCTCATACATGGATCCCATCTCAGATTTCATGGCTTCAAGCCATTTTGCGGAATCTGGGCTCACCATCGCTTCTTCATAGTTCGTAGGTTCATCATGATCTAGTAGCATGACTTCCAGAACAGGATTACCGTACCACTCTGGTGCGGATCTTACTCTGGTTGATCTACGAGGTACAGTAGTATCTTGATCTAAAGTTTTATGATCATCATCATTAACTTCCTCTCTTATTGGTGTAGGTTTCACAGAAACAGTTTTCTGTGATGTACTATTTCCCAATAATGGAGTAGGTACAGTTACCTCGTCAAGTTCTACTTTCCTCCCACTCACTTCTTTCGAGAGAAACTCCTTCTCAAGAAAGTTTCCGAATTTAGCAACAAAAGTCTTGCCTTCGGATCTGTGATAGAAGGTGTATCCAATAGTTTCCTTTGGATATCCTATGAAGACACACTTCTCCGATTTGGGTTCGAGCTTATCAGGTTGAAGCTTTTTCACATAAGCATCGCAGCCCCAAACTTTAAGAAACGACAACTTTGGTTTCTTGCCAAACCATAGTTCATAAGGCGTCGTCTCAACGGATTTAGATGGTGCCCTATTTAACGTGAATGCGGCCGTCTCTAAAGCATAACCCCAAAATGATAGCGGTAAATCAGTAAGAGACATCATAGATCGCACCATATCTAGTAAAGTATGATTACGACGTTCGGACACACCATTACGTTGTGTTGTTCCGGGTGGCGTGAGTTGCGAAACTATTCCACAATTTTTCAAATGTACACCAAACTCGTAACTCAAATATTCTCCTCCACGATCAGATCGTAGAAATTTTATTTTCTTGTTACGATGATTTTCAACTTCACTCTGAAATTCCTTGAACTTTTCAAATGTTTCAGACTTATGTTTCATTAAGTAGATATACCCATATCTGCTTAAATCATCTGTGAAGGTGAGAAAATAACGATATCCGCCACGAGCCTCAATATTCATCGGACCACATACATCGGTATGTATGATTTCCAATAAATCTGTTGCTCTCTCCATAGTACCGGAGAACGGTGTTTTAGTCATCTTGCCCATCAGGCACGGTTCGCAAGTACCAAGTGATTCATAATCAAGTGGTTCCAAAAGCCCATCAGTATGGAGTTTCTTCATGCGCTTTACACCGATATGACCTAAACGGCAGTGCCACAAATAAGTTGCACTATCATTATCAACTCTGCATCTTTTGGCTTCAACATTATGAATATGTGTATTACTACTATTGAGATTCAATAAGAATAGACCACTTTTCAAGGGTGCATGACCATAAAAGATATTACTCATATAAATAGAACAACCATTATTCTCTGATTTAAATGAATAACCGTCTCGCATCAAACAAGATCCAGATATAATGTTCATGCTCAACGCTGGCACCAAATAACAATTATTTAGGTCTAATATTAATCCCGAAGGTAGATGTAGAGGTAGCATGCCGACCGCGATCACATCGACTTTGGAACCGTTTCCCACGCGCATCGTCACCTCGTCCTTTGCTAGTGTCCCCTTATTCTGTAGTCCCTGTTTCGAGTTGCAAATATTAGCAACAGAACCAGTATCAAATACCCAGGTGCTACTGCGAGCATTAGTAAGGTACACATCAATAACATGTATATCACATATACCTTTGTTCACCTTGCCATCCTTCTTATCCGCCAAATACTTGGGGCAGTTCCGCTTCCAGTGACCAGTCTGCTTGCAGTAGAAGCACTCAGTTTCAGGCTTAGGTCCAGACTTGGGTTTCTTCTCTTGAGCAGCAACTTGCTTGCCGTTCTTTTTGAAGTTCCCTTTCTTCTTCCCTTTGCCCTTTTTCTTGAAACTAGTGGTTTTGTTAACCATCAACACTTGATGCTCCTTCTTGATTTCTACCTCCGCAGCTTTCAGCATAGCGAAGAGCTCGGGAATAGTCTTGTTCATCCCTTGCATATTATAGTTCATCACAAAGCTCTTGTAGCTTGGTGGCAGTGATTGGAGAATTCTGTCAATGACGCAATCATCTGGAAGTGTAACTCCCAATTGAATCAAGTGATTATTATACCCAGACATTTTGAGTATATGCTCACTGACAGAACTGTTCTCCTCCATCTTGCAGCTATAGAACTTATTGGAGACTTCATATCTCTCAATCCGGGCATTTGCTTGAAATATTAACTTCAACTCCTGGAACATCTCATATGCTCCATGACGTTCAAAACGTCGTTGAAGTCCCGGTTCTAAGCCGTAAAGCATGGCACACTGAACTATTGAGTAGTCATCAGCTTTGCTCTGCCAGACGTTCATAACTTCTGGTGTTGCTCTTGCAGCAGGCCTGGCACTTAGCGGTGCTTCCAGGACGTAATTCTTCTGTGCAGCAATGAGGATAATCCTCAGGTTACGGACCCAGTCCGTGTAATTGCTACCATCATCTTTCAACTTAGCTTTCTCAAGGAACGCATTAAAATTCAACGGAACAACAGCACGAGCCATCTATCTACAATCAACATAAACAAGCAAGATACTGTCAGGTACTAAGTTCATGATAATTTTTAAGTTCAGTTAATTTACTTAAGAACTCCCACTTAGATAGACATCCCTCTAATCCTCTAAGTGATTACGTGATCCAAATCAACTAAACCATAACCGATCATCACGTGAAATGGAGTAGTTTTCAATGGTGAACATCAATATGTTGATCATATCTACTATATGATTCACGCTCGACCTTTCGGTCTCCGTGTTCCGAGGCCATATCTGTATATGCTTGGCTCGTCAAGTATAACCTGAGTATTCTGCGTGTGCAACTGTTTTGCACCCGTTGTATTTGAACGTAGAGCCTATCACACCCGATCATCACGTGGTGTCTCAGCACGAAGAACTTTTGCAACAGTGCATACTCAGGGAGAACACTTCTTGATAATTTAGTGAGAGATCATCTTATAATGCTACCGTCAATCAAAGCAAGATAAGATGCATAAAAGGATAAACATCACATGCAATCAATATAAGTGATATGATATGGCCATCATCATCTTGTGCTTTGTGATCTCCATCTCCGAAGCATCGTCATGATCACCATCGTCACCGGCGCGACACCTTGATCTCCATCGTAGCATCGTTGTCGTCTCGCCAATCTTATGCTTCCACGACTATCACTACCGCTTAGTAATAAAGTAAAGCATTACATCGCGATTGCATTGCATACAATAAAGCGACAACCATATGGCTCCTGCCAGTTGCCGATAACTCGGTTACAAAACATGATCATCTCATACAATAAAATCAGCATCATGCTTTGACCATATCACATCACAACATGCCCTGCAAAAACAAGTTAGACGTCCTCTACTTTGTTGTTGCAAGTTTTACGTGGCTGCTACGGGCTTAAGCAAGAACTCATCTCACCTACGCATCAAAACCACAACGATAGTTCGTCAAATAGACTCCGTTTTAACCTTCTCAAGGACCGGGCGTAGTCACACTTGGTTCAACTAAAGTTGGAGAGACAGTCTTCCGCAAGCCATCTGTGTGCATAGCACGTCGAGGGAACCGGTCTCGCGTAAGAGTTCGCGTAAGGTTGGTCCGGATCGTCTCGTCCAACAATACCGCCGAACCAAAGTATGACATGCTGGTAGGCAGTATGACTTGTATCGCCCACAACTCACTTGTGTTCTACTCGTGCATATAACATCAAACCATAAAAACCAGGCTCGGATGCCACTGTTGGGGAACGCAGTAATTTCAAAAAATTTCCTACGCACACGCAAGATCATGGTGATGCACAGCAACGAGAGGGGAGAGTGTTGTCTACGTACCAACGCAGACCGACTGCGGAAGCGATCACACAACGTAGAGGAAGTAGTCGTACGTCTTCTTCCCGATCCGACCGATCCAAGCACCGTTACTCCGGCACCTCCGAGTTCTTAGCACACGTTCAGCTCGATGACGTTCCTCGGGCTCCGATCCAGCAAAGCGTCGAGGAAGAGTTCCGTCAGCACGACGGCGTGGTGACGATCTTGATGTACTACCGACGCAGGGCTTCGCCTAAGCACTGTAACGGTATGATCGAGGTGGAATTTGGTGGCAGGGGGCACCGCACACGGCTAAGGAGCGATTAACTTGTGTGTCTTGGGGTGCCCCCTGCCCCCGTATATAAAGGCCAGGGGCAGGGGGTTCGGCCGGCCAGGTGGGAGGCGCAGGGAGGAGTCCTACTCCCACCGGGAGTAGGACTCCTTCCCCCCAATCCTATTCCAACTAGGATTCTTGGGGAAGAAGGAGAAAGAGGGGCCGGCCCACCTCTCCTAGTCCTATTGGGACTTGGGAAAGGTGGGGGGCGCCGGCCAGGTGTGGGCTGCCTCTTCTCTCTTTTCCACTAAGGCCCAATAGGCCCATTTACCTCCCGGGGGGTTCCGGTAACCCTCCCGGTAATCCGGAAAAATCCCGATTTCACCCGGAACGCTTCCGGTGCCCAAACATAGGCTTCCAATATATCAATCTTTACGTCTCGACCTTTTCGAGACTCCTCGTCATGTCCGTGATCTCATCCGGGACTCCGAACAACCTTCGGTACATCAAAATGCATAAACTCATAATAACTGTCATCGTAACGTTAAGCGTGCGGACCCTACGGTTCGAGAACAATGTAGACATGGCCGAGACACGTCTCCGGTCAATAACCAATAGCGGGACCTGGATGCCCATATTGGCTCCTACATATTCTACGAAGATCTTTATCGGTCAGACCGCATAACAACATACGTTGTTCCTTTGTCATCGGTATGTTACTTGCCCGAGATTCGATCGTCGGTATCCAATACCTAGTTCAATCTCGTTACTGGCAAGTCTCTTTACTCGTTCCGTAATACATCATCTCATAACTAACATCTTAGTTATTATGCTTGCAAGGCTTATGTGATGTGTATTACCGAGAGGGCCCAGAGATACCTCTCCGACAATCAGAGTGACAAAACCTAATCTCGAAATACGCCAACCCAACATCTACCATTGGAGACACCTGTAGTACTCCTTTATAATCACCCAGTTACGTTGTGACGTTTGGTAGTACCCAAAGTGTTCCTCCGGTAAACGGGAGTTGCATAATCTCATAGTTATAGGAACATATATAAGTCATGAATAAAGCAATAGCAACATACTAAACGATCGGGTACTAAGCTAATGGAATGGGTCATGTCAATCAGATCATTCAACTAATGATGTGACCTCGTTAATCAAATAACAACTCTTTGTTCATGGTTAGGAAACATAACCATCTTTGATTAACGAGCTAGTCTAGTAGAGGCATACTAGTGACACTCTGTTGGTCTATGTATTCACACATGTATTATGTTTCCGGTTAATACAATTCTAGCATGAATAATAAACATTTATCATGATATAAGGAAATAAATAATAACTTTATTATTGCCTCTAGGGCATATTTCCTTCAGCCGGGGCGGCCACCGGATGCTTCCGAGGGCCCCCGCGACCGCGCTTGCGTGGGGGAGAGGCAGAACCAACCTAGAGGGCCTTCCCCTTCTTTGCAGCCGAGTACCTCCTCGATGGAGCCATCACACCAAGACGGAGCGAGAATTGAGGAAGATGAGAGGGCAAGAAGAGATGGATCGGAAGGGCACACGCGGTGCCGTACTTATAGCCGGCGAAGGCCAGCCACCGTCCTCCATGATCGCAGGTAATCATAACACGATCTGCATGCAGGGACTTGTCCAACTCGCATGATCACCAAGGCGTCATGGGGAAGTGGAGTCGCCCACGTCCAATCAACCGCCACGCGGCGCTCGAGGCCGCAGGCTGTTAGGGCCCGCGACGCTTCGCCCTTGCCCTTTCGCCTCTCGGCACAGCCAAGTCTATGCGCGCCTTGGGCCCGGGGGCTACTGTCGGCGTTCTGGGAACGGGGGTCCCCAGACTTGCCTGCCTGCGGCCTGCGGCGCGGCTCGAGTGGGGGCCCAACATGGCCCATCTTCATCAAGCACAAGACTCAAGACCCTCGTGAGGGGCCAAGCCTCGCGAGGCGGATGACACGGCGCATCCTCAGGCGCCGCCTCCTCAGGCTGGCTCGTGAGGAGACGGAGATATCAAGGCAGGGTGCCTCGCGAGGCGCCCGTGACGCAAGCCATGACGATCGAGGGCGCCAGGCGGGCGCCAGCGCGTGCAGCATCCTTCTTTCCTCTTTGGTGCAAAGGGGGCAAGCGAAGCCGCGGAGTACCGAGGCATCAGGCAAAGGTTGCCATTTCGGTGCAACGAGACCAGGACCAAGCGGACTACGAGACGGAGGTCACCATGGAGCCCAGCACGGCGTCACCGCAGAGTCTTTTGCAGGCGAAGACCACCTTTAGTCAGGATAAGCGTACTTGTTGTCACCCTTCAAATTGGCCCGCCATTGTTGCCTCCCTTCCCGCTCGATATTTGGGAAGAGGACCAGGGCCTCTATAAATAGGGACGGCCACCCACGTAGCAAAGGGTTGGGTTTTCGTAGGGAAGCACACAGAGTAGGCCGATCCGACTAGCAAGTAGAGAGAGAGAGAGAGAGAAGGTGACCGAACTCCTCCCAGCAATTCATCACCCCTGCCAAGAACAGCCCCTCGCGAGGCTGTTCTTCCTTGTATTGTTCATCATCACCAGCCCCCAAGAGGCAATCCATCCAACACACACTGGAGTAGGGTATTATACCACAATGGTGGCCCGAACCAGTATAAACCTTGTGTCTCTTGTGTGACTCCCTTAGTAGTTTAGATCTTTGCGAGACGGGGAGGTTGAGGACGTGATTTCCGCGCGCACCCTAGTGTTCGAACCTTAAGGGTCTGCCGGAACCCGAAATCCGACAGGTACTACCGCCCTAGCAGTAGTACCGCTCTATGCGGGCTGTGAGCATAACGGTTGGATTTTTCCCCACCTATAAAAGGGGGTCTTCTTCCCCAATGAACTATATCCTTTGAGCTCGTGTTATTCCCCCATTATTGACCTTCTTCGAGCTTGCTAACTCTCAATACCTCCATGGATTCTTGCTAGTTTTTGAGGGAAAAGAGAGAGGAGATCTAGATCCACATTTCCACCAATCACTTTCTCATCTATATGAGGGGAACCCCTTGGATCTAGATCTTGGAGTTCTTGGTGTTCTCCTTCTTGTTCTTCCTCTCATTTTCCTCCCTAGCATTAGTTGCTTCGGTAGGATTTGAGAGAGAAGGACTTGCGCACTTAGTGTGCCCTTGCCATTGCATTTGGTGCATCTATTTGAATTCTCCACGGTGATACGTGGAAGTGAAGTTTGAGAAGCTTGTTACTCTTGGGTGTTTGGGCACCCTAGAGCTTGTTCCTGTTGGGTGCCTTGGCGCCCTAGACGGTTGGTGTTGTTCGGAGCTCAATCATTGTGGTGTAAAGCTCCCGGCAAGCGTCAGGGTCTCCAATTAGGTTGTGGAGATCACCCTGAGCAATTTGACGGGTACCAGTGACCGCCCCAAGGGTTGCCAAAGTGTACGGGTTCGGTGACCGCCCCCAAGGGTTGACATTTGTACGGGTTCAGTGACCGCCCTTAAGGGTCCCTTAGTGGAATCACGGCATCTTGCATTGTGCGAGGGCGTGAGGAGAGTACGGTGGCCCTAGTGGCTTCTTGGGGAGCATTGTGCCTCCACACCGCTCCAAACGGAGATTAGCATCCGCAAGGGTGTGAACTTCGGGATACATCGTCGTCTCCGCATGCCTCGATTATCTCTTACCCGAGCTGTTTACTTATGCACTTTACTTTGTGATAGCCATATGGTTTCTTGTCATATATCTTGCTATCACATAGTTGCTTATCTTGCTTAGCGTAAGTTGTTGGTGCACGTAGGTGAGCCTAGTTGTTTTAGGTTTTGTGCTTGACAAATTAATCGCTAGGTTTATTCCGCATTTGTTCAAGCCTAAACCGTAATTATTTTAAAACGCCTATTCACCCCTCCTCTAGGCGACATCCATGATCTTTCAATTGGTATCAGAGCCTCGTCTCTCTTTATTAGGCTTTACCGCCTAGAGAGTAAAGATGTAGACTAGGGGATTAGGATTCTCTGACACTCTTAGTTTCAATGGCACAAATTTTGATGTTTTGGTAATTCACATGCTTAATCTCTTTATTAGGGTCATGGACCCAAATTTAGAGCGAATTGTAGATATGGGTTTTTCTCCTCCAAAGGATCCCCAAAGATTATCTTTCGAGGATGAGAAAAACTCTTATCTCAATGCTCAAGCTTCTAATGTGCTTTTCGATGCTTTGAGCAATGTAATTATATTTCAACTCATGCCGCTCCAGGATGCTCATGAGTTGTGGATGAAGCTTCAAGATAAATATGGTGTGTCCAATATTTGTGGGGAGGATTGTTCTCCCTCCACCTCTGGTCGTATAGTCTTCTCAACTTCTTCTACTTCACCTACATGTGGTTTGCCACAAGGTAATGATATGGTGAATAGTGTTGGTCATTGCAATGATGATAGTATGCTTATTGTGGATAATCCTTCATCACTATCTTATTGCAATGCTCCTTCTTTGGGCTTTAACATTTCGAGCACTCCAAATGTTTCACATGCTTGTGTTGATAGTCCTTGCATATCATGTAGAAATTGCTTGACTAAATCTCATGATGATATGTTTACTATGTCTTGTTGCCATGATAAAAATGCATATATTTCCTCGAATTGTTGTGCTAACAATGTAGAGGAAACCCAACACACCATGGAACAATATGTGGTCTTAAATGGTGCTTCAACGGATCCTACATCATCATCTATTGCGGTTTGCCTTGTGGCCAAGGCTTCTAAGGTATCTCCTACCTTGAACCCCAATATGTCTCTTGATGATGGTGGTGATGCTAATAATGATGAGGATAATGATGAAGAGAATGATAATGTTGCCTCCTTAAAAATTAAGGGGGACATGATTTTTAAAGCTCTTCATAAGAATAAAATTGCTCGTTCCAACTTCGTGGAAATCATGTATATTGCTATTGATGGCAAGAATTATATTGATGAGTTGGAATCTCGTCTTGAGGAGCATGAGGTCACCATTGATATAATGGAAGGTCATGAGCGTGATTACGCTAAAGAGATTGCGGACCTATCTCAAGCTCTTGATCTTGAACAAACCACCAAGGAATCTCTTGAGGAGACTTTTGCTCTAGAATTATCTAGAGTGAAGGAATCTCATGATAGAGCTCTTGAGGTGGCCAATGTTTTTGAAACTAAAAATGCTAAGCTTGAATTTTCTCATGCTAGACTCCTTGAGGATTTTGAGCACCTCGAAAATGGCTCAAGGGTCATCAAGGGTGAGCTCATCAAACTCACCGAGTCTCATGATCAACTTGAAGCTTCTTATTCAAAAGAGCTTGCCAAGTTGTCCTCTCCTATTGTTGTTAATGATGATGCTTGTACTACTAACTATATTACTTGTGAAGCATCCATTTTGAAGGATAACGTTGAGCTATGGGCTCAACTTGAGTTGCTATCTAGCAACTATGGGAAATTGGAAGATAGCCATGAAAATCTCTCAAGCTCTCATGATGATCTTCTAGCATCCCATAATGTGCTAAAGATAGCTCATGAGGCCATGATTGCTAAGGTAACATCTAGTGAGCCACATGTGGATACTAGCACTACTTCTAGTCAAAATGCTATGTTGCCATGTGCTAGTCCTTGTAATTCATCTACTCACAATGTTGGTAGATCTTGTGATGAATTGCTTTCCTTGCCTTGTTGCTCTAACGATGAATCTTATACTTCCTCTAGTACTTGTGTTGAGACTAACCATGTAGAGGAAATCAAAGAGCTCAAGGCCCAAGTCACTTCTTTGAAGAAAGACTTGGAAAAGAGTCATGAAGGGAAATTCACACTCAACAATATCTTGAGTGTGCAAAAGTCCCCCAATGACAAATGTGGACTTGGATTCAACTCCAATAAGAAGAAGTCCAAGAGCAACAAGAAGAAGGGCCAAAAACAAGTCAAGAATTCGGCCAAGATCATTTGCTTCAAGTGCAAAATTGAAGGGCATTATGTTAAATCTTGCCCTTTGAAGAAGAAGGCCATTAGTGACAAGAATAAGGGAAGCGGCCAGAAGTTCACTCTCATTCTCAACCTCAAGTTGAAGAAAGGCCTCTTCCCAAGAAAACTCAAGCTAATACTTCTCAAGTTGAGAAATCAAGTGAGAAGAAAGTAAAGAGTAGAAGTTGCTACCTATGTCGTGAAAAAGGTCACGTTGCTTCTTCATGCACAAATGGTACCTTATCCAACCCTATTCTAATTGATGATATCTATTCTCTTGGGAAGAATAAGGTTGGCAATGTGTTTGCCAGATTTGTTGGTGCTCAAAGTGGTGTCAAGAAAAGAACCATTTGGGTAGCCAAGCCTATTGTGACTAACCTCTTAGGACCCAACTTGGTTGGGGACCAACTAGCTCATACTTGATCAATAGGTGTTCTTGGAGGTCATTGGAGACTTGGCTACATTATGAAGAATTAAGGGGACTTCATCATTCTTATTGTCTCAAGCCAAGTCATTCGGATTGTCAAGTTTCTATCTTATATCCAATGTTCCTCCTTGCGGTAACTCGTGCTTAAAGTGTTTACATTGATAGTTACTTGCCCCTTTGCATGTTTGGTTTCGTTCCTTGCATGTGTTTGTATATGTTGTGCTTCCAACTTGATTATCTTGAGCAATCAAGTATGCATGTGTTGGTTTGCACATCATGTACGTGTGTGTCATGCGTTGAGCCTTTTGCATCTTGTTTATTTCTTAGTTGGCTCTTGTGAGAGATTAATGGAATATCCCATTATGGGGGAGTGATGTGCTTTGTGCACCTCACAATCCTATAACTGTGTGTACATGAGTAATACCATCTAGTATTGATGTTTCAAGATTATCTAGTCGCTATGTGGTATGTCTTCTCATGAGAAATTCAAATTCTAAATAGTCCATTAATTATCTCTTGTTGGATCCTTTTATTTGCCTCTTGTTTATCCTTAATTGGTATCACATTATGAGGGAGTAATATGCTATGTGTATATTACTAGCCTAGAAAATGTGTACATTTGAGATATTGTCACCTAGAGTTGATATTGTAAATTATCTTGTTCCTAGGTGGCATATTAGCTCTACAAGTTGCAATTTTCTTTTTGTTTGGTGTGAAGATGATGTCGGTATCCTTGCTATCTACCACCGGGAATTATTTCCATTTACTTCTTGTCTTTTGACAATTGGTACTCACTTGTGTGGTAGAATTTATTGATCATCTTTACATTGGCTTTTGCTTTTATTTGCCTTTTCTCTTGCCAAGGAATGTATCAACTCCCTTTGTCTTCCATACCACTTGTGGATCTTGTTTATTTCTTGATCTTGTCTAGTGTTTTCTAGATATAGTGAAAGTGGTGATCCCACCTTGTGCATTTTGTATTCAAATGCAAATTCTCTATAATGCACTAGTCTTGGGGTAGCTATCCTATTTTCTATAAAACACTCTTGCGATCCTTATCAAGTGTGTGTTGGTGGAAGGCAAGCCGTTTTCGTTTTGGTACTTTGTGCCATCATGAAACTTTGTAGAGAGCTTGGTTTGTTTGGAACCATCCTCTCTTTTGGGGGTTTGATATCTTTTTTTAGTGGGTATCAATGGATATCTCATTCCATGATGTATCTTTCAATTTATATCCTCCATGTGATGATTTATTCATTTGGTATCTTTTCTTCTCTTGGTATTTCTTTGTCATTTGGTATCGGTTCTTGAAAGTCTTGAGCATTCATATTAACTTCGTTTAGTATCTTTCGCATGCTTTCTTTCATTGACCCAATATATAGGGGAAACTCCACCAAGTCTAAAATTGGATGAGATGTGCATGAAATTCATTTTCGTATCTATATGCACATTTTTATGTGGAGTTTGCCCTATGTATTGTTGGTTCTCTAACTCTTTGGTCCCAATGAGTTTGGGTACCATTTTGTTTGTGTTGTTGTTCTTGGAACAATTGGAGATACATTAGATGCTCGGATCACTCACAAGGAAGGTGTTGTCATCATGTGCTTATTGGAGTTGAGATAGGATGATCAATGAACTACTATCTGCCTTCAATTGGTATCTACTACATCCTTCCAATGTTAACTCGGTAACAAGTATCTTCATATTATTCATGCACACATTTCTTGCATCAACCTTGTGTAGGTTGTATCATGGCATGTTATTCATTCATTCTTGTGATACTTGTTCCCTTTCTCAAAGCATCCCAACAATGATCTCTTGTTGCTAGTTGTGATGTCTTTGATGGGTGTGTGGTAGGAATTCATTTATATAAAATAAGACCATATCTAGCCATGTGTTATGCTTCCAAGCAAATATGTTATTGGTATATGTATGACCTCCCTTTGGATATCTTGTTCCTCGTGTTGTAACTATTTCGGGTGTAGATCCTTCTTTGTAGATATATATCATCATGATTTCGTCTACCTAGAATCTTATACACTTGAGAGAAGTTGCATATCTAGTTGATATCCTTTCTTTCATGTCCACCTTGTCTTTCTTATGTTTATTTCTTTGGTGGCTCCGTGAAAGCTTTTGCCTTGAGTGCGTGTCTTCTATCGTTGCATCTTGATGCACTCTTGTGTGGTGAAGATTATTTTCCTCATGCTTATCTTTACAAGGCTTTTGCCATCTTAATTGGTGTCCCTCATCTTGATGAGGCTTTCATCTTCTATCTTCACCACGGGTTCTCACACGCATAGGTTCTTTATATGCTTATTAGTAAGCTTGTGAACCCATTTGCTAGTTGTGTGTGGGAATGATAGGTCGTGCACCATGTGCCTCATTCTTTCAAGATTTTATTGATGCTTAATGCTCATCCGTACATTAGTCTTCTCAAGTGCATTGCCTTAACTCACTCACATCATTTTGGTTGAGCCCATTCTTAAGTTGCCTCTTTTACTTGTTGCTCAACCATGTGTTTGTTGCAAGTACTGGGCTTTTTTCCCTAAGCCCACTTTCACTTGTCGTAAGTTTATATTGATTTTGGGGGAGCTATGATCCTATTTTGTGCACTTTTTATCCAAATATAAAAATTCTTATGTGTGCACAAACATGGGGAGCTTCTATAGTTTCCTTAGAACACTCCTCTGCTCATATCATTATATCCTTATTCATGTGGCTTGTAGGATCTTTGGTCTAGTTGGTTCAATTTATATCTTTGATTGCTTGCTTCAATTGGTATCTTTTGATTGCTTGATTGCTTGTGTCTCTCTTTGTTATGTCCTTGTGGCATATCATTCTTTAGCAATCTTTGTGCCTCAATATAGTTTGTGTTCCTTCAAGTATTTACCTTTGGATATGTGTATGGCATTCCACTCTCTTGTTGAGAAATACACAATTTATGGAGGAACACAATTTATTGGCCTTCTAAGCTTTTCTCCCATTTTGGCAATCGATGCCAATGGGGGAGAAGTTTTAGAGAGTTTGTGGAGAAGTCTTCAGAGTTTCCTCCTTGCTTTGGTTTTGTTCCTAAGCATTTGCATTATTGGTTGTTGCATTGCATGGTGTTGCATAATTCCTTGTATAAACTCTCTTGAAAGTGATTGTCATCAATTACCAAAATGGGGGAGACTTAAAGAACATGCGGCGCCCCCATGTTTGGTTTTGGTAATTGATGACAATCTCTATGGACTAATGGTTACCTTGATTTATATTTGAAGGTTTTGTCCATAGGCTTTTCTTGGAGTACATGTGTTGGTTTCAAGGAGAGTTTGTGTCGACCAAGGTGCTATTCAAGGAATTACCTAAAGATTGGTCATGTGAGAGTTGAGCTTATTGCAAGCATGTCTTGAAGAAGAAGACTGTGTGATCATTCATGCTTACCTTCAAGGCATTATCAAAATGAAGAGAGTTGGAAAGGTTCAAGGTTGATCAAGACTAAGTCAAGAGTGAATCAAGTTGATCAAATAACAAAGCATAGAATATGTACCGAGAGGGATCAAGTGATCCCATGGTATGGTAAGAATTGACCATTACGCTTTGTGTACTAACCCATAGTTTTCGTGAGAGTTCTTTGTGGGGTTAGGTTGCGGCGTGCACGTTCAAGTGATGCATCACGCAGAGATCAAGTGCTTGAATATTACCGTCCATTGTGGTGACAATGTACTTGTGAAGATGTGCCGAAACGTGGCTCACCCATAATGGAGTATGGGGGAGCAATCTATTAGTCTTCACCGAGCCAACACAATCAAGAAAGGTGGTCCTACTTGAGGAAGTCAAGATCATCTATATATAGCTCAAGTGGACTTTGTGCAAGGCAAAGGTTTGTCCTTGATAGGTTCTCTATTCTACCGGTCTCATGGTGGTAGTTTGGAGACCGGGTTATAGGACCGTTTGTCGTACTATCAAGGGGGGCTCCCAAGTGAGTAGCTTGATCGTATGGTTCGTAGAGAGCTCAAACCATTGCATGCTTGCATCATCTTTCTTGGTTCTTGTTTGGTTCTATTTGTGAGTCTTAGAGCTTATGGTCATCTTGATGACAAGCTTGAGTTCATCGAAAACGGAGTTCGCATGCATCTTCTATGATGTTTTCAGTGTTGGAGGTTTTACCGGTCTTATCGGAGGAAGGGTTCTCACCATTTTATTATGGGCCTTTTCTCATTTGCGGAGGTAGGAACGGAAGTTTTTTTGTACCGCTCACAAGCAGTAGTACCGCTACCATTTGCGATAGTATCGTGAGGTCGAGCGGTAGTACCGTGAGGACAAGCGGTAGTACCGCTCCGGCGGTTCTACTGGCATTTTGCCTCCTCGCTGTCGTTTTTCAAAGGGGTACTACCGCCCTAGCAGTAGTACCGCTCCTTGGAGTGGTAGTACCACTCTGTGCGGGCTGTGAACATAACGGTTGGATTTTCCCCCACCTATAAAAGGGGGTCTTCTTCCCCAATGAACTATATCCTTTGAGCTCGTGTTCTTCCCCCATTGTTGACCTTCTTCGAGCTTGCTAACTCTCAATTCCTCCATGGATTCTTGCTAGTTTTTGAGGAAAAAGAGAGAGGAG
The DNA here is from genome assembly GCA_034509565.1 of Triticum monococcum. Lineage (NCBI taxonomy): Eukaryota > Viridiplantae > Streptophyta > Magnoliopsida > Poales > Poaceae > Triticum > Triticum monococcum. The sequence continues at coordinate 722,050,042 of CM067842.1, forward strand.
ATCTAGATCCACATTTCCACCAATCACTTTCTCCTCTATGTGAGGGGAACCCCTTGGATCTAGATCTTGGAGTTCTTGGTGTTCTCCTTCTTGTTCTTCCTCTCATTTTCCTCCCTAGCATTAGTTGCTTCGGTGGGATTTGAGAGAGAAGGACTTGGGCACTCCGTGTGCCCTTGCCATTGCATTTGGTGCATCCGTTTGAGTTCTCCATGGTGATACGTGGAAGTGAAGTTTGAGAAGCTTATTACTCTTGGGTGTTTGGGCACCCTAGAGCTTGTTCCTCTTGGGTGCCATGGAGCCCTAGACGGTTGGTGTTGTTCGGAGCTCAATCATTGTGGTGTAAAGCTCCGGGCAAGCGTCGGGGTCTCCAATTAGGTTGTGGAGATCGCCCCGAACAATTTGACGGGTAGCAGTGACCGCCCCCAAGGGTTGCCAAAGTGTACGGGTTCGGTGACCGCCCCCAAGGGTTGCCATTTGTACGGGTTCAGTGAACGCCATCAAGGGTCCCTTAGTGGAATCACGGCATCTTGCATTGTGCAAGGGCGTGAGGATATTACGATAGCCCTAGTGGCTTCTTGGGGAGCATTGTGCCTCCACACCGCTCCAAACGGAGATTAGCATCCGCAAAGGTGTGAACTTCGGGATACATCGTCGTCTCCGCATGCCTCGGTTATCTCTTACCCGAGCTCTTTACTTATGCACTTTACTTTGTGATAGCCATATTGTTTCTTGTCATATATCTTGCTATCACATAGTTGTTTATATTGCTTAGCATAAGTTGTTGGTGCACATAGGTGAGCCTAGTTGTTTTAGGTTTCGTGCTTGACAAATTAACTGCTAGGTTTATTCCGCATTTGTTCAAGCCTAAACCGTAATTATTTTAAAACGCCTATTCACCCCTCCTCTAGGCGACATCCATGATCTTTCACTACATCATAAATTCATAATATGTAGTGCAATGGGTTGATATCCTCGAGATACCAGGGGGTAATACTCGAAGGTAGATCAAAATAGAGGTTGGACTTGGGTATTGCTCTGCAGAAGACAAGTGCTTAAACTTGCACGAGAAATGGTATTTAACGGAGAACATGGTTAGAACCACGATTGCAAAAGGCCAGATCCCAGGTATAATATGAACTTATACCAAGGGAATAATTAATTGAAGAGAATCTTTAATGATAAGTTCTACATCGTGTCCATGGGCATGAACAAAAAGTTCAAGGTCGACTCCCACTTCTTCAATGCACAACCTTCCATTTACTTCTCGAATTCGACGAAGTTGTAGAGTCAAACTTCACGAGTAAATAACTCAAGCTCAGAAGTATAGTATGGTTGAGGAAGCAAATGATACAATTTACCAAAGGCACTATGTATCCAAGGAAAGGCTCCAAAGGTTATTGAATATGAAGGACGTTGCCGGATAAAATCCAACAAAGGATCTAGCGGTCCACGTAGGATTTGATGTGAGTACTGGTACTCAACTAGAAGAAGAAAGAATGCAAAGGCTTTGGGTTATACAAACATTTGAATAATTCAATGCTTAAATGCAAAGAAATCATGATTTCAAAAATAGAAGATCAAAAGCAGACGCTCTGATCAAAAGATAAGTAAGTTGAATAGCCTTAGGGATAAAATCGACGACAATTTGATTGGTCGAGAAAAAGCTCTTGGTCAAATGATTTCCAAGCCAAAAGGATGAATTCTATGATCCGATTGAGGATTGCGAGCATCCACAACATATTGAATCAACGGACTCAAAAGGATAGTGAAAAGGATGCCAATAAGATTACTAGACTTATGGGATTATCCATAATGCAAGCAAGCAAGAATTTTAAGAACAATAGGCTATTGAGGATTATCAAAAGATCGAATAGTATTTCAAAGATTTTTGTGAAACATATGAACAACTGGGGAAAATAAAATCCTTGATATGTGTGAGGATTAATTTGTAGGTGTATTCAGGCGATAAGGAACTGCAAGGTAGTTGGCACAAAGGATTCTCGGAACAAAAGAGAGATTTCAGGGTATCTTGTAATAACAAGAGCAACTGGGATCGAAAATATGAACGACAAATGTAGAATGTTATCCATAAGGATTTATCGGTGGTAGGGGTCGCAATGACGAAGGGCACAAGGATCTCGGGAAAACAACAGAGAGTATCTTCAGAATCTTCTAGTGCACCAAGCAATCATCTGGAGTGAGGGGCTCTCCGAGAGAAAGTATTTACGAGAACCTGGAGTTAGAGTTAGAAAAATCATTTAACCCGAATAGAAGAGAGATCAGATTCTCAGAGTATAGACGAGGAATAAAAGATCCTAATACCACCCGATGGCGACGTGGGCCCGTAAGCCGCACAACCATGTTAGTAAAACGGGTTTTCAAAGACTAGACTCAACTTCAGCCAAGGAGTTGGAAAGGGGGATCCTACAGGTAGTCGGCGCTGATACCAACTTGTGACGCCCCCGATTCAATCGTACACTAATCAGACACGCAAATGTGTACGATCAAGATCAGGGACTCATGGGAAGATATCACAACCCAACTCTAGACACAAATTAAAATGATACAAGATTTATATTACAAGCCAGGGGCCTCGAGGACTCGCATACATAAGCTCGAATACAAACGAGTTAGCGGAAGCAACAATATCTGAGTACAGACATAAGTTAGACAAGTTTGCCTTAAGAAGGCTAGCACAAAAGCAACAACGATCGAAAAGGCAAGGCTTCCTACTTTGGAGCCTCCTAACTACTCCTGGTCGCCGGCGGCCTTCACGTAGTAGTAGGCACCCTCGGTGTAGTAGTAATCATAAGTGGTGTCGTCTGGCTCCTGGGATCCGTCATCTGGTCGCAACAATCAGGTATAGGGGAAAAAGATGTAACAAAGCATCCGTGAGTACTCATCCAAAGTGCTCGCAAGACTTACATCAGATCTAAACTAAGTATGCATCGGTATCAAAGGAAATGGGATGTATCTGTGGACTAAACTGCAGAATGCCAGAAGAGAAGGGGAAAGGCTAGCCTATTGAAGACTAGCATCTTCAAGCATCTTGCATCATATAGAAGAGTACATATCAACATAATGTAAAGTAGCAGTAGTGTTATCAACCTCGGCCAGAGATCCCTTCTCGACTCCCTGTGAGAAAGCAATCCCAGAGCCATATTATCCAGTTATCACCTCAAGTATCCAGTTCTAGTTGTATCGATCGGGATACAACTCCAAGTGTCCGTTACCGTAGGACAGGCTATCGATAGATGTTTTCTTCCCTGCAGGGGTGCACCAACTTACCCACCACGCTCTATTAACTCCGGCCGGACACACTTTCCCGGGTCATGCCCGGCCTCGGCCAAACAATATGCCGCAACCCGACCTAGGCTTAATAGAGAGGTCAGCACGCAGGACTAAGCCTATGCCCCCAGGGGTCATGGGCCATCTCCCCGGGAACTCCTACACGTTGCGTACGCGGCCGGTGAGCAGACCTAGCTACCTCCTTAAACAAGGCAGGAGCTTACGCAGTCCAACCAGGCGCGCACCACTCAGTCGCTGGCGTCTATTAAGCTTCGGCTGAGGTATACGACGCAGAACGTCCATACTATGCCCACATGATGGTTAGTGCTATCAGGCCAGAGGCCCCTCGGATCAAATATCCAAACCGTTTCGAAAGATGTGACCCCATTGCCCCGTCTTGAGTTTTTGGGGCAAGGGCTAAGAATACCCGGCCGCGCCTCGTGTTCAACTCTCAGGTACCCTCCAGGTCAACCCGTCTCCACATCACTCACAGGTATCCCTCAAGGTCGACCTGCCTTTCCAAGTAATAGTTGTAAAGTCCAAGTATCCGTGTGTCCAAACATCAAGGGAAAAATCCGAGGAATCACCCCCGGTGAATTCCACTCAATGTAATCATCAAGGTGAATGTAAGAGGATCGACCCACGAGGTTCACACTTGAGGGGTTGCACGACAGAGCTGTATCGGAAGTGGTTAAGGAGGAAATCACCCTTGATGACGATGACTGAATAGCTACACTACAGAGATCTCATCAGGAGTGATGTAAGAGGTTCCACCCTTAGCACTCGATGGTAACTCTGCAGAGTCGAGAAACAAAAAGGGGCGTGTGATGTGAGGTGTCGGGCTCTGGTCGTCGATCATGTTGATCGAGTCGTCGATGATGAAGCAGGGGCAACAAGGACAAGGTAGGGGGTCACAGATGGATCACTAACCAACCTATACTAAGCTGTTTAGGATATGTAGGTAAGGTAACAATAAGCAGGTTACAAAAGCAGGCTATGCATCAGAATAGGAGCAAACAATAACAGTAGCAAAATCTAATGCAAGCATGAGAGAATGGAATGGGCGATATCGGGATGATCAAAGGGGGGGGCTAGCTTGCCTGGTTGCTCTGGCAAGAAGGAGGGGTCATTGTCGACGTGGTCGATCACAGCGGCAGCATCAGTCTCGGAGTCTACCGGAGAGAAGAAGAGGAGGAAACTGTAAATACAAAGCAAGCAAGTGCATAACAGGATAACACGAGTTAGACATGTTCTAACGCAGTGCTACACGTTACCGGCGAAGGGGATAACATCCGGGAATGCTTTCCCGAAGTTTGAAATTTTCGGACACATGAACCAGAGGGGAAAGGTTGCATGTTCGCTATACCAGGGACACGTGACAGATGAACGGGGAGCGTATTCGGATTCTTCTTGTCGTTCTGAGCAACTTTCATGTATAAAACTTTTTCATCCGGGCTATGGTTTATTATCTATGAATTTTAAAAGATTTATATAATATTCTGAAATTATTACTAATTATTAAATTTGAGAGAGAAATAAAAAGGATGTCAACATGACGTTAGAGTGATGTCAACAGTCAACTTTGACCCGTTGACCAGTCAAACTGACAGAGGGGTCCCACTGTCATAGACTGCTAGCTAATTAACTTAGTTAGCTAGTTAATTAGAAAGGTTAATTAAGTTAATTAACCTAAATTAATTCATTAATTAATCTATTTCATTAATTTTAATTCTTTATGTTGGGTTGGGCCCACATGTCATAGGCCCGGCCGAGAGCGGGTTAACGGGCATGCGGGCATGGGCGAAAGGAGCCCCGGGGGCGCCGAACCCGGGCGCCGCCGCGGGGCAGCTGTTGGATGGTGAGGAGCAGCATGGGCGAGCGGCGGATGGCCAGCGAGGGCGGCGATGGTGCGCGGGGAGCGGCAGGGAGAGCGGCCGCGAGGTGGGCGCAGCCGGGCGCCGGAGGCGGGCACGAGGAGCGGGCAGGGGCAAAAGGCGTTCACAGCGGCCGCAGCAGAACGGGGCGGCCGACACTGGGGCTATGGCGAGCGCGTGCGGGGCCGCAGCAACTCCAGCGAGCGAGCAAGCGGCGGCAGGGGCGAGCGAGGGCAGCACTGCGGGGTCGGGCCGGAGGGCGTGCCGACCGCAACGAATACGGGAGCGGTGGCTGGGTGAGCTAGAGGCGACGAATAGAGCAACGAGGAGAGGGGAAAGATGCGCGAGGGGGGGGGCTCACAGTGCTCCTGCAGATGTGTTCAAGCATGCTTGAGTAGGGCTCGGTGCCGCAGCCATGGCGATGCTGGCGTTCCGGCGAGGTGGGGAAGGGGATTTGGGGCGAGCCCAGAGAGAAGCGGAGAGGGCGGGGGTTGGGGAGTGAGTGGGAGGAGGTAGGTGGGGGAGGCCTGAGGCATCGAGGGGAGCCTTATCCTCTCGCGCACCACTTTAATTGTTTTGGGGCATTAAACCACTTCGTAAAAAGTTGGTTCACCACCATAATTTTTCATGGATTATTTGCCACAAGATGAATATTTTAGATTTCATGTCTGACAAATATGAATTTTTGACTTTAGATTGGATTCGAAATTGAATTGTGATTTGGATCAAGTGATGATTAGCAACAGTAATGTGATGACATGGCACCATTACAGGGGATTACTGTAGCATGACACTGGGGGTGTGGCACAATGACCTCAGACACTTCTCAAAATCCGAATTCCACAGTGGGTCAGGATTCGGATTTAAATCCACCCACCCACCAGCGTCAATACTCTCCAAGCAATTCTGGTCCCCCGGACATATGCGACTTAATGTATATATGACAGCAACCTCTGGAAATAGTCCATCACTTTTGGGCTAGATTCCTCCTTGTTAAAAACAAGATCAAAGATTGCTGTGACGACAATGCAGTATCAGTCTTTTGCCGCAACTGTACGCACGAGGGCATCCTCAACGCCCTCAATCGATGCTGCATTCTGCACTTTGTAGATTTGGCACACATAGTACAGAAGTATTATGCAATGGAAAACGCTTGGAAAGCCCAGACAGCTCGGTGGGAGCCACCGACCTTTAAGCCACCCACCGGCCGAACAAAAAGTATGCACCCTTACGAGGCACCTGATTAATCTTCCATGGAAAGAAAAATTCAGCCCTTACCGGGACACAGAACTGTCCTTGATGGATGGCTTGACAAGGCCTGTCAGATACACGCGATGCCAAATTCCGAGCCAAATCATAAACTTCGGGCATGTTGGATACTCCAGCAGGTGGCTAAAAGTGGGAAGGCTATCCTCACCAACACTACTCCGACAAGGCATTCCCCCGAGGATAATGACATTGGTGTGTTTACGGTCTTCGAGACTGATACGTCCATTTTGCATCATGCTCTTATATTGATATTTATTTCATTATGGGCTGTTATTACACATTATGTCACAATACTTATGCCTATTCTCTCTTATTTTAAAAGGATTACATGAAGAGGGAGAATGCCGGCAGCTGGGGTTCTGGGCTGGAAAAAGAGCAAATATTAGAGACCTATTCTGCACAGCTCCAAAAGTCCTGAAACTTCATGGAAGTTATTTCTAGAATATATACAAAATATTGAGCGAAGAAAGTTCCAAAGGGGGGCCACACCCTAGCCACGAGGGTGGGGGCGCACCCCCTGCCTCGTGGGCTCCCTGGTGGCCCTCCGATGCCCATGTTCTGCTATATGAGGTCTTTCGTCTGAGGAAAAATAATAAACAAGCTCACGGGACGAAACTCCGCCGCCACGAAGCGGAACCAATCTAGGGCTCCGGCAGAGCTGTTCTGCCGGGGAAACTTCCCTCCGGGAGGGGGAAATCATCACCATCGCCATCACCAACGATCGTCTCATTGGGAGGGGGTCAATCTCCATCAACATCTTCACCAACACCATCTCATCTCAAACCCTAGTTCATCTCTTGTATCCAATCTTTGTATCCAAACCTTAGATTGGTACCTGTGGGTTGCTAGTAGTGTTGATTACTCCTTGTAGTTGATGCTAGTTTGTTTATTTGGTGGAAGATCATATGTTCAGATCCATTATGCATATTAATGCCGCTCTGGTTCTGAACATGAATATGCTTTGTGAGTAGTTACGTTTGTTCCTGAGGACATGGGAGAAGTCTTGCGATAAGTAGTCATGTGAATTTGGTATTCGTTCGATATTTTGATGAGATGTATGTTGTCATCCCTCTAGTGGTGTCATGTGAACGTCGAATACATAACACTTCACCATTTTTTGGGCCTAGAGGGAGGTATTGGGAAGTAATAATTAGATGATGAGTTGCTAGAGTGACAGAAGCTTAAACCCTAGTTTATGTGTTGCTTCATAAGGGGCTGATTTGGATCCATATGTTTCATGCTATGGTTAGGTTTACCTTAATACTTCTGTTGTAGTTGCGGATGCTTGCAATAGGGGTTAATCATAAGTGGGATGCTTGTCCAAGTAAGGATAGTACCCAAGCACCGGTCCACCCACATATCTAATTATCAATGTACCGAACGCGAATCATATGATCGAGATGAAAACTAGCTTGACGATAATTCCCATGTGTCCTCGGGAGCGCTTTCCTTCATATAAGAGTTTGTCCAGGCTTGTCATTTGTTACAAAAAGGATTGGGACATCTTGCTGCACCTTATTTACTTTTATTACTTGCTGCTCGTTACAAATTACCTTATCACAAAACTATCTGTTACCGATAATTTCAGTGCTTGTAGAGAATACCTTACTGAAAACTGCTTATCATTTCCTTCTGCTCCTCGTTGGGTTCGACAGTCTTACTTATCGAGAAGGCTACGATAGATCCCCTACACTTGTGGGTCATCAAGACTCTTTTCTGGCGCGGTTGCCGGGGAGTGAAGCGCCTTTGGTAGGTGGAATTTGGTAAGGAAAAATTTATATAGTATGCTGAAATTTACTGTCACTTGTTACAATGGAACATAATCCTTTGAGGGGTTTGTTCGGGGTATCTTCACCTTGTCTGGAACCACAATTAGTTACCCCTCAACCTACTGAACCTACTGAAAATGTTTACTTTGAAATTCCTTCGGGTATGATAGAGAAACTGCTAGCGAATCCTTTTGCAGGAGATGGAACATTGCATCCCGATTTACACTTAATCTATGTGGATGAAGTTTGTGGATTATTTAAGCTTGGAGGTATGCCTGAGGATGTCATCGAGAAGAAGACCTTCCCTTTATCTTTGAAGGGAGATGCATTGACATGGTATAGGCTATGTGATGATATGGGATCATGGGACTATAAGCGATTGAAATTGGAATTTGACCAAAAGTTTTATCCTATGCATCTTGTTCATCGTGATCGTAATTATATATATAATTTTTGGCCCCGCGAAGGAGAAAGCATCACTCAAGCTTGGGGGAGGCTTAAGTCAATGTTATATGCATTCCCCAATCATGAGCTCTCAAGAGAAATGATTATTCAAAAAATTTATGCTCGGCTTTCTCTCAGTAATTGCTCCATGCTCGATACTTCTTGTACTCGCTCTTTTATGATGAAGACTATTGAATTAAAATGGGATTTATTGGAAAGAATTAAATGCAACTCTGAAGATTAGGATCTCGATGAAGGTAAGGAGTCATGTATAACACCTAAGTTTGATTGTGTGAAATCTTTTATGGATACTGATGCTTTCCGTGAATTTAGCACTAAATATGGACTTGACTTTAAGATAGTAGCTTCTTTCTGTGAATCCTTTGCTACTCATGTTGATCTCCCTAAGGAGAAGTGGTTTAAATATAATCCTCCGATTGAAGTAAAAGTAGTTGCACCTATTAAAGTTGAAGAAAAGACTATCACTTATAATGATCCTGTTGTTCCTACTGCTTATGTTGAGAAACCACCTTTCCCTGTTAGAATAAAGGATCATGCTAAAGTTTCAACTGTAGTCAACAAAAGTAATATTAGGACACATAAACCCCCTGAGAAAGTTCAAGTTGAACCTAAAATTGCTATGGTTAAAGATCTCCTGGCTGATAATATTGATGGGCAAATTATGCATGCTATTGCACCTGCTGAGATAGAAGATATCGATGTTACCATTAAGCTTGCCAATATAGATACTATTTCACCAATTGGGATTGTTAAAGATGTTGAAGTCTTGTGTGGGAAGGTTAAATATCCTGCTGATTTTCTTGTTCTTGGTTCCCCACAAGATAGCTTTTGTCCCATTATATTTGGTAGACCCTTCTTGAATAATGTTAATGCTAAGATAGACTGCAATAAGGATATTGTTTGCGTTGGTTTAGGGGATATGTCTCATGGGTTTAATTTTGCTAAATTTCATAGACAACCCCGTGATGAAGAATTTCCTAGTAAAGATGAAATAATTGGTCTTGCTTCTATTGCCGTGCCTCCCACTGATCCTTTAGAATAATATTTGCTAGACCATGAAAATGATCTGTTCATGAATGAAGGAAGGGAAATAGATGAAGTATTCTTTAAACAGGGACCTATTCTGAAATACAATTTGCCTGTTGAAATCCTAGGGGATCCTCCTCCACCCAAGGGTGATCCCGTGTTTGAGCTTAAACCATTGCCTGATACTCTTAAATATGCTTATCTTGATGAAAACAAGATATATCCTGTTATTATTAGTGCTAACCTTTCAGAGCATGAAGAAGAGAGATTATTGAAAACTCTGAAGAAGCACCATGCTGCTATTGGATATACTCTTGATGATCTTAAGGGCATTAGTCTCACTCTATGTCAACACAAAATAAATTTCGAAAAAGACGCCAAACTAGTTATTGATCACCAACGGCGGCTGAATCCTAAGATGAAAGAAGTGGCAAGAAAGGAAATATTAGAGCTCCTTCAGGCAGGTATAGTTTATCCCATTGTTGATAGTTAGTGGGTAAGTCCTGTCCATTGTGTCCCTAAGAAGGGAGGTATTACTGTCGTTCCTAATGATAAAGACGAATTGATTCCATAAAGAATTATTATAGGTTATAGGATGGTAATTGATTTCCGTGAATTAAATAAAGCTACTAAAAAGATCATTACCATTTGCCTTTCATTGATAAAATACTAGAAAGATTATCCAAACATACACATTTTTGCTTTCTAGATGGTTACTCTGACTTCTCTCAAATACCTATGTCAGCTGATGATCAAGAAAAGACTACTTTTACTTGCCCCTTCGGTACATTTGCTTATAGACGTATGCCTTTTGGTTTATGTAATGCACCTGCTACCTTTCAAAGATGCATCATGGCTATATTCTCTGACTTCTGTGAAAAGATTTGTGAAGTTTTCATGGATGATTTCTCTATTTATGGATCCTGTTTTGATGATTTCTTGAGCAACCTTGATCGAGTTTTGCAGAGATGTGAAGAAACTAATCTCGTTTTGAATTGGGAGAAGTGCCACTTTATGGTTAATGAAGGCATTGTCTTGGGGCATAAAATTTCTGAAAGAGGCATTGAAGTTGACAAAGCTAAAGTTGATGCTATTGAAAAGATGCCGTGTCCTAAGGAAATCAAAGGTATAAGAAGTTTTCTGGGTCATGCCGGTTTTTATAGGAGGTTCATTAAGGACTTTTAAAAAATTTCCCGGCCTCTGGTTAACCTATTGCAAAAAGATATCCCTTTTGTCTTTGATGATGATTGTGTAGAAGCATTTGAAATACTTAAGAAAGCTTTGATTTTTGCACCTATTGTTCAACCTCCTGCTTGGAATTTACCCTTTGAAATCATGTGTGATGCTAGTGATTATGCTGTAGGTGCTATTCTAGGACAAAGAGTTGAGAAGAAACTAAATGTTATCCAATATGCTAGTAAAACTCTAGACAATGCCGAGAGAAATTATGCTACTACTGAAAAGGAATTCTTAGCAGTTGTATTTGCCTGTGATAAGTTCAGACCTTATATTGTTGACTCTGAAGTAACTATTCAGACTGATCATGATGCTATTAAATATCTTATGGAAAAGAAAGGTGCTAAACCTAGACTTATTAGATGGGTTCTCCTGCTACAAGAGTTTGATTTGCATATCATTGATAGAAAGGGAGCTGAGAACCCCGTTACAGACAACTTGTCTATGTTAGAGAATGTTCTTGATGACCCACTACCTATTGATGATAGCTTTCCTAATGAACAATTAAATCTCATAAATTCTTCTCGTACTACTCCATGGTATGCTGATTATGCTAATTATATTGTTGCTAAATTTATACCAGCTAGTTTCACATACCAGCAAAAGAAAAAGTTCTTCTATGATTTAAGACATTACTTTTGGGATGACCCACATCTTTATAAAGAAGGAGTAGATGGTGTTATTAGACATTGTGTACCTGAGCATGAACATGAATAGATCCTACGCAAGTGTCACTCCGAAGCCAATGGAGGACACCATGGTGGAGATAGAACTGCACATAAGGTATTGCAATCCGGTTTTTATTGGCCTACTCTCTTCAAGGATGCCCGTATGTTTGTCTTATTCTGTGATGAATGTCAAAGAATCGGTAATATTAGTAGACGTCAAGAAATGCCTATGAATTATCCACTTGCTATTGAACCATTTGATGTTTGGGGCTTTGATTATATGAGACCTTTTACTTCCTCTAATGGGTATACACATATTTTAGTTGCTGTTGATTACATTACTAAGTGGGTAGAATCTACTCCAACTAGTAGTGCTGATCATAACACCTCTATTAAGATGCTTAAAGAAGTTATTTTTCCGAAGTTTAGAGTCCCTAGATATTTAATGACTGATGGTGGTTCACATTTCAATCATGGTGCCTTTCGTAAAATGCTTGCTAAGTATGATGTTAATCATAGAATTGCATCTCCTTATCACCCGCAGTCTAGTGGTCAAGTAGAATTGAGTAACAAAGAGATCAAATTAATTTTGCAAAATGAAGGAAATATGCCCTAGAGGCAATAATAAAGTTATTATTTATTTCCTTATATCATGATAAATGTTTATTATTCATGCTAGAATTGTATTAACCGGAAACATAATACATGTGTGAATACATAGACAAACTTAGTGTCACTAGTATGCCTCTACTTGACTAGCTCCTTAATCAAAGATGGTTATGTTTCCTAACCATGAACAAGGTGTTGTTATTTGATTAACGAGGTCACATCATTAGTTGAATGATCTGATTGACATGACCTATTTCATTATCTTAGCACCCGATCGTTTAGTATGTTGCTATTGCTTTCTTCATGACTTATACATGTTCCTATGACTATGAGATTATGCAACTCCCGTTTACCGGAGGAACACTTTGTGTGCTACCAAATGTCACAACGTAACTGGGTGATTATAAAGGAGCTCCATAGGTGTCTCCAAAGGTAGATGTTGGGTTGGCGTATTTCGAGATTAGGATTTGTCACTCCGACTATCGGAGAGGTATCTCTGGGCCCTCTCGGTAATGTACATCACATAAGCCTTGCAAGCATTGCAACTAATGAGTTAGTTGCGAGATGATGTATTACGGAATGAGTAAAGAGACTTGCCGGTAACGATATTGAACTAGGTATTGGATACCGACGATCGAATCTCGGGCAAGTAACATACCGATGACAAAGGGAACAACGTATGTTGTTATGCGGTCTGACAGATAAAGATCTTCATAGAATATGTAGGAGCCAATATGGGCATCCAGGTCCCGCTATTGGTTATTGACCGGAGATCTGTCTCAGTCATGTCTACATTGTTCTCGAACCGTAGGGTCCGCACGCTTAACGTTATGATGATAGTTATTATGAGTTTATGCATTTTGATGTACCGAAGTTAGTTCAGAGTCCCGGATGTGATCACGGACATGACGAGGAGTCTCAAAATGGTCGAGACATAAATATTGATATATTGGATGGCTATATTCGGACACCGGAAGGGTTCCGGGTGATTTCGTAGAAAACCGGACTACCGGAGGGGTTACCGGAACCCCCCGGGGAAGTAATGGGCCTTATTGGGCCTTAGGGGAGAGAGAGGGCTGCGGCCTAGGAGGTGGCGCCCCCCCCCCCCCCACATGGGGAGTCCGAATTGGACTAGGGAAGGGGGCACGGCCCCTCTTTCCCTCTCCCTCTCCTTCTCTTTCCTTCCCCCCTTAGGTTTCCTAATTGGATTAGGAAAGGGGAGTCCTGCTCCCACTAGGAGGAGGACTCCCCCTCCCCTTGGCGCGCCCCATAGGGCCGGCCGGCCTCCCCTTTGCTCCTTTATATACGGGGGCAAGGGGGCACCCTAGGACACAGAAGTTGATCCACGTGATCGTTCCGTAGCCGTGTGCGGTGCCCCCTGCCACCATATTCCACCTCGATCATATCATTGTAGTGCTTAGGCGAAGCCCTACGTCGGTAGAACATCATCATCGTCACCACGCCGTCGTGCTAATGGAACTCATCCCCGAAGCATTGCTGGATCGGAGCCCGGGGAGCGTCATCGAGCTGTACGTGTGCTAAGAACTCGGAGGTGCCGGAGTAACGGTGCTTGGATCGGTCGGATCGGGAAGACGTACGACTACTTCCTCTACGTTGTGTCAACGCTTCTGCAGTCGGTCTGCGTGGGTACGTAGACAACACTCTCCCCTGTCGTTGCTGTGCATCACCATGATCTTGCGTGTGCGTAGGAATTTTTTTGAAATTACTACGTTCCCCAACAGTGGTATTAGAGCCTACGTTTTATGGTTTGATGTTATATGCACGAGTAGAACACAAGTGAGTTGTGGGCGATATAAGTCCTACTACCTACCGGCATGTCATACTTTGGTTCTGCGGTATTGTTGGATGAAGCGGCCCGGACCGACATTACGCGTACGCTTACGCGAGACCGGTTCTCCCGACGTGCTTTGCACAAAGGTGGCTTGCGGGTGACAGTTTCTCCAACTTTAGTTGAACCAAGTGTGGCTACGCCCGGTCCTTGCGAAGGTTAAAACGGAGTCTATTTGGCAAACTATCGTTGTGGTTTTGATGCGTAGGTGAGATTGGTTCTTACTTAAGCCCGTAGCAGCCACGTAAAACTTGCAACAACAAAGTAGAGGACGTCTAACTTGTTTTTGCAGGGCATGTTGTGATGTGATATGGCCAAGACATGATGCTAAATTTATTGTATGAGATGATCATGTTTTGTAACCGAGTTATCGGCAACTGGCAGGAGCCATATGGTTGTCGCCTTATTGTATGCAATGCAATCACGATGTTATGCTTTACTTTATCACTAAGCGGTAGCGCTAGTCGTGGAAGCATAAGATTGGCGAGACGACAACGATGCTACGATGGAGATCAAGGTGTCGCGCCGGTGACGATATTGATCATGACGGTGCTTCGGAGATGGAGATCACAAGCACAAGATGATGATGGCCATATCATATCACTTATTTTGATTGCATGTGATGTTTATCTTTTTATGCATCTTATCTTGCTTTGATTAACGGTAGCATTATAAGATGATCTCTCACTAAATTATCAAGAAGTGTTCTCCCTGAGTTTGCACCGTTGCCAAAGTTCGTCGTGCCCAGACACCACGTGATGATCGGGTGTGATAAGCTCTACGTCCATCTACAACGGGTGCAAGCCAGTTTTGCACATGCAGAATACTCAGGTTAAACTTGACGAGCCTAGCATATGCAGATATGGCCTCGGAACACGGAGACCGAAAGGTCGAGCGTGAATCATATAGTAGATATGATCAACATAGCGATGTTCACCATTGAAAACTACTCCATCTCACGTGATGATCGGTTATGGTTTAGTTGATTTGGATCACGTGATCACTTAGAGGATTAGAGGGATGTCTAACTAAGTGGGAGTTCTTAAGTAATTTGATTAATTGAACTTAAACTTATGATGAACTTAGTAACTGATAGTATCTTGCTTGTTTATGTTGATTGTAGATAGATGGCTCGTGCTGTTGTTCCGTTGAATTTTAATGCGTTCCTTGAGAAAGCGAAATGGAAAGATGATGGTAGCAATTACACGGACTGGGTCCGTAACTTGAGGATTATCATCATTGCTGCTCAGAAGAATTACGTCCTGGAAGCACCGTTGGGTGCCAGGCCTGCTGCTGGAGCAACACCAGATGTTATGAACGTCTGGCAGAGCAAAGCTGATGACTACTTGATAGTTCAGTGTGCCATGCTTTACGGCTTAGAATCGGGACTTCAACGACGTTTTGAATGTCATGGAGCATATGAGATGTTCCAGGAGTTGAAGTTAATATTTCAAGAAAATGCCCGGATTGAGAGATATGAAGTCTCCAATAAGTTCTATAGCTGCAAGATGGAGGAGAACAGTTCTGTCAGTGAGCATATACTCAAAATGTCTGGGTATAATAATCACTTGATTCAGATGGGAGTTAATCTTCCAGATGATTGCGTCATTGACAGAATTCTCCAATCACTGCCACCAAGCTACAAGAGCTTCGTGATGAACTATAATATGCAAGGGATGAACAAGACTATTCCCGAGCTCTTCGCAATGCTGAAAGCTGCGGAGGTAGAAATCAAAAAGGAGCATCAAGTGTTGATGGTTAGCAAGACCACTAGTTTCAAGAAAAAGGGCAAAGGGAAGAAGAAGGGGAACTTCAAGAAGAACAACAAGCAAGTTGCTGCTCAAGAGAAGAAACCCAAGTCTGGACCTATGCCTGAAACTGAGTGCTTCTACTGCAACCAGACTGGTCACTGGAAGCGGAACTGCCCCAAGTATTTGGCGGATAAGAAGGATGGCAAGGTGAACAAAGGTATATGTGATATACATGTTATTGATGTGTACCTTACTAGAGCTCGCAGTAGCACCTGGGTATTTGATACTGGTTCTGTTGCTAATATTTGCAACTCGAAACAGGGACTACGGATTAAGCGAACACTGGCAAAGGACGAGGTGATGATGCGCGTGGGAAACGGTTCCAAAGTCGATGTGATCGGGGTCGGCACACTACCTCTACATCTACCTTCGGGATTAATATTAGACCTAAATAATTGTTATTTGGTGCGAGCGTTGAGCATGAACATTATATCTGGATCTTGTTTGATGCGAGACGGTTATTCATTTAAATCAGAGAATAATGGTTGTTCTATTTATATGAGTAATATCTTTTATGGTCATGCACCTTTGAGAAGTGGTCTATTTTTGATGAATCTCGATAGTAGTAACACACATATTCATAAAGTTGAAGCCAAAAGATGCAGAGTTGATAATGACAGTGCAACTTATTTGTGGCACTGCCGTTTAGGTCATATCGGTATAAAGCGCATGAAGAAACTCCATACTGATGGACTTTTGGAACCACTTGATTATGAATCACTTGGTACTTGTGAACCGTGCCTCATGGGCAAGACGACTAAAACACCGTTCTCCGGTACTATGGAGATAGCAACAGATTTGTTGGAAATCATACATACCGATGTATGTGGTTCGATGAATATTGAGGCTCGTGGCGGATATTGTTATTTTCTCACCTTCACAGATGACTTAAGCAGATATGGGTATATCTACTTAATGAAACAAAAGTCTGAAACATTTGAAAAGTTCAAAGAATTTCAAAGTGAAGTTGAAAATCATCGTAACAAGAAAATAAAGTTTCTACGATCTGATCGTGGAGGATAATATTTGAGTTACGAGTTTGGTGTACATTTGAAAAATTGTGGAATAGTTTCGCAACTCACGCCACCCAGAACACCACAGCGTAATGGTGTGTCCGAACGTCGTAATCGTACTTTACTAGATATGGTGCGATCTATGATGTTTCTTACTGATTTACCGCTATCGTTTTGGGGTTATGCTTTAGAGACAGCCGCATTCACGTTAAATAGGGCACCATCAAAATCCGTTGAGACGACGCCTTATGAACTATGGTTTGGCAATAAACCAAAGTTGTCGTTTCTTAAAGTTTGGGGCTGCGATGCTTATGTGAAAAAGCTTCAACCTGATAAGCTCGAACCCAAATCGGAGAAATGTGTCTTCATAGGATACCCAAAGGAGACGGTTGGGTACACCTTCTATCACAGATCCGAAGGCAAGACATTCGTTGCTAAGAATGGATCCTTTCTAGAGAAGGAGTTTCTCTCGAAAGAAGTGAGTGGGAGGAAAGTAGAACTTGACGAGGTAACTGTACCTGCTCCCTTATTGGAAAGGAGTACATCACAGAAAACTGTTTCTGCGACACCTATACCAATTTGTGAGGAAGCTAATGATGATGATCATGAAACTTCAGGACAAGATACTACTGAACCTCGTAGATCAACCAGAGCGAGATCCGCACCAGAGTGGTACGGTAATCCTGTCGTGGAAATCATGCTGCTAGATCATGATGAACCTACGAACTATGAAGAAGCGATGGTGAGCCCAGATTCCGCAAAATGGCTTGAAGCCATGAAATCTGAGATGGGATCCATGTATGAGAACAAAGTATGGACTTTGGTTGACTTGCCCGATGGTCGGCAAGCAATTGAGAATAAATGGATCTTCAAGAAGAAGACAGACGCTGATGGTAATGTTACTGTCTACAAAGCTCGACTTGTCGCAAAAGGTTTTCGACAGGTTCAAGGGGTTGACTACGGTGAGACCTTCTCACATGTAGCGATGCTTAGGTCTGTCCGAATCATGTTAGCAATTGCCGCATTTTATGATTATGAAATTTGGCAGATGGATGTCAAAACTGCATTCTTAAATGGATTTCTGGAAGAAGAGTTGTATATGATGCAACCGGAAGGTTTTGTCGATCCAAAGGGAGCTAACAAAGTGTGCAAGCTCCAGCGATCCATTTATGGACTGGTGCAAGCCTCTCGGAGTTGGAATAAACGCTTTGATAGTGTGATCAAAGCATTTGGTTTTATACAGACTTTCGGAGAAGCCTGTATTTACAAGAAAGTGAGTGGGAGCTCTGTAGCATTTCTGATATTATATGTGAATGACATATTGCTGATTGGAAATGATATAGAATTTCTGGATAGCATAAAGGGATACTTGAATAAGAGTTTTTCAATGAAAGACCTCGGTGAAGCTGCTTACATATTAGGTATAAAGCTCTATAGAGATAGATCAAGACGCTTAATTGGACTTTCACAAAGCACATACCTTGACAAGATTTTGAAGAAGTTCAAAATGGATCAAGCAAAGAAAGGGTTCTTGCCTGTGTTACAAGGTGTGAAGTTGAGTCAGACTCAATGCTCGACCACTGCAGAAGATAGAGAAAAATGAAAGATGTTCCCTATGCTTCAGCCATAGGCTCTATCATGTATGCAATGCTGTGTACCAGACCTGATGTGTGCCTTGCTATAAGTTTAGCAGGGAGGTACCAAAGTAATCCAGGAGTGGATCACTGGACAGTGGTCAAGAACATCCTGAAATACCTGAAAAGGACTAAGGATATGTTTCTCGTATATGGAGGTGACAAAGAGCTCACCATAAGAGGTTACGTTGATGCAAGCTTTGACACTGATCCGGACGATTCTAAATCGCAAACCGGATACGTGTTTACATTAAACGGTGGAGCTGTCAGTTGGTGCAGTTCTAAACAAAGCATCGTAGCGGGATCTACATGTGAAGCGGAGTACCTAGCTGCTTCAGAAGCAGCGAACGAAGGAGTCTAGATGAAGGAGTTCATATCCGATCTAGGTGTCATACCTAGTGCATCGGGTCCAATGAAAATCTTTTGTGACAATACTGGTGCAATTGCCTTGGCAAAGGAATCTAGATTTCACAAGAGGACCAAGCACATCAAGAGATGCTTCAATTCCATCCGGGAGCTAGTCCAGGTGGGAGACATAGAGATTTGCAAGATACATACGGATCTGAATGTTGCAGACCCGTTGACTAAGCCTCTTCCACGAGCAAAACATGATCAGCACCAAGGCTCCATGGGTGTTAGAATCATTACTGTGTAATCTAGATTATTGACTCTAGTGCAAGTGGGAGACTGAAGGAAATATGCCCTAGAGGCAATAATAAAGTTATTATTTATTTCCTTATATCATGATAAATGTTTATTATTCATGCTAGAATTGTATTAACCGAAAACATAATACATGTGTGAATACATAGACAAACTTAGTGTCACTAGTATGCCTCTACTTGACTAGCTCATTAATCAAAGAGGTTTATGTTTCCTAACCATGAACAAGGTGTTGTTACTTGATTAACGAGGTCACATCATTAGTTGAATGATCTGATTGACATGACCCATTTCATTAGCTTAGCACCCGATCGTTTAGTATGTTGCTATTGCTTTCTTCATGACTTATACATGTTCCTATGACTATGAGATTATGCAACTCCCGTTTACCGGAGGAACACTTTGTGTGCTACCAAACATCACAACGTAACTGGGTGATTATAAAGGAGCTCTACAGGTGTCTCCAAAGGTAGATGTTGGGGTGGCGTATTTAGAGATTAGGATTTGTCACTCCGATTGTCGGAGAGGTATCTCTGGGCCCTCTCGATAATGCACATCACATAAGCCTTGCAAGCATTGCAACTAATGAGTTAGTTGCGAGATGATGTATTACAGAACGAGTAAAGAGACTTGCCGGTAACGAGATTGAACTAGGTATTGGATACCGACGATCGAATCTCGGGCAAGTAACATACCGATGACAAAGGGAACAACGTACGTTGTTATGCGGTTTGACCGATAAAGATCTTCGTAGAATATGTAGGAGCCAATATGGGCATCCAGGTCCCGCTATTGGTTATTGACCGGAGATCTGTCTCAGTCATGTCTACATTGTTCTCGAACCGTAGGGTCCGCACGCTTAACGTTACGATGATAGTTATTATGAGTTTATGCATTTTGATGTACCGAAGTTAGTTCTGTGTCCCGGATGTGATCACGGACATGACGAGGAGTGTCGAAATGGTCGAGACATAAAGATTGATATATTGGACGGCTATATTCGGACACCGGAAGGGTTCCGGGTGATTTCGGAGAAAACCGGAGTGCCGAAGGGGTTATCGGAACCCCCCGGGGAACTAATGGGCCTTATTGGGCCTTACGGGAGAGAGAGGGCTGCGGCCTAGGAGGTGGCGCCCCCCCTCACATGGGGAGTCCGAATTGGACTAGGGAAGGGGGCGCGGGCCCTCTTTCCCTCTCCCTCTCCTTCTCTTTCCTTCCCCCCTTAGGTTTCCTAATTGGATTAGGAAAGGGGACTCCTACTCCCACTAGGAGGAGGACTCCCCCTCCCCTTGGCGCGCCCCATAGGGCCGGCCGGCCTCCCCCTTGCTCCTTTATATACGGGGGCAAGGGGGCACCCTAGGACACACAAGTTGATCCACGTGATCATTCCTTAGCCGTGTGCGGTGCCCCCTGCCACCATATTCCACCTCGATCATATCGTTGTAGTGCTTAGGCGAAGCCCTGCGTCGGTAGAACATCATCATCGTCACCATGCCGTCATGCTAACGGAACTCATCCCCGAACATTTGCTGGCTCGGAGCCCGGGGAGCGTCATCGAGCTGTACGTGTGCTAAGAACTCGGAGGTGCCGGAGTAACGGTGCTTGGATCGGTCGGATCGGGAAGACGTACGACTACTTCCTCTATGTTGTGTCAACGCTTCCGCAGTCGGTCTGCGTGGGTACGTAGACAACACTCTCCCCTCTCGTTGCTGTGCATCACCATGATCTTGCGTGTGCGTAGGAATTTTTTTGAAATTACTACGTTCCCCAACACAAAAGACTATTAATAGATCTAGAAAGAATTGGTCAAAGAAACTTGATGATTCATTATGGGCCTATATAACTACATATAAAAACCCTATGGGTATGTCTCCGTATAAAATGGTTATGGAAAAGCATGTCACTTACCTCTCGAACTAGAACATAAGGCATATTGGGCCATTAAAGAGATCAATTATGATTTCAAACTTGCCGGTGAGAAGAGGTTATTTGACATTAGATCACTTGATGAATGGAGAACCCAGGCCTATGAAAATGCCAAACTGTTTAAAGAAAAAGTTAAATGATGGCATGATAAAGGGATACAAAAGCATGTGTTTAATGTAGGTGATTATGTATTGCTATACAACTCTCGTTTAAGATTTTTTGTAGGCAAACTTCTCTCTAAATGGGAAGGTCCTTACGTTATCGAAGAGGTCTATTGTTCCGGTGCCAAAAAAATCAACAACTTCAACGGCACAAATCCGAAGGGGGTGAACGGTCAAAGAATCAAACATTATATCTCAGGTAATCCTATAAATGTTGAAACTAATGTTATTAAAACCATAACCCCGGAGGAATACATAAGGGACACTTTCCAGAACATTTCAGACTCCAAAAAGGAATAGGTACGTGGTGCGGTAAGTAAACCGACTCCAAAACAGTTCTAATGGCAATTTTTCTCCATTTTGGAATATTTAAGAAAATAGGAAAATAAGAAGTAGACCGGAAAGGACACGAGGCTTCCACGAGGGTGGAGGGTGCACCCTACCCCCCTGGGCGTGCCCCCTGCCTCGTGGGCACCTCGTGTGCCCTCCGGACTTCGTTTTCTTGCATGATACTTCTTTTGGTCGGTAAAAAATCATTATATAATCTCCCGAAGGTTTTGACCTCCATATCACGCAAATATCTCATGTCTTTGTTTCGAGCTATTTCTGCCGCAGATTAGAGCAAGATGTCTTCTCAAGAGTCAGTCAGGGAGAGTCGGGTGTCTCATCCGACACCAGGTCCAGGGGCAAACAATGATGCCTATCACTTTGGGCTCTCAACGGAGGAAGAGATGGAAGCTGACTTGAAAAGGATATATGCCATGGAGGAGGATCAAGAAGTTACTTCTCGTTTCGGGCAGAATTCACGATGAGGGAACCATAGAGCTCAGCTATTCCAAACTCGGTCATCCCTTCCAATGTTAGATTTCTTTCTTATGAAAATATGAAAAAGAGTGTTACTTGTTCTCCCGCAGCTATGCAACATCTTTGGGTGAAAGGAGCTTTAGCTGTCACTGGAAAGCTCCATAAGGAAATAATGAACCTCAAGAAGCAAGTCAATAAGCTCGAGGAAGAGAATCGTGTCCTGAGGGGCATCATCGCCAAGAATATCACATCACCACCCCCGAAGAAGGAGACATAATGACATGGGTATGGGCACTCCCATTGGCAACTGCCGAGCTTGGGGGAGTGCCCCCGTATTGCATCACCATCACTTTTACCTTTACCGTTTTTCTTAGTTTGATCCTTTTGATAATATCTTGATCTAGTAGAATAAAGTTTTAGTATGATTTAGTTGTGAGTTTTGCTTTATGATCCTTCTATGTAATCGAGTCTGTGAGCTATATATAATAAAGATTAGTGTTGAGTCAAGGGCTTTATTATTTTGCTATGATCTTGAGGGAATAAAATAAAATAAAATAAATAAAAAGAAATAAAGAGATCATATGGATCTTATGGAGAGTAATGAGGTCACATATAAAGAGTATGATGAGTAAAAGTTGACGAGAGTTGACAAACATAGTTTTGGTCATCGTTGCAGTTAATAGGAAGTAATAAAGAAAGAGAGGTTCACATATAAATATACTATCTTGGACATATTTTATGATTGTGAGCACTCATTAAAGTATGACATGCTAAAGAGTTGATGTTGGACAAGGAAGACAACGTAATGGGTTATGTTTTCTTACATCTGAGATAAATTATATTGTCATGGATCATCCAACATGTTGAGCTTGCCTTTCCCTCTCATGCTAGCCAAGTTCTTTGCACCAAGTAGAAATACTACTTGTGCTTCCAAATATCCTTAAACCTAGTTTTGCCATGAGAGTCCACCATATCTACCTATGGATTGAGTAAGATCCATCAAGTAAGTTGTCATCGGTGCAAGAAATAAAAATTGCTCTCTAAATATGTATGACGTATTAGTGTGGGAGAAAATAAGCTTTATACGATCGTGTGATATGGAAGAAATAAAAGCGACGGACTACATAATAAAGGTCCATATCACAAGTGGCAATATAAAGTGATGTTCTTTGCATTAAGATTTTGTGCATCCAACCATAAAAGCGCATGACAACCTCTGCTTCCCTCTGCGAAGGGCCTATCTTTTACTTTTATCTTCTACCTTATATAAGAGTCATGGTTATCTTCACCTTTCCTTTTTACATTTTATCCTTTGGCAAGCACAATGTGTTGGAAAGATCCTGATATATATAGCTAATTGGATGTGAGTTTTCATGAACTATTATTGTTGAGATTACCCTTGAGGTAAAACATTCGGAGGCAAAACTATAAGCCCATATATTTCTCTGTGTTTGATTAAAACTTCATAACCATAAATATTGTGTGAGTGTTAGCAATTATGAAAGACTAAAAGATGGTTGAATATGTGGACTTGCTGAAAAGCTCTTATAATGACTCTTTCCTATGTTATGATAAATTGCAATTGCCTCAATGACTGAGATTATAGTTTGTTGGTTCTCAATGAAGTTTATGATTCATACTTGAAATTGTGATTGAATTGTTACTTTAGCATAAGAGATCACATGACAATATATATATGTGTGTGTGTGTGTGTGTGTGTGTGTGTGTGAGTGTGTGTGTTGCTGCTCTAAGAATGATCATGATGCCATCATGTCCGTATTTTATTTTATCGACACCTCTATCTCCAAACATGTGGACATATTTTTCGATTTTGGCTTTCGCTTGAGGACAAGCGAGGTCTAAGCTTGGGGGAGTTGATACGTCCATTTTGCATCATTCTTTTATATCGATATTTATTGCATTATGGGCTGTTATTACACATTATGTCACTATACTTATGCCTATTCTCTCATATTTTACAAGGTTTACATGAAGAGGGAGAATGCCGGCAGCTAGAATTCTGGGCTGGAAATGGAGCAAATATTGGAGACCTATTCTACACAGCTCCAAAAGTCCTGAAACATCACGTAATTTATTTCCAAAATATATAAAAAATATTAAGCGAAGAAAGTTCCAGAGGGGGGCCACACCCTGGCCACGAGGGTGGGGGCGTGCCCTACCCCCCTGGGCACGCCCCCTGCCTCGTGGGCTCCCTGGTGGCCCTCCGATGCCCATCTTCTGCTATATGAGGTCTTTCGTCCAAGGAAAAATAATAAGCAAGCTCACGGGACGAAACTCTGCCGCCACGAGGCGGAACCTTGGCGGAACCAATCTAGGGCTCCGACAGAGTTGTTCTGTCGGGGAAACTTCCCTCCGGGAGGGGGAAATCATCACCATCGTCATCACCAACGATCCTCTCATCGGGAGGGGGTCAATCTCCATCAACATATTCACCAGCACCATCTCATCTCAAACCCTAGTTCATCTCTTGTATCCAATCTTTGTATCCAAACCTCAGATTGGTACCTGTGGGTTGCTAGTAGTGTTGATTACTCCTTATAGTTGATGCTAGTTGGTTTATTTGGTGGAAGATCATATGTTCAGATACATTATACATATTAATGCCCCTCTGATTATGAACATGAATATGCTTTGTGAGTAGTTACGTTTGTTCCTGAGGACATGGGAGAAGTCTTGCTATAAGTAGTCATGTGAATTTGGTATTCGTTCGATATTTTGATGAGATGTATGTTGTCATCCCTCTAGTGGTGTCATGTGAACATCTACTACATGACACTTCACCATTGTTTGGGCCTAGATGGAGGCATTGGCAAGTAATAATTAGATGATGGGTTGCTAGAGTGACAGAAGCTTAAACCCTAGTTTATGCGTTGCTTCGTAAGGGGCTGATTTGGCGATATGTTTCATGCTATGTTTAGGTTTACCTTAATACTTCTGTTGTAGTTGCGGATGCTTGCAATAGGGGTTAATCATAAGTGGGATGCTTGTCCAAGTAAGGATAGTACCCAAGCACCGGCCCACCCACATATCAAATTATCAAAGTACCAAACGCAAATCATATGATCGTGATGAAAACTAGCTTGACGATAATTCCCATGTGTCCTCGAGAGCGCTTTCCTTCATATAAGAGTTTGTCCAGGCTAGTCCTTTGCTACAAAAAGGATTAGGCCATCTTGCTGCACCTTATTTACTTTTATTACTTGCTACTCGTTACAAATTACCTTATCACAAAACTATCTGTTACCAATAATTTCAGTGCTTGTAGAGAATACCTTACTGAAAACTGCTTATCATTTCCTTCTGCTCCTTGTTGGGTTCGACACTCTTACTTATCGAAAAGGCTACGATAGATCCCCTACACTTGTGGGCCATCAAAGACCTTTTCATCAAACAACCGGCGCAAAAGGGCGCTCCGCGACCTCACCGAAGTCAATCACGTAGCCGCAATAAATCCTTGGAACGATATGGCGATAACCTTCAATGCCAACGATGAGACAAGGGACCATTCAGTCCGAGCACCTGCCGCTTTGGTTCTAAACCCAATTATAGACAGCTTTCGCCTCACTAAAGTGCTCATGGACGGCGGCAGCGAACGGAACCTCATCTGCGAAGACACGCTCAATAAAATGCAAATGGACAGGAGTCGCATTGAGGAAAGCAATACATCCTTTCGAGGAATCATCCCCAGTCGGGAAGCAAGATGCTCATGCAAAATTAAACTAGATGTGGTATTGAGCGCGCCAGAGAACTATAGCTCCGAAGAGATAATCTTCTAGGTGCCCCCTTTCAACAGCGGATATCATGCCCTGTTAGGGCGAGATGCATTCACACACTTTCAAGCCACTCCTCATTACGGGTACATGAAGCTCAAAATGCCCAGGCCCAACGGTGTTATCACCATCTCCAGTGATCCGGACATAGCACTCCGCGCCAAAAACAAAACCGCATCCCTAGCCCTCGAGGCACTGTGCGAAGCCCTGGTGGCCGAGGAGCTCACCACTCTGCGTTCCACGGTGGATAGAGACGATGTAATTCTTGATAAAGGCCTAAATCCACTTCTTTCAAGCCAGCTGACGAGATAGTCAAATTTCAAGTTCACCCGACGGACCCCAAGAAGACAGCTTCCATTGGGGCACAGCTGGATCCGCGCGTCGACACCGCATTACGTGCGTTCTTGCGCAAGAACTGGGACATCTTTGCCTGGCACCCCTCGGATATGCCGGGAATCCCACGCGCGCTGGCCGAACATAGTCTCAACATACTGAAGGGATACAAGCCAGTCAAGAACGCTACGGTGATTTTCCGAACCCAAACGGCAGGCTATGGGGGAGGAGCTAGCCAAGCTACTCGAAGCCCGGTTTATCAGAGAGATCAAACATTCGAATTGGATAGAAAATCTGGTCATGGTGCCGAAGAAGGATAAATCCTGGCGCTTGTGTGTTGACTTCAAGGACCTTAATAAAGCCTGCCCTAAGGATCCCTTCCCACTACCTCGCATCGACCAGATTATTGATGCCACCGCAGGTCATGACTCACTGTGCTTCCTCGATTCATACCCCGGATACCATCAAATCAAGATGAAGGAATCCGACCTAGCCACGACGGCATTCATCATCCCATATGGGCCCTTTTGCTTCAACACCATGCCCTTCGGACTCAAAAACGCCGGTGCCACATACCAACGCATGATTCAAGCATGCCTGGAAAAGCAAATCGGCAAGACAGTCCAGGCATATGTAGATGATGTAGTCATCAAAACTAAGCATTTCGAATCATTGGTAGATGATTTATGCCTCACATTCGACAACCTTCGAAGATATGACATACGGCTCAATCCATAAAAGTGCGTTTTCGGTGTTCCCGCCGAAATATTGCTTGGGTTCATTGTTTCCAATAGGAGAATCGAAGCAAACCCAGCCAAAATTCAAGCCCTGTCATAGTTGGTACACCAACAGACCTCAAACAAGTCCAAAAACTAGTCGGATGTGTGGCAGCTTTGAGATGCTTTATCTCCAGATTTTGAGAAAAGGCTCTGCCATTATATTGCCTGCTCCGACTCACCGACCACTTCGCGTGGACGGATGCTGCTATAGCTGGACTAGAAGGAATCAAAGCTTTATTAGCAAGCAACCCAATCCTGGCCGCGCCAAACGTCGGTGAACCCATGCTACTATACATATCTGCAACACATCAGGTGGTGAGTGCGGTCCTCGTCGTCGAACGAGAGGAAGAGGGACACAAATTCCCACTTCAAAAACCAGTATACTATGTATCAACGGTCCTCACACCATGCAAATCCCGATACCCGCACTATCAAAAGATAGCATACGCGGTCTTCATGGCATCCCGGAAGCTACGGCGCTACTTTCAAGAATGTTCGATCACGATGGCTTCCGAAGTACCACTAAATGATATTATAAACAACCGAGACGCCACCGGTCGGATCGCCAAATGGGATATTGAGCTCTTACCATTTGAAATAACATATAAGCCGCGCCAAACCATTAAATCTCAGGTGTTGGCCGACTTTGTCTCAGAATGGACAGAGACCGAACTCCCTAAAGAGTACATCACATATTCTAACTGGGTGATGCACTTCGACGGCTGTAAAATGCTAGCCGGACTTGGGGCTGGTGTCGTCCTGACATCCCCCATAGGAGACACAGTCCACTATGTGCTCCAAATAATGAATATAGACTCTAATAACGCAGGCGAATATGAGGCCTTGTTGCATGGTCTTCGGATGGCCGTCTCTATGGGCATACAACGCCTGGAGGTTCGTGAGGATTTGTCATGGTTTTGTCACGGCAGATGTCCTCGTGAAAGAACTTAGTCGTGGAGCCATCGCTATGGGTTAGCTTAAAGGGGTTCAACTGGACAAGGGACACGAGAGTTTTATACTAGTTAGGCCCCTTACTATGAAGGTAAAAGCCTACGTCTAGTTGTGATGGAATTGCTGGGGTTTCGATGACTAGGGAGTGAATCCGCTTTGCCTGGCTCTCGAGTTGTTGTTGTCTCTTCTCCCTAGACCGCCGCCGGGTCGTCCCTTTATATACATAGGTCGATGCCCATCGGTTTACAGAGTCCCGAGGCTGGATCATCAATGTGTCCAACTCAGTCTCTATCCTTCCTATCTTACAATGCAAGTTACATGGGAAAGCTGGTTTACATCTACAGGCCTTAACCCGCCTTTGGGCCTTGGGCCTTCATAAAGTGCCACCATCCTCACATCTTCATGGGCTTCTAATCTTCATAGAGTTAATCCGGCTACTCCTGGCCGGTTTATGTCCAGTATTAATATCCCCAACATTAGGCCCCAGATTGATTGGATCTTGTTCATGTAATCTTCAACACTTAGAAAAATTCTTGTCCTGGCACCTTCACATGGATCTTGTAAACCGACGTGACGTCATCCTTCAGATCCGAAGTAAACTGCCATGATGTCACCTATTCGTTGAAGCCGAAGATGCCCTTTATTAATGAGCATCCAACCATCGAGGTGACAACTTTATTAAAGATCCATTTTTGAGCTACTCGATTCTCACGCCTGTAGCTTATCTCTTCGCCTTATAAATAGGGCCGAGGCCCCTTTTCTTTTTCCTCCGCTACCTCTTCATCTCTTCTTCCTCCACGCGACGTCCCTGTTCCCGAACGCCGCCACCATTGTCGAGCTTCGCTTCTACGTCACCGTTGGCCGCTGCATCGACCTGGTTGCATCAGAAAGACGCGGCGCACCTCCGCTACCTCAACAGCAGCTGTAAGCCTTTCCTTCTTTCCTCTATAGATCCATTAGGGTTCATACGGGTTCGTGTCGCTCTTCTCGTGTTCTTCGTCAGCCCATAGATAGTAGAGCTCGATCTTGACGTGTTCCGCACAGTAGCTATGGTACTCCTTATCTCGGCCATTTAAACCAAACCTTAAATACCTAATAACTTGATCTGGACCTTTTGTGAACTTCCTCGAGACCAAACCTTTTTAAGTCTCAATATTTTTTTCCTTTTCCTGACTTACGGTAGATCCAAAATTTCATTGAGATCTTGTGAAACCTGTTTTACCTTACTTAGTCATTCTTTCCTTAGATCTGTATCTTCCTTATCTGCATAGGCGGTTTATCCTTGTGGAAAGTAATCTATCATATAGGCTGTGGCTTTAAACTGCCCGGATCGAAGTTTTTTCGAGATGTACTTGCTAGCATTCAGCTCCATCCTCTAGATATTGGACCCAACTCAGTATCCAATATATGCAACTTTCAAGTCTTTTGTGAAGCGTACCTCCAAGAAGAACCAACTGTCGAGCTGTTCTGGGATTTCTTCCATTTAAACCATCACACTGAGTTTGTAGACGGACCCAACACTGAACTTGGCGGCGTCTCAATTCAGAAAAGGAAAGAGGTTGAGTTTCCTCATGCCAAAGTTCACAGTCACCCAAAGGAGTGGAATCAAACTTGGTTCTACTGCACAGACACCTCTCCTGAAGATGAGAACCCTCTGCCGGGTTATCATGTTCACCGGCTTGCTAATACTCATCTGCTTCCGCAATGACTAAGTGCCCAGGAACGGGCCTCGTACGCACCTCAACTCGCCAAGCTTAGGGCCTTTATGGCCAACGGTTTAACAGGCGTGGACTTCATCCGTTGCTGGATATCCTGGAGTATTCTGCTATTAAGTCGTCGCGCCGGTTTAATGTGCGAGTACACTAGTGATGTACAAGACTCCCAATGTCATATCAATATTCGGCTAACGGATGAGGAAGTCACTGAGTTTGTTAAGAAAATGTTGAATGAACCGGAAATTGTTTGCAGCAAGACCGGGTTAAGCCCCTTTTACACGCAAAACAAACCGCCCGCTGTAAGTATTGTCTATGCTTCCGCTTTACACCTTATATTTTTGGACTATGCAATCTTTGAATACCCTCTGCCCATTTTTAAACAGGGTAATGATCCATTCTGGAAAAAGAAACCTCAAGATAAACCGGTAAAGACCCCTCGGCTTAAGACAAAGGCAGTCAAGAGAACCACAAAAAGGAAGGCACCTGAACCCATCGGTTTAGAGCTTGATGATGACCCAGATGAACCAAAAGCAGAGGTAGAACTTACTCACTTGGTTCACTTTTCATGCATCTCACTAACAATGATATTTATCAGGACGACGCTGAGGGCAGCCAAGCTGACGATGCAGAGGTAATTATCCTTTCCTCCGGTTCAGACTCTCTGCCAACACAAAAAATCTGTCAAGCAGTCCGGAAAGTAAGATTTTCTCACCCTCTTGCTCATTTGGACCCAAAATTTCTTTTGAAGAAGCAGCAGCACGATGTTCGCCGCACAACCCAACACAGCAGCCAAAAGGTCACTTCGACCGGTTTACCGGACACCCCGGTTTGAAGACGTCGATCTGAGGTCTCACCCACTTCTAAGACTTCTTATCCCAAGGCAGGCTATTTCCAACAACCTCTTAATCCATCCGATTCGAATTATCAGGTGACACCTCCTTCTTCGTCCGGCGAATCCGTGGCCACACAACTCCCTCCTCTTAAAACCGTGGCTGGGTAAGTATTTCAACCCAATCTTTTGATGTTTCACACTTTATATGCTATGCTAACCTTTGCATCTTGCTCTGCTTTAGAGCCAAAGCCAGACCCAGTAAGAAGGCTCGGGTGAATAACCCGCCTGAAGACCATGTGGTTATTGAACTGGAGCAAACCGCAGAACCGGAAGGTCCAAATACTGAGGCCACATTTGATGAACCGCCCCCTCAAGATCATAATGTTGATGAACAAGCAGAAGTTGATACTGATGTGCCAGATGATGAACCGGCAAGTCCAATC
Organism: Triticum monococcum; assembly: GCA_034509565.1. Lineage (NCBI taxonomy): Eukaryota > Viridiplantae > Streptophyta > Magnoliopsida > Poales > Poaceae > Triticum > Triticum monococcum. The sequence goes on from CM067842.1 coordinate 722,080,951, forward strand.
CGGGCTGATGACAGACCTTCTAGTCTAGTGAGGACTACTGACATTCCATCGACTCCAGAAAAGGCTGCTGGAGATAAAGAAGATAAGGTTATCATTACCGGTATTACCCACACCTCTCCTGGCCATCCTGTGATATTGGCGAAACATAGTGCCAAGGAAGAGCGTGCTGCCATGGAGAAAGGAAAATGGAGCACTGATGTCTACTACACAACCTTCTTCTTGTAGACGTTGTTGGACCTCCAAGTGCAGAGGTTTGTAGGAGAGTAGAAAATTTCCCTCAAGTGGATGACCTAAGGTTTATAAATCCGTAGGACGCGTAGGATGAAGATGGTATCTCTCAAGCAACCCTGCAACCAAATAAAAAAGAGTCTCTTGTGTCCCCAACACACCCAATACAATGGTAAATTGTATAGGTGCACTAGTTCGGCGAAGAGGGGGTGATACAAGTGGTATATGGATAGTAGATAAAGGTATTTGTAATCTGAAATTATAAAAACATCAAGGTAACTAATGGTAAAAGTGAGCGTAAACGGTATTGCAATGCTAGGAAATAAGGCCTAGGGTTCATACTTTCACTAGTGCAAGTCCTCTCAACAATACTAACATAATTGGATCACATAACTATCCCTCAACATGCAACAAAGAGTCACTCCAAAGTCACTAATAGCGGAGAACAAACGAAGATATTATGGTAGGATACGAAACCACCTCAACGTTATTCTTTCCGATCAATCCGTTGGGCTATTCCTATAAGTGTCACAAACAGTCCTAGAGTTCATACTAGAATAACACCTTAAGACACTAATCAACCAAAACCCTAATGTCACCTCGATACTCCAATGTCACCTCAAGTATCCGTGGGTATGATTATACGATATGCATCACACAATCTCAGATTCATCTATTCAACCAACACATAGGACCTCAAAGAGTGCCCCAAAGTTTCTACCGGAGAATCACGACGAAAACATGTGCCAACCCCTATGCATAGGTTCACGGGCGGAACCCGCAAGTTGATCACCAAAACATACATCAAGTGAATCACGTGGTATACCATTGTCACCATAGATACGCACTACAAGACATACATCAAGTGTTCTCAAATCTTTAAAGACTCAATCTGATAAGATAACTTCAAAGAGGAAACTCAATCCATTACAAGAGAGTAGAGGCGGGAGAAAACATCATAGGATCCAAATATAATAGCAAAGCTCGCGATACATCAAGATCGTATTACCTCAAGAACACGAGAGAGAGAGAGAGAGAGAGATCAAACACATAGCTACTGGTACATGCCCTCAGCCCCGAGGGAGAACTACTCCCTCCTCGTCATGGAGAGCACCGGGATGATGAAGATGGCCACCGGAGAGGGATTGCCCCCTCCGGCAGGGTGCCGGAACGGGTCTAGATTGGTTTTCGGTGGCTACGGAGGCTTCTAGCGGCGGAACTCCCGATCTATTGTGCTCTCGGATGTTTTTAGGGTATATGAAGATATATAGGCGAAAGAAGTACGTCAGGGGGGCCAAGAGGGGCCCACGAGAGTGGAGGGCGCGCCCAGGGGGTGGGCGTGCCCCCTACCTCGTGGCCTCCTCGAAGCTTCCCTGACGTGCACTTCAAGTCTTCTGGGCTTCTTTCCTTCAAAAAATGAGTTCCGTGAAGTTTTAGGTCAATTACACTCCGTTTGATTTTCCTTTTCTTTGAAACCCTAAAACAAGGTAAAAATAGAAACTGGCACTAGGCTCTGGGTTAATAGGTTAGTCCCAAAAAATGATAAAAAAGTGTATGATAAAGCCCATAAACATCCAAAACAGTAGATAATATAGCATGGAGCAATCAAAAATTATAGATACGTTAGAGACGTATCAACATCCCCAAGTTTAATTCCTGCTCGTCCTTGAGTAGGTAAATGATAAAAACAGAATTTTTGATGTGGAATGCTACTTGGCATAATTTTAATGAAATTCTTCTTAATTATGGCATGAATATTCAGATCCGAAAGATTCAAGACAAAAGTTCATATTGACATAAAAACGATAATACTTCAAGCATACCAACTTAGCAATTATGTCTTCTCAAAATAACATGGCCAAAGAAAGCTATCCCTACAAAATCATATAGTCTGGCTATGCTCCATCTTCACCACACAAAATATTTAAATCATGCACAACCCAGATGACAAGCCAAGCAATTGTTTCATACTTTTGATGTTCTCAAACTTTTTCAATCTTCACGCAATATATGAGTGTGAGCCATGGATATAGCACTATGGTGGAATATAATGGTGGTTGTGGAGAAGACAAAAAGGAGAAGATAGTCTCACATCAACTAGGCGTATCAACGGGCTATGGAGATGCCCATCAATAGATATCAATGTGAGTGAGTAGGGATTGCCATGCAACGGATGCACTAGAGCTATAAGTGTATGAAAGCTCAACAAAATAAACTAGTGGGTGTGCATCCAACTTGCTTGCTCACGAAGACCTAGGGCATTTTGAGGAATCCCATAATTGGAATATGCAAGCCAAGTTATAAAGTGAAAGATTCCCACTAGTATATGAAAGTGACAACATAAGAGACTCTCTATCATGAAGATCATGTTGCTACTTTGAAGCACAAGTGTGGTAAAAGGATAGTAGCATTGCCCCTTCTCTCTTTTTCTCTCATTTTTTTATTTGGGCCTTCTCCTTTTTTATGGCCTCTTTTCTCTTTTTTTATTTGGGATTCTTTGGACTCTTTTATTTATTTATTTTCGTCCGGAGTCTCATCCCGACTTGTGGGGGAATCATAGTCTCCATCATCCTTTCCTCACTGGGACAATGCTCTAATAATGATGATCATCACACTTTTCTTTTTCTTACAACTCAAGAATTATAACTCGATACTTAGAACAAAATATGACTCTATATGAATGCCTCCGACGGTGTACCGGGATGTGCAATGATGCATGAGTGACATGTATGAAAGTATTATGAACGGTGGCCTTGCCACAAAAACGATGTCAACTACATGATCATGCAAAGCAATATGACAATGCTGAAGCGTGTCATAATAACGGAATGGTGGAAAGTTGCATGGCAATATATCTCGAAATGGCTATGGAAATGCCATAATAGGTAGGTATGGTGGCTGTTTTGAGGAAGGTATATGGTGGGTTTATAGTACCGGCGAAAGTTGCGCGGTACTAGAGAGGCTAGCAATGGTGGAAGGGTGAGAGTGCGTATAATCCATGGACTCAACATTAGTCATAAAGAACTCACATACTTATTGCAAAAATTTATTAGTTATCAAAACAAAGTATTATGCGCATGCTCCTAGGCGGATAGATTGGTAGGAAAAGACCATCGCTCGTCCCCGACCGCCACTCATGAGGAGGACAATCAATAAATAAATCATGCTCCGACTTCATCACATAACGGTTCACCATACGTGCATGCTACGGGAATCACAAACTTCAACACAAGTATTTCTCAAATTCACAACTACTCAACTAGCATGACTCTAATATCACCATCTCCATATCTCAAAACAATCATCAATCATCAAACTTCTTGTAGTATTCAATACTCTATATGAAAGTTTTTACCATTCTTGGATGCCTAGCATATTAGGATTATTTAAGCAAATTACCATGCTATTTAGAACTCTCAAAATTATATAAGTGAATCATGAGAGTTCATATATTTCTATAATACCACCACCATGCTCTAAAAAGATATAAGTGAAGCACTAGAGCAAACGACAAACTACTCCGAAAGATATAAGTGAAGATCAATGAGTAGTCGAATAATTATGCAACTATGTGAAGACTCTCTAACATTTAACATTTTCATATCTAGGTATTTTATTCAAACATCAATCAAAACATAATTAAATAAAATGACGCTCCAAGCAAAACACATATCATGTGGCGAATAAAAATATAGCTCCAAGTAAAGTTACTGATGAATGAGGACGAAAGAGGGGATGCCTTCCGGGGCATCCCCAAGCTTAAGCTTTTGGTTGTCCTTGAATATTACCTTGGGGTACCTTGGGCATCCCCAAGCTTAGGCTCTTGCCACTCCTTATTCCATAGTCCATCGAATCTTTACCCAAAACTTGCAAACTTCACAACACAAAACTTAACAGAAAACTCGTAAGCTCTGTTAGTACAAGAGAGTAAATCACCACTTCAAGGTACTGTAATGAACTCATTCTTTATTTATATTGGTGTTAAACCTATTGTATTCCAACTTCTCTATGGTTTATAAACTATTTTACTAGCCATAGATTCATCAAAATATGTAAACAACACATGAAAAACTGAATCTGTCAAAAACAGAACAGTCTGTACTAATCTGGATCAAACGTATACTTATGGAACCCCAAAAATTCTAAAATAAATTGCTGGACCTGAGGAATTTATCTATTAATAATCTGCAAAAAGAATTTATCGTGAGCGCTAAAGTTTCTGTTTTTTACAGCATAATCAACAAGACTTTCCCCAAGTCTTCCCAAAGGTTCTACTTGGCACAAGCACTAATTAAAAGCATAAAACCACATCTAAACAGAGGCTAGATGAATTATTTATTACTAAACAGGATCAAAAAGCAAGGAACAAAGATAAAGTTGGGTTGCCTCCCAACAAGCGCTATCGTTTAACGCCCCTAGCTAGGCATGATGATTTCAATGATGCTCACATAAAAGATAAGAATTGTAACATAAAGAGAGCATCATGAAGAATATTACTAGCACATTTAAGTCTAACCCACTTCCTATGCATAGGGATTTTGTGAGCAAACAACTTATGGGAACAATAATCATCTTGCATAGGAAGGTAAAACAAGCATAACTTCAAAATTTTAAGCACATAGAGAGGAAACATGATATTATTGCAAGTCCTATAAGCATATATTCCTCCCTCATAGTAATTTTCAGTAGCATCATGAATGAATTCAACAATATAACCAGCACCAAAAGCATTCTTTTCATGATCTACAAGCATAGAATTTTTATTACGCTCCACATAAGCAAACTTCTTCTCATGAATAGTAGTGGGAGGAAACTCAACAAAATAACTATCATGCGATTGAAAATTAAGATCAAGATGACAAGTTTCATGGTTATAATTATTCTTTAAAGCATACGTGTCATCACAATAATCATCATAGATAGGAGGCATGCTTTCATCATAATAAATTTGCTCATCAAAACTTGGGGGACAAAAAATATCATCTTCATCAAACATAGCTTCCCCAAGCTTGTGGCTTTGCATATCATTAGCATCATGGACATTCAAGGAATAAATAACAACATTGAAATCATGCTCACCATTCAAAGATTTAGTGCCAAACATTCTAATGCATTCTTCTTCTAGCACTTGAGCACACTTATCGGAATCCTTATTTTCATGATAGATATTAAAAAGATGAAGCATATGAGGTAACCTTAATTCCATTTTTTATAGTTTTCTTTTATAAACTAAACTAGTGACAAAACAAGAAACTAAAAGATTCTATTGCAAGATCTAAAGATATACCATCAAGCGCTAACCTCCCCTGCAACGGCGCCAGAAAAGAGCTTGATGTCTACTAGACAACCTTCTTCTTGTAGACGTTGTTGGGCCTCCAAGTGCAGAAGTTTGTAGGATAGTAGAAAATTTCCCTCAAGTGGATGATCTAAGGTTTATCAATCCGTAGGAGGCGTAGGATGAAGATGGTCTCTCTCAAGCAACCCTGCAGCCAAATAACAAAGAGTCTCTTGTGTCCCCAACACACCCAATACAATGGTAAATTGTATAGGTGCACTAGTTCGGAGAAGAGAGGGTGATACAGGTGGTATATGGATAGTAGATAAAGGTATTTGCAATCTGAAATTATAAATACAGCAAGGTAACTAATGGTAAAAGTGAGCATAAACGGTATTGCAATGCTAGGAAATAAGGCCTAGGGTTCATGCTTTCACTAGTGAGAGTCCTCTCAACAATACTAACATAATTGGATCACATAACTATCCCTCAACATGCAACAAAGAGTCACTCCAAAGTCACTAATAGCGGAGAACAAACGAAGAGATTATGGTAGGGTATGAAACCACCTCAAAGTTATTCTTTCCAATCAATCCGTTGGGCTATTCCTATAAGTGTCACAAACAGCCCTAGAGTTCGTACTAGAATAACACATTAAGACACAAATCAACCAAAACCCTAATGTCACCTAGATACACCAATGTCACCTCAAGTATCCGTGGGTATGTTTATACGATATGCATCACACAATCTCAGATTCATTTATTCAACCAACACATAGGAGCTCAAAGAGTGCCCCAAAGTTTCTACCGGAGAATCACGACGAAAACTTGTGCCAACCCCTATCAATAGGTTCATGGGCGGAACCCGCAAGTTGATAACCAAAACATACATCAAGTGAATCACGTGGTATCCCATTGTCACCACAGATACGCACGGCAAGACATACATCAAGTGTTCTCAAATCTTTAAAGACTCAATCCGATAAGATAACTTCAAAGGGGAAACTCAATCCATTACAAGAGAGTAGAGGGGGAGAAAACATCATAGGATCCAAATATAATAGCAAAGCTCGTGATACATCAAGATCGTATCACCTCAAGAACACGAGAGAGAGATCAAACACATAGCTACTAGTACATACCCTGAACCCCGAGGGAGAACTACTCCCTCCTCGTCATGGAGAGCACCGGGATGATGAAGATGGCCACCGGAGAGGGATTGCCCCCTCCGGCATGGTGTCGGAACGGGTCTAGATTGGTTTTCGGTGGCCATGGAGGCTTCTGGCGGCGAACTCCCAATCTATTGTGCTCTCGGATGTTTTTAGGGTATATGGAGATATATAGGCAGAAGAAGTACGTCAGGGGGGCCACGAGGGGCCCACGAGGGTGGAGGGCGCGCCCCCTACCTCGTGGCCTCCTCGAAGCTTCCCTTACATGCACTTTAAGTCTTCTGCGCTTCTTTCCTTCCAAAAATGAGTTCCGTGAAGTTTCAGGTCAATTGGACTCCGTTTGATTTTCCTTTTCCTCAAAACCCTAAAACAAGGTAAAAACAGAAAACTGGCACTGGGCTCTGGGTTAATTGGTTAGTCCCAAAAATTGATATAAAAGTGTATAATAAAGCCCATAAACATCCAAAACAGTAGATAATATAGCATGGAGCAATCAAAAATTATAGATACGTTGGAGATGTATCAAGCACCAATTTATCAAGCTATGCCCATCTCAGTGCTCAAGAACTCCACTCTGGTTTTCTAAACTGTCTGCACTCAAACCGTGATTATGAAGCTGGTTTAGTGAATCTGATGAAGGAGCGCTATGAGGTATTTTCATCGCTTTTACTTTCTTAAATCCAATTTGTAAGTACCAACTCAGGTAGCCCCCAAGGGCCGGTTTATGATGGTAATCATAAACCGGGACTTTGTAATACCTTAACCCTTGCAAACTTATCCTCCATATGTCAGATGAACTTTTGAAATAAACCGGACTTGATCATTGTATTCCTGTAGTTTTCGACTATGTAATCCCCAAGGGCCGCTTTATCTTTCCAAGGTGAATCGGGACTTTAATCCATGCTTCCATTTGAACAGATGTACATTAGCCCCCAAGTGCCAAGGATAATTCTTGCATTGTACTTGAGACATGCAAAAAAAAATTGATGACGGAGCAAATAGGCATTAGCCCCCAAGTACAATGTGGATAACTTGTTATACGCTTGGTACTTCAAATATGCATAGCCCATTGATGATATATCTTGCCTTTGTAGGCCGAGCTGAGTAAGAAGGACGCTCACACCGCTGACCTTCAGGAGAACATTAAATCTCAGCAAGCGGAGGCTTCCAAGGCCAAGGAAGAGCGGACTAATGCCTTAGTAGCCATGGAGAAGCTGAAGGAAACCTTTAATAAAGAGCGTGCAGATTGGGAGACAGAGAAGGTTGGTTTAACAAAGAAGGCCGAAGACGCAGAAGCAGCCTTGAAGCCGTTGGTTGAAAAACTGACCGGCTTAAAACGGCAGATTAATGCCTTGACCTCTGCTGTACCCACATATGAAGTTTTTCCAATTCATAATATCTTATCAATGGCCGGTTTACTGATGCTTTACCATGACAGGGACCCGCATCCCTCATCTGGGTTCCGACATGTGGATGAAGCTTAAAGCGGCCTATACTTTGATAGAACAGCTGTATTCGAGATCCCAGCAAGCCATTTGCACTTCAGCTTATAACAAGCCTCCTCCAACGCTGATAAAAGAAACCATCGAAAAGTTGGCCATGCTGCCTGCCCGGTTGGATGAACTGAAGAGATCAGCCGCAAGGACAAGTGCGCTGACCACGCTAATCCGGGCCAAGGCGTGGATTCTAGATCTTGAACCGGCAGATATCAACAAAGGTTATCCTGGTGTGAAGGAAGACGGTTCAGATTTCAACAATGATGATCTCTGAAGGCTGATAAAGGAAATGCAGCCTATAGCAAGCAAATTGGTGGATGACACAGATCTATCTCATTATCAACTGGTTTATGATGTTGAGGGGACAAGACAGCCCATGCCGATTCATGATGTACAAGATCTTGTTCCGCCAATTCGTAAGCATACTTATGCCCCTGACATTGACCCTTCCAACCTTATTCATGAAGAAGCCATTTTTCAAGCCTTAACTGGAATCAATTGGTCAACGATTGATTTCCAGTGACTGGGTAGGGATGAGGAGAATGCACCTGCTCAAGATGACCCTCAATCTTCAAGCCGTCTGGATGAAGAATCTTAATCCGGAAGCCGGTTTAATCATTTGCCAAACTTGTTGAAACAATTATCCTGTGTGGGCACGAAAGCACCTTGTAATAGGCTAGTTCAAAAACTTATCTGCGTATGCCATCGAGCATACTTGTTTTGCTTGACATTGATAACTCGCCATGCTTTTGGGATATACTATATGCATAATCCACAGTGGCTTTATTTAGCTTATTCCTGCAAAAAAATTGAAAGTGTCCTAGCGGTTTACCACTGGACGGGTCACGGTGCCCAAACATATATATAACCTGGATGCCGAACCAAGGTTGTAATATGTAGATAGAAAATAGATGATACTTGTGGTATATCTCGTTTGGCTTACCAACTGTTGTTATAGCAAAAGGTGATAACACCAATCTGGAGTGTTGATGACTCCTTGCATCCTTGTCAGTTCATACCGAAATCTTTCGGGTGATGGTAAACACCGGTTTATGCATATAATTGTGGTGACCTGTAGTCAAACCAGACCGAAGCAATATTATTGCCGGATTAAAACTGACCATGTACTGGCAACTTAGCGTTGAAAGCTATGCCGGGTTGTAATAAACACCAGTTTATCAAAAAATATTCATAAATCCCTTATCAAAAGATGTTTAAAACAACAAATACAAAAGAAATATGCAAGGTTTTTCATGGGCTGCCAGGCCCTAAATCAAGGCTTTTCATGGGCTGCCAGGCCCTAAATCAAGGCTTTTCATGGGCTGCCAGGCCCTAAATCAAGGCTTTTCATGGGCTGCCAGGCCGCTGAGTTAAACCACTTTTCAAAGCCTTTTAAGATGGACCTCAATCTTTAACCAACCATCGTTTTAACTTTGACAAGTTCAGGGTCTATGAGATTGACTTGTCAAACGTTCGATGGGTCATACCAGGTTTACCTAGACAGAGTGGCTTACTTAAAAAGGCAGGATAACCCGGGGTTTTAGGTGAATACACCTGGCTTCCAAGCCTGGCTTGATAGCCTATTACAAGGGTGCAAGCTCGTTGTTCTTTGAGAAGCAAGGAGCCCCCAAGTAATATTTGATCTATGCTCAGTGGTTACCTATGTTTGAGTTGTGCTTTATGCAACAGACTCTCTTTGGTTCCACATAATTTCCTTTTGGCTTTAAGCCTATCAAAAGGTGTAGCTATGGTGTAAATACAACCAAGCCCCCTAGTGATTTCCCTTTTTGGTCTTAAGCCGATCAAGAGGTTAGCTATGGTTCGAATACGACCAAGCCCCCTAGTGATTTCCTTTATATCTGTGTGGCTTTATAGGCCGGGCTAATAGAACTCTGCTTTGTAAGTAGAAGCCCCCATGTAACCACACATGATGCAAAAAAGAACAGAGAACCCGCTTTAACTGAGGCTTTAGTTTATTATACAATATATATACATTGTCATAAGTATGTACATAAGAAGAGCCTGTGGCTGAAGTATAGTAAGGCCGAAGAAGAGCTATTTTCCATGGCCGCTGGGTCCCCTCCTCCGATTTGCGTGAGTCTTTGTGCTCTCGAACGTCGATAAGATAGTGTGACCCGTTGTGCAGGTTTTTGCTGACCACAAAAGGTCCTTCCCAAGGTGGGGATAACTTGTGCATATCAGTCTGATCCTAGATGAGCTGGAGCACCAGATCGCCCTCTTGAAAAGTTCTGGTCTTAACCCGGCAGCTATGATAACGTCGGAGATCTTGTTGATAAATCGCCGACCGTGCCGCTGCGAGATCACGCTCCTCATCTAACAGGTCCAGTGAGTCCTGACGTGCCTTCTCATTTTCAGCTTCAGCGTAAGCCGCCACACGGGGTGAGTCATGACGGATATCACTAGGGAGAACCGCCTCCCCTCCGTAAACCATGAAGAAATGCATGTAACCCATAGATCTGTTTGGTGTGGTGTTGATACTCCATAATACGGAAGGTAACTCCTCCACCCAACAACCTGGCGTCTGCTTTAAAGGAACCATAAGCCAGGGTTTAATACCTCTCAAAATTTCTTGATTTGCCCTCTCTGCTTGACCATTAGACTGGGGGTGAGCCACTGACACTACATGAAGCCGGATGTGCTCACGTTGACAAAATTCCTCCATAGCACCCTTGGACAGATTAGTGTCGTTATCAGTTATAATGCTGTGTGGAAAACCAAACCAGAATATCACCTTTTTGATGAATTGGACCGCTGTGGCTGCATCACACTTACTAACAGGCTCTACCTCTACCCACTTGGTAAACTTATCAACCGCCACCAACAGGTGGGTCTTTTTGTCCTTGGATCTCTTAAAGGGTCCAACCATATCTAGCCCCCAAGTTGCAAACGGCCAAGTGATTGGAATCATTCTCAACTCTTGAGCCGGAACATGAGCGCAGCGTGCAAATTTCTGACAACCGTCACACCTTTTTACTAAATCCTCAGCATCAGCATGAGGCGTCAACCAATAGAAACCGTGACGAAAAGTCTTAGCCACCAAGGACTTTGAACCCACGTGGTGACCACAATCTCCTTTGTGGATCTCACGCAAAATCTCACAACCTTCTTGAGGAGACACACAACGCTGAATCGCCCGTGTCACGCTATAACGATGTAACTCCCCATTGATAATGGTCATTGACTTGGATCATCGGATTATCCGCGGGGCCAAGGTTTCATCGCCTGGTAACTCGCCCCGGTTCATATAGGCCAGGTATGGGACTGTCCAATCCGGTATAACATGAAGACCCGCTACCAACTGGGCCACCGGGTCAGGAATAGCCAACTCCTCCTTTGTGGGTATCTTGACCGATGGATTATGAAGTACGTCGAGGAAGACATTAGGTGGCACCGGTTTACGCTAAGAGCCTAGACGACTTAAAGCATTTGTCGCTTCATTCTTTCACCGGTCTACATGGTCAACTTGATAACCCTTGAAATGACCAGCCACTATGTCCACCTCTCATCGATATGCAGCCATGAGTGGATCCTTAGAATCCCAAGTGCCAGATACCTGCTGAGCCACCAGGTCCGAGTCACCGAAGCACTTAACCCGGCTTAAGTTCATCTCCTTAGCCATCCGAAGACCATCGAGTAAGGCCTCATACTCAGCTGCATTGTTAGTGCAAGGGAACATTAAGCGGATAACATAACAAAACTTGTCACCTCGTGGGGAAGTTAATATGACTCCAGCCCCGAGCCCTCCAACTGTCTAGACCCATCAAAGTGAATGGTCCAATATGTGTTATCTGGCTTCTCCTCCGGTGCCTGCAACTCTGTCCAATCATTGATGAAGTCCTCAAGTGCTTGGGATTTGATTGATGTGCGAGGTGTATATTTTATCCCGTGAGGTCCAAGCTCAATAGCCCATTTGGCAATCCGGCCAGTTGCTTCTCTGTTTTGAATGATATCTCCCAGAGGGGCTGAACTGACCACTATGATAGGATGACCCTGAAAATAATGCTTGAGCTTTCGGCTTGCCATGAAAACCCCATACACCAGCTTCTGCCAATGCGGATACCTCTGCTTTGACTCGATAAGCACCTCACCGATATAATAAACCGGCCGTTGAACCGGATACTCCTTTTCAGCCTCCTTGCGCTCCACGACAATAGCCACACTAACAGCCCGGGCATTAGCAGCCACATATAGCAATAAGGGCTCTTTATCGATCAGAGCCGCAAGGACTGGCGGTTCAGCTAACTGTCTCTTCAAATCCTCAAACGCTTTATGAGCCGCGTCACTCCAGACAAAGTCATCCGTTTTCTTTAGCATCTGATATAAAGGGATAGCCTTCTCCCCAAGACGACTGATAAACCGGCTCAAAGCCGCAATCCGGCCCGCTAAATGTTGAACATCATTGATACATGCTGGTTTAGCCAGAGAGGTGATAGCTGCGATCTTCTCCGGATTAGCCTCAATGCCCATGTTAGACACCAGAAAACCCAAGAGCTTGCCTGCCGGAACACCGAAGACACATTTGGCCGGATTAAGCATCATCTTATAAACCCAGAGGTTATTGAAGGTTTCCTTCAGGTCATCTATCAATGTCTCCTCCTTCCTAGATTTCACCACAATGTTATCCACATATGCATGAACATTGCGCCCAATCTGTTTATGAAGACAATTCTGAAAACAACGCTGATAAGTCGCCTAGGCGCTCTCGAGCCCAAAAGGCATAGATACATAGCAGAAGGCTCCAAAGGGAGTTATGAATGTTGTCTTCTCCTGGTCCTTCACTACCATTTTGATCTAATGATAACCAGAATAAGCATCCAGAAAACACAATTGGTCACAACCTGCCGTAGCATCAATAATATGATCAATACGAGGGAGGGCAAAGGGATCTGCTGGACAAGCCTTGTTCATGTCTGTGTAGTCCACACACATACGCCAAGTGCCGTTTTTCTTAAGAACCAGCACCGGATTAAGCCAGCCACTCAGGGTGAAAGACCTCCACGATAAATCATGTGGCCAACAGCCGAGCTACCTCCTCACCAATAGCCTTACGCCTTTCTTTGTTGAAGCGGCGGAGAAACTGCCTGGCCAGTTTAAACTTAGGATCTATATTAAGTGTGTGCTCAGCGAGTTCCCTCGGTACACCTGGCATGTCAGATGGCTTCCATGCAAAGATGTCCCTGTTCTCATGGATGAACTAGATGAGCGTGCTTTCCTATTTGGGATCCAGGTTAGCGCTGATGCTGAACTGCTTGGATGAATCACCAGGAACAAAATCAACCATCTTAGTGTCCATAGCCGACTTAAGCTTCAACGCCAGATCATGCTCCGTAGTTGGTTTTTTCAGAGAAGTCATGTCCGCCGGATCAACATTGTCCTTATAAAACTTCAGCTCCTCTGTGGCACAAACCGACTCAGCATAAGCCGCATCACCCTCTTCACATTCCAAAGAAATCTTCCTGCTCCCATGTACCGTGATGGTCCCCTTATGACCCGGCATCTTAAGCTGCGGATAAACATAACACTGCCTCGCCATGAACTTGGCATAAACCGGTCATCCGAACAGGGCATGATATGGACTCTTGATTTTCACCACCTCAAAAGTCAACGTCTCTGGCCACGAATCCTGATCATCTCCAAAAGCCACCTCTAGGGCTATCTTGCCAACTGGATACGCCGATTTACCAGGCACCACACCATGAAAGACGGTGTTGGACGGTTTAAGATTCTTATTTGTTAGTCCCATATGGCGGAAGGTATCATAGTAAAGGGTATTGATACTGCTTCCCCCATCCATGAGCACCTTGGTGAACTTATACCCCCCAACTTGAGGTGCCAGCACTAAGGCCAGATGACCCAGATTATCAATCCGGGGTGGGTGATCCTCTTGACTCCATAAAATGGGTTGTTCAGACCAGCGCAAATACTGAGGTACTGTCGGTTCAATAGAGTTCACGGCCCTTTTATGAAGGTTCTCATCATGTTTACACAAGCTACTGGTGAAGACATGATACTGCCTACTATTCAACTGTTTCAGATTACTCTGATGACCCGATTGTTGCTGCTGCTGATTCCCCTGATGGTTATAACCTCCCTGATTACCCCGATTGCCTTGATTACCATGTCTGGTTTGATTGCCTTGGAACCCTGAACCGGAGCTATTACCTCCATAACCTGGCCCATGAAATCCACCTCCTGAACCACCGGGCGGGCCATTGTCATATTGAAATAGATTGGAATTTTTGAACTCCCGCATAATGAAGCAATCCTTCCAAAGATGCAAAGCTAGCCTCTCCTTCGATCCGTGTATTGGCCAAGGCTGATTTATTAGGCATTCAAGATTGGGAACTGATCCTCCACCCCGTTGGGGCGGTTTACCCTTGCGACGCTGACCGTTATCCTGAGCATTGGTGTTAGCCACAAAGTCCAAACTATTGTCTGCCTTGCGCTTACCATTGTTCCCATGACCTGCCGGATTATGGTGCTGCCCCTTGGCATTGCCGATCTTTTTCCCCTTCCCCGTTTTGTCATCCTAAGCCTCAGGGTCTTTGGTACTATATGAATTGGCATATTTCACCAAAGCAACCATAAGGGTTGACATGTCATTGCAGTGACGTTTGAGCCTCCCTAACTTCAGTTTTAATGGCATAAACCGACAATTGCCCTCCAATGTCAAAACTGTTGTATCTGCGTTGATGCGGATTGACGAATGCAAAATAGCTGAGACTCGCTTCACCCAATAGGTTGTAGACTCCCCATCCTCTTGAACACAAGCGACCAGGTCCACAATCGACATAGGCTGCTTACCGTATCCTTAAAATTCTGGATAAACCGGTTTTTTAACTCGGCCCATGACCCAACGGAGTTAGCCAGTAAGCTCTTTAACCAAGTACGAGTTGTCCCCTCCAACATCGTGGTGAAGTACTTAGCACACACCGCTTCATCCACATCCAGCATCTCCATCGCCATCTCATAACTCTCAACCCATGACTCAGGGGGTAAATCAGCAGTGTAATTTGGCACTTTACGATGGCCTTTAAAATCCTTGGGTAGTCGCACATTACGCAAAGCGGGGGTGAGAACCGCACCCCTAAAGAACTAAAGACCACACCTGGCTCCACTGAAGTGGTAGGACGAACCGGAGTAAGCTGACGAGCCGCATGTTGTGCTGCTAACTCGGCTTCTCGATGTGCACGTCCATGATCCACTACATCATGTGCATTAGCACCACCACCCGCCGGGTTATGCCCTCGCGGCGAGTTACGGTGACGTGCACTGCTTGACACGGCCGGTTCGTCGATATGCCTGTTGTAGCTCCAACTCGGACGGGGGATGGAAAGAATCCTCTCGCGACTATGCGAATAAGCCTGCTGCTGGGTTAAAGCTGTTTGAAGGAGCTCTCTGGCCCGTCGTGTTTCAATCGGCACTAGTGACTCGCCGTCGATCGGGAGGGCGGCCAATCGTGAAGCGGCGGCCATGATATTATCCAATGGGTTGGAGTAATGACCCGGGGGCGTTGGGACGTGTTGTGACAAGATGTTGTTCTGATGAGGCGGGTCCATCATGCGTGGCTGAGCCAGCGCTCCAGTTACCGGTGCCTCAGACCGGTTTACCACCGGCTGGTTACCGGTTCCTGCTCCTGGCATGTTGAAGAGATTTCTTCGCTCATAACCCGGCGGGAGGTGCGACCGGTATCTCCTCCTCCTGACATCATCTGAGGCACTTTGATCCAGCCTAAGCCAGTAGGCCTAAGCTTCTAACTCGGCCTGTTCTGTAGCCATCCTGGCGTTCTCTGCTGCAAGGCCCGCTTTAGCCTGAGTTCTCTGATCCTTCACCTTCGCAATCTCCGCGTTGTGCTGATCCCAGTTTGTCGCGTCCACCTCCGCTGCTAGCAACGTTTCTAAAGTGTCGAATAGATCGAACAAAACCTGAGCCGGAGGTGGTGCAGAGCCCCCTGCTCCCGCGGGTGTTGCCGTTGCTGAACCAGAGATCATTGCCGCGGTGGTAGAAGAGTGTTCCACTGGTTGTGTACCGGCCATGAAGACTGCGACCCGGCTTGGCAGATCGAGGGCGTCCGAAATACTATTGCCATCGGAGCCTCCACTTATTCGGCCATCCTACAGTTGGTACAGCGACTCGGTCTCTCTGATTGAAGACTCATCGTCGGAACAGACAATGGTTTCTCCATCAGATGCCAGTCCATCCTCATATTCCGCTCCATGAATGACACCTACAAAGACATGGCTTGCTGCGGGCTGAACCTGGGCAGGGCTTGCATGCTGAGCCGTCTCGATGATGCCGGAGCAAATGTCTGGCTCAGGGCCCGGGTCGTCGATCTTGCCGATGAAGATGTGAATTCCGCCAAAGGGAACCCGGTACCCATACTCAATTGAACCGGCCTCGGGACCCCATCCTGCGTCATCGATGTAGAGCTTGCCGTGACGACTCTTGGTCATCCGGCCCACAGCGTATCCCTTGAGTCCTTCAAAGATGCCCTTCATGAACTCGAAACCATCGTGCGATAGCCCCACGGTGGGCGCCAACTGTCGTGGTTTTGTCATAGCATATGTCCTCATGAAAGGACTTAGTCGTGGAGCCATCGCTACGGGTTAGCTTAAATGGGTTAAACCGGACAAGGGACACAAGAGTTTTATACTAGTTCAGCCCCTTACTATGAAGGTAAACGCCTACGTCTGGTTGTGATGGAATTGCTGGGGTTTCGATGACCAGGGAGCGAATCCGCTTTGCCCGGCTCTCGAGTTGTTGTTGTCTCTTCTCCCTAGACCGCCGCCGGGTCGTCCCTTTATATGCATAGGTCGACGCCCGTCGGTTTATAGATTCCCGAGGCCGGATCATCAATGTGTCCAACTCGTTCTCTATCCTTCCTATCTTACAATGCAAGTTACACGGGAAAGTCGGTTTACATCTACAGGCCTTAAACCACCTTTGGGCCTCGGGCCTTCATAAAGCGCCACCATCCTCACGTCTTCATCGGCTTCTAATCTTCATAGATTTAATCCGGCTACTCCTGGCCGGTTTACGCCCAGTATTAATATCCCCAATAGGATTCAAACCTCTCAATATCCCAAATAAACGGAGAATTTGATGCCAAAGATTCTAAGATGGCGGCTTACCGCAACGCTGTACTTAAAATATTTGCTCGGTTCGGGGGGCTCGAGTTTCATCATGTGGCCCAAGAGAGTAAGCAAGCAGCGGACACCCTTGCTCGCATGCGCGCTAAACGAGACCCCGTCCCACCCAATAGCTTTGTGGAAAGGCTCTTCCAACCATCCGTGGTGTGGTAGGACTAGAGCAGCTATACCAGTTCGGATCCGGTCATACCCACTGATTCCAAACACAATTCCAATATCATCAGGGGCTCGGCCACAAAAATAACACCATCGGCCCATGTAATCATGGCAGTAATCGCTCCATGGACCGAAGCGTTCCTGGCCTACCTTAATAGGCGAGAGCTCCCCAAAGACCAGAATGAGGCTCGAGGCATTGTTTGTTGTTCGAAAGCCTACGAGGTTCATGAAGGAGAACTCTACGAGAAAAGTACTACTGGAGTCCTTCAAAGATGTATCTCCGAAGAAGAGGGACGACAACTCTTGGCTGAAATCCATGCTAGTTTGGCGGCCATCACACCGCAGCTCGGTCCCTCGTAAGTAAGGCCTTTCGTATCGGTTTTTTCTGGCCCACGGCCCGAGCAGATGGACAAGACCTCGTCCAACATTGTGTAGGATGCCAACTTTTCGCCAATCAAAGCTATATGCCGCCTACCGCCCTACAAACAATCCCCATTACTTGGACTTTCGCGGTCTGGGGGCTTGACATGGTCGGACCCCTCAAAGGGGGAAGCCATAAGAAAAAATACATGCTGGTCATGGTAGATAAATTCACTAAGTGGATAGCGGCCAAACTAGTTAAAACGGCCGAAGCTGGACCAGTGATAGACTTCATATCGGGTGTCGTACACCGTTATGGTGTCCCACACATCATCATCACCGATAACGGCTCTAACTTTACAGCTGACGAAGTAAAAACCTGGTGCGCCAGTCTAGGCATCAAGCTCGATGATGCCTCCTTTTATCACCCTCAAACTAACGGTCAAGTCGAACGGGCTAACAGCCTAATAATGAGCGGCATTAAACCCATACTAGTGCGATCCTTAAAGGAGTCAGATAAACACTGGGTTGAGGAGCTCGACTCCGTACTATGGGGACTGCGGACCATGCCTAATCGCATGACCGGGCACACACCGTTTTTTATGGTGTACAGCATAGAGGTTGTCTTGCCCTGCGATATTATTCAGGACTCACCTCGAGTATGCATGTACGAAGAGAGAGAGAGAGAGAGAGAGAGAGAGAGAGAGAGAGACCGAGCTCGATCGGCAATATGATTTAGACGGCCTGGAGGAGCACGATGTCACAAAAGCTCGCTCAGCATTCTATCAACAACAAGCTCGAAGATACCAAAGCAGAGAAGTGCGGGCCAAGACTTACAATGTTGGTGAACTTGTTATACGCCTACCGGAGAATAAAAAGGACAAGCTCAAGCCCAAATGGGAGGGTCCCTTCATTATAGATGAAGTTCTCACTGGAGGAGCCTATCGCCTTCGTAATGCATCGGACAATCGCTTAGAGCCGAACCCTTGGAATGCTGCCAGACTCCGAAGATTCTACGCCTAAGTCTGGACTCACATTTGTTACCTTTTTTCTCTTTATTCTTTTCATTTTATACGATTTCTAGCCCGTGTTCGAATAAACCGCACACTTAAGGGGTATACATCCTTAAATGTACATACCCCCCAATACCAGGGGCTTTTTGTCACAGAAGCTTATTATTATTTTTCGAGCATCAAGCTCACCGTATATATGTGTCGTCTTCTTATATATGTCTTTTATTCGCCATTATATGCACCTTTATGACTTAAGTTTTTGCCAAGATGGGTTGCCTGGTGAGGGAGTCCTGGATTAGGGGGTCCTCGGATAGCCGGACTATATACTTTGGTCAGACTGTTGGACTATGAAGATACAAGACTGAAGACTTTGTCCCGTGTCCGGGTGGGACTCTCCTTTGCGTGGAAGGCAAGCTTGGCAATTCGGATATGTAGATCTCTTCCCTTGTAACCGACTCTGGGTAACCCTAGCCCCCTCCGGTGTCTATATAAACTGGAGGGTTTAGTCCGTAGGACAACAACAATCAGAATCATAGGCTAGCTTCTAGGGTTTAACCTATATGATCTCATGGTAGATCAACTCTTGTAATATTCATATCATCAAGATCAATCAAGCAGGATGTAGGGTATTACCTCCATCGAGAGGGCCCGAACCTGGGTAAACATTGTGTCCCCTGCCTCCTGTTACCATCCTCCTTAGACGCACAGTTCGGGTCCCCCTACTCGAGATCCGCCGGTTTTGACACCGACATTGGTGCTTTCATTGAGAGTTTCGTTGTGTCGTCGCCATAAGGCTTGATGGCTCCTTCGATCATTGGCAACGATGCGATCCAGGGTGAGGTTTTTCTCCCCGGACAGATCTTCGTATTCGGCGGCTTTGTACTACGGGCCAATCGCTTGGCCATCTGGAGTAGATCGAGAGCTACGCCCCTGGCCATCAGGTCAGGTTTGGAAGCTTAAACTACACTGCCGACATCCGCAGAGACTTGATCTTCGACGGATTCGAGCCCATGTCAGGTGCGCCGCACAGTCTCGACAAGCATGACTTCGCTCTGCCGTCGGACGGTGTTCAGGAGATCACACCTGTGGCTACTCTGGTCTTCCATCCGGAGCAGATCGTGCCATCCGAGGACGTGTGGATAGACCCCCCCACGGAGGCCACACACTCCGTGGCGATAGAGCCGAATACTGACTTCACTCCCTATGAGACCTGTGTTGTCGGACCCTTGTATTCATCCTCGGCCACAGGCTCTCAACCGCCCGCGTCCATGCCTATCAAATCTGATTGGGCACCAATCATGGAGTTCACCTTCGTGGATATCTTTCAGCACTTGCCCTTGGGCGACTTGCTAAACTCATTGAAATCTCTCTCCTTGTCAGGAGACCCTTGGCCAAACTATGTCCGGCTTGAGTGGGAAGCGGACGACGAAGAAACTCTTTCCCCACCAACCACCCACTTAATAGCCACTGTCGATGACTTAACCGACATGCTTGATTTCGGCTCCGAAGACATCGACGGTATGGACGACGATGTAGAAGAGCAGGAACCACCGCCCATAGGGCGCTGGACCGCCACCTCATCATATGATATATACATGGTGGACACCCCCAAAGAAAGCGATGGCAATAAGGTAACAGAGGATAATCCCCCCGAAAGCGATGGTGCCACTCTAAGCCCCGCCATAGCAAAAACGGCGATACCGGCACAAGAGACAATAACGCTGCGGATAGCGCCGAAGACGAATACATTCCCATCCAGCCAGGCCTCAAGTGGGAGGATGGGCAAGCCAGCCCTAAGGAACAGGCAACAGACGGAGAATCAGAGGATGACAATTACATGCCTCTCACTGAAGGCGAGGTGAGCCTCGGCGACAACGAATTTATCGTGCCTAAGGATCTAGCCGAACAAGAGCGCTTCAAGCGCCGGCTTATAGCCACATCAAAAAGCCTGAAGAAAAAGCAACAACGGCTTCAAGCTGACCAAGATCTGCTAGTGGATAGATGGACCAAGGTCCTGGCGGACGAGGAATACGAACTTGAACGCCCAACAAAATTTACCCAAAGCGCAGGTTGCTACCCCAACTCGAGGAGGAAGCATTAAAGCCTACGCTCCCAACATTTGATGCGGCTGACCGACCACCTTGTGGTCGAGACAAAGCGGCATATCAGGCCGAAGTCCACCTCACACCCCGTCGCCAGTCAATTAAAATCACAAAGGCCCGAGGCAACACACAGGACCTACGAGACGTATTGGAAAACAAGGCATGACTTACAAGATTAGTCTACGGATCACGGGGGCACGCCCCAACACGTGACGACGACCGTCATGCCGGATACACTAAAAGCAAATCCGGCCAGGCTGAACACAGCAGACAAGACATGTATGAACTGCGTCGTGATATAGCCCGGCACAGAGGCGCCGCACACCCCCTATGCTTTACTAATGAAGTAATGGATCACGAGTTCCCAAAAGTTTTTAAACCCGTGAATATTGAATCATATGATGGCACAACATACCCCGCGGTATGGATCGAGGATTTCCTCCTCCATATCCACATGGCCCGCGGTGACGATCTACATGCCATCAAGTACCTTCCATTAAAACTCAAAGGGCCTGCTCGGCATTGGCTCAATAGCCTGCCGGTAAACTCCGTTGGCAGTTGGGCAAATTTGGAAGATGCATTCCTTGACAACTTCCAGGGCACTTATGTGCGACCACCAGATGCCGATGACTTGAGTCACATAATCCAACAGCCAAGGGAATCAGCCAGGAAATTCTGGACTCGGTTCCTAACTAAAAAGAACCAAATTGTCGACTGTCCGGATGTCGAGGCCTTAGCGGCATTTAAGCATAATATCTGCGACGAATGGCTCACCCGACACCTCGGCCAAGAAAAGCCAAAATCCATGGCAGCCCTCACGACACTCATGACCCGCTTTTGTGCGGGCGAGGATAGTTGGTTGGCTCGCAGCAACAACACATCAAGAAACCCTGGCAATTCAGATGCCAAAGATAGCAACGGCAGGCCACGTCGTAACAGGCACAAGCGCCGCAACAACGGCGACAACGCCGAGGACACGGCAGTTAATGCCGGATTCAGTGGCTCTAAATCTGGTCAGCGGAAAAGCCATTCAAAAGAAGAAAGCCAGGACCGTCCAGCTTGGACCGCATACTCAATCGTTCGTGTCAAATTCATGGCACCCCGGATAAACTAGCCAACCACACCAACAGAGAATGCTGGGTGTTCAAATAAGCCGGCAAGTTGAATGCTGAAAATAAGGAAAAGGGGCTGCATAGCGACGATGAGGAGAAGCCCCAGCCACCAAACACAGGAGGGCAGAAGAAATTTCCTCCATAAGTGAAAATGGTAAACATGATATACGCAACCCATATTCCCAAGAGGGAACGGAAGCGTGCACTAAGGGATGTCTATGTGTTGGAGCCATGTAACGCCCCGTATGTAACTTGCCATATTTGTATTCCAACTCTTGCCAGTTTTGGCTCTAAGTTATGATATTCCCTCGTGGTTGGGTTTTGTCTTCGTTTTGCATTTTGTTCATGTCATGCATTTCATATCATGTCATCATGTGCATCGCATTTGCATACGTGTTCGTCTCATGCATCCAAGCATTTTCCCCGTTGTCCGTTTTGCATTCCGGCACTCCTACGTCCTCCTGCGCCCCCTTTTGCCTCTTTTCGTGTGCGGGTGTTAAACATTCTCGGATCGTACCGAGATTTGCCAAGCGGCCTTGGTACACTACCGTTAGACCGCCTGTCAAGTTTCCTGCCACTTGGAGTTCGTTTGATACTCCAACGGTTAACCGAGGAACCGTAAAGGCCTCGTGTGTATTGCAGCCCAACACCACTCCAAAGTGACACAAAACCCATCCAAACCCCCTCCATCCTCTCGGCTGTTCAATCACGATCGCGTGGCCGAAAATCGCACCTCATTTAGACTCTCCTAGCTCCCTCTACCTATAAATATGTGCACCTCCCCGAAATTTGCGGATGAACCCTAACCTCCTTCCACCTCGCGTCGCCGGCCAAAACCGCCACCGACGGACGTGTCCAACTTCCCCGCGCCGCCGCCACGTGTCGCTTACGGATTCGCCGCCGCCCCTCCCGCGCAGGCCCGCCGGGCCCAGGCGGGGCCCTCTCGGCCCATGCGCCCGGGCCGCCGCTCGCCGCTTGCGCCCGCCTGCCCCGCCACCCGTGCGCGCCGCCTGCGGCCGGCCACCGCCCGAAGATCTTCGCCGGCTAGCTCCACCGCGTCGCCCCGTCAACCGACTCCGGCGCCCGCCGCCATAGTACCTCGCCGGCGCCGCTCTTCGTCGGTGCTGCTCCGGCCTCCCCGTCCCTCCTCGACTCCGGCCGTCTTCCCCTCCTTCTCTGCGACGAAATTCGGCCACCGCGGCCTCCTACTCCGGCGAATACCCCGGCCGTCCTCGAAAACCAAGCGCCAGATCCAGATCCAAAATCTAGGGTTGACCCCGTTTTCTTCCTTAGTCCCTAACATTTTCATGGCATGTTCATCGCATCATAACTCTACATCCGTAGCTCCGTTCTGGGCGTGTAATGTATCATATTGTTCGTTAGGATGTGCTCTTCATTTTGTTCCATCGCAC
The DNA here is from genome assembly GCA_034509565.1 of Triticum monococcum. Lineage (NCBI taxonomy): Eukaryota > Viridiplantae > Streptophyta > Magnoliopsida > Poales > Poaceae > Triticum > Triticum monococcum. The sequence goes on from CM067842.1 coordinate 722,104,446, forward strand.
CATGCTTGTTTGAGTCCATCTTGATGACTAAAATGATGTTGCAAGAGTGCTATAAAATGTTGGGGAACGCAGTAATTTCAAAAAATTTCCTACGCACACGCAAGATCATGGTGATGCACAGCAACGAGAGGGGAGAGTGTTGTCTACGTACCAACGCAGACCGACTGCGGAAGCGATCACACAACGTAGAGGAAGTAGTCGTACGTCTTCTTCCCGATCCGACCGATCCAAGCACCGTTACTCCGGCACCTCCGAGTTCTTAGCACACGTTCAGCTCGATGACGTTCCTCGGGCTCCGATCCAGCAAAGCGTCGAGGAAGAGTTCCGTCAGCACGACGGCGTGGTGACGATCTTGATGTACTACCGACGCAGGGCTTCGCCTAAGCACTGTAACGGTATGATCGAGGTGGAATTTGGTGGCAGGGGGCACCGCACACGGCTAAGGAGCGATTAACTTGTGTGTCTTGGGGTGCCCCCTGCCCCCGTATATAAAGGCCAGGGGCAGGGGGTTCGGCCGGCCAGGTGGGAGGCGCAGGGAGGAGTCCTACTCCCACCGGGAGTAGGACTCCTTCCCCCCAATCCTATTCCAACTAGGATTCTTGGGGAAGAAGGAGAAAGAGGGGCCGGCCCACCTCTCCTAGTCCTATTAGGACTTGGGAAAGGTGGGGGGCGCCGGCCAGGTGTGGGCTGCCTCTTCTCTCTTTTCCACTAAGGCCCAATAGGCCCATTTACCTCCCGGGGGGTTCCGGTAACCCTCCCGGTAATCCGGAAAAATCCCGATTTCACCCGGAACGCTTCCGGTGCCCAAACATAGGCTTCCAATATATCAATCTTTACGTCTCGACCTTTTCGAGACTCCTCGTCATGTCCGTGATCTCATCCGGGACTCCGAACAACCTTCGGTACATCAAAATGCATAAACTCATAATAACTGTCATCGTAACGTTAAGCGTGCGGACCCTACGGTTCGAGAACAATGTAGACATGGCCGAGACACGTCTCCGGTCAATAACCAATAGCGGGACCTGGATGCCCATATTGGCTCCTACATATTCTACGAAGATCTTTATCGGTCAGACCGCATAACAACATACGTTGTTCCTTTGTCATCGGTATGTTACTTGCCCGAGATTCGATCGTCGGTATCCAATACCTAGTTCAATCTCGTTACTGGCAAGTCTCTTTACTCGTTCCGTAATACATCATCTCATAACTAACATCTTAGTTATTATGCTTGCAAGGCTTATGTGATGTGTATTACCGAGAGGGCCCAGAGATACCTCTCCGACAATCAGAGTGACAAAACCTAATCTCGAAATACGCCAACCCAACATCTACCATTGGAGACACCTGTAGTACTCCTTTATAATCACCCAGTTACGTTGTGACGTTTGGTAGTACCCAAAGTGTTCCTCCGGTAAACGGGAGTTGCATAATCTCATAGTTATAGGAACATGTATAAGTCATGAATAAAGCAATAGCAACATACTAAACGATCGGGTGCTAAGCTAATGGAATGGGTCATGTCAATCAGATCATTCAACTAATGATGTGACCTCGTTAATCAAATAACAACTCTTTGTTCATGGTTAGGAAACATAACCATCTTTGATTAACGAGCTAGTCTAGTAGAGGCATACTAGTGACACTCTGTTGGTCTATGTATTCACACATGTATTATGTTTCCGGTTAATACAATTCTAGCATGAATAATAAACATTTATCATGATATAAGGAAATAAATAATAACTTTATTATTGCCTCTAGGGCATATTTCCTTCAGTCTCCCACTTGCACTAGAGTCAATAATCTAGATTATACAGTAATGATCCTTACACCCATGGAGTCTTGGTGCTGATCATGTTTTGCTCGTGGAAGAGGCTTAGTCAACGGGTCTGCAACATTCAGATCCGTATGTATCTTGCAAATCTCTATGTCTCCCACCTGGACTAAATCCCGGATGGAGTTGAAGCGTCTCTTGATGTGTTTGGTTCTTTTGTGAAATCTGGATTCCTTTGCCAGGGCAATTGCACCAGTATTGTCACAGAAGATTTTCATTGGACCCGATGCACTAGGTATGACACCTAGATCGGATATGAACTCCTTCATCCAGACTCCTTCGTTCGCTGCTTCCGAAGCAGCTATGTACTCTGCTTCACATGTAGATCCCGCTACGACGCTTTGTTTAGAACTGCACCAACTGACAGCTCCACCGTTTAAAGTAAACACGTATCCGGTTTGCGATTTAGAATCGTCCGGATCAGTGTCAAAGCTTGCATCAACGTAACCTCTTACGGTGAGCTCTTTGTCACCTCCATATACGAGAAACATATCCTTAGTCCTTTTCAGGTATTTCAGGATGTTCTTGACCGCTGTCCAGTGATCCACCCCTGGATTACTTTGGTACCTCCCTGCTAAACTTATAGCAAGGCACACATCAGGTCTGGTACACAGCATTGCATACATGATAGAGCCTATGGCTGAAGCATAGGGAACATCTTTCATTTTCTCTCTATCTTCTGCAGTGGTCGGGCATTGAGTCTGACTCAACTTCACACCTTGCAATACAGGCAAGAACCCTTTCTTTGCTTGATCCATTTTGAACTTCTTCAAAATCTTGTCAAGGTATGTGCTTTGTGAAAGTCCAATTAAGCGTTTTGATCTATCTCTATAGATCTTTATGCCTAATATGTAAGCAGCTTCCCCGAGGTCTTTCATCGAAAAACTTTTATTCAAGTATCCCTTTATGCTATCCAGAAATTCTATATCATTTCCAATGAGTAATATGTCATCCACATATAATATCAGAAATGCTACAGAGCTCCCACTCACTTTCTTGTAAATACAGGCTTCTCCAAAAGTCTGTATAAACCCAAATGCTTTGATCACACTATCAAAGCGTTTATTCCAACTCTGAGATGCTTGCACCAGTCCATAGATGGATCGCTGGAGTTTGCACACTTTGTTAGTTCCCTTTGGATCGACAAAACCTTCTGGTTGCATCATATACAACTCTTCTTCCAGAAATCCATTCAGGAATGCGGTTTTTACATCCATTTGCCAAATTTCATAATCATAAAATGCGGCAATTGCTAACATGATTCTGACAGACTTAAGCATCGCTACCGGTGAGAAAGTCTCATCGTAGTCAACTCCTTGAACTTGTCGAAAACCTTTTGCGACAAGTCGAGCTTTGTAGACAGTAACATTACCATCAGCGTCAGTCTTTTTCTTAAAGATCCATTTATTCTCAATTGCTTGCCAATCATCGGGCAAGTCAACCAAAGTCCATACTTTGTTCTCATACATGGATCCCATCTCAGATTTCATGGCTTCAAGCCATTTTGCGGAATCTGGGCTCACCATCGCTTCTTCATAGTTCGTAGGTTCATCATGATCTAGTAGCATGACTTCCAGAACAGGATTACCGTACCACTCTGGTGCGGATCTTACTCTGGTTGATCTACGAGGTACAGTAGTATCTTGATCTAAAGTTTTATGATCATCATCATTAACTTCCTCTCTTATTGGTGTAGGTCTCACAGAAACAGTTTTCTGTGATGTACTATTTCCCAATAATGGAGTAGGTACAGTTACCTCGTCAAGTTCTACTTTCCTCCCACTCACTTCTTTCGAGAGAAACTCCTTCTCAAGAAAGTTTCCGAATTTAGCAACAAAAGTCTTGCCTTCGGATCTGTGATAGAAGGTGTATCCAATAGTTTCCTTTGGATATCCTATGAAGACACACTTCTCCGATTTGGGTTCGAGCTTATCAGGTTGAAGCTTTTTCACATAAGCATCGCAGCCCCAAACTTTAAGAAACGACAACTTTGGTTTCTTGCCAAACCATAGTTCATAAGGCGTCGTCTCAACGGATTTAGATGGTGCCCTATTTAACGTGAATGCGGCCGTCTCTAAAGCATAACCCCAAAATGATAGCGGTAAATCAGTAAGAGACATCATAGATCGCACCATATCTAGTAAAGTACGATTACGACGTTCGGACACACCATTACGTTGTGGTGTTCCGGGTGGCGTGAGTTGCGAAACTATTCCACAATTTTTCAAATGTACACCAAACTCGTAACTCAAATATTCTCCTCCACGATCAGATCGTAGAAATTTTATTTTCTTGTTACGATGATTTTCAACTTCACTCTGAAATTCCTTGAACTTTTCAAATGTTTCAGACTTATGTTTCATTAAGTAGATATACCCATATCTGCTTAAATCATCTGTGAAGGTGAGAAAATAACGATATCCGCCACGAGCCTCAATATTCATCGGACCACATACATCGGTATGTATGATTTCCAATAAATCTGTTGCTCTCTCCATAGTACCGGAGAACGGTGTTTTAGTCATCTTGCCCATGAGGCACGGTTCGCAAGTACCAAGTGATTCATAATCAAGTGGTTCCAAAAGCCCATCAGTATGGAGTTTCTTCATGCGCTTTACACCGATATGACCTAAACGGCAGTGCCACAAATAAGTTGCACTATCATTATCAACTCTGCATCTTTTGGTTTCTACATTAAGAATATGTGTATCACTACTATCAAGATTCAACAAGAATAGACCACTCTTCAAAGGTGCATGACCATAAAAGATATTACTCATATAAATAGAACAACCATTATTCTCTGATTTAAATGAATAACCGTCTCGCATCAAACAAGATCCAGATATAATGTTCATGCTCAACGCTGGCACCAAATAACAATTATTTAGGTCTAATATTAATCCCGAAGGTAGATGTAGAGGTAGCGTGCCGACCGCGATCACATCGACTTTGGAACCGTTTCCCACGCGCATCGTCACCTCGTCCTTTGCTAGTGTCCGCTTATTCTGTAGTCCCTGTTTCGAGTTGCAAATATTAGCAACAAAACCAGTATCAAATACCCAGGTGCTACTGCGAGCATTAGTAAGGTACACATCAATAACATGTATATCACATATACCTTTGTTCACCTTGCCATCCTTCTTATCCGCCAAATACTTGGGGCAGTTCCGCTTCCAGTGACCAGTCTGCTTGTAGTAGAAGCACTCAGTTTCAGGCTTAGGTCCAGACTTGGGTTTCTTCTCTTGAGCAGCAACTTGCTTGCCGTTCTTTTTGAAGTTCCCTTTCTTCTTCCCTTTGCCCTTTTTCTTGAAACTAGTGGTTTTTGTTGTTAACCATCAACATTTGATGCTCCTTCTTGATTTCTACCTCCGCAGCTTTCAGCATAGCGAAGAGCTCGGGAATAGTCTTGTTCATCCCTTGCATATTATAGTTCATCACAAAGCTCTTGTAGCTTGGTGGCAGTGATTGGAGAATTCTGTCAATGACACAATCATCTGGAAGTGTAACTCCCAATTGAATCAAGTGATTATTATACCCAGACATTTTGAGTATATGCTCACTGACAGAACTGTTCTCCTCCATCTTGCAGCTATAGAACTTATTGGAGACTTCATATCTCTCAATCCGGGCATTTGCTTGAAATATTAACTTCAACTCCTGGAACATCTCATATGCTCCATGACGTTCAAAACATCGTTGAAGTCCCGGTTCTAAGCCGTAAAGCATGGCACACTGAACTATTGAGTAGTCATCAGCTTTGCTCTGCCAGACGTTCATAACTTCTGGTGTTGCTCTTGCAGCAGGCCTGGCACTTAGCGGTGCTTCCAGGACGTAATTCTTCTGTGCAGCAATGAGGATAATCCTCAGGTTACGGACCCAGTCCGTGTAATTGCTACCATCATCTTTCAACTTAGCTTTCTCAAGGAACGCATTAAAATTCAACGGAACAACAGCACGAGCCATCTATCTACAATCAACATAAACAAGCAAGATACTGTCAGGTACTAAGTTCATGATAATTTTTAAGTTCAGTTAATTTACTTAAGAACTCCCACTTAGATAGACATCCCTCTAATCCTCTAAGTGATTACGTGATCCAAATCAACTAAACCATAACCGATCATCACGTGAAATGGAGTAGTTTTCAATGGTGAACATCAATATGTTGATCATATCTACTATATGATTCACGCTCGACCTTTCGGTCTCCGTGTTCCGAGGCCATATCTGTATATGCTTGGCTCGTCAAGTATAACCTGAGTATTCTGCGTGTGCAACTGTTTTGCACCCGTTGTATTTGAACGTAGAGCCTATCACACCCGATCATCACGTGGTGTCTCAGCACGAAGAACTTTTGCAACAGTGCATACTCAGGGAGAACACTTCTTGATAATTTAGTGAGAGATCATCTTATAATGCTACCGTCAATCAAAGCAAGATAAGATGCATAAAAGGATAAACATCACATGCAATCAATATAAGTGATATGATATGGCCATCATCATCTTGTGCTTTGTGATCTCCATCTCCGAAGCATCGTCATGATCACCATCGTCATCGGCGCGACACCTTGATCTCCATCGTAGCATCGTTGTCGTCTCGCCAATCTTATGCTTCCACGACTATCACTACCGCTTAGTAATAAAGTAAAGCATTACATCGCGATTGCATTGCATACAATAAAGCGACAACCATATGGCTCCTGCCAGTTGCCGATAACTCGGTTACAAAACATGATCATCTCATACAATAAAATCAGCATCATGCTTTGACCATATCACATCACAACATGCCCTGCAAAAACAAGTTAGACGTCCTCTACTTTGTTGTTGCAAGTTTTACGTGGCTGCTACGGGCTTAAGCAAGAACTCATCTCACCTACGCATCAAAACCACAACGATAGTTCGTCAAATAGACTCCGTTTTAACCTTCTCAAGGACCGGGCGTAGTCACACTTGGTTCAACTAAAGTTGGAGAGACAGTCTTCCGCAAGCCATCTGTGTGCATAGCACGTCGAGGGAACCGGTCTCGCGTAAGAGTACGCGTAAGGTTGGTCCGGATCGTCTCGTCCAACAATACCGCCGAACCAAAGTATGACATGCTGGTAGGCAGTATGACTTGTATCGCCCACAACTCACTTGTGTTCTACTCGTGCATATAACATCAAACCATAAAAACCAGGCTCTGATACCACTGTTGGGGAACGCAGTAATTTCAAAAAATTTCCTACGCACACGCAAGATCATGGTGATGCACAGCAACGAGAGGGGAGAGTGTTGTCTACGTACCAACGCAGACCGACTGCGGAAGCGATCACACAACAAAGAGGAAGTAGTCGTACGTCTTCTTCCCGATCCGACCGATCCAAGCACCGTTACTCCGGCACCTCCGAGTTCTTAGCACACGTTCAGCTCGATGACGTTCCTCGGGCTCCGATCCAGCAAAGCGTCGAGGAAGAGTTCCGTCAGCACAACGGCGTGGTGACGATCTTGATGTACTACCGACGCAGGGCTTCGCCTAAGCACTGTAACGGTATGATCGAGGTGGAATTTGGTGGCAGGGGGCACCGCACACGGCTAAGGAGCGATTAACTTGTGTGTCTTGGGGTGCCCCCTGCCCCCGTATATAAAGGCCAGGGGCAGGGGGTTCGGCCGGCCAGGTGGGAGGCGCAGGGAGGAGTCCTACTCCCACCGGGAGTAGGACTCCTTCCCCCCAATCCTATTCCAACTAGGATTCTTGGGGAAGAAGGAGAAAGAGGGGCCGGCCCACCTCTCCTAGTCCTATTAGGACTTGGGAAAGGTGGGGGCGCCGGCCAGGTGTGGGCTGCCTCTTCTCTCTTTTCCACTAAGGCCCAATAGGCCCATTTACCTCCCGGGGGGTTCCGGTAACCCTCCCGGTAATCCGGAAAAATCCCGATTTCACCCGGAACGCTTCCGGTGCCCAAACATAGGCTTCCAATATATCAATCTTTACGTCTCGACCTTTTCGAGACTCCTCGTCATGTCCGTGATCTCATCCGGGACTCCAAACAACCTTCGGTACATCAAAATGCATAAACTCATAATAACTGTCATCGTAACGTTAAGCGTGCGGACCCTACGGTTCGAGAACAATGTAGACATGGCCGAGACACGTCTCCGGTCAATAACCAATAGCGGGACCTGGATGCCCATATTGGCTCCTACATATTCTACGAAGATCTTTATCGGTCAGACCGCATAACAACATACGTTGTTCCTTTGTCATCGGTATGTTACTTGCCCGAGATTCGATCGTCGGTATCCAATACCTAGTTCAATCTCGTTACTGGCAAGTCTCTTTACTCGTTCCGTAATACATCATCTCATAACTAACATCTTAGTTATTATGCTTGCAAGGCTTATGTGATGTGTATTACCGAGAGGGCCCAGAGATACCTCTCCGACAATCAGAGTGACAAAACCTAATCTCGAAATACGCCAACCCAACATCTACCATTGGAGACACCTGTAGTACTCCTTTATAATCACCCAGTTACGTTGTGACGTTTGGTAGTACCCAAAGTGTTCCTCCGGTAAACGGGAGTTGCATAATCTCATAGTTATAGGAACATGTATAAGTCATGAATAAAGCAATAGCAACATACTAAACGATCGGGTGCTAAGCTAATGGAATGGGTCATGTCAATCAGATCATTCAACTAATGATGTGACCTCGTTAATCAAATAACAACTCTTTGTTCATGGTTAGGAAACATAACCATCTTTGATTAACGAGCTAGTCTAGTAGAGGCATACTAGTGACACTCTGTTGGTCTATGTATTCACACATGTATTATGTTTCCGGTTAATACAATTCTAGCATGAATAATAAACATTTATCATGATATAAGGAAATAAATAATAACTTTATTATTGCCTCTAGGGCATATTTCCTTCAGTCTCCCACTTGCACTAGAGTCAATAATCTAGATTATACAGTAATGATCCTTACACCCATGGAGTCTTGGTGCTGATCATGTTTTGCTCGTGGAAGAGGCTTAGTCAACGGGTCTGCAACATTCAGATCCGTATGTATCTTGCAAATCTCTATGTCTCCCACCTGGACTAAATCCCGGATGGAGTTGAAGCGTCTCTTGATGTGTAAGGCATCCTGATGTAGAGTTTTGACTCTTCTCTTCTCAAATTTCACTAAAAAAAATTTTAGGATCACACGAGTATCTTAGTTTTGTTCCGATGGCTTATGATGAGAATACTGTCTTGGTGCCTCCTGTCAGGGGTTTAGTGGAAGTGTCCCGGGGAGTTGAGCTCTGAGGTGTTGTCATCATAATTCTATCGTTGCAATTCTGGTATACTTGAGATATGTGCGCGACATCGAAAATCTCCTTTATGCAGTTCGTTGGTGAGATAACCTCGACGCCACCCAGTATTGGGGCGGGAGTTCGGGAGTATCGCCATAACTTGTATAACGGATGCTTTTCGAAGGTTGAGATAGATGGTTTCCGAAGGTTTCTTGGTTATGTGTTGAAGGATGGATGCAGCTGGATGTAGGATTTGCTAGCTTGGGTGAGATATTATGCTTCCCCTGTATCCTCAACACCTGATTGCATAACCGGAAAGTTTCGGGAATTTCATAGGTGGGAATTCAAGTAGCCTTAGGATATCTTTCCAACAGATGTGTGATATGAAATTGGGGTTCGACGTCTAGTGGTTCGCCTATTCACGGTCGATTTTACAGTGGCCTCGTTGTGTCTTAAAGAGTCCTTGGCTATGCTGACTCGGGGACGCTTCGTATGTCATGTGCACTGCCTTGTACATGATGGTGCTGTACGGTCGAGCCCGTGTAGGTCCTACCACGAACACTTCGGACGAAATTTCTATCATGTGTTTGTTCCGGCTTATTCCGCAAGCCAACCCTTGGTTTTATTTCGAGTTGTGGTATTCGTTCTTCTCCGACGTCATATGTTGATTCCATCCCTCGTTGATGTACCTCTTCTACATGATTCTTCGTGGCTTCGCAATTTAGGAATATGTGACCACTTCAAGAGAAGTGCATTCGTTCATTTTCTTCGGATGTGAAGACTTTATGCTGCAATTTTCATTCCGTTGGTTTCACCTTCTATATTTCTCTATTTGTGTCTAATGGTGGTCAACCTCTTCAGGATGGCTCCTCCAACGCGCACGACTCCGAACCCAGATCCTCCGCCACCTCCGCCTCCTCCGAAAGCATGGCAGGCTGTGATGGCTGCTACTAATGCAAATACTCAGCTGATCATGCAAATCATCCAAGAGCGGAATCAAAGCAGTCAAGCGAATCAAGGCAGCAACCAGAACCAGTTTGCAACTCTGAATCAGTTCCTCGCAAATGGTCCAAAGACGTTCAGTAACTGCGTTGAGGCTACCGATGCTGATGATTGGTTAGTCGATCTGGGCAAGCATTTTGAATGTAGCAACGTTAGACCTGAAGATTTCGTCAAGTTCGCGTCTTTCCAGCTCAAGGATCAGGCCGCAGAGTGGTTTCAGCAGTACCAGGATTCCAGAGGTGGACGTTTGATCACTTGGGATGATTTCCGTCGTGATTTCCGCGCTCATCACATTCCTCAAAGTGTGACTGAAAGCAAACGTGAAGAATTCCGCAATCTGAAGCAAGGCTCTTTGTCTGTCTATGACTACAACAAGTTGTTCCAGAAGCTCGCCCGTTTTGCCAAGCAGGATGTTCCTGATGAGAAGAGCATGATCTATCAGTTCAGGGGTGGTCTTCGTGAAGAAATTCAGCTCGCTCTTGTCCTCTTCGAGCCGCTGAGATACGATGAGTTCTACAACATGGCACTGAAGCAAGAAGCTGCTCAGCTCAGGTGTGATGCTTCCAGGAAGCGAGTCAGAGACACTTCGTCTTCGTCCTCTACTCAAGTGACCAAGCAGCAGAAGTATTGGCTTCCTCCTCCTCCGTTCCGTCAGCCGTATCAGCAGAAGAGCAAAGGTGGCAGTGGTTCTTCCCACCCACCCAACCCAGGCTTTCAGAGCAAGACTTCGTCTCAAGCTCCAAGATCGAGTGCTCCGTACCACCGTCTGCTCTCAGAGGTCACGTGCAACAAGTGCCAACAGAAGGGTCACTACGCTAACAAGTGTTTCAACCAGAGGCGTCTTCCTCCTCCTCCTCCTGTCAGATCGGCAAGTACAGCTGTGGTCAAGCATAATCCCAAGCACGCCAAGGTCAATATGGTGAATGCAGCTCAAGCAGAGGATTCGTCAGATGTGATCATGGGTAACTTTCCAGTTAATTCTATTCCTGCAAGAGTTCTTTTTGACACGGGTGCATCGCATTGTTTCATGTCAAGATCTTTTGTTTCCAAGCATGACTTTGTTTCAAAGATGTTGGGTAAACCTATGGGAGTGGTTTCTCCGGCTAAGTCTATGAGGGCTACATCAATAGTTCCGGATGTTTCTATCATGTTGGGTGATTTCAAGTTCTTGGCTTCTCCAATGGTTCTTGGCAATTCTGATATCGACCTCATTCTTAGGATGGACTGGCTCTCTAAACATAAAGCTCACCTTGATTGCGCAGCCAAGCAGATTCAACTGACTCATTCGTCTGAGGAAGTGATTGTCTTTGCTGCTCGGGATAATACCATCCGGTTGTTCTCTCTCAATGAAAAGGGTGAATTGGATGCTATTTCGCAGATTCCGGTTGTTTGTGAGTATCAAGATGTCTTCCCTGAAGAACTCCCAGGCATGCCTCCAAACCGGCCCGTGGAATTCGTTATTGAACTTGAGCCCGGTACGGAACCGGTGTGCAAACGGCCTTACAAGCTCGGCCCCGAAAAGTTGAAGCAGTTGAAGAAACAGCTCGATGTGCAAGAAAGAATGGGTCTCATTCGGCCTAGTACTTCTCCGTGGGGTTGTGGTGTTCTTTTTGTGAAGAAGAAGGATGGAACGGACCGACTTTGTGTTGATTATCGTCCATTGAACAAGAAGACCATCAAGAACAAATATCCACTTCCCAACATTAATGAGCTATTCGAACAACTCAAGGGTGCCCAAGTATTCTCCAAGCTTGATCTCCGTATGGGTTATCATCAAATTCGCATTCGTGAACAAGATATTCCAAAGACGGCGTTCAGAACAAGCTATGGGTCATATGAATACACTGTTATGTCTTTTGGCCTCGCTAATGCTCCTCCGATGTTCTCTCGCATGATGAACTTCATCTTCAACCCCTACACCAACGACTTTGTTTTGGTCTATCTCGATGATATCCTGGTTTTCTCGAAGAACAAGGAAGATCATGCCAAACACTTGCGTTTGGTTCTTGACAAGCTAAGGGAACATCAATTTTATGCCAAGTTCTCCAAGTGTGAGTTTTGGCTCGATGAAGTTCTTTATCTTGGTCATATTATCTCTGCCAAGGGCATTTCCGTGGATCCTGAGAAGGTGTCGGCAATCGTTAATTGGGAACCTCCTTAGAATGTGAAGCAACTCCGTAGCTTCCTCGGTCTTGCAAGTTATTGTCGAAGATTCGTTGAAAACTTCTCCAAGGTCGCGAAGCCTCTCTCAAATCTTCTTCAGAAGCACGTCAAGTACGTTTGGTCTCCGGAGTGTGATGTTGCTTTCAACGCTTTGAAAGAGAAATTGATCACTGCTCCAGTTCTAACTCTGCCTGATGAAACCAAGCCGTACGAGGTCTTTTGTGATGCCTCTCTCCAAGGTCTCGGTGCAGTACTGATGCAAGAGAAGAAAGTTGTTGCTTATACCTCTCGCCAGTTGAAGCCAAATGAGAAGAACTACCCCACTCATGATCTTGAGTTGGCGGCAGTTGTGCACACATTGTTGACTTGGAGACATCTTCTCTTGGGAAGGAAAGTGGACATTTTCACTGATCACAAGAGTCTCAAGTACATCTTCACTCAGCCTAACCTCAACCTCAGGCAGACTCGATGGGTCGAAATGATTCAAGAGTACAATCCGAGTATCGAGTATACTCCAGGCAAGGCTAATGTGATTGCTGACGCTTTGAGCAGAAAAGCATATTGCAACAGTCTGATTCTCAAGCCTTATCAACCCGAGCTTTGTGAAGCCTTCCGCAAACTTAATCTGCAAGTTGTTCCTCAAGGTTTCCTTGCCAACCTTCAAGTTTCTCCTACCTTGGAAGACCAGATTCGCCAAGCCCAGCTTCTTGATGCGATGGTGAAAAAGGTGAAGATCGGTATTGCAAAGAGTCAGTCCAAGTACAAGTGCTACCGACTTGATGACAAGGACACTCTCTTCTTCGAGGATCGAATTGTTGTGCCCAAAGGTGAACTTCGTAAAGTGATCATGAATGAGGCTCACAACTCTCTCCTCTCCATCCACCCTGGGAGCACAAAGATGTATCAAGATCTGAAGCAAACTTATTGGTGGACTCGAATGAAGCGCGAGATCGCTCAATTCGTGAATGAATGTGATGTCTGCAGAAGAGTGAAAGCAGAACACCAAAGGCCAGCAGGTCTCCTCCAACCTCTCGCCATTCCAGAATGGAAGTTTGACCACATTGAAATGGACTTAGTGACTGGGTTTCCTAAGTCCAAGCGTGGCAATGATGCTATATTCGTTGTCATCGACAAGCTGACCAAAGTGGCTCATTTCTTTCCTATCAAAGAGTCAATCACTGCAGCTCAATTGGCGGAGCTCTACACCTCTCGCATTGTCTCTCTGCACGGTATTCCTCAAGTGATATCTTCAGACCGTGGCAGCATCTTTACCTCCAAGTTTTGGGATTCTTTTCAGAAGGCCATGGGCACCAGCATTCGCTTCAGCACTGCTTTCCATCCTCAAACAAGCGGTCAAGTCGAGCGTGTCAACCAGATTCTTGAAGATATGCTCAGGGCTTGTGTTATCTCCTTCGGCATGAAGTGGGAGGATTGCCTTCCATATGCTGAATTCTCGTATAACAACAGTTTCCAAGAAAGTTCCGGCAAGTCCCCGTTTGAAATTCTGTATGGTAGGAAGTGCCGTACACCTCTCAACTGGTCTGAAACCGGTGAACGTCAGCTGCTGGGTAATGACCTGATCACAGAAGCAGAAGAAATGTGCAAGGTCATTCGGGATAACCTCAAAGCAGCCCAGTCTCGTCAGAAGAGCTACTACGACAGCAAACACCGTGATTTGGCCTTCGAGATCGGAGATCATGTCTACCTCCGCGTCTCTCCTATGAAAGGGACCCATCGCTTCGGTATCAAAGGGAAGCTTGCCCCCAGATACGTCGGGCCTTTCAAGATCGTCGGCCAGAGAGGCGACCTCGCCTATCAACTCGAGCTTCCTGCAACCTTTGCCAATGTTCATGATGTGTTCCACGTCTCGCAACTCCGAAAGTGCTTCAAGACGCCTGAGCGCACCGTCAACTTCGAGGACATTGAGCTCCAAGAAGATCTCTCCTACCGTGAGCACCCAGTTGCAATCCTTGAAGAGACTGAACGCAAAACTCGCAACAAGTCAATCAAGTTTCTCAAAGTCAAGTGGTCACACCATTCCGACCGTGAAGCTACCTGGGAATGCGAGGATCACCTCCGTTCCGAGTACCCGGAGTTCTTTCAGTCCTAGATCTCGGGACGAGATCTTTTCGTAGTGGTGGAGTGTTGTAACGCCCCATATGTAACCTTCCCCAAATGTACTCCGACTCTTGCCGTTTCCGGCGTTAAGTTATATTTAATTCTTGGGTTCGGGTCTTTGTCTCCGTGTGTTGTTTTTGTTTTCGTGCATCTCATATCATGTCATCACGTGCATTGCATTCGCATACATGTTCATCTCATGCATCCGAGCATTTTCCCCGTTGTCCGTTTTGCATTCCGGCGCTTCGTTCTCCTCCGGTGGCCATTTCTAGCTTTCTTTCGTGTGTGGGGATTAAACATTTCTGGATTGGGTCAAGACTTGCCATGCGGCCTTGGGTTACTACCGGTAGACCGCCTGTCAAGTTTCGGGTCATTTGGACTTTGTTTGATACTCCAACGGTTAACCGAGGGACCGAAAAGGCCTCGTGTGTGTGCAGCCCAACACCCCTCCATTTTGGCCCAAAACCCACCAAACTCAGCTCCATCGTCTCGGTCGTTCGATCACGATCGTGTGGGCGAAAACCGCACCTCATTTGGACTCTCCTAGCTCCCTCTATGCCTATTTAAACACCCCCCGTTTTTCGGATCTCTTCCCCCTCTCGAAACCCTAGAAAACCTCCGCGGCGCGCCGGACGTGTCCGCCGCCGCCGGACATTTCTCCGCCGCCAGTCCCGCCTTGCCACATGGCAGAGCGCCGCCGCCGCCGCCCGCGGCCCGGCCGGCCCGTAGCCGGCCCGCGCCGTCGCCCGACCGGGCCACTCCGCCTCGCCCGCGCCGCCGCTTCTAACCCGCGTCCGAGCCGCTCCCCGCCGACCTAAGCTCGCCGGCGACGAGCTCCGGCCGCCGCGCCTCGTCCCGGCGCTGGATCGAGCCGCTCGCCGGCCACCGCCGCCTCTCCGCCGCTCGCCGCGCCCGACCGAGCCCCGGCCACCGCGCCTCTCCGCGGCGCCGGCCCGCGCCGCCCGGCGACCTCCCCGCCCCTCCTCGCCGGCGGCCGCCGCGCCCTCGCCTCCCCTCACCGGAGCCGGCCGCCGCCATCGCCAGTTCGGCCTCCCTGCTACAGTGCGCGCGAGGGAGATCCAGATCCAGATCGCGACGCTACAGTAAACCCTAGGGGGTTATTTTTTTTCTAAGTCCCAGGATTTTTACTCCATATGCTCATGTTTGACCTGCCATAACTTTGCATCCGTAGCTCCGATTTGGGCGTATGATATGTCAAATTCTTCGTCTCGATGAGTACATCATTTCATTTCATTGCATCATTTGCATTTGAGGTCATCTTGGTGCCCAAAATGCTGTTGGAAGTAGGCATGTTGAGTTAAATTGCAGATCCGTTGATCCAACATGCACTTTTGCCATTTTTGCCATATTTAATCCGTGCATGATATGCCTGTGCCCCTTTGGGATGAATTGTTAAGCATGTTGTCTTCTTTCCAGAGGTGCCTTCCATGTATTTTTAGGATGTGTGTGTTGTCTTGTGCAAGCTTGCGAAGAGGGCTACCTGAGATTTCAGATTTCAGGGACTTAGTGATTTTCACTAAGTCTGAGCCGTTTTAGTTCACGATGTTATATGTCCGGCTTGTTCCCTAGCGATCCGTGCCTCTTTTGAGGATGATCAGTAAGAGTGATTTGTTATGCTTGTTGTGTTTAATCCATCCATGTCTTTACTTGTTATGTTGGAGCACCCTAGGTTGACTCAATCGAGCTCAACTTTTGGATAGTTGCTGTTTTGGGCAGATCGTTAACTCTTTTGCGATTTTGCCGGAGTGATTGCTAGTGATCCATGCATGCTATGCCATTGTTCTTGCCATGTCTAGCTAGAATTTTGTGCCTACTTTATGGATATATGCTTGCCTTGCCATGACTTGCACCGTAGTGAGAGCATCGAGCTCGTTTATATGCCTCCGTGAGTTATTATTTCAGCATGTCCCAGTTTTCACTAAGTCTGAAAACTGATTGTGTTTTATCGATGTTCGTGTGCTCGGTAGAGTATTTTGTGAACCCTTTTGGCCCCAGGTCATGTTGGGTGTTTTGTGAAGCTTGTTGAGTAGCTCCATGCCATGCTCTTACTTGCCATGTTCAGGTTTTCCTTCATGTTGTTTTGCTGCTCCGAAGTGAGCATCGTGGTCTGAAATTTCAGACTAGCGTTGATTTCGCTAAGTCTGAAATCTGTTTTGCTTATTCAGTTTTGCCATGCTTGTTTGAAGCCCTTAATGGATGAATTTGCCTATGCCTCAGTCATGATGATTTGTTAAGCTTGATGAGTACATCACTGCCATGCAATTTTTTTTCATATTGGGTGGCTGTAGCATGTTCATTTTGTTGCATTTAAGAGGCATGTTGCTGTAAATCGCAGATCGGTTCGTTTAGTAAAACGCTTGCCATTTCTTAACCGTAGCTCCGATTGCCATGATCTTTATATCGTTTTCAGGGGATTTCTTCCCCTCTATCCAGTGGCACACTTGGATTTCCAAGTTGAGGCCAGGTTCATGCATTTCCTGTTATATGTTGCATTCTTGCATCCCGCATCGCATCCCGCATAGCATATCATCTTTGCATATTATTGGTTGCCCTTGCACGTGGTTGATTGTATCCTTGTTGCTTGTTTGTGTTGTTGGGTAGAGCCGGGAGACGAGTTCGCTAACGAGGAGCCCGTTGAGTTTGCTTTTGAGGATCCAGTCAATTCTGACAACTGTGCAGGCAAGATGATCACACCCCTGAAATCACTACTATCTTTGCTATGCTAGTTTGCTCGCTCTTTTGCTTTGCCAATGCTACGATGCCTACCACTTGCTTGTCAGCCTCCCAATTGCCATGATTGAGCCTCTAACCCACCTTTGTCCTAGCAAACCTTTGATTGGCTATGTTACCGCTTTGCTCAGCCCTTCTTATAGCGTTGTTAGTTGCAGCTGAAGATTGGAGCTGTTCCTTGTTGGAACATTTATTTACTTGTTGGGATATCATTATGTTGCCATGTTATCTTTATTTATCTATATACTTGGTAAAGGGTGGAAGGCTCGGCCTCTCGCCTAGTGTTTTGTTCCACTCTTGCCGCCCTAGTTTTCCGTCATATCGGTGTTATGTTCCCGGTTTGTTGCGTCCCTTACGCGGTTGGGCTATAATGGGAACCCCTTGATAGTTCGCCTTGATTAAAGCTCTTCCAGCAATGCCCAACATTGGTTTTTTACCATTTGCCACCTACTCTTTTCTTTCCCTTGGGTTTCCGGAGCCCGAGGGTCATCTTATTTTAGCCCTCCCGGGCCAGTGCTCCCCTGAGTGTTGGTCCACCCTAGAGCACCGTGCGGGGCCGTCCCTCGGCAACTTGGGTTACGTTGGCTCCCGTACGCTTAGCTTATCCGGTGTGCCCTAAGAACGAGATATGTGCAGCTCCTATCGGGATTTGTCGGCATAGCGGGAGGTGTTGCTGGACTAGTTTTGACCTGTCGAATCATCTTGTTGTACCGGGATACCGAGTCTGATCGGTGGGTCCTGGGTGGAGGTCTATTCCTTCGTTAACCGTGAGAGCTTGTTATGGGCTAAGTTGGGACCCCCCTGCAGGGATTGATCTTTCGAAAGCCGTGCCCGCGGTTATGGGCAGATGGGAATTTGTTAATGTCCGGTTGTAGATAACTTGAACTTAATTAATTAAAATGAATCAACTGCGTGTGTTGCCGTGATGGCCTCTTCTCGGCGGAGTCCGGGAAGTGGACACGGCGTTGGAGTTATGCTTGCGTAGTCTGCTCTACTTAGTTACCGCTCGTGCTTTGCCTTCTCTTCTCGCTCTCTTTTGCGAATAAGTTAGCCACCATACATGCTAGTCGCTTGCTGCAGCTCCACTCTCATTACCCCCTTCCTTACCTATTAAGCTTAAATAGTCTTGATCGCGAGGGTGCGAGATTGCTGAGTCCTTGTGGCTCACAGATTACTATTATACCAGATGCAGGGACCGATGATACTCCTCCGGATGGCGCGTTCGAGCTGAAGTGGGAGTACGACGAGGACTCTCAGCGATACTATGTTTCTTTTCCTGATGATCAGTAGTGGTGCCTGCTCGGGGTTCGATTCAGGGTTTAGTCGCATGTTGGGGTGTCTTTTCTATTTTGGCGCCGTAGTCAGGCCATGAGTGTTTGTATGATGGATGCTATTTATGTACCTTGATGTGACATGGCGAGTGTAAGCCAACTATTATATTTATCCCCCCTTTATATTTATATGTACATGGGTTGTGTGAAGATTGCCTCACTTGCGACTTATGCCTTCAATGCGATTATGCCTCTAAGTCGTGCCTCGACACGTGGGAGATATAGTCGCATCGAGGGTGTTACATATGCCGTGATACCTACCACATGCTTTATCATGCCTCCCATATTTCCATGTCAAACCTCTAACTCACCTTGTCCTAGCAAACCGTTGTTTGGCTATGTTACCGCTTTGCTCGGCCCCTCTTATAGTGTTGCTAGTTGCAGGTGAAGATTGGAATTTGTTCCTTGTTTGGAACATGTTTATTGTTGGGATATCATTATTATATCTTGTTTACTTTAATGCACCTATATACTTGGTAAAGGGTGGAAGGCTCGGCCTTTTGCCTGGTGTTTTGTTCCACTCTTGCCACCCTAGTTTCCGTCATACCGGTGTTATGTTCCTTGATTTTGCGTTCCTTATGCGGTTGGGTTATAATGGGAACCCCTTGACAGTTCGCCTTGAATAAAACTCCTCCAGCGAGGCCCAACCTTGGTTTTACATTTGCCTAACAACCTATAACCTTCCCTTGGGTTTTCGCGAGCCCGAGGGTCAACTTTATTTTAAACCCCCCCGGGCCAGTGCTCCTCTGAGTGTTGGTCCGAAACGGGCAGCCTGCGGGGCCACCTCGGGGCAACTCGAGGGTTGGTTTTACTCGTAGCTTGACCTATCCGGTGTGCCCTGAGAACGAGATACGTGCGACTCCTATCGGGATTTGTCGGCACATCGGGCAGCTTTGCTGGTCTTGTTTTACCATTGTCGAGATGTCTTGTAACCGGGATTCCGAGTCTGATTGGGCCGTCCTGGGAGAAGGAATATCCTTCGTTGACCATGAGAGCTTGTGATGGGATAAGTTGGGACACCCCTACAGGGTTTTGAACTTTCGAAAGCCGTGCCCGCGGTTATGGGCAGATGGGAATTTATTAATGTCTGATTGTAGAGAACTTGACACTAAACTTAATTAAAATGCATCAATAGTGTGTGTAGCCGTGATGGTCTCTTTTCGGCGGAGTCCGGAAAGAGAACATGGTCTCGTGTTATGCTTGAACGTAAGTAGTTCTAGGATCACTTCTTGATCTTTGTAGCTTCTCGGCCGTGCTTTGCCTTCTCTTCTCGCTCTCATTTGCGTAAGTTAGCCACCATATATGCTAGTGCTTGTTGCAGCTCCACCTCGCAACCTTTTCCTACCCATGAGCTTAAATAGTCTTGATCGTGAGGGTGTGAGATTGCTGAGTCCCCGTGACCCACAGATTACTTCCAAAACCAGATGCAGGTGCCGATGATGCCATTCCAGGGGATGCGACCGAACTCAAGTGCGAGTTTGATGAGGACTCGGGACGTTACTACGTTTCCTTTCCAGAAGATCAGTAGTGGAGCCCAGTTGGGGCGATAGGGGATCTTATGCATTTGGGGTTGTCTTTATTTTGGTTCCATAGTCGGACCTTGATTGTATTCTGGATGATGTAATGCTATATTTATGTATTGTGTGAAGTGGCGATTGTAAGCCAACTATGTATCTCTTTCTTATTCAGTACATGTGATGTGTAAAGATTACCCCTCTTGTGACATGCCTACAATGCGGTTATGCCTCAAAGTCGTGCTCCGACACGTGGGAGATATAGCCGCATCGTGGGTGTTACAAGCCAGTCGCTCCAAAGTTCAACCCATGGTCTTCTTGTCCGATCACCTTTGATCGCAGGGACGACCCCACCAGTATCCGTCATGGCGGCTCTGCCGCATTGGTCCTTGACCGCATCATTGACGGATTTCACCTCACTCGGGTCCTTATGGACGGTTGCAGCAGCATGAACCTGCTATATCAAGATACAATGCGCAAAATGGGTATAGACCCCTCGAGGATCAAACCCACCAAAACCACCTTTAAAGGTGTCATCCCAGGTGTAGAGGCCTGTTGCACGGGCTCAATCATGCTGGAAGTGGTCTTCGGATCTCCGGATAACTTCTGAAGCAAGGAATTAATCTTCAATATCGTCCCCTTCCGCAGCGGCTATCACGCACTGCTCGGACGAACTGCATTTGCCAGATTCAATGTGGTACCGCATTATGCATACCTCAAGCTCAAAATGCCAGGACCTCGCAGGGTTATAACAGTTAATGGGAACACGGAGCGCTCACTCCGCACGGAGGAACACACTGTGGCCCTCGCAACAGAAGCGCAAAGCAGCCTTATGGGGCAAACCGCCAATTCAGCGAAAAAGACCCCGGACACCTTCAAGCGAGTACGGAGTACCCTGCAAGAGGATCACCATGCATGTTTAGAGCTTGCCTAGCAGTTCGGCCTCCATCCTAGTCCCATTCAAGCGGCAAAATTAGTGTCACGCATACATAATTGCGCACTCAAGATACCATGGGCATAGGCGGAGGCACGACCACGGCACAGCCCACAATGCGGCTCAACCGCTTTAAGGCCCGTATACCTTTAGCATTTTCTTCCTTTCAGGCCCCTACTCTCCAAAGGCCCTCTCCGGTAGTTTGATTATCCGACCCATCATGGGAAGGAAACACCAAGGAAGCAAGAAGCTTTGACGTACAAGGGAATCCCCAGGTGGTCTCTGATAACGATCACCATACCTGTTTTACATACCCACACGCAGCTTGCCCTTGGATAGGACATGTCAAATAGTCCTTTTTTTGCTCATTGCACTACTTGTATACATACGCTTTGACGTATCATTTCAATAACAATGTACAGCGTTAGCTTATTATTACATTTCTTCATCCTTTTTCCTGTCTGCCTATTTACGACAAATTGCACCCGTACGTTCTCGTACATCCAGTGTGCCAGGGGCTTCAGTGTGCCCCATAACACGGCAAGAAAAGTCCGAACACTTTCGACAGTGCGGCACCTCGAACTTATAGCATTATATGCATTAGCTCCGAATCATGTCTTGGGTCAATAGTTGGGTTCGCCCGGCTCCCATGTTTTGATACCTTATGTTCCGCTATATCGGCTAAGGTAGCACTAGGAGAACTACTGCGATTGTGTCCCGGTTCTTTCGGACGAGCACCTCAGTAGAGAAAGCCGAAAACTGACTGTCATGATGCGGCGAGAGCTGGTCGCTGTTCGAGAGGTCTCAAATCCCTATAGATTTTTTCTGCTTCGGGCGAGGAGTTGGTCTTGTCCGACTTAGGCGTACATAGCGCCCCAAGTTCAGCCTTCCGAATACCTAGGGCTTCGCCAAAATTTAAAATTATAGACTTCTATGGCTAAGTGAGAGTGATAAAGCTTTATAGTCCGATTGCCTGGTTCGTTGTGCTGAACACCTCCTTCAAAGGACCCAAAACTGGGATAAAGAGTGATCAGGTTTATCCTGAACACCTCAGTACTAGTTACATGGGGGCAGAAGCCGACGACTGGCCAACTCTCAAATTTTATAAACGGCCGCACAGAAGGTAATATTTTAAATCAAACAAGCGCTACATAGTGCATATGAACTTGGTTCACATTACAGGATCAAAAAGTACATTCATTCAAATATTGCATCCTTAGTACATTCCTCTGCCACAAGGCGAGCACCCTTCAGGACGCTGTCATAATACTTTTCAGGGTGGCCATGCGCCTTGCCCTCCGGCGGCCCTTCCTTCACCAGCTTTTCGGTGTCCATCTTCGCCTAGTGCACTTTTGCTCGGGCAAAAGCCCTGCACGCACCCTCAATGCAGAAGGAGCACTTTATGACTTCAAACCGGGGGCAGGCGTTCATGAGCTGCCTTACCAAGTCGAAATAGCTGCCAGGCAGGGTCTCACCAGGCCACATCCAAACTATGAGACCTTTCATGGCCAGTTCGGCCGCCTTGTGAAGCTCAACCAGTTGCTTCAACTGGTCGCTCAAGGGCATCGGATGTTCGGTCCCAGTATACTGAGACCAGAACAACTTCTTCGTCGAGCTCCCTTCCTCGGCCCGATAGAACTCTGCGGCATCCGACACACTGCGGGGTAGATCTGCGAACGCTCCTGGAGAACTCCAAATTCGGGTAAGTAAAAGGAAAGTTTCCTTCACATGCTTGCTTTGCATAATGAATGCCTTACTCGCCGCTATCTTCTTGACCGCCTCAATTTCCTGGAGGGCCTTTTGGGCTTCGGTCTTGGCATTTTGTGCGTTCTCGAGGGCCTTCGCAAGCTTGGACCCTTGTGTCTTAGAGTCACGCTCCAAGGACTCGTACTTCTTGACGAACTCCTGGAGCTGTTGCTGAACCTCGCCAACTCGGGCCTCTTGGTTCTTGCGCTCGGTGTGCTCCTTGGCCGCTTTGCTTTCGGCCTCGGACAGCGCCTTCCTCAGGGCTTCCACTTCAGTCGTGGCCCCTAGCAAAATTCATGACGATCCTGTGATCCAATGACAAGTTTCATTTTTCTTTATCAATTAACAGACGAGGTATCACTTACCTTTGTTCTCTTCGAGCTGCCTCTTGGTAAGGCCGAGCTCTTCCTCGAACCACTCACGGTCCCGCTTCAGTGTGGAGACCTCCGCCGTGTGAGCGCCAGTGGCCAGCAGTGAAGCCTGCTTATTCACATAGACATATTCTGATTAGACTCTTGTGGTCATTATTTGATCCTCTGTTCGGCTTTTCTTCCGAACACCAAACAGAGCATCAGGGGCTACTGTATATGCTATAACATTTTCTCATAATTTGATTACTTACCTCAAAGCCTGTTAGGAGGCTGGCACAGGCTTTAGTCAGTCCGCTTGTGGCAGACTGAATCTTCTTGACCACCGCACTCATGATAGTGTGGTGCTCTTCATCAATGGGAGCGCCGCGAAGCGCTTCCAACAAATTGTCCGATGACCCTGGATGGACAGAGGCCATCGGCACAGACTTGCTGCCCCCGGCATTAAAGCCCATGCAAGTCTTGCCCCTCGTGCGCCCAGCGTACAGAATCTCACCTTGGGGCGCTTCCGGAACTGTCTCCCCTTGGTTCGGTACCCTTTGAGACAGCACCTCAACGTTGTCTATAGGACGGGGGAGGAGGCGGTCGGGAATGCATCGCTATTCATCTCCGACAGGCCCAAAGAATCATCCGAAGAGGATAGGTCAATATGGGCTTTGGATGGGCTGCATGATCATGTTCGGCATGATAAGAAGCAATAAAATAAAACATACCAAGAACTATTATGGTATCCAGATACTTATGACTTGGCCAGGGGCTTGTTCCTGGGTAACCACTCCTCGTCGCTAACAGCGGCCGCCGTGGAGCAGTCCGGAAGGAGAGTCCTTCCCTTCTTGGACCCTTTGGCTTCCCCTGATGGGGCGGCCTTCCTTTTCTTGTCTCCCCCGGCTAGGGGGCGAGAACTTTCCTCTTCCTCCTCCTCGTTTTCATGGGAGGAGGGTGCCTCGGTGTATCGGACGATGAGTCCGATATGACCTTGCGCTGGAGACCTTTCCTGTTCCCCGTGGCCTTCCTCTTGGCCTTCTTCTATGGCGCCTCATAGGGTGCCGGAGCCAGCATCTCAGTTAAGAGAGCACTTGCTGGATCTTTGGGCAGTGGGGCCGGACAATCGATCTGCTCCGCTGTCGCGACCCATTCCTGTCAAATGGCATGGAGGCTTAGATCCCCCACATGATTATACCGGGGAACGAAACATCTTATGAGATATAAAGAGCTTACCGGATTGGCAGGGCGCTTGCGCTGAGTCCGCGATCCTAGGTAAGGGGAGGAGGTACCTCGGTGGCCTTGAATAGCACCCTCCAGACGTCTTCGTGCGTCAAGTCAAAAATCTCTCGCAGCGTCTGGTGCTTGGCTGGGTCGAACTCCCACATATTGAATGCCCGTCCTTGACACTGAAGGATCCGGCGGAAGAGCATGACCTGGACCACGTTGACGAGCTTGATTTTCTTGCTTATCATATTTCTTACGCAGTTTTGGAGTCCGATCAGCTCCACCGATGAACCCTAGGATAGACCCTTCTCTTTCCAAGAGGTGAGCCACGTGGGGATGCCGGATCGAAATTCGGGGGCCGCCGCCTAGTTGGCATCGCGCGGCTCGGTGATGTAGAACCACCCTGATTGCCAACCCTTCACGGTCTCCACATAGGAGCCCTCGAGCCAGGTGACATTAGGCATTTTTCCCACCAAGGCGCCTCCGCACTCTGCTTGCTGGCCGACCACCACCTTCGGCTTCATGTTGAAGGTCTTCAGCCACAGGCCGAAGTGGGGCCTGATGCGGAGGAAGGCCTCGCACACGATGATGAACGCCAAAATGTTGAGGATGAAATTGGGGGCCAGATCATGGAAGTCCAGCCCATAGTAGAACATGAGCCCATGGACAAACGGGTAGAGGGGAAATCCCAGCCCGCGGACGAAGTGGGGGAGGAATACAACCCTCTCATGGGGTCTTGGAGTAGGGACGATCTGCCCCTCGTCTGGGAGCCGGTGCGTGATGTCTGCGGCCAGGTATCCGGCTTCCCGGAGCTTCGTAATGTTCTACTCCATAACAGAGGAGACCATCCACTTGCCTCCCGCTCCGGACATGTTTGGAGTGGTTTTACGGAGAAAATGCAAACTTGGGCGCTGGAGCTCGAGTGTGCAAGAATGGATGGGCAGGGAAGAAGAAGGCGTGGGTGAAAAGGAGGAGTACTTGCCCATTTATAAGGGCAGAAGAAGCTATGCGCCTCCCCACCTGCCTGGTAAACTCGCTTATTCCCCAAGCGCCACAATTGATGGCATGGTTGGGTTACCCACACCCGTATTGATGAGAATCCCATGATAACGGGACACGATCTCTGCTTCGACAAGACATGCCAAGAAAACCGCCTCGCAATATGCGTAGTAGCTAGTTGAGAAAAACGGTTCGCATAATGACTGGGCCATGGCGTGATGTCACGTTATGAAAAGTTGTCAGCAGATTAGATTTGTGGAAATATTATACTCTCTACGGTGGTATGTGGAATTTGTTTTGCAGAGCCGGACACGATCATCGTGTTCAAAATCTTCTACGGAGTATTCGGAGAAGGAACCCACCTTGCAATGCCGAAGACAACCTGCACGCCGGACTCATCGTCATTGAAGCCTAGTTCAGGGGCTACTGAGGGAGTCCTGGATTAGGGGGTCCTTGGACAGCTGGACTATATACTTTGGCTAGACTATATACTTTGGCCGGACTATTGGACTATGAAGATACAAGATTGAAGACTTCGTCCCGTGTCCGGCTGGGACTCTCCTTTGCGTGGAAGGCAAGCTTGGCAATTCAGATATGTAGATCTCCTCCCTTGTAACCGACTCTGTGTAACCCTAGCCCCCTTCGGTGTCTATATAAACCGGAGGGTTTAGTCCATAGGACAACAACAATCAGAATCATAGGCTAGCTTCTAGGGTTTAGCCTCTACGATCTCGTGGTAGACCAACTCTTGCAATATTCATATCATCAAGATCAATCAAGCAGGAGGTAGGGTATTACCTCCATCGAGAGGGCCCGAACCTGGGTAAACATTGTGTCCCCTGCCTCATGTTACCATCCGCCTTAGACGCACAGTTCAGGACCCCCTACCCGAGATCCGCCGGTTTTGACACCGGCACCTGGCTCCTGTGCTTATGCCCTACGTTCCCATTTGTTTGGCTAGGGCATAAAGGGAGCACCTCTGCGATTGTTACTTCCGGGTTATCCGGACATGTACCTTAGACGGGTGAAGCCGAAAGCTAGCGTTCTTAAGGGAATAATAGGTCGGCGAACAAAAGATGAACTGCACTCGTTGCGCTGCAAGCCCCCAAAATATAACGTACTGTGATTTTTAGCATCACAACTCTGGCATGCACAACAACGCATGCTGGCCCAGGGAAAGGAACCCTTAATGGAACTATTCTCTCTGGAAGATGTTTCTTATGATCAAATATAATATAACATAACTCCATGAATACAACTTGTTTGTTCAAGCAACTATGACCGGAATACCTGGTTTCCGAACATACTTCGGTGTCTACCACCAGTACAGTATTCGGAAACACTCCAAACTTTGGATTTAGGAGGTTAAAGCGGAAGGTCTGCCATGACAATCGCTTTACAATTCAGCTGGAGATAAAAGTACATTACTACTTGGACTCGAAAACTTCCTCCTCCTCTAGACCATCTAATAAGTTGTCTAGCTTACAATCCTGCTAAAAAAACTTGGCGGCTATCCTTACTTGGTTATATACTAAGCTAACAGGAATTTCCTGTCCATCTGGTCCCCGAGGCCCGACCCGGGCCGTATGATTCGGATCAAGTCCCTTGTACCGTGTTTTCTCCATGGCCCAAGCCTCTCGTGCACCTTCTCGGCACATTGATATCTTCCATAGTCCAAAGCGGCGACGAGCTCCTTTGAATAAATTCACGAGCCCCTCCATACTTCCTAGAGGAGAATCGGCTGGCCAAAGAGCTTTAGCAATGTTCCTCATTGCCCTCTGGGCTCGCCCATGCACTCTGGACAGCTCTTGTAGCAGATCGCCTTGAAATCTGAAAACCTCTTCTTCGGGCCGTCCAGTCAGCACACCTACAGGAAAAACTTGTTTACACCTTGCATTAGGGAACTGTATGAAAGCAAGGTTAAAAGGCATACTGAATATGCCGCCTTTCAGCTTTTTGTTCTCTTTCAAGGCATCTGCCAGTTGGGCCCGTACGTCCTTCAATTCTTCGGCTTGCTTGGTGTTAGCATCTTGTAGCTTGTTCTTCTTATCCCTAGTCCGTGTAAGTACACGTTGACCAGCGGCTTCTTGCCTTTTGGCATGCTGTTTATACGCCTGCACGGCCCTTAGTTCCTTTTCTAACTGATCCATCGATCCCACTGTCGTAAATGCAACGGTGCTTATGTTAAAACATCACAGGCATAGAATCGTATTTTCCGGACAGTAGTTGACATTACCAGTCAGTGACTTCTTGGATTTCTCCAGTTTGGCGGTGACTGCAGTTATCTGGGACTGACACTTTTCAAGCTCCTGAGATAGCAGGTTGTTCTTCTCCGTGGGTACCTAAATTGTACAATGATTCTTAAATCAGTTGTGCCAACTACTTTAAGTCTCGGGGGCTATGAGTGCATAGAATTATTGAACCTACACAAAAGTCTTACTTGCATATCCTTTGAAAGCTGGTGAGTGGCTCCAGCGAGCCCATCCTGAGCAGCTCGAATATATGCATCCGCTGAGCTGAATGCATTGAATAACTCTTCGGTGAAAGTTGTGTCACGCATAGCCTCCCTCCGACGCCGATGATTCATCGCACTCTCCACTTCAGAGTTGGTAACGGATACATCATCTGAATCCTCATGGAGAGGACAATCCAGCGTCGCACCTGTATCAACCCTAGTCCTTGGAACGGAGTCCGGGTTGGATTGGGTGGTGTATGACCAGCGAGGCCTCCTGACACAGTCCGGCTTATGCTTTTCCTAAAGACAATATGGCACAGTGGGAAACATCACAATTTGGATTACTTGCCAAGGGCATATTAAAAAACATACCATTTTATGAAGGTGGGGGCTCGGCAGTATCGCTGTCCTCTTTTCTTTTCGAAGATCCGCCCTGCGCAGGCGTCGCTTTCTTAAGGGACGTTTCGGATGCGGTGTGGCGAGATGAGCGCCGCCCCTTTGGAGCACGAGATAGTGCGGTGGGTGAGGCGCGACGAGAAAACTCTTGTCAAGGAGACGTCTCCTGGGTACTTACGTGGGAGGAGGGGAGAATGCCGGGATAATCGGCTATGATGGCCACTTCTGTGCCGTCATAGCTCGCCTGATAAAAAGCCTCATTGAAATCTATGAATATATTCGGATCCTCTTCAAGTCCGGGATCCAGGTCTCGGATATGATCCTCCGGCTGCGGAGCGGGGATATAGATCCCTGATACGTCTCCATCGTATCTACTTTTCCAAACACTTTTGCCCTTGTTTTGGACTCTAACTTGCATGATTTGAATGGAACTAACCCGGACTGACGCTGTTTTCAGCAGAATTGCCATGCTGTTATTTTTGTGCAGAAATAAAAGTTCTCGGAATGACTTGAAAATCAACGGAGAATTATTTTGGAATATATAAAAAAGACTGAAAGGAAGATCCACGTCAGGGGGGCCTCCACCTGTGCACGAGGGTGGGGGCGCGCCCTACCCCCTGGACGCGCCCCCTGCCTCGTGGGCCCCCTACGCTCCACCAACCTCAACCCTGACTCCATATATCCACTTTCCAGGAGAAAAAAAATCAGAGAGAAGGATTCATCGCGGTTTACGATACGGAGCCACCGCCAAGCCCTAAACTCTATCAGGAGGGCTGATCTGGAGTCCCTTTGGGGCTCTGGAGAGGGGAATCCGTCGCCATCGTCATCATCAACCATCCTCCATCACCAATTTCATGATGCTCACCGCCGTGCATGAGTAATTCCATCGTAGGCTTGTTGGACGGTGATGGGTTGGATGAGATTTATCATGTAATCGAGTTAGTTTTGTTAGGGTTTGATCCCTAGTATCCACTATGTTCTGAGATTGATGTTGCTATGACTTTGCTATGCTTAATGCTTCTCACTAGGGCCCGAATACTATGATTTCAGATCTGAACCTATTATGTTTTCATCAATATATGAGAGTTCTTGATCCTATCTTGCAAGTCTATAGTCACCTACTATGTGTTATGATCCGGCAACCCCGAAGTGACAATAATCGGGACCACTCCCGGTGATGACCGTAGTTTGAGGAGTTCATGTATTCACTATGTGTTAATGCTTTGTTCTGTTACTCTGTTAAAAGGAGGCCTTAATATCCCTTAGTTTCCAATAGGACCCCGCTGCCATGGGAGGGTAGGACAAAAGATGGCATGCAAGTTCTTTTCCATAAGCATGTATGACTATATACGGAATACATGCCTACATTACATTGATGAACTGGAGCTAGTTCTGTGTAACCCTAGGTTATGACTATTACATGATGAACCGCATCCGGCATAATTCTCCATCACCGATCCATTGCCTACGAGATTTCCATATATTGTTCTTCGCTTATTTACTTTTCCGTTGCTATTGTTATCATCACTACAAAACACCAAAAATATTACTTTTGCTACCGTTACCTTTTACCACCGTTGCCACTACTATCATATTACTTTGCTACTAAACACTTTGCTGCAGATATTAATTTTCCAGGTGTGGTTGAATTGACAACTCGGCTGCTAATAATTGAGAATATTCTTTGGCCCCCCTTGTGTCGAATCAATAAATTTGGGTTGAATACTCTACCCTTGAAAATTGTTGCGATCCGCTATACTTGTGGGTTATCAAGACTATTTTCTGGCGCCGTTGTCGAGGAGCATAGCTCTATTCTTTGGGTCACTTGGGATTTATGTCTGCTTATCATTATGAAGAACTTGAAAGATCCAAGATCCAAGATTTATCCCTCAACAACGAGGGGAGGTAAGGAACTGACATCTAGCTCTGCACTTGATTCACCTTCTATTTTGAGTAAGCTTGCGACACTAAACCTGCTTCTGCTATTAATTCTGATATGTCGCATGTTATTGATGATGTCCCTTCTACTATGCATGATCCTTATGATAAAACTACTTCTATGCTTGATACTACTATGCCACTTGGTGAATTTCTTGATGAACAACTTGCTAGG
The DNA here is from genome assembly GCA_034509565.1 of Triticum monococcum. Taxonomy (NCBI): domain Eukaryota; kingdom Viridiplantae; phylum Streptophyta; class Magnoliopsida; order Poales; family Poaceae; genus Triticum; species Triticum monococcum. The sequence goes on from CM067842.1 coordinate 722,134,667, forward strand.
GCTAGAGAGAATGAAATTATTGAAACTGATAATATTGATGAAAGTGATGATGAAGATTCTCCTCCTAGATATGAATTGCTTGTTGTTCCTGAGGGTTATGTTATGGATGAAGAAACTGCTAGAGACTTTCTTGCTTCAATGATAGGAGTGATCTTAAGAAGCTTTTAGCTAAGCTGAAACAAAAAACTTTGAATGCTAGAATGAAATATGATCCTGCTAATGCTACTTCACCTTCTTTGCTACTGATAAGAATTATGAATTCTCTGTCGACCCTGATATAATTACTTTGGTTGAATCTGATCCTTTCTATGGCTATGAATCTGAAACTGTTGTGGCACATCTTACTAAATTAAATGATATAGCTACCCTGTTCACTAATGATGAGAAAACTCGCTATTGTTATATCTTTAAATTATTTACGTTCTCATTAAAGGGTGATGCTAAGATATGGTTTAATTCTCTTGATCCTGGTTATGTGTGTAGTCCCCAGGATATGATTTATTACTTCTCTGCTAAATATTTCCCCGCTCATAAGAAACAAGCTGCTTTAAGGAAAATATATAATTTTGTGCAAATTGAAGAAGAGAGTCTCCCACAAGCTTGGGGAGGCTTCTCCAATTACTTAATGCTTTGCCTGATCATCCTCTTAAGAAAAATGAAATACTTGATATCTTTTATAATGGACTAACCGATGCTTCCAGAGATTACCTGGATAGTTGTGCTGGCTCTCTTTTCAGGGAAAGAACACCGGATGAAGCTGAAATCCTATTGAGTAATATGTTGACAAATGAAAATAATTGGTCACCTCCTGAGCCACCTCCTGAGCCACCACCTGGATAGTTGTGCTGGTTGTGTTTTCAGGGAAAGAACACCAGATGAAGCTGAAATTTTATTGAACAATATGTTGACTAATGAAAATAATTGGACACTTCCTGATCCAATACCCAGTCCAATTCCTAAACCAACTCCTAAGCCAACTCCGAAGAAAAGGGGTATTATATTTCTCAGTCCTGAAGACATGCAAGAGGCAAAGAAATCTATGAAAGAAAAAGGTATTAAAGCTGAAGATGTTAAGAATTTACCTCCTATTGAAGAAATACATGGTCTTAATTTGCCACCTGTTGAAGAAATACATGGTCTTGATAACCCGACACAGGTACTAAAGGTAAATTCTCTCTATATATATGAAAAAGCTGAAATTCCTCCTACTAAGTTTGCTAGCCAATGTTTGGATGAGTTTGATAACTTTATGGTTAAGCAAGAAGACTTCAATGCTTATGTTGGTATACAATTGAAACATAATGCTTATATGATTGAACACTTGAGTGATTATATGGCTAGTGTTAAAGGTGAACTAAAACTTATTAGTAAACATGCTTCTATGGTTACCACTCAAGTAGAACAAGTACTCAAAGCTCAGAATGATTTGCTCAATGAATTGAACAGTAAAAATAATGATTTTGCTGTTAGAGTGGCTACTAGAACTGGTAAAATGACTCAGGAACCTTTGTATCCTGAAGGCCATCCTAAGATAATTGAGCAGGATTCTCAGAGAAATAATGTAGATGCACCTAGTCCTTCTAAGAAGAAGAAAAAGAAAAATGATAGGACTTTGCATGCTTCTAGTGAACCTGTTGTAGGGACACCAGAGAATCCCAATGATATTTCAATTTCTGATGCTGAAACACAATCTGGTAATGAGCATGAACCTAGTGATAATGTTAATAATGATGTTCATGTTGATGCTCAACCTAGTAATGACAATGAAGTAGAGATTGAACCTGCTGTTGATCTTGATAACCCACAATCAAAGAATCAACGTTATGATAACAGAGACTTCATTGCTAGGAAGCACGGTAAAGAAAGAGAACCATGGATTCAGAAACCCATGCCTTTTCCTCCTAAACCATCCAAGAAAAAGGATGATGAGGATTTTGAGTGCTTTGCTGAAATGATTAGACCTATCTTCTTGCGTATGCGTTTGACTGATATGCCTTAAACAAATCCTTATGCTAAGTACATGAAAGATATTGTTACTAATAAAAGAAAGATGCAGGAAGCTGAAATTTCCACCATGCTTGCTAATTATACTTTTAAGGGTGGAATGCCTAAGAAACTAGGAGATCCTGGAGTACCAACTATACCATGCTCCATTAAAAGAAACTATGTTAAAACTGCTTTATGTGATCTTGGATTCGGTGTTAGTGTTATGCCTCTCTCTTTATATCATAGACTTGATTTGAATAAGTTGACACCTACTGAAATATCTTTGCAAATGGCTGATAAATCAACTGCTATACCTGTCGGTATTTGTGAGGATGTGCCTGTTGTGGTTGCAAACGTTACTATTTTAACGGACTTTGTTATTCTTGATATTCCCGGGGACAATAGTATGTCTATTATTCTTTGAAGACCCTTTTTGAATACTGCAGGGGCTGTTATTGATTGAACCAAAGGCAATGTCACTTTCCGAGGAAACAACCTCAAGTCCACAGTATCAATTCTATTGGAAAAATTCCAACTATTACTATTGGAGGTTTTGAATTTCCTCTTCCTACTATCAAGAAGAAATATGATATTCTTATTGTTGGGGACATGCATATCCCCGTTGAGGTAACCTAGTGTTATTCAAAAATTCTCCGGTTCCATGTTATTCAGAATGAGTTTGTTAACAAGACCTGATCAACCTTGTTAGTGGATCCCTTTTGATGAGCATGAGATGAATGAATTTAGAAAACACAACTCTCTGTACCCTCTTTTTACTTTCTGTTATTTATACTAAATAAAGCAAAAATAGTAATTTATGTCTATTTTCTGAATTATCCATGCAATAAAAAATACCCCGAAAATAAAAGTTCTCCAAATGCCCTGAAATTTAAATATGATTTTTTTTCTGGAATATTTGAGAATATCTGGCACTGAGAACACAGCAGGGGAGCAAGCACCTGGCCACGAGGGTGGAGGGCGCGCCCCCTGCCTCGTGGGCCCATGGTGGCTCCCCTCCACTTATTCCAGCTACCACACACTCCTTCTTCCTTCCATAAACATCACTAACCAGCTCAAACCCGAGCCCAAGCTCGTCTTGTTGCCATTTTCGATCTCCTTGCTCAAAGCTCCATTCACAAAACTGCTTTGGGGGATTGTTCTTTGATATGTGACTCCTCCAATGGCCCAATTAGTTTTTGTTCTAGTTCTTTATTTATTGCATATTTTTGCTGCTTAGGTGACCCTGTTCTTGAGCTTGCATGTCAAATTTATATGGTCAAAAGTAGTTTAATGCATGATATATCCTCTAGGCACTTGTGGGAGTAGTTGCTATCAATTTTGTTGAGTTTGGTTCACCTTTATTTTGAAGTTACTAAAAATTTCAGAAATTTTTCAGAGGAAGAAATATGTTTAGGAAAATGTACCAAGGTGGTCCTTCAAGGAAGCAAGGACCCAGACTCGCAATACGCTATGCTGATGATGAACCGCCGAGGGAAGCTCAGGTGCGAGCGTGTGAATGGCCTTCAGAGGACTTTATGGATCGAGCAGGAATCAAGGAAGAATTTAACGCATATGTGCGTAATGCTGATCTTGAGAGCTTTGAGGCAGATAAGTGCCGCCAGTACCACTATCTCACTGATTCCTTTGTGAGAAGGTTTGAGTTTTCATCATCACGCAATTCTCAAATTGTCCTATTTGATCTTTATGAAAATTCGTATACTATGGACTTAGAGGATTTTAATACTACTTGCAAACTTCCACAATGGGGTAGTCCTAATGAACCTCGCAAATCTAAATTTAGAGATTTTTTTGCTAGTATAACTGTGGGGGAATCTAGAGACATAACGCAAGCTACCAAAGGGAGCATTCATTTTCCTGCTATACATTATTTTGCTCTCTTCATAGGTAGATGCATTAATGGTAAAGATGAATCATGTCACATGTGTGTGCCTGATCTTAGCGTTCTCAGAAGCGCTGTTTTAGGACATAAACAATACAACTTGGGGGCTATCGTTGCACGTAGGTTGCATAATAATCGTATTCATGGAGATTTCTTTGGTGGAATTTATGCAACCCGCATAGCTAATTTTCTTGATATACCCATACGTGGGTATGATATTGAGTTACCTCCTGTTTATTTAGATTATGAGGCCATGGTACGTCATCAGTTTGTTGAGAGGAACGATCAGTTCCTCCAGTACTGACTAATCTTTGACAAATGACGCACCTATCACGTCGCTCTCCCTGCTCCTGCTTTCTTTGACTCTCAGGCAAAAGGGGGATATGTTATAACCAGGGAGGAGGTGGACGAGTATAAGAGGAGGACGGAGACGGCCCGTCTCCAAGCGGCAGCTCATGAGGCAATAGTTGTTGCATCCCAGTTCGACCCCAACTATAACTTTGGATATCCGCCAGGCTAGCCGTGGCCATAGACCAACTTAGGCCAAAAGCCTAATGTAGGATCGAAAGTATGTCTAGAGGGGGGGTGATTAGACTATTGACCAAATAAAAGTCTAGCCTTTTCCCAATTTTAGTTCTTTGTAGATTTTAGCAACTTTGGACAAGTCAAGCAATCTTATCACAATTCAAGCAAGCAAGCAAAGAGTATATGAGCAGCGGAAAGTAAAGCATGCAACTTGCAAGAATGTAAAGGGAAGGGTTTGGAGGATTCAAACGCAATTGGAGACATGGATGTTTTGTCGTGGTTCCGATAGGTGGTGCTATCGTACATCCACATTGATGGAGACTTCAGCCCATGAAGGGTAACAGTTGCGCGAGTCTACGGAGGACTCCACCCACGAAGGGTCCACGAAGAAGCAACCTTGTATATCCCACCATGGTCATCGCCCACAAAGGACTTGCCTCACTAGCGGTAGATCTTCACGAAGTAGGCGATCTCCTTTCCCTTACAAACTCCTTGGTTCAAATCCGCAATCTTGTCGGAGGCTCCCAAGTGACACCTAGCCAATCTAGGAGACACCACTCTCCAAGAAGTAACAAATGGTGTGTTGATGATGAACTCCTTGCTCTTGTGCTTCAAATGATAGTCTCCCCAACGCTCAACTCTCTCTCTCTCACAGGATATGGATTTGGTGGAAAGAAGATTTGAGTGGAAAGCAACTTGGGGAAGGCTAGAGATCAAGATTCATATGGTAGGAATGGAATATCTTGGTCTCAACACAAGTGTAGGTGGTTCTCTCTCAGAAAATATAGGTTGGAAGTGTAGGTTTGTTCTGATGGCTCTCTCCACGAATGAAGAGGAGGTGGAGGGGTATATATAGCCTCCACACAGAATCTAACCGTTACACATAACTTTCCAAACTCGGTGGGACCGAATGGTTAAACTCAGTCGGACCGATTCAACAAAGCTAGTGACTGTTAGGGTTTTCGGTGGGACCGACATGCAACTCGGTAGGACCAATATGATTAGGGTTAGGGCATAACGTAATCTCGGTGAGACTGATTACACAAACTCGGTGAGACCGATTTTGGTAATAAGCTAACCAAAGAGTTGGTCAGGTAAACTCGGTGGGACCGATCGCTCATTTCGGTGAGACCGAAACATTACGAAGGGAAAATAGAGAGTTTACATTGCAATCTCGGTGGGACCAATCGCTCATCTCAGTGAGACCGAAACGTTACGAAGGGAAACAGAGAGATTACAACCCCGTCTCGGTGAGACAGAGAGTCCTATCGGTGAGACCGATTTGCCTAGGGTTTGTGGCAGTGGCTATGACATTTGAAACTCGGTGGCGCCGGATAGAAAGAATCGGTGGGGCCGAGTTTGACTTTTGGTTTAGGTTATATGTGGATGTGAGAAAGTAGTTGAGGGTTTTTGGAGCATATCACTAAGCATTTTGAGCAAGAACCTCATTAAGCAACACCTCATCCCTCCTTGATAGTATTGGCTTTTCCTATAGACTCAATGTGATTTTGGATCACTAAAATAGAAAATGCAGAGTCTTGAGCTTTGAGCTTGAGCCCATCCTTTTTCCTTAGCATTTTGAGGTGTCCACTTTTCTCATCCATGCCATGCCAATCATTGAGCTTTCCTGAGATATTAATCTTGAAGTAGCATTAGCTCAATGAGCTATATGTTGTTAGGAATTACCAAAACAACCTAGGGATAGTTGCACTTTCAATCTCCCCCTTTTTGGTAATTGATGACAACATATAGATCAAAGCTTCGACAAATGATAATAAGAGTGAAAAACATTGTCGCTTTGAGAAGTATGTGAAAATCAAGAGCTCCCACTAAATTCGTGCATAGTTTAAGATTTGCTTTGGACTGCAAATGCACAAAGAGTTAGGATCATGGGTTACTCTTCGATGTCACATACATCTTGGTGGAGCGCTCAAAATTATAATAATTAAAATACATGCACTCATCACCAAGCAAAATGAATGATCATATAAAAGGATAATGTCATCCAACAAGCATTAAGGTAGCATATGATCAAACACATGATCATATAAGCAAGCACAAAGTATAAAGTATCTCAACCAAGCAAATAAACAAAGTTTAACCACCAAACAAAAAGAGAGAATAAAAATCAATGCTCTCTCTCGAAGCCTATGATCTATACATTTTCTCCCCCTTTGGCAACAAGTTACCAAAAAGTTCATAAAAATGCATAGTGCTAGATCGACACTCAGGCTTGGTCTTCAGGTGGTGGTGTAGACAGAACTCCAAGAACGAAGGCATCAGTCGATGTAGATGGAGCTAGTGGAGTAGGTGCTAGAGCCAGTGGCACTGAAGCTGTAGCTGGTGCAGATGAAGTAGCTCTGGTGTCTGGAATAGGCACTGCAGCAGACCTCTGGCCTCTGGGCACTCTAGCAAAAGCATCAGTGGTTGTCTTGCCCTTCTTCTCCTCCACTTCATCCTGAAGTTTCTCAACGACTGACTGGATCTCAGTGACCTTCACATCTAAGTCATAGGACTTCTGCTCCACGATCCTCTCCAAGCTCTCCTGGTTTTGAGTCAGGGTGGCCAATCCCTTCTCAATCCTCAGAGTGGAGGCAATCAAGTAGCCAAGCTGATCTTGCTTGCTCTTCAGAAGATACTGAGATGCTTATTCAGTAGTTGGCATCCTTGCAGCCTTTTCAGCCTTTGCCTTCTCCTTCTTGGCTTGTGCATGCACAGAAGATGGTTCATTTTCATCCATCACCATAGTGTTGTCCTCAAAGTCTGGGTAGATGGGCAGGTACTCCTTGTCCAGCAGATATGTGCCAGTGCCCATCCTGGAGTTGATCAGCTCCTAGATCTATGGGGCATACCCACAACTCCTCTTTTGATCTGCAGTTGTCCTCTTTATGGTTTCCACTATTAGGCTCATGACTTTGAACTTTTGTGGGACATCAAAGATGTGAAGCAAGTTAATTGCGTGGCCTCTGATCATCTTGTGATCACCTGACTTTGGCAAGAGAGTGTGCCTGAGGATCTAGTTGATAGTTGGCAAGCCTGACAGAAGGTAATGTACAGATCCAAGCTTGTGTGTCTCAAGTTCAGCATCTGGGATCTCCTTGTACATGTGTGCCATGGTGTTGTGATCCTTCTTCTTCTTGGCATAGACATCCAAGTCATCTTCACTCTCTTCTAGGGCATTGATCAACTTAGCCCATTCTGCAACTGTGGACTGGTACCTAGTACCTTCAGACATCCAGACAATCCTTCCATCTGAGTAGAAGTGAGCTGTGGAGTAGAACTGCATGCTGAGTTCATCATTCCATTTTGTGAGCTTCTGAGCCACAAACTCTTCAACTCCACAAGCCTTGAAGCTGTCATATACACCAGGGAAGTGATCCTTATTTTCCGCAATGAATGACCAATCGACCCATCTCATGTCACACACTATGGGCTTCTTGTCAAGCAAGATGGTCTCATAGAAGTCATGTTGTTCCTTTGTATGGAACCTGTAGTCCACAGCAGTCCTTCTGGTGGCATATGGATCAGACTCTCTCCATAGCCTTAGACCAAAGTCCTTCCTGCCTTTCATGTTCTCTGCAACTGGATGAGCATCATTATGATCTAGAATTTTTGGCTTCAATTTCCTCAAGACAACAGAATCATCTTGTTCTTCCATTGCAGCTTCAGGCATTGGGGCCTTGTTCTTCTCTGTTGCTGGGATGTTCCTGGTGCTCCTCTTGGGTGCAGTTTTGGGTTTTGGAGCAACTGGCTTAGGAGTTCCTTTGGGCTTAGATGGAGCAGCCCCTGATCTTATGTCATCTCCCATAAGCTTTTGAGCTTTGGGTGCTGGTGCTGCATCCTCTTCCTCTTCCTCTTCTTCAGAGTCTTTCATGATTGAAGAACTCCCAAGCACTCTGGCAGTGGTCTTCTTGACCCTCTCCTTCCTTTTCTTTTCTGCCACAACCTGCTCTTTGGGTGCAGATCCCAAAGTCTCTTGAGTAGATGCTCTGGCTTTAGACATTGGAGCTCTCTTGGCAGGAACCTTTTGCTTCATCCCTGGCTTGGTGGTAGCAGCTGTGCCATATTCCTTTTTCAGGACTTTCCTCTTTGAGGTGGTTTCTTCTTCCTCAGCCATATAGTCCTCATCCTCTGACTCTGAGGTTCTTTTCTTGCTGGCCCTTGTGGCAGCCTTTGGCAGATTGCTGGGTGTGCTCCTGCTACCATCATCTGAGCAGCTAGAGGGACTAGTGCCCTCACTCAAGTGAACCTGCTCCTCAGACTTGTTCTGACTGTCACTCTGATCTGACATGATGCAAACACTGACAACAGACCCTGTGAATAGATTATAGATGAGGTGGAGTGGATGAGCATCACAAAGTGCAGAGGTTTTTGCAAATGAATGAATTAAAAACTTAGCTCTAGTTTTCCACAGAAAGCATTCCGGATCTACCGATTTGCAAACTCGGTGATACCGAAGCAGCTTTTAGAACCTAAACTAGTGAACTCGATCAGACCGAGTCATAGTTCGATGGCACCGAGACTGCTAGCGTTTCACAAAGTGCTGAAATCGGTCACACCGATTTGCAATTCTCGGTCAGACCGAGAATCACATGTGCAAAGGCCTGAGCCAAATCGGTGGAACCAATTTCATCAACTCGGTCGGTCCGAGATGGTTTCGGCAGAAACCTAACCCTAAATATTCAATTCACGACTAAACTACGGAGTGTTTTCGATGGATAGATTGATCTCAACCGTGGCAAGATACATGGCAAAGCAATGTGTTGGGGAATTGGAGTTAGAACAGCACAAAGTTCAAGTCCATACCCTAGTTTGGTGATGAACTTGCTACGGCGGCAACGGCAGAGACGAACCCATTGACGGTGGCGAAGACCAGCGACAGGAGGCGGCTGGCGACGAGGAGGATGATCCAGAGACCCACGGAGGCAGAGCAGGCTGAGCGCGGGCGAGGAGGTTCGTAAAGTTTTCCAAATTTTGACCCGTGGATATATATAGCCTGACCCTGTCGGTGTGACCGAGTGGAACAACTCGGTGGCACCGAGATTCATAACTGCAAGCAGTTACTGAAACTCGGTGTGACCGAAAAGTTCAAATCGGTTGCACCGAGATTGAAAACCTAGATCGACTTAGTGATCTCGGTATGACCGAAATGATTGAACCGGTCAGACCGAAACACGCAAATAAGTTTTGGAAGTTTAAGTCTATGACAAATCGGGGACGCCGAGTGCTCCTCACACAGAGTGGCTCGAATCTGACTTGATCAAACTTTGTGATGCAGCATGAATAGAGTTTGAGACGAGAAAAGCATAGATAGCTAGAGAAGGTTCTTAGGCATTCTTGTCCATCCACTTGGCCAAAAGAAAAGGAAACCAACCAATCAAAACAACAAGTGGATGTCCTTGAATGAGTAGATTATGCAACCAACATGCTCACACAATAAAATGACAAATGAAATATGTGGCAAAGCATGCACAAACAATTCTAGCATCTATCAAGCAATTGGCGATGACTAGGTCATCTATATATGAGTATACTAGCACATATGCCCGTGCGTTGCAATGGAAAAATTGATATTTTGTGCAAGTATAATGTCCCACAACGGATTCACTATAAAAATGCTTCAACGCTCTTTCTACAAAATGAACATAAAAAATACGATGCAATTTAGCCGTGTTCATATTTTATTTGTTGGGCATAATCTCCCATTGATTCCATCTAAGTATAATCCTTCCTTTAGTTACCGTGATGTCCTCACTCGTTTTAGTCGGGAATCAAATCCTTCCTTCTCTAATTTAATATCCCCAACACATTGAAGCATACATAGCCTTCTTTTTAACTATCCTACCTTTTTACCTCCAGTCCTTCTTTTAATTAGCCTCATCTATTTGAAAATTTTATTTATTAAGACCACAATCTTTCTTTTAATTAGTCCACCAGTTTACCCATAGTCCTTTTTTAATTAGCCACATCCGTTTAAATATTTTATTTAAGTCCACAATCCTTTCTTTAATTAGCTCATTCGCTTAAACACGAGGACTGTCACTCATATATTTAGAGCGAGTTGGGATTTAGTAAATGTGAATGACGCATAGGTTGTTGCATCGAAGATCTATGTTAATTTATTTTGACCTAATTATTTTTCACGGACTCTATGAAGCCCATAAAAAGCCCACCAAAATGAAAAGGATTGAACCAAACCAAGAATACATATTCCCTTTAATAGTAAAATGTGAATGACGCATAGGTTGTTGCATCGAAGATCTATGTTAATTTATTTTGACCTAATTATTTTTCGCGGACTCTATGAAGCCCATAAAAAGCCCATCTTGATGGGAATCCTCAGAGTTGTAGTTGTACTTGATGAAGTGGAACTTGATGTAGTCTTGGGGACCCACTTGACCAAGGACTTAGGAGCTTCCTCAAATGCATCAATTTCCTCTTGAAGCTTGTCCCTGCCTTTTTGCTTGTGGTCTTGTGGTGGAAGATCATCTTGAGCTTGTGTCCCTCTGAAAGAAGTAGGATCATACTTCTCTTGTTGAGGAACAAACTTCGTCTTGGGGTATTGATCTTCTTACCACTCAACTCCATTGGCATTGAACTTTCATTCAAAACCAATACCTTGATTCTTCCGGTGCCTTCCTTGCTTGCGTACAATTTCCTCGAATTGCTTACTCCTGGCAAGGCTCTTGTAAACACCTTTCTCTATGATTCCTTTCAATAAGCTATTTTCTTGCTCAAGTGTAACTTGGCTAAGAGAATCATTAGTGGAATCAAGAGAACTACTAGAAGCAACAACATTGGATTTAGCATGATTATTGTTACTACTAGAGGAAGAATCCTTCTTGTTCTTGTTACTAGACTTGACTTGAGGCATGTAAGTGGATAAGAGTAAACGCTTGGCAATGTAAGAAGAACTTTTCTTCCGAAGATCATCATTGATTGCCTTTAAGAACTCATGCTCTTGCTCAAGATTGAGCTTCTCAAAACGTAATTTCTCATGAGTCCTTAAAAGTTCTCCATGATCTCCTAAGATAGTTTCAGCAGCTAACTTAAGAGTGTTTAGTTCTTTAGTTAGAGACTCAATCTTCTCCTTATCATTGTCATTCGTTTCATCTTGATTAGCATGACTAATTGACGTTTCATCATAGTACTCATCACTAGAGTTGTCAAAAAGTAAATCATCATCACCTAACAAGTCATCTTCATCACTATTGAAATCAACATACTCGGGGTGTGATACCTTTGGGCCTTTAGCCATGAAGCATCTTCAAATTCCTTCATTTGGTGAATCAAATATGTCGTAGGAGTTGGTTGACACAAGTGCTAGGCAGGCAACACCTTCATCTTGAGTATATTCGGAGTCGGAGTGATAGCTTCTCTCGGAGTCATTGTCGGAGTCGGAGCCGGATACCCATTCACCAACATGAGCTTGATGTCTTCATTTTGTGTAGCTCCTTGATGACTTGTCCTTCCTTTCCGAATCCCTGCTTCTCCGGGAGGGTCTTCGTTCATAATGATCATCCCTACTCCTTCTCTCCCTCGATGGTGATTCTTCTCTTCTACTTATTCTTTTGGGAGAATCTTCTCTTCTCTTGTGGGGAGTCGTACACTCATTGAAGTAGTGTCCGGGTCTTCCACAATTTTAGCAATTTTGCTCTCAACTAGAAGATCTTTTGTCATTGTAGGACCTTGACTTGGAACTTCTCACTTTGCTTCTATTCTTGTAGAACTTGTTGAAGTTCTTCACCATTAGGCTCAATTCTTCATTGAAGGTTTGTTTCTCACTTGATGATGTGGGAGCTTCACATCAGGCTTTGTAAGCACCACTTGACTTGTTATGGAGCTCCTCCTTATCCTTGAGTGACATCTCATGAGCAACAATTCTTCCAATGACTTCCGTTGGCTTGAGATCTTTGTAATTTGGCATCATTTGGATCAATGTGCATACGGTATCGTATTTTCCATCCAAGGCTCTTAGGATCTTCTTGATGATGAATTTGTTGGTCATCTCTTCACTTCCTAAGCCGACAATCTCATTTGTGATAAGAGCAAGCCTAGAGTACATTTCAGCGACACCTTCACCATCCTTCATTTTGAACTTGTCAAGTTGACTTTGAAGCACATCCAACTTGGATTCCTTGACAGAGTCGGTACCTTTGTGCATATCAATCAAAGTATCCCAAATTTCCTTTGCATTCTCAAGACGGCTAATTTTGTTGAATTCTTCGGGGCACAATCCATTGCATAGGATATCACAAGCTTGAGCATTGTATTGCAGCATCTTCAACTCTCCCGCGGTAGCTTCACGATTCAGTTCTTTCCCATCAAAGAATTCACCTTGCAAGCCAACACACACAATAGCCCAAACGGCGGGGTTATGTCCAAGAATATGCATTTTCATCTTATGCTTCCAACTAGCAAAATTAGTACCATCAAAGTAAGGACCTCTACGGTGGTAATTTCCCTTGCTAGACACCATACTCTCCTAGGTTGTGAAACCAAGGCTATGACTTCCAAAAGCTATGGAAATCAGAGCAAACGGAGACCAAAGCTCTGATACCACTTGTAGGATCGAAAGTATGTCTAGAGGGGGTGATTAGACTACTTGACCAAATAAAAGTCTAGTGTTTTCCCAATTTTAGTTCTTGGCAGATTTTAGCAACTTTGGACGAGTCAAGCAATCTTATCACAATTCAAGCAAGCATGCAAAGAGTATAAGAGCAGCGGAAAGTAAAGCATGCAACTTGCAAGAATGTAAAGGGAAGGGTTTGGATGATTCAAATGCAATTGGAGGCACAGATGTTTTGTCGTGGTTCCGATAGGTGGTGCTATCGTACATCCACGTTGATGGAGACTTAAACCCACGAAGGGTAATGCACGGAGGGCTCCACCCATGAAGGGTCCATGAAGAAGCAACCTTGTCTATCCCACCATGGCCATTGCCCATGAAGGACTTGCCTCACTAGCGGTAGATCTTCACGAAGTAGGCGATCTCCTTGCCCTTACAAACTCCTTGGTTCAACTCCACAATCTTGTCGGAGGCTCCCAAGTGACATCTAGCCAATCTAGGCGACACCACTCTCCAAGAAGTAACAAATGGTGTGTTGATGATGAACTCCTTGCTCTTGTGCTTCAAATGATAGTCTCCCCAACACTCAACTCTCTCTCATAGGATATGGATTTGGTGGAAAGAAGATTTGAGTGGAAAGCAACTTGGGGAAGGCTAGAGATCAAGATCCATATTGTAGGAATGGAATATCTTGGTCTCAACTCAAGTGTAGGTGGTTCTCTCTCAGAAAATATAGGTTGAAAGTGTAGGTTTGTTCTGATGGCTCTCTCCATGAATGAAGAGGAGGTGGAGGGGTAGATATAGCCTCCACACAAAATCTAACCGTTACACATAACTTTCCAAACTCGGTGGGACCGAATGGTTAAACTCGGTCGGACCAATTCAGCAAAGCTAGTGACCGTTAGTGTTTTCAGTGGGACCGACATGCAACTCGGTAGGAACGATATGATTAGGGTTAGGGCATAACATAATCTCGGTGAGACCGATTACACAAAATCGCTGAGACCGATTTTGGTAATAAGCTAACCAGAGAGTTGGTCAGGTAAACTCGGTGGGACCGATCGCTCATTTTGGTGAGACCAAAACATTACGAAGGGAAAGCAGAGAGTTTACATTGCAATCTCGATGGGACCGATTGCTCATCTCGGTGAGACCGAAATGTTACAAAGGGAAACAGAGAGATTACAACCCCATCTCAGTGAGACCGAGATCCCTATCGGTGAGACCGATTTGCCTAGGGTTTGTGGCAGTGGCTATGACATTTGAAACTCGGTGGCGCCGGATAGAAAGAATCGGTGGGGCCGAGTTTGACTTTTGGTTTAGGTCATATGTGGATGTGAGAAAGTAGTTGAGGGTTTTGGAGCATATCACTAAGCATTTTGAGCGAGAACCTCATTAAGCAACACCTCATCCCTCCTTGATAGTATTGGCTTTTCCTATAGACTCAATGTGATCTTGGATCACTAAAATAGAAAATGTAGAGTCTTGAGCTTTGAGCTTGAGCCAATCCTTTGTCCTTAGCATTTTGAGGGGTCCACTTTTCTCATCCATGCCATGCCAATCATTGAGCTTTCCTGAGATATTAATCTTGAAGTAGCATTAGCTCAATGAGCTATATGTTGTTAGGAATTACCAAAACCACCTAGGGATAGTTGCACTTTCACCTAAGCTTGGGGGAGTACGTATTTCTCACTGACATTACATTCATGTTCACACACTCATTGCTAGTTGTCGGTGCTCATACTTTTTCACTATATCATCCATGCTAGTTTATTTTCCTTTTTATGCTTTCTTCTTGTGTGTTTAATAAAGCTTAATAAAAAACAAAAAATAGTTTTAGCTTTTAGTTAGTTTACTTTTCATGCTGTAGTAGTAATAATTAAAAAGAAAACCCAAAAAGATTTCTCGTTCTTCTTTTGTTTGTTGCGAGCTTTCCTGTGTAAATAGTTTTATTTCTTTTCTTGTTCTTTGGGGGTCGAGAGGAGAAGACCATGATTAAAACGTTAAAGTGGCTCTTATATGCATTATCGTTGATCTGACAAAGAGCCCATATTACCTTGTTTTCTCTCTTGAATTGAATGCTTGCAGATTCCAGGTTAGTCCAATGCACGTTCACTATTATTATTATCCACACTATTCGGTTGTGCAAGTGGAAGGCAATAATGATGATTATATGATGAACTTATTGAGATGAGAAAAGCTGGAATGAACTCGATCTCTCTTGTTTTTGTAAATATGATTAGTTCATCGTTCCTGATTCAGCCTATTATGAATAAACATGTTTGCAATGACAATTAGAGATTATAGCTGCTTATGCCATGCTTAATTAGTTAGGAGTTTATAATGGTTTACCTTGTGTGCCAACATGCTATTAAAATGGCTGTGATGTGGTATGATAGGGCGGTATCCTCTTTTGAACGATTCGAGTGGCTTGACTTGGCACATGTTCACGCATGTAGTTGAAACAAAATCAACATAGCCTCTATGATATTTATGTGCATGGTGCATTATATCCTACTCATGCTTGCATTCGGTGTTGATTGATTTTAATGCATGTTCATGACTGTTGTCGCTCTCTAGCTGGTCGCTTCCCAGTCTTTTGCTAGCCTTCACCTATACTAAGCGGGAATACTGCTTGTGCATCCAATTCCATAAACCCCAAAGTTATTCCATATGAGTCCACCATACCTACCTATATACGGTATCTACCTGCCGTTCCAAGTAAATTTGTATGTGCCAAACTCTAAACCTTCAAATAAACATTCTGTTTTGTATGCTCGAATAGCTCATGTATCAACTAGGGTTGTCCGTATCTTCCATGTTAGGTGGGTTATTCTCAAGAGGAGTGGACTCCACTCCTCACTCACGAGAAAATGGCTGGTCACCGGGATGCCCAGTCCCCTGCTTTATGCAAATCCAATCAAAAGAATTGCAAACAAAACTTGCCCAGGACTGCTGTTAGTTGGAGGCACTCATTGTTTCGAGCAAGCCATGGATTGATGCTTGTTGGTGGAGGGGGAGTATAAACTTTACCATTCTATTTGGGAACCGCCTATAATGTGTGTAGCATGGAAGATATCACCATCTCTTGGTTGTTATGTTGACAATGAAAGTATACTGCTCAAAATATTATTCATATCTATTTCAAAACCGAGCTCTGGCACCTCTACAAATCCCGGCTTCCCTCTGCGAAGGGCCTATCTATTTACTTTTATGTTGAGTCATCATCCTCTTATTAAAAAGCACCAGCTGGAGAGCAGCAATGTCATTTGCATTCATTACTGTTAGTGTACGTTGAGTATGACTTGACTGGATCTCTTTTACCATGAATTACAATGTCTAGTCAGTCCTTGATCTTTAAAGGTGCTCTGCATTTATGTTTTGCGGTCTCAGAAAGGGCTAGCGAGATACCATCCTGTTATATCATATTATGATTGTTTTGAGAAAGTGTTGTCATCTGAGATTTATTATTATTGCTCGCTAGTTGATTATGCCATTGATATGAGTAAAGATGAGACCTAAATGTTATTGTGAATATGGCTAGTTCATAATCTTTGCTGAAAACTTGAATGTTGGCTTTACATATTTACAACAACAAGAGCAAAAAGATTTTGTAAAAGTTTTTCTTTATCACTTTCAGTTTATCAACTGAATTGCTTGAGGACAAGCAAAGGTTTAAGCTTGGGGGAGTTGATACGTCTCCGTCGTTTCTACTTTTCCAAACACTTTTGCCCTTGTTTTGGACTCTAACTTGCATGATTTGAATGGAACTAACCCGGACTGACCCTGTTTTCAGCATAATCGCCATGATGTTATTTTTGTGCAGAAATAAAAGTTATCGGAATGACCTTAAAATCAACAAAGAATTATTTTGGAATATATAAAAAATACTGGAAGGAAGATCCACGTCAGGGGGGCCTCCACCTGTCCACGAGAGTGGGGGCGCGCCCTACGCCCCTGGGCGCGCCCCGTGCCTCATGGACCCCCTCACGCTCCACCGACCTCAACCCTGACTCCATATATTCACTTTCGGAGATAAAAAAACCAGAGAGAAGGATTCATTGCGTTATACGATACGGAGCCGCCGCCAAGCCCTAAACTCTCTCGGGAGGGCTGATCTGGAGTCCGTTCGGGGTTCCGGAGAAGGGAATCTGTCGCCATCGTCATCATCAACCATCCTCCATCACCAATTTCATGATGCTCACCGCCATGCATGAGTAATTACATCATAGGCTTGCTGGACGGTGATGGGTTGGATGAGATTTATCATGTAATCGAGTTAGTTTTGTTAGGGTTTGATCCCTAGTATCCACTATGTTCTGAGATTGATGTTGCTATGACTTTGCTATGCTTCATGCTTGTCACTAGGGCCCGAGTGCCATGATTTCCGATCTGAACCTATTATGTTTTCATCAATATATGAGAGTTCTTGATCCTATCTTGCAAGTCTATAGTCACCTACTATGTGTTATGATCCGGCAACCCCGAAGTGACAATAATCGGGACCACTCCTGGTGATGATCGTAGTTTGAGGAGTTCATGTATTCACTATGTGTTAATGCTTTGTTCTGGTACTCCATTAAAAGGAGGCTTTAATATCCCTTAGTTTCCAATAGGACCCCGCTGCCACGGGAGCGTAGGACAAAAGATGTCTTGCAAGTTCTTTTCCATAAGCACGTATGACTATATTCGGAATACATGCCTACATTACATTGATGAACTGGAGCTAGTTCTGTGTCACCCTAGGTTATGACTGTTACATGATGAACCGCATCCGACATAATTCTCCATCACCGATCCATTGCCTACGAGCTTTCCATATATTGTTCTTCGCTTATTTACTTTTCCGTTGCTATTGTTATCATCACTACAAAACACCAAAAATATTACTTTTGCTACTGTTACCTTTTACCACCGTTACCACTACTATCGTATTACTTTGCTACTAAACACTTTGCTGCAGATATTAAGTTTCCAGGTGTGGTTGAATTGACAACTCAACTGCTAATACTTGAGAATATTCTTTGGCTCCCCTTGTGTCGAATCAATAAATTTGGGTTGAATACTCTACTCTCGAAAACTGTTGCGATCCCCTATACTTGTAGGTTATCAATCCCTGCGACAACCTTCCTCCATTCCTGTTAAGAATAGTCGGATTAAGTTCAACTAGGTGTGACTCGGGAAGTGGATTGAGTAAGGTTACGAAGCGAAAGCTCACTCAGCTAGGAGGGTGCTACCTCTTTTAGCACTGCGTTGGTTTTCCCCGAAGAGGAAGGGATGATGCAGCAAAGTAGCGTAAGTATTTCCCTCAGTTTTTGAGAACCAAGGTATCAATCCAGTAGGAGGCTACGCGCGAGTCCCTCGTACCTGCACAACACAAATAAATCCACGTAACCAACGCAAATAAGGATTGTCAATCCCTATAGGGCCACTTACAAGAGTGAGATCTGATAGATATGAAAAGATAATATTTTTGGTATTTTTATGATAAAGATGCAAAGTAAAAAATAAAGGCAAAGTAAATGGCAAAGTAAATAACTAAGTAGTAGGAGATTGATATGATAAAGATAGACCCGGGGGCCATAGGTTTCACTAGTGGCTTCTCTCGAGAGCATAAGTATTCTATGGTGGGTGAACAAATTACTGTTGAGCAATTGACATAATTGAGCATAGTTATGAGAATATCTAGGTATGATCATGTATATAGGCATCACGTCCGAGACAAGTAGACCGACTCCTGCCTGCATCTACTACTATTACTCCACTCATCGACCGCTATCGAGCATGCATCTAGAGTATTAAGTTAAAAACAGAGTAACGCCTTAAGCAAGATGACATGATGTAGAGGGATAGACTCATGCAATATGAAGAAAACCCCATCTTGTTATCCTCGATGGCAACAATACAATACGTGCATTGCTGCCCCTACTGTCACTGGGAAAGGACATTGCAAGATTGAACCCAAAGCTAAGCACTTCTCCCATTGCAAGAAAGATCGATCTAGTAGGCCAAATCAAACTGATAATTCGAAGAGACTTGCAAAGATAACCAATCATACATAAAAGAATTCAGAGAAGATTCAAATATAATTCATAGATAGACTTGATCATAAACCCACAATTCATCGGTCTCAACAAACACACCGCAAAAAGAAGATTACATCGAATAGATCTCCACAAGAGAGGGGGAGAACATTGTATTGAGATCCAAAAAGAGAGAAGAAGCCATCTAGCTACTAACTATGGACCCGTAGGTCTGAAGTAAACTACTCACACTTCATCAGAGAGGCTATGTTGTTGATGTAGAAGCCCTCCGTGATCGATGCCCCCTCCGGCGGAGCTCCGGAACAGGCCCCAAGATGGGATCTCGTCGATACAGAAAGTTACGGTGGTGGAATTAGGGTTTTGGCTCCATATCTGATCGTTTGGGGGTTCGTGGATATATATAGGAGGAAGAAGTACGTCGATGGAGCAATAGGGGGCCCACGAGGGTGGAGGGTGCGCCTAGGGGGGGCAGGCGCGCCCCCTACCTCGTGGCCTCCTGTTAGCTGGCTTGACATAGGGTCCAAGTCTCCTGAGTTGTATTCGGTGAGAAAATCACGTTCCCGAAGGTTTCATTCCGTTTGGACTCCGTTTGATATTCCTTATCTTCGAAACACTAAAACAGGCAAAAAACAGCAATTCTGGGCTGGGCCTCCGGTTAATAGCTTAGTCCCAAAAATGATATAAAAGTGGATAATAAAGCCCAATAATGTCTAAAACAGTAGATAATATAGCATGGAGCAATCAAAAATTATCGATATGTTGGAGACGTATCAAGCATCCCCAAGCTTAATTCCTGCTCGTCCTCGATTAGGCAAATGATAAAAACAAAAATTTTGATGCGGAGTGCTACTTGGCATAATTTTTAATGTAATTCTTCTTAATTGTGGTATGAATATTCAGATCCGAAAGATTCAAGACAAAAGTTTATATTGACATGGAAAATAATAATACTTCAAGCATACTAACAAAGCAATTATGTCTTCTCAAAATAACATGGCTAAAGAAAGTTATCCCTACAAAATCATATAGTCTGGCTATGCTCTATCTTCACCACACAAAATATTTAAATCATGCACAACCCCGATGACAAGCCAAGCAATTGTTTCATACTTTTGACATTCTCAAAACCTTTTCAATCTTCACCCAATACATGAGTGTGAGCCATGGATATAGCACTATAGGTTGAATAGAGTGGTGGTTGTAGAGAAGACAAAAAGGGGAGGATATACTCACATCAACTAGGCGTATCAACGGGCTATGGAGATGCCCATCAATAGATATCAATGTGAGTGAGTAGGGATTGCCATGCAACGGATGCACTAGAGCTATAGGTATATGAAAGCTCAAAAATAAACTAAGTGGGTGTGCATCCAACTTGCTTGCTCATGAAGACCTAGGGCAATTTGAGGAAGCCCATCATTGGAATATACAAGCCAAGTTTTATAATGAAAGATTCCCACTAGTATATGGAAGTGATAACATGAGAGACTCTCTACTATGAAGATCATGGTGCTACTTTGAGGCACAAGTGTGGTAAAAGGATAGTAACATTGTCCCTTCTCTCTTTTTCTCTCATCATTTTTTTATTTGGGCCTTTTCTCTTTTTTATGGCCTCTTTTCTTCTCTTTTTTTATTTGGGCTTCTTTGGCCTCTTTTATTTATTTTTCGTCCGGAGTCTCATCCCGACTTGTGGGGGAATCATAGTCTCCATCATCCTTTCCTCACTGGGACAATGCTCTAATAATGATGATCATCACACTTTTATTTTTCTTACAACTCAACAATTACAACTCGATACTTAGAACAAAATATGACTCTATATGAATGCCTCCAGCGGTGTACCGGGATATGCAATGATGCATGAGTGACAAGTATGAAAGAATTATGAACGATGGCTTTGCCACAAAAACTATGTCAACTACATGAACGGGACGGTGGAAAGTTGCATGTCAATATATCTCGGAATGGCTATGGAAATGCCATAATAAGTAGGTATGGTGGCTGTTTTGAGGAAGGATATGGTGGGTGTATGATACCGGCGAAAGGTGTGCGGTATTAGAGAGGCTAGCAAGGGTGGAAGGGTGAGAGTGCGTATAATCCATGGACTCAACATTAGTCATAAAGAACTCATATACTTAATGCAAAAATCTACAAGTTATCAAAGCAAAGTATTACGTGCATGCTCCTAGGGGGATATATTGGTAGGAAAAGACCATCGCTCGTCCCCGACCGCCACTCATAAGGAAGACAATCAATAAATAAATCATGCTCCGACTTCATCACATAACGGTTCACCATACGTGCATGCTACGGGGATCACAAACTTCAACACAAGTATTTCTCAAATTCACAACTACTCAACTAGCATGACTTTAATATCACCATCTCCATATCTCAAAACAATTGTCAAGTATCAAACTTATCATAGTATTCAACACACTCATAAGAAAGTTTTATTATTAATCTTGCATAGCAAGCATATTAGGATTTTAAGCATATTACCATGCTATTAAGACTCTCAAAATAATCTAAGTGAAGCATCAGAGACCAATAGTTGCTATAAAAAAATCCACCACTGTGCTCTAAAAGATATAAGTGAAGCACTAGAGCAAAATTATATAACTCAAAAGATATAAGCGAAGCACATAGAGTATTCTAACAAATTCCAAATCATGTATGGCTCTCTCAAAAGGTGTGTACAGCAAGGATGATTGTGGTAAACTAATAAGCAAAGACTCAAATCATACAAGACGCTCCAAGTAAAACACATATCATGTGGTAAATAAAAATATAGCTCCAAGTAAAGTTACCGATAGAAGTAGACGAAAGAGGGGATGCCTTCCGGGGCATCCCCAGGCTTTGGATTTTAGGTGTCCTTAGATTATCTTGGGGGTGCCATGGGCATCCCCAAGCTTAGTCTTTTTCCACTCCTTGTTCCATAATCCATCAAATCTTTACCCAAAACTTGAAAACTTCACAACACAAAACTTAAAGTAGAAAATCTCGTGAGCTCCGTTAGCGAAAGAAAACAAAAGACCACTTCAAGGTACTGTAATGAACTCATTCTTTATTTATATGGGTGTTATACCTAATGTATTCCAACTTCTCTATGGTTCATAAACTAATTTACTAGCCATAGATTCATCAAAATAAGCAAACAACACACGCAAAACAGAATCTGTCAAAAACAGAACAGTCTGTAGTAATCTGTAGCTAGCTCAAGATCTGGAACCCCAAAAATTCTAAAATAAATTTCTGGACGTGAGGAATTTATCTATTAATCATCTTCAAAAGGAATTAACTAAATAGCACTTTCCAAATAAAAATTACAGCAGTTCTCGTGAGCGCTAAAATTTCTGTTTTTTACAGCAAGTTCAACAAGACTTTCCCCAAGTCTTCCCAACGGTTCTACTTGGCACAAACACTAATTAAACTCAAAAAACACAACCAAAATACAGGCTAAATAATTTATTTATTACTAAACAGGAGCAAAAAGCAAGGAATAAAAAATAAAATTGGGTTGCCTCCCAACAAGCGCTTTCGTTTAACGCCCCTAGCTAGGCATAATAATTTTAATGATGCTCACATGAAAACACAAGACTTAAATCACAAAGAGAGCATCATAAAACATGTGGCAGACACGCTTAAGTCTAACATACTTCCTATGCATAGGCACCTTATAGGCAAACAAATTATCAAGGCAAGCAAAAACTAGCATATGCAAGGAAGCGGAAAGCAAGAATAGAAATCTCAACATAATGAGAGGTAATTTAGTAACATGAAAATTTCTACCACCATATTTTCCTCTCTCATAATAATTACATGTAGGATCATAAGAAAATTCAACAAAATAGCTATCACATAAAGTATTTTCAACATGATCCACATGCATGCAAAGTTGACACTCTTCCAAAATAGTGGGATTAACATTAACTAAAGTCATGACCTCTCCAAACCCACTTTCAATAATATTGCAAACACTATTATCAATCTCATATTCATCATGGGGCTTAAATAAATTTTCAAGATCAAAATAAGAATCACCCCAATCACGATCATTGCAACAAATAGTAGTCATAGCAAAACTAGCATCCCCAAGCTTAGGGTTTTGCATATCATTAACACAATTGACATTAAGAGAATTTATAATAACATCATTGCAATCATGCTTTTCATTGAAGGAACTATCAAGTATGGGTGCAATAGCAACGATCTCATGTTTAACATAAGGAACTATAGCAAATTCATCTTCATAAATATTGGCATCATGGCCACAAGAATAGCAAGCATCATGTTCATCAAGGGATATTTCAACCAAATCATCGGAATCATCAATATCTATAGATTCATGCATATCATTATTTTCTTCCAAAGCAACAGTCATTCTTTCAATAAATTCTTGGACATAGACATTATGAGAAAAAAATTTCATTGCAATATTTAAGTATGACGGATTTTTCATATTTATTGAGAGTAAAATCATACTTTTCAATCAAAGAAGCAACTTCATCAACACCCTTAAAAACGACAAATTCTTCAATTTGTTCGATATCATAATAACTATAAACACCCTTTGCATAAGAAGATAAGATTTCATT
Organism: Triticum monococcum; assembly: GCA_034509565.1. Lineage (NCBI taxonomy): Eukaryota > Viridiplantae > Streptophyta > Magnoliopsida > Poales > Poaceae > Triticum > Triticum monococcum. Next base: position 722,158,289 of record CM067842.1, read on the forward strand.
ATCATTGAACTCACATTGGTAGGGAAGGTGTTTTTAGGGTTCTTAGAGCAACAAGTAAAATCACAAATTTCACAAACATTCCAAGCATAGCATAGCAAACTATTTATATGATACCATAAGAGCTTCCCTTTTTCAGACAAACGATGACGCACAAAATGAGCATGCTCATCTAAAGATTTCCCATCAACTAGGCTAGTTGGGGTTTCAGCACGAGCACATAAGGATCGAAGATGATCCCAGTAGAACACTTTAAGTGGATCCATATCAATAGATTTTTAGCAATCAAAGATGCAAGAAAATAGAAGGCACATGGAAACACAAACAAGGATACATACGGGGAAAAGGCAAACAAAAGAGAGGCAAATAAAACGGCAAGGGTGAATTGGGGGGAGAGGAAAATGAGAGGCAAATGGCAAATAATGTAATGCGGGAGATAAGCGTATGTGATGGGTACTTGGTATGTTGACTTTTGCATAGACCTCCCCGGAAACGGCGCCAGAAATCCTTCTTGCTACCTCTTTTAGTACTGCATTGGATTTCCCCGAAGAGGAAGGGATGATGCAGCAAAGTAGCGTAAGTATTTCCCTTGGTTTTTGGGAACCAAGGTATCAATCCAGTAGGAGACTATGTGCGAGTCCCCCGTACCTGCACAAAACAAATAAATCCTCGCAACCAATGCAAATAGGGGTTGTCAATCCCTATAGGGCCACCTACGAGAGTGAGATCTCATAGATATGATAAGATAATATTTTTGGTATTTTTATGATAAAGATGCAAAGTAAAAATAAAGGCAAAGTAAATGGCAAAGTAAATAACTAAGTAATAGGAGATTGATAGGATAAAGATAGACCCGGGGGGCATAGGTTTCACTAGTGGCTTCTCTCGAGAGCATAAGTATTCTACGGTGGGTGAACAAATTACTGTTGAGCAATTGACAGAATTGAGCATAGTTATGAGAATGTCTAGGTATGATCATGTATATAGGCATCACGTCCGAGACAAGTAGACCGACTCCTGCCTGCATCTACTACTATTACTCCACTCCTCGACCGCTATCCGGCATGCATCTAGAGTATTAAGTTAAAAATAGAGTAACGCCTTAAGCAAGATGACATGATGTAGAGGGATAGACTCATGCAATATGAAGAAAACCCCATCTTTTTATCCTCGATGGCAACAATACAATACGTGCCTTGCTGCCCCTACTGTCACCGGGAAAGGACACCGCAAGAATGAACCCAAAGCTAAGCACTTCTCCCATTGCAAGAAAGATCGATCTAGTAGGCCAAACCAAACTGATAATTCAAAGAGACTTGCAAAGATAACCAATCATACATAAAAGAATTCAGAGAAGATTCAAATAGTATTCATAGATAGACTTGATCATAAACCCACAATTCATCGGTCTCAACAAACACACCGCAAAAAGAAGATTACATCGAATAGATCTCCACAAGAGAGGGGGAGAACATTGTATTGAGATCCAAAAAGAGAGAAGAAGCCATCTAGCTACTAACTATGGACCCGTAGGTCTGAAGTAAACTACTCACACTTCATCAGAGAGGCTATGGTGTTGATGTAGAAGCCCTCCGTGATCGATGCCCCCTCCGGCGGAGCTCCGGAACAGGCCCCAAGATGGGATCTCGTCGATACAGAAAGTTACGGTGGTGGAATTAGGGTTTTGGCTCCGTATCTGATCGTTTGGGGGTACGTGGATATATATAGGAGGAAGAATTACGTCGATGGAGCAATAGGGGCCCCACGAGGGTGGAGGGCGCGCCTGGGGGGGCAGGCGCGCCCCCTACCTCGTGGCCTCCTGTTAGCTGGCTTGACGTAGGGTCCAAATCTCCTGAGTTGTATTCGGTGAGAAAATCACGTTCCCTAAGGTTTCATTTTGTTTGGACTCCATTTGATATTCCTTTTCTTCGAAACCCTAAAACAGGCAAAAAACAAAAAAATTGGGCTGGGCCTCCGGTTAATAGGTTAGTCCCAAAAATAATATAAAAGTGGATAATAAAGCCCAATAATGTCCAAAACAGTAGATAATGTAGCATGGAGCAATCAAAAATTATAGATACGTTGGAGACGTAACAGAGGATTGTACATGGAAAAGCCCTCTCAGCACTTAAGGTGAGTAAATTCTTCTTTCTCCCCTTTAAAAAGATCAGCCAACATGGCGGCCTAGGCGGCAAAGGTGTTCGGACCCTTGCGTCTGCAGCGTGATGCATCATCTTCCCCGTTGTAGTGCCACAGGGGGAGTCCTCTGGATTGAAGTGGCTGAACGCCTCGCGTTATTGAAATCGCCATTGCTTCAATTATGGATAGTCTGGATTGGGCGAGTGCCTTTATCTTGCTCATTAACTGCTTAACCTCCGCACTGTCCTCCTCTTCGAAACTCCGAGGACGCCAGCTATGGCGTTTCTTTAATGGAGCATTGCCAAATTCAAGAAGGCTTCACCGGATTGGGTCTGGGAGAACAACGTCTTTGATATAAAACCACTCTGAAGGCCACTCTTCGGATGCCTTCTTCGGAGTGACGGATAGATATCATGTCCCGCCTATGCGCCATACTTCAACGCCGCCCACCTCGAATATAGATCCCTTCTGGGAGTGGGGGACGAGGCAGAAAAGTTTTCTCCACAATTCAAAATGGGCCTCGCAGCCCAGGAATAGCTCACAAAGAGCAATGAAGCCCGCGATGTGAAAAATGGAGCCCGGCGTGAGATTGTGTAGCTGAAGGCCATAGTACTCCAGGAGACCTCAGAGGAAAGGGTGGATTGGGAATCCAACGCCTCTTAAAAGGAAGGAAACAAAGCACACTCGCTCCCCTTCTGAAGGATTGGGGAAATTTTCTGCCAGGGTTTCGCCATTTATGGAAGTCAATCCCACCCAGACGGGGACCAGGTCTACGGGAGGGAGATATCCTTGCACCTGGAGCTTGGTCAGCTGGGCGTGGGAGACCGAGCAGCTCTCCCAATCGCCTTTTTGAGGGCTGTGAGGGCGTGAGGAAGAACTGGGAGCGCTAGCCATGCTGGTGCAGTTTTTCTGTGGCCAGCTCTAAGGATTTCCTTGCTTGGTTGGGAATGGCATCTGAGATCCAGTCTCGTTAAATACACGCCTTCCATATTCCACTAGGATGTTATCTGTAAAAACGCTAGGACCCTTCATATTCGTCTGACACATGGAAGCCGAGGCGACGGTGGCACATAAGCTGAAGGGTATTATATTTAATGTGAAGACGAAGCTTTCCAAAGCACCAGGGGGAGCCCACTTTGCGAAGCTAAAGGTGTAAGCCGGATAGAGCGTCATCGTCGAAAAGCCGAATACAGTTCCTTTTGATCAAATTGCTTTGAAGTGTTCGGAGGAGGAACCCACCTTGCAATGCCGAAGACAATCTGCGCGCCGGACATACCATCATTGAAGTCTGGTTCAGGGGCTACTGAAGGAGTCCTGGATTAGGGGGTCCCCGGGCGTCTGGGACATGTGACATGGGCCGAACTGCTGGCCGTGAAGGTGCAAGATAGAAGACTCCCCCCTCCCCCCCTCCCCCCCCCCCCCCCCCCGGTGTCCGGACAGGACTCTCCTTTGCGTTTGTGGCAAGCTTGACATCCGGATGTATGGTTTCCTTCCCCTGTAAACCGACCTTGTACAACCCTAGCCCCCTCCGGTGTCTATATAAACCAGAGGGTTTAGTCCATAGAGGCAATCATAATCATACAGGCTAGACATCTAGGGTTTAGCCATTACGATCTCGAGGTAGGTCAACTCTTGTAACCCCTATACTCATCAAAGTCAATCAAGAAGGAAGTAGGGTATTACCTCCATCAAGAGGGCTCGAACCTGGGTAAACATCGTGTCCCCTGCCTTCTGTTACCTTCGATCCTTAGACACACAGTTCAGGACCCCCTACCCGATATCTGTCAGTTTTGACACCGACAGGGACCACAATGATGCCTCTATGAGGGATGCGATACCCACAGGCATCATCGTCGCTGGAACGCATAGCTTTTGCCTGGAGGTTCATCTGCGCCATGCCGAGGTACCAAGGCCGCCACCCCACCCCAAGAGAATGACCGCCTCTGCCAGATCTAAGCCTCCAGATGAAGACTGCGGATCTACCACCGCCGAAGCCACGACAACGCCAGGACCACCCACCGGATCTCCCCTCACTATCCATGCACCTAAAGAGAAGGCCACCATCGATACAGCGTTGCTCGCTATAGAGCCAAGTGTGCAACATCATCTTCTGGGACCATCGCCCCGTCATCCAAGACTGACTGACCACCCCGCTAGGACATAAGATCGCCACTAAGCATGCACCTGGCACAAATAGCGCTTGTCTGGGACCACCACACCACAATGCACTAGTTGTCAGGACATGCATCACTATCATCGGTCCATGCACAGAGAAGATTCCGGGCTCCTGGGTCCAGACCCCACTAGATCTCCCTGTCAACCCCCGTCTCTCTCGATCTACCTAGCCCCACAATTTGAAATCTGGTGGCGTGTTAAGATCGGAGCCCAACCTGAACTCTATCGGTAGATCCCTTTTATTTGACAAAACTATCGATCGATCTACCTTTAGTGTGCTCCGAGTTGTATTGGTATTGAAATCAGTAGTGGCGCAAGGGGGAGAGGTGTGCAGGGTGCGGATGAGGCGTCGCGGGCTACGGCCTAAAGCAGTGATGAGCCCGACAATGCAAAAAAGACAAGCCGTTTTTACTTACCAGTGACTACGGGCTAAATATCATGAACTCTGAGCCCAATTTGGATGATGGACGACAAAACCGAAGAAATTCAAACGCTTCGGAGTTTATTAGTATGTACTCCCTTTGTAAACTAATATAAGAGCGTTCAGATCACTATATTAGTAATCTAAACATTCTTATATTAGTTTACGGAGGGTGTATATGTATAGATTGCAAAAACCAAAATAAGTCAGCCGTTGGTACAAGTACGGTGGCTAGTACTGTGTATTTTATTTTTATTCCGAGAAGTGCATGGACGATGCCCGTACACGACGTACATACGGGAGGACGGCGATGAAGGCATTGTCAATTTTCAATCTCTCATACGCCGCTGCCTCGGAAGAGCCTCATGAATCCAAAGGTGACGGCCATGGCGGCCAGCCCGCCCACCACCACCCGCGCGCACGACCTCGCCACGGGAGCCCGCCCGAGCACGGCGCCCACGCACCCGAACGCTGCTAGCGCCAACGTCGCCACGACGGCCACCACGGCAACCCGCAGGTTGTAGCCCACGATGAACCCGGCGGCCAGCAGCGGCACTAGCGCCCCAACGGAGAAAGCCAGCGCGGAGGCGGCCGCGGCCTGGGCCGGGCTGGGCAGCGCCTTCTCCTCATCGCTGCCGCGCTTGCCGTCCAGGTCCAGCTGCGCGATCTCCACGTCGCGCTGGGAGCAGACGGACACGTACTCTCCTATGGCCATGCTGCAGGCCCCGGCCAGTAGTCCCGCGAACCCGGACACGACCATGGCGCGCGCGTCGGGCTTGACGGCGCTGACGCCGAGCATGAGGGAGGCCGTGGAGACCAGCCCGTCGTTGGCGCCCAGCACCGCCGCGCGCAGCCAGTTGGCGCGCCCGGCGAAGTCGATGGACGACTCGGAGTTGTCGACGTGGCCGCACATCACGGCCGGGTTCTCGGCGTCGACCACGGCGGCAAGCTTGGCGTTGTTCACGGCCATGGCGACTGGGAGCTAGCGAGATGGATGGAGATGGTTGGGTTCGGGGTGGTAGTAGTGCTATGCAGTGGCAGGCAGCGGTAGTGTGGCGAACACACGCTCCCCTGGCGTGGTTTTATAGTGAATTTGAGGGTCGTGCGGTGCCTTGTGTTCGTGTGTTGCTGTGGGCATTGCCGGTCTTCTTTTTGACCTTTCATGCCGCTATGGCTAGTGCGTACACGCCGCCACATCTTTTTCATCTGGTATTGCGCGCCCGTGGCCACCACGAGCACACACCTACATAAATCGATGCATTGTGCTTGCTGAGTGTATATCATATCGAAGGCGTTTACAATGACTAGCGATAATTTGGTCGTTGGTTCCTTATAGTCATTAACTCGCATGTGATATAGACCACGAAAAAACAGCTAAAATAGAAAGGAACAGAAAATATCCATATTAAGAAAAAGTAAGCATATACATATAACAATAATAATTACAAGAATTCAAATAATAGAAATTATGACAAAAAATATGAAACATTTCATCTGTAGACAGAGATGGAATCCGAGCAATTTGGGGGTTTAGGGTACTCTCCGCGAAATTGGCTCCGACACTTTTGTCAAAAGTGAAAGGACTACTGACCGAAGTCGCGGGAGAAAGCGCGTCATATGTACTAATTTATCCCATCTATTGATGAAAGATAAAGGTTAGAATTATTCATTTCTCGTCTCATTCTATATTTTCAGCTCTGCGCTTGCTTGGTCCAACATGCTACAAATGGTTTTAAATTTCAGTTTCAGAATTTTTTAGCTACATTCGAATCACTGGGTTTCGTTGAATTTTAGCCATTTCGGTTATCATTTCGGTCATGGAACCAAATTTTCTGTTCGAATTTTATTGAGATCTTACCAAATAATTTGTGTATACTACCGCAATTGCTGAAATATTTTAAGAGAAACACAATAGTCATTCAATGAAGATTAGTTCATTCAATTAAACTTGCATGAACTTTAACGCTCAGATTAGGTGGTTCTTAGTATGGACTCAAAAATACTACTCCCTCCGATTCAAAATAAGTGTCACCGTTTTGAACTAAGGTTGAGAGAGTATTTACTTTCCAGTTGCATTAGAAACAGTGGAACCGCTTCCTAAGGAAACACTTTTTTTCGGATTCCTAAGAAAACAATTGACATTGTTAAAAAGAAACACCTTTGTAGGGACTTCGAGATAATCTCATCTTTCTTACGCATTATAGCCATTAAAAATGCATGTGAAAGAAGGTCGGATTAACCCGAAAAAGTGATCCAAAAATGGATCTGGCCTAAAGTTTCAGGATATATCTCATCCTAGATTTTACCCACCCAATAGTAAAATCCAGTAATTAAATCAAAACCGGCTTCCATAAAAATACATAATGGAAATGTGCATGTATTGTCCACACTAATGTTGTGGGTGGTTTGTTTCACGAAAACCGATGAGAATGCCCGTTGCTTCAGAAACAATTGACACTGGTGGCCAGGATCAGAGGCCAGCACACCTATAACGCATCATGAGTAATCCACAACACTCGACGGCCTTGTATACAGAGGCAGCCACGACAACACCACCAAAAGGAGGTAGATATAGCCTCCCGCATCACGCTATCGAAGGACTAGATACATGCTAGGCATACTATGAAATAGGGTGCCAACTGGATAATCATTGATGTACTTATGGAAACATGGAGGGCGCGGGGGGGGCCAAGGAGAGAGGCACAATGGCGGCGCATGGGCAAAATCTTGGAGGGATGATAGACTGCGAGCGACCGTCAAGATTTGGGATGATTTTCACTTGTTATACATGCCATCAATTAAAGGTAGTCAAATAAAATCTCCTAGGGCTAGGGGCGGCCTCCCAGATTGGACCTAGATAAGCATTAAGAGTAACTCTAGCATATGCTCCATATGTGGTCGATCACTATAATAACCGCTAGTATGTCGGTCGTCACACAAAATGGCACTCTAGAAAGTCGCCATATGTTGCCGCGATAGCCATATGTTATGGATCTCACTCCTAAAACGACCACATAGCCTCCAAATATGCAGGTTGTGGAAGCTATGTTTGCAGCTCGCTCCAAACCCAACTGACAGTATGGGAGGGAAGTTTCATCTCTTCCTCCTCGGGCTATATAGCATGCACCATCGATTGCGCGCGTGCAGGGGGGGGGGGGGACCTTCAACCGCATGGCAAATAAATGACTGTGGCTGCCTCCTCGGATTCCCGTGGCAGCCCGTCAGATGGTCACCACGCATCACCATCTCCTAGCTTGCTTGTGAGGCTAGGTGGCATGTGAGCAGGCCAACAATCGCGTATAAAAGCGTCCCTTGATGGCTGTCTGCCGCCTTCCCAACTACCCTTCTAATGAAGGCCATGGTGTCTTATACCGGTGCATCTCTTCTCTCCCTTATCCGTTCCTCCCTCAAGTGCCTCCCATTCCCGTCCTGTCCACCACTTCATCGTACATGGCACAGTGGAAGGTGCGCCCGGTCATCTTCAGTTTCGGGGACGAGGAGAAGCGGCTGGACCGTTGGTCCCCTTTTGGGACTTGTATGATGTGGTGGTGGAGAAACTTAGTGCTAGGTTATTTTATTAGTTTAATTAATTAGCAATTCTATGAACGTAAGCCGCGATGTGACTAATTTTGTGCTACTATTATAGGAATGAGATCGGTGTTTTTGAATGTGTGCTATGAACCAAGTGTGTTCTTTTGAATTAGGGATAACTGAGGAAGAATCTATAGATCGAGTGAGAGATGCATCCTATTTGAAAGGAATTGTAGATTGGTAGTGATGGTTCTGAGTTTGCGCATCGCCTCGACAACCTTTATATTATTTTGCAATGCACTCTATACATGTTACAAAAGCTGCCAGTATGACATCTCTACTAGAGTTGCTCTAACCTCCACCACAAGACGTCACAGCTTCATTGTTGCGGGAAGCACGCCAAGTGACGGTGAGGCCGATACACGAGGTGGGTTGCTTGAGGCGCATGTTCTTGGCATTGTGGGGGGGGGGGGGGGGGGAGGGGGGATAATGCTACACATACTTAAGGATTTCTACGTAATTAACATAATTGATTAGGTGTCATGTTTTCATTAGAGAAAATAAGGGGAGGGCCCCACCCCCGGTTGAAATCAGGGGGCCCGAAGAGGAATAATACTACACCTACGAAATTGTTATCTATAGTACGAGTTTAAACGGTTTTTTTAGGGGAGTTTAAACGTTTTCATTTGCCGTTTGATTACTATTACAAGGAAGAAAATAAGTCAGCCGTAGGTGCAACCGTGCAAGTACGGTGGCTAGTACTGGGTACTTTATTCCGAGAAGAGTATGGACGATGCCCGCACATGACCTACGCACGCGAGGACGGCGACCAAGACCAAGACCATGTGTCCATGTCAGTTTCTCATACGCCGCTGGCTCGGAAGAGCCTCATGAACCCAAAGGTGACGGCCATGGCGGCCAGTCCGCCCACCACCACCCGCGCGCACGACCTCGCCACGGGGGCCCGCCCGAGCACGGCGCCCACGCATCCGAACGCGGCCAGCGCCAACGTCGCCACGACGACCACCACGGCGACCCGCAGGTTGTAGCCCACGATGAACCCGGCGGCCAGCAGCGGTAGGAGCGCCCCGACGGAGAAAGCCAGCGCTGAGGCCGCGGCTGCCTGTGCCGGGCTTGGCAGTGCCTTCTCCTCGTCGCCGCCACGCTTTCCGGCCTGGTCCAGCTCCGCGATCTCCACGTCGCGCTGGGAGCAGACGGACACGTACTCTCCGATGGCCATGCTGCAGGCCCCGGCCAGTAGTCCCGCGAACCCGGACACGACCATGGCCCGCGCGTCGGGCTTGACGGCGCTGACGCCGAGCATGAGGGAGGCTGTGGAGACCAGCCCGTCGTTGGCGCCCAGCACCGCCGCGCGTAGCCAGTTGGCGCGCCCGGCGAAGTCGATGGATGACTCGGAGACGGAGCCGTCCACATCGCCACACATCACGGCCGGGTTCTCTGCGTCCGCCACGGCGACCAGCTTGGTGCTGTTCACGGCCATGGCGACTGGGAGCTAGCGAGATGGATGGAGATGGCTGGGTTCGGGGTGGAGGGTGGTAGCGGTAGTGTGGCGAACACACGCTACCTTCGCGTGGTTTTATAGTGAATTTGAGGGTCGTGCCTTGTGTTCGTGTGTTGCTGTGGGCATTGCCGGTCTTCTTTTTCACCCCCGGTGTTGGGATTTTCACCTTTCATGCCGCTATGGCTAGTGCGTACACGCCGCCAAATCTTTTTCCTCTGGTATTGCGCGCCCGTGGCCGCCACGAGCACACACCTACATTAATCGATGCATTGTGCTTGCTGAGTGTACATCATATCCAAGGCGTTTACAATGACTAGCGATAATTTGGTCGTTGGTTCCTTATAGTCATTAACTCGCATATGATTTGGATCACGAAAAATCAGCTAAAAATAGAAAAGGAACGGTAAATATCCATATATAAAGAAAAAATAAGCATATACATATTATTATTATTATTATTATTATTATTATTATAAGAATTCAAATAATAGAAATTATGACAAAAAATATGAAACTTTTCATCTGTAGACAGAGATGGAATCCGAGCAGTTTGGGGGTTTAGAGCAGCCTCCGCGAAATTGGCTCCGACACTTTCGTCAAAAGTGAAAGGACTACTAACCGAACTCGCAGGAGAAAGCGTGTCATATATTAATTTATCCCATCTACTGACGAAAGATCACTAGTAGAAAAAGGGCCATTTGTCCCGGTTCTGGGGACTGAAGGAAAATTTATGAATTTTTTTTGAATTTTTTTGTTTGAATTTTTTTCTGATTTTCAAATCTCTGAATTATTCTACAATTTAGTTTCTAATCACCCCTCATCACTGCTCAATTTAATCTCTAATCACCCCTCACCATTCGAAATCATCTAACTTCCCGGCCGGTCACCCATCCTCTCACTACTCCAGTCTGAGCATGCTTAACTTCCGGGTACTATTCTCCCTCGTTTCCAAGTCTGCACTTGTTGTTTTCCTGACAATAGTAAGATGTCAATCCTACTAACCCTCAGGAGTTTAGCTTGAGCATGAAGTCACACGTTTCACTGTTTGAGTTTGAAACTATTATTCTAAAAAACAATAATTATTTAGTAACACTAATATTTCTTGAGTAAGTAGTTTGACCAGATTTGACCAAAATTCAAAAAAATTGAAATAATTATTTAGTAACACTAATATTCTTGAATAATTATGTAGAAACACTAATATTTCTTGATTAAGTAGTTTGACCAGATTTAACCAAAATTAAAAAAATTGAAATTTGAGCATATCTTTTTTCCTTTTAGAATTTGAGGATTCTAAAAATTTGCAAACAGGCATATGGCCGTCAAAATCGGACGCGGATTTTCGTGTTGAACATTTTGATATATTATACTTTTTTCCGACATCGTATGCAAAAGTTATAGCCATTTTACTTTTTCATGACACTTTTTTGCAAAACATGTCCAAATTTAAGGTTTTTAATTTTCCTAACTAGTAGATGTAGTAATATAACTACATCTCGAAGGATTGTATATTTTGAAGTTTTTATCATTTTCTTTTTTTTTCCAAAACTGAAATGGCGATACACCGGGGGGTAGAGTTTGAGAAATGGGCCCTTTAGTCCCGGTTTGAGACACGAACCGGGACTAAAGGTCATCGCACCCTTTACTCCCGGTTCATATCTCAAACCGGGACTAAAGGTCTAATCTTTAGTCCCGGTTTGGACCTTTAGTCCCGGTTTGAGACACGAACCGGGGCTAAAGGTTGTGATGCCCTTTTGTCCCGGTTCGTGTCTCAAACCCGGACTAAAGGGCCCATTTGAACCGGGACTAATGCATTTAGCCGCTCGAACCGGGACTAATGCTCACATTAGTCCCGGTTCGTAATGCAACTGGGACTAATGTGTATATTGCGCTGTGACCAAAGCCCTGTTTTCTACTAGTGGATAAAGGTTAAGATTATTCATTTCTCGTCTCATTCTATATTTTCTGCTCCATGCTTGCTTGCTCCGATTCAAAATAAGTGTCACCGTTTTGATCTGAGGTTGAGAGAGTATTTACTTTCCAGTTGCATTAGAAATAGTGAAACCGCTTCCTAAGAAAACATTTTTTTCCGGTTCCTAAGAAAACAATTGACATTGTAAAAAGGAAATTCCTTTGTAGAGACTTTTAGATAATCTCTTCGCATAAAATGTGGACTCCAGACTCGCTATATGTTGCTCTTTTTCTATCTTTCTTACGCATTATAGCCATGAAAAATGCATGTGAAAGAAGGCCGGATTAACCCTAAAAAGTGATCCGAAATTGGATCTGGCCTAAAGTTTTAGGATATATCCCATCCAAGATTTTACCCAACCAATAGTAAAATCCAGTAATTAAATCAAAACCGGCTTCCATAAAAATACATAATAGAAATGTGCATGTATTATCCACACTAATGTTGTGGGTGGTTTGTTTCACGAAAACTGATGAGAATGTCCTTGCTTCAAAAACAATTGACACTGGTGGCCAGGATCAGAGGCATGCACACCTATATTGCATCATGAGTAATCCACAACACTCGATGGCCTTGTACACGAAGGCAGCCAGGACAACACCACACAAAGCAGGTAGATATAGCTTCCTGCAAGACGCTATCAAAGGAGTAGACACATGCTAGGCATACTATGAAATAGGGTGTCAACTGGATAATCATTTATGTACTTATGGAAACATGAACGGCGGGGCCAAGGAGAGAGGCGCAATGGCGGCGCATGGGCAAAATCTTGAAGGGATGATAGACTGTGAGCGACCGTCAAGATTTGAGCTGATTTTCATTTGTTATACATGACATCCATTAAAGATAGTTAAATAAAATCTCCTAGGGCTAGGGGCGGCCTCCTTGATTGGACCTTGTTAAGCATTAAGAGTAACTCTAGCAGATGCTCCATATGTGGTCGATCACTATAATAACCGCTAGTATGTCGGTCATCACACAAAATGGCACTCTAGAAAGTCGCCATATGCGCCGCGATAGCCATATGTTATGGACCTCGCTCCAAAAACGACCGCATAGCCTCTAAATATGGAGGTTGTGGAAGCCATTTTGCAGCTCGCTCCAAACCCAACTGCCAGCATGGGAGGCAAGTTTCATCTCTTTCTCCTAACGCTATATGTAGGATGAGAATCAACATGACCACCCATCCACCATCGGCAGGGGGGTGACCGTCAACCACATGGCAAATAAAAGACGCGACTGCCTCCTCAGATTCCCGTGGCAGCCCGTCAAATGGTCACCACGCATCACCATCATCTCCTAGATTGTTTGTGAGGCTAGGAGGCGTGTGAGCAGGCCAGCAACCGCGTATAAAAGCGCCCCTTGATGGTTGTTTGACACCTTCCCAACTACCCTTCTAATGGAGCCCATGGTGTCTTATACCGATGCCTCTCCTCTCTCCCTTATCCGTTCCTCCCTCAAGTGCCTCCCAATCCCGTCCTGTCCACCTCCAATCCACCACTTCATCATCCATGGCACAATGGACGGAGCGCCGGGTCATCTTCAGTTTCGGGGACGAGAAGAAGAAGCCGGACCCGTTGGTCCCCTTTTCGGACTTGTACGATGTGGTGGTGGAGGAGCTTAGTGCTAGGGTATTTTATTAGTTTAATTAGTTAGCTATTCTATGAATGTAAGCCGCGATGTGACTAATTTTGCGCTACTATTATAGGAATGAGATCGGTGTTTTTTAATGTGTTCTATGAACCAAGTGTGTTCTTTTGAATTAGGGGTAATTGAGGAGAAATGTAGATATGATCCAATGAGAGATGTGTCCTATTTGAAGAAATTTACGTAGATTGGTATTGATGATTCCGAGTTTGCCCATCGCCTCAACAACCTTTATATATTTTTTTGCAATGCGCTCTACATGTTACAAAGACTGCCAGTATGGCATCTCTACTAGAGTTACTCTAAGCTCCACCACAAGACGCCAGAGCTTCACTATTGCGGGAAGTACGCCAAGTGACGGCGAGGCCGATACCATGAGGTAGGTTCACTAGTAGAAAAAGGGGCTTTCGTTCGGGCCTGACCAGCCCATTAGTCCCAGTTCTGCCACGAATCAAGACCAATGGACGCATTCGTCCCGGTTCTTTAGCCCAGGGGGCCGGCCGAGGCCTCGCGGGCATTGGTCCCGGTTCGTATGGACTCATTTCTCCCGGTTCTAGGCACGAACCGGGATCAATGGGCCTCGCTCCTGGCCCACAAACATTGGTCCCGGTTCTTGGCTCGAACCGGGACAGAAGGCTGGGCTTTAGTCCCGGTTCCAGCCACGAACCGGAACAAATGAGTTGCCTATATATACCCCATCGCCGGCGAGCAGAGCACTCCACGGTGCTCTGTTTTTTGCTGGCCGGCGAGGAAGGGCATTTGGGTGCTCTAGCTCACCTCTTATGCATGTGAGGTGTTCGATGAAATGCCCGAGCCACACTAGTTAAGCTTTCTCCTCTCGAAGCTCGACCTCCGAGCTCCATTTTTCCGATATTTGTCTAGGTTTAGCGGTCCGTCACGCCCCGTCCTTGTCTTCACCGCCGTCGATCGCCCATGCCGATCTCGTCGCTGGCACCACCGTGGTGAACCTCTTGTTCTTATCTTCTTTCTGAAAGAAAAAAATCTTACTTTAGATAGATACCTGTCTAATTTTCTTACTTTTGACACACATAATTATATATAATGCACGCGGATGAATCGGCAATGGATGTACGGTGACAGACACACCTCTGAGTACATTAAGGGCGTGCATAAATTTCTCCAAGTGGCTGAGGCAAACAAGCAGAATGGTTTTATGTGTTTTCCATGCCCTGATTGTGGGAATACGAGGTCTTACTCTGACAAGAAAATCCTTCACACCCACCTGCTTTATAAGGGTTTCATGCCACACTATAATGTTTGGACGAAGCATGGAGAAATAGGGGTTATGATGGAAGACAACGAAGAAGAAGAGGATGATGACAACTATGTGCCCCCTGAATACGGTGATGCTGCAACGGGGGAAGCTGAAGATTAAGAGGAACCAGACGATGTGCCCAATGATGATCTCCACTGGGTCATTGTTGATGCAAGGGAAAAGTGTGAAAGTGAAAAGGAGAAGCTGAAGTTCGATCGCATGTTAGAGGATCACAAAAAGGATTGTACCCCAATTGCGAAGATGGCAACACAAAGCTCGGTACCATACTGGAATTGTTGTAGTGGAAAGCAGAGAATGATGTGCCTGACGAAGGGTTTGAGAAGCTACTGAAAATATTGAAGAAGAAGCTTCCAAAGGATAAAAAAATGCCCGACAGTACGTACGCATCAAAGAAGGTCGTATGCCCTCTAGGATTGGAGGTGGAGAAGATACATGCATGCCCTAATGACTGCATCCTCTACCGCGGTGCGTACAAGGATTTGAACACATGCCCGGTATGCGGTGCCTTGCAGTATAAGATCAGACAAGATGACCCTGGTGATGTTGAGGACGAGCCCCGCAGGAAGAGGGTTCCTACGAAGGTGATGTGGTATGCTCCTATAATACCACGGTTTAAACGACTATTCAGAAACAAAGAGCATGCCAAGTTGATGTGATGGCACAGTGAGGGCCGTAAGAAAGATGGGAAGTTGAGAGCACCCGCTGACGGGTTGCAGTGGAGAAAAATCAAGAGAAAGTACTGGGCACAGTTTGCAAGTGACCCAAGGAACGTATGGTTTGCTTTAAGCGCGGATGGCATTAATCCTTTCGGGGAGCAAAGCAGCAATCACGGCACCTGGCCCGTGACTCTATGTATGTATAACCTTCCTCCTTGGATGTGCATGAAGCGGAAGTTCATTATGATGCCAATTCTCATCCAAGGCCCTAAGCAACCCAGCAACGACATTGATGTGTACCTAAGGCCATTAGTTGAAGAACTTTTACAGCTGTGGAATGGAAATGATGTACGTGCGTGGGATGAGCACAAACAAGTGGAATTTAACATGCATGTGTTGCTGTTTGTAACCATCAACGATTGGCCCACTCTCAGTAACCTTTCAGGATAGACAAACAAGGGATACCACGCTTGCACGCACAGTTTAGCTGACACCAAAAGTATATACCTGGACAGATGCAGGAAGAATGTGTACCTGGGCCATCGTCGATTTTTCTCCTGACCAACCATCACTGTCGAAAGAAAGGCAAGCATTTCAAAGGCGAGGCAGATCACCGGAAGAAGCCCGCCATGCGTACCGGTGATCACGTACTTGATATGATCTCTGATTTACACGTAATATTTGGAAAGGGTCCCGGCGGACTAGCTGTTCCGAATGACACTGAGGGACACGCACCCATGTGGAACAAGAAATCTATATTTTGGGACCTACCCTACTGCAAAGAGCTAGAGGTACGCTCTTCAATCGACGTGATGCACGTGACGAAGAACTTTTGCGTGAACCTGTTAGGCTTCTTGGGCATGTATGGGAAGACAAAAGATACACCTGAGGCACGGGAGGACCTGCAACGTTTGCACGAAAAAGACGGCATGCCTCCAAAGCAGTATGAAGGTCCTGCCAGCTACGCTCTTACCAAAAAAGAGAAGGAAATCTTTTTTGAATGCCTGCTCGGTATGAAGGTCCCGACTGGCTTTTCGTTAAAGGGAATAATAAATATTCCAGAGAAAAAGTTTCAGAACCTAAAGTCTCATGACTGCCACGTGATTATGACGCAACTGCTTCCGGTTGCATTGAGGGGGCTTCTACCGGAAAACGTCCGATTAGCCATTGTGAAGCTATGTGCATTCCTCAATGCAATCTCTCAGAAGGTGATCGATCCAGAAATCATACCAACACTAAGGAGTGATGTGGCGCAATGTCTTGTCAGTTTCGAGCTGGTGTTCCCACCATCCTTCTTCAATATCATGACGCACATCCTAGTTCATCTAATCGACGAGATTGTCATTCTGGGCCCCGTATTTCTACACAATATGTTCCCGTTTGAGAGGTTCATGGGAGTCCTAAAGAAATATGTCTGTAACCGTGCTAGGCCAGAAGGAAGCATCTCCATGGGCCATCAAACAGAGGATGTCATTGGGTTTTGTGTTGACTTCATTCCTGGCCTTAAGAAGATAGGTCTCCCTAAATCACGGTATGATGGGAGACTGTCTGGAAAAGGCACGCTAGGAGCGGACACAATAATATGCAGGGACGGGCATTCTTGGTCTCAAGCACACTACACAGTTCTACAAAACTCTACCTTGGTGACCCCGTATGTTGATGAACACAAGAACAGTCTGCGCTCCAAACACCCGGAGCAGTGTGACGACTGGATTATGTGTGAACACATCAGGACTTTCAGCGGTTGGTTGGAAACACGTCTCAGAGGTGACAACACTGTTTGTGATGAGCTGTACTCATTGTCCAGGGTCCATCTTCGACTGTATTGACTTACAAAGGATACGAGATAAATGGGAATACATTTTACACGATCGCCCAAGATCAAAAGAGCACCAACCAAAACAGCGGTGTCCGCTTTGATGCAGCAACCGAGAGGGGAAAGGACACATATTATGGTTACATAGTGGACATATGGGAACTTGACTACGGACATGATTTTAAGGTCCCTTTGTTTAAGTGCAAATGGGTCAATCTGTCAGGAGGCGGGGTACAGGTAGACCCACAGTACGGAATGACAATAGTGGATCTGAACAATCTTGGGTACACTAACGAACCGTTCGTCCCAGCCAATGATGTGGCACAGGTTATCTATGTGAAGGACATGTCTACCAAACCGAGAAAAAGAAAAGATAAGGAAGCGAATACATCATACGATGAGACAAAGCGCCACATAGTTCTTTCAGGAAAAAGGGATATCGTGGGAGTGGAGGGCAAGACAGACATGTCCGAAGATTATGAAAAGTTTCATGAAATTCCTCCCTTCAAAGTCAAGGCCGACCCAAGCATCCTGATAAACGATGAAGATTATCCATGGTTAGGGCGCAATAAGCAAAGCACACAAGCAAAGAAAAAGTGAAGACTTTCTCTCCACAACTATTATGATGGTATCACGCCAACTTTCAACATTTTCCTAGTTCATTTGAAATGCATGTTGTAACAGACGAGTTTCCGTATGAAACCTTGATATCTCGAAACAGATTGTCTGTTTTGTTGAAATGCTTTGAATGTTTTGTTGAAATGCTTTGAATGTTGCATTTTATAAACCTCCAGTACTATTGAAACTAAAATTATATAGAATTTATGCAACTAAAATTATCACAATATTTTCTATTTAAAACATTAAAAGCAAAAAGAATTTTATTGATGATGTGGCTTATAGCTCAATGGTGCATTTTGAACACACAAAAAGTCAGAAGTTCATAGAATTTTCATAAAGAACTTTTTTGTTACAAACTTTAATAGCAAAAAGAATTATCATAAAATAAATTAAATAATTAATAATAAACAAAATAATATTTTAATAAAATATATAAGTAGAAACAAAACAAAATAAAATAAAATAAACTTTAATAACATAAATAAACTTTATGAAACTAAAATTATCAAAGTATTTTCTGTTCAAAACATTATAAGCAACCGCTACTATTATTGAAACTAAAATTACATATAAAATTGATGCAACTAAAATTATCAAAATATTTTATGTTCAAAATCATTAAAAGCAAAAAGAATTTTCATAAGGAACTTTTTTGTTAGAAACTTTAATAGAAAAATTACATAATAAGTAAGTAATTAGAAACAAAATAAAATAAATAAGTTTTTTGTTGTAAGTAGAAACAAAACAAAATAAATGAAGCAAAAAACAGGGAAAAAATAAAAAAAATGCCACCTACTGGGCCTCAACGGCCTGAATACGACTAGAAACCCATCCATGGGCCAGTATTCAGGCCCGCAGAAGGCCCAGTAGGCCCATCAGGCATACGAGTGACAATTAAGCCCAGAAAGCCTGCAATGAAGAGGAGCTCGAGAGGGGTGCGGCAGTGGGGCTTATAAACCACTGCGCCCCTCTCAGCTAGCGAGGTGGGACTAAACATTTGGGCACGGGCAGAACGAGGCCTTTGGTCCCGGTTGGTGCCACCAACCGGAACTAAAGGGGGGCATTGGAACCGGTTCGTGGCACCAACCGGTATGAATGCCCCCCTTTGGTACCGGTTGGTGCCACCAACCGGGACCAAAGGCCGCCGCTTCCCGCCTTTTGAACTGCCGAAAACTGACCTTTGGTCCCGGTTCGTGGCACCAACCGGGACTAAAGGGGGGCATTGGTCCCGGTTGTTACCATGAACCGGAACCAATGCTCTGGGTATATAGGCTGGGCTTGTGAAAATTTCACAATCAGTTGCCCCCCACCCTCAGCCGCCCCCGAGCCGTCCCCCGTCGCCGTCGCCCTCCGCCGCCCCCGAGCCGCCCCCCGTCGCCGTCGTCGTCGCCCTTCCCTCCCCCCCTCCCCCCCCCCCCCGCCATTGCTGTCGCCCTTCGCCGCCCCCGCCATCGCCCTCCGCCCCCCGCCGCCCTCGATGTCGCCCTCCTCCCCCCGTCGCCGTCGCCGTCGCCCTCCGCCCCCCGCCGTCGTCGCCCTCGCCGGCCGGCCCCGATGTGAGCCCCCTTTTTTCATATATGTATTAATTTTTTATTTAGATTGTTAGTATATATCGATTTTAGTTTAGTGCATTTTAGGTTAGTGTAGAGGAAAAAGTAAAATAAGGAGAAGGAAGAAAAGATGAAGAAGGAAAGAAGGAAGAAGAAGAAAAAGAAGCAGGAGAGGAAGAAGGAGAAGAAGAGGAGAGGAAGAAGATGAAAAAAGAGGAGAAGAAGAAAGGAATATATTTTTTTCTTGTTTTTTTCTTCGATCTTCTCCTCTATTAATCCTTTCTTCTTCTCCTCTTTTTTTCTTCTTCCGGACACCGCGGAGGTGGTTAATTAGTAGTTGAACTAGTTTATTTATAGTAAATGCTTAATTAGTAGTTGAATTAGTTGATTTAATAAAACTACTTTATTTATAGTAAGTGCTTAATTAATTAGTAGTTGAACTAGTTGATTTAATAAAACTACTTTATTTATAGTAAGTGCTTAATTAATTAGTAGTTGAACTAGTTGATTTAGTAAAACTACTTTATTTATAGTAAGTGCTTAATTAATTAGTAGTTGAACTAGTTGATTTAATAAAACTACTTTCTTTTACTATATATAGAAGTAGTTTATTTTTAGTAAATACTACTTTATTCTATTTATAGAAAGTGCTTAGTAGTTGAACTACTTGATTTAATAAAACTAGTTTATTTTACTATAGAAGTAGTTTATTTTACTATAGAAGGAGTTTATTTTTAGCAAGAAAATTAATAAAACTAGTTTATTTTTTTAGTTAAAGCAATTATTCCCGCATCGACATCGACGATGCCTATCCTGCATCCTCGTCGTCGACTCGACGGAGGAGGCCGGCTTGATCAGAGAGGCCATGTCCGGGACTGGGCTCCGCCGGGATGGTTTTGGGATGTGCTACCTTCCGGGGGCGTAGGTTGGTGAAGAGCCAGCCCGTCGTTGACACGATCCTTGTTTGGTGGCGGTCGCGTGGGCCAGTGACGGTGCCGAGGCTTCCGGACACCGCGGAGGTGGTATGTCGCCGTGTCAGCGAGGAGGACGAGCACGTCCGTCGCTACATGGTTGCGTTGGAGGGCAGGTTCGACAATACCTGGCAGGTTCTTCAGTGATCTCACTGGAGCGATCCTATAATGGTTCCTTCTCTTTGGGTGTCCACCGCCCATGCCGATACCCGTCGGGCGCTACGGTTCTAGCTGTACTAGCGATGTTATATGTATGATAGTATTCGAGATGTATTAGTGATAATATTCGACGATGTACGGACGCAAGAGATGATGTAGTTTTGCTTATAATTGAATGCATCCTAATTTGCATACTACTTTATTTTGCGATTTGATTTTGCTTATTGAATGCTCAAATTGAAAAACTACTCCTACTTTGAATGCTAAAATTGGAGAGCACTATGCAAGGCGTATGCATATGATTAGTTGATAGCTTATAGGGTTTTTGTTTTCGCAGAAATCTAGGAGCCCCCCTCCATCATCCCCGCCGTCGTCCCCGTCATCGACCCCCTCCGACCTCGAGGTGAGACCAGCCAAATCCTTTTTTAGAAAGATAATTAAACGATATTTCGGGTTGACTTTAAGTCTGTCGAGTCTCCACCATATATGAGAGGACGAAGAAGCCCGACTGTTGTCGTGGGGGTCGTTTCTCCTTCTTCTCCGGGTGCTAGACCTTTGTTATGCACTAGGGGAAGGAGTAACGACCATCACCGATGGTCGCAAATGTCAGAGAGGAATCAGTGAGGGAGAGTTCCACCATATATATATGAGAGGACGAAGAATCCCGACTGTTGTCGTGGGAGTCGTTTCTCCTTCTTCTCCGGGTGCTAGACCTTTTTTATGCACTGGGGGAAGAAGGAGTAACGACCATCACCGACAGTCGCAAATGTCAGAGAGGAATCAGTGAGGGATAGTTCCACCATATATATATGAGAGGACGAAGAATCCCGACTGTTGCCGTGGGGTTCGCTTCTCCTTCGTTCCCGTGTGCTAGACATTTTGGTGTAATGCACTCGGGGACGAAGTGAGGAGCGACCATCACCGAGAGTCGAATATATACACCACATGAGCTGAGAGTTTTCAAGAAATGACTCGACAGACCGATAGTCAACCCGTAATGAATAATAATGATCTAATTTAGTTTTGTAGTACATATATTTAATTGTACAAGTTTAATCTTTGAATTATGAACGTAGGAAATGTCGTCATCAGACGACGAAAGTCTCCCGGGGAGTGCAGCTGGTGCCACGGCGATCGAGGTCTGTGCGGCAGGTCTCACCTGGACGATGATCGGCGCTTCAGCATTAAGCTCGAGGAGACCTTCGATGTTGAAACGGTACGCAACGACGACAAGTGTTTTTTCGTAATTAAGCATGACTACAACTATTTCAACGTGTAATTTTCATCTTTTACAATTCGAGTAGCTTATCCCATGCCATGCAAGACGCTATGTCCTGGAGAGGATAGATTTTGAAGACCATGAAAGTTTCGTAACAAAGAAAATTCACCTAAGGACTCATCATGATGTGGATTTTGAAGTAAAGCTGTACAATTCTAAGAGCGAAACCTATTTTGGTTGCAAAAAATGGGAAGCACTTTGCAAGATGTATGATTTTGATGAGGGTATGCTTGTCACCATGGATCTTGGTGATCCTGAAATCGAGCAAGACAATATGTACATTTGGGTCCTTGTTGATACGCCTCTAATTCTACCGTTATGTGAGTTTCTCAAATATAGTTAGTAGCTAATTTATATTGTTTATTTCAAAATAGTTGACAGTTTATTTCCATTGACAGCTTATTTTCATTCTTTAAAGAATGTGCGGGAGATGGTAGACAAAACCCACTACACCGATGGCTCCGAATTAACTTATAAGGAGAAAAATCATCTGGTCAGATTTTGTACTGATATTGAGAATTACAATATCTACAATCAAACTCCTCAACATTATGGTCAATACGTGCCACTAGTGCACGTGTTGAACTACGGTAACTATCATGGAGATACCCTGATAAGATTTTTTACTATTACGACATCCGTGCATCTTTTGCATACTTCTAAAACTAGTACATCATTGCTAACTATGAAGTTATTACTATCCATACCGGATTTCTCAAAGAAGTGGAAACATGCTAATCAAAAAATGGAAAAAATGTATGGACAGTCGTTAAGGAGGTTCTTGAAAGCAAAAGGAAGTGAAGTGTAAGAATTGGAGACAGGATGATCTCCATTCTCCATAATGGAGAGTCAAGGTCTATATTGTTTTATGTTATTTTACCTTAAAGAGGGTATTTAGGCCCTATCTAATACTGATGATCATGTGCTAAGAACAATTAAGTAGGGTTGGTTCGATGACAATCAGGATGATGATCGTATGACTTGTTATTAATAACGAGTAGAAGTTGTATGATGATGATTAGTAGGACTTGTTATTATGATGATGCATGATGCGAGCATGAAGAGTTATTATATATCTGTGGTTGAAATGAACATGGATTGGATTGAAGTGAAGGCAACATGCATGTGGTGCATGTCGAAAGTAGTACAATCCAAACTTGATCAAGTTAGGATTAGTATTACTTTCGACATGCATCACATGTTGCCTCACTTCATTCTAAGTCGTGTTTAGGCATAGCAGTAGCAGTAGCACGGAGATAAGAGAGGACACATCTCTCTATTAGCTATCTATACCAACCTAAATTAACCCCCAAAACCCTTAAGCCACCTCCTTTCAAAAAAAAACAGCCCCTGAAATGCTGACGCGTGGAAACTTATTGGTCCCGGTTGGTGCTACTAATCGGGACCAAAGGCCCTCGTGCCTGGGCTCGCCGAAGCGGCCACGTGGAGACCCATCTATCCCGGTTAGTATAAGAACCGGAACTAATGGCCTAGGGTATTAGTAACGACCATTTAGTCCCGATTCCCCAACCGGGACAGATGGGCTTTATGAACCGAGACAAATGGCCATTTTTCTACTAGTGGTTGCTTGACGGTTGAGGCGCATGTTGGGGGGAGGGGGGGGCTAGTGGTGTTGCTGACCGAAGAACATAGAGGCTGTTTGGTTTGTGACTAACTTTGCCAAAGATTGTCATAACTAAGATTAGGCAAGTTTGACCAACTTAGGTGAGTGTTTGGTTCAAGCCACACCTTAGTCAAGCCACACTTGTGCCCCACATGGCATATACACAAAAAGTGTGACAAGATTTCATTAGTCTTGCCAACTTATGGCTCTCATTTTAAAGAACTAATTTTAGACAAGTTTGACAAAAATGTGTGGCAAGGTATGAATAGAGCGGCAAACTTTTGGCCGATTGAATATGTTGTGTCACATCCTTTCAAACAATAGGGCATGCACGGAGAGGAATGAAAATCACTTGGTACTATAGTACGAATTTAAACGTTTTCATTTGCCATTTGATTACTATTACAAGGAAGAAAATAAGTCAGCCGTAGGTGCAACCGTGCAAGTACGGTGGCTAGTACTGGGTACTTTATTCCGAGAAGAGTATGGACGATGCCCGCACATGACCTACGCACGCGAGGACGGCGACCAAGACCAAGACCATGTGTCCATGTCAGTTTCTCATACGCCGCTGGCTCGGAAGAGCCTCATGAACCCAAAGGTGACGGACATGGCGGCCAGTCCGCCCACCACCACCCGCGCGCACGACCTCGCCACGGGGGCCCGCCCCAGCACGGCGCCCACGCATCCGAACGCGGCCAGCGCCAACGTCGCCACGACGACCACCACGGCGACCCGCAGGTTGTAGCCCACGATGAACCCGGCGGCCAGCAGCGGTAGGAGCGCCCCGACGGAGAAAGCCAGCGCTGAGGCCGCGGCGGCCTGTGCCGGGCTTGGCAGTGCCTTCTCCTCGTCGCCGCCACGCTTGCCGGCCTGGTCCAGCTCCGCGATCTCCACGTCGCGCTGGGAGCAGACGGACACGTACTCTCCGATGGCCATGCTGCAGGCCCCGGCCAGTAGTCCCGCGAACCCGGACACGACCATGGCGCGCGCGTCGGGCTTGACGGCGCTGACGCCGAGCATGAGGGAGGCCGTGGAGACCAGCCCGTCGTTGGCGCCCAGCACCGCCGCGCGGAGCCAGTTGGCGCGCCCGGCGAAGTCGATGGATGACTCGGAGACGGAGTCGTCCACGTCGCCACACATCACGGCCGGGTTCTCTGCGTCCGCCACGGCGGCCAGCTTGGTGTTGTTGACGGCCATGGCGACTGGGAGCTAGCGAGAAGGATGGAGATGGCAGTAGTGGTATTGTGCAGTGGCAGGCA
Organism: Triticum monococcum; assembly: GCA_034509565.1. Classification (NCBI taxonomy): domain Eukaryota; kingdom Viridiplantae; phylum Streptophyta; class Magnoliopsida; order Poales; family Poaceae; genus Triticum; species Triticum monococcum. The sequence continues at coordinate 722,182,928 of CM067842.1, forward strand.
GCAGTAGTGTGGAGGACACACGCTGCCCTGCCGTGTTTTTATACTGAACTTCAGGGAGGCACGAGGGTTGTCTGTGGGCATGCCGGTCTTCTTCTTTTTCTCCCCCGGTGCTGGGATTTCCAGCTTTCATGCCGCCATGGCTAGTGCGTACATGCAGCCACATCTTCTTTTTCCTCCGGTATTGCGCGCCCGTGGCCACCACGAGCACGCACATACATTAATCGGTCCATCGTGCTTGCTGAGTGTACATCATACCAAATGAGTCTACAACGACAAGCTAGGAGAATTAGGTCACTTGCTCCTACGCACAACAGAAACTATTATTAGATCGTCCGGCCCAATTCTTCAAACACTTGAAACGAGTGTTTGCCAATTTCATGCTGAATGTATACCATGGCTCTTACTTTTATTGTTAATGTTACGGGGAGGTAGGGTATAGCTATTCGTGTTTGCAAATATGTGTCACCACTCACTACTTGTTCTACAGTACGTACGTGTTCAATGAAACGGTGATGATGCTGACTAGTACTACCAAACTGAACGCCATGTATTGCATGCCGACGAATGCTGCCGAACTTGCATGCCGACAAACTTCAAGGATCACATCGATCGCTGACAAAAGAAAAGCTAAAGACCTTAGTTAGATTCGACGCGTTGCAACTGATCATTTCTAGTTTCCGTACGTGTGAAAGAAATTGCAATCGACGTATCTGAGCTCTGTATAATAGTACTCCTTAAGTAAAGAAATATAAAAGCGTTTAGATCACTATTTTTTTACAGTGGGAGAGGGAGTAAGAGTTTTTCAGCTAACCTGACATGACGTAGCCGATCTCCTTGTCAAGATGGAACCGTGTCATCTCAGGCTCCGGGCAGTGGGCTACCGTTCACTTCGGAAATGGAATTCCACCATGCAGCTGACAAAGGAAAAGGTGAAATTAGCAAGCACCTATATCTGTGATCGGTTGGAATGGCGTCTGGCTAGCTAAGCTAGCTAGCCATTAACCGCGACATCGTTGCTCGCCAACGAACCCACTTATTGGATCGTGAATCACCGAGCTAAAAATATCAAGGATATACTTCGCATTTCAATTCATAAAAATCAAGTATACATTGAACTGTCTGCATCTTCAACCACAGACGAAGACAGTTTATTTTTATTATCTTTAGGAAAGGGGGGAGCAAAGGGATGGCAAGTGCATGCATGTCCATCTCGTGGTAATTATTTGCGTTCCTATTTATCCAGACAAAAGAAGAAGAAAGGGCGGAAATTGCTTTTGGAGGCCGAGCTACATGAAGGCCTTCAAATGCAAAATTCAAAATTCATGAAAATTCATATTTTTACATTTTAAGAAATTCTAAAAAAATATAGACATACATAAAAACAAAAGGCACAAGTGGGTAGATTTTCATAACGAAATACGTTGAAATGAGGTGGCGCAAAAGTAAATAAATCTAGGGTTTTTTTGTCAAAGGATCAAATCTATTATAAAGATTCACCGGAAGTAGAAAACACTTCAAACATAATAAAAATTACATCGAGGTCCATGACCACCAAATGACCATTGCCGCTACCAGAACGACCGACGACGCGCCGCTGTCTGCGCTCCCATACCGGAGCCGGCCTAACCTTGTCGATGACAGCCGGTAAATCTTCGTGCATGTGCCCCTAAGGACCACCGCCTCGGAGCCGCAGTCGGCGCCGTTGAATTGGTCTGAAGAATTTGAGACCAAATATCGCCGTTGTGTACGCACCGCGAGAAACACAAACCTCGCCGCCCCGACGAGCTGGCTGGAATCTACGCAGGAGCTCCGTCTAATCACTCCGAGCGAACAAACTTGAGGAGAATCCGATGAAGAAGCGCCGTCATCCGTCCAAAGGCCACCCCCGCTAGAACTAAAACCCTACCTATCTACTAGCCGGAGGCGAGGCACCAGAAATCCCCTCCCTGCCATCAGCCTCTCGAGCGGCGGGTGAAGGGGAGGCGAATCCACGAACTCGCCGGGGAGATCGAGGGGAGGAAGGCTTTTCCTAGTCACCTTGCGTGGGGAGAAAGAAAAACAACTTTACAAATTAACACATGATACTATTCATTCTCCTAGATCATGAATTTTTTTCTTCTTTTTTGTACAGATCGCATTTTAATGTATTTCATCTTGAGATTTTACACACACACCTCACATCCTTGTTTACTTGTACAAATATTTTCAGGGTTTTTTAAAACTGAAAATTTTGAATTTTGAATTTTTCAAAAATTCAGCATACATGAAGGCCAAGATCCAAACGCCATACTCAAGAAAGAGACCTAAAAAATGAACGAATATATGGTGTGGATTGAGCGTAGCTCAGTCGGTTAAGTTACTTGTGGGACCGAGATCCAGTGACACTGGCCTCTGACCAGTCACGCCGTAACTAGCGGGAGGCCAACCATTGGATGGAGGATGTGCAGCCCAGAGCAGTACTGTAACAAAATCACTGCGGCCGGTACTGTATGTGAATCACTGTAGCTCGGGACTGTTCACGAGTCCATGTAGATGAGTCGCTGTAGCTCAGGTACTGTTCACGAAGACCCCATCCGTCGATCTTTGATCCAACAGTTTGAAGAGGGGGGCCAGGCACCGTACTGTTTACCAGTGACTTGTCCACAGCAAGTCACCGGATCTCATCAACCCGGGTTTAACTCATAAATTTGGCATGGGTGGTCACTTTTTTGTGGATCGATTCCATGATTTGATAGCTTAATTCTTTCGGTGGTAAGCGGTATTCATAAAAACATATATGAACACATAGTGCTCTATAGTTTGAAGTCTTGAAACAATACCTGTTAATTACTCGCAACACAATGCGCATTGTTAACGCTAATTAATGCCGGCCAAGATCATACTCCGAGGACAACACGGCCTTTGAGACCGAAGCGGCTCATGAACACATGCATGGTCATCACAGCTCATGGCTCTCGTGTTTAATTTTGAACGCGCTTCAACCCATGAGGTGGTATAGTACTTGCTGCAAATTTCACAAACCACAAACTATTAAGGTTGGTTTTGCGCAGAACACCTGCTATACAGGCTTGTTACACAAAACATCTGTTACAGTAAGCTCTAATATATCATTTGACTCGGTTGACATGATTCTTCACAAGTCAGTCCCATTTTGTAATGCCCTTCTCAGTGCTCTACGGTGGATAGATGCTAAGCATGCCACATAAATAAATAAAAAATGATATGGCGTAGTAATTAAGGAGGAAAGAGAGATCACTTTGATGACCCCAGAAAAAACCAATGTCAGGCACGTAAACCTAGGCAAACCACTTAAAAGAAAGAACTTGACAATGCATGAAAGACTTTAGGTGCTAAATCATTAAATAAAGTGAGCTTAAGGCTGCTGCCAATGCATGGGTGCTTAGATGGGGTGCTAAGCATATTAAATAGCTAAGCAACTATACTCCCCAATGCATAGGTGCTTAGCTTATGGTTGCTAACCTTGCTTCATTTAATGATTTAGCAACTAAAGCTCGTCATGTATTGGTGGACTTCCTTTTTTTAAATGTTTTGCCTAGATTCACGTGCTTAGCATTGTTTCTTCGTGGGGTCACCACACCCATCTCTCTCCTCTTAAATAACTTGCCACATCAGATTTTTTGCCTACATGAAAGGCTTAGCACATGAATTAATTTGCTAAGCTATTTAATGCACTTAGCACTTCTTCTAGTAAGCGCCTTTGCATTGGAAGAGGTCGACTGTCCATAGTGGGAGTAACTTCAAGAGTAACATACTTCCTCTGTCCATCAAAGAGTATACTTCCAACTTTCTTGGAAAGTCAATTTTTTTATGTTTGACTGTATTTATACAATAATACACCAATATTTATGCCGTCAAATTAGTAGCATTCGATTCATGATATAATGAGGGTGCTTGGATACGTTTTAGTCTCATGACTAAAAGTAGTGGGACTAAAACTTGCTAGCCTCACCCATGCTTAGATCCAAATACTAAAGAGACTAAAATTAAGTTATTGAGCATTTATTATGCTCCATACCCTCCAATTCAGAACTCGCATGTGTTAAAGGAGAGGAACTAAATGAGGAGAGAGAGGGCTAATACATATTTTAGTAGGTTTCCTATGACTAAAAAAATTTAGCCTCAAGACTAGTCCTAGCCTCTCTTTAATCAGGGGTGTTTGGAACTTTAGCCTCTAAAAGAGACTATTTTTAGTCAGACTAAAAATAGTCTCTTGAATCCAAGCACCCTCATAGTCTAGAATAATGTGTATGCTACTCTTGAAGTTACTCTCCACTATAGCTAGTCTAAATGCACACATGGCAATAATAAAAACTAACCACATTAGTCGGCCAACTAAAACTACCAATTGACGAAGTTGATCTTTGGTTGAAAATGGCAGAGCTAAACATCCCATGTATCAAGGGCACCAAACCAACGACTTGATCTTGGTCCCACCTCCCTTGCACATATATAGTATAAAAGGAAAATGACCCCTCCCATTGAAAATTAACAATCTCATACGGGAGGCCATGTCCTTCTCTAACACCCGATGCTAATAAGGTTCTAAAGGAGATGAAGGTCGTTTACCATCGCCAGCCACCACATGGTGCCAACGGTAACCCTACTGCCGTCAACATCTCCGCTGCCCACTCTCACACCCACAGACATGGGTCTCCTTCTAATGGCCTGAGTTGAATCTGGTCAATATCCACTTTCACACTATTTATATGTTCCAATCACGAGATTAAGATCATGTTCATGTTAATTCTAAAGATTTACGCTAGCACAAATACATACCAAAATCTGGTGCAAATGAGTTGCAATTGCCCCAGATCAACACTTGGTACATGTATGATCCAATTGACAAAATTCACAAGATTTTCAAAATGTACCCATTGGCTATTGAATTCTGGAATTCAATTTTTTGGTTCAATTTTTAAGGCTTTGAGAAAATGGATAAGTGATAAGAAAATCATACATGCGCCAACACGGGTCTTGAAATTTTTTAGCTCATCTCGGTTGGATGACTTATGTGATCCTCTTTTTGTCATGCATGTACTTACAGGTGGGGCCGATTCATCAGACTACTCACAGTGGGAGTAACATAGATGATAACATCATACTTATTTAGACAAAATAGATGATGTGGCATGTAATTAATGAAGAAAGAGAGGCATGTGGTAACATAGCTAGTTACAATAACATCACACATGCGAAGAAAAGATGAGTCTACAACCTAATAAATGAAGTGATGCATGACACAACACATATGTTACTACATCTGTTGGAGAAGGCAGTGCCTAGGAGGCGCTTAGGCACGCCTAGGCGCTAGGCAGTGGCCAAACGCCTCGCCTAGGACATAAATGAAGGTCTAGACAGGGCAAGCAAGGAATTATCTACCCAAGTAAGAAATCATGCCACATACCGCACTAATATGCAAAACGGGTTATATTCCAATGGCAGTAGATGGTAATCAACTTATTTATATGCCCTAAACTAATATCAACACCCATATAATAATCACAAAGAAACTACGAGTAAAAAATATATTACCGTCTAGGCTACGCCTAGGGCGCTTAGGCACTGCCTAGGCACTAGGCGAAGGCCAACTGCCTCGTCTACGCCTACCGCTTTTTCCAACCTTGTACTACCCACTGTGGAGGTAGTAACATAGACTAGTAACATATACATGTTACTACTCTAAGTTACTCCCCACTGTGACTAGTCTCAGAATTCATCTCAACCGAATCAAATGATGGATTAAAGCTAACTGCAATGAATCACACCAATAAATGGTAATTTATGCAACAAACCTTTAGAACCAGTAGTTGGTCGTTTAGGGGATCTTCAACGCCGACCCTCAAACCACCCTCAACCATCTGGACCATATAAAACACGATCCAGACGTGTTTTGTCATTCAACGCGGTCCTGCATTGGTCCGTTCGGAGACAAACTGAGGAAGGGGATTGCGGACGTCCGGACCGTTGCCATATCCGTGTCTAACTAATCTGGCAGCTGCCTGCATTTGGCGCAGAGCGGATGCGACCACGGCGGGCGGTGAAATATGTTTGCATCAGTATAACACATCAGTTAATGTTTCAAGTTTTTGACAGAACAACCAAGTTCAGATACCCTCAGCCGCCCGCGGCATATCTCGTTCCATATTTCCGATGTCTGCTCTGCTCCAGTTCCATCGAATCCAATCACAGATGTACTACAGTATATTGAAGCCACAATGTGTGCCGCAGTTCACTCGTGGCCGGACACGTAACCGACACTTAAACCAGGTTGTCAACTTCTCGCATCTTTGCCCATCTTGCGTGGCCATTAAGCTGTGACTGAACTGTGAACCCTCCAACATTTTCAATGCCTAGGTCTTCACTGAACGAGCAGCCAGCCCATGACTGAGCTTGTTTACATCCTCCTAGAATTTAAAGGCGTCGCCGAGCTCGATGCGATCGATCCGGCGGCATCGATCCTCATGTGCATTGACCCCGGTAATCCTGCGGCACCTTCTCAGTCGAGTCTGCACTGCATAAATCCTTCACTTGACCGTGGCTGGCCCCGCACACTACAGTCACTCACTTCACTAGCCAGGAGCCATGGCATTGGCTAGGGAGCGCCTCCTAGCCAGCCTATCGGCTCTTGCGCTGATGGTCGCCGCCTGCTGGGCTTCTCCGGTGGTCGGTGGTAACCCGGCAGACCAGCTGCAGATACTGTGGGGACAGACGCAGGTGCTCAACGACGGCAACGGCGACCAGACCATCGCGCTGATGCTGGACCACGCCATGGGGTCGGCCTTCAAGTCCAAGACCTCATACCTCTTTGCCCGGATCGACGTGGACATCAAGCTCATCCCCAGGAACTCCGCCGGCACCGTCACCACCATATATGTAAGTGAGATCATGCCATGTCCATCGTCTCGTCAAGTCGTCATCCATGCACGGCATGCACGAGTTCCTGGCAAAGTAATGGTACATATGCTGTGTGCTGTGGTGCAGATGATCTCGGAGAAGGACTGGAAGACCCACGACGAGATCGACCTCGAGTTCCTGGGCAACGCCACCGGCCAGCCCTACACCCTGCACACCAACATCTTCGCCAACGGCGAGGGAGGCAGGGAGGTGCAGTACCGCCTCTGGTTCGACCCCACCAAGGACTTCCACACCTACTCCATCGTCTGGAACACAGACGAGATCCTGTAAGCCTCGCCTTATTCTACACACCAGTACTCTGTTGGACATGTCTGAAACTCTGAATGCTTTCAAGTTTCCATGGCATTTACTGTATATTGCTGAAGGCATTGTCGGGATGGTCTGCAGGATCCTGGTGGACGGTGTGCCGATCCGGCAGTTCAAGAACCACTGGGACGCCGGGGTGCCCTTCCCGGTGTACCAGCCGATGCGGCTATTCGGCTGCCTGTGGGACGCAGACGACTGGGCCACGCAGGGCGGGCGCGTCAAGACCGACTGGTCGCAGGCGCCGTTCGTCGCCTACTTCCGGAACTACACCGCCTCCGGGTGCGTCCCGAGCGCCGGCGGCTCGTGGGCTTGCGGCCCGGACCCCTCCGGCTCCGGCGGCAGCAGCGGCTGGATGGACCGGGCACGGGGAGGAGGGCGGCTGGACGACGACGTGAAGCAGCAGCAGCAGCTGAGGGAGGTGCAGGGCAAGTACATGATCTACAATTACTGCACCGACAACAAGAGGTTCCCCGATGGCTTCCCGAAGGAGTGTGGGCTGCATTAGGATTTTTTATTTATTTTGTTTTGTTTGCGAGAGCATTAGGAATTATTATTGTTACTAGGATCAATAGAAGTGATTGTGATGATGGAGCTGGGTGGGAGATGTGTGTCTTGGCAAGAACATTATTTCATTCTTCTTTTGGGTATTTATATGAACGGGCAATTCAGAGTTTGATTTCTGGAGAAAGAAAAACGAAAGCAAAAGACCTAGCAGCCATTTCTGGTCATATACTGATTCCGTGAAAATTAAAGAGTATACACGTACGAATGCATGGTCATGAGTGTAAGCACGGTACTAACACAGAGTAAGCTATTCCATAGGAACCAGTAAACAAAATTCAGCACCGATCGAGATCTGCATCCATGGGAGTAAAGACGCCGCTACCTAGCTAGCCAGCACGATGCTTCCGAGTTCCGAGGCTAGTGTGATAATTTATCCAAGCGAAGGTTCTAAAGATGCCGCGATCTAGCTTAGCTAGCACGATTCTTCGGAGCTCAGTGTGGTACTCCCTCCGATCTCAAACGGTATCTAGCATTGAGATATGTCTAAATACATCCAGATAACTAATGTAGATTGAAGGGAGTAAAATTATTAAAGCAAAATCCAAGTGAAATCTTAGAGGGGCCCTCGCGTTCGTGCTGGGTGGTGGCTTCAGTACCTCGGCAATGGCTAAGAAGAACGGAGCAGGACAGGCCTTGGCAAGGATTGCCATTCATCTCGGATGACATAGCTACACATATCTTTGACAGCTTGGTGAATGTTAAGTTGGGAGATGGCAAAAAGGTATTGTTCTGCCGTGACCGATGGACTATTTTTTTTTGAAAAAGAAAACATGTTAATATCGCAAGATATCAATTACACCTAGCCTCTAAATGACAAGCGACATCCAAAATGCACACAGTCAAAGATAAGAATAGAAAAGAAAGAAAGAAAAAACAAAGGTCCTGCCACATGATCGACTTCTCTCAACAACTAGAGGCAAACCACCACCAAATACAGCACCCGAAAAATATAAAAGGTCTCCACAAACAACGCCTCCAAAAAGAAAACAGTGCACAAGCACCATCTTTGCCAGATCCAAGATCTTAGATTTTCATCCTAAAGAAGTCCGAACTCTCAAAACAATTCCTTCAGCAAGGCAATTGCCAGGTACAACCAATGAAAGTCAGACCTCACATTTTCACCCTGAAGGTCATGGATTGACAACCGAGGAGCACCACTAAAAATGAATTCCTATAGTGTTGCCGCCCTCACTTGACACTGTTGCTCTTGCTCCTGAGCGTTATCAAACTCCTGGCTGACTCCATCGCCTGGAAGGGTCCGTCCGCCTAACTGATCATCCGATCTCAGCCACCATGACCTTCTCCACACCTGTCTACACCATAGAAATCGAGAAGCCAACATGTCTTATGGTGTCAACAAAGAATGGAGGTTCGCGCCACGCCGTCGTGGAACCTCGTAGACTGATATGACGTGCACGACCGAATTCTATCAGATCCAAATATCTTGGGAAGGATCTCCGGCAGCAGTTTCGGAACACGTAGATGACCAGATCGAGAAGGACCGATCATGTAGGATGTTGCCATGATGTGAGAAGAGCAGGAGGACAACCACCATTGTTATCAAGGCAGCAGGCCCCCATGTCGCCCCAATCCAGATCGCTACCGCCTGCCTGCCAACGTGCGTCCATGGCCTGAAGCCTGCTGACCAGAGCCCCTGGCCGCATCAGCCGACGAAGGACACGGCCGAACGCGGGTTTGGGTTGAGCTCCACCAACCCACCCAGATCAGATCGAAGGGATCGGCAGCCAAAGCCATCGCTACAAGACGGGGCACACCACTAGGCGGAGCACCACACCACGCCTGTCACCGAGCAGCGCCACTGTCACAGCCTCGTAGCGAGCCGCCATCGGATCGGTGTCGCCGATGGAAGGCCCTGCTGCCGTCGGCACTGCTCGGGCTTCGCCTGGCAAAGACCCTCGGCTGTTGCGAGGCAGAGGGGCTGAAGGGGAGGCCCGGCAACTGACGGAAATAGGGTTCCCCAAGCCGCCACTGCGAGCAATGCGGGGGTAGGGCTGAGAATGTGTCTTCATGGATTGAGGCTGCTACCACTGGATAAATGGATGCACAAAGTAGGATGAATTGCATAAACCCACCATATTGACACTTATGTTTGCAGAAAACACTCTTCTACGAATTTCATCCAGAGACCACTGATTCCCGGCCTAATCTTTTGCAAAAAACATTGATCGGTCACTTTGGGCATTTTAACCTCGATTATGACATATGGGTCCGCAAAAGCTGGCATGGCGTAACTGTTGGTCCCAGAAGGCGTTAGACAAAGTGTGATATGAAATTACCAAATAGTTCTTGATATTTTTGCATAGGCGTCCTTCAATTAGAATAGGAAAATGCAATCAAGTCCTTAGCCGCCTCACCACCCGTAGCAGGCCATCGCCGAGCTCGGGCTCGAGGTTGTCGCCTGCCTTTAGCACTGGGAGGCGGCGTCCAGTGTTGCGGAACGTAGCAGAATTTTAAAATTTTCTACGCATCACCAAGATCAATCTATGGAGTCATCTAGCAACGAGGGAGAGAGGAGTGCATCTACATACCCTTGTAGATCACGAGCGGAAGCGTTCAAGAGAACGGGGTTGATGGAGTCGTACTCGACGTGATCCAAATCACCGAAGATCCTAGTGCCGAACGGACGGCACCTCCGCGTTCAACACACGTACGGAGCGAGGACGTCTCCCGCGCCTTGATCCAGCAAGGAGGAGGGAGAGGTTGAGAAAGAGAGCTCCAACAGCAGCACGACAGCGTGGTGGTGATGAAGCTTTAGTACTCCGTCAGGGCTTCGCCAAGCTCTTTATGGAGGAGGAGAGGTGTTGGGAGGGGGGAGGGGCTGCGCCTTGGATGTTCTGTGCAGCCCTCCCCTCACCCCTCTATTTATAGGGGAAGTGGGAAGGGGGCCGGCCCCCTCTAGATGAGATCTAGAGGGGGGGCGACCAAGCAAGGGGACGCCCCCCCTTAGGGTTTTCCCCCAACGCTAGGCGCATGGGCCCTAGGGGGTGTGGCGCCTCAGCCCACTTGGGCTGGTTCCCTTCTCCATACAGCCCATAAGGCTCTCCGGAAGAGGTGGACCCTCCTGGTGGACCCCTGGAACCCCTCCAGTGGCCCCGGTACAATACCGATATGCCCCCGAAACTTTCCGACGACCATATGACAACTTCCCATATATAAATCTTTACCTTCGGACCATTCCGGAACTCCTCGTGACGTCCGGGATCTCATCCGGGACACCGAACACAACATTCGGTAATCACATACAAGTCTTCCTAACAACCCTAGCGTCACGGAACCGTAAGTGTGTAGACCCTACGGGTTCGGGAGACATGCAGACATGACCGAGACGACTCTCCGGTCAATAACCAACAGCGGGATCTGGATACCCATGTTGGCTCCCACATGCTCCATGATGATCTCATCGGATGTGACGCCCCCGATTTGACCGTACACTAATCATGCACGCAAATGTGTACGATCAAGATTAAGGACTCACGGGTAGATATCACAACACAACTCTACAAATAAAATAAGTCATACAAGCATCATATTACAAGCCAAGGGCCTCGAGGGCTCGAATACAAGAGCTCGATCATAGACGAGTCAGCGGAAGCAACAATATCTATGTGCAGACATAAGTTAAACAAGTTTGCCTTAAGAAGGCTAGCGCAAACTGGGATACAGATCGAAAGAGGCGTAGGCCTCCTGCCTGGGATCCTCCTAACTACTCCTGGTCATCGTCAGCGGGCAGCACGTAGTAGTAGGCACCTCCGGTGTAGTAGGAGTCGTCGTCGAAGGTGGCGTCTGGCTCCAGGGCTCCAACATCTGGTTGCGACAACCAGGTAGAAGGGATAGGGGAAAAGAGGGAGAAAGCAACCGTGAGTACTCATTCAAAGTACTCGCAAGCAAGGAGCTACACTACATATGCATGGGTAAATGTGTAAAGGGCCATATCGGTGGACTGAACTGCAGAAAGCCAGAATAAGAGGGGGATAGCTAATCCTTTCGAAGACTACGCTTCTGGCAGCCTCCGTCTTGCAGCATGTAGAAGAGAGTAGACTGAAGACCTCCAAGTAGCATCGCATAGCATAATCCTACCCGACGATCCTCTCCTCGTCGCCCTGTTAGAGAGAGATCACCGGTTGTATCTGGCACTTGGAAGGGTGTGTTTTATTAAGTATCCGGTTCTAGTTGTCATAAGGTCAAGGTACAACTCCAAGTCGTCCTGTTACCGAAGATCACGGCTATTCGAATAGATTAACTTCCCTGCAGGGGTGCACCACATAACCCAACACGCTCGATCCCATTTGGCCGGACACACTTTTCTGGGTCATGCCCGGCCTCGGAAGATCAACACGTCGCAGCCCTATCTAGGCACAACAGAGAGGTCAGCACGCCGGTCTAAACCCTATGGCGCAGGGGTTTGGGCCCATCGCCCTTTGCACACCTGCACGTTGCGAACGCGGCCGGTGAGCAGACCTAGCAACCTCCATTACAAAGGAAGTTGCGTTACGCGGTCCAACCCGGCGCGCGCCACTCAGTCGCTGACGTCACGAAGGCTTCGGCTGATACCACGACGTTGAGTGCCCATAACTGTCCCCGTGTAGATGGTTAGTGCGTATAGGCCAGTAGCCAGACTCAGATCAAATACCAAGATCTCGTTAAGTGTGTTAAGTATCCGCGAACGCCGACCAGGGCCAGGCCCACCTCTCTCCTAGGTGGTCTCAACCTGCCCTGTCGCTCCGCCACAAAGTAACAGTCGGGGGCCGTCGGGAACCCAGGCCCACCGCTACCGGGATGGAGCCACCTGCCCCTTCAGCCCCCATCTCCGAACGGTATCACAAATAATATAACTGTGTAAAGTATATAGTATATGCCCGTGATCACCTCCCGAAGTGATCACGGCCCAGTAGTATAGCATGGCAGACGGACAAGAGTGTAGGGCCACTGATGGAACACTAGCATCCTATACTAAGCAGTAGGATAGTAGGTAATGGTAACAACAGTAGTAGCAAGGACAGGCTATGCATCAGGATAGGAATAACGGAAAGCAGTAACATGCTACACTACTCTAATGCAAGTAGTATAGAGAAGAGTAAGCGATATCTGGTGATCAAAGGGGGGGCTTGCCTGGTTGCTCTGGCAAAAGAGAGGGGTCGTCAACACCGTAGTCGTACTGGGTAGCAGCGGCGTCGGTCTCGGTGTCTAGCGAGAGAAGAGGGGGAAGAAACAATAAATATAATGCAAACAAATGCATGATGATACATGACATGTCAAAGCGTGATGCTAGGTGTGCCCTAACGCGGTATGAGGTGGTACCGGTGAAGGGGGAAGACATCCGGGAAAGTATTCCCGGTGTTTCGCGTTTTCGGGCAGAGGAGCCAGAGGGGGAAAGTTGCGAGTTCGATAGGTTAGGGAGGTGTGGCGGATGAACGGGTTGCGTATACAGAATCGTCTCGTCGTTCTGAGCAACTTTCATGTACAAAGTATTTTCATCTGAGCTACGGTTTATTTTATATGATTTTCTGAAGTTTTTAAATTAATTTTAGAATTTATTTAATTCAACATTATCCAGAATAGTGTTTGCTAACGTCATCATGATGTCAGCATGACATCAGCAGTCAACAGAGGTGTTGACTGGGTCGCTGACATGTGGGTCCCACTCGTCATACACTGTTTACTCTAATTAGGATTTAACTAATCTAATCACAGTTTAATTAACTCACAATACTTAATTAGGTTAACTAAACAAGATTAATTAAGTTAATTAATTCACTAATTAATTAATTGTTAATTAATTTTATTAAGTCATTTTTTCCTTTTTCTTTTCTTTTTTTTAACGTTCTGGGGCCGGGCCCCACATGTGTGTGTCCCATCGGGGCCTAAAGGGCGCGGGCGAGCGGGTGCGGGCGCCCGCCCGAACGGGGCGCGCGCAAGGCCGTGGCCGGCGATGGCCACCGGAGCGGCGGCGCGGCACCGGCAAGGGGAAGCAGGGGAGAGGCCAGGTGCAGTGGTGGCCGGCGGAGAGGCAGGGCTGCAAGGGCCACCGCAGGCGCGGCGGGCGCCAGCAGCGAAGAGCAGCGCCAGCCGGGGCTGGCGAGGGCAAGGCCCTATCCTGCAGGCGGGATGGTGCGGGCAACGACGAGCGTTGGGTGTGGGTGGCTCCGACGCGGCGATGGCCATCAACGCGAGCGCGGGAAGGGGCAAGTGGGCGCGACGCCGACGACAGGCCGCGGCGACGGGGAGAAGGGCGCGGTGAGCGCGCAACGGGCGCGGCCGGAGCGCGTCGACCACGCGCGGGGAGGACGGTGACCGTGGCTACCCAGGAGAGAGGGGGCGAAGGGGGACAGCGGCGCTCACTTGCGAGCAGGGAAGGGGGGGGCGACGGGGCGCGTTGGCGTCCGGTGAGGGAGAGGCGAGGCGGCATGTCCGGCGAGGGCGGCGCCGGGGTTGGGTGCCGGCGGCGTCCTGGCGCGGCGAGGGGGCATCGCCGAGTGCCCGATCCGATCTGGATCGGGAGGAAGCAGAGGGAGGAGTGGGGATCGTGTGGGGGGCGAGTGGGGGAGGGGTTGACCCGATCTAGATCACGGGGGGAGTGGGCGTTAAGGGGGGCGCCGGCTGGGCCAGGTGGGCTGGTAGGCCAGCTGGGCTAGTGGGCCGGGGGGAAGGTTCCCATTTTTTTGTTAGTTGTAGTTTTAGTTCTTTTATTTACTTATTTATTTATTTTAATTCATTTTAAAGTATTTAGGTATTTTCTAAAATTGTGTTTACTTCACCATAATTACCTATGCAATAATTTACACAATCCGAACGTTATTGCCTATCCGTTTGAAAACTTTTGATGTTTGCCTTTATCTTAAATTTGAATTTGAATCGGTTTTGAACTAACACGAGATTTAACAACAGTAACCGTGGTGACGTGGCATAATTAACGTGGGATTATTGTAGCCTAATTATCCGGGCGTCACAATTCTCCTCCACTACAAGAAATCTCGTCCCGAGATTTAAGAGGTAGTGAATGGGGGAAGTTTGGTTACGAATCTAGCGGGTCTTCTCAGTCTTGGTTGCTCTTCTCGAAGAGGTTGATCCATTACATTAATGTCTTCATTTCGCTGTTTCAGGTCATCATGATGAAGTCGTCATCCTTTCTTCGGGATCTTCATCGGACTTACGAAAAGATAAGAGGGGGAATACTCTATAAGGACGGATTCTAACATAATTGATCATCAGACGATTAACTCAAGGGGAGAAGCATAAGTATCTCTTGATTTGAAACTTAAGAAGTTATCGAGAGCAAAGTACGAAGGTACCATGAGAAGTTTCAAACGGATGGGCAATCGTTCGAGGTCTGAAACAACATGCGGAAGGGGTCCAGAGCAACAAGATTGAGTACTGCGTCTGTTTCCACAATAGATCACTTGGGACGGTGGCCCGTGAATTACATACGAGGCCACACGCGAGGAATAACTTTGGGGAACAGGGGTGTACATGAGAGTCAGGTTTCGATCCTGGGACCTGTGGGTTATGGGCCCACCAGGTGGTTTTTTTTCTTCTTTTTTTATAGGAACAGTGACATCTTGCCCGGTCATGATAGCAAGGCATGTCAGAGAGTACCATGTCAGTTATGTCGGCAACAACGTTGGTACCAAGGGAGAGGGACGAAGAGAACCATTTTCCTGCTCGTTGAACGAGGCGGACCAATAGGCAAGGTTCTCGTCCATCGGTGGCTACCAGAATGTCATCAACAATAGTAACAGGATCTTACAGACAGAGTGGTACAACAAGGTGCCTACCTAAGCAGGGAATTATCACTGCTTAGTTAAGTAGATTACAAGAATGGTTATTCAAACCAATGGAAAGTTAAATGTGATTATTGGATTAAACAGAACAATGGGAAGGAAAATGTGTTTAAACACGTATGTCAGGGGTATATCCTTCCCAAGGACAAGCAGAGCATGATATCCAGGACATGATATAATGTAGAAAAGCCTCTAGGTAAGAGGAGAGAAATTTCATGACATTATCCATACGGCGGTGTTTGGATAATTGAACAAGAAACATTTAGCATTGGGCTTCAAATGTTCTCGTTGATGAAGAGAGTACCACAGACATGCTTTGAGATAGCATTGACATGGTCTTCATTCAAAGGTCGGACTTAGGATATACAAGGGATTCAACAGGAACAATTTATAAAGAAAGTCATTCCATTTCCTCATGGAAGAATGGTTAACCTTGCAAAAAAATGAAACTAAAACATTAGGTCCTCCGGTCAGGTGTGCTAGGCATGACATCACCTTACCGGGTCATATAAGGACCAATGATATGACTCTTGAAAAATGTTCCAACCATCATATCTAACCGAGGTTCAGATCCGATTGGTGTCAGGATACCTCCGTCATTAGGATGCCTGAGAAGTAAAGGTGCAACACAAATTGTCGAGATGACAATGTGAGATTCTCAGGAAATGACTATGGAAGCAAGTTCCGAATCATGCGTTCATCATTAAACCAAGGAGAGGATGAGGAGGCGGCTGATAGGCTCAGCCACAAATCATCGAGATTTCCAGAGGATGGATTTCCACAATTATGTGAACAAGGAAATATTATTTGTCGGATCAAATGATATAATGATGTATGCTCAAGGGAGACATACACAACTGGACAATGATAGAAGGGTGCACCCAGGAATCTGGACTAGGTAGCACGATCAATGTTCGAATGATGATTCAATAAGCAATAGACTTAGAATGAAACTGTAGACCAATAACTTCAAAGCAATAGGGTTGCTAGAAGTTTAGAATTTACGCATCATAGACCATTTGTCGGTATTCCGGTTAGAAACAACACGGAGACCAAGAAATGAACGCAAAAGGCGAGCGATATTACTATATCAAGAATTCTCAAGAGGTGGTAAAATTAACACGACATTCTTGACATAAAAGGTGATAATAATCCAAGGTGGAACATAACATAAGCTGGGTAGCAAGGAGCTCCATAACATGATCAAGTTTGTGCCGGAGGGAGGGCAATAAAGATGCCGATGATAGCACAATTCATCGAGGGGCAAGGATAGCATTCCTCATCAAGAGCTCAATAGATATCCCGAAAGAAACCAAAAGGTTGACGATGATCACGATAACTTTTGTCGAGAGGCTCCATGAAGAAGCAATCGAACGGCGACTGCATCAAGCAGAGGGATTGTTGCAGCGAAAGATTATTGGATCCACAGATACATCACCAACTCTGAATCAAGCTTGTTCGAGGTGGAACGATAAGACGAGGAAATCGACGTAAGCTTAGCTCATCATCCCAAGTTGTGCTCCGGGATTAAGGACCAGGTAGCATAGTTAAAATTAGCATGATAGTGATGTAGCTGATCGGTTGGGAATGACATCAGCGAGTACAACTCGCAGGTAATAAGGATTACAAAGAGTAGTTGAACCATAGAGCGGACTCGATTCAGTTATCGGTGTTTCGAGTGACAAACAACTCAAAACCCGGAGAAAATTGAAATCATCGAGAAATAATAGTTGATGAAGAACTCGCAAGAAGATATGTAGTTCGGTGATATTCTCGAGATACCAGAGTGTAATACTCGACGGTAGAGCAGAGTAGACGGTGGACACGTGAATTGATCTGCAGAAGACAAGTACTTCATCTTGTCTGATAAATGGAATCAAAGGAAGAAATTATGGTCGGAACCACAATCATAAATGATCGAACCACAGATATAAGATGAACTTATAACAAGGGGGTAATTATTTTTTTACGAGCAGCTTCCATGATAAGTTATACATTGTGTCCATGGGCATGAACGCAAGGTTCAAGGTCGACTCCCACTTCTTCAATGTATAACCTTCCATTCACTTCTCGCTTTGATGAAGGCATTAGTGTTGAAAGTTTTACCTGGTGAAATACCAGATGAGTATGACTCGTGAAAACTTCCGAGTTCACACATATAAAAGGAAGGCATAGGTTCAACCCGTCAGGGTATCGTGGAAACATATACCACAAGCTTCAATAGTAAATACCACCAGCTCGAAAGCAGAGCATGGTTGGCCAAGCAGATGATACAATTTACCAAGGGTATTAGGTATCAGGTAAAGAACTCACAAGAATTTTGGTTGTGAAGGACATTGTCGGATAATAACCCGGCAATGGGTATGGCGGTCCACAACGGGGCTGATGTGAGTATCGGTACTCAATCAAAGGAAGAAGGAATGCCAATGCATCAGATTATAGAAACAACTGACTAATTCAAAGCTTAATGCAAAGAAATTTTATGATTTCCAAATCAAGGGATCAGAAGCAAGCATTCTGATCGAAAATGAATAAGTTCAACAGACTTGGAAGCACAAACGATCAAGGCATTGATTGGTCAAGAACCAGCTCATATCCAAATGACGTCTAAGCCGGAAGGATGAATCCTAGGATTCGACTGAGGAATGCGAGCATCCTCAACATATTGAATCAACGGACTTAAAATGATAAAGACAAGGGAGGCCAATAAGATTACGAAACTTATGGGATTAACCATAATGCAAGCAAGCGAGAATTTCAAGAGCAATAGGTTGCTCGGGATTTTCAGAAGATCGAATGATATTTTGAAGTCTTTGGCGAAACACCTGAACAACTGGGAATGAGCGGATACCCGATAAGTGCGAGAATTATCCGTAGGGGTGTATATGTGGATAATGAACTGCAAGGCAGTAGGCACAAAGTATTCTCAAAAAAATAGAGAGAATTTCTGAGGTATCTTGTAATAACAAGATTAACTGGGAATGAAGTTATGGACGACAAGTGTATGTAGCTTTCCATAGGGACTTATCGGTGGTATGGAATTGCAACGGCGAATGACACAAAGGTCTCGGGGAAACATCGAAGAGTATTGTCAGAATCTTCTGTTGCAGCAGGCGATCATCTGGCCTGAAGGGGCTCTCCGAGAGGAAGTAATTTTCGAGAACCTAAAGTTAGATTTTAGCAAAATCACTTAACCCGAATAGAAGAGAGTTCAGAGTCCCAGAGTAAAGGTCGAGGAGTAAAAAGATCCTACTACCACCCAAACAGCGATGTGTGCCCGTAAGACACACAGCCGTGTTAGTAAAAGTTTTTGCAATGTCTAGACTCGACTTCGGCCAAGGAGTGTGGAAGGGGGATTCCTACAGGCAGTCGGCTCTGATACCAACTTGTGACGCCCCCGATTTGACCGTACACTAATCATGCACGCAAATGTGTATGATCAAGATTAAGGACTCACGGGTAGATATCACAACACAACTCTACAAATAAAATAAGTCATACAAGCATCATATTACAAGCCAGGGGCCTTGAGGGCTCGAATACAAGAGCTCGATCATAGACGAGTCAGCGGAAGCAACAATATCTATGTACAGACATAAGTTAAACAAGTTTTCCTTAAGAAGGCTAGCACAAACTGGGATACAGATCGAAAGAGGAGCAGGCCTCCTGCCTGGGATCCTCCTAACTACTCCTGGTCGTCGTCAGCGGGCAGCACGTAGTAGTAGGCACCTCCGGTGTAGTAGGAGTCGTCGTCGAAGGTGGCGTCTGGCTCCTGGGCTCCAACATCTGGTTGCGACAACCAGGTAGAAGGGATAGGGGGAAAAGAGGGAGAAAGCAACCGTGAGTACTCATCCAAAGTACTCGCAAGCAAATAGCTACACTACATATGCATGGGTAAATGTGTAAAGGGCCATATCGGTGGACTGAACTGCAGAAAGCCAGAATAAGAGGGGGGTAGCTAATCCTTTCGAAGACTACGCTTCTGGCAGCCTCCGTCTTGCAGCATGTAGAAGAGAGTAGACTGAAGACCTCCAAGTAGCATCGCATAGCATAATCCTACCCGGCGATCCTCTCCTCGTCGCCCTGTTAGAGAGCGATCACCGGTTGTATCTGCCACTTGGAAGGGTGTGTTTTATTAAGTATCCGGTTCTAGTTGTCATAAGGTCAAGGTACAACTCCAAGTCGTCCTGTTACCGAAGATCACGGCTATTCGAATAGATTAACTTCCCTGCAGGGGTGCACCACATAACCCAACATGCTCGATCCCATTTGGCCGGACACACTTTTCTGGATCATGCCCGGCCTCGGAAGATCAACACGTCGCAGCCCTACCTAGGCACAACAAAGAGGTCAGCACGCCGGTCGAAACCCTATGGCGTAGGGGTCTGGGCCCATCGCCCTTTGCTCACCTGCACGTTGCGAACGCGGCCGGTGAGCAAACCTAGCAACCTCCATTACAAAGGAAGTTGCGTTACGCGGTCCAACCCGGCGCGCGCCACTCAGTCGCTGACGTCACGAAGGCTTCGGCTGATACCACGACGTTGAGTGCCCATAACTGTCCCCGCATAGATGGTTAGTGCGTATAGGCCAGTAGCCAGACTCAGATCAAATACCAAGATCTCGTTAAGTGTGTTAAGTATCCGCGAACGCCGACCAGGGCCAGGCCCACCTCTCTCCTAGGTGGTCTCAACCTGCCCTGTCGCTCCGCCACAAAGTAACAGTCGGGGGCCGTCGGGAACCCAGGCCCACCGCTACCGGGATGGAGCCACCTGCCCCTTCAGCCCCCATCTCCGAACAGTATCACAAATAATGTAACTGTGTAAAGTATATAGTATATGCCCGTGATCACCTCCCGAAGTGATCACGGCCCAGTAGTATAGCATGGCAGACGGACAAGAGTGTAGGGCCACTGATGGAACACTAGCATCCTATACTAAGCAGTAGGATAGTAGGTAATGGTAACAACAGTAGTAGCAAGGACAGGCTATGCATCAGGATAGGAATAACGGAAAGCAGTAACATGCTACACTACTCTAATGCAAGTAGTATAGAGAAGAGTAGGCGATATCTGGTGATCAAAGGGGGGGCTTGCCTGGTTGCTCTGGCAAAAGAGAGGGGTCGTCAACACCGTAGTCGTACTGGATAGCAGCGGCGTCGGTCTCGGTGTCTAGCGAGAGAAGAGGGGGAAGAAACTATAAATATAATGCAAACAAATGCATGATGATACATGGCATGTCAAAGCGTGATGCTAGGTGTGCCCTAACGCGGTATGAGGTGGTACCGGTGAAGGGGGAAGACATACGGGAAAGTATTCTCGGTGTTTCGCGTTTTCGGGCAGAGGAGCTGGAGGGGGAAAGTTGCGAGTTCGATAGGTTAGGGAGGTGTGGCGGACGAACGGGTTGCGTATACGGATTCGTCTCGTTGTTCTGAGCAACTTTCATGTACAAAGTATTTTCATCTGAGCTACGGTTTATTTTATATGATTTTCTAAAGTTTTTAAATTATTTTTAGAATTTATTTAATTCAACATTATCCAGAATAGTGTTTGCTAACGTCATCATGACGTCAGCATGACATCAGCAGTCAACAGAGGTGTTGACTGGGTCGCTGACATGTGGGTCCCACTCGTCATACACTGTTTACTCTAATTAGGATTTAACTAATCTAATCACAGTTTAATTAACTCACAATACTTAATTAGGTTAACTAAACAAGATTAATTAAGTTAATTAATTCACTAATTAATTATTAATTATTAATTAATTTTATTAAGTCATTTTTTCCTTTTTCTTTTCTTTTTTTTAACGTTCTGGGGCCGGGCCCCACATGTCTGTGTCCCATCGGGGCCTAGAGGGCGCGTGCGAGCGGGTGCGGGCGCCCGCCCGAACGGGGCGCGCGCAAGGCCGTGGCCGGCGATGGCCACCGGAGCGGCGGCGCGGCACCGGCAACGGGAAGCAGGGGCGAGGCCAGGTGCAGTGGTGGCCGGCGGAGAGGCAGGGCTGCAAGGGCCACCGCAGGCGCGGCGGGCGCCAGCCGGGGCTGGCGAGGGCAAGGCCCTATCCTGCAGGCGGGATGGTGCGGGCAACGACGAGCGTTGGGTGTGGGTGGCTCCGACGCGACGGTGGCCATCAACGCGAGCGCGGGAAGGGGCAAGTGGGCGCGACGCCGACGACAGGCCGCGGCGACGGGGAGAAGGGCGCGGTGAGCGTGCAACGGGCGCGGCCGGAGCGCGTCGACCACGCGCGGGGAGGACGATGGCCGTGGCTACCCAGGAGAGAGGGGGCGAAGGGGGACAGCGGCGCTCACTTGCGAGCAGGGAAGGGGGGCGACGGGGCGCGTTGGCGTCCGGTGAGGGAGAGGCGAGGCGGCGTGTCCGGCGAGGGCGGCGCCGGGGTTGGGTGCCGGCGACGGGGGCGTCTCGGGCAGCGGCGTCCTGGCGCGGCGAGGGGGCGTCGCCGAGTGCCCGATCCGATCTGGATCGGGAGGAAGCAGAGGGAGGAGTGGGGATCGTGTAGGGGCGAGTGGGGGAGGGGTTGACCCGATCTAGGTCACGGGGGGAGTGGGCGTTAAGGGGGGCGCCGGCTGGGCCAGGTGGGCTGGTCGGCCAGCTGGGCCAGTGGGCCGGGGGGGGAGGTTCCCATTTTTTTTGTTAGTTGTAGTTTTAGTTCTTTTATTTACTTATTTATTTATTTTAATTCATTTTAAAGTATTTAGGTATTTTCTAAAATTGTGTTTACTTCACCATAAGTACCTATGCAATAATTTACACAGTCCAAACATTATTGCCTATCCGTTTGAAAACTTTTGATGTTTGCCTTTATCTTAAATTTGAATTTGAATCGGTTATGAACTAACACGAGATTTAACAACAGTAACCGTGGTGACGTGGCATCGTTAACGTGAGATTACTGTAGCCCAATTATCCGGGCGTCACATCGGATGAACCACGATGTCGAGGATTCAATCAATCCGTATACAATTCCCTTTGTCAATCGGTACGTTACTTGCCCGAGACTCGATCGTCGGTATCCCAATACCTTGTTCAGTCTCGTTACCGGCAAGTCACTTTACTCGTACCGTAATGCATGATCCCGTGATCAACCACTTGATCATATTGAGCTCATTATGATGATGCATTACTGAGTGGGCCCAGAGATACCTCTTCGTCATACGGAGTGACAAATCCCAGTCTCGATTCGTGCCAACCCAACAGACACTTTCGGAGATACCTGTAATGTACCTTTATAGTCACCCAGTTATGTTGTGACGTTTGGCACACCCAAGGCACTCCTACCGTGTCCGGGAGTTGCACAATCTCATTGTCTAAGGAAATGATACTTGACATTCAGAAAAGCTACAGCAAACAAACTACACGATCTTTGAGCTATGCTTAGGATTGGGTCTTGTCCATCACATCATTCTCCTAATGATGTGATCCTGTTATCAATGACATCTAATGTTCATAGTCAGGAAACCATGACTATCCTTTGATCAATGAGCTAGTCAACTAGAGGCTCACTAGGGACGTGTTGTGGTCTATGTATTCACACATGTATTACGATTTCCGGATAACACAATTGTAGCATGAACAATAGACAATTATCATGAACAAAGAAATATAATAATAACCATTTTATTATTGCCTCTAGGGCATATTTCCAATAGTCTCCCACTTGCACTAGAGTCAATATTCTAGTTACATTGTGATGAATCGAACACCCATGCAGTTCTGGTGTTGATCATGTTTTGCTCTAGGGAGAGGTTTAGTCAACGGATCTGCTACATTCAGGTCCGTTTGTACTTTACAAATCTCTATGTCTCCATTTTGAACACTTTCACGAATGGAGTTGAAGCGACGCTTGATATGCCTGGTCTTCCTGTGAAACCTGGGCTCCTTGGCAAGGGCAATAGCTCCAGTGTTATCACAGAAGAGAGTCATGGGGCCCGATGCATTGGGTATGACTCCTAGGTCGGTAATGAACTCCTTCACCCAGACTACTTCTTGTGCTGCCTCCGAGGCTGCCATGTACTCCGCTTCACATGTAGATCCCGCCACAACACTTTGCTTGCAACTGCACCAGCTTACTGCCCCACCATTCAAAATATACACGTATCCGGTTTGTGATTTAGAGTCATCCAGATCTGTGTCGAAGCTAGCATCGACGTAACCCTTTACGATGAGCTCTTCCTCACCTCCATAAACGAGAAACATTTCCTTAGTCCTTTTCAGGTACTTCAGGATATTCTTGACCGCTGTCCAGTGTTCCATGTCGGGATTACTTTGGTACCTTCCTACCAAACTCATGGCAAGGTTTACATCAGGTCTGGTACACAGCATAGCATACATGATAGACCCTATGGCCGAGGCATAGGGGACGACACTCATCTTTTCTCTATCTTCTGTCGTGGTCGGGCATTGAGTCGTGCTCAATCTTGTACCTTGCAATACAGGCAAGAACCCCTTCTTTGACTGATCCATTTTGAACTTCTTCAATATCCTGTCAAGGTACGTACTCTGTGAAAGACCAATGAGGCGTCTCGATCTATCTCTATAGATCTTGATGCCTAATATATAAGCAGCTTCTCCAAGGTCCTTCATTGAAAAACACTTGTTCAAGTAGGCCTTTATGCTTTCCAAGAATTCTATATCATTTTCCATCAACAGTATGTCATCCACATACACTATGAGAAATGCTACAGAGCTCCCACTCACTTTCTTGTAAATGCAGGCTTCTCCATAAGTTTGCATAAACCCAAACGCTTTGATCATCTCATCAAAACGAATGTTCCAACTCCGAGATGCTTGCATCAGCCCATAAATCGAGCATTGGAGCTTGCACACCTTGTCAGCATTCTTAGGATCGACAAAACCTTCCGGCTGCATCATATACAATTCTTCCTTAAGGAAACCATTAAGGAATGCCGTTTTGACGTCCATTTGCCATATCTCATAATCATAGAATGCGGCAATTGCTAACATGATTCGGACGGACTTCAGCTTCGCTACGGGTGAGAAAGTCTCATCGTAGTCAACCCCTTGAACTTGTCGATAACCCTTAGCAACAAGCCGAGCTTTATAGATGGTCACATTACCATCCGCGTCTGTCTTCTTCTTAAAGATCCATTTATTTTCTATGGCTCGCCGATCAACGGGCAAGTCAGTCAAAGTCCATACTTCGTTTTCATACATGGATCCTATCTCGGATTTCATGCTTCCAGCCATTTGTCGGAATCCGGGCCCGCCATCGCTTCTTAATAGTTCGAAGGTTCATCGTTGTCTAACAACATGATTTCCAAGACAGGGTTGCCGTACCACTCTGGTACGGAACGTGTCCTTGTGGACCTACGAAGTTCAGTAGCAACTTGATCTGAAGTTTCATGATCATCAACTTCCTCTCTAGTTGGTGCAGGCACCTCAGGAACATTTTCTTGAGCTGCGCCACTTACCGGTTCAAGAGGTAATACTTCATCAAGTTCTACCTTCCTCCCACTTATTTCTTTCGAGAGAAACTCTTTCTCTAGAAAGTACCCATTCTTGGCAACAAAGATCTTGCCTTCGGATCTGAGGTAGAAGGTATACCCAACAGTTTCTTTAGGGTATCCTATGAAGACGCATTTTTCTGATTTGGGTTCGAGCTTTTCAGGTTGAAGTTTCTTGACATAAGCATCGCATCCCCAAACTTTTAGAAACGACAGCTTAGGTTTCTTCCCAAACCATAATTCATACGGTGTCGTCTCAATGGATTTCGACGGAGCCCTATTTAAAGTGAATGCGGCAGTCTCTAAATCGCCCCAAAATGATAGCGGTAAATCGGTAAGAGACATCATAGATCGCACCATATCTAATAGAGTGCGATTACGACGTTTGGACACACCATTACGCCGAGGTGTTCTAGGCGGCATGAGTTGTGAAACTATTCCGCATTTTCTTAAGTGTGTGCCAAATTCGTGACTTAGGTATTCTCCCCCATGATCTGATCGCAGGAACTTGATTTTTCTGTCACGTTGATTCTCAACCTCACTCTGAAATTCCTTGAACTTTTCAAAGGTCTCAGACTTGTGTTTCATTAAGTAGACATACCCATATCTACTCAAGTCATCAGTGAGGGTGAGAACATAACGATAGCCACCGCGAGCCTCAACACTCATTGGACCGCATAATCAGTATGTATGATTTCCAATAAGTTGGTTGCTCGCTCCATTGTTCCTGAGAACGGAGTCTTGGTCATTTTACCCATGAGGCATGGTTCGCACGTGTCAAATGATTCGTAATCAAGAGACTCTAAAAGTCCATCTGCATGGAGCTTCTTCATGCGTTTGACACCTATGTGACCAAGGCGGCAGTGCCACAAGTATGTGGGACTATCATTATCAACCTTACATCTTTTGGTATTCACACTATGAATATGTGTAGCATTACGCTCGAGATTCATTAAGAATAAACCATTCACCATCGGAGCATGACCATAAAGCATATCTCTCATATAAATAGAACAACCATTATTCTCGGATTTAAATGAGTAGCCATCTCGTATTTAAACGAGATCCTGATACAATGTTCATGCTCAAAGCTGGCACTAATTATTGAGGTTTAAAACCAATCTCGTAGGTAAATGTAGAGGCAGCGTGCCGACGGTGATCACATCGACCTTGGAACCATTCCCGACTCGCATCGTCACCTCGTCCTTCGCCAGTCTCCGCTTATTCCGCAGCTCCTGCTTTGAGTTACAAATGTGAGCAACCGCACCGGTATCAAATACCCAGGAGCTACTACGAGTACTGGTAAGGTACACATCAATTACATGTATATCACATATACCTTTCGTGATGCCGGCCTTTTTGTCCGCTAAGTATTTGGGGCAGTTCCGCTTCCAGTGACCACTTCCCTTGCAATAAAAACACTCAGTCTCGGGCTTGGGTCCATTCTTTGGCTTCTTCCCGGCAGCTTGCTTGCCGGGCGCGGCAACTCCCTTGCCGTCATTCTTGAAGTTCTTCTTACCCTTGCCTTTCTTGAACTTAGTGGTTTTATTCACCATCAACACTTGATGTTCCTTTTTGACTTCTACCTCTGCTGATTTCAGCATTGAAATACTTCAGGAATGGTCTTTTCCATCCCCTGCATATTGAAATTCATCACAAAGCTCTTGTAGCTTGGTGGAAGCGACTGAAGGATTCTGTCAATGACCGCGTCATCCGGGAGATTAACTCCCAGCTGAGTCAAGCGGTTATGCAACCCAGACATTTTGAGTATGTGCTCACTGACAGAACTATTTTTCTCCATCTTACAGCTGAAGAACTTGTCGGAGACTTCATATATCTCTCGACCCGGGCATGAGCTTGAAAAACCATTTTCAGCTCTTCGAACATCTCATATGCTCCGTGTCTCTCAAAACGCTTTTGGAGCCCCGGTTCTAAGCTGTAAAGCATGCCGCACTGAACGAGGGAGTAATCATCAGCACGTGTCTGCCAAGCGTTCATAACGTCTTGGTTCTGTGGGACGGGTGCGTCACCTAGCGGTGCTTCTAGGACATAATCTTTCTTGGCAGCTATGAGGATGATCCTCAGGTTCCGGACCCAGTCCGTATAGTTGCTGCCATCGTCTTTCAGCTTGGTTTTCTCTAGGAACACGTTGAAGTTGAGGACAACGTGGGCCATTTGATCTACAAGACATATTGTAAAGATTTTAGACTAAGTTCATGATAATTAAGTTCATCTAATCAATTATTCAATGAACTCCCACTCAGATACACATCCCTCCAGTCATCTAAGAATAACATGATCCGAGTTAACTAGGTCGTGTCCGATCATCACGTGAGACGGACTAGTCAACATCGGTGAACATCTTCATGTTCATCATATCTTCTATACGACTCATGCTCGACCTTTCGGTCTTCTGTGTTCTAAGGCCATGTCTGTACATGCTAGGCTCGTCAAGTCAACCTAAGTGTATTGCATGTGTAAATCTGGCTTACACCCGTTGTATTCGAACGTTAGAATCTATCACACCCGATCATCACGTGGTGCTTCGAAACAACGAACCTTCGCAACGGTATACAGTTAGGGGGAACACTTTCTTGAAATTATTACGAGGGATCATCTTATTTAAGCTACCATCGTTCTAAGCAAATAAGATGTAAAACAAGATAAACATCACATGCAATCAAATAGTGACATGATATGGCCAATATCATTTGCTCCTTTGATCTCCATCTTCGGGGCTCCATGATCATCGTTGTCACCGGCATGACACCATGATCTCCATCATCGTGTCTTCTTGAAGTTGTCACGTCAACTATTACTTCTACTACTATGGCTAACGGTTTAGCAATAAAGTAAAGTAATTACATGATGTTTATGTTGACACGCAGGTCATAAATAAATTAAGACAACTCCTATGGCTCCTGCCGGTTGTCATGCTCATCGACATGCAAGTCGTGATTCCTATTACAAGAACATGATCAATCTCATACATCACATATATCATTCATCATTCATCACAATCTTTGGCCATATCACATCACAAAACACTTGCTGCAAAAACAAGTTAGACGTCCTCTAATTGTTGTTGCAAGTTTTTACATGGCTGCTATAGGTTTCTAGCAAGAACGTTTCTTACCTACGCCAAAACCACAACGTGAATTGCCAATTTCTATTTACCCTTCATAAGGACCCTGTTCATCGAATCCGATCCGACTAAAGTGGGAGAGACAGACACCCGCCAGCCACCTTATGCAACTAGTGCATGTCAGTCGGTGGAACCGGTCTCACGTAAGCGTACGTGTAAGGTTGGTCCGGGCCGCTTCATCCCACGATGCCGCCGAATCAAGATAAGACTAGTAACGGCAAGAAAATTGACAATATCAACGCCCACAACTACTTTGTGTTCTACTCGTGCATAGTAACTACGAATAGACCTAGCTCATGATGCCACTGTTGGGGAACGTAGCAGAATTTTAAAATTTTCTACGCATCACCAAGATCAATCTATGGAGTCATCTAGCAAGGAGGGATAGAGGAGTGCATCTACATACCCTTGTAGATCACGAGCGGAAGCGTTCAAGAGAACGGGGTTGATGGAGTCGTACTCGACGTGACCCAAATCACCGAAGATCCTAGTGCCGAACGGACGGCACCTCCGCGTTCAACACACGTACGAAGCGAGGACGTCTCCCGCGCCTTGATCCAGCAAGGAGGAGGGAGAGGTTGAGGAAGAGAGCTCCAACAACAGCACGACGGCGTGGTGGTGTGAAGCTTCAGTACTCCGGCAGGGCTTCGCCAAGCTCTTTATGGAGGAGGAGAGGTGTTGGGGAGGGGAGGGGCTGCGCCTTGGATGTTCTGTGCAGCCCTCCCCTCACCCCTCTATTTATAGGGGAAGTGGGAAGGGGGCCGCCCCCTCTAGATGAGATCTAGAGGGGGGGCGGCGGCCAAGGGGAGGGGCCTTGCCCCCCAAGCAAGGGGGCGCCCCCACCCTTAGGGTTTTCCCCCAACCCTAGGCGCATAGGCCCTAGGGGGGTGTGGCGCCCCAGCCCACTTGGGCTGATTCCCTTCTCCATACAGCCCATAAGGCCCTCCGGAAGAGGTGGACCCTCCCGGTGGACCCCCAGAACCCCTTCGGTGGCCCCGGTACAATACCGATATGCCCCCGAAACTTTCCGGCGACCATATGACAACTTCCCATATATAAATCTTTACCTCCGGACCATTACGGAACTCCTCGTGACGTCCGGGATCTCATCCGGGACTCCGAACAACATTTAGTAATCACATACAAGTCTTCCTAACAACCCTAGCGTCACCGAACCTTAAGTGTGTAGACCCTACGGGTTCGGGAGACATGCAGACATGACCGAGACGACTCTCCGGTCAATAACCAACAGCGGGATCTGGATACCCATGTTGGCTCCCACATGCTCCACGATGATCTCATCGGATGAACCACGATGTCGAGGATTCAATCAATCCGTATACAATTCCCTTTGTCAATCGGTACGTTACTTGCCCGAGACTCGATCGTCGGTATCCCAATACCTTGTTCAGTCTCGTTACCGGCAAGTCACTTTACTCGTATCGTAATGCATGATCCCGTGGTCAACCACTTGATCATATTGAGCTCATTATGATGATGCATTACCGAGTGGGCCCAGAGATACCTCTCCGTCATATAGAGTGACAAATCCCAGTCTCGATTCGTGCCAACCCAACAGACACTTTCGGAGATACCTGTAATGTACCTTTATAGTCACCCAGTTACGTTGTGACGTTTGGCACACCCAAGGCACTCCTACCGTGTCCGGGAGTTGCACAATCTCATGGTCTAAGGAAATGATACTTGACATTCAGAAAAGCTACATCAAACAAACTACACGATCTTTGAGCTATGCTTAGGATTGGGTCTTGCCCATCACATCATTCTCCTAATGATGTGATCCCGTTATCAATGACATCTAATGTCCATAGTCAGGAAACCATGACTATCCTTTGATCAACGAGCTAGTCAACTAGAGGCTCACTAGGGACGTGTTGTGGTCTATGTATTCACACATGTATTACGATTTCCGGATAACACAATTGTAGCATGAACAATAGACAATTATTATGAACAAAGAAATATAATAATAACCATTTTATTATTGCCTCTAGGGCATATTTCCAACATCCAGGCCGTTGCCTCACACATCTCTGGCACCGAGAGCCGCCATCGGGATGCTGGCTACGATGCACTTTGTCAAGGACCTGCTGCTGAGCGGAGTTGGAAAAGGCGAAGAGGTGCTGGCGGCGACCCGAAGCGGCTGCTGGTCTTGGCCGGCAGAGGCCCGCGGTGGCTGGTGGTCTTGGCCAGCGGCGACAAGAACCCGAGCTGCTGCATGCGCTTCCTGTGTGGCATGGCCGCGGTGGATCTCGGCGAGGGTGGGCGGTGAGGCGCCCCTTAGGCAGATGTGGCGGATGCAGGGGCAGCCCGAGGTCGATGAGGTCTGCCAGAGCTGACGGTTTCCGGCTGCGGCGGACGGCTGAAGACCGGCGAGGCGGCGAGGATTTGGGGGTGGCTCATGTTGCGTGCTCCGGTGACACAACCTGTAGCAGTGGCAGAGAGAAGGTCACGGGAGGAGAGTAGGGGTGGCGTCGTGAGCAGGTCTACCGGCGGCGGGGTGGCACGCACGGGGGAGAGGGATGGATTGGTTGTTTTGTTTGTTCAGGAAGGAGCTTTTGACAACAACAAAAACTAACGACGTCTTGCCCGAACCATTGCACCACGTTATAAAAAAACAGACCCCACGTGTCATAATTGAGGTTAACATACCCAAAGCGACATGTCGGTGTTTTCTACAAAAGATTAAGCTCGGAATTAGTGCACCCCTGGTCCGGTGCTAAAAGATGTAGAAGGATGTCTCTTGCAAATCTAAACATCAATGTGGTGGTTTTTCATAAT
The DNA here is from genome assembly GCA_034509565.1 of Triticum monococcum. Lineage (NCBI taxonomy): Eukaryota > Viridiplantae > Streptophyta > Magnoliopsida > Poales > Poaceae > Triticum > Triticum monococcum. The sequence goes on from CM067842.1 coordinate 722,213,960, forward strand.
TCACTTCGTAACGGAAGAAATTGCACCCTTGGTCGTCCAATTGTCAGAAAAGAGCCTTCAACAAACTTACGGTGGCCAAGGCAACCAAAAATGCACGCTAGGTAGATGACATTTCGAAGCAGCTCTGCCCGCAGGGCCTCGATAAATACATCCTCTTCTGGTGCAAGTGCATCCACTGCGGACATGCAAGTGCATGCTACAATTGAAACTTAACTCTAAATTTTAATATGCTTGCAAGAGTTAATCGATCAATGTTTTTAATATGTTATGGATGTTTGTGGGACATGGTGTCACGCACATCCCTTATAAATAGTAAATTTGGAAAGAAAACATTAAAACAAAATTGAAATATTTTTTCATCGACTAGTATACTCGTGTATGAAGTTTCATGAGAAAAAATGACATTTGTGATATTCTAAACAAAAAATACAAAATCAAAGCTATATCCATAAACAATATTTAATAATAATAAGATAGATTGTATTTTCTTCACTAACAAATATGTAGAATGATCGTTATTTATAGTATTTTTAAAATTTACCATTCATGTGGATGTGTGTGGAACCATATTCATCCTCGTACTTTTTTGTACTATATGCTAACATGTTGGCGTGTAGTACCCGTTAGCAAAATGTGCTTGCTTCTGTACCCCCCCCCCCCCAACCATATAAGGGCGGTATGGTCATTTACCCACCTCCATATATGTGGCACGCATGAGCTATACCCGCAATTTACTTCCACCTGTTATAACCAAATAGGATAGTTGATTTGTTGTGCCTGGTTACTTCTTTTATTCTTCTTGTTGTTCATCGTCTTACACTTTCTTCTCTTTTAGGTTTATTTGGCCTTTTTTCTTTGGTTGAATTTATTTTTCTTTATTTCTTCACAGTACACACGCCCTCTCACCTGGCATTGCCCAATTTACTTTCCTTTTCTTTTTTACAACCTTTAAAAAATAACGACATTATGTCAGACTCGAACTCAGAACCACATTGTTCATAACCAAACGCGTTGACCACATGGGATACCTTAACTCCTATGTCTAAGTTCTTCTTTTTCCATCTTTTGTAGTGCATCAAATATGACGCTAAAAAGAAAGACTTTGGTTTTCCTTTTCAATCGGGCTGTTCTGGAGGTTCATTCTTCTATTTTTACTCAGGTTTTATATTCTTCTATTTTTATTTTCCTTTTCTTTTTCCATTTTTCTTTTTCTTTTCTTGGATTTTTTCAAATGCGTGATTTTTTTAAAAAAAATTAACACTTTTTCCAAATTTGCAATCTTTTTCAACACCATAATTTCTTGTAGTTTTTTGCTAACACTCTAGTGAACTTTTCCCAATTCCATGCACTTTTTCACTATATTTGCATCTTTCCTTGCAAAACCCATGAACTATTTTCAAATCTAGAAACTATTTTTCAAATTCCGGAATATTTTTCAGATTATAGATTTTTTTCCTAGAAAACCTGCGTCTTTTTCTATTTTTTACTTTTCATTTTTTTTCAATTTTTTCCAAAAAATCCCCATGCTTTTGGAAATGTGTCCAAAAGTTCAAGAAATGTTCGTTCTTTCAAACTCTATTCAAAACAACGAATATTCTTATTTTAGTAAATTGTACATAATTTCATAATAAAATGTATGTGTCTTCAAAAATTGCTAAGAATGACAAAACATGAACACTTATTTTTTTAAAGAGAAAAAATTTCATCACTAAAATTTCTTGGATTTTCAAACATCTTTTCAAAAAATCATAAAAATATGAACAAAAATTTGAAACCATTAAGTGTTTGAATTTCCCCAAACATTTTATGTATTTGTATGGAGTAGAGTTGAAAACAGGAACATTTTTAAAATGCGAAACAAATTTTGAAAGCATGTACATTATTTGAAAGTCCCCAAACAGTTTTTTGAATTTGTGAACTAGTATTAAAATAGGAACATTTTATGAATTTTATAACCAATTTTTAAAATATGGACATTTTTTGAATGGGTGAACTTTTTCAAAATCATGAGCGCTAGGCTGGCCCAAAAGGTGCCCGATGGGAGCGATGTTGTCGCCTTGTTAGGACAAGGCCTGAGCATTTATTCTTTTTTTTCCTTCTCTTTTTGTCATTAATTCATTTTTCTACCTTTTGAACTTTATTATTCTTTTATAAACCTGTCCTAAAGTTTGAAATATTTTTGGAATACGAAATAACAATTTTAAGTAAGTGTTTTAAATTCCTTTTTGCTTCAAATATATATTAAATTCTTTTGAAAAGAGATTTACTGTTTAAATCATGATTTTAAATACTTTGTTCCTTCAAACCTGACATTGATATCTACCACAGGCATGTCCACCTGCTTACAACTGGGGTAATTTCAAGAATGTTCAAAAAAAACACAGTGTTCAATCTAGGGTGTCTGGGAATGCCAAGTTGTTTGAGAGCACGTTATTTTTCGACATCCGTCAAGTGGCTTGAAAAAACTTCCATTTCCTTATGACCATTTGAAGATACCATGCCAAGTTGTTTTGGTTTTCTGCAAATTTTGCATTTTCTGAAGTTTTCGTGGTGATAAAAGGCAAAGACATGGCTGGATGTGTCATAACTTATATATGGTGTCGAAAATCGTTCAAACATAATATGGATGCCTACAATGGCATGCCCACCTACTTCCAAAAGTTGGAGTCATTTCAAGTATGTCCAAAAATACACCATGTTGAATGGAGGTTGTTGTTTCTCGACATCCTTGAAATGGCTCCAATTTTTTCCATGCCCTTGTGTGACTAATTCAAGGCACCATGCCAAGTTGTTTGAGTTTTTGATAATTTTTGCATTTTCTGGATTTGTTTTTGTATGTGTCGCAACTTGTATACAATGTCGAAAATCATTCAAACCTGACAAGAACGCCTACAATGGGCATGCCCACCCGCTGGAAAAATATGGAGTCGTGTCAAGGTTGTCCAAACATACACCATGTTGAACGGAGGGTGTTCGGGTAGGCGAGAAGTCTCCATCTGAGAGCACGTTGTTTAACGACATCCTTCAAATGGCCTCATTTTTTTCCATTTCCTTGCACGACCAATTGAAGACACCATGCTAACTTTTGGGGTTTTTAATAAGTTTTTATTTTCTAGAGTTTTCCTGTAAAAAAGGAAGATAAATGGCCAGACGTGCCGCAACATGCATACGGTGTTGGTAATCGTTCAAACTTGGCATGGATTCTACCATGGGCATGTCCATCTTCCTCCAAAAGTTGGTCTCATTTCAAGGATGTGCAAAACTATACAATGTTCAATGGAGGGTGTTTAAGTAGGCAAGATGTATCTGTTTGGTAGCATCTCATTTCTCGCCATCCCTTAAATGGCCTTAATTTTTTTTCATTGGCTTGTATAACTAATTCAAGGCACCATACTAAGTTGTTTGAGTTTTCGACAAGTTTTGCATTTCGAGGAGTTTCCTTCGTAAAAAAATGACGATAAATGGTTGGACATGTTGCAACTTGCACATGATATCAAAGGTCGTTCAAACCACGCATGGATGCCTACCATTGCATGCCCACCCGCTTGCAAAAGTTTGGGTCAATTTAAGGATGTCCAAAAATAGACCATGTGCAACGGATGGTGTTTGGGTAGGGCGAGAAGGATCCGTTTGAAAGCACGTTGTTTTTCAACATCCGTCAAATGACCCCAAAATTTCCCCAACTGCTTCTATGACCAAACTTTTGCATTTTCTGGATTTTTCTCGATGAAAAATTATCGATAAATGGTTGAGCGTGTCGTAACATGTGAATGGAGTCGGTTGTCGTTCAAACTTGGCATGGATGTCTCATATGTCCGAGCCAAGTTACTACAAGAAGTTAAGATCATTTACCCATAGTCCAAAAAACCACCATTTGAGAAGAGTGTGCTAGACAAGGGCAGGCGGGTGCATCCGGGAGCTTCTCATTTTTTTTCTAACTTGAATGCTTCTGTTATTTACAATTTTTGTCATTATCAATCAACATGAACATATTCTTATATCCTAACCATTACTTGAAATTTGTTAATAATTTTCGAATTTTGGATTGTGTATGAATTTTTTATTTGTTTGAACACCTTTTTCCAAAATTGTTAAAAAAATCCCAATAATTGATGATGAACACAAATTGCAAACCACATACTTTTCTAAAAAATTATCAACTTTTTCGAAACACAAACATTGCTTCACTTTGTGAACACAAAATTCAAAAACTGGAACATTTTTTAAATTCCAGAATAGTTTTTAAATTTTAAACAATATTTGAAAACAAAAACATTTTCTAGTATTCCAAACAATATTTCAAAATTTTAAAAATGTTTCAAAAAGAATAATAAAGTGCGAAGACAAATGAATGAACAAAAAAAAGGGAAACTGTCGCTGTAGCGAGTGGTGCTAAGGATCCAAGCGGACAAGCCCACGCCAAGTAGCGAGTGGAGGAGCTCTGTGCATGCAACATGGGCTGACCCGGCCACGAAGGCCCAAACCTGCGCGAGCCTTTCAATCACGTGTACGCCCAGCCGCCCATAGCGCTCAATTTAGTCTCACCCCACGGAGCAACGAATATGTGGGTAGAGAGCTCTGCTATATAATGCGCGAGTATCATAATATAAAGCATTACATTTGACGAGTTTGCCCGTTCTAAATTGAACGCCGAACCGAGTAAGCCAATTAACCAAACTATGGGTTAGCTGCTTTTGTCTGTTCATTTCGGTTTATGGTTTTGCTAACCAAAATTTAAAATAAACGGAATGGTAAAAACCGAGTTTTCGGTTTCAACTGCCCACCATAAGAATAAAGAAAACTTCACGGTTTGAAAAAAGTATGACAAAAGAATTCATGAAATTGAAAATATTAATTGACTTAAAAAAATCAAGAATTTGACAAAAAAAAGTCACTAATTGGGAAAAAGTTCGTGAAATTGAAAAAAACATCTATTTACGAAATGTTTATGAATTTGACAAAAAAGATCATGAATTTGATTTATTTTTGCAAAAACTAAAAACATTCATTCATTTAAGAAAAGCACGCATTTAAAATATAAGTTCACAGATTTGGAAAAAGTTCATGAATTTAAGAAAATATTCACAAATTTTAGCAAATGAAAAAAGGATAAAAATAAGAAGAAACAAATAAAAATAAAAAACTGAAGAAAAAAAGCCAAACAATAGCTTAAAAAAGGAAGAAAACCAGATTGAAAAGATGCACAACAAGAAGAATAAAAGAAGGAATTAGACAAAGCAAGTTAATTAGCTGTCCTAATTGGTTATAGCGGGTGGAGGTAATCCAAGATGTTTGGGGTTCGAATCCGACCCTGGCCCAAGACCCAAGCTACGCCCGCCATTGGCAAGGAGAAAGGAACGTCCGGTGTGGCCCAGATGTACTGTGCCCTTCTTGTGCTCGCCTGCTATTTGAGATCCATCGGCGTCAGCACGAGCGACAGAGAGAAACAACGGCGAAGATGATGGCCGTCGAAACCATACTCCCGCGCGCGCACGAGCGCTTGACCAACTCTCCCGTTCTAAATTATTTGACCGCTGTCCCACTCGCAGTGGCTCCGGCGGACCGGTCAAACGCCGCAACTTGCTGCTGCCTCTCTACCTTCAGCCGCTACCACCAACCTGAGAATACTTCTCCCCTCCAAAATCTGAGCCCCAGTCTTTGTTTTCTACTCCTATATAAACGCCCCCAAAAGCCAGGAGCCCAGGATAGACAGACAGACACAACCTGCGACTAGAGCATACGTACTCCTTTTCGGCGAGCACAAGTCGTCAGCAAATCAAGGACAGAGCCACCCGCACGTACGTGCTCGATCAAGCAAGATCATCATCCATGGCCGACAATGGCGTCAAGGTGACCTACATCGAGACGCAGTTCGTCACCTCCGACGCCGCGGGCTTCAAGTCCCTCGTGCAGCGCCTCACCGGCAAGTCCGCCGAAGCCGCGGCACCTCCGCTCCACCGGCCGCGCCCCAGCCGCCCAGCCGCCGAGAGGAGGAACGCTGCCGCCGGAGCACGAAGCCATTTCATGCCCGCCACCGCGGGCGCGGCCGGTACAGCCGGGAACGACGTGCGGGCTGCCAACGCCAACGCCGGCGCCGCGCAGCAAACGTTTCCGGACGAGCTGTACGGGCTCTGCGATTACTCGGAGCTGTTCTGCACGGGCGACCGGCGCCATGGCGGCAGTTACAGTGATTTTCTCTATTGAAGTGTAAATATACAAAATACTCCCTGGTTACGACGTCGGTAAATTCAATTCATTTTTTAATGCTCTGTATTTCTGCCTGTTCTCTCTATTAGCATCAGCATCCCAATTTGGGAAATTGCAAATGTAAGGAACTACTCCTGTCACAGATGATTTATTTGCATTGCGTTCCTGTCAGAGCATCTCCAACAGAAGCGATATATAAGCGTCGCGCGGTATAAAAACTGTTTTTAGCACATGCGGATCCGGTTTGGAATCTTCGGTCGTATAAAAAGTGCGCGCGCTATAACTAATGCAGCGCGCGCAACATATTTAGTGCGCCCGGTCGCGCGCGCTGCAAACTCTGGACTGCTATAGATGAGACCGCTTGATTGGGACCGTTGGACTCGCGCGCGCAGCATATTTTGCAGCGCTTGTTGGAGCAAACGTCTTCTAGCGTTCTAAAAAATTTTACTTATACGCTGTAAACCTGTTTTTTGGCGCCATTGAGCGACTGTTGGAAATGCTCTCACAGCTTTTTATGATTTGGACGTGTTCGGTTATTGTATACGGATGAGTTGGTTGTATGCATCTCCGATGCAGAGACGTGGCAACGAAAGCGTCCATTCATGAAATGAAAATGACGTTTTGCAACTTCTGGGAGTTGTGCCCCTTTTCCAAGAAAATGGGAGTAAAAACATCATTTTCTTTTGAAAAGGGATGATCCTCAGCCCCTGCACCATTTTGGTGCACACCGTCATTCATATTTAAATGGTAAATATCAAAGGCCCAATCACAACCGCCCGATAATAGAATCACTGGCTTATCAACCAGACCGATTGATATATCACGTGTTACCGTCTCCCAACATCCGGTAGCAATAGATAGCACGGGTGTGACCCGCAGAAGATAATCTCCAAAAGAATTAGAGTTGATGTCTGTAGTAAATTGTAATCTATACGGTAATTTCAAATTTGGACATACTTCAGCCAACCAACTCCAAACATATTTGGTGTACTAGTTGTTGATCGAGTCAATTACACCACTGGTGTCACAACTTGGCGTGAAAAGTCAGTTTAGTGCTAACTTGCAGCATACATTAAACTGATGGCACAACTTGCTTTGACGTGCATATACGATGCAAATCACGTTTCTATACAAACACAGTGCTGATTAAGCACGCCAACGTGGCATGGGCCTGCTGTCAGGGACAGCGTGACGAGGAGGTGTGCCTGCTTATCTTGCAAAAATAAAAAAACTCAGATTTTTTTTCATTTTTCTCACAGATGGAGCTGTACGGGGTCATCTGTCAGCAACCCACATCATTTTGCAAAAACTGTCGCCAATGGGATTCGATCCCGTGACTTGCAGGAGCAAATGCCACACCAGTAAAATCGTCAACGTTCCTTATGATAAAGTTGATACGTAACATGTATAAACTTTCTATCTTAAGAGGAATGGAGTCACAGCAGCCCATTTTGCACTGTTATTTAAGAAAACTTTATAAATACATGGATCTTGTAACCCTGTGCTACAAATAAAATAATTTCAAAGTAACAATGAACACTTTTATATATTACATAAATATTTTTAATTATATAGATAGTTTTAAATAATAATTGAATATTTTTTATAACATAATATTATTCTATATTATTATTATTATTTATCACATAAGAATATAATTTACATATATTTTATAAATTCCTACAAAAAGTAACACGGCTGGGTGGTGCGGTGGCCACTCACACCTGATGTCCAGATATGCCGCTTCGAATCCCAGCCAACTATTTTTATACTATACGTGTAAAAAAATACACTATACGGATATATGTTTTTTAAAGCATGAACACTTCCATATACTACATGAATAGTTTGTTAAACTGTGAATATTTAAAATTTATATAAGAATTTATGAAAATATATAGAAAACTAAAAACTTTCTTAAAGCATGAATACTTTTATATACTTACATGATTTCTTTTAAACTGTGAACATTTTTAAACTTATATAAGCATTCACTGAAATATACTTCCTCCATTCCAAAATATAGTGCGTCATCGGTTCCAGTGCTTCAAGTTTGACCGTAAATTGGACCAACGAGCCCAACTACGGCGGGAGAAAAAAATTAAAATTGAAAACTTCTTTCGAATACGAATTCATTAGTATAATTTTTGCTCCCATCGCAGTCAGTCTTGTTAGTTCAATTTATGGTCAAAGTCGAATCTCGGATAGCGCGGGCGCACTATATTTTTGAACGGAGGGAGTATAAAAAATAAACACTTTCTGAAAGCATTAACACATTTGTATATTAAATTAATATTTCTTTAAAACTGTAACCAAAATTAAACTTATACAAGCATTTGTTGAATATATGTTTTTATTCAATATGCAAATTATTACATGAACAGTTTTTTATCTATAAATTAATTATTATTTGGATAATGTTAATTTAATACATGATTATTTTATAATTTAATTTAATTGATTAATATGTATATTATTTATAACGCACAATTATAACTTACATATATCCTATAAATTCGTAAAAGAACAGTGTAAAATGGGTTGCAGGGACTGTAGCCTGCATGATATTCAAAGAATATATAGGGGCAGCATCCAGTTGTTAGAGCATCTCCAACACGCGCTCAAAAAGAGCTCTGCGCGTTAAAAATTCGTTTTTTGGGCGCCGAACAGCTCTAACAGATGCTGTAAAATACTGCGCGCGCTATAAAGTTTTGGACACACGCTGAAAAACGCTATCGCGTATAGCATATTTTGGGCTCCGGATTGTGCGCTTCACAATTTGCATTGCGAGCTTTTTTGGGCGCGCGTTTTTGGGCGTCTACTAAAGCAATGTTAGTCCTGACGCATTAAAAATGTTATACTGGTGCGCTATAACTTTTATTGAGCGTGAAATTTTTATGCGCCTATTGAAGATGCTCTTACATGAATTTTTCCTCGCTTAGGCGGTAAAGGCGCGCGCAGCTATGAGCTACAGGACAGCGGTTTGAATCCTTGCCGGTGCCATTTTTTCAATTATTTTTGAGACGCTCACAAGTGGAACCTTACGGCCGTGGCAAGAGCTTTTTGGTGAGGAAAAAGTTCCGAGGTCTTTTTTGTGCAAAATAGCAGGCCACACGTCATGTTTGCCTCGCTGGGCCCCAGGCCACATTGGCGCGCCTGATCAACACCTTCTTCACATAGAAACGTAATTTGCACCGTATATGCGCGCGAAAGCCAAGTTATGGCACCAGTTCAATGTATGCCACAAGTTTTAGTACTAAACTGACTTTTCACGCCAAGTTGTGGCACCAGTAGTGTAATTGACTCTTGCTGATCATCATAGATTAAAAGCTACATGAACAACCGGCAAGTGAGTTTAATGGTTGGCGTGGGGGAAGACAAAAGAATGTTGATTTGTTTCCTCCTAGTCACAGAAACACCACTTCTTACTGCTTGCGCTTTTCAAGTCATCATTTATGAGTACAACACCATGATCTAGAAACAGTATAATCGTTTTTATCTTATGTGGGGGTTTTGTCTTTCAAATGCGGTTATTTCGGAGGGCTGGTCCAACGTTCATCTAAGTTGCACCGATACAGATATATGTGTCAGTATCGAGATGATGTGTATAAAAATGCATTTTTGAAGCATTAAAATGAGGATACGTTTGACTACTTTTGAGTATGTATTTAATTTGTGTGGTCCATTCTCTTATATCATCATACTCTTGATTTCAACAAAAGCCAATAAGGCTAGTCATAGTAGGGGTAACTTAGGTAGTAACTTAACACATCCCAAAATAATTTTCCTTATGTGGCAAGTATTTAATAAGAAAAAATGTGCTTGTGGTATACTATGTTACTGTAACATAGCGCTTCCCGAGGCAAACTGAGTCTATGAGCTAACAAATGAAGCAATTTATGACACTACTATTATGTTACTTTGTACTATAGAGGTAGTAACTTAGACTAGTGTCATATGCATGACACTGATATAAGTTACTTCTCACTATGACCAGCCTAACTAATAGCCAAACCGCAACATCGAATTTGACTGAGCCAGGTCGTATCAAGGAAGGATCAAAGGAGTATTGAAAACACATCCACATTAATTTTATTGCATATATTCATCACTACTTTATTGCCACGTATGAGGAAATACCGAACTAATAATATTGATATCGGATATAAATACGATGGTTGTTGATTATGGGTGTTTTTGAGGTGTTCATGAGATTCACATACATGAATTTAACCAAGAAATAAACTACAAGTGTTCTGCCAACGGAATACATTTGAATCTCTAGTTAGGTTGACCGTCATCCACATGCTTACCAGGTGGAGCCAAACAACTCAAAACTAAGCTTTCTATTCGGTAAGTACTCTGAACTTGTAGTAGTCTGAATTTTGATAAGGTCCCTAAATTGCAGCAAAAAAAAAGAGATAAGATCCCTAAATACAACCTACCACCGACAGATTGAATTCTGTCAAATTTTGACCTTCCCAATCAGAAATTTGCCATTTGGAACGCCCATGTGGATAAATATAGCTTGTGTCCACATTAAATTCTGTCATATTTTGATCTCACCAATGCATGAAAGAGCAAGGGTCATGCATGTGGCATTGATATGCTCGTTATTGATGTGAAGCACGGCAAACAGGAAAGAAGTGAGTAGCATTGCAAGTCAGGCAACTACTAGCAGCAAAATTTGCATGAGGAATCCAATATCTCCTACTACAATCTGCAAGGTGCCTATGAATCCGACTAACATCCGTGCAAAATCAGGCGCCCATGCCGCCACGGGATGCTCAGCTCCGGCGCGCGGGGCACGTGCACGCCCCGACGCCGCTCCTCCGGTACGGATGATGGCAGCGGGACCGCGACGACGTGCGCGAACCAGCGTCAGCCGGCACCGGCGGCGACGGAGGAGACGCGCAGGGGACGCGGACAGGGTATGCCGCCGCGCGCTGGGGACGCGCCGGGGGCGTGTGCTGCGGGGACGCTGCGCGCCTCCACGGAGCAGTCGGCACGTACTCCGGCGAGGCCGCGCGCCTCGAGGAGGCCGAGGGGGAGTAATCCGGTGACGGCGAGCGCCGCAGAGGAGATGTCGACGCGGCGTAGTCCGACGAAGGAGGTCGCTGCTCCAGAGGTGTCGACGGGGTGTCGTCGGCGGGGAACACCGCCAGCGCGCGCCTCCAGTGGTCAGCCAACGGCATATACTCCGGCGACGCCACGCGGCACGGCGAGGTAGGAGGGGAGTAATCCGGCGACGACGAGCTCTGCCGCCCAGGCGCCGACAACCGGGTGTGCTGGCTGGCCGCCGCGCGCCCGCGCCACCAGGGAGTCGACGGGACGTACTCCGGGGACTCCGCGCGCCACGGGGAGGTCGACGGCGCGTAATCCGGTGACGCCGCGCGCCTCCAGTGGTCAGCCGACGGCATATACTCCGGAGACGCCACGCGGCACGGCGAGGTGGACGGGGAGTAATCGGGCGACGACGAGGACGAGCTCTGCCGCCCACCTGCCGACGACCGGGTGCGGTGGCTGGCCGTGACCGTCACGCGCCCGCGCCACCAGGGAGTCGACGGGACGTACTCCGGCGACTCCGCGCGCCACGGGGAGGTCGGAGGCGCGAGGTCAAGCGACGCCGCTCGCCACTGATGGCACGACGGCACGTACTCCGGCGACCCCGGGCGGGGCGGGTAGTCCGGCGACGACGGGGATCTCTCGCGGCCGAAGACGGGGAATGGATCCATCGGGGAAGGGGTGGGTAGTCTACGGAGAGACGCCGCGGAAGTCGCCGGCGGGCGCCGGATCCAGAGAGGGTTGCGTGAGAGCGTGGCGGTCAAGAATCCGAGACGGCGGAGGCCACTCGCGAGAATTTCTAGGGGCGATGTCGCGTGGATAGCAAGTCCGCGGCTCTGCGCTGGCCTCGAGTTTAAAAGCTTGCTCGAATTGGCTTCGGCTGTGGCTAGTGCTCAGATCGGTTCATCTGCGAGTGGGCCAGACTGGCATACGGTCCACTCACCCGTTCCTCTGAGCGTGGGCCAGGCTGCCGTACGGGTCCAAGGACCAGGCTCGCTGTATAAATCATGAGGGCACTTTTTTTTTAATCAAATGGTAAGTGACACACGTGTGCCACAAAGTAACACCCCGTCATTTTTCTACGCGGTACATGCTTAGATGAGATGCTAAATGCTAAATATACGAAAGGGCTTAGTACCAACTTATAACCTTTTAATGTATATACGTGCTTGGCCTTTTGTAACTAAGCTTCCTTCATTTAAATTGTTTAGCAACTAAAATATTTCATGCATAAGTGTTTGTGTAGGCGGAAGTATTCTTCTAGTCCCAAGCTTGAATGAGCTTGGTGAACAGTAAAATAAAAAAAAATCATAAAATTCTTTGAGCTTGGGACATTTGTAGAGTTCATGGCGACACAATGACACTTTTTTTTGCGGAAAGCGACACAATGAAACTTGCAAGCGTAAAAAACTTTTGTCAATGTTTGTCACAATTTTTTTCATAATTGTTTTTTTCATTTTTACTATTCACCCGACCTCTTATGAGCTCGAGCTAAGAAACTTCATGTCCTTGTATAGGTACCATTGTTTCTGCTTTGAGTCATTAAAGTGCTCTCTCTTCTTAATTACTTTATCACATTAGTTTTTCACCTATGTGCTATCCTTCACAACTTTACATCTTCCCATTCCTCTGAGCATCTGAGCGTAGGCCATACTAGTGTACTGGTTAGAGGAGATGCTAAGTGCATGAAAAGATTTATCAACTCAACTTTTAAATGCAAAAGTGCTTATCTTCTTATTGCTAAGCTTTTTATTTAATTATTTAACAACTAAAGTCTTCCATGCATAGTTGTTCTGCATAAGTCCATGTGTTTAGCATGGTTTCTTCTTCGAATCACCTAAAGTGCTCTCTGCTTTGCCACATCATTTTTTTTGTATGTGTGACATCCTTAGAACATGTACACACTGAGAAGGGCCAAAAAAGGCGTAGAACCATGCTAATACGTTCAAATAAAACATAAAACATGGTTAAATCTAAGGTCAGACTGCCATCAAGGCGTATTAATGACACTGTTGTTGCCAAAATGGTAGAAATGACCCCGTGATTTTATTGGATTTTTTACTCCATTTATTAATTACTAAGAAAAAAATAATGAGTTTAATTGCATTTCAAAACTAGGAGAAACGGAGGAGTATAGTTTGATCTCTATGTATTAAGTGACCCAGATGGTTTAGAACCCATGGCACAGTTGGTTGCCTCACATTATCATCTTTGCTAGATGATTGGAGGCATGATCGAGGTTCCATGAAAAAGCCAAGCGGTCATTTTGTTCTATATTTCCCTATATACATGCATGTTGAGCAACATCATCGCTTTCATTTGGTGATTAGTGTTGCTAGCCATGTCGACCCATCAACTTCACATCAAGTTCTCATTTTCCATTGATTTATGTCAAGGTTAATAATCCCTAACCAACCCCTAACAATGATGTTGAAATGTTGCAACTGGAATTAGCCCATGATTATGATGTTGAAATGTTGCAAATGGACTTGGTTGGAATGATCAATTGGAAACAATGGAGGTGAGTGTATTTGGTGGAAGACCATCTTAGGACGATGGTGTTTTAAAAATATATTCAAAGTCAGGTATTTTTAAAGTTCTTAATGTGACATGTTGGCAGAATTTGAGTATCTAGCTTGAAGGAGCTAGATGCCATATTTGAAAATACTCATGTTGGTGGGGAAGCAACCTCCATTTATGCAGTAGTGAGGTATAAGAAAATGATGATTTGGAAGCTCATGCAAAATCATTGAAGATACATAGGGGAAAACATTGGTTAAATACAAGGCTAAATCCAACATAAAAGTTGAAGAGGACAAGCACCAATTTCTATGTACGTAGCAGCAAAGCTTGGGTAACATAAACTAAAGAGTGAGTGGTGAAGCATCAACCAACCATGTCCCCAAGATGATTGCTCCTGCCATGGACAAAGTATTTAATTTGTTAGTGGAGTGTGGAACTACGGAAATGACCTTATCATTCCACACCGCCACCAAGATCGTGATGAAGCCGGAGTATGGTGAGTTGTTCATGTTGATCAAAGACAAGGAGAACATGTTTCATTGGGTACCGAAAGACCATGAAGCAATAAGCAAGCATTATGTTGTAATCCACGCATTAATTAATGTTGTCATTTTGGAGTTATCTATATTTTTATGTATGAACTTTGATACGAGGTTTACTCTCATTGTTATCAGATGGACAGATTCACACATGACACAAGGATTTTCAATTATACCTTGGTGAAGTGTACACGTAAGTTTCAAAAGTATCTGATTTAGGCACAACATAGAAGTATCGGAAGTCCCTTTGTACACCCGAGCTCAAATGAGCCTGGGATGAACAGTAACTCATTTTTTAAAAATGTTCAAACAAGTTGATTTTTTATGGAAAACTTTGACAAATGTTCTAAGAGATTGCAAAGTTTCATCACAAAATAACATTTGTGGTAGTCGTGAAAAAAAACAAAATTGTTACTCTGAAAATGCTTGTCAAAGTTTGCCGTAAAAAGAATTCAAATTTCTTGAAGAGTTTTCATAAAAAAATACCGTTCACCCGAGCTCATTTGAGCTCGGGTGCAAAAACTTCATGACAAGTACGCACATAAGTCGGCCTTTTACTTTGTTCTGAAATATAAGATGTTTTTTCCTTAAAAAGTCCAACTTCTCTAAGTGTGATCAAATTTATAGAGAACAAAGGGCATCTTAGATTTGATTAATACCAAGGAAAACAAAGGCCAATATAATGGATGAATAACTAGACGTATAACAATTAACAAATAATAAAATTACATTAAAAAGTATACTAGTCTTTTTCTTCATTTGATTTTATGCTACCCGCCAGAGATTGAAAATTGCACTGAACCAACAACAAAGAAAAACGACACTTGCAAACGCCCTGGCCATACCAGGCTTTGAAGACTACAATAGTCACTCGTCCTTTGAGATGAGATCTAAAAATTGATGAAGCAACATCGGCTGGAAAATCACGCCACGTAGAAACAGGCTTGCAATCCATCACCACCAATCCAGAGGGTTAGAGAAATCAGACCAAGTCATAGAACAACACCGAAGAAGATCTTGAAGTCGCCACACCAATAGATAACCAAAAGCTCTTCTTGAAAGAAAAACAAACTGCCAAGATCTGAAGTGAACCAACGGATTTTGGGACACAAACTCTCACAGGCCCTTCTTTAACGTCGGATCGGACATCGTAGAAGTAGGCAGAGACCGAAGAGACCTTGTTCCAACACGCCATTGTCGCCGTCGTCTCGTCGATGTTGCTGGAGAAGCAAAACCTAGGCAAAAAAAGAGATGGACGGATCCCGGCTGACGGACGGGGAAGAGGAGGGGGACCGAGGCGGCGGCGGAACCTGTGGCGACCCCTAGGGTTGGGAGGTGGCGGCTGTGTTCTAACACCGGAATGAATCACTTCAATCTCTTCTAACATTTTTTTTAATACTTTGACCTAGTATCGATGAAAAGCAAGAGATAGACTCTTGGTACTAGAGCTATCTTCAATCTCCTCGGGGCTCAGGGGCATTACCCTCACGTTTCTAGCGTACGTGTTCTATGATGTAACCTAAATATGCACTGTACTTGCTATTCTGTTCTTCTATAAATGAAAGGATCCGCAAACTTTGTATATTTGTAAAAAAGTATATTTTAAAAGGGAGGGAGCCTTTTTGAAAAAGGACAAGTGGAGTGACACACATAGCCGCCAGCTCAAATCTGATGGTCGTGGACCGCAAATCGCCGAGATGAGGACGAGACGAGCAAAAGGGGTTCCGCTGGAGGCCAACGAACGAACGGACTGGAAAAAAAGCTGAGCTTCCACAGTTTACCTCTTCCCCCTCCGGACCCGATCTCGGCGGATGGCCATTTACTTCGGCCCCTCTCCTTCTCCCCACGGATGCTGCTTCCCTCTCTCTCCACCCCCCAAAATTCCCCGACCCCGTCGACAAGGCCAGCACGGGCGGCTTCAGGTGAGCGACTCTCTGAATCCATCCGTATCGTCTGTTTCTTCCCTCCTATCCGAATCAATGCAACCTCTCTGCGGATTAACATGGCTCGATTTCACGCATGGTTTCTTTTCGCCGATCGTCGTGGCGATTTGGGGGATTATGGGCACAACCTTTTTTATATCGGGGTGTTGGGATTGGGTGGATTGCTGAATTCGGGGGCGCTTGCAGTGTCGCGGATTTTGGCGGCGAATTATTGGTTCTGTTAATAATATATAATGGGTGATCATTTTTCTGTTACCTCTTTGCAGCGTAACGCCAGCGCCCCTCTGATTCGAGGGTTCTTCGGCAACATCCATCATGTCTATTTCTATGAAGAATTTGGATCCGGCTTTCCGCGGGGCTGGACAGAAGGAGTATCCTTTTCATGGCTTCAATCATCGCTATTTCTAGTTTGTTTTCTTCTTGAGATTATAGGCCGGGCCTGGCGTCGATGGGATAGAACTGTTTCTAACAGTAAACTTTGTTGTATATTGTATTGTGATACCTCTTAGGCATTTCTATTCTGAATATTAATGATGTAGACAACAAATAATGCTTATTTAATTTTCTTCATTTAATTGCCACAAGTCATACCCCCTCCCCGTTCCAAGTCATACTAGTAGTTCTTTCATGGTTAAAATGCTGCGCTAACACACTTCAGTTATTAGCAAACATGAACTAGAAGACCTATCATGTCGTCAATGCTCATTGTTTAGTGGTAGAAGTAAGGGCCTTTTGTAATTTGTATAATGGTCACAGTGTTGCATTCTTATTTATACAAAGATGCTCAAGCTTTTCTGCATTATGGACAAGAAGTAGAAAAATGGCTAGATACACTATATTGGAATGGTGAGTAAACAAAACAGTAAGGATGATGAGTCTAAAGCAAAGATCAAGCAAACAATAATAAATGCTGATAAAGAATGCATTTTTTTTTCCTTTCGAAGTTCCTTTTCTTCATTGATCCCCATAAGTACTGTTCATAGGAGTGTCATATACGCCCATAGTGCTCCTTAATTACAATACAGCGGTTTGGAGATATGGCGTATTGAAAATTTCAAGCCAGTTCCTGTACCGACATCTTCACATGGAAAATTTTACATGGGTGATTCATATATCATCTTAAAGGTATGGGCATATTTGTGCCTTGTTATGCAGGCATTTTTTGTTTGGAACATTGTTGGTGCATAATTGTAAAAGTAGAAGATTTTTTTCATTTTGAAAATAAAAAAACTTAGGTCAAGATATAATATTAGCTTTTTGTCACTATATCAGTACAATATTTAATCATTTTGGCGCATCACATTATTCATATCCATAACAAGCTAGGTTGTTTATGCCAATACACTTATTTTATCTTGATGTTCGGTTTGTATATGGCTCGAGTTCAACTCCTTACGTTATTGCTTACGGCACCAAAAGATCCCGCCCTCATGTTCTTTTGTCTCCCTACAGACAACAGCCTTGAAAAACGGTTCCTTCCGCCATGATATCCATTATTGGCTTGGTAAAGATACTAGTCAGGTATATTCTCAAATCATTTGGCAATGCACCACTTGATTTAGCTATTCCGACCTGTTTCCCAGGCTTTGCGACAACTAACATGCTTAATATTTGTCCTTGAAGGATGAAGCAGGAACTGCTGCAATTTTAACTGTGGAGCTTGACGCTGCACTTGGAGGGCGTGCTGTCCAGTACCGGGAATCGCAAGGCAATGAAACTGAAAAGTTGCTCTCATATTTTAGACCATGTATCATGCCACAGCCAGGAGGGGTAGCTTCTGGGTTCAATCATGTAGAAGTCAATGAGCAGGAGCACGTTACCAGGTTATATGTGTGCAGAGGAAAGCATGTTGTTCATGTTAAGGAGGTAAGCTTTCTAAATCACTGTCCTGTTCAATTTAAGGTTAGTTCATTTCTTGATTGTGCTGGCTACTTCACGAACCAGGTTCCTTTTGCTCGATCTTCCCTCAACCACGACGACATATTTATTTTGGATACCAAGTCCAAAATATTCCAGTTCAATGGCTCCAACTCATGTATTCAAGAGAGAGGAAAAGCTCTCGAAGTTGTGCAGTATATCAAAGATACTTTCCATGAGGGGAAGTGTGAAGTCGCAGCTGTTGGTAAGCAACTCTCATAATGTGCCTCGAGTATTTCAAATCACATTTACAAGATCTGACAAGTGAGAGTCCTCTGTAGAGGATGGAAAGTTGATGGCTGATGCCGAAGCTGGTGAATTTTGGGCTTTGTTTGGTGGCTTTGCTCCTCTTCCGAGGAAGACAGCTTCAGAGGAGACTGGGGAAGAAACAGAAGCTGCAGTCAAATTGCTATGGTAATTGATTACCACTAAATACCCATAGCACAACATCATCAGTAGCCAATAAGAGTAATTTGATATCCACATGATTTCATCCATGACTGTGAGATATATTAACTCTTGAATATCCAACTGAGTAGCTATTTTTGTGACTTCTCAGTTTTAATCAAGGACAGCTGGAGCCTATTGGTTTTGAATCGTTGACGCATGATTTGCTTGAGACAAACAAATGCTACTTGTTAGATTGTGGTGCTCAAATGTATGTTTGGATGGGCAGAACTACTTCTTTGCAACAGAGGAAAGGTGCAAGTGAAGCTGCCGAGGTAATTTGTATGCCTAGATTGATTCTACTACATTACATCTATGCAAAAGTATTATAAAGCCTGAAGGCTCTGATGACCAGAGTGTAAATTTTTCACTAAGTGGGAATATGACAGTGACCCTGTTGTAGGGGGAGGCTGCTTAACCTCCTCACCAACCTCAGTTGAGTTCTGGGAACTGTTTGGGTGCATGTCGCCTTGAGAGCGCTTGTCATTTTTTTTAATATGAATGTTCTCACTTGCTAGCTGATACTATAATATGTCCTGTTGATTCTCAACAGTCAACTATAGTTTTGTAGAGAAGTATGATAATGTTCTGGAGCAACTTGGATGCATTAATACATGTTCTTTTTGAAGGTTTACTTATTTCCGTCTCAGAATGACAACAATACATTATATATTCAACTGACTTAAGAAAAAGTACCACCTTGGAGAAATATCATATAGCATTCTCTGGAAATATCTTTCTAATCCTACAATCAAAGTATGCTCATGTTTTATATTTTATGTTGCTGCGTGCTCAGTATGCTTTACTTTTGTACAGAAATTGCTCACTGGTGATAGCCGAACAAAATCGCATGTTATGAAAATGATTGAGGGATACGAAACAGTAACGTTCAAGTCAAAATTTAATGAGTGGCCACCAACTCCTGATTTGAAATTGTCGTCTGAGGACGGAAGAGGCAAAGTTGCAGGTTACTGTCTATAAATTATCAGTTTTGGTATTACGGATTGCCAAAAGATTCATTAAATCACACATATTTATCTAGTATTTTCTTTATACAGCTCTCCTCAAAAGTCAAGGATTAGATGTCAAGGGCTTGATGAAAAGTGCACCTGTAACAGAAGAACCTGAGTCTTATATTGATTGCACTGGTCATTTACAGGTATTCTTTTTGATGACTTCCTATAAATTTGTATTGTATGAGTAGTGATCAGTGGTTATCTGTCTTGTGCATACATGTTTTAAGGTGCTAGTCTGCTAGGTCTCTTTGAATAGTCCACATACAAATTAGTCATCTTGTAAATCCCTAAACCCAGCCATGCCATTGATCTGCACTCATTTACCTTTCGTGCTCACCCTCCAACAAAATTTTCTTTGCATAACAGCATTCACCCATTTTATCTTGGTCCATGTTTGATGGTGGTTTTGTATTCTACATCTTGACATCAGGTCTGGCGTGTAAATGGAAATGCCAAGACTCTTCTGGCATCATCCGAACAATCAAAATTTTACACTGGAGATTGCTACATTTTTCAATACACATATACTGGAGAGGACAAAGAGGAATGTCTTATTGGAACATGGTTTGGGAATAAGAGTGTTGAGGTACTACCCATACACAAAACCAAGTCGAGATATGAGTTTGGAATTGATATGACACATGGGTGGTAATCAGTAATTGGTATCTGTTCTGAATTTGTTAGCCAAAATAACTGAAGATTAGCAGTCTTAAGCTGCTAGTCGTTTCCTGTTCTCTGTTGATAAGACAACAGATTTTTGGACAAATAGTTGTGTATTTGCCTATTTTAAATGCGGGTTTGTGCATTCAAATGATCTTAATTGCTTTCAGGAGGAGAGGGTGTCAGCAATTTCACTGGCTAGCAAGATGGTTCAGGCTGCAAAATTCCAGGCTACCATGGTAGTAACCCATTAGTTTTTCATATGTGAATCTTGTTTCCACTCTCTAATTTATTCTTCTGTGCAGGCTCGCCTTTATGAAGGGAAAGAACCAATTCAGTTCTTTGTCATATTTCAGAGTCTCCAAGTGTTTAAGGTTTGCTTCTGACAGACTGACGTTGTTAGATAGATAATTCGAGTTGAATGTAACATCTGTTATCTCACTAATTTCCGATGTAGGGTGGTCTTAGCTCTGGATACAAGAAATTCATTGCTGAAAATGGTCTGGATGATGATAGTTACTCTGAAGCTGGACTCGCGCTATTCCGGATTCAAGGCTCAGGACCAGAAAACATGCAAGCAATTCAAGTAGATGCAGTAAGTTCATAATCTTTTTTGTTTGTGATTAAGATCATATCTTCATATCATTTGCTTTATCTCTACCATCCTTTCACTAGGTGTCTTCATCCTTAAATTCGTCATATTGTTACATTCTACATGATGGAAACAGTGTGTTCACATGGATTGGGAACCTGACTACCTCACTGGATCAGGAGTTAATTGAGAGACAGCTAGATGCAATTAAGGTGTGAACAATCTTTCCTAGGCATTTTTTTTGTATTTATGCAACTTTCCTCTGTATCAGTTGCAAATTCAGTATCTGAGCTCATTAGTCTTAAAGGAAGAATAGATGGCATAAAATGAGCTCTTGTTTACATTATTAGTATATGTTCTCCAATTGCCATGAAAAAGGAAAAAAAGAAGTGCCCACAAGAGTAAATGGCGTCTACTCATTTTAATCATGATATATATAATTCTAATAATTATCTGTGGTTATCTGATGTTTTGAATCGTATTGTTTGGTTATCACCATCGTCACCGCCCTCCTTGCTATCTTGGTTGGTTTGATTTGAATTGTGTTATTTGATTATGCTCTGAAATAGCTTTGACTTTGGTTTGGCTATCCATTTGTTTATCTTTTAATTTGTGCTTCCCCTTTTGGTTATACAGTCAGATCTGCCATCCAGATCACAGAAGGAGGGCAGAGAAACTGATAAATTCTGGGAATTACTGGGTGGTAAAGTGAAGTATTCAAACAAGAAAATAGAAACAGAGCAGGAAAGTGACCCTCGTCTTTTTTCATGCATCTTACCCAAAGGTATTCACAAAGTCATTGTATGATGTCCTACTCAGTGGAGTTTGCATTCCAACATGTACTGACACTTCTGTTCTTCCGGTGCCAACAATATTGCTGTTGGGGGTTCAAGATGGCAACTTGAGGGTAAGCAAAACAACAACGTGAAGGTTTTCTACCTGAGAATGCCCGTCGCATGTCTAATGCCAATTTCTTTCAAATTCTACTTGAACAGGTCAAAGAAGTATATCACTTTACTCAGGATGATCTGATAGCAGAGGATGTTTTTGTTCTAGATTGTCACTCGTACATATTTGTTTGGTTCGGTCAGGAGGTTGATGCTAAAGTGAAAACACAAGCTATGGATATTGGAGAGGTAATAACAAAATCTTGCGTAGTCTAATTAGAACTTACATTTCCTATTTGCTCTCTTACTATCTTTTTTTCATTGCAACTGTGCCAGAAATTTCTCGTGCGCGATTTCCTTAGGGAAAATCTCTCCCAGGAAACAACGATTTTCACTGTTTCGGAAGGAAGTGAGCCTCAATTTTTTACTAGGTTCTTCACCTGGGACTCTGCAAGATCTTTGGTACGTTTTTCTTCTTTTTTGCTTTTTTGGTGAGGCATTGGTTGTTAGTTGGTATATAAATTGCACGCGCTTGTTGTGAAATTAATTGCAGTTTCTGTTTATTTATGATTGCACAAGCACCTAATTATCCCTTAATCCTTATTTAGTTCTAGAATAAAATGCATCTCACTATCTCTTATTTTTGTTGCAGATGCATGGCAGTTCATACCAAAGGAAGCTTGCCATTTTAAAGGGTGGAGCAACTAAATTGCTTGATGTAAGTCTTAATCTAATCTTCTTGCAGTCCTCGGTGGAAATCTTAGGTTCCATGGCTTGTAAACGATACTTCCATTCTGTCATTTCTTTGCTTTGTTAGTGGCTGGCTGAGTCTTCCCATGTTTTGTGATATACTCTTGCGTTTGCGGATATTGGTGCTGAAGTGTGCATATATGCATGTGACTACTGACTAATGATCATTACCTCTCGTACAGTCGACAGTCCTATGAATGAGCCCATTGTTCAGCATTTGTAGAGCCATTTTGTCATCTACATGAATGAGCCTAAACACAATGCTGCACATTAGTTTGAAATAAGGAGATAATTGAGTATCACTTAGTTGGATGTCTGTCCTCGCTCAGCCCACCCAGGGTCGATGCCTGGCCTCCCTGTGGTCCTCGGCTGTTTGTTCTAAATAAAAGTACCACAGGTGGTTAGTGCCTGGTAACGAGTTTATTATTTTACTTTATTTTGAAATAAGGAGTAACTGGGTAACAATAGTCCTTTAGTGGATAACTTTTTTTTTCTTTTTCAATTACATAATTTGGAACTGATCAGTACAATTTTACTTTTGGTCATGCATGGTGGCACTAGTATCTTTCAACTACAATCTTAAGTAGTATGCATCTTGGTATTATTTTGTTTTACTGATAAATTGCTTTAACGACCCTCTGCAAAACATCTCTACTCTGTGTTGTCAGAAACCAAAACGCCGAACACCAGCAGTTTCAGGAAGAGGTGCAGCACAAGATAAAGCTCAGCGCTCAAGAAGCATGTCCACCAGCCCGGAGTGCCACCGCGTTCGAGGCAGATCTCCGGCCTTTGCAGCATTAACTTCTGCCTTTGAGAAACCTAGTACCAGGAATCTTTCCACCCCTCCCCCTGCTGTTAAAAAGCTTTTCCCTAAATCAACCGGACCTGATACGTCGAAAGAGGCAGCTATCAGTGAGCTCACCAGTTCTTTGGAGGGTCCCTTGAAAAGAACAATACCGAAGTCAGTAAAAGGTATTGTGCAATACAACTGCTTAGACTTTGTGATGCCAATTGTGATAGGACTTCTGTTGCCTTACATATCTCCTTTCTGGATCTTTGCAAAATTAAGCGAGCCAAGAGGCAGGGAAGGCAATACAGGAGGAAGATGGCGCAGGCGACGACGAGCCAGAGGATGACGAGGGGCGTACAGTCTTCCCGTACGAACGCCTGGTAACCACATCCGAGGATCCTGCGCCCGACATCGACATCACCCAGCGAGAGGTGACTGATGAACTGTTTCTCTTCCACTCCCCACCCCCTCGTGTACTGCTACCTGACATGTGCTGCTGCTTCTGTAAACCGAATGCAGATCTACTTATCGACGGCCGAGTTCCGCGAGAAGTTGGGCATGAAAAGGACAGCGTTCTACAAGCTCCCCAAGTGGAAGCAGAACAAGCTGAAATCTGCAGTGCAGCTCTTTTAGCCCCGTCGAATGCCGACCAATTTTGCGGGGTTCTTCTCTTCGCCTAGCTCGAGTCAATTGTTTTCCTAGGCTCTGCTTCTTCTTCCAGTAAATATAGGTCTTTGAGGGGTGTTTTTCTCTACTGAATCAGAGCTCAGGCAGGTTCTTTCTGTTGTGGGGCTCAGCGTTTTTGTATTCTTTTTATTTTTTTATAAGGTTGGTCGTTTGTGTGCCTGCCGGGCAGCAGAGATAAACAGGGTTGAAAATGAGTTGTAGCCTGGTGCCTAAACATATATGTACAGCAGACTGTCGAACCTGCTCAGTCGCCAAATTCGTTTTGTTTATTGCATCAATAAAGCCTTATTGCGTGGGTAGCTGACATTAAATCCATCTATGGTTAACTCCTGCTCCATCTGTGGTTTTTGGGCCGTTGGATTGGAAAACGATGGACAAGACGCACACTGTGTAGAAGTAACTATGTATCATCAAAGCCAATCTGTGCTCCGAAACGATGGACAAGACGCACACTTTGTAGAAGTAACTATGTATTCATCAAAGCCAATCTGTGCTCCGATTTCCGCTACAGTTTCATTGCTGTTCCTTTGTTTCAAGTTGCTCATGCACAACATTTCAATTTAACTGTGGCTTTCAAATATATATTTTTTATAAGGTTAACAAAGATTAGTTGAGTGTTAATTTAGGATTCGGTTATTCATTGTATGTCCCCTCTTATTGATGCTTAACTGGAATTTAGCCGAGGTTAAAAAAAAGGATTAAGCGAGGGATTCAACTATTCATTGTGCTTTCTCCTCGTCGTCGTCATTTCAATGATGTTTCCCACAACTAGTGAGATTTCAAATAAGTTTCAAAGTCTAAAATGAGGCTTGACAAAAACTCGGTAAAACTCAAACCACAATTTTACCATAGTGAAACCCATATGAAACCGAGAAATCATCAAGCAATCCTGAAACTTAGTGAGACACAATTTGAAACTCCATGAAGAAATGTGTGGTTTTAGAAAATCTCATAGTTGTCAATCAAGTTGCAAAAAAGCGAATATTTCAAACTTTGAAGACATATTTGACATTGGTGTTGTTTCGTAGATGATCAAAATGGATTCGAAATTGGACATTCAGTTAAAAATTTATGACTTTTTTGTTTGGGCATACAGAATAATACATTTATTTTGATGGGATAGTGAGATGCGATCCACGGGTTGGTTTTGATGGCATAAAAGGTCTATTTTGAAAATGTGCGCTGCCGATATTCTAGCCTCATCGTGGCCCTCTATTTTCTGTCCAATTGCTCAAATGCCATGGGTGGGGAGTCAACTACTTGTAGAACGAAGCAATGTGAAAGACATGTTTGTTCATGAAAGAATAAACAAACTACGCCAACAATCAAGAACAACCGCTAGGTTAGGAATGTGCCCTAGCTTAGAGGCAATCATGTGATGATCAAGTTCAATGTGCCTTAGCGTAGAGGCAATCATGTATGATCAAGTTCCTTGTATTCATGAGATATTAAACACTAGCCCTTGAATATCATCTTAGACATGGAATGCATGATTAGTTTGTGAAACTCTATACTGAACCATGGCATCATTCTAATGTCACTAGTTTTTTTTGAGGGGTAACTGACATTTTATTCAAATCTCATAAAGTTTGGGATACAAGCAATATCAGGCGTAACACCCAGCCACACATGGCGTCCAACAGACAGAGTTGAGGCTCCCTTCGCTAACGAGTGAGCTTCAAAGTTGGACTCTCTAAACTCAAAACAAAAACTAACAGAATCAAAATTAAGACCAGTATGCTTTATCTCTCTCAGAATCGCCGCATAGGACGGGAAAGCTTCATTCTTGATGTCTCTGACCACTTCATAGCAGTCCGACGCGATGGTCAGGTTACGGAGGTTCAGATCTTCAGTTAATGCGAGTGCTTCGCTGCAGGCTAGGGCTTCCAAGGTCGTTGGGTCCGTCAATCCAGCCATTTTCACTGCTGAAGCACCATGGCATCATTCTAATGTCACTAGTTGTGGAGGATACGGGGGGGGGGGGGGGGGGGGCACATATCCAATGTGTAGCATGTCTATCAGAAGACCAAGCCAAGCCCAGGAGCTGGAGTTGGGGCGCGGAGTGAAGGTCGGCTGTTAGGACAAGTAGGTCGGCCCATCTATGATGGGGCTCTCCATTTAACCCATTAGTTTACACTCGGAAACTTCATCCCACGAACTTCATCCAAAGGGGAGACTTTCTCGGGAAGCACTTCCCCACCTACGGACGAGACTTGCCTGCTCCCCCAGCGTGCTCCCATTCGTGCTCCTGCATACATGGCATGATTTAATTGGAACAAAATAAGGCCCGGCCCCACCCCCTTAAAATCAGGGAGGGGATATGATTAAATTAGAAAGAAAAAGGAGAAAAGGACAGCCGTAAGATGGAGTGGGAGCACGAATGGGAGCATGGCGAAGAAGCAGGCAAGCCGGATCCCCCCACCTACCGCCACCTTCGACCTCTTTGCTATCAGGTTTACAAACACTATGGGCGTGTTTGGTTCCTTAGCTCGCATCTGCATCGCATCCATTATGCAATTTTCGCAATGTTTGGTAGGCTGCGTGTCTCTGGCGGCTCGCATTTCCCCTGCTCTCCCGACGCTCTCTCCTCTGTGCGACGCTGGTGGATCTCGCCGTCCCTGATGCATCTTTGCCGCCGCATCTCGTCACCGGTGCCAAGGAAGCTCTCCTCTCTTCCTCCTCCCCACCATCCCAAGCTCCGGTCCTCCCTCCCATCCCCCAGCCTGGATCTCGCCGTGCCTGCTTGTCTTCGCCCGATCTGGCCGTCACATCAAGCACGAGATTCTGGCGACAGGTACACAGCGCGCCCTCGCTCGCGGACGCCCGCCGGATCTGGCTGTGAGAGCTGCCGCCCGCCCGATCCAGTTGTGCCCTTGCTGCTCGATCTCCTACTTGGTTCGGCCGTTGGCCTTGTAAAGATGGCACTGCTTCCCTCCTTTATCGGACTGTGAGAGCTGCCGCCCACCTGATCCACTTGTGCCCTTGCTGCTCAATCTCCTGCTTAAGCTTAACTGAATAATTTGTGTATATTTGTTGTTTTGATTTGGTCAGGAGGAAGAACAAGAGATCAGCTAGCTAGAGGAAGAAGAACAAGAGAGAGACATGCTAGTTTTGTTTTGTATTTGTGTTGTTCGGATCAAAATATCAGTTAGCTAGAGCAGATGGACAGTAAAGAAGTGCCTTCGAATGGCTAGCTGTTCTGTGCATGTATGTTTAATATGACCTCATGAATGTTGACAATGGAATACACATAGAAGTATATGGTTTTCGTTTGTTTTCTTTCCCTGTTTAGTTGCGTCTTTGATTCAAAGAATCTTCATACGAAATTTGCAAGATTCAAAATGTTATGATTCTTTTTATTTGTGTTTGATCATGTTCTTTTATTTTAACCAGCAAAGATACTTGGAGTGCATGTGTCATCAAAATAACTATACATGTATAATCACCTAGAATCAAAATCCACATTTATCATATTGCTTGTCCTCATGCAACCTACCAAACAACATCTGAGATGAGCCTGGCCCGTATCGTGCAAGTACACCAAACACACGTCTCAACTTCTTCATGCATTAGCTCAATCAGGCCAACCCTAACCAAGCTCCTTCATACGATGCAGGTTGGATGCGCCCAGGGAACCAAACACGCCCTATAGGATTACGACTATCAAAGCGGGAAATACACATTGATTCCTGGTTGTATATGCACCCTATATGGGGATTTTTTTAATATTTTAATAAAAAGTCAAAATAGGAAAGAACTATTTTGACAAAAACACTTGACTTACTTTTGCACTGATATATAAATGTCGACGAAAAAAAAAACAAAAGTTGACCTCACAGCAAAAAAGACAAAATTCATTTGCTATTATAGATCACTATTCACACTATTTTAGCCAAAAATTTGTCTTTTTGAAAAGAAGTCAAAAGGTTATTTTTTTGTGGATTTTATTTCTCACAAGTACAATAGAAGGTCAAGTTTATTTCAAAAATATTTTCAGAAATTTTTGACTTTTTGTTGAATTACTAAATTTTTTTTCCATATAGGGTGCATATGCCCTCATAGACCAAAAGTTCCCCTCCCTACCAAAGCACAAGTTTCAAATGGAGCTGAGTGATTTTCAGACGTACCTTACACTACAAGGCCACAAGCCAAACAAACAGAAACCGGATCAATACCGAAGAGCACAAGCTGTGGGCTGGTTTCGACTTCCAAATATGCTGAATTTTAATATAGTACGTACATAGGAGATGAGGAGACTTCCGGTGAAACGAGTTGGTAAAAAAAACGATCCGGTTTGAAAATGATCTTGGACAAGGCAAAAAAACAAGAAGAAAAATGGTGGGTGGGAAGTTGGGAACGGCAGCCGAGGGAATCGACACATCGGACGAACAAATTCCGCTAACCGGGGCAACCGGCGGGAGCCACGGCGCCGACGCCCTGGCTGGCCCAGATTGCGCGTCGGTGGCCACTAGCCACGGCGCAGGCCGAGGCCGTCGCTACGCCGCCCGAGGCACGAGACGGAGCGCACACAGAAACTGGAGGCGGAACCTTCGCACGCATCGGACGAAACGGAGCGCCACGTGAACCACCCGCAGGGCCGGCCAACTGCAGAGCCGAGAGATGCCCGTTGTCCCTTCCGGCTCGTGCCCTCCCGCGGCGCCGCCCCCGGCCGGTGGCCTTGCGCAACGGCTACGCCTCCTCGGTCAGCGGCGCGCGGGACTGCTTATAAAGCCGCTGCGGCAGCTCCGCTTTCCTCCATTTCCTCCTCCACCCCAGCAGTACGTAGAGATCATGGCGAGGAGCACGCGCTCGATGGCGTTCTTTGTGCTCGTCGCCGTGGCCGTCCGAGCCATCTCCG
Source organism: Triticum monococcum (assembly GCA_034509565.1). Classification (NCBI taxonomy): domain Eukaryota; kingdom Viridiplantae; phylum Streptophyta; class Magnoliopsida; order Poales; family Poaceae; genus Triticum; species Triticum monococcum. The sequence goes on from CM067842.1 coordinate 722,242,840, forward strand.
CCGTCACAGACGGTAAGAAGAACTCGGGAACTTCATCCCACGAATTTCAGTTTCTGACCATCTTGTCGCGTACAGGCCTGTTGCCCAACGGGGACTTCGCGCAGGGGCCGGGCAAGTCGGAGATGAACGGCACGGTGGTGACCGCGCGCCACGCCATACCGCGCTGGGAGATCTCCGGGTTCGTGGAGTACATCGCGCCCGGGCACAAGGAGGAGGACATGATCCTGCCGTTGCCGGCCGGCGCGTCGGCCGTGCGGCTGGGCAACGACGCCACCATCCGGCAGCAGCTCAACGTCACGCGCCACATGTTCTATTCCGTCTCCTTCATGGCCGCGCGGTCGTGCGCCCAGGCCGAGAAGCTCAACGTGTCGGTCGACCCCGAGTTCGGCGTGCTCCCGATCCAGACCGTGTACACCAGCACCGGCTGGGACACCTACTCCTGGGCCTTCAAGGCCAGGCACGGCACCGGGTGGCTGACCATCCACAACACCGGCGTCGAGGAGGACCCGGCGTGCGGCCCCCTCCTCATCGCCGTCGCCATCAAGACCCTCTACGCCCCCCACCACACCAAGGGTTCGTCGTACCATATATAATTCCCAGCACGTCAAGATCATGCATGAATAATTCAACGCCATTCCGCAAATCGCCATGATCAGTTTGGCAATCTAACTAGCTATCACGATCGACAGGTAACATGCTGAGGAACGGGGACTTCGAGCAGGGGCCGTACATCTTCCCCGGCACCCCGTGGGGCGTGCTGGTGCCGCCGATCACGGAGGACGTGCACTCGCCGCTGTCGGGCTGGATGGTCATGTCGGACACCAAGGTGGTCAAGTACGTGGACGCGCCGCACCACGCGGTGCCGCGGGGCGCGCGCGCCGTGGAGCTGGTGGCCGGCCGGGAGAGCGCGCTGGTGCAGGAGGTGCGCACCGTGCCGGGGCGGGCGTACAGGCTGTCCTTCGCCGTGGGGGACGCCGCCAACGGCTGCAGCGGGTCCCTGGTGGTGGAGGCGTACGCGGGGCGGGGCACCCTGAGGGTGCCCTACGAGTCGCTCGGCACGGGCGGAGCCACGCCCGCGGCGCTCGAGTTCACGGCGGTCGCCAACGAGACGCGCGTGGTGTTCCAGAGCTCCAGCCACCTCATGAAGTCCGACGCCACGCTGTGCGGGCCCGTCGTCGACGACGTCTCGCTCGTCCCGGTGCGCGTGCACGCTGCCCGCCGGCGTTTGTAGCGGATATCTATCTTTTTTGCAGTAGTTTCGGAGTTCGTTGCGTTTGTACCGGCCGGCATTCGGTGCGCCCTGTGTCTGACCGCCGCGCTGGAGGCCTTACGTGTCTCGTTAGTCGCGTGTCTGGGTGACACAATATATAACAGTCTCCGTGAACGTAGACTTCAACGACGCAAAACTCCCCAGCGTGGGCTGCGTAAGTTGCTTGAAATTTTGCACATAGAAGAAGAAGTTGGCAGGGCAGAGGCGCGCGTGGAGCTCCGTAGCCGAGGCGAGGACGCTGGAAGATGCATAGGAGCCTTTGGATTTAAATCGGACGGCTTAAATAATCGACCAACACCAAAAAAAAAAAATAGGCAACATGCACATGCATGCATGCCGCGCGCTCCGTGTAGTTAGCACGAACACATTCTAACAGCCGCCCCGCGACGCCCAAAAAACGGATTTACTTGGTAGATTTTTTTAAAACGCTAGAAGACGTTTGCTTTAACAAACGCTGTAAAATATGTTGCGCGCGTGAGTCCAACGGTCTCAATCAAGCGGCCCCATCTACAGCAGCCCAGAGTTTGCAGCGCGCGCGATCGGGCGCACTAAATATGCTGCGCGCGATGCCTTTTTGATGCGCGCGCTGCATTAGTTATAGCGCGCGCGTTTTTTGTGCGGTTGCTGGAGACTCCAAACCGGGTTCGTGCGCGCTAAAAATAGTTTTTATACCGCGCGGTGTTTATATAGCGTTTCTGTTGGAGATGCTCTTACACATCAAACATACACACTCGTATGATTTAAATGTAACATGTTTGCATCAACAGACGAAAGCCAGCGATAGTCCCTACACAGGTACTTGCTTGATCACACATGCGTACGTGACATATATGTGTACGTCCCAGCACGGGTTTGAAACCAATCGATTATCGAAAACAAACTTCGCATACAAATAATATCTGCATTCCAGGTGGGTGGGGCTCGCCCGCATGTCTTCCAAGGCAATGGAGCAAGTCTGGACGGCCGCCTCGTCAAGAAGCTTCCGCTTGCATGATTGAGCCAGCGTCGGCATGCTCGACATGGCAACGTTCCACTTTCATGTTCGTGCGGCCAGTGTCGTCCGTAAAGCAATTTCGAAGCTAAAGTTGTACCCTCCATGAAATTGCAACCGTCAACGCTTCGCCTCTTCGACGATCTTCCTCACAATATCATCGAGGGTGATCATCTCCCACTCTTTGTCATTGAGATATAAATGAGTGAGTGGATCCATCAGCCGCGAACTGCACACCAACATTTTGCGTTCGTGTTGGACGGGTCCCCATGCAGAAAAGGCTCTTCAATTGTGAACTGAGGGCCATGTAAGGGTATTGATCATGCATGTTAGAATCCCCTTCTACCCTTTGGATCTTGAACGACGTGGTCACGTCCAGTGGCGGAGCTAGCGAGGAAGAGCAGAGGGGGCAAATGACGAAATACAATTTGTGCCACCCAAAATAGAGTTTCTTTAGAAAAAGTTCATGGACGCGGGGGGGGGGGGGGGGGGGGGATGGCCCCTGTAGCAATAGAAATAGCTCCGTCAGTGATCACATCACATCCAACGGTCAAGATGAAACGTTGGTTGTTGTCGCCTATGGCCTTCCAGGTTGTGAAGAAAGCAGTGGACTCGGCTTCTAGGTATCACTTCCGAACAAAATCACCGCCCATCTCTACTATGCACGTTGTCGTACAAACTACACCAATGACCGTCATCGTGATATAGTCGACATTAGTGGGGAAGGAAGTCAAGCAATGGTTAGGGTGATGATTTGGAGAGGAGTAAGGTGGTTTCGAGAGTATACAACAAAGATGACGACAGTTAAGGGCGAGAGGGGGTGGGGGTAGAAAGGCAACACCTTCATAATTGGAATTTTCATCGATCATGTGGACGTGGAAAACCACATGTTACATTTTTGATAGTTGTTGATGTGTCGATCCAATCCGAGCAATCGCTCGAGAGCTGCATCTTATCATTAATTACACTCAACTGACAAAAATATGGTATGGTTAGCCAACTAATAAAAGTGAAGTAAATATTATGTTCGCCTCCCTCACACGTAGTTGGTCCGGCATGTCACACAAGAAACCATGTTGCCTCAGTTGTATCGCTCATCAAAGGCAACCGTCGTCGGCTTACTATATCATCGACATGCGAGACCGTATGTAAGCAAACATACTAAGCCAAAACTCATCTCTCCACCACGTCTGAAAATTTCCCGAAAACCCTTCTTTATCACGCTTGAAAATTTTGCTATTTTTTTCATGTTTGCTTTTTAGTTAAGTGTTAAGAGTTGTCTTTTTCAAGGAGGAAAAAGTGATGTACTGAAGGACTCACACAGCCGTTGGATGAAAATTGAGCGGTGGAGAGTACCGATGGGGCATGTGCACGGGGAGAAGGTAGAGCAGCGTCCGTGTAAATAACGGCCGTGGCAGCCATCCCGCCCACGTGGCGCCCAACTGCTGGCCCAGCAGATCGATTGCCCATCCGACACCGGCGCACTACACCGGGGAGGCGCGAACGCAAGCCACAAACAAACGACGCGCCCCCGTTCTGCTTCTACCGGGCGCCATGGCCGCCGCATTAGCAACGCCTACAGGCCTCCTCAAGCTCCCTCCTTCTTACGCGCCGCCTTCTTCCCCTCCCCCTCTCTCCGGCACCTCCTACGGGCGGCGCTCGCGGAGACGGCCTCGCCTTTGCCGCCGAGGAGCCCCGCTGCTCGCGGTGGCGGCCGGGGAGGTGTCGTACACCGGGCCGGAGGAGGCGCTGCTGGAGGCCCTCGTCGGCGTACAGGGCCGTGGCCGTGCAGTCGCGCCGCGCCAGCTCCAGGCGAGGAACCAGCCCACTTGCCTTTGAGACTTGAGCACGCGCGTGGCCTGCGGAGCCGCGCGCCATGTGCTTGCTGAAATGTTAGTGTTACTGATGCAAGCGTGGTGATCCGCATGTGCAGGAGGTGGAAAGCGCAGTGCAGACTCTGGAGGCGCTGGAAGGTGTGCCCGATCCGGTAGGTGGCCTTGTGCTTTTTTTCTGTATGATTTGTGCTTGAAGGTAGGTATTGAGTTACCTGATGAACTCATGGAAGTGTATATTTGTGCTTTACAAAAAAGGAAAAAATAACCATCATTTGTCGGCAGGATGTGCATATTTGTCTCGAAATACTTTGATCTTCAAATAGGCACAACTGAAGATATGCATATTGTGGCATGAAGTGAATTGCCACCAACAATTTTCAGTATTCTAGAAAAAGTAAAATCAAATGATCCAATCGTGTTTAACTAATTAATTGTACCAGTTCAGAAGATATTCTCCCTCCGTTTAAGTTTACTTGTCACTTTTGACTGTAGCATCTATACCAATATAAAAAGACTCAAATGGGCAGATCCAAACCATCTCGACCGTCAAATCATGTCATCTAGCGGTTCAGATCGCTCCAATGTTGAGCACCAAACACGTTTAACGCTCTAATTACCCACCACTGCCATTGGTTATAAACATGTCTTGACCCAACGTTATCCATTGAAATCTGCCATGTAATTAATATCCTACCATTTCCATGAAAAACTAATTGATATCTTACCAAATACCAACGTGCAATAGATATATCTTACCTAATATAACGTGCAACTAATATCTTACCTAATATAAACGTGCATTACACGTACATTATTACTAGTGGTTACCAAGGAAACCAATTCATTCATCCAGTGTGTCAAGAACCCAAAATGCATCTATAACCGAAGATGGAGTATGGTGAAGTATTACATTGTTCTTAGCATTTACCAAGGTGACTATTAGAGAAAATACAAATAACGAATACCTCCATTAGCATGCATGTATTTAACTGCTGTAAATTTTCTAGAAAAATATGTTAGAAACAAAGGTTGCTGCTTAGCATTTATGGTTTATATGCAGACCAATTCAAGTTTAATTGAAGGTAGCTGGAAGCTCATATTCACTACAAGACCAGGGACGGCATCCCCCATTCAGGTAGAATAAAACTAGCATGCTCATGTGAGCAACTGTACGTTCCATTTTGTATTTTATCTATGCATTACGTATTCAGCTGTTGGATTGTTCACACCTGTCAAATTGACTAAATTTATTCTCAATTCACATTGGATGCAGAGGACATTCGTTGGAGTTGACTCTTTCAGCGTCTTTCAGGAAGTTTACCTTAGAACAGATGATCCAAGGGTGGTCAATGTTGTCAAGTTTTCTGAAACAGTTGGTGAACTGGCAGTACAGGTAACTGCTCTGTTGATAACTCAATGTCGCCTTAGCTTCAAATGTATAGGGAAGCTTTGTGTATTTCGATGTTTCCTATTCAACCATAAATACGCTTGTGATAGTCTTGCCCCAAATTCTGCTGCTTCATTTATTGCTGCCCTCAGTGTCTAATTGTGTCTTCCAGAGTCTGGTTCTATATAGAAACTCATCGGGCTGTCAAAGAATTATATAATAATATATGTATAGTAAGCTTCAATGTCATGCTAGAGGGAAGTGCATGGGTATTTCCCGCACAGAGTAAATACAACACTGAAATTAATATGAGGACTAATATTATCAGGAGCTAAACAACAAAAATTAATAAATATAAACTCACTTGATCATCTGATTTTTTGCTAATAACATTTTTTTAGGATAGACCGGAGGGGATACGGTAGCACTATATTGAAACAAATTGTATAATGTACATGATACCATTATGGGTGTCCTGATCTTTCGATGAAAACCATGATATCGGTGGAGTAGACTTTGACGATTGGATTACTCTGTGCCCAAGAATTCTTTTTTAGCTTCATGGAGAGGCTTCATTTTATAATATTAGGCACCAAGCAACACATCGTCTTCATGCACTGTCTTCATCTTGAGTGACATGATCATCATTTTCTTCTTGGTCTTGACATTGATTCCTCTTTTGAACTTAGATTCTTGGTCTTAACTCTTAACTTGTGCTTGAACCTTCTTTTGACCAGCAAGTGGAAGTAGAGGTAGTAGTGGTTGTATCTACGGTGGTCATGTCCTCGTTAGTACATTACAAAGCCGGTAGTAGAGCCAAACACATAAATACCGTTCATTTTTCTTAGTGTGGTTCTTTTGTAAGACTTGGCGGATAGAAGATTACTGCTGAATTAATATGTATTTTTTTAGTATTGGAAATGTTGAAGACTCGTTGAGTGTTTAATTGGTCTATTGCCATAGTAAAAATGGAGAACGTTGGGAAGAGATGGCTTCTGCTCCCTTAAATATAGATACCTAAACTAGTAGTCTGGAACTGTTGATTCTATTCAAGGAGGATATATGATCTTACTTATGCTACTGCTAAGTGGTACATCTATAGTGCTTTAAGGATGTTCTACATGATTTTGCAATGAGGTTTGTTAAACAAAATATCAGGCAGAAGCAACTATCAACGATGGGAAGCGCATTCTCTTCCGTTTTGACCGAGCAGCATTCGCCTTCAAGTTCTTGCCATTTAAGGTTCCATATCCCGTGCCATTCAGGCTTCTCGGGGATGAAGCAAAGGGTTGGCTTGACACTACATACTTATCTCGTAGTGGGAACATACGTATTTCAAGGGGAAACAAGGTATGTAATACATTGTCTGCATGTAACGTTGCAGCCATGGATTTAGGGTTTTGAATTGCGTAATTATTCTCTCAATTTTGTTGAACCCATGGTGGAGTATATGTAAATCACTTCTCCATAAAAGATGCGGTTTTTTCCAGACCTCCTTGTATTTTATTAGCTTTCCAAAACAACATGTAGTGCAGGGAACCACATTTGTTCTCCAGAAAAGTGCAGACCCAAGGCAAATGTTGTTGTCAGCTATATCTGCAGGAACCGGAGTAAAAGAGGTGTGTTATTATATCTTGGACGTCCGTTATAGCAGTAACATGAGGTATTCATTTGTACAATATGCTTGTTGGCCAGGCTATAGATGATCTTACTTCAAGCAGAAAAGGGGTTGTGGTTGATATGAACACCCTAGCGGGAGAATGGCAACTGTTGTGGGCTTCACAGGTCAACCTTTACATAAGCATTACAAAAGCGATTTAAGATTTCTATGCATGTCATCTCTTGTCTGTGGAGCTTGATTTCTTGTTGGTCATGATTTTATTATAATTGAGTATTTGATTATGGAAATCAAAATATAATAAGGCATCCCCAGACATTTATGAGTAACATCATTTGCTCTACAGTATCCTTTTATCCAGTAATTTATATTGTACAGTTTGCTATGATTTATGTGTAAATCTATTTACACTAGGGTTCTTCCCAGCCACGCTTATAAAAGAACATACAAAATCGTACGGGTATCAGACCGAAATTGAAGTTATGATTCTTGCTAGAGTCAAAGAAGGTCGATGCTTTTCTGAATGTTTTGAAGGATCTGAGAGCTGATGCATATTTATGTTTGATGAATGCAAATGACTTGGTAGCCCTGACTCCTGTTATTCACGAAAACTTTGGCGGTCCTGAATTCAATCTACAGCTAATGGTTCAGAGACAAACTCTCTTCTGTGTAAAAATGCGAAGGCTTTACGAAAATGGGCTCAAAACTATCTGACTCCCGTGCAATCTAAAGGTTCAGAGAATAACTCTCTTCTGTGTAGAATATGAAGGCTCAAAACTATCTGACTCCCGTGCAATTTTCCATGTAATCGCATAAGTAATTAAGTATATTCAAAATGATACAGGAGAATATGTACTATACTTTAGAGATGGCATATGAGGCGTAGGGGTAACTGCCACTGCCTGTAGGATGTGTTTTCCCTTTCATATATTTATTTGTATGTGCAGAGTGAGAGTGGAGGTGGAAGCTGGTCATCTGTTGCATCTGCCGGTCTCAAGGATTTCCAGGTAAGCTGCAGAGCTTCAGAAAAGCCGAGGAAAAAGATGATATGATACTCTCGTGTGTTTCTTGCTACTTGACGTGAATCAACTATTCATTCAGACCATAAAGGAAGATGGGCAAGTGAAGAATTTGGTGAACCCCTTTCCAGGTGTCAGCCTCAGTGCAAGAGGCAACATATGGTAAGTTTGAAGAACTGCATATATGTTTATGTGTATTTCCTCTCTCGGATCGTTTCAATCGTCAACCATAATGAAGCAAATATAGTGAGAGTATCTTTACTCCATTCCGTCAGTACATGTGATGTACAACTCTTAAAACTAATATGTTGACAAAATCAAATAAAACGGTAATATATTTCCTTAATGCCAGAAGGAAATGCGAACATGCATTGACTGTACAGTACAATATTCTGTACACATGGTCACATGCAGGAGAGGTGATGTTACACGTGCTGCGTAAAGACTATAAGAATGGTACATACAAATGACTTCATAGATGTTTAAACCATCGGGACATTGACTCACTTCATGACTACTTTCATACATCAATACGCTGTTGCCGCACAAGCTTCATACAGCAGTCTGTTACTATCCATTATGGACATGTATCAAAATTCGGGTCACACAGATTTATCTGTTCCTCTCTTGGAGTTCCCTTGTGATCCTGATTTATACACCTCCACTTCAATACTACTACAAAAGGTACAGTTATATTTTGTCCTAAGTATGTTGTGTTGAACTTGCAGCAAAACTGGGAACAACAATACCTTCAGCGTGTCCATGAATGAAGGCGTTACTCAAGTTGGTGGTGTACAGTTTCCTTTAGAAATTGGAGGAGAATTTGTCATGGAGATCTTGTAAGACTCGATTCCCATTTCCCTTTTTTGACTTAAAGATAAGAGTTATGGACTGACCAATTTGTTGATGGTCATTGTTGGCTCCACATATTTGATAATTAATTCTTGTCCTGACAGCTATGAATTTCCTTTCAGGTACATTGACAATAAGATAAGAATATCTAGCCTCAACCAGCACAAGCTTGTTCATTTACGCATTGTAAATAAAACATAAATGGGCAAATTGCTTGAGCTTATTGCTGTAGAAATTGTTGTATATACCACAGTACTTAGGTTGATGAAATTATGCATCTGCGAATATTTACGATCATGCAAATTTTGAGTTCTTTATTATTGGGAAACTGTACTTTACTGTACTTTAAGAGATCTCTCAAATTATTACTGTGATACACCCATTTTTTTATTTTCCCTAATTATCATTTCCCCTGGATTTATGCTTTTAGCTACGGATCTTTTTCTCTGCCTAGTCATGATGTTTGAAGAATGCCAAGACCTCCAACATATATAAATCTTATTATGACATTCCTCATCCACCCAAAACACCTACCCCCAATTCCCCATTTTACCCCTTGGTAAACAGCCTCCAAAAATAATATGAAGAATTCCTCCATTTTCATGCACTTACAAAGACTTGTTTTTTTTCCCAACGAGCTTCCTTTGGTACCTAGACTCGTCGACGGCATCACTGTATTAATCCTGGTCAGCACAAGCCATGTATTCATGAAGCACAATTTTGTAAGCACTAAATAAAACCTCCATTCTTCTTATAGTGCCAACTGCCAAGCAATAAAATCTTCACTGGCGATATTAGGAACACGTAAGCCAATCATAGGTATAGCATCACGAGGGTAAAAAATACGTCCAACCATATCCTCATCCCAACTCTTTGTCCCGGGGAGGAAAATGTTACACCCACTTATTAATCCTTCATCTATTTCTCTTGCTAGAATTTTTTAGTCCATACTTTCTTGGCAGCCAATTGTTCAGCCAAATATTGACATTCTTTCCACATACACTCTCCACATGACTCCTTTTTCAATAATTCCAAACCATGTACCATTTACTTGCCACAACAGTGAAAAAAGATAGGAAAATGATTATCCAATAAATGACCATCAGGATAATATTTTTCCTTGAGTAGCCTAAGAGGCCCGGGATTCACTAGGAAGTGACAAGCCTGTATTTATCAGATATAAAAAAATGTAAGTCACGAAAACCCATACTACCTCCATGCCCTTTTGGCTTAGATAGCCACCCACCCACGATAACCAACGTACCTTTTGTGCTTTTTTCCTTCTCCTCCATGCTTCAATTTTTAGATTTCCTGCTGATTTATGAGGACAGTGATATCTTATAACTAATGTTGCGGAGCGAATCAATTTATGATTGAATGATTATAAGGACAGTGATATCACCAACCCACCATGGTTTAAAACATAGACTTGATATCAATAATTGCATTTTTTTAATACTTATTTCAGGCCTTGAGACGATGTATCTTCAATGAAAGAAGACGTTTTCGTTGTGTTTCCCAACTTCCTCAAAGCGAGGCACAAAGGCCATAATCAATAAGCCATACCATAGGAGGTAGCGCTTGTGCGCGTCAAACTTCACCAAACCTTTTGATGCAAACGGAGCGGACGGCGACCACTGCTGCTCGTCAGCGTACGGCCACACCGCCGGAGGTCGCCGTCGCCGAGCAGCTCCGCCCTCGTGCGGATATACAATAGTAGGCCCAATACTACTCCGACGATATCATATTGGCAATGGCAAGAGACGACAACGCAGGTCGCGCTCGGGGCCGGTCAGTTCCCTGTCCCCGCCGGCCGGGGTCCGGCAACGCCCGCGCCGCACGCACGCACGCCACGCGCGCGGCTCACAGGCGCCCGTCTCGCCGTGCCGCCGTGCCGCCACGACCCATCGCCCCCTCCCCCGACGCACGCATGAGCGGCCGCGGGGGCGTGACCGGTCGGCTGTCCCGTTCCGGATGCCCACCTACGTCGGCGGATCTCCATCCGGGAGATATATGTCTGCGTACGGTTTGCTCGTTATGGCCACAGGACTTTGCCGGTGCGTACAAACCATCGCACGTTCGAAAGATGCTACCGGCACATGCCCGCTCCTCGAGGCGGGCGAGATTTCGAAGATACCGGTACACGTAGCCGGCCACGGGAGACCGAGTTGATGCGCGGAGATTTCAGAATTTTTGAGAAGAATGTTCGGGTCTCACAGAAACGTGCTCTCGGAAGCGTCGTCGGGTGGAGTGCGCCGTGGTTGACTTGAGCGAATAGGAGCTCCACACGTGCCACCATGTGAGCCGGAGGTTGAAGCCCCGTGCGTGGGCCTGAAAACGGTATGCTGAAAATGTCGTGGCCACGCACGAGAGTGAAGAAGAGTCGGTGATCTGCTCACCGTCATCCTAGCAGTGACATGCGGGCCCAAGGGTCGGCGCAAAATGCACTACGTAGGTCTATGGACTACTTCCTTGGCTCACAAACATAAGATGTTTTGGATGTTTCAATATGAACTACATACATACAAACTTTTTTACAAGAGACATACAAAATAAAATGAGTGAACAAACATACTAAAACATGTCTATATACATTTGATTCAGAAAAAATAGATTATCTTACACATGTATAAACTCACGGAAAACCTCACATTATCTTGCGTGCTTTAACCATCTTTAAAATTTATGGAGCATCAAGGAAAAACACACATCTGGAACCTACCAGCGCGGTGACACGGTATTATTGCTCTAAAATTTCCCACATCTGAATGCATTGTCGTCCTTCTGGCAAAACCATCCAAGTAACTAGCCCGTCAATAGTCCGCGACAAGCCACAAAATGTACAACTCATGCAGTGGCGGAGGCAGGGGGGGGGGGGGGCAGCCAGGGCACGGGCCCTCCCAACATCCTAATTTTCTTGGTAATATGCATATGAACAGTGGCATATTTTTACTGTTACCAGCAGCCGGCTCTCCCCAACGTCCTAATTTTCTTGGTAATATGCATATGAATAGTGACATATTTTTACTGTTACCTGCAGCTGGCTGCTACCTTTTAAGCACTGCGTTGGTTTTCCCCGAAGAGGAAGAGATGATGCAGCAAAGTAGCGTAAGTATTTTCCTCAGTTTTTGAGAACCAAGGTATCAATCCAGTAGGAGGCTACACGCGAGTCCCTCGTACCTGCACAAAACAAATAAATCCTCGCAACCAACGCAAATAAGGGTTGTCAATCCCTATAGGGCCACTTACGAGAGTGAGATCTGATAGATATGATAAGATAATATTTTTGGTATTTTTGTGATAAAGATGTAGAGTAAAATAAAGGCAAAGTAAATAGCAAACGAAATAACTAAGTAGTAGGAGGTTAATATGATGAAGATAGACCCGGGGGCCATAGGTTTCACTGGTGGCTTCTTTCGAGAGTATAAGTATTCTACGGTGGGTGAACAAATTACTGTTGAGCAATTGACAGAATTGAGCATAGTTATGAGAATATCTAGGTATGATCATGTATATAGGCATCACGTCCGAGACAAGTAGACCGACTCCTGCCTGCATCTACTACTATTACTCCACTCATCGACCGCTATCCAGCATGCATCTAGAGTATTAAGTTAAAAACAGAGTAATGCCTTAAGCAAGATGACATGATGTAGAGGGATAGACTCATGCAATATGAAGAAAACCCCATCTTGTTATCCTCGATGGCAACAATACAATACGTGTCTTGCTGCCCCTACTGTCACTGGAAAATGACACCGCAAGATTGAACCCAAAACTAAGCACTTCTCCCATTGCAAGAAAGATCAATCTAGTAGCCAAACCAAACTGATAATTCGAAGAGACTTGCAAAGATAACCAATCATACATAAAAGAATTTAGGGAAGATTCAGATATTATTCATAGATAGACTTGATTATAAACCCACAATTCATCGGTCTCAACAAACAAACCGCAAAAAGAAGATTGCATCGAATAGTTCTCCACAAGAGAGGGGGAGAACATTGTATTGAGATCCAAAAAGAGAGAAGAAGTCATCTAGCTACTAACTATGGACCCGAAGGTCTGAGGTAAACTACTCACACTTCATCGGAGGGGCTATGGTGTTGATGTAGAAGCCCTCCGTGATCGATGCCCCCTCCGGCGGAGCTCCGGAACAGGCCCCAAGATGGGATCTCATGGATACAGAAAGTTGCGGCGGTGGAATTAGGGTTTTGGCTCTGTATCTGATCGTTTGGGGGTACGTAGGTATATATAGGAGGAAGGAGTACGTCGGTGGAGCAACATGAGGCCCACGAGGGTGGAGGGCGCGCCTGGGGTAGGCAGGCGCGCCCCCCTACCTCATGGCCTCCTCTTTTCTTTCTTGATGTAGGGTCCAAGTCTTCTGGGTCTTGTTCGTTGAGAAAATCACATTCCCGAAGGTTTCATTCCGTTTGGACTCCGTTTGATATTCTTTTTCTTCGAAACCCTAAAATAGACAAAAAAAGCAATTCTGGGCTGGGCCTCCGGTTAATAGGTTAGTCCCAAAAATAATATAAAAGTGAATAATAAAACCCAATAATGTACAAAATAGTAGATAATATAGCATGAAGCAATCAAAAATTATAGATACGTTGGAGACGTATCACTGGCCCTCCTCAGCGTCCAAATATATGCATTCCTGCCTCCGCCACTGAACTCATGCAAACCTTGCATCGCACCATCTTCAAATCTCATGGATCATATAAGAAACCAAACTCTAGAACGTGATTTCTATGAATTTCAATAGGTCATGGCATCTTCTATAGAACTTGCATTCTACTGAATTCACTTTATTTTGTGTGCTTTCACCCCCTTCAAACCTTATGGACCATCAGAGAAACCAAACTACAAAATGTGTTCTCTATGAAATTCAATAGGTCACGACATCTTCTGCAGAACTTGCATTCTACTAAAATTGACTTTTCTTTTGTGTGCCTTCACCCTCTTCAATTTTTATGGGCACATAAGAAAACAATCGTGAAACATGGTTTCTACGAAATTCAACAGGTCACACTCTAGAATTTCCCAGAACTGAAATGTTTGATATGCTTGTGTGTTGCCTTGTCCCTTTTGGCAATACCATCCAAGTAGCTAGCCTGTCAATAGTCTGCGACGAGCCACAAAATGTACATCTCCTGCAAAACTTGCGTTGTACTAAAATTCACTTTACTTTGCATGCCTCGACATCTTCAAATCTTATGGATCATGGAAGAAACCAAACTCTAGAACATTCTGCCTACGAAGTTCAATACGTCATGACATCTTCTGTCGAACTTGCATTCTATGAAAATTCACTTTATTTTTGCCTGCCTTCACCCTCTTGAAATTTATGGACACATCGGAAAAGACAATCTCCGAATGTGTTTTCTACGGAACTCAACAGGTCACTTTGTAGAATTTTTCATAACCGAATGCAGGTGAAGCTTGTGCCTTTTCGGAAATATCATCCAAGTACCTAGCCCGTCAATAGTCTCTGACGAGCCACAAAATATACATTTTCTGCATAAATCACGTTCTACTAGAACCCACTTCATTTAGCGTGCATTCACCCTCTTCAATCTTTATGGACACATCAAGAAACAATACCAAACATGTTTTCTACCAAATTCAACATGTCACACTCTAGAATTTTCTATAATTGAATGCACGAGATGATTGTGTGTTGGTGTGTGACTTTTGGCCATAATAACACCCTAGTAGCCCATCCCTAGTCAGCAAGGAGCCACAAAATATACATTTTCTATAGAACCTACATTTTACTAAAAAAAAGCACATAATTATGTTATTAATAAGAAAACAATCCTAAACTTTGATGGACCATGTCATGGGGAGGGTGGCGGGACCGTAGGAGAGGGGTCGATGTATAATTGTACACACGTGTTGAAATCTCCGTAGTTTAGAGTGGCTCGAGATTGAATCATTGATTGAATGCCTAGTTCATCATGGACTAAACCGTGCATTTAATGCACTCTTATCTCATTAAAGCGCCTTAAATTTTTTAGCATGCTGATATTATAGTCGATAGCATGATCTTTATCATGACTCTGTTAGTCTTGAAGCTTTACGAGCCTAAAATTCAGTAAATGAGCGTGAGCCTATGTGCATCTATGTTATGTTGTACTTACAATATTAAGAAACAGTTTAGGGTACTTAATTTGTCTAAGTTTATTAGTCATCTTCATATTTTGGATCAAACTCTGACCATGGATTTGACTAAATATAAGTATAGTTATTCCAGCATAAAACTAACCAGCTAATTTTCCGTGTGTTGCAAACGGGGACATACATATTCTAATGGTTCAACACCATCGTGTCTGACATACACGCTACACTCATCATATTCCAGATTTTTTTGCGGGAAATCATATTCTAGGTTTTCGCAGGATTTGGTTCTATTTGGGCATGAGTAGGAGAAGACAAGTAAAATCTGATCTAGTTAAGGTTTTATCAAGATTTTATTTGATTTAATTGAGTTAATGCAGGCCATGATTTTAGCAAGATTTGACTGATTTAGTGCCGGGTTTTCACTAGAGTAAGGTAAGAAAAACATGATTTGGTTTAGATTATTCCAAACGAATGGGGAGGGACCAAACCGCATTTGGTGACGTACCAACGCCAACTTCCCTTCAGTAGTAGAGATATGTGGTAGTCAAATATATATGATTGAAAATTTGACCTAAAATTCGTGGTGAACCAATAAACACATGGCAGATGGAATATGTACTCCCTCCGGTCCTTTTTACTCTACATATTAGGTTTGTCCGAAGTCAATCTCATCCAACTTTGACCTTTTTACTCTGCATATTCGTGGTGAACCAATAAACACATGGCAGATGGAGTATTAGACATATTCTATGTACCCATACATTTTTTGCAGGGGCCTGGGGTGCGGATAGCAGCAAAGCCCTAGCCTAGGCACGCGAGGGATAAAAAGGCAGAGCAGAGCAGAGGAGAGCACACGGATCCAAAACGCAGCGAGTGCAACCAACCAACAACCAGCGCCGCTGCCCCCCGCCTTCGCCTATAAACTGCAGCCCAACAGTACCCATCAGCCCGCGCGGCGTCAGTCCAGGACAGGAGGGGCGCGTTCGATTCGATTCGTTTCGAGATCAAAATCCCATCCCGAACACCCAGCCAGAGCGAGCGAGCGAGCGAGCGAGGTGGGCGTCGAGGCTGGCCGCCGCCGCGAGGATACCGGCGCCCGTGCGCGCGATGATGGCCTGGTGGCGCAAGAAGGTCGTCTTCCCCGCGCGCCGCGCGCTCGCCGCCGTCTCCACCCGCGTCCGCTCCCGCAAGACAGGTACGCGCCGCCGCCACCGCCCCTCTCCACGTCGAGTCCTCGCCGTCGTCCATTGGCCGATCCGTGGCCCTGGGCACGGCTACCACGCAGATCAGATGCGTAGTAGGCTGTTTGATCAGTTGAGTCAGTTGCCCTGAATTAGAGGTTTATAGTTGCCACACGCAGAGCGACACCTCCTGCTTCAGTTCAGTCAGTTGAGTTCCCGTGGTGATCACCGCGGAATTCACTCGTGGATTGTTTTACCACCCCACTCTGCGGGACAAAACAGCAGCATCTAGAATTCTAGGCAGGTGACACGCGCGTGGCCGAGGTTTATTCGGGTTAATCTTAATCTGCAATTGCCTGGATGAACAGAGAATTTCATACTCAGCAGGACAGTGATAGATAGCCTAGCCATGCTTATAATCGTCTTCTTCATCTTTCCCTCTCCTGATCCAAAACTTAAGAAACTTATCAGAGTTCGGTAGCGGTTAGGTGATGCTTCAGTCTGCGTAATTAGTTACTTTATTACACAGCCTCCGCAAGAAACCACTGAATCCTGCAGCTGTTTTCTACTACAGTAGTAAGTATATAATTGGATCGAACTTACTTTAATCGGCAAATACTTCGCCCCTACGGCATTGACCACGCTCGTCAGTTTAATTTACTACACGGGTCAAAGACTAATCCATTTTGGAATGCGGTTCCTCTCCACTAAAATACAGATCGGATTGGACTTTGCAGTTTCAGTCTAGAAGCCACATCTCCGCGCCCCGTCACCTCGCACTAGCGTCCTCCCTCCCAAATCTAGCTCCTCCCCTCACATATTCTAACACAGCCGGGCCCCGAGGTGAAAAGTCTGGCGACCTCTTTCTCAATTTCTGCTGCCGACCACGGCACCCATGCTGAAAATTTCTTTGGAATTTCAACGGGTTCAGTTAGGTATACTTCTCTTCAAAACAATACTGCTCCACTCTGCACTTGCACGAGACTGAATGCTCTGCCGAGGAAGTCAACCTCCCCTGTCGGTACGCAACTGTACATACAAGGAACTTGGCAGCAGCCTGCAAGTGCGAGGAATGAATTAGCAGCGCCGCACAGTGTGAGATCTCGTCGCCAGTACTTGGCACTGGCCGCCGCACTGTGCCGCCAGCCGGTACCGTCCATATTCAGTAGGCGCGCGCCGACAAGTGTCGTGGGCCTGCTCGTCTACTACCATCTGATATTTGCCGCACGGTTAATAATTACTGGTAAATTATCTTTGACACACACCTGCACAGATCTTCCTTGACACCGTGCAAATCTATAGAGGGAAAAAGTAGTAGGAGTACTGCTTGTGGTGTCCTCATCTCTCGCAGCTTCCCTTGTCTGGTCCTGGTCTTGAGATCCTTGTCTTAGCAAGTGTGCATTGCCATTGCCCTCCAATAATTCAGCTAAGCTCGTGCCGTCTGAACCGAGCTTTTGCGCCTGCGGCGGTGCGCAAGGGGAGTGGTCTGCCACTGCCAATGGTTCACTTGCGGTCATCAGGAGGTTTTCTATGGAAATGTGACACTCAACCACACAATCATTGGGAGATAGTGTCCACCAACTTGTCTAGAACTCGAGCTTATGGCCATGGGCCTATGGCAGGATCATCGTAGGACACTGTATTGCAATACCAGTACTCGTAGGCGCAATGATCGTGTGCACAAATCAAACCGGGGCCCCGGGAAGAACGCCGCAGGCCACCGGAGCCGCCCATGGCGTCTACATCTTTTTTCTGTTGGAACAGTGCGATGATAGCAGTTTTTTTGGAGATCGGGGTGATGATAGCCGGCCAATAGGCGAAGGCAACCTTTACATTTTTGTTTTGTATCTTTGTGGAGCTATCTCCTATCCTTTTTGTCCCCAGCCGTTCGTTGCAGCAACATGGAGTCACGGTCACTCACCATGGTATGCATTGCCATCCCATAAAAAAAAAGCCACACGTCACCGTGTCAGTGAACTTGCGGCGCTCCATCGGTCTCGCTTGGGGCTGGGAATAAAGGGCGTATATATATTCATGCGTGTCGTGCGCCTTTGTGGTAAAGTCTTAGGTAGTGGAAAAGGAGGCGAAGAAGCTTCGTGGTGAGAAACCGAGGTGGGGAATGTTCTTGGCTGAGGAAAAGGCACATGCGGTTTCTAGATAAGGATGCATGACGGGGTGCGTTTAGCCGTCGATTTCGCGGTAGAAGAATATCGAATGTCTCCCTTTACCCCGTTGGTTTCACTTTTTTTTTCCTTCTTTTTTTGCTGGGGGTGAGGTGAGAATGAGATGCTACTTCATCTTTTACTTCCTCTTCTGGGAGTTTTTTCACCTTTGTTTAGAAAGCTCCTGGTGTTTCTGTGTGGTGCCAATAATGCTATATATGTATGCTGTTGTGTTCTTTGGATGGCCCTTTTTATCCAGAAGAATAAAAGGCACCCTTGACTCGGCAGCTTCGGTTATATCGCCGGTGGTGGAAGTGGAAGCCCATTATTGTTTAGGGCCCCAAGGTCTTATTAATAGATACTTGAACTTTAGTACACGGGCCGTAGTGGCTTTGCCATTTGTGCTTGGCCCATGACGCCAATTGCCAAGTTGCTCGACCTGCCAAGAAAGGAATGGACCTGGAGGAACCACACTTTCTTAGGGCCCAATCTACTTGCTAGTTCGCCGTTTGTGCAAGGAAAAAGTGAAGTAGGAGATGTTCTCAAAAAATAAAAATAGCCAGTAGGAGATGATGACATCAAAAAGATTTAATGTGTACTCCTGTTTTTTTAGTTCTTTCAACCAAATATAATCTCTTTCTTTAGTTAATAAAGTCACTATGTTACCGTACAAAGAAAAGTCCCTCTGTTGCTAAAAAATCATGAAAGTAGTGGGAAAAAAAAGGGAGAAAGGGGAACAAGCATACACAACAAGCTGAGGTGTCATTATACTCCCTTAAAAAAAGCTGAGGTGTCATTCCATTCGCACGAGTGGCAACGAGTGTCACATATCTTTCATCCCCCCACGAATTCCTAAGGTGTAGAAGAAGCCAGCATAGCATAGCTCCTGCTTTCCTCTCCACTAACAAAGTGTGGGGAGGAACCCATGACAGGGACAACAAAACCCTTATCTGAAACCAACCCGTGCGTTCGTGCGTGCAGGCAGTGGAGGCAGCATACTGAAGCTTCACGAGGACGTGCAGACCTGCGGATACAAGGACGTGCAGGTGATGTTCGAGATGCTGACCTCGGAGCTCGAGGACCCCAAGAGGCGCAAGCAACAGACGGCGGCCTCCTGGAGGCCGCCCTCGGCGTGGCCCGGCCGGTCGTCGTCGTCGATCGCGGCCGCGGCGCAGTAGAGACCCCGACGCCGACATGGAATGCAGCTCGGTTTGGTGGCACCGGTCCATAATAACAAGATGAGGAGGAGGGCCGATTTAGTAAGTAAGCACCCTGTGGTAATAGTGTTAATTAGTCAGTCTGGCAACTCAATGCCTGATGCCAGGCATCGATCAGTCACCCCCATCCCCCTGCCCGTCGACTCTCCGGGAAAAAGAGCGAGGATTTCAGTTTGCAGAGCGCGTCGCAAGCTCTGAAAGTCTGAATGTTTTCTGTACATGTCGCATGCCGATTGCGCTGAATTCTCGCAAAACTCGGAGAAGCGATGGAGCAAGAGGGGTTTACTTTTCAATCAACCATATATAAATATCCGGCTTCTCTGTCGTTCATATGTCCTTTTGATTAGTTGTCACCTGCTATTCAACAGTGATGTTAAGTCGGCCGAATTTCGGTATTCGCCTTGCTCATTTCTTGGTGTTATCTGGTGTGGCGAAATGAAGGGGACCAATTAGCAACAAAAAATATGTTCGAGGCAATTTGTGGGGGGAGAGTAATGGAGGAGCACGACAGGCGCAACTTGCAGGGTTTCTTTCATGGCCGAAGTTGACACTTAACAGAAAACCGGGCGAACCCAACAAAGGGAAGCGACACGTTATGGGCCGTTAATTCCCTTGCGGAGAGGCGACCGCTGCATTATCCATCGACGTCTCCCTTTTAATGGTGCCATTTTATAGTACTACGAGCATCGTGTTGCAGGTTATACTTATATTGTTTGGCACCAGCTTCTGTTTTCTGTTCAGCCATGACTGTACATGGGTTTGGCAGACGTGATTTTCATCCGTTGACATTCGACAAGACGATGCAATTCAGGCAAGGTGCATCCAAAATTTACTAAAACTGAGACCTCAAATCAGTGTTTGTCAAAATAATGGCCTGAAGAAACAACAGTGCAGTTTGGAATAATCACTGTCAACCTGTTCTAAACACCATCGCGTGCGTCCTGACCCTTTCGTCGTTCGCTGGAGACAGCGACCAGCAGGAAGACCAAATGGGTTAAGGGGGCGACTGATGAAAGCATGTCGTCCTATCAGGCACTCTGAATAATGATTGGTCTGAGGAAGCTAAGCCTAGGCACAACCTAAAAATATCGATGGCCGTAATCCAAATCATGCAGCGCTGCGCTGTGCCGTGCCGTGCCGTGTCGTGTCGAATTATTACACCGGCAACACGCTGAGAGGTGCTTCCAATTCAGAGAACCCAAAGAGCGCGCAAAAACCTAAAAACAAAAGGGTTGCTCTCCTGATTGCTGCATCATGTGATGTTACATGGATTCTTACGCATCTTTGGTAGGCCACGGTGCTGCTGAGAATTGCCATTTGCCATCCATCCATACATCCATCAACCTCTCTCCCTCTGAGACGCAAAAACAAGAAACTTTGGACGGCCTCTGTGGGTGTGCGTGTGGGCGAATGATGGCGAAGAATTGAATAGAATTATGGTGGAATGACGTTGATACGGCACGAGGCGAATATGATAAGTGCGAGGCGGTCAGAGCCATGAGGATGTTTGCAAAGTAAAGGCAGGACAAAGGTATCCCGATGTCTTTGAGACTTTGTCCAACACCAAGTACGCGCACATTGAGTATTGTAAGTCTTGTAGCTTGCTTGATTCTTTATGTAATCATGCTGACACAAAGGGGATGAGAAAGGCTTGGGAGTTCATGGCTGCTATGATTCTGTGCAAGGACAAGGAGTGCTGGTGGAATTCTCCGGATTGTCGACGATCTTGGCATGGTGGCAATGGAAAGGTAGCCGGCATTATACAGGACAGACAGGAAACTACAAAGAAACATAGGGAATTCTTGTTGAGCAGAGCCAGGGGGAGTTTTATAGTGCAGCGTTGGATCGGGTGTGCATGTTCCCGTATCACTGTCCGCTGCCGACCTCGACAAATGGAGACGACAAGTGAGGGTCCGAAATCGAACTAGTGCTGATTGTCTGAAAACATGCTGGTATAGAACATGGTGTATTTCGAACTCACCTTGTTATACATGGCATCAGGATCGGTATTCCGCCTAAATGTCCATCTGAGACCAACTTACCTCCATTTGGAGAGGAGAAAATATGTACTACAGCAAATGTTCGTTTTCACCATCAAGTTCGATGTTTCTGGTTAGCACCCTGGGGTCTACAATCACCTGTTTGCAATTAATTAACGACATCCGATGCTTTCCGATGTGGTTTTCCTTGCACGGCAACAAGGACATGACAAAAGATTTAAGGGGTGCGGTTTTATGTTATGGCGCTGCTAAAAGGAGGGCGCAAGAAGGCCGGCCGGGGGTCTTTTGTCCACGGCCAGGCAAGATGGAAGGATTTCCTTCTTAATTCTTGCTTGATTAGATTGATACATCTCCTCTTTTTATATAAAAAGGTTTACTTGACTCCCAAGCAAGGCTTATTTGACCCCGAAGAAAGCGACCCTTATCTCTAATTAACCCTAAGACTAACGGGCTATACCGCCAGCCCAGACCATTAGGCCCATTACGTACTCTAACACTACACCGTACCTGGACATGCAGCTTGTCCTCGAACTGCAGCCTAACCAACTTATAACCATGACTCGATGCAACACAAACCTAACACCTAAAAACAAGCCTTTTACATCTCGCCTTGTTTTATTACTCAACCTGAAATCGACTGGGATGCTTTATTTTGGACCTCTTAACAAAAAAATGGACACCATCCGCACGTCGGACGTGCACGTGTACAGCCACCTGGATCCCATGGACACCATCTGGACAAAAGGAGTGCATGTGTATGGCTACCTGGAAGTGGTCGCAAGAGCGACCAGCGGAGGCGCCCTCGCGGCGGCCGGCGGTGGAATGCAGTGGTGCTACGCGGTGCGCTCCTGTCGGTGACACCATGCCTTCTCCCCGCCGGACGACTGTTGGTCTGCACCGCACATAGAAGAGTGGAGGGCTGTCGATGGAGAATGGCGAGGAGGGGTGCGCCTCCCCAACCGCCGATGTCGCAGACTTTGAGGCCGCTGTTCGTGGGGAAAACAACATGCCCAAGATGCCCGACACAACGGACGAGATCGAGGTCCTTTGTGCAGCGAAGCGCAACTGGGAGGAGCGGCAGCTGCAGACCACACATCTCCCGCACATGCCGACGCGCTAGGAGGCGGCGCGCAGCAGCCTGCAGCCTCACCGCCAGCGACACGTGGTGGGTAGTGATCCAAGCTGCAAGCGGTGACGGCGACGGCGGGAACTTGATCTGCTGAATGGGGACGCCCTGAGGAAGCGGTGATGGCGACGGCGGGAACTTGATCTGGTGGATCGGGACTCCCGTCAACACGGTCGATGCGGGGCCGGAGCTGACCCGCGATGGCTGCTGCAGTTGCAGCGGCTGCTGCGGCGGAGTGCCGGGTGCGGCGAAGGTCGCCAGGAGCGGTGGTTGCCACTGCAGCCAGGGCGGGGCGACGGTGGCAGTGGATGACAGCTGCTGCAGCGACCCGGTGAGCGCGACGGAGGCCAACTGGTGTGGTGGCTGCCACGGCAGCCAGGATGGGGCGGTGGTGGCAGTGGATGGCAGCTGCAGCGGCTGCTGCAGCAGCCTGGCGAGCGCGGCGGAGGCCGCCTGGTGCGGCGGCTGTCACGGCAGTCAGGACGGGGCGATGGATGGCGGCTGTAGCGGCTGCTGCAACAGCCCTGCGAGTGCGGTGGGGGCCGCCTGGTGCGGCGGCTGCCACGGCGGCGCGGTGGCGGTGATGGGCGGCGCAGCCGGGTGCGGCCCGTAGGACCCGGCCAAGAACAGGCGGATCTCCTGGACCGCATGTGTTAGGTCCCGCAGCGCCCCGGACACCTCCGGGGTGAGGACGACGGGGGCGGGCGCGACGGAGAATCCCGGCGCGGGCAGGAGCGGGGCGACGGTCGTGGTGGTCGCCGGAGGCGACGAGGTGACCAGCAGCGGAAGAGACGGGTTGGGCGGCGGTGAAGACATGATCGAACTGAAGCTAGCTGATACCAAATTGTTATGGCGCTGCTAGAAGGAGGGCGCAAGAAGGCCGGCCGGGGGCCTTTTGCCCACGGCCGTGCAAGATGGAAGGATTTCCTTCTTAATTCTTGCTTGATTAGATTGATACATCTCCTCTTTTTATATAGAGAGGTTTACTTGACTCCCAAGCAAGGCTTACTTGACCCCTAAGAAAGCGATCCTTATCTCTAATAACCCTAAGACTAACGGGCTATACCGCCAGCCTAGGCCATTAGGCCCATTACGTACTCTAACATTTTATTACTTTTTTACGATTCTTTTTACGGGAAGCGGATTTTTCTTGCTCTGTTTTAAAACGCCTTGTACAACTTTCAGATGTATGGACACTTGTGAGTTGCGACAGCACACACATGCGCGCGCACATACATGCAGTGAAGCTGGACGAAAAGAAAGCAATGCGCTGATTGAACGATACGGTAAATATGCATAACACAACCACCTCAACTTGTGTCGGACGCTTCGGTAATAAGTAGCAGAATAACGAAATAACACGCACAAGAGACACCAATAATTTAGGGCAGTCATCTGCGCCGGTGTGCCGGCCGAACGATTCGGCCGGTCGAAGGCCTAGCGTCCGATCGTTTCGCCTGGGGCCATTAGATCACGCTCTTCTATCGTCCCCTTTCTCGCGCGCATGAGCGGCAACGGCTCCCTCCATCGCCGTGGTGCTAATCCCGCTCGCGCACGCCTCCCTATCTCGCTCCCTGATGCTAATCTCGCTCGCGCACGCCTCCCCATCTCGCTCCCCGACGCTAATCTCGCTCGCGCACGCCTACCTGTCTCCCCCCAGCGCAAGTCGTTGACTGCTTCTTCTTCCCTCCCAGCGTCTTCCTCCCCGCGCAGTTCCCACCGCCGTCCCTCGCAGCATGGGCTGCCGCCTCGTCGCTGCTTCCAGCTCGTGGAGACGCCCAATGCTGCAACCGAGAACCAAAAAACTCTATAACCGGTAACGAGAAAAGCTTCAACCAGCGATGAAAAAAGTTTCAACCCGTATACGGCTAAAAGCTATGGACGGCGATGAAAAAAGCTTCATGCGATGATGAAAAAAGCTTCATCTGGATAACATGGATGTAGCTTCGTACATGTACGATTGTAACATGTACTTCTGCCGGTTGCGGCTTTCTGGTCCTAGGTTGAAGCCGCCTGCCATCACCGGCCACAAATTCATCGTCGTTGGATGCAACATGTCAGTCCACCCCGCTGAAACATTTTTGTAACCTGTCGTAGCTTTTCCGAAGCACGGTTGTAGCTTCCTGATCTGCAGCTGCATCCATTTGTCGTCGCCAGCCAAAAAAGTGCACAACCGTTGTTGTAGTAAATAGCGATGCTAGTTGTAGCAAAAATGCGATACAGTTGTAGCAAAAACCAGCTATGGTTCTGAAGGAAATATGCCCTAGAGGCAATAATAAAGTTATTATTTATTTCCTTATATCATGATAAATGTTTATTATTCATGCTAGAATTGTATTAACCGGAAACATAATACATGTGTGAATACATAGACAAACAGAGTGTCACTAGTATGCCTCTACTTGACTAGCTCGTTAATCAAAGATGGTTATGTTTCCTAACCATGGACAAAAGAGTTGTTATTTGATTAACGAGGTCACATCATTAGTTGAATGATCTGATTGACATGACCCATTCCATTAGCTTAGCACACGATCGTTTAGTATGTTGCTATTGCTTTCTTCATGACTTATACATGTTCCTATGACTATGAGATTATGCAACTCCCGTTTGCCGGAGGAACACTTTGGGTGCTACCAAACGTCACAACGTAACTGGGTGATTATAAAGGAGCATTACAGGTGTCTCCAAAGGAAGATGTTGGGTTGGCGTATTTCGAGAATAGGATTTGTCACTCCGATTGTCGGAGAGGTATCTCTGGGCCCTCTCGGTAATACACATCACATAAGCCTTGCAAGCATTATAACTAAGATGTTAGTTGTGAGATGATGTATTACGGAACGAGTAAAGAGACTTGCCAGTAACGAGATTGAACTAGGTATTGGATACCGACGATCGAATCTCGGGCAAGTAACATACCGATGACAAAGGGAACAACGTATGTTGTTATGCGGTCTGACCGATAAAGATCTTCGTAGAATATGTAGGAGCCAATATGAGCATCCAGGCCCCACTATTGGTTATTGACCGGAGACGTGTCTCGGTCATGTCTACATTGTTCTCGAACCGTAGGGTCCGCACGCTTAAGGTTTCGATGACAGTTATATTATGAGTTTATGAGTTTTGATGTACCGAAGGAGTTCGGAGTCCCGGATGAGATCGGGGACATGACGAGGAGTCTCGAAATGGCCGAGACATAAAGACCGATATATTGGACGACTATATTCGGACTTCGGAAAGGTTCCGAGTGATTCGGGTATTTTTCGGAGTACCGGAGAGTTACGGGAATTCGCCGGGGAGTATATGGGCCTTATTGGGCCATACGGGAATAGAGGAAAGAGTCCGAAAGGAAGGAGGCCTGCGCCCCCCCTCTGGTCCGAATTGGACAAGGGGCGCAGCCCCCTTTTCCTTATTCCTCTCCCCCTCTTTCCCCTTCTCCTACTCCAACAAGGAAGGAGGGAGTCCTACTCCCGGTGGGAGTAGGACTCCCCTTGGCGCGCCTCCTCCTAGGCCGGCTGCCCCCTCCCCCTTGCTCCTTTATATACGGAGGCAGGGGGGCACCCCATGACACACAAGTTGATCCCTGGTGATCGTTCCTTAGCCGTGTGCGGTGCCCCCTGCCACCAAATTCCACCTCGATCATATTGTTGCAGTGCTTAGGCGAAGCCCTGCGTCGGTAGTACATCAAGATCGTCACCACGCCGTCGTGCTGACGGAACTCCTCTCCGACGCTTTGCTGGATCGGAGCCCGAGGATCGTCATCGAGCTGAACGTCTGCTAAGAACTCGGAGGTGCCAGAGTAACGGTGCTTGGATCGGTCGGATCGGGAAGACGTACGACTACTTCCTCTACGTTGTGTGATCGCTTCCGCAGTCGGTCTACGTTGGTACGTAGACAACACTCTCCCCTCTCGTTGCTATGCATCACCATGATCTTGCGTGTGCGTAGGAAATTTTTTGAAATTACTACGTTACCCAACAGTGGTATCAGAGCCTAGGTTTTATGGTTTGATGTTATTTGCACGAGTAGAACACAAGTGAGTTGTGGGCGATACAAGTCATACTGCCTACTAGCATGTCATACTTTGGTTCGGCGGTATTATTGGACGAGACGACCCGGACCAACCTTACGCGTACGCTTACGCGAGACCGGTTCCCTCGACGTGCTTTGCACATAGATGGCTTGCGGGCGACTGTCTCTCCAACTTTAGTTGAACCGAGTGTGGCTACGCCCGGTCCTTGAGAAGGTTAAAACGGAGTCTATTTGACAAACTATCGTTGTGGTTTTGATGCGTAGGTGAGCTGAGTTCTTGCTTAAGCCCGTAGCAGCCACGTGAAATTTGCAACAACAAAGTAGAGGACGTCTAACTTGTTTTTGCAGGGCATGTTGTGATGTGATATGGTCAAGGCATGATGCTAAATTTTATTGTATGAGATGATCATGTTTTGTAACCGAGTTATCGGCAACTGGCAGGAGCCATATGGTTGTCGCTTTATTGTATGCAATGCAATCGCGATGTAATGCTTTACTTTATTACTAAGCGGTAGTGATAGTCATGGAAGCATAAGATTGGCGAGACGACAACGATGCTACGATGGAGATCAAGGTGTCGTGCCGGTGACGATGGTGATCATGACGGTGCTTCGGAGATGGAGATCACAAGCACAAGATGATGATGGCCATATCATATCACTTATATTGATTGCATGTGATGTTTATCCTTTTATGCATCTTATCTTGCTTTGATTGACGGTAGCATTATAAGATGATCTCTCACTAAATTATCAAGAAGTGTTCTCCCTGAGTATGCACCGTTGCCAAAGTTCATCGTGCCCAGACACCACGTGATGATCGGGTGTGATAAGCTCTACGTCCATCTACAACGGGTGCAAGCCAGTTTTGCACACGCAGAATACTCAGGTTAAACTTGATGAGCCTAGCATATGCAGATATGGCCTCGGAACACGGAGACCGAAAGGTCGAGCGTGAATCATATAGTAGATATGATCAACATAACGATGTTCACCATTGAAAACTACTCCATCTCACGTGATGATCGGTTATGGTTTAGTTGATTTGGATCACGTGATCACTTAGAGGATTAGAGGGATGTCTATCTAAGTGGGAGTTCTTAAGTAATATGATTAAATTGAACTTAAATTTATCATGAACTTAGTCCTGGTAGTATTTTGCAAATTATGTTGTAGATCAATAGCCCGCGTTGTTGCTTCCCTGTGTTTATTTTTGATATGTTCCTAGAGAAAATTGTGTTGAAAGATGTTAGTAGCAATGATGCGGATTGGATCCGTGATCTGAGGTTTATCCTCATTGCTACACAGAAGAATTATGTCCTTGATGCACCGCTAGGTGACAGACCTATTGCAGGAGCAGATGCAGACGTTATGAACGTTTGGCTAGCTCAATATGATAACTACTTAATAGTTTAGTGCACCATGCTTAATGGCTTAGAATCGGGACTTCAAAGACGTTTTGAACGTCATGGACCATATGAGATGTTCCAGGAGTTGAAGTTAATATTTCAAGCAAATACCCGAGTTGAGAGATATGAAGTCTCCAACAAGTTCTATAGCTAAAAGATGGAGGAGAATCGCTCAACTAGTGAGCATGTGCTCAGATTGTCTGGGTACTACAATCGCTTGAATCAAGTGGGAGTTAATCTTCCAGATAAGATAGAGATTGATAGAATTCTCTAGTCACCATCACCAAGTTAGTAGAACTTCGTGATGAACTATAATATGCAGGGGATAACGGAAACAACTTCCAAGCTCTTCGTGATGCTGAAATCAACGAAGGTAGAAATCAAGAAAAACATCAAGTGTTGATGGTTGACAAGAACACTAGTTTCAAGAAAAGGGCAAAGGGAAGAAGGGGAACTTCAAGAAGAACGGCAAGCAAGTTGCTGCTCAAGTGAAGAAGCCCAAGTCTGATCCTAAGCCTGAGACTAAGTGCTTCTACTGCAAAGGGACTGGTCACTGGAAGCGGAACTACCCCAAGTGATTGGCGGATAAGAAGGATGGCAAAGTGAACATAAGTATATTTGATATACATGTTATTGATGTGTACTTTACTAGTGTTTATAGCAACCCCTCAGTATTTGATGCTAGTTCAGTTGCTAAGAGTAGTAACTCGAAACGGGAGTTGCAGAATGAAAAGAGACTAGTTAAGGGTGAAGTGACGATGTGTGTTGGAAGTGGTTCCAAGATTGATATGATCATCATCGCACACTCCCTATACTTTCGGGATTAGTGTTGAACCTAAATAAGTGTTATTTGGTGTTTGCGTTAAGCATGAATATGATTTGATCATGTTTATTGTAATACGGTTATTCATTTAAGTAAAAGAATAAATTGTTGTTCTATTTACATGAATAAAACCTTATATGGTTACACACCCAATGGAAATAGTTCATTGGATCCCGATCTTAGTGATACACATATTCATAATATTGAAACCAAAAGATGTGAAGTTAATAATGATAGTGCAACTTATTTGTGGCACTGCCGTTTAGGTCATATTGGTGTAAAGCGCATGAAGAAACTCCATGCTGATGGGATTTTGGAATCACTTGATGCTTGCGAACCATGCCTTATGGGCAAGATGACTAAAATGCCGTTCTCCGGAACAATGAAGCAAGCAAAAGATTTGTTGGAAATCATACATACTGATGTATGTGGTCCGATGAATATTAAAGGCTTACAGCAGGTATCATTATTTTCTGACCTTCACAAGATGATTTGAGCAGATATGGGGATATCTACTTGATGAAACATAAGTCTGAAACATTTGAACAGTTCAAAGAATTTCAGAGTGAAGTGGAAAATCATTGTGACAAGAAAATAAAAGTTTCTACGATATGATCGCAGAGGTGAAATATTTGAGTTACGAGTTTGGTCTTCAGTTAAAACAATGTGAAATAGTTTCACTACGCACGCCACCTGGAACACCACAGCATAATGGTGTGTCCGAACGTCATAACCGTACTTTATTGGATATAGTGCAATCTATGATGTTTCTTACCGATTTACCACTATCGTTTTTGGGGTCATTCATTAGAGACAGCTGCATTCACGTTAAAAAGGGGCACCATCTATATCCGTCGAGATGACGCCTTATGAACTATGGTTTGGCAAGAAACCAAAGTTGTCGTTTCTTGAAGTTTGGGGTTGCGATGCTTATGAGAAAAAGTTTCATCCTGATAAGCCCAAACCCAAATCGGAGAAATATGTCTTCATAGGATACCCAAAGGAGACTGTTGGGTACACCTTCTATCACAGATCCTAAGGCAAGACATTCGTTGCTTATAATGGATCCTTTCTACAGAAGGAGTTTCTCTTGAAAGAAGTGAGTGGGAGGAAAGTAGAACTTGATAAGGTAATTGTACCTTCTCACTTATTGGAAAGTAGTTCATCACAGAAATCTGTTCTTGTGACTACTACACCAATTAGTGAGGAAGCTAATGATGATGATCATGTAACTTCAGATCAAGTTACTACCGAATCTCGTAGGTAAACCAGAGTGAGATCCGCACCAGAGTGGTACGGTAATCCTGTTCTGGAGGTCATGTTACTTGACCATGACGAACCTACGAACTATGAGGAAGCGATGATGAGCCCAGATTCCGCGAAATGGTTTGAGGCCATGAAATCTGAGATATGATCCATGTATGAGAACAAAGTTTGGACTTTGGTTGACTTGCCCGATGATCGGCAAGCAATTGAGAATAAATGGATCTTCAAGAGGAAGACGGACGCTGATAGTAGTGTTACTATCTACAAAGCTAGAATTGTCGCAAAAGGTTTTCGACAAGTTCAAGGTGTTGACTACGATGAGAGCTTCTCACTCGTATCTATGCTTGAGTCTGTTCGAATCATGTTAGTAATTGCCGCATTTTATGAAATCTGGCAAATGGATAAACAAAACTGCATTCCTTAATGGATTTATTAAAGAAGAGTTGTATATGATGCAACCAGAAGGTTTTGTCAATCCGAAAGGTGCTAACAAAATGTGCAAGCTCCAGCGATCCATCTGTGGACTGGTGCAAACATCTCGGAGTTGGAATATACGCTTTGATGAGTTGATCAAAGCATATGGTTTTATACAGACTTGCGGTGAAGCCTGTATTTACAAGAAAGTGAGTGGGAGCACTACAACATTTCTGATATTATATGTGGATGACATATTGCTGATTGGAAATGATATAGAATTTCTGGATAGCATAAAGGGATACTTGAATAAGAGTTTTTCAATGAAAGACCTCGGTGAAGCTGCTTACATATTGAGCTTCAAGATCTATAGAGATAGATCAAGACGCTTGATAAGTTTTTTCAATGAGTACATACCTTGACAAGATTTTGAAGTAGTTCAAAATGGAGCAGTCAAAGAAAGAGTTCTTGCCTCTATTACAAGGTGTGAAGTTGAGTAAGACTCAAAGCCCGGCCATGGCAGAAGATAGAAAGAGAATGAAAGTCATTCCCTATGCCTTGACCATAGGTTCTATAAAGTATGTCATGCTGTATACCAGATCTATTGTATACCCTGCATTGATTTGACAAGGGAGTACAATAGTGATCTAGGAGTAGATCACTAGACAGCGGTCAGAATTATCCTTAGTGAAATAAGGATATGTTTCTCGATTATGGACGTGACAAAAAGGTTCGTCGTAAAGGGTTACGTCGATGCAAGTTTTTGACACTGATCCAGATGAATCTAAAGTCTCAATCTGGATACATATTGAAAGCGGGAGCAATTAGCTAGAGTAGCTCCGTGTAGAGCATTGTAGACATAGAACTTGCAAAATACTTACGGATCTGAATGTGACAGACCCGTTGACTAAAATTATCTCACAAGCAAAACATGATCACACCTTAGTATTCTTTGGGTGTTAATCACATAGATATGTGAACTAGATTACTGACTCTAGTAAACCCTTTGAGTGTTGGTCACATGATGATGTGAACTATGGGTGTTAATCACATGGTGATGTGAACTATTGTTGTTAAATCACATGGCGATGTGAACTAGATTATTGACTCTAGTGCAAGTGGGAGACTGAAGGAAATATGCCCTAGAGGCAATAATAAAGTTATTATTTATTTCTTTATATCATGATAAATGTTTATTATTCATGCTAGAATTGTATTAACCGGAAACATAACACATGTGTGAATACATAGACAAACAGAGTGTCACTAGTATGCCTCTACTTGACTAGCTCGTTAATCAAAGATGGTTATGTTTCCTAACCATGGACAAAAGAGTTGTTATTTGATTAACGAGGTCACATCATTAGTTGAATGATCTGATTGACATGACCCATTCCATTAGCTTAGCACATGATCGTTTAGTATGTTGCTATTGCTTTCTTCATGACTTATAATGTTCCTATGACTATGAGATTATGCAACTCCCGTTTGCCGGAGGAACACTTTGGGTGCTACCAAACGTCACAACGTAACTGGGTGATTATAAAGGAGCATTACAGGTGTCTCCAAAGGAAGATGTTGGGTTGGCGTATTTCGAGAATAGGATTTGTCACTCCGATTGTTGGAGAGGTATCTCTGGGCTCTCTCGGTAATACACATCACATAAGCCTTGCAAGCATTATAACTAAGATGTTAGTTGTGAGATGATGTATTACGGAACGAGTAAAGAGACTTGCCAGTAACGAGATTGAACTAGGTATTGGATACCGACGATCGAATCTCGGGCAAGTAACATACCGATGACAAAGGGAACAACGTATGTTGTTATGCGGTCTGCCCGATAAAGATCTTCGTAGAATATGTAGGAGCCAATATGAGCATCCAGGTCCCACTATTGGTTATTGACCGGAGACGTGTCTCGGTCATGTCTACATTGTTCTCGAACCGTAGGGTCCGCACGCTTAAGGTTTCGATGACAGTTATATTATGAGTTTATGAGTTTTGATGTACCGAAGGAGTTCGGAGTCCCGGATGAGATCGGGGACATGACGAGGAGTCTCGAAATGGCCGAGACATAAAGACCGATATATTGGACGACTATATTCGGACTTCGGAAAGGTTCCGAGTGATTCGGGTATTTTTCGGAGTACCGGAGAGTTACGGGAATTCGCCGGGGAGTATATGGGCCTTATTGGGCCATACGGGAATAGAGGAAAGAGTCCGAAAGGAAGGAGGCCTGCGCCCCCCCTCTGGTCCGAATTGGACAAGGGGCGCAGCCCCCTTTTCCTTATTCCTCTCCCCCTCTTTCCCCTTCTCCTACTCCAACAAGGAAGGAGGGAGTCCTACTCCCGGTGGGAGTAGGACTCCCCTTGGCGCGCCTCCTCCTAGGCCGGCTGCCCCCTCCCCCTTGCTCCTTTATATACGGAGGCAGGGGGGCACCCCATGACACACAAGTTGATCCCTGGTGATCGTTCCTTAGCCGTGTGCGGTGCCCCCTGCCACCAAATTCCACCTCGATCATATTGTTGCAGTGCTTAGGCGAAGCCCTGCGTCGGTAGTACATCAAGATCGTCACCACGCCGTCGTGCTGACGGAACTCCTCTCCGATGCTTTGCTGGATCGGAGCCCGAGGATCGTCATCGAGCTGAACGTGTGCTAAGAACTCGGAGGTGCCAGAGTAACGGTGCTTGTATCGGTCGGATCGGGAAGACGTACGACTACTTCCTCTACGTTGTGTGATCGCTTCCGCAGTCGGTCTGCGTTGGTACGTAGACAACACTCTCCCCTCTCGTTGCTATGCATCACCATGATCTTGCGTGTGCGTAGGAATTTTATTGAAATTACTACGTTACCCAACAGTGGTATCAGAGCCTAGGTTTTATGGTTTGATGTTATTTGCACGAGTAGAACACAAGTGAGTTGTGGGCGATACAAGTCATACTGCCTACTAGCATGTCATACTTTGGTTCGGCGGTATTGTTGGACGAGACGACCCGGACCAACCTTACGCGTACGCTTACGCGAGACCGGTTCCCTCGACGTGCTTTGCACATAGATGGCTTGCGGGCGACTGTCTCTCCAACTTTAGTTGAACCGAGTGTGGCTACGCCCGGTCCTTGAGAAGGTTAAAACGGAGTCTATTTGACAAACTATCGTTGTGGTTTTGATGCGTAGGTGAGCTGAGTTCTTGCTTAAGCCCGTAGCAGCCACGTAAAACTTGCAACAACAAAGTAGAGGACGTCTAACTTGTTTTTGCAGGGCATGTTGTGATGTGATATGGTCAAGGCATGATGCTAAATTTTATTGTATGAGATGATCATGTTTTGTAACCGAGTTATCGGCAACTGGCAGGAGCCATATGGTTTTCGCTTTATTGTATGCAATGCAATCGCGATGTAATGCTTTACTTTATTACTAAGCGGTAGTGATAGTCATGGAAGCATAAGATTGGCGAGACGACAACGATGCTACGATGGAGATCAAGGTGTCGTGCCGGTGACGATGGTGATCATGACGGTGCTTCGGAGATGGAGATCACAAGCACAAGATGATGATGGCCATATCATATCACTTATATTGATTGCATGTGATGTTTATCCTTTTATGCATCTTATCTTGCTTTGATTGACGGTAGCATTATAAGATGATCTCTCACTAAATTATCAAGAAGTGTTCTCCCTGAGTATGCACCGTTGCCAAAGTTCATCGTGCCCAGACACCACGTGATGATCGGGTGTGATAAGCTCTACGTCCATCTACAACGGGTGCAAGCCAGTTTTGCACACGCAGAATACTCAGGTTAAACTTGATGAGCCTAGCATATGCAGATATGGCCTCGGAACACGGAGACCGAAAGGTCGAGCGTGAATCATATAGTAGATATGATCAACATAACGATGTTCACCATTGAAAACTACTCCATCTCACGTGATGATCGGTTATGGTTTAGTTGATTTGGATCACGTGATCACTTAGAGGATTAGAGGGATGTCTATCTAAGTGGGAGTTCTTAAGTAATATGATTAAATTGAACTTAAATTTATCATGAACTTAGTCCTGGTAGTATTTTGCAAATTATGTTGTAGATCAATAGCCCGCGTTGTTGCTTCCCTGTGTTTATTTTTGATATGTTCCTAGAGAAAATTGTGTTGAAAGATGTTAGTAGCAATGATGCGGATTGGATCCGTGATCTGAGGTTTATCCTCATTGCTACACAGAAGAATTATGTCCTTGATGCACCGCTAGGTGACAGACCTATTGCAGGAGCAGATGCAGACGTTATGAACGTTTGGCTAGCTCAATATGATAACTACTTAATAGTTTAGTGCACCATGCTTAATGGCTTAGAATCGGGACTTCAAAGACGTTTTGAACGTCATGGACCATATGAGATGTTCCAGGAGTTGAAGTTAATATTTCAAGCAAATACCCGAGTTGAGAGATATGAAGTCTCCAACAAGTTCTATAGCTAAAAGATGGAGGAGAATCGCTCAACTAGTGAGCATGTGCTCAGATTGTCTGGGTACTACAATCGCTTGAATCAAGTGGGAGTTAATCTTCCAGATAAGATAGAGATTGACAGAATTCTCTAGTCACCATCACCAAGTTAGTAGAACTTCGTGATGAACTATAATATGCAGGGGATAACGGAAACAACTTCCAAGCTCTTCGTGATGCTGAAATCAACGAAGGTAGAAATCAAGAAAAACATCAAGTGTTGATGGTTGACAAGAACACTAGTTTCAAGAAAAGGGCAAAGGGAAGAAGGGGAACTTCAAGAAGAACGGCAAGCAAGTTGCTGCTCAAGTGAAGAAGCCCAAGTCTGATCCTAAGCCTGAGACTAAGTGCTTCTACTGCAAAGGGACTGGTCACTGGAAGCGGAACTACCCCAAGTGATTGGCGGATAAGAAGGATGGCAAAGTGAACATAAGTATATTTGATATACATGTTATTGATGTGTACTTTACTAGTGTTTATAGCAACCCCTTAGTATTTGATGCTAGTTCAGTTGCTAAGAGTAGTAACTCGAAACGGGAGTTGCAGAATGAACAGAGACTAGTTAAGGGTGAAGTGACGATGTGTGTTGGAAGTGGTTCCAAGATTGATATGATCATCGTCGCACACTCCCTATACTTTCGGGATTAGTGTTGAACCTAAATAAGTGTTATTTGGTGTTTGCGTTAAGCATGAATATGATTTGATCATGTTTATTGTAATACGGTTATTCATTTAAGTAAAAGAATAAATTGTTGTTCTATTTACATGAATAAAACCTTATATGGTTACACACCCAATGGAAATAGTTCATTGGATCCCGATCTTAGTGATACACATATTCATAATATTGAAACCAAAAGATGTGAAGTTAATAATGATAGTGCAACTTATTTGTGGCACTGCCGTTTAGGTCATATTGGTGTAAAGCGCATGAAGAAACTCCATGCTGATGGGATTTTGGAATCACTTGATGCTTGCGAACCATGCCTTATGGGCAAGATGACTAAAACGCCGTTCTCCGGAACAATGAAGCAAGCAAAAGATTTGTTGGAAATCATACATACTGATGTATGTGGTCCGATGAATATTAAAGGCTTACAGCAGGTATCATTATTTTCTGACCTTCACAAGATGATTTGAGCAGATATGGGGATATCTACTTGATGAAACATAAGTCCGAAACATTTGAACAGTTCAAAGAATTTCAGAGTGAAGTGGAAAATCATTGTGACAAGAAAATAAAAGTTTCTACGATATGATCGCAGAGGTGAAATATTTGAGTTACGAGTTTGGTCTTCAGTTAAAACAATGTGAAATAGTTTCACTACGCACGCCACCTGGAACACCACAACATAATGGTGTGTCCGAACGTCATAACCGTACTTTATTGGATATAGTGCAATCTATGATGTTTCTTACCGATTTACCACTATCGTTTTTGGGGTCATGCATTAGAGACAGCTGCATTCACGTTAAAAAGGGGCACCATCTATATCCGTCGAGATGACGCCTTATGAACTATGGTTTGGCAAGAAACCAAAGTTGTCGTTTCTTGAAGTTTGGGGTTGCGATGCTTATGAGAAAAAGTTTCATCCTGATAAGCCCAAACCCAAATCGGAGAAATATGTCTTCATAGGATACCCAAAGGAGACTGTTGGGTACACCTTCTATCACAGATCCTAAGGCAAGACATTCGTTGCTTATAATGGATCCTTTCTACAGAAGGAGTTTCTCTTGAAAGAAGTGAGTGGGAGGAAAGTAGAACTTGATAAGGTAATTGTACCTTCTCACTTATTAGAAAGTAGTTCATCACAGAAATCTGTTCTTGTGACTACTACACCAATTAGTGAGGAAGCTAATGATGATGATCATGTAACTTCAGATCAAGTTACTACCGAATCTCGTAGGTAAACCAGAGTGAGATCCGCACCAGAGTGGTACGGTAATCCTGTTCTGGAGGTCATGTTACTTGACCATGACGAACCTACGAACTATGAGGAAGCGATGATGAGCCCAGATTCCGCGAAATGGTTTGAGGCCATGAAATCTGAGATATGATCCATGTATGAGAACAAAGTTTGGACTTTTGGTTGACTTGCCCGATGATCGGCAAGCAATTGAGAATAAATGGATCTTCAAGAGGAAGACGGACGCTGATAGTAGTGTTACTATCTACAAAGCTAGAATTGTCGCAAAAGGTTTTCGACAAGTTCAAGGTGTTGACTACGATGAGAGCTTCTCACTCGTATCTATGCTTGAGTCTGTTCGAATCATGTTAGTAATTGCCGCATTTTATGAAATCTGGCAAATGGATAAACAAAACTGCATTCCTTAATGGATTTATTAAAGAAGAGTTGTATATGATGCAACCAGAAGGTTTTGTCAATCCGAAAGGTGCTAACAAAATGTGCAAGCTCCAGCGATCCATCTGTGGACTGGTGCAAACATCTCGGAGTTGGAATATACGCTTTGATGAGTTGATCAAAGCATATGGTTTTATACAGACTTGCGGTGAAGCCTGTATTTACAAGAAAGTGAGTGGGAGCACTACAACATTTCTGATATTATATGTGGATGACATATTGCTGATTGGAAATGATATAGAATTTCTGGATAGCATAAAGGGATACTTGAATAAGAGTTTTTCAATGAAAGACCTCGGTGAAGCTGCTTACATATTGAGCTTCAAGATCTATAGAGATAGATCAAGACGCTTGATAAGTTTTTTCAATGAGTACATACCTTGACAAGATTTTGAAGTAGTTCAAAATGGAGCAGTCAAAGAAAGAGTTCTTGCCTCTATTACAAGGTGTGAAGTTGAGTAAGACTCAAAGCCCGGCCATGGCAGAAGATAGAAAGAGAATGAAAGTCATTCCCTATGCCTTGACCATATGTTCTATAAAGTATGTCATGCTGTATACCAGATCTATTGTATACCCTGCATTGATTTGACAAGGGAGTACAATAGTGATCTAGGAGTAGATCACTAGACAGCGGTCAGAATTATCCTTAGTGAAATAAGGATATGTTTCTCGATTATGGACGTGACAAAAAGGTTCGTCGTAAAGGGTTACGCCGATGCAAGTTTTTGACACTGATCCAGATGAATCTAAAGTCTCAATCTGGATACATATTGAAAGTGGGAGCAATTAGCTAGAGTAGCTCCGTGTAGAGCATTGTAGACATAGAACTTGCAAAATACTTACGGATCTGAATGTGACAGACCCGTTGACTAAAATTATCTCACAAGCAAAACATGATCACACCTTAGTATTCTTTGGGTGTTAATCACATAGATATGTGAACTAGATTACTGACTCTAGTAAACCCTTTGAGTGTTGGTCACATGATGATGTGAACTATGGGTGTTAATCACATGGTGATGTGAACTATTGTTGTTAAATCACATGGCGATGTGAACTAGATTATTGACTCTAGTGCAAGTGGGAGACTGAAGGAAATATGCCCTAGAGGCAATAATAAAGTTATTATTTATTTCCTTATATCATGATAAATGTTTATTATTCATGCTAGAATTGTATTAACCGGAAACATAATACATGTGTGAATACATAGACAAACAGAGTGTCACTAGTATGCCTCTACTTGACTAGCTCGTTAATCAAAGATGGTTATGTTTCCTAACCATGGACAAAAGAGTTTTTATTTGATTAACGAGGTCACATCATTAGTTGAATGATCTGATTGACATGACCCATTCCATTAGCTTAGCACACGATCGTTTAGTATGTTGCTATTGCTTTCTTCATGACTTATACATGTTCCTATGACTATGAGATTATGCAACTCCCGTTTGCCGGAGGAACACTTTGGGTGCTACCAAACGTCACAACGTAACTGGGTGATTATAAAGGAGCATTACAGGTGTCTCCAAAGGAAGATGTTGGGTTGGCGTATTTCGAGAATAGGATTTGTCACTCCGATTGTCGGAGAGGTATCTTTGGGCCCTCTCGGTAATACACATCACATAAGCCTTGCAAGCATTATAACTAAGATGTTAGTTGTGAGATGATGTATTACGGAATGAGTAAAGAGACTTGCCAGTAACGAGATTGAACTAGGTATTGGATACCGACGATCGAATCTCGGGCAAATAACATACCGATGACAAAGGGAACAACGTATGTTGTTATGCGGTCTGACCGTTAAAGATCTTCGTAGAATATGTAGGAGCCAATATGGGCATCCAGGTCCCGCTATTGGTTATTGACCGGAGACGTGTCTCGGTCATGTCTACATTGTTCTCGAACCGTAGGGTCCGCACGCTTAAGGTTTCGATGACAGTTATATTATGAGTTTATGAGTTTTGATGTACCGAAGGAGTTCGGAGTCCCGGATGAGATCGGGGACATGACAAGGAGTCTCGAAATGGCCGAGACGTAAAGATCAATATATTGGACGACTATATTCGGACTTCGGAAAGGTTCCGAGTGATTCGGGTATTTTTCGGAGTACCGGAGAGTTACGGGAATTCGCCGGGGAGTATATGGGCCTTATTGGGCCATACGGGAATAGAGGAAAGAGTCCAAAAGGAAGGAGGCCTGCGCCCCCCCTCTGGTCCGAATTGGACAAGGGGCGCAGCCCCCTTTTCCTTATTCCTCTCTCCCTCTTTCCCCTTCTCCTACTCCAACAAGGAAGGAGGGAGTCCTACTCCCGGTGGGAGTAGGACTCCCCTTGGCGCGCCTCCTCCTAGGCCGGCTGCCCCCTCCCGCTTGCTCCTTTATATACGGAGGCAGGGGGCACCCCATGACACACAAGTTGATCCCTGGTGATCGTTCCTTAGCCGTGTGCGGTGCCCCCTGCCACCAAATTCCACCTCGATCATATTGTTGCAGTGCTTAGGCGAAGCCCTGCGTCGGTAGTACATCAAGATCGTCACCACGCCGTCGTGCTGACACAACTCCTCCCCGATGCTTTGCTGGATCGGAGCCCGAGGATCGTCATCGAGCTGAACGTGTGCTAAGAACTCGGAGGTGCCGGAGTAACGGTGCTTGGATCGGTCGGATCGGGAAGACGTACGACTACTTCCTCTACGTTGTGTGATCGCTTCCGCAGTCGGTCTGCGTTGGTACGTAGACAACGCTCTCCCCTCTCGTTGCTATGCATCACCATGATCTTGCGTGTGCGTAGGAATTTTTTTGAAATTACTACGTTACCCAACAGGTTCCAGCTCGCTTGTTGGCTAAAGCTAAAACCATATGTGGTTCCAGCTTTTGCTTTGGTCGGTTGTATCAAAAAAATGGTTGGTTCCAGTTTCGTCGTCCGCTCCCCGGGGTTGCAACTATAGGACGAGGAGGGCAGTTCCAACATAGGAGGAGGGTGGTGCTTGCCAAAGCAGTGCGGGCGGAGCCAGCGTGGGGCATCTCTGGGTGGTTGATGGCAATGGCGACGACGACGCAAGCAGCCTGGCTGGTCTAGCTTGGTTGCAGCGAATGCGGAGGTCGCCGTCATCGGAGTGGAGCCAGACGGGATGGACGGAATTGAAAGAAATATACCCTAGAGGCAATAATAAAGTTTTTATTTTATATTTCCTTATTCATGATAAAGGTTTATTATTCATGCTAGAATTGTATTGATCGGAAACCTAAATACATGTGTGAATACATAAACAAATACCGTGTCCCTAGTAAGCCTCTACTAAACTAGCTCGTTGATCAAAGATGGTCAAGGTTTCCTAACCATAGACATGTGTTGTCATTTGATAACGGGATCACATCATTAGGAGAATGATGTGATGGACAAGACCCATCCGTTAGCTTAGCATATTGATCATTCAGTTTATTGCTATTGCTTTCTTCATGTCAAATACATATTCCTTCGACTATGAGATTATGCAAATCACGGATACCGGAGGAATACCTTGTGTGCTATCAAACATCACAACGTAACTGGGTGATCATAAAGATGATCTACAGGTATCTCCAAAGGTGTTTGCTGAGTTGGCATAGATCGAGATTATGATTTGTCACTCTGAGTATCGGAGAGGTATCTCTGGACCCCCTCAGTAATACACATCATAAGCTTGCAAGAAAATGACTAAGGAGTTATTCACGAGGTGATGTATTACGGAATGAGTAAAGAGACTTGCTGGTAATGAGATTTAACTAGGCATGAAGATACCGACGATCGAATCTCGGGCAAGTAACATACCGACGGACAAAGGGAATTATGTATGTTGTCATAACGGTTCGACCGATAAAGATGTTCGTGGAATATGTACGAATCAATATGGGCATCCAGGTCCTGCTATTGGTTATTGACCGAAGAGGTGTCTCGGTCATGACTACATAATTCCCAAAACCGCAGGGTCGCACGCTTAACGTTCGTTGACGCTAGAGTAGTATTGGGATATTGCATGAGTGGTAACCAAATGTTGTTTGAAGTCCCGGATGAGATCCCGGACGCCACGAGGAGTCTCGGAATGGTCGAGAGGTAAAGATTTATATATGGGAAGTCATATTTTGGGTTCCGGAAAAAGTGCAGTTTTTTCGGTATTGTACTGTGAAGCTTCTAGTAGGTTCCGTAGGATTCAGAAGGAGTACGTAAGTCCACAAGTGGGTCCACCATGAACCAAGGGCTAGAATGGTCTGCGGGGAGGTGCCCTGGCCTTATTGGGCTAGGCACACCAAGTCCTCAAAAGCCCATGTGGCTAGGGAAGGCAAAAAAAGGAAGGCGTCCTAGTAGGAATAGGATTGGACTTGAAACCCAAGTCCTCTCCCCCTTAGCTGTGCCCTAGGGCTTGGAGGGGCTGTTTTCCACGCCCCTCCACCTATATATAGAGGGGAGGGGCGCCCCAAGAGGAAACAACAAGCCCTTGGCGCCCCCTCTCTCCCGTTACTCCATAGTTCCACCGCCTCGTCCGGCCGACGCTTAGCGAAGCATTGTCGGTACTCCACCACCACCATCACGACCACGCCGTCATGTTGGTTGTGATCCCATCTACTTCTCCTCTCCCGCTTGCTGGATCAAGAAGGAGACGTCATCGAGCCGCACGTGTGCTAATCTCGAAGGTGTCGTCCATTCGACACTAGATTGGTTGGATCATGATCGGATCGCGAAGAGTACGACTACATCAACCACGTTGTTTAACGCTTCCGCTTATGGTCTACGAGGGTACGTAGACACACTCTCCTCTCTCGTTGCTATACATCTCCATGGATAGATCTTGCGTGTGCGTAGAAATTTTTTGTTTTCCATGCAACGTTTCCCAACAGTGGCATCATGAGCCAGGTCTGTGCGTAGATGATATGCACGAGTAGAACACAAAGAGTTGTGGGCGGAGATAGTCATATTGCTTACCACCAACGTCTTATTTTGATTCGGCAGTATTGTGTAATGAAGCGGCCCAGACCAACCTTACATGTCCACGCACATGAGACCGGTTCCACCGACTAACATGCAACTAGTTTTGCATAAAGGTGGTTGGCGGGTGTCTGTTTCTCCTACTTTAGTTGAATTGAGTTTGACTACGGCCGGTCCTTGAAGAAGGTTAAAACAACAAACTTGACAAATCACCATTGTGGTTTTTTCCGTAGGTAAGAACGGTTCTTGCTAGAAACCCGTAGCAGCCATGTAAAACTTGCAACAACAAAGTAGAGGACGTCTAACTTGTTTTTGCAGGGTATGTTGTGATGTGATATGGTCAAGACATGATGTGATATACATTATTGTATGAGATGATCATGTTTTGTAAGATATCTGGCAACTGGCAGGAGCCTTATGGTTGTCTCTTTATTGTATGAAATGCATACGCCATATAATTGCTTTACTTTATCGCTAGGAGTTAGCAATAGTTGTAGAAGCAATAGTTGGCGAGACGAC
The DNA here is from genome assembly GCA_034509565.1 of Triticum monococcum. NCBI lineage: Eukaryota > Viridiplantae > Streptophyta > Magnoliopsida > Poales > Poaceae > Triticum > Triticum monococcum. The sequence goes on from CM067842.1 coordinate 722,285,906, forward strand.
CACGACACAACGATGGAGATCAAGGTGTAGAGCCGATGACGATGGAGATCATGACGATGCTTTGGAGATGGAGATCAAAAGCACGAGATGATGATGGCCATATCATGTCACATATTTTGATTGCATGTGATGTTTATCTTTTATGCATCTTATTTTGCTTAGAACGATGGTAGCATTATGAGATGATCCCTTCACTAAATTTCAAGATATAAGTGTTCTCCCCGAGTATGCACCGTTGCGAAAGTTCATCGTTTTGAGACACCACGTGATGATCAGGTGTGATAGACTCTATGTTCAGATACAACAGGTGTAAGACAGTTTTGCACATGCAAAATACTTGGGTTAAACTTGACGACCCTAGCATGTACAGACATGGTCTCAGAACACTGGAGACCGAAAGGTCGAACATGAGCCATATAGTAGATATGATCAACATAGAGATGTTCACCATTGATGACTACCCCATCTCACATGATGATCAGGCATGGGTTAGTTGATATGGATCATGTATCACTTAGACAACTTAAGGGATGTTGATTTAAGTGGGAGTTCATTAGTAATTTGATTAACTGAACTTAATTTATCATGAACTTAGTCCTGGTACTATTCGCAAATCTATGTTGTACATCAATAGCTCGCAATATAGCTCCCTTATTTTTGATATGTTCCTAGAGAAAACTAAGTTGAAATATGATAGCAGCAATGATGCAGATTGGGTCTGTGATCTGAGGATTATCCTCATTGCTGCACAGAAGAATTATGTCCTTGATGCACCACTAGGTGACAGACCTATTCCAGAGCTGATGCAGACGTTATGAACATTTGACAAGCTCGATATGATGACTACTTGATAGTTTACTGCACCATGCTTTAGGGCTTAGAATCGGGGCTCCTAAGACGTTTTGAACGCCATGAAACATATGAGATGTTCCAAGAGCTGAAATCGGTATTTTGGACTCATGCCCGTGTCGAGAGGTATGAGACCTATGACAAGTACTTTGCCTACAAGATGGAGGAGAATAGCTCATCCGATGAGCATGTGCTTAGAATGTCTGGGTACTACAATAACTTGAATCAAGTGGGAGTTAATCTTCCAGATAAGATAGTGATTGACAGAGTTCTATAGTTACTATCACCAAGCTATTAGAACTTTGTGGTGAACTATAATATGCAGGGATGACGAAAACAATTCCCGAGCTCTTCGCAATGCTTAAGGCCGTGGAGGTAGAAATCAAGAAAGAGCAACAAGTGTTGACGGTTAACAAGACCACTAGTTTCAAGAAAAAGGGTGAGGAAAAGAAAGTGAAGTTTAAAAAGAATGGAAAGAAAGTTGTCGCTCCCATGAAGAAGCCCAAATCTGGACCCAAGCCGGAAAATGAGTGATTCTACTACGAAGGAAATGGTCACTGGAAGTGGAATTGCCCCAAATACTTGGCAGATAAGAAGGATGGCAAAGTGAACAAAGGTATATTTGATATACATGTTATTGGTAGTGGCCTTGTTTCCAAGAATTGCAATACCATTTTTGCTCACTTTTGCTACTAGTTACCTTGCTGTTTTTTTTATATTTTTAGATTACAAAAACCTATATCTACCATCCATATTACACTTGCATCACCATCTCTTCGCTGAACTAGTGCATCTATACAATTTACCATTGTATTGGGTGTGTTGGGGACACAAGAGACTCTTTGTTATTTGGTTGCAGGGTTGTTTGAGAGAGACCATCTTCACCCTATGCCTCCCACGGATTGATAAACCTTAGGTCACCCACTTGAGGGAAATTCGCTACTGTCCTACAAAACTCTGCACTTGGAGGCCCAACAACGTCTACAGGGATAAAGTTTCGTAGTAGACATCAGGAGCATGCGCGTAGTACTTTGTTTCGATAACTAATAGATTTTTGCAATAAGTATGTGAGTTCTTTATGACTAATCTTGAGTCCATGGATTGTACGCACTCTCCCCTTCCACCATTGCTGGCCTTTCTAGTGCCGCACAACTTTCGCCAGTACCATACACCCACCATATACCTTCCTCAAAACAGCCACCGTACCTCCCTATTATGGCATTTCCATAGCCATTCCGAGATATATTGCCATGCAACTTTCCACCGTTCCGTTTATTATGACACGTTCCATCATTGTCATATTGCTTTGCATGATCATGTAGTTGTCATCGTATTTGTCGCAAAGCCACCTTTCATCATTTTTCATACATGTCGCTCTTGAGTCATTGCACATTCGGGTACACCGCCGGAGGCATTCATATAGAGTCATATTTTGTTCTAGTATCGAGTTGTAACTTTTTTGAGTTGTAAGAAATAAAGTGTGATGATCTTCATTATTAGATCATTGTCCCATGTGAGGAAAAAAGAGAGGCCAAAGAAGCCAAACAAAAAATGAGAGAAAAAGAGAGAAGGAGCAATGTTACTATCCTTTTTTCCACACTTGTGCTTCAAAGTAGCACCATGATCTTCATGATAGAGAGTCTTCTATGTTGTCACTTTCATATACTAGCGGGAATTTTTCATTATAGAACTTGGCTTGTATATTCCAACGATGGGCTTCCTCAAATTGCCCTAGGTCTTCATGAGCAAGCAAGTTGGGTGCACACCCACTTAGTTTTCTTTTGAGCTTTCATACACTTATAGCTCTAGTGCATCCGTTGCATGGCAATCCCTACTCACTCACATTGATATCTATTGATGGGCATCTCCATAGCTCGTTGATACGCCTAGTGAAGGAAATATGCCCTAGAGGCAATAATAAAGTTATTGTTTATTTCCTTATTTCATGATAAATGTTTATTATTCATGCTAGAATTGTATTAACCGGAAACATAATACATGCGTGAATACATAGAAAAACAGAGTGTCACTAGTATGCCTCTACTTGACTAGCTCGTTGACCAAAGATGGTTATGTTTCCTAACCATAGACATGAGTTGTCATTTGATTAACGGGGTCACATCATTAGGAGAATGATGTGATTGACTTGACCCATTCCGTTAGCTTAGCACTTGATCGTTTAGTTTGTTGCTATTGCTTTCTTCATGACTTATACATGTTCCTATGACTATGAGATTATGCAACTCCCGTTTACCGGAGGAACACTTTGTGTGCCACCAAACGTCACAACGTAACTGGGTGATTATAAAGGTGCTCTACAGGTGTCTCCGAAGGTACTTGTTGGGTTGGCGTATTTCGAGATTAGGATTTGTCACTCCGATTGTCGGAGAGGTATCTCTGGGCCCACTCGGTAATGCACATCACTATAAGCCTTGCAAGCATTGCAACTAATGAGTTAGTTGCGGGATGATGTATTACAGAATGAGTAAAGTGACTTGCCGGTAACGAGATTGAACTAGGTATTGACATACCGATGATCGAATCTCGGGCAAGTAACATACCGATGACAAAGGGAACAACGTATGTTGTTATGCGGTATGACCGATAAAGATCTTCGTAGAATATGTAGGAGCCAATATGGGCATCCAGGTCCCGCTATTGGTTATTGACCAGAGAGGTGTCTCGGTCATGTCTACATAGTTCTCGAACCCGTAGGGTCCGCACGCTTAATGTTCGTTGACAATATAGTACTATGTGAGTTATGTATGTTCGTGACCGAATGTTGTTCGGAGTCCGGGATGAGATCACGGACATGACGAGGAACTCCGGAATGGTCCGGAGATAAAGTTTGATATATGGGATAATAGTGTTTGGTCACCAGAAGGGTTCCAGAATTCACCGGAAGGGGTTCCGGATGTTTCCCGAAATGTTTGGGTACGAGAACACTTTATTTGGGCCATAGGGGAAAGCCCACAAGGTTTTTGGAAAGCGCAAAAGGAAGTTTTGCGGAGTCCAGGGGCCAGACGCCAGGGTCCCTGGCGTCTGGGTCCAGACGCCGGGAACCCTGGCGGCTGGCCCTGGAGTCCGAGAAGGACTCTTTCCTTTCGGGTGAAACCGACTTTGTGGAGGCTTTTACTCCAAGTTTCGACCCCAGGGCTCAACATATAAATAGAGGGGCAGGGCTAGCACCAAAGACACATCAAGAAACACCAAGCCGTGTGCCGGCAACCCCGTCTCCTCTAGTTTATCCTCCGTCATAGTTTTCGTAGTGCTTAGGCGAAGCCCTGCGAAGATTGTTCTTCACCAACACCGTCACCACGCCGTCGTGCTGCCGGAACTCATCTACTACTTCGCCCCTCTTGCTGGATCGAGAAGGCGAGGACGTCACCGAGCCGAACGTGTGCAGAACTCAGAGGTGTCGTGCTTTTGGTACTTGGATTGGTCGGACGTGAAGACGTACGACTACATCAACCGCGTTGATATAATGCTTCCACGAATGGTCTACGAGGGTAAGTAGACAACACTCTCCCCTCTTGTTGCTATGCATCACCATGATCTTGCGTGTGCGTAGGAAATTTTTGAAGTTACTACGTTCCCCAACAGTGGCATCCGAGCCTAGGTTTTATGCGTTGATGTTCTGCATGAGTAGAACACAAGTTAGTTGTGGGCGATATAAGTCATACTGCTTACCAGCATGTCATACTTTGGTTCGGTGCTATTGTTGGATGAAGCGGCCCGGACCGACATTACGCGTACGCTTACGCAAGACTGGTTTTACCGACGTGCTTTGCACACAGGTGGCTGGCGGGTGTCAGTTTCTCCAACTTTAGTTGAACCAAGTGCGGCTACGCCCGGTCCTTGCGAAGGTTAAAACAGCACCAACTTGACAAACTATCGTTGTGGTTTTGATGCGTAGGTAAGAACGGTTCTTGTTTAAGCCCGTAGCAGCCACGTAAAACTTGCAACAACAAAGTAGAGTACGTCTAACTTGTTTTTGCAGGGCATGTTGTGATATGATATGGTCAAGACATGATGCTAAATTTTATTGTATGAGATGATCATGTTTTGTAACCGAGTTATTGGCAACTGGCACGAGCCATATGGTTGTCGCTTTATTGTATGCAATGCAATTGCACTGTAAGGCTTTACTTTATCACTAAGCGGTAGCGATAGTCGTGGAAGCATAAGATTGGCGAGACAACAAGGATGCTACGATGGAGATCAATGTGTCGCGCCGGTGACGATGGTGATCATGACGGTGCTTCGGAGATGGAGATCACAAGCACAAGATGATGATGGCCATATCATATCACTTATATTGATTGCATGTGATGTTTATCTTTTATGCATCTTATCTTTCTTTGCTTGACGGTAGCATTATAAGATGATCTCTCACTAAATTTCAAGATAAAAGTGTTCTCCCTGAGTATGCACCATTGCCAAAGTTTGTCGTGCCCAGACACCACGTGATGATCGGGTGTGATAAGCTCTACGTCCATCTACAACGGGTGCAAGCCAGTTTTTGCACACGTAGAATACTCAGGTTAAACTTCACGAGCCTAGCACATGCAGATATGGCCTCGGAACACTGAGACCGAAAGGTCGAGCGTGAATCATATAGTAGATATGATCAACATATTGATCTTCACCATTGAAAGCTACTCCATTTCACGTGATGATCGGTTATGGTTTAGTTGATTTGGATCACGTGATCACTTAGAAGATTAGAGGGATGTCTTTCTAAGTGGGAGTTCTTAAGTAATATGATTAATTGAACTTAAATTTATCATGAACTTAGTACCTGATAGTATTTTGCTTGTCTATGTTGACTGTAGATAGATGGCCCGTGCTGTTGTTCCATTGAATTTTAATGCGTTCCTTGAGAAAGAAAAGTTGAAAGATGATGGTAGGAATTACACGGACTGGGTCCGTAACTTGAGGATTATCCTCATTGCTGCATAGAAGAATTACGTCGTGGAAGGACCGCTAAGTGCCAAGCCTGCTGCAGGAGCAACACCAGATGTTATGAACATTCGGCAGAGCAAAGCTGATGACTACTCGATAGTTCAGTGTGCCATGCTTTACGGCTTAGAACCGGGTCTTCAGTGATGTTTTGAATGTCATGGAACATATGAGATGTTTTAGGAGTTGAAGTTAATATTTCAAGCAAATGCCCGGATTGAGAGATATGAAGTCTCCAATAAGTTCTATAGCTGCAAGATGGAGGAGAATAGTTCTGTCAGTGAACATATACTCAAAATGTCTGGGTATCATAATCACTTGACTCAACTAGGAGTTAATCTTCCTGTTGATAGTATCATTGACAGAGTTCTTCAATCACTGCCACCAAGCTACAAGAGCTTCGTGGTTAACTATAACATGCAAGGGTTGGATAAGACGATTCCCGAGCTCTTCGCAATGCTAAAGGCTGCGGAGGTAGAAATCAAGAAGGAACATCAAGTGTTGATGGTCAATAAGACCGCCAGTTTCAAGAAAAAGGGCAAAGGGAAGAAGAAGGGGAACATCAAGAAGAACAGCAAACAAGTTGCTGCTCAGGAGAAGAAACCCAAATCTAGACCTAAGCCTGAAACTGAGTGCTTCTACTGCAAGCAGACTGGACACTGGTAGCGGAACTGTCCCAAGTATTTGGCAGATAAGAAGGATGGCAAGGTGAACAAAGGTATATGTGATATACATGTTATTGATGTGTACCTTACGAGAGCTTGCAGTAGCACCTGGGTATTTGATACTGGTTCTGTTGCTAATATTTGCAACTCGAAACAGGGACTATGGATTAAGCGAACACTGGCAAAGGACAAGGTGATGCGCGTGGGAAATGGTTCCAAAGTCGATGTGATCGCGGTCGGCACGCTACCTCTACATCTACCTTCGGGATTAGTTTTAGACCTAAATAATTGTTATTTGGTGCCAGCGTTGAGCATGAACATTATAGCTGGATCTTGTTTGATGCGAGACGGTTATTCATTTAAATCAGAGAATAATGGTTGTTCTATTTATATGAGTAATATCTTTTATGGTCATGCACCCTTGAAGAGTGGTCTATTTTTGATGAATCTCGATAGTAGTGATACACATATTCATAATGTTGAAGCCAAAAGATGCAGAGTTGATAATGATAGTGCAACTTATTTGTGGCACTACCGTTTAGGTCATATCGGTGTAAAGCGCATGAAGAAACTCCATACTGATGGACTTTTGGAATCACTTGATTATGAATCACTTGGTACTTGCGAACCATGCCTCATGGGCAAGATGACCAAAACGCCGTTCTCCGGTACTATGGAGAGAGCAACGGATTTGTTGGAAATCATACATACAGATGTATGTGGTCCGATGAATGTTGAGGCTCGTGGCGGATATTGTTATTTTCTAACCTTCACAGACGATTTAAGAAGATATGGGTATATCTACTTAATGAAACATAAATCTGAAACATTTGAAAAGTTCAAAGAATTTCAGAGTGAAGTTGAAAATCATCGTAACAAGAAAATAAAATTTCTACGATCTGATCGTGGAGGAGAATATTTGAGTTACAAGTTTGGTCTACATTTGAAACAAAGCGGAATAGTTTCGCAACTCACGCCACCCGGAACACCACAGTGTAATGGTGTGTCCGAACGTCATAATCGTACCTTACTAGATATGGTGCGATCTATGATGTCTCTTACTGATTTACCGCTATCGTTTTGGGGTTATGCTTTAGAGACGGCCGCATTCACGTTAAATAGGGCACCATCAAAATCCGTTGAGACGACGCCTTATGAACTGTGGTTTGGCAAGAAACCAAAGTTGTCATTTCTTAAAGTTTGGGGCTGCGATGCTTATGTGAAAAAGCTTCAACTTGATAAGCTTGAACCCAAATAGGAGAAATGTGTCTTCATAGGATACCCAAAGGAGACTGTTGGGTACACCTTCTATCACAGATCCGAAGGCAAGACATTCATTGCCAAGAATGGATCCTTTCTAGAGAAGGAGTTTCTCTCGAAAGAAGTGAGTGGGAGGAAAGTAGAACTTGATGAGGTAACTGTACCTGCTCCCTTATTGGAAAGTAGTTCATCATAGAAACCGGTTTCTGTGACACCTACACCAATCAGTGAGGAAGTTAATGATGGTGATCATGGAACTTCAGATTAAGTTATTACTGAACCTCGTAGATCAAACAGAGTAAGATCCGCACCAGAGTGGTACGGTAATCCTGTTCTGGAAGACATGTTACTAGATCATGATGAACCTACGAACTATGAAGAAGCGATGGTGAGCCCAGATTCCGCAAAATGGCTAGAAGCCATGAAATCTGAGATGGTATCCATGTATGAGAACAAAGTGTGGACTTTGGTTGACTTGCTCGTTGATCGGCAAGCAATTGAGAATAAATGGATCTTCAAGAAGAAGACCGACGCTGACGGTAATGTTACTGTCTACAAAGCTCGACTTGTTGCAAAAGGTTTTCGACAAGTTCAAGGGATTGACTACGATGAGACCTTCTCACCTGTAGCGATGCTTAAGTCTGTCCGAATCATGTTAGCGATTGCCGCATTTCATGATTATGAAATTTGGCAGATGGATGTCAAAACTGCATTCCTGAATGGATTTCTGGAAGAAGAGTTGTATATGATGCAACCGGAAGGTTTTGTCGATACAAAGGGAGCTAACAAAGTGTGCAAGCTCCAGCGATCTATTTATGGACTGGTGCAAGCCTCTCGGAGTTGGAATAAACGCTTTGATAGTGTGATCAAAGCATTTGGTTTTGTACAGAATTTTGGAGAAGCCTGTATTTACAAGAAAGTGAGTGGGAGCTCTGTAGCATTTCTGATATTATATGTGGATGACATATTACTAATTGGAAATGATATAGAATTTCTAGATAGCATAAAGGGATACTTGAATATAAGTTTTTCTATGAAAGACCTCGGTGAAGCTGCTTACATATTGGGCATCAAGATCTATAGAGACAGATCAAGACGCTTAATTGGACTTTCACAAAGCACATACCTTGACAAAGTTTTGAAAAAGTTCAAAATGGATCAAGCAAAGAAAGGGTTCTTGCCTGTGTTACAAGGTGTGAAGTTGAGTAAGACTCAATGCCCGACCACTTCAGAAGATAGAGAGAATATGAAAGATGTTCCCTATGCTTCAGCCATAGGCTCTATCATGTATGCAATGCTGTGTACCAGACCTGATGTGTGCCTTGCTATAAGTCTAGCAGGGAGGTACCAAAGTAATCCAGGAGTGGATCACTGGACAGCGGTCAAGAACATCCTGAAATACCTGAAAAGGACTAAGGATATGTTTCTCGTTTATGGAGGTGACAAAGAGCTCATCGTAAATGGTTATGTTGACGCAAGCTTTGATACTGATCCGGACGATTCTAAATCGCAAACTGGATACGTGTTTATATTAAACGGTGGAGCTGTCAGTTGGTGCAGTTCTAAGCAAAGCGTCGTGGCGGGATCTACGTGTGAAGCGGAGTACATAGCTGCTTCGGAAGCAGCAAATGAAGGAGTCTGGATGAAGGAGTTCATATCCGATCTAGGTGTCATACCTAGTGCATCGGGTCCAATGAAAATCTTTTGTGACAATACTGGTGCAATTGCCTTGGCAAAGGAATCCAGATTTCACAAGAGAACCAAGCACATCAAGAGACGCTTCAATTCCATCCGGGATTTAGTCTAGGTGGGAGACATAGAAATTTGCAAGATACATACGGATCTGAATGTTGCAGACCCGTTGACTAAGCCTCTTCCACGAGCAAAACATGATCAGCACCAAGGCTCCATGGGTGTTAGAATCATTACTGTGTAATCTAGATTATTGACTCTAGTGCAAGTGGGAGACTGAAGGAAATATGCCCTAGCGGCAATAATAAAGTTATTGTTTATTTCGTTATTTCATGATAAATGTTTATTATTCATGCTAGAATTGTATTAACCAGAAACATAATACATGTGTGAATACATAGACAAACAGAGTGTCACTAGTATGCCTCTACTTGACTAGCTCGTTGATCAAAGATGGTTATGTTTCCTAACCATAGACATGAGTTGTAATTTGATTAACGGGATCACATCATTAGGAGAATGATGTGATTGACTTGACCCATTCCGTTAGCTTAGCACTTGATCGTTTAGTTTGTTGCTATTGCTTTCTTCATGACTTATACATGTTCCTATGACAATGAGATTATGAAACTCCCATTTACTGGAGGGACACTATGTGTGCCACCAAACGTCACAACGTAACTGGGTGATTATAAAGGTGCTCTACAGGTGTCTCCGAAGGTACTTGTTGGGTTGGCGTATTTCGATATTAGGATTTGTCACTCCGATTGTCGGAGAGGTATCTCTGGGCCCACTCGGTAATGCACATCACTATAAGCCTTGCAAGCATTGCAACTAATGAGTTAGTTGTGGGATGATGTATTACAGAACGAGTAAAGAGACTTGCCGGTAACGAGATTGAACTAGGTATTGAGATACCGACGATCGAATCTTGGGCAAGTAACATACCGATGACAAAGGGAACAACGTATGTTGTTATGCGGTCTGACCGATAAAGATCTTCGTAGAATATGTAGGAGCCAATATGGGCATCCAGGTCCCGCTATTGGTTATTGACCAGAGAGGTGTCTCGGTCATGTCTACATAGTTCTCGAACCCATAGGGTCCGCACGCTTAACATTTGTTGACGATATAGTACTATGTGAGTTATGTATGTTGGTGACCGAATGTTGTTCGGAGTCCGGGATGAGATCACGGACATGACGAGGAACTCCGGAATGGTCTGGAGATAAAGTTTGATATATGGGATAATAGTGTTTGGTCACCGGAAGGGTTCCGGAATTCATCGGAAGGGGTTCCGGATGTTTCCCGAAATGTTTGGGTACGAGAACACTTTATTTGGGCCATAGGGGAAAGCCCACAAGGTTTTTGGAAAGCGCAAAAGGAAGTTTTGCGGAGTCTAGGGGCTAGACGCCAGGGTCCCTGGCGTCTGGGTCCAGACGCCGGGAACCCTGGCGTCTGGCCCTGGAGTCCGAGAAGGACTCTTGCCTTTCGGGTGAAACCGACTTTGTGGAGGCTTTTACTCCAAGTTTCGACCCCAGGACTCAACATATAAATAGAGGGGGAGGGCTAGCACCAAAGACACATCAAGAAACACCAAGCCGTGTGCCGACAACCCCGTTTCCTCTAGTTTATCCTCCGTCATAGTTTTCATAGTGCTTAGGCGAAGCCCTGTGAAGATTGTTCTTCACCAACACCGTCACCACGCCGTCGTGCTGCCGGAACTCATCTACTACTTCGCCCCTCTTGCTGGATCGAGAAGACGAGGACGTCACCGAGCCGAACGTGTGCAGAACTCGGAGGTGCCGTGCTTTCGGTACTTGGATCGGTCGGACGTGAAGACATACGACTACATCAACCGCGTTGATATAACGCTTCCGCGAACGGTCTACGAGGGTACGTAGACAACACTCTCCCCTCTCGTTGCTGTGGATCACCATGATCTTGCGTGTGCGTAGGAAATTTTTGAAATTACTACGTTCCCCAACACCTAGTTGATGTCAGACTATCTCCTTCTTTTTGTCTTCTCCACAACCACCATATTCTATTCCACCTATAGTGCTATGTCCATGGCTCATGATCATGTATTGTGTGAAAGTTGAAAAAGTTTGAGAACATCAAAAGTATGAAACAATTGCTTGGCTTGTCATTGGGGTTGTGCATGATTTGAATATTTTGTGTGATGAAGATGGAGCATAGCCAGACTATATGATTTTGTAGGGATAAGCTTTCTTTGGCCATGTTATTTTGAGAAGACATAATTGCCTTGTTATTATGCTTGAAGTATTATTATTTTTATGTCAATATTAAACTTTTGTTTTCAATCCTATGGATCTGAACATTCATGCCACAATAAAGAAAAATTACATGGATAAATATGTTAGGTAGCATTCCACATCAAAAATTCTGTTTTATCATTTACCTACTCGAGGACGAGTAGGAATTAAGCTTGGGGATGCTTGATACGTCCACAACTTATCTATAATTTTTGATTGTTCCATGCTATTATATTATCTGTTTTGGATGTTTTATGTGCATTAATATGCTATTTTATATTATTTTTGGGACTAACCTATTAACCTAGAGCCCAGTGCTAGTTTATGTTTTTCCTTGTTTTTGAGTTTCGCAGAAAAGGACTACCAAACGGAGTCCAAACGGAATAAAACCTTCGCGATGATTTTTCTTGGACCAGAAGACACCCAGGAGACTTGGAGTTCAAGTCAGAGGAGCCACGAGGTGGTCACAAGGGTGGAGGGCGCGCCCAGTGGTGTAGGGCGCCCCCCGTGACTCCCCTGACCTAATTCTTTTGCCTATATATTCACATATATTCCCAAACCACCAGAAGTATCCACAAAAACACTTTTCCACCACCGCTACTTTCTGTACCCATGAGATCCCATCTAGGGGCCTTTTCTAGCATCCTGCCGGAGGGGGATTCGATCATGGAGGGCTTCTAAATCAACTCTATTGCCCTTTCAATGAACGTGAGTAGTTTACCACATACCTACGGGTCCATAGCTAGTAGCTAGATGGCTTCTTCTCTCTCTTTGATTCTCAATACCATGTTCTCCTCGATGTTCTTGGAGATCCATCCGATGTAATCTTCTTTTGCGGTTTGTTTGTCGAGATCCGATGAATTGTGGATTTATGATCAGGTTATCTATGAATATTATTTGAATCTTTTCTGAATTCTTATATGCATGATTTGATATCTTTGTAATTCTCTTCGAACTATCGGTTTAGTTTGGCCAACTAGATTGGTTTTTATTGCAATGGGAGAAGTGCTTAGCTTTGGTTTCAATCTTGCGGTGTCCTTTCCCAGTGACAGTAGGGGCAACAAGGCACATATTGTATTGTTGCCATCAAGGATAAAAAGAAGGGGTTTTCATCATGTTGCTTGATTTAATTCATCTACATCATGTTATCTCACTTAATGGGTTACTCTGTTCTTCATGAACTTAATACTCTAGATGCAGGCAGGAGTCGGTCGATGTGTGGAGTAATAGTAGTGTTGAGGAACGCAGTATTTCAAAAATTTTACCTACGATCACGCAAGATCTATCTAGGAGATGCATAGCAACGAGCGGGGAGAGTGTGTCCACGTACCCTCGTAGACCGAAAGCGGAAGCGTTTTGTAACGCGGTTGATGTAGTCGAACGTCTTCGTGATCTAACCGGTCCAAGTACCGAATGTACGGCACCTCCGCGTTCAGCACACGTTCAGCTTGATGACGTCCCTCGATCTCTTGATCCAGTTGAGCATGAGGGAGAGTTCCGTTAGCACGACGGCGTGGCGACGATGATGATGAAGTTACCAGCGCAGGGCTTCGCCTAAGCACTATGACGGTATAACCGAGGTATGTAACTGTGGAGGGGGGCACCGCACCCGGTTAAGAGAAACTTGTGTGTTCTAGGGTGCCCCCCTGCCCCCATATATAAATGAGGGGAGGGGGAGGCCGGCCGGCCCTGTAGGGCGCGCCAGGAGGAGGGAGTCCTACTAGGACTCCAACTCCTAGTAGGATTCCACCTGGAGGAAAGGGGGAAGAAGGAAGGAAGAGGGGGAAGGGAAGGAAAGGGGGGCGCCGCCCCCTTCCCCTAGTCCAATTCAAGCCCAAGGGGGGAGGGGGCGGCCAGCCCCTTGTGGCCCTTCCTCTCTCCCCACTAAGGCCCATCAAGTCCCATTAGTTCCCCCGAGGGGTTCCGATAACCCTCTGGCACTCCGATAATTATCCGGTACCTCCCTGAACTCATCCGGTGTCTGAATAACATCATCCAATATATCAATCTTTATGTCTTGACCATTTCGATACTCCTCATCATGTTCGTGATCTCATCCAGGACTCCGAACAATATTCGGTCATCAAATCACATAACTCATAATACAAATCATCATTGAATGTTAAGCGTGCGGACCCTACGGGTTCGAGAACTATGTAGACATGACCTAGACACATCTCCGGTCAATAACCAATAGTGGAACCTGGATGCTCATATTGGCTCCTACATATTCTACAAAGATCTTTATCGGTCAAACCGCATAACAACATACGTTGTTCCCTTTGTCATCGGTATGTTACTTGCCTGAGATTCGATCGTCGGTATCATCATACCTAGTTCAATCTCGTTAACGCCAAGTCTCTTTACTTGTTCCGTAATGCATCATCCCGCAACTAACTCATTAGTCACATTGCTAGCAAGGCTTACAGTGATGATCATTATCGAGAGGGCCCAGAGATACCTCTCCGATACACGGAGTGACAACTCCTAATCTCGATCTATGCCAACTCAACAAACACCATCGGAGACACCTGTAGAGCATCTTTATAGTCACCCAGTTACATTGTGACGTTTGATAGCACACAAGGTGTTCCTCTGGTATTCGGGAGTTGCATAATCTCATAGTCAAAGGAACATGTATAAGTCATGATCAAAGCAACAGCAATAAAAATAAACGATCATTTATGCTAAGCTAACGGATGGGTCTTGTCCATCACATCATTCTCTAATGATGTGATCCCGTTCATCAAATGACAACACATGTCTATGGTCATGAAAGTTAACCATCTTTGATTAATGAGCTAGTCAAGTAGAGGCATACTAGGGATAATCTGTTTGTCTATGTATTCACACATGTACTAAGTTTCTGGTTAATACAATTCTGGCATGAATAATAAATATTTATCATGATATAAGGAAATATAAATAACAACTTTAATATTGCCTCTAGGGCATATTTCCTTCAGTCTGTGTAGGATCGAAAGTATGTCTAGAGGGGGGATTAGACTACTTGACCAAATAAAAATCTAGCCTTTTACCAATTTCAATTCTTGGCAGATTTTAACAACTTAGCAGAAGTCAAGTAATCAACCTACACATGCAATTCTAAGAGTATAGCAGCGGAATGTAAAACAATTGCATATGAAGGTAAAGGGAGGAGTTTGGAGGGAGCAAATGCAATGTAGACACGGAGATTTTTGGCATGGTTCCGATAGGTGGTGCTATCGTACATCCACGTTGATGGAGACTTCAACCCACGAAGGGTAACGGTTGCGTGAGTCCACGGAGGGATCCACCCACGAAGGGTCCACAAAGAAGCAACCTTGTCTATCCCACCATGGCCATCGCCCACGAAGCACTTGCGTCACTAGGGTAGATCTTCACGAAGTAGGCGATCTCCTTGCTCATAAAAACTCCTTGGTTCAACTCCACAATCTTGACGAAGGCTCCCAAATGACACCTAACCAATCTAGGAGACACCACTCTCCAAAAGGTAATAGACGGTGTGTTGATGATGAACTCCTTGCTCTTGCGCTTCAAATGATAGTCTCCCCAACACTCAGCTCTCTCTCATAGGATTGGGTTTGGTGGAAAGAGGGTTTGAGTGGAAAGCAACTAGGGGAAGGCTAGAGATCAAGATTTATGTGGTTGGAATGGAATATCTTGACCTCAACACAAGTGTAGGTGGTTCTCTATCAGAAAATATGTGTTGGAAGTGTAGGCATGTTCTAATGGCTCTCTCCATGAATGAAGAGTGGGTGGAGGGGTATATATAGCCTCCACACAAAATATAACCGTTACACACAAATCACCACTCTCGGTGGGACCGAATCATGAAACTCGGTCAGACCGATTTAGTTTAGATTGTGAATGTTAGGATTTTCGGTGGGACCGACATGTCAATTCGGTGGGACCGATTCCATTAGGGTTAGGGCATAACGTAATCTCGGTGAGACCGATTACACAAACTCGGTGGGACCGATTTTGGTAATAGGCAAACAGAGAGTTGGTCAGGCAAACTCGGTGGGACCGATTCACTCATCTCGGTTAGACCGAAACGTTACAAAGGGGAAACAGAGAGTTTGCATTGCAATCTCGATGGGACTGATCGCTCATCTCAGTTGGACCAAAACTTTACAGAGGGAATCAGAGAGGTTGCAATCCCATCTCGGTGAGACCGAGATCCCTATCGGTGAGACCGAAACGACTAGGGTTTGTGGCAGTGGCTATGTCAAGTGAACTCGGTAGCGCCGGATAGGAAATTTTTGTGGGGTCAAGTTTGACTTTTGGTTTGGGACATATGTGGAGATGAGAAAGTGGTTGAGGGCTTTGGAGCATATCACTAAGCACTTTGAGCAAGCAAGCCATTAAGCAACACCTCATCCCCTTTTGATAGTATTGGCTTTCCTATGGACTCAATGTGATCTTGGATCACTAAAATAGAAAATGTAGAGTCCTGAGCTTTGAGCTTGAGCCAACATGTCTTCTTAGTATTTTGAGGGGTCCACTTTCTAATTCATGCCATGCTAAACATTGAGCTTTCCTGAAATATTCATCTTCAAATAGCATTAGCTCAATGGGCTATATGTTGTTAGGAATTACCAAAACCACCCACGGATAGTTTCACTTTCAATCTCCGCCTTTTTGGTAATTGATGACAACGTATAGATCAAAGCTTCGACAGATGGTAATAAGATTGAAAAACATCGTCGCTTTGAGAAGTATGTGATAAGCAAGAGCTCCCCCTAAATTTGTGCATTATTTAAAATTTGCTTTCGAATGCAAATGCACAATCGATTAGGATCATGGGTTACTCCTCCATGTCACACACATCTTGGTGGAGTGCTCAAAATGATAGAAACTAAAAGCATGCACTCATCACCAAGCAAGTGAATGATCATATATGGATATAAAAGATAGTATCATCTAAACAAGCATTAAGGTAGCAAATGATCAATCACATGATCACACAAGTATCTCACATAAGGACATAAAGTATCTCACACAATAAAAAGGTTCAACCAAAGGCAAAGACGCAAAACAATCTCTCGAAGCCTATGATCTATACATATCCCCCCTTTGGCAACAAGTTACCAAAAAGTTCAAATATGCATAGTGCTATGCATCTCTCAGGCTTGGTCTTCAGGAGGTGGTGTAGAGAGAACTCCAAGGACGAAGTCCTCCGATGATGTAGTTGGAGCTAGTGGAGTGGTTGCTGGAGGTGGTACTGAGGCTGTGGCTGCTGGTGCTGATGTTGTAGCTCTAGAATCTGTCACGGGCACGGCAGCAGACCTTTGCCCTCTAGGCACTCGCTGAAATGCATATGTGGTTGCCTTGCCTCTCTTCTCTTCTGCTTCCTCCTGAAGCTGCTCAACTGCTATTTGAATCTCAGTTACCTTCAGATCAAGATCATAAAATTTAGTTTCTACGATCCTCTCCAAGCTCTCCTGGTTTTGAGTCTGGGTGGCCAAGCCCTTCTCAATCCTCAGTGTAGACTAGATCAGATATGCAAGTTGATCTTGCTGCTCTTCAGGAAAACCTAAGATGCCTCTTCAACACTTGGCATCTTGGCAGCTTTCTCAGCCTTTTCTTTGGCTCTCTTCTCCTGTGCTTGAACTGATGATGGTTCCTCATCATTCATCACAACAATATTATCTTCAAAATCAGGATACAGGGGTAGATGCTCCTTATCCAACAGATATGTTCCTGTGCCCATCTTGGAGTTGATGAGCTCCTGAATGTGTGGAGCATACCCACAACTTCTCTTCTGGTCAGCAGCAGTCCTCTTGATTGTCTCTACAATCACATTCACGACCTTGAACTTCTGAGGGACATCAAAAAGGTGTAGCAGGTTGATAGAGTGCCCTCCGATCATCTTGTGATCTCCTGACTTGGGTAGCAAAGTGTGCCTTAGGATCCAGTTGATAGTAGGCAGACCAGACAACAAGATATGTACAGATCCAAGCTTGTGAGTCTCCAAAGCTTTATCTGGGATCTCCTTGTACATGTTAGCCATAGTGTTGTGGTCCTTCTTCTTCTTGGCATACACATCCAATTCATCCTCATGTTCTTATGGGGCATTTATCAATTTTGCCCATTCTTCAACTGTGGATTGGTACCTAGTACCTTCTGACATCCAAACAATCTTCCCATCTGGGTAAAAGTGAGCAGTGGAGTAAAACTGCATGATCAGCTCATCATTCCATTTTGTGAGCTTCTGTCCAACAAACTCATCTACTCCACATGCTTTGAAGCTGTCATAAACTCCTGGGAAGTGATCTTCATTCTCCTGGATGAATTCTCAATCAACCCATCTCATGTCACACACAATGGGCTTCTTGTCAAGCAGAATAGTTTCATAGAAGTCTTATTGTTCCTTTGTGTGAAACCTATAGTCAACTGTAGTCCTTCTCCTCACAGCATAGGGATCAGACTGTCTCCACAATCTCAGTCCAGAATCTTTTTTGATGTGCATGTTCTCAGCGACTGGATGAGCATCATTGTGGTCTGGAATCTTGGGTTTCAACTTTCTCAAAACAAGATACTCATCATGAGATGATGTCCATGAATGCATTAGGTTACCTTGCCCCTTGTCTTACCAACAAGAGGGTTTGTGACTCCTTGAACTAGTGCAAGATATGGAAGTTGTTTGCACTTGTCCTTGCCAAAATGATATGAGTGAAGTATGTTGGTGGAGTCACCCTCAAGAACTCTCTAGTTCTTCTTCTTCGGTATCCACACCATCTTGATGGGAATCCTTGGAGTTGTAGTCGTACTTGATGAAGTAGAACTTGATGTAGTCTTGGGAACCCACTTGACCAATGCCTTAGGGGCTTCTTCAAATGCATCAATCTCCTCTAGAAGCTTGTCCTTGCCCTTTAGCTTGTGGTCTTGAGGTGGAAGGTCATCTTGAGCTTGTGTTCCTTGGAAATAAGTAGGATCATACTTCTCTTGTTGAGGAACAAACTTCGTCTTGGGGTATTGATCTTGTTCCCACTCAACTCCATTGACATTAAACTTTCGTTCAAAACCAACACCTTGATTCTTCCGGTGTCTTCCTTGCTTGTGTACAATTTCCTCAAATTGCTTACTTCTGGCAAGACTCTTGTAAACACCTTTCTCTATAATTCCCTTCAATAAGCTATTTTCTTGCTCAAGTGTAACTTGGCTAAGAGAATCATTAGTGGAATCAAGAGAACTACTAGAAGCAACATCATTGTATTTAGCATGATTATTGTTACTAGTAGAATAAGAATCTTTCTTGTTCTTGTTGCTAGATTTAACTTGAGGCATGTAAGTAGACAAGAGTAAACGCTTGGCAATGTAAGAAGAACTTTTCTTGTGAAGATCATCATTGATCGCTTTTAAGAAGCCATGCTCTTGCTCAAGGTTGAGCTTTTCAAAGCGTAACTTCTCATGAGTCTTTAAAAGTTCTCAATGATCTTCCAAGGTAGTTTCATGAGCTAACTTAAGAGTGTTTAGTTCTTTAGTTAGATGCTCAATCTCCTTATTATCATTGTCATTCGTTTTATCTCGATTAGCATGATTAATAGCAATTTCATCATAGTTTTCATAACTAGAGTTGTCAACAAGTAAATCATCATCACCTAGCAAATCATATTCATCACTATTGAAATCAACATACTCGGGGTGTGATACCTTTGGGCCTTTAGCCATGAAGCATCTTCCAATTCCTTCATTTGGTGACTCAAATATATCATAGGAGTTGGTTGACACAAGTGCTAGACCGGAAACACCTTCATCTTGAGTATATTTAGAGTCGGAGTGATAACTTCTCTCGGAGTGATTGTCGGAGTCGGAGCTGGATACCCATTCACCAACATGAGCTTGATGTCTTCATTTTGTGTAGCTCCTTGATGATTTTTCCTTCCTTTCCAAATCCTTGCTTCTCCGTCATGTTCTTCGTTCATAACGGTTATCTCTACTCCTCTCTCTTGGTGGTGATTCTTCTCTCCTACTTCTTCTTTTGGGAGAATCTTCTCTTCTTTTGTAGGGGGCTATACACTCATTGGAGTAGTGTACAGGTCTTCCACAATTGTAGCAATTACGTTCACGACTTGAAGATCTTTTTTCATTGTAGGACCTTGACTTGGAACTTCTTTCCTTGCTTCTACTCTTGTAGAATTTGTTGAAATCCTTCACCATTAGGCTCAATTCTTCATTGAAGGCTTGTTTCTCACTTGATGATGTGGGAGGATCACATGAGGCTTTGTAAGCACCACTTGACTTGTTGTGGAGCTCTTCCTTATCCTTAAGTGACATCTCATGAGCAACAATTCTTCCAATGACTTCCGTTGGCTTGAGATCTTTGTAATTGGGCATCATTTGGATCAATGTGCACACGGTATCATATTTTCCATCCAAGGCTCTTAGGATCTTCTTGATGATGAATCTATCGGTTATCTCTTCACTTCCTAAGCCGTCAATGTCATTTGTGATGAGAGCAAGCCTAGAGTACATTTCAGCGACACCTTCACCATCCTTCATTTTGAACTTGTCAAGTTGACTTTGAAGCACATCCAATTTGGATTCCTTGACAGAGTCGGTACCTTCGTGCATATCAATCAAAGTATCCCAAATTTCCTTTGCATTCTCAAGACGGCTGATTTTGTTGAATTCTTCGTGGCATAGTCTGTTGAAGAGAATATCACAAGCTTGAGCATTGTATTGCATCATCTTCAACTCTTCCGCGGTAGCTTCACGGTTCGGTTCTCTCCCATCAAAGAATTCACCTTGCAAGCCAATACACACAATAGCCCAAACGGCGGGGTTATGTCCAAGAATATGCATTTTCATCTTATGCTTCCAACTAGCAAAATTATACCATCAAAGTAAGGACCTCTATGGTGGTAATTTCCCTCGCTAGACGCATACTCTCCTAGGTTGTGAAACCAAGGCTATGATCACCAAAAGCTATGGAAATCAAAGCAAATGCAGACCAAAGCTCTGATACCACTTGTAGGATCGAAAGTATGTCTAGAGGGGGGATTAGACTACTTGACCAAATAAAAATCTAGCCTTTTACCAATTTTAATTCTTGGTAGATTTTAACAACTTAGCACAAGTCAAGTAATCAACCTACACATGCAATTCTAAGAGTATAGTAGCGGAATGTAAAACAATTTCATATGAAGGTAAAGGGAGGAGTTTGGAGGGAGCAAACACAATGTAGACATGGAGATTTTTGGCATGGTTCCAATAGGTGGTGCTATCGTACATCCACGTTGATGGAGACTTCAACCCATGAAGGGTAACGGTTGCACGAGTCCATGGAGGGCTCCACCCACGAAGGGTCCACAAAGAAGCAACCTTGTCTATTCCACCATGGCCATCGCCCACGAAGGACTTTCCTCACTAGGGTAGATCTTCACAAAGTAGGCGATCTCCTTGCCCGTACAAACTCCTTGGTTCAACTCCACAATATTGACGGAGGCTCCCAAGTGACACCTAACCAATCTAGGAGACACCACTCTCCAAAAGGTAATAGACGGCGTGTTGATGATCCTTGCTCTTGTGCTTCAAATGATAGTCTCCCCAACACTCAGCTCTCTCTCATAGGATTGGATTTGGTCGAAAGAAGGTTTGAGTGGAAAGCAACTTGGGGAAGGCTAGAGATCAAGATTTATGTGGTTGGAATGGAATATCTTGACCTCAACACAAGTGTAGGTGGTTCTCTCTCAGAAAATATGTGTTGGAAGTGTAGGCATGTTCTGATGGCTCTCTTCATGAATGAAGAGTGGGTGGAGGGGTATATATAGCCTCCACACAAAATCTAACCGTTACACACAAATCACCAAACTCGGTGGGACCGAATCATGAAACTCGGTCAGAATGATTTAGTTCAAAATGTGAACATTAGGATTTTCGGTGGGACCGACATGTCAATTCGGTGGGACCGATTCCATTAGGGTTAGGGCATAACATAATCTCAGTGAGACCGATTAAACAAACTCGGTGGGACCGATTTTTTAATAGGCAAACAGAGAGTTGGTCAGGCAAACTCGGTGGGAACGATTCGCTCATCTCGGTTAGACCGAAACGTTACGAAGGGGAAACAAAGAGTTTGCATTGCAATCTCAATGGGACCGATCGCTCATCTCGGTTGGACCAAAACGTTATGAAGGGAAACATAGAGGTTGCAATCCCACCTTGGTGAGACCGAGATCCCTATGGGTGAGACCAAAACGACTAGGGTTTGTGGCAGTGGCTATGTCAAGTGAACTCAGTAGTGCCGGATAGGAAATTTTGGTGGGGCCGAGTTTGACTTTTGGTTTGGGACATATGTGGATATGAGAAAGTGGTTGAGGGCTTTGGAGCATATCACTAAGCACTTTGAGCAAGCAAGCCATTAAGCAACACCTCATCCCCTTTTGATAGTATTGGCTTTCCTATGGACTCAATGTGATCTTGGATCACTAAAATAGAAAATATAGAGTCCCGAGCTTTGAGCTTGAGCCAACATGTCTTCTTAGTATTTTGAGGGGTCCACTTTCTAATTCATGCCATGCCAAACATTGAGCTTTCCTGAAATATTCATCTTGAAATAGCATTAGCTCAATGGGCTATATGTTGTTAGGAATTACCAAAACCACCCAGGGATAGTTGCACTTTCAGTCTCCCACTTGCACTAGAGTCAATAATCTAGATTACATAGTAATGATTCTAACACCCATGGAGTCTTGGTGCTAATCATGTTTTGCTTGAGAGAGAGGCTTAGTCAATGGGTCTGCAACATTCAGATCCGTATGTATCTTGCAAATCTCTATGTCTCCCTCCTTGACTTGATGGTGGATGGAATTGAAGCGTCTCTTGATGTGCTTGGTTCTCTTGTGAAATCTGGTTTCCTTTGCCAAGGCAATTGCACCAGTATTGTCACAACAGATTTTCATTAGACCCGATGCACTAGGTATTACACCTAGATCGGATATGAACTCCTTCATCCAGACTCCTTCATTAGCTGCTTCCGAAGCAGCTATATACTCCGCTTCACACGTAGATCCCGCCATGACGCTCTGCTTAGAACTGCACCAACAGACAGCTCCACCATTCAATATAAATACGTATCCGGCTGGTGACTTAGAGTCATCCGGATCAGTGTCAAAGCTTGCATCGACATAACCATTTACGACGAGCTCTTGGTCACCTCCATAAATGAGAAACATATCCTTAGTCCTTTTCAGGTATTTCAGGATATTCTTGACCGCTGTCCAGTGATCCACTCCTGGCTTACTTTGGTACCTCCCTGCTAAACTAATAGCAAGGCACACATCAGGTCTGGTACACAACATTGCATACATGATAGAACCTATGGCTGAGGCATAGGGAATGACTTTCATTTTCCCTCTATCTTCTGTAGTGGTCGGGCATTGAGTCTGACTCAACTTCACACCTTGTAACACAGGAAGGAACCCTTTCTTTGACTGATCCATTTTGAACTTCTTCAAAACTTTATCAAGGTATATGCTTTGTGAAAGTCCAATTAAGTGTCTTGATCTATCCCTATAGATCTTGATGCCCAATACATAAGCAGCTTCACCGAGGTCTTTCATTGATTTTTTTATTCAAGTATCCTTTTATGCTATTCAGAAATTTAGTATCATTTCCGATCAACAATATGTCATCCACATATAATATCATAAATGCTACAAAGCTCCCACTCACTTTCTTGTAAATACAGGCTACTCCAAAAGTCTTTATAAAACCATATGCTTTGATCACACTACCAAAGCGTATATTCCAACTCCGAGAGGCTTGCACCAGTCCATAAATGGATCGCTAGGGCTTGCACACTTTGTTAGCAGCTTTAAGATCGACAAAACCTTCTAGTTGCATCATATACAACTCTTCTTTAAGATATCCATTAAGGAATGCAGTTTTGACATCCATTTGCCAAATTTCATAATCACAAAATGCGGCAATTGCTAACATGATTCGGACAGACTTAAGCATCGCTATGGGTGAGAAGGTCTCATCGTAGTCAACTCCTTGAACTTGTCGAAAACCTTTTGCAACAAGTCGAGCTTTGTAGATAGTAACATTACCGTCAGCGTCAGTCTTCTTCTTGAAGATCCATTTATTTTCTATGGCTTGCCGATCATCGGGCAAGTCAACCAAAGTCCACACTTTGTTCTCATACATGGATCCCATCTCAGACTTCATGGCCTCAAGCCATTTCGCGGAATCTGGGCTCATCATCGCTTCCTCATAGTTCATATGTTCGTCATGGTCAAGTAACATGACCTCCAGAACAGGATTACTGTACCACTCTGGTGCGGATCTTACTCTGGTTGACCTACGAGGTTTGGTAGTAACTTGATCAGAAGTTTCATGATCATCATCATTAGCTTCCTCACTAACTAGTGTAGGAATCACCGGAACTGATTTTTAACTACTATCCAATTCGGGAGAAGGTACAATTACCTCATCAAGTTCTACTTTCCACCCACTCACTTCTTTCGAGAGAAATTCCTTCTCTAGAAAGGATCCATTCTTAGCAACAAATATCTTGCCTTCGGATCTGTGATAGAAGGTGTACCCAACAATCTCCTTTGGGTATCCTATGAAGACACATTTCTCCAATTTGGGTTCGGGCTTATCAGGTTGAAGATTTTTCACATAAGCATCACAACCCCAAACTTTAAGAAAAGACAACTTGGGTTTCTTGCCAAACCATAGTTCATAATGTGTTGTCTCAACGGATTTAGAGGGTGCCCTATTTAATGTGAATGCAGCCATCTCTAAAGCATAACCCCAAAATGATAGCAGTAAATCAGTAAGAGACATCATAGATTGCACCATATCTAATAAAGTTCAGTTACAACATTTGAACACACCATCACGCTGTGGTGTTCCAGGTGGCGTGAGTTGCGAAACTATTCCACATTGTTTCAAATGAAGACCAAACTCGTAACTCAAATATTCACCTCCACGGTCAGAACGTAGAAACTTTATTTTCTTGTTATGATGATTTTCCGCTTCACTCTGAAATTCTTTGAACTTTTTAAACGTTTCAGACTTATGTTTCATGAAGTAGATATACCCATATCTGCTCAAATCATCTATGAAGGTCAGAAAATAACGATACCTGCCGCGAGCCTCAACACTCATCGGACCGCATACATCAGTATGTATTATTTCCAACAAGTCTGTTGCTCGCTCCATTGTCCCGGAGAACAGAGTCTTAGTCATCTTGCCCATGAGGCATGGTTCACAAGTATCAAGTGATTCATAATCGAGTGATTCCAAAAGTCCATCAGCATGGAGTTTCTTCATGCGCTTTACACCAATATGACCTAAATGACAGTGCCACAAATAAGTTGCACTATCGTTATTAAACTTGTATCTTTTGGCTTCAATACTATGAATATGTGTATCACTACTATCGAGATTCAACAAAAATAGACCACTCATCAAGGGTGCATGACCATAAAAGATATCACTCATATAAATAGAACAACCATTATTCTCTGATTTAAATGAATAACCGTCTCGCATCAAACAAGATCCAGGTATAATGTTCATGCTTAACGTTGGCACCAAATAACAATTATTCACGTCTAAAACTAATCCCGAAGGTAGATGTAGAGGTGGCGTGCCGACGGTGATCACACCGACTTTGGAACCATTTCCCACGCGCATCGTCACCTCATCCTTAGCCAATCTTCGTTTAATCCATAGCCCCGGTTTCGAGTTGCAAATATGAGCAACAGAACCAGTATCAAATACCCAAATGCTACTATGAGCATTAGTAAGGTACACATTAATAACATGTATATCAAATATAGCTTCACTTTGCCATCCTTCTTATCTGTCAAATACTTGGCGTAGTTCTGCTTCTAGTGATTAGTCCCTTTGCAGTAGAAGCACTCAGTCTCAGGCTTAGGTACAGACTTGGGCTTCTTCACTTGAGCATCAACTTGCTTGCCGTTCTTCTTGAAGTTCCCCTTCTTCCCTTTGCCCTTCTTCTTGAAACTAGTGGTCTTGTTAACCATCAACACTTGATGCTCCTTCTTGATTTCTACCTCCGCAGCCTTTAGCGTCGCGAAGAGCTCGGGAATTGTCTTATCCATCCCTTGCATATTATAGTTCATCACGAAGCTTTTGTAGCTTGGTGGCAGTGATTGAAGAACTCTTTCAATGACACTATCATCAGGAAGCTTAACTCCCAGTTGAGTCAAGTGGTTGTGGTACCCAGACATTCTGAGTATATGTTCATTGACAGAACTATTCTCCTCCATCCTGCAGCTATAGAAATTATTGGAGACTTCATATCTCTCAATCCGGGCATTTGCTTGAAATATTAACTCCAACTCCTAGAACATCTCATGTGCTCCATGATGTTCAAAACATCATTGAAGTCCTGATTCTAAGTCGTAAAGCATGGCACACTGAACTATCAAGTAGTCCTCCTGCAGCGGGTCTTGCACCTAGCGGTGCTTCCAGGATGTAATTCTTATGTGCAGCAATGAGGATAATCCTTAAGTTACGGACCCAGTCCGTGTAGTTGCTACCATCATCTTTCAATTTAGCTTTCTCTGGGAACGTGTTAAAATTCAAAGGAACGGTAGCACGAGCCATTGATCTACACCAACATAGACAGGCAAAATAATATCAGGTACTAAGTTCATGATAAATTAAAGTTCAATTAATCATATTAGTTAAGAACTCCCACTTAGATAGACATCCCTCTACTCATCTAAATGATCACGTGATCCATATCAACTAAGCCATGTCCGATCATCATGTGAGATGGAGTAGCTTTCAATGGTGAACATCACTATGTTGATCATATCTACTATATGATTCATGCTCGACCTTTCGGTCTCAGTGTTCCGAGGCCATATCTGCATATGCTAGGATTGTCAAGTTTAACTCGAATATTCTGTGTGTGCAAAACTGGCTTGCACCCGTTGTATGTGAACGTAGAGCTTATCACACCCGATCATCACGTGGTGTCTCGGCACGACGAACTGTAGCAACGGTGCATACTCAGGGAGAACACTTATACCTTGAAATTTAGTGAGAGATCATCTTATAATGCTACCGTCGTTCTAAGAAAAATAAGATGCATAAAGGATAAACATCACATGCAATAAAAATAAGTGATATGATATGGCCATCATCATCTTGTGCCCTCGATCTCCATCTCCAAAACACCGTCATGATCACCATTGTCACCGGCTTGACACCTTGATCTCCATCGTAGCGTCGTTGTCGTCTCGCCAACTATTGCTTCCACGACTATCTCTACCGCTTAGTGATAAAGTAAAGCAATTACATGGCAATTGCATTTCATAAAATAAAGCAACTGTTGGGGAACGTAGTAATTTCAAAAAAATTCCTACGCACACGCAAGATCATGGTGATGCATAGCAACGAGAGGGGAGAGTGTGATCAACGTACCCTTGTAGATCGACAACGGAAGCGTTAGGTTGATGTAGTCGTACGTCTTCACGGCCCGACCGATAAAGCACCGAAACTACGGCACCTCCGAGTTCTAGCACACGTTCAGCTCGATGACGATCCCTGGACTCTGATCTAGCAAAGTGTCGGGGAAGAGTTCCGTCAGCACGACGGCGTAGTGAAGATCTTGATGTACTACCGTCGCAGGGCTTCGCCGAAGCACTGCTACAATATTATCGAGGACTATGGTGGAAGGGGGCACCGCACACGGCTAAGAATATGATCACGTGGATCAACTTGTGTGTCTATGGGGTGCCCCCTGCACCCGTATATAAAGGAGTGGAGGAGGGGAGGGCCGGCCCTCTCTATGGCGCGCCTAGGGGAGTCCTACTCCCACCGGGAGTAGGATTCCCCCTTTCCTAGTCCAACTAGGAGTCCTTCCATGTAGTAGGAGTAGGAAACAAGGAAGGGGCGCAGCCCCTCCCCCTAGTCCAATTCGGACTAGGCCTTGGGGGGCGCGCGGCCTTCCCTAGGCAGCCCCTCTCTCTTTCCCGTATGGCCCAATAAGGCCCAATACTTCTCCCGGCGAATTCCCGTAACTCTCCGGTACTCCGAAAAATACTCGAATCACTTGGAACCTTTCCGATGTCCGAATATAGTCGCCCAATATATCGATTTTTACGTCTCGACCATTTCGAGACTCCTTGTCATGTCCCCGATCTCATCCGCGACTCCGAACTCCTTCGGTACATCAAAACTCATAAACTCATAATATAACTGTCATCGAAACCTTAAGCGTGCGGACAATACGGGTTCGAGAACAATTTAGACATGACCGAGACACGTCTCCGGTCAATAAACAATAGCGGGACCTGGATGCCCATATTGGTTCCTACATATTCTACGAAGATCTTTTATCGGTCAGACTGCATAACAACATACGTTGTTCCCTTTGTCATCGGTATGTCACTTGCCCGAGATTCCATCGTTGGTATCCAATACCTAGTTCAATCTCGTTACCGGCAAGTCTCTTTACTCGTTCCGTAATACATCATCCTGCAACTAACTCATTAGTTGCAATGCTTGCAAGGCTTAAGTGATGTGCATTACCGAGAGGGCCCAGAGATACCTCTCCGACATTCGGAGTGACAAATCCTAATCTCGAAATACGCCAACCCAACATGTACCTTTGGAGACACCTGTAGAGCTCCTTAATAATCACCCAGTTACGTTGTGACGTTTGGTAGCACACAAAGTGTTCCTCCGGCAAACGGGAGTTGCATAATCTCATAGTCATAGGAACATGTATAAGTCATGAAGAAAGCAATAGCAACATACTAAACGATCGGGTGCTAAGCTAATGGAATGGGTCATGTCAATCAGATCATTCAACTAATGATGTGATCCCGTTAATCAAATACCAACTCTTTGTCCATGGTTAGGAAACATAACCATCTTTGATTAACGAGCTAGTCAAGTAGAGGCATACTAGTGACACTCTGTTTGTCTATGTATTCACACATGTATTATGTTTCCGGTTAATACAATTATAGCATGAATAATAAACATTTATCATGATATAAGGAAATAAATAATAACTTTATTATTGCCTCTAGGGCATATTTCCTTCAGTCTCCCACTTGCACTAGAGTCAATAATCTAGATCACATCGCCATGTGATTTAACATCAATAGTTCACATCTTTATGTGATTGGTTCACATCTCCATGTGACTAACACTCAAAGGGTTTACTAGATTCAATAATCTAGTTCACATCTCTATGTGATTAAGACCCAACAAGTGATCATGTTTTGCTTGTGAGAGAAGTTTAGTCAACGGGTCTGCCACATTCAAATCCGCATGTATTTTGCAAATTTCTATGTCAACAATGCTCTGCGTGGAGCTACTCTAGCTAATTGCTCCCACTTTCAATATGTATCCAGATTGAGACTTAGAGTCATCTGGATCAGTGTCAAAACTTGCATCGACATAACCCTTTACGACGAACCTTTTGTCACCTCCGTAATCGAGAAACATATCCTTATTCCACTAAGGATTATTTTGACTGCTGTCCAGTGATCTACTCCTAGATCACTATTGTACTCCCTTGCCAAACTCAGTGGTAGGGTATGCAATAGATCTGGTACACAGCATGGCATACTTTATAGAACCTATGGCTGAGGCATAGGGAATGACTTTCATTCTCTTTCTATCTTCTGCCGTGGTCGGGCTTTGAGTCTTTCTCAAGTTCACACCTTGTAACACAGTCAAGAAACTTTTTCTTTGACTGTTCCATTTTGAACTACTTCAAAATCTTGTCAAGGTATGTACTCATTGAAAAAACTTATCAAGCGTCTTGATCTATCTCTATAGATCTTGGTACTCAATATGTAAGCAGCTTCGCCGAGGTCTTTCTTTGAAAAACTCCTTTCAAACACTCCTTTATGCTTTGCAGAATAATTCTACATTATTTCCGATCAACAATATGTCATTCACATATACTTATCAGAAATGTTGTAGTGCTCCCACTCACTTTCTTGTAAATACAGGCTTCACCGCAAGTCTGTATAAAACTATATGCTTTGATCAACTTATCAAAGCGTATATTCCAACTCCGAGATGCTTGCACCAGTCCATAAATGGATCGCTGGAGCTTGCATATTTTTGTTAGCACCTTTAGGATTGACAAAACCATCTTGTTGTATCACATACAACTCTTCTTTAATGAATCCATTAAGGAATGCAGTTTTGTTTATCCATTTGCCAGATTTCATAAAATGCGGCAATTGCTAACATGATTCGGACAGACTTAAGCATAGATACGAGTGAGAAACTCTCATCGTAGTCAACACCTTGAACTTGTCGAAAACCTTTTGCGACAATTCTAGCTTTGTAGATAGTAACACTACTATCCGTGTCCGTCTTCCTCTTGAAGTTCCATTTATTATCAATGGCTTGCCAATCCTCGGGCAAGTCCACCAAAGTCCACACTTTGTTCTCATACATGGATCTTATCTCAGATTTCATGGACTCAAGCCATTAATCGGAATCTGGGCTCATCATCGCTTCCTCATAGTTCATAGGTTCATCATGGTCAAGTAACATGACCTCCAGATTAGGATTACCGTACCACTCTGGTGCGGATCTCACTCTGGTTTACCTACGAGATTCGGCAGTAACTTGATCTGAAGTTACATGATCATCATCATTAGCTTCCTCACTAATTGGTGTAGTAGTCACAGGAACAAATTTCTGTGATGAACTATTTTCCAATAAGGGAGAATGTACAATTACCTTATCAAGTTTTCTACTTTCCTCCCACTGACTTCTTTCGAGAGAAACTCCTTCTCTAAAAAGGATCCATTCTTAGCAACGAATGTCTTGCCTTCGGATCTGTGATAGAAGGTGTACCCAACTGTCTCCTTTGGGTATCCTATGAAGACATATTTCTCCGATTTGAGTTTGAACTTATCGAGATGAAACTTTTTCACATAAGCATCACAACTCCAAACTTTAAGAAACGACAGCTTAGGTTTCTTGCCAAACCATAGTTCATACAATGTCGTCTCAACGGATTTAGATGGTGCCCTATTTAACATGAATGCAGCTGTCTCTAATGCATAACCCCAAAACGATAGTGGTAGATCGGTAAGAGACATCATAGATCGCACTATATCTAATTAAGTATGGTTATGATGTTTGGACACACCATTACACTATGGTGTTCCAGGTGGCGTGAGTAGTGAAACTATTTCACGTTGTTTTAATTGAAGGCCAAACTCGTAACTCAAATATTTTACCTCTGCGATCATATCGTAGAAACTTTTATTTTCTTGTCACGATGATTTTCCACTTCACTCTAAAATTCTCTGAACTTGTTCAAATGTTTCAGACTTATGTTTCATCAAGTAGATATCCCCATATCTGCTCAAATCATCTGTGAAGGTCAGAAAATAATGATACCTGCTGCAAGCCTTAATATTCATCGGACCACATACATCAGTATGTATGATTTCCAACAAATCTGTTGCTCGCTCCATTGTTCCGGAGAACAGAGCATTAGTCATCTTGCCCATGAGGCATGGTTCGCAAGCATCAACTGATTCATAATCAAGTGATTCCAAAATCCCATCAGCATGGAGTTTCTTCATGGGCTTTACACCAATATGACCTAAACGGCAGTGCCACAAATAAGTTGCACTATCATTATTAACTTTGCATCTTTTGGCTTCAATATCATGAATATGTGTATCACTATGATCGAGATCCAACGAACCATTTTCATTGGGTGTGTAACCATATAAGGTTTTATTCATGTAAACAGAACAACAATTTATTCTCTTACTTAAATGAATAACCATATTGCAATAAACATGATCAAATCATATTTATGCTCAATGCAAACACCAAATAACACTTATTTAGGTTCAACACTAATCCCGAAAGTATAGGGAGTGTGCGATGATGATCATATCAATCTTGGAACTACTTCCAACACACATCATCACTTCACCCTTAACTAGTTTCTGTTCATTCTGCAACTCCCGTTTCGAGTTACTACTCTTAGCAACTGAACCAGTATCAAATACCGAGGGGTTGCTACGAACACTAGTAAAATACACATTAATAATCTGTATATCAAATATACCTTTGTTTACTTTGCCATCCTTCTTATCCATAAAATACTTGGGGCAGTTCCGCTTCCAGTGACCAGTCCCTTTGCAGTAGAACCACTTAGTCTCAGGCTTAGGACCAGACTTGGGCTTCTTCACTTGAGCAGCAACTTGCTTGCCGTTTTTCTTGAAGTTCCCCTTCTTCCCTTTGCCCTTTTATTGAAACTAGTGGTCTTGTCTACCATCAAAACTTGATGCTCTTTCTTGATTTTTACCTTCATCGATTTCATCATCATGAAAAGATCGGGAGTCGTTTTCGTCATCCCTTGCATACTATAGTTCATCACGAAGTTCTACTAACTTGGTGATGGTGACTAGAGAATTCTGTCAATCACTATCTTATCTGGAAGATTAACTCCCACTTGATTCAAGCGATTGTAGTACCCAGACAATCTGAGCACATGCTCACTAGTTGAGCGATTCTCCTCCATCTTTTAGCTATAGAACTTGTTGGAGACTTCATATCTCTCAACTCAGGTATTTGCTTGAAATATTAACTTCAACTCCTGGAACATCTCATATGGTCCATGACGTTCAAAACGTCTTTGAAGTCCCGATTCTAAGCCGTTAAGCATGGTGCACTAAACTATCAAGTAGTCATCATATTGAGCTAGCCAAACGTTCATAACGTCTGCATCTGCTCCTGCAATAGGCCTGTCACCTAGCGGTGCATCAAGGACATAATTCTTCTGTGCAGCAATGAGGATAAACCTCAGATCACGGATCCAATCCGCATCATTGCTACTAACATCTTCCAACACAATTTTTCTCTAGGAACATATCAAAATAAACATATGAAAGCAACAACGCGAGCTATTGATCTACAACATAGATATGCTAATACTACCAGGACTAAGTTCATGATAAATTAAAGTTCAATTAATCATATTACTTAAGAACTCGCACTTAGATAGACATCCCTCTAATCCTCTAAGTGATCACGTGATCCAAATCAACTAAACCATAACCGATCATCACGTGAAATGGAGTAGCTTTCAATGGTGAACATCACTATGTTGATCATATCTACTGTATGATTCACGCTCGACCTTTCGGTCTCAATGTTCCGAGGCCATATCTGCATATGCTAGGCTCGTCAAGTTTAACCTGAGTATTCTGTGTGTGCAAAACTGGCTTGCACCCGTTGTAGATGGACGTAGAGCTTATCACACCCGATCATCACGTGGTGTCTGGGCACGACGAACTTTGGCAACGGTGCATACTCAGGGAGAACACTTTTATCTTGAAATTTAGTGAGGAATCATCTTATAATGCTACCGTCAATCAAAGCAAGGTAAGATGCATAAAAGATAAACATCACATACAATCAAAATATGTGACATGATATGGCCATCATCATCTTGTGCCTTTGATTTCCATCTCCAAAGTACTGTCATGATCTCTATCATCACCGACATGACACTATGATCTCCATCATCTTGATCTATATCAATGTGTCGTCACGTGGTCGTCTCGCCAACAATTGCTCTTGCAACTATTGCTATCGCATAGCGATAAAGTAAAGCAATTATTGGGCGCTTGCATCTTATGCAATAAAGAGACAACCATAAGGATTTTGCCAGTTGCTGATAACTTCAACAAAAC
This sequence comes from Triticum monococcum, assembly GCA_034509565.1. Taxonomy (NCBI): domain Eukaryota; kingdom Viridiplantae; phylum Streptophyta; class Magnoliopsida; order Poales; family Poaceae; genus Triticum; species Triticum monococcum. Next base: position 722,319,311 of record CM067842.1, read on the forward strand.
ATGATCATCTCATACAACAACTTATATCTCATCACGTTTTGACCATATCACATCACAACATGCCCTGCAAAAACAAGTTAGACGTCCTCTACTTTGTTGTTGCAAGTTTTATGTGGCTGCTACGGGCTTAAGCAAGAACCAATCTTACCTACCCATCAAAACCACAACGATAGTTTGTCAAGTTGGTGTTGTTTTAACCTTCGCAAGGACCGGGCGTAGCCACACTCGGTTCAACTAAAGTTGGAGAAACTGACACCCGCCAGCCACCTGTGTGCAAAGCACGGCGGTAGAACCAGTCTCGCGTAAGCGTACGCGTAATGTCGGTCCGGGCTGCTTCATCCAACAATGCCGCCGAACCAAAGTATGACATGCTGGTAAGCAGTATGACTTATATCGCCCACAACTCACTTGTGTTCTACTCGTGCAAATAACATCAAACCATAAAACCTAGGCTCTGAGAGGGGAGAGTGTGATCTACGTACCCTTGTAGATCGACAACGGAAGCGTTAGGTTGATGTAGTCGTACGTCTTCATGGCCCGACCGATCAAGCACCGAAACTACGACACCTCCGAGTTCTAGCACACGTTCAGCTCGATGACGATCCCCGGACTCCGATCTAGCAAAGTGTCGGGGAAGAGTTCCGTCAGCACGACGGCGTAGTGACGATCTTGATGTACTACCGTCGCAGGGCTTCGCCTAAGCACTGCTACAATATTATCGAGGACTATGGTGGAAGGGGGCACCACACACGGCTAAGAATATGATCACGTGGATCAACTTGTGTGTCTATGGGGTGCCCCCTGCCCCCGTATATAAAGGAGTGGAGGAGGGGAGGGCCGGCCCTCTCTATGGCGCGCCTAGGGGAGTCCTACTCCCACCGGGAGTAGGATTCCCCCTTTCCTAGTCCAACTAGGAGTCCTTCCATGTAGTAGGAGTAGGAAACAAGGAAGGGGCGCAGCCCCTCCCCCTAGTCCAATTCGGACTAGGCCTTGGGGGGGCGCGCGGCCTGCCCTAGGCAGCCCCTCTCTCTTTCCCGTATGGCCCAATAAGGCCCAATACTTCTCCCGGCGAATTCCCGTAACTCTCCCGTACTCCGAAAAATACTCGAATCACTCGGAACATTTCCGATGTCCGAATATAGTCGTCCAATATATCGATTTTTACGTCTCGACCATTTCGAGACTCCTCGTCATGTCCCCTATCTCATCCGGGGCACCGAACTCCTTCGGTACATCAAAACTCATAAACTCATGATATAACTGTCATCGAAACCTTAAGCGTGCGGGCCCTACGGGTTCGAGAACAATGTAGACATGACCGAGACACGTCTCCGGTCAATAAACAATAGCGGGACCTGGATGCCCATATTGGTTCCTACATATTCTACGAAGATCTTTTATCGGTCAGACCGCATAACAACATACGTTGTTCCCTTTGTCATTGGTATGTTACTTGCCCGAGATTCGATCGTCGGTATCCAATACCTAGTTCAATCTCGTTACCGGCAAGTCTCTTTACTCGTTCCGTAATACATCATCCTGCAAATAACTCATTAGTTGCAATGCTTGCAAGGCTTAAGTGATGTGCATTACCGAGAGGGCCTAGAGATACCTCTCCGACATTCGGAGTGACAAATCCTAATCTCAAAATACGCCAACCCAACATGTACCTTTGGAGACACCTGTAGAGCTCCTTTACAATCACCCAGTTACGTTGTGACGTTTGGTAGCACACAAAGTGTTCCTCCGGCAAACGGGGGTTGCATAATCTCATAGTCATAGGAACATGTATAAGTCATGAAGAAAGCAATAGCAACATACTAAACGATCGGGTGCTAAGCTAATGGAATGGGTCATGTCAATCAGATCATTCAACTAATGATGTGATCCCGTTAATCAAATACCAACTCTTTGTCCATGGTTAGGAAACATAACCATCTTTGATTAACGAGCTAGTCAAGTAGAGGCATACTAGTGACACTCTGTTTGTCTATGTATTCACACATGTATTATGTTTCCGGTTAATACAATTCTAGCATGAATAATAAACATTTATCATGATATAAGGAAATAAATAATAACTTTATTATTGCCTCTAGGGCATATTTCCTTCAGCGACAACCATAAGGCTCCTGCCAGTTGCCGATAACTTTTTACAAAACATGATCATCTGATACAACAATTTATATATCATCACGTCTTGACCATATCACATCACAACATGCCCTGCAAAAACAAGTTAGACATATTCTACTCTATTGTTGCAAGTTTTATGTGGCTGCTACGAGCTTCTAGCAAGAACCGTTCTTACCTACGCATCAAAACCACAATGATTTTTCGTCAAGTGTGATGTTTTAACCTTCAACAAGGATCAGGCATAGTTAAACTCGATTCAACTAAAGTTGGAGAAACAGACACCCGCCAGCCACCTGTGTGCGAAGCTCGTCGGTAGAACCAGTCTCATGAACGCGGTCATGTAATGTCAGTCCGGGCCGCTTCATCCAACAATACCGCCGTATCAAAGTAAGATATTGCTGGTAAGCAGTATGACTATCATCGCCCACAACTCATTGTGTTCTACTCATGCATATAACATCTATGCATAGACCTGGCTCAGATGCCACTGTTGGGGAACACAGTATTTCAAAAAATTTACCTACGATCACGCAAGATCTATCTAGGAGATGCATATAAACGAGCGGGGAGAGTGTGTCCAGGTACTGTTGTAGACCGAAAGCGGAAGCGTTTTGTAACGCGGTTGATGTAGTCAAATGTTTTCGCGATCCAACCGATCCAAGTACCGAACGTACGGCACCTCTGTGTTCAGCACACGTTCAGCTCGATGACGTCCCTTGATCTCTTGATCTAGTTGAGCACGAGGGAGAGTTCCGTCAGCATGATGGCGTGGCGACGATGATGATGAGGTTACCAATGCAGGGCTACGCCTAAGCACTACGACAATATGACCGAGGTATGTAACTGTGGAGGGGGGCACCGCACACGGTTAAGAGAAACTTGTGTGTTCTAGGGTGCCCCCTGTCCCCGTATATAAAGGAGGGGAGGGGGAGGCCGGCCGGCCCTATAGGGTGCGCCAGGAGGAGGGAGTCCTACTAGGACTCCAAGTCCTAGTAGGATCCACCTGGAGTAAAGGGGGAAGAAGGAAGGAAGGGGGGAAGGGAAGGAAAGGGGGGCACCGCCCTTCCCCTAGTCCAATTCGAACCCAAGGGGGGCACTACCAGCCCCTGTGGCCTTCCTCTCTCCCTACTAAGGCACATCAAGGCCCATTAGTTCCCTCGAGGGGTCCGATAACCCTCCGGCACTCCGATAATTATTCGGTACCTCCCGGAACTCATCCGGTGTTCGAATAACATCGTCCAATATATCAATCTTTATGTATCGACCCTTTAGAGACTCCTCGTAATGTCCATGATCTCATCTGGGACTCCGAACAATCTTCGGTCATCAAATCACATAACTCATAATACAAATTGGCATTGAACGTTAAGCGTGCGGACCCAACGGGTTCAAGAACTATGTAGACATGACCGAGACACATCTCTGGTCAATAACCAATAGCGGAACTTGGATGCTCATATTGGCTCCTACATATTTTACGAAGATCTTTATCGGTCAAACTACATAACAACATACGTTGTTCCCTTTGTCATCGGTATGTTACTTGCCTGAGATTCGTCATCGGTATCATCATACCTAGTTCAATCTCGTTACCGGCAAGTCTATTTACTCGCTCCGTAATGCATCATCCCACAACTAACTCATTAGTCACATTGCTTGCAAGGCTTACAGTGATGATCATTACCGAGAGGGCCCAGAGATACCTCTCCGATACACGGAGTGACAAATCCTAATCTCGATCTATGCCAACTCAACAAACACCATCGAAGACACCTGTAGAGCATCCTTATAATCACCCAATTATGTTGTAATATTTGATAACACACAAGGTGTTCCTCCGGTATTCGGGAGTTGCATAATCTCATAGTCAGAGGAAATGTATAAGTCATGACGAAAGCAATAGCAATAAAACTAAACGATCATTTATGCTAAGCTAACGGATGGGTCTTCTCCATAACATCATTCTCTAATGATGTGGTCCTGTTCATAAAATGACTACACATTTCTATGGTCAAGAAACTTAACCATCTTTGATTAACGAGCTAGTCAAGTAGAGGCATACTAGGGACACTCTGTTTGTCTATGTATTCACACATGTACTAAGTTTCCGGTTAATACAATTCTAGCATGAATAATAGGCATTTATCATGATATAAGGAAATATAAATAACAACTTTATTATTGCCTCTAGGGCATATTTCCTTCAATTAGTAGATGGAGAATCATTTCGGTCTACTTGACACGGACGTCATGCCTATATTTCATAATCATTGCCTTAGATATCATCATAACTTTGCTCTTTTCTATCAATTGCTCGACAGTAATTTGTTCACCCACCATATTATTTGCTATCTTGAGAGAAGCCTCTAGTGAAACCTATGGCCCCGGGTCTATTTTCCATCATATAAGTTTCTGATCTACTATTTTCCATCGTATTAGTTCCCGATCTACTATTTTCCATCATATTAGTTTCCGATCTACTAATTTGCAATCGTTTACTTTATGATCTATAAGCAAAAAACCCAAAAATATTTACTTTATCATTTGTTTAGTTTCATCTATCTCTATCAAATCTCACTTTTGCAAGTAACTGTGAAGGGATTGACAACCTCTTTATCGCGTTGGGTGCAAGTTGTTTGATTGTTTGTGCATGTATTGGTGATTTGTGCATTGTCTCCTAATGGATTGATACCTTGGTTCTCTAACTGAGGGAAATATTTATCTCTACTTTGTTGCATCACCCTTTCCTCTTCAATGGAAAAACAATGAAAGCTCAAGAAGTAGCACCTAGCTCAAAAGATATAAGTGAATCACATAGAGTATTCTAATAAATTCACGATTCATGCGTGTCCCTCTCAAAAGGTGTGTACGGGAAGGATGATTGTGGCAAACTAAAAAGAAAATACTCATATCATACAATACGCTCCAAGCAAAACACATGTCATGTGGTAAATAAAAATATAGCCTCGAGTAAATTTATCGATGGATTGAAGACGAAAGAGGGGATGCCATTCGGCGCATCCCCGAGCTTAGATGCTTATTTTTTCCTTGAATATTACGTTGGGTTCCTTGGGCATCCCCAATCTTAGGCTCTTACCACTCCTTATTCCATAGTCCATCAAATCTCTACCCAAAACTTGAAAACTTCACAACACAGAACTCAACAGAAAACTCATGAGATCCGTTAGTATAAGAAAATAAATCACCACCTTTTGATACTATTTTGAACTCATTATTTATTTATATTGGTGTAATATCTACTGTATTCCAACTTTTCCATGGTTCATACCCCCCGATACTACCCATAGAATGATCAAAACAAGCAAACAACACAAAGAAAATATAATCTATCAAAAACAGAACACTCTGTAGCAATATGTAAACTTCGTATACTTTTGTAACTCCAAAAATTCTGAAAAAATAGGACAACCTGGGAAATTTGTATATCAATCTTGTGTATTAGATCAAAATCACGCTTCTGTGATTTTTTAAATTGTTTTACTGGGCACAAAAGTTTTTGTTTTTCAACAAGATCAGATCAGCTATCACCGTAAGCCATCCCAAAGGTCTTACTTGGCTCAAACACTAATTAAAACACCAAAACAAAATTATTACAGAGGTAATAATGTGTAATCTCATAAAAACAGAAAGGAAAAATGTTGGGTTGTCTCCCAACAAGCGTGTCGGCGTCCTGGGAACGGGGGTCCCCGACTTGCCTGCCTGCGGCCCACGGCGTGGCTCCGTCAGCGGCCCCGTACGGCCCATCTTCACCAGCAAACACTCAAGACCCTCGCGAGGGGCCGAGCCTCACGAGGTGGACGACCCAAGACCTCCTCGGGGGCAGCCTCACCAGGCTGGCTCGCGAGGGGCGGAGAGATCAAGGCAAGGGGCACCTCGCGAGGTTCCTATGATGCAAGCCATGACGACCAAGTCCAGGCGGGCGCCAGCGCGCACAGTGTCCTCATTTCCTCTTTGGTGCTAAAGAGGCAAGCGCATGCGAGGCGTCCCGGGGCATTAGGCAACGATTTCCATATCGGTGCAACGAGACCAAGACCAGCAGGACGGCAAGACAGAGGTCACCGTGGAGCTCAGGACGGTGTCACCACCAGAACCTTTGGCAGGCGAAGACCATCTTTCATCAGGATAGCTTGTACTAGCTGTCCCCCTTCAAATTGGCCGTTGTGGGATCCCTTCCCGCCTAATATTTAGGAAGAGGCCCAGGCCTCTATATATAGGACTAGCCACCACCGTAGTGGGAGATATCATCTTGGAATGGATCCATTCCACCAAGGCCACCACGCAAACTCACCAAGCACAAGAGCACCTCTCCTCAGGAGGCTGTTCTTCCCTTGTAACTATTCATACTCAGCCCAAGAGGAAATCCACCACACCACATCGGTGGCCCGAACTAGTATAAATCTTGTGTCCCTTTGTTTTGTGAGTTCGACGCGCTGAGCCTTGAGATTGCGGTGAGGGCGTGAGCTAGAGGGAGGAGAGATCTTCATGCGCATCCCAGTGTTCGAACCTCAAGGGTTTTGCCGGAACCCAAAATCTGACATTTGGCACGCCAGGTAGGGGTGTGCGAAATCTCTCCTCCATCAGCAGACCCGCCAACGCTCTTGAGTGCTGATGTCCAGTGACCCGAGGGCCGACGCCGACCACTGGGCAGCCTGGCTAGCCCGACGGCATCGTCCGCCCAAGAAGACCTCAACTCTGCGCTCCAGGCGGCACGCACACCGCCAAACGCCGCGGGGCGCGGGCGGCGTGGTCCAACGCCTCCCACCCTTACCCCACAGTGCACGGGGCCGCCGCAAGGGCCTCAAGCTACGCCGCGGCGATGGTGCTACACTCCCAACGGGAACAAGCGAACATGAGGGCCGCACTCACAGTGGCGCGGGAGCTGCTGCAATGCCGACTGATGGAGAGCGGCCGGGATGCATTGCTGGAGCATGTTGCCAAGTTGTTGGACACCACAGCCAGGGGTACGCCGCCTTTTTACTCCTTGCTTACGCCCAGGCTACAGCCGGATCGTATGGTGGGCTTCGTCGCACCCACGCGCCGCCAGGCGCACCAGGAGGTTTTGTCGGCATCGGCGCAGCCAGCGGCGCGGACACCCAACCAGACATGTGCCTCCCCCAATGGGCGCAGGCGTAAGCATCGCCACCCACGGTCCTGGCAGGATGCCACCCTATCATCCTGGCGCGCCGAGCCAAGCGGCGTGGAGTGTGGGGCACCTCAGCGAGGATTCCGGGACGACGGCTCCGGAGGCCTATGTGCCCCGCATGATGGACCAGGAGTACACACCGGAAGATGACCCCGGTTCGTTCATCGAGCCGGGTTGGGAAGAGGAGACGCTAGAAGCTGAGGCCTTCCAGGAGCCACTCGGGAGCCTCGCCGACCACGCCGGCGACAACAGCTACAGGGTACCACTAATCTCTCAGGAGCAGGCTTACGCTAACCATGGGTCGCAAGTGAATCATGTCGCAGCGTTGGACGATGGTGAAGGAAATATGCCCTAGAGGCAATAATAAAGTTATTATTTATTTCCTTATATCATGATAAAGGTTTATTATTCATGCTAGAATTGTATTAACCGGAAACATAATACATGTGTGAATACATAGACAAACAGAGTGTCACTAGTATGCCTCTACTTGACTAGCTCGTTAATCAAAGATGGTTATGTTTCCTAACCATGGACAAAGAGTTGTCATTTGATTAACGGGATCACATCATTAGTTGAATGATCTGATTGACATGACCCATTCCATTAGCTTAGCACCCGATCATTTAGTATGTTGCTATTGCTTTCTTCATGACTTATACATGTTCCTATGACTATTAGATTATGCAACTCCCGTTTGCCGGAGGAACACTTTGTGTGCTACCAAACGTCACAACGTAACTGGGTGATTATAAAGGAGCTCTACAGGTGTCTCCAAGGGTACATGTTGGGTTGGCGTATTTCGAGATTAGGATTTGTCACTCCGATTGTCGGAGAGGTATCTCTGGGCCCTCTCGGTAATGCACATCACTTAAGCCTTGCAAGCATTGCAACTAATAAGTTAGTTGCGAGATGATGTATTACGGAATGAGTAAAGAGACTTGCCGGTAACGAGATTGAACTAGGTATTGGATACCGACGATCGAATCTCGGGCAAGTAACATACCGATGACAAAGGGAACAACGTATGTTGTTATGCGGTCTGACCGATAAAGATCTTCGTAGAATATGTAGGAACCAATATGGGCATCCAGGTCCCGCTATTGGTTATTGATCGGAGACGTGTCTCAGTCATGTCTACATTGTTCTCGAACCCATAGGGTCCGCACGCTTAAGGTTTCGATGACAGTTATATTATGAGTTTATACATTTTGATGTACCGAAGGTTGTTCGGAGTCCCGGTTGTGATCAAGGACATGACGAGGAGTCTCGAAATGGTCGAAACATAAAGATTGATATATTGGAAGCCTATGTTTCGATATCGGAAGTGTTCCGGGTGAAATCGGAATTTTACCGGAGTACCGGGAGGTTACCGGAACCCCCCGGGAGCTATATGGGCCTTAGTGGGCTTTAGTGGAAAAGAGAAGGGGCAGCCCAAGTGTTGGGGAACGTAGTAATTTCAAAAAAATTCCTGCGCACACGCAAGATCATGGTGATGCATAGCAACGAGAGGGGAGAGTGTTGTCTACGTACCCTCGTAGACTGAAGCGGAAGCGTTGACACAACATAGAGGAAGTAGTCGTACGTCTTCCCGATCCGACCGATCCAAGCACCTTTACTCCGGTACCTCCGAGTTCTTAGCACACGTACAGCTCGATGACGCTCCCCGGGCTCCGATCCAGCAAAGCTTCGGGGATGAGTTCCGTCAGCACAACGGCGTGGTGACGATGATGATGTTCTACCGACGCAGGGCTTCGCCTAAGCACTACACCGATATGATTGAGGTGGAATATGGTGGAAGGGGGCACCGCACACGGCTAAGGAACAATCACGAGGATCAACTTGTGTGTCCTAGGGTGCCCCCTTGCCTCCGTATATAAAGGATCCAAGGGGGGGTGCGGCCGGCCCTATGGAGGCGCGCGGGAGGAGTCCTACTCCTACCGGGAGTAGGACTCTCCCCCCTATTCCTTGTCCAATTAGGAGAGGTGGGAGAGGAATAGGAAAGGGGGGGCGCCGCCCCTCCCTCCTTGTCCAATTCGGACTAGGGGGAGAGGGGGCGCGCGGCCTGCCCTGGCAGCCCCTTCCTCTTCTCCACTTTAGGCCCATGTGGCCCATTAACCCCCCAGGGGGTTCCGGTAACCCCCCGGTGCTCCGGTTTTATCCGAAACTTCACCGGAACGCTTCTGGTGTCCGAATATAGTCATCCAATATATCAATCTTTATGTCTCGACCATTTCGAGACTCCTCGTCATGTCCGTGATCACATCCGGGACTCCGAACTAACTTCGGTACATCAAAATGCATAAACTCATAATAATTGTCATTGTAACGTTAAGCGTCCGGACCCTACGGTTCGAGAACAATGTAGACATGACCGAGACACATCTCCGGTCAATAAGCAATAGCGGGACCTGGATGCCCATATTGGCTCCTACATATTCTACGAAGATCTTTATCGGTCAGACCGCATAACAACATATGTTGTTCCCTTTGTCATCGGTATGTTACTTGCCCAAGATTCGATCGTCGGTATCCAATACCTAGTTCAATCTCGTTACCGGCAAGTCTCTTTACTCGTTCCGTAATACATCATCTCGCAACTAACTCATTACTTGTAATGCTTGCAAGGCTTATGTGATTTGCATTACCGAGAGGGCCCAGAGATACGTCTCCGACAATCGGAGTGACAAATCCTAATCTCGAAATACGCCAACCCAACATCTACCTTTGGAGACACCTGTAGAGAACCTTTATAATCACCCAGTTATGTTGTGACGTTTGGTAGCACTCAAAGTGTTCTTCCGGTAAACGGGAGTTGCATAATCTCATAGTCATAGGAACATGTATAAGTCATGAAGAAAGCAATAGCAACATACTAAACGATCGGGTGCTAAGCTAATGGAATGGGTCATGTCAATCAGATCATTCAACTAATGATGTGATCTCGTTAATCAAATAACAACTCTTTGTTTACGGTTAGGAAACATAACCATCTTTAATTAACGAGCTAGTCAAGTAGAGGCATACTAGTGACACTCTGTTTGTCTATGTATTCACACATGTATTATGTTTCCGGTTAATACAATTCTAGCATGAATAATAAACATTTATCATGATGTAAGGAAATAAATAATAACTTTATTATTGCCTCTAGGGCATATTTCCTTCAGTCTCCCACTTGCACTAGAGTCAATAATCTAGATTACACTGTAATGGTTCTAACACCCATGGAGCCTTGGTGCTGATCATGTTTTGCTCGTGGTAGAGGCTTAGTCAACGGGTCTGCAACATTCAGATGCGTATGTATCTTGCAAATCTCTATGTCTCCCACCTGGACTAGATCCCGGATGGAATTGAAGCGTCTCTTGGTGTGCTTGGTTCTCTTGTGAAATCTGGATTCCTTTGCCAAGGCAATTGCACCAGTATTGTCACAAAAGATTTTCATTGGACCCGATGCACTAGGTATGACACCTAGATCGGATATGAACTCCTTCATCCAGACTCCTTCGTTTGCTGCTTCCGAAGCAGCTATGTACTCTGATTCACATGTAGATCCCGCCACAATGCTTTGTTTAGAACTGCACCAACTGACAGCTCCACCGTTTAATGTAAACACATATCCGGTTTGCGATTTAGAATCGTCCGGATCAGTGTCAAAGCTTGCATCAATGTAACCGTTTACGATGAGCTCTTTGTCACCTCCATATACGAGAAACATATCCTTAGTCCTTTTCAGGTACTTCAGGATGTTCTTGACCGCTGTCCAGTGATCCACTCTGGATTACTTTGGTACCTCCCTGCCAAACTTATAGCAAGGCACACATCAGGTCTGGTACACAGCATAGCATACATGATAGAGCCTATGGCTGAAGCATAGGGAACATCTTTCATTTTCTCTTTATCTTCTGCAGTGGTCGGGCATTGAGTCTGACTCAACTTCACACCTTGTAACACAGGCAAGAACCCTTTCTTTGCTTGATCCATTTTGAACTTCTTCAAAATCTTGTCAAGGTATATGCTTTGTGAAAGTCCAATTAAGCGTCTTGATCTATCTCTATAGATCTTTATGCCTAATATGTAAGCAGCTTCACCGAGGTCTTTCATTGAAAAACTCTTATTCAAGTATCCCTTTATGCTATCCAGAAATTCTATATCATTTCCAATCAGTAATATGTCATCCACATATAATATCAGAAATGCTACAGAGCTCCCACTCACTTTCTTGTAAATACAGGCTTCTCCGAAAGTCTGTACAAAACCAAATGCTTTGATCACACTATCAAAGCGTTTATTCCAACTCCGAGAGGCTTGCACCAGTCTATAAATGGATCGCTGGAGCTTGCACACTTTGTTAGCTCCTTTTGGATCGACAAAACCTTCCGGTTGCATCATATACAACTCTTCTTCTAGAAATCCATTCAGGAATGCAGTTTTGACATCCATCTGCGAAATTTCATAATCATAAAATGCGGCAATTGCTAACATGATTCGGACAGACTTAAGCATCACTACGGGTGAGAAGGTCTCATCGTAGTCAACCCCTTGAACTTGTCGAAAACCTTTTTGCAACAAGTCGAGCTTTGTAGACAGTAACATTACCATCAGCGTCAGTCTTCTTCTTGAAGATCCATTTATTCTCAATTGCTTGCCGACCATCGGGCAAGTCAACCAAAGTCCATACTTTGTTCTCATACATGGATCCCATCTCAGATTTCATGGCTTCAAGCCATTTTGCGGAATCTGGGCTCACCATCGCTTCTTCATAGTTCGCAGGTTCATCATGATCTAGCAGCATGATTTCCAGAACAGGATTACCGTACCACTCTGGCGCGGATCTCACTCAGGTTGATCTACGAGGTTCAGTAGTATCTTGTCCAGAAGTTTCATGATCATTATCATTAGCTTCCTCACTTATTGGTGTAGGTGTCGCAGAAACAGTTTTCTGTGATGTACTACTTTCCAATAAGGGAGCAGGCACAGTTACCTCGTCAAGTTCTATTTTCCTCCCACTCACTTCTTTCGAGAGAAACTCCTTCTCTAGAAAGGATCCATTCTTAGCAACGAATGTCTTGCCTTCGGATCTGTGATAGAAGGTGTACCCAACAGTCTCCTTTGGGTATCCTATGAAGACACATTTCTCCGATTTGGGTTCGAGCTTATCAGGTTGAAGCTTTTTCACATAAGCATCGCAGCCCCAAACTTTAAGAAACGACAACTTTGGTTTCTTGCCAAACCATAGTTCATAAGGCATCGTCTCAATGGATTTTGATGGTGCCCTATTTAACGTGAATGCGGCCGTCTCTAAAGCATAACCCCAAAACGATAGTGGTAAATCAGTAAGAGACATCATAGATCGCACCATATCTAGTAAAGTACGATTACGACGTTCGGACACACCATTACGCTGTGGTGTTCCGGGTGGCGTGAGTTGTGAAACTATTCCGCATTGTTTCAAATGTACACCAAACTCGTAACTCAAATATTCTCCTCCACGATCAGATCGTAGAAACTTTATTTTCTTGTTACGATGATTTTCAACTTCACTCTGAAATTCTTTGAACTTTTCAACTGTTTCAGACTTGTGTTTCATTAAGTAGATATACCCATATCTGCTTAAATCATCTGTGAAGGTGAGAAAATAACGATATCCGCCACGAGCCTCAATATTCATCGGACCACATACATCGGTATGTATGATTTCCAACAAATCTGTTGCTCTCTCCATAGTGCCGGAGAACGGTGTTTTAGTCATCTTGCCCATGAGGCACGGTTCGCAAGTACCAAGTGATTCATAATCAAGTGGTTCCAAAAGTCCATCAGTATGGAGTTTCTTCATGCGCTTTACACCGATATGACCTAAACGGCAGTGCCACAAATAATTTGCACTATCATTATCAACTCTGCATCTTTTTGTTTCAACATTATGAATATGTGTATCACTACTATCGAGATTCATCAGAAATAGACCACTCTTCAAGGGTGCATGACCATAAAAGATATTACTCATATAAATAGAACAACCATTATTCTCTGATTTAAATGAATAACCGTCTCGCAAAAAACAAAATCCAGATATAATGTTCATGCTTAACGCTGGCACCAAATAACAATTATTTAGGTCTAATACTAATCCCGAAGGTAGATGTAGAGGTATCATGCCGACCGCGATCACATCGACTTTGGAACCGTTTCCCACGCGCATCGTCACCTCGTCCTTTGCCAGTGTTTGCCTAATCCGTAGTCCCTGTTTCGAGTTGCAAATATTAGCAACAGAACCAGTATCAAATACCCAGGTGCTACTGCGAGCATTAGTAAGGTACACATCAATAACATGTATATCACATATACCTTTGTTCACCTTGCCATCCTTCTTATCCGCCAAATACTTGGGGCAGTTCCGCTTCCAGTGTCCAGTCTGCTTGCAGTAGAAGCACTCAGTTTCAGGCTTAGGTCCAGACTTGGGTTTCTTCTCCTGAGCAGCAACTTGCTTGCTGTTCTTCTTGAAGTTCCCCTTCTTCTTCCCTTTGCCCTTTTTCTTGAAACTAGTGGTCTTGTTAACCATCAACACTTGATGCTCCTTTTTAATTTATACCTCCGCAGCTTTCAGCATTGCGAAGAGCTCGGGAATAGTCTTATTCATCCCTTGCATATTATAGTTCATCATGAAGCTCTTGTAGCTTGATGGCAGTGATTGGAGAATTCTGTCAATGACGCAATCATCTGGAAGATTAACTCCCATCTGAATCAAGTGATTATTATACCCAGACATTTTGAGTATATGCTCACTGATAGAACTATTCTCCTCCATCTTGCAGCTATAGAATTTATTGGAGACTTCATATCTCTCAATCCGGGCATTTGCTTGAAATATTAACTTCAACTCTTGGAACATCTCATATGCTCCATGACGTTCAAAAACGTCGTTGAAGTCCCGATTCTAAGCCGTAAAGCATGGCACACTGAACTATCGAGTAGTCATCAGCTTTGCTCTGCCAGACGTTCATAACATCTGGTGTTGCTCCAGCAGCAGGCCTGGCACCCAGCGGTGCTTCCAGGACATAATTCTTCTGTGCAGCAATGAGGATAATCCTCAAGTTATGGACCCAGTCCGTGTAATTGCTACCATCATCTTTCAACTTTGCTTTCTCAAGGAACGCATCAAAATTCAACGGAACAACAACACGGGCCATCTATCTACAATCAAACATACATAAGCAAGATCCTATCAGCTACTAAGTTCATGATAAATTTAAGTTCAATTAATCAAATTACTTAAAGAACTCCCACTTAGATAGACATCCCTCTAATCTTCTAAGTGATCACGTGATCCAAATCAACTAAACCATAACCGATCATCACGTGAAATGGATTAGTTTTCAATGGTGAACATCATTATGTTGATCATATCTACTATATGATTCATGCTCGACCTTTCGGTCTCCGTGTTCCGAGGCCATATCTGCATATGCTAGGCTCGTCAAGTTTAACCTGAGTATTCTGCGTGTGCAAAACTGGCTTGCACCCGTTGTAGATGGACGTAGAGCTAATCACACCTGATCATCACGTGGTGTCTGGGCACGACGAACTTTGGCAACGGTGCATACTCAGGGAGAACACTTCTTGATAATTTAGTGAGAGATCATCTTATAATGCTACCGTCAATCAAAGCAAGATAAGATGCACAAAAGATAAACATCACATGCAATCAATATAAGTGATATGATATGGCCATCATCATCTTGTGCTTGTGATCTCCATCTCCGAAGCACCGTCATGATCACCATCGTCATCGGCGCGACACCTTGATCTCCATCGTAGCATCATTGTCGTCTCGCCAATCTTATGCTTCCATGACTATCGCTACCGCTTAGTGATAAAGTAAAGCATTACAGCGCGATTGCATTGCATACAATAAAGCGACAACCATATGGCTCCTGCCAGTTGCCGATAACTCTGTTACAAAACATGATCATCTCATACAATAAAATTTAGCATCATGTCCTTACCATATCACATCACAACATGCCCTGCAAAAACAAGTTAGACGTCCTCTACTTTGTTTTTGCTTGTTTTACGTGGCTGCTACGGGCTTAAGCAAGAACCAATCTCACCTACGCATCAAAACCACAACGATAGTTTGTCAAGTTGATGCCGTTTTAACCTTCGCAAAGACCGGGCGTAGTCACACTCGGTTCAACTAAAGTTGGAGAAACAGTCACCCGCAAGCCACCTTTGTGCAAAGCACGTTGGGAGAACCGGTCTCGCGTAAGCGTACGCATAATGTCGGTCCGGGCCGCTTCATCCAACAATACCGCCGAACCAAAGTATGACATGCTGGTAGGCAGTATGACTTATATCGCCCACAACTCACTTGTGTTCTACTCGTGCATATAACATCAAACCATAAAACCTAGGCTCGGATGCCACTGTTGGGGAACGTAGTAATTTCAAAAAAATTCCTATGCACACACAAGATCATGGTGATGCATAGCAACGAGAGGGGAGAGTGTTGTCTACGTACCCTCGTAGACCGAAGCGGAAGCATTAACACAACATAGAGGAAGTAGTCGTACGTCTTCCCGATCCGACCGATCCAAGCACCTTTACTCCGGCACCTCCGAGTTCTTAGCACACGTACAGCTCGATGACGCTCCCCGGGCTCTGATCCAGCACAGCCTCGGGGATGAGTTCTGTCAGCACAACGGCGTGGTGACGATGATGATGTTCTACCGACGCAGGGCTTCGCCTAAGCACTACAACGATATGATCAAGGTGGAATATGGTGGAAGGGGGCATCGCACACGGCTAAGGAACGATCACGAGGATCAACTTGTGTGTCCTAGGGTGCCCCCTTGCCTTCGTATATAATGGATCCAAGGGGGGGGTGCGGCCGGCCCTATGGAGGCGCGCAGGAGGAGTCCTACTCCTACCGGGAGTAGGACTCTCCCCCCTATTCCTTGTCCAATTAGGAGAGGTGGGAGAAGAATAGGAAAGAGGGGGCGCCGCCCCTCCCTCCTTGTCCAATTCGGACTAGGGGGAGAGGGGGCACGTGGCCTGCCCTGGCAGCCCCTTCCTCTTCTCCACTTTAGGCCCATGTGGCCCATTAACCCCCCAGGGGGTTCCGGTAACCCCCCGGTGCTCCGGTTTTATCCGAAACTTCACCGGAACGCTTCCGGTGTCCGAATATAGTCATCCAATATATCAATCTTTATGTCTCGACCATTTCGAGACTCCTCGTCATGTCCGTGATCACATCCGGGACTCCGAACTAACTTCGGTACATCAAAATGCATAAACTCATAATAACTGTCATCGTAACGTTAACCGTCCGGACCCTACGGTTCGAGAACAATGTAGACATGACCGAGACACATCTCCGGTCAATAAGCAATAGCGGGACCTGGATGCCCATATTGGCTCCTACATATTCTACGAAGATCTTTATCGGTCAGACCGCATAACAACATACGTTATTCCCTTTGTCATCGGTATGTTACTTGCCCGAGATTCGATCGTCGGTATCCAATACCTAGTTCAATCTCGTTACCGGCAAGTCTCTTTACTCGTTCCGTAATACATCATCTCGCAACTAACTCATTACTTGTAATTCTTGCAAGGCTTATGTGATTTGCATTACCGAGAGGGCCCAGAGATACCTCTCCGACAATCGGAGTGACAAATCCTAATCTCGAAATACGCCAACCCAACATCTACCTTTGGAGACACCTATAGAGCACCTTTATAATCACCCAGTTACGTTGTGACGTTTGGTAGCACACAAAGTGTTCCTCCGGTAAACGGGAGTTGCATAATCTCATAGTCATAGGAACATGTATAAGTCATGAAGAAAGCAATAGCAACATACTAAACAATCGGGTGCTAAGCTAATGGAATGGGTCATGTCAATCAGATCATTCAACTAATGATGTGATCTCGTTAATCAAATAACAACTCTTTGTTTATGGTTAGGAAACATAACCATCTTTGATTAACGAGCTAGTCAAGTAGAGGCATACTAGTGACACTCTGTTTGTCTATGTATTCACACATGTATTATGTTTCCGGTTAATACAATTCTAGCATGAATAATAAACATTTATCATGATGTAAGGAAATAAATAATAACTTTATTATTGCCTCTAGGGCATATTTCCTTCACCAAGATGGGCCGCGCGCCCCTCCCCTCCCTTGGTCCGAATAGGACAAGGAGAGGGGGCCGGCCCCCTCTCTCTTTTCCCCCCTCCGTGGATCCTATTCCAACTAGGATTGGGGGGGATCCTACTCCCAGAGGGAGTAGGACTCCTCCTGGCGCGCCTCTCCTAGGCCAGCTGCACCCCCCCCTTGATCCTTTATATACGGAGGCAGGGGAACGCCAGAGACACACAAGTTGATCCACGTGATCTTATTCTTAGCCGTGTGCGGCGCCCCCTGCCACCATAGTCCTCGATAATATTGTAGTGGTGCTTAGGCGAAGCCCTGCGACAGTAGTTCATCAAGATCGTCACCACGCCGTCGTGCTGACGGAACTCTTCCCCAACACTTTGCTGGATCGGAGTCTGGGGATCGTCATCGAGCTGAACGTGTGCTAAAACTCGGAGGTGCCGTAGTTTCAGTGCTTGATCGGTCGGGCCGTGAAGAGGTACGACTACATCAACCAAATGCTTCCGTTGTCGATCTACTAGGGTACGTAGATCACACTCTCCCCTCGTTGCTATGCATCACCATGATCTTGCTGTGTGTAGGAATTTTTTTGAAATTACTATGTTTCCCAACAGTGGCATCCGAGCCTAGGTTTTATGGTTTGATGTTATGTGCACGAGTAGAACACAAGTGAGTTGTGGGCGATATAAGTCATACTTTGGTTCGGCATTATTGTTGGACGAAGCGGCCCGGACCGACATTACGCGTACGCTTACGCGAGACCGGTTCTCCCGACGTGCTTTGCACATAGGTGGCCTGCGGGTGACAGTTTCTCCAACTTTAGTTGAACCGAGTGTGGCTACGCCCGGTCCTTGTGAAGGTTAAAACGGCATCAACTTGACAAACTATCGTTGTGGTTTTGATGCGTAGGTAAGATTGGTTCTTGCTTAAGCCCGTAGCAGCCACGTAAAACTTGCAACAAACAAAGTAGAGGACATCTAACTTGTTTTTGCAGGGCATGTTGTGATGTGATATGGTCAAGACATGATGCTAAATTTTATTGTATGAGATGATCATGTTTTGTAACCGAGTTATCGGCAACTGGCAGGAGCCATATAGTTGTCGCTTTATTGTATGCAATGCAATCGCGCTGTAATGCTTTACTTTATCACTAAGCGGTAGCGATAGTCGTGGAAGCATAAAAGTGGCGAGACGACAACGATGCTGCGATGGAGATCAAGGTGTCGCGCCGGTGACGATGGTGATCGTGACGGTGCTTCAGAGATGGAGATCACAGGCACAAGATGATGATGGCCATATCATATCACTTATATTGATTGCATGTGATGTTTATCTTTTATGCATCTTATCTTGCTTTGATTGACGGTAGCATTATAAGATGATCTCTCGCTAAATTATCAAGAAGTGTTCTCCCTGAGTATGCACCGTTGCGAAAGTTCTTCGTGCTGAGACACCACGTGATGATCGGGTGTGATAGGCTCTACGTTCAAATACAACGGGTGCAAAACAGTTGCACACGCGGAATACTCAGGTTATACTTGATGAGCCAAGCATATACAGATATGGCCTCGGAACATGGAGACCGAAAGGTCGAGCGTGAATCATATAGTAGATATGATCAACATAGTGATGTTCACCAATGAAACTACTCCATCTCACGTGATGATCGGACATGGTTTAGTTGATTTGGATCACGTGATCACTTAGAGGATTAGAGGGATGTCTCTCTAAGTGGGAGTTCTTTAAGTAATTTGACTAATTGAACTTAAATTTATCATGAACTTAGTACCTGATAGTATCTTGCTCATGTATGTTTGATTGTAGATAGATGGCCCATGCTGTTGTTCCATTGAATTTTAATGCGTTCCTTGAGAAAGCAAAGTTGAAAGATGATGGTAGCAATTACACGGACTGGGTCCGTAACTTGAGGATTATCCTCATTGCTGCACAGAAGAATTACGTCCTGGAAGCACCGCTGGGTGCCAGGCCTGCTGCAGGAGCAACACCAGATGTTATGAACATCTGGCAGAGCAAAGCTGATGACTACTCGATAGTTCAGTGTGCCATGCTTTACGGCTTAGAATCGGGACTTCAACGACATTTTGAACGTCATGGAGCATATGAGATGTTCCAGGAGTTGAAGTTAATATTTCAAGCAAATGCCCGGATTGAGAGATATGAAGTCTCCAATAAGTTCTATAGCTGCAAGATGGAGGAGAACAGTTCTGTCAGTGAGCATATACTCAAAATGTCTGGGTATAATAATCACTTGATTCAGATAGGAGTTAATCTTCCAGATGATTGCGTCATTGACAGAATTCTCCGATCACTGCCAATAAGCTACAAGAGCTTCGTGATGAACTATAATATGCAAGGGACGAGTAAGACTATTCCCGAGCTCTTCACAATGCTGAAAGCTGCGGAGGTAGAAATCAAAAAGGAGCATCAAGTGTTGATGGTCAACAAGACCACTAGTTTCAAGAAAAAGGGCAAAGGGAAGAAGAAGGGGAACTTCAAGAAGAACAGCAAGAAAGTTGCTGCTCAAGAGAAGAAACCCAAGTCTGGACCTAAGCCTGAAACTGAGTGCTTCTACTGCAAGCAGACTAGTCACTGGAAGCGGAACTACCCCAAGTATTTGGCGGATAAGAAGGATGGCAAGGTGAACAAAGGTATATGTGATATACATGTTATTGATGTGTACCTTACTAATGCTCGCAGTAGCACCTGGGTATTTGATACTGGTTCTGTTGCTAATATTTGCAACTCAAAACAGGGACTACGGATTAAGCGAAGATTGGCTAAGGACGAGGTGACGATGCGCGTGGGAAACGGTTCCAAAGTCAATGTGATCGCGGTCGGCACGCTACCTCTACATCTACCTTCGGGATTAGTATTAGACCTAAATAATTGTTATTTGGTGCCAGCGTTGAGCATGAACATTATATCTGGATCTTGTTTGATGCGAGACGGTTATTCATTTAAATCAGAGAATAATGGTTGTTCTATTTATATGAGTAATATCTTTTATGGTCATGCACCCTTGAAGAGTGGTCTATTTTTATTGAATCTCGATAGTACTGACACACATATTCATAATGTTGAAGCCAAAAGATGCAGAGTTGATAATGATGGTGCAACTTATTTGTGGCACTGCCGTTTAGGTCATATCGGTGTAAAACGCATGAAGAAACTCCATACTGATGGACTTTTGGAACCACTTGATTATGAATCACTTGGTACTTGCGGACCGTGCCTCATGGGCAAGATGACTAAAACACCGTTCTCCGATACTATGGAGAGAGCAACAGATTTGTTAGAAATCATACATACAGATGTATGTGGTCCAATGAATATTGAGGCTCGTGGCGGATATCGTTATTTCCTCACCTTCACAGATGACATAGGCAGATATGGGTATATCTACTTAATGAAACATAAGTCTAAAACATTTGAAAAGTTCAAAGAATTTCAGAGTGAAGTTGAAAATCATCGTAACAAGAAAATAAAGTTTCTACGATCTAATCATGGAGGAGAATATTTGAGTTACGAGTTTGGTGTACATTTGAAACAATGCGGAATAGTTTCGCAACTCACGCCACCCGGAACACCATAGCGTAATGGTGTGTCCGAACATCGTAATCGTACTTTACTAGATATGGTGCGATCAATGATGTCTCTTACTGATTTACCGCTATCATTTTGGGGTTATGCTTTAGAGACGGCCGCATTCACGTTAAATAGGGCACCATCAAAATCCATTGAGATGACACCTTATGAACTATGGTTTGGCAAGAAACCAAAGTTGTCGTTTCTGAAAGTTTGGGGCTGCGATGCTTATGTGAAAAAGTTTCAACCTGATAAGCTCGAACCCAAATCAGAGAAATGTGTCTTCATAGTATATCCAAAGGAAACTATTGGATACACCTTCTATCACATATCCGAAGGCAAGACTTTTGTTGCTAAGTTCGGAAACTTTCTGGAGAAGGAGTTTCTCTCAAAAGATGTGAGTAGGAGGAAAGTAGAACTTGATGAGGTAACTGTACCTACTCCCTTATTGGAAAGTAGTACATCACAGAAAACTGTTTCTGCGACACCTACCCCAATTAGTGAGGAAGCTAATGATACTGATCATGAAACTTTAGGACAAGATACTACCGAACCTCGTAGATCAACCAGAGTGAGATCCGCGCCAGAGTGGTACGGTAATCCTGTTCTGGAAATCATGCTGCTAGATCATGATGAACCTACGAACTATGAAGAAGCGATGCTGAGCCCAGATTCCGCAAAATGGCTTGAAGCCATGAAATCTGAGATGGGATCCATGTATGAGAACAAAGTATGGACTTTGGTTGACTTGCCCGATGATCGGCAAGCAATTGAGAATAAATGGATCTTCAAGAAGAAGACTGACGCTGATGGTAATATCACTGTCTACAAAGCTCGACTTGTCGCAAAAGGTTTTCGACAAGTTCAAGGAGTTGACTACGATGAGACCTTCTCACCCGTAGCGATGCTTAAGTATGTCCGAATCATGTTAGCAATTGCCGCATTTTATGATTATGAAATTTGGCAGATGGATGTCAAAACTGCATTCCTGAATGGATTTCTGGAAGAAGAGTTGTATATGATGCAACCAGAAGGTTTTGTCGATCCAAAGGGAGCTAATAAAGTGTGCAAGCTCCAGCGATCCATTTATGGACTGGTGCAAGCCTCTCGGAGTTGGAATAAACGCTTTGATAGTGTGATCAAAGCATTTGGTTTTATGCAGCTTTTGGAGAAGCCTGTATTTACAAGAAAGTGAGTGGGAGCTCTGTAGCATTTCTGATATTATATGTGGATGACATATTACTGATTGGAAATGATATAGAATTTCTGGATAGCATAAAGGGATACTTGAATAAGAGTTTTTCAATGAAAGACCTCGGTGAAGCTGCTTACATATTAGGCATAAAGATCTATAGAGATAGATCAAGATGCTTAATTGGACTTTCACAAAGCACATACCTTGACAAAATTTTGAAGAATTTCAAAATGGATGAAGCAAAGAAAGGGTTCTTGCCTGTGTTACAAGGTGTGAAGTAGAGTCAGACTCAATGCCCGACCACTGCAGAAGATAGAGAGAAAATGAAAGATGTTCCCTATGCTTCAGCCATAGGCTCTATCATGTATGCTATGCTGTGTACCAGACCTGATGTGTGCCTTGCTATCAGTTTAGCAGGGAGGTACCAAAGTAATCCAGGAGTGGATCACTGGACAGCAGTCAAGAACATCCTGAAGTACCTGAAAAGGACTAAGGATATGTTTCTCGTATATGGAGGTGACAAAGAGCTCATCGTAAACGGTTACGTTGATGCAAGCTTTGACACTGATCCAGACGATTCTAAATCGCAAACCGGATACGTGTTTACATTAAACGGTGGAGCTGTCAGTTGGTGCAGTTCTAAACAAAGCGTCGTGGCGGGATCAACATGTGAAGCGGAGTACATAGCTGCTTCGGAAGCAGCAAACGAAGGAGTCTGGATGAAGGAGTTCATATCCGATCTAGGTGTCATACCTAGTGCATCGGGTCCAATGAAAATCTTTTGTGACAATACTGGTGCAATTGCCTTGGCAAAGGAATCCAGATTTCACAAGAGAACCAAGCACATCAAGAGACGCTTCAATTCCATCCGGGATTTAGTCCAGGTGGGAGACATAGAAATTTGCAAGATACATACGGATCTGAATGTTGCAGACCCGTTGACTAAGCCTCTTCCACGAGCAAAACATGATCAGCACCAAGGCTCCATGGGTGTTAGAATCATTACTGTGTAATCTAGATTATTGACTCTAGTGCAAGTGGGAGACTGAAGGAAATATGCCCTAGAGGCAATAATAAAGTTATTATTTATTTCCTTATATCATGATAAAGGTTTATTATTCATGCTAGAATTGTTTTAACCGGAAACATAATACATGTGTGAATACATAGACAAACAGAGTGTCACTAGTATGCCTCTACTTGACTAGCTCGTTAATCAAAGATGGTTATGTTTCCTAACCATGGACACAGAGTTGTCATTTGATTAATGGGATCACATCATTAGTTGAATGATCTGATTGACATGACCCATTCCATTAGCTTAGCACCCGATCGTTTAGTATGTTGCTATTGCTTTCTTCATGACTTATACATGTTCCTATGACTATGAGATTATGCAACTCCCGTTTGCCGGAGGAACACTTTGTGTGCTACCAAACGTCACAACGTAACTGGGTGATTATAAAGGATCTCTACAGGTGTCTGCAAAGGTACATGTTGGGTTGGCGTATTTCGAGATTAGGATTTCTCACTCCGATTGATAGAGAGGTATCTCTGGGCCCTCTCGGTAATGCACATCACTTAAGCCTTGCAAGCATTGCAACTAATAAGTTAGTTGCGAGATGATGTATTACGGAACGAGTAAAGAGACTTGCCGGTAACGAGATTGAACTAGGTATTGGATACCGACGATCGAATCTCGGGCAAGTAACATACCGATGACAAAGGGAACAACGTATGTTGTTATGCGGTCTGACTGATAAAGATCTTCGTAGAATATGTAGGAACCAATATGGGCATCCAGGTCCCGCTATTGGTTATTGATCGGAGACGTGTCTCGGTCATGTCTACATTGTTCTCAAACCCGTAGGGTCCGCACGCTTAAGGTTTCGATGATAGTTATATTATGAGTTTATACATTTTGATCTACCGAAGGTTGTTCGGAGTCCTGGATGTGATCAAGGACATGACGAGGAGTCTCGAAATGGTCGAGACATAAAGATTGATATATTGGAAGGCTATGTTTGGATATCGGAAGTGTTCCGGGTGAAATCGGGATTTTACCGGAGTACCGGGAGGTTACCGGAACCCCCCGGGAGCTATATGGGCCTTAGTGGGTTTTAGTGGAAAAGAGAAGGGGCAGCCCAAGATGGGCCACGCGCCCCTCCCCTCCCTTGGTCCGAATAGGACAAGGAAAGGGGGCCGGCCCCCCTCTCTCTTTTCCCCCCTCCGCGAATCCTATTCCAACTAGGATCGGGGGGGGCATCCTACTCCCAGAGGGAGTAGGACTCCTCCTGGCGTGCCTCTCCTAGGCCAGCCGCACCCCCCCTTGATCCTTTATATACGGAGGCAGGGGAACCCCAGAGACACACAAGTTGATCCACGTGATCTTATTCTTAGCCGTGTGCGGCGCCCCTGCCACCATAGTCCTCGATAATATTGTAGCGGTGCTTAGGCGAAGCCCTGCGACAGTAGTTCATCAAGATCGTCACCACGCCGTCGTGCTGACGGAACTCTTCCCCGGCACTTTGCTGTATCGGAGTCCGGGGATCGTCATTGAGCTGAACGTGTGCTAAAACTCAGAGGTGCCATAGTTTCGGTGCTTGATCGGTCGGGCCGTGAAGACGTACGACTACATCAACCAAACGCTTTCGTTGTCGATCTACTAGGGTACGTAGATCACACTCTCCCCTCGTTGCTATGCATCACCATGATCTTGCGTGTGCGTAGGAATTTTTTTGAAATTACTATGTTTCCCAACAGATGGCCCCAGCACGGCATCCCCCCTTCCACCAGGGGAAGCGCATTGGGGGCTGCGGGGGAGGAGCCGGTAGCAAGGCCCCTCCCGGCATCGTATGGAGCAAGGCGTCGCCCGAAGGTAGGTCCTCTGCCGGGGAGGCACTGGCGAGCCTTCCCCCTGGCAAAGGGCCCATGGTCACCAAGGGCGCCGCTAGCGTCCCCTTTGCCTCTTGGCATTGTCCTGGTTTCCGGACAACCCAACGGTGGTCGAGGGCGGCGCAAGGCGGGGCCCTCGTGTCGTGGTATTTCTCACGGGGGGCTTGCGAGCCGACAGATGCCACAAGGGCTTAGTGTGTGGGTAGGACTGCTGCTGATAGGACCGGGAGCGGGTATGCGAGTAGCACGCGGTGATTTACCCAGGTTCGGGGCTCTCCGGAGAGATAATACCCCTACTCCTACATGTCTGAGTATATCTGGTACAGAGTCGCTCCTAGAGCTGTATCTAAAGCCAGTGCCATAGGCATCTGACTTGGTAAATGTATGCATGTGGTATGCTAGTGGCCGTGAGAGCATGTGTGCTCTAGTGGCCATGAGAGTGTGTGTGCGTGAGGGAAATCCATCCCCCTGGATGGATGGATGTGAGCCCATATATATATAGTGTGGAGCTAGCTTGCTATGTAAGCTATATGGATAGCTTAGGAAGTAAGCTAGGTAGTGGCCTTGTATGTAAGCTACCTTGGGTAGCTTACATGTCAAGCCATGTAGGCATGGCTAGAGGCATGGCACATGTCATGCTTGCCCCCTGGGATACTTTATAAATCAGTACCCAGGGGACGCGGTACACTGTAGATGATGGTGTCGCGGTATGGTTGTCTCGTCGATGTCGGGTCGGGCTGCAGTCGGCAGCCGATTGGTTGGCGTAGTCGGCAGCCGGCAGTCGGTAGCCGGCCGGGTAGTGCAGTCGGACGGGGAGCCGACAGGAGCGGCCGGGCAGTCGGACTGAGGGGCTTTGCTAGCCCCGATGTCTTGAAATATCATCTTGCCGTCTTCGGGGTATCCGTGTCCCATTACTCCGACAGTAGCCCCCAAGCCTCCGGGAAACTTGGCAAAGTTGGGCGGGGTTTTTTTTGGCAAATGTTCATGAAAATGATCATAAAAAGGACAAAGTTAGTCCATGCAGATATATCGAATGCTCGTTTTTAGCATTGCAAGTTTTATGCGGAGGGTGCCGACTCGGTTTCGTCCGAGCCCCCTTAATCTTTTTCATGTTCCCTCCACTCTTTGGCCCGTGCTCTTGCTTGCCGGACAGCTGCTCTGCGGTCTGTGGCTGAGAGTGGGCCGCGAAGTGGAGTGTACAGTACTCAGAGTCTGGGAGCAGATTCGACCGAGTAGATACTTGTAAAGGAAAACGGCCGGGTCGCCCGAACGTTTTTCTTCCCGGACGTTTTTCGCGTGGGTGGCCTCCAGCGTTCACTCTTGCTAGTCGGCAGCCGTTCTGCGGTCTGTGACTAAGAGTGGGCCTTTGGTACCGCGCACGGTACTAAGCCGTCTGCGGGAACTAACGTCTCAGGCCAAGCGGCCAGCCCCCGGGCCAACTCTGGCTGGCGCCGGGGCAAACAGTGATGCTACTGTAATAAAATGCGGAGACAGCCCCCGAGCAACGCTCGGGGTTATCCGTGCTTGCGTAGTGCAAAAATATGCGGGTGAGGAGCTCACATTGATTTTTGTGTAGTCGCGGTCGTCGAAGATAGCCGGCGCGACTCGGCGCTCGCGGAGTGCGCCGGCGCACCCACTGGGTGTAGGGCCGACTGCTGAGCAGTCGGGCCGGATCTTCCGGCAGCTATTTAGTCTTCTTTCTCGCGGGGGCGCGTCAGCGCACCCGCTGGGTGTAGCCCCCGAGATTCGGGCCGACTGCTGAGCAGTCGGGCCGGATCTTCCGGCAACTACTTTGTCTTCTTCTCTCGCTGGGGCGCGTCAGCGCACCCGCTGGGTGTAGCTCCCGAGATTCGGGCCGACTGCTGAGCAGTCGGGTCGGATCTTCCGGCAACTACTTTGTCTTCTTCTCTCGCGGGGGCGCGTCAGTGCACCCGCTGGGTGTAGCCCCCGAGATTCGGGCCGACTGCTGAGCAGTCGGGCCGGATCTTCTGGCAACTACTTTGTCTTCTTTCTCGCGGGGGCGCGTTAGCGCACCCGTTGGATGTAGCCCCCGAGATTCGGGCCGACTGCTGAGCAGTCGGGCCGGATCTTCCGGCAACTACTTTGTCTTCCTCTTCTTCCGGCCGGGTGGGCGGACCCCGACATGGCAGTCGGGCTCTTTGCAGCCGGCCAGGTAGCCGACGGTCGGACGCATATCTGGCAGTCGGACGCCCTTTTTTTTGGGCAAACCGGCGACATGCAGTCGGCCGTTGACTTGGACAGCCGGCCCCCCTCTTTTTTTTCAAATCGGCTGTGGCAAT
Source organism: Triticum monococcum (assembly GCA_034509565.1). NCBI lineage: Eukaryota > Viridiplantae > Streptophyta > Magnoliopsida > Poales > Poaceae > Triticum > Triticum monococcum. The sequence continues at coordinate 722,346,768 of CM067842.1, forward strand.
CGGCCTTTTGACTTTCTCCCCAGCCGGCCCCTACTCCCCTCTTCCTTCCACCCGAGTCTCAGAGCGGCTGGGCAGCCGTCGAGCGGGGTACGAGCAGCGACCCGGGGCCGGCCAAGGGCGGGCGCAGCTAGACCCGGGCAGGCGCGGGGCGGCGCCGGAGATCCAGGCGAGCCCGGGCGCGGGAGCCAGCGACGGGGCGGACCGGAGTCGGCGCGTGCGGACGCCGGGGCGCAGTCGGCGCAAGGAGGCCGACGCGCTCGTAGGCGGCCATGGGGCGAGGCAGGAGGCGGCCGGGGGCGGCAAGCCGGCGACGGGTCGGACCGGAGTCGGCGGTGAGGGCCGCGCGAGGCGGAGCAGCACGCGGGAGGCCGGACGCAGGCTGCGGCGACCCAGCATGCGGCAGCTGGGATGCGCGAGAGCCTTGTGCAGCACGGGCCCTCAGGGCAGCCGGCTCCAGAGGAGCGAGACCCAGACGAGGCCGAGGCGGCAGTCGACAGGCGGGCGGGCGCGACACCAGCAGGCGGCCGGGTCGGGAGCCGGCCTGCACGGAGCACCCGCCCACGGTCAGTGGAGGGGCCGGCCGGCTGGAGGGTGCGGCGCAGGCAGGCGGAGGAGTCGGCGGGCGTGGAGCAGGCGGGCGCAGGAGGGTGACCCGCCCAGCCACCGGGTGCAGAGACCGAGCGCGGGGCGAAGGCGGCGTTGCGGGAAGCCGGCCGCGGGAAGGCGGCAGCTGGGCACGAGGAGCAGCCGGCAGCGGGCCGGCGGTCGCGGAGGTGCTGAGCCGGTGCGCACGGGGGCGCAGCCGCCGGTTTGAGCGGAGGAGAGGCGAGGCACGCGAGGCCGCGCGAGGCCGGACGCGGCCGAGGCCAGCCCGGCGGAGGAAGACACGGTCGTGCGAGGCCGGCGCGGACGGGCGCGAGGACGGCCGGAGCCAGCCGGGCGCTAGAGCCGGGGCGAGCTGGCAGCTGGCGCAGGGGACGAAGCATCACGGGGGGCGCTGGATGACACGCAGCAGCAACGAGCTGAGGTGAAGGCGGTCGGGCGCGAGTCCAGCGGCGAGGCGGGGTTGGCACGACGTGGCGGGAGGACTCGATCGCGGGAGGCGCTCGGGGAGCAGCCGCGCGTGGCAGCAGGCAGAGCTGGCGGGACGCGGCCGAGGCAGCGCGGGCGCGAGGCCGGCGAGCGCGCAAAGAGCAAAGGCGGGCAAACATACGGATTATCTGGTTTTGCATCTGGCTAGTATATGGCAAGTGGTTTGACCATTGTATGACTAGCATCTAGCTAGCTAGTGTGGATGGTGTAAGGAGGAGCGAAAGCATGTTTCGGCCGGAGCAAGGCGCAACACGGAGGAAAGCCGGCGCGAGCGGCGCGTGGATGGAAACGGCCGACCGGAGCGAGGCCCCGCGCGCAGCGCGCGCGTGGACGGACTGCCGGCGTCGCAACGGTGGTGATGACGAAGGCGGCGAGGACGCGCCGTCCCACACAGCCGCTCCGGGGGCGGGTTGAAGTCGAGCCCCCGAGCGCTACCGGAGAGACGGCGCGACGCCGCGGCGGTGGTGGTGAAGATGGTCCCGCCCGGACAGCGAAACCAGCAGCAGCGCAGTAGCATAGTACCGCCCCATGGTGGGCGCCAACTGTCGTGGTATTTCTCACGGGGGGCTTGCGAGCTGACAGATGCCACAAGGGCTTAGTGTATGGGTAGGACTGCTGCTGATAGGACCGGAAGCGGGTATGCGAGTAGCACGCGGTGATTTACCCAGGTTCGGGGCTCTCCGGAGAGATAATACCCCTACTCCTGCATGTCTGAGTATATCTGGTACATCTGGTACAGAGTCGTTCCTAGAGCTGTATCTAAAGCCAGTGCCATAGGCATCTGACTTGGTAAATGTATGCATGTGGTATGCTAGTGGCCGTGAGAGCATGTGTGCTCTAGTGGCCATGAGAGTGTGTGTGCGTGAGGGAAATCCATCCCCCCTAGATGGATGGATGTGAGCCCATATATATAGTGTGGAGCTAGCTTGCTATGTAAGCTATATGGGTAGCTTAGGAAGTAAGCTAGGTAGTGGCCTTGGATGTAAGCTACCTTGGGTAGCTTACATGTCAAGCCATGTAGGCATGGCTAGAGGCATGCACATGTCATGCTTGCCCCCTGGGATACTTTATAAATCAGTACCCAGGGGACGCGGTACACTGTAGATGATGGTGTCGCGGTATGGTTGTCTCGTCGATGTCGGGTCGGGCTGCAGTCGGCAGCCGACTGGTTGGCGTAGTCGGTAGCCGGCCGGGTAGTGCAGTCGGACGGGGAGCCGGCAGGAGCGGCCGGGCAGTCGGACTGAGGGGCTTTGCTAGCCCCGATGTCTTGAAATATCATCTTGCCGTCTTCGGGGTATCCGTGTCCCATTACTCCGACACCTCGCCTGGCGATATGAAGCAAGGCTCACGCTTGTGAAGGTCTCCGCTCGTGACACTCTCACGTAATAATGAGTGGGGCTGTACACGCCCCGGAGTCTCCGGAGTGCCGCCCTCGGGCCTCGGGGGCTCCCGCCCACGTCCTAGTGGAAGCACCATGCTCCGCGCTGTCCGTCAACACTGTCCCCCAATGACTATGCTCAAGGCCTGTGAAAGCACTTAGCTTCGCGCTGATGAGAAGACTCGAAGACAAGAAAACTAGCTAGGTGCCAGACGCGGACATTTGCTTTCGACCTCTTTTCTGTAGCTCAGACTCGCAGCTTTTGATCTTGAATTTGAAGTTGCATTTCCATTGGCAATCGTGTGGGGAATCCTTTCTCGTTCGTGTTGATTTCGTGAGTTTCTGGATTCGTGTTTTGTTTGAGGTTCGCGTCCGCTACCTCACCCCTTCCGAGCACCTCGCGAGCGGGGACTGGCAGCGGCGTACGCGTGCTACGCGCACACTTTGCCATTACTGGCACTCTCTTCTCGCGAGACCCTCTCGGATGGACCGACGGACCCCTCAGGAAACCAAAACCTCGCGAGCTCGTGAGGGGCTGATACGTCTCCAACGTATCTACTTTTCCAAACACTTTTTCCCTTGTTTTGGACTCTAACTTGTATGATTTGGATGGAACTAAGCTGGACTAACGCTGTTTTCAGCAGAATTACCATGGTGTTATTTATGTGCAGAAACAAACGTTCTCGGAATGACCTGAAACTTCACGGAGCCACTTTTCAAAAAATATGAAAAATACCTGCAAAAGATGAAGGCTAGGGGGCCCACCACCTCTCCACGATATTCATAGGACCATGTTTCAATTTCTCTAACTCTTTTTTTATTTATTAATTCTCCATTTTGGTCTCTTCAAGATCTCACGGTCCCAGGAATGTAGATCAGCGTGTACCGCTCGGGTCCTGTCTGCGAGCATCGGGCCAATACCAGCCAGCTTTGCCTTCTCCCATGATGTCTTGACAATTTCACTAACAATTTCTTCTTTAAGCCATCTGGCTTTAAATTTTTTAATACCCCTATTCAGCGGCCTAAACATAACCGTCATAATAATCCATATCCAAAACTAACGGCCGGTGGTCAGAATGTACATGGTTTTCATTAATCACAACCGCCCGAGGAAATTTATGCGCCCATTGTACATTACATACTGCATGGTCAAGACGTTCCCTAATCTCACCTCTCCTCCATGTAAAGGGGGTCACCTATGAACCCCATATTATCCAAGCCACATTCTGCTAGACAATCACGAAAATCCTTCATCATTCCATTCGGTCTCGCATTGCCCCCCTCTTTCTCCGAGGAATATAAAATCTCATTAAAATCTCCTAGAATCACCCATGGATGATTACCCTTATGATACAAATTACGAATATCCTCCCAAGATAAATTGTGAACGCTCCAGTTCGGATGACCATAAAAACCCATGAAATGCCATTGTACGATTTCCTCATTCATAAAAAAAATATCAATAAAATTAGCCGAGATATAGTTCAACTCAACTTTATTCACTTTATGATAAAACAAGACAAGGCCCCCGGCCCGACCATCAATCTCCACCACAAACATGGAATCAAAACTAAGGACCCGACATAGCTCATCGGCTTTACAATTATTCAAGTGGGATTCTGAAAGAAAAATTAAGTCTGCCCAAACCCGCTCTTGAAGGTCCGGAGGTCGCCGATGTGCCATCGTCTCCAACTGATTCCCTTCTCTCCTGCACGTACTCTTCTTCCTTCTCATCTGTCTCCTTCGCTATGTGGCTAACAACACCATCCACATCTTTTACCGTCTCTACTTTACCCGTACAAACTCTCTTGCTTGAGACATTTAATCATCATACAGTAAGTGCTCAAGACTATCCATGCTATTTTTCTCAAAAGAAAACACTAGATTACTACCCGTCGGAGCATCGGAAAGAGGTCTTCTCGTTTTGCCTATCGTTTTCTCACGGTCTTCCACCGAACGATCAGCACCTCCTTCCTTTCTAGCCTTTTTCCCTTTCACCTTCTTGTGTCCATGCGTAGCAGATTTAGTGGCATTGAAAATAAAAGATGAACCAGGCTCCCCAAAATCTCCCTTGGCATTTCCTGCAGCGAATTTAGCAGCCACATCATTGGTTAGTGCCTCAAGCATTCCCGGCTGGAATAGGAGATGGCCCTGCGCTGGGATTTGGTTGGGCACCACCATCGCCATAGTACACAGGCCCCCCTGACCCGCTAGGATAGTCTGGTCCGGAGCAGCAGTGGGCTGCATGTGTTGCTGGAGCTGCTCCCCATCCTGGCGCAGGTCCTGCAAGGGCACTTGGCCCCGTACCTCATGGCTCCGCCCGGCAAGCGCAGCCGGCGCGCTCGCCTGGTCCTCCTGACCAAGCGATGCCCCAGCCGGAGTAGCCAACACCTTACTTCTGCTTGGATGTTTCCTCTCTTGTGTGAGCCGAGTGATTACAAAGGATTTGTCTAGCCTGTAGACTTAAGTGAACATGTCTATGCCTCACACCCTTTTCACCTTACGTACTACGGTGAGAAGGTGGAGTTACAAGGGTTGTGAGAGCCGTGATGTAATAACGGCCATAAAATGATGGCAGCTGCGGGTAGAGTTACCACGTCGTTGTCTTGATGATGTTGTGGGTAACGTTCATCTCGATTGAGCATGTCCTGGTCTATTCGAATGGATGTTATAGTGGTTAACCGAATAGGCTTCATGGTGTTCGGTCGGATAGGCTTTACCGGTCCGGTCGAACCGAATAGGCTTTACCGGTCCGGCCCAACCAAATGATTTTCCTGCTGACGAGTGACGACTAGGCCGTTGAGCTTGCTGGTCCAAATCTGTATCATACACTTACCCCGGGGCATCCCACCGTCGGGAGGTATAAGCTAGATATGGAAATCGGTGAGCATCACCTTCTTCTTCCTCTACTACCGTTTTGCTTCTTCCTCTACTACCGCTTTGCTAATCGTTAGTCATGAGATGACCGTTACTTGTAACGCCATAGTGTTGTTGGGCTCGTACTGTGCGTGGCACGTTACCTTGCACCATAGACCTTATATGCTTTTTGTTACTTCTTGTGTTCTCTACATCATGGCGGTTGATGAATAAATTAGAAGTTTCTCCCGAAACAAATTAGCGTTGTCTAACACACATGGTTAGATCTCCGAATCAAGCCACTTTCCCGGCCTATTCCAGCAACAACAGCAGCAGCTGGGTGCCCGATTTTTCCATTCCCTTGAGTTGACCCATGTAGCCGCCGTGAGACTTGAAACGAAAGTAGAAGAATCTCCTGCAAATGGTGCTTGCTCACGCCCTAAACCGTCGCCTCACGCCGTCGCCGTTTGACCAGCTCAGAGCACACACGCATGCCACGCGTGTCATCTGCTGATGAGCTGATATCTCCCGTATTATCGCGACCCCATATGTTTACTCACCCCACCAGCCTACCTTCATGTCAACTCAGCTGCCCACAAAGGCAAACCAACATGGAAAAGGCAGAGGGGTTAGATTAGGGTACCGGCCAGCAGCCCCCGTACGTCAACTGCCGGCCACCTTTCCCCCCGGCCGGGTCGCCTTTCTTTTCTTTCCGGCGGCCGGCCTGCACGCACTGCACCACATCATCATCGCACTAATGCTGCTAGTGGCACGGTTCACTCCAACTCCAACTCCAAGCCGGCCATACACACACATACATGCACGAACATATTCAACTTTTAATAAGGAAGTAGTAGCTTGCACCAAACAAAAGATAAAGCGGAGAACCATTACATGTCATGCATGTACACATCCTGATTTTGCTCAAACAGTACGTTCGCCCCTGTTTTCAGACCCTTTTCTTTTCAGAAGTACCCAAAAAAAAATGTATTGACCAGTTCTTGGCGTCCTTGCGCACTGATGTATTCATGACAGCGAGATCATTATCTTGGGAGGGATATGCGGTGAGATTATCACTCACCATTTTGACTCTAAATTTAGGCAGTTCCAATAAAAGTAATACTACTAATTAATAAATTATTTGTCCCTAGTACCTTTTCTGAAGTTGGAAACCTATTAACTCTACGCAGTCATCTACGCAAAGCCACGTACTCCACCCGTAGATATATGAGAACAATTTGTAAACGAAATTGTGCCGTGTAAGTCATAAGTCAGAGTGAGCCGTGAGCCACAAACAACTTGACACGAAAAAGGTCCCGATCCTTTCCCTGCCCCAGGCAACCTCCATCTGGAGAATCCAGCGACAGCCGGTTAATTAGTTATCGGCTTATTTCCTCGAAGATTCGGGCCACATCGGTCGCTTGCGTGATCAGGACTAGAATATCTTTTGCAGATAAGTACCTACTTAGGGCCAGTTTATTACATAATAGTATGAGCGATGCGTGCGTCCAAGTGAAAGCTCAGTTGTTGTCATCCTCCGGTTGGCAGTACTGATACGATATGGCGTGTCGGATTTGTACGAGTTTCAGCGAGCAAATACGATCGAATTGCCTTTCCACACTATGATTTTAGTGACAAGAAAACAGAGGGATAAAGTAGGAGTAGCTAGTTGTACCAAGAAGAAAGATTAAGCATGCATGGCATGGACGTGGTGCTTTACACTTTACAGCCTCGGCCAAGTTGGTTTGGCTCGTCCTAAACAAATAACTAGTAGTTTATCATCATCATCCAAGTGATCGGCACCACAGAAAAAGTTCGTAGCTAGCTCAACAAATTTCCGCTTTGCCAACATGGGACACACCACCCCAGAACTGAATATAGCAAGGAGCGCATGCATATTTCTCCCATGTGGCACGCCTCCGTAGCTTAATTTATTTACTTGTTTGAGAAAAAGGCTTCTAGTATAGCTTAACTAGCATGCTGACCACACCGTGCATGCACACTTTTTTTAGCCTCAGGTATCATTTCGCAGCGCACACACACACCTCAATCCCATTTAGAACACTGAAATCTTGTTGAATCATTCGATTGTCCAAATGGATTTCTGCAAATCCCCACGAAATAAAAGACGGATCTCAACGAGCGATAGCTTCAGGGAAATCTACTGTTAATCTTAGCAGGAGAAAATCCGAAAGAAAAAAATGTTAGCAGGAGATATCCGGCAACAAGAAAAAAAATCTTAGCAGAGGAGATGCGCAGATTACTGCGTAATTAATTTGCGCTCCAAAACGGGAGAGTATATACCAAACCAGCGCAGGAAACGCCGGGATCCGGCCCGCGAAAATCGCGGGGGCCGGCGCGGCGGGCCCACCCGTCAGCCCCGGTGGCAGGCAGTCCGGCAGGGCAGATCGGGTGGTGGGGCTCGTTCCGTTGGAGCGGGCCCCGCGGCGGGCATCTCTCCCTCGATCGCTTGACCCGTCCGATCCTACTCTCCCGCCCCATCCGACGGCCCGGATCGGATCCGACGTGGGTCGCACGCCCGCTGCCCCGCCCCCGCCCCCGCCACGGCCGCCTTCCTTCCTCTTCCCCGGTCTCTGTTGCGTTGCCCTTCGGTTCAAGCTTCTCCCCGCTCGCCCTTCTCTTCTCTCTCTCTCCCTGTGCGTGTGTGGTTTCTCGGCATCTATATATAAGAACTCCACTGGTTCTTCTCACCCCCGGCTCCCTCCCTCCCTCCCCCAATCTCTCCCCTCTCCCTCGAGGAATTTAATCCGGTCGCCGTCCCGGCCCGGTTCATTGGAGGGGAGCCCGAACAGGGGAAGGCGGGCTGCACAAGGAAGGAAGGAAGGTTGGTTGCCTCTTGCCTGCCCGTATCTCCCTCCTCCTCCTCCTCCTCCTCCTCCCGTAATCTGCTCATACGCTGCGTTCGATCATGTTAGCCTTCCATCTCTGGATAAATTTCCCCCTGTATTCTGAAGAACCGGTCTATGTATGTATGTATGTATGTATGTATGTGCGGTTCATTCATCTGTTGGATTCATTCATCCAGGAGGGCAGGAGAAGGCGATCGATCAAACGGATTATTCGATTAAGTCTCTCCTCTCTTTTCGTTTTGATGCTGGTCGACCTTGGATTGTCGCCTCCTGTGATTGAGGCGCCATGGAAGGGAGGTCCGGTTCTGTTCCTGATTGGTTTCTTCCTCTCCCTCCCCGCCTGCTCCTCCAGCCGGTTGCTTTGCCTGGATGCTCTGGAACCCAACGATTTCCTACCTTTTTTTTCCTTCTCCCTTCCTTCGGATGGACCAAGGCCGGCGTCGATACTGTTTCAACTATCCTGTGGTAGGGGAGTGCCATGCCATGGCACCAAGTGTTGCGTTTTGTGTAGCCCGTACGCGTCAACTGCCTCCCCTTTCGTCCGATTCCCGAAAGGAGGGGGGGAGCCAGTACACCTTTCGGTTCAGATACAGTAGCACCAGTACCACCACCTCCCTGTGACGTGCTAGGCTGGGTATTACTAGCGATTTGACCTCACAGATAAACCGATACTCCTACATACTAGCTTTGATTCAGGATAAAAAGAGAAGGAGATGGTTTTAACGTCAAGGGAGCGCGTTGCAGTTAATATCTTCATCTTTCTTCTTCTTCTTCTTCTTCTGAATGAACTGTTAACATCTTCATTTGGTCGAGGCACAAGGAAGATGGCTTGCTTGCCTTAGGGTGAAAAGTCGCCTTGGTACGGTGAAAACACACCTGCCTTTGAAAACCAGGTGGCACCTAGCCAATACAGCTCATGTAAGTGTCTGTCTGCCTAAGAAATTTCTGTTATAGGCAGGCCTACATGGAGGGAGGGCCACCACACCTAACTGAAACAAAAAAAATTAGTTATATAGTACGTGTTCATGTTGGTTCCGTACGCTTTTTCAGTTATTAGTCATATGCCCCTTATTACGCGACTTTGCTGCTGAACCGTACGAACAGTATCTGTGTCATCTCTCATTGCACATGAGACTTGACAGTGTCATGGAGTAGGACACTTCACCATTCCTATATGTTCAGAATCTTTCTTTTCTAGGTGAAGAAGAATCGACTCAACTGACAGTTGAATCTGTTCTAACAAACATATCTGATTTTCAGTCTCAGGTGATCATTTCTAATTAATTAGCATGGATGAACACATGGGGCGACGGACGGTCGGCGGCCTCCTCTTCACCAAGGGGGGATCCATCCTTCTCTTCAGGGAGGACAGCTCCCGCCACAAGGCCGGCGCTTGCTGCTCGCGCAATGGCTGCAACGGCGCCCGGCATTCGGCAGACAAAGGCCGGCCAATGCACAGCCACAGGGAACCAGCAGCCAAGGAAGCAGCACCAACCCCCCGGAGGTCACAACCTGTCAGGAAACCTCCACGGGGAAGCAGCAATCCAGCAGAGCCCTGTAGCGAAACCGACAACGGCACAGGAGAGGCGGCGACTCCCGGTGCCGGCCGTGACCTGCTGGCACGCCTCAAGGACAGGGTGAACGCGTCAAGGAAGCGGTCGCTGGCCAGGGAAATGAGCAGCCCATCGTCATCGTCTGGTGGATTCAGTGCCAGTTCTTCTGGCGGTGGCGCCACCCGGTCATCAGCGGTGTCGAAGCCCACGCGCCGTGCTGTGTCCCGGATAAGGAAGGCAGACGAAGGCGAAAAGGCAGGAGGTAGTCGCAGGGCGCCTAGAAGGGACACCGGTGGTGGCGGTGCCAGGGGGAATTCAGGTGACCCAGTGATGGTTGGGCAGCGGGCAGCAAGGGAGCAGGCGCCTACCGAAGGGTTCATCTCTGGGTTCCTAGCAAGGTACAGGGGTAGTCTCCAGGGAGGGTCGTCTCTGCAGGACGGCGCCGAGGACTCCAGCGGGTACTGGCGCTTCGACGTCGAAGGCAGCGAAGAGGTAATGGCACACTCTGTCACTCACTGCATCATGGTCATCCCAGAAACTTGGAGAATTTTACAAACAATGTATCTGAACCATGAAATTATGCTGCAGCTAGAGAACTACTTCATGCTCAGCGACCGGCACCGGGCGATGAGGATGGACATCGACGGCATGTCCTACGAGGTATGATCATGATCACCTGTTCTCCATCCTAACATTTCTCTTGTTGGCACATTTGGGATGCATTGTTTCTGCCTGTTTTTTGGATCATCCATCATCTGACACTTCATTCTGCAGGAATTGCTCGCGTTGGGTGACCGGATCGGCACGGTGAACACCGGGCTTTCGGAGGACGCGTTGTACAAGTGCCTGAAACGAAGCCTGTACATGCCCACAGCCCCAGAGACACACCAAGACTGCGACAGAAAATGCAGCATATGCCAGGTAAGTTCATCTGCAGAGTTTCAGTATCACGCTAAACTGAATTTACCTCAGCGAAAAGCTCTCAGGGGGAGTGTTTCAGTGTGTAATCTGAACCCATGTTGTTTTGTGGATTCAGGAGGAGTACTCTGGTGGTGAGGAGGTGGGGAACATGGCGTGTAAGCACTACTACCACATCACCTGCATACAGCACTGGCTCCGGCAGAAGAACTGGTGCCCCATCTGCAAATCCGTCGCCGCCAAGACCGTCTAGCACTAGCACTAGCAGCCCCTGCTTGTTTAGTGTAAACAGATTCTCCTGAAATGTCTAGACACAAGATTTGTATTCTTTTTTCTACTCTCTAGAATGAAACATTTGTTTGTGCCTTCAAGACTTCTTGGCTTCCTTCAGTTCACAAGGTTCAGTGAACAAAGAAAAAGGGAACAGGAAATAAACTCTTGGTTAGATGGTGGGAAATTTCACTTGCTCAGTGGTTTCTCTTGTCAATATTCAGTGTGTGCTCTTTATTTGTGATGTATATACATACCCACTTTTTTAGTCAGTAAAAATCTCTTCAAAGGGTGCCGGGTGGTTAATAACGAGCATCTGCAGTCAGACTTTAAAAAAATGACAAATACTATTTATTTTAGTTTACGAACACCCCGGTCTGATCTTATGTTGGAACCCTAGTGGGCAGGAGAAGATAGGCATGAATCCTAGGATTGAACTTGGTGGGCAAGCTATTCTTCTTGCCGTGTACGCTCACAGACTATACATACATTATCCTATCCACACACACACACAAGGTGCTATCAGTTTCGAAATAAAATGTGTAAAGTGGTTGGAGACGTACACAAACCTCATCCATACGAATACAGACGTTGACGGGGAAGATGTCTACTTGCGAGAGACGCCTTTGTGTTCCCTTCTCCCCTCTTTATTTGGAGGTTCCTGTCATGTTTGACGAGCGACTGGATCAGATCACACGATATATATGTGGGCAAATGGGGTGGGAGCAGTTGCAACTTGGCGGGGAATCTCTGCTTTCTCTACGACAAGGGCTCCTCTTTCCATAAGAACCTCAGGTCACTAGGATTTAGACAGCAGCCGACGTACGCCTCGAATCCTACATCATTTTTGTTCTCCTCGAAATGCAGAATAATATGACCGCGCAGACTGAACGGATTCTGACGAGTATAAGTAAATTGACAAGGTAATAAGAGAATCCACTTGTTATTAAGGTTTAGAACACACTTGCATTACCAGCAGCACATGATAAATTGTGCTCCTTAACTTATCTCACACCAGGAAGTTCCTAAGATAGCATATGTACAGATCTTAGAGGAGTACAGACAATAGTCTGATAACAATTGGTAGTAGATTTCCTAGCCCGATGCAGAAGTACAACAAACCACCCATTGTCCAGGGCCAGGAGGCAACCCTAAACTACGGAATGCTATTATTCGCTTCTTTCTTGCTGCGACTGAACACTGGACTGAGTTCACCGAAGACAGGTTCCGAGATTGAGCCGCTGGGGAGGTTTCGTTATTCCGGTGCTCGCCTCCTTCTATATATAAAGGAATGAACATATGGAGGTGGAGACGAGAAGGAAATGAGAGCCCCTGGGAAAGTCCACATAGCATCAACACCGGACAGACAAAGCACCAGGTAATATAAAATGCCATGAAGTGTTCCTGAGGAAATTGATGAGCCACAAGTTAAAAACAAAAAAAGCAGCAGCAGACATGCGCACATCAGAAATGCATATCTAGAACTAGGCTGTGTTCGGCAATAGTCTGCTCCTTCGCCAGGGAGCGGAGCGGGCAGAGCAGCCATCTGGCCGCTCGCCAAAATTGCACTGAGTGACGCTCCGCTCCGCAGCGGAGTTAGGAGCGGAGAGGTACCGAATGGCCTCCTAGTCGGATATTGTTAGTATTATTGACAGCTATTCAGATATTATGGATATACCATCTCTAATTCCAAACAGTAGTACTTATGTTTCCAACCATGAGGTGAAATTTCCCACGACTTTTCACGCCCTCCTATTCTTTATACCTCATTATTTGTGTGTGTGTGTGTGTGTTTTAGGGGAGTGTGTGGTATTTATTAATGGGAATATTTTGGTCCTATTATATTTCTACATAGATTTCTTTTTATGCCTTATCTGTCAAAGTATGGGTGTACTGAAGTTGTACTGCTGTCCAAACTTTGGTGGACCAGCTGATGATAAGTTTTGGAGCTTCTGGCCGTGACTTGTAACCATGAGGCTTATACCTGGTGTCATATGCAATTAGCTACCTGTCCGACTGCTTCACAGCCAATACAGACTGCCTAGGGCATGAGCTGACAAAGAAAGGTTCTGCTCTTGGGGATGATCACCATGCAGTGGATTTATCTTTTCCCAGACTTTGTAACCCATTTTGATGGCAGGAGATTTTCCTGGCTTATCAGTACAATGGAATAGTCATACTCCATCTAAAAAAACTCACTGCGCTTACTGCGCACATGCTTTGATAGTTTAGTTGGTAGCCCCTCTCACCCCAAACACTAACAATCACCATGCATTTCGTTAGAGTGTGGGTTTGGCAAAGAAAAGAGGGCTCAAAGACATACCCCCAGTGTTGAAATCAAAACTTTACTGTTTTTTTAGTCTAAACTAGAACCTTTAGGCATCAACACATTCCTAAACCAACTATTCCAAGAACACAAACAAAGTTAATTGTAAATGATGAAGAATTCTCAAAGTTAACTTCCTTTTACTAATAATCTCTGTGTCCATACAGTTACGGCAGCATTATTTAAGAAATGTATTTCCATGTTTCCAACTAGCCACCCAAACAGTTGCAAATCTAGGGTTTAACATTACCTGTACGAGATGAACCAAGTGAGGATTTTCAACCATGAAGAACCTTGTCTGGATCTAACTGACCACTATAGTAACTGGAAGGAACAGCTGAGAGCTCCAACCTTCCTTTCCACTCTTCACCAGGCTTCAAGGTAATGGGCTTCTCAACAGCTGCAGGCTCCACACACAACATGTGCTTATATTCTTCATCACCAAAATCAAGAATGGTTTTTGACCTCCTCTCCCATGGGTTCCATACAACTACAAAGGGCAAAATGATAACGGAAGTATGGATTTTGTAGTAAGTTAAATAAGAATTGACACAGATAGGTACAGTTTTCACTGCTAAATTAACTTACCAGCATCCGGAAGCCCATCTTTCCTAAGCACAAATGTTCTTTTCTTCTCATGATCAATAATTGCAATTTTTGGTGGTGTGTCCAGATATACTTTATCAATCTTCACAGCAAAGTTTACAAGTCAGCAGCTGTAGCTTCATATAATCATATGTAACATTGAAGTGGCTTACTTACCTCTGATTCAAACACAAGAGCATCCCCCTGCTCTGTGAATCGCTCTTTTCCCTTCAGGTTGTCAAAGTAGTCCATTGTTTCCAGCCCTTCAATACGTACTTCGCTAAGGAATTTTGCAGTTTCAGTAAGCACATAATAAAGTTTTGAATTATGATGCATTGGAACAGGGAAGCTACAAAAACTAAAACTAAAATTGCTCAATGTTATCACCAAAATGTGCATTGGAAATCATCATTAGTTTTTACTCACAGCAGCAACTGTTTTTGCACTGAGATTAGTCCTGAGCATACGGTTAATTCAGTCAGTTCGGTTTGGTAAATAAATTACAGTTTCAGTAAATACCAAATTACTTTGGTAGGTTTTGGTAAATACCAAACTAACCGAAGTTGACCAGAATTTAATAATAAAGCCACCATATTTTACTTCTGTTCGTATATCTGAACATTTCAAGCTTGTTATGCGCAATGTGGATTGAATAGTCAACGCCGGGATACTCAGACTGATCAGCATTCTCAAGTGATCAAGTGGCAAAGCGTAGACCATGTGCCGATCAGTCACACACGCAATAACAAGCCTACAAGCTACAGGCTAGACTAGAGGCTACAGCGGCACCGTGCATCACACAAGCTGACAAGTACAAGTTGAGTGGCTACAGCGTACAGCCCTTGCTAGTTTACTTAATAATAGTACACAAGTCCAATCTGCTAACTGCTGCTATGGTGCTGCCACGTGATCCATGTGTGCCACAGAAAGGTGGAAAACGGAAGCGAGACACTTCTGTGGTCCTGGAACTTTGGTTTTCAGTATCTACCAATTCCTCCGAACTAACCCAAGGCTAAAACGGTACCGGATATTGATACTGTACCAAAAAATCTAAAACCGCAAAAACCTGGTTCAGTTCAGTTTTAATATGCACTGTCCTAACTGAGATAAGCACTCTGGGTTACAGAATTATCAATGGGCAAACTCGAGCAAAGCTTTAGAAACCCTGTTCCACAGTGTCCACTATCTAAGCTTGAGGATGCAGTATTCTAACAAGCCAGGATAGGTAACAATTTTGCCCTTATCCATTGACTCAATCCCAACGAGAGGAAACAACTTAACACCCAAGCATACGTTTATTTATCTGCGATAATTTAATAATTACTTGAATATGTTCACCAGCAGAGGAAAAAGGAAGAACCTGAACCCTGTTTTCTCTACTGTCATACTGCTGGCACTAACCAATAAAAGCAAGACCAATATTTTGAAAAGTTGTCCATATGCCGGCACTAACAATATGAGAATCAGAACTAAAGCAGCAGAGTTTCGCATCTGTTCCAAGAAAATGTGCTGAATTTACCAGCCTTGGTTTAATACAAGCACTGCAACTATCACATACATGAGCATGTACCATGGTATTAACAATATGAAACCAGGGTAGGAAACCAGCCTATTTGTACATCTGCTCCTTTTTTTAACGAAACTACTGGTCTTAGACTCTTGGTAGTTGGCTCGGTACTAATGACACAAATACCATGTATATAAGCCTCTTGAAAGGTGGATCGGTGTCTGGTGGTGCACCATTGCCGAGTAAACCCAAGCACATATACCACTGGATGTCTGGACAGCTTTACACTAACACGATTCCACTGTTGCAATTCTAAACCCTTGGAGAAGTTTGAGCTTGAAATATCCAGGGAGGAAAAAAACTGAGAAAAGGGAGGAAAAGAAATTGCAAAGCATAGACGCACCTTATGTCAGACACGGAGAAGTATGTATGATATGCAAATGTAAATGAGAAAGGTTTTCCATCAGTGTTGGTGTTTCTAATTCGAGAAGTAAGAAACAAATCTCCTTTGGGTCCAAGAGCAACTCTTAACCGGAATTCAAATCTGCAAGCCATAGTTTGTCCAAAGACATGAGGAGCAGAATCAGAATTGGCGACATGAAGAGAAGGAAGGAAACATGATCTCTGGATGGTTGATCACGGACCTGTGAGGCCAGATCTTGAGATCTTCTTCAGAAGGCTTCAGAATGAGATCTGCATAAGTTTTAATACCGCTGTTTACTGGGAGTGGTGGAGGATTATCATCAACGAGCCATAGCCGGTTCCTTGCAAATCCATGTTTTTCAAGATTTCCATGTGTTCCAAACTGCATTTATATAGTTCGTTTGGATGACCAGAGAAGGCAAAACATTACAATGAATTTATGGAAGTAAATATTGATGAAGCTGTCATACCTGGGGAAAGCAGATGGGTATGCCACCACGAATTGCTCCTGGAGACTTGAAAACTGCCTGAAAGGGATTGTATTTTGAAAATACAGTTCAGAGATGCTATAATTACAGCAGTAACACGTACATAATTAAAATATTAAGTAATATGTGCCAGTATTACAGTGTGAAACTTCATAATTAATGGGGTTAAACTTCCAATGGTGCAAAACAAATGTAACATCTAACATGGCCAGAATTGCCAATACGGGCCAAGATGAGGCAGTTGTTTGTGGTCATGCTCAAAAGGAAACTTGATCAAAACGTGTTAGGCTTGTGGTCAAATGGGGACAAACAACAAAATTAATTAGTGGGACAAGGATGACAGGGATGTGTCAATGCATCCAATACAAGTTTATCGATACAACAAAGTAATGACTTGGGCAATGAGGTCATCCATGACCTCATGAATGGCTCTGTACCTTGCTGCTTACAAAAAGTAACTCATCCCCCTGCTCATTCTTCCAAGAGGTAACTTGCCCTCCATATAGACGGACCTAGCAAAAGACAAGACAATTGATTAGCAGGACTGGTCTGCGTCTAAAAAGGTGGTGATAATTGGCAATAATACACGTAGGGACCAGGCCATAAATATTTATTTTGCAGTACGGATAATTCTTGAGATTTGGCAGAGCAAGGGTGGAAAGGTTAGGCATCAATAATGCAGGAGAATTCAAAATGGATGCTCTGAATCCTACTCGTATGCAAGCATCACACCAAACAGAAGTTTAGAACCTTCTTGCCTGACAAAATTTAAGTATAGCCGTGACAAGAGTAAAAAGAAGGATTAACCCAAACAACTGGGTAAAATGCTAACCAGGGCACAACTCATTCATCTAACAAGGGCACTGCCGTCATTGTAACAATAGCTCCACAGACCACAAACACGTTTTAGTTGCCAGTTGGCACTGATATATACTTATAAATGGCATATGGTGGAATTTTAATGCGATCAAATCTCACCTTCTTCGATCTTACAGTTCTCAATAAGCCACAAGAAATTAGATGCCTTAGGTTGTCTGCCAGGCCCTCCATTCCAATAATGCATGGCCGGGAAACAGAGCAACACATACTCAAGTTCATCTTGTAATTCTAAAGTTGTCTTTAGCATAGCTAAGCTCACAAGTTCAAACACACCTCCCATAGCTTAGTGCATCGGGCGAGCAGGCCCCTGTCATGCTAAGCAGGTGGCACAAGCTGACAAGTACACCGAAAGTAACACATCAATCAAAGTTAAATTTGGTATGCAGGTCGCTCGATCGGCCTAATACGCCAGAGCCACAATCAGGAACCCACTGCCCTGTGGCTCCCACAACTTGTCATTAAAAAAGGAGGATTGGTAGGATAGCACCTCCCCCTAAAAAAGGGCCATGAGACGCATATGGGACCAAACGCCAGCGGACAGGGGATTAGCCATCCGATCCTGGAAACGTTAGGGGGGTAAACCTACCTAGTCCCCTCTCGCTTTCGAGCGGTAGCATAGTCGGTGCGTCTTTTCCGCTGGGTCCCCGAGCGTGATGAAGAATTAAAGATGATTGTCTGCGTAAAACTTGTGTCCTATCGGTTATCACCATCACATCTTACCCGGTCCAGCTACCAAGCTGTGAATGCTACAGTGACGTATGGCCGCAGCCGCGTCTCTTGGCTTTGATTTTTCACAGGATTTGCGCGCACGCGAAAGTATTTTGGTTTGAGACGACTCGCGAAATCTGATTGCAACGGCGCTCCCCGGCGATTAAACTGCGGTTTACTGACAGGAGGACGGCGAAATGGCGCCGCGAATTCCTCTGATCAAAAGGGGAAAGGTAGAAGGAGACGCTAAGAATTAAACCCTATCGGAGCGCGGTACGACATAATGCGCCTCGAATTGATGGGCCGGCCGAACCGCGAAATCCGCCCGAAAATCGCGCGCCCCGAACACCTGCGAGATTCTGAAACCGGCGCCCCCTGCCCCCCTGAACGCGCGCGCGCCGGCGAGCCCCGCGGCGGATCCGCGGGGAATGCGCTCCGAATCGGCTGGAAACGGGCGGGGGAGCGGGAGGGGAGGGGGGAGAGGGGAGAGGCGGCCGCGTACCTCGGCGGTGAACCCGCGCGGGTCGCGGAGCACGATCTTGTCGAGGCCGGAGGGGCCCTTGGCGCGCTCGAGGAGCGGCGGCTGCAGCTTGGGCGACTTGGGCGTCGGGGGCGGCGAGGACGCGCCGGCCATTCCCCACCACCGGCTGGCCTCCCGCGCCTTCCTTTTCCTTTGCCTTTCCTCCTGGCGGAGAGAGAGAGGGAGGGAGAGCGAGTGGAAGGGGGTGGAGATAGTGGAGTGTGGAGAAGAGAGAGAGGAATCCAAAGTGTGACGGCGAGTATTTATAGCCGGAGTGAGGAGGAAGAAGAAGAGGAAGAAGAGAGTGGGTCTGTTCTAGTGGTGTGGTGTGGCCTGGCCTGGCCGTGTGGGTCGCGTGGCTGACTGGGCGGAAGGGCCTACAGGAGCGCGTGCGTCATCGGCTTTGCTGGCGCGTCCGGTCAAGCCTCGGTGTCATCCATGTCATCGTTTGTCCATGTATTTGTACTGGCGCGAGCAAGATTTGTCCATGGATGGATGTTCATGGTCGCCGTCGCCAACTGAATTATAGCATGTTTGGAACGCAGGAATCCAAAGACAGAATAAAGCATAGAGAAATCCTCAAAAATTGGCATTCTTGCCTCGTGGGTCGCGCGGAAAATGAAAACGCATGAATTCTACGGGTAAATTCCGAGCACTAGTGCCAAGTCTTGGTTGACTGGTAAATTTTGAGGACAGTGGGTTTCTTGTAGTATCACCACAAGAAACAAAACCAGCTAAGTTACGCTCAATTCTTGTATGAACAATGTTTAGTAAAATAAACAATTCTTTACGCACCGGTGTTTATCTCTGTTGTTGCTTAAATAAAAAATCAAGCTATTTTTTAACGAAATATGTATCTGGCAACCGTGTGGCAGATTGCAAAACTGCCACACGATCTTATCAACGTCTGTTTTGAATCTAGTGGACACGATCCCGCCTCGCAGCCCCATGTTATCTCTCTCCCTCACCCGCTCCAGCCGCGCCGCCAGGAAGGCTTCGTGTGCCTGCGCGATGCGCTCGGCACCGGCCGCGCCGGTAGCCGTCGGTCGCCGGCGTCCCTGCCCACGTCAGCCCCTTCTCCTTCCCTTCCTCCTCACCATCTCCTCCCTCCTCTCTCTGCGCCTGAGCTCGCAGCTCCGCCTCCCGGCCTCCCTCTGGTACTCCTTCCAATGCCCAACCCCCCTAGCGTGCTGCCCCCCACCTCCTAGTATGCCTCCTGCCGTCGACGACCCACTTCATGTCGGCCGCGGACGACGCGGCCTGACCACTACGCGCCATTGGAGCACTTTGCGCCGACCGCCGCCCAACCCCCAGTAGCGACCTCCTGCTTGCTGGCCAATTGCACAACGAAGCCGGCGCCCGAAGTCACCTCGCGCACGACCACACAACACACTGGCGATGGCCATCGCACTGTTTCCCCGCCGTCGCCGGGTTCTATGCCGATGTGCTGGCACCGCTGCACGCCCTTCCTCACCACCTTGCTTTCACGTAGGGGCGTCACAAGCAAGTGTGTAATAGAGAGATGCCGCGTCGCCAACCAAAATCCTCTTCCGACCATGGAGTTCGCTGCTGCCATTCATGTTCTCCGCTGTGTGTGAGCTTCCCCTCTTGGCAACGTCGCGATGGCCAACGGGTGGGATCATGGATGTGATAAGCCGAGCTTTCCTTATGAGAGTAGGCTGCGAAAGCCGCCTCCCTCATTCTTTCATAGGAGGGGACGTAGGCACGAGAAGAACATACACCCATCGCCCCCTCTTCATCTTGACTTCACGGGGAGATTAAGGGAGGAAAAGAGATCATTTGTGGCTCACGTGATGCACTAGGCTTCCCTCAAGAGATCTGTGCGTGTACATGTCTTGTCTTCTTCGCCTCATTCAGTCCTTCTCCAGAGTCGGAGCACGCTTGAGTAGGTCGTTGCTGTTGCTTATCTCTCTCTCTCTATGTATATCTTGTTGCTGCTGCACTTCACCGGCTGACAACGCTATTGTTTTCTTCTGATGTGTGGAGGTGGAGGGGGGGATTACCACGGTGTTTTTTGCAGTGGTAGTTTTGATCCAGGGAAAAAGCTATTGAAAACATACTTACATGTAGACAACATGGTAATATACACATCACATACGTGATAACTTACATACGAAACACCTTGGTAATTTTGACTGGAGAAAATTTATTGAATAACATACCCTGATAAATTCAGTATAAGTAGCATGATAATATATGAAGCGCGGACCTGATAACTTCGTACAAACACCACGATATCATTGACCGGGGAAAACGTTGTTCAAAAACATACCCTCGATAACTCTATGTAAATACATGGTAATATATGCACTGAAGATCTGATAACTCAGGTACAAACACATTGGTAATTGTGGCCTTGGAAAAAAATTGTTGAAAACACCCTACCACCCGGTATTTCAGTGTAAATAGCATGATAATATATGAACTATAGACCTGATAGTTTAAGTACAAATACTGCCATAACATCTTGACCGAAGGGTGAAGCTGAGAAACAATAACATGGTGATATACGAACCCCATACTTGATAACTTAAGTACAAACACCGCCGTAACATTTGACCAAGGGGGGAAATTTTGTTAAAAACATACCCCCGATAACTTATGTGAAAATAGCATGGTAATATATGAACCGCATACCTGATAACTCACGTACAAACACCGCAGTAACTTAGGGGGGAGGTGGATTTGTTGAAAAATACTCACGGTAAGTCATGTGAAAATAGCACGGTAATAAACGAACTGCATACCTGACAACTTGCATCCAAACATCGTGGTAACTTTGACCAAGTGGGGAAAGGTTGTTGAAAAATATAATCCCAGTAACTTATGTGAAAATAGCACAGTAATATACGAACCGCGTACCCGATAATTTATGTACAAAACACCATAGTAACTTTGACCAATGCAAACAAGTTGTTGTTGAAAACATATCCCCGATAATTTATATGAAAATAGCACGATAATATAGAAATTGCATAACCGGTAACTTATGTAAAAACACCACGGTAACTTTGACCAAGGGGAAAAAAGGTAGTTGTTGAAAAACATACCTCGAGTAACTTATGTGAAAGTGGCACGATAAGTTGCATACCCCATGGGTGATAACTTTTGACCCAATAGCTTACGTACAAACACCCGATAACTTTTACCAAAGGGAAATACTTGTTGAAAAACATAACTCTGGTAACTTATGTGAAAATAGCACCATAATTTGCATAGAACAGGCGTGGTAACTTATGTAGACCAATCATGGTAACTTTTGACCTGAAAAAAAAGTTGTTGGAACATAGCAACATGGGATCTAGTTTCGAAGATCTCGTCGTGAGAAATCTTCTATATGAAAGTGGTTTTTGCATCGGATCGACGGTTTGAGCTACAAAACATTTTGAATTTTTTGAAATATGGGAGAATCTAGGATGACATCAATTTTTTTGTCATCTAGTGCATGTATGAAATTAGAGGAAGAAATGAACGTGAATGACGAGTGAATCACTCTAATACATGCATGCATGTAATTATATGGAAGGATAAGATGTGTGTGGTAGTTTTACTATCTGCCACACATGTGCCAAATATCACAGTCCATTTTTTTAAAACACTTTGCATTATACATATTATTAGATTAAAGGCCTTGGCAAGTTCGATACAATGTTCTTCTAAGGCAGTGGACTCCCTCAAAGCCCACACTAAATCACCGCAAATTATTTCGATGAGTGGAGAGAAACACTTGTGTTGTCCTGGACTTCTTACAGGAAATTGAATACGAGATCGGAGCTCATGTTTAGGAACCTCCCATGCACGAAGAACACGACCATTGCTCTAAAACTTGACTTCCAACTTTTTTTATTCGGTCTCTTGGGCCCCTCTCTCTAGAATCATGTGTGCCAAGAGTGTTGGAAATATTAGCACTTTTCCAACTAATCTAATCCGTGAGTAAACAGTAAACATGGCAAATAAGGTATGCATCTCATACCGATATCTAAGCATATGAGCACGTACAATACATAGAACCGAAACATCTATAAACAACATATATACGGCCAGCACATGTACGAGCAGAAAGGGGATGAACGAGTTATACCCTTCGGTTGGCCAGGCCAACGCGGCGGTGGCAGCATCGACATCAGCCAAGGCCTTCTTCTTTGTGACTTCGTCGTCAGCCATGGAGTCGATGTAGAGGAAGTAGTGGAAGCAGAGACGGACGAAGACGGGGACGGATCGGGAGTAGTCGCGTCGAGACGCTCCCCAAAAACCTTATTGCCGTTCTCCTGGGCAGGATCTCGAACGGCAGGGTTTCGTAGGCACCTGCTCTCCCGACCCACCGTGCACGTGGTCGTCGGGATGGGATCACCGGAAGCAACACAGTGAGAGAAACAGTAGATGACGGCTAGGGTTGTGCGAGAGGGAGTGAGTGAACTGAGTTAGGGTTCACACCACTGGCCAGCGCTATATAGGTTGTCGGGTAGATGTGCCTGGGCTCATGCCCACGACCGAGTCCGCGAATAGCCCACGGTCCAACGTCTCGGACAATGGCACTTTCGTAAGCGACTCGTTAATTAATTCGAGATTAATTAACCATTCCTGACCGGCAAAAAAAAGCTTTGGCTCGGCTCATTCCCGCAACCCGCGGCGCGCGCGCATCGTAAAGAGGCGTGGCGAGGCGAGGCGGGCGGCGGAGGAGGAGCGCAAGTGTGCAACTCCTATTCCCAAGCTCTCAATAGCAAGTGATGGAGCAGCCCTTATAAAGAGGTCTCACTCTTCTTACTATAGCAGTATGGTACTAAATTTCCCACACTTCCCACCACTTGTCGTGCACACACATGGGCCTTAGAAATTAACCAGGTATTATTGTCTTATATGGGCCTAAGCCCATCCATAATCCAACAAAGAGTTCCCCCTTCACTTGGTGCAATTGGATTGAAAATCTTAATACTTCTAGCAACTCTGCCATCCTTCTTAACGGCAGGTCAAGCCCATGGTTGAGATGTCGTAGGGGACTACACCAAGGCGACTGTTATCTCCCTATCTATTTATCATTGTCACAGGACTGATCACTCAGGCCCCCAACTCTGAAATTCTTTCCCATCCCATTTATCAAAACTTGACGTTGCTGGGGAACGCATTATTTCAAAAAAAAATCATATGATCACGCAAGATCTATCTAGGAGATGCATAGCAACAAGAGGGGAGAGTGTGTATACGTACCCTCATAGACCAAAAGCGGAAGCGTTAAGTAACGCGGTTGATGTAGTCGAACATCTTCCAATCCAACCGATCAAGTACCGAGCGCACGACACCTCCGCGATCTACACATGTTCATCTCAGTGACGTCCCTCGTACTCTTGATCCAGCTGAGGCCGAGGGTGAGTTCCGTCAGCACAACGGCGTGTTGATGGTGATGATGAAGTTACCGACACAGAGCTTCGCCTAAGCACTATGACAATATGACCGAGGTGGAAAACTGTGGAGGGGGGGGGCACCGCACATGGCTAAAAATTAACTTATGTGTCTATGGGGTTGATACGTCTCCACCGTATCTATAATTTTTGATTGTTCCATGCCAATATTATTCAACTTTCATATACTTTTTGGCAACTTTTTATATTATTTTTGGGACTAACATATTGACCCAGTGCCCAGTGCCAGTTCCTGTCTGTTGCATGTTTTTGGTTTCGCAGAATATCCATATCAAACGGAGTCCAAACGGGATAAAAACGGACGGAGCTTATTTTTGGAAAATATGGAAAATTCGGAAGGAAAATCAACGCGAACCAATGCCCGAGGTGGTCACGAGGCAGGGACGCCCCCCTAGGGCGCACCCCCTATCCTCGTGAGCCCATCGTAAGGCGGTTGATGCTCTTCTTTTGCCGCAAGAAAGCTAATTTTCGGAAGAAAAAAATCACGGCGAAGGTTTCAGGCCAATCGGAGTTACGGATCTCCATATATACACGAAACGGTGAAACAGAGCCAGAACAGAACGCAGAACCAGAGAGAAACAGAGAGATAGATCCAATCTCGGAGGGGCTCTGGCCCCTCCCATGCCATGGAGGCCAAGGACCAGAGGGGAAACCCTTCTCCCATCTAGGGAGGAGGTCAATGAAGAAGAGGAAGAAGGGGGCCCCTCTCCCCCTCTCCTTCGATGGCGCCGGAACGCCGCCGTGGCCATCATCATCATCACCGCGATCTTCACCAACACCTCCGCCATCTTCACCAACATCTCCATCACCTTCCCCCCTCTATCTACAGCGGTCCACTCTCCCGCAACCCGCTGTACCCTCTACTTGAACATGGTGCTTTATGCTTCATATTATTATCCAATGATGTGTTGTCATCCTATGATGTCTGAGTAGATTTTCGTTGTCCATCAGTGGTTGATGAATTGCTATGATTGATTTAATTTGCTTGTGGTTATGTTGCTGTCCTTTGGTGCCCATCATATGAGCGCGCGCGTGGATCACACCATAGGGTTAGTTGTATGTTGATAGGACTATGTATTGGAGGGCAAGAGTGACAGAAGCTTCAACCTAGCATAGAAATTGATGCATACAGGATTGAAGGGGGACCAATATATCTTAATGCTATGGTTGGGTTTTACCTTAATGAAAATTAGTAGTTGTGGATGCTTGCTAATAGTTCCAATCATAAGTGCCTAGAATTCCAAGTAAGGGATGACATGCTAGCAGTGGCCTCTCCCACATAATACTTGCTATCAGTCTAGTAAAGTAGTCAATTTCTTAAGGGACAATTTTGCAACTCCTACCACCACTTTTCCACACTCGCTATATTTACTTTATTGCTTCTTTACCTTAACAGCCCCTAGTTTTATTTTTGTGCTCTTTACTTTCTTGCAAGCCTTTCCGAAAACACCTACAAAGTACTTCTAGTTTCATACTTGTTCTAGGTGGGGAACCTCCTAAAACCCTCGATGCTGGTTATGTTGATGAATTGCTATGATTGATTTAATTTGCTTGTGGTTATGTTGCTGTCCTTTGGAGATGGGGAACCTCCTAAAACCCTCGATGCTGGTTATGTGAAAGATATTATGTACTACTTTGATAATCCTGAGAAAACCCCATTCAATTATGTTATGGGAGTAATGTTGGATCAATGTGAATACTTTAGGGATTATCGCTTGACACAAAAAGGGAAACTATTATGGGATCAAATTTATATATTGAAGTGGTATGCTAGACAACTATGCTCGGAATATGATTATACTTGTTGCTCTAGGATGAATTCTCCACACCTCCCCTTTTCATGCAGATTTAATGATAATGAAACCTTGGCTTCTTATGCTAGAGGTATATATGATTACTATGATGTGGAACAAATAGAAGAATTTGTTGCTTTTATGGGTGCTTATGAAATTGAATCTATGTTTAAAGAGTTTGATGATATTGATGATGCTTGTTATAGATCTGAAAATTTAGCTATCCTCAAATATTGCTATGAGAATTATGAATACAATTATGAAATTAATGCACTTATTAAGAAAGTCTCTGCTGTCCAAGAAGAGACTAATATTTTGCAGGAATCTATGGAAGAATAAGTTGATGACACTATGAGCTCATTGGATGAAAAAGATGAGGAAGAGAGCGAAGAACAAAAGGAGGAAGAGAGGATTGATCACCCGTGCCCACCTTCTAATGAGAGTAACTCTTCAACTCATACATTGTTTAATTCCCCTTCGTGCTTACCGAAGGATGATTGCTATGATGACTGTTATGACCCTATTGATTCTCTTGAAATATCCCTTTTTGATGGTGCTTGCTATGCTTGTGGCCAAGATGCCAATATGAATTATGCTTATGGAGATGAACTTGCTACAGTTCCTTATGTTAAACATGAAATTGTTGCTATTGCACCCACGCATGATAGTCCTATTATCTTTTTGAATTCTCCCGACTACACTATAACGGAGAAGTTTGCACTTATTAAGGATTATATTGATGGGTTGCCTTTTACCGTTGCACATGATGATTTTAATGAATATAATATGCATGTGCTTGCTGCTCCTACTTGCAATTATTATGAGAGAGGAACTATATCTCCACCTCTCTATGCTTCCCACGTGATAAAATTGCAAGAAACTGTTTATACTATGCATTGGCCTTTACTAGGTGTGCATGAATTGTTCTTTTATGACATGCCGATGCATAGGAAGAGAGTTAGACTTCTTCATTGCTTGATATATGTTGCTTTGTGCTCACTACTAAATTACAAATCATTGTTAATTAAAATTGGCTTTGATATACCTTGGGATCCGGGTGGATTCACTACTTGAGCACTATATGCCTAGCTTAATGGCTTTAAAGAAAGCGCTGCCAGGGAGACAACCCGGAAGTTTTAGAGAGTCATTTATTTCTGTTGAGTGCTTTCATATAGTTTAAAAACAACAAAAATAAAGAGGGGGACCCAAAACTTTTCAAAAAGGAAAGTGAAAGTGAGAAAGACAAGCACTGTTGAAGTGAGAGAGCTCCTTGAACTTTGTTCATGCTCACGGCAACTTTGTGAATCTTGATTACAGAAACTTTTCAATAAAAATAATTATCCCCTTATACAATTCCATTGTATTATAAAAATAATGTGCAAACGTTTGCCTTTAGGATGTTTACATTTGCTTGATGGTTTGTACGGTGCAGGACAAAAACTTTGGCTGTAGTGCGCGATTTTACATTTTTAGGTGGAACGTCAAATGGTTCTGATTCTTTTTGCAATGTATTCCTATACAAATTGTTTATTTTTCCTAATTTTGGTAAGATTTTTTAAAGTATCAGAAGTATGGTGAATGTTCAGATTGCTACAGACTTTTCTGTTTTAGACAGATTCTGTTTTTGATGCATAGTTTGCTTGTTTTTTGAAACTGTCAATTCATATCAGTGGATTAAGCCATGAAAAAGTTATATTATAGTAGAAACAATGCAAAAACAAAATATGAATTGGTTTGCAACAGTACTTAGAGTAGTGATTTGCTTTATTATACTAACGGATCTTACCGAGTTTTCTGTTGAAGTTTTGTGTGGATGAAGTGTTCGATGATTGAGAAGGTCTCGATGTGAGAAGAAGGAAGAGAGGCAAGAGCTAAAGCTTGGGGATGCCCGAGGCAGCCCAAGTAAATATTCAAGGAGACTCAAGCGTCTAAGCTTGGGGATGCTGGGGAGGCATCCCCTCTTTCTTCAACAAGTATCGGTATGTTTTCGGATTCATTTCATTCATGCGATATGTGCAATCTTGGAGCGTCTTTTGCATTTAGTTTTCATTTTTCTTTTATGCACCATGCTGGTATGAGATAGTCCTTAGTTGATTTTTAGAATGCTCTTTGCACTTCACTTATATCTTTTGAGTATGGCTTTATAGAATGCTTCATGTGCTTCACTTATATCATTTGAAGTTTGGATTGCATGTTTCTCTTTACATAGACAACCGCCATTTGTAGAATGCTCTTTTGCTTCACTTATATTTGTTAGAGCGTGGGCATATCTTTTGTAGAAAGAATTGAACTCTCTTGCTTCACTTATATCTATTTAGAGAGATGACAGGAACTGGTCATTCACATGGTTAGTCATAAAATCCTACATAAACTTGTAGATCACTGAATATGATGTGTTTGATTCCTTGCAATAGTTTTGCGATATAAAGATGGTGATATTAGAGTCATGCTAGTGGGTAGTTGTGGATTTTATAAATACTTGTGTTGACGATTGTGATTCCCGTAGCATGCACGTATGGTGAACCGTTATGTAATGAAGTCGGAGCATGATTTATTTATTGATTGTCTTCCTTATGAGTGGCGGTCGGGGACGAGCGATGGTCTTTTCCTACCAATCTATCCCCCTAGGAGCATGCGCACAGTACTTTGTTTTGATGACTAATAGATTTTTGCAATAAGTATGTGAGTTCTTTATGACTAATGTTGAGTCCATGGATTATACGCACTCTCACCCTTCCACCATTGCTAGCCTCTCTAGTATCGCGCAACTTTCGCCGGTACCATAAACCCACCATATACCTTCCTCAAAACAGCCACCATACCTACCTATCATGGCATTTCCATAGCCATTCCGAGATATATTGCCATGCAACTTCCATCATCATCATATACATGACTTGAGCATTCATTGTCATATTGCTTTGCATGATCGTAAGATAGCTAGCATGATGTTTTCATGGCTTGTCCGTTTTTTGATGTCATTGCTATGCTAGATCATTGCACATCTCGGTACACCGCCGGAGGCATTCATATAGGGTCATATCTTTGTTCTAGATATCGAGTTGTAATATTGAGTTGTAAGTAAATAAAAGTGTGATGATCATCATTGTTAGAGCATTGCCCCAGTGAGGAAAGGATGATGGAGACTATGATTCCCCCATAAGTCGGGATGAGACTCCGGAATTTACAAAAAAAGAGAGGCCAAAGAAGCCCAAATAAAAAAAGAGGCCAAAGAAGCCCACCAAAATAATAATAATAATAAAATAAAAATAAAAATAAAAAATGAGAGAAAAAGAGAGAAGGGGCAGTGCTACTATCCTTTTTCCACACTTGTGCTTCAAAGTAGCACCGTGTTCTTCATATAGAGAGTCTCTTGAGTTATCACTTTCATATACTAGTGGGAATTTTCATTATAGAACTTGGCTTGTATATTCCGATGATGGGCTTCCTCAAATGCCCGAGGTCTTCATGAGCAAGCAAGTTGGATGCACACCCACTTAGTTTCAGTTGGAGCTTTCATACACTTATAGCTCTAGTACATCCGTTGCATGGCAATCCTTACTCACTCACATTGATATCTATTGATGGGCATCTCCATAGCCCGTTGATACGCCTAGTTGATATGAGACTATCTTCTCCTTTTTGTCTCCTCCACCATCATATTCTATTCCACCTATAGTGCTATGTCCATGGCTCACGCTCATGTATTGCGTGAAAGTTGAAAAGGTTTGAGAACGTCAAAAGTATGAAACAATTGCTTGGCTTGTCATCGGGGTTGTGCATGATTTAGTATTTTGTGTGGTGAAGATGGAGCATAGCCAGACTATATGATTTTGTAGGGATAACTTTCTTTGGCCATGTTATTTTGAAAATACATGATTGCTTTATTAGTATGCTTGAAGTATTATTGTCTCAATGTCAAAGGATGGACTATTGCTTTGAATCACTCGTGTCTTAATATTCATGCCATGATTAGACATATGATCAAGATTATGCTAGGTAGCATTCCACATCAAAAATTATCTTTTTTTTCATTTACCTACTCGAGGACGAGCAAGAATTAAGCTTGGGGATGCTGATACGTCTCCGTCGTATCTATAATTTTTGATTGTTCCATGCCAATATTATTCAACTTTCATATACTTTTTGGCAACTTTTTATATTATTTTTGGGACTAACATATTGATCCAGTGCCCAGTGCCAGTTCCTGTCTGTTGCATGTTTTTGGTTTCGCAGAATATCCATATCAAACGGAGTCCAAACAGGATAAAAACGGACGGAGCTTATTTTTGGAAAATATGGAAAATTCGGAAGGAAAATCAACGTGAACCAGTGCCCGAGGTGGTCACAAGGCAGGGGGGCGCCCCCCCCCCCTTAGGGCGCGCCCCTACCCTCGTGAGCCCACCGTAAGGCGGTTGATGCCCTTCTTTTGCTGCAAGAAAGCTAATTTTCGGGAAAAAATCACGGCAAAGGTTTCAGGCCAATCGGAGTTACGGATCTCCATATATACACGAAACGGTGAAACAGAGCCAGAACAGAACGCAGAACCAGGGAGAAACAGAGAGATAGATCCAATCTCGGAGGGGCTCTCGCCTCTCCCATGCCATGGAGGCCAAGGACCAGAGGGGAAACCCTTCTCCCATCTAGGGAGGAGGTCAAGGAAGAAGAGGAATAAGGGGGCCCCTCTCCCCCTCTCCTCTGATGGCGCCGGAACGCTGCCGTGGCCATCATCATCATCACCGCGATCTTCACCAACACCTCCGCCATCTTCACCAACATCTCCATCACCTTCCCCCCTCTATCTACAGCGGTCCACTCTCCCACAACCCGCTGTACCCTCTACTTGAACATGGTGCTTTATGCTTCATATTATTATCCAATGATGTGTTGTCATCCTATGATGTCTGAGTAGATTTTCGTTGTCCTATCAGTGGTTGATGAATTGCTATGATTGATTTAATTTTCTTGTGGTTATGTTGCTGTCCTTTGGTGCCCATCATATGAGCGCGCGCGTGGATCACACCATAGGGTTAGTTGTATGTTGATAGGACTATGTATTGGAGGGCAAGAGTGACAGAAGCTTCAACCTAGCATAGAAATTGATGCATACAGGATTGAAGGGGGACCAATATATCTTAATGCTATGGTTGGGTTTTACCTTAATGAACATTAGTAGTTGCGGATGCTTGCTAATAGTTCCAATCATAAGTGCATAGAATTCCAAGTAAGGGATGACATGCTAGCAGTGGCCTCTCCCACATAATACTTGCTATCGGTCTAGTAAAGTAGTCAATTGCTTAAGGGACAATTTTGCAACTCCTACCACCACTTTTCCACACTCGCTATATTTACTTTATTGTTTCTTAACCTAAACAACCCCTACTTTTTATTCACGTACTCTTTATTATCTTGCAAATCTATCCAACAACACATAAAAAGGACTTCTAGTTTCATACTTGTTCTAGGTAAAGCGAACGTCAAGCGTGCGTAGAGTTGTATCGGTGGTCGATAGAACTTGAGGGAATATTTGTTCTACCTTTAGCTCCTCGTTGGGTTCGACACTCTTACTTATCGAAAACTGTTGCGATCCCCTATACTTGTGGGTTATCATGGGTGCCCCGTCCCCCGTATATAAAGGAGAGAGGAGGGGAGGGCCGGTCGGCCCCTAGGGCGCGCCCCAAGAGGGGAATCCTACTCCTAGTAGGAGTAGGTTCCCCTCTTTCCTAGTCCAACTAGGAGAAGAAGGAGAGGACGAGGGAGAGGGAAAGAGGGTCCGCGCCCCCTCCCCTTGTCCTATTAGGACTCCCCTTGGGGGGGGGGGCGCCACCTCCTAACTGCGGCCCTCTCTCTCCCCTAAGGCCCGCTAAGGCCCATAACTTCCCGGGGGGGGGGGGGGGTTCCGATAACCCTCCGGCACTCCGGTTTTATCTGAAACTATCAGGAACACTTCCGATGTTCGAATAACATGGTCTAATATATCAATCTTTATGTCTCGACCATTTCGAGACTCCTCGTCATGTCTGTAATCACATCTGGGACTCCGAACAACCTTCGGTACATCAAATCACATAACTCACAATACATATCGTCATCGGACGTTAAGCGTGCAGACCCTACGGGTTTTAGAACTATGTAGACAAGACCGAGACACATCTCCGGTCAATAACCAATAGCGGAACATGGATTCTCATATTGGTTCCTACATATTCTACGCAGATCTTTATCGGTCAAACCGCATAACAACATACGTTGTTCCCTTTGTCATCGGTATGTTACTTGCCCGAGATTCGATCGTTGGTATCATCATACCTAGTTCTATCTCATCACCGACAAGTCTCTTTACTCATTCTGTAATGCATCATCCCATGACTAACTCATTGGTCACATTGCTTACAAGGCTCATAGTGATGTGCATTATTGAGAGGGCCCAGAGATACCTCTCCGATACACGGAGTGACAAAATCTCAATCTATGCCAACTCAACAAACACCATCGGAGACACCTATAGAGCATTTTTATAATCACCCAGTTACGTTGTGACGTTTGATAGCACACAAAGTGTTCCTCCGGTATTCGGGGGTTGCATAATCTCATAGTCATAGGAACATGTATAAGTCATGAAGAAAGCAATAGCAATAAACTAAATGATCATAGTGCTAAGCTAACGGATGGGTCTTGTCCATCACATCATTCTCTAATGATGTGATCCCATTCATCAAATGACAACACATGTCCATGGCTAGGAAACTTAACCATCTTTGATTAACGAGCTAGTCAAGTAGAGGCATACCAGGGACACTCTATTTGTCTATGTATTCACACATGTACTAAGTTTCTGGTTAATACAATTTTAGCATGAATAATAAACATTTATCATGATCTAAGGAAATATAAATAATAACTTTATTATTGTCTCTAGGGCATATTTCCTTCAGTCTCCCACTTGCACTAGAGTCAATAATCTAGTTCGCATCGCCATGAGATTTAACACCAATAGTTCACATCACCATGTGATTAGTTCACATCATCATGTGACTAATACCCAAAAGGTTTTACTAGATTCAATAATCTAGTTCACATCGCCATGTGATTAACACACAAAGAGTACTAAGGTGTGATCATGTTTTGCTTGTGAGAGACGTTTAGTCAACGGGTCTGCCACATTCAGATCCGTATGTATTTTGCAGATTTCTATGTCTACAATGCTCTGCACGGAGCTACTCTAGCTAATTGCTCCCACTTTCAATATGTATCCAGATTGTGACTTAGAGTCATCTAGATCAGTATCAAAGCTTGCATCGACGTAACTCTTTACGGCGAACTGATGTGTGAGTAGTTTACCTCAGACCTTCGGGTCCATAGTTATTAGCTAGATGGCTTCTTCTCTCTCGTCGAATCTCAATACAATGTTCTCCTCGATCTTCTTGGAGATCTATTTGATCTAACTCTTTTTGCGCTGTGTTTGTCGAGATCCGATGAATTGTGGGTTTATGATCAAGTTTATCTATGAACAATATTTGATTCTTCTCTGAAATCTTTTATGTATGATTGGTTATCTTTGCAAGTCTCTTCGAATTATCAGTTTGGTTTGGCCTACTAGATTGATCTTTCTTGCAATGGGAGAAGTGCTTAGCTTTGGGTTCAATCTTGCGGTGTCCTTTCCCAGTGACAGCAAGGGCAGCAAGGCACGTATTGTATTGTTTCCATCGAGGATAAAAAGATGGGGTTTATGTCATATTGCTTGAGTTTATCCCTCTACATCATGTCATCTTTCCTAATGCATTACTCTGTTCTTATGAACTTAATACTCTAGATGCATGTTGGATAGCGGTCAATGTGTGGAGTAATAGTAGTAGATGCAGAATTGTCTCGGTCTACTTGTCACGGACGTGATGCCTATATATATGGTCATGCCTAGATATTCTCATAATTATTCACTATTCTATCGATTGCTCGACAGTAATTTGTTCACCCACCGTAATACTTATGCTATCTTAAGAGAAGCCACTAGTGAAACCAATGGTCCCCGGGTCTATTCTCTATTATATTAATCTTCCGTCAACAAGTTATTTCTAGCGTCATTTATTTCGCAATCTTTACTTTCAATCTATATCATAAAAATAACAAAAATATTTATCTTATTATTATTATCTCTATCAGATCTCACTGTCGTAAGTGACCGTGAAGGGATTGACAACCCCTTTATCGCATTGGTTGCGAGGTTCTTATCTGTTTGTGTAGGTACGAGGGACTTGCGTGTAGTCTCCTACTAGATTGATACCTTGGTTCTCAAAAACCGAGGGAAATATTTGCTACATCACCCTTTCCTCTTCAAGGGAAAACCAACGCAGTGCTCAAGAGGTAGCAAGAAGGATTTCTGGCGCCGTTGCCGGGGAGATCTACCACAAGTCAAGACATACCATGTACCCATCACAAACTCTTATCCCTCGCATTACATTATTTGCATTTGCCTCTCGTTTTCCTCTCCCCCACTTCACCCTTGCCATTTTGTTCACCCTCTTTCTTCCGTTCCCCTTCTCTTTTCTAGTTCGTCTCTTTTCGCTTGCTTCTTGTGTGCTTGTGTGTTGGATTGCTTGTCACGATGGCTCAATATAATACTAAATTGTGTGACTTTTGTAATACCAACAATAATCATTTTATTAGTACTCCGATTGCTCCTCTTACCGATGTTGAATCTTGTGAAATTAATGTTGCTTTGCCGAATCTTGTTATGAAACATCCGTTTTCCGGCCTTCCTAGTGAAGATGCCGCTACCCATCTGAACAACTTTGTTGATTTGTGTGATATGCAAAAGAAGAAAGATGTGGATAATGATATTGTTAAACTGAAGCTATTTCCGTTTTCACTTAGAGATCATGCTAAAACTTGGTTTGCTTCTTTGCCTAAAAATAGTATTGATTCATGGAATAAGTGCAAAGATGCTTTTATCTCTAAGTATTTTCCTCCCGCTAAGATCGTCTCTCTTAGGAACGATATTATGAATTTTAAGCAACTTGATCATGAACATGTTGCACAAGCTTGGGATGGAATGAAATTAATGATCCGTAATTGCCCTACACATGGTTTGTATTTATGGATGATCATACAAAAAAATTATGCTGGATTGAATTTTGCTTCTAGAAATCTTTTAGATTCGGCCGCGGGAGGCACTTTTATGGAAATCACTTTAGGAGAAGCTACTAAACTCCTAGATAATATTATGGTTAATTATTATCAATGGCACAGTGAAAGATCTACTAGTAAAAAGGTGCATGCAATAGAAGAAATCAATGTTTTGAGTGGAAAGATGGATGAACTTATGAAATTGTTTGCTAATAAGAGTGTTTCTTCTGATCCTAATGACATGCCTTTGTCTACTTTGATTGAGAATAATAATGAAACTATGGATGCGAATTTTGTTGGTAGGAACAATTTTGGTAATAACGCGTATAGAGGTAATTTTACTCCTAGGACGTTTCCTAGTAATTCCTCTAATAATTATGGTAATTCCTACAACAATTCTTATGTAAGTTATAATAAGATTCCCTCTAATTTTGAATCAAATATTAAAGAATTTATTAGTTTGTAAAAGAGTTTCAATGTTTTGATTAAATAAAAATTGTCTAAGATTGATGAGTTGGCTAGGAACGTGGATAGAATTTCTCTTGATGTTGATTCTTTGAAACTTAGATCTATTCCACCTAAGCATGATATCAATGAGTCTCTCAAAGCTATGATAATTTCCATTGATGAGTGCAAAGAAAGAACCGCTAGGATGCGTGCTAAAAAAGATTGCTTTGTGAAAGCGTGGTCTTCTAGTTTTGATGATAATAAGGATGAAGATCTAAAAGTGATTGATATGTCTCCTATTAAATCTTTGTTTTGCAATATGAATCTTGATAATGATGGGACTGGATATGAGTCAACTTTAGTTAAAAGACGTCCCAATGATTCGGAGTTTTTAGATCTTGATGCAAAAATTGGTAAAAATGGGATTGATGAGGTCAAAACTTTACATAGCAGTGAACCCGCTATTTTGGATTTCAAGGAATTTAATTTTGATAATTGTTCTTTAATAGATTGTATTTCCTTGTTGCAATCCGTGCTAAATTCCCTGCATGCTTATAATCAAAGTAAAACTTTTACTAAACATATCGTTGATGCTTTAATGCAATCTTATGAAGAAAAGCTTGAATTGGAAGTTTCTATCCCTAGAAAATTTTATGATGAGTGGGAACCAACTATTAAAATTAAAATTAAATATCGTGAATGCTATGCTTTATGTGATTTTGGTGCTAGTGTTTCCACGATTCCAAAAACTTTGTGTGATGTGTTAGGTTTCCATGAATTTGATGATTGTTCTTTAAATTTGCATCTTGCGGATTCCACTATTAAGAAACCTATGGGAAGAATTAATAATTTTCTTATTGTTGCAAATAGGAATTATGTGCCCATAGATTTCATTGTTCTTGATATTGATTGCAATCCTACATGTCGCATTATTCTTGGTAGACCTTTCCTTAGAACGATTGGTGCAATGATTAATATGAAAGAAGGAGACATTAGATTCCAATTTCCGTTAAGGAAAGGCATGGAACACTTTCCTAGAAATAAAATTAAATTACCTTATGAATCTATTATGAGAGCCACTTATGGATTGCATACCAAAGATGATAATACATAGATCTATCCATGCTTTTATGCCTAGCTAGGGGCGTTAAACGATGGCGCTTGTTGGGAGGCAACCCAATTTTATTTTTGTTCCTTGCTTTTTGGTCCTGTTTAGTAATAAATAATTCATCTAGACTCTGTTTAGATGTGTTTCTATGCTTTTAATTAGTGTTTGTGCCAAGTAGAACCTTTGGGAAGACTTGGGGAAAGTTTTGGTAATCTTGCTGTAAAAAACAGAAACTCTAGCGCTCACTTTTGCTGCCATCTTTTACTGGAGAGTAAGATAAAGTTGATTCTTTTTGCAGATGATTAATAGATAAATTCCTCACGTCCAGAAATTATTTTAGAATTTTTTTGGTTACATAAGTATTCGAAACCTACAGATTACTACAGACCGTTCTGTTTTTGACAGATTCTGTTTTTCGCGTGTTGTTTGCTTATTTTGATGAATCTATGGCTAGTATCGGAGGTTATGAACCATAGAAAAGTTGGAATAAAGTAGGTTTAACAGAAAAAAAAGAATGAGTTCATTACAGTACCTTAAGTGGTGGTTTGTTTTCTTATACTAACGGAGCTCATGAGATTTTCTATTTAAGTTTTGTGTTGTGAAGTTTTCAAGTTTTGGGTAAAGATTTGATGGATTATGGAACAAGGAGTGGCAAGAGACTAAGCTTGGGGATTCCCAAGGCACCCCAAGGTAAAATTCAAGGACAACCAAAAGCCTAATCTTGGGGATGCCCCGGAAGGCATCCCCTCTTTCGTCTTCTTCTATCGGTAACTTTACTTGAGGCTATATTTTTATTAACCACATGATATGTGTTTTGATTGGAGTGTCTTGTATGATTTGAGTATTTGATTTTTAGTTTACCGCAATCATACTTGCTGTACACACCTTTTGGGAGAGGCACACATATGAATTGGAATTTATTAGAATACTCTATGTGCTTCACTTATATCTTTTGAGCTAGATAATTTTGCTCTAGTGCTTCACTTATATCTTTTAGAGCAAGGTGGTGGTTTTATTTTATAGAAATTATTGATCTCTCATGCTTCACTTATATTATTTGAGAGTCCTTTAAAACAGCATGGTAATTTGCCTTGGTTATGAAATTAGTCCTAATATGATAGGCATCCAAGATGGGTATAATAAAAACTATCATAAAAAGTGCATTGAATACTATGAGAAGTTTGATACTTGATGATTGTTTTGAGATATGAAGACGGTGATATTAGAGTTATGCTAGTTGAGTAGTTGTGAATTTGAGAAATACTTGTGTTGAAGTTTGTGATTCCCGTAGCATGCACGTATGGTGAACCGTTATGTGATGAAGTCGGAGCATGATTTATTTATTGATTGTCTTCCTTATGAGTGGCGGTCGGGGACGAGCGATGGTCTTTTCCTACCAATCTATCACCCTAGGAGCATGTGCGTAATACTTTGTTTCAATAACTAATAAATTTTTGCAATAAGTATGTGAGTTCTTTATGACTAATGTTGAGTCCATGGATTATATGCACTCTCGCCCTTCCACCATTGCTATCCTCTCTAGTACCGCGCAACTTTCGCCGGTACCTCAAACCCACCATATACCTTCCTCAAAACAGCCACCATACCTACCTATTAAGGCATTTCCATAGCCATTCCGAGATATATTGGCATGCAACTTTCCACCGTTCCGTTATTATGACACGCTTCATCATTGTCATATTGCTTTGCATGATCATGTAGTTGACATCGTATTTGTGGCAAAGCCACCATTCATAATTCTTTCATACATGTCACTCATGAGTCATTGCACATACCGGTACACCGCGGAGGCATTCACATAGAGTCATTTTTTGTTCTAAGAATGAGTTGTAATTT
Organism: Triticum monococcum; assembly: GCA_034509565.1. Classification (NCBI taxonomy): domain Eukaryota; kingdom Viridiplantae; phylum Streptophyta; class Magnoliopsida; order Poales; family Poaceae; genus Triticum; species Triticum monococcum. The sequence goes on from CM067842.1 coordinate 722,384,907, forward strand.
TTGAGTTGTAAGTAAATAAAGTGTGATGATCATCATTATTAGAGCATTGTCCCATGTGAGGAAAGGATGATGGAGACTATGATTCCCCCACAAGTCGGGATGAGACTCCAGACGAAAAATAAAATAAAAATGAAAAATAAGAGAAAAAGAGAGAAGGGACAATGTTACTATCCTTTTACCACACTTGTGCTTCAAAGTAGCACCATGATTTTCATGATAGAGAGTCTCCTATGTTGTCACTTTCATATACTAGTGGGAATTTTACATTATAGAACTTGGCTTGTATATTCCAATGACGGGATTCCTCAAAATGCCCTAGGTCTTCGTGAGCAAGCGAGTTGGATGCGCACCCACTTAGTTTCTTTTTGAGCTTTCATACACTTATAGCTCTAGTGCATCCGTTGCATGGCAATCCCTACTCACTCACATTGATATCTATTGATGGGCATATCCATGGCCCATTGATGTTGGGGAACGTAGTAATTTCAAAAAAATTCCTACGCACACGCAAGATCATGGTGATGCATAGCAACGAGGGGGAGAGTCTGATCTACGTACCCTTGTAGATCGCAATAGAAGCGTTGACACAACGTAGAGGAAGTAGTCGTACGTCTTCTTCCCGATCCGACCGATCCAAGCACCGTTACTCCGGCACCTCCGAGTTCTTAGCACACGTACAGCTCGATGACGATCCCCGGGCTCCGATCCAGCAAAGCTTCGGGGAGGAGTTCCGTCAGCACGACGGCGTGGTGACGATCTTGATGTTCTACCGACGCAGGGCTTCGCCTAAGCACTACAACGATATGATCGAGGTGGAATATGGTGGCAGGGGGCACCGCACACGGCTAAGGAACGATCTCAAGGATCAACTTATGTATCTATGGGGTGCCCCCTGCCCTAGTATATAAAGGAGTGGAGGAGGGGAGGGCCGGCCCTCTCTATGGGGCGCCCTAGGGGAGTCCTACTCCCACCGGGAGTAGGATTCCCCCTTTCCTAGTCCAACTAGGAGTCCTTCCATGTATTAGGAGTAGGAGACAAGGAAGAGGAAAAGAGAAGGGAAGGAAGGAGGGGGCGTAGCCCCTCCCCCTAGTCCAATTCGGACTAGGCCTTGGGGGGCGCGCGGCCTGCCCTAGGCAGCCCCTCTCTCTTTCCCGTATAGCCCAATAAGGCCCAATACTTCTCCCCCGTATTCCCGTAACTCCCCGGTACCTCCGAAAATACCCGAATCACTCGGAACCTTTCCGATGTCCGAATATAGTCGTCCAATATATCGATCTTTACGTCTCGACCATTTCGAGACTCCTCGTCATGTCCCCGATCTCATCCGGGACTCCGAACTCCTTCGGTACATCAAAACTCAAAAACTCATAATATAACTGTCATCGAAACCTTAAGCGTGCGGACCCTACGGTTCGAGAACAATGTAGACATGACCGAGACACGTCTCCGGTCAATAACCAATAGCGGGACCTGGATGCCATATTGGCTCCTACATATTCTACGAAGATCTTTTATCGGTCAGACCGCATAACAACATACGTTGTTCCCTTTGTCATCGGTATGTTACTTGCCCGAGATTCGATCGTCGGTATCAAATACCTAGTTCAATCTCGTTACCGGCAAGTCTCTTTACTCGTTCCGTAATACATCATCCTGCAACTAACTTATTAGTTGCAATGCTTGCAAGGCTTATGTGATGTGCATTACCGAGAGGGCCCAGAGATACCTCTCCGACAATCGGAGTGACAAATCCTAATCTCGAAATACGCCAACCCAACATCTACCTTTGGAGACACCTGTAGAGCTCCTTTATAATCACCCAGTTACGTTGTGACGTTTGGTAGCACACAAAGTGTTCCTCCGGTAAATGGGAGTTGCATAATCTCATAGTCATAGGAACATGTATAAGTCATGAAGAAAGCAATAGCAACATACTAAACGATCGGGTGCTAAGCTAATGGAATGGGTCATGTCAATCAGATCATTCAACTAATGATGTGACCTCGTTAATCAAATAACAACTCTTTGTCTATGGTTAGGAAACATAACCATCTTTGATTAACGAGCTAGTCAAGTAGAGGCATACTAGTGACACTCTGTTTGTCTATGTATTCACACATGTATTATGTTTCCGGTTAATACAATTCTAGCATGAATAATAAACATTTATCATGATATAAGGAAATAAATAATAACTTTATTATTGCCTCTAGGGCATATTTCCTTCAGTCTCCCACTTGCACTAGAGTCAATAATCTAGATCACATCTCCATGTGATTAACATCGATAGTTCACATCATCATGTGATTAACACCCATAGTTCACATCGCCATGTGACCAACACCCAAAAGGTTTACTAGATTCGGTAATCTAGTTCACATCGTTATGTGATTAACACCCAAAGAGTACTAAAGTGTGATCATGTTTTGCTTGTGAGAGAATTTTAGTCAACGGGTCTGCCACATTTAGATCCACATGTATTTTGCAAATTTCTATGTCAACAATGCTCTGCATGGAGCTACTTTAGCTAATTGCTCCCACTTTCAATATGTATCTAGACCGAGACTTAGAGTTATCTAGATTAGTGTCAAAACTTGCATCGGCGTAACCCTTTACGACGAACCCTTTTGTCATGTCCATAATCGAGAAACATATCCTTATTTCACTAAGGATAATTCTGACCGTTGTCCAGTGATCTACTCCTAGATCACTATTGTACTCCCTTGCCAAATCAGTGCAGGGTATACAATAGATCTGGTACACAGCATGACATACTTTATAGAACCTATGGCCAAGGAATAGGGAATGACTTTCATTCTCTTTCTATCTTCTGCCGTGGTCGGGCTTTGAGTCTTACTCAACTTCACACCTTGTAATACAGGCAAGAACTCTTTCTTTGACTGCTCCATTTTGAACTACTTCAAAATCTTGTTAAGGTATGTACTCATTGAAAAAACTTATCAAGCGTCTTGATCTATCTCTATAGATCTTGAAGCTCAATATGTAAGCAGCTTCACCGAAGTCTTTCTTTGAAAAACTCCTTTAAAACACTCCTTTATGCTTTACAGAATAATTCTACATTATTTTCGATCAACAATATGTCATTCACATATACTTATCAGAAATGATGTAGTGCTCTCACTCACTTTCTTGTAAATACAGACTTCACCGCAAGTCTGTATAAAACTATATGCTTTGATCAACTTATCAAAGCGTGTATTCCAACTCCGAGATGCTTGCACCAGTCCATAGATGAATCGCTGGAGCTTGCATATTTTGTTAGCACCTTTAGGATTGACAAAACCTACTGGTTGCATCATATACAACTCTTCTTTAAGAAATCCATTAAGGAATGCAGTTTTGTTTATCCATTTGCCAGATTTCATAAAATGCGGCAATTGCTAACATGATTCGGACAGACTTAAGCATAGATACGAGTGAGAAACTCTCATCGTAGTCAACACTTTGAACTTGCCGAAAACCTTTTGCGACAATTCTAGCTTTGTAGATAGTAACACTACTATCAACGTCCGTCTTCCTCTTGAAGATCCATTTATTTCTATGGCTTGCCGATCATCGGGCAAATTCATCAAAGTCCATACTTTGTTCTCATACATGGATCATATCTCAGATTTCATGGCCTCAAACCATTTCGCGGAATCTGGGCTCATCATCGCTTCCTCATAGTTCGCAAGTTCGTCATGGTCTAGTAACATGACTTCCAGAACAGGATTATCGTACCACTCTGGTGCGGATCTCACTCTGGTTTACCTACGAGATTCGGTAGTAACTTGATCTGGAGTTACATGATCATCATCATTAGCTTCCTCACTAATTGGTGTAGTAGTCACAAGAACAGATTTCTGTGATGAACTACTTTCCAATAAGGGAGAAGGTACAATTACCTTATCAAGTTTTCTACTTTCCTCCCACTCACTTCTTTCGAGAGAAACTCCTTCTCTAGAAAGGATCCATTCTTAGCAACGAATGTCTCGCTTTCGGATCTGTGATAGAAGGTGTACCCAACAGTCTCCTTTGGGTATCCTATGAAGACATATTTCTCCGATTTGAGTTTGAGCTTATCGAGATGAAACTTTTTCACATAAGCATCACAACTCCAAACTTTAAGAAACGACAGCTTAGGTTTCTTGCCAAACCATAGTTCACACGGTGTCGTCTCAACGGATTTAGATGGTGCCCTATTTAACGTGAATGCAGCTATCTCTAATGCATAACCCCAAAACGATAGTGGTAGATCGGTAAGAGACAACATAGATCGCACTATATCTAATAAAGTACGGTTATGACATTCAGACACACCATTACACTATGGTGTTCCATGTGGCGTGAGTAGTGAAACTATTTCACATTGTTTTTAACTGAAGGCCAAACTCGTAACTCAAATACTCTTCTCTACGATCAGATCATAGAAACTTTATTTTCTTGTTACGATGATTTTTCACTTCACTCTGAAATTCTTTGAACTTTTCAAATGTTTCAGACTTATGTTTCATCAAGTAGATATACTCATATCTGCTCAAATCATATGTGAAGATCAGAAAATAATGGATACTTGTCGCGAGCCTCAATATTCATCAGACCACATACATCAGTATGTACGATTTCCAACAAATCTGTTGCTCGCTCCATTGTTCCGAAGAACAGAGTTTTAGTCATCTTGCCCATGAGGCATGGTTCGCAAGCATCAACTGATTCATAATCAAGTGATTCAAAAAGCCCATCAGCATGGAGTTTCTTCATGCGCTTTACACCAATATGACCTAAACGGCAGTGCCACAAATAAGTTGCACTATCATTATTAACTTTGCATCTTTTGGTTTCAATATCATGAATATGTGTATCACTACGATCAAGATCCAATGAACTTGTTTCATTGGGTGTATGACCATCGAAGGTTTTATTCATGTAAACAGAACAACAATTATTCTCTGACTTTAATGAATAACCGTATTGCAATAAACATGATCAAATCATATTCATGCTCAACGCAAAAACCAAATAACACTTATTTAGGTTCAACACTAATCCCGAAATTATAGGGAGTGTGTGATGATGATCATATCAATCTTGGAACTACTTCCAACACACATCGTCACTTCACCCTTAACTAGTCTCTGTTTATTCTGCAACTCCTGTTTCTAGTTACTACTCTTAGCAACTGATCCAGTATCAAATACTGAGGGGTTGCTATAAACACTAGTAAAGTACACATCAATAACATGTATATCAAATATACTTTTGTTCACTTTGCCATCCTTCTTATCTGCCAATCACTTGGGGTAGTTCCGCTTCCAGTGACCAGTCCCTTTGCAGTAGAAGCACTTAGTCTCAGGTTTAGGATCAGACTTGGGCTTCTTCACTTGAGCAGCAACTTGCTTGCCGTTCTTCTTGAAGTTCCCCTTCTTCCCTTTGCCTTTTTCTTGAAACTAGTGGTCTTGTCAACCATCAACACTTGATGTTTTTCTTGATTTCTACCTTCATTGATTTCAGCATCACGAAGAGCTTGGGGTTTGTTTCCATTATCCCTTGCATATTATAGTTCATCACGAAGTTCTACTAACTTGATGATGGTGACTAGAGAATTTTGTCAATCACTATCTTATCTGGAAGATTAACTCCCACTTGATTCAAGCGATTGTAGTACCCAGACAATTTGAGCACATGCTCACTAGTTGAGCGATTCTCCTCCATCTTTTAGCTATAGAACTTGTTGGAGACTTCATATCTCTCAACTCGGGTATTTTCTTGAAATATTATCTTCAACTCCTGGAACATCTCATATGGTCCATGACGTTCAAAACGTCTTTGAAGTCCCGATTCTAAGCCATTAAGCATGGTGCACTAAACTATCAAGTAGTCATCATATTGAGCTAGCCAAACGTTCATAACGTCTACATTTGCTCCCGCAATAGGTCTGTCACCTAGCAGTGCATCAAGGACATAATTCTTCTGTGCAGCAATGAGGATAAACCTCAGATCACAGATCCAATCCGCATCATTGCTACTAATATCTTTCAACACAATTTTCTCTAGGAACATATCAAAATAAACACATGGAAGCAACAACGCGAGCTATTGATCTACAACATAATTTGCAAAATACTACCAGGACTAAGTTCATGATAAATTTAAGTTCAATTAATCAAATTACTTAAAGAACTCCCACTTAGATAGACATCCCTCTAATCCTCTAAGTGATCACGTGATCCATATCAACTAAACCATGTCCGATCATCACGTGAGATGGAGTAGTTTCAATGGTGAACATCACTATGTTGATCATATCTACTATATGATTCAGGCTCGACCTTTCGGTCTCCGTGTTCCGAGGCCATATCTGTATATGCTTGGCTCGTCAAGTATAACCTGAGTATTCCGCGTGTGCAACTGTTTTGCACCCGTTGTATTTGAATGTAGAGCCTATCACACCCGATCATCACGTGGTGTCTCAGCATGAAGAACTTTCGCAACGGTGCATACTCAGGGAGAACACTTCTTGATAATTTAGTGAGAGAACATCTTATAATGCTATCGTCAATCAAAGCAAGATAAGATGCATAAAAAGATAAACATCACATGCAATCAATATAAGTGATATGATATGGCCATCATCATCTTGTGCTTGTGATCTCCATCTCCGAAGCACCGTCATGATCACCATCGTCACCGGAGCGACACCTTGATCTCCATCGTAGCATCGTTGTCGTCTCGCCAATCTTATGCTTCCACGACTATCACTACCGCTTAGTAATAAAGTAAAGCATTACATCGCGATTGCATTGCATACAATAAAGCGACAACCATATGGCTCCTGCCAGTTGCCGATAACTCGGTTACAAAACATGATCATCTCATACAATAAAATTTAGCATCGTGCCTTGACCATATCACATCACAACATGCCCTGCAAAAACAAGTTAGACGTCCTCTACTTTGTTGTTGCAAGTTTTACGTGGCTGCTACGGGCTTTAAGCAAGAACCAATCTCACCTACGCATCAAAACCACAACGATAGTTTGTCAAATAGACTCTGTTTTAACCTTCTCAAGGACCGGGCGTAGCCACACTCGGTTCAACTAAAGTTGGAGAGACAGTCGCCCGCAAGCCATCTATGTGCAAAGCACGTCGAGGGAACCGGTCTCGCGTAAGCGTACGCGTAATGTTGGTCCGGGTCGTCTCGTCCAACAATACCGCTAAACCAAAGTATGACATGGTGGTAGGCAGTATGACTTATATCGCCCACAACTCACTTGTGTTCTACTCGTGCATATAACATCAAACCATAAAACCTAGGCTCGGATGCCACTGTTGGGGAACGTAGTAATTTCAAAAAATTTCCTACGCACACGCAAGATCATGGTGATGCATAGCAACGAGGGGGAGAGTCTGATCTACGTACCCTTGTAGATCGCAGCGGAAGCATTGACACAGCGTAGAGGAAGTAGTCGTACGTCTTCTTCCCGATCCGACCGATCCAAGCACCGTTACTCCGGCACCTCCGAGTTCTTAGCACACGTACAGCTCGATGACGATCCCCGGGCTCCGATCCAGCAAAGCTTCGGGGAGGAGTTCCGTCAGCACGACGGCGTGGTGACGATCTTGATGTTCTACCGACGCAGGGCTTCGCCTAAGCACTACAACGATATGATCGAGGTGGAATATGGTGGCAGGGGGCACCGCACACGGCTAAGGAACGATCTTAAGGATCAACTTGTGTGTCTATGGGGTGCCCCCTGCCCCGTATATAAAGGAGTGGAGGAGGGGAGGGCCGGCCCTCTCTATGGCGCGCCCTAGGGGAGTCCTACTCCCACCGGGAGTAGGATTCCCCCTTTCCTAGTCCAACTAGGAGTCCTTCCATGTATTAGGAGTAGGAGACAAGGAAGAGGAAAAGAGAAGGGAAGGAAGGAGGGGGCGTAGCCCCTCCCCCTAGTCCAATTCGGACTAGGCCTTGGGGGGGCGCGCGGCCTGCCCTAGGCAGCCCCTCTCTCTTTCCCGTATAGCCCAATAAGGCCCAATACTTCTCCCCCGTATTCCCGTAACTCCCCGGTACCTCCGAAAATACCCGAATCACTCGGAACCTTTTCGATGTCCGAATATAGTCGTCCAATATATCGATCTTTACATCTCGACCATTTCGAGACTCCTCGTCATGTCCCCGATCTCATCCGGGACTCCGAACTCCTTCGGTACATCAAAACTCATAAACTCATAATATAACTGTCATCGAAACCTTAAGCGTGTGGACCCTACGGTTCGAGAACAATGTAGACATGACCGAGACACGTCTCCGTTCAATAACCAATAGCGGGACCTGGATGCCCATATTGGCTCCTACATATTCTACGAAGATCTTTTATCGGTCAGACCGCATAACAACATACATTGTTCCCTTTGTCATCGGTATGTTACTTGCCCGAGATTCGATCGTCGGTATCAAATACCTAGTTCAATCTCGTTACCGGCAAGTCTCTTTACTCATTCCGTAATACATCATCCCGCAACTAACTTATTAGTTGCAATGCTTGCAAGGCTTATGTGATGTGCATTACCGAGAGGGCCTAGAGATACCTCTCCAACAATCGGAGTGACAAATCCTAATCTCGAAATACGCCAACCCAACATCTACCTTTGGAGACACCTGTAGAGCTCCTTTATAATCACCCAGTTACGTTGTGACGTTTGGTAGCACACAAAGTGTTCCTCTGGTAAATGGGAGTTGCATAATCTCATAGTCATAGGAACATGTATAAGTCATGAAGAAAGCAATAGCAACATACTAAACGATCGGGTGCTAAGCTAAAGGAATGGGTCATGTCAATCAGATCATTCATCTAATGATGTGACCTCGTTAATCAAATAACAACTCTTTGTCTATGGTTAGGAAACATAACCATCTTTGATTAACGAGCTAGTCAACTAGAGGCATACTAGTGACACTCTGTTTGTCTATGTATTCACACATGTATTATGTTTCTGGTTAATACAATTCTAGCATGAATAATAAACATTTATCATGATATAAGGAAATAAATAATAACTTTATTATTGCCTCTAGGGCATATTTCCTTCAATTGATACGCCTAGTTGATGTGAGACTATCTTCTCCTTTTTGTCTTCTCCACAACCACCATTCTATTCCACCTATAGTACTATGTCCATGGCTCACGCTCATGTATTGCGTGAAGATTGAAAAAGTGTTAGAACATCAAAAGTATGAAACAGTTGCTTGGCTTATCATCGGGGTTGTCATGATTTAAATACTTTGGCTGGTGAAGATAGAGCATAGCCAGACTATATGATTTTGTAGGGATAACTTTCTTTTGCCATGTTATTTTGAGAAGACATGATTGCTTAGTTAGTATGCTTGAAGTATTATTATTTTTATGTCAATATTAAACTTTTGTCTTGAATCTTTAGGATCTGAACATTCATGTCACAATAAAGAAAATTACATTGAGAATTATGCTAGGTAGCATTCCACATCAAAAATTCTGTTTTTTATAATTTACCTACTCGAGGACGAGCATGAATTAAGCTTGGGGATGCTTGATACGTCTCCAACGTATCTATAATTTTTTATTGTTCCATGCTATTATATTATTTATTTTGGATGTTAATGGGATTATTTGTACACTTTTATATTATTTTTGGGACTAACCTACTAACCCAAGGCCCAGTGCAAATTGCTATTTGTTTTGCATATTTCAGTGTTTCGCAAAAAAGGAATATCACACGGAATCAAACGGAATAAAACCTTCGGGAGAGTTATTTTTGGAACAAACGTGATCCAGAGGACTTGGAGTGGACGTCAAGCAACCAACGAGGAGGCCACAAGGCAGGGGGCACGCCTACCCCCTGGGCGCGCCCTCCACCCTCGCGGGCCCCTTGTGGCTCCACCGACCTAGTTCTTCCTCCTATATATGTCCACATACCCCGAAAACATCCAGGAGCACCACGAAACCCTATTTCCACCGCCGCAACCTTCTGTACCCAAGAGATCCCATCTTGGGGCCTTTTCCGGAGCTCTGCCGGAGGGGGCATCAATCACGGAGGGCTTCTACATCAACACCATAGCCTCTCTGATGATGTGTGAGTAGTTTACCTCAGACCTTCGGGTCCATAGTTATTAGCTAGATGGCTTCTTCTCACTCTTTGGATCTCAATACAATGTTCTCCTTGATCTTCTTGGAGATCTATTTGATCTAACTCTTTTTGCGGTGTGTTTGTCGAGATCCGATGAATTGTGGGTTTATGATCAAGTTTATCTATGAACAATATTTGATTCTTCTCTGAAATCTTTTATGTATGATTGGTTATCTTTGCAAGTCTCTTTGAATTATCAGTTTGGTTTGGCCTACTAGATTGATCTTTCTTGCAATCAGAGAAGTGCTTAGCTTTGGGTTCAATCTTGCGGTGTCCTTTCCCAGTGACAGCAAGGGCAGCAAGGCACGTATTGTATTGTTGCCATCGAGGATAAAAAGATGGGGTTTATATCATATTTCTTGAGTTTATCCCTCTACATCATGTCATCTTGCCTAATGCATTACTCTGTTCTTATGAACTTAATACTCTAGATGCATGCTGGATAGCGGTCAATGTGTGGAGTAATAGTAGTAGATGCAGAATCGGTTCAGTCTACTTGTCGCGGACGTGATGCCTATATACATGATCATGCCTAGATATTCTCATAATTATTCACTATTATATCAATTGCTCGACAGTAATTTGTTCACCCACCATAATACTTATGCTATCTTGAGAGAAGCCACTAGTGAAACCTATGCCCCCGGGGTCTATTCTCTATTATATTAATCTTTCATCAACAAGTTATTTCTAGCGCCGTTTATTTTGCAATCTTTACTTTCAATCTATATCATAAAAATACCAAAAATATTTATGTTATTATTATCTCTATCAGATCTCACTCTCGTAAGTGTCCGTGAAGGGATTGACAACCCCTTTATCGCGTTGGTTGCGAGGTTCTTATTTGTTTGTGTAGGTAAGAGGGACTTGCGTGTAGTATCCTACTGGATTGATACCTTGGTTCTCAAAAACTGAGGGAAATACTTACGTTTCTTTGCTGCATCACCCTTTCCTCTTCAAGGGAAAACCAACGCAGTGCTCAAGAGGTAGCACCTATGACTAAGGCATAGGGAATGACTTTTCATTCTCTTTCTATTTTCTACCGTGGTCGGGTTTTGAGTCTTTACTCAACTTCACACCTTGCAACACAGGCAAGAACTCCTTCTTTGATTGTTCCATTTTGAACTACTTCAAAATCTTGTCAATGTATGTACTCATTGAAAATATATCAAGCGTCTTGATCTATGTCCATAGATCTTGATGCTCAATATGTAAGTAGCTTTACCGAGGTCTTTCTTTGAAAAACTCCTTTCAAACACTCCTTTATGCCTTCCAGAAAATTCTACATTATTTCCGATCAACAATATGTCATTCACATACACTTATCAGAAATGATGTAGTGCTCCCACTCACTTTCTTGTAAATACAGGCTTTACCGCAAGTCTGTATAAAACCATATGTTTTGATCACTTTATGAAAGCATATATTCCAGCTCTGAGATGCTTGCACCAGTCCATAGATGGATCACTGGAGCTTGCTCACTTTGTTAGCACATTTTAGGATCGACAAAACCTTTTGGTTGCATCATATACAACTCTTCTTTAAGAAATCCATTAAGGAATGCAGTTTTGACATCCATTTGCCAGATTTCATAAAATGCGGCAACTGCTAACATGATTCGGACAGACTTTTAAGCATCGCTACGAGTGAGAAAATCTCATCGTAGTCAACACCTTGAACTTGTCGAAAACATTTTGCGACAATTCGAGCTTTGTAGATAGTAACACTACTATCAGCGTCCGTCTTCCTCTTGAAGATCCATCTATTCTCAATGACTCACTGATCATTGGGCAAGTCAATCAAAGTCCATACTTTGTTCTCATACATGGATCCCATCTTAGATTTCATGGCTTCAAGCCATTTTGCAGAATCTGGGCTCATCATCGCTTCCTCATAGTTCGTAGGTTCATCATGGTCTAGTAACATGATTTCCAAAATAGGATTACCGTACCACTCTGGTGCGGACCATACTCTGGTTGACCTACGAGGTTCGGTAGTAACTTGGTCTGACGTTTCATGATCATCATCATTAGCTTCCTCACTAATTGGTGTAGGAATCACTGGAACTGATTTCTGTGATGAACTACTTTCCAATTTGGGAGAAGGTACAATTAAATCATCAAGTTCTACTGTCCTCCCACTTACTTCTTTCGAGAGAAACTCCTTCTCTAGAAAGGATCCATTCTTAGGAACAAAATATCTTGCCTTCGGGTCTGTGATAGAAGGTGTACCCAACTGTCTCCTTTGGGTATCCTATGAAGACACGTTTCTCCGACTTGGGTTCGAGCTTATCATGGCTGAAACTTTTTCACATAAGCATCGCAACCCCAAACTTTAAGAAACGATAGCTTAGGTTTCTTGCTAAACCACAATTCACATGGTGTCGTCTCAGCGGATTTAGATGGTGCCCTATTTAACGTGAATGCAGCTGTCAGTAATGCATAACCCCAAAACGATAGTGTTAAATCGGTAAGAAACATCATAAATTGCACTATATCCAATAAAGTACGGTTATGACGTTCGGACACACCATTATGCTGTGGTGTTCCAGGTGGCACAAATTTGTGAAATTATTCCACATTGTTTTAATTGAAGACCAAACTCGTAACTCAAATATTCGTCTCCATGGTCAGATCGTAGAAACTTTATTTTCTTATCACAATGATTTTCCACTTCACTCTGAAATTCTTTGAACTTTTCAAATGATTCAGACTTATATTTCATCAAGTAGATATACCCATATTTGCTCAAATCATCTGTGAAGGTCAGAAAATAACGATACCTGCCGCGAGCCTCAACACTCATCGGACCGCATACATCAGTATGTATTATTTCCAATAAGTTAGTTGCTCACTCCATTGTTCCAGAGAACGGAGTTTTAGTCATCTTGCCCATGAGGCATGGTTCGCAAGCATCAAGTGATTCCAAAAACCCATTAGCATGGAGTTTCTTCATGCGCTTTACACCAATATGACCTAAACGGCAGTGCCACAAATAAGTTGCAGTATCATTATTAACTTTGCATCTTTTGGCTTCAATATTATGAATATGTGTATCACTATGATTGAGATTCAATGAACCATTTATATTGAGTGTATGACGATAGAAGGTTTTATTCATGTAAATAGAACAACAATTATTCTTTGACATAAATTAATAACCGTATTGCAATAAACATGATCCAATCATATTCATGCTCAACGCAAACACCAAATAACATTTATTTTAGGTTCAACACTAATCTCAAAAGTATAGGGAGTGTGCGATGATGATCATATCAATCTTGGAACCACTTCCAACACACATTGTCACTTCACCCTTAACTAGTCTTTGTTCACTCTGCAACTCCCGTTTCGAGTTACTAATCTTAGCAACTGAACTAGTATCAAATATTGAGGGGTTGCTAAACAGTAGTAAAGTACACATCAATAACATGTATATCAAATATACCTTTGTTCACTTTGCCATCCTTCTTATCCACCAAATATCTAGGGCAGTTCCACTTCAAGTGAACATTTCCTTTGCAGTAGAAGCACTTAGTTCAGGCTTGGGTCTAGCTTTGGGCTTCTTCATGGGAGTGGCAACTTGCTTGCCATTCTTCTTGAAGTTCCTTTTCTTTCCCTTGTCCCTTTACTTGAAGCTAGTGGTCTTGTCAACCATCAACACGTAATGCTTTTTCTTGATTTCTACCTTCGCCGATTTCAGCATCACGAAGAGCTTTGGGAATCGTTTCCATTATCCCTTGCATATTATAGTTCATCACGAATTTCTAGTAACTTGGTGATAGTGACTAGAGAACTCTGTCAATCACTATCTTATCGGGAAGATTAACTCCCACTTGATTAGAGTGATTGTAGTACTCAGACATTCTGAGCACATGCTCACTCGTTGAGCTATTCTCCTCCATCTTGTAGGCAAAGTATTGTCAGAGGTCTCATACCTCTTGACACGGGCATGAGTATGAGATACCAATTTCAACTCTTGGAACATCTTATATGCTCCATGGTGTTCAAAATATTTTTGAAGTCCCGGTTCTAAGCCTAAAGCATGGTGCACTAAACTATCAAGTAGTCATCATACCGGGCTTGTCAAACGTTCATAACGTCTGCATCTGCTCCTGCAATAGGTCTGTCACCTAGCGGTGCATCAAGGACATAATTCTTCTGTGCAGCAATGAGGATAATCCTCAGATCACGGACCTAGTCCGCATAATTTCTACTATCATCTTTCAACATACTTTTTCTCTAGGCGTAGAGGAAGTAGTCGTACGTCTTCTTCCCGATCCGACCGATCCAAGCACCGTTACTCCGGCACCTCCGAGTTCTTAGCACACGTACAGCTCGATGACGATCCCCGGGCTCCGATCCAGCAAAGCTTCGGGGAGGAGTTCCGTCAGCACGACGGCGTGGTGACGATCTTGATGTTCTACCGACGCAGGGCTTCGCCTAAGCACTACAACGATATGATCGAGGTGGAATATGGTGGCAGGGGGCACCGCACACGGCTAAGGAACGATCTCAAGGATCAACTTGTGTGTCTATGGGGTGCCCCCTGCCCCGTATATAAAGGAGTTCAATCTCGTTACCGGCAAGTCTCTTTACTCATTCCGTAATACATCATCCCGCAACTAAATTATTAGTTGCAATGCTTGCAAGGCTTATGTGATGTGCATTACCGAGAGGGCCCAGAGATACCTCTCCAACAATCGGAGTGACAAATCCTAATCTCGAAATACGCCAACCCAACATCTACCTTTGGAGACACCTGTAGAGCTCCTTTATAATCACCCAGTTACGTTGTGACGTTTGGTAGCACACAAAGTGTTCCTCTGGTAAATGGGAGTTGCATAATCTCATAGTCATAGGAACATGTATAAGTCATGAAGAAAGCAATAGCAACATACTAAACGATCGGGTGCTAAGCTAAAGGAATGGGTCATGTCAATCAGATCATTCATCTAATGATGTGACCTCGTTAATCAAATAACAACTCTTTGTCTATGGTTAGGAAACATAACCATCTTTGATTAACGAGCTAGTCAAGTAGAGGCATACTAGTGACACTCTGTTTGTCTATGTATTCACACATGTATTATGTTTCTGGTTAATACAATTCTAGCATGAATAATAAACATTTATCATGATATAAGGAAATAAATAATAACTTTATTATTGCCTCTAGGGCATATTTCCTTCAATTGATACGCCTAGTTGATGTGAGACTATCTTCTCCTTTTTGTCTTCTCCACAACCACCATTCTATTCCACCTATAGTACTATGTCCATGGCTCACGCTCATGTATTGCGTGAAGATTGAAAAAGTTTTAGAACATCAAAAGTATGAAACAGTTGCTTGGCTTATCATCGGGGTTGTCATGATTTAAATACTTTGGCTGGTGAAGATAGAGCATAGCCAGACTATATGATTTTGTAGGGATAACTTTCTTTTGCCATGTTATTTTGAGAAGACATGATTGCTTAGTTAGTATGCTTGAAGTATTATTATTTTTATGTCAATATTAAACTTTTGTCTTGAATCTTTAGGATCTGAACATTCATGTCACAATAAAGAAAATTACATTGAGAATTATGCTAGGTAGCATTCCACATCAAAAATTCTGTTTTTTATAATTTACCTACTCGAGGACGAGCATGAATTAAGCTTGGGGATGCTTGATACGTCTCCAACGTATCTATAATTTTTTATTGTTCCATGCTATTATATTATTTATTTTGGATGTTAATGGGATTATTTGTACACTTTTATATTATTTTTGGGACTAACCTACTAACCCAAGGCCCAGTGCAAATTGCTATTTGTTTTGCATATTTCAGTGTTTCGCAAAAAAGGAATATCACACGGAATCAAACGGAATAAAACCTTCGGGAGAGTTATTTTTTGAACAAACGTGATCCAGAGGACTTGGAGTGGACGTCAAGCAACCAACGAGGAGGCCACGAGGCAGGGGGCACGCCTACCCCCTGGGCGCGCCCTCCACCCTCGCGGGCCCCTTGTGGCTCCACCGACCTAGTTCTTCCTCCTATATATGTCCACATACCCCGAAAACATCTAGGAGCACCACGAAACCCTATTTCCACCGCCGCAACCTTCTGTACCCAAGAGATCCCATCTTGGGGCCTTTTCCGGAGCTCTGCCGGAGGGGGCATCAATCACGGAGGGCTTCTACATCAACACCATAGCCTCTCTGATGATGTGTGAGTAGTTTACCTCAGACCTTCGGGTCCATAGTTGTTAGCTAGATGGCTTCTTCTCACTCTTTGGATCTCAATACAATGTTCTCCTTGATCTTCTTGGAGATCTATTTGATCTAACTCTTTTTGCGGTGTGTTTGTCGAGATCCGATGAATTGTGGGTTTATGATCAAGTTTATCTATGAACAATATTTGATTCTTCTCTGAAATCTTTTATGTATGATTGGTTATCTTTGCAAGTCTCTTTGAATTATCAGTTTGGTTTGGCCTACTAGATTGATCTTTCTTGCAATCAGAGAAGTGCTTAGCTTTGGGTTCAATCTTGCGGTGTCCTTTCCCAGTGACAGCAAGGGCAGCAAGGCACGTATTGTATTGTTGCCATCGAGGATAAAAAGATGGGGTTTATATCATATTGCTTGAGTTTATCCCTCTACATCATGTCATCTTGCCTAATGCATTACTCTGTTCTTATGAACTTAATACTCTAGATGCATGCTGGATAGCGGTCAATGTGTGGAGTAATAGTAGTAGATGCAGAATCGGTTCGGTCTACTTGTCGCGGACGTGATGCCTATATACATGATCATGCCTAGATATTCTCATAATTATTCACTATTATATCAATTGCTCGACAGTAATTTGTTCACCCACCATAATACTTATGCTATCTTGAGAGAAGCCACTAGTGAAACCTATGCCCCCGGGGTCTATTCTCTATTATATTAATCTTTCATCAACAAGTTATTTCTAGCGCCGTTTATTTTGCAATCTTTACTTTCAATCTATATCATAAAAATACCAAAAATATTTATGTTATTATTATCTCTATCAGATCTCACTCTCGTAAGTGTCCGTGAAGGGATTGACAACCCCTTTATCGCGTTGGTTGCGAGGTTCTTATTTGTTTGTGTAGGTAAGAGGGACTTGCGTGTAGTATCCTACTGGATTGATACCTTGGTTCTCAAAAACTGAGGGAAATACTTACGTTACTTTGCTGCATCACCCTTTCCTCTTCAAGGGAAAACCAACGCAGTGCTCAAGAGGTAGCACCTATGACTAAGGCATAGGGAATGACTTTTCATTCTCTTTCTATTTTCTACCGTGGTCGGGTTTTGAGTCTTTACTCAACTTCACACCTTGCAACACAGGCAAGAACTCCTTCTTTGATTGTTCCATTTTGAACTACTTCAAAATCTTGTCAATGTATGTACTCATTGAAAATATATCAAGCGTCTTGATCTATGTCCATAGATCTTGATGCTCAATATGTAAGTAGCTTTACCGAGGTCTTTCTTTGAAAAACTCCTTTCAAACACTCCTTTATGCCTTCCAGAAAATTCTACATTATTTCCGATCAACAATATGTCATTCACATACACTTATCAGAAATGATGTAGTGCTCCCACTCACTTTCTTGTAAATACAGGCTTTACCGCAAGTCTGTATAAAACCATATGTTTTGATCACTTTATGAAAGCATATATTCCAGCTCTGAGATGCTTGCACCAGTCCATAGATGGATCACTGGAGCTTGATCACTTTGTTAGCACATTTTAGGATCGACAAAACCTTTTGGTTGCATCATATACAACTCTTCTTTAAGAAATCCATTAAGGAATGCAGTTTTGACATCCATTTGCCAGATTTCATAAAATGCGGCAACTGCTAACATGATTCGGACAGACTTTTAAGCATCGCTACGAGTGAGAAAATCTCATCGTAGTCAACACCTTGAACTTGTCGAAAACATTTTGCGACAATTCGAGCTTTGTAGATAGTAACACTACTATCAGCGTCCGTCTTCCTCTTGAAGATCCATCTATTCTCAATGACTCACTGATCATTGGGCAAGTCAATCAAAGTCCATACTTTGTTCTCATACATGGATCCCATCTTAGATTTCATGGCTTCAAGCCATTTTGCAGAATCTGGGCTCATCATCGCTTCCTCATAGTTCGTAGGTTCATCATGGTCTAGTAACATGATTTCCAAAATAGGATTACCGTACCACTCTGGTGCGGACCATACTCTGGTTGACCTACGAGGTTCGGTAGTAACTTGGTCTGACGTTTCATGATCATCATCATTAGCTTCCTCACTAATTGGTGTAGGAATCACTGGAACTGATTTCTGTGATGAACTACTTTCCAATTTGGGAGAAGGTACAATTAAATCATCAAGTTCTACTGTCCTCCCACTTACTTCTTTCGAGAGAAACTCCTTCTCTAGAAAGGATCCATTCTTAGGAACAAAATATCTTGCCTTCGGGTCTGTGATAGAAGGTGTACCCAACTGTCTCCTTTGGGTATCCTATGAAGACACGTTTCTCCGACTTGGGTTCGAGCTTATCATGGCTGAAACTTTTTCACATAAGCATCGCAACCCCAAACTTTAAGAAACGATAGCTTAGGTTTCTTGCTAAACCACAATTCACATGGTGTCGTCTCAGCGGATTTAGATGGTGCCCTATTTAACGTGAATGCAGCTGTCAGTAATGCATAACCCCAAAACGATAGTGTTAAATCGGTAAGAAACATCATAAATTGCACTATATCCAATAAAGTACGGTTATGACGTTCGGACACACCATTATGCTGTGGTGTTCCAGGTGGCACAAATTTGTGAAATTATTCCACATTGTTTTAATTGAAGACCAAACTCGTAACTCAAATATTCGTCTCCATGGTCAGATCGTAGAAACTTTATTTTCTTATCACAATGATTTTCCACTTCACTCTGAAATTCTTTGAACTTTTCAAATGATTCAGACTTATATTTCATCAAGTAGATATACCCATATTTGCTCAAATCATCTGTGAAGGCCAGAAAATAACGATACCTGCCGCGAGCCTCAACACTCATCGGACCGCATACATCAGTATGTATTATTTCCAATAAGTTAGTTGCTCACTCCATTGTTCCAGAGAACGGAGTTTTAGTCATCTTGCCCATGAGGCATGGTTCGCAAGCATCAAGTGATTCCAAAAACCCATTAGCATGGAGTTTCTTCATGCGCTTTACACCAATATGACCTAAACGGCAGTGCCACAAATAAGTTGCAGTATCATTATTAACTTTGCATCTTTTGGCTTCAATATTATGAATATGTGTATCACTATGATTGAGATTCAATGAACCATTTATATTGAGTGTATGACGATAGAAGGTTTTATTCATGTAAATAGAACAACAATTATTCTTTGACATAAATTAATAACCGTATTGCAATAAACATGATCCAATCATATTCATGCTCAACGCAAACACCAAATAACATTTATTTTAGGTTCAACACTAATCTCAAAAGTATAGGGAGTGTGCGATGATGATCATATCAATCTTGGAACCACTTCCAACACACATTGTCACTTCACCCTTAACTAGTCTTTGTTCACTCTGCAACTCCCGTTTCGAGTTACTAATCTTAGCAACTGAACTAGTATCAAATATTGAGGGGTTGCTAAACAGTAGTAAAGTACACATCAATAACATGTATATCAAATATACCTTTGTTCACTTTGCCATCCTTCTTATCCACCAAATATCTAGGGAAGTTCCACTTCAAGTGAACATTTCCTTTGCAGTAGAAGCACTTAGTTCAGGCTTGGGTCTAGCTTTGGGCTTCTTCATGGGAGTGGCAACTTGCTTGCCATTCTTCTTGAAGTTCCTTTTCTTTCCCTTGTCCCTTTACTTGAAGCTAGTGGTCTTGTCAACCATCAACACGTAATGCTTTTTCTTGATTTCTACCTTCGCCGATTTCAGCATCACGAAGAGCTTTGGGAATCGTTTCCATTATCCCTTGCATATTATAGTTCATCACGAATTTCTAGTAACTTGGTGATAGTGACTAGAGAACTCTGTCAATCACTATCTTATCGGGAAGATTAACTCCCACTTGATTAGAGTGATTGTAGTACTCAGACATTCTGAGCACATGCTCACTCGTTGAGCTATTCTCCTCCATCTTGTAGGCAAAGTATTGTCAGAGGTCTCATACCTCTTGACACGGGCATGAGTATGAGATACCAATTTCAACTCTTGGAACATCTTATATGCTCCATGGTGTTCAAAATATTTTTGAAGTCCCGGTTCTAAGCCTAAAGCATGGTGCACTAAACTATCAAGTAGTCATCATACCGGGCTTGTCAAACGTTCATAACGTCTGCATCTGCTCCTGCAATAGGTCTGTCACCTAGCGGTGCATCAAGGACATAATTCTTCTGTGCAGCAATGAGGATAATCCTCAGATCACGGACCTAGTCCGCATAATTTCTACTATCATCTTTCAACATACTTTTTCTCTAGGCGTAGAGGAAGTAGTCGTACGTCTTCTTCCCGATCCGACCGATCCAAGCACCGTTACTCCGGCACCTCCGAGTTCTTAGCACACGTACAGCTCGATGACGATCCCCGGGCTCCGATCCAGCAAAGCTTCGGGGAGGAGTTCCGTCAGCACGACGGCGTGGTGACGATCTTGATGTTCTACCGACGCAGGGCTTCGCCTAAGCACTACAACGATATGATCGAGGTGGAATATGGTGGCAGGGGGCACCGCACACGGCTAAGGAACGATCTCAAGGATCAACTTGTGTGTCTATGGGGTGCCCCCTGCCCCGTATATAAAGGAGTTCAATCTCGTTACCGGCAAGTCTCTTTACTCATTCCGTAATACATCATCCCGCAACTAACTTATTAGTTGCAATGCTTGCAAGGCTTATGTGATGTGCATTACCGAGAGGGCCTAGAGATACCTCTCCAACAATCGGAGTGACAAATCCTAATCTCGAAATACGCCAACCCAACATCTACCTTTGGAGACACCTGTAGAGCTCCTTTATAATCACCCAGTTACGTTGTGACGTTTGGTAGCACACAAAGTGTTCCTCTGGTAAATGGGAGTTGCATAATCTCATAGTCATAGGAACATGTATAAGTCATGAAGAAAGCAATAGCAACATACTAAACGATCGGGTGCTAAGCTAAAGGAATGGGTCATGTCAATCAGATCATTCATCTAATGATGTGACCTCGTTAATCAAATAACAACTCTTTGTCTATGGTTAGGAAACATAACCATCTTTGATTAACGAGCTAGTCAAGTAGAGGCATACTAGTGACACTCTGTTTGTCTATGTATTCACACATGTATTATGTTTCTGGTTAATACAATTCTAGCATGAATAATAAACATTTATCATGATATAAGGAAATAAATAATAACTTTATTATTGCCTCTAGGGCATATTTCCTTCAATTGATACGCCTAGTTGATGTGAGACTATCTTCTCCTTTTTGTCTTCTCCACAACCACCATTCTATTCCACCTATAGTACTATGTCCATGGCTCACGCTCATGTATTGCGTGAAGATTGAAAAAGTGTTAGAACATCAAAAGTATGAAACAGTTGCTTGGCTTATCATCGGGGTTGTCATGATTTAAATACTTTGGCTGGTGAAGATAGAGCATAGCCAGACTATATGATTTTGTAGGGATAACTTTCTTTTGCCATGTTATTTTGAGAAGACATGATTGCTTAGTTAGTATGCTTGAAGTATTATTATTTTTATGTCAATATTAAACTTTTGTCTTGAATCTTTAGGATCTGAACATTCATGTCACAATAAAGAAAATTACATTGAGAATTATGCTAGGTAGCATTCCACATCAAAAATTCTGTTTTTTATAATTTACCTACTCGAGGACGAGCATGAATTAAGCTTGGGGATGCTTGATACGTCTCCAACGTATCTATAATTTTTTATTGTTCCATGCTATTATATTATTTATTTTGGATGTTAATGGGATTATTTGTACACTTTTATATTATTTTTGGGACTAACCTACTAACCCAAGGCCCAGTGCAAATTGCTATTTGTTTTGCATATTTCAGTGTTTCGCAAAAAAGGAATATCACACGGAATCAAACGGAATAAAACCTTCGGGAGAGTTATTTTTGGAACAAACGTGATCCAGAGGACTTGGAGTGGACGTCAAGCAAACAACGAGGAGGCCACGAGGCAGGGGGCACGCCTACCCCCTGGACGTCAAGCAAACAACTATTTCTCTTGCAACTATTGCTATCGCATAGCGATAAAGTAAAGCAATTATTTGGCGCTTGCATCTTATGCAACAAAGAGACAACCATAAGGCTTCTGCTAGTTGCCGATAACTTCAACAAAACATGATCATCTCATAAAACAACTTATATCTCATCACGTCTTGACCATATCACATCACAACAAGCCCTGCAAAAACAAGTTAGACGTCCTCTACTTTGTTGTTGCAAGTTTTACGTGGCTGCTACGGGCTGAGCAAGAACCGTTCTTACCTACGTATCAAAAACCACAACGCGGTATAGTGATTGCTTTTTGATCTTCAGAAAGAACCCTATTCATTGAATCCGATTCAACTAAAGTTGGAGAAACACACCCACTAGCCACCCATGTGCGAAGCACGTCGGTAGAACCAGTCTCGCGTAAGCGTACACGTAATGTCGGTCTGGGCCGCTTCATCCAACAATACTGTTGAATCAAGAAACAACTAGTGACAGCAAGCAATATGTATATACCCACACCCACAACTCCTTTGTGTTCAACTCATGCATATAACATCTACGCATAAACCTGGCTCGGATGCCACTGTTGGGAAACGTAGTAATTTCAAAAAAATCTACGCACATGCAAGATCATGGTGATACATAGCAACGAGAGGGGAGAGTATCGTCTACGTACCCTCATAGACCATAAGCGAAAGCGTTATGAAAACGCGGTTGATGTAGTCATACGTCTTCACGATCAACCGATCCTAGTACCGAAGGTACGGCACCTCCGTGATCTGCACACATTCGGCTCGGTGACGTCCCACAAACTCACGATCTAGCAGAGTGTCAAGGGAGAGCTTCGTCAGCACGACGGCGTGATGACGGTGATGATGATGCTACCGGAACAGGGCTTCGCCTAAGCACCGCTACGATATGACCGAGGTGGATTATGGTGGAGGGGGGCACTGCACACGGCTAAAAGATCAATGATCAACTTGTGTGTCTATGGGGTGCCCCCCTCCATCGTATATAAAAGAGTGGAGGAGGCGGAGGGGCCCGGCCTCTCTAGGCGCGCCCCAAGGGAGTCCTACTTCCACCGGGAGTAGGATTCCCCCCTTCCCTTTGTTGGTTCTAGGAGAGAAGGAAGGAGGAAGAAGGAAGGAAAGGGGGGCGGCCCCCTCCCAATTCGAATTGGGCTGGGGCGCCCCCTCTTTTGCTTCTTTTCCCTCTCTTCCACTAAGGCCCAATAAGGCCCATATACCTCCCGGGGGGTTTTGGTAACCTCCTGGTGCTCTGGTATACTCCCGATTTCACCCGGAACCATTCTGATGTCCAAACATAGGCTTCCAATATATCGATCTTTACGTCTCGACCATTTCGAGACTCCTCGTCATGTCCGTGATCAAATCCGGGACTCCAAACTACCTTTGGTACATCAAAAAACATAAACTCATAACACTGATCGTCACCGAATGTTAAGAGTGCGGATCCTACGGGTTTGAGAACTATGTAGACATGACCGAGACATGTCTCCGATCAATAACCAATAGCGGAACCTGGATGCTCATATTGGTTCCTACATATTCTACGAAGATCTTTATCGGTCAAACCGCATAACAACATACGTTGTTCCCTTTGTCATCGGTATGTTACTTGCCCGAGATTCGATCATCGGTATCTCAATACCTAGTTAAATCTCGTTACCGGCAAGTCTCTTTACTAGTTCCGTAATGCATCATCCCGCAACTAACTTATTAGTCACAATGCTTGCAAGGCTTATAGTGATGTGCATTACCGAGAGGGCCCAGAGATACCTCTCCGATACTCGGAGTTACAAATTATAATCTCGATCTATGCCAACTCAACAAACACCATTGGAGACACCTGTAGAGCACCTTTATAATCACCCAGTTACGTTGTGACGTTTGGTAGCACACTAAGTGTTCCTCCAGTATTCGGGAGTTGCATAATCTCATAGTCATAGGAACATGTATAAGTCATGAAGAAAGCAATAGCAACAAACTAAACGATCATCGTACTAAGCTAACGGATGGGTCAAGTCAATCACATCATTCTCTAATGATGTGATCCCATTAATCAAATGACAACTCATATCTATGGTTAGGAAACTTAACCATCTTTGATTCAACGACCTAGTTAAGTAGAGGCATACTAGTGACACTATGTTTGTCTATGTATTCACACATGTATTAAGTTTCCGGTTAATACAATTCTAGCATGAATAATAAATATTTATCATGATATGAGGAAATATAAATAACAACTTTATTATTGCCTCTAGGGCATATTTCCTTCATGATCATCATGTGAGATGGAGTAGTTTTAAATGGTGAACATCACTATGTTGATCATATCTACTATATGATTCACGCTCGACCTTTCGGTATCAGTGTTCCGAGGCCATATCTGCATATGATAGGCTCGTCAAGTTTAACCTGAGTATTCTGCTTGTGCAAAAGTGGCTTGCACCCGTTGTATGTGAACGTAGAGCTTATCACACCCGATCATCACGTGGTGTCTCGACACGATGAACTGTAGCAATGGTGCATACTCAGGGAGAACACTTATACCTTGAAATTTAGTGAGAGATCATCTTATAATGCTACCACTGTACTAAGCAAAATAAGATGCATAAAGGGTAAACATCACATGTAATCAATATAAGTGATATGATATGGCCATCATCATCTTGTGCCTTTGATCTCCATCTTCAAAGCACCGTCATGATCACCATCGTCACCGGCTTGACACCTTGATCTCCATCGTAGCATTGTTGTCATCTCGCCAACTATTGCTTTCACGACTATCGCTACCGCTTAGTGATAAAGTAAAGCAATTACATGGCGATTGCATTTTATACAATAAAGCGACAACCATATGGCTCCTGCCAGTTGCCGATAACTTTGTTACAAAACATGATCATCTCATACAAAAATTTATATAACCATGTCTTGACCATATCACATCACAACATGCCCTGCAAAAACAAGTTAGACGTCCTCTACTTTGTTGTTGCAAGTTTTACGTGGCTGCTACGGGCTTAGCGAGAATTGTTCTTACCTATGCATCAAAAACTACAACGATTTTTCGTCAACTGTGTTGTTTTAACATTCAACAAGGACCGGGCGTAGTCACACTCGATTCAACTAAAGCTGGAGAAACAGACACCCACTAGCCACCTGTGTGCGAAGCACGTCGGTAGAACCAGTCTCATGAACGCGGTCATGTAATGTCGGTCTGGGCCGCTTCATCCAACAATACCGCTGAATCAAAGTATGATATGCTGGTAAGCAGTATGACTATTATCGCCCACAACTCTGGTGTGTTCTACTCGTGCATATAACATCTACGCATAGACCTGGCTCGGATGCCATTGTTGGGGAACGCAGAATTTCAAAAAATTCCTACAATCACACAAGATCTATCTAGGAGATGCATAGCAACGAGAGGGGAGAGTGTGTCTACGTACCCTCATAGATCGAAAGCGGAAGCGTCAAGTAACGCGGTTGATGGAGTCAAACGTCTTCGCGATCCAACCGATCAAGTACCGAACGCACGGCACCTCCGCGATCTGCACATGTTCAGCTCGGTGACGTCCCTCATACTCTTGATCCAACTGAGGCCGAGGGTGAGTTCCGTCAGCACGACGGCGTGTTGACGGTGATGATGAAGTTACCGACGCAGAGCTTCGCCTAAGCACTATGACAATATGATCAAGGTGGAAAACTGTGGAGGGGGCACCGCACACGGCTAAAGATCAACTTGTTTGTCTATGGGTTGCCCCCTCCCCCATATATAAAGGAGAGAGGAGGGGGTGTTGGGGAACGTAGTAATTTCAAAAAAATTCCTACGCATGCGCAGGACCATGGTGATGCATAGCAACAAGAGGGGAGAGTGTCGTCCACGTACCCTCGTAGACCGTTAAGCAGAAGCATTATGACAACGCGGTTGATGTAGTCGTACGTCTTCATGGTCGACCGATCCTCAGTACCGAACATACGGCACCTCCGCGTTCAGCACACGTTCAGCTTGATGACGTCCCGCGAACTCACAATCCAGTAGAGCTCGGGGATGAGTTTCGTCAACACGACGGCGTGGTGACGATGTTGATGAAGCTACCGCAGCAGGGCTTCGCCTAAACACCGCTACAGTATGACTGAGGTGGATTATGGTGGAGGGGGGCACCGCACACGGCTGGGAGAGATCTTTGTGATCAACTTGTGTGTCTAGAGGTGCCCCATGCCCCTGTATATAAAGGAGCAAGGGGGAGGCCGGCCGGCCCTTGTTGGGGCGCCTAGGAGGAGGAATCCTCCTCCTAGTAGGAGTAGGATTCCTCCCTTTCCTACTCCTACTAGGAGGGGAAAGGCAGGGAGAGAAAGGGAAGGAAAGGGGGGCGCCCCCCCTTCTCCTAGTCCAATTTGGACAGGGGGAAGGGGGCGCGCTGCCTGCCCTAGGCCGGCCCCCCTCTCTCTCTCCCTTATGGCCCAACAAGGCCCATTAGTCCCCGGGGGGTTCCGGTAACCCCTCTGGTACTCCGGTAAAATCCCGATTTCACCCGGAACTATTCCGATGTCCAAATGTAGGCTTCCAATATATCAATCTTTATGTCTCGACCATTTTGAGACTCCTCGTCATGTCCGTGATCACATCCGGGACTCCGAACTACCTTCGGTACATCAAAACATATAAACTCATAAAACAGATCGTCACAGAACTGTAAGCGTGCGGACCCTATTGGTTCGAGAACTATGTAGACATGACCGAGACACGTCTCCGGTCAATAACCAATAGCGGAACCTGGATGCTCATATTGGTTCCTACATATTCTACGAAGATATTTATCGGTCAAACCACACAACACTATACATTGTTCTCTTTGTCATCGGTATGTTACTTGCCCGAGATTCGATCGTCGGTATCCAATACCTAGTTCAATCTCGTTACCGGCAAGTCTCTTTACTCGTTCCGTAATACATCACCCCATAACTAACTCATTAGTTATCATGCTTGCAAGGCTTATAGTGATGTGTATTACCGAGAGGGCCCAGAGATACCTCTCCGACAATCGGAGTGACAAATCCTAACCTTGATCTATGCCAACTCAACAAGTACCATCGGAGACACCTGTAGAGCACCTTTATAATCACCTAGTTACATTGTGATGTTTGGTAGAACACAAAGTGTTCCTCCGGTATTCGGGAGTTGCATAATCTCATAGTCATAAGAACATGGATAAGTCATGAAGAAAGCAATAGAGTAAACAAACGATCAAGTGCTAAGCTAACGGATGGGTCAAGTCAATCACATCATTCTCCTAATGATGTGATCCCATTGATCAAATAACAACTCATGTCTATGGTTAGGAAACTTAACCATCTTTGATCAATGAGCTAGTCAAGTAGAGGCATACTAGTGACACTATGTTTGTCTAAGTATTCACACATGTATTATGTTTCCGGTTAATACAATTCTAGCATGAATAATAAACATTTATCATGAAATAAGGAAATAAATAATAACTTTATTATTGCCTTTAGGGCATATTCCCTTCAGTCTCCCACTTGCACTAGAGTCAATAACCTAGATTACACAGTAATGATTTTAACACCCATGGAGCCTTTGTGCTGATCATGTTTTCCTCGTGGAAGAGGCTTAGTCAACGGGTCTGCAACATTCAGATCCGTATGTATCTTGCAAATCTCTATGTCTCCCACCTAGACTTGATCCCAAATGGAGTTGAAGCGTCTCTTGATGTGCTTGGTTCTCTTGTGAAATCTGGATTCCTTTGCCAAGGCAATTGCACCAGTATTGTCACAAAAAGATTTTCATTGGACCCGATGCACTAGGTATGACACCTAGATTGGATATGAACTCCTTCATCCAGACTCCTTCATTCGCTGCTTTCGAAGCAGCAATGTACTCCGCTTCACATGTAGATCCCGCCACGACGCCCTATTTTGAACTGCTCCAACTAACAGCTCCACCGTTTAATATAAACATGTATCCGGTTTGCGATTTAGAATCGTCCAGATTAGTGTCAAAGCTTGCATCAACGTAACCATTTACGATGAGCTCTTTGTCACCTCCATAAACGAGAAACATATCCTTGGTCCTTTTCAGGTACTTCAGGATGTTCTTGACCATTGTCCAGTGATCCACTCTTGGATTACTTTGGTACCTCCCTGCTACACTAATAGCAAGGCACACATCAGGTCTGGTACACAGCATTGCATACATGATAGAGCCTATGGCTGAAGCATAGGGAACACTTTTCATTTTCTCTCTATCTTCTGCAGTGGTCGGGCATTGAGTCTTACTCAACTTCACACCTTGTAACACAGGCAAGAACCCTTTCTTAGCTTGATCCATTTTGAACTTCTTCAAAACTTTATTAAGGTATGTGCTTTGTGAAAGTTCAATTAAGTGTCTTGATCTATCTCTATAGATCTTGATGCCCAATATATAAGCAGCTTCACCGAGGTCTTTCATTAAAAAACTTTTATTCAAGTATCCTTTTATGCTGTCCAGAAATTCTATATCATTTCCAATCAACAATATGTCATCCACATATAATATTAGAAATGCTACAGAGCTCCCACTCACTTTCTTGTAAATACAGACTTCTCCAAAAGTCTGTATAAAACCATATGCTTTGATCACACTATCAAAATGTTTATTCCAACTCCGAGATGCTTGCACCAGTCCATAAATGGATCGCTAGAGCTTGCACACTTTGTTAGCTCCCTTTGAATCGATAAAACCTTCAGGTTGCATCATATACAACTCTTCTTCCAGAAATCCATTCAGGAATGCAGTATTTACATCCATTTGCCAAATTTCATAATCATAAAAAGTGGCAATTGCTAACATGATTCGGGCGGATTTAAGCATCGCTATGGGTGAGAAGGTCTCATCGTAGTCAACTCCTTGAACTTGTCAAAAACCTTTTGCAACAAGTCGAGCTTTGTAGACAGTAACATTACCGTCAGTGTCTGTCTTCTTCTTGAAGATCCATTTGTTCTCGATGGCTTGTCGATCATCGGGCAAGTCAACCAAAGTCCACACTTTGTTCTCATACATGGATCCCATCTCAGACTTCATGGCCTCAAGCCATTTTGCGGAATCTGGGCTCATCATCGCTTCTTCATAGTTCGTAGGTTCGTCATGGTCAAGTAACATGACCTCCAGAACTGGATTACCGTACCACTCTGGCGCGGATCTTGCTCTGGTTGACGTACGAGGTTCGGTAGTAACTTGATCTGAAGTTTCATGATCATCATCATTAGCTTCCTCACTAATTGGTGTAGATGTCACAGGAACCGGTTTCTGTGATGAACTACTTTCTAATAAGGGAGCAGGTACAGTTACCTCATCAAGTTCTACTTTCCTCCCACTCACTTCTTTCGAGAGAAACTCCTTCTCTAGAAAGGATCCATTCTTAGCGCCTTCGGATCTGTGATAGAAGGTGTACCCAATAGTTTCCTTTGGGTATCCTATGAAGACACATTTCTCCGATTTGGGTTCGAGCTTATCAGGTTGAAGCTTTTTCACATAAGCATCGCAGCCCCAAACTTTAAGAAACGACAACTTTGGTTTCTTGCCAAACCATAGTTCATAAGGTGCAGTCTCAACGGATTTTGATGGTGCCCTATTTAACGTGAATGCAGTTGTCTCTAAAGCATAACCCCAAAATGATAGCGGTAAATCAGTAAGAGACATCATAGATCGCACCATATCTAGTAAAGTATGATTACGACGTTCGGGCACACCATTGCGTTGTGGTGTTCCGGGTGGCGTGAGTTGCGGAACTATTCCACATTGTTTCAAATGTAGGCCAAACTCGTAACTCAAATATTCTCCGCCACGATCAGATCACAGAAACTTTATTTTCTTGTTACAATGATTTTCCACTTCACTATGAAATTCTTTGAACTTTTCAAATGTTTCAGACTTATGTTTCATTAAATAGATATACCCATATCTTCTCAAATCATCTGTGAAGGCGAGAAAATAATGATACCCGCTGCGAGCCTCAATATTCATCGGACCACATACATTAGTATGTATGATTTCCAACAAATCTGTTGCTCGCTCCGTAGTTCCGAAGAACGACATTTTAGTCATCTTCCCCATAAGGCATGGTTCACAAGTACCAAGTGATTCATAATCAAGTGATTCCTAAAGTCCATCAGTATGGAGTTTCTTCAAGCACTTTATACCAATATGACCCAAACGGCAGTGCCACAAATAAGTTGCACTATCATTATCAACTCTGCAACTTTTGGCTTCAACATTATGAATATGTGTATCACTACTATCGAGATTCAACAAGAATAGACCACTCTTTAAGGGTGCATGAACATAAAAGATATTACTCATATAAATAGAACAACCATTATTCTCAGATTTCAATGAATAACTGTCTCGCATCAAACAAGATCCAGATATAATGTTCATGCTCAACGCTGGCACCAAATAACAATTATTTAGGTCTAAAACTAATCCCGAAGGTAGATGTAGAGGTAGCGTGCCGACGGCGATCACATCGACTTTGGAACCATTTCCCACGCGCATCGTCACCTCGTCCTTAGCCAGTCTTCGCTTAATCCGTAGTCCCTGTTTTGAGTTGCAAATATTAGCAACAGAACCAGTATCAAATACCCAGGTGCTACTGTGAGCTCTGGTAAGGTACACATCAATAACATGTATATCACATATACCTTCTTTTCACTTTGCCATCCTTCTTATCCGCCAAATACTTGGGGCAGTTCCGCTTCCAGTGACCTGTCTGTTTGCAGTAGAAGCACTCAGTCTCAGGCTTAGGTCCAGACTTAGGTTTCTTCTCCTGAGCAGCAACTTGTTCGTCGTTCTTCTTGAAGTTCCCGTTCTTTCTCCCTTTGCCCTTTTTCTTGAAACTGGTGGTCTTATTGACCATCAACACTTGATGCTCCTTCTTGATTTCTACCTCCGCAGCCTTTAGCATCGCGAAGAGCTCGGGAATAGTCTTATTCATCCCTTGCATATTATAGTTCATCACAAAGCTTTTGTAGCTTGGTGGCAGTGATTGAAGAACTCTGTCAATGACACTATCAACAGGAAGATTCTCCCAGTTGAGTCAAGTGATTATGATACCTAGACATTTTGAGTATATGCTCACTGACAAAACTATTCTCCTCCATCTTGCAGCTATAGAACTTATTGGAGACTTCATATCTCTCAATCTGGGCATTTGCTTGAAATATTAACTTCCACTCCTGGAACATCTCATTTGCTCCATGAAGTTCAAAACGTCATTGAAGTCCCGGTTCTAAGCCGTAAAGCATGGCACACTGAACTATCGACTAGTCATCAGCTTTACTCTGCCAAATGTTCTTAACATTGTCAGCAACATCTGCAGCAGGCCTGGCACCCAGCGGTGCTTCCAGGACGTAATTCTTTTGTGCAGCAATGCGGATAGTCCTCAAGTTACGGACCCAGTCCGTGTAATTGCTAACATCATCTTTCAACTTTACTTTATCAAGGAACGCATTAAAATTCAACGGAACAACAGCACGGGCCATCTATCCACAACAACATAGATAAGCAAAATACTATCAGGTACTAAGTTCATGATAAATTTAAGTTCAATTAATCATATTACTTAAGAACTCCCACTTATACAGACATCCCTCTAATCATCTAAGTGATCACGTGATCCATATCAACTAAACCATAACCAATCATCATGTGAAATGGAGTAGTTTTCAATGGTGAACATCACTATGTTGATCATATCTACTATATGATTCACGCTCGACCTTTCGGTCTCAGTGTTCCGAGGCCATATCTACATATGCTAGGCTCGTCAAGTTTAACCCGAGTATTCTGCGTGTGCAAAACTGGCTTGCACCCATTGTAGATGGACGTAGAGCTTATCACACCCGATCATCACGTGGTGTCTCGGCACGACGAACTTTGGCAACTGTGCAGACTCAGGGAGAACACTTTTATCTTGAAATTTAGTGAGAGATCATCTTATAATGCTACCATCAAACAAAGCAGAATAAGATGCATAAAGGGTAAACATCACATGCAATCAATATAAGTGATATGATATGGCCATCATCATCTTGTGCTTGTGATCTCCATCTCCGAAGCACCGTCATGATCACCATCATCACCGGCGCGACACCTTGATCTCCATCGTAGCATCGTTGTCGTCTCGCCAACTATTGCTTCTACGACTATCGCTACCGCTTAGTGATAAAGTAAAGCAATTACAGGGTGATTGCATTGCATACAATAAAGCGACAACCATATGGCTCTTGCCAGTTGCCGATAACTCCGTTACAAAACATGATCATCTCATACAATAAATATAGCATCATGTCTTGACCATATCACATCACAACATGCCCTGCAAAACCAAGTTAGACGTCCTCTACTTTGTTGTTGCAAGTTTTACGTGGCTGCTACGGGCTGAGCAAGAACCGTTCTTACCTACGCATCAAAACCACAATGATAGTTCGTCAAGTTGGTGCTGTTTTAACCTTCTCGAGGACCGGGCGTAGCCACACTCGGTTCATCTAAAGTTGGTGAAACTGACACCCGCCAACCACCTGTGTGCAAAGCACGTCGGTAGAACCAGTCTCGCGTTGATGTCTACTACACAACCTTCTTGTAGACGTTGTTGGGCCTCCAAGTGCAGAGGTTTGTAGGACAGTAGCAAATTTCCCTCAAGTGGATGACCTAAGCTTTATCAATCCGTAGGATGCGTAGGATGAAGATGGTCTCTCTCAAGCAACCATGCAACCAAATAACAAAGAGTCTCTTGTGTCCCCAACACACCCAATATAATGGTAAATTGTATAGGTGCACTAGTTCGGCGAAGAGATGGTGATACAAGTGCAATATGGGTAGTAGATAGTAGTTTTTGTAATCTGAAATAATAAAAACAGCAAGGAAGCAAGTGATAAAAGTGAGCGTAAACGGTATTGCAATGCGTTGAAACAAAGCCTAGGGTTCATACTTTTGCTAGTGTAAGTTCCCTCAACAATACTAACATAATTGGATCACATAACTATCCCTCAACATGCAACAAAGAGTCACTCCAAAGTCACTAATAGCGGAGAACAAACGAAGAGATTATGGTAGGGTAGGAAACCACCTCAAAGTTATTCTTTCCAATCAATCCGTTGGGCTATTCCTATAAGTGTCACAAACAGCCCTAGAGTTCGTACTAGAATAACACCTGAAGACACAAATCAACCAAAACCCTAATGTCACCTAGATACTCCAATGTCACCTCAAGTATCCGTGGGTATGATTATACGATATGCGTCACACAATCTCAGATTCATCTATTCAACCAACACAAAGGACCTCAAAGAGTGCCCCAAAGTTTCTACCGGAGAATCACGACGAAAACGTGTGCCAACCCCTATGCATAGGTTCCCAATGTCACGAAACCCGCAAGTTGATCACCTTAACATACATCAAGTGGCATGTGGTATCCCATTGTCACCACAGATATCCACGGCAAGACATACATCAAGTGTTCTCAAGTCTTTAAAGACTCAATCCGATAAGATTACTTCAAAGGGAACTCAATTCATTACACGATAGAAGAGGGGGAGGAGAAACATAAGATCAAACTATAATAGCAAAGCTCGCGATACATCAAGATCGTGCCAAATCAAGAACACGAGAGAGAGAGAGAGATCAAACACATAGCTACTGGTACATACCCTCAGCCCCGAGGGAGAACTACTCCCTCCTCATCATGGAGAGCGCCGGGATGATGAAGATGGCCACCGGTGAGGGTTCCCCCCTCCGGCAGGGTGCCCGAACAGGGTCCTGATTGACTTTTGGTGGCTACGGAGGCTTCTGGCGACGGAACTCCCGATCTATCTTGCGTTCTGGAAGTTTTAGGTCACGTAGGTATATATGGGTGCAGGAGGTACGTCAGGGGAGCCACGAGGGCCCCACGAGACAGGGGGGTGCGCCCCCCACCCTCGTGAGCACCTCGTTTCTTCCTTGACGTGGGGTCCAAGTCCATCAGGTGTGTTTCCTTCCAAAAATAACTTCTCCAGTTGATTTCGTTCCGTTTCGACTCCGTCTGATATTCCTTTTCTTCAAAACACTGAAATAGGCATAAAATGACAAATCTGGGTTGGGCCTCTAGTTAATAGGTTAGTCCCAAAAATAATATAAAAGTGGATAATAAAGCCCAATATTTCCCAAAACAGTAGATAATATAGCATGGCGCAATCAAAAATTATAGATACGTTGGAGACGTATCAAGCGTCCCCAAGCTTAATTCCTACTCGTCTCGAGTAGGTAAATGATAAAAAAGTAATTTTTGATGTGGAATGCTAGTTGGTATAATTTCAATGTAATTCTTCTGACTTGTGATATGAATATTCAGATCCGAAAGATTCAAGACAAAAGTTCATTTTGACATAAAAATAATAATACTTCAAGCATACTAACTTAAGCAATTATGTCTCTTCAAAATAACATGGCCAAAGAAAGTTATCCCTACAAAATCATATAGTCTGGCTATGCTCCATCTTCACCACACAACATATTTAAATCATGCACAACCCCGATGACAAGCCAATCAATTGTTTCATACTTTTGATGTTCTCAAACTTTTTCAATCTTCACGCAATACATGAGCGTGAGCCATGGACATAGCACTATAGGTGGAATAGAATGGTGGTTGTGGAGAAGACAAAAAGGAGAAGATAGTCTCACATCAACTAGGCGTATCAATGGGCTATGGAGATGCCCATCAATAGATGTCAATGTGAGTGAGTAGGGATTGCCATGCAACGGATGCACTAGAGCTATAAGTGTATGAAAGCTCAACAAAAGAAACTAGTGGGTGTGTATCCAACTCGCTTGCTCACGAAGACCTAGGGCATTTTGAGGAAGCCCATCATTGGAATATACAAGCCAAGTTCTATAATGAAAGATTCCCACTAGTATATGAAAGTGACAGCATAGGAGACTCTCTATCATGAAGATCATGGTGCTACTTTGAAGCACAAGTGTGGTAAAAGGATAGTAGCATTGCCCCTTTTATTCCCCTTTTTTGGCCTTTCTTTTTTTGGCCTTTATTTTATTTTTTGGGGACAATGCTCTATTGAATGATGATCATCACACTTCTATTTATTTACAACTCAATGATACAACTCGATACTAGAACAAAGTATGACTCTATATGAATGCCTCCGGCGGTGTACCGGGATATGCAATGAATCAATAGTGACAAGTATGAAGAAATTATGAACGGTGGCTTTGCCACAAATACTATGTCAACTACATGATCATGCTAAGCAATATGACTATGATGAATGTGTCATGATGAACTAGATGGTGGAAAGTTGCATGGCAATATATCTCGGAATGGCTATGGAAATGCCATAATAGGTAGGTATGGTGGCTGTTTTGAGGAAGGTATATGGTGGGTGTATGGTACCGGCGAAAGTTGAGCGGTACTAGAGAGGCTAGCAAAGTTGGAAGGGTGAGAGTGCGTATAATGCATGGACTCAACATTAGTCATAAAGAACTCATATACTTATTGCAAAAATCTACAAGTTATCAAAACAAAGTACTACGCGCATGCTCCTAGGGGGATAGATTGGTAGGAAAAGACCATCGCTCGTCCCCGACCGCCACTCATAAGGAAGACAATCAATAAATAAATCATGCTCCGACTTCGTCACATAACGGTTCACCATACGTGCATGCTACGGGAATCACAAACTTCAACACAAGTATTTCTCAAATTCACAACTACTCAACTAGCATGACTCTAACATTACCATCCTCATATCTCAAAACAATCATCAAGTATCAAACTTCTCTTAGTATTCAACACACTCATAAGAGAATTTTATTATTCTTGAATACCTAGAATATTAGGATTTTTAAGCACATTACCATGCTATTTAAGACTCTCAAAATAATATAAGTGAAGCATGAGAGTTCATTTATTTCTTCAAAATAAAACCACCATTCTGCTCTAAAAGATATAAGTGAAGCACTAGAGCAAATGACAAACTACTCTGAAAGATATAAGTGAAGATCAATGAGTAGTCGAATAATTATGCAACTATGTGAAGACTCTCTAACATTTAATAATTTCAGATCTTGGTATTTTATTCAAACAGCAAGCACAAAAAAATGACATCTAAGAATGGCAAACATCATGTGAAGAAGCAACAACTTAGGATCAACCGATACTAACCGATAGTTGTTGAAGAAGAAAGGTGGGATGCCAACCGGGCATCCCCAAGCTTAGACGCTTGAG
The DNA here is from genome assembly GCA_034509565.1 of Triticum monococcum. Taxonomy (NCBI): domain Eukaryota; kingdom Viridiplantae; phylum Streptophyta; class Magnoliopsida; order Poales; family Poaceae; genus Triticum; species Triticum monococcum. Next base: position 722,421,643 of record CM067842.1, read on the forward strand.
ACTTATTGAAATATTATCTTGGGGTGCCTTGGGCATCCCCAAGCTTGATCTTTTGTGTCTCCTTAATTCCTCTCATATCACGGTCTCCCTAAATCTCAAAAGCTTCATCCACACAAAACTCAACAAAGACTCGTGAGATAAGTTAGTATAAAACATTGCAAAAACCTTATCATACTCTACTGTAGCAAATCACTAAAATTATTATTAAACATTTCATACTAAATGCCTCTGCATATTTAATAGTCCTATCCTCAAATAGAATCATTAAAGAAGCAAACATATGCAAACAATGCAAACATAACAGCAATCTGCCTAAACAGGATAGTCTGTAAAGAATGCTGCAACATCCATACTTCCCTAACTCCAAAAATTATGAAAGAAAATTCCCACTGTAGTAAATTTATCAGAGCTTAATATTCAAAAGGTTTCAACATTTTATCACATTCTGACTTTTCTAGGGAATTATTGCAACAGCGGTAAACTTTCTGTTTTCAAACAGCAACATGTATACTTGTAACATAGGCATAGTAAAGGCTATCAATGCCACTTTTATTGGAATAAAAGGTGCAAAACATTGTTCTAAATAACAGCAAGCAAATACTAACAAAATAAATTGACGCTCCAAACAAAACACATATCATGTGGTGAATAAAAATATAGCTCCAAGTAAAGTTACCGATGAACGAAGACGAAAGAAGGGATGCCTTCCGGGGCATCCCCAAGCTTAGGCTCTTGGCTATCCTTGAATATTACCTTGGGGTACCTTGGGAATCCCCAAGCTTAAGCTCTTGCCACTACTTATTCCATAGTCCATCGAATCCTTACCCAAAACTTGAAAACTTCACAACACAAAACTTAACAGAAAACTCGTAAGCTCCATTAGTATAAGAAAATAAATCACCACTTCAAGGTATTGTAATGAAATCATTCTTTATTTATATTTGTGTTATAACTAATATATTCCAACTTATCTATGGTTTACAAACTATTTTACTAGCCATAGATTCATCAAAATAAGTAAACAACACATGAAAAACAGAATCTGTCAAAAACAGAACAATCTGTAGTAATCTGGATCAAACGTATACTTATGGTACTCATAAAATTCTCAAAAAGATTTCTGGACCTGAGGAATTTATCTATTAATCATATTCAAAAATAATTAACTAAATATCACTCTCCAAATAAAAATGGCAGCAATTCTCGTGAGCGCTAAAGTTTCTGTTTTTTACAGCATGATCAATAAGACTTCCCCCAAGTCTTCCCAAAGGTTCTACTTGGCACAAACACTAACTAAAAGCATAAAACCACATCTAAACAGAGGCTAGATGAATTATTTATTACTAAACAGGAACAAAAAGCAAGTAACAAAAATAAAATTGGGTTGCCTCCCAACAAGCGCTATCGTTTAACGCCCCTAGCTAGGCATGATGATTTCAATGATGCTCACATAAAGGATAAGAATTGTAACATAAAGAGAGCATCATGAAGAATATGACTAGCACATTTAAGTCTAACCCACTTCCTATGCATAGGGATTTTGTGAGCAAACAACTTATGAGAACAATAATCAACTAGCATAGGAAGGCAAAACAAGCATAACTTCAAAACTTTAAGCACATAGAGAGGAAACTTGATATTATTGCAATTCCTACAAGCATATGTTCCTCCCTCATAATAATTTTCAGTAGCATCATGAATGAATTCAACAATATAACCAGCACCTAAAGCATTCTTTTCATGATCTACAAGCATAGAAATTTTATTACTCTCCACATAAGCAAATTTCTTCTCTTGAATAGTAGTGGGAGCAACCTCAACAAAATAATTATCATGTGAGGCATAATCCAATTGAAAACTAAAATCATGATGACAAGTTTCATGGATATCATTATTCTTTATAGGATACAAGTCATCACAATAATCATCATAGATAGCAACTTTGTTCTCATAATCAATTGGAACCTCTTCCGGAATAGTGGATTCATCACAAAATAAAGTCATGACCTCTCCAAATCCACTTTCATCAATATAATCATCATAAATAGGAGGCATGCTTTCATCATAATAAATTTTCTCATCAAATCTTGGGGGACAAAAAATATCATCTTCATCAAACATAGCTTCCCCAAGCTTGTGGCTTTGCATATCATTAGCATCATGGATATTCAAGGAATTCATACTAACAACATTGCAACCATGCTCATCATTCAAATATTTAGTGCCAAACATTTTATAGATTTCTTCTTCTAGCACTTGAGCACAATTATCCTTTCCATCATACTCACAAAAGATATTAAAAAGATGAAGCGTATGAGACGAACTCAATTCCATTTTTTATAGTTTTCTTTTATAAACTAAACTAGCGATAAAAACAAGAAACTAAAAGAATCGATTGCAAGATCTAAAGATATACCTTCAAGCGCTAACCTCCCCGGCAACGGCGCCAGAAAAGAGCTTGATGTCTACTACACAGCCTTCTTCTTGTAGACGTTGTTGGGCCTCCAAGTGCAGAGGTATGTAGGACAGTAGCAAATTTCCCTCAAGTGGATGACCTAAGGTTTATCAATCCGTAGGAGGCGTAGGATGAAGATGGTCTCTCTCAAGCAACCCTGCAACCAAATAACAAAGAGTCTCTTGTGTCCCCAACACACCCAATACAATGGTAAATTGTATAGGTGCACTAGTTCGGCAAAGAGATGGTGATACAAGTGCAATATGGATAGTAGATAATAGTTTTTGTAATCTGAAATAATAAAAACAGCAAGGTAGCAAGTGATAAAAGTGAGCGTAAACGGTATTGCAATGCGCTGAAACAAGGCCTAGGGTTCATACTTTCGCTAGTGTAAGTTCCCTCAACAATACTAACATAATTGGATCACATAACTATCCCTCAACATGCAACAAAGAGTCACTCCAAAGTCACTAATAGCGGAGAACAAACGAAGAGATTATGGTAGGGTACGAAACCACCTCAAAGTTACTCTTTCCAATCAATCCGTTGGGCTATTCCTATAAGTGTCACAAACAGCCCTAGAGTTCGTACTAGAATAACACCTGAAGACACAAATCAACCAAAACCCTAATGTCACCTAGATACTCCAATGTCACCTCAAGTATCCGTGGGTATGATTATACGATATGCGTCACACAATCTCAGATTCATCTATTCAACCAACACAAAGGACCTCAAAGAGTGCCCCAAAGTTTCTACCGGAGAATCACGACGAAAACGTGTGCCAACCCCTATGCATAGGTTCCCAATGTCACGAAACCCGCAAGTTGATCACCTTAACATACATCAAGTGGCATGTGGTATCCCATTGTCACCACAGATATCCACGGCAAGACATACATCAAGTGTTCTCAAGTCTTTAAAGACTCAATCCGATAAGATTACTTCAAAGGGGAACTCAATTCATTACACGATAGAAGAGGGGGAGGAGAAACATAAGATCAAACTATAATAGCAAAGCTCGCGATACATCAAGATCGTGCCAAATCAAGAACACGAGAGAGAGAGAGATCAAACACATAGCTACTGGTACATACCCTCAGCCCCGAGGGAGAACAACTCCCTCCTCATCATGGAGAGCGCCGGGATGATGAAGATGGCCACCGGTGAGGGTTCCCCCCTCCGGCAGGGTGCCGGAACAGGGTCCCGATTGACTTTTGGTGGCTACGAAGGCTTCTGGCGACGGAACTCCCGATCTATCTTGCGTTCTGGAAGTTTTAGGTCACGTAGGTATATATGGGTGCAGGAGGTACGTGAGGGGAGCCACGAGGGCCCCACGAGACAGGAGGCATGCCCTAGGGGGGGCGCCCCCACCCTCGTGAGCACCTCGTTTCTTCCTTGACGTGGGGTCCAAGTCCATCAGGTGTGTTTCCTTCCAAAAATAACTTCTCCAGTTGATTTCGTTCCGTTTCGACTCCGTCTGATATTCCTTTTCTTCAAAACACTGAAATAGGCATAAAACAGCAAATCTGGGTTGGGCCTCCGGTTAATAGGTTAGTCCCAAAAATAATATAAAAGTGGATAATAAAGCCCAATATTGCCCAAAACAGTAGATAATATAGCATGGAGCAATCAAAAATTATAGATACGTTGGAGACGTATCATGCGTAAGCGTACGCGTAATGTCGGTCCGGGCCGCTTCATCCAACAATACCGCCGAACCAAAGTATGACATGCTGGTAAGCAGTATGACTTGTATCGCCCACAACTCACTTGTGTTCTACTCGTGCATATAACATCTAGGCATAAAACCAGGCTCGGATGCCACTGTTGGGGAACGTAGTAATTTCAAAAAAAAATCCTACGCACACGCAGGATCATGGTGATGAATAGCAACGAGAGGGGAGAGTGTCGTCCACGTACCCTCGTAGACCATTAAGCGGAAGCGTTATGACAACGCGGTTGATGTAGTCGTACGTCTTCACGATCGATCGATCCTCAGTACCGAACGTATGGCATCTCCGCGTTTAGCACACGTTCAGCTCGGTGACGTCCCGCGAACTCACGATCCAGTAGAGCTTGGGGAAGAGTTTTGTTAGCACGACGGCGTGGTGACGATGTTGATGAAGCTACCGCAGCAGGGCTTCGCCTAAACACCGCTACAGTATGACCGGGGTGGATTATGGTGGAGGGGGGCACCGCACACGGCTGGGAGAGATCTTTGTGATCAACTTGTGTGTCTAGAGGTGCCCCCCTGCCCCTGTATATAATGGAGCAAGGGGGAGGCCGGCCGGCCCTTGTTGGCGCGCCTAGGAGGAGGAATCCTCCTCCTAGTAGGAGTAGGATTCCTCCCTTTCCTACTCCTACTAGGAGGGGGAAAGGCAGGGAGAGAAAGAGAAGGAAAGCCCCCCCCCCCCCTTCTCCTAGTCCAATTCAGACAAGGGGAAGGGGGCGCGCTGCCTGCCCTAGTGTAAGGGCATTTTATCCCTTAGTTGGTTTTGGTGATTGATGACAATACTTTTGCGGACTAATCATGTGCATCGAATATTTCAGATATATATTGACTAAGGCACAAGATGATTTGGTTCCCCTCGGGGGCTATGGAAGACGGCGTTTCTCTTCGTTTCTTTTCGGTGGTATTGAGTCATAGGGAAGCCATACTATTAAGAGGGGGTCTGCGTTGGAAAGGGTGGAAGGATTCATCACGTACACATCTTCCTGTGTTCCTCCTTTTCTTCTAGTCTTTGGAGCATCCCATGTTTTCCTTGTCTATGCAAATATTGCTCGTGCTTGCTGAACTAGGGCGTGCGGTAGTACCGCTCCTTAGAGCGGTAGTACTGCATGCCCTTGCGGCAGTACCGTCCGGCGGTGTGGTAGTACCGCAAGTGCGCATGGTAGTACCGCTTCCTGGCAAGCAGTAGTACTGTTGCCGGAGTCCAGATATTGTCACCCTCTCCCTAGTGGGTGACACCCATCACGGTAGTACCGCGCACTGGGCACGGTAGTACCGTGGTATCTGGCTTAGTTCCGCAAGTATGCGGCAGTAAGGGCGGATGAATTTTTTTTCATCCGCGCCTAGCATGGTAGTACCGTTGCTGGCTTACTGTACTACCGTATCGGGTTTTTGCATCGACTCCAACTCAGGGAAATAGCCACGGATGTAATTTATTATATCTGTGCCTTCCCATATCTGTTCAGTCCCTGCCTTGCGGTAGTACCGCAAGGGGGCACGGTAGTACCGCGCCAGCAGTACTGCCGCCCTCAGCCTTAGTGCATTTTGGGTTGGTCTGGTCTCTACTGCATGGGCGGTAGTACCGCGGGGCCCTGCGGTAGTACCGCGTGCCCCTGCGGTAGTACCGCGCCTCTGGTACGGTAGCACTGCATTGCGCAGGCTGAGTTGGTGGATAACGGTTGGATTTGTTCTTCTACTATATAAGGGGTCTCTTCTCCCTCTAGTTGACCACCTCTTCCATCTCCAAGCTCCATTAATGCTCTAAGCTCCATTTTCGCCCGATCTCTCTCCCTAGCCAATCAAACTTGTTGATTTGCTCGGGATTGGTTGAGAAGGCCCCGATCTACACTTCCACCAAGAGAAATTTGAATCCCCCACCAATCCCTAGTGGATCTTGTTACTCTTGGGTGTTTGAGCACCCTAGATGGTTGAGGTCACCACGGAGCCATAGTCCATTGTGGTGAAGCTTCGTGGTGTTGTTGGGAGCCTCCGATTAAGTTGTGGAGATAGCCCCAACCTTGTTTGTAAAGGTCCGGTCGCCGCCTCCAAGGGCACCAATAGTGGAATCACGGCATCTCGCATTGTTTGAGGGCGTGAGGAGAATACGATGGCCCTAGTGGCTTTTTGGGGAGCATTGTGCCTCCACGCCGCTCTAACGGAGACGTACTTCCCTTCAAAAGGAAGGAACTTCGGCACATCCTCGTCTTCACCGGGTCCACTCTTGGTTATCTCTTACCTTTACTTGTGCAAGCTTGTTAGCGTTATTTCTCTTGCTTGCTTGTGTGTTCGTTGTTGTTGCATCATATAGGTTGCTCACCTAGTTGCACATCTAGACAACCTACTTTGATGCAAAGTTTAATTTGGTAAAGAAAAGCTAAAAATTGTTAGTTGCCTATTCACCCCCCCTCCCTCAAGTCAACCATATCGATCCTTTCAATTGGTATCAGAGCCTTGTCTCTTTACTAAGGACTTTACCGTCCGAAGAGTATGGTTGATACCGTAGACGGTGTGGAGGAACACTCCAGTGTGAATCTGATATCATCTACGGGCGATGGGGGAACCTCGGTCTCTCGTGAGGAATTCAATGTGGCCCTAGAGACATTGAAAACCTCCATGATGACCGAGGTTGAAAGCATGTTTACTAAATTCATTGAAGGGCTTAAACTATCCACCGCACCGTTGAAAGTGGGTGATCCCACCGACAAGGTGACGGATGCTAACTCCGACAAGGGGGGAGCTAGTAGTGAAAAGGCTCCTTCTTCTAGTGGTAAAAATGGCACCAACATCTTTGCCCATGTGGAACCACCACTTGTTTATGGTGGACCGATTCCTTCCACTCATTTGAATCATGCCGGTCCTCCCCCTAAGATTGTGAAAAATGAGGACTTTGATTCTTGGGTGTATTGCTTTAAGCATCATTTAAATCATGTGAATACTAATCTTTGGAGAATCATTGAAGAAGGTTTCTATCCGCATGACCCAAGCAACTTCACCCCTCGAGAAGCCGCGGATAATCAATTCAATGAGAATGCTCTCGTCATCGTCCAAGATGCAATTCCACCCGAAGATCTACCTCATCTTCGACCATTCGCCTTGGCCAAAGATGCTTGGCTTTGTGTTGTCTCTCTCTACCGTGGAAGCACAAGCATTCAATGCTCCAACTATGAAGTAGTGCAAGATGAAGCCGATGAGTTTGCTATGAAAGAAGATGAAGAACCTCGTGAGCTTTATCGGAGAGTAACAAAACTCGCGGTCTCACTCCGAGATCATGGGAGCAAGGACACGGATGACAATTGGATCAAGCGCAAATTCCTCAAAGCAATGATGCCTTACCACAAGGCCATGTCCTCCTTCATTCGTCAAAGGACCGACTTCCACACCTTGACCTCAAGTGAAGTGTTGGATGAGTTTGTGTCTATGAACATCTTGGACAAGACTGCCGACAATGCGGTGCTTCGCTCTCAAAGGGCAAAGAAGCCCAACCTTGCATTGAAGGCCAAGGTTTGTGTTGAAGAAGAAGAAGAGGAATAAGAGGAAAGGAACCCCGAAGATACAAAGTATGCCTATCATGAACACATGGCACTTGCTTTAAGGCAATTTTGGAGCAAGAAGAACTCAAGGCCAAACTTCAACAAGAACAACTCAAGTGGCACGAAGAGCAAGAAACGTGTGAGGACTTGCTACAATTGTGGCAATGTGAGCCATTTTGTTGCGGAATGTCCGTATGAGAAGAGGGAACACAATGGTGGCAAGCTCATCCGAAAGGACAAAGCCAAGTCTTTCCCCAACAAGAGCAACTTCCCCAAGAAGATCCCTCACAAGGCGTTGGTGGTTCAAGAAGAGTACCATGAGGATGATGATGATGAAGAAGATGGTGAGTCGGTTGCCATGGCCTCCGTTGCCATTGCAAAAACTCCACGAGTGTCTCTCTTCAACTCACCCAATGAGAACATCACCGCCAAGTGCCTCATGGCTAAAGCCACCAACAAGGTAACCCCCAACATCAAAACCACCATCATTAATAATCCTTCCTTGACGGATTGCATTGATGAACATGAGGGATACAATGTGAAGGAAAATGAGTTTGAGTCCTTTATGGGTAAACTCAAGGGTAAATCCAAGAAGCATTTTGTTGCTCTCTTGGGACAACTTGGTGAAGCCAATGACATGATCGAGGCTCACGAAGATACTATCTCCAAGATGGAGGGGCATAGTCATAACTATGCCGATGAGATTTCGGATCTTTCCAATGCTCTTGAGGAAGAGCGTGGTCTTCGTTTGGCTCGTGAGGAGTCACACAACGTTGATCATGTTAAGTTAAAGAAAGATTTTGATCATGCTCTTGTTGTCTCTCATGTGCTAAACTCCGAGAAGGCCAAGCTTAGGGTTGATCTTTCTAGACTCAAAGAAGAGTTTAATCTACTTGACAAGGCTCACAAGGTCTTGAAGGGTGCTCATACTAGCCTCAAAGAGTCTCATGATCAACTTCAAGTAGAGCTAACCAAGGAGAAAGCCACTTTTCCTCGTATGATGTTAATTGATAATGCAAATGCTACTAACCCATGTTGTGAGCATGTGCATCTTGTTGAGGAGAACACTAAGCTAAAGGTATAACTTGAGAAAGGTCTTGTGTCTTGCATACAAGGCGAGAAGAACCTCAACGACCTTTTGACCAACCAAAAGGGAGTTGTGGCCAAGGAAGGGATTGGCTACGTGCCCAAGTCCAAGAACAAGAAGAAGAATGACAAGGCCAAACGACCTCCTCCTCTCAAGAAAACCTTTGTGAAGGAGGGAGAGGGTGCTACTAAGGAGAAGGAGAAGAACTCCGTGAGGGGTAGTGGTGCCAAGAAGGGCAACACTTCCATTCCCAACAAAGCCGGCGACTTTAACCCTTCTTATGTGTTGTGCTGTGCTAGAGATGGGCATGTTTATGCCAAATTTGTTGGTTCTTCGTATGAGTACATTGAATGGTCTATTTGGGTTCCTAAGACCCTTGTTACTAACATCAAAGGACCCATTACAAAATGGGTACCTAAAACCAAGCATTGATCTCTTGTAGGCGTTTGCTTCCGGTGGGGGATCATGGTTGCTCGATAGTGGAGCTACTAATCATATGACCGGAAGCAAGGACTTGGTGGTGGATGTGCAAAAGATTCCATCCATTCCCAACAACGTTGAGTGGGGTGACGCCTCGTCCTCTAAGGTATTGGGACTCGGTAAAGTTGTCATTTCTCATGATCTTACGATCGAGAAGGTCATGCTTGTTGAGTCCCTTGCATACAATTTACTTTCCGTTCATCAACTAGCACTCATGGACTTTGCCACTTTCTTTGATATTGATACCATGGCCCTCTTGTGGAGTAAGACTCTTAAAGTAGCCTTTGTTGGGCATGTCGAGAATGGTCTCTATGTGATTAACTTTTCGGAGCGACCCACTAAGACCGCGTGCCTAATGGCTAAAGTTGACATGGGATGGCTTTGGCATCGCCGTTTAGCCCACGTCAATATGAGATCTTTGCAAAGTCTTCTCAAGGGGGACCATGTCCGTGGACTAACAAATGTTAGTTTTGCCAAAGATCATGCTTGCAGTGCTTGCATCGAAGGAAAGCTACATGAGAAGGCTCACCCTCCTACGACTATCATCTACTCGAAGAGGCCTTTGGAGCTCCTTCATTTGGATCTCTTCGGGCCTCCATCCTTTGATAGTCTTGGAGGTAGAAAGTATTGCTTGGTGATTGTGGATGACTATTCAAAATACACTTGGGTATATTTCTTCAAGAGGAAGAGCGAGACCCAACAAACCGTCATCGACTTTGCAAATGAAGCTCAATGACAACACAATACAAAATCTTGACTATAAGAAGTGACACCGGCTCCGAGTTCAAGAACTACACCTTGGATGAGTTTTTGAGTGATGAGGGAATCAAGCATCAATATTCCGCACCTTATACTCCTCAACAAAATGGTGTAGCGAAGAGGAAGAACCGGACGTTGATGGATGCGGCAAGGACCATGATGGCGGAGTTCAAGTCTCCCTACAACTTTTGGGCCGAAGCCATCAACACCGCGTGTCATGCATCTAATCGGCTCTACCTCCGCAAAGGCTTGAACAAGACTCCATATGAGATACTCACTGGTAACAAGCCCAACCTCAAGTACGTCCGGGTGTTCGGGTGTAAGTGTTTCATTCTCAAGAAAGGTGTTCGTTTGTCTAAATTTGAGGCTAGAGCTTATGAGGGCATATTTGTTGGTCATGCTACAAACTCTCATGCTTACCGTGTTCGCAATAAGTCCACGGGACTTATTGAGGAAACGTGTAACGTGGAGTTTGATGAGAATAACGGCTCCCAAGTGGAGCAAAGTGGTACTTGTGATATAGGTGATGAAATTCCTCCCCAAGCCATAATAAGAATGGGTGTTGGTCATATCGTACCCATTGAGGAACCCCTTGTGGCTGAAGGAGAAGGACAACGTTCCACTCAAGTGGAACCTTCACCAACCCAAGACCCACACGCTTTCAAAGTACAAAGTGAAGGTCCTCAACCTCAAGAACAAGACCAAGGGCAAGGTCAATCTCAAGATGGTGTTGTAACATCAAGTGATTCCCAAGGCCAAGTTCTCTCCTTCGAGCAAGTTCAAGATCAAGAGCTTCCTCGAGATCAAGAACAATCTCAAGACGGTGCTCAAGATGATCAAGTGACCACTCCTCGTCTCACCCCCGAGGAGGAATTGGAGCGTCGTGCCGCCAAGATTGCTTCCAAGCTCTCCACCAAGGATCATCTCATGAAAAATGTGCTTGGAAGCTTAAGAAAGGGGGTAAGCACTCGTAGACAATTAGCAAACTATTGTGAACATCATGCATTTGTCTCTTGTGTTGAACCCCAAAAGGTCTATGAGGCGCTCGAGGATCCGGATTGGCTCAATGCCATGCATGAAGAACTCAACAACTTCAAGCGCAACAAAGTGTGGAGATTGGTGCCAAGGCCAACGGAGAACCACAATGTCATTGGAACCAAGTGGATATTCAAGAACAAGCAAGATGCTCATGGGATTATCATTCGCAACAAGGCTCGTTTGGTAGCACAAGGCTACTCCCAAGTCGAGGGTATCGACTACGGTGAAACCTTTGCCCCCGTTGCTTGTCTTGAATCCATTCACATGTTGATTGCACATGCTTCTCATCATAACTTTAAGTTACAACAAATGGATGTGAAGAATGCTTTCCTTAATGGTCCGATTAATGAATTGGTATATTCCAAGCAACCCCCCGGGTTCGAGGATCCCTACTTTCCCGATCATGTGTATCAACTCGATAAGGCACTCTATGGCCTTAAACAAGCCCCATGTGCGTGGTATGACCACCTTACCGAGTTGTTACAAGATTATGGTTTTGAAGTTGGGCTAATCGACCCCACTCTTTTTAGTAAGAAGGTCAAAGGGGAGTTGTTTGTGTGTCAATTATATGTTGATGATATTATCTTTGGTTCCCCTAACAAAGCTTTCAATGAGGAATTTGCCGCTCTCATGACCTCAAAGTTCGAGATGTCTTCCATGGGAGAGTTGAAGTTCTTTCTCGGGTTCGAAGTGAAGCAAACGAGAGAAGGAACCTTCATCAACCAAGCCAAATGCACTCAAGACATGCTCAAGAGATTCAAGCTAAGTGATGTCAAGCCGGCTTCCACTCCCATGCCCACCAAGTGCCAACTTGACATTGATACCAATGGTAAATGTAACATCCCAAATTTTCAATTTGGAATGTTATACATTAGATCATCTTTGCATATCATATTTTATTGCATTTTGGTTGATCCTAGAAATTCTACGCAACTCAAGGACCCTAGGAGAGAGTTGGGGATTTCGTTATTTTCATATTTGAGTTTTCTCAAATTTGGAAAAATAGGATCATTTGATTTTATTTATTTTATCTTCAATTATTTCTATTACAAAAATATGAGAGAGGGAATAAAATGACTTTCCCAAAATAAATAAATATTGAGGATTTAATAATAAAATCAAATAAGATTTTATTTTGGATTTATTTGCTAATTTATTTGAATTTAGGAAAAATGCGCGTTTTTCAAAATTGCATTTAGGCCCCAAATAAATGTTCATCATGCGCGGATTGATTTTAGAAGCCGGGGAAAATTTATCTCGGGACTTTTGGAGTCCGTTTAGTATTTCTTTTGTTTGTTTTTCTGCGTGAACAATATTTAAAAAAAATGCGAACCGACTTAGAGCCGGTTTCGGCCCAGACTCCTATCGGTCGGGCCCTTTATATAGCGCCACCCGGGGCCCGATTAGCCCAAGCCGCCGCCGCCCCGCAAACCCTAACTCTAGCCGCAACGCCCAGGAGCCGCCGCCGCCGCCGGACCCGCCCGCCGACGTTGCCCCGCCGCCGTTTTGTTTTAGAAAAACCGTTCGGTTTTTCCGTCAGTTTTTTTAGATTCGTTTTTTTAGTTAGATCGGTTTTTTTCCGGTTTAGTTTATTTAGCGAGCGTTTGCTCGATCGTTCGTTTTAACGAACGCGTTCATAGTGTATCCATGACAGATGTGAGATTGTTAAAAATTAATGGTTTATCTAAGGTGGCAACTTAAACACACATTTGGGTGGATTGAGGCACCTGGGTATTCCAGCGATTGCCTGTTTTCTTTTGGACCGCCACCCAGGCTCAAAGGGATCATGAGATTATTCATACTAGAAACTTCCGTGTGCAGCCACAAGCTACTATGGGCTCTAGCATAGTTGATTAAGTCGTGAGAACTCTTACAGTGGTAGACTAGCAGATGTAGGGGATGTAGGTGGTACGGTCTACCCGTTCGTAAGGTGCTAGCGCTTCTGAAAGACTATGTCTCGGTCATCCGTTTCTCAAACACCATGTTGTGCGAGAATCTCAATGGAGGAGATCGAGTCTTGTGGGGAAAAGTGCGCAAACCTCTGCAGAGTGTATAAACTAATCATGGTTAGCCGTGTCCCCGGTTATGGACAACTTGAGTATCTAGTACTTGGATTATCATGTGAATCTCATCATGTTACTCTAATTAATTTTGTTGGGTTAATGATGATACTTAATTGGGATTGAGAGGGTGTCTACACTCTCAATGTTTAACAACTACCATGATAGTTAAATAAAATTTATTCCTTTGAAGTAGGGAAAAATTGGCTTTGCGCAAAAACTGTAACCATAGAGCTTTCCACCAGCCAAATATGCATGTAGTATAGCCTTATTCTTTCATTGCTCTCTATGTGTTACTTTGCCAGCATATTCCATGTGCTAACCCATTTCGGGCTGCAACATTCATGTTGCAGACTTTTCAGACAACGAGTAAGGTGCCTTTAGGTCATGGTTCTATACTCAGTGATGCCATTGGAGTTGATGGACTCACTTATCTTCCAAGCCTTCCGCTGTTATCGTTATTAGATGGCCTTAAGCCATATTTTATTATAATAAGTTCTCTTTTGAGACATTCGATGTAATAAGTGTGTGATTGCTACTCTATTATAAATCCTTCAAGTACTGTACGGTGTCAGCATTACTGATCCAGGGATGACACTGGAGCACAGAGATTGGACCATTTGAGGTCTGGTCGCTACAAGATGGTATCAGAGCACACGCTGACTGTAGGACATGACCACTAGGCTAAAGCCCTAGATCACTACTCACTCTTCCCATTCTGACTCCTTATCTTTTCTACTCTTTTAGGATGGTGGATGCAAGGAACAAGTTTACACAACTGTATGAAGATACACCCTTTGGACGTCACTTGAAGGAAGTCACTAAGTACCTGAACATTGGAGTACCAAGCTTCACCGGAACCTACAACACCACTTTACCTGAAGAGGAGCGCTGGATGATTCAAGTTCAAGTTCCAGGAAGGACGTTCATGCCAGTCACCAAGCCCGTAAAGTTTTCCTTTGATGCACCAACCTGGAGTCTAGGAAAAAGCATGGCAGCTCACATCGCCATGGGACGTATTGGAGAAGTTTACCGCAATGATCTCAAGGATACTATCTACCAAATTTGTGGGCGCCGAGATGAGCACTGGGAGATGACCAGCACCAAGAAGGATAGATCAATTGCAACTTTTATTCAGGAGTTAAACCAGCACATTCGACGTCAGGAGAACCAGATGTGCGCAGACATGATAGATCTGAAGAAGGGGAGGACAAGAATCAAGGAACTGGAGGAAGAACTCAAGGCTACACGTGAAGATTATGAAGAGGAAATCGAAGTACTAGTGGATAAGAATGCCGACCTAACAATGAAGATCAGAATATTCATGGGAGGCCCTACACCAGTAGAAGAAGACGAAGAACCCAAGGAGATTTGCCCGGAAGACTACATCATCATCGACGACACCGACTCGGATCCAGATGATAGTGATGATGACTATGTTGATGAAGCTGGAGCAGATATCATGGAGTCTGCGACCGAAGAATATTTCTAGTAGACCACCCCAACAGTAGTAGTAGTCCACCATGTAAATATAGTATTCCGAGCACTTTTGCGATAGTTAGACTGATTGTATACCCTTGTTTGATTGAATGAAGTGAATTGTTTGCTTTTACCTCATGTGCATATGGGTAGTGTTTTCTCTTTAGACCCCTCTCTATTCTTAAATCTCATCTTTTCTAAACCCATCAGATGCCTCCGAGACATGACCCCGGATTTACCTTCCCACCGGAGCTCACTCAGTTGATCCAGCAGCAGAACACATTGATGCAGTTGCTAGTCCAGAATCAGAATCAGGGGAACAACAACAACAACAACCCACCACCACCACCTATTGATCACTTAGCTTGTTTTCTTAGGCTGAATCCGCCGGTGTTCTCCAGCAGCACCGAGCCTATAGTAGCAGATGATTGGCTCCGCAAGACAGCAAGGGAGTTGACCATGGCAGGATGCACATATGCGGAAAAGGTGAAGTTTGCCGCACATCAGCTTGACGGACCCGCAACATCATGGTGGGAGAACTTCACCGCCACTTTCCCTATCGACACTGTCACGTGGGACCAGTTTCAGTAGACTTTCCGTATTGCTCATGTTTCAGCAGGAGCTATGGCCATGAAGAAGCATGAGTTTCGCAACTTGCGCCAAGGAGGACGGACAGTTGGCTAGTATGTGGATGATTTTAGTAAGCTAGCACGTTATGCCCCAGAGGACGTTGCTACGGATGCAGCTAAGCAGGAGAAGTTTCTGGAAGGACTGAATGGTGAGTTGAGCATGCAGTTGATGGTAGCAACCTTCAACAACTACCAGGAGTTGGTAGATCATGCTCTTATGATTGAAGGGAAGCAGCAGCAGATTGAGAACCGCAAGAGGAAGTATGGACAAGGGAAGTACAATCCTGGAGCTCAGCAGAAGCCACGTTTTACCCCTAGACCGGGAGGACATTTTCAGCATACCCATGGAGGAGGTAGCTCGCACAATCACAATGGCCCCAAGAATGGTAATGGGAATGGAGGAAGCAACGGCCAGAACTGTACCAACCCATCAACCCCAGCCAAGAGAGACCTGAGCCAAGTCACTTGCTTTAAGTGCCAGAAGACCGGACATTATGCAAATGAATGTCCTGAATCCCAGAATGGAAATGGCAATGGAAGCTCTGGGAAGAAGCCGAACCCTTTCAATAGGGGACATGTGAACCATGTAAATGTGGAGGAGGTTGAAGCCCAGCCGGATGCAGTAATAGGTAAGTTTTTGGTTAAGTCTTTTACTGCAATCGTCCTTTTTGATACTGGTGCATCGCATTCATACATCTCAAGGGGATTTGCGGATAAGTATAAACTGCCAACCCAAGCCCTTAGGTCACCCATGTTAGTAACCTCACCTGGAGTAGAATATATGGCTAGTCTATGGTGTGATCGGTTACCATTAAGGATTGGTAGCTATGTATTTCCCTCGGACCTAATAGTATTGGAATCTCAAGGATTGGATGTGATATTAGGCTTGGATTGGTTATCGAAGTATGAAGGGAACATTGAATGCGCTAGTAAGTCAATTTTTCTTACAACGCCAGAAGGAAGAAGGATCAAGTATGTATCCCGGCATGTGCCGAAGAGGACTCAAGTAAATTCCCTAACAGGAGTTGTGCAGGAGGAAGTACCAGTGGTGAAGGATTTCCCTGACGTATTTCCAGAGGAGTTGCCAGGCATGCCACCGGATAGAGATATTGAGTTTTTGATTGAGCTTTTGCCAGGCACAGGGCCAATATCTAAGAGACCATACAGGATGCCCGCAAAGGATTTGAAGGAAATTAAGAAGCAGATTAAGGAGTTATTGGATAAAGGTTATATTCGCCCAAGTTCTTCACCTTGGGGATCGCTAGTACTTCTAGTGGAGAAAAAGGATGGATCGTTAAGAATGGTTGTTGATTATCGAGGATTGAATGAAGTAACCATCAAGAACAAGTACCCACTACCGATGATCAATGATCTGTTCGATCGATTGCAAGGAGCTAAGGTATTTTCCAAGATCGATCTACGATCAGGATACCATCGGTTGAAGATCCGAGAACAGGATATGCCTAAGACGGCTTTTACCACCAGGTATGGGCTATACGAGTATACCATTATGTCATTTGGCCTGACTAACGCACCGGCATATTTTATGAACATGATGAACAAAGTGTTTATGGAGTTTTTGGATAAGTTCATCGTAGTGTTCATTGATGATATCCTAGTTTACTCTAAGAATGAAGAGGAGCATAAGGAGCATTTGCGTTTGGTACTTGGGAAGCTCAGAGAACATCACTTATATGCCAAGTTTAGCAAATGTGAATTTTGGTTGAAGGAAGTTGGATTCCTCGGACACGTTATATCCGGAGAAGGTATAGTAGTAGATCCCACCAAGGTTGACACTGTGACAAATTGGGAAGCACCAACAACAGTTGGAGAGATCCGGAGTTTTCTTGGACTCGCGGGATACTACCGGAGATTCATTGAAAATTTCTTGAAGATTGTGAAGCCTATGACGGAGTTGTTGAAGAAGGATACCAAGTTCAAATGGACTAAGGAATGTGACGCCAATTTCCAGGAGTTGAAGAAACGTTTGGTTACATCACCTGTGTTGATTTTGCCGGATCAGAACAAAGATTATGAGGTATATTGCGACGCTTCACGTCGAGGACTTGGAGCAGTACTTATGCAGGAAGGAAGAGTTGTTTCATATGCCTCACGACAGCTTAAGCCTCATGAGTTGAATTATGCCACGCATGATTTGGAGTTAGGAGCCGTAGTGCATGCATTGAAAACTTGAAGACATTTTCTCATTGGAAACCATTGTGAGGTGTACACGGATCACAAGAGTTTGAAGTAAATCTTCACGCAGAAGGAGTTGAATCTCAGGCAAAGGCGATGGTTGGAGCTCATCAAGGATTATGATATGAGATTGCATTATCATCCCGGAAAGGCTAATGTAGTAGCCGATGCACTAAGTCGTAAAAGTCATGTCAACACCTTAATGACGGGAGATTTACCAAGGGAGTTAGCCGAAAATCTTCGTGAGCTGTGTTTGGAGATAGTTCCGAGAGGCTATGTAGCAGCATTAGAGATTCAGTCTACTTTGATGGATAAGATCAGAGAAGCCCAGAAGACTGACAAGGAGATTGCTTCTATTAAGGAAAAATGAGCAAAGGAAAAGTTAAAGGATTTCATGAGGATGAGCACGATACCTTATGGTTTGAAGACCGTGTTTATGTGCCCAATGACCCGGAGATCAGGAAGTTAATTCTGCAGGAAGCCCATGATTCACCATATTCGATTCATCCAGGAAATACCAAGATGTATTTGGATTTGAAGGATACTTTCTGGTGGACTGGAATGAAGAAGGATATTGTGGAGTATGTAGCAGTTTGTGATGTATGTCTGAGAGTAAAGGCAGAGCATCAGAAGCCAGTGGGATTGCTACAGCCATTGCCAATACCCGAATGGAAGTGGGATAAGCTAGGCATGGATTTTATTACGGGTTTGCCCTGAACTCGTTCAGGCTATGACTCGATTTGGGTTGTAGTCGATCGTTTGACAAAGGTAGCTCATTTCATCCCAGTGAAGACTACCTACACCAGTGCTAAGTTGGCAAAGATATACATGACCAGGATCGTATGTCTGCATGGAGTTCCAAGGAGCATTGTATCAGATAGAGGAACCCAGTTTATCTCAAAGTTCTGGAATCAGTTGCACGAAACTTTGGGTACCAGGCTAGAGTTCAGTACGGCTTTCCATCCACAGACAGATGGACAGACCGAGAGAGTCAATCAGATTTTGGAGGATATGCTGAGAGCTTGTGCGCTAGATATGGATCTAGTTGGGACGATAATTTGCCGTATGTAGAGTTCTCTTACAACAACAGTTATCAATCCAGTTTGAAGATGGCCCCTTTCAAAGCCTTGTAAGGAAGGAGGTGCAGGACCCCATTGTCGTGGGATGAAGTTGGAGACCGACAGTTGTTTGGACCGGATCTGATTAAGGAGTCTGAACAGAAGGTGAAATTGATTCGCGATAGGCTCAAGGTAGCCCAGTCCAGGAAGAAGAGCTACGCAGATTCTAAACGCAAGGAGACAGTTTATGAAGTCGGAGACCGAGTTTACCTTCGAGTATCTCCACTTCGAGGAGTTAAGCGCTTTGGAATTAAGGGAAAGTTAGCGCCACGTTTTGTAGGACCATACAAAGTTTTGGAGCGTATGGGAGAAGTAGCCTACAAGTTGAAATTGCCCGAAGGATTGTCAGGAGTTCACGACGTATTCCACGTTTCACAGTTGAAGAAGTGCCACGCAGAGATGGCTGATATACCGCTGAGAGATACAGTGCCACTGGAAGCGATTCAGTTGGACAGTGATTTGACCTATGAGGAGAAACCAGTCAAGATTCTTGAGTATACCAGCCAAGTCACTCGCAGTAAGGTCATCAAGTTTTGCAAAGTTCAGTGGAGCCACCACACGGAGGATGAAGCCACCTGGGAGCGAGAGGAAGATCTGCTGAAGGACCACCTTCACCTATTTTTCTAACCAACCAGAATCTCGAGGGCGAGATTCATCTTAAGGGGGTAGGTTTGTAACATCCCAAATTTTCAATTTGGAAGGTTATACATTAGATCATCTTTGCATACCATATTTTATTGCATTTTGGTTGATCCTAGAAATTCTACGCAACTCAAGGACCCTCGGAGAGAGTTGGGATTTCGTTATTTTCATATTTGAGTTTTCTCAAATTTGGAAAAATAGGATCATTTGATTTTATTTATTTTATCTTCAATTATTTCTATTACAAAAATATGAGAGAGGGAATAAAATGACTTTCCCAAAATAAAGAAATCATTGGATTTATTTGCTATTTTATTTGAATTTAGGAAAAATGCGCGTTTTTCAAAATTGTATTTAGGCCCCAAATAAATGTTCATCATGCGCGGCTTGATTTTAGAAGCCGGGGAAATTTTATTTCAGGACTTTTGGAGTCTGTTTAGTATTTCTTTTGTTTGTTTTTCTGCGCCAAAATTATTTTAAAAAAAAGTGTGAACCGACTTAGAGCCGGTTTCGGCCCGGACTCCTACCGGTCGGGCCCTTTATATAGCGTCGCCCCGGGGCCCGATTAGCCCAAGATGTCGCCGCCCCGCAAACCCTAACCCTAGCCGCTGCGCCCAGGAGCCGCCGCCGCCGCCGCCGGAGCCGCCCGCCGAGGTTGCCCCGCCGCCGTTTTTTTTAGAAAAACCGTTCGGTTTTTCCGTCGGTTTTTCGTCAATTTTTTTTAGATTCGTTTTTAGTTAGATCGGTTTTTTCCAGTTTAGTTTATTTAGCGAGCATTCGCTCGATCGTTCGTTTTAACGAACGTGTTCATCATTTAGATCCAGATAACGAACGTTCGTTCGTTAATCTGTTCGTCGTTTTTTTTTTCTCGGATTTTCCGTGATTATTTCTGATCGCGATTTCTGATCCGATTTTCGTTGTAGTATAACTTTTCGTTCATTTATCGGAATCAGGCGATTCAAGCGCCTGGAGTTTCGTCTCGAAACGCTCTTTCTGTTTAACCAACTCAAACAAGTTTTTGCCTCTGTAAAATTTGACCTAGATCCAAAATAGTAAATGAAGCTTGTTTCTTTTGCCGTTTGTCTTTCGTTGCTTCGTTCGATTTGATTCTTTTTGCCAACCGGAGTTCTTAAGTTGAACTATCTGGTTAGATCTCTTATTTGAGTTTTACCTGTGCATTAGATGAGTCCTTATTGTATGCTTGTTTGTTTGCGTTAGAGTACCCGGAGTGCGCCGCTTGCTACTTCGAATCGCTAGGTTTTGCGGATCATCCGCAAGGCAAGTAACACTTTGATCATACCTCCTACTACCCAGTTTTTATTGCATTAGATCAATCCTCACACATTGCATGATTAGGATCTAATTAAATTGTGGGTTTTGGGGAGTAGATGAGGTAGTACCTATTACCTGTTTTATTACCAAACCTTTGGGAGTTACTTCTACGTTTGCTTATTATGCCATGCTATGCTAGTAGACGTGGATTGAGTGAGTGTATCCATGACAGATGTGAGATTGTTAAAAATTAATGGTTTATCTAAGGTGGCAACTTAAACACACATCTGGGTGGATTGAGGCACCTGGGTATTCCAGCGATTGCCTGTTTTCTTTTGGACCGCCACCCAGGCTCAAAGGGATCATGAGATTATTCATACTAGAAACTTCCGTGTGCAGCCACAAGCTACTATGGGCTCTAGCATAGTTGACTAAGTCGTGCGAACTCTTATAGTGGTAGACTAGCAGATGTAGGGGATGTAGGTGGTACGGTCTACCCGTTCGTAAGGTGCTAGCGCTTCTGAAAGACTATGTCTCGGTCATCCGTTTCTCAAACACCATGTAGTGCGAGAATCTCAACGGAGGAGATCGAGTCTTGTGGGGAAAAGTGTGCAAACCTCTGCAGAGTGTATAAACTAATCATGGTTAGCCGTGTCCCCGGTTATGGACAACTTGAGTATCTAGTACTTGGATTATCATATGAATCTCATCATGTTACTCTAATTAATTTTGTTGGGTTAATGATGATACTTAATTGGGATTGAGAGGGTGTCTACACTCTCAATGTTTAACAACTACCATGATAGTTAAATAAAATTTGTTCCTTTACAGTAGGGAAAAATTGGCTTTATGCAAAAACTGTAACCATAGAGCTTTCCACCAGCCAAATATGCATGTAGTATAGCCTTATTCTTTCATTGCTCTCTATGTGTTACTTTGCCATCATATTCCATGTGCTGACCCGTTTCGGGCTGCAACGTTCATGTTGCAGACTTTTCAGACGACGAGTAAGGTGCCTTTAGGTGATGGTTCTATACTCAGTGATGCCGTTGGAGTTGATGGACTCACTTATCTTCCAAGCCTTCCGCTGTTATCGTTATTAGATGGCCTTAAGTCATATTTTATTGTAATAAGTTCTCTTTTGAGACATTCGATGTAATAAGTGTGTGATTGCTACTCTGTTATAAATCCTTCAAGTACTGTGCGGTGTCAGCATTACTGATCCACGGATGACACTGGAGCACAGAGATTGGACCGTTTGAGGTCTGGTCGCTAAAGTAAAGCGGTGGATCAAAAGGTATATCGCTCCATGATTGGCTCCTTGCTTTACCTTTGTGCATCTAGACCGGATATCATGTTGAGTGTGGGAATTTGTGCACGGTTTCAAGCCGCACCTAAGGAAAGTCACTTTGTGGCGGTCAAGCGAATATTTCGATATTTGGCTCATACCCCAAACTTTGGCTTATGGTACCCAAGGGGAGCAAACTTCAAGCTTGTAGGTTATTCGGACTCGGATTGGGCGGGAGACAAAGTGGATAGGAAGTCCACTTACGGAGGGTGCCAATTTCTTGCTTGCTCTTTGGTGAGTTGGTCTTCCAAGAAGCAAAGTTGCGTATCTCTCTCGTCCACGGAAGCAGAGTATGCGGCTGCCGGTAGTTGTTGTGCACAACTCTTATGGATGAGGTAAACTTTAAAGGATTACGGTGTCATTTGTGACAAAGTGCCTCTTTGGTGTGACAATGAAAGTGCCATCAAGATTTCTCTCAACCCGGTGCAACACTTCAAGACGAAGCATATTGAGATTCGGTATCACTTCATCCGGGATCACATTAGGCGAGGGGAGATCAAGCTCAACTACGTCAACACCCATGATAACCTCGCAGATATTTTCATGAAGCCTTTGGATGAAGCAAGATTTCGCGAGCTAAGGCATGAGCTAAATATCATTGATTCGAGCAATGTTGCTTGAACCCTTGCACACCCCACCTCACTCAACTTTTGTCTAATCTAGGTGTAGGCATGGACATAGGGGGAGTGTTGTTCTCTCAATGAACTCTCCCTCCCCCATTATGCATAAAACGATCAACTCTTTCACATTAGCCATTTTTGATGGTACTTGTGCTTCAAAGACGAGTTTTGGTCATGGGACCAAGGATAATTCTTCGCAGTGCCATACCAATTGACTCAAACATAGGTGGCTCCGGGCACCGCCCTCTCCTTGGAGAGTTTGTGTCTCGTTTTTGGTCTGCGTTGTCTCTTACTTCTCCTCCTTTGTGCTGAGCTCGTGCTTGTGGTGTCCTGTGTGTTAGCTCGTTGGTATGGTCTTTCGCTTGAAGGTTCAGCGCTTCGTTGTTCTCTCGATTGGTTGAAACTGATTCTTCTTGAGCTCACGGTGCTACCGCAGCCTGCCACGGTACTACCGCGAGGGGAGCGCGTGGTACTTCCGCACCCAGCGCGGCAGAATTTTTTTGGCCGCCTGGGGGAGAGGTACTACGGCCTCGGTGCAGTACTTCCGCCCGAGCGGTACTACCGCAATGACGTGCGGTACTACCGCATGAGGAGTGCACGGTACTTCCGCACCGAGCGCGGCAGGAATTTTTTACTGCCGCCTGGGGGAGCGGTACTAAAGCCACGGTGCGGTACTTCCGCTCGGGGCGGTACTACCGCAATGACATGCGGTACTACCGTGCGATCAAAGGGCGTGGGGGTTAAACACGGGCAGGGGGAGTTCTAACTCCCCCATACCCATTCGTCTCTCTCCCCACTCCGTCTCTCTCTCTCTCTCTCGCTCGCTCAAGAACGGCGCCGGAGGTCCTCGCCGGATCTCCGTCTTCGGCCGCTCTCCTAGGATTCCAACCGGTGGGATCATTCCCCACTACTCCCTCTTGCCATGGATCAAGGTTTCTCCCCAATCCCTTCCTTTTTCTTGTTCGTATTGTTGTTTTTAGGTCTTGGGGAGATGCAAGTTGTTCGTGAGATTTTAGGCCAAATCTTTGCAAGAGTGGGATATAGGAGAGTGGTTTTGTGTAGTGATGGTACTTGCTTTAGTTGTCCCGTGATGGATTTGATCGACCGTAGTACCGCGTGTTGACACAGTTATGCTCAGATCTCCATGGCCATTATGGATCTGCAACCGTGTGGTACTACCGCTCTTCAGGTGCGGTACTACCGCGTGTCTGGTACTACCGCCCTGCTAGTGCGATACTACCGTGTCGCCGGTACTATCGCTCCTCGGAGCGGTACTACCGCACGTGGCGCAACACACGCTACTACCGTTGTCTCAAATCCCTCTTGTGGCACTCCTCACGTACTATGTCTACTTGTTTCACCCGTTTTTGTGGTCTTTTCTTTGATCCTTCTCGCATTTCGTGCGTGCTTGTTTTGTGGTGTGTGTTTTAGGTGGTGGCTCAGGTGCTCCAGCTCGCCGCTCCAATCCAAGCGCATGCGCAACTCAGAGGCAGCAGAGGGCTCCAATGCCCCCCAACGCAGAACCAAGACCACCGCCACCAAAGAGAAGGAACCCACCATGGGTATGGATGAGATACCGCTTGCTGAGTTCATCGCTCGGAGGAAGATCAATCCATATGGAAACCCTCGTGCCAACTTTCGAGCAAATGAGCTATTCTGGACCAAGCAACAGAATCTCATCTATCTAGATGTCATCAAGGCCAAGCAAAACACCTATGTTGAGGTGAAGTGGATCAACATGCATCAAATGAGGCAAGAGAAGCATCGGGAATACTTTGGTGAGGCTTCAGACCTCGTAGAGCAATTTGGCATTGAGCATATCATCTCATTCCACAAAGACTTTGATCCTGAGATCATTGCTCAGTTCTTTGCCTCAGTGCATTTTCATCCCAATGAGGACAGGACCATGACTTGGATGACCAATGGTCGGCAGCTGACTACTACTTGGAAGGAATTCATGACTTTGCTTGGGGTTTCAGATGAGGGGCTTGCCACACCCCAAGGTGTTCGCCCTCATGCCAATTCCGAGTCTGCAAACAAGAACAAGCTTTTGCCCTTCTATTTGGAGAAGAAGCTCTCCAATAACAAGACAACTTGGGTACTCAACTCCTTTCTCGACATCATGCACCGGATCTTCCGCAACACTCTCTTCCCACTCATTGGGGACAAGGACAAGGTGCATGCCTATCTTGTGGATATGATGCTCCTGTGTGCAGACGCTCGCAACTCTCAGACACTACCACTTGACGCCTCACATATCATGTGGAATGAGCTTCGGTTTGCGGTCTACAACCGCAAGGTCCCCATCTATGGACCTTATCTGTTTCAGTTGATCTCAGCAACTTGGGAGCAGCTCTGCCCTCAGGATGATTTTGAGGCCCCTAGTTGGATCCGGCATGAGCCCATCAACCTCCGTATCAAGACTCAGTGGGCCAACACTACCTCTTGTGCTGATGTCGCGGCTAACATGGATGTGGATGCAGATGAGCATGAGGAGGAGGCAGCAGACGAGGACAACTCTGAGGGTTACACCCCTCCCACTTCTAAGCCATCTTGGGCTAAGCGACTGAAGAACAAGATGAAGATGTTGTTCTGTATGCACGCAAAGGGGTAGTACAAGACCCATGTGGCTTCCAAGGAGACTCGCCGCCATGACAAGTGAATTTTCAGGACCTTCGGCGAGAACATCTCCAGCGGGTCAGAGGAGGACGGCACCCCAGAGGCGGAATGGATCGCCAAGCAGGGTTATCACTGGACAGAGTCTGAGGAAGAGTCCGTCCCAACTGCCAAGTCTGACGGGGAGCGTGCGAGTGACTACTCAACTTGAGCCACCCCTTCTGTTGTAGGTGTCCTCTCTGCCTTTTTGGCGTCTCGATGCCAAAGGGGGAGAGAATGTAGGATTTGCGAGTTGTGTCGTGTTTGGGTCAGTTGAACTTCGTTTATGTCATTTGCTTTGGTTTGTGCTTGTGAGTCCTTCTATCATATGGTGTAAGACATATGCACTCTATCGTACCGTAGTGAGCTTATTCTATCTTGTGCTTATTTCATTATGCTCTTTCCTATCTTGCTTAGTTTTAGCCCTATTGCAAGATATGCCTTGTCTATAAAATATAGGGGAAGTGTTGATCCTAGTATGTGTGTCGTGCAGTCCAAAGCACTCATCAAGATAGCACACATCTAGGGAGAGTCTATCTATATTTTAGAGACTTGGGGTTTGCCCTTGCTCTTTGCATTATACTCTTGTGCAAATCCCGTGTTGTCATCAATCCACCAAAAAGGGGGAGATTGTAAGGGCATTTTATCCCTTAGTTGGTTTTGGTGATTGATGACAATACTTTTGCGGACTAATCATGTGCATTGAATATTTCAGATATATATATTGACTAAGGCACAAGATGATTTGGTTCCCCTCGAAGGCTATGGAAGACGGCGTTTCTCTTCATTTCTTTTCGGTGGTATTGAGTCGTAGGGAAGCCGTACTATTAAGAGGAGGTCCGCGTTGGAAAGGGTGGGCGGATTCATCACATACACATCTTCCTGTGTTCCTCCTTTTCTTCTAGCCTTTGGAGCATCCCATGTTTTCCTTGTCTATGCAAATATTGCTCGTACTTGCTGAACTAGGGCGTGCGGTAGTACTGCTCCTTAGAGCGGTAGTACCGCTGGCCCTTGCGGTAGTACCGCAAGTGTCCACGGTAGTACCGCTTCCTGGCAAGCGGTAGTACTGTGGCCGGAGTCCAGATATTGTCACCCTCTCCCTAGTGGGTGACACCCATCACGGTAGTACCGCGCACTGGGCACGGTAGTACCGTAGTATCTGGCTTAGTTCCGCAAGTATGCGGCAGTAAGGGGCGGATGAATTTTTTTCATCCGCGCCTAGCGCGGTAGTACCGCTGCTGGCTTACGGTACTACCGTATCGGGTTTTTGCATCGACTCCAACTCAGTAGAAGTAACCACGGATGTAATTTATTATATCTGTGCCTTCCCATATCTGGTCAGTCCCTGCCTTGCGGTAGTACCGCACCAGCAGTACTGCCGCCCTCTGCCTTAGTGCATTTTGGGCTGGTCTGGTCTCTGCTGCATGGGCGGTAGTACCGCGTGCCCCTGCGGTAGTACCGCGCCTCTGGTACGGTAGCACTGCATTGCGCAGGCTGAGTTGGTGGATAACGGTTGGATTTGTTCTTCTACTATATAAGGGGTCTCTTCTCCCTCTAGTTGACCACCTCTTCCATCTCCAAGCTCCATTAATGCTCTAAGCTCCATTTTCGCCCGATCTCTCTCCCTAGCCAATCAAACTTGTTGATTTGCTCAGGATTGGTTGAGAAGGCCCCGATCTACACTTCCACCAAGAGAAATTTGAATCCCCCACCAATCCCTAGTGGATCTTGTTACTCCTGGGTGTTTAAGCACCCTAGACGGTTGAGGTCACCACGGAGCCATAGTCCATTGTGGTGAAGCTTCGTGGTGTTGTTGAGAGCCTCCGATTAAGTTGTGGAGATAGCCCCAACCTTGTTTGTAAAGGTCTGGTCGCCGCCTCCAAGGGCACCAATAGTGGAATCACGACATCTCGCATTGTGTGAGGGCGTGAGGAGAATACGATGGCCCTAGTGGCTTTTTGGGGAGCATTGTGCCTCCACACCGCTCTAACGGAGACGTACTTCCCTTCAAAAGGAAGGAACTTCGGTAACACATCCTCGTCTTCACCGGGTCCACTCTTGGTTATCTCTTACCTTTACTTGTGCAAGCTTGTTAGCGTTATTTCTCTTGCTTGCTTGTGTGTTCATTGGGTGCATGCTAATCCCAACCTCTTCTTTCTCACTCCGACATGCAACATGCTTCAGTTCCCTGGGTGCATGCTAATCCCAACCTCAACCTTAACCTTACCAACAGACTCTCTCACGTCGTTGGATGTGAACTAATTTCTATGCACATTACTATGGTCTCGGTTAACTTGAACTTGCGGGTTGCTGATAAAAGAGTTACTATGGAGGGGAGCAAATCTCTAAGCACCAAGCTAGCATACAGAGCCGTCTAGAGTTTGCAGCTGCCTGATCGAATGGTCGTTGCTATCTGGAAAAACTACGTGCCAAACAAATGCAGAATTTTCATTTGGCTGGCACACAAGGACCGTCTGGACACCAAGGAGAGGCGCTTCCGTCGGACTATTGCTACCTCAAATACATGCCCTCTTTGCAACCAACACGAGAACATCAATCATCTTCTATTCAATTGCCAACTACTAAAACCCCTTTGTGATGAGCTAGGCAGCTTACATGATGGCACCCCTCAAAATCTCCAACATTTGTGGCATGAGTCTATGTTTAAGAAAATTCGATCAATGGTGACCATTTGGAATATTTGGAAATGAAGAAATGAAAATTGTTTTAAAGGCATGTGAATTAATGGCCTACAAACATTGCTAGAGCCGCGCCTGATGATATGCAATTGTGGGCCGACCGATGCAAAAATACTCAAAAGCAGATCCTGCTCCATGACTAGGGTATAAATGTTATTCCACTTAGCCGCAAGATTGTAATGTAATGGCTAACTACCCCTCCCCCTTATGCAACTCTAATTCCTCGTTGTATTGATCGGATTGAATGGGTAACAAAGTGGTTTAGGCCGGCATAAGCCCGCAATTAGTGCATAAAAAACATTCATTGCCTTGGACTTCTTATAGGGAATTGAATACGAGGTCGGAGCTCATGTTTGGTAACTCCCACGCATGGAGAAAAACACTCATTGTCTTGGACTTCTTAAAGGAAATTGAATGTGAGATTGGAGCTCATGTCTAGAAACCTCCAATTCTTGGGGAAAAGGGGGTTCCTAAATTCCTAAATCATTTTATGGTATGTTCCTACTGTCCAAATGGCATCCACGGGAAATTCCTATGCAATCTCAATTATATGCAGTTATATTTGTTTTAACGTAGGTCTAAAGGGAACTCTAGTCATTCCAATCCAAGATATAACACTACAATAGTTTCATTAACTCTAATCATTCTAAGATACGACACCAAATTAGTTTCCCTAGCTCCAACCATTCTAAGATACAACACCAAATTAGTTTCCCTAGCTCCAATCATTCTAAGATACAATCATACAACACCAAATTAGTTTCACTAGATTCATCATAGAATATATATTTCATACTATGTATATTTGATGTTGTATATATTAGAATATGTTCTATATATTGGGTCAAACTTAAAGAAGTTTGACTGAGCGCAAGGCTATAACTTCAAGTAATTTAGAACAGAGAGAGTATTTTGTATTTATTTCATACATGATGTTGGAGCTATGTATGTCTAGCGTGCACGTGCAGTGTATAATGTTCAATGCAGAACTATTTTTAGCCTAAAGTAATTTGTGTTTTCTTCCAATCGTTTCTAGTAGAAAATAATTTGTACTATTTTCTTTCAGCAGATTCCACTCAAACAATATACCTTTTGAGGACTAGATATAGAGCCATCTAGGAATCTTTGTAGGCAAACTTGGTTTGCTTAAGTTTCCGACCCATTGCTGAAACCCGACCCCCCCCCCCCCCCACCCACCCTAGTCTGCCCAGGCACCTACATACAAAAAAGAGTGCCTAGAGCGCAGATGCCTGAATACTTAAAAATTGTAGTTGACTCCAACCGACCGTTGGATTGTCAGTCCTATGGATGCTTGTTTTCTTTAACCTTCAGCCAACCGCTGCCTCGTCGATACCCAACCTCCACCACCACTCATCCTATCATCACCTCACCCATACTCTCTGGTGCCGAAACCGCCCACCCCCAAACTATAACCCCCCGCAACACGAAGCTTTGTCCTTGGTTCTGCTCCGTGGCCCTGGTCTCCGCATTTGAGGAACATGAATCACAAACAATTTGCACGGTCTACAAATCGATGAAGACTCCATGAATTTGCAGTCGCCTAACTCTTAGCACAACTGGAAAAAGAACTGTAGGTTGGGTGGTTGAAAGTTGAAAAGTCAAAAGTAGAGCCGAACAAAGCATCCACTAGATCGGAGTGATAAGATGTGCACGGGTGCTTTTGGACCGACCATGGCCCTCCCAGCTACGCACACCTGATGTGGACGTCGTTTAAGTCGATAGCAAAAGTTTATCCCAAATCAGCATCATCTGATTGCTACCGGTGCGGCGGATAGAATACACCTTTTTTTGTCCTTGATGAGGTAACTTCTATTGGCAGAAAAAATAATAACTGGATGAATAAAGGCATATCCTCTTCCAGGTTGTCCGGCACTAGTAACTTCAAGGAGTTTCTATTTGGAGAATCAAGACATTTTTATCCGCCTTGTTCGCATTCCAGAGCTGTGCAAAGCAGAATGACAGATTATTCCAGAACTGTTTCTTGCTAAAAATGACTGATTATTCTAAGCTAGCTGTGCACCAGACAAAATAACTGCAGCTCTGCAGTGATTTTCAGATTCCATGGAACAAACCGGGGGTTTCTTTTCTTCTGCAAGTCCAAGGGCAAAGCATGGTGGAGCATATATGTTTAGGCACACTTGATACAGTTGTACTACAAAGGCTTTCACACAGCGAACCTACTGGAAATGTTCGATGTCCTCCAGAAAAAGCGGAAACTATTCGGTTCGAATCTAATGAATGGCAGAGCTTCCAGAAAAACTAGCTGTAAGCGAACCCATTTACATCAGCAACAGTTCTTAGCATTCGCCCCAGATTGACAAGCTGAGGAATGACTCTTCAGCTTGATGAAATTCCAGATTTGTGTTGTATTGTGTATAAAATCCATGACATAGCTTGCTCGTTTGGCATCTCTCAAGTCCATGTTGTAAAGTGCTTTTCTTAGACATATCAATGATGAGGACAGCAGGGGGTAAGCGTTGCCTATAATAAAAAATTAAGACAATCAGTACTCAGTTTCCAGGTTCATATTTACATTAGAAGGGAGAAAAACTGTCTGTATCGCTGGTGACCCCAAAACATACATGTTGCAATGCATGTTCAATGATTTTGTGATAATGCCACATGCGCACAACCTTTAAATACTGGTTGGTTCAAGATAAGCCAATGAGCTCATGGATTGGCGACGTGAGCAATCCATATCTTGGAATCTACTCCCTCCGTTCCTAAATATAAGTCTTTTTAGACATTTCAAATGGACTACAACATACGGATGTATGTAGACATATTTTAGAGTGCAAATTCACTCATTTTGCTCCGTGTAGTCACTTGTTGGAATCTCTAAAAAGACTTATATTTGGAAACGGAGGGAGTATTTGTCTTTTTAGAGATTTCAAATGGACTACCACATACGGATGTATATAGACATATTTTAGAGTGTAGATTCATTCATTTTGCTCCGTATGTAGTCACTTGTTGAAATCTCTAGAAAGACAAATATTTAGGAATGGAGGGAGTAATCAGCAGCTAGAACACATTTCTTACCTTGTGCAGTTTGTAACATAGTAATTCTTTTAAATTTCTTACAAATTACAAATTTGCGATTCCAGGGTATCTATGACATATATATTTGTATGGTCTTTCTAATGTAATGAAAGGCCCCACCTATAGAAGCACAATATCTTTAAACAAAAAAAACTGTACCTCCTGAATATATCTGTCACGATTTGAATTTTTTTGCTATTTACAAAGTATACATAAGCAATAGATGACACTAAAATACATGAAAGTTGAGAAAGTCGTGTGTAAGACGTGAGATGCCCACAACATGGTATGGTCGTTGACTCAAAAACAATTCTCAAAACTAGTGTGAAAGTGTGCTTCAAATCTGAAACTGCAACTGTTGGAGGTTATTACGTACAAACAGGTGGTAAGGCGGACTTGTATAATACAAACTTTAGATTCTGGTAGACTAGATCAATCACTCAAACTACTAAAAGTTACTCATATTCTTTAAAGACAAACTATACAGAATTATGACACATAAATATCCAACTTTTCTTACTTATAGAGCATGTATCTACCAGTGTACACTGACAAAACTTTATGGTTGGAGCATTAAAAATAATGTAACAGAGCAGTCTGTTAACTTGATAATCCAAACACATGGTGTGAACAGAACGCTGGAAAGCGAGGACTCAATAACTTACTTTGCAAGTTTGAAACACTCAGTTTATAAATGGTAACCCCGAGTGCACTTTCCGTGCATATTCTTCATATTGAGAGCCAAAAAATTGCCTCAAGAAAAATTCTTCATATCTGCTCTCGAGTGAAGGGGTCACAATAAAAACTGTAGAAGAAGCACACAACATAATATACTTAACTCTTATATGAAATATTCACATTAATTGGGCACATTCTGACAATGGGGAGCCTAGGATATAGAGGTAGAAATTCTTTTAGAAGGATACGGTATCCGCTTTGCAAAGAAACGCCACAACACCAATGCAAATACAACTGTAGATACTGGATTGCACAGCATAACCTGCGTTCCAACTGCCCATAGAAGAAAGCCTGAATACCCAGGATGCCGCATAAATCTGTACAATTAGGAACATACTTTAGCAGCTATAACCAGTTAGTTTTCTGTTCCTATGATAATCATATCCTATGAACCAAAGAAGGTCTTATGCAGAACTATCACCATGTTTTCTATGTTGCAACGAAAAAAATGCTTAGGTTGGAGCACATGCAGAGGAAAGCAACAACATTACTCAAGACTATAAATGTTGAATTGTGATGCAAGTACCTATAAATTCCATGAGTTACCAACTGATGCTGGTCTTCATACTGAATCCGTATAACATGTGTAAAGGCACGTCCAGCTGTTACAACAGCAATTTTACGAATAATTTCACCAACAAGCACCATCAGAAGGCCAATATTACTGACAAACAGATACCCTTTTATTTCTGGGAAGAAAAGACTTTCTGTCAGGTGTTCCACCATTGCAAAACTCATTGCCAAAACATACTGCTTGCTGATAAGAAGTGCTGCATCAGAAGCACCTTAATTAGCTCACAACATGGTCACGCAGTTACATAATGCAAATTACAATTAAATGGTAAAGAAAGAAGATAAATAAAATAAAGAAGCGGACGCCAATCTATGCATGGTAGTGTTCTTTCAGGGGCTCTTTGGATTTGAGCCAACAGCTGCCAGCAAAAAAGTTGGCGTTGACTGCATGTTGGACATATGTTTGGATGAGCACCAATTATTTGGCTCGCCAACGCTGCATGGCCTTCCTCAGTTCACTTTCACGCCAAACCATGGGTGAGACGCCGGCGAGCAAATAGCTAGCCAATTTTTTGGCGTGCCCGTGATTTGGCTGGGCTAGTATGGGCAACATCCAAACAGCCCCTCATATTCTTTTTGACCATCTTATGTGTCAAGTTGATAACCTATGATTATGAATTTTCTGATTGTGCTAGTATCCAATCAAATAGAGATCTGAAGGACTGGAGTATCACCAAAGAACTAGCCATGGATAGGGGTGCATGGAAGCTTGCTATCACCAGAACCATGAGTTGGTTGCGAGATACTATGGGTTTCAGATCTAGCCTCCCCCGACTTGTTTGGGACTAAAGGCTTTCTTGTTATTGTTGAACTAAAAGAGTTTAGAGCCAGAGTTAAGTGAACTAAAAAATGCAAGTTGAACAAATCAAGTTTGAATAACTATTTTTAATCATCCCCAATTTGTACTATATATGAAGATAAATACTTATGATGGCTTATGAAGCACTTAATTAGGAAATTAATTCATCAGGCATATTAAAACTTAATTGGTAAAATACTACTCTGTAGAGGCACTCAAATTGTACTTTCTGATTTTGGAGTTTGACCTCAACCTTTATGTCAGCCCATTGGTACTCATTCTTTCTGAGAACCGAGTGGTGCTCGGTTGGCTAGAGCACACGTCTGTAAGCTTACTCACCCGCGTTCGAGGCGCAGCCTCTGCACGACGCCTTGTTTCTTCTAAAAGGCCGACATGGGAGCTAGTCTCCATGGGTCGAAAAAAAAGATGCTTGCTCTTTCTTATCCCCTAAATTTATCACAGTATAGTACTCGGTAGCTTCGTTCTGTTGAGTTCTTAAGCTAAACAGAAAAATTCTTACAATTGCATATAGATCGGACAGCGCAGGTATACCATGGTTGTTTTTCAGTTAAATGCTAGGTAAGAAGAAATTGCCGAGACCATGACACCGATAATTATGCAAATAGGGGAACTGCCAAAGCATGCATTCTGCCAATTCCTCTCAAGTCATCTCAACTATCTAAACAAAATCAAACCACACCAACAGCAATCCAATTGGATCAGACGAAACGACACATATTGACATCCTCATGGCCCCACATATGTGCTTCACATAACCACATGTTAACCAGGGCGCTGTAATCTAAGCATATAGGAGTACTATACAAGAATCATGTGCATCGGTAGCACCTTCTCTACTCTCTACCAGTAGTAGCATCTAGACAATCTCACGAGCACCGTCTCAGGACGGCAAAGATGGGGGCCGAAGAGGCGATTCACTCACAGGTGGCGGTGACGTTGCTGTGGCCGTGGAAGGCGGCGGCGAGGACGTACTCGGAGCCGTGGAAGAAGGCCAAGGCGGCCGCGAACTGCCACGCCTGCGTCCGCGCCGCCATGGGCACAGCGGGGATCTGGGGACCGGAGCTTGCGCTGGGGCTCAGGGCTTGGGCAGCGGGAAGAGATGCTTGGCGTTGGACAAGTGCCGGGAGGGGGAGATGCCGCATGCGGAAGCTTTTACTGGGGACCTGGACGGGGACCGGAAAAGCTCGGGGCGGCCACGGCGTCGGCGAGGCGAAGCTGTCGGGCCGCCGGGATGGATAGAGAAAGGGGCGACTCCTATTCCCCGACCCACGCGGTGGAAAGCAAGGTAAACGCACGGGACTTTGGGGCCCATGTGGGGGCGGGGCGCCCCTGCTTTTATATCCTTTCGTTTTTTCCTGCTTTTTTTTGCTTCATTAAAAAATGTTCGGGATTTCAAACAAAAATCGAATCTCAAAATCTTCACGAATTTTAAAAATGTTCGTGATTTTGATGAATATGATCATGGACTTTACAATGTTTGTAAATTCAAAAAATGTTCATGCCTTTGAAAATAATTCATGAATTCAAAAAATGTTTTCGAATTTGGAAAACATTCGTGAATTCATAAAACGTTCATGGGTTCTGAAAAAATGTTCACAAATTTAACAAAGTGTTCCCAAATTTGTAAAAATGTTTGCTAAATCGAAAACTGTTCATAATTTCAGAAACTATTCATGAATTTGTAAAAAAAATGAATTCAACAAAATGTTCACGACTTCAAAAAATGACCGCGGATCTGTAAAAACTGTTCACAAAATGTAACGAATTTGTAAAAAAAAGTACGTGTTTTTTCTTTCAGCTCGGGTTTTTTCTTCTAATTTTTACAATTGTGTCTCTCGCGGAAGCAAAATTGTACCTCTGTAGAGGAAAAGCAAACACGTTTTCCCTTTTCGAGTTGTGCTTCTCGCAAAAGAAGCATGCGCCTCCATGAAAAAATTGTGCCTCTCGCAACAGAAAGAAAAAACATGTTTTATCTCTCTTTTGATAGGCAAATCTGTGCCTCTCGCGGTTCCCTTTCTGAGTGTGCCTCTCGTGGAAGTGAACCTGTGCCCTTATGAGAAGCAAATTTGTACCTCTCGTGTAAGAGAAAAAAATATGTTTTCACGCAAAAAAAAGGCTGTTCAAAACCTAGGGAAAAACTAGGCAAAAATCAAGAAGTCATAAAAACAAAAAAAATAAAAAACCCGAAAACGCGTATAGAAAAATAAAAAATCCAGAAAAATGCCCAGTAGGCGACATGTGGCGGCGGCGCTCTCCCTATGCGATGCCCAATCCTATTTGCCACCAGCGGTCGACAAATAGTTTTTTTAGGTGAGGTCGACAAATAGTTATCGCTTTGCTGAAGCAAGCTTTCAGTTGGGCCGGCCCAAGTATGGATTTGCGTGATGTTTTCTTCGATGTTTCTTACGTTTTTTTGTTTTTCTTATGTGGTTTTTGCTTCCGTTTTCTTCACTGTTTTGTTTGGTTTTCAGTGGTTTCATTCCCTTTATTTGATTTTTGTGTTTTGGCTCCTTTTTTATTTTTTTTCATTTTGGTTTCTTTTTTCGGTTTCTTCACTGTTTTTGTTTTGTTTTCAGTGGTTTCTTTGTATGGTGCTGAGTGTTGATCGACTAAAAGGCGACATGTTCAGCGGTTAGGTGTCGCGGAGATGTGCATGTTAAGATGGATGTGTGGCCACACAAGAAAGGACATATAGTTCGGAATAGCGATATACGAGATAGAGTTGGGGTAACACCGACTGAAGAGAAGCTTGGTGAAAGGATCGATATGGTTGACTAGAGGAGGGGGGTGAATAGGCAACTAACAATTTTTAGCTTTTCTTTAGCAATTTAAACTTTGCATCAAAGTAGGTTGTCTAGATATGCAACTAGATGAGCAACTTATATGATGCAACACGAATAGGAACACAAGCAAGCAAGATATATGAAACAAATAAGCTACACAAGTAAAGGCACGAGATAACCAAGAGTAGAGACGGTGGAGACGAGGATGTGTTGTCGAAGTTCCTTCCCTTTGAGAGGAAGTACGTCTCCGTTGGAGCGGTGTGGAGGCACAATGCTCCCCAAGAAGCCACTAGGGCCACCGTAATCTCCTCACGCCCTCACACAATGCGAGATGCCGTGATTCCACTATTGGTGCCCTTGGAGGCGGCGACCGAACCTTTACAAACGAGGTTGGGGCAATCTCCACAACTCAATTGGAGGCTCCCAACGACACCACGAAGCTTCACCACAATGGACTATGGCTTCGCGGTGACCTCAACCGTCTAGGATGCTCAAACACCCAAGAGTAACAAGATCCGCAAAGGATTAGTAGGGGGAATCAAATATCTCTTGGTGGAAGTGTAGATCGGGGCCTTCTCAACCACTCCCGAGCAAATCAACAAGTTTGGTTGGCTAGAGAGTGAGATCGGGCGAAAATGGAGCTTGGAGCAATAATGGAGTTTTAATGGTGGAAGAGATAAGTCAACGGGGAAGAAGGAGACCCCTTATATAGTGTGTGGAAAAGATCCAACCGTTATCCACCAACCAGCCCGCGGCCAGCGGTACTACCGCGCCTGGCCAGCGGTACTACCGCAAGGCCGCGCGGTACTACTGCCTGCAATCAAGCGGTACTACCGCATGGCTATGCGGTACTACCGTACCGACCCACGGTACTGCCGCGACCCCGGCACAGAACCAGACGCACAGAAGCTGGGGGCGGTACTTCCGCATGCGTGATACTACCGCGCCCCCCGTGCGGTACTACCGCAAGGCAAAAGTCCCAGTCAAGGGGAAGGGAAACTTCCGTGCCTACTTCCGCAAAGAAAGGAAGTAGCAAAAACCCGACACAGTAGTACTGCCGAGGGGCGGTACTACTGCCTGACCGCATAGCGCGGTACTACCACACGGCGAAAGCGGTACTACCGCGGCAGGTGCGGATGTAAAAAATTACATCCGCTCCTACTACCGCAAAGGGCGGCACTAGCCTGGTGGGCAGCGGTAGTGCGGCTCCAGGGGAGCGGTACTACCGCGCCACCGCGCGGTACTACCGTGGATGCCTACGGTACTACCGTTGATCCAGGAGCAGTACTACCTCAACCACAACAGCAACCAGTCACAAGAGGCAGGAAAACGGAGGAAGCTCCAAGGAAGAAGGAGGGGATAAAAGGAGACGTGTACGTGATGATTTCACCCAAACCTTTCCAACACGGACCCCCTCTTAATAGTACGGCTTTCCTATGACTCAAATGCACCAAAAAGAAACGTAGAAAAGACGCCATCTTCGTCAGTCTTCGAGGGGCACCCAATCGTCTTATGCCTAGCAAAGAAGTGTCTGGAATACTCATGGCACACGATTAGTACGCAAATGCATTGTCATCAATCACCAAAACACTTAGGGATAAATATGTCCTCACAATCTCCCCCTTTTTGGTGGATTGATGACAAAACGGGATTTGCACAAAGAAAATACTATTAAGTAAATGCAAACCCCTCCTCTCTATAATATAGACGGGCTCCCCCTAAATGTGTGCCACCTAGATGAGCACGAATACTAGGAACAGAGCTTCCCCTATATTATAGAGACAAGGCATATCTATCACTAGACAAGATAGTACAAACATAAGATAACTAAGATAGATAGAGTGCATATGTCTTACACCATATGGAGGATGTTGGAAATATGCCCTAGAGGCAATAATAAAAGCATTATTATTATATTTCCTTGTTCATGATAATTGTCTTTATTCATGCTATAATTGTATTATCCGGAAATCGTAGTACATGTGTGAATAACAGACACCAACATGTCCCTAGTGAGCCTCTAGTTGACTAGCCCGTTGATCAACAGATAGTCATGGTTTCCTAACTATGGACATTGGATGTCATTGATAACGAGATCACATCGTTAGGAGAATGATGTGATGGACAAGACCCAATCCTAAACATAGCATAAAGATCGTATAGTTCGTTTGCTAGAGTTTTGCAATGTCAAGTGTCTTTTCCTTAGACCATGAGATCGTGTAACTCCCGGATACCGTAGGAGTGCTTTGGGTGTACCAAACGTCACAACGTAACTGGGTGACTATAAAGGTATACTACGGGTATCTCCGAAAGTGTCTGTTGGGTTGACACGGATCAAGACTGGGATTTGTCACTCCGTATGACGGAGAGGTATCACTGGGCCCACTCGGTAATGCATCATCATAATGAGCTCAAAGTGACCAAGTGTCTGGTCACGGGATCATGCATTACGGTACGAGTAAAGTGACTTGCCGGTAATGAGATTGAACGAGGTATTGGGATACCGACGATCGAATCTCGGGCAAGTAATATATCGATTGACAAAGGGAATTGCATACGGGGTTGATTGAATCCTCGACATCGTGGTTCATCCGATGAGATCATCGTGGAGCATGTGGGAGCCAACATGGGTATCCAGATCCCGCTGTTGGTTATTGACCGAAGAGTCGTCTCGGTCATGTCTGCTTGTCTCCCGAACCCGTAGG
Source organism: Triticum monococcum (assembly GCA_034509565.1). Lineage (NCBI taxonomy): Eukaryota > Viridiplantae > Streptophyta > Magnoliopsida > Poales > Poaceae > Triticum > Triticum monococcum. Next base: position 722,460,124 of record CM067842.1, read on the forward strand.
GTCTACACACTTAAGGTTCGGTGACACTAGGGTTGTGAAGATAAGTATATGCAGTAACCCGAATATTGTTCGGGGTCCCGGATGAGATCCAGGACGTCACGAGGAGTTCCGGAATGGTCCGGAGGTAAAGAATTATATATAGGATGTGCAGTTTCGGCCATCGGGACAAGTTTCGGGGTACCCAGTATTGTACCGGGACCACCGGAAGGGTCCCGGGGGTCCACCGGGTGGGGCCACCTATCCCGGAGGGCCCCATGGGCTGAAATAGGAGGGAACCCAGCCCATAGTGGGCTGGGGCGCCAGCCCCTAGGGGGGCCATGCGGCTAGGGCTAAGGGCAAACCCTAGAGGGGGCGCCCCCCTTGCCTTGGGGAGCAAGCCCCACCCTAGGCCGCCGCCCCCCCTAGTAGATTCCATCTACTAGGGCCGCCCCCCCCATGGCACCCCTATATATAGTGGGGGAGAGGAGGGACTTGACACACCAGCCCCTGGCGCCTCCCTCTCTCCCCGTTACGTCTCTCTTCCTCGTAGTATAGGCGAAGCCCTGCTACTGCGACACCCTGCATCCACCACCACGCCGTCGTGCTGCTGGATCTTCGTCAACCTCTCCTTCCCCCTTGCTGGATCAAGAAGGAGGAGACGTCTCCCGTCCCGTACGTGTGTTGAACGCGGAGGTGCCGTCCGTTCGGCGCTGGTCATCGGTGATTTGGATCACGTTGTGTACGACTACATCATCCCCGTTCGCTGAACGCTTCCACACGCGATCTACAAAGGTATGTAGATGCATCTCGTGACTCGTTGCTAGATGAACTCCTAGATGATCTTGGTGAAACGAGTAGGAAATTTTTTGTTTTCTGCAACATTCTCCAATAGTGGTATCAGAGCTAGGTCTATGCGTAGTTCTTCTTGCGCGAGTAGAACACAATTTGTTGTGGGCGTGGATTTGTCAACTTTCTTGCCGCTACTAGTCTTTTCTTGCTTCAGTGGTATTGTGGGATGAAGCAGCCCGGACCAACCTTACACGTACGCTTACGTGAGACCGGTTCCACCGACTAACATGCACTAGTTGCATAACGTGGCTGGCGGGTGTCTGTCTCTCCTACTTTAGTTGGAGCGGATTCGATGAACAGGGTCCTTATGAAGGGTAAATATAAGTTGACAAATCACATTGTGGTTTTCACGTAGGTAAGAAAACATTCTTGCTAGAACCCTAATTCAGCCACGTAAAAACTTGCAACAACAATTAGAGGACGTCTAACTTGTTTTTGCAGCAAGTGGTTTGTGATATGATATGGCCAAAGTTGTGATAAATAATGAATGATCTATATGTGATGTATGAGATGTTCATGCTATTGTAATAGGAATCACGACTTGCATGTCGATGAGTATGACAACCGGCAGGAGCCATAGGAGTTGTCTTTATTCTTTTATATGACCTGCGTGTCATTGAGAAACGCCATGTAAATTACTTTGCTTCATTGCTAAACGCGTTAGCCATAGTAGTAGAAGTAATAATTGGCGAGCAACTTCATGGAGACACGATGATGGAGATCATGATGATGGAGATCATGGTGTCAAGCCGGTGACAAGACGATCATGGAGCCCCAAGATGGAGATCAAAGGAGCTATGTGATAATGGCCATATCATGTCACGTTTATTATTTGATTGCATGTGATGTTTATCATGTTTTGCATCTTGTTTACTTAGAACGGCGGTAGTAAATAAGATGATCCCTCATAACAAATTTCAAGAAGTGTTCTCCCCTAACTGTGCACCGTTGCTAAAGTTCGTCGTTTCGAAGCACCACGTGATGATCGGGTGTGATAGATTCTTACGTTCACATACAATGGGTGTAAGACAGTTTTACACATGCAAAACACTTAGGGTTAACTTGACGAGCCTAGCATGTGCATAGACATGGCCTCGGAACACAGAAGACCGAAAGGTCGAGCATGAGTCGTATAGAAGATGCGATCAACATGAAGATGTTCACCGACGTTGACTAGTCCGTCTCACGTGATGATCGGGCACGGCCTAGTTAACTAGGATCATGTAATACTTAGATGACTAGAGGGATGTCTAATCTAAGTGGGAGTTCATTGTAATTTGATTGAATGAACTTTATTATCATGAACATTAGTCTAAAATATTTTACAATATGTCTTGTAGATCAAATGGCCCACGTAGTCCTCAACTTCAACACGTTCCTAGAGAAAACCAAGCTGAAAGACGATGGCAGCAACTATACGGACTGGGTCCAGAACCTGAGGATCATCCTCATAGCTGCCAAGAAAGATTATGTCCTACAAGCACCGCTGGGTGACGCACCTGTCCTCCCTGCTGAACAAGACGTTATGAACGCTTGGCAGGCACGTACCGATGACTACTCCCTCGTTCAGTGCGGCATGCTTTACAGTTTAGAACCGGGGCTCCAAAAGCGTTTTGAGAGACATGGAGCATATGAGATGTTCGAAGAGCTGAAAATGGTTTTCCAAGCTCATGCCCGGGTCAAGAGATATGAGGTCTCCGACAAGTTCTTCAGCTGTAAGATGGAGGAAAACAGTTCTGTCAGTGAGCACATACTCACGATGTCTGGATTACATAACCGCTTGACACAGCTGGGAGTTAATCTCCCGGATGATGCGGTCATTGACAGAATCCTCCAGTCGCTTCCACCGAGCTACAAGAGCTTTGTGATGAACTTCAATATGCAGGGGATGGAAAAGACCATTCCTGAAGTATTTGCTATGCTGAAATCAGCAGAGGTAGAAGTCAAGAAGGAACATCAGGTGTTGATGGTCAATAAAACCACTAAGTTCAAGAAGGGCAAGGGTAAGAAAGCCTTCAAGAAGGACGACAAGGAGGTTGCCGCGCCCGGCAAGCAAGCTGCCGGGAAGAAGCCAAAGAATGGACCCAAGCCCGAGACTGAGTGTTTTTATTGCAAGGGAAGCGGTCACTGGAAGCGGAATTGCCCCAAGTACTTAGCAGACAAGAAGGCCGGCAAAATAAAAGGTATATGTGATATACATGTAATTGATGTGTACCTTACCAGTAATCGTAGTAGCTCTTGGGTATTTGATACCGGTGCAGTTGCTCACATTTGTAACTCACAGCAGGAACTACGGAATAGGCGAAGACTGGCAAAGGACGAGGTAACGATGCGCGTCGGGAATGGTTCCAAAGTCGATGTGATCGCCGTCGGCACGCTGCCTCTTCATTTACCTACGGGATTAGTTTTAAACCTCAATAATTGTTATTTAGTACCAGCTTTGAGCATGAACATTGTATCGGGATCTCGTTTAATTCGAGATGGCTACTCATTTAAATCCGAGAATAATGGTTGTTCTATCTATATGAGAGATATGTTTTATGGTCATGCTCCTATGGTGAATGGTTTATTCTTTATGAATCTCGAACGTAATGCTACACATGTTCATAGTGTGAGTACCAAAAGATGTAAGGTTGATAATGATAGTCCCACATACTTGTGGCACTGCCGCCTTGGTCACATAGGTGTCAAACGCATGAAGAAGCTCCATGCAGATGGACTTTTAGAGTCTCTTGATTATGAATCATTTGACACGTGCGAACCATGCCTTATGGGTAAAATGACCAAGACTCCGTTCTCAGGAACAATGGAGCGAGCAACCAACTTATTGGAAATCATACATACTGATGTGTGCGGTCCAATGAGTGTTGAGGCTCGCGGCGGCTATCGTTATGTTCTCACTCTCACTGATGATTTGAGTAGATATGGATATATTTACTTAATGAAACACAAGTCTGAAACCTTTGAAAAGTTCAAGGAATTTCAGAGTGAGGTTGAGAATCAACATGATAGGAAAATCAAGTTTCTACGATCAGATCGTGGAGGAGAATACTTAAGTCACGAATTTGGCACACACTTAAGAAAATGTGGAATAGTTTCACAGCTCATGCCGCCTGGAACACCTCAGCGTAACGGTGTGTCCGAACGTCGTAATCGCACTCTATTAGATATGGTGCGGTCTATGATGTCTCTTGCCGATTTACCACTATCTTTTTGGGGCTATGCTTTAGAGACTGCTGCATTCACTTTAAATAGGGCTCCGTCAAAATCCGTTGAGACGACACCGTTTGAATTATGGTTTGGAAAGAAACCTAAGTTGTCGTTTCTGAAAGTTTGGGGATGCGATGCTTATGTCAAGAAACTTCAACCTGAAAAGCTCGAACCCAAGTCGGAAAAATGCGTCTTCATAGGATACCCAAAAGAAACTATTGGGTATACCTTCTACCTCAGATCCGAAGGCAAGATCTTTGTTGCCAAGAATGGATCCTTTCTAGAGAAAGAGTTTCTCTCGAAAGAAGTAAGTGGGAGGAAAGTAGAACTTGATGAAGTGTTACCTCTTGAACCGGAAAATGGCGCAACTCAAGAAAATGTTCCTGAGGTGCCAGCACCGACTAGAGAGGAAGATAATGATAATGATCAAGATGCTTCTGATCTAGCTCCTACTGAAATTCGAAGGTCCACAAGGGCACGTTCCGCACCAGAGTGGTACGGCAACCCTGTCTTGGAAATCATGTTGTTAGACAACGGTGAACCTTCGAACTATGAAGAAGCGATGGCGGGCCCGGATTCCGACAAATGGCTAGAAGCCATGAAATCCGAGATAGGATCCATGTATGAAAACGAAGTATGGACTTTGACTGACTTGCCCGTTGAACGGCGAGCCATAGAGAATAAATGGATCTTTAAGAAGAAGACAGACGCGGATGGTAATGTGACCATCTATAAAGCTCGGCTTGTCGCTAAGGGTTATCGACAAGTTCAAGGGGTTGACTACGATGAGACTTTCTCACCGGTAGCGAAGCTAAAGCCCGTCCGAATCATGTTAGTAATTGCCGCGTTTTACGATTATGAAATATGGCAAATGGACGTCAAAACGGCATTCCTTAATGGTTTCCTTAAGGAAGAATTGTATATGATGCAGCCGGAAGGTTTTGTCGATCCTAAGAATGCTAACAGGGTGTGCAAGCTCCAACGCTCGATTTATGGGCTGGTGCAAGCATCTCGGAGTTGGAACATTCGCTTTGATGAGATGATCAAAGCGTTTGGGTTTACGCGGACTTATGGAGAAGCCTGCGTTTACAAGAAAGTGAGTGGGAGCTCTGTAGCATTTCTCGTATTATATGTAGATGACATACTTTTGATGGGAAATGATATAGAACTTTTGGACAGCATCAAGGCCTACTTGAATAAGAGTTTTTCAATGAAGGACCTTGGAGAAGCTGCTTATATATTAGGCATCAAGATCTATAGAGATAGATCGAGACGCCTCATAGGTCTTTCACAAAGCACATACCTTGATAAGATATTGAAGAAGTTCAATATGGATCAATCTAAGAAGGGGTTCTTGCCTGTGTTACAAGATATGAAATTGAGCTCGGCTCAAAGTCCGACCACGACAGAAGAAATAGAAGAGATGAGTGTCATCCCCTATGCCTCAGCCATAGGTTCTATTATGTATGCCATGCTGTGTACCAGACCTGATGTAAACCTTGCCGTAAGTTTGGTAGGAAGGTATCAAAGTAATCCCGGCAAGGAACACTGGACAGTGGTCAAGAATATCCTGAAGTACCTGAAAAGGACTAAGGAGATGTTTCTCGTTTATGGAGGTGACGAAGAGCTCGTCGTAAAGGGTTACGTCGACGCTAGCTTCGACACAGATCTGGATGACTCAAAGTCACAAACTGGATATGTGTATATTTTGAATGGTGGGGCAGTAAGCTGGTGCAGTTGCAAGCAGAGCGTCGTGGCGGGATCTACATGTGAAGCGGAGTATATGGCAGCCTCGGAGGCAGCACATGAAGCAATCTGGGTGAAGGAGTTCATCACCGACCTCGGAGTCATACCCAATGCGTCGGGGCCGATCAAGCTCTTCTGTGACAACACTGGAGCTATTGCACTTGCCAAGGAGCCCAGGTTTCACAAGAAGACAAGGCATATCAAGCGTCGCTTCAACTCCATTCGTGAAAATGTTCAGGATGGAGACATAGATATTTGTAAAGTACATACGGACCTAAATGTAGCAGATCCGTTGACTAAACCTCTCCCTAGGGCAAAACATGATCAACACCAGAATTCCATGGGTGTTCGATTCATCACAATGTAACTAGATTATTGACTCTAGTGCAAGTGGGAGACTGTTGGAAATATGCCCTAGAGGCAATAATAAAAGCATTATTATTATATTTCCTTGTTCATGATAATTGTCTTTATTCATGCTATAATTGTATTATCCGGAAATCGTAGTACATGTGTGAATAACAGACACCAACATGTCCCTAGTGAGCCTCTAGTTGACTAGCCCGTTGATCAACAGATAGTCATGGTTTCCTGACTATGGACATTGGATGTCATTGATAACGAGATCACATCATTAGGAGAATGATGTGATGGACAAGACCCAATCCTAAACATAGCATAAAGATCGTATAGTTCGTTTGCTAGAGTTTTGCAATGTCAAGTGTCTTTTCCTTAGACCATGAGATCGTGTAACTCCCGGATACCGTAGGAGTGCTTTGGGTGTACCAAACGTCACAACGTAACTGGGTGACTATAAAGGTATACTACGGGTATCTCCGAAAGTGTCTGTTGGGTTGACACGGATCAAGACTGGGATTTGTCACTCCGTATGACGGAGAGGTATCACTGGGCCCACTCGGTAATGCATCATCATAATGAGCTCAAAGTGACCAAGTGTCTGGTCACGGGATCATGCATTACGGTACGAGTAAAGTGACTTGCCGGTAACGAGATTGAACGAGGTATTGGGATACCGACGATCGAATCTCGGGCAAGTAATATATCGATTGACAAAGGGAATTGCATACGACGTTGATTGAATCCTCGACATCATGGTTCATCCGATGAGATCATCGTGGAGCATGTGGGAGCCAACATGGGTATCCAGATCCCGCTGTTGGTTATTGACCGGAGAGTCGTCTCGGTCATGTCTGCTTGTCTCCCGAACCCGTAGGGTCTACACACTTAAGGTTCGGTGACGCTAGGGTTGTGAAGATAAGTATATGCAGTAACCCGAATGTTGTTCGGGGTCCCGGATGAGATCCAGGACATCAAGAGGAGTTCTGGAATGGTCCGGAGGTAAAGAATTATATATAGGATGTGCAGTTTCGGCCATCGGGACAAGTTTCGGGGTACCCGGTATTGTACCGGGACCACCGGAAGGGTCCCGGGGGTCCACCGGGTGGGGCCACCTATCCCGGAGGGCCCCATGGGCTGAAATAGGAGGGAACCCAGCCCATAGTGGGCTGGGGCGCCAGCCCCTAGGGGGCCCATGCGGCTAGGGCTAAGGGCAAACCCTAGAGGGGGCGCCCCCCTTGCCTTGGGGAGCAAGCCCCACCCTAGGCCGCCGCCCCCCCTAGTAGATTCCATCTACTAGGGCCGCCCCCCCCATGGCACCCCTATATATAGTGGGGGAGAGGAGGGACTTGACACACCAGCCCCTGGCGCCTCCCTCTCTCCCCGTTACGTCTCTCTTCCTCGTAGTATAGGCGAAGCCCTGCTACTGCGACGCCCTGCATCCACGACCACGCCGTCGTGCTGCTGGATCTTCGTCAACCTCTCCTTCCCCCTTGCTGGATCAAGAAGGAGGAGACGTCTCCCGTCCCGTACGTATGTTGAACGCGGAGGTGCCGTCCGTTCGGCGCTGGTCATCGGTGATTTGGATCACGTTGTGTATGACTACATCATCCCCGTTCGTTGAACGCTTCCGCATGCGATCTACAAAGGTATGTAGATGCATCTCGTGACTCGTTGCTAGATGAACTCCTAGATGATCTTGGTGAAACGAGTAGGAAATTTTTTGTTTTCTGCAACGTTCTCCAACAGAGGATAGGTCTCGAAGGCACAAACCAAACAAAAGCAAACGAGGCAAACGAGGTCCAAACGACAAAGCAAACAAACACACCAAGCACGACACAACGCAAATCCCTACACTCTCTCCCCCTTTGGCATCGAGACGCCAAAAAGGCAGAGAGGACACCTACACACACGGGGTGGCTCAGGCAGAGAAGTCGTCCCACTGCTCCTCGTGCTCCTCGTCAGACTCAGCGGCGGGGATAGTCTCCTCGAGGGCATCCTCTGAACTGGTCCACTTGTAGCCCTGCTTTGACATCCAGGCAGCCTCAGGTGTGATGACGTCCTCAGACCCGCCAGACACATCCTCTCCAAAGAGCCTCATCACCTTCTTGTCACGACGGCGACTCTCCTTGTCAGCCACGTGAGCCCTGTACTGTCCCTTCGCCTGCATGCAGAAGAGAGTCTTCATCTTGCCCTTCAGCTTTTTGGCCTATGACGGCTCAGAGGAAGAAGTGGTGGACCTAGCAGCATGGTCCTCAGCAACAGTCTCAGCAGCAGCAGCCTCCCCCTCACCAGCAGCCCTCCTAGCAGAAGATGCCTCAGCACGGGTAGTGGTGTTGGCCCAGTTGGGCTTGACGTGGAGGCTGATGGACTCATGGCGAATCCAGTCTGGAGCAAGGAACTCATCACCTGGATACGTCTTCTCTCAAGTGGTGGAGAGCAGCAGAAACAGGTACGGTCCATAGATAGGTACCTTGCGAGTGAACGTCGCAAACCGAAGCTCACACCACATGATGTGCGAGACATCAAGTGGCTGAGTCTGAGAAGAACGTGCCTCTGCACACAAGAGCAACATGTCCACTAGATATGCATGTACCTTGTCCTTGTCGCCAATGCGTGGGAACAGAGTGTTGCAGAAGATGCGATGCATGATATCCAGAAAGGACTTTAACACCCAAGATGACTTGCCATTGGGGAGTACCTTCTCAACAAGGAAGGGCTGAAGCTGGTTCTTATTGGCAGACTCAGAATTGGCATGGGGGCGAACGCTAATGGGGGTGTGAAGCCCGTCATCAGGAATGTGCAGCAGATCCATGAACTCTTTCCAGGTAGCAGACAGCTGACGACCATTGGTCATCCAGGTCATCCTCCGCTCCTCCCCGGGATGAAAGTACACTGAGGCAAAGAACTGACAGATGAGCTCAGGGTCATAGTCAAGGTGAAAGGAGATCACCGGCTCAATAGCAAACTGCTCCACCAAGTCCAGAGCCTCTCCAAAATAGTCACGAAACTTGTCCTTCCGCAGGTGATGCATGTCTATCCACTTGACATCCACGAAGGTGTTCTGCTTGTTCTTGATCACATCCAGATAGAGGAGAGCCTGTTGCTTGGTCCAGAACAACTCGGGGCCTCTGAGGATAGCCCGAGGATTCACATAGGGATTGATCTTCCAGCGCTCGACATACTCAGTGGTTGAAATCTCGTCCATGCCCTTAGCCGGTTCCTTTTTCTTGCTGGCAGTGGTCTTGACATTGCGCTTGGGGGCATTGGAGCCCTCTGGGGCTTCATCTTGGGGGTTGCGCAGACGCTTGGAGCCAGTGTCATGACTGGGATTGGAACGGCGAGAGCCACCACCTGAGACACAGAATGCAAAAACACCCACAACAGCCAAGAGAGGTTAATGCAAAGACCACAACAACGCAAGTGAAACAAGCAGAAAGCACACATGATAAATGCCTAGAGAGAGATTTGATCCCTATGGTAGTACTGCCAAGTGATGCGGAGCTAAGATAGTAGTACGACTCTTAGACGCGGTAGTACCGTGTAAGATCACGGTAGTACCGGGTGTAGGAGCGGTAGTACGACCTTAGCGCCGCGGCCGGCGCGGTAGTACCGCACGGTACGGTAGTACCGCACCTGACAGGCGGTAGTACCGCAAGAGCGGTAGTACCGCACATTAGGCACGGTAGTACCGCACCGCGTCAGATCTGAACAGGTTCAAATCTGAAAAAGCCCGCGAAACCACGGTGGTACTACGGTTGGACAAAACTACCACAAGACAGCATATCAAGTATGTTTCCTACGCATCACGACTCTCCTACATCCTACTCTTGCATAGATTTGTCCTAAAATCTCAAGAACGACAAGTTTCTCCCCAAAAACCTAGAAGCAAGAGAACAGCCAAGAAAAAGAGGGATTTGGGGAAAAACCTTGGTCCATGGCAAGAGGAAGTGGTGGGGAACGATCCCACCGGTCGGAATCCGAGGAGAGTGGCCGGAGACGGAGATCCGGCGAGGGCCTCTGGCGCCGTTCTTGAGAGGGAGAGACGTGGAGAGAGAGACAATGAATGGGTATGGGGAGTTGGAACGCCCCTGCCCGAGTCATAACCCCCACGCGCCCTTGACAGCGTGGTAGTACCGTGCCCAGACACGGTAGTACCGCACGGCGCGGTACTTCCGTAGTACCGCACCAGAGCGGTAGTACCGTGCTGTGGCGCGGTAGTACCGTGCCTCCCAAAGCGGTAGTACCACGCCCAGACGCGGTAGTACCGTAGGCTCAAGAAGATGCACATTTCGAGCGCGCGAAAAACTGGATCTTTGCACAAACCACTTCGAGCCAACACGACACCACAAGATCACGCAACACACAAAACCAGAAAGACACCACCTCTCCAAAAGAGAGGGCGATGGCCGTAGCGACCTATGTTTGAGTCAATTGGTATGGCACCGCGAAAAATTATCCTTGGGTCCATGACCAAAACTCGTCTTTGAAGCACAAGTACCATCAAACATGGCTAATGTGAAAGACTTGATTGATTTATGCATAATGGGGGGAGGGAGAGTTCATTGAGAGAACATCACTCCCCCTATGTCCATGCCTACATCTAAATAGGACAACACATTGAGTATGGTGGGGTGTGCAAGGGTTCAAGCAACATTGCTCGAATCGATGATATTTAGCTCATGCCTTAACTCGCGAAATCTTGCTTCATCCAAGGGCTTTGTGAAGATATCTGCAAGGTTATCATGAGTGTTGACGTAGTTGAGCTCGATCTCTCCTCGCCTAATGTGATCTCGGATGAAGTGATACCGGATCTCAATATGCTTCGTCTTGAAGTGTTGCACCGGGTTGAGAGAGATCTTGATGGCACTTTCATTGTCACACCAAAGAGGCACTTTGTCACAAGTGACACCGTAATCCTTTAAAGTTTGCCTCATCCATAAGAGTTGTGCACAACAACTACCCACTGCCACATACTCCGCTTCGGTGGACGAGAGAGACACACAACTTTGCTTTTTGGAAGACCAACTTACCAAAGAGCAACCAAGGAATTGGCATCCTCCGGAAGTGGGCTTCCTATCCACTTTTTCTCCCGCCCAATCGGAATCCGAGTACCCTGCAAGCTTGAAGTTTGATCCTCTTGGGTACCATAAGCCAAAGTTTCGTTTGACCGCCACATAGTGACTTTCCTTAGGTGCGGCTTGAAACCGTGCACAAATTCCCACACTCAACATGATGTCCGGTCTAGATTCATAGAGGTAAAGCAAGGATCCAATCATGGAACGATATACCTTTTGATCCACCACTTTACCATTGGGATCTAAGTCAAGTTAGCACTTCGTGGGCATTGGAGTGGAAGCCGGCTTAACGTCACTTAGCTTGAATCTCTTGAGCATGTCTTGAGTGTATTTGGATTGATTGATGAAGGTTCCTTCTCTTCTTTGCTTCACTTTGAACCCTAGAAAGAACTTCAACTCTCCCATGGAGGACATCTCGAACTTTGAGGTCATGAGAGTGGCAAATTCCTCATTGAAAGCTTTGTTAGGAGAACCAAAGATAATATCATCAACATATAATTGGCACACAAACAACTCCCCTTTGACCTTCTTAGTAAAAAGAGTGGGGTCGATTAGCCCAACTTCAAAACCACGGTCTTGTAACAACTCAGTAAGGATGCTCCCAACGACACCACGAAGCTTCACCACAATGGACTATGGCTTCGCGGTGACCTCAACCGTCTAGGATGCTCAAACACCCAAGAGTAACAAGATCCGCAAGGGATTAGTAGGGGGAATCAAATATCTCTTGGTGGAAGTGTAGATCGGGGCCTTCTCAACCACTCCCGAGCAAATCAACAAGTTTGGTTGGCTAGAGAGTGAGATCGGGCAAAAATGGAGCTTGGAGCAATAATGGAGTTTTAATGGTGGAAGAGATAAGTCAACGGGGAAGAAGGAGACCCCTTATATAGTGTGTGGAAAAGATCCAACCGTTATCCACCAACCAGCCCGCGGCCAGCGGTACTACCGCGCCTGGCCAGCGGTACTACCGCAAGGCCGCGCGGTACTACTGCCTGCAATCAAGCGGTACTACCGCATGGCTATGCGGTACTACCGTACCGACCCACGGTACTGCCGCGACCCCGGCACAGAACCAAACGCACAGAAGCTGGGGGCGGTACTTCCGCATGCGCGGTACTACCGCGCCCCCCGTGCGGTACTACCGCAAGGCAAAAGTCCCAGTCAGGGGGGAGGGAAACTTCCGTGCCTACTTCCGCAAAGAAACGGAAGTAGCAAAACCCCGACACAGTAGTACTGCCGAGGGGCGGTACTACTGCCTGACCGCATAGCGCGGTACTACCGCACGGCGAAAGCGGTACTACCGCGGCAGGTGCGGATGTAAAAAATTACATCCGCTCCTACTACCAAAAAGGGGCGGCACTAGCCTGGTGGGCAGCGGTAGTGCGGCTCCAGGGGAGCGGTACTACCGCGCCACTGCGCGGTACTGCCGTGGATGCCTACCGTTGATCCAGGAGCAGCACTACCGCAACCACAACAACAGCCAGTCACAGGAGGCAGGAAAACGGAGGAAGCTCCAAGGAAGAAGGAGGGGATAAAAGGAGACATGTACGTGATAATTCCACCCAAACCTTTCCAACGCGGACCCCCTCTTAATAGTACGGCTTTCCTATGACTCAAATCTGTTGGAAATATGCCCTAGAGGCAATAATAAATTGGTTATTATTATATTTCCTTGTTCATGATAATCGTTTATTGTCCATGCTAGAATTGTATTGATAGGAAACTCAGATACATGTGTGGATACATAGACAACACCATGTCCCTAGTAAGCCTCTAATTGACTAGCTCGTTGATTAATAGATGGTTATGGTTTCCTGACCATGGACATTGGATGTCGTTGATAACGGGATCACATCATTAGGAGAATGATGTGATGGACAAGACCCAATCCTAAGCCTAGCACAAAGATCGTGTAGTTCGTATGCTAAAGGTTTTCTAATGTCAAGTATCATTTCCTTAGACCATGAGATTGTGCAACTCCCGGATACCGTAGGAGTGCTTTGGGTGTGCCAAACGTCACAACGTAACTGGGTGGCTATAAAGGTACACTACAGGTATCTCCGAAAGTGTCTGTTGGGTTGGCACGAATCGAGACTGGGATTTGTCACTCCATGTAAACGGAGAGGTATCTCTGGGCCCACTCGGTAGGACATCATCATAATGTGCATAATGTGATCAAGGAGTTGATCACAGGATGATGTGTTACGGAACGAGTAAAGAGACTTGCCGGTAACGAGATTGAACAAGGTATCGGGATACCGACGATCGAATCTCGGGCAAGTATCGTACCGCTAGACAAAGGGAATTGAATACGGGATTGGTTGAATCCTCGACATCGTGGTTCATCCGATGAGATCATCGTGGAACATGTGGGAGCCAACATGGGTATCCAGATCCCGTTGTTGGTTATTGGCTGGAGAGTTGTCTCGGCCATGTCTGCATGACTCCCGAGCCCGTAGGGTCTACACACTTAAGGTTCGATGATGCTAGGGTTATAGGGAATAGATGTACGTGGTTACCGAATGTTGTTAGGAGTCCCGGATGAGATCCCGGACGTCACGAGGAGTTTCGGAATGGTCCGAAGGTAAAGATTTATATATGGGAAGTCATCATACGGTCACCGGAATAATTCGGGGGTTACCGGTATTGTACCGGGACCACCGGAGGGGTTCCGGAGGTCCACCGGGAGGGTCCACCTGCCCCGGAGGGCCTTATGGGCTGTATGTGGAGAGGGACTAACCCCTTATTGGGCTGGGTGCCTCCCCCCTAGGGCCCATGCGCCTAGGGTTTGGGGGAACCCTAAAGGGGGGGGCGCCCCCCCTTGCCTTGGGGGGCAAGGCAACCCCCCCTTGGCCGCCGCCCCCTCCTCAGATTGGATCCGAGGGGGGCGGCCCCCCTATCCCTTGCCCCTATATACATGTGGGGGGTGGGAGGGCAGCCGCACCAAAGTCTTGGCGCAGCCCTCCCCCTCTCCCAAGTCCTCCTCTTCTCCCGCGGTGCTTGGCGAAGCCCTGCAGGATTGCCACGCTCCTCCTTCACCACCATGCCGTCGTGCTGCTGCTGGATGGAGTCTTCCCCAACCTCTCCTTCTCCCCTTGCTGGATCAAGGCGTAGGAGACGTCACCGGGCTGTACGTGTGTTGAACGCGGAGGTACCGTCCGTTCGGCACTAGGATCGTCGGTGATTTGGATCACGACGAGTACGACTCCATCAACCCCGTTCTCTTGAACGCTTCCGCTTAGCGATCTACAAGGGTATGTAGATGCACTCTCCTTCCCTCGTTGCTAGATTACTCCATAGATTGATCTTGGTATTTGCGTAGAAAATTTTGAATTTCTGCTACGATCCCCAACAGTGGTATCAGAGCCAGGTTTATGTGTAGTTTCTATGCACGAGTAGAACACAAAGTAGTTGTGGGCGTCGATTTTGTCAATTTACTTGCCGTTACTAGTCTTATCTTGATTTGGCGGCATTGTGGGATGAAGCAGCCCGGACCAACCTTACACGTACGCTTACGTGAGACCGGTTCCACCGACTGACATGCACTAGTTGCATAAGGTGGCTGGCGGGTGTCTGTCTCTCCCACTTTAGTCGGATCGGATTCGATGAACAGGGTCCTTATGAAGGGTAAATAGAAATTGGCAATTCACGTTGTGGTTTTGGCGTAGGTAAGAAACGTCCTTGCTAGCAACCTATAGCAACCACGTAAAAACTTGCAACAACAATTAGAGGACGTCTAACTTGTTTTTGCAGCAAGTGTTTTGTGATGTGATATGGCCAAAGGATGTGATGAACGATATATGTGATGTATGAGATGATCATGTTCTTGTAATAGGAATCACGACTTGCATGTCGATGAGTATGACAACCGGCAGGAGCCATAGGAGTTGTCTTAATTTATTTATGACCTGCGTGTCAACATAAACGTCATGTAATTACTTTACTTTATTGCTAACTGTTAGCTGTAGTAGTAGAAGTAATAGTTGGCGAGACAACTTCATGAAGACACGATGATGGAGATCATGATGATGGAGATCATGGTGTCATGCCGGTGACGATGATGATCATGGAGCCCCGAAGATGGAGATCAAAAGGAGCAAAATGATATTGGCCATATCATGTCACTTTTTGATTGCATGTGATGTTTATCATGTTTTTGCATCTTATTTGCTTAGAATGACGGTAGTAAATAAGATGATCCCTCATTAAAATTTCAAGAAAGTGTTCCCCCTAACTGTGCATCGTTGCGAAAGTTCGTCATTTCGAAGCACCACGTGATGATCGGGTGTGATAGATTCTAACGTTCACATACAACGGGTGTAAGACAGATTTACACACGCGAAACACTTAGGTTGACTTGGCGAGCCTAGCATGTACAGACATGGCCTCGGAACACAAGAGATCGAAAGGTCGAGCATGAGTGGTATGGTAGATACGATCAACATGAAGATGTTCACCGATGATGACTAGTCCGTCTCACGTGATGATCGAACACGGCCTAGTTGACTCGGATCATGTAATCACTTAGATGACTAGAGGGATGTCTATCTGAGTGGGAGTTCATAAGATGAACTCAATTATCATGAACATAGTCAAAAGGACTTTGCACATTATGTCGTAGCTCACGCTTTAGTTCTACTGTTTTAGATATGTTCCTAGAGAAAATTTAGTTGAAAGTTGATAGTAGCAATTATGCGGACTGGATCCATAAACAGAGGATTGTCCTCATTGCTGCGCAGAAGGATTATGTCCTTACTGCACCGCTCAATGAGCTGACCCGCGAATGTCGGTTGTGGATGTTGCGAACATCTGACATACACGTTTTGATGACTACATGATAGTTCAGTGCGTAATGCTAAATGGTTTAGAATTGAGGCACCAAAGATGTTTTTGAAACATTGCAGAACATATGAGATGTTCCAAGGACTGAAATCGGGATTTCAGGCTAGTGCCCACGTCAAGAGGTATGAGACCTTTGACAAGTTTCTTAAGCCTGCAAACTAAGGAGAAAAGCTCAACCGTTGAGCATGTGCTCAGATTGTATGAGTACAACAATCGCTTGAATCGAGTGGGAGTTAATCTTCCAGATGAGATAGTGATGGTTCTCCAAAGTCACTGTCACCAAGCTACTGGAGCTTCGTGATGAACTATAACATATCAGGGATAGATATGATCCTTGAGCTATTTGCGACACCGCGAAAGTAGAAATCAAAAGGGAGCATCAATTGTTGATGGTTAGTAAAACCACTAGTTTCAAGAAGGGCAAGGGCAAGAAAGGGATACTTCATGAAACAACAAATCAGTCGCTGCTCTAGTGAAGAAACCCAAAGTTGAACCCAAGCCCGAGACTAAGTGCTTCTGTAATAAGGGGAACGGTCACTGAAGCAGAACTACCCTAGATACTTGGTAGATGAGAAGGCTGACAAGGTTGACAGAAGTATGTATTGGACATATATTAAATGTGTACTTTACTAGTACTCCTAGTAGCAGCAGGGTATTAGATACCGGTTCGGTTGCTAAGTGTTAGTAACTCGAAATAAAAGGCTACAGAATAAACGGAGACTAGCCAAAGGTGAGACGACGATAGGTGTTGGAAGAGTTTCCAAGGTTGATGTGATCAAACATCGCACGCTCCGTCTACCATCGGGGTTGGTGTTAAACCTAAATAATTGTTATTTGGTGTTTGCATTGAGCATGGACATGATTAGATTATGTTCATCGCAATGCGGTTATTCATTTAAGGAGAATAATGGCTACTCTGTTTATTTGAATAATACCTTCAATGGTCTTACACCTAAAATGAATGGTTTATTGAATCCCGATCGTAGTGATACACATGTTCATGCCAAAAGATATAAGATAGTAATGATAGTACCACATACTTGTGGCACTGCAATTTTAGTCACAATGGTATAAAACGCATGAAGAAGCTCCGTGTTGATGGATCTTTGGACTCGCTTGATTTTGAATCACTTGAGACATGCAAATCATACCACATGAGCAAGATGACTGAAAGGCCTCGTTTTCAGTAAGATGGAACAAGAAAGCAACTTGTTGGAAGTAATACATCTTGATGTGTGCAGTCCAATGAGTGCTGAGGCATGTAGTGGATATCGTTATATTCTTACTTCACAGATGATTTGAGCAGATGCTGAGTATATTTACTTGATGGATCACGAGTCTGAATTATTGAAAGGTTCAAGTAATTTCAGGGTGAAGTTGAAGATCGTCGTGACAAGAGGATAAAATATCTATGATATGATCATAGAAATGAATATCTGAATTACGAGTTTGGCATAGAATTAAGACATTGTGGAAATTGTTTCACAACTAATACAGCCTGGAACACCATAGTGTGATGGTGTGTCCAAACATCATAACTGCACCCTATTGGATATGATGCATACCATGATGTCTCTTATCGAATTACCACGATAGTTTATGGGTTAGGCATTAGAGACAACCACATTCACTTTAAATAGGGCACCACGTAATTCCGATGAGATGACACCGTATGAACTATGGTTTAGAGAAACATAAGCTGTCATTTCTTAAAAGTTTGGGGCTGCGACGCTTATGTGAAAAAGTTTCAGGCTGATAAGCTCGAACCCAAAGCGGATAAATGCATCTTCATAGGACACCCAAAACAGTTGGGTATACCTCCTGTCTCAGATCCGGAAGCAATAGGGATTGTTTCTCGAATCGGGTCCTTTCTCGAGGAAAAGTTTCTCTCGAAAGAATTGAGTGGGAGGAAGATAGAACTTGATAAGGTTGTTGAACCTTTACTTCAACCAGAGAGTAGCGGAGCACAAGAAAAATGTTTTTGTGGCACCTGCCTCAGTTGAAGAGAAAGCCAATGATGATGATCATGGAGCTTCAGATCAAGTTACTATCGAACCTCATGGGTTGACAAGGGTGTGTACAACTTCTAAGTGGTAACCCTGTCTTAAAGGTCACGTTGTTGGACAACGATGAACCTATGAGCTATGGAGAAGCGATGGTGGGCCCGAATTCCGAAAATTGGCTCAAGGCCATAAAATCCGAGAGAGGATCCATGTATGAAAACAAAGTGTAGACTTTGGAAGAACTACTTGATGGTCGTAAGGCTATTAGGTACATGTGGATTTTAAGAAGAAGACGGACATGGACGGTAATGTCATCGTCTATGAAGCTCGACTTGTGGCGAAGAGTTTTTCACAAGTTCAAGCAGTTGACTACGATGAGATTTTCTCACCCATAGCGATGCTTAAGTCCATCGGAATCATGTTAGCATAAGCTGCATTTATGAAATCTGGCAGATGGATGTCAAAACAAGTTTCCTTACCAGTTTTCGTAAGGAAAGATTGCATGTGATACAATCAGAAAGGTTTTGTCTATCCTAAGGATGCTAAAAGGTATGCTAGCTCCAGCGATCCTTCCATGGACTAGAGCAAGCATCTTGGAGTCGGAATATATACTTTGATGGAGTAATCAAAGTTTATGGGTTTATACAAAGTTTGTTAGAAACTTGTATTTACAATAAAGTGAGTGGGAGCACTACAACATTTTTGATAAGTATATGTGGATGACATATTATTGATCCAAAATGATGTAGAATTTCTGGAAAGCATATAGGGTTATTTGAAAGGTGTTTTTCAATGGAAAACCCGAATTAAGCTACTTGAACATTGAGCATCAAGATCTATAAGGATAGATAAAAACCGCTTAATGGTACTTTCAAATGAGCACATACCTTGACATGATCTTGAAGGTGTTCAAGATGGATCAGCCAAAGAAGGAGTTCTTGCCTGAGTTGTAAGGTATGAAGTTAAGACTTAAAGCTCGTCCACGACAGAAGAAAGAGGAAGGACGAAGGTCGTCCCCTATGCTTTTGTCATAGGCTCTATACGGTATGCCATGCTGAGTACTGCACCTGATGTGTGCCTTGCCACATGTCTGGCAAGAGGGTACAAAGGTGATCTAGGAGTAGATCACCAGATAGCTGTCAAAATTATCCTTAGAGGAATAAGGATATGTTTCTCGGTTATGGAGGTGATAAAGAGTTCGATGTAAAGAGTTACGTCGATGCAAGCTTAACACCTATCCAGATAGCTCTGAGTAGAGATACCGGATACGTATAATGGAGCAAACATTTAGAATAGCTCCAAGTAGACCCGTTATTTGAAATGGCTCCAAATATAGCATAGAGATTTGCAAAGTACATACGAATCTGAATGTGACAGACCCGTAGACTACAACCTCTCTCACAAGTAACATGATCAAACCCAGAACTCATTGAGTGTTAATCACATAGTGATGTGAACTAGATTATTGAACTCTAGTAAACTCTTTGGATGTTGGTCACATGGCGATGTGACCTGTGAGTGTTAATCACATGACGATGTGAACTAGATTATTGACTCTAGTGCAAGTGGGAGACTGTTGGAAATATGCCCCAGAGGCAATAATAAATTGGTTATTATTATATTTCCTTGTTCATGATAATCGTTTATTGTCCATGCTAGAATTGTATTGATAGGAAACTCAGATACATGTGTGGATACATAGACAACACCATGTCCCTAGTAAGCCTCTAGTTGACTAGCTCGTTGATCAACAGATGGTTATGGTTTCCTGACCATGGACATTGGATGTCGTTGATAACGGGATCACATCATTAGGAGAATGATGTGATGGACAAGACCCAATCCTAAGCCTAGCACAAAGATCGTGTAGTTCGTATGCTAAAGCTTTTCTGATGTCAAGTATCATTTCCTTAGACCATGAGATTGTGCAACTCCCGGATATCGTAGGAGTGCTTTGGGGGTGCCAAACGTCACAATGTAACTGGGTGGCTATAAAGGTACACTACAGGTATCTCCGAAAGTGTCTGTTGGGTTGGCACGAATCGAGACTGGGATTTGTCACTCCGTGTAAACGGAGAGGTATCTCTGGGCCCACTCGGTAGGACATCATCATAATGTGCACAATGTGATCAAGGAGTTGATCACGGGATGATGTGTTACGGAACGAGTAAAGAGACTTGTCGGTAATGAGATTGAACAAGGTATCGGGATACCGACGATCGAATCTCGGGCAAGTATCGTACCGCTAGACAAAGGGAATTGAATACAGGATTGATTGAATCCTCGACATCGTGGTTCATCCGATGAGATCATCGTGGAACATGTGGGAGCCAACATGGGTATCCAGATCCCGTTGTTGGTTATTGGCTGGAGAGTTGTCTCGGCCATGTCAGCATGACTCCCGAGCCCGTAGGGTCTACACACTTAAGGTTCGATGACGCTAGGGTTATAGGGAATAGATGTACGTGGTTACTGAATGTTGTTCGGAGTCCCGGATGAGATCCCGGACGTCACAAGGAGTTCCGGAATGGTCCGGAGGTAAAGATTTATATATGGCAAGTCACCATACGGTCACCGGAATAATTCGGGGGTTACCGGTATTGTACCGGGACCACCGGAGGGGTTCCGGGGGTCCACCGGGAGGGTCCACCTGCCCCGGAGGGCCCTATGGGCTGTATGTGGAGAGGGACCAGCCCCTTAGTGGGCCGGGCGCCTCCCCCCTAGGGCCCATGTGCCTAGGGTTTGGGGGAACCCTAAAGGGGGGGGGGGGGGCTTGCCTTGGGGGGCAAGGCAACCCCCCCTTGGCCGCCGCCCCCTCCTCAGATTGGATCTGAGGGGGCCGGCCCCCCTCTCCCTTGCCCCTATATATATGTGGGGGGTGGGAGGCCAGCCGCACCGAAGTCTTGGCGCAGCCCTCCCCCTCTCCTAAGTCCTCCTCTTCTCCCGCGGTGCTTGGCGAAGCCCTGCAGGATTGCCACGCTCCTCCTTCACCACCATGCCGTCGTGCTGCTGCTGGATGGAGTCTTCCCCAACCTCTCCTTCTCCCCTTGCTGGATCAAGGCGTAGGAGACGTCACCGGGCTGTACGTGTGTTGAACGCGGAGGTACCGTCCGTTCGGCACTAGGATCATCGGTGATTTGAATCACGACGAGTACGACTCCATCAACCCCGTTCTTTTGAACGCTTCCGCTTAGCGATCTACAAGGGTATGTAGATGCACTCTCCTTCCCTCGTTGCTAGATTACTCCATAGATTGATCTTGGTGTTGCGTAGAAAATTTTGAATTTCTGCTACGATCCCCAACAAAATCCACCAAAAAGAAACATAGAAAAGACGCCGTCTTCGTCAGTCTTCGAGGGGCACCCAATTGTCTTGTGCCTAGCAAAGAAGTGTCTGGAATACTCATGGCACACGATTAGTCCGCAAATGCGTTGTCATCAATCACCAAAACACTTAGGGATAAATATGTCCTTACACTTGGCCAACATCATCTCATATGGTTTGGGCATATTCAGCGCAGACCTCGAGAAGCTCTAGTGCATAGCGGACGGCTAAAGCGTGCACATGATGTCAAAAAGGCTAGGGTAAACCGTACTTGACATGGGAGGAGTACGTAAAAGAGAGATCTGAAGAACTGGAGTATCACGAGAGGACTAGCCATGGACAGGGGTACGCTTCTAATATCGAGGCACTTAGCCTCGCTAAGCATATTTTAGGACTTTCTTTCAGACGTCATTTATGGCTCCTCGATACTCCGGACCTAAGTTGTATCTCAATGTATTTGGACTATGGTCAATAAATAAAGTGTGTTCTGACTAAAAAAATATTGGTTACAACGCTTGATCGGCTCATGCCATCGCCAATTTTGAAGAAAAAACATCGCTTGCCTGACTACTATGTCAAAAACTAGGTGGTTTTCTTTTGTTAATTATTTCTTAAAAATGTTTGTGTATTTTTAAAAGGTGAGAATGTCAAAAAATGTTCATCTATTCAAAATTGATTGCGGGTTTGAAAATGTTGGCGAATTCGATAAATGTTCATGGATGTGAAAAAGAAACAGGATTAAAAAAATCCATTGATTTGAAAAGGTGTTCACAAATTTGGAAAATATCCATTCATTCAAAATATGTTCACAGATTTGAAAAAAAATCATGAATTTTAAAAAATTTGTGAGTTTTAAAAAGTTCACGTATTTAATAAATATTCAAAAAATTGTGGAAGAGTTTGCATAAAAAAAATCACGTATTTAAAAAAAATGTTCGGAGATCTGAAAAATGTTCAGATATTTGAAAATAGAATCACAGGTGGAAAATGTTCAGGAAATTTTAATGAGGTAAACAATAAAAGGAAAATAGAGTAAAAAGAAAATGAAAAAAGGAATGAAAACTGAAAAACCTGAACAAAGCCCAATCCAAAAGAAACCAGAAAACTCAACCCTAAAACTGAAAGGCCAAAACCATTGAGGGAAAAATAAAGAACATGAGTCGACCCCGTTAGAACTGACAAATGAATGGTTGTGTGAGCTCCATGTACCGAAGAGCCCAAAATCGGCGCTTTAAGCACTAAATAGGGTTTTTCTTCCCTCGACCTTCAAAAAAAGCATATAGAGTCTTAGGATAGCATGGATTTGATATCACATAAATAGGTAAAATGTAATTCTTGAAAAAAAAGAAAGACATAAGATTGAGGAGAACTATGAATTCTTATGTGATTTTAAAACAATGAAAACATTGTGAGATGTGCCTTTTGAGAGTGCGTAGGAAATAAACACAAGTAGTATTTGGTAATCGAGGAGAGACTGTAGAGTGAGATAGAGTAAAAGTGCATTGGATTTCCCCGGGGAGAAACAAAATGAGGTTTAAGCTCGTATTGAGATTCCTATGGAACGGGGGTCACATAAATAGATTTCACAATAATTTAGTAGTCCCAATCCGCTAACGGTCTATGAAAATCCTACAATTCAAAGATCCCCATAATGTTCGCTTCATGGGACACCTACAAACCTGTGTGTTCTTCATTAAAAAAGATAGGTTGTGTTTTATAGAAAAACCTACACAACTGTGACATCACCAATAAACAATCCCCTTACCTAGGAGCAAGATACTTATGATAATAGGGAGGAAATGGCTCTTGCTCAAGAGTCTAACTCTAGGTCTAGCGTAATTTCTAGAATCAACATCATTTTCTCTATACGTTTTTAGTCGTATCTTCGTATAAAATCAATTTATGAGACTCATAATCATCTGTGTTACTCAATTGTTAGCCATAAACAAATTAGATAAGCGGATCTCTATATTTTTGGATGCCATGCTTCTCTTTCGACAATCTATTGACCATTTTTTAGGAGCAGTGAAATTGTAACATGGTTCTTATCATGGTCCAGCTTGACACATGAGAAGTTTGCCATGTTCCCAGGGCTATCATCATGGTCAAGACTCATAGGGAAATAAATAGCAGCAACAGCTCATCATGAAGTGTGTGAGCAAGTTTTTCCGCATCATATAGGTCTAGGAAGTCACAAGTCAGCAACAACAGGGTATTTCCTTAATATTCTACCCTCTCCGTTCCTAATAGAAGTCTTTATAGAGATTCACTAGATGGACAACATACGGAACAAAATGAATGAATCTAAACTTAAAATGCATCTATATACATCCGTATATGGTTTATAATGAAATCTCTATAAAGATTTATATTTAGGAACGGAGGGAGTATAATCCAGTCAAATATTCTTTCGTATGACCATTTCTCGAAGTGCCTCGAACATAAAAACATCAAAGAATATGATAAAAGAGCAATGGAGAGGAGGAAGGTGTATGAGACGCCCATAATTGGATGGCAGTGATGCGCGGTCAACCCACCACGTAACCTGTTTTAACCCATGCGTACAATGCATATCACCCAAACAAAAGTAGAGAAGAATCCAAAAGATAGATAAGCAAGGAGACTCGATGCTTAGTGAAGAACAATCTCTTGGCGTGTGGGTGGAGTTATGCGTGCGCACTTGTACTTCCACGTAATTGGCATGGTTATTCCCCTTGCAAAAAAATAAATAAATTGGCATGGTTATTAGGTTGACTGACTGATTCAACTTTGAACACAGTCGAGTGGACACAACACACGGATACGGTGGCGGCGCCTCACCATCTCGTCTGCGCCCGCTTGTAATCAAAAAAAAGGGGGAGGAAAAGGACAAACGGTGCATGTGCATGCCACCAGCCACCTGGACCGGGTTCACGGGACAATGCACCATGTCACCTGGACAGCTTTATCGGCAGAATCCACGACGGGACAGGCAGCCGGCCTACCTCGCACGCCACTGACACGCGGGCTCCACGGGCACACCCACGCGCCCCCTACGTCGCGACGCGCGGGGCCAGCAGGCAGGCAACGCATCCACCCCTTGGTTGTCAACCACGCGCCCGCCGTTGGATACATCGCGCGCGTCCCCTGAGGCCTGAGCTGACCACTGACACGTATGGCCCACGCGCAGACGCGCCCACACCGAGGTCTCACAGCTAAAAACAACGGCCAGCGCAGTCAGCCGGAATAAAATAAAATAAACCCGAGAGGGGAGACGCCCAGGAGCAGGCGAGTAACAAAAAACGGGAAGGTTGGTTGGTGCTTATCCTCCCATTAACCAGTCGCCGATAATCAAACACCCAATCGCCATCGCCCGCCCACAGTATCCTCTCTCCACACGACGGGAAAACAAAACAAAACAAAACAAAACAAAACAAAACAGGGGGCGGAAGAGAAGAAAAGAAAAGGAAAAGCCAGGGAAAATAGCCGAGGCGAGGCGGAGGAACACGAGCGGGGAGGGAAGGAAGAAATTTCGGAAGGGAATCCATCCGCCCCCCGTCGAGGAGCCAGCTCGCCCGCCACCCCCCTTCCATCCTCCCTCCGAGCGGAATCCCTAGTTTCCGGGCCGCCGAATCGGGGATCCAAATCCGGAGCCAGTCCACCCTCTTCCTCCCACCCACTGCTCTCTCTCTCTTCATCCCGCGATTATTTCTGTTTCGTTTCATCCGCCGTTGTTGCAGTAATTAACAAACAAACGGGACAAAACCCTACCCCGCCGAGCCCAATCCGATCCCAATTCCGCCGCCGGGGCACGGAATTGCCGCCCGTCGCGTCGCGTCGCGCCGGGGGGATCGGGATGGCCGCCGCGGACGCAGCCTAGGATGGAGCTGGACTCCTCCGGCGGCTGCTCGGCTGCTCCCGCGGATGCTGTGATCGTCGCCGCTCGGGCCGGGCTCGGAGTCGGGGGCGCGTGGCGGTGGGCGTCGGCCGCGAGGGCGAGATCTCCCCGCGCGGCCTCGGAGTAGGCTAGCTGCCCCGCCCGCGCGCGCGTATGGAGGGGAGCGGCAGGCAGGGGAAGGACGCGGCGCCGGCGTGGGCGCCCAGCGACGGCACGGTGTTCCGGCCCTTCGTCGCGGGCGCAGGGGCGGGGGCGGCTGAGCCGTCCCCGTCGGGGTCGGGCAGTGGCGTTGCCGCACGCATAAGCAAGCTTCATGGCGTCAAGAGGAAACCGGTACGCCTCATTCTCCTCCTATTTGCCATGTTCCTTACCACAGGCTGGCTCTTGGATGTTGCTGAATTCAGCTTACCATGTTGATGTAGCTTTTGACTGCTCATCGTAGCAGTAGTCCATTACCACTGTTGCTCCTTTGCTCCTTGCTAGCATGTTTAGTCAAATGCTCTTAGTTTCGTCTCTATGAACTAACAGGTTTAGAGTGCTGGAGTTTCATATAAGATGGTGTTGTTGTTTGCCTGTCAAGTTTGTAGTGTCTTGTACTGTACTCATTAAGTGCAACTGAAGGGGGGATCACAAATGGGGAGAAAAATGTACGTACCAAACTATATTTAGCTAGTAAGAATGTTCCGAGGTACAGCACTCATTTGTAGCCACTTCAGCATCCCCCCTAAGTCCTAATAGTGCTCACTGTTCAGCTAAGAAATGTTGTAGGTAAAGTTCTCCAAGTTTGATGTGCATTTGAATAGGACACAATCCATGCATTTGAATAAGACACCATCCATGCACTTTTAAGCGACATTTATGGGCGAACATTCTCACTAGTTTGTTTGTATGCGCTATAAACGATTCGATATTACCATATCGAGACATCGAGATGCTGTCTCACTTGTTCGTTACAACTCTTGTTCCATATGCTTTTGTCCTTCAGCTGCCAGCTGACACTTCTTATCGTGTAGTGCGTTGCAAGGCTAACGGCGGACATCATTAACACTTTTGAAAGATGCCACCCTGAGTTTAAGTACTCAGAGACACTAAACCCAAAGCGCTTTCTCACCCATCCTTCGACCCCGGCCCACAATGATGGAGTTGATAATGCAAATTGGGACCTCATATTGTATGTCAACCTGGAGTTGGTCAACAAGACATCAAATCGGAGGTAAATTTTCCCCAGACTTGGTGTTTGATGTGCTCATTAGCTTTGTTTCATCTTCCTGTCCATCTTTTTAGTGCATCATGCACTGTTACTGTATAAATTAGTAGACTATTATAGGGGATGGTATTACTCTTCCAGAATCAGTTACTCCCTCCGATCCGAATTAATCGACCAAGCCTCTATACAGTGTCCATTTTACATTGTATAGAGGCTGCACCAATTAATTTGGATCAGAGGGAGTATGTGAAAAAGGCTTTATACATCCTGACCAGTGATCAATAAACAAGTATGTTCATCTTGAAATTCGCTAAGGCATGTTTGTTGAGAAGTAATTGAAGATTATACTTATACATATGCAGTTAAGTTAGATGAACTGGCGTCTCCAATTTTCATGTCATGTCCGGAAGTTCTGTTAATAAATCGGAATTGGCTGTCTCAGCATTTGCTGTTCCGAGAGTCTGGAAAGCTGCGGCTGAGCATGACTAGCATATCGTTGAACTGTACCTCTTTCTCATTTTGATACTCAGGTTCGTTGTCAAGGAAATGCTTGGCCAAGGCACGTTTGGCCAAGTTGTGAAATGCTGGGACACAGAAACCAACAAGTATGTTGCTGTGAAGGTTATAAAAAACCAGCCTGCGTTTTATCAGCAGGCCATAATGGAGGTTTCACTGTTGAGAACGGTATGATAGCCCATTAGGAACTTTTTTTCATTAATATATGCGATGGCTCACCATTTTAGTTGTGGCTATGCTTGCAGCTAAATCAGAAATTTGATCCTGATGATAAGCACAACATTGTCCGAATGCTAGATTATCTCTCATTCCAAAATCACCTGTGTATTGCCTTTGAAATGCTTGGTCAAAATCTGTAAGTTTACTTCTGTCGAACCTTTTCGGTTGTAGGTTCATTCCTTTTTAGTTTTGTTCAGACTGCACTATGAACTTCGAGATTATAGGTATGAGCTTTTAAAAAGGAATCATTTAAGAGGATTGAAAGTGCAATTTGTACAGGCCTTCTCAAAACAGGTATGGTCTTAGTATGCATTTCCCATTAACTAGTAACCTAGTACCTGTTACTTGATCTTGTTTTACGTTTTCAGATATTGGATGCCATGATAGTGATGAGAGATGGTGGCATCATTCACTGCGATCTGAAACCAGAAAATATCCTCTTAGCTCCGACGTGAGTAGCCCCTATCAGTATTGAATTTTACACTATTATGTTTTGGATGGTATTTTCCCTGGCTAACTATTGCTTGAGGTTGTACAATGAATTTACAGTGCAAAAACAGCTGCAGCAGTGAAAGTTATTGATTTTGGATCAGCATGCCTGGAGGGTAAAACTGTGTACTCATACATCCAGGTTTCTTTAAACTTCTGTAACATCATAATTAAACCTTTTTTTATTCAAGTAATGTTTGTTATTTGAAAGTAAGACTTCGACCCTTCCTTTTTGCTAGAGCCGCTATTACAGGTCTCCAGAAGTTCTCCTTGGCTATCCGTATCCTATATACAGGGCAAGTTGTTGCATATCATTCACCATAAGGATCTTGCTCAACATTTTCTGGCATGCTCTTTTATATTTATTATTATTATAAAGAGCAATGCTTTCTTCAATGAAGTTCTTTTTGCCTTTTCAAATTACGTGAGCCTTAACAGTTACAGATATACTACTGCGATTGATATGTGGTCATTCGGTTGCATAGTTGCCGAATTGTTTATAGGACTACCCTTATTTCCTGGGGCATCAGAATATGATGTGCTTAAGCGTATGCTAAAGATTCTCGGGTAGGTCCTGTACCTATAATTTTCTCTCCTACTTCTGTATCTACATACTATTAAGTACATGTCAGCATGCTAAAGCAGATGCCTCTGCTGAGTTTACTGTTGTTATAATCTTACCCTTTTAGTTCTTTTGGTCAGTTAAGAAATTTACACAGGCAAGCTTTACCATGTTATAATGCTTGTTTTTTTTGTTCCTTTGAATAAAACATTTATAGGGGGCAACCACCAGATGACTTGCTAAGGGAAGCTAAGAATACTACTAAATTTTTTAAACATGTTGGAAGTAGTTATCTGGGTATTGGGCCACATGATGGCCCTGGCACTGCATACAGAATGTTAAGTGAAGACGAGGTTGAGGGGGTAAGTTTCTTGTGGTTCGACAAAATAACATTGATTTCTGTCGTATTATAGACTATCTTAATGCTCTGCCTTGCTATCTATACCAGAGGGAGACCAAAAGGCCGAAATTAGGGAAATGGTACTTCCCACAGCAAAGGTTGGACCAACTAATATATACCTATCCTTGGGACAATACAAAATTGCCAGGTTTGTCTTTTTGTCGTCTCCTTAGTTCTGTGAATAGATTTTGGCTTCTTAGCTGTTGCCTAGAATAGGCTTCAGATCAGTACCATATGTACTCTCGTTGATATTTCCTCCTGTTCACAACGTGTCACTTTTGACATAGCTGCAGTCAAACTTATATTATCTTTATAAATATCTTGATCGGATTTTGGAAATCACATGTGTAACTTATATTATCAAATGTGCTTTAGTAAATTGTAGTTTTGTCAGGCTTTTTGGATATTATAATAAAACATGGTAGTCAAAGTTGTGCTTTTTAGACTGCTAGTATCTGAAATGACATTTTTTGGGAACTAGAGGGAGCCCTTTCAATCTGCTCCCTGTCAGTATTGTTTTTTTAATTTGCCGTACATGCTGGTGTCCTCTTGAGTTGTAATTTCGTCTTTGAAAGCAATGCATTGTGCCCCTATAAAGGTTATCTTGTTATAGTTAGGCGTTGTGCTGCTTTCGATCAGTAACACGAATGATAAACTGGTTGCAACTTGACTCAGGGTTAGTGGTCATTAGTATGGACTATGGAGTATAGACATTGTAGGGATATTTGCTTCAATTTGGGCTTGGTATTAGAGTACAACTATCTTGAATCTGCAGAATAGAGCTCTTAGAGTACAGCTTGCAAGTTTGATATCATGTTCTCAGGTGTTGCATTTTGATTCAGAGACAGAAAAAGCAGATCGCGTGCTGTTAGTTGATTTCTTGAGGGGACTTCTTGAATTTGATCCAAATAAGCGATGGTCGCCATTTCAGGTATTCCCATGCTAGTTGTGCAATTGTATTGCCTTGGCCTTTATGTAAAGGTTGAGACTTCAATATTTTCAATCTCATTAGAGTCTATTATGTCAGGTTAAGTTGATGAATCGTCATTTCTTTCTATAACAGTATATATATATTTTTACTAGATTTTACTCATGAAAACACAATTTATTCTTACGTACAAGTTGGTAATTTCACATAATTCAGATCCATGTGCAAGGACATGATTTGTACAATCCTATTTCAGGCGTCAGGCCATCCATTCATTACAGGCGAACCTTTTACTGGTCCATACGAGCCTGTCTCTGAGACTCCAAGAATTGTGAGTACGGTTTTACTTCTAGTGTCTTAACTTCGTATTTATCAAAGAAGGAAATTGAAATTAAGCTAGATGACGTGCTTCTGCTTTGGGGTTTGAAATTATCTATCTTTGGAGGAATGACAAGTATATTTGCATAAAAATAAGATTAGGTTGTGAATTTTTGTTGGCATATTGCCTCGTTGAGGATAATGATCAATGGTCTGCGGATAGTTAACTTAATTTCCTGTCTCTTTCATACAGACATACACCAATCGACAAACCTATCAATATGTAAAATGCTCCCTGTGTACACTAGTGTTGTTCTACAGGTTGCATCGTTGATCTTAGTAGATATAAGATAGCTTTCTACCTTAATTAAAAGACAGTTTAGTTTTAGCTTGTAAACACATTTATTCAATCTTTCTTTCTTTCTCAAACCTATCCTGTTTTTGATTTGTGTTGTAGCCTGTTGCTCATGCTGCGGCAGTTGATCACAATCCAGGAGGAGGTCACTGGTTAGTTGCAGGTCTTTCCCCTCAGGTGATAACTACTCTCTTATGTTGCTCCTGAGTTAAATTTGCAGAATTATAATCCTATGGTATCTTTCTTGTCCATTAAAACTGAAATGTCCCGTGTTCTAATTTTTTTTAGGTTGGAAGTGTGAACAGATGTCTACCTCCTAATAACCCCTATCCTCCAAAAATGCCTTTTTCTTATGGGAGTAGTTATGGAAGTCTTGGTAGCCATGGTAGCTATGCTGGCAATGCTGGTCTTGCTAGCAGCTATGGAAGCTATGGTGATGTTAATAATGGCAACATGTATTACTCACCAGTAGGTCCTTCTGGATTTTCACATGTTAGCTCTAGTCCAGATATTAGGCTGAGACCTCGTCTCTCTTACGATAGAGGCATTCGATTGAGCCCTGGAAGTATGGGGCCTATGTCTCTTGGTGCCAGTCCATCACAATTTACCCCACCAAACTACCAGATGCATACCCCGGCTAATTCTACTGGGAAGCATGGCTCTGGTTCTCCTGCGAGTGGAGGCATTCATGGCTCCCCATTGGGAAAAGCTGGACCAGTAGGCCAATACAGCAAGAGGAAGAACATGCCGATGCCACCACATGAATATGCATCTCAGCATGGACAAGGACGACATGGAGATGGTGTCAGTTTTAGTCATTCGGATGCCTATATTCGCGGACATGCTGGCTACTCTCAGCATTCATTACCTAGTTCTGGTCATTCTAGTTGGAGACCACAAATAGCTTCCAGGAGTGGTTTTTCCGTGGAGGCTTCTTCTAGTCATGGGCCTTCCCAAGCATATAATTCACATAATGCTCCACCTTTGCCCTCATTTGACGTATTACCGGATACATCAGCTCCATCAACACTTGATCCTTCTGATTGGGATCCTAATTATAGGTAAGGAATTGTGTGCTCAAATTGCTTCCTGTAAAGTTAGTCTGAATACAAATGGTTACACTGTTCTATTTTGCAGTGATGAGTCACTATTGCAAGAAGACAATTCATTGTCAGCTGATTTAAGCAGCAGCCTTCATATTAGAGATGCAACTGGTCAGCCAGGCGGATCTGCCAGATCAACCCGTGCCCAAAGCCACAACTTTGCAAGCTCTAACCCTTTACCGACAAGCCAAAGGTATTGTGTTCTAAATTTTTTAAATGAGTTTTTGTCAAAACAAGAACCCACCTGACAGAATATCTTGAGATGTCCCTTTTTTTGCTTCACAAGATCGGTCTTTTCAGTTCAAGAATCAAGACACAACAATCCATGTTATATGATTTGCTCCTTTCCAAGTTATGCCAACTAATTACTTTTGTTGCGCTTCTTAGCTACGGAGCGGGTCAGCAACTTCACTCAGGCTCCCATGGGAGGGGCACCCGTCCTACTGTTCCAATCAATTACGGTGGTTTCAACCCTCCGAACTATCCTCAGCAAAGTCTCCGAGGTCGCCATGGACATCAATTTCTTCAACCGAGATACAACCAGCCAACTAACAGTCATATGCGGCCACCGATGGGGAGTCACCAAAGTGGGCAGCCTGCATGGCCTCCCTATGGCATGGGTGAGGGAGTGCCCTGGGGTAATTTCCGAACCCTTTTAGCGGATTCGAGAAGCACCTTTTCTTTTGGTATTCTTAAGTAAGTTGTCCTAATTTGCGCAGGAGGATCAGGCGTGCATCCGTTTACGACGGGCGGGCTACCCTCGTCCCTTCCCAGAAAAGATTATGGGAGCATATTTTAGTGTGGACTCGGAGGAATGCCATTCATTGCCGGGATAAATTATTTGTACTGGCGAAACCGGAGTTGCGATGGTTCTGGCTATTGGTTTTCTTTTTCTTTCCTGCAATGTTGCTGCATTTGCGTTGCTCCATTGGGTCCCTGATTGTCAAGACAGTCTCGAACTCTATGATATATAATAGAATCGATCGTTATAGCATTATCTGGTTGTGTTCACTTGGTGAAGCTTTTCAAGCCTTTGGAATCCGGACTCAGCGCTGTCTTAGAGTTACAACTATCCCAGATTCTACATTGTTTTTTTAACTGTTCATTGCTCTCACTGTTGCAATGCCATTGCCTTGGTGCTCGCATACATTTGCTGCCCGGAAATCTTGGGAGTGTTTCCTTGATACCTGCAGAAACTGAAAAGTTTCCAGTGATATTCATGGGCTCCAATCCAAATAGAGCCGAAATTCCCCTTCTGAGGCATTTTGTCAAAGTTCCGTGGTTGTGTTTGGAACGTGGGAACTATCCCTGTTCTCGAGCCATTTCTCGTGCTACTTTTGCGAACTTATGAGGTTCTGTATGAAATTCCCGTTTATGTAACACCCTGAGCAAAACGGCCGAAACTGGGCCGTCGCGCGGGGAAAAGGAAAGCCGCGCCGCCACTGCCGCTCGCGTGCTCGTTCCCCTCTCCCTCTACTCGATCTCCGGCTGCCGCGACGCGACGCCGCAGATGGCCAAGTCTGGGTACACGCGCCCGCCGCCCAACGAGGACGCCGCCGCGCTCCCCGCTCCCAGCGCCGTCCTGTACGTGGCCAACTGCGGGCCGGCGGTGGGGCTGACCCACGACGACGTCGCCGCGGCCTTCGGCGCCTTCGGGGAGGTGGAGGGGGTCAGCGCCGCCGACGACAGCGGCGCGCGCGTCATCGTCCGGTTCCGCGAGCCCGCCGCCGCGGGGGCCGCGATGGCCGCGCTCCACGGGCGCCCCTGCGCCCGCCTCTCCGGGCGCGTGCTGCACATACGCTACTCGGTGCCCGCCCCGCCCAAGGCCCCCGTCGCCGTCTCCGCTCCTCCGGTGGCCCTCTCGTCGTCGGAGCTCGGCATCCCGGGCGTTCACTTGGTCCAGGAGTTCGTCACTGCCGCCGAGGAACAGGTCCGTGAACTGGAGTCTCAGCGTCCATTGGCGGCTTGCTTGCTGCTAATAAATTTGGGTTGAGCAGCGTCTGTAATTTTGCTCCTTCTGCAGGAGCTTCTTGCAGCCGTGGACAGTAGGCCGTGGAAAAGGTTGGCGAAAAGGCGAGTTCAGCATTACGGTTATGAATTTCTGTATGAAGTAAGTTCGACCTTGTAAGTATATGATCGTCCGGATTGTTCTTCCCTCTGTGACTACGCTTGCCTTTTTGCAATTAGTTAGTTCTATCTATCTATTGGTTACCTTGTTTTGTCTAATAAGTTTGTACTGTTTTATTTGGTACAATAAGTTCATGTACTGTCTAAGGATATAGTAATTCTTTCTTCAGTACAAAATGAAAAAGGTTCCCACTAAAAGAAATGTCAATTGCATTTTGCCTGCCATTGTTAACTCCGTAGCATCAGTGCTCGCCTGCCATTTTGGCAAATTCTTATCCTTAGCCTTGTGTACAAAATGGAAATTGGACAAAAGAATAGGGATTGTTTATGTAACAAGAACTACTTTCCATAGTTTCACCGTGAAATGATATGCAGTCAACTTAACTTCTTCTGTACAAAAGGATGGTTTATGTAACATGAACAATTTTCCATAGTTCCTATCTCCTTTGCCACTCCTTACCTTTAATCATCAAACCTTGATGCTCAAAGTTACATTGTAACGAGGTTTTGTTGACTTTACAGACCAGGAATGTTGATTCGAAGCAGTTTTTGGGTGAATTGCCATCTTTTGTTTCAAAAATCCTTGACAAAATTGTGACATTCCCTGGTGTGAAGAATTGTAATGGAAAACTGGTGGATCAATTGACGGTAAGTTTCCATGTTCCTACCACTGTTTTGGTTTCCACTGAACGTGGCAACTGTAGCTTAAATTTCCTGTTGTTGGTTTGGTCATGGTCTAATTACGGATTTCTTTTCTTACTTATCTATCACTAACAGTATTAGCGGTTGACAACTGATGATAGAATTAACCTGATTGTGCTTACAGGTAAATGAATATCCTTGTGGTGTAGGTTTGTCTCCACACATAGACACACACTCAGCATTCGAAGAAATGATTTTTAGTCTTTCTTTGGCTGGACCTTGCATTATGGAGTTCAGACAATACCCGAAAGGCAGTTGGCGTGCTCCAAGTGTGGTCAGTGGAACTGATGAAGGTAGCATCCAAGATCCACAATGCATACGGAAATCTGTATTTCTACCTCCTCGGTCAATGTTACTCATGTCTGGAGAAGGTCGATATGCTTGGCATCACTATATACCACACCATAAGGTATTTAATGTTTAAGTCAGTATTTTGTTCCTCCTTTAAGCATAACATTGAACATACAGTAATACGAATACACAAGTTAGCTAGTAATCTCTGTAAGTGCCAAATAGTTAACTTGTCGTACTCCAGCTCTAAACATACCATTTCTCATACAGTAATTCAACCGCCAAGGTACATAAATTAGCAACTGAACTTCATTTTTATTCACAGGAATCATGTATATGTTGGATAAAAGATCAACCTTATAAATAAGTCTTTGCCAATTCTTCTCTTGTATTTAATACCAAATGATGCAACATTGTATAATAGTTGTAATGTGATCCTTGTAGATTGATGACGTGGCTGGTCAAGTCATTAAAAGAAATTCGCGACGGGTTTCCTTCACTTTACGAAAGGTCTGCTGTCAATTTGCATCACTATATACCACACCATAAGGTATTTGATGTGGCTGGTTTACTCACCCCCTTTCTGAATTAAAATTTCAGGTGAGGATGGGTCTTTGCGAATGTGAATATGGGCAATTTTGTGATTCACAGAGCAAGTAAGATATCAACATAGGATTAAGGATAAAATCTTGAACATTACCTGCTACACCATTGGCGAATTCATCATCACCAATCACAGGCTGGTGATCTGGTGGGTGATGTTTCATAGGACAACCACTCCAACTAAGTAAAGTCAGCTGAAGCATACTTGAGCAAACCAATAGATAATGTCACCATTCCAGCAAGTTTTGTATCTTGTAGCGAACTAAGTTTGAGACTGAAATTCTCAAATGAGGCATGTAATTTGCCACCCGGAGGCCCGATTTATCCAATTGAGATATTTTTGTTGTATTTGTATAACTACAGTGATCACCTTTATTCTCATATTGTTAATTCTTGTCGTGGTTTGAACTAAAACCACGGCAAGAATTATGGAATAGAGGGAGTATGATTCTTTCACTGCTGGGTTCTTTTGCTCAATGTTTCATTTGAACTTTAGTGCTTTGGTGTATCCCTGGCGTTTCAGTTCTTTTGCTGGTTTTGTTGACGGATTCGAGCTACTGTTCTGCAGCTATATCATGGGGATGCTTCAGGCTGTACGTTTGAGGCTTGTAGTAATTTGCTACCTTGATCTGAGTGATTCCAAATATTTTAGTACAGAGTGCAGAGTGCAAGCTGGGTAATCATGTGATCTTAATTTAAGATATTACATTCATATCTAGAATGCTGAAGAAACATCATTAAATTGGCTGTATAAGTATAACCTTGTGATACTTTTCTTTAATTGACATTTTACATGAATGTTTACAGCGTCTCGGTAGCAACAAGTATGAACAAAAATTTGATGTACACTTCATTCACAGTGGCGTACTCACATGTCAGGTCTCAGAATTAATGCTGTCCACGCTGCAGCTGGTTCTTCACCCAGTGGTTCATGGTCTCGATCTCAACATCTTGTTTCATCTCTGATGGATGCCTATATTGATCTCAACTTGTTTCATTTCCGATGGAAGCATGCGATGTTGTCTCGGCACACTTGCTCCCCTTTTCACCATGGCGGCCTCGCCTGCAGGCTGGGGTTTCATGTTTCATCCAGTCAAAGACTCCAAAGGAGTTGTATTCTGGGAGAAGGCAAATCATGACATAACTGCAGGTAGCAGGAGTTCGATCCGTGACAGTATGAGCTAATCGCCACCTGCTAATCTCCAGGTATCAACAAATCTGCAATCTATCCGTGCCATAAGTACTTAAACTGTTAAATGATTGCGTCTGTACTGCAAGTATCCCCATCCAGCATCGAGAACACATGCTCATTTTCGGGGAAATTTTGCTTTTGGTTCCTCTCCACAGATCTGTCCTGCAATGCTGCAGTCTGGACTTTGATCCAACTAGAACCCACCTCTTTCCTCGCCCCCCTCAATCTCATCTCCTTTCTCAGACTATCAGCGCTACTCCAGTTACCTTCAGCAGCAAATAGCTGCGACAGCAAAACATTGTAGCCTGCATGACCATACTGCTTCTCAATGTTGAGCACCTTCTCAGTCGCCCAGGCTGCCAACTCCATCTTGCCTTGCGCTTTGCAGGATGCCAGAAGCGATCCCCAGATGGCGATGAAGTTCCCATCCTCACCCAGGCTTTCTACAAAGTCGTATGCTTCATCCACCCTCCCGGCTTTAGCCAACAAGTCCACGATACAGCAGTGGTGCTGAGGGGTAGCTAAAAGCCCAAATGTTTCCATTGACCTGTACAAAGAAAGACCTTCATCGACGAGTCCAGAGTAATTACATGCTGAAATGGTTGCCAGGAAGGTCACGGCGTCAGGCTTTAACCCCTTGTCTCGCATCAAGTAGAAGAGGGATAGTGCTCTCTCGCTGAAACCGTGCTGGCCAAGACCAGAGATCATTGTCGTGTAGGTGACAGTGCTCTTGTCAGTCATGCCACCAAAGACATTCTCTGCTGCAGAAATCTCCCCGCACTTGGAGTACATATCAACAAGAGCTGTGCCTACAAAGACATTGGTATCCAAGGAGTGGCGCAGAGCAAAACAATGTATCTGCTTCCCTGCACATACACCCCCTCCAACGGGGTCACAAGCAGGAAGCACTGAAGCAAGTGTCACTGAAGTAGGTTCCACACCTGCCTCGATCATCGCCCGGAATGCTAAGACTGCCTGTTCAGGCTGGCCACTCTGCGTGTACCCTGCTATCATGGCATTCCAAGTGACTTCATCTCTGTTATTCCCATAGCCATCAAACACTCTCTGAGCCATGTCTATGCGGCCAGACTTGGAGTACATGTCTATTAGATAGCTCTCCAAGCCCTCGCCCTCAATGCCATGTCTGATGAGATACCCATGCGACTGTTTACCAATCTGAAGGTCTCCTGTATTTGATGCTGCAGACAGCACTGCAGTCAATGTCACCGTATCAGGAATGAAACCTGATTTCTGCATCTGATAAACGAGCAACAGGCCCTCCAAGTCAAAATCATTTTGCACAAAAGCAGTGATCATGGTGTTCCAGGAAACAATGTCCTTCTCTGGCAACCGATCAAACAGTCCAAATGCAGTCTGAACATTGCCGCATCTCGAGTACATCACGACAAGCGCATTACCCAGTATCACAGGCAGTGTGCTGTGCATTCCTTTCATCAAGTAGCCATGCAGTTGCTGACCCAACCTGACATCTTGTGACTGCGACGCCGCTGTGACGGCTGACAAGAAAGTCACAACATCCGACGGAACCTCTTTAGACCCCAGTATCTGGATAAAGAGATCCATGGCTTCAGAAAACTGCCCATTCTGCACGTACCCAGTGATCATCGTGTTCCAAACCTCAATGTTCTTCTTGGCAGCACGGTCAAACACCATCCGAGCTGTCTGCACATCGCCAATCTCAGAGAACATGCCGATCGCCGAGCTGACAACAAAGAGATCATTGACATACTCCACCCCATGCTTTATCAGCAAACCATAGAGCAAGAATGGCCAGCTGGGATCGCCGCTCCCCGCCGCCGGGAAGACGTTCACGAAGCTGACCGGCGTGGGCCTAACGCCGTCCTCCAGCATGCGCACGAACATCTCCAGGGCTTCATCGGGACGCCCCGTCTTGACGTACCAGCCAAAGAGGGTGTTCCACGAAACGACGTTCTTCTTGGGCATTGCGTCGAACAGCCTGCGGACGACGTCGACGCCGCCGTGGCGGTACCTCGCGCAGGAGGCGTAGAGGTTGAGCAGCGAGTTGCGGAGGACGGCGGTGTCCGGGAGCGAGCGGGCGCGGCGGAGGAGGTGCGCGTGGACGGACCTCCCGAGGCGCAGGCGGCGGGAGCGGGCGCAGGCGGTGAGCGCGCAGGAGTAGGTGTAGTGGTCGGAGCGGGGCGCGGGGCGCGCGGCGTGGTTGAGGAGCGCGTAGAGGCGGAGCGCGTGGTCTGGGAGCGCGGCGGCGACGTAGGCAATGAGGAGCACGTTGCAGAGCAGCGTCGGCGGCGGGCGCGGCAGCGCGTCCAGCAGCAGCCGCCGCGCCGGCTCGAGCCGCCCCTGCTTGCAGAGCTTCTTCACCTGCGCCACCGCCAGCTGCGTCCTGCCCTTGCCTCCGGCGGCGGCGGCGGCGGCGGCATTGGCGGCATTGGTGGGGGCGGGCGGCGACGAGACGGCGCACTGAGGAGGAGCCATGGGGTGGTGTCGCTCCTCCTAGCAGCTCTCGCTCATCTCCTCATCCCCTGTGACTGTGACTGTGAGCTGTGCCTCGTGCCGGGTCGAGCGGCGAGGAGGGTCAGCCACAGACGCATCGACGGCAAAAGCGTCTTCGCAGAACCCGCTTTCTTTATTTTGATAGTCTATATGCCTATGTATTCTTTTCTTTTTAAACTTCGTTCTAAGAGATTTCAAAAAAAAAAAAACTTCGTTCTAAGATTGGAAGCCATGTTATCGCAAAAAAAGGTTTTTTATTTTTTGATGCTAAGAAAATGTTGCTTCATATTAATTGTCGCTAAAATGAATATATCTAAGATGTATTTCAATGTTAGATACATCCGTCTGAGCGACAATTAATATAGATTGAAGGAAGTATCATTTATTAGTCTCATCATATTTTGGGTCAAAATTTGACTATAAATTTAACTGGTAGTAAAATGTTAATGCATGTCATAAAAATCATATTGTTGTATTCTTATTTGAATGTAGTTTCCAATGATACTATTTTTGCTACATATAAATTATTTTCATTAGTTAAAATTACGGTCGAAATATGACCCAAAATTGAAGGGAGACTAACAAACCCTGTAAAGGTTAGTATCTTCTTGCTACTGCTAGTACTCCCTTCGTTTTTATTTACTCCGCATATTAGCTTTTACCTAAGTTAAACTTTGTAATATTTGACCACGTTTATCAAAAACAATCTAAACTTCTACAATAAAAAACATATAGGTATGAAAATATATTGAATGACAATTCTAATGGTATTGATTTGGTATTGTGGATGTTATCTTTTTATATATATAAACTTAGTCAAAGTTTAGAAAGTGAGGCACGGTGGATCCCGGCTCTAGTGGCGGGAGGGCTGAGAGCGGTGTTGCAGAGGCCGAGCACCAGACAGCTCGTTATCCCCTTCGTGGGTGTGGGCCTCGTGATTCACTTCTGTCAGACCTTTTGAAAATATACGAGCCAATATACATCTAGATGAATAGTGCAACTGTATATCAGTGAATGAGATAACACTGTTTGATGCATGTGATGACTGATATAACTGCTCGAAATCAAACACGGTGAAATTAAGGCTCACCCTTCACGGAGAAAAAAAAATCAATATTCTACTATATTCGGCCACCTCATCATTGCATGCTACAGCCATGTCTCATTCTGGGCAATTTTCTGTAAATGTCCCGCCGCGCATTTCTCTGTTTTTATAAAACTAATCCTCAAGGTAGTGTACAACTTGCTACTTACTATGTCAAAAAAATCTTATATTTTAAGACGGACAGAGTAATTACTACCTTCGGCCGGGTTTACTAGTCCCCTCGCATTTTGGGTCATATTTAACAATAACTTTAACTACTAAAATGAAACTCATATGTACTACCTCCGTCTCCGTGAATAAGTCATTTGGTAGTTCTAGGTCGATGATTTAACTATCTAAATATGTATTATATGTGGCAAAAATATATATATATTTAGAAACTACATCCGTGTAGAAATCTAGTGATATACTTTTCATGACATATAACACGTATTTAATTCCTCAAATCGATGACCTAGAACTACATAAATGACCTATTCATCTAGACGGAGGTAGTAGCAAAAGTCATATTATTAAAAACTAAATTCAGATACATATTTTTATGACATGCATTAATATTTTATTAGTCAAACATGTGATCAAAGTTTGATCCAAAATACAATGGGGACTAAAAAACCCGGATGAAGGTAGTAATTAGTTGTGCTTTTTTCAAAGCTCTTTCAAGATGGTTCTTTTACCCCTAAGAGATAAGAGAAATATTTGGTCAGAACCGTCCATTCATCAAGGTATATTTGACCACACATAATATTATGGCAATTTATTGTCAAAAGGGAAATATTAAAATATTTCCCTCATATCTTTTTATTTTAATCTACTAAAAAATCACATTCAATCCTCATACGTCTATGTTGTATCTATCATATGAAGATGAATAATTCCCCAGAAAAAAGATGGATAAGTGTAATGTTGTGAAATATGATACATATCCATGGAATCCTAAATATTTGTATATACACTACAATCTACAAATGGCATTATTATAATTCGTCTAGATTACACCCTAATAATCATCACCATAATTAACAGTATGTGTACTCCCATTATTCTGAGAGAGTTAGTAAAAATTAGATGTATACATGCCATGCTAGGAACGTGTTTGAATTTTTATTGTGTGAGAAATACACTAAACTTTGTCCGTTATACATTCTCTTCTCAAGGAAATAAAATGTGCATGAACATTGGTACACATGGGTGCTCTGTTAAAGAAAAATACTGATGGTATTTTGTCTGCTTTTTGCTATGATTTTGTCAACTATTATTCATTTACCATGCAAAAGAAAAAAAAACTAGTATTCATTTTTGGTGTTGTCTAGAAACAATTTCTATGCATTCTCTATTGTTTAGCTCCCAACCGACAAAATAAAACATGCATAAACATATATCACAGAACTTGACAAACTTCTTATTTCATTTGTTAGACATAATGATAAGGTACGTTCAGCAAAAGAAAATAGTTGGGGAAAATCAGCTAAACAAATAATTGGCAAAAAATCTGGCATTAATTAGATCTGTTATTTTTTTTGCTATGTATGCAAGGTTTTAAAGAAAGGGAATAAATTATAATAATTTATTTCCTTAATTATAGCACAACAATGTCTAACCCCCATCCCATTATCAATGGTCCATTACCTCCTATTACATGTTGTATGAACCATTAGTTCATTAAAATTGAACGGTCCATAATGATCTGGACCACCTTAAAATTTTCCTAAAAAACTGTTGTGCCGCCGTTCAGAGTAGCACCATCCAGCGTTTTTCCCTTTCTAAAAGTTCTCCTTAATCCATCATCTTAAGTGTATCCGATGATTAAGTACAAACCAAAACACCTGTCGTTCTGCAAAGAAGACATGATCACACTGTACTAGCATGTGCCTACTGCCAACCACCTGCTTTCGGCCCAGATTGGAAGTACCTCTTGCATGGGGCCTATCATAGAATACAGTGATATACGGCCTTGAAGTTGGGGCTGTAATTGCAATACGTCTAGCAACACACATCTCCATGCTAGTTCGGCGGGTAGGATTCAGAGCTGCCTGCAGACCGGCCTCTGCAACTCATTTTCGCGGGAGGGCTCCGCTTTTAGATGGTTTTCTGAGTTTAGTTAGGGTTTGTGCCATGTTCAAGAAGATGAGGCGGCGGCGACTTCTTGAAGATGGAATAAGGTCCTCCCCGCCTAGCTCCCGTCCCGGTGATGTTTCAAGCATCATCGGAAGGCGTGTGGAGGTTTGTCTTTGGCGGATCTCGTGGGATCCGGTCGGCATTTGTCTTCGGTGGATCCGACTGGATCCGATCTTCGTTCGTCTACGTCTGTGTGTCTGTAGGTTGGATCCTTCCGGTCTATACTTTTCTTCATCGGTGGCGGTTGCTGTTCTAGTGCGCTGGTCCCATGGGGCCTTAGCACGACGACTTTCCGACTATCTACTACAACAATGTTTGCCCGTCTCCGATGAGGGAGGGGCGATGACGGCGGCGCGCCTTCGGCTCGCTCTAGTGCTTGTAGTCGTCGCTAGGTGATCTATGGACCTAGATGTAAATTTTACTTCTAGTGTTCTTTGTATTATCTTGACAATTGATGAATAGATCGAAAGTTTTCTCGAAAAAAAAAACCAAAAAGACTATAAAAGGATACTGTCTTTTTAATAGAATGTTCAGAACCCATTGGTTATTCGTCTGTGTTGCTTCCATTTCTTTCGTTGCTGAAAACAACTAGTGGATGGATGGTCAGCAGAGATGTGGTATCCAAGACACCATCAGTCAAATATCATATTTGACGCGTTTTTGTCTTATTAATGCAAAATATATTTTCAGTGGGAGATAACGATTTTGGTTGACAGTGAGGTGTCCTGGGTGCAAACACCATGTGAGTATGTGTGGTGGTGAGAGTTTTAAGAATATTTTATACGTTGCGGGAGCTTGTAGATTTGGCTTACCTTCTTGGAGGCTCCAATGTCATGTAATTTCAATTTGGAATGTTATATATTAGATCATCATGCATATCATATTTTCTTGCATTTTTGTCGATCCTAGAAATTTCATGCAACTCAAGGACCCTTGGAGAGAGTTGGAGATTTCGTCATTTTTATATTTGAGCTTTCTCAAATTTTGAAAAGAGGATCATTGGTTCTGTCGGAGTTTATTTGCCTTTTATTTGGATAGGGAAAAATGCGCGTTTTCAAAATTTGCATTCTAGGTCTCGAGAAAAGTTCATTTTGTTCGACTCATTTTTAGGAGTCGGGAAAAATTTACTTTGGGAGTTTTGGAGTTCGTTTAGATTTTCTTTTCTGTGTTTTCTGCGTGCGTAACCGTTTAAAAAATAAAATCCGCAGCGCCGCTTGGGCCAAGGCCCAGCAGCCGGCCGGCCAGGCCACCGCGCGGCAGCGCGCCTGCCCGCGCGCCAAGGCCGCCGCCGCCCTAGGCAGAGTCCTAGTAGGACTCTCCTCTCCTCTTTCCTCTCTCCCCTTTTTCTTGCCCCTCCCCCAAGTCTTTCTCCCCTCCTCCTCTTAAATACCCCAAGACCCCCCCTTTTTCCACACCAAACCCCGCGCCTCCCCGTGCCGCCGCCGCCCTTGTGCCGCCGCCGCCGCCCTATAGCGCCGCTGCCGCCGCCCAATGCCGCCGTCGCCGGAGCCTCGCCGGAGGTAGCCCCGCGCCGCGCCTCTCTTTTCCTCGGTTCGGTTTTTCTTATAAACCGTTCCGGTTCTTTTCTAAACCGTTCCGGTTCTTTTCTTTTCTTCCGATTCGATTTCTTTTCGTTCGTTGTTTCGGTTTTCTTTCCGAAACCCTAGATCGGTTCCGTTTTCTTTTCCGATTTAGTTGCCCAGAGACCGTTCGCCGAACCGTTCGTCCTAACGAACGTGATCACTGGATTCTTCTCGGTTAACGAACATCCGTTCGTTTAACCGTTCTTCTTTTTCTTTTCGTCGGATTTATACCGCGATCGCGATCTCAGATCCGATCTTTGTTCTAGTTTTTCTCCTCGCTCGTTTATCGGAATCAGGTGATTCAAGCGCCTGGAGTTTCGTTTCGAAACCGCCGTTCCAACTAATCAACTTAAACAAGTTTTTGCTACGGTAAAATTTGACCTAGTTTCAACTTGCTAGAACCGAGTTGTTTTCTTCCGCCGTTTGTTTTTCGTTGCTTTGTTCGGTTCTTTCTTTCTTTGCAACCGGAGTTCTTAAGTTGAACTTTCTGGTTCGATCTCTTGTTTGAGTTTTACCCGTGCATTAGATGAGTACTTATAGTATGCTTGTTGTTTGTCTGCGATAGATTACCCGGATTGCGCCGCCTGTTACTTCGAATCTCTAGGACTCGCGGATCATCAGCA
Source organism: Triticum monococcum (assembly GCA_034509565.1). NCBI lineage: Eukaryota > Viridiplantae > Streptophyta > Magnoliopsida > Poales > Poaceae > Triticum > Triticum monococcum. Next base: position 722,504,323 of record CM067842.1, read on the forward strand.
AGGCAAGTAACACTTTGATCATACCTTTTCTACAACCCAGTTTTATTGCATTAGATCAATCCTCACACATTGCATGATTAGGATCTAATTAAATTGTGGGATGGGAAGTAGATGAGGTAGTACCTATTACCTGTTTATTATGAAACCTTTGGGAGTTACTTCTACGTTTGCTTATTATGCCATGCTATGCTAGTAGACGTGGATTGGGTGAGTGATATCCATGACAGATGTGAGATTGATAATTTTAATGGTTTATCTAAGGTGGCAACTTAAACACACATCTGGGTGGATTGAGGCACCTGATGTCTATCAGGACTTGCCTGTTTTTCTTTCGGACCGCCACCCAGGCTCAAAGGGATCATAAGATCTTTCATGCTAGAAACTTACGTGTGCAGCCACAAGCCATTATGGGCTCTGGCATAGTTGACTAAGTCGTGCGAACTCTTACAGGGTAGACTAGCAGATGTAGGGGAAAGTAGGTGTATCGGTCTATCCATCATAAGGTGCTAGCGCTTCTGAAAGACTGTGTCTCGGTCATCCGTTTCTCAAACACCAGTAGTGCGAGAAATCCAGCGGAGGCGATCGAGTCTTGTGGGGAAAAGTGCGTAAACCTCTGCAGAGTGTAATAAACTAATCATGATTAGCCGTGTCCCCGGTTATGGACATCTTGAGTATCTAGTACTTGAATATCATGTGAATCTCATCATGTTACTTCTAAATTAATATTGTTGGGTTATTGATGACTATTTTTAATTGGGATTGAGAATGCTGTCAACCATTCTCAATGTTTAACAACCACCATGATAGTTAAATAAATTTATTCCTTTGCAGTAGGGAAAAACTGGCTTTACGCAAAACAGTAACCATAGAGCTTTCCACCAGCCAAAAATGCATATAGTATAGCTGTTTCATTCCATCATTCTCTATGTGTTACCTTGCCAGCATATTCCATGTGCTGACCCGTTTTCGGGCTGCAACTTTCATGTTGCAGACTTTTCAGACGACGAGTAAGGTGCTTTTAGGTCGTGGTTCTATACTTAGTGATGCCGTTGGAGTTGATGGACCCATTTATCTTCCAAGTCTTCCGCTGTTATCGTTATTAGATGGCCTTAAGCCATATTTATTGTAATAAGTTCTCTTTGGAGTCATCGATGTAATAAGTGTGTGATTGCCACTCTGCTATAAATCCTTCGAAGTTCTGTGTGGTGTCAGCATTACTGATCCAGGGATGACACCGGAGCACAGTAGACTTGATCCATTCGGGTCGGGTCGCTACAGAGATGGTATCAGAGCACACACTGACTGTAGGACACGACCACTAAGTTAAAGCCACAGATCACTATTCTCTCCTCATTTTCTAACTCCTCATCTTTTCTACTCTTTAGGATGAAGGACGCGAAGATTAAGTACGCTCAACCGGATGAAGGCACACCTTTTGGATTTCACTTGAAGGAAGTCACCAAGTACCTAAACATTGGATTACTAAGCTTCACGGGAACCTTCAACGCCACTCTGCCTGAAGAGGAGCGCTGGAAGATTCAAGCTCACGTTCCGGGAAGGACATTCGCACCAATCACGAAGCCCATAGATAGTGTTTTCAATGCACCAACCTGGAGTCTAGGAAGGAGCATGGCAGCCCATATCACCATAGGACGCATTGGAGAAGTTTATCAAGAAGACCTCAAGGACACTATCTACCAGATTTGCGGACGCCGAGATGAACAATGGGAGTTAGTCAGCACCAAGAAGGATAGATCCATTGCAACTTTTATCCAGGAGTTAAACCAGCACATTCGACGCCACGAGAACCAGATGTGCAATGATATGATAGAGTTGAAGAATGCGAAGGCAAGGATCATCGAGCTAGAAGGAGAACTGAAGGCTACACGCAAGGACTACATGGAGGAGATAGTAGCTCTAGCAAGACACAACATCGATCTTAAGCAAGAGATTGAAGAACTCAAGAGGGAGTTAGCATCCAGGAAGGAAGACATGTACGTCGCATGTCCGGACAACTACATCATCATCGACGACACCAATTCGGATCCAAGTGAACCCGACTTTGAAGACGAAGCTGGAGCGGACATCATGGAGTCTTCCACCGGTTCAAATTTCTAGATGACCACCAAATATTAGTAGTATTTCCCCCATGTATACAGTATAGTTCGAGCACTTTTGCGATAGCTAGATCGATTGTAAGCCCTTGTTTGAATTGAATGAAGTGATTTTGTGTGAATTTGCTCATGTGCATTGGGGTAGTGTTTTCTCTTTAGACCTCATTCTATTCTTATTTCTCGTCTTTTCTAAACCCTCAGATGCCTCCGAGACGTGACAATGGATTTCCACCAGAGCTCACTCAGTTGATCCAACAGCAGAATCAATTGATGCAAATGTTAGTCCAGAATCAGCAGAACAACAACAACAACCCACCACCACCACCACCACCACCACCTGTTGACCACTTAGCCCGTTTCCTTAGGCTGAATCCGCCGGTGTTTTCTAGTAGCATCGAGCCGATAGTAGCAGACGATTGGCTCCGCAAGATAGGAAGGGAGTTGACCACTACAGGATGCACAGATGGTGAGAAAGTGAAGTTTGCCGCACATCAATTAGAAGGACCCGCGACAGCATGGTGGGAGAATTTCACAGCCACCTTCCCAGTTGACACTGTCACATGGGATCAGTTCCAGCAAGCTTTCCGCACCGCACATGTTTCAGCAGGAGCTATGGCCATTAAGAAGCGTGAGTTTCGCAACTTACGCCAAGGAGGAAGGACAGTTGGCCAGTACATTGACGACTTCAGCAAGTTAGCACGTTATGCCCCAGATGACGTTGCTACGGATGCAATCAAGCAGGAGAAGTTTCTGGAAGGATTGAATGATGAGTTAAGTATGCAGTTGATGGTAGCAAGTTTCAACAACTACCAGGAGTTGGTAGATCGTGCCATCATGATTGAAGGGAAGCAACAGCAGATTGAGAACCGCAAGAGGAAGTATGGACAGGGAAAGTATAACTCTGGAGCCCAGCAGAAGCCCCGTTTTACCCCTAAATCGGGATTTCAGTTTCAGCATACCCATGGAGGAGGTAGTTCGCACAACCACAATGGCCACAAGAATGGTAATGGGAATGGAGGAAGCAATGGCCAGAACCGGACCACCCCATCAACCCCATCCAAGAGAGACCTGAGTCAAGTCACCTTTTCAAGTGTTCCAAGACCGGACATTATGCAAATGAATGTCCTGAAGGCCAGAATGGAAATGGCAATGGAAGCTCAGGGAAGAAGCCGAACCCTTTCAATAGGGGACAGGCGAACCACGTTAACGTGGAGGAAGTTGAAGATCAGCCTGATGTAGTAATCGGTAAGTTTTTGGTTAAGTCATTTACCGCACTCGTTCTTTTCGATACTGGTGCATCACATTCATACATATCAAGGGGATTTGTGGAAAAATATAGCCTGCCCACTAGGATTCTTAAAACACCTATGCTAGTAAGTTCGCCAGGAGCAGAATACATGGCCAGTCAAGGATGCTTTCAAGTGCCATTAAGCATAGGAAGGCATGTTTTCCCAACATATTTAATTATTCTGGAATCCTAGGGTCTGGATGTAATTCTCGGTATGGATTGGCTGTCGATGTATGGAGGAAACATCGATTGTGCTAGTAAGTCAATTTTGCTTACAACGCCAGAAGGAAGAAGGATCAAGTATGTATCCCGGCATGTGCCAAATAGGACCCAAGTAAATTGCCTAACAGGAGTAGTGCAGGAGGAAGTACCAGTGGTAAAGGATTTTCCTGATGTATTTCCTGAAGAGTTGCCAGGCATGCCACCGGATAGAGACATTGAGTTTTTGATTGAGTTATTGCCAGGTACAGGCCCAATATCAAAGAGACCATACCGGATGCCAGCAAAGGATTTGGTAGAAATTAAGAATCAGATTAAGGAGTTATTGGAGAAAGGTTACATACGCCCAAGTTCTTTGCCTTGGGGATCACCCGTACTTCAAGTGGAGAAGAAGGATGGATCATTAAGGATGGTTGTTGATTACCGTGGATTGAATGAAGTAACCATCAAGAACAAGTACCCACTGCCAATGATAAATGATCTGTTTGATCGTTTGCAAGGAGCTAAAGTGTTTTCCAAGATCGATTTGCGATCAGGGTACCACCAGTTGAAGATTCGAGAGCAGGACATACCTAAGACAGCATTCACCACAAGATATGGACTGTATGAGTATACCGTTATGTCATTTGGATTGACTAACGCACCTGCCTATTTTATGAACCTGATGAACAAAGTGTTTATGGAGTTTTTGGATAAGTTCGTCGTAGTGTTCATTGATGATATCCTAGTTTATTCAAGGAATGAAGAAGAGCATAAGGAACATTTGCGTTTGGTTTTGGAGAAACTAAGGGAACATCAGTTATATGCCAAATTTAGCAAATGTGAGTTTTGGTTGAAGGAAGTAGGATTCCTTGGACACGTTATATCCGGAGAAGGGATAGTAGTTGACCCCACCAAGGTTGAGACCATAACCGAATGGGAAGCACCAACGAGAGTTGGAGAGGTCCGGAGTTTTCTTGGACTCGCAGGATACTACCGGAGATTCATTGAGAACTTTTCAAAGATTGCGAAGCCTATGACGGAGTTGTTGAAGAAGGATACTAAGTTCAAATGGACTGGGGAGTGTGAGGCTAGTTTCCAGGAGTTGAAGAAACGATTGTTTACCTCACCAGTATTGATTTTGACAGATCAGACCAAGGATTATGAGGTGTATTGCGACGCTTCACGTCGAGGACTTGGAGCAGTGCTTATGCAGGAAGGGAGAGTTGTTTCGTATGCTTCACGACAACTGAAACCTCATGAGTTGAATTATGCCACACATGATTTGGAGTTAGCAGCCGTAGTGCATGCATTGAAGACATGGAGACATTTCCTCATTGGAAATCATTGTGAGGTGTACACGGATCACAAGAGTTTGAAGTACATTTTCACATAGAAGGAGTTGAATCTCAGACAAAGGAGATGGTTGGAGCTCATCAAGGATTATGATATGAGATTGCATTACCATCCCGGTAAAGCTAATATAGTAGCTGACGCATTGAGCCGCAAGAGCCACGTCAATACGTTAATAACGAAGGAAATACCCAAGGAGTTAGCAGAAAACCTTCGTGAACTAAGTTTAGAGATAGTTCCGAAAGGCTATGTGGCAGCATTGGAGATTCAGTCAACATTGATGGATAAAATCAGAGAGGCTCAAAAATCTGACAAGGAGATTGCTTCTATAAAGAAGAAAATGAGCAAAGGAAAAGCAAAGGGATTTCGTGAGGATGAGCACGATACCCTATGGTTTGAGGACCGTGTTTATAAGCCAAATGACCCGGAGATCAGGAAGTTAATTCTATAAGAGGCACATGATTCACCCTATTCGATTCACCCAGGAAATACCAAGATGTATTTGGATTTGAAGGAAACATTCTGGTGGACCAGAATGAAGAAGGATATTGCAGCTTATGTAGCAGTTTGTGACGTATGTCATAGAGTAAAGGCAGAACATCAGAAGCCATCCGGATTGTTACAACCATTGCCGATACCCGAATGGAAGTGGGATAAGATAGGCATGGATTTTATCACAGGACTACCCAGGATGAAGGCAGGATATGACTCGATATGGGTAGTAGTTGATCGTTTGACGAAGGTAGCACATTTCATTCCAGTCAAGACAACTTACACCAGTGCTAAGTTGGCAAAGATATATATGACTAGGATCATTTGTTTGCATGGAGTTCCGAGGAGTATTGTATCAGACAGAGGAACCCAATTTACCTCAAAGTTTTGGAATCAGTTGCATGAAACTTTGGGAAGCAGGCTAGAGTTCAGCACCGCTTTTCATCCGCAGACAGATGGACAGACTAAGAGAGTCAATCAGATTTTGGAAGATATGCTGAGAGCTTGTGCACTAGATTATGGATCTAGTTGGGACGATAACTTGCCGTATGCGGAGTTTTCTTATAACAACAGTTACCAAACCAGTTTGAAGATGGCACCTTTCGAAGCTTTATACGGAAGGAGGTGCAGGACACCGTTGTCATGGGACGAAGTTGGAGACCGTCAATTCTTTGGACCAGATTTGATTAAGGAGTCTGAACGGAAAGTTAAGTTGATTCGTGATAGGCTCAAGGTAGCCCAGTCCAGGCAGAAGAGCTACGCAGATTCTAAACGCAAGGAGACAGTTTACGAAACCAGAGACAGAGTGTATCTCCGAGTATCCCCACTTCAAGGAGTGAAGCGCTTTGGAGTTAAGGGAAAGTTAGCACCACGTTTTGTTGGACCGTATAAGATCTTGCAACGTATGGGAGAAGTCACTTATAAGTTGGAATTACCAGAGGGACTGTCAGGAGTTCATGATGTATTCCATGTTTCTCAGCTGAAGAAATGTCACGCCGAGATGGCGGAGGTACCGCTAAGAGATACAGTACCGCTAGAAGCGATTCAGTTGAAGGACGACTTAATGTATGAGGAGAAACCAGTCAAGATTCTCGATTATGCCAGCAGAGTTACCCGCAGCAAGGTTATCAAATTTGGAAAGTTCAGTGGAACCACCACTCAGAAGATGAGGCCACCTGGGAGAGAGAAGAAGATTTGCTCAAGGACCACCCTCACCTATTTTCTAGCCAACCTGAATCTCGAGGGCCAGATTCATCTTAAGGGGGGTAGGTTTGTAACATCCCAAATTTTCAATTTGGAATGTTATACAGTAGATCATCCTGCATATCATATTTTCTTGCATTTTTGTCGATCCTAGAAATTTCACGCAACTCAAGGACCCTCGGAGAGAGTTGGAGATTTCGTCATTTTCATATTTGAGCTTTCTCAAATTTTGAAAAGAGGATCATTGGTTTTGTCGGAGTTTATTTGCCTTTTATTTGGATAGGGAAAAATGCGTGTTTTCAAAATTTGCAATCTAGGTCCCGAGAAAAGTTCATTTTGTTTGACTCATTTCTAGGAGTCGGGGAAAATTTACTTTGGGAGTTTTGGAGTTCGTTTAGATTTTCTTTTCTGTGTTTTCTGCGCGCGTAACCGTTTAAAAAAAATCCACAGCGCCGCTTGGGCCAAGGCCCAGCAGCCGGCCGGCCAGGCCACCGCGTGGCAGCGCGCCTGCCCGCGCGCCAAGGCCGCTGCCGCCGCCCTAGGCAGAGTCCTAGTAGGACTCTCCTCTCCTCTTTCCTCTCTCCCCTTTTTCTTGCCCCCTCCCCCAAGTCTTTCTCCCCTCCTCCTCTTAAATACCCCCAAGACCCCCCCTTTTTCCACACCAAACCCCGCGCCTCCCCAAGCCGCACCCCGCGCCGCGCCGCCCTTGTGCCGCCGCTGCCGCCCTATAGCGCCGCCGCCGCCGCCCCTTGCCCGCGCCGCCGCCGCCCCTTGCTAGCGCCGGCGCCGCCTAGCACCGCCGCCGCCCAATGTCGCCGTCGCCGGAGCCTCGCCGGAGGTAGCCCCGCGCCGCGCCTCTCTTTTCCTCGGTTCGGTTTTTCTTATAAACCGTTCCGGTTCTTTTCTAAACCGTTCTGGTTCTTTTCTTTTCTTCCGATTCGATTTCTTTTCGTTCGTTGTTTCGGTTTTCTTTCTGAAACCCTAGATCGGTTCCGTTTTCTTTTCCGATTTAGTTGCCCAGAGACCGTTCGCCGGACCGTTTGTCCTAACGAACGTGATCACCGGATTCTTCTCGGTTAATGAACGTCCGTTCGTTTAACCGTTCTTCTTTTTCTTTTCGTCGGATTTATACCGCGATCGCGATCTCAGATCCGATCTTCATTCTAGTTTTTCTCCTCGCTCGTTTATCGGAATCAGGTGATTCAAGCGCCTGGAGTTTCGTTTCGAAACCGCCGTTCCGACTAATCAACTTAAACAAGTTTTTTCTATGGTAAAATTTGACCTAGTTTCAACTTGCTAGAACCGAGTTGTTTTCTTCCGCCGTTTGTTTTTCGTTGCTTTGTTCGGTTCTTTCTTTCTTTGCAACCGGAGTTCTTAAGTTGAACTTTCTAGTTCGATCTCTTGTTCAAGTTTTACCTGTGCATTAGATGAGTACTTATAGTATGCTTGTTGTTTGTCTACGATAGATTACCCGGATTGCGCCGCCTGTTACTTCGAATCTCTAGGACTCGCAGATCATCAGCAAGGCAAGTAACACTTTGATCATACCTTTTCTACAACCCAGTTTTATTGCATTAGATCAATCCTCACACATTGCATGATTAGGATCTAATTAAATTGTGGGATGGGAAGTAGATGAGGTAGTACCTATTACCTGTTTATTATGAAACCTTTGGGAGTTACTTCTACGTTTGCTTATTATGCCATGCTATGCTAGTAGACGTGGATTGGGTGAGTGATATCCATGACAGATGTGATATTGATAATTTTAATGGTTTATCTAAGGTGGCAACTTAAACACACATCTGGGTGGATTGAGGCACCTGATGTCTATCAGGACTTGCCTGTTTTTCTTTCGGACCACCACCCAGGCTCAAAGGGATCATAAGATCTTTCATGCTAGAAACTTACGTGTGCAGCCACAAGCCATTATGGGCTCTGGCATAGTTGACTAAGTCGTGCAAACTCTTACAGGGTAGACTAGCAGATGTAGGGGAAAGTAGGTGTACCGGTCTATCCATCGTAAGGTGCTAGCGCTTCTGAAAGACTGTGTCTCGGTCATCCGTTTCTCAAACACCAGTAGTGCGAGAAATGCAGCGGAGGCGATCGAGTCTTGTGGGGAAAAGTGCGTAAACCTCTGCAGAGTGTAATAAACTAATCATGATTAGTCGTGTCCCCGGTTATGGACATCTTGAGTATCTAGTACTTGAATATCATGTGAATCTCATCATGTTACTTCTAAATTAATATTGTTGGGTTATTGATGACTATTTTTAATTGGGATTGAGAATGCTGTCAACCATTCTCAATGTTTAACAACCACCATGATAGTTAAATAAATTTATTCCTTTGCAGTAGGGAAAATCTGGCTTTACACAAAACAGTAACCATAGAGCTTTCCACCAGCCAAAAATGCATATAGTATAGCTGTTTCATTCCATCATTCTCTATGTGTTACCTTGCCAGCATATTCCATGTGCTGACCCGTTTTCGGGCTGCAACTTTCATGTTGCAGACTTTTCAGACGACGCGTAAGGTGCTTTTAGGTCGTGGTTCTATACTCAGTGATGCCGTTGGAGTTGATGGACCCATTTATCTTCCAAGTCTTCCGCTATTATCGTTATTAGATGGCCTTAAGCCATATTTATTGTAATAAGTTCTCTTTGGAGACATCGATGTAATAAGTGTGTGATTGCCACTCTGCTATAAATCCTTCGAAGTTCTGTGTGGTGTCAGCATTACTGATCCAGGGATGACACCGGAGCACAGTAGACTTGATCCATTCGGGTCGGGTCGCTACATGTCAACAAATGTTCTGGACGCGGATATAGAAGGCAACACTATACACATATATTTCAAAATATTCTTCAACAAATCGGATGAAATTCATATAAATATGATTGAATTTCATTCAAGTTTTATTATAATTCATAGAAACGGACGATATTTTGACCATTTTACTAAAAGCTATAAAAAAATAAGCCCTATATCAGACTATCATCTCGTAAGCGTGGCCGCGGTGTCGTGTCATATTGCCATCGGTGTCCGTGTTGTCGTCATCATCATCCCTCCAGCGGCGCAAGGATGCCAGAGGGCCGCGACAGCCCCGCCCGACGGCTGCATTGCTTGACGCTCGCGGAGGAGCCGCTCGGCCTCCTATTGCACGGTGTGAAGGGTGACCCTGGTGACTGACGAAGGCGCTGGTGGCCCCCTGGTGACGGCCTTGCCCCTAGGGGCATTGACGGAGCAGTCACTAAGCGACCACTCCTCGCCGTCAAGGTGGCGGCACCGTCTGGGGCCATCTTCGCGGTGGTGATGGCGCCTGGCAGCCGTCTCCGCGGTGGCCACGGAGCGGTCGAGCACCCTGTAAGTGCATCTAGTGCTCCTTAGTGATTTTGGTGTATTGAAGACTTATAGGTTAAGGGACTAATGCGTTTGTGAGTGTACACAGGTCTATAAGTCTATGAGGAGTTTGATATTTACAGAGAAAGTCGACCCCTAAAAATGAATGTCTTCAACTGAAGACTTTGGCTTTCTGAAGAATTTGAAAGTGAACAAATTGGTGTGATCCTTAAGACTTGATATTCATGCAAGGAATATGAAGCTTGAAGACTTTTGTTTTCGTAGTTTCGTTTTTCTCTTTCTTGAGTCATAGGAAACACCGTACTATTAAAAGGGGTCGAGGTAAAACTAAGAAAAAGTTTTCAAGTGATGCTCATCTCAAAATCCTACACCTACTAATCCTTTCGAGTGAAGCCATTTGAAATCTCATACAGTTCAGTCAATTTTTTCAGTGACAGAGACGAAGATCTTTTGGTCTCTGAGGAATTTGTTCTGACTGAGGAGTTAGGAATTCGCCAGTGCGGATTGCCTACAAGTGAGGAACATGATAGCCCTGAGGAATTTGATAGCTAAATTTCTGATTGTTGCTGTGCTACGCGCCAGCTATCCCAAAATATCTACCCACCTAACGGTCATATCATTGAAGGGCATTTATGTCTTATCATGTCGAGCTGCTCCCTAGGCTATAAATAGCCGCCCCTACAACCACTAGCTGGTTGGCTGCTCCGCGAGAAACTGACACTTGTCATTGAGAGCATCCCATCCTTCGAGGACTTTGAGCGAAAATCATCAAGTGAGGAAAACCCAAATCCAACACCTAAAAACCCAAAGTGATTGAGCATCACTGAAGAGATTGTTCATGTGTGGAACCGATGCTTGTTACCTTTGAGGACTGTGCATCCTCCAGACGGTTAGGCGTCATGGTCTAGAGCATCCAAGAGGAAATTGTGGATCGCCGAGTGACCGAGTCGGTGAAGGTTTGGAAGTCACCTGAAAACTTACCACGAGTGATTGGGCGAGGTCTGTGTGACCTTACCTCAAGGAAAATATGGTGAGGACTGTGTGTCTGGGACTATGTATTCTCAGGTTTAAATACCTAGCCGCTCCAACCAGACGTACGACTGTCACAGTAGTTGGAACTGGTATACCAAATCATCGTCTTCACCAAGCTATCGGTTCTATTTCCTCAACTCTTTCATTTCCTCTATTCTGTGTAGAAGTACTTGACCATTACTGTTTGAAGACTTTGACTGAAGACTTTCTCAATTTCCTCAATCCTATTTCTCCAGTCAGTTTGTCTTCAGCCTGCTTATCCTGTGTTTACGCTATTTGTACTCTGTGCTTGTTTTCATTTCATCATGATGATTGTGCTCTGTTATACTTGCATCTGAGTACTTATTCCATTGCTAAGTAGTTCGTTGCTTAGGAATTTCCTCACCCTGAAATTCCCCAGTGACGAATTTGTAAAAATCACCTATTCACCCCCTGAAAGGATCGAGAAGAGGTGTCTAGAAGGGGGGGGGGTGATTAGATACTAAGTGCTAAAAGTTGCAGTTTTTAATTTTCTTAAGTTGAAGTGGAGTTTAGGCACAAGTTTAACAAACACAGTACATATCAAGCAAGCATGCAAAGATTATATGAGCAGCGGAAAGTAAAGCATGCAACTTGCAAGAATGTAAAGAGATGGGATTGGAAGATTCAAACGCAATTGGAGACACAGATGTTTTTGTCGTGGTTCCGATAGGTGGTGCTATCGTACATGCATCCACGTTGATGGAGACTTCAACCCACGAAGGGTAACGGTTGCGCGAGTCCACGGAGGGCTCAACCCACGAAGGGTCCACGAAGAAGAAACCTTGTCTATCCCACCATGGCCATCGCCCACGAAGGACTTGCCTCACTAGCGATAGATCTTCACGAAGTAGGCGATCTCCTTGCCCTTACAAACTCCTTGGTTCAACTCCACAATCTTGTCGGAGGCTCCCAAGTGACACCTAGCCAATCTAGGAGACACCACTCTCCAAGAAGTAACAAATGGTGTGTTGATGATGAACTCCTTGATCTTGTGCTTCAAATGATAGTCTCCCCAACACTCAACTCTCTCTCACAGGATTTGGATTTGGTGGAAAGAAGATTTGAGTGGAAAGCAACTTGGGGAAGTCTAGAGATCAAGATTCATATGGTAGGAATGGAATATCTTGGTCTCAACACAAGTGTAGGTGGTTCTCTCTCAGAAAAAGTGAGTTGGAAGTGTAGGTTCCTTCTGATGGCTCTCTCCATGAATGAAGAGGTAGTGGAGGGGTATATATAGCCTCCACACAAAATCTAACCATTACACATAACTTCCCAAACTCGGTGGGACCGAATGGTTAAACTCGGTTGGACTGAATCAGCAAAGCTAGTGACTGTTAGGGTTTTCGGTGGGACTGACATGCAACTCGGTAGGACCGATATGATTAGGGTTAGGGCATAACATAGTCTCGGTGAGACCGATTACACAAACTCGGTGGGACCGATTTTGGTAATAAGCTAACCAGAGAGTTGGTCAGGTAAACTCGATGGGACTGATCGCTCATTTCGGTGAGACCCAAACGTTACAAAGGGAAAACAGAGAGTTTACATTGCAATCTCGGTGGGACCGATCGCAAGTTTCGGTGAGACCGAAAGTATTGCAATAGGCAACAGAGAGTTTGCAATCCCATCTCGGTGAGACTGAGATCCCTATCGATGAGACTGATTTGCCTAGGGTTTATGGCAGTGGCCATGACATTTGAAACTCGGTGGCGCCGGATAGGAAGGATCGGTGGGGCCGAGTTTGACTTTTGGTTTAGGTCATATGTGGATGTGAGAAAGTAGTTGAGGGCTTTGGAGCACATCACTAAGCATTTGAGCAAGAGCCTCATTAAGCAACACCTCATCCCTGCTTGATAGTATTGGCTTTTCCTATAGACTCAATGTGATCTTGGATCACTAAAATAGAAAATGTAGAGTCTTGAGCTTTGAGCTTGAGCCAATCCTCTGTCCTTAGCATCTTGAAGGGGTTTCACATCCTCTAGTCCATGCCACTTCATTGTTGAACTTATCTGAAACATAGTAGATAAAAATGTTAGTCCAACAAGAGATATGTTGACATTAATTACCAAAACCACCTAGGGAGCACTTGTGCTTTCAATCTCCCCCTTTTTGGTAATTGATGACAACATACATCAAAGCTTTAGATAAAGATATTAAGAGTAGTAAGTAAGGCTTTGGAAAGACATGTAACTTGCATAGGCTCCCCCTACATGTATGCAATCATGTGAATATGGAATATAGGAGCATGTGAATGCATAAACATGACAGAGTAAGCAATGTGTTACATGTATCTTGGCTATATGCATCAGAGCAAATGATGAAAATATGAGAAATGTACCTTCATGCTCATGAGTCCTTCTTGCAAACAGTATGTACATCAGCAAGAAATTCTCATTCACATGACTGTGATGCATATACTTACCTTGTGGTCTTGAGTTGGCTTAGGATGGGATGAACCTGCGTAAACAAGGTTAGATAACATAGATACACCTACTGGCCAGAGCAAACAAGAGAAACCATAAGAGTACCAAGACTGGGATGACATGTAAAGTGAGTACAAAGTACCACATTGGATAAAGACATGTACCCAAAGGTAAAGATATGCAATAAATTCAAGGATTTCCTTCCCTTAGATGTCTTTGTTAGAAATATGCCCTAGAGCCAATAATAAAATGGTTATTATTATATTTCCTTGTTCATGATAATTGTCTATTGTTCATGCTATAATTGTGTTATCCGGAAATCGTAATACATGTGTGAATACATAGACCACAACACGTCCCTAGTGAGCCTCTAGTTGACTAGCTCGTTGATCAAAAGATAGTCATGGTTTCCTGACTATGGACATTAGATGTCATTGATAACGGGATCACATCATTAGGAGAATGATGTGATGGACAAGACCCAATCCTAAGCATAGCTCAAAGATCGTGTAGTTCGTTTGCTAGAGCTTTTCCGAATGTCAAGTATCATTTCCTTAGACCATGAGATTTTGCAACTCCCGGATACCGTAGGAGTGCTTTGGGTGTGCCAAATGTCACAACGTAACTGGGTGACTATAAAGGTGCACTACGGGTATCTCCGAAAGTGTCTGTTGGGTTGGCACGAATCGAGACTGGGATTTGTCACTCCGTATGACGGAGAGGTATCTCTAGGCCCACTCAGTAATGCATCATCATAATGAGCTCAATGTGACCAAGTGGTTGATCACGGGATCATGCATTGCGGTACGAGTAAAGTGACTTGCCGGTAACGAGATTGAACGAGGTATTGGATACCGACGATCGAGTCTCGGGCGAGTAACGTACCGATTGACAAAGGGAATTGTATACGGGATTGATTGAATCCTCGACATCATGGTTCATCCGATGAGATCATCGAGGAGCATGTGGGAGCCAGCATGGGTATCCAGATCCTGTTGTTGGTTATTGACCAAAGAGTCGTCTCGGTCATGTCTGCGTGTCTCCCGAACCCGTAGGGTCTACACACTTAAGGTTCGGTGACGCTAGGGTTGTTGAGATATTAGTATGCGGTAACCCGAAAGTTGTTCAGAGTCCCGGATGAGATCCCGGACGTCAAAGGAGTTCCGGAATGGTCCGGAGGTGAAGAATTGTATATAGGAAGTCCAGTTTCGGCCACCGGGAAAGTTTCGGGGGTCACTAGTATTGTACCGGGACCACCGGAAGGGTCCCGGGGGTCCACCGGGTGGGGCCACCTATCCCGGAGGGCCCCATGGGCTGAAGTGGGAGGGGAATCAGCCCCTGATGAGCTGGTGCGCCCCCTTGGGCCTCCCCCTGCGCCTAGGGTTGGAAACCCTAGGGGTGGGAGGCGCCCCACTTGGCTTGGGGGGCAAGCCACCCCCCTTGGCCGCCGCCCCCCATCTAGATGGGATCTAGAGGGGCCGGCGCCCCCTGGACCCCTATATAAAGAGGGGGGGGGGTGGGGGAGGGATGGCTGCGCACCCTAGCCCCTGGCGCCTCCCTCTCCCTCCCGTGACACCTCTCCCTCTCGCTGAGCTTGGCGAAGACCTGCCGAGATCACCGTTGCTTCCACCACCACGCCATCGTGCTGCTGGATCTCCATCAACCTCTCCTTCCCCCTTGTTGGATCAAGAAGGAGGAGACGTCTTCCCAACCGTACGTGTGTTGAACACGGAGGTGCCGTCCATTCGGTGCTAGGTCATCGGTGATTTGGATCACGACGAGTACGACTCCATCAACCCCGTTCTCTTGAACGCTTCCGCTCGCGATCTACAAGGGTATGTAGATGCACTCCCCTTTCCCTCATTGCTAGATAACTCCATAGATTGATCTTGGTGATGCGTAGAAAATTTTAAATTCCGCTACGTTCCCTAACAGTGGCATCATGAGCTAGGTCTATGCGTAGTTTCTATGCACGAGTAGAACACAAAGCAGTTGTGGGCGTCGATATTGTCAATTTACTTGACGTTACTAGTCTTATCTTGATTTGGCGGCACCGTGGGATGAAGCGGCCCGGACCGACCTTACACGTACGCTTACGTGAGACTGGTTCCACCGATTGACATGCACTAGTTGCATAAGGTGGCTAGCGGGTGTTTGTCTCTCCCACTTTAGTCGGATCGGATTCGATGAAAAGGGTCCTTACGAAGGGTAAATAGAAATTGGCATATCACGTTGTGGTTTTGGTGTAGGTAAGAAACGTTCATGCTAAGAAACCTATAGCAGCCACGTAAAAAATTTTGCAACCACAATTAGAGGACGTCTAACTTGTTTTTGCAGCATGTGCCGTGTGATGTGATATGGCCTAAAAGGATGTGATGAATGATATATGTGATGTATGAGATTGATCATGTTCTTGTAATAGGAATCACGACTTGCATGTCGATGAGTATGACAACCGGCAGGAGCCATAGGAGTTGTCTTAATTTATTTATGACCTGCGTGTCAACATATAACGTCATGTAATGACTTTACTTTATTGCTAAACCGTTAGCCATAGTAGTAGAAGTAATAGATGACGAGACAACTTCATGAAGACATGATGATGGAGATCATGATGATGGAGATCATGGTGTCATGCCGGTGACGACGATGATCATGGCACCCCGAAGATGGAGATCATAAGGAGCTAAATGATATTGGCCATATCATGTCACTATTTGATTGCATGTGATGTTTATCATGTTTTACATCTTATTTGCTTAGAACGACGGTAGCTTAAATAAGATGATCCCTCACAATAATTTCAAGAAAGTGTTCCCCCTAACTATGCACCGTTGCGAAGGTTCGTTGTTTCGAAGCACCACGTGATGATCAGGTGTGATAGATTCTAACGTTCAAATACAACGGGTGTAAGCTAGATTTACACACGCAATACACTTAGGTTGACTTGACGAGCCTAGCATGTACGGACATGGCCTCGAAACACGGAAGACCGAAAGGTCGAGCATGAGTCGTATAGAAGATATGATCAACATGAAGATGTTCACCGATGTTGACTAGTCCGTCTCACGTGATGAACGGACACGGCCTAGTCGACTCGGATCATGTTTCACTTAGATGACTAGAGGGATGTCTATCTGAGTGGGAGTTCATTGACTAATTTGATTAGATGAACTTAATTATAATGAACTTAGTCTAAAATCTTTGCAATATGTCTTGTAGATCAAATGGCCCACGCTAATGTTGCCCTCAACTTCAACGCATTCCTAGAGAAAACCAAGATGAAAGATGATGGCAGCAACTATACGGACTGGGTCCGGAACCTGAGGATCATCCTTACAGCTGCCAAGAAAGATTATGTCCTAGAAGCACCGCTAGGTGACGCACCCATCCCAGAGAACCAAGACGTAAGAATGCTTGGCAGTCACGTGCTGATGATTACTCCCTCGTTCAGTGCAGCATGCTTTACAACTTAGAACCGGGGCTCCAAAAGTGTTTTGAGCAACACGGAGCATATGAGATGTTCAAAGAGCTGAAAATGATTTTCCAAGCTCATGCCTGGGTCGAGAGATATGAAGTCTCCGACAAGTTCTTCAGTTGTAAGATGGAGGAAAATAGTTCTGTCAGTGAGCACATACTCAAAATGTCTGGGTTGCACAACCGCTTGACTCAGCTGGGAGTTAATCCTCCGGATGACGTGGTCATTGACAGAATCCTTCAGTCGCTTCCACCGAGATACAAGAGCTTTGTGATGAACTTCAATATGCAGGGGATGGAAAAGACCATTCCCGAGGTATATTCAATGCTGAAATCAGCGGAGGTGGAGATCAAAAAGGAACATCAAGTGTTGATGGTGAATAAAACCACTAAGTTTAAGAAAGGCAAGGGTAAGAAGAACTTCAAGAAGGACGGCAAGGGGGTTGCCGCGCCCGGTAAGCAAGCTGCCGGGAAGAAGCCAAAGAATGGACCCAAGCCCGAGACTGAGTGTTTTTTATTGCAAGGGAAGTGGTCACTTGAAGCGGAACTGCCCCAAATACTTAGCAGACAAGAAGGCCGGCAACACTAAAGGTATATGTGATATACATGTAATTGATGTGTACCTTACCAGTACTCATAGTAGCTCCTGGGTATTTGATACTGGTGCGGTTGCTCACATTTGTAACTCAAAGCAGGAGCTGCGGAATAAGCGGAGACTGGCGAAGGACGAGGTGACGATGCACGCCGGGAATGGTTCCAAGGTCAATGTGATCGCCGTCGGCACGCTACCTCTACATTTGCCTACGGGATTAATTTTAAACCTCAATAATTGTTATTTAGTGCCAGCTTTGAGCATGAACATTGTATCAGGATCTCGTTTAATTCGAGATGGCTACTCATTTAAATCCGAGAATAATGGTTGTTCTATTTATATGAGAGATATGTTTTATGGTCATGCCCCGCTGGTGAATGGTTTATTCTTAATGAAACTTGAGCGTAATGTTACACATATTCATAGTGTGAATACAAAAAGATGTAAGGTTGATAATGATAGTCCCACATACTTGTGGCACTGCCGCCTTGGTCACATAGGTGTCAAACGCATGAAGAAGCTCCATGCAGATGGACTTTTGGATTCTCTTGATTACGAATCATTTGACACGTGCGAACCATGCCTCATGGGTAAAATGACCAAGACTCCGTTCTCAGGAACAATGGAGCGAGCAACCAACTTATTGGAAATCATACATACTGATGTGTGCGGTCCAATGAGTGTTGAGGCTCGCAGTGGCTATCGTTATGTTCTCACCCTCACTGATGACTTGAGTAGATATGGGTATGTCTACTTAATGAAACACAAGTCTGAGACCTTTGAAAAGTTCAAGGAATTTCAGAGTGAGGTTGAGAATCAACGTGACAGGAAAATCAAGTTCTTGCAATCAGATCGTGGGGGAGAATACTTGAGTCACGAATTTGGCACGCACTTAAGGAAATGTGGAATAGTTTCACAACTCACGCCGCCTGGAACACCTCAGCGTAATGGTGTGTCCGAACAACGTAATTGCACTCTATTGGATATGGTGCGATCTATGATGTCTCTTACCGATCTACCGCTGTCATTTTGGGGCTATGCTTTAGAGACTGCCGCATTCACTTTAAATAGGGCTCCGTCGAAATCCATTGAGACGACACCGTATGAATTATGGTTTGGGAAGAAACCTAAGCTATCGTTTCTAAAAGTTTGGGGATGCGATGCTTATGTGAAGAAACTTCAACCTGAAAAGCTCGAACCCAAATCGGAAAAATGCGTCTTCATAGGATACCCTAAAGAAACTATTGGGTATACCTTCTACCTCAGATCCGAAGGCAAGATCTTTGTTGCCAAGAATGGATCCTTTCTAGAGAAAGAGTTTCTCTTGAAAGAAGTAAGTGGGAGGAAAGTAGAACTTGATGAAGTATTGCCTCTTGAACCGGAGAGTGGCGAAGCTCAAGAAAATGTTCCTGAGGTGCCTGCACCGACTAGAGAGGAAGTTAATGATGATGATCATGAAACTTCAGATCAAGTTGCTACTGAACTTCATAGGTCCACAAGGACACATTCCGCACCAGAGTGGTACGGCAACCCTGTCTTGGAAATCATGTTGTTAGACAACGGTGAACCTTCGAACTATGAGGAAGCGATGGCGGGCCCAGATTCCGACAAATGGCTAGAAGCCATGAAATCCGAGATAGGATCCATGTATGAGAACGAAGTATGGACTTTGACTGACTTGCCCGATGATCGGCGAGCCATAGAAAATAAATGGATCTTTAAAAAGAAGACAGACGCAGATGGTAATGTGACCATCTACAAGGCTCGACTCGTCGCTAAGGGTTATCGACAAGTTCAAGGGGTTGACTACGATGAGACTTTCTCACCCGTAGCGAAGCTGAAGTCCGTCCGAATCATGTTAGCAATTGCCGCATTCTATGATTATGAGATATGGCAAATGGACGTCAAAACGGCATTCCTTAACGGCTTTCTTAAGGAAGAATTGTATATGATGCAGCTGGAAGGTTTTGTCAATCCTAAGAATGCTAACAAGGTGTGCAAGCTCCAACGCTCAATCTATGGGCTGGTGCAAGCATCTCGGAGTTGGAACATTCGATTTGATGAGATGATCAAAGCGTTTGGGTTTACACAGACTTATGGAGAAGCCTGTGTTTACAAGAAAGTGAATGGGAGCTCCGTAGCATTTCTCATATTATATGTGGATGACATACTGTTGATGGGAAATGATATAGAATTCTTGAAAAGCATAAAGGCCTACTTGAACAAGTGTTTTTCAATGAAGGACCTTGGAGAAGCTGCTTATATATTAGGCATCAAAATCTATAGAGATAGATCGAGACGCCTCATTGGTCTTTCACAAAGTACGTACCTTGACAAGATATTGAAGAAGTTCAATATGGATCAGTCCAAGAAGGGGTTCTTGCCTGTATTCCAAGGTATGCAATTGAGCACGGCTCAATGGCCGACCACGGCAGAAGATAGAGAAAAGATGAGTGTCGTCCCCTATGCCTCGGCCATAGGGTCTATTATGTATGCCATGCTGTGTACCAGACCTGATGTAAACCTTGCCGTAAGTTTGGTAGGAAGGTACCAAAGTAATCCGGGCATGGAACACTGGACAACGGTCAAGAATATCCTGAAGTACCTGAAGAGGACTAAGGATATGTTTCTCGTTTATGGAGGTGACGAAGAGCTCGTCGTAAAGGGTTACGTCGATGCTAGCTTCGAGACAGATCTGGATGACTCTAAGTCACAAACCGGATACGTGTATATTTTGAATGGTGGGGCAGTAAGCTGGTGCAGTTGCAAGCAAAGCATTGTGGTGGGATCTACATGTGAAGCAGAGTACATGGCAGCCTCAGAGGCAGCACAAGAAGCAATCTGGGTGAAGGAGTTCATTACCGACCTAGGAGTCATTCCCAATGCGTCGGGCCCGATGATTCTCTTCTGTGACAGCACTAGAGCTATTGCCCTTGCCAAGGAGCCCAGGTTTCACAGAAAGACTAGGCATATCAAGCGTCGCTTCAACTCCATTCGTGAAAGTGTTAAAAATGGAGACATAAATATTTGTAAAGTACATACGAACCTGAATGTGGCAGATCCATTGACTAAACCTCTCCCTAGAGCAAAACATGATCAACACCAGAACTCTTGTTGGGGAACGTAGTAATTTCAAAATTTTCGTACGCACACGCAAGATCATGGTGATGCATAGCAACGAGAGGGGAGAGTGTTGTCTACGTACCAACGCAGACCGACTGCGGAAGCGACCACACAATGTAGAGGAAGTAGTCGTACGTCTTCTTCCCGATCCGACCGATCCAAGCACCGTTACTCCGGCACCTCCGAGTTCTTAGCACACGTACAGCTCGATGACGATCCCCGGGCTCCGATCCAGCAAAGCTTTGGGGAGGAGTTCCGTCAGCACGACGGCGTGGTGACGATCTTGATGTACTACCGACTCAGGGCTTCGCCTAAGCACTACAACGGTATGATCGAGGTGGAATTTGGTGGCAGGGGGCACCGCACACGGCTAAGGAACGATCTCAAGGATCAACTTGCGTGTCTAGAGGTGCCCCCTGCCCCCGTATATAAAGGATGAGAGGGGGAGGGCTGGCCGGCCAAGAGGAGGGAGGCGCAGGAGGAGTCCTACTCCTACCGGGAGTAGGACTCCCCCCTCCAATCCTAGTCCAACTAGGATTCCCAAGTGGGAAAGGGAGAGAGGGGGGCCGGCCACCTTCTCCTAGTCCTAATAGGACTAGAGAGAGGGGGGAGGCGCGCAGCCCTATGTGGGCAGCCCTTTCACCTTTCCACTAAGGCCCATGTTGGCCCATTTGGCTCCCGGGGGGTTCCGGTAACCCTCCCGGTAATCCGGTAAAATCCCGATTTCACCCGGAATACTTCCGATGTACAAACATAGGCTTCCAATATATCAATCTTTACGTCTCGACCATTTCGAGACTCCTCATCATGTCCGTGATCACATCCGGGACTCCGAACTCCTTCGGTACATCAAAATGCATAAACTCATAATAACTGTCATCGTAACGTTAAGCATGCGGACCCTACGGTTTGAGAACAATGTAGACATGACCGAGACACGTCTCCGGTCAATAACCAATAGCGGGACCTGGATGCCCATATTGGCTCCTACATATTCTACGAAGATCTTTATCGGTCAGACCGCATAACAACATACATTGTTCCCTTTGTCATCGGTATGTTACTTGCCCGAGATTCGATCGTCGGTATCCAATACCTAGTTCAATCTCGTTACTGGCAAGTCTCTTTACTCGTTCCGTAATACATCATCTCATAACTAACATCTTAGTTATTATGCTTGCAAGGCTTATGTGATGTGTATTACCGAGAGGGCCCAGATATACCTCTCCGACAATCGGAGTGACAAACCCTAATCTCGAAATACGCCAACCCAACATCCACCATTGGAGACACCTGTAGTACTCCTTTATAATCACCCAGTTATGTTGTGATGTTTGGTAGTACCCAAAGTGTTCCTCCGATAAACGGGAGTTGCATAATCTCATAGTTATAGGAACATGTATAAGTCATGAAGAAAGCAATAGCAACATACTAAACGATCGGGTGCTAAGCTAATGGAATGGGTCATGTCAATCAGATCATTCAACTAATGATGTGACCTCGTTAATCAAATAACAACTCTTTGTTCATGGTTAGGAAACATAACCAACTTTGATTAACGAGCTAGTCTAGTAGAGGCATACTAGTGACACTCTGTTTTGTCTATGTATTCACACATGTATTATGTTTCCGGTTAATACAATTCTAGCATGAATAATAAACATTTATCATGATATAAGGAAATAAATAATAACTTTATTATTGCCTCTAGGGCATATTTCCTTCAGTCTCCCACTTGCACTAGAGTCAATAATCTAGTTCACATCGCCATGTGATTTAGCAGCAATAGTTCACATCACCATGTGATTAACACCCATAGTTCACATCGTCATGTGACCAACACTCAAAGGGTTTACTATAGTCAGTAATCTAGTTCACATCTCTATGTGATTAACACCCAAAGAGTACTAAGGTGTGATCATGTTTTTGCTTGTGAGATAATTTTAGTCAACGGGTCTGTCACATTCAGATCCGTAAGTATTTTGCAAAATTCTTTGTCTATAATGCTCTGCACGGAGCTACTCTAGCTAATTGCTCCCACTTTCAATATGTATCCAGATTGTGACTTTAGATTCATCTGGATCAGTGTCAAAAACTTGCATCGACGTAACCCTTTACGACGAACCTTTTTGTCACGTCCATAATCGAGAAACACATCCTTATTTCACTAAGGATAATTCTGACCGCTGTCCAGTGATCTACTCCTAGATCACTATTGTACTCCCTTGCCAAATCAGTGCAGGGTATACAATAGATCTGATACACAGCATGGCATACTTTATAGAACCTATGAATGAGGCATAGGGAATGACTTTCATTCTCTTTCTATCTTCTGCCGTGGTCGGGCTTTGAGTCTTTACTCAACTTCACACCTTGTAACACAGGCAAGAAACTTTTTCTTTGACTGTTCCATTTTGAACTACTTCAAAATCTTGTCAAGGTATGTACTTATTGAAAAACTTATCAAGCGTCTTGATCTATCTCTATAGATCTTGAAGCTCAATATGTAAGCAGCTTTACCGAAGTCTTTCTTTGAAAAACTCCTTTCAAACACTCCTTTTATGCTTCACAGAATAATTCTACATTATTTCCGATCAACAATATGTCATTCACATATACTTATCAGAAATGCTGTAGTGCTCCCACTCACTTTCTCATAAATACAGGCTTCTCCAAAAGTCTGTATAAAGCCAAATGCTTTGATCACACTATCAAAGCGTTTATTCCAACTCCGAGATGCTTGCACCAGTCCATAAATGGATCGCTGGAGTTTGCATACTTTGTTAGCTCCCTTTGGATCGACAAAACCTTTTGGTTGCATCATATACAACTCTTCTTCCAGAAATCCATTCAGGAATGCAGTTTTGACATCCATCTGCCATATTTCATAATCATAAAATGCGGCAATTGCTAACATGATTCTGACGGATTTAAGCATCGCTATGGGTGAGAAGGTCTCATCGTAGTCAACCCCTTGAACTTGTCGAAAACCTTTTGCGACAAGTCGAGCTTTATAGACAGTAACATTACCGTCAACGTCAGTCCTTTTCTTGAAGATCCATTTATTCTCAATTGCTTGCCGATCATCGGGCAAGTCAACCAAAGTCCATACTTTGTTCTCATACATGGATCCCATCTTAGATTTCATGGCCTCAAGCCACTTTGCGGAATCTGGGCTCACCATCGCTTCTTCATAGTTCGTAGGTTCATCATGATCTAGTAGCATGACTTCCAGAAAAGGATTACCGTACCACTCTGGCGCGGATCTTACTCTGGTTGATCTACGAGGTTCAGTAGTACCTTGTTCTGAAGTTTCATGATCATCATCATTAGCTTCCTCACTAACTGGTGTAGGTGTCACAGAAACAGTTTTCTGTGATGTACTACTTTCCAATAAGGGAGCAGGTACAGTTACCTCGTCAAGTTCTACTTTCCTCCCACTCACTTCTTTCGAGAGAAACTCCTTCTCCAGAAAGTTTCCGAATTTTAGCAACAAAAGTCTTGCCTTCGGATCTGTGATAGAAGGTGTATCCAATAGTTTCCTTTGGATATCCTATGAAGACGCACTTCTCCGATTTGAGTTTGAGCTTATCAGGATGAAACTTTTTCATATAAGCATCGCAACCCCAAACTCTAAGAAACGACAGCTTAGGTTTCTTGCCAAACCATAGTTCACACGGTGTCGTCTCAACGGATTTAGATGGTGCCCTATTTAACGTGAATGCAGCTGTCTCTAATGCATAACCCCAAAACGATAGTGGTAAATCGGTAAGAAACATCATAGATTGCACTATATCCAATAAAGTATGGTTATGACGTTCGGACACACAATTATGCTGTGGTGTTCCAGGTGGCGTGAGTAGTGAAACTATTTCACATTGTTTTAACTGAAGACCAAACTCGTAACTCAAACATTTTACCTCTGCGATCATATCGTAGAAACTTTTATTTTCTTGTCACGATGGTTTTTCCACTTCACTCTGAAATTCTTTGAACTGTTCAAATGTTTCAGACTTATGTTTCATCAAGTAGATATACTCATATCTGCTCAAATCATCTGTGAAGATCAGAAAATAATGATACCTGTCGCGAGCCTTAATATTCATCGGACCACATACATCAGAATGTATGATTTCCAACAAATCTGTTGCTCGCTCCATTGTTCCGAAGAACAGAGTCTTAGTCATCTTGCCCATGAGGCATGGTTCGCAAGCATCAACTGATTCATAATCAAGTGATTCCAAAAGCCCATCAGCATGGAGTTTCTTCATGCGCTTTACACCAATATGACCTAAACAGCAGTGCTACAAATAAGTTGCACTATCATTATTAACTTTGCATCTTTTGGTTTCAATATTATGATTGTGTGTATCACTACGATCGAGATCCAACGAACTATTTTCATTGGGTGTGTAACCATATAAGGTTTTATTCATGTAAACAGAACAACAATTTATTCTCTTACTTAAATGAATAACCGTATTACAATAAACATGATCAAATCATATTCATGCTCAACGCAAACACCAAATAACACTTATTTAGGTTCAACACTAATCCCGAAATTATGGGGAGTGTGCGATGATGATCATATCAATCTTGGAACCACTTCCAACACACATCGTCACTTCACCCTTAACTAGTCTCTGTTTATTCTGCAACTCCTGTTTCGAGTTACTACTCTTAGCAACTGAACCAATATCAAATACTGAGGGGTTGCTATAAACACTAGTAAAGCACACGTCAATAACATGTATATCAAATATACTTTTGTTCACTTTGCCATCTTTCTTATCCGCCAATCACTTGGGGTAGTTCCGCTTCCAGTGACCAGTCCCTTTGCAGTAGAAGCACTTATTCTCAGGCTTAGGATCAGACTTGGGCTTCTTCACTTGAGCAGCAACTTGCTTGCCGTTCTTCTTGAAGTTCACCTTCTTCCCTCTGCCCTTTTCTTGAAACTAGTGGTCTTGTCAACCATCAACACTTGATGTTTTTCTTGATTTCTACCTTCGTTGATTTCAGCATCACGAAGAGCTTGGGAGTTGTTTCCGTTATCCCTTGCATATTATAGTTCATCACGAAGTTCTGCTAACTTGGTGATGGTGACTAGAGAATTCTGTCAATCACTATCTTATCTGGAAGATTAACTCCCACTTGATTCAAGCAATTGTAGTACCCAGACAATCTGAGCACATGCTCACTAGTTGAGCGATTCTCCTCCATCTTTTAGCTATAGAACTTGTTGGAGACTTCATATCTCTCAACTCGGGTATTTTCTTGAAATATTAACTTCAACTCCTGGAACATCTCGTATGGTCCATGACGTTCAAAACGTCTTTGAAGTCCCGATTCTAAGCCATTAAGCATGGTGCACTAAACTATCAAGTAGTCATCATATTGAGCCAGCCAAACGTTCATAACGTCTGCATCTGCTCCTGCAATAGGTCTGTCACCTAGCGGTGCATCAAGGACATAATTCTTCTGTGCAGCAATGAGGATAAACCTCAGATCGCGGATCCAATCCGCATCATTGCTACTAACATCTTTCAACATAATTTTCTCTAGGAACATATCAAAACACAGGGAAGCAACAACGCGAGCTATTGATCTATAACATAATTTGCAAAATACTACCAGGACTAAGTTCATGATAAATTTAAGTTCAATTAATCATATTACTTAAGAACTCCCACTTAGATAGATATCCCTCTAATCCTCTAAGTGATCACGTGATCCAAATCAACTAAACCATAACCGATCATCACGTGAGATGGAGTAGTTTTCATTGGTGAACATCATTATGTTGATCATATCTACTATATGATTCACGCTCGACCTTTCGGTCTCCGTGTTCCGAGGCCATATCTGTATATGCTTGGCTCGTCAAGTATAACCTGAGTATTCTGCGTGTGCAACTGTTTTGCACCCGTTGTATTTGGACGTAGAGCTTATCACACCCGATCATCACGTGGTGTCTGGGCACGACGAACTTTGGCAACGGTGCATACTCAGGGAGAACACTTCTTGATAATTTAGTGAGAGATCATCTTATAATGCTACCGTCAATCAAAGCAAGATAAGATGCATAAAAGATAAACATCACATGCAATCAATATAAGTGATATGATATGGTCATCATCATCTTGTGCTTGTGATCTCCATCTTCGAAGCACCGTCATGATCACCATCGTCACCGGCGCGACACCTTGATCTCCATCGTAGCATCGTTGTCGTCTCGCCAATCTTATGCTTCCACGACTATCACTACCGCTTAGTAATAAAGTAAAGCATTACATCGCGATTGCATTGCATACAATAAAGCGACAACCATATGGCTCCTGCCAGTTGCCGATAACTTGGTTACAAAACATGATCATCTCATACAATAAAATCAACATCATGCCTTGACCATATCACATCACAACATGCCCTGCAAAAACAAGTTAGACGTCCTCTACTTTGTTGTTGCAAGTTTTACGTGGCTGCTATGGGCTTAAGTAAGAACTCATCTCACCTACGCATCAAAACCACAACGATAGTTCGTCAAATAGACTCCGTTTTAACCTTCTCAAGGACCGGGCGTAGCCACACTCGGTTCAACTAAAGTTGGAGAGACAGTCGCCCGCAAGCCATCTATGTGCAAAGCACGTCGAGGGAACCGGTCTCGCGTAAGCATACGCGTAAGGTTGGTCCGGGTCGTCTCGTCCAACAATACCGCCGAACCAAAGTATGACATGCTGGTAGGCAGTATGACTTGTATTGCCCACAACTCACTTGTGTTCTACTTGTGCAAATAACATCAAACCATAAAACCTAGGCTCGGATGCCACTTTTGGGGAACGTAGTAATTTCAAAATTTTCCTACGCACACGCAAGATCATGGTGATGCATAGCAACGAGAGGGGAGAGTGTTGTCTACGTACCAACACAGACCGACTATGGAAGCGACCACACAACATAGAGGAAGTAGTCGTACGTCTTCTTCCCGATCCGACCGATCCAAGCACCGTTACTCCGGCACCTCCGAGTTCTTAGCACACGTACATCTCGATGACGATCCCCGGGCTCCGATCCAGCAAAGCTTCGGGGAGGAGTTCCGTCAGCACGACGGCGTGGTGACGATCTTGATGTACTACCGACGCAGGGCTTCGCCTAAGCACTACAACGGTATGATCGAGGTGGAATTTGGTGGCAGGGGGCATCGCACACGGCTAAGGAACGATCTCAAGGATCAACTTGTGTGTCTAGAGGTGCCCCCTGCCCCCGTATATAAAGGATGAGAGGGGGAGGGCTGGCCGGCCAAGAGGAGGGAGGCGCAGGAGGAGTCCTACTCCTACCGGGAGTAGGACTCCCCCCCTCCAATCCTAGTCCAACTAGGATTCCCAAGTGGGAAAGGGAGAGAGGGGGGCCGGCCACCTTCTCCCAGTCCTAATAGGACTAGAGAGAGGGGGGAGGCGCGCAGCCCTATGTGGGCAGCCCTTTCACCTTTCCACTAAGGCCCATGTTGGCCCATTTGGCTCCCGGGGGGTTCCGGTAACCCTCCCGGTAATCCGGTAAAATCCCGATTTCACCCGGAATACTTTCGATGTCCAAACATAGGCTTCCAATATATCAATCTTTACGTCTCGACCATTTCGAGACTCCTCATCATGTCCGTGATCACATCCGGGACTCCGAACTCCTTCGGTACATCAAAATGCATAAACTCATAATAACTGTCATCGTAACGTTAAGCGTGCGGACCCTACGGTTCGAGAACAATGTAGACATGACCGAGACACATCTCCGGTCAATAACCAATAGCGGGACCTGGATGCCCATATTGGCTCCTACATATTCTACGAAGATCTTTATCGGTCAGACCGCATAACAACATACGTTGTTCCCTTTGTCATCGGTATGTTACTTGCCCGAGATTCGATCGTCGGTATCCAATACCTAGTTCAATCTCGTTACTGGCAAGTCTCTTTACTCGTTCCGTAATACATCATCTCATAACTAACATCTTAGTTATTATGCTTGCAAGGCTTATGTGATGTGTATTACCGAGAGGGCCCAGATATACCTCTCCGACAATCGGAGTGACAAACCCTAATCTCGAAATACGCCAACCCAACATCCACCATTGGAGACACCTGTAGTACTCCTTTATAATCACCCAGTTACATTGTGACGTTTGGTAGTACCGAAAGTGTTCCTCCGATGAACGGGAGTTGCATAATCTCATAGTTATAGGAACATGTATAAGTCATGAAGAAAGCAATAGCAACATACTAAACGATCGGGTGCTAAGCTAATGGAATGGGTCATGTCAATCAGATCATTCAACTAATGATGTGACCTCGTTAATCAAATAACAACTCTTTGTTCATGGTTAGGAAACATAACCAACTTTGATTAACGAGCTAGTCTAGTAGAGGCATACTAGTGACACTCTGTTTTGTCTATGTATTCACACATGTATTATGTTTCCGGTTAATACAATTCTAGCATGAATAATAAACATTTATCATGATATAAGGAAATAAATAATAACTTTATTATTGCCTCTAGGGCATATTTCCTTCAACTCTATGGGTGTTCGATTCATCACAATGTAACTAGATTATTGACTCTAGTGCAAGTGGGAGACTATTGGAAATATGCCCTAGAGGCAATAATAAAATGGTTATTATTATATTTCCTTGTTCATGACAATTGTCTATGGTTCATGCTATAATTGTGTTATCCGGAAATCGTAATACATGTGTGAATACATAGACCACAACACGTCCCTAGTGAGCCTCTAGTTTACTAGCTCATTGATCAAAAGATAGTCATGGTTTCCTAACTATGGACATTAGATGTCATTGATAACGGTATCACATCATTAGGAGAATGATGTGATGGACAAGACCCAATCCTAAGCATAGCTCAAAGATCGTGTAGTTCGTTTGCTAGAGCTTTTCCGAATGTCAAGTATCATTTCCTTAGCCCATGAGATTGTGCAACTCCCGAATACCGTAGGAGTGCTTTGGGTGTGCCAAACGTCACAACGTAACTGTGTGACTATAAAGGTGCACTACGGGTATCTCCGAAAGTGTCTGTTGGGTTGGCACGAATCGAGACTGGGATTTGTCACTCCGTATGACGGAGAGGTATCTCTGGGCCCACTCGGTAATGCATCATCATAATGAGCTCAATGTGACCAAGTGGTTGATCACGGGATCATGCATTGCGGTACGAGTAAAGTGACTTGCGGTAACGAGATTGAACGAGGTATTGGGATACCGACGATCGAGTCTCGGGCGAGTAACGTACCGATTGACAAAGGGAATTGTATACGGGATTGATTGAATCCTTGACATCATGGTTCATCCAATGAGATCATCGAGGAGCATGTGGGAGCCAACATGGGTATCCAGATCCCGCTGTTGGTTATTGACCGGAGAGTCGTCTCGGTCATGTCTGCGTGTCTCCCAAACCCGTAGGGTCTACACACTTAAGGTTCGGTGACGCTAGGGTTGTTGAGATATTAGTATGCGGTAACCCGAAAGTTGTTCGGAGTCTCGGATGAGATCCCGAACGTCACGAGGAGTTCCGGAATGGTTCGGAGGTGAAGAATTGTATATAGGAAGTCCAGTTTCAGCCACCGGGAAAGTTTCGGGGGTCACCGGTATTTTACCGGGACCACCGGAAGGGTCCCGGGGGTCCATCGGGTGGGGCCACCTATCCTGGAGGGCCCCATGGGCTGAAGTGGGAGGGGAACCAGCCCCTGATGGGCTGGTGCGCCCCCCTTGGGCCTCCCCCTGCGCCTATGGTTGGAAACCCTAGGGGTGGGGGGCGCCCCACTTGGCTTGGGGGGCAAACCACCCCCCTTGGCCGCCGCCCCCCATCTAGATGGGATCTAGAGGGGCCGGCGCCCCCTGGACCCCTATATAAAGAGGGGGGGGGGGGGGGGAGGGCTGCGCACCCTAGCCCCTGGCGCCTCCCTCTCCCTCCCGTGACACCTCTCCCTCTCGCTGAGCTTGGCGAAGCCCTGCCGAGATCACCGTTGCTTCCACCACCACGCTGCCGTGCTGCTGGATCTCCATCAACCTCTCCTTCCCCCTTGCTGGATCAAGAAGGAGGAGACGTCTTCCCAACCGTACGTGTGTTGAACACAGAGGTGCCGTCTGTTCGGTGCTGGGTCATCGGTGATTTGGATCACGACGAGTACGACTCCATCAACCCCGTTCTCTTGAACGCTTCCGCTCGCGATCTACAAGGGTATGTAGATGCACTCCCCTTTCCCTCGTTGCTAGATAACTCCATAGATTGATCTTGGTGATGCGTAGAAAAATTTAAATTCTGCTACATTCCCCAACAGTCTTGCTCCCCCTGAATCTAACATGGGATATTGGGGGAAGATAGGGAACAGAAAATCGGAGCAAAATCAGAGCTCAAAGGAAATAAACAGGGCTAATGCAATCGAGCAAATATGAGAGCAAATATGAACATGTCTTTCCCCTCTTGAAGACATGTAATTTCTCTCCTCTTGAACACCAAGCATCTGGGGTCTCTTTCTTCCCTAGAGTATTGTCCCCCCTATAGATATGATTAAGCTTTGATGTGATAATGTCTCTCTTCCCCTTTGACATCAATTTCCAAGAAGGGTTCTTCTGGATTTTTTGTCATGATGGGTTTGGTCCTTGAGTCACAGAACAAAGCAGCAATTTGAGTAGGATGCTGGTCGAGGACAAGATTCAATGAGTGAAGCTGGATCAAAAAGAATTCAGAAACAAGTGGCAAGATGTTTTTCCTGTAGTGAAATCGGTAGCACCGAGTTTGGTGCTTCAGTGGCACCGAAAGGGTTTGGTTGGACCGAAGTAAATAGCCCGGTGTGACCGAGTTCATCGCAGAGAAAACACTTGTCACCTCAGCTCACTAGACAAGTAAGATCTCACAAGGATTTGCAAGGAATTGGATGCAAGGAATGCAGAACAGAAAATAAAAGAGAAGAAACTAAAAAGAATATAGATGAAGTTTTTTTTCTTTTTTTGAAGAGGGAAACAAATATGCATGAGACAAATGCAAGAGCACAGAAAAGAACACAAGAGAACTTCATCTAGAATTGGGCGGTGACAAAGTCACCTATGTTAGAGTATATTGACTTAGGAGTCAATTGAGATCACTTGATCTTTGGTCATACTCATCGTTTAAGCTCAAAATGGGGTTACCATTTTTCGTTAAAGCATCTTGACGTATTCACATCTTGTTGAGTTGCTTTATCCCATGAGTTGGAGTAAAGCTTCTCTAAGATGGAATAACATACCTTGGGTGGTGGTGTTGATCATGATCATGTAGTCGAACTTGTGTGGGTTGCTCAAGGTTGATATAGCTCATCAAGAGTTGGGAGCATCACTTGAAGTTTGAGTTATTCTAACTACATGGCTTAGTTTTTGCAAGGAAGAGCACTTGTGTATCCAAAACGACAATCATGATAGAATTTTTTAAAGGATATGT
Source organism: Triticum monococcum (assembly GCA_034509565.1). Lineage (NCBI taxonomy): Eukaryota > Viridiplantae > Streptophyta > Magnoliopsida > Poales > Poaceae > Triticum > Triticum monococcum. The sequence continues at coordinate 722,536,486 of CM067842.1, forward strand.
TCGAATGGTTGCGTGCTTCCTTGTCTTCATCCACCATCGTGTAGCGACTTGGTGATATAGAAATTGCTCAAGATGTGAGTGAGTTGAAATCTCATAGATTTCGATTCATCCAAGTACGTACACGGGTTAGATAGCATGCAAGGTGCAAATATATCCAAGACATAAGATAGTCAACATAAGAGAAATATCAAGGATTAGTCATAGGCTCATGCCTTGCATGTATTAAATGGAGTTCCTACTCCAAGTTTGAAGCATCAATGATGTTCAATTCACCTCTTAACCTGCAAAACACTTTCTCATCAAGTGGTTTGGTAAATATATCCGCCAATTGCTTATCGGTGAGAACATTGTCGGCGTTCTGGGAACGGGGGTCCCCAGACTTGCCTGCCTGCGGCCTGCGGCGTGGCACGAGTGGGGGCCCAGTGCGGCCCAGCTTCATCAGCTCAAACTCAAGACCCTCGCGAGGGGCCATGCCCTGCGGGGCGGACAACAGGAAGCTTCCTCAGGAGCAGCCTCATCAGGCAGGCTCGCGAGGAGGCGGAGAGATCAAGGCAGGGGTACCTCGCGAGGAGCCCGTGACACAAGCCATGACGATCGAGATCAGGCGGGTGCTAGGCGTTCACCAGCCTGTGCAGTGTCCTTGTTTCCCCTTCGGTGCAAAGGGAACAAGCACATCCCAAGGCATCGGGAAAAGATTACCATTCTGGTGCAACGAGACCAAGACTAGCAGAGCCGCAGGACAGAGGTCATCGTGGAGCCCAAGATGGCATCATCACCAGTGCTTTTAACAGCCGAAGACCACCTTTGGTCAGGATAACTTGTACTAGATGTTCCCCTTCAAAATGGCCAATTGTTGGCGCCCTTCCCGCTCGCATTTTGGAAAGAGGACCAGGGCCTCTATAAGTAGGACTAGCCACCATAGAGGGAGGGGGATCTGGACCAAGTAGAACATACCGCACCTGCTCAAGAACACCTCTCGCGAGGCCGTTCTTCCCCCTGTATTGTTCATCGTCAGCCCCTGCGGCAATCGACTACACCACACACTGGAGTAGGGTATTACACCACATCGGTGGCCCGAACCAGTATAAACCTCGTGTCCTCTGTGTGTTCTTCTTTCCAGCCTAGATTCCTTGCGAGCCATAGAGGCGCGAGTCGGTAGGGGGAAGATCTCCGTGCGCACCCCAGAGTTCGAACCTCAAGGGTCTGACGGAACCCGAAATCCGACATTTGGCGCGCCAGGTAGGGGTGCGCCGAAGTTCTCCCTCTCGACGACCCGCTCTCCACCAACATCGCATTTCGCCCTCATGGCGGACAATGCGCCGCCCGCTCCGGCAACCGATGCTGGCACTGGGGCCAGGGGGCTCCGAGCCTTGGCCCCCACCTTGCGACAGGTGCAGTGGCCGCACAAATTCAAGCCTGAGACGCCGCCGTGCTACAATGGCGCGACGGATCCGCTGGTTTTCCTGCTGGTGTATGAGGAGGCCGTCCTCAAAGCCGGGGGCGACGACCGAGTGATGGCCAACTGGTTACCCATGGCCCTCGCCGGTGACCCGCGCGCATGGCTCCCCCACCTGCCGACGGCCTCTGGGACCTCCTGGGAGGAGCTGCGCGACCTCTTCCTCGCCCGTCATGCCGCACTAGTGCCGCCCGTCGTCGCAGCTCTCCTTGGTGGCTCACAGGCACCACCCTCGAGCCGCCACGTCAAGCCGTTCACCCGCCGAATCAGCACCGCCTCCAAGCGTCGAGAAGCCTCCCGGGCTGGGTGGCGCCCGAGGCCTATCTAACCTTCGACTCGGATGATCACCCCTTCAACCCCATCAGTTCGGGCGCGCTCCCGATGCTGTGCACCCCCACCATCTGCCAGGTGGCCATCACCAGGACCCTCATCGACGGCGGTGCCGGCCTCAACGTGCTCTCAGTGGAGGCCTTCAGCCTCCTCCACGTGCCGCTAGACCGGCTTCTGCCTAGCAGGCCTCCTTGGGACAGATCCGCCTCTCGGTGACCTTCGGCACCCACGACAACTTCCGCACAGAGCTGATCGACTTCGACATCGCCCCCATCGGCCTCCCCTACAATGCCATCCTCGGCTATCCGGCCTTGGCCCGGTTCATGGCAGCAACTCACCCGGCGTACAACCTCATGAAGATGCCCGGGAGCAGCGGCGTCCTTACCGTGTCAGGAGAGACAAGGGATGCATTGCAGGCACTCAAGCTTGCTTTCAGGGCGGCCGCGGTGGCGCAGCCCACCAGCACCGACGCCCTTGAGCCCAAGGGGGATGCGCCGGCTAAAAAGAAGTAGCTGTTCACCCAAGACAAGGCAGAAACCAAGCAGGTGCCGGTCAACGAGGACGGGTCCACTGACACTACCTTCACCATGGGAGCCAACCTTGAGCCTGAGCAGGAGAAGGCCCTGGTGAGGTTCCTGCGTGCGAACAAGAAGGTGTTCGCATGGGAACCCGATCAGCTAGCAGGGGTCCCGAGGGGTGTGATTTAGCATCACCTTAACGTGTGTCCCAACGTGCGCCCTGTGAAGCAGAAGGCGAGGCGACAGTCCACTGAGAAACAAGCTTTCATCGTTCAGGAGACCCGAAAGCTAGAAGCGGCGGGAGTTATCCGCGAGGTCCGTTACCCAGATTGGCTTGCTAATCCGGTCGTTGTGCCAAAAAAGGGAGGAAAAGAATGCATGTGTGTCGACTTCACCAACCTCAACAAAGCCTGCCCACAGGATCCATTTCCGCTCCCCCGCATTGACCAGATAGTCGACTCTACCACAGAGTGTGACCTATTGTGCTTCCTAGATGCCTTCTCAGGCTATCACCAGATCAAGATGGCGATAGAAGACGTGGAAAAATGGCTTTCCTGACCCCGTGTGGAGTGTACTGCTACACGTGCATGCCATTTGGGTTGCGCAACGCAGGCGCAACCTTTCAGCGGCTGATGCACATCGCCTTAGGCCGTTAGCTCAGGATGAACGCTGAAGCTTACGTCGACGACATTGTGGTGAAGTCCCGGGAGTAAAAAACCCTGATACAAGGCCTGGAAGAAACCTTTGCGAGCCTCAACGAAGTGGACCTACGGCTCAACCCGGAGAAGTGCGTGTTTGGGGTCCCCTCAGGCAAAGCTCCTGGGTTTTCTCGTGTCCCACAGGGGCATCGAGGCCAACCCAGAGAAGGTCAAAGCAGTCGAAGACATGAGCCCGCGAAGGACCCTCAGAGAGATGTAGAAGCTCACCGGGCGTGTAACCACGCTAGGGTGCTTCATCTCCAAGCTGGGGGAACGAGCACTGCCCTTCTTCAAGTTGATGAAGAAGAAGGGCCCCTTCGAATGGACTGAAGAGACCGACAAGGCATTCCAAGATATCAAGAGGTACCTTACCAGCCCACCAGTGATGGTAGCTCCGCATCCGCAGGAGCCCCTGGTGCTCTACCTTGCGGCCACCCCCTACTCCGCTAGCGCAGCCCTGGTGGCGGCTAGGGAGGAGCGCCGGACCAAGGCCGTAGCCACCGTCTGGGCTGAAGCAAAGCAAAGCTAAGAGGGCCTCGCGAGGACTACGACCGTAGCCGGAGTGGAACAGCTGCAGCGGGAGAACGCACCCGGGGCAGGAGAGGCCTCTTCAAGCGACCAAGCACTGGGGGCTCCACCATCTCAGGAGACGCCTCGACCTCTGGAGGATGCAAGCTGCGCCAGCACCCTCAACCTCGTCGAGCATCCCGTGTACTTCGTCAGCACGGTGCTACGGGACGCAAGGGCGCGGTACCCCATGCCTCAAAAACTCCTCCTCGCGCTATTAGTGGCCTCACGCAAGCTGCGGCACTATTTCCAAGGCCATCCCACCAAAGTCGTCTCAGCATACCCCTTGGAAAGGGTACTCAGGAGCCCCAACTCAGCTGGAAGAGTCACTGAATGGAACATCGAACTACAGGCATTTTAGCTAGAATTCAGTACGACCAGAGTCATCAAGGGAGCTGCACTTGCGGATTTCATGGCAGAATGGGCAGAAGCACCGAGTCTCGAGGCAGGCGAGGACCGACCACTTTCCCCGGGAAGTGAGGCACCAGACGGCTGGGTCATGTACTTCGATGGGGCATTCTCCCGGCACGGCACGGGAGCTGGCGCAGTGCTCGTATCCCCCACTTAGGACAAACTCTACTACGCCGCGCAACTCTGTTTCCAGCACGGAGAAAAGGTCTCCAACAACATAGCAGAGTACGAAGGCCTGATAGCAGGCTTGAAAGCCACAATCTCCTTAGGGGTAAAGCGCCTCATCATCAAGGGCGATTCGCAGCTCCTCATCAACTTCTCCAACAAGATATACGAACCAAAGGATGAGCACTTGGAAGCCTACCTTGCTGAGGTTCGCAAGATGGAGAAGCAATTCTGGGGGCTGGAGTTGCAGCATGTGCCTCGCGGCACCAATCAAGAGGCTGATGACATTGCCAAGAGGGCATCCAGGCAGCTGCCTCAGGAGCCTGGCGTGTTCGAGGAGCGGCTCTTCAAACCCTCGGCGGCACCGTCACTATCGAGCACGGCGCAACCAAGGGAGGAGCTCCCTCAGCCGCCTACCTCGAGAGCTCCGGCCTGCGGCCCGGCTTCAGGGGCATGCCTGCTCCTGGCGCTAGAGCCTCAGGAAGGGTGTTGGATCACGGAGCTCAAGAACTACTTGATGCAAGGGACCCTACCGGAGAGCGAGGAGGAGGCAGAGCGTGTAGCGCGGCAGGCCACGGCTTACTCCAATAAGGATGGGGAGCTCTACCGGAAGCGACCAAATGACGTGCCCCCACGTTGCATCTCCAGGGAGCAAGGGAAGGAGCTGCTGGCGGACATACACGGCGGAGACTGTGGGCACCACTCATCGTCGCGAACCCTCGTTGGCAAGGCGTTCCGCAGTGGATTCTACTGGCCCACAGCACTCAGAGACGTCGTTGAGCTGGTGAAGGCTTGCGAGGCCTGCCAGTTCCATTCTAGGCAGATCCATCAGCCGACGGGGGGTCTACAGACTATACCCCTCTTGCGGCCATTTGCAGTTTGGGGGCTAGACATTCTGGGCCTGTTCCCTCGGGCGCCAGGGGGCTATCGCTACCTCTACGTCGTTGTGGACAAGTTCACCAAGTGGGCTGAGGTTGAAGCTGTCTGCACCATCCCAGCAGGCTTTGTAGTCAAGTTCATTAAGGGTCTCGTGAGCCAGTTTGGGGTGCCCAACCGTATCATCACCGACAACGGTTCGCAATTCACCAGTAATCTCTTCAAAACATACTATGCTAACCTTGGAACACAGATATGCTACGCCTCGGTGGCGCACCCCTGGAGCAACGGCCAGGCCGAGCGGGCCAACACGGAGGTCCTGAGGGGTCTCAAAGCCAGGACCTTCAAGAAGAAGCTAGAGGCTTGCGACAGGGGCTGGTACGACGAGCTCTAGTCCGTGCTGTGGTCTATCCGCACAACCGTGGCCAAGCCGACTGGCAAGACCCTGTTCTTCCTGATCTATGGAGCAGAAGCTGTCCTCCCTCACGAGGTCAGGCATCGCTCCGCGCGGGTCCTAGCATCCGACGAGACGCAACAGGACGCCATGCGGGGGACGGATCTCGTGTTGGGGGTGGAACACCGTCGAGAAGCCGCGCTACGAGCGGCAAGGTATCAACAGGCGCTGCGGCGATACCACTGCCGCAACATCCGCCCCAGAACCCTTGAGGTAGGGGACCTCGTTCTTAGACGGGTTCTCTCTAGGGAGGGACTGCAGAAGCTCTCTCCCATGTGGGAGGGCCCATTCAAGGTTGTTCATGTTTCCAGGCCTGGCTCCGCGCGCTTGGAGACCCCGGAGGGAGTACCCATCTAGAACGCGTGGAACATTCAACATCTCCGGAGGTTCTATCCCTAAGCGAGGCCTAGCACCTATGGAAAGGCCTGGTGCCTGTGAAGAAGGCCAATGCCTGTGAAGCCGCCGCATTTTGGTAAAGGCCCGGTGCCTGTGAAGAAGGCCAATGCCTGTGAAGCTGTCGCATTTTGGGAAAGGCCCGGTGCCTGTGAAGCTGCCGTGTTTTGGAAAAGGCCCGGTGCCTGTGAAGAAGGCCAATGCCTGTGAAGCTCGCCGCCCGTGACACTCTCACGTAATAATGAGTGGGGCCGTACACACCCCGGAGTCTCCGGAGTGCCGTCCTTAGGCCTCGGGGGCTCCCGCCCATGCCCAGTGGCAGCATTAGCTCCGCGCTGGTGAGAAGACGTCGAAGACTAGAATAGGTGCCGGACGCGGCTTTTTCATTTGCTTTCTGCAGTTGGCTTGTTTGTTCCTGTTTGAAGTTTTACTGGAGCAGTCGCCGTCCCAGGCTTGTGATTCTTTGTCCTTTTCACTCACTTGCCTCGTTTTCTCTCGCAAATCTCGCGAGGGAGGTTCGCGGGCGCCCTCGCGAGTGTTTTCTGCCCCGATCATTTGAAGCTTTCCTATCCGGGTCCGTTGCGGGAGCACCCCTCCCAGTCCATGCCCCACGGGCATCGCGGCACGAGCACGGGACCTGGGCCGATTTCCCTTGCAACCAGACCGAAGGCTACTCCTCCTGCTAATCCTTGCAGGACATGAAGCGCGCGGCGAGGCATGAGCCTCTGGAGGCGAGGACTGCGTCAAGCCCCACTGAGCTAAATAATTCCCGCACATGGGCATGCGGCACAGAAACATAACACAGAAATAGCGGAATCAGCACAATGATTAACAACAACAGTTCTAACACGACCCCGCAGGGCCCTATACTACCTTCTTTTTTTTGCACAGGAAAAGAAGAAAGACAAAATGGGCACAACTTGCCTGGCACCAACTTGCGACGAAAGCTTGAGCTGCCTCAGGGGGCTCAGGCAAATCCCTCCTCTTGCTTCACCGGGGCGCGAGGGCGGGCTGACCCGCTACCTTCACCCAGGCAGGCGCGACGGCGCGGGGGCTGGTCGCGGTCACCGCAAGAGGAGCTGCTGCCTAAGAAGGAGTCGCCAAAGCTTGGCGAGCCCCAAGCGCCGCCGCCTACACGCCTGCCGCCGTTTTCATCCTGGTCAGCACCGGGGCTGGGCAGGCGGCCACGGTCATTGTCTTCGGGGCAGCACCCAGCGCGGCGACCGTCTTCCTCGAACACCCTCACGTAGAGGGTGGCGTCGCCATCGAATTTGAAGTGCAGGGTGCACCGCCGGCTCAGGCCGCGCGCACGGGCAAACGTTTGCCAGCCGCGGGTCAGGGCCGCATCCCCAAAAGCAGAGACTTCCAGTGAAGCCCAGGAGGCCCTGCTGCAGAAACCATCTGCTTGAAGCCAGAGGCCGCCCCGAGCGCTGGCCAGCAGTTCACCTACGAAGAAACGGGGGAGCTGGAGCCAGGTGATGGTCTGGTCCGCCGACCACACGACAAACTCCGGCAGCACCTCCACCAAGTGAAAGCGCGGCCTGGGGGGCCTCGCGGCCACGGCGTGCCTCCCATCGGCAACCGGGCGCTCACCATCGCGCAGGGAACCGCCTCCATGGCCATGGGAAGCCACTACGGGGACCGCGGGGTGCTTGCGAGGGCGGCCCCGGCCGCACTTGACTGGTGGGGAGTCTGGCCCTGCCAGACGAGCTTTTCCTTTTTCCGCGGCTGAGAATCTCTTCAGCGGAGCCATGGGAATGGCGAGTAGCCAAGAAGAAGAAAAGGAGTAGCAGGAAGGGATACGCTAACGAGGCTCGCACAGTCCCGTACTTATAGCTGGAGAAGGCCAACCGCCAACCACCATGATCGCAGGTAATCATGACCCATTTCTCTGCATGCAAGGACCTGCCAAGTCGTGCGGTTGCTGAGGCATCGCGGGGAAGCGCATACGCCCACGACCAACCTGTCGCCACGCGGCGACCAAGGCCGCAGGCTATTGGGGCCCGCGGCACTTCGCGCTTGCCCCTTCGCTTCTCTGCTAGGCCCAGCCCGGGCGCGCCTCGGGCCCGGGGGCTACTGTCGGCGTTCTAGGAACGGGGGTCCGCAGACTTGCCTGCCTGCGGCCTGCGGCGTGGTACGAGTGGGGGCCCAGTGCGGCCCAGCTTCATCAGCTCAAACTCAAGACCCACGCGAGGGGCCAAGCCCTACGGGATGGACGACAGGAAGCTTCCTCAGGAGCAGCCTCATCAGGCAGGCTCGCGAGGAGGCGGATAGATCAAGGCAGGGGTACCTCGCGAGGAGCCCGTGACGCAAGCCATGATAATCGAGATCAGGCGGGCGCCAGGCGGACACCGGCCTATGCAGTGTCCTTGTTTCCCCTTCGGTGCAAAGGGAACAAGCACGGCCCAAGGCATCGGGCAAAGGTTACCATTATGGTGCAACGAGACCAAGACCAGCAGAGCGGCAGGACAGAGGTGATCGTGGAGCCCAAGACAGCGTCATCACCAGTGCTTTTGGCAGCCGAAGACCACCTTTGGTCAGATAACTTGTACTAGATGTTCCCCTTCAAAATGGCCAATTGTTGGCGCCCTTCCCGCTTGCATTTTGGGAAGAGGACCATGGCCTCTATAAGTAGGGCTAGCCACCATAGAGGGAGGGGGATCCGGACCAAGTAGAACATACCGCACCTGCTCAAGAACACCTCTCGCGAGGCCGTTCTTCCCCCTGTATTGTTCATCGTCAGCCCCTGAGGCAATCCACCACACCACACACTGGAGTAGGGTATTACACCACATCGGTGGCCTGAACCAGTATAAACCTCGTGTCCTTTGTGTGTTCTTCTTTCCAGCCTAGATTCCTTGTGAGCCATAGAGGCGCGAGTCGGTAGGGGGAAGATCTCCGTGCGCACCCCAGAGTTCGAACCTCAAGGGTCTGCCGAAACCCGAAATCTGACAAACATGCTTAAGATTAATGTCCCCTTTGGCAACATGATCTCGAATGAAATGATGACTAACTTCAATATGCTTAGTTTGAGAATGTTGCACGGGATTGTGAGCAATCTCAATGGCACTTTCATTGTCACAAAGTAATGGAACATGTTTCACATATATCCCATAATCTTTAAGAGTTTGGGTCATCCAAAGTAATTGAGCACAACATGATCTGGCGGCAATGTATTCCGCTTCGGCGATGGATAAGGATACCGAGTTTTGTTTCTTGGAAGACCGAGACAACAAGAGATCTACCAAGAAATTGACAAGTACCCGAAGTGGACTTTCTATCAACCTTGTCACCGGCATAGTCCGAATCAGAGTAGCCAACAAGATCAAAGGAAGCCCTTTTTGGATACGAAATGCCAAAATTTGGTGTATGGATTAAGTATCTCACTATCCTTTTCACGGCCTTAAGATGACATTCTTTAGGAGTGGCTTGATATCGTGCACACATGCACACACTTAGCATAATATCGGGACGTGAAGCACATAGATATAACAATGAACCAATCATAGAGCGATAAACCATTTGATCAATCGGTTCACCATCTTTGGTTAAATCAAGATGTCCACTAGTAGGCATGGGTGTAGTCATACCTTTGCATTCTTGCATATGGAACTTCTTGAATAAGTCCTTGGTGTACTTCGTTTGAGAGACAAAAGTACCCTCCTTAGTTTGCTTGATTTGGAAACCAAGAAAGAATTTGAGTTCACTCATCATCGACATCTCAAACTTCTCTGACATTATCTTTCCAAACTTTTCACTAAAATGAGGGTTAGTTGATCCAAATATAATATCATTGACATAAATTTGGCAAACAAATAGTTCTCCATTAACATTTTTAGTAAAAAGAGTAGAATCTATTTTTCCAATTTCAAACCCTTTGCCAATAAGAAACTTGGTCAAGCATTTATACCATGCTCTAGGAGCTTGTTTAAGACCATAAAGAGCTTTGTGAAGTTTGTAAACATGATTAGGTTTCTTAGGATTGACAAATCCGGGAGGTTGCTTAACATAAACTTCCTCCTCTATTTCACCATTCAGAAAAGCACTTTTAATGTCCATTTGGTACAAGGTGATATCATGATGATTAGCATAGGCAAGTAAGATGCGAATGGATTCAAGTCTAGCAATGGGGGCATATGTCTCACCATAGTCCATACCTTCGACTTGAGTGTAGCCTTGGGCGACTAGGCATGCTTTGTTGCAGACGACTTGACCATCTTCGTCTTGCTTGTTGTGAAACACCCATTTGGTACCGATGATGTTTGGGTTGTTGTCGGGCTTCTCAACTAATGTCCAAACTTGATTTCTCTTAAAGTTGTGTAGCTCTTCATGCATGGCATTTATCCAATCCAGATCTTCCAATGCTTCTTCAACCTTCATAGGTTCAATGCTAGAGATGAATGAAGAGTGTTCACAAAAGTTAGCTAAATGAGTTTTTGAGCGAGTGATTCTCCCGGTTTCGATATCATTGTAGATTTGCTCGACGGGATGATCTTTAGCAATTCTTGCTCGAACTCATGAAAGCTTTTGCTTGGATCTTGGCTGAACATCTTCTTCATATTGTTCTTCTTCTTGGCCTTCTTCGTTGTTGACATTGTCGTTCTCTTGTCGTGGTGGAGAAGGAGGTTGTTGGCGTTCATCTTGATGCACTTCCTCGTTTTCTTCATCTTGATGTGTCCCACTTGTGGATGCTTCCGTATCAACTCTTGGTTCACCTTGTCGTGAGGTAGAAGCTTCCACTTGGATGGACGAGGTACTCTCCTTCACCTCTGTTAGACGAATATTGCCAATGGACAAGTCTTGGATTGCTTCCGAAGGGTCTTTGTCTCCTACATCAACTGGCAGTTGCTCTACTTGCGAACCATTAGATTCATCAAACTTCACATCTACCGTCTCTTCTACCTTTCGGGTGAAATTGTTGTAGACACGGTATGTGTGAGAGTTTGATCCATAACCAAGTAGGAAACCTTCATGAGACTTAGGAGCAAATTTAGAACGATGATGTTTATCAAGAATGTAGTGCTTTGAGCCGAATACTCGAAAGTATCCAACTTGTGGTTTGTTACCCGTGAGGAGCTCATATGCCGTCTTGCCGAGTAGCTTGTGAAGATACAAGCGATTTGTTGCATGACAAGCTGTCTCGACCGCTTCCGCCCAAAAGTGCTTTGGCGTCTTGTACTCATCAAGCATCGTTCTTGCCATTTCGATGAGTGTCCGGTTCTTCGTCTCAACAACTCCATTTTGTTGAGGTGTGTACGTAGCCGAGAACTCATGTGAAATCCGTTCTTCGTCAACAAAGGTGTCCATATTTGCGTTCTTGAACTCCGTTCCGTTGTCGCTTCGAACCTTCTTGATCTTCACGTCAAATTGATTTTGGGCCTTCCTAGCGAAGTTTTTAAAGATCTTTTGGACCTGCGATTTGTCATCAAGAAATAACACCCACGTAAATCTTGAAAAATCATCAACTATGACTAGTCCAAATGAGTTACCACCGAGACTCTTGTAGGCATTTGGACCAAAGAGATCCATGTGAAGTAGCTCGAGTGGTCTTCTCGTGGTCATGATGTTCTTCACGAGATGCCTTCCTCCAACCTGTTTACCTGGTTGACAAGCACTGCAAAGTCTATCCTTATCAAATATGACATCGTTAACGCCAAGGATACAATTTTCGTTAATAAGCTTGTCAAGGTTTCGCATACCAACATGACCTAATCGTCTATGCCATAACCAACCTTTGGAGGATTTAGCAATTAAGCAAGTTCTAGGTTGAGCCTTTTTAGTGAAATCAACAATGTAAAGATCACCTCTGCGTATACCGGTAAATACTACTTTATGATTATCTCTACGAAACACTTGGCAATCTACTTTAGTGAATAGAACATTGAAACCGAAATCAGCAAGTCTAGATACTGAAAGTAAATTGTAGCCAAGAGATTCAACGAGCATGACATTTTGTATGGAGCTATCATGTGAGATGGCCACCTTACCGAGGCCAACCACCTTACCCTTTGAGTTATCACCAAGGGTGACATATTTTGGAGGCTCGTCGTTTTCAACAAGCTCACGAAACATATCTTTATCTCCGGTCATATGATCAGTACATCCACTATCAAGGATCCATTCCTTTCCTCCAGCCATGTAACCTCGAAGATTTTCCATAAGGCCGAAGTGTCTCATTGCATCATTAAGATCATAGTCACTGTCATCATCATCCTCATCAGAGTTTCCATGTTCAACATCATCTTGTGATTGATCAATTCCTAGAGAGGGTAATTCATTAGACAAATGATCATTTCTATAGTTATATTTATGAATTCTAATAGCTCTGGAAATGATATTGCTAATGATTCCAACATCTCCTTTGGCACTCGTAAGATTAGTGAGCTCAAATAAGTAGTCACCAAATTTGGGATCATTGGAATTCATCTTAATCAAAGCAATGGATTTATGGAGAATTTCATCTAGATCTTTCAAGGAATAATTTGGAAAGAGTTCCTCAAGAAATTTCCATATGGTGTAGGCACACTTAAGAGTAGGCAAACATCCAATCAAGTTCTAGGCAAGCCTCTAGTGATAAGATTAACAGTTCTAAGATTGTGAATCATGTCAATTGACTCATCAAGGGTAGGATGCATGAGATCAACATGAGGTGCACAAGGGCTAGCAATATACTTGCTCAAATGATATTCATTGAAAATCTCAAGCATTTCATTTTTCCACTCATGAAAATATTCTCCATCAAGAATAGGCACTCTACGTCCAAGACTCCCCAAAGTAGACTCATCCATCTTCCTCAAATGGTGTTTAAACCAAGGCAATGGAGACCAAAGCTCTATTAGCAATTGAAAGGATCGAGAAGAGGTGTCTAGAGGGGGGGGGGGTGATTAGACACTAAGTGCTAAAAGTTACAATTTTTAATTTTCTTAAGTTGAAGTGGAGTTTAGGCACAAGTTTAACAAACACAATACATATCAAGCAAGCATGCAAAGAGTATATGAGCAGTGGAAATTAAAGCATGCAACTTGCAAGAATATAAAGAGATGAGATTGGAAGATTCAAACACAATTGGAGAAACATATGTTTTTGTCGTGGTTCCAATAGGTGGTGCTATCGTACATCCACCTTGATGGAGACTTCAACCCGCAAAGGGTAACGGTTGCGCGAGTCCATGGAGGGCTCCACCCACGAAGGGTACATGAAGAAGCAACCTTGTCTATCCCACCATGGCCATCGCCCATGAAGGACTTGCCTCACTAGCGGTAGATCTTCACGAAGTAGGCGATCTCCTTGCCCTTACAAACTCCTTGGTTCAACTCCAGAATTTTGTCGGAGGCTCCCAAGTGACACCTAGCCAATCTAGGGACACCACTCTCCAAGAAGTAACAAAAGGTGTGTTGATGATGAACTCCTTGCTCTTGTGCTTCAAATGATAGTCTCCCCAACACTCAACTCTCTCTCACAGGATTTGGATTTGGTGGAAAGAAGATTTGAGTGGAAAGCAACTTGGGGAAGGCTAGAGATCAAGATTCATATGGTAGGAATGGAATATATTGGTCTCAACACAAGTGTAGGTGGTTCTCTCTCAAAAAAGTGAGTTGGAAGTCTAGGTTCGTTCTGATGGCTCTCTCCATGAATGAAGAGGTGGTTGTCGGTGTTAAAACCAGCGGATCTCGGGTAGGGGGTCCCGAACTTTGTGTCTAAGGCGGATGGTAACATGAGGCAGGGGACACGATGTTTTACCCAGGTTCGGGCCCTCTTGATGGAGGTAAAACCCTACGTCCTGCTTGATTTATTCTTGATGATATGAGTATTACAAGAGTTGATCTACCACGAGATTGGAGAGGCTAAACCCTAGAAGCTAGCCTATGGTATGCTTGTTGTTGTCCTACAGACTAAAACCCTCCGGTTTATATAGACACCGGAGAGGGTTAGTGTCGGTGTCAAAACCGGCGGATCTCGGGTAGGGGGTCCCGAACTGTGCGTCTAGGCCGGATGGTAACAGGAGGCAGGGGACACGATGTTTTACCCAGGTTCGGGCCCTCTTGATGGAGGTAAAACCCTACGTCCTGCTTGATTTATATTGATGATATGGGTAGTACAAGAGTAGATCTACCACGAGATCAGAGAGGCTAAACCCTAGAAGCTAGTCTATGGTATGATTGTATGTTGTGATTGTTGTCCTACGGACTAAAACCCTTCGGTTTATATAGACACCGGAGAGGGTTAGGGTTACACAAGGTCGGTTACAAAGGAGGAGATCCATATCCGTACTGCCTAGCTTGCCTTCCACGCCAAGTAGAGTCCCATCCGGACACGAGACAAAGTCTTCAATCTTGTATCTTCATAGTCTAACAGTCCGGCCAATGGAGATAGTCCGGCTGTCCGGAGACCCCCTAATCCAGGACTCCCTCAGTAGCCCCTGAACCAGGCTTCAATGACGATGAGTCCGGCGCGCAGTATTGTCTTCGGCATTGCAAGGCGGGTTCCTTCTCCAAATACATCACAGAAGAATTTGAATACGAGGATAGTGTCTGACCCTGCAAAATAAGTTCCACCTTCCACCGCAGAGAGAATAATATTTTCGCAGCTCTAATTTGCTAGCTTGTTTTGGCAGCAGGACGTTATGTCATGGCCTGGTGATTATTCGAACCGTTTCTTTTAACCAGCTCCACACATAACGCGAGGCGGTTTCTTGACACGTCTTGTCGAAGTGGAGATCATGTTCCCCCAATTATGGGATTCTCATTAATGCAGTCGTGGGTAACCCAACCGTGTCTAGGACTCCTAGATTATAGGCAAGTCCTAAACGGCTACACAGAGGACGCTTGATATTCACCCTCTTTATAAAGGGACAAAGTTTTCGCTTTTTCCCTCTCGTGCTCAATTGAACCCTTCCCCCGCCTCGAGTTCTAACACCCAAAGCCCAGGTTAGGTGCTCCGGATCTTCAATCATGTCCGGATCCAGCCTTCACGGCTGATGGATGCCGTCCTCCATTACGGAAGAGGACATTAAGAAGTTGAGGGAGGCCAGATACCTGACCGCCGAGGTTTCGCATCGGCTGCTTGCTCGAGGGCATATCGCCCCTACTCCCGAACCCAATGAGAACGTCGTGTTTGTCTCCCACTTCCTCCAAGGTCTAGGCCTCACTCTGGATCCTTTCGTCAGGGGTTTGATGTTCTATTACGGGCTAGATTTCCATGATCTAGCTCCGAACTCCTTTCTCTACATCTCGACATTTATTGTCGTGTGTGAGGCCTTCCTCCGCGTTACCCCTCACTTCATCCTGTGGCTCAAGACCTTTGAAGTAAAGTCGAAGATGATCGAGGGGCTACATGCAGCGTGTGAAGGTGCATCAATAAGCAAGATGGCAGGAGCTCCATGTCCGAAAGGTTCCTTTCCAGAGGTGTCCAAATTATGGCAACGGGAGTGGTTTTACGTCACGGCTCCCAGAAGTGCCAAGTGGGCGGCTGCCCCTGCTTTCCGCTCGCCCCCCACCACAACTGATGTCATGGATTAGCAGAGGTCTGAGCTGGGGTCTAGCCAAGGACGTGCCTATACTCCAAAGCCGCATCCAAGATCTCTTCGAGGAGATTTTAATTTGGCTATGGTAATACAAGTTATGCTGGTTCATCAAGTCCAGCCTTGCAGATGCCGGCCCCTTCGCTTGTGGGAGTTCAACCCAGAGGGACTGCTGCCATTCAAAGTTTCCTCGGCCTGACGCACGAGGAGATGTACAAGTCATTCTTCGGACCTCAAGTAGAGTGTCCGGATATTACCGAGGACATGGGCCTGAGCAGTAACCATGCCGCCGAACAAGTAAGAAATCCTCTGGCCGAACACACTGTCTTTTATTCATCACCAAGTTATTTCTGAGAGTTCGCTTTTTGACCAGGACTGGCTAACAAAGGAGAAGATGATTCGGTGTTTGGTCCCCCTCCCTGAGGGTTTGGAAAATCTAGTATTGGAAAAGATGCTCGAGGTCACACCTTGCCCGGAGCCCTCGAAGGAAGATACCGGGGGGGGGGGGATAATACGGGCGGACGCGGGCCCCCATCGCTGCCTGTTCCAACCGAGGGAATGAGCGTCTCCACGAAGGAGGACAACCGGGGGAGGAAAAGGACTGCTTCCAAGGATCCGGAAGCCGAAGCCTCCAAAAGGGAGAAGAATTCTCCCACAGAGGGTCCTGCCTCGGGGGGTGCTTTTGCCGCACAAAGTCCGCGGGGGGATCAACCCTCCAATGAGTCGTAAGTGATCCAAAATACTTCAATAGTAAAGGTATGCTATCTTTTTTCTGAGAAAATAACCACCGCATATATCTTGCAGTTCGGGCCTTAGCCCCTCTCAGATGAGCTCGCCTTCGGGGGATCTTCTTCCAAAGATGATGGAGAGCGAAATGCCTCCCCCGGACTCCTCCGCTCAAGAAGCGGGCGACCCCGAAGTGTCGTCACGGAGGGCCTCTCCAGATCCGGCGAGGCCAGAAGATAATCCCATAGACCCCCGAAGTCCCCAGCATCCAGCTCCCGAAGAGAGCATACAAAAGAGTCCGGCACCGTCTGGTGTGCGGTCGGATGTTCTGAGGGAGTTGGTGGGGCGAGCGGCCATCTCAGAAGAACACCGTATGCTGATGGGTACGGTGATGGAGAGAATCTCGTCCACTGAAAGCGGATTACATGAAGCCTTTATGAGTCTACTGAAAGGCTTTGAGGTACGTGAGATAATATGTGATAGTACTGCACATGTTAGGTGTGCCCTGTGTAGATAGTAGCCCCTGAGACTCTGGTTGTCGTCGAGAACGGCGGCGAACACAGGATCATATTCCCAGGTAATAACCAGACTGCCCCAATGTGCAGGTGGTGGAAGCTCCGATGGCTAGCCGGACTAGTGAGTTTTCAAAATTAAAACTACAACTGGATGTGGCAGACGCCGACATCGAGCTTGTTAACAAGAGGCTTGACGAGGCACAGGGTAAGTGTTATTATCTGGTGAACGCCACATAGTAAGAGCAGCATGATGCCAGTATCTTTAATATGTTTTGACTGCAGATGGAGCTGCCATCGTGGAAACCTTGCAGGCAGAACTTGCCCGAGCCAAGGAACAAGCGAGGATTAATAATGCGGCTGCTTTGAAGGCGGCCGAAGAGTTGAAAGCCGAGAAGGCCGCACATTGCGAGAGCCAAGAGAAGATGGCCAAGATGGCCGTAGAATTAAAAGACGCTGCCGACCGTTGCCGGGTCCTTGAAAAAGAAAACCGAGCGAAGGCAACGGACCTTGAGAAGGCCACGGCGGCGGACAAAGACACCTGTTCTGCTATGAGAGCGAAGAAGGAGGAGCTGCGGGAAGCCGGGGATATTGCGGCTGGGAAACCCTTCATGTTACGGAAGAAGTTCGGAGATCCATGGTATGCCCCTCTGGATCGGCTGTGGAGTTCGGCAGATGCGTATATGGATTTGGCGGCGAGCACTGCCGATGCGGCCAAGTACTTCCAAGGTCAGACAGATCATGAAGTGGACAAGCTGTTTTGGTCGCAATTCCACGTTCCAGAGCGTCCGCTTTCATTGACTGACCAGCTAGCCGAATGGGCCGAACTGAATAGGTTGTCTGGACTCGCCATGAGGTCTGTTGTGGATCAGCTATGGCCGGAAAAGCCAAAGCCGAACAACTAGTTTAGCTTAGTGCAGCAGTTCCTTGGTGCGGTGCCGCGTATTAATGCGATGAAGAGGTCGGCGTGCATAGAAGGCTCGCGGATGGCCCTTGCCCGTGTTAAAGCATACTGGGCGGAGATGGACGCTACCACTGTTGCGGCGCAGGGTTCGATCATAGGCCGAGTGGCTGCCGAGCATTATTTCGAGGAGGTTCTCGAGGGTGCTAGTTTGATAGAGGCCCAGTGCTCGAAGAATATTATGTTTGAGTGATATGTATTCTCATTGTAAACACAATGCTTTTATGAAGTTTTTATAAGGCTATGTTTATACTTGTCCCTGAAAGTAGTATGATGCCTCCTGTGCGGCTGTTTATGTATACATGTGTATAACCTAAAAAATTGCAGCCATCGGCTTCAACCCTCACGCATATAATGCGGAGGTGCTCACAAAAAACACGTGTTCACACTTAACCCAACGTCTTGGTCATATTAAGGAGGTGATAGCACAGCGAGCGAGGCAACCGGACTATAATGCTTTAACACTTTCACTTAGCCATAGGAGTTTGACAGTGGGGCTACTAGATAGCCCCTGGTGGCTCCGCACTCTCCCGATCGCGGGGTGCGTACATGCCTGGCCGGAAAACGACCCTTCGTTAACGCGGAGGAATTCTAACATTCTGATAGGTCATCGAGTGGTTGATCAGTCTCACGCTATATCATGACAGTCAGTTTTCGGCTTTCTCTACTGAGGTGCTCGTTCGGATGAACCTGGGCACAATCGCAGTAGTTCTCCTGGTGCTTCCTTAGCCGGTAAAGCGGAACGTAAGGCACCAAAACACAGGAGCCGGGAAAACCCAACATTTGACCAAAGACAATGATTCGGAGCTGATGCATATAAGGCCAAACTCGCGACGCCGAACACTCCCTAAGGTATTCGATCTTTACGGTATAAACCGGGCCTAAATAGTGCCATTTGTAAGAAGCCCCTTGTGTCTAGGTACGTGCATTATTCTGATGTGGCCACATGCCAAGATGTCAGCATCCTTCTCAATTGTGCTGAGAATTCGGTGGATATGTATCAACAAGAGACAGTAAAGAAGGTTTACGCAGGGTCTTAATCTAAAAAGAATCCTTGGAGCGGGTCCCTACTACACGTCTGCGCCTGTGTCTCCGTTGTGCCGTATCCTGGATGGGTGTAGCACGATGATCATCTGTAAAAGAGAGGAACTTAGGTGAAAAAGTTGTCGTGCAAGAAGATAGTTTTTAAAGAAACCATGTATAATTCAAGATGAGTAAAAATTGCCACTTGTCTACGCGCGTTGAGCCCCTTGTATTTGTAATAGGGGTGTGACCATTGATCCGGTATGAATTACATATAGCTGCGCCGGACTCGTCTAACCGTGTCCGAGGTCTTGACGACCTGTTAAATGCTTTAGTTGGTGAGGCCGTTTTTAGTGTGCGGCTGCCAAGGCAGCCGCGCTCTCTTCGGCGCGCAAAGATTGCTTAATACTTCTGTTCACTGTAATGATGCCATGTGGGCCGGGCATCTTGAGTGTGAGGGAAGCGTAGTGCGGTATTGCATTAAAGCGAACGAAAGCTTCGCGTCCGAGTAGTGCTCGATAGCCACTTTGGAACGGAGCAATGTGGAAGGTTAAAATGTTCGCTATGGAAGTTATCGGGGAAGCCGAATATAACCTTTAGTAGCAGGGAGCCCGTGGAATGAGCCCCTGGGCCTGGTATTACTCCTTTAAAGGTAGTATTGCTTTGGCAACTTTTTGTTGGGTCTATCCCCATTTCGCGGATTGTGTCTTGGTATATCAGGTTTAGACTGTTGCCACTGTCCATTAGGACTCGTGTGAAGTGGTATTCGTCAATTATTGGGTCTAATACCAGGGCAGCCCATCCTGCATGCCAGATACTTGCTGAGTAATCATGATGGTCGAAAGTGATCGGTTGAGACGACCAGTGGCAGGACTCCTCGGTGATAGGCCCTTGGGCATATTTTTCTGGGAGTGCCGTTTTGTTTCTTCCCTTGATCACGTGTAACACGTTTACTGTTTTGACTTCTGGTGGAAATTTCTTTTGTTCCCCAGTGTCTTGCTTGAGAGGCGCATCCTCGTCTTCGCTTGGTGTATCCCCCCCTTGTGTACGGCGTTGAGCTTGCCGGACTGCTTGAAGACCCAACATTCTCTGTGGGTATGATTAGCGGGTTTACCAGGGGTGCTATGGATCTGACATATTTGGTCCAGAATTTTGTTTAGGCTGGACAGTTCGTCTCTGGCGCCTTTAGAGGGCGGCTTTTGCTGACCTGGCCGAGAGCTTTTGAATCCGGCGTTTACTGTCGTGCTCTTCGTGCTGTATTCTTTATTCCGGCGTTTGTTATTGCTGTTGCGCCGTGATTTCACGTTTCCATCTCTAACTTCAGGTGTACTGGGGTCGCTGGTGCTGCATCTGGCTAGCCAGCTGTCCTCACCCATGCAAAAGTGGGTCATGAGGCTTGTTAATGCTGCCATTGTTCTCGGCTTTTCTTGGCTGAGGTGTCTGGCAAGCCATTCGTCACGGACGCTATGCTTAAAAGCTGCCAAGGCTTCGGTGTCCGGATAGTCGACAATTTGGTTCTTTTTAGTAAGAAACCTGTTCCAAAGTTTTCGGGCTGACTCTCTGGGCTGTTGAGTTATATGACTCAAATCGTCCGCGTTCAGTGGTCGGACATAAGTCCCTTGAAAATTTGCCCGAAAAGCATCTTCGAGCTCTTCCTAGCTTCCAATGGAGTTTTCGGGGAGGCTTTTGAGCCAGTGACAAGCTGGCCCTTTAAGCTTGGGGGGTAAGTACTTGATGTCGTGGAGATCATCTCCGCGAGCCATATGGATATGGAGGATATAGTCCTCGATCCAGACCCCAGGGTCTGTTGTTCCGTCGTATGCCTCTATGTTTACGGGTTTGAATCCCTCTGGAAATTCATGGTCCAGCACCTCGTCGGTGAAACATAGGGGTGTGCGGCACCCCTGTATCTGGGTGTACCGCGTTGTTCGGATGTTTGTTGTGTTACATTGTATGCTGGGGCGCGCTTGCGTGGTCCATAGATGGATCTAGTTGCGCCGTCCTTTTGGTGCGAGCCCTTGCGTGGATCGCGCATTGTCTTGTGAGTGCCATTGTTTGCCGCTCTATGTTGGCTGTGAGGTCGTCTATCCAGCCAGGTGGCTGTTTTGATTTTTGGTTGTGGGGGGGGGGGGTCTAAGGCTTCCTCATCGAATTCAGGTAGCGACTTCCGCTTTGGGTAGCTCTTGGTGGGGCGATTGTCACCGTACTTCGCTGCTGTGTTGAGTACTTTAATCCATCTGATTTGGAGTGTGTCCTGCGCAGCCTTGAGCCTTTGCTTCTGCTTTTTCAGACTCCTCGCGGTGGCAACAAGCCTTTGACGGGCATTCTGCTGCTCCAGGTGCCTGTCCGGCGTTATGTCGTTTGGACTATTATCTTTGACAGAATTGGTTTTTTCGGTTTGATTCTCCGTATTGCCGTGGTCCGGCAGTGGTTCGCCCTGCTCCAATGCCGGGTCTGTATGATCATTATTTCCGCCGAGGCGGGATTTGGGGCGGCGCTTGCGCTGCCGCTTTGACTGCTTCTCGAGGGAACAAGCCTTCGGTGCGTCCTTCCGTTCCTCGTCATCGTCTTCTTTTGGTGTGTCCACCATGTATATGTCATATGATGAAGTGGACGTCCAGCGCCCTGTGGGCGGTGGTTCTTCTTCGCCTCCCGCATCGTCATCCATACCGTCGATGTCTTCGAAGTCGAAGTCGAGCATGTCGGTTGAGTCATCAACAGTGGCTACTATGTGAGTGGTGGGTGGGCGGCGAATTTCTTCGTCGTCCGCATCCCAATCCTATTGGCCATAATCCGGCCAGGGCTCTCCTGACAAAGAGAGAGACCTTAGTGAATTCAGAATGTCACCGAAGGTCGAGTGCTGAAAGATATCCGCGATGGTGAATTCCATGATCGGCGCCCAATCGGATTCGATTGGCAGGGGCGCGGGCGGTTCGGAGTCAGAAAAAGAGTCCGACACCTTGGAGTCACGAGCTGCGTGGAGGATTATGCTGGTGTTTGGCTTGATCGCCGTTGAGACTGTAGCCCCTGAGGTGGTGTCTAACCACCCGTCCTCGATTGGCGCAGTTGGCTCTGAGCTAAGGGTCGGAGCTGATGCGGGCACGACCTCTGGGGTACTGTTCGGCGGAAGAGCTAGGTCATACCCATCGCGACAGTGTGGCAAGCCCGGCTATGGCTCGAATCCGTCGAAGGTCAAGTCTCTGCGGATGTCGGCCGTGTACTTCAAACTTCCAAGTCCGACCTGACGGCCAGGGGCGTAGCTTTCAATCTGCTCCAGTTGGCCAAGCGAATTAGCCTGCAGTGCAAAGCCGCCGAATACAAAGATCTGTCCGGGGAGAAAAGTCTCACCCTGGACCGCATCGCTATCGATGATAGTAGGAGCCATCAAGCCTAACAGCGACGACACAGAGGAACTCTCAATGGAAGCACCAATGTCGGTGTCAAAACCGGCGGATCTCAGGTAGGGGGTCCCGAACTGTGCTTCTAGGCCGGATGGTAACATGAGGCAGGGGACACGATGTTTTACCCAGGTTCGGGCCCTCTTGATGGAGGTAAAACCCTACGTCCTGCTTGATTACTATTGATGATATGGGTAGTACAAGAGTAGATCTACCACGAGATCAGAGAGGCTAAACCCTAGAAGCTAGCCTATGGTATGATTGTATGTTGTGATTGTTGTCCTACGGACTAAAACCCTTTGGTTTATATAGACACCGGAGAGGGTTAGGGTTACACAAGGTCGGTTACAAAGGAGGAGATATCCATATCCATACTGCCTAGCTTGCCTTCCACGCCAAGTAGAGTCCCATCCAGACACGAGACGAAGTCTTCAATCTTGTATCTTCATAGTCTAACAGTCCGACCAATGGAGATAGTCCGGCTGTCCGGAGACCCCCTAATCCAGGACTCCCTCAGTTAGGGTTACACAAGGTCGGTTACAAAGGAGGAGATATCCATATCCATATTGCCTAGCTTGCCTTCCACGCCAAGTAGAGTCCTATCCGGACACAGGATGAAGTCTTCAATCTTGTATCTTCATAGTCCAAAAGTCCGGCCAAAGGATATAGTCCGGCTGTCCGGAGACCCCCTAATCCAGGACTCCCTCAGTAGCCCCTGAACCAGGCTTCAATGACGATGAGTCCGGCGCACAGTGTTGTCTTCGGCATTGCAAGGCGGGTTCTTCCTCCGAATACACCACGGAAGAATTTGAATACAAGGATAGTGTCCGACCCTGCAAAATAAGTTCCACATACCACCATAGAGAGAATAATATTTCCACAAATCTAATCTGCTGACTTGTTTTGGCAACATGACATTAAGCCGTGGCCTGGTGATTATTCAAACCGTTTCCTTTAACTAGCCCCGCACATAACGCGAGGCAGTTTTTGACACGTCTTGTCGAAGCAGAGATCGTGTCCCCCTTATTACGGGATTCTCATCAATACGGGCATGGGTAACCCAACCGCGCCATCGATTACGGCGCTTGGGGGATAAGCGAGTTTTACCAGGCTTGTGGGGACGCATAGTTTCGTCCGCCCATATAAAGGGACAAGGATTCACCTTTTCATCCATGCCTTCTTCCTCCTTTGCTCATCCATTTTCGCACACTCGAGCTCCAGCTCCCAAGTCCGCATTTCCCACCTCAACCTTCTCCAACCATGTCCGGAGCGGGAGGCAGGTGGATGGTCTCCTCCGTCATGGAGGGACACATCAAGAAGCTGAGGGGAGCCGGATACCTGCCTGACGACATCGCGCACCGGCTCCCAGATGAGGGGCAGCTCATCCCCACCCCCATGCCCCACGAGAGGGTAGTGTTCCATACCCATTTCCTCTGCAGACTGGGATTCCCTCTCCACCCATTCGTCTGGGGCTCATGTTCTACTACGGCTTGGATTTCCATGATCTGGCCCCGAACTTCATCCTCAACATCTCGGCGTTTATCATCGTGTGCGAGGCCTTCCTCCGCATCAAGCCCCACTTCGGCTTATGGCTGAAGACCTTCAATGTCAAGCCGAAGGTAGTGAGCGGCCGCCATGCGGAGTGTGGAGGCGCCATGGTGGGCAAGATGCCCAACGTCACATGGCTCAAGGGCTCCTTTGTGGAGACCATAAAGGGGTGGCAATCGGGGTGGTTCTACATCACCAAGCCGTGTGACCCTGCATGGGCAGCGACCCCCGAGTTCCGATCTGGCATCCCCACGAGGCTCACCTCCTGGCAAGAGAAGGGACTGTCCTGGGGTAGTTCGGGAGAGCTAACCAGACTCCAAACATGTATCCAAAACATGGTGAGTAATAAGGTCAAACTCGTCAATGTAGTCCAGGTCATGCTCATCCGCTGGATCCTCCCGTGTCAACAACGGGCTTTCAACTTGTGGGAGTTCGACCCGGCCCAGCACCAAACTCTGAATAGGCTCTTCGACACAACACACGAGGATGCCTAGAAGGTGCTATTCAAGGGCGCCGAGGTTCCCCCTCCCACTACCGAGGATCGCGGATTCTGCGCGAAGCGCCAAGCCAGCGCGGTAAGCAGTTTTACCTCTTACAGGATACTTGTTTTTCATAGTTTGACTCTATGCGGGATCTAAGCTCCCGTACCTTTGACATGACTGGCAGGAGATGGCCGGATAGATCGATTGTCCGGCTCCTTTGGCCAAAGGCCCAGCAGACGCTCTCCTGACGGAGATGCTGACTCCGGCTCCTTACAAGGTGCCGGAGAAGACCAAGAAGGCCAAGGGAACCTGAAAGAGTTCCCGGCGCCAGGTGATATCGGGCTCATCATCCCAGGACTCCTCGGCGCACTCCTCCCATGAAGACGAGGAGGAAGATGAAGACGCTCCCCCTCCAATTGGGGGAGACAAGAAAAGGAAGGCCGCCCCAACTGGGGGGGGGGGGGGCGAAGGGTCCAAGAAGGGAAGGACTCTCCTTCCGGACAGTTCCACCACCACCGCCGAGGGCGAAGACGAGTGGCTGCCTAGGGCTAAGCCCCTGGCGAAGTCGTAAGTATTCGGATACCAGAGTAACTCATAGCATTCCTTTGTCGCACTGCTTCTCCTAACGCCGAATCATGATTATGCAGACCGTCCCGAGCCCGTATTGACGTATCCTTGTCGGACGACTCCCTGGACTCGTTGGATATGGATAGCGACCCACTTCCGACCGCCACCTCCCCTTGCCCTACGGACAATGCCGAGGTGTTGTCTCAAGAGGCACCGGGTCGAGGGGAGACAGTCCCGGAGGCGCCTCAAGGCGACCTTCCAGACTCCGGGAGCAGAGGGAACAAGGCCCCCGAGGGCTCCGAGTTCGGCCCTCAGCCGAACACCGCGCCGGAACCTCTAGTGGTTCCGGACTCGGGCAGGCGGCCTCCTTCCAAGAGGGGCAAGACGCCTGTGCCGGTGACCTCTGTCCATCCAGAGGCACCGGACAATCTGCTGGGAGCGCTTCGCAGCGCTTCCATCGACGAGGAGCACCGCACTATTATGAGTGCGGTGGTCCAGAAGGTTCCGTCCGCCAAGAGCGGACTGACTGAAGCCTGTGCCAGCCTTCTAACAGGCTTTGAGGTAAGTTTTTGAAATATGGGAAAAATATTACCGCATAGACAGTAGCCCCTGATGCTCTGTTCGGTGTTCACAAAGAAAAGCCGAACAGAGGATCAAACAATATCACAGGAGTCTAATATAAGTATGTCTATATGCGTATGCAGGCTTCGCTGCTGGCCTCTGCCACACTGACTGCGGAGGTCGCCGCACTGAAGCAGGACCTTAAAGGGTCCAAGGACGAGCTTGGCCTTGCCAAGAGGCAGCTCGAGGAGAACAAAGGTAAGTAGTACCTAGTCTATGGATATGTATAAAAAGAAAGTGATTGCAAAATGACAGGATTATCGTAAATTTGCGAGGGGCCATGACCGAGGTGGCGACCCTAAAGCAAGCGCTATCCGAGGCCAAAAACAAAGCGGCCAAGGAGCGCACCGAGCAGGAGAGGCATGAGGCACGGGTGGGCGAGGTGCAGCAAGAGCTCCAGGCTCTCGTGTCGAAGCATGAGGCGTTGGAGCGCGACTCAAAGACGCGAGAGTCCGAGCTTGCCGCGACCCTCGAAAGCGCGAAAAATGCCAAGGCTGAAGCCCAAAGAGCCCTCCAGGAGATTGAGGAGATGAAGAAAATAGCGGCGGGTAAGGAATTCCTTATGCAGAGCAAGCATCTGAAAGTAAATTACTTGTTACTTACCCAAATCCGGAGCTCTCCAGGAGCATTCAAAGATTTGCCCCGCAGCGTGTCGGATGCCGCAACGTTTTACCAGGCCGAGGAGGGAAGCTCAACGGAGAAGTTGTTTTGGGCCCAATATACTGGGACCAAACACCCAGTGCCTATGAGCGACCAGCTAAAGCAACTGGTCAAGCTACACAAGGTGACCGAACAGGCCATGAAGGGCTTTATAGTCCGGCTGTGGCCTGGCGATGCCCTTCCGAATAGCTACTTCGGCCTGGTGAGGCGGCTTGTGGATGCCTGCCCACGGCTGGAAGTCGTCAAGCGGTCCGTCTGCATCAAAGGTGCACGCCGGGCTTTCGCCCGTGTGAAGGTGCAATGGGCCAAGCTAGACGTCGTGAAGCTGATCAAGGAAGGGCCGCCGGAGGGCAAGGAGCATCGCCACCCCGAGATGTACTATGAGGGTGTCCTGAAGGGTGCTCGTCTCGTAGCGGACGAGTGTACGAAAGATATAATATTCGAGTAAACTTGCTCGTGTAATCCTGTAGTTATGAAAACTTGTTCATATGCGCTATGCAATGCTTGTTTGAATTTAAAATATTACCTTCTATTTGGTTGTTTATCAAATTTGAGAGATGGCTAGTCGTTGGCTTCTGCCCCCATGCCACGAGTGCTGGGGTGTTCGGGATAAACCTGAGCAATCTTGTTTCCATTGTTGGGTCCTTTGAGGGAGGTGCTCAGCACAACGAACAAGGCAATCAGACTATAATGCGTTATCACTCTCACTTAGCCATAGAATTCTATAATTTTAAATTTTGGCGAAGCCCCTAGTATTCGGAAGGCCGAATTCGGGGCGCGATACATGCCTTAAGCCGGACAGGGCCGACTCCTCGCTCTAAGCGGCATAAGTCTTTAGGGACTCGAAAACCTCTCGAACAGCGACCAGTCTCTCGCCTTATCATGATAGTCAGTTTTAGCTTTCTCTACTGAGGTGCTTAGTCCAGCTGAATCGGGGCACAATCGCAGCAGTTCTCCTAGTGCTACCTTAGCCGATATAGCGGAACGTAAGGTACCAAAACATGGGAGCCGGGCAAACCCAACTATTGACCAAAGACATGATTCGGAGCTGATGCATATAATGCTATAA
This sequence comes from Triticum monococcum, assembly GCA_034509565.1. Classification (NCBI taxonomy): domain Eukaryota; kingdom Viridiplantae; phylum Streptophyta; class Magnoliopsida; order Poales; family Poaceae; genus Triticum; species Triticum monococcum. Next base: position 722,563,441 of record CM067842.1, read on the forward strand.
GTTCGGGATGCCGCACTTGTAAAAGTGTTCGGACTTCTCACACCATATTGTGGGGTACTTGAGCCCCTGGTGTATTGGCCGTACCAAAGTGTACGGTTGCAAGGTGTCATTAATGAACACACACACACACACACATATATATATATATAAATAAAGAAGAATGCAGTAATAGTCTTAATGCTATGCATTGTTTATTAAAAACGTGCGTTAGAGTAGAATGATACGGGTAGTGTGATAAGCAAAAAGTAGGACTATGTCCCCTCCAAGGGCAAGCTGAGGAATAATATTAAAGCAAGTATTTCACTCGTTATCGTAATCCACCTGGGAGTTCCATGGTGTGATGTAGCTTTCTACCTCCTTGGTTGCTGCATCATGTGTTCGACAATCATGCTGCCGGACAGGGTTTCCAGAGATTAATGTCCTGAAAGAGAGAAAAATAACAAAGCAGGAAGCCCCTAGTGCGGTTTAAGCCGTGTCTTGGGGCGTGCCGTAGTCGTGCCCCCTTCCCGCCTGTGCCCATGGTATTTTTAATGTGTAATTATGTACGCGTGGCACGGGTTTTGCCGTTTGGCTTGGGCCGGGGTGGGGGCCGCATTGCTATGCGAGCTCGGAACGTGCCAGGCGGTCCTGTTGTCGATTACTCCGGGCGCGCTTGAAGGTGTTCGGGTCCTTAAACGCCGAACTAGTGGATTGCCTTAAGAGGCTGCTTTGCGCTTCCGCTGCAAGGGCCGCAGTGTGCTCCCCCGTTCGGAGAGAGCGCTCTGTGTTCCCATTAACTGTAATGACCCCCTGAGGTCCTGACATCTTGAGCTTGAGGTATGCATAATGCGGTACCGCATTGAATCTCGCAAATGCGGTTCGCCCGAGCAGTGCATGATAACCACTACGGAACGGGACTATATCGAAGATTAACTCTTCGCTTCGGAAGTTATCCGGGGATCCGAAGACCACTTCCAGTGTGACTGAGCCTGTGCAATGGGCCTCTGCACCTGGTATGATGCCTTTAAAGGTCGTTTTTGTGGGTTTGATCCTTGAGGGGTCTATACCCATTTTGCGCACCGTGTCCTGGTAAAGCAGGTTCAGGCTGCTGCCGCCATCCATAAGGACTCGAGTGAGGTGAAATCCGTTAATAATTGGGTCTAAGACCAGTGCGGCGAATCCGCCATGACGGATACTAGTGGGGTGGTCCCTGCGATCGAAGGTGATCGGACAGGAGGACCATGGGTTGAACTTTGGGGCGACTGGCTCCAACGCATATACGTCCCTGAGCGCATGCTTCCGCTCCCTCTTGGGGATGTGGGTTGCGTATATCATGTTCACCGTCCGCACTTGTGGGGGGAACCTGTTCTGTTCTCCGGTATTCGGCTGCCGGGGCTCCTCCTCGTCATTGCTATGTGGCCCCTTATCTTTGTTTTCGGCAATTAACTTGCTGGCCTGCTTGAACACCCAACAATCCCTATTGGTGTGGTTGGCTAGCTTGTCGGGGGTGCTGTGTATTTGACATGAGTGATCAAGTATACGGTCCAAACTGGACAGGCCCGAAGTGCTTCTTTTAAATGGCTTTTTTTGCTGACCGGGTTTAGAGCCTTTGAATCCGGCATTGACTGCCGTATCCTCGGTATTGTCACTGTTAATGCGGCGCTTATGTTTGTTGCGACGTGACCTGCTACTGCCGTCCTTGGTATCTGAAGTACCATGGTTCTTTGATATGTTATTATTGCGAGCCAACTAGCTGTCTTCTCCCGCACAAAAGTGGGTCATGAGTGTCGTGAGGGCTGCCATAGATTTCGGCTTTTCCTGACAAGGTGCCGGGCTAGCCACTCATTGCGGATGTTATGCTTGAAAGCTCCTAGAGCCTCTGCATCCGGACAGTTGACGATTTGATTTTTCTTTGTTAGGAACCGTGTCCAGAATTGCCTAGCCGATTCCTCTAGCAGCTAAATTATGTGGCTCAAGTCATAGGCGTCTGGTGGTCGCACATAAGTGCCCTGAAAGTTGTCAAGGAATGCGGCTTCCAGATCTTCCCAACAACCAATGGACTCTGCTAGCAAGCTGTTGAGCCAATGCCGAGCTGGTCCTTTAAGTTTGAGTGGGAGGTATTTGATTGCGTGTAGGTCATCACCGCGGGCCATGTGGATGTGCAGGAGGAAATCCCCGATCCATACCGCAGGATCTGTCGTGCCTTCGTATGATTCTATGTTTACGGGTTTGAAACCCTCTGGGATTTGATGATCCATTACTTCATCTGTGAAGCATAAGGGGTGTGCGGCACCTCTGTACTGGGCTATATCGCGATGCAGCTCCAATGTTGCCCGCTGTGTTCGGCCTGGCCGGATTTACTTTTACTGTATCCGGCGTGACGTTTATCATCTCACATAGTGCCGCGCCCTCGTGATCCATAGATCGATCTTGCATGTTTTGCTTTGTCCTCCAATACTTCTCGCAGGTCTGGCGTATTTCCCCATGCCTTTTTATTTGAATGGCGTCGGGATGCAGGCTGAGCTTTTGGATGGAATGCCTCTCTATCGTGGCCACGAGGTGACCGATCAGCCGCGTCATACGCTTCTTCCTCTAGTCAGGGTAGCAACCTGCATTTTGGGTAACTCTTGGAGGGGCGTTCGAGTTTATATTCCTCGGCCGCGAGGACTTCAGTCCATTTGTCAGCTAACAGATCTTGATCAGCTTGAAGCTGCTGCTGCTTTTTCTTAAGGCTATTTGCCATGGCTATAAGCCGACGCTTGAAGCGCTCTTGTTCGACGGGATCCTCTGGCACGATGAATTCGTCATCGTCGAGGCTTGCCTCGTCTTCGGAGGGGGGCATGTAATTATCATCCTCCGCCTCTTCATCCGCCGCTCTCTCTGGAGAGCTGGCCTCTCCATCCTCCTGTCCTAGATCGTGCTGGAGGGGATTGTTGCCATCTTCGGCACTATCCAGAGTGTTAGTATCTCCTGTGCCGGTATCACCACTTTTGCTTTGGCGGGACTTAGAGCGGCGCCGCTGATGTTGGTTCTTGGGTTGCTTCTTGGAGGGGTCATCATCCACTGTCTCGTCGCCATTGCCTTCTTTGGGTGTGTCCACCATGTATATATCGTATGATGAGGTGGCTGTCCAGTGCCCTATGGGCAGTGGTTCCTCTTCGTCTCCTGCATCATCGTCCATATCGTCGATGTCTTCGGAGTCGAAGTCGAGCATGTCGGTTAAGTCGTCGACAGTGGCTACTAAGTGGGTGGTGGGTGGGCAGCGAAAATCTTCGTCACCCACATCCCAATCCTGCCGGACATAGTTTGGCCAGGATCCTCCTGACAAGGAAAGAGACCTTAATGAGTTCAGTATGTCGCCAAAGGGCGAGTGCTGAAAAATATCCACGGAGGTAAAATCCATGATCGGCGCCCAATTGGATTCGCTAGGAACAGGCGCAGGCGGTTCGGGGTCCGTGGCCGGAGAAGGATCGGGCAGTCTGACAACACGGCTCTCGTGCTTGGTAAGGTCGATGTTCGGCTCGATCGCCGCTGAGGGTAAGGCCTCCATGGCGGGGTCCATCCACCCGTCCATGGACGACGCAACTGGATCCGAATTGAGGGTTGGAGCGGCTGCCAGTGCGATCTCCTGAACACTGTCTGATGGTAGAGCTAAATCGTACTCATTGTGACCGCGTGACGCACAAGGCAGAGGCTCGAATCCGTCGAAGATCAAGTCTCCGCGGATATCGGCCATGTAGTTTAAGCTTCCAAATCTGACCTGATGGCCAGGGGCGTAGCTTTCAATCTACTCTAGATGGCCAGGCGAATTGGCCCGTAGTGCAAAGCTGCCGAATACAAAAATCTGATCGGGGAGAAAAGTCTCACCCTAGACTGCATCGCTAACGATGATCGAAGGAGCCATCAAGCCTGATGATGATGAAACAGAGGAACTCTCAATGAAAGCACCAATGTCGGTGTTAAAACCGGCGGATCTCGGGTAGGGGGTCCCGAACTGTGCGTCTAAGGCGGATGGTAACAGGAGGCAGGGGACACGATGTTTTACCCAGGTTCGGGCCCTCTTGATGGAGGTAAAACCCTACGTCCTGCTTGATTTATTCTTGATGATATGAGTATAACAAGAGTTGATCTACCACGAGATCGGAGAGGCTAAACCCTAGAAGCTAGCCTATGGTATGATTGTTGTTATCCTACGGACTAAAACTCTCCGGTTTATATAGACACCGGGGAGGGTTAGGGTTACACAAGGTCGGTTACAAAGGAGGAGATATCCATATCCGTACTGCCTAGCTTGCCTTCCATGCCAAGTAGAGACCTATCCGGACATGGGACGAAGTCTTCAATCTTGTATCTTCATAGTCCAACAGTCCGGCCAAAGGATATAGTCCGGCTGTCCGGAGACCCCCTAATCCAGGACTCCCTCAGTGGTGGAGGGGTATATATAGCCTCCACACAAAATCTAACCATTACACATAACTTCCCAAACTCGGTGGGACCGAATGGTTAAACTCGGTCAGACCGAATCAGCAAAGCTATTGACCGTTAGGGTTTTCGGTGGGACCGACATGCAACTCGGTAGGACCGATATGATTAGGGTTAGGGCATAACCTAGTCTCGGTGAGACCGATTACACAAACTCGGTAGGACCAATTTTGGTAATAAGCTGACCAGAGAGTTGGTCAGGTAAACTCGGTGAGACTGATCGCTCATTTCGGTGAGACCCAAACGTTATGAAGGGAAAACAGAGAGTTTACATTGCAATCTCGATGGGACCGATCGCAAGTTTTGGTGAGACCGAAAGTATTGCAATAGGCAACAAAGAGTTTGCAATCCCATCTCGGTGAGACCGAGATCCCTATCGGTGAGACCAATTTGCCTAGGGTTTGTGGTAGTGGCTATGATATTTGAAACTCGGTGGCGCCGGATAGGAAGGATCGGTGGGGCCGAGTTTGACTTTTGGTTTAGGTCATATGTGGATGTGAGAAAGTAGTTGAGGGCTTTGGAGCATATCACTAAGCATTTGAGCAAGAGCCTCATTAAGCAACACCTCATCCCTCCTTGATAGTATTGGCTTTTCCTATAGACTCAATGTGATCTTGGATCACTAAAATAGAAAATGTAGAGTCTTGAGCTTTGAGCTTGAGCCAATCCTTTGTCCTTAGCATCTTGAAGGGGTTTCACATCCTCTAGTCCATGCCACTTCACTGTTGAACTTATCTGAAACATACTAGATAAAAATGTTAGTCCAACAAGAGATATGTTGACATTAATTACCAAAACCACCTAGGGAGCACTTGTGCTTTCAATCTCCCCCTTTTTAGTAATTGATGACAACATACATCAAAGCTTTAGATAAAGATATTAAGAGCAGTAAGTAAGGCTTTGGAAGGACATGTAAGTTGCATAGGCTCCCCCTACATGTATGCAATCATGTGAATATGGAATATAGGAGCATGTGAATGCATAAACATGACAGAGTAAGTAATGTGTTACATGTATCTTGGCTATATGCATGAAAGAAAATGATGAAAATATGAGAAATGTACCTTCATGCTCACGAGTCCTTCTTGCAAACAGTATGTACATCAGCAAGAAATTCTCATTCACATGACTGTGATGCATATACTTACCTTGTTGTCTTGAGTTGGCTTAGGATGGGATGGACCTGCGTAAACAAGGTTAGATAACACAGATACACCTACTGGCCAGAGCAAACAAGAGAAACCACAAGAGTACCAAGACTAGGATGACATGTAGAGTGAGTACTAAGTACCACATTGGATAAAGACATGTCCCCAAAGGTAAATATATGCAATAAATTCAAGGATTTCCTTCCCTTAGATATCTTGCTCCCCCTGAATCTAACATGGTATATTGGGAGAAGATAGGGAACAGAAAATCAGAGCAAAATCAGAGCTCAAAGGAAATAAACAGAGCTAATGCAATCGAGCAAATATGAACATGCCTTTCCCCTCTTGAAGACATGTAATTTCTCTCCTATTGAACACCAAGCATCTAGGGTCTCTTTCTTCCCTAGAGTATTCTCCCCCCTATATATATGATTAAGCTTTGATGTGATAATCTCTCTCCCCCCCCTTTGACATCAATTTCCAAGAAGGGTTCTTCTGGATTTTTTGTCATGATGGGTTTGGTCCTTGAGTCATAGAACAAAGAAGCAATTTGAGTAGGATGCTGGTCGAGGACAAGATTCGTTGAGTGAAGCTGGATCAAAAAGAATTCAGGAACAAGTGGCAAGATGTTTTTCCTGCAGTGAAATCGGTAGCACCGAGTTTGGTGCTTCAGTGGCACCGAAAGGGTTCGGTTGGACCGAAGTAAACAGCCTGGTGTGACCGAGTTCATCGCAGAGAAAACACTTGTCACCTCAGCTCACTAGACAAGTAAGATCTCACAAGGATTTGCAAGGAATTGGATGCAAGGAATGCAGAATAGAAAATAATAGAGAAGGAACTAAAAAGAATATAGATGAAGTTTTTTTGTTTTTTTTAAAGAGGGAAACAAATATGCATGATACAAATGCAAGAGCACAGAAAAGAACACAAGAGAACTTCATCTAGAATTGGGCGGTGACAAAGTCACCTATGTTAGAGTATATTGGCTTAGGAGTCAAGTGAGATCACTTGATCTTTGGTCATACTTATTGTTTAAGCTCAAAATGGGGTTACCATTTTTCGTTAAAGCATCTTGATGTATTCACATCTTGTTGAGTTGCTTTATCCCATGACTTGGAGTAAAGCTTCTCTAATATGGAATACCATAACTTGGGTGGTGGTGTTGATCATGATCATGTAGTCGAACTTGTGTCGGTTGCTCAAGGTTGATATAGCTCATCAAGAGTTGGGAGCATCACTTGAAGTTTGAGTTATTCTACCTACATGGGTTAGTTTTTGCAAGGAAGAGTACTTGTGTATCCAAAATGACAATCATGATAGAATTTGTCAAAGGATATGTCTGAATGGTTGCGTGCTTCCTTGTCTTCATCCACCATTGTGTAGCGACTTGGTGATATAGAAATTGCTCAAGATGTGAGTGAGTTGCACTCTCTTAGATTTCGACACATCCAAGTACGTACACGGGTTAGATAGCATGCAAGGTGCAAATATATCCAAGACATAAGATAGTCAACATAAGAGAAATATCAAGGATTAGTCATAGGCTCATGCCTTGCATGTATTAAATGGAGTTCCTACTCCAAGTTTGAAGCATCAATGATGTTCAATTCACCTCTTAACCTGCAAAACACTTTCTCATCAAGTGGTTTGGTAAATATATCCGCCAATTGCTTATCGGTGCGAACATGCTTAAGATTAATGTCCCCTTTGGCAACATGATCTCGAATGAAATGATGACAAACTTCAATATGCTTAGTTCGACAATGTTGCACGGGATTGTGAGCAATCTTAATGGCACTTTCATTGTCACAAAGTAATGGAACATGTTTCACATATATCCCATAATCTTTAAGAGTTTGGGTCATCCAAAGTAATTGAGCACAACATGATCCAGCGGCAATGTATTCCGCTTCGGCGGTGGATAAGGATACCGAGTTTTGTTTCTTGGGAGACCAAGACACAAGAGATCTACCAAGAAATTGACAAGTACCCGAAGTGGACTTTCTATCAACCTTGTCACCGGCATAGTCCGAATCGGAGTAGCCAACAAGATGAAAGGAAGCCCTTTTTGGATACCAAATGCCAAAATTTGGTGTATGGATTAGGTATCTCACTATCCTTTTCAGCCTTAAGATGACATTCTTTAGGTGCGGCTTGATATCATCCACACAGGCACACACTTAGCATAATATCGGGACATGAAGCACATAGATATAACAATGAACCAATCATAGAGCGATAAACCTTTTGATCAACCGGTTCACCATCTTTGGTTAAATCAAGATGTCCACTAGTAGGCATGAGTGTAGTCATACCTTTGCATTCTTGCATATTGAACTTCTAGAATAAGTCCTTGGTGTACTTAGTTTGAGAGAAAAAGTACCCTCCTTAGTTTGCTTGATTTGCAAACCAAGAAAGAATTTGAGTTCACTCATCATCGACATTTCAAACTTCTCTGACATTATCTTTCCAAACTTTTCACTAAAATGAGGGTTAGTTGATCCAAATATAATATCATTGACATAAATTTGGCAAACAAATAGTTCTCCATTAACATTTTTAGTAAAAAGAGTAGAATCTATTTTTCCAATTTCAAACCCTTTGCCAATAAGAAACTTGGTCAAGCATTTATACCATGCTCTAGGAGCTTGTTTAAGACCATAAAGAGCTTTGTGAAGTTTGTAAACATGATTAGGTTTCTTAGGATTGACAAATCCGGGAGGTTGCTTAACATAAACTTCCTCCTCTATTTCACCATTCAGAAAAGCACTTTTAATGTCCATTTGGTACAAGGTGATATCATGATGATTAGCATAGGCAAGTAAGATGCGAATGGACTCAAGTGTAGCAACAGGGGCATATGTCTCACCATAGTCCATACCTTCGACTTGAGTGTAGCCTTGGGCGACTAGGCGTGCTTTGTTGCTGACGACTTGACCATCTTCGTCTTGCTTGTTGCGAAACACCCATTTGGTACCGATGATGTTGTGGTTGTTGTCGGGCTTCTCAACTAATGTCCAAACTTGATTTCTCTCAAAGTTGTGTAGATCTTCATGCATGGCATTTATCCAATCCGGATCTTCCAATGCTTCTTCAACCTTCGTAGGTTCAATGCTAGAGATGAATGAATAGTGTTCACAAAAGTTAGCTAAATGAGTTTTTGAGCGAGTGATTCTCCCGGTTTGGATATCATTGTAGATTTGCTCGATGGGATGATCTTTAGCAATTCTTGCTCGAACTCGTGAAAGCTTTTGCTTGGATCTTGGATGAACATCTTCTTCATATTGTTATTCTTCTTGGCCTTCTTCGTTGTTGACATTGTCGTTCTCTTGTCGTGGTGGAGAAGGAGGTTGTTGGCGTTCATCTTGATGCACTTCCTCGTTTTCTTCATCTTGATGTGTCCCACTTGTGGATGCTTCCGTATCAACTCTTGGTTCACCTTGTCATGAGGTAGAAGCTTCCACTTGGATGGATGAGGTACTCTCCTTCACCTCCATTGGACGAATCTTGCCAATGGACAAGTCTTGGATTGCTTCCGAAGGGTCTTTGTCTCCGACATCAACTGGCAATTCCTCTACTCGCGAGCCATTAGATTCATCAAACTTCAAATCTACCATCTCTTCAACCTTTCGGGTGAAATTGTTGTAGACACGGTATGTGTGAGAGTTTGAGCCATAACCAAGTAGGAAACCTTCATGAGACTTAGGAGCAAATTTAGAACGACGATGTTTATCAAGAATGTAGCACTTTGAGCCGAATACTCGAAAGTATCCAACTTGTGGTTTGTTACCGGTGAGGAGCTCATATGCTGTCTTGCCGAGTAGCTTGTGAAGATACAAGCGATTTGTTGCATGACAAGCTGTCTCAACCGCTTCCGCCCAAAAGTGCTTTGGCGTCTTGTACTCATCAAGAATCGTTCTTGCCATTTCTATGAGTGTCCGGTTCTTCCTCTCAACAACTCCAATTTATTGAGGTGTGTACGTAGCCAAGAACTCATGTGAAATCCCTTCTTCGTCAAGAAAGGTGTCCATATTTGCGTTCTTAAACTCCGTTCCGTTGTCGCTTCGAACCTTCTTGTTCTTCACGTCAAATTGATTTTCGGCCTTCCTAGCGAAGTTTTTGAAGATCTTTTGGACCTGCGATTTGTCATCAAGAAAGAACACCCACGTAAATCTTGAAAAATCATCAACTATGACTAGTCCAAATGAGTTACCACCGAGACTCTTGTAGGCATTTGGACCAAAGAGATCCATGTGAAGTAGCTCGAGTGGTCTTCTCGTGGTCATGATGTTCTTCACAAGATGCCTTCCTCCAACCTGTTTACGTTCTTGACAAGCACTGCAAAGTCTATCCTTATCAAATATGACATTATTAATGCCAAGGATATGATTTTCTTTAATAAGCTTGTCAAGGTTTCGCATACCAACATGACCTAATCGTCTATGCCATAACTAAGCTTTAGAGGATTTAGCAATTAAGCAAGTTCTAGGTTGAGCCTTTTTAGTGAAATCAACAATGTAAAGATCACCTCTGCGTATACCAGTAAAGACTATTTTATGATTATCTCTACGAAACACTTGGCAATCTACTTCAGTGAATAGAACATTGAAACCGAAATCAGCAAGTCTAGATACTGAAAGTAAATTGTAGCCAAGAGATTCAACGAGCATGACATTTTGTATGGAGCTATCATGTGAGATGGCCACCTTACCGAGGCCAACCACCTTACCCTTTGAGTTGTCACCAAAGGTGACATATTTTCGAGGGCCGTTGTTTTCAGCAAGCTCACGAAACATATCTTTATCTCCGGTCATATGATTAGTACATCCACTATCAAGGACCCATTCCTTTCCTCCAGCCATGTAACCGTGAAGATTTGCCATAAGGCCAAAGTGTCTCATTGCATCATTAAGATCATAGTCACTGTCATCATCATCCTCATCAGAGTACCCATGTTCAACATCATCTTGTGATTGATCAATTCCTAGAGAGGGTAATTCATTAGATAAATGATCATTTCTATAGTTATCTTTATGAATTCTAATAGCTCTGGAAATGATATTGCTAATGATTCCAACATCTCCTTTGGCACTCGTAAGATTAGTGAGCTCAAATAAGCAGTCACCAAATTTGGGATCATTGGAATTCATCTTAATCAAGGCAATGGATTTATGGAGGATTTCATCTAGATCTTTCAAGGAATAATTTGGAAAGAGTTCCTCAAGAAATTTCCATATGGTGTAGGCACAGTTGAGAGTAGGCAAACATCCAATCAAGTTTCTAGGCAAGCCTCTAGTGATAAGATTAACTGTTCTAAGTTTGCGAATCATGTCAATTAATGCATCAAGGGTAAGATGCATGGGATCAACATGAGGTGCACAAGGGCTGGCAATATACTTGCTCAAATGATATTCATTGAAAATCTCAAGCATTTCATTTTCCACTCATGAAAATATTCTCCATCAAGAATAGGCACTCTACGTCTAAGACTCCCAAAAGTAGACTCATCGATCTTCCTCCAATGGTGTTTAATACAAGGCAATGGAGACCAAAGCTCTGATACCAATTGAATGGATCGAGAAGAGGTGTCTAGAGGGGGGTGATTAGACACTAACTGTAAAAGTTGCACTTTTTAATTTTCTTAAGTTGAAGTGGAGTTTAGGCACAAGTTTAACAAACACAGTACATATCAAGCAAGCATGCAAAGAGTATATGACCAGTGGAAAGTAAAGCATGCAACTTGCAAGAATGTAAAGAGATGAGATTGGAAGATTCAAACGCAATTGGAGACACGGATGTTTTTGTCGTGGTTCCGATAGGTGGTGCTATCGTACATCCACGTTGATGGAGACTTCAACCCACGAAGGGTAACGGTTGCGCGAGTCCACGGAGGGCTCCACCCACGAAGGGTCCACGAAGAAGCAAGCTTGTCTATCCCACAATGGCTATCGCCCACGAATGACTTGCCTCACTAGCGGTAGATCTTCATTAAGTAGGCGATCTCCTTGCCCTTACAAACTCCTTGGTTCAACTCCACAATCTTGTCGGAGGCTCCCAAGTGAGACCTTCCAAGTGGTAACAAATGGTGTGTTGATGATGAACTCCTTGCTCTTGTGCTTCAAATGATAGTCTCCCCAACACTCAACTCTCTCTCATAGGATTTGGATTTGGTGGAAAGAATATTTGAGTGGAAAGCAACTTGGCGAAGGCTAGATATCAAGATTCATATGGTAGGAATGGAATATCTTGGTCTCAACACAAGTGTAGGTGGTTCTCTCTCAGAGAAAGTGAGTTGGAAGTGTAGGTTCGTTCTGATGGCTCTCTCCATGAATGAAGAGGAGGTGGAGGGGTATATATAGCCTCCACACAAAATCTAACCTTACACATAACTTCCCAAACTCGGTGGGACCGAATGGTTAAACTCGGTCGGACCAAATCAGCAAAGCTATTGACCGTTAGGGTTTTCGGTGGGACCGACATGCAACTCGGTAGGACCAATATGATTAGGGTTAGGGCATAACGTAGTCTCGGTGAGACCGATTACACAAACTCGGTGGGACCGATTTTGGTAATAAGCTGACTAGAGAGTTGGTTAGGTAAACTCAGTGGGACTGATCGCTCGTTTCGGTGAGACCCAAACGTTACGAAGGGAAACCAAAGAGTTTACATTGCAATCTCGGTGGGACCGATCGCAAGTTTCGGTGAGACTGAAAGTATTGCAATAGGCAACAGAGAGTTTGCAATCCCATCTTGGTGAGACCGAGATCCCTATCAGTGAGACCGATTTGCCTAGGGTTTTTGGCAGTGGCTATGACATTTGAAAGTCGGTGGCGCCGGATAGGAAGGATCGGTGGGGCCGAGTTTCACTTTTGGTTTAGGTCATATGTGGATGTGAGAAAGTAGTTGAGGGCTTTGGAGAATATCACTAAGCATTTGAGCAAGAGCCTCATTAAGCAACACCTCATCCCTCCTTGATAGTATTGGCTTTTCCTATAGACTCAATGTGATCTTGGATCACTAAAATAGAAAATGTAGAGTCTTGAGCTTTGAGCTTGAGCCAATCCTTTGTCCTTAGCATCTTGAAGGGGTTTCACATCCTCTAGTCCATGCCACTTCACTGTTGAACTTATCTGAAACATAGTAGATAAAAATGTTAGTCCAACAAGAGATATGTTGACATTAATTACCAAAACCACCTAGGGAGCACTTGTGCTTTCAATCTCCCCCTTTTTAGTAATTGATGACAACATACATCAAAGCTTTAGATAAAGATATTAAGAGCAGTAAGTAAGGCTTTGGAAAGACATGTAAGTTGCATAGGCTCCCCCTACATGTATGCAATCATGTGAATATGGAATATAGGAGCATTTGAATGCATAAACATGACAGAGTAAGTAATGTGTTACATGTATCTTGGCTATATGCATGAAAGAAAATGATGAAAATATGAGAAATGTACCTTCATGCTCACGAGTCCTTCTTGCAAACAGTATGTACATCAGCAAGAAATTCTCATTCACATGACTGTGATGCATATACTTACCTTGTTGTCTTGAGTTGGCTTAGGATGGGATGGACCTGCGTAATCAAGGTTAGATAACACAGATACACCTACTGGCCAGAGCAAACAAGAGAAACCACAAGAGTACCAAGACTGGGATGACATGTAGAGTGAGTACTAAGTACCACATTGGATAAAGACATGTCCCCAAAGGTAAAGATATGCAATAAATTCAAGGATTTCCTTCCCTTAGATATCTTGCTCCCCCTGAATCTAACATGGTAGATTGGGAGAAGATAGGGAACAGAAAATCAGAGCAAAATCAGAGCTCAAAGGAAATAAACAGAGCTAATGTAATCGAGCAAATATGAGAGCAAATATGAACATGCCTTTCCCCTCTTGAAGACATGTAATTTCTCTCCTCTTGAACACCAAGCATCTGGGGTCTCTTTCTTCCATAGAGTATTCTCTCCCCCTCTAGATATGATTAAGCTTTGATGTGATAATCTCTCTCTCCCCATTTGACATCAATTCCCAAGAAGGGTTCTTCTAGATTTTTTTGTCATGATGGGTTTGGTCCTTGAGTCACAGAACAAAGAAGCAATTTGAGTAGGATGCTGGTCGAGGACAAGATTCATTGAGTGAAGCTGGATCAAAAAGAATTCAGAAACAAGTGGCAAGATGTTTTTCCTGCAGTGAAATCGGTAGCACCAAGTTTGGTGCTTCAGTGGCACCGAAAGGGTTCGGTTGGACCGAAGTAAACGGCCCGGTGTGACCGAGTTCATCGCAGAGAAAACACTTGTCACCTCAGCTCACTAGACAAGTAAGCTCTCACAAGGATTTGCAAGGAATTGGATGCAAGGAATGCAAAACAGAAAATAAAAGAGAAGAAACTAAAAAGAATATAGATGAAGTTTTTTTTTCTTTTTTTTGAAGAGGGAAACAAATATGCATGAGACAAATGCAAGAGCACAGAAAAGAACACAAGAGAACTTCATCTAGAATTGGGCGGTGACAAAGTCACCTATGTTAGAGCATATTGACTTAGGAGTCAAGTGAGATCACTTGATCTTTGGTCATACTCAACGTTTAAGCTCATAATGGGGTTACCATTTTTTGTTAAAGCATCTTTATGTATTCACATCTTGTTGAGTTGCTTTATCCCATGACTTGGAGTAAAGCTTCTCTAAGATGGAATAACATACCTTGGGTGGTGGTGTTGATCATGATCATGTAGTCGAACTTGTGTGGGTTGCTCAAGGTTGATATAGCTCATCAAGAGTTGGGAGCATCACTTGAAGTTTGAGTTATTCTACCTACATGGGTTAGTTTTTGCAAGGAAGAGCACCTGTGTATCCAAAATGAAAATCATGATAGAATTTGTCAAAGGATATGTTTGAATGATTGCGTGCTTCCTTGTCTTCATCCACCATTATGTAGCGACTTGGTGATATAGAAATTGCTCAAGATGTGAGTGAGTTGCAATCTCATAGATTTCGATTCCTCCAAGTACGTACATGGGTTAGATAGCATGCAAGGTGCAAATATATCCAAGACATAAGATAGTCAACATAAGAGAAATATCAAGGATTAGTCATAGGCTCATGCCTTGCATGTATTAAATGGAGTTCCTACTCCAAGTTTGAAGCATCAATGATGTTCAATTCACCTCTTAACCTGCAAAACACTTTCTAATCAAGTGATTTGGTAAATATATCCGCCAATTGCTTATCGGTGCAAATAGGCTTAAGATTAATGTCCCCTTTAGCAACATGATCTCGAATGAAATGATGACGAACTTCAATATGCTTAGTTCGAGAATGTTGCATGGGATTGTGAGAAATCTTAATGGAACTTTCATTGTCACAAAGTAATGGAACATGTTTCACATATATCCCATAATCTTTAAGAGTTTGGGTCATCCAAAGTAATTGAGCACAACATGATCCAGCGGCAATGTATTCCGCTTCGGCGGTGGATAAGGATACCGAGTTTTGTTTCTTGGAAGACCAAGACACAAGAGATCTACCAAGAAATTGACAAGTACCCGAAGTGGACTTTCTATCAACCTTGTCACCGGTATAGTTCGAATCGGAGTAGCCAACAAGATCAAAGGAAGCCCTTTTTTGGATACCAAATGCCAAAATTTGGTGTATGGATTAAGTATCTCACTATCCTTTTCACGGCCTTAAGATGACATTCTTTAGGTGCGGCTTGATATCGTGCACACATGCACACACTTAGCATAATATCGGCACGTGAAGCACATCGATATAAAAATGAACCAATCATAGAGCGATAAACCTTTTGATCAACCGGTTCACCATCTTTGGTTAAATCAAGATGTCCACTAGTAGGCATGGGTGTAGTCATACCTTTGCATTCTTGCATATTGAACTTCTTGAATAAGTACTTGGTGTACTTCGTTTGAGAGACAAAAGTACCCTCCTTAGTTTGCTTGATTTGAAACCAAGAAAGAATTTGAGTTCACTAATCATCGACATCTCAAACTTCTCCGACATTACCTTTCCAAACATTTCACTAAAATGAGGGTTAGTTGATCCAAATATAATATCATCGACATAAATTTGGCACACAAATAGTTCTCCATTAACTATTTTAGTAAAAAGAGTAGAATCTATTTTTCCAATTTCAAACCCTTTTTCAATAAGAAACTTGGTCAAGCATTTATACCATGCTCTAGGAGCTTGTTTAAGACCATAAAGAGCTTTGTGAAGTTTGTAAACATGATTAGGTTTCTTAGGATTGACAAATCTGGGAGGTTGCTTAACATAAACTTCCTCCTCTATTTCACCATTCTGAAAAGCACTTTTAATGTCCATTTGGTACAAGGTGATATCATGATGATTAGCATAGGCAAGTAAGATGCGAATGGACTCAAGTCTAGCAACGGGGGCATATGTCTCACCATAGTCCATACCTTCGACTTGAGTGTAGCCTTGGGCAACTAGGCGTGCTTTGTTGCGGACGACTTCACCATCTTCGTCTTGCTTGTTGCGAAACACCCATTTGGTACCGATGATGTTGTGGTTGTTGTCGGGCTTTTCAACTAATGTCCAAACTTGATTTCTCCCAAATTTGTGTAGCTCTTCATGCATGGCATTTATCCAATCCGGATCTTCCAATGCTTCTTCAACCTTCATAGGTTCAATGCTAGAGATGAATGAATAGTGTTCACAAAAGTTAGCTAAACGAGTTTTTGAGTGAGTGATTCTCCCGGTTTGGATATCATTGTAGATTTGCTCGATGAGATGATCTTTATCAATTCTTGCTCGAACTTATGAAAGCTTTTGCTTGGATCTTGGTTGAACATCTTCTTCATATTGTTATTCTTCTTGGCCTTCTTCATTGTTGATGTTGTCGTTCTCTTGTCGTGGTGGAGAAGGAGGTTGTTGGCGTTCATCTTGATGCACTTCCTCGTTTTCTTCATCTTGATGTGTCCCACTTGTGGATGCTTCCGTATCAACTCTTGGTTCACATTGTCGTGAGGTAGAAGCTTCCACTTGGAT
This sequence comes from Triticum monococcum, assembly GCA_034509565.1. NCBI lineage: Eukaryota > Viridiplantae > Streptophyta > Magnoliopsida > Poales > Poaceae > Triticum > Triticum monococcum. The sequence goes on from CM067842.1 coordinate 722,580,081, forward strand.
GGACGAGGTACTCTCCTTCACCTCCATTGGACGAATCTTGCCAATGGACAAGTCTTGGATTGCTATTTGTCTCCTACATCAACTGGCAATTGCTCTACTTGCGAGCCATTAGATTCATCAAACTTCACATCTATCGTCTCTTCAACCTTTCGGGTGAAATTGTTGTAGACACGGTATGTGTGAGAGTTTGAGCCATGACCAAGTAGGAAACCTTCATGAGACTTAGGAGCAAATTTAGAATGACGATGTTTATCAAGAATGTAGCACTTTGAGCCGAATACTCGAAAGTATCCAACTTGTGGTTTGTTACCGGTGAGGAGCTCGTATGCCGTCTTGCCGAGTAGCTTGTGTAGATACAAGCGATTTGTTGCATGACAAGCTGTCTCAACCGCTTCCACCCAAAAGTGCTTTGGCATCTTGTACTCATCAAGCATCGTTCTTGCCATTTCGATGAGTGTCCGGTTCTTCCTCTCAACAACTCCATTTTGTTGAGGTGTGTACGTAGCCGAGAACTCATGTGAAATCCCTTCTTCGTGAACAAAGGTGTCCATATTTGCGTTCTTGAACTCTGTTCGGTTGTCACTTCGAACCTTCTTGATCTTCACGTCAATTTAATTTTGGGCCTTCCTAGCGAAGTTTTTGAAGATCTTTTGGACCTGCGATTTGTCATCAAGAAAGAACACCCACGTAAATCTTGAAAAATCATCAACTATGACTAGTCCAAATGAGTTACCACTGAGACTCTTATAGGCATTTGGACCAAAGAGATCCATGTGAAGTAGCTCGAGTGGTCTTCTCATGGTCATGATGTTCTTCACGGGATGCCTTCCTCCAACCTATTTACCTTCTTGACAAGCACTACAAAGTCTATTCTTATCAAATATGACATCGTTAACGCCAAGGATACGATTTTCTTTAATAAGCTTGTCAAGGTTTCGCATACCAACATGACCTAATCGTCTATGCCATAACCAACCTTTAGAGGATTTAGCAATTAAGCAAGTTCTAGATTGAGCCTTTTTAGTGAAATCAACAATGTAAAGATCACCTCTGCGTATACCGGTAAATACTATTTTATGATTATCTCTACGAAACACTTGGCAATCTACTTCAGTGAATAGAACATTGAAACCGAAATCAGCAAGTCTAGATACTGAAAGTAAATTGTAGCCAAGAGATTCAACGAGCATGACATTTTGTATGGAGCTATCATGTGAGATGGCCACCTTACCAAGGCCAACCACCTTACCCTTTGAGTTATCACCAAAGGTGACATATTTTGGAGGGCTGTCGTTTTCAGCAAGCTCATGAAACATATCTTTATCTCTGGTCATATGATCAGTACATACACTATCAAGGACCCATTCCTTTCCTCCAGCCATGTAACCACGAAGATTTGCCATAAGGCCAAAGAGTCTCATTGCATCATTAAGATCATAGTCACTGTCATCATCATCCTCATCAGAGTATCCATGTTCAACATCATCTTGTGATTGATCAATTCCTAGAGAGGGTAATTCAATAGATAAATGATCATTTATATAGTTATCTTTATGAATTCTAATAGCTCTGGAAATGATATTGCTAATGATTCCAACATCTCCTTTGGCACTCGTAAGATTAGTGAGCTCAAATAAGCAGTCACCAAATTTGGGATAATTGGAATTCATCTTAATCAAGGCAATGGATTTATGGAGAATTTCATCTAGATCTTTCAAGGAATAATTTGGCAAGAGTTCCTCAAGAAATTTCCATATGGTGTAGGCACACTTAAGAGTAGGCAAACATCCAATCAAGTTTCTAGGCAAGCCTCTAGTGATAAGATTAACAGTTCTAAGTTTGCGAATCATGTCAATTGACTCATCAAGGGTAGGATGCATGGGATCAACATGAGGGGCACAAGGGCTAGCAATATACTTGCTCAAATGATATTCATTGAAAATCTCAAGCATTTCATTTTTCCACTCATGAAAATATTCTCCATCAAGAATAGGCACTCTATGTCTAAGACTCCCCAAAGTAGACTCATCCATCTTCCTGTAATGGTGTTTAAACCAAGGCAATGGAGAACAAAGCTCTGATACCAATTGAAAGGATCGAGAAGAGGTGTCTAGAGGGCGGTTATTAGACACTAAGTGCTAAAAGTTGCAGTTTTCAATTTTCTTAAGTTGAAGTGGAGTTTAGGCACAAGTTTAACAAACACAGTACATATCAAGCAAGCATGCAAAGAGTATATGAGCAGCGGAAAGTAAAGCATGCAACTTGCAAGAATGTAAAGAGATGGGAATGGAAGATTCAAACGCAATTGGAGACATGGATGTTTTTGTCGTGGTTCCGATAGGTGGTGCTATCGTACATCCATGTTGATGGAGACTTCAACCCACGAAGGGTAATGGTTGCGCGAGTCCACGGAGGGCTCCACCCACGAAGGGTCCACGAAGAAGCAACCTTGTCTATACCACCATGGCCATCGCCCATGAAGGACTTGCCTCACTAGCGGTAGATCTTCACGAAGTAGGCGATCTCCTTGCCCATACAAACTCCTTGGTTCAACTCCACAATCTTGTCGGAGGCTCCCAAGTGACACCTAGCCAATCTAGGAGACACCACTCTCCAAGAAGTAACAAATGGTGTGTTGATGATGAACTCCTTGCTCTTGTGCTTCAAATGATAGTCTCCCCAACACTCAACTCTCTCTCACAGGATTTGGATTTGGTGGAAAGAAGATTTGAGTGGAAAGCAATTTGGGGAAGGCTAGAGATCAAGATTCATATGGTAGGAATGGAATATCTTGGTCTCAACACAAGTGTAGGTTGTTCTCGCTCAGAAAAAGTGAGTTGGAAGTGTAGGTTCGTTCTGATGGCTCTCTCCACGAATGAAGGGGTGGTGGAGGGGTATATATAGCCTCCACACAAAATCTAACCGTTACACATAACTTCCCAAACTCGGTGGGACCGAATGGTTAAACTCGGTCGGACCGAATCAGCAAAGGTAGTGACCATTAGGGTTTTTGGTGGGACCGACATGCAACTCCGTAGGACCGATATGATTAGGGTTAGGGCATAACGTAGTCTCGGTGAGACCGATTTTGGTAATAAGCTAACCAGAGAGTTTGTCAGGTAAACTCGGTGGGACCGATCGCTCATTTCGCTGAGACCGAAACGTTACGAAGGGAAAATAGAGAGTTTACATTGCAATCTCGGTGGGACCGATCGCAAATTTCAGTGAGACCGAAAGTATTGCAATAGGAAACAGAGAGTTTGCAATCCCATCTCGGTGAGACCGAGATCCCTATCAGTGAGACCGATTTGCCTAGGGTTTGTGGCAGTGGCTATGACATTTTAAACTCGGTGGCACCGGATAGGAAGGATCGGTGGGGCCGAGTTTGACTTTTGGTTTAGGTCATATGTGGATGTGAGAAAGTAGTTGAGGGCTTTGGAGCATATCACTAAGCATTTGAGCAAGATCCTCATTAAGCAACACCTCATCCCTCCTTGATAGTATTGGCTTTTCCTAGACTCATTGTGATCTTGGATCACTAAAATAGAAAATGTAGAGTCTCGAGCTTTGAGCTTGAGCCAATCCTTTGTCCTTAGCATCTTGAAGGGGTTTCACATCCTCTAGTCCATGCCACTTCACTGTTGAAGTTATCTGAAACATACTAGATAAAAATGTTAGTCCAATAAGAGATATGTTGACATTAATTACCAAAACCACCTAGGAAGCACTTGTGCTTTCACCCCCTCTAGTCGATATAACGCACTTTCAATTGGTATCAGAGCAAGGTACTCACATGTTCTGTGTGATTTTGGTTTAACCACCTGGAGTTTAAGTTATGTCGACCGTAGGTATGATCAAGGTCTTTGGTGGGTGTCCTACCTTCGATGGGACGGACTACCCCTACTGGAAGAATAAGATGTGAATGCATCTTGAGGCAATTGACAATGGTCTCTGGTACATTGTGGAAAATGGCGTTCCCTCTGTCACTCCTACCATCAACTTTGCTGATGTGAAGAGACTCAAGCAACTCGATTCTCAAGCGAAGAACATCATATGTGGCCATCTGAGAAAAGGGCAGTATGGCAGAGTGAGTGCTTTGGAGGCTGCTAAGCTTATCTGTGATAGGTTGTCTAAGGTCAACGAAGGAGTCTCAACACAGCGTGACTCTCGGGTTGACATTCTTCGCAATCTCTTCAACCGCTTCAAAAGACTCGACAATGAAAATGTTCAGCAAACCTTCGATTGCCTCACTGACATTTCAAATGAGCTTCAAGCACTTAGTGCCACTGACATAACTGACCATGAGGTGGTGAAGAAATTGTTGAGATCGCTTGATTCCTCATTTGACACTCTAGCACTGATGATACAATAACGTGGAGACTATAAGTCACTTGATCCCGCTGATATCCTTGAGAGGATAAACACTCATGAGTTCTAACTTGCTGAGAAGAGAGATCTCTATGGACCGAGCTACGGCAGATCACGTGCACTAAAGGCTGTCTTTGAATCTGAAGGTGAGGATTCTGGTAGCAGCCTGGGTGATCCTGAAGAACTGAGCCGGGAGCAAGCAATGCTCGTGAGGAAATTCCAGAAGTTCTCAAGATGTGGTCGCTTTGGTAAATCCTCAAGAGGTGATGACATGAGATCAGATTCCTCACCCCGTGACTACAAGAAGAGAACTTGCCACAAATGCAAGAAACACGGTCACTACATCACTGATTGTCCTTAATGGGAGAAGGAATCAAAGAAGAAGAAATACAAGGATTACAGTTCTGATGACTTGAAGAAGAAGAAATATTCAAAGTCCTTCACATCAAAATCCTCAAAGTCTTCATCTTACAAGAAGAGTAGCTCCAAAAAGGCTCGGGCATTTATTGGCAAGGAAATGGACTCTAATGCTGAATCTGAGGAAAATGAGGAAGATGAGGATTCTGAGGAGTCATACTCTAGTGTGGCGAGCCTAGCCCTCGCTACTCGTTCGTTAGCAAGTCCAACTTCAACTCTGAGGAAAATGACCTCCTCAACACTGTTGATGACGGCGATGATGACTACGCTCCCACCTATTGCTTCATGGCAAAAGGTGCAAAGGTACTCAAATATCCCTCATCTGAATCAAGTGAGGATGAATCTGATGAAAATCTCAAGCCTAGCTACTCTAAACTTGCTAAGATTGCTGTGAAACAACAAAAGGCTTTTGAAAAGGTTCAAAATATGCTAGACAAAAGCGATGACCTGTTGGGTGAAGAAATGGATCGAACTCAAACTCTGACTGATGATCTTCAGAGACTTTAGACCATTGTTGAGGAAATCGTTAACTGGTAACTGCTCGTTGGCTGGCGAGTAGGGGATTAATAGGCAAATTGGCAAGTTAATCGGCCATTTAATCAATTAATCAGATGATTTATCAGTTTATCGGCTACTCGGTGACCCTATGAGTAGGGATTAATTAGCAAGTTAACTGGTTAATCAGATGAATTCTTGAACAGGGCTTCAGACTAAGTTTGACAACCTTCAAAGTCATCATAACACTCTCTTATCTGATCATGGGAAACTTTCTTATGGATTTATTCAAAGAAAGCAAGATCTTGAGCAGCTAAGGGTGAGTTATGAAGATCTTCAGAAGGAACGCGATTCATTGCTTGCTCAACAGATCAGTTTCGCTCAGGTTGAATTCATTCCACCATGTTTGAAATGCATTGAACGTGAATCTACTAATTCTTCACCTGAAATTTCAAATGCTTCTATTGCTGCAAATTCTTCAACTGTCTCTGCTAACACAAATTCCTCAGCTGAGGATGCTACTAGTATCACTGACCATGCAGGGCTGAAGGAATTGCATGTGACAGGCATGTATAAAAGCCTCAAAGGGCATCAGGCTCTTTGTGATGTGCTTAAAAATCAGAATGGTGAAGTATTTGCTAGATATGTTGGCACTAACTGCAGGAACGGTCCCCCTATGAAGAAAATTTGGGTTCCCAAAAGGTGCCTTGAAAGTCTTCAGGTAAATGTCATCATGACACCACCTATGAAGAATAGGAACCCCAGATCAAATTCTTCATATGGACCAAAGTCTTCATATGGATCCAAGTCCTCATATGGACCAAATTCCTCACGTGGATCAAATTCTTCATATGGATCCAGATCCTCATATGAACATCATCGTGCTAACACTGCTGTTTCGCAAGAAAGATCTAAGGGTTATGAATATGTGCATTACTCTTCAAATCATTATGTTCATAAGTCCTCAAAGATTTTCTCTGCTTATTCATATGCTTACTCTAACCCCTCTTCTGTGCGACGAAGTGGACTGGCTTCTATGCCACCTTTCTCTTATGGAGCTCGCAGAATGATGAACTCTTTACCACCCCTCCAGACGTGGGTGGTGAAGAAAAAGAACTAATATCTTATGCAGGGTCAGGTCTCCAGACGAAGTTAAATGCCTGAAGAATTTGCTGGAGACCTGAATATGCTTGAAAGGACGCAAGCTAATCATGAAGATATGAACTTTCATTTCTCACGTCTGCATACCGCTATATCTGTTCTATTGCTTGATGAAATTGATCTGATGAATTTGATGTAATATTCTTCACTGCTGAAGTATATGAATTCGTAAGATGCACTAATTCATCTGCAGAATGATCAACCCAAAGGCACTGAGTGGGTCCTCGATAGTGGATGTACAAATCACATGACTGGTGAGAGGAACTTATTGATGGACACTGCTTTATCTCCATCGCATCTGCAAGCATATCACCTACGCCGACAAAGGCAAAAGCAAGGTATCAGGTCTAGGTAAGGTTGCAATCTCAAAGGATCGACACATGGACAAAGTCATGCTTGTCGAGTCCTTAGGGTTCAACCTCATGTCTGTCTCAATGCTTTGTGATCTTGATATGGTTGTTGTCTTTGGAAAGTATCGTTGTGTTGTGATCACGGAAGCTGACAATTACAAAGTCTTCGAAGGGTTTAGGAGAGGAGACTTGTATATTGTTGATTTCTCTACAGGACCACAACCTGCTACAGGTCTACTTGCAAAAGCTTCAGAAGACTGGCTATGGCATCGACGACTTGGTCATGCTAGCATGAGGAACTTTCACACGCTCGCGAAGAAGAAGCATGTCATTGGCATCGAGGGTGTCAAATTCCTCAAGGATCATCCGTGTGGAGCTTGTGACGCTGGAAAGATGACCAAGGCCAAGCATCCCTCAAAGACCATCATGACTACCACTCACCCATTTGAATTGCTTCACATGGATCTCTTTGGCCCTACTCGTTATGCCACATTCACTAATGCTGCATCTTTATATGGCTTTGCCATTGTTGATGACTATTCTCGTTACACATGGGTGCATATCATCACTTACAAAACTGAAGTGCAGAAAGTCTTCAAAAGATTTTCCTCGAGGGCTTCAACCAACTTTGGTGTGAAGATCAAACACATCAGAAGTGACAATGGGACCGAGTTCAAGAGTACTGGTCTTGCTGACTATCTTGATGAACTTGGTATTACTCACGAGTTATCTGCTCCTTATACTCCTCAGCAGAATGACGTTGTGGAGTGCAAGACTCTTGTTGGGATGGCCCGCACTATGCTTGATGAATACAAGACGCCTCCTCGCTTCTGGCATGAGGCAATTGATACTGCGTGCCACATCATCAACATGGTATATCTTCACAAATTCTTCAGAAAGACCTCATATGAACTCCTCACTGACAAGAAACCCAATGTGAGTTATTTCAAAGTCTTCGGTGCCAAATGTTGGATTAGAGATCCTCATCACAATTCTAAATTTGCACCGAAAGCACATGAAGGTTTTATGCTTGGTTACGGAAAGGACTCGCACACCTACAGAGTCTTCAACACCTATCACCACAAGGTTGTTGAAACTGTAGATGTGCGGTTCGATGAGACTAACGGTGTCAGATTGTGGGTTCCGGCAAACCCTTGAGGTTCGAACACTAGGTGCGCACGAAGATCTTTCCCTAGCTCACTCTCGCAACGATCTCAAGGCCTAGCTCGCCGAACCTAAGGAACAAGTGACACGAGAGTTTATACTGGTTCGGGCCACCGTTGTGGTGTAATACCCTGCTCCAGTGTGGTGTGGTGGATTGCCTCGTGGGCTTAGGATGAGCTAGTACAGTGGATGAGCAGCCTCCTAAGGAGAGGTGTTCTTGAGCTTGATGAGCTGGGGTGTTTGAGGATGGTCTGAATTATCCGTCCCTGCTATGGTGGTGGCTAGCCCTATTTATAGAGGCCCTGGTCCTCTTCCCAAATGTTTAGGCGGGAAGGGATCAAACAATGGCCAATTTTGAAGGGAGACAACTAGTACAAGTTATCCTGACAAAAGGTGGTCTTCGCCTGCCAAAGGCTCTGGTGGTGACGCTGTCGTGGGCTCCACGGTGACCTTCGTCCTACCGTCTTGTTGGTCTTGGTCTTCTTGCACCGATATGGAAACCTTTGCCTGATGCCTCGGGACTCCTCGCCTACGCCTTCTTTCTTTGCACCAAAGAGGAAACTGGCACTTTGCACCCACTAGCACCCGCCTGGCCTTGGCCGTCATGGCTCACGTCACGCGGACCTCGCGAGGTGGCCCTTGCATAGATATCTCCGCTCCTCGGGAGCCAGCCTAGCGAGGCCGCCCCAGGGGAGGTCTTGGTGTCGTTCGCCTCATGAGGCTTGGCCCCTCGCGAGGGTCTTGACTAGTTGCTGATGAAGATGGGCCATACCAGGCCGTTGGTGGAGCCAAGCCCTGGGCCGCAGGCAGGCAGGTTTGGGTACCCCCATTCCTAGGATGCCAACAGTAGCCCCCAGGCCCAAGGCGCTCTCGGACTGGGCTTCGAGGTGAAGCCAAAGGGCAAGTGCGGAGCGCTGCGGGCCCCGACCACCCGCGGCCTTGATTGACACGTGGCGATTGACATGACGTGGACGTCTCCGCTTCCCCATGCTGCCTCGGCAACTATCCTTGACTGACAAAAGGCTGCCGCGAGCCGCAGAGCCTTCATTGCCTTCCTTCGCCTTGCTCCAGATCCCGTTTCTCTTTCTTGTCCCAAGAGACTCCAGATCCACATGAACCCCTCTCCGAGCCTGCAGTCAATGGCGTCCGACAAGGCAAAGGCCGCAAACCCGCCTTCTTGGTACGAGCCGGCCTTGAGCGCGCCTAACGTCTCGGAGAAGAATCTCGTCGCCACGCTCCTGATGACGGCGGAGGGCATCAACGAGAAGGAGAATACCATGCTCCGGGCAGGCTCTGCCGAGCCGGAGTCCTCTAGTAGTACCTTCTATCCCTTCTTCATGAACAACATCGTCGTGGGGCTGGTCCCTCCTTTTTGACTTCTTCTACGCCATCCTCAGCTGCATGCCCTCCATCTTCATCCCAACTCCGTCCTCCTCCTGTCGATCTTCGCCTTCTATTGTGAGGCATTTGTGGGGGTGATGCCGTCTGTGGCGCTTCTTCATCACTTCTTCTACCTCCAGAACAAGGATGGCCATTGCTCGGGATGCACCAACTTCATTGCGGCCACCGGTGAAGGAAATATGCCCTACAGGCAATAATAAAGTTATTATTTATTTACTTATATCATGATAAATGTTTATTATTCATGCTAGAATTGTATTAACCGGAAACATAATACATGTGTGAATACATAGACAAACATAGTGTCACTAGTATGCCTCTACTTGACTAGCTCGTTGATCAAAGATGGTTATGTTTCCTAACCATAGACATGAGTTTTCATTTGATTAACGGGATCACATCATTAGGAGAATGATGTGATTGACTAGACCCATTCCGTTAGCTTAGCACATGATCATGTAGTTTGTTGCTATTGTTTTCTTCATGACTTATACATGTTCCTATTACTATGAGATTATGCAACTCACGTTTACCGGAGGAACACTTTGTGTGCTACCAAACGTCACAACGTAAATGGGTGATTATAAAGGTGCTCTACAGGTGTCTCCGAAGGTACCTGTTGGGTTGGCGTATTTCGAGATTAGGATTTGTCACTCCGATTGTCGGAGAGGTATCTCTGGGCCCTCTCGGTAATGCACATCACTTAAGCCTTGCAAGCATTGCAACTAATGAGTTAGTTGTGGGATGATGTATTACGGAACGAGTAAAGAGACTTGCCGGTAATGAGATTGAACTAGGTATTGAGATACCGACGATCGAATCTCAGGCAAGTAACATACCGATGACAAAGGGAACAGCGTATGTTGTTATGCGGTTTGACTGATAAAGATCTTCGTAGAATATGTGGGAGCCAATATGAGAATCCAGGTTCCGCTATTGGTTATTGACCGGAGACGTGTCTCGGTCATGTCTACATTGTTCTCGAACCCATAGGGTCCGCATGCTTAAGGTTTCGATGACAGTTATATTATGAGTTTATGAGTTTTGATGTACCGAAGGAGTTCGGAGTCCCGGATGAGATCGGGGACATGACGAGGAGTCTCGAAATAGTCGAGACGTAAAGATCGATATATTGGATGACTATACTCGGACATCGGAAAGGTTCCGAGTGATTCGGGTATTTTTCGGAGTACCGGAAAGTTATAGGAATACGTATTGGGCCTTATTGGGCCATACGGGAAAGAAGGAAAAGGGCCTCAAGGGTGGCCGCACCCCTCCCCTTGGTCTGGTCCTGTGGGATCGAAAGTATGTCTAGAGGGGGGGGGGGTGATTAGACTACTTGACCAAATAAAAACTTAACCTTTTCCCAATTTTAGTTCTTGGCAGATTTTAGCTATTTTAGGACAAGTCAAGCAATCATCACACAATTCAAGCAAGCATGCAAAGAGTATATTAGCAGTGAAAAGTAAAGCATGCAACTTGCAAGAATGTAAAGGGAAGGGTTTGGAGAATTCAAACACAATTGGAGACATGGATTTTTTCCCGTGGTTCGGATAGGTGGTGCTATCCTACATCCACGTTGATGGAGACTTCAAACCACGAAGGGTAACGGTTGCGCGAGTTCACAGAGGGCTCCACCCACGAAGGGTCCACGAAGTAGCAACCTTGTCTATCCCACCATGGCCATCGCCCACAAAGGACTTGCCTCACTAGCGGTAGATCTTCACGAAGTAGGCGATCTCCTTGCCCTTACAAACTCCTTGGTTCAACTCCACAATCTTGTCGGAGGCTCCCAAGTGACACCTAGCCAATCTAGGAGACACCACTCTCCAATAAGTAACAAATGGTGTGTTGATGATGAACTCCTTGCTCTTGTGCTTCAAATGATACTCTCCCCAACACTCAACTCTCTCTCATAGGATTTGGATTTGGTGGAAAGAAGGTTTGAGTGGAAAGCAACTTGGGGAAGGCTAGAGATCAAGATTCATATGGTAGGAATGGAATATCTTGGTCTCAACACATGAGTAGGTGATTCTCTCTCAGAACATATGAGTTGGAAGTGTGCATGTGTTCTGATGGCTCTCTCCACGAATGAAGAGGAGGTGGAGGGGTATATATAGCCTCCACACAAAATCCAACCGTTACACACAATTTACCAATCTCGGTGGGACCGAATCAACAAACTCGGTCGGACCGAAAAGGTAAACCTAGTGACCGTTAGAGATTTTCGGTGGGAGTGACATGCAACTCGGTAGGACTGATATGGTTAGGGTTTGGGTATAACGTAATCTCGGTGAGACCGATTACACAAAATCGGTGAGACCGATTTTGGTAATTAGCTAACCAGAGGGTTGGTCAGGCAAACTCGGTGGGACCGATTTGCTCTTTCGGTGAGACCGAAAAGTTACAAAAGGGAAACAGAGAGTTTACATTGCAATCTCGGTGGGACCGATCCGCTCTTTCGGTGAGACCGAAAAGTTATGAAAGGGAAATAGAGAGTTTGCAATCCCATCTCGGTGAGACCGAGATCCCTATCGGTAGAACCAAATTGCTAGGGTTTGGCAGTGGCATATGACAAGTGAAACTCGGTGGCGCCGGATAGAAAGAATCGGTAGGACCGAGTTTGGTTTAGGGTTTAGGTCAAATGTGGATATGGGAAAGTAGTTGAGGGTTTTTGGAGCATATCACTAAGCACATGAAGCAAGAGGCTCATTAAGCAACACCTCATCCCTCCTTGATAGTATTGGCTTTTCCGAAAGACTCAATGTGATCTTGGATCACTAAAATATAAAATGAAGAGTCTTGAGCTTTTGAGCTTGAGCCAATCCTTTGCCCTTAGCATTTTGAGGGTTCCACTTTCACATCCATGCCATGCCAATCATTGAGATTTCCTGAAATAGTCATCTTGGAATAGCATTAACTCAATGAGCTATATGTTGTTATGAATTACCAAAACCACCTAGGGATAGTTGCACTTTCAATCTCCCCTTTTTTGGTAATTGATGACAACATATAGATCAAAGCTTCGACAAATGATAATAGGCATGAAATATATCATCGCTTTGAGAAGTATGTGATAAGTAAGAGCTCCCCCTAAATTTGTGCATATTTAAGATTTGCTTTGGACTGCAAATGCACAAAGAGTTAGAGTCATGGGTTACTCTTCCATGTCACATACATCTTGGTGGAGCGCTTAAAATGATAAGAATGAAATACATGCACCCATCACCAAGAATAGTGAATGATCACATAAGATAGATAGGATAATAGCATTAAGCAAGCATTAAGTGTAGCTTATGATCAAACACATGATCATCAATGTCTCACAGATAATGACATAGTATCTCAAGCACTCAAAAGCAAACAAAGTTCGAAAAACCACCAAATAAAGCAAGAGAGAAAAGCAACACACACTCTCTCTCTCTCGAAGCCTATGATCTATAGATTTTCTCCCCCTTTGGCAACAAGTTACCAAAAAGTTCCTAGAAAATGCATAGTGCTAAATCGACACTCAGGCTTGATCTTCAGGTGGTGGTGGAGTCCGAAGCACTCCAAGGACGAAGCCTTCTGTAGACGTGGTCGGAGTCAAGGCTGAAGTAGACGCTGGAGCTGGTGGAACTGAGGCTGTAGCTGGTGCAGAAGTGGTGGCTCTGGTGTCAGCAACTGGCACTGCAGACGACCTTGGACCTCGTGGCACTCTGGCAAAGGCATCAGTTGTAGTCTTGCCTCTCCTTTCCTGCATGTCATCCTGGAGCTGCTCCATTGCAGTCTGAATCTCTGTCACCTTGATATCCAAGTCATAGAACCTTTGTTCTACGATCCTCTCTAGGCTTGCCTGGTTCTGAGTTAGGGTGGCTAATCCTTTCTCAATCCGCAGGGTGGATGCAATCAGGTAACCAAGCTGCTCTTGTTTGGTTTTCAAGAAATATTCAGATGCCTCCTCTTGAGTTGGCATCTTGGCAGCTTTCTCCTTCCTGGCCTTCTCCTTCCTGGCTTGTGCTTGGGCAGACGATGGTTCATTCTCAGTCATGACAACTTGATTATCTTCAAAATCTGGATGGAAGGGCAGGTGTTCCTTGTCCAACAAGTATATGTCCGTGCCCATCTTGGAGTTAATGAGCTCCTGAATTTGTGGGGCATACCCACAGCTCCTCTTCTGGTCTGCTGCAGTCCTCTTGATGGTCTCTACCATGAGGCTCATCACCTTGAACTTCTGTGGCACATCAAAGATATGTAGCAAATTGATTGCATGGCCTCTGGTCATCTTGTGATCACCTGACTTGGGCAACAAGGTGTGCCTTAGTATCCAATTGATGGTTGGCAGCCCTGACAGAAGATAGTGTACCGAGCCAAACTTGAAAGTGTCAAGTGCTTCATTTGGAATCTCCTTGTACATGTTTGACATTGAGTTGTGGTCCATCTTCTTCTTGGCATAGATATCCAAGTCATCCTCATGCTCTTGTGGGGCATTGATCAGCTGAGCCCATTCAGCAACTGTAGACTGGTACCTCGTACCCTCAGACATCCAAACAATTCTACCGTCTGAATAAAAATGTGCGGTGGAGTAGAACTGCATGATGAGTTTCTCGTTCCACTTTGTGAGCTTCTGCCCAACAAAGTCCTCTACTCCACATGCCTTGAAGCTGTCCTGCACTCCAGGGTAGTACTCTTCATTGTCCTTGATGTATTGCCAATCAACCCATCTCATATCACATACAATTGGCTTCTTATCCAGCAGCACTATCTCATAGAAGTCTTGTTGTTCCTTGGTGTGAAATCTGTAGTCCACAGCAGTCCTCCTCCTTGAAGTATACGGATCTGCTTCTCTCCACTTACGGAGCCCTGAATCTCTCCTGAGCTTGATGTCCTCAGCCACAGGATGAGCATCATTGTGGTCTGGGATCTTGGGCTTGAGTTTTCTGAGAACTTGCTCTTCATCCTCTTCTCCAGCAGCTTCAGGCACTGGGGCCTTGTTCTTCTCAGCAGCTGGGATGCTTCTTGTATTCCTCTCTGGCTTTGGCTTTGGAGCTGGCTTGGCCTTGGAAACAGCTGCCCCTGATCTAATGGCATCACCCATCATCTTGGGTGCCTTTGGTGCTGGTGCAGCTACCTCTTCTTCTTCTTCCTCCTCATCTTCCATGATGGAAGCCTTTCCAAGCACTTTGGCTACGGTCTTCTTGACCCTTTCCTTTCTTTTCTTGCCTTTAGCAGCAACTGGCTCTATGGGAGTGGGCTTCTCAGATGAAGCTCTGGCCTTTGACATAGGCTGCCTGCCTGCTGGCCTTTTGATCTTTAACCCTGGCCTTGTGCCTTGAGCTGGCTCAACTCTCTTAGAAGTTGCTTCCTCTTCTACCACATAGTCCTCATCCTGTGATTCTGAGGTTCTCTTCTTTCTCTGTCTCGTGGCAGCTTTTGGCAGGTTGCTGGGAGTACTTCTGCTGCCATCATCTGAAGAACTTGAGGGACTAGTGCCCTCACTCATCTGCACTTGCTGCTCTGACAGATTCTGGCTATCACTTTGATCAGACATGTTGCAAACTCTGACTGCTGACCCTGTGAATAGGTTATAGATGAGATAGAGTGGATGAGCATCACAAAATGCAGAGATTTTTGCAAAAGAATAATTCAAAAACTTAGTTTTAGTTTCCCACTGAAATCATCTCAGATCTACTGATTTTTAAACTCGGTGATACCGAAGCAGTTTTGGCACCTGAACTAGTGAACTCAGCCAGACCGAGTCACAGTTCGGTGGCACCGAGACTGCTAGGGTTTCACAAAGTTCCAAAATCGGTCACACCGATAAGTAATTCTCGGTCAGACCGAGCCTCACTTGTGCAATGGCATAAGCCAAATTGGTGGGACCGAGTTTTTCAACTCGGTGGGTCTGAGATGGTTCCCGCGGAAACCTAACCCTAAAATTTTCGAATTAAACCTAACCTACGAGTTCATTGACTGGATAGAAGTGTTTCAAACGTGGCAAGAATCATGATGATCACAATGTGCTAAGAATCGGATTGGGGGATAGCACAAAGGTCGAGTCCATACCTTAGTTCGGCGGAGACTCGCTACGGTGGCAACGGCGGGGTTGATTCCCGTTGACGGTGACGGAGACCAGCGACTGGAGCCGGCTGGCGGCGAGGAGACGATTCGGAGACCACGTTGGCAGAGCAGGCTATCACGCGGGCGAAGGGGTTCGGAGAACTTTCCAAAATTTTGCCCGTGACTATATATAGCCCGACCCTGTCGGTGTGACCGAGTGGAACAACTCGGTGTGACCGAATGGTTCAAATCGGTTGCACCGAGATAGAAAACCTAGATCAACTTAATGATCTCGGTAGGACCGAAAGTAGGATATCGGTCAGACCGAGAATCACAAAGAGGTTTTGGAATTTTAAGTCTATGACGAATCGGGGACTCCGAGCGCTCCTCACACAGAGTGGTTCGAATCTGACTTGATCAAATTTTGTGATGCAGCATGAATAGAGTTTGAGACAAGAAAAGCATAGATAGCTAGAGGAGGTTCTTAGGCATTCTTGTCCATCCACTTGGCAAAAGAAAATAAAACCAAACAATCAAAACAACAAGTGGATGTCCTCGAATGAGTAAAATATGCAACCAACATGCTCACACAATAAGATGGCAAATAAAATATGTGACAAAGCATGCACAACCAATTCTAGCATCTATCAAGCAATTTGCGATGACTAGGTCATCTATATATGAGTATATTGACTTAGGAGTCAAGCGAGAACACTTGATCGTAGGTCATACTCATCGTTTAAGCTCAAGTGGGGTTACCACTTTTACATAAAGCATTGTTATGTTCACATCTTTTAGAGTTGCTTTAGCTCAAGTCTTAGAGTAAAGCTCCCCCTAGATGTGATATCCCCCCTAAGAGGGATGAACTAACCTTGGGTTTTGTCGATGATGACTTCATGTAGATGTTGAAGATGTGGATGCTCAATGTTGATGTAGATCACTTGGAGCTATCCATTTGAGTGAATTGCACTTTCAATACCTACATGGGTTAGTCCCACAAGGAACAAACAAGGATATCCATAGACATAGAGTGATGCACACACAAGATGATGTCCATGAAAACTTTTAGGTTACCTTGTCCCTTGTCTTACCAACAAGAGGGTTTGTGACTCCTTGAACTAGTGCAATATGTGGAAGTTGATTGCACTTGTTCTTGCCAAAATGATAAGAGTGAAGTATGTTGGCGGAGTCACCCTCAAGAACTCTCTAGTTCTTCTTCTTTTGGATCCACACCATCTTGATGGGAATCCTTGGAGTTGTAGTCGTACTTGATGAAGTGGAACTTGACGTGGTCTTGGGAATCCACTTGACTAAGGTCTTAGGAGCTTCTTCAAATGCATCAATTTCCTCTTGAAGCTTGTCCTTGCCTTTTTGCTTGTAGCCTTGTGGTGGAAGATCATCTTGAGCTTGTGTTCCCTTGAAGGAAGTATCATACTTGTCTTGTTGAGGAACAAACTTTGTCTTGGGGTATTGATCTTCTTCCCACTCAACTCCATTGGCACTGAACTTTCGTTCAAAACCAACACCTTGATTCTTCCGGTGCATTCCTTGCTTGCGCACAATTTCCTCGAATTGTTTACTCCCGGCAAGGCTTTTGTACACTCCTTTCTCTATAATTCCCTTCAATAAGCTATTTTCTTGCTCAAGTGTAACTTGGCTAAGAGAATCATTAGTGGAATCAAGAGAACTACTAGAAGCAACAATATTTGATTTAGCATGATCATTGTTACTACTAGAGGAAGAATCTTTCATGTTCTTGTTACTAGACTTGACTTGAGCCATGCAAGTGGATAAGAGTAAACGCTTGGCAATGTAAGAAGAACTTTTCTTGCAGAGATCATCATTGATTGCTTTTAAAAACTCATGCTCTTGCTCAAGATTGAGCTTTTCAAAGCGTAACTTCTCATGAGCTCTTAAAAGTTCTCGATGATCTTCGAAGATAGTTTCATGAGCTAACTTAAGAGTGTTTAGTTCTTTAGTTAGAGCCTCAATCTTCTCCTTATCAATGTCATTCGTTTTATCTTGATTAACATGATTAATTGACGTTTCATCATAGTATTCATCACTAGAGTTGTCAACAAGCAAATCATCATCACCTAACAAGTCATCTTCATCACTATTAAAATCAACATACTCGGGGTGTGTTACCTTAGGACCTTTGGCCATGAAGCATCTTCCAATTCCTTCATTTGGTGAGTCAAATATGTCGTAGGAGTTGGTTGACACAAGTGCTAGACCGGCAACACCTTCATCTTGAGTATCTTCGGAGTCGGAGTGATAACTTCTCTCGGAGTGGCTGTCGGAGTCGGAGCCGGATACCCATTCACCAACATGAGCTTGATGTCTTCGTTTTGTGTAGCTCCTTGATGATTTTTCCTTCCTTTCCGAATCCTTGCTTCTCCGTGAGTATCTTCGTTCATAACGATCATCTCTACTCCTACTCTCTCTTGGTGGTGATTCTTTGCTTCTTATTTTTGGAGAGTCTTCTCTTCTCTTGTAGGGAGCCGTACACTCATTAGAATAGTGTCCGGGTCTTCCACAATTGTAGCAGTTTTGCTCTTGACTAGAAGATCTTTTGTTATTGTAGGACCTTGACTTGGAGCTTCTATCTTTGCTTCTACTCTTGTAGAACTTGTTGAAGTTTTTCACCATTAAGCTCAATTCTTCATTGAAGTTTTGTTTCTCACTTGATGATGTAGGGGCTTCACATGAGGCTTTGTAGGCACCACTTGATTTGTTGTGAAGTTCCTCTTTATCCTTGAGTGACATCTCATCAGCAACAATTCTTCCAATCACCTCCGTTGGCTTGAGATCTTTGTAATTGGGCATCATTTGGATCAATGTGCACACGGTATCATATTTTCCATCCAAGGCTCTTAGAATATTCTTGATGATGAATCTATCGGTCATCTCTTCACTCCCTAAGCCGGCAATCTCATTTGTGATGAGAGCAAGCCTAGAGTACATTTCAGCGACACCTTCACCATCCTTCATTTTGAACTTGTCAAGTTGACTTTGAAGCACATCCAACTTGGATTCCTTGATGGAGTCGGTACCTTCGGGCATATCAATCAAAGTGTCCCAAATTTCCTTTGCATTCTCAAGATGGCTGATTTTGTTGAATTCTTCGAGGCACAATCCGTTGAAGAGAATATCACAAGCTTCAGCATTGTATTGCAACATCTTCAACTCATCCGCGGTAGCTTCACGGTTTGGTTCTCTCCCATCAAAGAAGTCACCTTGCAAACCAACACACACAATAGCCCAAACGGCGGGGTTATGTCCAAGAATATGGATTTTCATTTTATGCTTCCAACTAGCAAAATTAGTACCATCAAAGTAAGGACCTCTATGGTGATAATTTCCCTCGCTAGACGCCATACTCTCCTAGGTTGTGAAACCAAGGCTATGACCACCAAAAGCTATGGAAATCAAAGCAAATGGAGACCAAAGCTCTGATACCACTTGTGGGATCGAAATTATGTCTAGAGCGGGGGGGGGGGTGATTAGACTACTTGACCAAATAAAAACTTAACCTTTTCCCAATTTTATTTCTTGGCAGATTTTAACTATTTTAGGACAAGTCAAGCAATCATCACACAATTCAAGCAAGCATGCAAAGAGTATATTAGCAGCGGAAAGTAAAGCATGCAACTTGCAAGAATGTAAAGGGAAGGGTTTGGAGAATTCAAACGCAATTGGAGACACGGATGTTTTTCCCGTGGTTTGGATAGGTGGTGCTATCCTACATCCACGTTGATGGAGACTTCAACCCACGAAGGGTAACGGTTGCGCGAGTCCACGGAGGGCTCCACCCACGAAGGGTCCACGAAGTAGCAACCTTGTCTATCCCACCATGGCCATCGCCCACGAAGGACTTGCCTCACTAGCGTTAGATCTTCACGAAGTAGGCAATCTCCTTGCCCTTACAAACTCCTTGGTTCAACTCCACAATCTTGTCGGAGGCTCCCAAGTGACACCTAGCCAATCTAGGAGACACCACTCTCCAAGAAGTAACAAATGGTGTGTTGATGATGAACTCCTTGCTCTTGTGCTTCAAATGATAGTCTCCCCAACGCTCAACTCTCTCTCATAGGATTTGGATTTGGTGGAAAGAAGGTTTGAGTGGAAAGCAACTTGGGGAAGGCTAGAGATCAAGATTCATATGGTAGGAATGGAATATCTTGGTCTCAACACATGAGTAGGTGATTCTCTCTCAGAACATATGAGTTGGAAGTGTGTATGTGTTCTGATGGCTCTCTCCACGAATGAAGAGGAGGTGGAGGGGTATATATAGCCTCCACACAAAATCCAACCGTTACACACAATTTACCAATCTCGGTGGGACCGAATCAACAAACTCGGTCGGACCAAAAAGGTAAACCTAGTGACCGTTAGAGATTTTCGGTGGGACTGACATGCAACTCGGTAGGACCGATATGGTTAGGGTTTGGGCATAACGTAATCTCGGTGAGACCGATTACACAAAATCGGTGAGACCGATTTTGGTAATTAGCTAACCAGAGGGTTGGTCAGGCAAACTCGGTGGGACCGATTTGCTCTTTCGGTGAGACCGAAAAGTTACAAAAGGGAAACATAGAGTTTACATTGCAATCTCGGTGGGACCGATCCGCTCTTTCGGTGAGACCGAAAAGTTACGAAAGGGAAACAGAGAGTTTGCAATCCCATCTCGGTGAGATCGAGATCCCTATCGGTAGAACCGAATTGCTAGGGTTTGGCGGTGGCATATGACAAGTGAAACTCGGTGGCGCCGGATAGAAAGAATCGGTAGGACTGAGTTTGGTTTAGGGTTTAGGTCAAATGTGGATATGGGAAAGTAGTTGAGGGTTTTTGGAGCATATCACTAAGCACATGAAGCAAGAGGCCCATTAAGCAACACATCATCCCTCCTTGATAGTATTGGCTTTTCCTAAAGACTCAATGTGATCTTGGATCACTAAAATATAAAATGAAGAGTCTTGAGCTTTTGAGCTTGAGCCAATCCTTTGTCCTTAGCATTTTGAGGGTTCCACTTTCACATCCATGCCATGCCAATCATTGAGCTTTCCTGAAATAATCATCTTGGAATAGCATTAGCTCAATGAGCTATATGTTGTTATGAATTACCAAAACCAGCTAGGGATAGTTGCACTTTCAGGTCCGAATTGGACTAGGGAAGGGGGGTGCCCCCTTCCTTCCTTATCCTTTTCCCTTCCTCTTTTCCTATTCCATATGGGAGGTGGAATCCTACTAGGACTAGGGAGTCCTAGTAGGACTCCACACTTGGCGCGCCCCCTCCTAGGGTCAGCCTCCTCCTCCCATGCTCCTTTATATACGGGTGCAGGGGGCACCCCAAAGACACAACAATTGATCATTGATCTCTTAGCCATGTGCAGTGCCCCCTTCCACCATAATCCTCGATAATATTGTAGCGGTGCTTAGGCGAAGCCCTGCGACGGTAGAACATCAAGATCGTCACCTCGCCGTCGTGCTGACGGAACTCTTCCCCGACATTCTGCTAGATCGGAGTTCGGGGATCGTCATCAAGCTGAACGTGTGCTAGAACTCGGAGGTGCCGTAGTTTCGGTGCTTGATCGGTCGGGCCGTGAAGACGTACGACTGCATCAACCGCGTTGTGCTAATGCTTCCGCTTCCGGTCTACGAGGGTACGTAGACAACACTCTCCCCTCTCGTTGCTATGCATCACCATGATCTTGCGTGTGCATAGGAAATTTTTTGAAATTACTGCGTTCCCCAACAACCGGGACCAACACGATCTCGAAGGCCGGGAAGAAGGCCGAGGGTTTTAGGATCAAATGGGTCCTTACGGATGGTAAGTGCTCCCACCCTTGGTTGGTGCTGCAGACGGAGATGCCCTCGCCTCACGACGGATGGCTCCGTCTGAAGCTCATCGACCCCCGGGTGAAGCAAGTGCTGGAGAAGATGACTGCCGACCTGAAGCCTGACAACCCAAAGGCAGCGAAGCTGATGGGAGCCATGAACGTTAAGGAATTCCAGGCGTGCTCACGCCCCTTGTGGAAGCTTGGGGACGAGGAGGACGACCTCCGCCTGTGCCCAGATGCCTTATCTGACGAGGATCTAGGCGCGGCTCTCCGCCTCCTGGTCAGGGACGATCAGGGGTATCCGTCGGACACCCATCTTCCCCTGTACCGCTGCCCGGATGGGGCGAAGGTGGCTGCCACCATGCCTGTCTTCGATGGATGTGGGCTCGTGTCGCCAGCGCCTTCTGAGGCCACGCAGGAGGCGACCCCAGTACTGGTGTCTTATGGTGATTCCGACGAGGAGGAGAGGCCTGATTCGGAGGCGACCCTGGAGGGGGAAGGGGGGGGGACTTCTCCCCTTGCGGTGGAGCTACTCCGCGCCCTCCCCGATGACGACGAGGCCGGCGACCATCCGGTGAGGGAGTCCCAGGCCCCCGCCGGAGTTACGACAAGGTCTAGGGGCACCCCCTGAAGAAGCCGTCGATTGGGGTCCCGACGAAGAGCAGGCCGGCGCTGGTCTCCCGAGGTGGCGCTCCTGTCCTGACATCGACCGGTGCTACCGCAGGGCCGGCTGCCGCGACCTCATCTGCTCCTGGGACTCGTGGGCCAGTGGCCCAGGCTGCGAGGCCCCCGGGCTCTGTGCTTCTCAAGAGGCCGAGGGACTACACCGCCGTGGACCACTAAGTACCTTGCCTTGATCTCATTCCTGCTTCTGCCGCTGCTTCTTGACGTTCTTCTTTTGCACCATGAGGCTGACGCTGGCGGCAAAGAAGAAGAGAGAGGGAGCGACCGCACCTCCTCTGGTGCTGAAGGGCAACAGTGGTGCCCGCACCTCTCCGGCCCGTTCATCCTCGTGAGGCGCGGAGGACCGTCCTCAGGAGAAAACGGCCTCACCAGCCCAGTCAGCTCCGGAGGCGTCCGCCCCCAACTCCCCGGCCGGGGTCCCAAAGGCTCAGGAGCCCCCGGCCCCTTATTCTGCCGCCGCCAACTTGCATGCAGTGACTCTGCCTCCTCCTCCTCCCGTCATAGCACCGGTCCATGATCCAGCTGCTTTGCCTGACGCTCTGGAGGAGGCTTTTGCTGTGATGACCCAGCTTCGGGGTGACCTTCGAGGCACCAACCATCGTTTGGCACCAGGGCACGTGGAGTTGATCTTGGGGTGGCTGCGGTCCGATGCGTCCATGAGGGCGGCCTGGGGTCAGGCCATGGCAGCTTCTGAGGAGGGTAAGCGGGCCGTTGACCAGGCCGCAGCCGCCTGCGAGGTGGCGTTGAAGGACGCCGAAGCCGCTAAGGAGCATTGCCGGGTGGTGGAGGCCGAGCTGGAGACGATGTGCAATGAGCGCCCAGCCGAGGCTCACGATCGCAAGGCGGAGGAGGAGAAGATGAAGGCCCAAGAGGACACAGTCGCCGGTCGTGACGCCGAGTGGGAGCAATTGGCAAGGGCGCAGGTCGCAGAATGCAGCCGCCTGGAGAAACTGGAGAAAAAGGTGGAGGCGGAGAAGGTCGAGCTGGAGGCCAAGGCAAAGGTTCTTGCGGAGGATCGCGAGGCCTTCAAGTCTCTTGAGGAGAGGTCCCGCAAGGTGCTGCAAGGGCTCTACGAGAAGGGTTTGGAGAAGCCTCTGCTAACTGATGACGACGGCCCCGCCCAACTGCTTCCTCGGCTCGTCACAGCGCTCGAGGATATTGTTGACGGAATCAGCCCCACGGTGGAGGGGGAAGCGTGCGCGCTTTCCTCATCGGCCCTGACGCGCGTCCTCAGCCACCTTCACCTTCGCGACCCCAACGCCGACCTTGGTGTTCTGCTCGAGCATGTGGATGAGGGGCGCTGCGAAGCCGCTGCAAAAGTCATGAGGGGCCAGGTGGAGGCCTTGCTGAAGAAGTTCCTTGCCATCGACCCCGCGCCTCCAGCTGACGGTGCCGACGATCCCTCGACCAAGGCCGGCGGCATGGGTGACGGCAACGCTGCCGATGAGCGGGCACTTCCGGACAACGGCGCCCAAGGCTGAAGAGGGGGCTCGCTGGTGCTCCTTCCTACTTTTACTTTCCTGTGAAGTTTCCTGCGACATGCGACGTGCCTCGTGGAGGCTGAGGGAGTCCTGGATTAGGGGGTATCCGGACAGCCGGACTATATCCTTTGGCCGGACTGTTGGACTATGAAGATACAAGATTTAAGACTTCGACCCGTGTCCGGATGGGACTCTCCTTGGCGTGGGAGGCAAGCTTGGCAATACGGATATGTAGATCTCCTTCCTTGTAACCGACTCTGTGTAACCCTGGCCCCCTCCGGTGTCTATATAAACCAGAGGGTTTAGTCCATAGGACAACAGACAATCATACCATAGGCTACCTTTTAGGGTTTAGCCTCTCTGATCTCATGGTAGATCAACTCTTGTACTACTCATATTATCAAGAACAATCAAGCAGGACGTAGGTATTACCTCCATCAAGAGGGCCCGAACCTGGGTAAACATCGTGTCCCCTGCCTCCTGTTACCATCCGCCCAGACGCACTGTTCAGGACCCCCTACCCGAGATCCGCCGGTTTTGACACCGACATTGGTGCTTTCATTGAGAGTTGCTCTGTGTCATCATCGTTAGGCTGGATGGCCCCTTCAATCATCGATAGCGATGTAGTCCAGGGTGAGACTTTCCTCCCCGGAAAGATCTTTGTATTCGGCGGCTCCGCACTGCGGGCCAACTCGCTTGGCCATTTGGAGCAGATCAAGAGTTACTCCCCTGGCCACCAAGTTAGGTTTGGAAGCATAAACCACACGGCCGACATCCATGGAGACTTGATCTTCGGCAGATTCGAGCCCTTGCTGAGTGCGTCGCACGGTCACGATGAGCATGATTTAGCTCTACCATCGGACAGTGTTCAGGAGATCGCACCGGCGACCGTTCCGACCCTCAATTCGGAGCCCGTTGCGCCATCCAAGGACGGTGGATAGACCCCGTCACAGAGGCCGCATCTTCAGCGGTGATCGAGCCAAATACCGACCTTACCCTTCATGGGAGCCGTGACGCCGAACTGCCGGACTCTTCCCCGGCCACGGACTCCGAAGCTCCTGTGCCCGTGCCTATCGAATCCGACTGGGCGCTGATCATGGAGTTCACCTCCGCGGATATCTTTCAGCACTCACCCTTCGGCGACATACTGAATTCACTAAAGTCTCTCTCCTTGTCAGCAGAGTCCTGGCCGAACTATGTCCGGCAGGATTGGGATGCGGATGACGAAGAAATTCGCCGCCCACTCACCACCCACTTAGTAGCCACTGTCGATGGTTTGACCGACATGCTCAACTTCGACTCCGAAGACATCGACGGTATGGACGACGATGCAGGAGACAAACAGGAGCCACTGCCCACAGGGCACTAGACGCCCACTTCATCATATGATGTATACATGGTGGGCACACCCAAAGAAAACGACGACGAGGAACGGAAGGACGCAGCAAAGGATCGATCCCTCGAGAAGCAGTCAAAGCGGCGGCGTAAGCGCCGCTCCAAATCCCGCCTCGGCAGAAACAACGATCATATAGACCCAGCGATAGAGCAGGGTGAGCCAGCGGACGACGAACACGGCATTGAACCACCGTCCGACCACTGCAACACGGAGGATCAAACCGAACAACCCGTCTCCGGCGAAGATAGCAGTCCGGATGACATCACACCGAACAGGCACCCAGAGCAACAGAATCCCCATCAAAGGCTTGTTGCCACTGCGAGGAGTCTGGAAAAGCAGAAGCAATGGCTCAGGGCTGCACAAGACATACTCAGAATTAGATGGAGTAAAGTACTCAACACCGCAACAAAGTACGGCGGCAGTCGCCACACAAAGAGCTACCCGAAGCGAAAGCTACTACCTGAATTCGATGATGAGGCCTTAGAGCCCCCGCAATCAAAAAAAACAAAAACAGCCATCCGGTCGGATAGACGACCTCGTGGCCAACATAGAGCGGCAAACGATGCTGCAGACAAGCTAGTAAGCGATCCACGTGAGGACGCGCATCGAAAGGACGGCGCAACCAGATCCATCTACGGGCCAAGCAAGCGCGCTCCAGCAAGCAATGCAACACAACAAAAATCCGTACACCACGGTACACCCAAATACAGGGGTGCCACACACCCCCTATGTTTCACCGATGAGGTGCTGGACCATGGATTTCCAGAGGGATTCAAACCCGTAAACATAGAGGCGTATGACGGAACGACAGACCCTGGGGTCTGGATTGAGGACTACATCCTCCATGTCCACATGGCTTGAGGAGACGATCTCCATGCCATCAAGTACTTACCCCTCAAGCTCAAAGGACCAGCTCGGCACTGGCTTAAAAGCCTCCCCGAAAACTCCATTGGAAGCTGGGAGGAGCTCGAGGACGCTTTTCAGGCAAATTTTCAAGGGACCTATGTCCGACCACCGGATGCAGACGATTTAAGTCATATAACTCAACAGCCCGGAGAGTCAGCCCGAAAGCTTTGGAACAGGTTTCTCACTAAAAAGAACCAAATAGTCGACTGTCCGGACGCCGAAGCCTTAGCAGCTTTCAAGCACAACATTCGAGACGAATGGCTTTCCAGACACCTCGGCCAAGAAAAGCCGAAAACAATGGCAGCACTAACAAGCCTCATGACCCACTTTTGCGCGGGCGAGGATAGCTGGCTAGCCCGATGTAGCACCAGTGACCCAATTACATCCGACGTCAGGGACGGAAACGGGAAGCCACGACGCAGCAAAAACAATCACTGGAATAAAGAAGATAGCCCGAAGAGCACATCGGTAAATGCAGGATTCAGAAGCTCTTGGCCAGGTCAGCAAAAGCTGCCCTCCAAAGGCAACAGAGACGAACTGTCCAGCCTAAACAAGATCCTGGAAAAAAATATGTCAGATCCACAGCACCCTCGATAAACCTGCAAATCATACCCATAGAGAATGTTGGGTCTTCAAGCAGTCCGGTAAGCTCAACGCCGAACACAAGGGGCAGGATACACCAAGCGAAGACGAGGACGAGCCTCGCAAGGAAAGCACTAGGAACAGAAGAAATTCCCACCAGAAGTCGAAATAATAAATGTGTTATACGTGATGAAGGGGAGAAACAAAGCGGCACTCCTAGAGACACATGCCCCGGGTCCTATCACCGCGAAGTTCTACCACTGGTTGTCCCAACCGATCACTGCTATGTCTTGAGCTTGAGTTGGTTTTCCCTGAAGAGGAAGGGATGATGCAGCAGAGTAGCGTAAGTATTTCCCTTAGTTTTTGAGAACCAAGGTATCAATCCAGTAGGAGCCCACGCTCAAGTCCCTCGTACCTGCACAAAGCGATAGCTACTCGCAACCAACGCGATTAGGGGTTGTCAAGCCCTTCACGGTCACTTACGAGAGTGAGATCTGATAGATAGAATATTTTTCGGTATTTTTGATAGAAAGATGTAAAGTAAAAAGTAAAAGCAAAGTAAAAAGCAAAACAATATTAAAGTGATGGAGATTGATATGATGAGAATAGACCCGGGGGCCATAGGTTTCACTAGTGGCTTCTCTCAAGAGCATAAGTATTCTACGGTGGGTGAACAAATTACTGTTGAGCAATAATTGATAGAATTGAGCATAATTATGAGAATATCAAGGCATGATCATGTATATAGGCATCACCTCCATGACAAGTAGATCGAAACGATTCTGCATCTACTACTATTACTCCACTCATCGACCGCTATCCAGCATGCATCTAGAGTATTAAGTTAAAAACAGAGTAACGCCTTAAGCAAGATGACATGATGTAGAGAGATAAATTCATGCAATATGAAATAAACCCCATCTTGTTATCCTCGATGGCAACGATACAATACGTGCCTTGCTGACCCTTCTGTCACTGGGTAACGACACTGCAAGATCGAACCCAAAGCTAAGCACTTCTCCCATGGCAAGAACTACCAATCTAGTTGGCCAAACCAAACGGATAATTCGAAGATACTTGCAAAGATAACCAATCATACATAAAAGAATTCAAAGAAGATTCAAATATTATTCATAGATAGACTTGATCATAAACCCACAATTCAACGGTCTCAACAAACACACCGCAAAAAGAAGATTACATCGAATAGATCTCGACAAGAGAGGGGGAGAACTTTGTATTGAGATTCAAAGAGAGAGAAGAAGCCATCTAGCTACTAACTATGGACCCGAAGGTCTGAGGTAAACTACTCACACTTCATCAGAGGGGCTATGATGATGTAGAAGCCCTCCGTGATGACGGCCCTCTTCCGGCAGAGCTTCGGAACAGGCCCCAAGATGGGATCTCGTGGATACAGAAAGTTGCGGCGGTGGAATTAGGTTTTTGGCTCCTGTTCTGATCGTTTGGGGGTACGTGTGTATATATAGGAGGAAGGAGTATGTCGGTGGAGCACCGAGGGGCCCACAAGGCAGGGGGCGCGCCCTAGGGGGGGTGCGCCCCCCACCCTCGTGACCACCTCTTTGATCCCCTATAGTAGGGTCCAAGTCTCCTGGATCACGTTCGGTGAGAAAATCACGTTTCCGAAGATTTTATTCCGTTTGGACTCCGTTTGATATTCTGTTTATCCGAAACACTGAAATAGGCAAAAACAGCAATTCTGGGTTGGGCCTCCGGTTAATAGGTTAGTCCCAAAAATAATATAAAAGTGGAAAATAAAGCCCAATATAGTCCAAAACAGTAGATAATATAGCATGGAGCAATAAAAAATTATAGATACGTTGGAGACGTATCAGGCATCCCCAAGCTTAATTCCTGCTCGTCCTCGAGTAGGTAAATGATAAAAAGAGAATTTTTGATGCGGAGTGCTACTTGGCATAATTTCAATGCAAATATTCTTAATTGTGGTACGAATATTTAGATTAGAAAGATTCAAGACAAAGGTTTATATTGACATAAGAAATAATAATACTTCAAGCATACTAACAAAGCAATTATGTCTTCTCAAAATAACATGGCCAAAGAAAGTTATCCCTACAAAATCATATAGCGTGGCTATGCTCCATCTTCCCCACACAAAGTATTTAAATCATGCACAACCCTAATGACAAGCCAAGCAATTGTTTCATACTCTAACTTTTTCAAAACTTTTTCAATCTTCACGCAATACATGAGCGTGAGCCATGGATATAGCACTATAGGTGGAATAGAATGGTGATTGTGGAGAAGACAAAAAGGAGAAGATAGTCTCACATCAACTAGGCGTATCAACGGGCTATGGCGATGCCCATCAATAGATATCAATGTGAGTGAGTAGGGATTGCCATGCAACGGATGCACTAGAGCTATAAATGTATGAAAGCTCAACAAAAGAAACTAGTGGGTGTGCATCCAACTTGCTTGCTCACGAAGACCTAGGGCAATTTGAGGAAGCCCATCATTGGAATATACAAGCCAAGTTCTATAACGTAAAATTCCCACTAGTATATGAAAGTGACAACATATGAGACTCTCTATATGAAGAACATGGTGCTACTTTGAAGCACAATATATGAGACTCGCTATATCATGGTGCTACTTTGAGGCACAAGTGTGGGAAAAGGATAGTAGCATTGTCCCTTTTTTATTTATTTACATTTTTTGGGCCTTCTTTTTTTTCTTTGGCCTTTCTCTTTTTCTTTTTTTGGGACAATGCTCTATGGACTGATGATCATCACACTTCTATTTATTTACAACTCAATGATTACAACTCGATACTAAAACAAAGTATGACTCTATATGAATACCTCCGGCGGTGTACCGAGATATGCAATGAATCAAGAGTGACAAGTATTAAAGAATTATGAACGGTGGCTTTGCCACAAATACTATGTCAACTACATGATCATGCTAAGCAATATGACAATGATGGATGTGTCATGATGAACTAGATGGTGGAAAGTTGCATGGCAATATATCTCGGAATGGCTATGGAAATGCCATAATAGGTAGATATGGTGGCTATTTTGAGGAACGTATATGGTAGGTGTATGATACCAACAAAAGTTGCGTGATATGAGAGAGGCTAGCAAAGGTGGAAGGGTGAGAGTGCGTATAATCCATGGACTCAACATTAGTCATAAAGAACTCATATACTTATTGCAAAAATTTAGAAGTTATCAAAGCAAAGTATTACGCGCATGCTCCTAGGGGGATAGATTGGTAGGAAAAGACCATCGCTCGTCCATGACCGCCACTCATAAGGAAGACAATCAATAAATAAATCATGCTCCGACTTCATCACATAACGGTTCACCATACGTGCATGCTACGGGAATCACAAACTTCAACACAAGTATTCTTTAAATTCACAACTACTCAACTAGCATGACTTTAATATTATCACCTCCATATCTCAAAACAATTATCATGCTTCAATCTTTTCTTAGTATTCAACACACTCAAAAGAAAGTTTCACAAATCTTGAATACCAAGCATATTATTATTAGGCAAATTACCATGCTATTAAGAGACTCTCAAAATAATTTAAGTGAAGCATGAGAGATCAATAGTTTTTTGAAAATGAATCCACCACCGTGCTCAAGATCTAAGTGAAGCACATAGAGCAAAATTATCTAGCTCAAAAGATATAAGTGAAGCACACAGAGCAAAATTATCTAGCTCAAAAGATATAAGTGAAGCACATATAGCAAAATTATCTAGCTCAAAAGATATAAGTGAAGCACATAGAGTATTTTATCAAATTTTAATTCATGTATGGCTCTCTCAAAAGGTGTGTACAGCAAGGATGATTGTGGCATACTAACAAACAAAGACACAAATAATACAAGACGCTCCAAGCAAAACACATATCATGTTGGTGAATAAAAATATAGCTCCAAGTAGATTACCGATGGAAGTGGACGAAATGAGGGGATGCCTTCCGGGGCATCCCCAAGCTTTGGCTTTTTGGTGTCCTTGGATTATATTGGGGGTGCCATGGGCATCCCCAAGCTTAGGCTCTTGACACTCCTTGTTCCATGATCCATCAAAAGAATTCACCCAAAACTTGAAAACTTCACAACACAAAACTCAAAATAGAAAACTCGTGAGCTCCGTTAGCGAAAGAAAACAAAAGACCACTTCAAGGTACTGTAATGAACTCATTCTTTATTTATATTGGTGTTAAACCTACTGTATTCCCACTTCTCTATGGATAATAAACTATTTTACTAGCCATAGATTCATCAAAATAAGCAAACAACACACGAAAAATAGAATCTGTCAAAAACAGAACAGTCTGTAGTAATATGTAGCTATCGCAAGATCTGAAACCCCAAAAATTCTAAAATAAATTTCTGGACGTGAGGAATTTATCTGTTAATCATATGAAAAAAGAATTAACTAAATAGCACTCTTCAAATAACAATGACAGCAGTTCTCGTGAGCGCTAAAGTTTCTGTTTTTTACAGCAAGTCCAACAAGACTTTCCCCAAGTCTTCCCAACGGTTCTACTTGGCACAAACACTAATTAAAAACAAAAAACACAACCAAAACAGAGGCTAAATAATTTATTTATTACTAAACAGGAGCAAAAAGCAAGGAATAAAAATAAAATTGGGTTGCCTCCCAATAAGCGCTATCGTTTAACGCCCCAAGCTAGGCATAACGAGCAAGAATAGATCTAGGTATTGACATCTTGATTCTTAATTCTTTTAGCAATGTTACGCTCGAATCCGGGAGGTTCCTTACGTTTCCCTTCATATTCAGAGATCTTGAGATCTAAAGAATTCAACCGCTTATTGCAAAGAGTAATCAACATATTCATGCGGTGAAGATTTAAGCTAACGCTCTTAAGAGGTTCAAGAGATTTCTGTAAAATCTTAGTTACCTCACAAATTTTTTCAAAAACTTGCGTTTTCTCTTGGGTGTGATGGAGCCCCTTTTGTTGAGGTAAAGTTCCTACTATACCTTCTATAATTTCATGTGCGATACTGGGATCAATTTCAATAAAATTGCCCTTGGCAACACAATCTAAAAGTTGTCTATGAGACAAATTAAGCCCAACATAAAAGTTGCGAAGCAAAATTCCAAAATTTACTTCTAGGGTGAATTTACGATAAGATTCCATCATTCTTCACCAAGCATCCTTTAAATTTTCTCCTTGCTTTTGTTTGAAGTGAAGGACTTGAAACTCAGGGGACATAGGAGCAGAAAGAGGACTAGCCATGACGACAAGCAAACAAAGAGGCGAACAGAGAGGGAGGATAGAAACAGAGCGAATAAAATGGCAAGGGTGAATTGGGGGGAGAGGAAAATGAGAGGCAAATGGCAAATAATGTAATGCGAGAGATAGGGATTGTGATGGGTACTTGGTATATTGACTTTTTGCGTAGACTCCTCGGCAACGGCGCCGGAAATCCTTCTTGCTACGTCTTGAGCTTGCGTTGGTTTTCCATGAAGAGGAAGGGACGATGCAGCAGAGTAGCATAAGTATTTCCCTCAGTTTTTGAGAACCAAGGTATCAATCCAGTAGGAGCCCACGCTCAAGTCCCTCGTACCTGCACAAAGCGATAGCTACTCGCAACCAACGCGATTAGGGGTTGTCAAGCCCTTCACGGTCACTTACGAGAGTGAGATCTGATAGATAGAATATTTTTTGGTATTTTTGATATAAAGATGCAAAGTGAAAAGTAAAAGCAAAGTAAAAAGCAAAACAATATTAAAGTGATGGAGATTGATATGATGAGAATAGACCCGGGGGCCATAGGTTTCACTAGTGGCTTCTCTCAAGAGCATAAGTATTCTACGGTGGGTGAACAAATTACTGTTGAGCAATTGATAGAATTGAGCATAATTATGAGAATATCTAGGCATGATCATGTATATAGGCATCACGTCCGTGACAAGTAGATCGAAACAATTCTGCATCTACTAGTATTACTCCACTCATCGACCGCTATCCAGCATGCATCTAGAGTATTAAGTTAAAAACAGAGTAACGCCTTAAGCAAGATGACATGATGTAGAGAGATAAATTCATGCAATATGAAATAAATCCCATCTTGTTATCCTCAATGGCAACGATACAATACGTGCCTTGCTGCCCCTTCTGTCACTGGGTAAGGACACCGCAAGATCGAACCCAAAGCTAAGCACTTCTCCCATGGAAAGAACTACTAATCTAGTTGGCCAAACCAAACAGATAATTTGAAGAGACTTGCAAATATAACCAATCATACATAAAAGAATTCAGAGAAGATTCAAATATTATTCATAGATAGACTTGATCATAAACCCACAATTCATCGGTCTCAACAAACACACCGCAAAAAGAAGATTACATCGAATAGATCTCGACAAGAGAGGGGGAGAACTTTGTATTGAGATTCAAAGAGAGAGAAGAAGCCATCTAGCTACTAACTATGGACTCAAAGGTCTAAGGTAAACTACTCACACTTCATCGGAGGGGCTATGATGATGTAGAAGCCCTCCGTGATGATGGCCCTCTTCTGGCGGAGCTCCGGAACAGGGGCCAAGATGGGATCTCGTGGATACAGAAAGTTGCGGCGGTGGAATTAAGTTTTTGGCTCCTGTTCTGATCATTTGGGGGTACGTGTGTATATATAGGAGGAAGGAGCACCGAGGGGCCCACGAGACAGGGGGCGCGCCCTAGGGGGGGCGCCCCCCACCCTCGTGACCACCTCTTTGATCCCTTGCAGTAGGGTCCAAGTCTCCTGGATCACGTTCGGTGAGAAAATCACGTTTCCGAAGATTTTATTCCATTTGGACTCCGTTTGATATTCTGTTTATCTGAAACACTGAAATAGGCAAAAAACAGCAATTCTGGGCTCGGCCTCCGGTTAATAGGTTAGTCCCAAAAATAATATAAAAGTGGAAAATAAAGCCCAATATAGTCCAAAACAGTAGATAATATAGCATGGAGCAATCAAAAATTATAGATACGTTGGAGACGTATCAATCACCTTTGACCATCGGGACTACTCGGCAAGTATGCGACGTGCGGGATGGGCTGCCTTGGTGTTAGACCTGATAATTGACGGATACCACTTCACACGAGTCCTGATGGACAGCGGCAGTAGTTTAAACCTGATATATCAGGACACAGTCCACAAAATGGGGATAGACCCAACAAAAATCAGCGATAGCAATACTACCTTTAAAGGAGTAACGCCAGGCCCAAAAGCCCATTGCACAGGCTCCCTGCTACTAGAGGTTATATTCGGCTTTCCCGATAACTTCCGCAGCGAAAAGTTAACCTTCCACATCGCTTTGTTCCAAAGTGGCTATCAAGCACTACTCGGACGCGAAGCTTTCGCTCGCTTTCACGCAATACCGCATTACGCTTCCCTCATGCTTAAGATGCCCGGTCCACGTGGCATCATTACAGTAAATGGAAATATTGAGCGCTCCTTGCGCGCGGAACACCGCGCGGCTGCCTTGGCAGCCGCACACTAAACGGCCTCACCAACTAGAGCATCTGCCAGGTCGTTAAGACCACGGACGCGGTTAGACGAGTCCTGTGTAGCTATATATAATTGATACAGGTTTGATGGCTATACCCCTATAACAATACAAGGGGCTCAACGCGTGTAAACAAGTGGCAATTAGGCTCAACTTTACTCATCTTGAATTGTACATGGTTTATTTAGTATAACCTACCTTTTGCACGACAACTTTTCAGCTAAGTTCCTCTCTTTTACAGATGACCATCGTGCTACACCCGTCCAGGATACGGCACAACGGAGACACAGGCGTAGACGTGCAGCAGGGACCCGTTCCAAGGATTCTTTTTAGATTAAGACCCTGCGTAAACCTTTTTTACTATATCTTGTTGATACACATCCCCCGGATTCTCAGTACAATTGAGAAGGATGCTGACGTATTGGCATGTGGCCACGTCAGAATATTGCACGTACCTGGACACTAGGGGCTTATTACAAAGGGCACTATTTAGCCCGGTTTACATCATAAAGACCGAATACCTTAGGGAGTGTTTGGCGTCACGAGTTTGGCCTTATATGCATCAGCTCCGAATCATGTCTTTGGTCAAATGTTGGGTTTGCCAGGCTCCTGTGTTTTGCTGCCTTACATTCCGCTCTATCGGCTAAGGCGGCACCAGGAGAACTACTGCGATTGTGCCCTGGTTCATCCGGACGAGCACCTCAGTAGAGAAAGCCAAAAACTGACTGTCATGATATAGCGTGAGACTGGTCAACCACTCGATGACCTAGCGGAATCTTCGGGATTCCTCCGCCTTAACGAATGGCCGTTTCCCGGCCAGGCATGTACGCGCCCCGAATTCGGATGAGCGCGGAGCCACCAGGGGCTATATAGTAGCCCCACTGTCAAACTCCTCTCGCTAAGTGAAAGTGTTAAAGCATTATAGTCCGATTGCCTAGTTCGCTGCGCTATCACCTCCTTAATGGACCAAGATGTTGGATCAAGTGTGAACATGCATCTTCTGCGAGCACCCCCGCATTATATGCGTGGGGCTGAAGCCGATGACTGCCATCTTTCAGGTTATATACATATATACATAAACAGCCGCACATGAGGTATTATAATTCTTTCAGGCACAAGTATAAAATAGCCTTTACAATTCAATAAAACATTGTTTTTCAATGGGAATACATGTCATTAGAACATAATATTCTTCGAGCACTGCGCTTCTATTTAACGAGCGCCCTCAAGAACTTCTCAAAAGTAGTGCTCGGCTGGTACTCAACTCTCGTCCGAATCTTGGGCTGCAATGACGGTGGCCTCCATCTCCGCCCAGTATGTCTTCACACGTGCAAGGGCCATCCATGCACCCTCTACGCACGCCGACCTCTTCATCGCGTTGATGTGCGGCACTGCACCAAGGAACTGCTGCACCAAACTAAAATAATTGTTCGGCTTTGGCCTTTCCAGCCACAGATGATCCACAACAGACCTCATGGTGAGTCCGGACAACCTATTCAGCTCGACCCATTCGGCCAACCGATCAGTCAATGGAAGCGGACACTCTGGAACGTTAAATTGTGACCAGAACAGCTTTTCCACTTTGTGATCTTTTTGATCTCGGAAGTATTCGGCCGCATCGGCAGCACTCGCCGCTAAGTCCAGATATGCGTTCGTAGAACTCCACAGCCGGTCCAAAGGGGCGTACCTAGGATCTCCGAATTTCATCCGCAGCATAAAGGGCTTCCCAGCCACGATATCCCCAGCTTGACGCAGCTCCTCCTTCATCGCTCTCATTGCAGAGCGGGTGTCTTTGGTCGCCATTGTGGCCTTCTCCAGGTCTGTCCTCTTCGCTCGATCTTCCTGTTCAAGAAGCTCATAACAGTCAGCGGCATTCTTCAATTCCACAGACATCCTGGCTATCTCCTCCTTGCTTTGGCAGTGAGCAGCCTGTTCGGCTTTCAGCTCCTTAATTGCCTTTAGGGCAGCCGCATCGCTTTTCCTGGCTTGTTCTTTGGCTCGGGCAAGTTCCGCCCGAAGATTCTCCACGGCCGCAGCTCCATCTGCATTCACACACATGTTATAGATACTGGCATCATGCTCCTCTTCCATGTGTCGCCGGAGGAATCACATACCCTGTGCCTCGTCAAGCCCCTTGTTGACAAGTACGATGTCGGCATCTGCCACGTCAAGCTGCCGCTTTAGCTTGGCAAACTCATCAATCCGGCTGGCCACCAGACCCTCCGCCACCTGCATATTAAGGCGGCACGATTATTCCTGGGACTATGATCCTCCATGCGTTGTCGTCTTCGACAACACCCAGAGTCTCAGGCGCTACTATCTACACAGGGCACATCTAAAAATGTGTGGTACTGTAAAAAATGTACATCATTTCGCGTACCTCAAAACCCGTCAGTAGACTCATAAAGGCTTCATGCAACCCGCTTTCGGCGGACGAAATCCTTTCAATCACCGTACCCATCAACGTGTGGTGCTATTCTGAGATAGCCACTCACTCTAGCAGATCCCTTAGTACGTCCGACCGCACACCAGACGGCGTCGGACTCTTTCGATTGCTCTCTTCAAGAGCTGGATACTGAGGACTTCGGGTGGCCATAAGATTGCCTTCTGGCCTTGCCGGATCAGGAGAAACCCTCCGCAACGACACCTCGAGGTCGCCCGCCTCATGAGACGGTATGACAGGGGGAGGTGTTTCGCTCTCCATCATCTCTGGAAGAAGATCCCCTGAAGACGAGCTCTGCTGAGAAGGGCTAAGATCCGAACTGCAAGATAAATGCTTCGGTTATTTTCCTCAGAAGTAAAGCGAGGTATTTTCATTATTAAGTGCCCTTTTACTTACAGCTCGGTGGAGGGCTGATCCCCTTGAGGGCATAGTGCGGCCGGGGTAGCCCCCGGGGCAGGACCCTCCGGTGAAGATTTCTTCCCCCGTTTGGAGACCATTGTCTCCAGGTCCTCGGAGGCGGTCCTCTTCCTTCCCTGGGGAGAGGAAGTTTCAGTCCCTCCTCCCCGGCTAACCTCCTTCGCAGAGGCACTAGCCTCCTTGTTCCCCCATTTATCTTCTCCTAAGGGCGCTTGATAAGGCGCGATCTCCAGCATCCTGGTTAGCACGGGATTTGGTGAGGTCTCAGGGAGGGGGGCCGGACACCTGATCAACTTTGCCTTCGCTATCCAATCCTGGTCAAAGAGCGGCTTTTTTAGGGCGATGTTGCGATAAATAAATGGACAGTGTGTTCGGATGCGGGGCTACTTACTTGGGTATCCGGGCGATTGCATCTCAGACCTGCATCGTCAGTGATGTTCGGACACATTATTTGTGGTCCAAAGAACAATTTGTACATCTACTCAGGCGTCATGCCGAGGAAGTGTTGGATAGCTCGCGGTCCCTCCGGGTTGAACTCCCACATGCGGAGGGGACGGTGTTTGCAAGGCTGGACTCGACGAACTAGCATAACTTGCATTACCATAACCAGACTGAAATCTCTCTCAAAGAGATCTCGGATACGGCTTTGCAGTATTGGCACGTCCTTGGCTGGACCCCCAGCTCAGCCCCCTGCTGATCCATGACATCAGTTGTGGTGGGGGGCCTGAGCGAAAGGTGGGGGCAGCTACCCACTTGGCACTTCGGGGAGCTGTGATGTAGAACCACTCCCACTACCACAATCCGGACACCTCTGGGAAGCTACCCTCAGGCCATGGAGCGTCAGCGATTTTGCTTATTGAAGCGCCTCTGCACGCTGCGTGCTGCCCCTCGATCATCTTCGGCTTCACATCGAAGGTCTTGAGCCACAGGCCGAAGTGAGGGGTAATGCAGAGGAAGGCCTCACATACGACAATAAATGACAAAATGTGAAGAAGGGAATCTGGGGCCAGATCGTGAAAATCTAGCCCATAATAGAACATAAGACCCCTAACAAAGGGATCCAGAGCGAGGCCTAGTCCTCGAAGGAAGTGGGAGATGAACACGACGCTCTTGTTGGGTTTGGGAGTAGGGACGACTTGCCCTCGGGCAGACAGCCGATGCGAAATTTTAGCAGTCTGATATCTGGCCTCTCCCAACTTCTTGATGTCCTCCTCCGTGACAGAGGAAGGCATCCACCGACCTTGAAGGTTGGATCTAGACATAGTTGAAGGTCCGAAGTGCCTAAACCTGAGCTTTGGGTGTTGGAACTCGAGGCGGGAGGCGGATTCGATTAAGATTGAGAGGAAAAAGCCTTGTCCCCTTTATAAAGAGGGTGAATATCAAGCGTCCTCCTTGTGGCCGTTTGGGACTTGTCTAAGATCTAGGAGTCCTACCCATAGGCACGGTTGGGTTACCCACGTCCGTATTGATGAGAATCCTGTGATAAAGGGGACACGATCTCTGCTTCGACAAGACGTGCCAAGGAAACCGCCTCACGAAACACGCTAAGATGGGTTATGAAAAACGATTCAAATAAAGACCTGGCTGTGGTGTGATGTCACACTACGGGGTACGTCAGCAGATTAGATTTGTGGAAATATAATTCTCTCTACGGTGGTATGTGGAACTCGTTTTGCAGAGCCAGACACGATCCTCGTGTTCAAAATCTTCAACGAAGTATTCGGAGGAGGAACCCGCCTTGCAATGCCGAAGACAATCTGCGCGCCGGACTCATCGTCATTGAAGCCTGGTTCAGGGGCTACTGAGGGAGTCCTAGATTAGGGGGTATCCGGACAGCCGGACTATATCCTTTGGCCAGACTGTTGGACTATGAAAATACAAGATTGAAGACTTCGTCCCGTGTCCGGATGAGACTCTCCTTGGCGTGGAAGGCAAGCTTGGCAATACGGATATGTAGATCTCCTTCCTTGTAACCGACTCTGTGTAACCCTAGCCCCCTTCGGTGTCTATATAAACAGGAGGGTTTAGTCCGTAGGACAACAGACAATCATACCATAGGCTAGCTTCTAGGGTTTAGCCTCTCTGATCTCGTGGTAGATCAACTCTTGTACTACTCACATTATCAAGAACAATCAAGAAGGACGTAGGGTATTACCTCCATCAAGAGGGCCCGAACCTGGGTAAACATCGTGTCCCCTGCCTCCTATTACCATCCGCCTAGACGCACAGTTCGGGACCCCCTACTCGAGATCCGCCGGTATTGACACCGACAAAGGTGTTAAAAAACTTGTTTGGTGTTTAAGGGACAACATGTTTTAGTAGTATCTCGTTAAGATTCCGCGACCTCCTTCCCATTTGCTTGATGTTCTACGTCGGCAGGGCCCGACCGCACGCATACCTCAATCGCCGTTGGACCGTCCGGATCACCAGGACAGGACCAAGGGGTGAGGGGCTACGTGGACAGTTAGGCTCCTGAGTCGCGATGCTTAGGAGTCCGCCTTGATGCGCAAACAGCCTACGAGGAGGAGGTGCGAAAGTAGGCCTTAGTGTTCTACGTTGGCAGAGCCCGACCCCATGCATACCTCAGCCGCCGTTGAACCGTCCGGATCGCCAGGACGGGGCCAAGGGGTGAGGGGCTACGTGGCCAGTTAGGCTCCCGAGTCGCCATGCTCAGGAGTCCCCCTTGACGCACAAACAGACCTTCATACCTGTCCTCACGAGGTCCCGCTCGGGAGGGGCACGCGACGACCAGGTCCGAGGGACCTGGCAAGGCAGTGTACGCTAGGCGTGACCTGAGCGTAGTCCCCGTGCCCAGCCCCATCACACGACTCTCCTGAGGGGAAAGCGTTGCGATGAGGTTGGACACTGAGCCAGATGGCTCCCTGAGGTTAATGCGTCCAAGGGGCCGCCCTCAGTTGTTTATCACCAGCGTGGAGCATAGCGCTTCCGCACTTGCACGGGCATAGCCGCTCCTCGACCGTGTCGACTGCCAGCGCGGAGCATGGTGCTTCCACTGATGCGTGGGTGAGGGATCCCTCTGAGTGGAGCCCCCGGGGCGTGTACAGCCCCGCCCTGACACGTGGCTTGCATGGCAGGGCTAGACGAGGTGTGTCTGGGCACTCGTGAGACAACGCGGGACTCACGAGGCCCTACCTCAAGGTGGGTTGCGCCTGGTCTTGATTCTTGATGGCTGCGGTGGTCCTGCGAGATGGTTAGGCAACCTGCGTCGGACGAATCTCTTGAGGTGATCACATGAGAAGGCCAAACACCAACGACCCCAAGAGGTGACATGAACGGGGCCGACCCACTAGACAGAGCTCAGTCGTTGGGTTTATCGACGCTGTAGGGACGAACCCGAGCACATACGCCATGCCTAGTCTTCTCATGCGAAGAATCCTGAAGAAAGACGACCGGCGCATGGCTCCACGGTGGCGAGGCACCGGGTCACGCACCCTGGCTTGTCCGTCCGCGATTAACCCATGCGAGAACAAGGCACCAAGGGCCATGGGAGGTGACATACACGGGAGCGGGCCCGTGAGCCAGAGCTCGGCCTCTTGGGTTTGGCGACGCTGCAGGGACGGACCCGAGCACGGGCGCCGTGCCAGTCCTTAATCATGGGGCGGTCGTGGGCGGGTTTGCGAGGGCGTGCAACGTTCATGGTATCGAAGTACCGGACGGGCAGGTGATAATTATAAGGCAATTCATGCAAGATGGCAAGCTAGTTCAGATAGATGCAAGAACGATACACGCCACTGGGACAGACCCGAGCGGCCTGGGGATGATGCAACCCATGAGGAGCTCCCAACAGAGTAAGCTAAAGACGCAAAAGGATACACGCCGCATGGACAGGCCCATGCGACTTGAGGATAATGCTACCCGAAGGGCGCCCCTAACTGAATAAACTAGAAAGAGTCATCCGATACCGTAGCTGGAGTGGTGTCGGGGTAGCTGAAGATGCGCGCCGGAGAAGTTGCTCCTCATGAGCCGCCAGGGCCCTGAGCCTTAGGAGGCTCTGCAGGCCCAGGTGGCTCCTGAAGAACTGTCGCGATCTCCGCCAGGACAGTGTGATGCCTGGCCTCCTGAGCCGCCAGAATGCTCCACAGGTGGCGCTAGAAGGTGACAGCCGCGTTCGGCAGGCCGAGAGGCATGCGAACGTAGCTGTGAGGGGGACTAAGGGAGTCCAGGATTAGGGGGTATCTAGACAGCCGGATTATATCCTTTGGCCGGACTGTTGGACTATGAAGATACAAGATTGAAGACTTCGTCTCGTGTCCGGATGGGACTCTACTTGGCGTGGAAGGCAAGCTAGGAAATACCGATGTGGATATCTCCTCCTTTGTAACCGACCTTGTGTAACCCTAACCCTCTCTGGTGTCTATATAAACCGGAGGGTTTTAGTCCGTATGACAATAACGGACAATCATACCATAGGCTAGCTTCTAGGATTTAGCCTCTCTGATCTCGTGGTAGATCTACTCTTGTACTACCCATATCATCAATATTAATCAAGCAGGACATAGGGTTTTACCTCCATCAAGAGGGCCCGAACCTGGGTAAAACATCATGTCCCCTGCCTCCTGTTACCATCCGCCTTAGATGCACAGTTCGGGACCCCCTACCCGAGATCCGCCGGTTTTGACACCGACATTGGTGCTTTCATTGAGAGTTCCACTGTGTCATCGCTAGAAGGAAGGATGTCTCATCTCGTCTTTAAAGATAGTACTACTGTTGGGGGAGCTTTGGTTGCCGGCCAAACTCTCCGGCTAGGCGGTTTCATCATGACCGCCTGTTCGGCCGCCGCGCCGACGATGACTTCTCGGGTCATCGAAAACAGCCTCCACGTCAAATCGGCACTCACTGAATGGATGGATCCAATGGAGCTCGCCTCTCTAAACGAGCTCTTGGATCGCATCGCCGCCCTGGGAGTCGCTACGGACTAAGATCAGATTGGGCTTAAACCCGATCAAAGGAAGATTAACTCTCCGCCGGTCACCCATCATATTGCAGTGGTGGAGGAACAATGCGGCGACCTCTCCTCCATATTGAGGACCAACTATGTCCGGATTCCTGAGCTCTCCGAGCCGGATACACGTTCGCGGGAGGACAACACCCAATCCCTGAACTTGGAGTCAGGCAGCGGCCACGATTATTGGGCAACACCTCGGAACCAGAATGTCCAAAATTGGAAATTCCTCGGCCCCTAGACCCCATATCGGGTAAGGGTACGGATTCAAATCCACCCACCCACCCAAACATAAGCGATCTTTCCCACATCAGGCAAGAGCCCCAGGAAACAGTACATCACTATTGGGCCAGATTCCTCCTTGCGATGAACAAGGTTAAGGACTGTCGCGAGGAAGACGCAATCTTATTTTTCTGCAATAACTGCACGGACAAGGGAATCCTTAACGCCATAAATCGCCGTGAGATATCACGTTTCACCGACTTGGCGTCCATAGTATGAAAGTACTGCGCGATGGAAAGTGCCTGGAAAACCGAAACAAACTTTTGGCATAATCCGGCCCTAAATACGAACCCAGTCCGAAATAAAAGGGTGCATTATAAAAAGGCACATGGGTCAACTACCAAAAAGCAAAAACCCTCTATAGGGCATGGAACCGTACTGGAGGGATGGCTCAATGGCCCCTGCAAAATTCATAGTACAGTGGATACAATACCAATGCACAGCCTTATAGCATGTTGGATACTCCGGCAGGTGGCCAAAAGTGGTGAGGATCTTCTTATCCCAAATGCCACAGAGCACCATCCCGTGGATAACAATATGGTGTTAACAGTCTTTGAGACATTTGCGTCAAATA
The DNA here is from genome assembly GCA_034509565.1 of Triticum monococcum. NCBI lineage: Eukaryota > Viridiplantae > Streptophyta > Magnoliopsida > Poales > Poaceae > Triticum > Triticum monococcum. Next base: position 722,622,568 of record CM067842.1, read on the forward strand.
GTAGGTGCAAGCGAACACTCCACAGCATGGCCAAAATCTACCACATAGCAGCAATAAATCCATGGAGTGACACGGCTATTACCTTCAATGCCAGTGATGAACCTAAATTCCGAACAGCCCGAGCACCAGCCACACTGGTCCTCAGTCCAATTGTGGACGGCTTTCGACTCACCAAGGTACTCATGGACGGCGGCAGCGGATTAAACCTCATTTATGAGGAAACCCTTCAAAAAATGGAAATAGACTGGAACCGCATCGAGCAAAGCAGCACAACCTTTAGAGGAATAATCCCCAGTCGGGAAGCGCGCTGTACCGGCAAAATCACACTAGATGTGGTGTTCGGCACACCGGAGAATTATAGGTCCGAAGAGATTACGTTCCAAGTGGACCCGTTCAGTAGTGGTTACCACGCCCTGTTAGGGTGGGAGGCGTTCACAATCTTCTAAGCCATACCCCATTACGGGTACATGAAGCTCAAAATGCCCAGGCCCAATGGAATTATCACTCTTGCTAGTGATCCGGACACGGCACTCCGCGCCGAAAACAAGACAGCCGCACTGGCCCTCGAGGCATTATCCGAAGCCCTAGCGGCTGAGGAATTAACCACGCTACGCTCCACAGTGGACAGGGACGACGTGATACTCGATAAGAGATCCAAGTCCACCTCTTTCAAACCAGCGGATGAAATAGTCAAATTCCAAGTCCACCCAACGGACCCTACAAAAACAGCCTCCATCGGGGCACAGTTAAACGCCGCCGTGGACGCCGCACAACGAGAGTTCCTGCGCGAGAATTGGGACATCTTCGCCTGACATCCGTCAGACATGCCAGGAATCCCACGCAGGCTGGCCGAGCATAGCCTCAATATCCTAAAGGGATTCAAGCCGGTCAAGCAAGCTCTTCGGCGTTTCTCCGAACCTAAGAGACATGCCATGGGAGAGGAACTAGCCAAGTTATTGGAGGCCAGATTCATCGGAGAAATAAAACACCCGGACTGGCTAGCAAACCTGGTGATGGTACCAAAGAAGGATAAATCCTGGCGCCTGAGTGTCGATTTCAAGGACCTCAATAAAGCTTGCCCAAAGGAACCCTTCCCCCTTCCCCGCATCGATCAAATTATTGATGCTACCGCAGGACACGAGTCATTGTGTTTCCTCGACGCATACTCCGGTTACCACCAAATCAAGATGGCGGAGTCCGACTGAGGGAGTCCTGGATTAAGGGGCGTCCGGATGACCGGACTATACCTTCAGCCGGACTCCTGGACTATGAAGATACAAGATTGAAGACTTCGTCCCGTGTCCGGAAGGGACTTTCCTTGGCGTGGAAGGCAAGCTTGGCGATACGGATATGTAGATCTGCTACCATTGTAACCGACTTTGTGTAACCCTAATCCTCTCCGGTGTCTATATAAACCGGAGGGTTTTAGTCCGTAGGACAACATACAAAACAACAATCATACCATAGGTTAGCTTCTAGGGTTTAGCCTCTCCGATCTCGTGGTAGATCTACTCTTGTACTACCCATATCATCAATATTAGTCAAGCAGGACGTAGGGTTTTACCTCCATCAAGAGGGCCTGATCCTGGGTAAAACTTCGTGTCCCTTGCCTCCTATTACCATCCGGCCTAGACGCACAGTTCGGGACCCCCTACCTGAGATCCGCCGGTTTTGACACCCACATTGGTGCTTTTATTGAGAGTTCCTCTGTGTCGTTGCCATCAGGCTTGATGGCTCCTACGATCATCAATAGCGGTGCAGTCCAGGGTGAGACCTTCCTTCCCGGACAGATCTTCGTCTTTGGCGGCTTCGCACTGTGGGCCAATTCACTTGGCCATCTGGAGCAGATCGAAAGCTATGCCCCTGGCCATCAGGTCAGATTTGGAAGTTTAAACTACATGGCTGACATCCGCGGGGACTTGATCTTCGACGGATTCGAGCCACTACCGAGCGCGCCGCACTGTCACGATGAGCATGATCTAGCTCTGCTGCCAAACAGTGCCCTGGAGGCCGCACCCGCATCGGCTTCGACCCTTAATTCGGAGCCAACTACGTCGATCGAGGATGGGTGGTTGGACGCTGCCTCGGGGGCTGCGATCCCAACGGCGATCGAGCCGAACACCAGCCCCGCACTCTGCGAGGCTCATGACTCCAAGGAGTCGGACTCCTATCTGGACTCCGAACCCTCCGCGCCCCTGCCGATCGAATCCGATTGGGCGCCGATCATGGAGTTTACGGCCGCGGACATCTTTCAACACTCGCCCGTCGGCGATATTTTGAAGACACTAAAGTCTCTCTCTTTATCAGGAGAGCCCTGGCCGGACTATGGTCAGCAAGGTTGGGATAGGGACGATGAAGAAATTCAAAGCCCACCCACCACCCACTTTGTAGCCACTGTCGATGATTTAACCGACATGCTCGACTTCGACTCCGAAGACATCGACGGTATGGACGCCGATGAAGTAGACGATGAAGAACCAGCGCCTATTGGGCCCTGGAAAGCCACCTCGTCATATGACGTATACATGGTGGACGCACCAAAAGATGACGACGAGTAGCGGAAGGACGCACCGAAGGCTTGTTCCCTCAAGAAGCAGTCAAAGCGGTGACGCAAGCGCCGCCCCAAATCCCGCCTCAACGGAAATAACGATCACACAGACCCAGCGCTGGAGCAGGGCGAACCGCTGCCGGACAACGGAAATCCGGATAATCAAACCGAACAAATAGATTCTATCAAGGATAATGGTCCGGATGACATAACGCCGGACAGGCACCCGGAGCAGCAGAATGCCCGTAAAAGGCCTGTTGCCACCGCGAGGAGTCTTAAAAAGCAGAAGCAAAGGCTCAAGGCTGCGCAAGACACACTCCAAATCAGATGGAGTAAAATACTCAACACAGCAGCAAGGTACGGCGACAATCGCCCCTCCAAGAGCTACCCAAAGCGGAAGCTGCTACCTGAATTCGATGAGGAGGCCTTAGACCCCCCACAACCAAATATCAAAGCAGCCACCAGGCCGGATAGACGACCCCTCTACCAACATAGAGCGGCATACAACACCTTTCACAATACAACACGTGACCCATGCGAGGGCTCGCACCCAAAGGAGCGCAACAAGATCCATCTATGGACCACGCGAGCGCGCCCCAGCATACAATGCAACACAACAAACATCCGAACAACGCGGTACACCCAGCTACAGGGGTGCCGCACACCCCCTATGTTTCACCGATGAGGTGCTGGACATGAATTTCCAGAGGGATTCAAACCCGTAAACATAGAGACATACGACGGAACAACAGACCCTGGGGTCTGGATTGAGGACTACATCCTTGATATCCATATGGCTCGAGGAGATGATCTCCATGCCATCAAGTACTTACCCCTCAAGCTCAAAGGGCCAGCTCGTCACTGGCTTAAAGGCCTCCCCGAAAGCTCCATTGGAAGTTGGGAAGAGCTCGAAGACGCCTTTCGGGCAAATTTTCAAGGGACTTATGTCCGACCTCCGGATGCGGATGATTTAAGTCATATAATTCAACAGCCCGGAGAGGCAGCCCGAAAGCTTTGGAACAGGTTTCTTACTAAAAAGAACCAGATTGTCGACTATCCGGACACTAAAGCCTTGGCAGCATTTAAGCATAGCATCCGTGATGAATGGCTCGCCAGACACCTCGGCCAAAATAAGCCGAGAACGATGGCCGCATTAACAAACCTCATGACCCGCTTTTGCGCGGGTGAGGACAGCTGGCTAGCCAGATGCAGCACCAGTGACCCTAGTACATCTGAAGTTAGAGATGGAAACGGGAAATCACGGTGCAACAGCAATGACAAACGCCGGAATAAAGAAGACAACACGAAGGGCACGGCAGTAAACGCCGGATTCAAAAGCTCTCGGCCAGGTCAAAAGCCGCCCTCTAAAGGCACCAGGGATGAAATGTCCAGCCTCAACAAAATTCTGGACCAAGTATGTCAGATCCATAGTACCCCTGGTAAACTTGCTAATCATACCCATAGAGAATGTTGGGTCTTCAAGCAATCCGGCAAGCTCAACGCCGTACACAAGGGGGAGGATAAACCAAGTGAAGACGAGGATGAGCCTCCCAAGCAGGACATAGGGAACAAAAGAAATTCCCACCATAAGTCAAAACAGTAAACGTGTTACACGTGATCAAGGGAAAAAACAACGCGGCACTCCGAGGAAAATATACCCAAGTGCCTGTCACCGCGAAGTCCTGCCACTGGTCGTCTCAACCGATCACTTTTGACCATCGCGATTACTCAACAAGTATCCGACACGCAGGATGGGCTGACCTGATATTAGACCCAGTAATTGGCGGATATCACTTCACACGAGTCTTGATGGATGGTGGCAACAATCTAAACCTAATATATCAGGATACAATCCGCGGGATGGGGTTAGACCCAACAAAAATTCACCATAACAATACTACCTTTAAAGGAGTAACGACAGGCCTAGGGGTTTGTTGTACGGGCTCCCTCCTACTACAAGTTATATACGGCTCCCCCGATAACTTCCGTCGCGAGCATTTAACCTTCCACATCGCTCCGTTCCGAAGTGGCTATCAAGCACTGCTCGGACGCAAAGCTTTCGCTCGCTTTAATGCAATACCACACAATGCCTCCCTCACACTCAAGATGCCCGGTCCACGTGGCATCATTTCAGTGAACGGAAATATCAAGCGATCTCTGCGCGCCGAAGAGAGCGCGGCTGCCTTGGCAGCCGCACACTAAAGGCGCCCGGACCAGCGAAAGCATCCAATAGGTCGTCAAGACCTCAGACACAACTAATCAAGTCCGACGCCGCTATTTATACCAAATAAATGATCATACCCCTATTTGTCAATACAAGGGGCTCAATGCGTGCAGACAAGTAGCAATTTCTTCTCATCTTGAATTATACATGGTTTCTTTAAAAACTATCTTTTTGCACGACAACTTTTTCACCTAAATTCCTCTCTTTTACAGACGATCATCGTGCTACACCCGTCCAGGATACGGCACAACGGAGACACAGGCGCAGACGTGCAGTAGGGACCCGCCCCAAGGATTCTTTCTAGATTAAGACCCTACGTAAACCTTTTTTACTGTCTCTTGTTGATACATATCCACCGTTGAGAAGGATGCTGACGTCTTGGCATGTGGCCACGCCAGAACAATGCACGTACCTGGACACAAGGGGCTTCTTACGAAGGCCATTATTTAGGCCCGGTTTATACCACAAAGACCGAATACCTTAGGGAGTGTTCGGCGTCGTGAGTTTGGCCCTATATGCATCAGCTCCGAATCATTGTCTTTGGTCAAATGTTGGGTTTTCCCGGCTCTTGTGTTTTGGTGCCTTACATTCCGCTTTACCGGCTAAGGTAGCACCAGGAGAACTACTGCGATTGTGCCCTGGTTCATCCGGACGAGCACCTCAGTAGAGAAAGCCGAAAACTGACTGTCATGATATAGCGTGAGACTGGTCAACCACTCGATGACCTATTGGAATGTTAAAATTCCTCCGCCTTAACGAAGGGCCGTTTTCCGGCTAGGCATGTACGCACCCCGGGATCGGCAGAGTGCGGAGCCACCAGGGGCTATCTAGTAGCCCCACTGTCAAACTCCTATGGCTAAGTGAAAGTGCTAAAGCATTATAGTCCGGTTGCCTCACTCGCTCCGCTATCACCTCCTTAATAGGACCAAGACGTTGGGTTAAGTGTGAACACGTGTTTTTGCGAGCACCTCCGCATTATATGCGTGGGGGTTGAAGCCGACGACTGCAATCTTTCAGGTTATACACATGTATACATAAACGGCCGCCCAGGAGGCATCATATTACTTTCAGGCAAAAGTATAAAAATAGCCTTATAAAAATTTATACAAGCATTTCGCTTACAATGAGATTACATATCACTCAAACATAATATTTTTGAGCACTTGGTCTCTATCAAACGAGCACCCTCAAGAACTTCTTCAAAGTAGTGCTCAGCAGCCATTCGACCTATGGCCGAATCCCGCGCTGCAACAGTGGTAGCATCCATCTCCGCCCAGTATGCTTTAACACAGGCAAAGGCCATCCGTGAGCCCTCTATGCACACCGACCTCTTCATCGCATTAATGCGCGACACCACGTCAAGGAACTGCTGCACCAAGCTGAAATAGCTGTTCGGTTTTGGCCTTTCCGGCCATAGCTGATCCACAACAGACCTCATGGCGAGTCCGGACAACCTATTCAGTTCGGCCCATTCGGCTAATTGGTCAGTCAATGAAAGCGAACACTCGGGAGAATGGAATTGCCTCCAAAAAAGCTGGTCTACTTCATGGTCCGTCTGACCCTGGAAGTACTTGGCCGCATCGGCAGCGCTCGCCGCCAAATCCATATACACATTGAGGGAGTCCTGGATTAGGGGGTGTTCGGATGACTGAACTATACCTTCAGCCGGACTCCTGGACTATGAAGATACATGATTGAAGACTCCATCCCGTGTCCGGAAGGGACTTTCCATGGCGTGGAAGGCAAGCTTGGCGATGCGGATGATCAGATCTCCTACCATTGTAACCAACTTTATGTAACCCTAACCCTCTCCAGTGTCTATATAAACCGGAGGGTTTTAGTCCTTAGGACAACATACACATCAACAATCATACCATAGGCTAGCTTCTAGGGTTTAGCCTCTCTGATCTCGTGGTAGATCAACTCTTGTAATACCCATATCATCAATATTAATCAAGCAGGATGTAGGGTTTTACCTCCATCGAGAGGGCCCGAACCTGGGTAAAACTTCGTGTCCCCTGCCTCCTGTTACCATCCGGCCTAGACGCACAGTTCGGGACCCCCTACTTGAGTTCCGCCGTTTTTGACACCGACATTGGTGCTTTCATTGAGAGGCACAACTTTCCTCTCAATGGTTTTGACACCCGACATCCATGCCATCAAGTACTTACCTCTCAAACTAAAAGGGCCAGCTCGTCACTGGCTCAAAGGCCTCCCCGAAAGCTCCATTGGAAGTTGGGAAGAGCTCGAAGACGCCTTTCGGGCAAACTTTCAAGGGACTTATGTCCGACCTCCGGATGCAGACGACCTGAGTCACATAACTCAACAGCCCGGAGAGTCAGCCCGAAAGCTTTGCAATAGGTTTCTTACTAAAAAGAACCAGATTGTCGACTGCCCGGAGCCGAAGCCTTAGCGGCTTTCAAGCATAGCGTCCGCGACGAATGGCTCGCCAGACACCTCGGCCAAAACAAGCCGAGAACGATGGCCGCATTAACAAACCTCATGACCCGCTTTTGCGCGGGTGAGGACAGCTGGCTAGCTAGATGCAGCACCAGCGACCCCAGTACATCTGAAGTTAAAGATGGAAACGGGAAATCACGGCGCAATAGCAATAACAAACGTCAGAATAAAGAAGACAGCACGAAGGGCACGGCTGTAAACGCCGGATTCAAAGTCCCTCGGCCAAATCAAAAGCCATCCCCTAAAGGCACCAGGGATGAACTGTCCAGCCTCAACAAAATTCTGGACCAAGTATGTCAGATCCATAGTACCCCTGGCAAACCTGCTAATCATACCCACAGAGAATGTTGGGTCTTCAAGCAGTCCGGGAAGCTTAATGCCGTACACAAGGGGGACGATACACCAAGTGAAGACGACGACGAACCCCCCACGCAAGACAAGGGGGAACAGAAGAAATTTCCACCCGAAGTCAAAACAGTAAACGTGTTACACGTGATCAAGAGCAAAAACAACGCGGCACTCCCAGAAAAATATACCAAAGTGTCTGTCCCCGCGAAGTCCCGCCTCTGGTCGTCTCAACCAATCACCTTCGACCATCGCGATTACTCCTCAAGTATCCGACACGCAGGATGGGCTGCCCTGGTATTAGACCCAGTAATTGGCGAATACCACTTCACATGAGTCTTGATGGATGGCGGCAGTAGCCTAAACCTAATATACCAGGATACAATCCGCAGGATGGGACTAGACCCAACACAATTTCGCCATAGCAATACTACCTTTAAAGGAGTAACGCCAGGCCCAGGGGCTCGTTGTACGGGCTCCCTCCTACTACAAGTTATATTCGGCTCCCCCGATAACTTCCGTCGCGAGCATTTAACTTTCCACATCGCTCCGTTTCAAAGTGGCTATCAAGCACTACTCGGACGCGAAGCTTTCGCTCGCTTTAATGCACTACCACACTACGCCTCCCTAACACTCAAGATGCCTGGTCCACGTGGCATCATTTCAGTGCACGGAAATATCAAGCGATCTCTGCACGCCGAAGAGAGTGAGGCGGCCTTGGCAGCCGCACACTAAAGGCGCCCGGACCATCAAAAGCATCCAATATGTCGTCAAGACCTCAGACACAACTAATCAAGTCCAGCGCCACTACTCATACCGAATAAACGGTCACACCCCTATTTTTCAAAAAATACAAGGGGCTCAACACGCGCAGACGAGTGGCAATTTCTTCCTATCTTGAATTATACATGGTTTCTTTAGAAAACTATCCTTTTGCATGACAACCTTTTTACCTAAATTCCTCTCTTTTACAGATGATCATCATGCTACATCCGTCCAGGATACGGCACAACGGAGACACAGGCGCAGACGTGCAGCAGGGACCCGCCCCAAGGATTCTTTTTAGATTAAGACCCTGCGTAAACCTTTTTTACTGTCTCTTGTAGATACATATCCACCGTTGAGAAGGATGCTGACTTCTTGGCATGTGGCTACGCCAGAAACGTACCTGGACACAAGGGGCTTCTTACAAAGGCCATTCTCCAGGCCCGGTTTATACCACAAAGACCGAATACCTTAGGGAGTGTTCGGCGTCGCGAGTTTGAACCTATATGCATCATCTCCGAATCATTGTCTTTGGTCAAATGTTGGGTTTGCCCAGCTCCTGTGTTTTGGTGCCTTACGTTCCGCTTTACCGGCTAAGGTAGCACCAGGAGAACTACTGCGATTGTGCCCTGGTTCATCCGGACGAGCACCTCAGTAGAGAAAGCCGAAAACTGACTGTCATAATCTAGCATGAGACTGGTCAACCACTCGATGACCCATGGGAATGTTAGAATTCCTCCGCCTTAACGAAGGGCCGCTTTCCGGCCAGGCATATACGCACCCCGGGATCGGGAGAGTGCGGAGCCACCAGGGGCTATCTAGTAGCCCCACTGTCAAACTCCTGTGGCTAAGTGAAAGTGTTAAAGCATTATAGTCCGGTTGCCTCGCTCGCTCCGCTATCACCTCCTTAATAGGACCAAGACGTTGGGTTAAGTGTGAACGCGCGTTTCTGCGAACACCTCCGCATTATATGTGTGGGGGTTGAAGCCGAAGACTGCAATCTTTCAGGTTATACACATGTATACATAAACGGCCGCCCAGGAGGCATCACATTACTTTCAGGCAAAAGTATAAAAGTAGCCTTATAAAAATTTATAAAAGCATTTTGCTTACAATGAGATTACATGTCACTCAAACATAATATTTTTTGACCACTGGGTCTCTATCAAACGAGCACCCTCAAGAACTTCCTCAAAGTAGTGCTCAGCAGCCCTTCAACCTATGGCCGAATCCTGCGCTACAACAGTGGTAGCATCCATCTCTGCCCAGTATGCTTTAGCACGGGCAAAGGCCATCCGTGCGCCTTCTATGCACGCCGACCTCTTCATCGCATTTATGCGCGGCACCACGTTGAGGACCTGCTGCACCAAGCCGAAATAGCTGCTCGGTTTTGACCTTCCCAGCCATAGCTGATCCACAATAGACCTCATGGAGAGTCCGGACAACCTATTTAGTTCGGCCCATTCGGCTAATTGGTCCGTCAACGAAAGCGGACGCTCGGGAGAAATGAATTGTTTCCAAAACAGCTGGTCTACTTCACGGTCCGTCTGACTCTGGAAGTACTTGGCCGCATCGGCAGCGCTCGCCGCCAAATCCATATACGCATCCTCCGAACTCCACAGCCGATCCAGAGGGGCATACCGTGGATCTCCGTACTTCCTCTGCAGCATAAAGGACTTCCCGGCTACAATATCCCCGGCTTCCCGCAGCTCCTCCTTCTTTGCCCTCATAGCAGAGCGGAGGTCTTTTCTCGTTGCAGCAACCTTCTCAAGGTCCGATGCCTTCGCCTGGTTTTCCTTTTCAAGAGCCCGGCAACGGTCTACGGCGGCTTTTAATTCTACGGCCATATTGGCCATCTTATCCTGGCTCTCGCCATGTGCGGCCTTCTCGGCTAGCAACTCTTCGGCCACCTTCAAAGCAGCCGCATTACCCAATCTTGCTTGTTCCTTGGCTCGGGCAAGTTCCGCCCGCAAGGCTTCAACAGTGGCAGCTCCATCTGCAGTCATAACATGTTAAAAACACTGGCATCATACTGGCAACAACTCATCCTCGATCACTGAGTACTCCACCATCGTGCTTCTTTAGAAAACAACAAGTTCGAAACAAACTCAATGACATTTGATCGAACACCTGTCAGGAGTGGTGTTCGCCATGAATGACGTCGGTAGGGGTGCAGAGGGTACCCGACTGCGGAGGGATTCCTGGGGTGGACAACATCATAGTCCAAGGAGGATAGGCATGTGGGTTGGGTTTGCGGACGTCTGATGATGCCTAGGTGGTGACCGGAGAGGTACAACGGTGACGTCAGATGATGAGGGTGCGGATGAAAGAAAGGGGAAGCAGGGGCAGAGTGGAAGAAAAGGGGACCAGGATAGGGATTTCATTGGGCCGGGGACAAAAATTCTGCGCACACGGATCTTTACAGGGGGGTTACAGGCTCCTTCCTTCTCACTAAACCTGCCCCCCCCCCTAGATACTTTCAGAGATACCCGTAGTGCACCTTTATAGCCACCCAGTTACGTTGTGACGTTTGGCACACCCAAAGCATTCCTACGGTATCCGGGAGTTGCACAATCTCATGGTCTAAGGAAAAGATACTTGACATTAGAAAAGCTTTAGCAGACGAACTACACGATCTTGTGCTATGCTTAGGATTGGGTCTTGTCCATCACATCATTCTCCTAATGATGTCATCCCGTTATCAACGACATCCAATGTCCATGGTCAGGAAATCGTAACCATCTATTGATCAACGAGCTAGTCAACTAGAGGCTCACTAGGGACATGTTGTGGTCTATGTATTCACACATGTATTACGATTTCCGGATAACACAATTATAGCATAAACAATAGACAATTATCATGAACAAGGAAATATAATAATAACTATTTTATTATTGCCTCTAGGGCATATTTCCAACAGGGGCATGGGATGAAAAGCAGGGGAGGGGCGGGACCGATACAAACCTGTGTTGGATGACTTCCGCGGCCCGGACAGATGCTTGAGATTTGATGGTCGGCATTGGAGATGCCCTGAGAGCTGCCTCTCAATTTCTTGGGTTGCTGATGGTTTGGCTTTTTGAGACATGTCAAAAAGATGGAAAACCCAGTGAAAAACTAATGGCTTTGAAGTCTAGTTAGACTATAGCTCAGCTAAATAATTGGTCACAAACACATGCTCAAGAAGACGTTGCTTTATGTGTTGCTTACATGAATGTCTCGCTTCGTGCCTCGGTTAGTATAGATCAAACAATGGAGAAGTTTTGGAGTAGAATTGAAGACTACTACTCCAACAATGTGACCGGCCATTCCCACCACACTCAAGGAGTCAAGGCTTTCTTGCTCATCGGTGGGGTGTGATACAAGTGCAATGCAACCGATGGTCTGGTTGCGTTGATCAAGACAACGCTGCATCATCGAGTGGGGCAGTGACAAGCCATTCGCGTTGCACCATTGCAAGGGCTGGTCCACGACATAAGACATGCTATGTGTTGTCTTTATGTGTGGTAAACTTGATTGATTTGGTGGCTGTTGGATGAAGTATATGCATGATTGAACTTGAATTTGTTCGATTGGATGAACTATATATGTTTTTGTAGTTGAATTGTTGCATATGGTGCATTTAAACCATTCAAATGATTGATGAAATACCTTGTAATTGTTTGAAATATATGTCACAAAAGATGAAAGAATTACTAAAAAAATTAGGAAGTTAAATATAGAGGTTCGATTAGGTATGATCACTTTATAATTTCTCATTTTGCGGAGTTAAGGGCATATCCAACGCAGACCCTCAAATCGGACACCGTATCTGTCCACAGACCGACGAACCAGTTCATGGATAGTGATGTGGGAGCTGGTCGTCCAACCATGTCCGCATACATTTCAAATTGGATTTCAACAAACCGGCTAAATTTATCAAACATGGCGGAATTCAGCAAGTTCACACATAATATACATAAAATACTCAATATTTTGTCCGTTTAGCTGAAGCAAGTCCGCAACACTCAAATTAATTATAGAAAATAGCACAATCCATCCATAAATAGCATGCAAATATCTCTGGTACGACAATAGTTTAAATTCAACCAGATAATCGAATGTTCAACAAGTTTTTCGAAATCATCTATTCCATATTCAATGACGCTAGACTCAGAATTGGCACATGTCGTCTCACACAAACGGCCCCTTGAGCTTCATTTAACAATGTATACGCGTGAATGTCCTACCCTCGGTCTTGTAGTACAACATGCATGACAGCACGTGCAGACTATACAACGTGTACAATAACATTGAGTGAATGAATGAATTAACCAACACGTAGAGTAATAGGAAGAAACACTTACGATCTCCATGGTTGATGACCCCAACGGCGTCCATGTCTCCATTAGGTGAATCACACCGTAAAACTTCATGACGGAGTTGCATATGGTGCATCGCCGATGCATTAGCGACTTCATGCATGGATGGCGTGCATGTCGTAGCTAGGGTGCGAAGTTCTTTTGCTCACGAAATGAAGCATGCAAGCTTTGCTGAAACGCCGGGCCTTTTCCCATGCTTGCAAAGTCCGCAGAAACGACCAATCATGGATCGCACAACAACTCATCCTCGATCACTGAGTACTCCACCATCATGCTTCTTTAGAAAACAACAAGTTCGAAACAAACTCAATGACATTTGATCGAACACCTGTCAGGAGTGGTGTCCGCCATGAACATCGTCGGTAGGGGTACATAGGGTACCCGACTGCGGAGGGATTCCTGGGGTGGACAACATCGTAGTCCAAGGAGGACATGCATGTGGGTTGGGTTTGCGGACGTCTGATGATGCCTAGGTGGTGACCGGAGAGGTACAACGGTGACGTCAAATGATGAGGGTGCGGATGAAAGAAAGGGGAAGCAGGGGCAGAGTGGAAGAAAAGGGGACCGGGATAGGGATTTCATTGGGCCGGGAACAAAAATGTTGCGCACACGGATCTTTACAGGGGGGTTACAGGCTCCTTCCTTCTCACTAAACCTGCCCCTCCCCGATTCTCAGCTGGGTGGGGCAAGCCCTCCCCCCTTAATCCAATCACAGTGCCCCACCTCTAATCCATCTCGTAATGAGCCGGTAAAGGTCTGTGAATGTAGCATTGTCGGGCCGGGGACCGGTCTGTTGAAGGATGGGGTGTCGCATTGGATGACAAAATATCATTCAGACAACCTAATACTAACCGATGCGGGTGGTCTAAGGTCAGCGTTGGAGTTGCCCTAGGGTCTGGAAGAGCATTCGAGAAGTAAAAAAGATTGGATTGCAGTTCAGGAGTATGGGCCACGCTTGTTCCTATCAACGGCTGCTCAGTTGATGAGCCCACAAGCGCACTCCATTGTGCACGCATGCATGTAGTGCAAAGAGTTGCACCCCGTGCCCGGCTCCGTGCAATTTGCAATCTTCTGGCTCTGGTTGTAGTGCCGCACCCACACGTAGCACGGCTATAAATAGGCGTGCCTCTCAGGATCGTTCTCGTGGCCACGCTTTCGTATTAGGATAGACATCGGTCCATTACTTGTCGCAAGCTGGTGACGTCTCCGGGGGCATGGCAGCAGCTAGCGCTAGAGCCCTTGCTGCCGCGGTTTCAGCTCTGCTCGCGGCCGCTGTATTACTCGCCTCGCCGTCGCCGGTCGCCGCGGAGGAGGGGTGCACGCGGCGGCCGGTTGTGTTCGCGTTCGGCGACTCCAACACGGACACGGGCGGCACCGCGGCAGCGCTCGGGAGCTACCTCCCGCTCCCGGAGGGCCGCACCCATTTCCGCCGCTCCACCGGACGGGTCTGCGACGGCCGCCTCGTCATCGACTACCTCTGTAAGTTGCGCACGCAAATCCGTTGCCGCCCCCTCCATTTGGCTGTACAGTGCTCAAGTATCGGAGTTGAACTTGTCGCAAAAAGAATCATAAAAAACAGAAGAGTGCAGTAATCCTAAATCATAACCACGTGATACATGTGGTAAGCAATCTAAATATTTTTTTGAAAAAAGAGTGCAGTAATCCTAAATCATACTACCTTGTATGCTTTCATGAGACTTTGTCATTGCTCAGCTGGGCGGCAGTAAGATGCCGTCCTTTTCGCGGTTTCCTCTTTTCCACAACATGCAGCCGTAGTGCTATCATGCTCTATCTTCCGTGTTCGTGCCAGTCGATTTGTTTCGGGATAAATTGGTGACCTGAAAGTATGATTAGTGCGCAGTAGCAATTACTAGAACATTAGATTCTCAAAAAAAAAGAACATTTAGTGGCGGCTGAAAGTTTGACTCTCTGATAGGACAAGTGCGCATGCACGGTCCATCTCAAGTGGAAGTGACAAGTGCGCGCCGGCCGACGGGTTCCCACCGAAATCAATCAATCCTGGCTCATATGGCCTGGTGGTGGTGTGAGTGCCTTGAGCTTTCAAAGAAGCACTCTCCACGAGTCCGAACGTGTTGCCTCAAAGAGCATCAGCTCGTGACTGCACGTACACCCCATAGTTCGTCACCACAGGCTTTGTCGTAGCTAGCTAGCAATGGATAGTCGTCGGACTTGTGCTCAGGCTTTTGACAGTTGTCACACAGAAAAATGCCCGCAACGGTAACGGTGATATTTATCTTGCTGATCTACTACTCGTACGTGCGTGCAGGTGAGAGCCTGAACATGAGCTACCTGAGCCCGTACATGGAGGCGCTGGGCTCCGACTTCAGCAACGGCGCCAACTTCGCCATCGCCGGCTCGGGCACCCTGCCGCGTGACAGGCCCTTTGCTCTCCACGTCCAGGTGCAGCAGTTCATCCACTTCAAGCAGCGCTCCCTCCAGCTCATCACCCATGGTTCTTGACTCCTGATTCATATTACTTCAGCACTAGTCAGCACAAAAGGCCTGTGTGTCTAACCGATCTACTGCTGGTTGATCTGCAGGCGAGAAGGCTCCGGTGGACGCGGAGGGTTTCCGGAACGCGCTGTACCTCATCGACATAGGGCAGAACGACCTCTCCGCCGCCTTCTCCAGCGGGCTGACCTACGATCACGTGGTCCATCACAGGATCCCGTCCATGCTATCTGAGATACAGGATGCTATCGTGGTACTGCAAATCGATTAACCGCCAAATCGTAACGCTCAATCTCTTCTTTTGCCTGGTGCAGAACCCTAACCCTACTTGCTGTGTGTTCATGGCGTGCAGACTCTGTTCTACGATGGAGCCAAGAACTTCTGGGTCCATGGCACCGGTCCGCTGGGCTGCCTGCCGCAGAAGCTCGCCGAGCTCAGGAACGACGCCGACGGCGATCTCGACGACAGCGGCTGCCTCAGAACGCTCAACAACGCTTCCCACGAGTTCAACGGCCAGCTCAGCTCCGTCTGCCACAAGCTCACGTCGCAGCTCAAGGGCGCCACCATCGTGTACACCGACGTCCTGTCCATCAAGTACGACCTCGTCGCCAACCACAGCGGCTACGGTGAGTCGATCGTTTAGCAGTCCATCGATCAACCTGGAGACACTGCATGCATACTCTGTTTTTTTGTTTACGGCCGGGGCCGCTGGCGTTTCAGGGTTTGAGGAGCCGCTCATGGCGTGCTGCGGCTACGGCGGGCCGCCTTACAACTACAACGTGAACGTCAGCTGCCTCGACCCCGGCTACCGGGTGTGCGAGGACAGCGGCAAGTTCGTCAGCTGGGACGGAGTGCACTACACCGACGCCGCGAACGCCGTCGTCGCGGCCAAGATTCTCTCCGCAGAGTTCTCCACTCCCAATGTGCCCTTCGGCTACTTCTGCAAGACATGATGGATGCTACGCACCAATAGATCGAATCAGACACACGCAGACGGCCGATTTGGTGATCTGAGTTGAGAGGACTCCATGTGTTGCATGTTGTGGTTGAGATCATGCATAGCCTAGGGCAACTAATAGGCGATGAATCGACTTGCCAGCAAGAACGCATTCTTTAGATAAATTTTGAAAAATTCAGCCACTGGAAAGAGTATGGTGAATATTGTGCTTCCAACGAATTTTACTTTCACAGTTTCACTACTCGTAACAAGATGATAGTTTATGGTTAATAGATGACATTTTCAAGTGAAAAATAATAATGTCATTTTAGGACCTAGCATGGTCCCTAACTTACCCGTGATCGTTTCGGGGTTTTGTTTCTTTTTCCTCCATCTAGTCATAAATTCAGTCTTTATGAATTTGCTTTTCGTCGGCGTGATCCTCGTGTGTGTACATTAATGTTGTCTATTTGCATCCTAATCACGCAAAGGTTGTAAGTGCATTCATTGTGCTTGTATCGAGTGAATTGCAAAAACCACCACATTTGAGGCATCAATTGCGGAAAACCACGAGGTCGCTAATCATTTGCAAAAAACACCGCACATTCAGTAAAAATTTTGCAGTGTGCACTGATCGACCGATTTGCTTCGTTTGAGTGTGTTTCCGACAGCTGGGGCCCGGTTTCCCCCTACGTGGCATAACAGATCGCAAACGGCGCCGTCTGGTCGAGACAACTTGGTCGGCTCGCGGCCGACCATGCCGCCCGCACTCCACCTCTCCCTCTTCTCTCTCCTCTGCTCTCCCTCGCGCTCTCAACCTTGCTCTGCCTCCTCTCGTCTTTCCGCTTGCCGCCGGCCGCCATGGTGCCTTGGAGCGATGGCTCGAGCAATGAGGACTCCGACGTGTAGATCATTTCTTCGTATGACTCCCCTATTAAGGTCAGTTGGTTCCACCAGGACTGCATTTAGGCTTTGGATTTGGGCATTTTGGATTTAGGGTTCGAGCTTGATTTGAACCAGTACATTTGTGTTGCCCAGATCCCACCAACAATGGATGACCCGTTGTTCACTGGTGCGAGCATGGCAAGCCAGGGAAGAAATGTGTTGCATTCCAGGGGATAAGCACAGGGAGGAGGTTCATTGCTTGTGCACTAGAAGTAAGTTAGCAAATTAGTTGCAAAGTGAAACCTCTCCTTGTGTAGTACAGTTCATCTGTTCTAGGGTTAACTGTTCATGTTCTAGGGTTAACTGTTCATTTTCTAGGGTTTACTGTTTATTACTCATAGTTCCTGTTCATGGTTCATTGATACTGTTTTATGTTAATAGTAACTGCTCACAATAATTGTTGTTTAGTTTTGTGAGTTGAATTGATCTAACTGAATCTGCACCTTAACTTAACTGAATATTTAGCATGTGACAACATGTTTGAACTACTTTATTTTGTATTGCAGGGAGTTAATAACTATGGATTAGTGAAGTGGGTAGATGAGGAGTGGCCAGATCATCTGCAGAATGCCCTTCACAAATTGTGGCTTATGTATGAGGATAGCATCCAGGCCAATAAGATGGCATGCCTTGAGCATTCATTTACTGTGCACAATTTAGCAAAACAGAAAAAGAATTGCAGGAGACTTATGAGAAGCTTGTTGAAGATGTGAATGATGACCCACAAGTATAGGGAATCTACCGTAGTCCTTTCGATAAGTAAGAGTGTCGAACCCAACAAGGAGCAGAAGGAAATGATAAGCGGTTTGCAGCAAGGTATTCTCTGCAAGTACTGAAATAAGTGGTAACAGATAGTTTTGTGTAGGATAATTTGTAACGAGCAACAAGTAATAAAAGTAAATAAGGTGCAGCAAGGTGGTCCAATCCTTTTTGTAGCAAAGGACAAGCCTAGGCAAACTCTTATATGATGTAAAGCGCTCCCGAGGACACATGGGAATATCGTCAAGCTAGTTTTCATCACGTCCATATGATTCGCGTTCGGTATTTTGATAATTTGGTATGTGGGTGGACCGATGCTTGGGTGTTGCCCTTACTTGGACAAGCATCCCACTTATGATTAACCTCTATTGCAAG
The DNA here is from genome assembly GCA_034509565.1 of Triticum monococcum. NCBI lineage: Eukaryota > Viridiplantae > Streptophyta > Magnoliopsida > Poales > Poaceae > Triticum > Triticum monococcum. Next base: position 722,640,759 of record CM067842.1, read on the forward strand.
CATCCGCAACTACAACAAAAGTATTAAGGTAAACCTAACCATAGCATGAAACATATGGATCCAAATCAGCCCCTTATGAAGCAACGCATAAACTAGGGTTTAAGCTTCTGTCACTCTAGCAACCCATCATCTACTTATTACTTCCCAATGCCTTCCTCTAGGCCCAAACAATGGTGAAGTGTCATATAGTCGACGTTCACATAACACCGCTAGAGGAGAGACAACATACATCTCATCAAAATATCGAACGAATACCAAATTCACAGGACTACTAATAGCAAGACTTCTCCCATGTCCTCAGGAACAAACATAACTACTCACAAAGCATAAACATGTTCATAATCAGAGGGGTATTAATATGCATATAGGATCTGAACATATGATCTCCACCAACTAAACCAACTAGCATCAACTACAAGGAGTAATTAACACTACTAGCAACCTACTAGCACCAATCTCCGACTTGAAGACAAGAACTGGATACAAGAGATGAATTAGGGTTTTGAGAGGAGATGGTGCTGATGAAGATGTTGATGGAGATTTCCCTCTCCTGATGAGAGGAGAGTTGGTGATGACGATGGCGATGATTTCCCCCTCCGGGAGGGAAGTTTCCCCGATAGAACAGCTCTGTCGGAGCCCTAGATTGGATCTACCAAGGTTCCGCCTCGTGGCGGCGGAGTTTCGTCGGAGAAGATTGCTTATTATTTTTTTCCCATCAAAAGAATTCATATAGCAGAAGATGGCCATCGAAGGGCCACTAGGGGGCCCACGAGGTAGGGGGCGTGCCCCCCACCCTCGTGGGCAGGGTGTGCCCCCCTGGTGAATTTCTTCTGCTGAGTATTTTTATATATTCTGAAAACGTCTTCCGTGAAGTTTCAGGACTTTTGGAGCTGTGCAGAATAGGTCTCTAATATTTGCTCCTTTTCCAGCCCAGAATCCCAGCTACCGGCATTCTCCCTCTTTATGTAAACCTTGTAAAATAAGAGAGGATAGGCATAAGTATTGTGACATAATGTGTAATAACAACCCATAATGCATAAATATCGATATAAAAGCATGATGCAAAATGGACGTATCAGTGAACAACCTCTTGGATTCCCAGGATAATCTGCCACATGAAACTGATATGAATGTTGCTAACAGCAGCATGGAAAAGGATGCTGAGATCAAAAAATTGAAGGAAATTGTTGATCAGTTGAAGTGCATTCATGTTGCTCAAGCCAATGTCATTAGGAATTTGAAGTTCAATCATCTGAAAGAGAAGGAAAAGATGAGCTCTGATAAGAGGACTTTGGAGTTTAGCTTTGCTGACCTGAAGAAAGAGAAGGAGAAGTTGGATTGTTACATTACTGAGTTGACTAAAGAGAAGGAAAAGTTGAACATTGAGAAGAGTGCTCTGCAGTGTGTTGTTGCTGACCTGAAGAAAGCTGGTGAAAGTAACAAGAGGAAGCTGAAAGAAATCAAGGGTATTTGTGGTGAAGAATAAATTGTGTTGTCATATGACCATGTGGGTTATTGTCTTTAGTTACTAGCTTTGAACTATGGCTTGTAATGTGTTAAGTTTGAATCTGTTGAACTAAGTTACTTTTGAAGCATTGAACTATGGCTTGTAATGTGTGCTAAATTTGAATCTGTTGAACTAAGTTGTGAAGTATGGCATGGCATGTAATGGGTTTAGCTTGGATCATTTAATGAAGGTGTTTGTAGTGTTATTTTTATGTTGGTTTGTGATGAAAGGTTTGTTTGTAGCTTGGATCCTTCATTTAGTGGTTGGTCGACGCCGAGCCACCCTAAGTGACAAGTTTGCCTTCATTTAGTGGTTGGTCGACACCGAGCCACCCTAAGTGACAAGTTTGCCTTCATTTAGTGGTTGGTCGACGCCGAGCCACCCTAAGTGACAAGTTTGCCTTCACTTAGGGGTTGGTCGACGCCGAGCCACCCTAAGTGACAAATTGCCTTCGATAAGGGGTTGGTCGACGCCGAGCCACCCTAAGTGACAAATTTCCTTCACTTAGGGGTTGGTCGAGGCCGAGCCACCCTAAGTGACAAATTGCCTTCACTTAGGGGTTGGTCGACGCCGAGCCACCCTAAGTGACAAATTGCCTTCACTTAGGGGTTGGTCGACGACGAGCCACCCTAAGTGACAAATTGCCTACACTTAGGGGTTGGTCGATGACGAGCCACCCTAAGTGACAAATTGCCTTCACTTAGGGGTTGGTCGATGCCGAGCCACCCTAAGTGATAAATTGCCTTCACTTAGGGGTTGGTCGACGCCGAGCCACCCTAAGTGACATCATCATCATCATCATAACTATAAAATCCTAGTCTACTTGACATCATCATAACTATAAAATCCTAGTGTACTTGACAAAATCTTGATGCAACAAAGTATAAATGACAGCATCATAGAGAACATAATCATTATCATAGTCTACTTGACATCCTCATGCATAAAAGTCTTGATCACAACCATAATTAGGTAACTTACATAGTGCCATCACAAACTAGCCAAAATAGGCTGAATTAAACTGGTTTGAACATGACAAACTCACAGCTGTTTTCAACATCACAAACTTGAAACTGTTTTCAACATCACAAACTTGAAATTGTTTTCAACATCACCATCATGAAATTACTTCTTCTTGCTGCCCTTAGAACAATTGAACCACTCAGACATCTTGTAAGAAGGTTTTCTCAGCCTTCCAGTACCTGAAGCTCTAGGTGGTATGAAGGTTTTCTTTGCAGTAGTAGAAGAACGTGGCCTAGAAGCACCAGCAGTAGATGAACCTGGCCTAGAAGCACCAGCAGTAGATGAACTTGGCCTTGTAGCTGCAGCACTAGATGAACCTGGCCTAGAAGCAGCAACAGTAGATGCAGTTGCTCTCCTAGTTGCAGGAGGAGCTAATGGAGCTAGCCTAGGTGCTGGTGAAGTTGTAGTTCTTGCCCTGGGAACTGCTGGAGCTGATGGAGCTGGCCTAGGTGCTAGTGGAGTTGTAGTTCTTGACCTGGGCACTGATGGAGCTGAAGGAGCTGCCCTTGGGGCTGATGTAGCTGCATCAACTCTTCTATTTTCCTGCAGTGTAAACATAAAAAGATTAGAACATAGTATAGGAAATAAAATCATAAACTGATTTTTTGAAGTTTGGACAATTAACCTGATGTTGGTTCCTTCTCATTGCAAGGGATGGCTTAAGATTTTTGTGGCAGCTAGTGTACCTATGCCCACTCAAATTGCAATTACTACAAGTGATTGATGCCATCCTAGAAGTTTCCTTGGGAGCTGGCTTCTCAAACTGATTCTTTCTCCTCTTTGTCTGCTTCTTTTCTGGCTTGTCTCTGAAAACAGGTGGCTCTATGTCAGGGGTCCCAGTCTTTGGCCATAGATCAGGCCCAGGCACAAGGTAGACAATTGTACTGTAGGCTTGTTGATACATTGGTTTCTTGAAGAAAGCATTAACAAAATCTTCTAGATGTAGTTTAGCCTTGTTAATTGCTGAAACACCATGATTGCAAGGAAGCCTAGTCATGTCCCATTTTCTACACCCACATGTGTAATCTTTCAGATTAACAGCATATGTGCTTTCTCCACTTGTAACATGGTATAGATCAGGTCCAGCCTTGATTGACTGACAGAATCTGGAATGATGTTTAGCTTCTTCCAGCTTTTCAGCATATGTTGGGCATATCTTCCACTTAGCTGTCTCTGTCTTGGTCCTATTGGCATTGAACTTAACTAACTATTTTGTTCTGATCCCATCAACCATGGTTTTAATTGGTTTTCCTCTCACATCAAGTATCATTTTGTTGAATACTTCACTTATGTTGTTCACAACCAAGTCAGTTTTACAATTTGTGTCCATGGCATGTCTAGCCCATGTATGCTTTGGTATCTTACTAAGCCATTTCCAAGCTGCTTGACACTCTTTTTTCATACCATCCATTGCTTGATCATATCCATGCTCAGTATATGAATAACTAGCCTGATCCATGTATTTCTTTAACTCCTCACCTCTAAAGCCAGCTGTTTGGAAGTTCTGATAAATATGTCTAAGGAAGAATATTTGAGGGCAATTTGGGAATACATTGGTTATTGCTTTAAGAAGACCCCGTGAAAGTACTATTTGTAAGTATTAAGCATGTTCTAATTTGCACTATTTATAAGCACTAAGCATGTTCTAATTTGCACTATTTGTAAATACTATGGTGTATGAGTTACCTTTTGTCTATCAGATATGATAGTGTAGTAGCCATGCTTCCCCGACTCACCACCAAGAGCATACTTCAGTTGTGTTAGAAACCATGACCAACTTGTAGTGTCTTCCTTGTCAACAATTGCAATTGAAATGGGAAATATATTGTTATTACCATCTCTACAAGTTGCAGCCAATATTTGCTCCCCTGTGGTCAACTTAATGAAGCAGCTGCTAGGGAACGTAGCAGAAATTCAAAATTTTCCTACGTGTCACTAAGATCTATCTATGGAGAGACCAGCAACGAGGGGAAGGAGAGTTGCATCTACATACCCTTGTAGATTGCTAAGCGGAAGCGTTCAAGTGAACGGGGTTGATGGAGTCGTACTCGTCGTGATTCAAATCACCGATGACCAAGTGCCGAACGGACGGCACCTCCGCGTTCAACACACGTACAGTCCGGTGACGTCTCCCATGCCTTGATCTAGCAAGGAGAGAGGGAGAGGTTGAGGAAGACTTCATCCAACAGCAGCACAACAGCGTGGTGGTGGTGGAGGAGCGTGGCTATCCTGCAGGGCTTCGCCAAGCACCACAGAAGAGGAGGAAGAAGAGACGCAGGGCTGCCCCAAGAGAGATTGAATCGCGTGTGTTATGGGCAGCCCCCTAGGCCTCATATATATAGGGGAAGGGGAGGGCTGCACCCCCTCTAGGGTTCCCACCCCTAGGGGGGGCAGCCCTAGATGGGGTCAAGGGTGGCGGCCAAGAGGGGGAGAGGAGAGGGAGGCGCCCCAATATGGGCCCTAAGGCCCATATCCCATTAGGGTTTGCCCCCTTTCCACCTCTTGGGCACCTTGGGCCCTTGTGGGAGGCGCACCAGCCCACTAAGGGGCTGGTCCCTCACCACTCTTAGCCCATGCAAGCCTCCGGGGTTGGTGGCCCCACTTGGTGGACCCCCGGGACCCTCCCGGTGGTCCCGGTACATTACCGATAAACCCCAAAACTTTTTCGGTGTCCAAAACATGACTTCCCATATATAAATCTTTACCTCCGGACCATTCCAGAATTCCTCGTGACATCCGAGATCTCATCCGGGACTCCGAACAACATTCGGTAACCACATACAAACTTCCTTTATAACCCTAGCGTCATCGAACCTTAAGTGTGTAGACCCTACGGGTTCGGGAGACATGCAGACATGACCGAGACGTTCTCCAGTCAATAACCAACAGCGGGATCTGGATACCCATGTTGGCTCCCACATGTTCCACGATGATCTCATCGGATGAACCACGATGTCAAGGACTTAATCAATCCCGTATACAATTCCCTTTGTCTATCGGTACGATACTTGCCCGAGATTCGATCGTCGGTATCACGATACCTTGTTCAATCTCGTTACCGGCAAGTCTCTTTACTCGTTCCGTAACACATCATCCCGTGATCAACTCCTTGATCACATTGTGCACATTATGATGATGTCCTACCGAGTGGGCCCAGAGATACCTCTCCATTTACACGGAGTGACAAATCCCAGTCTCGATTCGTGCCAACCCAACAGACACTTTCGGAGATACCCATAGTGTACCTTTATAGCCACCCAGTTACGTTGTGACGTTTGGCACACCCAAAGCACTCCTACGGCATCCGGGAGTTGCACAATCTCATGGTCTAAGGAAATGATACTTGACATTAGCAAAGCTTTAGCATACGAACTACACGATCTAGTGCTATGCTTAGGATTGGGTCTTGTCCATCACATCATTCTCCTAATGATGTGATCCTGTTATCAACGACATCCAGTGTCCATGGTCAGGAAACCGTAACCATCTATTGATCAACGAGCTAGTCAACTAGAGGCTTACTAGGGACATGGTGTTGTCTATGTATCCACACATGTATCTGAGTTTCCTATCAATACAATTATAGCATGGATAATAAACGATTATCATGAACAAGGAAATATAATAATAATCATTTTATTATTGCCTCTAGGGCATATTTCCAACAGTCTCCCACTTGAACTAGAGTCAATAATCTAGTTCACATCGCCATGTGATTAACACTCACAGGTCACATCGCCATGTGACCAACATCCAAAGAGTTTACTAGAGTCAATAATCTAGTTCACATCACTATGTGATTAACACTCAATGAGTTCTGGGTTTGATCATGTTGCTTGTGAGAGAGGTTTTAGTCAACGGGTCTGCAACATTCAGATCCGTATGTACTTCGCAAATTTCTATGTCATCTTGTAGATGCAACTACTACGCTACATTTGGAGCCATTTCAAATAACTGTTCTACTTGGAGTTATTCTAAATTGTTGCTCCATTATACGTATCCGGTATCTCTATCGGAGCTATCCGGATAGGTGTTAAGCTTGCATCGACGTAACCCTTTACGACGAACTCTTTTACCACCTCCATAATCGAGAAAAATTCCTTAGTCCACTAGTTACTAAGGATAACTTTGACCACTGTACTGTGATCCATTCTTGGATCACTCTTGTACCCCTTGACTGACTCATGGCAAGGCACACTTCAGGTGCGGTACTCAGCATAGCATACTGTAGAGCCTATGTCTTAAGCATAGGGGACGACCTTCGTCCTCTCTATTCTGCTGTGGTCGAGCTTTAAGTCTTAACTTCATACCTTACAACTCAGGCAAGAACTCCTTCTTTGACTGATCCATCTTGAACACCTTCAAGATCATGTCAAGGTATGTGCTCATTTGAAAGTACCATTAAGCGTTTTTTGATCTATCCTTATGGATCTTGATGCTCAATGTTCAAGTAGCTTAATCCAGGCTTTCAATTGAAAAAACACTTTCCAAATAACCCTATATGCTTTCCAGAAATTCTACATCATTTCTGATCAACAATATGTCAACAACATATACTCATCAGAAATTCTATAGTGCTCCCACTCACTTCTTTGGAAATACAAGTTTCTCATAAACTTTGTATAAACCAAAATCTTTGATCATCTCATCAAAGCATACATTCCAACTCCGAGATGCTTACTCCAGTCCTTAGAAGGATTGCTGGAGCTTTGCATACTTATTAGCATCTTTCAGGATTGACAAAACCTTCTAGTTGTATCACATACAACCTTTCCTCAAGAAAATCGTCGAGGAAACAATGTTTTGACATCCTATCTGCAAGATTTCATAAATAATGCAGTAATCGCTAATATAATTCCAACAGACTCTTAGCATCGCTACGAGTGAGAAAGTCTCACCGCAGTCAACTCCTTGAACTTGTCGGGAAACACCTTAACGACAAGTCGAGCTTTCTCAATGGTGACACTTACCATCATTGTCTGTCTTCCTTTTAAAATCCATCTGTACTCAATAGCCTTATGACCATCAAGTAGTTCTTCCAAAGTCTACACTTTGTTTTCATACATGGATCCTCTCGGATTTTATGGCCTCGAGCCATTTATCGGAATCCGGGCCCACCATCGCTTCTCCACAGCTCGTAGGTTCATTGTTGTCTAGCAACATGACTTTCAAAACAGGATTACGTACCACTCAGAAGTAGTACGCATCCTTGTCATCCTACGAGGTTTGGGAGTGACTTGATCCGAAGTCTCATGATCAATATCATAAGCTTCCACTTCAATTGGTGTGGGTGCCACAGGAACAATTTCCTGTGCCCTGCCACACACTAGTTGAAGAGACGGTTCAATAACCTCATCAAGTTTCCACCATCCTCCCACTCAATTCTTTCGAGAGAAACTTTTCCTCGAGAAAGGACCCGATTCTAGAAACAATCCCTTATTGCTTTCGGATCTGAGACAAGAGGTATACCCAGCTGTTTTGGGTGTCCTATGAAGATGCATTTATCCGCTTTGGGTTCGAGCTTATCAGCCTGAAACTTTTTCATATAAGCGTCGCAGCCCCAAACTTTTAAGAAATGACAGCTTAGGTTTCTCTAAACCATAGTTCATACGGTGTCACCTCATCGGAATTACGTGGTCCCCCTTTTTAAAGTGAATGTGGTTGTCTCTAATGCCTAACCCATAAACTATTGTGGTAATTCGATAAGAGACATCATGGTATGCATCATATCCAATAGGGTGCAGTTATGATGTTCGGACACACCATCACACTATGGTGTTCCAGGCTGTATTAGTTGTGAAACAATTTCCACAATGTCTTAATTCTGTGCCAAACTTGTAACTCAGATATTCATCTCTATGATCATATCATAGATCTTTTATCCTCTTGCCACGACGATCTTTCAACTTCACCCTGAAATTACTTGAACCTTTCAATAATTCAGACTCGTGATTCATCAAGTAAATATACTCAACATCTACTCAAATCATCTGTGAAGTAAGAACATAACGATATACACTACACGCCTCAGCACTCATTGGGCTGCACACATCAAAATGTATTACTTCCAACAAGTTGCTTTCTAGTTCCATTTTACTGAAAACGAGGCTTTCAGTCATCTTGCCCATGTGGTATGATTTGCATGTCTCAAGTGATTCAAAAATCAAGTGAGTCCAAACGGTCCATTTGCATGGAGTTTCTTCATGCATATACACCAATAGACATGGTTCGCATGTCTCAAACTTTTCAAAATGAATGAGTCCAAAGATCCATCAACATGGAGCTTCTTCATGCGTTTTATACCGATATGACTTAAGTGGCAGTGCCACAAGTAGGTGGTACTATCATTACTATCTTTTGGCATGAACATGTGTATCACTACGATCGAGATTCAACAAACAATTCATTTTAGGTGGAAGACCATTGAAGGTATTATTCAAATAAACAGAGTAACCATTATTCTCCTTAAATGAATAACCGTATTGCGATAGACATAATCCAATCATGTCTATGCTCAACGCAAACACCAATCTCGATGGTAGAGGGAGCATACGATATTCGATCATATCAACATTGGAAACACTTCCAACACATATCGTCAGCTCACCTTTAGCTAGTCTCCGTTTATTCCGTAGCTTTTATTCCGAGTTACTAACACTTAGCAACCGAACCGGTATCTAATACCCTGGTGCTACTAGGAGTACTAGTAAAGTACACATTAACATAATGTATATCCAATATACTTCTATAGCCTTCTAATCTACCAAGTATCTAGGGTAATTCTGCTCTAGTGGCTGTTCCCCTTATTACAGAAGCACTCAGTCTCGGGTTTGGGTTCAACCTTGGGTTTCTTCACTAGTGCAGCAGCTGAATTGCCGTTTCATGAAGCATCCCTTCTTGCCCTTGCCCTTCTTGAAACTAGTGGTTTCACCAACCATCAACAATTGATTCTCCTTCTTGATTTCTACTTTCGTGGTGTCAAACATCGCGAATATCTCAAGGATCATCATATATGTCCCTGATATGTTATAGTTTATCACGAAGCTCTAGCAGCTTGGTGGTAATGACTTCGGAGAAACATCACTATCTCATCTGGAAGATCAACTCCCACTCGATTCAAATGATTGTTGTACTCAGACAATCTGAGCACAAGCTCAACAATTGAGCTTTTCTCCCTTAGTATGTAGGCTAAGAAAATCGTCGGAGGTCTTATACCTCTTGACGTGGGCACGAGCCTGAAATCCCAATTTCAGCCCTCGAAACATCTCATATGTTTCGCGACGTTTCAAAAAACGTCTTCGGTGCCTCAACTCTAAACCATTTAACTGAACTATCACGTAGTTATCAAAACGTGTATGTCAGATGTTCGCAACATCTACAAACGACATTCGAGGTTCAGCACACTGAGCGGTGCATTAAGGACATAAGCCTTCTATGAAGCAATGAGGACAATCCTCAGTTTACGGACCTAGTCCGCATAATTGCTACTATCAACTTTCAACTAATTTTTCTCTAGGATCATATCTAAACAGTAGAACTAAAGCGCGAGCTACGACATAATTTGTAAAATCCTTTTGACTATGTTCAGGATAATTAAGTTCATCTTATGAACTCCCACTCAGATAGACATCCCTCTAGTCATCTGAGTGATTACATGATCCGAGTCAACTAGCCCGTGTCCGATCATCACGTGAGACGGACTAGTCAACGTCGGTGAACATCTTCATGTTGATCGTATCTTCTATACGACTCATGCTCGACCTTTCGGTCTTCTGTGTTCCGAGGCCATGTCTGTACATGCTAGGCTCGTCAAGTTAACCCTAAGTGTTCCGCGTGTGTAAATCTGTCTTATACCCGTTGTATGTGAACGTTAGAATCTAACACCCGATCATCACGTGGTGCTTCGAAACACGAACTGTCGCAACGGTGCACAGTTAGGGGAGAACACTTCTTGAAATTATTGTAAGGGATCATCTTATTTACTACCGTCGTTCTAAGCAAATAAGATGTATAAACATGATAAACATCACATGCAATCAAATAGTGACATGATATGGCCATCATCACTTTGCTCCTTTTGATCTCCATCTTCGGGGCTCCATGATCATCATCGTCACCGGCATGACACCATGATCTCCATCATCGTGTCTTCATGAAGTTGTCTCGCCAACTATTACTTCTACTACTACAGCTAACGTTTAGCAATAAAGTAAAGTAATTACATGACGTTTATGTTGACACGCAGGTCATAAATAAATTAAGACAACTCCTATGGCTCCTGCCGATTGTCATACTCATCGACATGCAAGTCGTGATTCCTATTACAAGAACATGATCATCTCATACATCACATATATCATTCATCACATCCTTTGGCCATATCACATCACATAGCATACCCTGCAAAAACAAGTTAGACGTCCTCTAATTGTTGTTTGCATGTTTTACGTGGCTGCTATGGGTTTCTAGCAAGAACGTTTCTTACCTACGCAAAGACCACAACGTGATATGCCAATTGCTATTTACCCTTCATAAGGACCCTTTTCATCGAATCCGATCCGACTAAAGTGGGAGAGACAGACACCCGCTAGCCACCTTATGCAACTAGTGCATGTCAGTCGGTGGAACCAGTCTCACGTAAGAGTACGTGTAAGGTCGGTCCGGGCCGCTTCATCCCACAATGCCGCCGAATCAAGATAAGACTAGTAACGGCAAGCATATTGAACAAAATCAACGTCCACAACTACTTTGTGTTCTACTCGTGCATAGAATCTACGCAATAGACCTAGCTCTGATACCACTGCTGGGGAATGTAGCAGAAATTCAAAATTTTCCTACGTGTCACCAAGATCTATCTATGGAGAGACAAGCAACGAGGGGAAGGAGAGTTGCATCTACATACCCTTGTAGATCGCTAAGCGGAAGCATTCAAGTGAACGGGGTTGATGGAGTCGTACTCGTCGTGATTCAAATCACCGATGACCAAGTGCCGAACAGACGGCACCTCCGCGTTCAACACACGTACAGTCCGGTGACGTCTCCCATGCCTTGATCCAGCAAGGAGAGAGGGAGAGGTTGAGGAAGACTTCATCCAACAGAAGCACAACGGCGTGGTGGTGGAGGAGCGTGGCTATCCTACAGGGCTTCGCCAAGCACCACAGAAGAGGAGGAAGAAGAGACGCAGGGCTGCCCCAAGAGAGATTGAATCGCGTGTGTTATGGGCAGCCCCCTAGGCCTCATATATATAGGGGAAGGGGAGGGCTGCGCCCCCTCTAGGGTTCCCACCCCTGGGGGGGCGGCAGCCCTAGATGGGGTCAAGGGTGGCGGCCAAGAGGGGGAGAGGAGAGGGAGGCGCCCCAATATGGGCCCTAAGGCCCATATCCCATTAGGGTTTGCCCCCTTTCCACCTCTTGGGCACCTTGGGCCCTTGTGGGAGGCGCACCAGCCCACTAAGGGGCTGGTCCCTCACCACTCTTAGCCCATGCAAGCCTCCGGGGTTGGTGGCCCCACTTGGTGGACCCCCGGGACCCTCCCGGTGGTCCCGGTACATTACCGATAAACCCCGAAACTTTTCCGGTGTCCAAAACATGACTTCCCATATATAAATCTTTACCTCCGGACCATTCCGGAACTCCTCATGACGTCCGGGATCTCATCCGGGACTCCAAACAACATTCGCTAACCACATACAAACTTCCTTTATAACCCTAGCATCATCGAACCTTAAGTGTGTAGACCCTACGGGTTCGGGAGACATGCAGACATGACCGAGACGTTCTCCAGTCAATAACCAACAGCGGGATCTGGATACCCATGTTGGCTCCCACATGTTCCACGATGATCTCATCGGATGAACCACGATATCAAGTACTTAATCAATCCCGTATACAATTCGCTTTGTCTATCGGTACGATACTTGCCCGAGATTCGATCGTCGGTATCACGATACCTTGTTCAATCTCATTACCGGCAAGTCTCTTTACTCGTTCCGTAACACATCATCCCGTGATCAACTCCTTGATCACATTGTGCACATTATGATGATGTCCTACCGAGTGGGCCCAGAGATACCTCTCCGTTTACACGGAGTGACAAATCCCAGTCTCGATTCGTGCCAACCCAACAGACACTTTTGGAGATACCCGTAGTGTACCTTTATAGCCACCCAGTTACGTTGTGACATTTGGCACACCCAAAGCACTCCTACGGCATCCGGGAGTTGCACAATCTCATGGTCTAAGGAAATGATACTTGACATTAGCAAAGCTTTAGCATACGAACTACACGATCTAGTGCTATGCTTAGGATTGGGTCTTGTCCATCACATCATTCTCCTAATGATGTGATCCCGTTATCAACGACATCCAATGTCCATGGTCAGGAAACCATAACCATCTATTGATCAACGAGCTAGTCAACTAGAGGCTTACTAGGGACATGGTGTTGTCTATGTATCCACACATGTATCTGAGTTTCCTATCAATACAATTATAGCATGGATAATAAATGATTATCATGAACAAGGAAATATAATAATAATCATTTTATTATTGCCTCTAGGGCATATTTCCAACAGCAGCCATCAACACCTACAGCAGAAAATATCACATTAGTACTAGGACAACATAAATGATTGTGTTCATACAAATTAATATAGTTATCTATGAAGGGTCTGCAACCATTTAGGAAACCCTCTTTGCAAGCATTCAGGCACATGAACAATCCATGGAATCTAGGATTTATGCTAGGATGGGACTTCAATTGCTTTGTTGTAACAATGCATCTACTTCCTGGATTGGTATCCAACACAGCTTGGAGGTAATCACTTATCCTTGTGTATTGTGCCCTCTGATCTCCTTGGACAACACTCTTACCTGCTTTCCTTGCTCTGTAGGCCGTGTGAATGGACACTTCTATTCCATGTTTATTCTTCATATTGGCTATTATGGTCTGGACTGGTGTGTTTATGTCTGCCCTCAACTGTTCCTCACACTCATGTGCCAACCATCTTGCAGTCACTTTGGTGCTCTCTCCTACAGCAGTACAATTGTGGCACAAGTTCATCTCCTTTATATAAAAAGTTTTCTCATGTGCAATTTGAGAAGCAGCAATGAACAAAGGATAGTCTTCTGTACTGCAAACTGCAATAACTCTATCTGAGCAGTTTCTATGAAAAGAGTAGTTCCTGTTTTGTGAGATGTGAAATGTAAGAAGTGCTCTCCTGAATTGCTGGACATCTATGAAACAAAGTTTCTTCACAAATTGTTCTTGTGGGTTCTCCCTCTTCTCATCATACCAAACCCTAGGCTTCTGCTTTCTGGCCCTGCTCTTCCTATCATTTGGTTGCCTCATTGTTGGAAGCTGAGCACCATCATTATCATCCTGACTTAAGTCACCTGGGTTGCTCTCCTCATCAGATGAAGGTATCCAATCTTGCTCTATGATTTGGTCAAGACTTGCATGTGATCTGGTTGTTGGCCCCTTCCTCTGGCTTCCTCCTGTGTTGCTGCTTCCTCCTGCACTACTTCCTCCTATAGTGCTTCCTCCTCTCCTACCCTGCTCAGCTTGCTCATCCTGTCCTACCTCCTCCTCTCCTGCTTCATCCTCCAACTCCTCCTCATCTGGTTCATAAAGCTCTTCTACATCAGTGTCTCCTTCAAAGTGATTGAGAGGATCATCTCTATGCCTCTTCATTGACTCCAGCCTAGCTATTATGTCTTCATCTTCTAAAATCTCATTGTCACTATCACTGTCAGTGAACACTTCAGCAAGCAGCTCTGGAAGTTTTCTCTTTGCTACCTTGTACTTCTCTTTTTGTTTCTTATTGGTCCTGAACTTTTCAATCTCTTCATTCCACTTCTGCTCCATCATCTGCTCAATCTTCTCTTGATCTTGGTTTGTCTCCATGAAGTACTCATGCCTCTCATTACCATAGTCCAATGCAAACTCTGGTTCACTTGGACCCTTAAGCTTCAAACATGAACTCTCCTGGGTGTTCATGACCTGGACAGGCTGTGGTTGGGGCTTCACTGGATTGGGGAAAAGAACTCATGAAGTATCTACCTCATAGACAAGTGGTACACCTAATTCAGACAAAGGGACCTGCTCTTCATAAACATGACCAATGTTCAGGTCAGCTGGTGTGGGTGCATCACTTCTCATAACTGTAATGTTAACCACATTATTTCCCTTACTACATATGTCATCCAACATCTCTTCCACCTTGTCATCATCAGTTAATTCTTCCATTCCTGACACCCCAACTCCTGGATCTCTGACATAATACATATAATCTCTTGAACTAAAGCCTTCCAACTCTATTAGTGCAATAAGATTCCAGTATGTTATTTCTGATAAGCAAATGGTTCTTTCCAAATTATCTCTATCAAAGAAATGGAACCTCACTTCCCATTCTTCATCATCCAACCTAGTTCATTTAACATAGTTGTTAACATTCAGATAAAACTAGTGTTGAACAATACAGATAAAATTCAGTCAAACCTAGTGTTACAGTAAAAAACAACTTAGTTAGCAAGACTGAGCAGTGCAAATTCAGTTATGTTAAACTATTGTTACAGTTAAATTAAAAGCAACTTAGTTAGCATGACTGATCTATGCAATTATGTTAAACTACTGACTAGTTCAAATTCAGTTAGCATGACTGAATAATTACTGTGTAAGTTAAAAACTAGTGTCACAACTAATTTGCACTCCAAACCATTATTGAAACCCAATAATCCTAACCAAATACCTACTGTGTAACAGTTACACCATAACCCTAGAACCCAAACATTACAGATAAAATTCAGTTATCATGACTGAATAATTAAGGGCAAGCTAATTTGCAGTTCAGCACCATTACTGTAACCCAATAATCCTAATCAAATACCTACAACATAATCCCCAACTCTGTACTTGTGCTAGAACCCTAACCCTAGAATCTAGATCGGGGAAACAGGGAAATAGTGAGGAGGGGGGAGGATGGATGGCTTACACCACACCGCCGAAGTAGGAGGCAAAGTGCTGGCTGCCCGTCGGATTTGCCTTCACCGCCTTCGCAAATGCCCTAGCCGCCGCGTACTACGGGTCCGGGGATTGGGGAGGAGGCACCGCCTGAGAAGGATTCGAGCTCCCGCAGAGCTCGAGTGGATCTCCATTGCCAGCGGAAGCGTCGTCGCCGCCGCTGAGGCCGTCGCCGCCACCAGGTTTTGCCATTGAAGACCAAGGGAGAGGAAAGAGGGAGAAGTGGAGTGTGGGCGACGCGGTCGGCCCGACCGACGCGAGCCGACCAAGTCGTCTCGACCAAACGACGCCGTTTGCGGTCCGTTATGCCACGTAGGGGGAAACCGGGCCCCAGCTGTCGGAAACGCACTCAAACGAAGCAAATTGGTCGATTAGTGCACACTGCAAAAAATTTACTGAATGTGCGGTGTTTTTTGCAAATGGTTAGTGACCTCATGGTTTTCTGCAATCGATGCCCCAAATGTGATGGTTTTTTTGCAATTCACTGCTTGTATCCCATGATGTTACATCATGAGTGAATAAAAAACACTATTCATAAACAAATCTCTAACATACTAGTAATGAAAAAAATATAACTAATATTATGAGCATATTTTTGTGCCAAATCTCTTTACTCCTATAAAAAGGTGAGTTCATGAAAATGAAAATATTTTTTACCTCTTCTTTTTTTGTGAAAGGAGAAACACCCTTGCCTGTGCATTGGTTGATGGACACAACTATATTTATTGCAAGGTTTTGAATCCTTGCAAAAGCTCAAGATAAATCTGATGCCAAATAGGTGCAGTTAGTAAGCAAAGGGAAAACATGTCAGAACTCATATTATAGTGACAGTACATATTTAAACCCGGAAACATTCCAAATTAAAAGTTACCGAGGAGAGCATTCGCTGAGCATTTTTGTACAGATCTAGCATGCAATTTTTTTTTCAAAACTGAGGCAAAAGATTTACCTCATATATTAATTAAGGATTGAAAAGAGTTTTACAGATATCCCACACAAGCCACATGAAATTGCTCTTGTGATACAATTGTCTCTAGGTTCTTTGCCCCCGCGGTGGACCACAACCTGGCCTTGCTCAAGATGTGCCGAGCAAAATTGGCGGTGGAGCGCTCTCATGGCGGAAAACGCGCGAGTTTGTCTCGTTCTAGATAGTCCAAGAGACGAGTAGGGTAAGGGAGGCCAAGGCCTTTCCATCGGGATTGGTCTTGTCGGTTCTCCTAGACCACCAATCTTTGACAGATTCCTGGAGGTGCCAAGTGGAAGTATCCATGTGTGTCAGTCCAAGCTTGTCGATCACAAGTCTTTGTATGTTTCACCTTCCCTTTTCTGAAAGAAAAGAATTTCTAGATCAGGTGTCACCATATTTTCGGATAGACTTTAAATTACTACTAAGTAGAAGAAATTAACTATGTGATGAAATACAATATTCTTATTGTGCATAAGCAATGCAGAAAAGTAAACTATAATAAATAAAGGAAACTAAGTAAAGTAAATAACGAGGAACATAAATAGTAGTAATGCAGAGTGAGACTTAATGTTAGTTACCTCCCTGACAAAGACACCACAAAATTTGCTTATTGCTCCAAGAGCAATCGCTCTTGACAACGATTGTTGGCCCCCGAGGGCATTTGTTTGAAGCAAGTGGCAAATCTTCTCCTCAGTTCAAAAACCAAGGATCAACTCATAGATGCAACACTCCGAACTCCTGTCAACAACACTGCAACCACAAACTAGGAACTTCACTTGTGTCCCCAACAACTCGGAGGTTGTCAATCTCCCTAGTTGTGCTAGTTGCAACAAGTCATGGGTGTATTTTATGGTTTGAAGTATTTTTGTATTTTCAAAATAATTGATTACAAAAAAACTTGCATGCAAAGTAAAGTTGTGGTAATTTTTATCAGGAAAACTGGAACGGGTTCGTAGGTTCACTAGTTGCTTCTTTATAGGTAACAGTGACATGAAAACATAAGCATGTGTACATGTAATAAACAATTAAAGCATTGATGAGAAATAATAGCATACATTGTGATGACTTTATATCGGTAGTATGCTCATGTATCAATGGACCGACATGCATTTGCACCTATAGTTAATACCCCATACATCTGTAACAAAAGATGCAAAAATAACAACAACTGGCACTCTTTCACTTTCTTAATATGTTAGTCCAAATAAATGATAGACAATACATATTCAATAAGATTATGGAATGAAACTTTAAAAAATTATAGATACATTTAGGACGTGCCGGTGATACCTAAAATTCCTGCCACACTTTACACTAGGCCTCGTAACAGCGCCTCATGAAATGTTCAAAAATAATGCTTGGTAAAACCAAACATTACTTGGTGGAACCAAGAGTTCCCCCAAACGCGTTGAGTAATACGTGGTGGCACCGATGGCTCCCCAGACACTTCACAATAGTGTTTGGAATAAGGCCTCATGATCATCTCTTTGCGTTCTTGGCCGGCATT
This sequence comes from Triticum monococcum, assembly GCA_034509565.1. Lineage (NCBI taxonomy): Eukaryota > Viridiplantae > Streptophyta > Magnoliopsida > Poales > Poaceae > Triticum > Triticum monococcum. The sequence continues at coordinate 722,658,786 of CM067842.1, forward strand.
GAGTAAAGCCTGGTGGCACTGAGAGTTTTCTAAAATAATTCACAATGGTATTTTGAAATAATGCATCGTGAAGTGCTTGCAAGGAACTCATGGTATACCAAACATGGTTCACCACTAGTACAACTCTTGTCGTTTATGACCAGTATCTAGTAAATGCTTTGGTTACATCAAGAGTTCCCCCAAACACTTCACAGAAGCCTTAAGAAAGGTGCTTCGCAAAGTGCTTGCAAAGAACTCCTGGTAATACCAAACATGATTCACCAACAATACTTGTCTTGTGGTCTGTGACATGTGATACCGGCTAAATGCTTGGATTAACCGAGAATCCCCCCCACCCCCCCCCCCTCCCCCCCCCCCCCCCCACCACCACCACCACCACCAAACACTTCACATAATACCTCAAAAGGGAGCTTCATGAAGTGTTTGAAGGGAACTCCCGATAATACCAAATGTGCTTTGCTATTAGTGCATCTCTCTTATCGTATGTGGCTAGCATTGTAAATGCTTGGTGAAACCGAGAGTTCCCCCAAACACTTCACATAAGCCCTCAGAAAGATGCTTCGTGAAGTGCTTGAAAGGAACTCTGGGTAATACCAAACATGACTTGTCATCAACACATCTCTCGCGATATAACCTGCAATATCCGCTAAATGCTTGGCCACAACAAGAGTTCCCCCAAACACTTCGCATAATACCTTGGGGAGGTGCTCCGTAAAGTGCTTGAAGGGAACTCCCACTAATACCAAACTTGGTTTGTCATTAGTACATCTCCCTTATGGTATGTGGCCCATATGTTTACTAAATGCTTGGCGACAACAAGAGTTCCCCCAAACACTTCAGAAATGCCCTGGAAGAGATGCTTCCTGAAGTGCTTGAAGGGAACTCCCGACGAGGCCAAACTCGATTAATTCTCACGTACCCATCATCATGTATATGGATTTCATACATGGACCTACCACTATATATTAAAAAGACACAAGCACTCTCAAACCTATATTGAAATTGCTGGTTGCCGCCCAGAGTTCCCTCAAACACTTCACTATACACAGCTGTCAAGCTCACTGCGCACACTTGCAAAAGTGTCAATGCACTGAGACATAGTTAAGCTAGCTACTGAAGTGATTTGAGGAAAACTCCAGTTGACAACCAGCCAAACTACTTAGCACACCTGAGTTGTCTAATCTACCTGCTGATGAGCACATAGCCGGCCGCTATTTATAAGTCTAGGCGAATGCCTAAAGATCTAGTAGCAAGCTTGTTTGCCCCATGTGGACTGTGGTGTGCAAATGCATGCAAGGTCTTGGAGCCGGGTAGGTGAACCTGGGAATGCACCTAGCCGTGATGCAGCCTAGGTTAGAAGCTATATAGTGAAGGGAATCTCATTTGATGTGCCATTTTGGGCGGCACTACTCAGCAAGATTTGCAGCTCCGAATCTAGAAAAGCTCATGGTGCAAAAGGTGCGTGCCCAGCCTGCAAATTCCTTATCTCCAGCAGCAGCTAGCTACAGACCATTGTCGTCGTCGCTCGGTTTCTGTCCACGAACATTTCTGTCAGTGCAAGCGACGGGAGTACTGCAGGGATCACGGTATAACCATCATCATTATCCCATGCAACTGGTGCAAAGCTCACGCCAGTTGCAGCACAGGACACTCCGAGCTGGGATCCATTGTTGGTTGTTGTGCTTGTAGTGCTGTGGGTGCAGACGTGCAGTATCCTGATAAAAGTGAGCAGCAACTTAGCTAGAAGAACCATAAAGTGATGAGGAACTTAGGTAGATGAAGAGAAAATGCTTTCTGCGTCTGTGATACATGCATGTTGAACATTTCACACTGTTTATGGCTTGCATCGGTCGGTGCATATGCCCGTTCATCATCAGTGTTTATTAATTTTAAAGGCCAGCTATCACATTCACCAAGGGCTAGCTAGGACACATTTGGTAATCCAAGGGCGGAGCACACAGACCTACTGGTATTTTCCATTACAAAATCAGTCTAATCCAATGGGCTAGCGAGCTACTTGTCCCATTACGCGTGAGTGTACTTACGTGCTGGCGGCATAAAGGTTCTTTTTGGCCATCAATTTTTTTTATCCACATCTCCACGAATGAAATTCCATCGCGAGAATTTGCACCCGCGTAAAAAAACATTAATGTTTCTTACAAAAAAATCATAATATTTTCAAATTTTACTTAATTCTTTTTTCAGATTTTACTGTTCACTAGCAGTGCTCATATGTTGCCCGGATAACATCTATTGTCATGGCCAATGCCGGACTTCGCCACGTCCGAACATTAGCACATTCCGGTGACGCCACGGTTCTATCCGCTCATTTAGCTCTCTTTCCATCATTCTGATCCTTTTAGTGGCTTCAAACCTGGAAAAATATGCATGATAAAAATGAATAATTGACTGGCAGATTAATACTCAAAGAAAATTGTGAGCGGTCATTTAAAGGCTTACCCATCCATTTCTGGCATTTGTATGTCCATGAAACAAGCCCAAAACCGTAAGGTGGTTTTAGCAACGCAATTGCTTTCTTCCCACTGTCTGCGCTATACTTCACGAGACAGGTCTATAGAGCCCATTATGTTGTTGTTGTAAAATAATATAACAGTACCTATAGGAGGGAACAAAAATGGTACACCTAGGTAGCTTGTTACGTGAAGCTATGTAACTTTCCTTCCTCATAAACTAATCAAGTTTTGTAATACTCCTTAGGCAAGAAAAAGTTACTCTGGGATTATACATCCCCTGGGCACCCCATGGGCGTACCAGATTTACAGGGCCGGTTGTAACTAAGAGCAACTCCAACGGACCGACTCAAACAGACGGCGCATTTGTCCGTTTTTTGTCCATTTGGGTCGGCCGTTCGCCCGGTGTCCGTTCAGTTTTGCATTTGGATCGGTAGTGTGTCCAATGCGTCGACCCATATGTCACGACGTGACCGGCTGACCACCTAATTGTGTATTGATTTGCATTCAACATATTTTATCAAATGAAAATGTTTAAGTCTGGCAGCCTAAATAAATAGTATAGTTTTACAGGCCAATTATAAATAAAAATGTTTCACATAGTTTTGCAAACGAATAAAAGAAGATACATCTATTGGTTGCCAACATGAGCTCACATATGCTCAACCAAATCATTTTGCAGTTGCACGTGAGTTTTCCAATCACGCATGTCTTCATGAAATTGAGTGAACTGCTCAAATGTTGCCGCTACTCCATGCTCACGCACAACATTCTCACCCTGAAACTGAAAGCCTTGATTGTACAGACGTTCCGGACGCTCGTCTTTCTACGATCATATTGTGCATAATCACACAAGCAGTCATCACCTCCCACAGTTTCTGCGTGTTCCAAGTATTAGCAGGATACCGAATGATGCCCCATCGAGATTGCAAAACACCAAAGGCACGCTCGACATCCTTTCTAGCACTTTCTTGCTCTTGGGCAAATCTTGTCCTTTTCTCTCTGACAAGGTTGGGTATTGTCTTGACAATAGTGGTCCACTGAGGATAGATACCGTCACCTAGATAGTACCCTTTGTCATAGTTGTGGCCGTTGACAGTAAAGTTCATCGGTGGGTTGTTTCCTTTGGCAAGCATAGGAAACACCGGCGAGCGCTGAAGCACGTTGATATCATTGTGTGATCCAGCCATGCCAAAGAAAGAGTGCCAGATCCAGAGATCTTGAGACGCCACGGCCTCTAGTATGACAGTGCAAGACCTGACATGTCCCTTATACTGCCATTGCCAAGCAGAAGGGCAGTTTTTCCACTCCTAGTGCATGCAGTCTATCCTGCCAAGCATCCCCGGGAAGCCCCTGCTGGCATTCATCGCCAACAAACGGGTTGTATCTTCAGCTGTCGGCTCTCTCAAGTAGTCAGGGCCAAACACAGTAATAACAGTCTTGCAGAACTTATACAGGGACTCTAGGCATGTAGACTCGCTCATACGGACGTACTCGTCAATGAGATCATCGGGCACTCCGTATGCAAGTATTCGAATGGCGGCAGTGCATTTCTGATAAGAGGAGAAACCAATCTTGCCGACGGCATCCTCTTTGCACTCGAAGTAGTCGTCATAGCCGACCACTCCCTCTCTAATACGGTTGAAAACATGCCTACTCATACGGAACCGGCGGCGGAATTTGTGATGTTTGAACAACGGGTTTGTTGTATCAAAGTAGTCCTTCCAGAGAAGGAAATCCCCGCTCTCTCGGTTGCGATTCAACGCTGGAAGGTGGCCCGGAATGGTGCCACGGAACAACGGCCGCTGGCTGTTGAGGTGGTGATGGACCAACACGGCAGCCAATATCTCCTTCTCGTCATCGGACGACGAATCGTCGGAGTCGCAAAGGAAATTGTGGAAAAAGAACTCGTCGGCGGAGTCCATTTTGTACCTTGGCAAACTGTCGAACAGCTTGCGGGCGTCGACGAAGGAGACGGCCGGCGAGAGGAGTCGCGACGCCCACGGACCAGCTAGCTGCCCTGCCGGCATCCGACGAGTGTGACGGTGTTCGACGAGCGTGCCGGTCGGATGTGGTAGGGGCGGCGAGGCGGCTTCTTGGTCGCGGGCGGCTGTGCGGTGGGGGAAGCGGCGGTGGGAAGCAGTTTGCTCCTCGGCGGCAAAACGGCGGCGGAGGGCGACGGGGGGGGGGGGGGGAGGGGCAGCGTTGCTGGGCGGGTGTGGAGGCGGCGGCAGCTGGAAGAGTCGCCGGAAAAAAATGGGCGGCGGCGTCGGCGACGGAGGAGGCGGGAGGGTTGCTTGTTGGCCGCAGGGTGAGACGGGAGACCAATGTGCCACAGACCAGCGGGCCCGGGGAAAGGAGTAGGCGAGCGCGCGCGTCTGTCGCGTGTCTCCGCCGATGCGAATTCGGCTAAAAAATGATCTGGGAATGGGTCGCCCGCGGACGAAAAACGGACGTGCGTCCGTTTGGATCGGCGCGTTGGGCCGCCTTTTGTGTTCGTATCGACCCAAACGGATGGCCGCAAACGAAATGGATCACCCCATTAAAATTTCTCTAATGCCCTAATTTCACGCCAGTGTCAGTTGGTGCTACGTTCTCGTATTGCAAGAATTGAATTCGTGCGAGGGGGCAAGCTGCATGCGAGCGCTAGGAGCGAGGCTGCATGCGGAAACATTCTCTTAATTGACACATCAACCAATGCATTTCAGCCGGGTGGACTAAGGCCCTTCCCAGTGCTCCATCGTGGACAGGTGCTAAGCATGCCACATAAGCGGAAAAATGACATGGCACATTATTTAAAGAGGGGAGAGAGCACTTTGGTGACCCAGGAAAAACCAATGCCAAGTGCGAGAACCTAGGCAAACCACTTAAATGAAACAATTTGACCAATGCATGAAAGACTTTAGGTGTTAACTCATTAAATAAAATGTGCTTAGCAACAACAAGTTAAGCACCTATGCATTGGAGAGTTGAGTTGCTAAGGTATTTAATGCACTTAGCACCTCATCTAAGCACCATTGCATTGGGAGAGATCTAATACACCGGGACAGAGGTAGTATCTTGAGCATGAGCAGATACACCGGGAGTATTATGTAGGTGTAGCAAAGCCCGAGGAGCGGATGGGGTGAGGGCGAGAGGCGGGGGCAAGGGCCCCTATCCTGCTTTCTATCCATTTGTGAGTAGTAAGGGGCTGTTTGGTTGTAGGCATAGCATTGCCATATTTTGTCACATATTTTTTCAAGTTTGTCTAAGGTTAGTTCAACAAAATGAGAGTCAAAAGATGGCAAGTCTAAGAGAATTTTGTCACATTTTTTGTGTGTATGTCATGTGAAAACTAATTGTGGCTTGTTAAAAGTGTGACTTAAACCAAACACTCACTTAAGTTGGTCAAATTTGTCTAACCTTAGGTGTGGCAACCTTTGGTAAAATTAGTTACAAACTAAATAACCCCTAAATCGAGCTCGGTTAATAACTACACTCAGTTAGTATGGAAGCAGATCCTCTGACATGCAGGAGGCATGTCAGGGAGATACAGTGTCCTCTCTGCATAAAACGAAGAAGGAAAGGCAGAGACATTGCACTTTCGTAAATCACTGCAGATTCATTACTGTTTACGGGCAATTAGTGTTTATAAATCCTGATGTTATATTGCAAACCATGAAAAACCAACGAAAAGATGTCAGGGTACTGTAGCATACCTGACTTTCCTCCTAATGTTAGAGGATCTGGATCCAGTTAGTACCTTGAGCATGAGCAGCGCATCAATAAGAACACGGGGAGGCATCTCTGATCATTGAACTCCGGCCCGTATCTTGCCATGTGCAACCTGAGCGGTTGCACAGGGCCTCCTAATTTCAAGGGCCTCAGAATGTGCTTTTAAGTGCTAAATGAGAAGTTGTCAAAAAAGGGCTTTTACTTTCCCGAACATCGACCCCTCAAAAAAAAAACTCACCCGAACATCGGAAACCCCTCTAGGCCAACCTCACGTGCCTCTCTCGGTATTTGTGTTTCTCATTTTCACTGCACGTTGAGCAATCCAACCCCATGCATTACCATATCATGGTCTCCAACCTTTCTCCCCACTAATTAGTTTCTTGGAGACAAGTACAATTTTTTTTCTCTTTCTGATTTATTTCATTACTACTATTTCGTTTTTAGCAACAAGTAAATTATTATTGTAATATTAAAATGTGAATTCTTTGAGGAAAAAACTGTATCATCACAATAGTCGATACATAATATTTTAATTGATATTTTTTACATATAGGACCTAAATTTGATTTCGCACTGGGGCCCGGATTATCGAAAAAGGCTTTTGCCCCGCTTTATAGATAAAGCAAACCGCCACATAGCAACCAGTACACGGAAAGGTTCACACCACACACACACACACAAGTCTCACAACAAGAAGTACAGGAGGTTTTGCTGAGGGCACACCTCAACAAGCCCAAAGAAAAAAACAAAAAAGGCCGGAGATCACCCCCGACCCCTAATCCAGCTTGGGGGGTGGCGGAGGAAGCGGGGGCGACAAACGGACAGCCATCGAGCGGAGGTTGGCAATGAAGGCAGAGATAGCGTTATGGTCCTGGGGGCGGCTAAGCGGCCGCCAAAGCTGCAAGTAACCAGACAGTTTGAAGAGGGTGTCAGTAGCACGTCGAAGCGGAATGCGCAGAATCACAAGCCTATTGCGGATCGTCCAGAGGGTCTCAATCTCCAACCACCTAATGTGGCGAGAATGCGGGGGGGGGGGGGGGGGGGGGCTGGAATTCAGCGAACAGGTCAGGGAAATTGGTGTGGCACCAATTGCCACCAACCACCTCTCTAAAGCAACTCCAAATAAATTGAGTGGACACGCAAGAGAAGAAGATGTGATTCGAGTCTTCAGGGACACCACAGAGCGGACATAGATCACTACCCGGGCCATTGCGCTTTCAGACCTCCACACCAGACGGGGTCCGCCCGTGAATCCATTGCCACATGAAGATATGAATCTTCAGGGGAAGGCGGATGGACCAAACCGCCATAAGGGGAGGGGTCGGAGGAGGGGGCAATGGCCCGGTAGAGGGACTTGGTGGAGAATTGACCCGGCGGCTCTAGGCGCCACCGAACCAGATCCGGGCCAGCGGCCACCATTGGCTCGTGGAGGGCAACACAATCAAGCAACTCATACCAGGCGGAAGAATCTGAAGGCCCAAATGGCCTTCGGAAGGCGAGGCGCCCTAAGTCAATAAGGGCCCTCTCGACAGAGATCCAGGGATCAATGACGATGGAGAAGAGGCCGGGGAAGCGCGCGGCAAAGGGGATGTCTCCCGCCCACCGGTCGAACCAGAACAGAGTCGCAGGCCCAGACCCAACCGAGATGGAGGTTCCAATGCGAAGAACCGGGAGCAGTTGGATGACCGACTGCCAGAACTGGGAGCCGCCAGATCTCTGACAAAAGGCGAGGGGTTGCCCACGTAGGTATTTGTTTCGGATGATGTCTAACCAGAGGCCACCTTGTCCTTGTGCGATACACCATAGCCAGCGGGATAAGAGGGCGATGTTCATGCGCTTAGAGCACATGATCCCGAGGCCCCCTTGCTCCCGAGGCTTGCATATGTCCGGCCAGCTGACCATATGGCATTTCTGTTTATTGTTGTCGCCTGCCCAGAAGAATCGAGCCTAGACTTTAGCGATCTCATGATGCAGAGTCGCGTGCAGGTTGTAGAAGCTCATGAGGAACAAGAGGAGGCTAGATAGGGAGGAGTTAATGAGAATCGTTCGTGCCGCCTTAGACAACCACCTACCCTGCCAAGGCTCAATGCGTGTATGCAGCTTGGCCACGGTCGGCCGCAAGTCGGCAACGGTGAGCCGAGAGTCACTAATGGGCGTCCCCAAGTAGGTCGTGGGGAAGGTACGGCCCTGCCTGGACTCATCGATAAACGTATGCGCTTGGCAATAAGGCTGCGTTCGGTGACTATGGATTGCAAGGATTAAATATCCTACAAGTAAAATCCCCTTCAATCCCCTTGACACAGGGTGTAACCGAACAAAGCCTAAGGGAAATACACCTCTGTAGTCAACAAGTGTTTTTTTGTCAGCTAAAACTATTTTTTGTAGAAAGGACCCTAGATCTATTAGCAGGTTCTAGAAGTACAACACACCCCAGAAAACACCAAAAATACATTCAGGTCCATGAGGAACCAAACTACTACATCCAACGACGCGACTCCGCTTCGATGTCGCCGAACTCACCCTGAGTCGGCGTGGCGTTGTAGACTGTAGACGGGAAGTCTTCAGCTTCGGGTATGGCAGGCCCGCACGACGAAGGAGCAGCAGATCGGAGCACCACTTGAACCACACCATCTCCTCCCTTACCGCCGCAGAAGGGGAAGCATTGCGACACCCGACTCCACTCCGGCAGCACCACCACCTCCATAGCGCCGCCGGCTATAACCATACTCCACACCCTATATACACGCCAAAGCAGAGGACCAGGGTTCCCCCCACCTCCCGACACTGAAGCGGCCAGTGGAGGGGAAGGGAACCCGCGGCCTTGCCGGCGGACACGGTGGGAAGACGGTGCCGCCCTCTTTCCGCCTCTCCTGGGACTGTAGCAAGGGGAGGGGAAAAGAAACCCTTGCTTGCTTCAACTAAAACTTGTAATAGCAACTGTTTATCTTTATTGATGCTATAGAAGAATTTCAGAAGTTGTCAACTTTTACTCCACTCAACAATGTTGCCACATTACAATATTACCAACGTGTATATTGACAAAAAGTTTATGATACCTGGTTTTTTTTTTGTGCGACGTTTAGGAGAAGGTTTGTACTAGAGCCTAGTATATTGTTAATTACAAAATGAAGTAAAATTTCAAAACTCACATAACTTCTAAAAATACTAAGATATTGCGATATTTTACTAAATGAAGTAAAATTTCAGAAGGTTTATAAAGCCAAGACCCGCCCTGGTCCAGGAATATTACTGTCAGCGCATGCTAGGGAATTTTAATGGGATTACGCTAGAATCATCATCATTATCCCATGCAACTAGTGCAAAGCTCGCGCCACTTTGCAGCACAGGACTGCGGTCAAACATGCGAGCTGGGATCCTGCTGGGCAATCTTTGCTAATAACTGCAGGGAAGTGCTCCATAGATCTCATGGGCCATGGGTGGACGTGTTAGTTGCAGACTTGCAGTAGTGCTGTGGGTGCACTATCTTGATAAAGTGACCATGAGCTTAGGTAGACGACGAAGAAATATGTTTATGGCTTGCATCTCGATCGGTGCAGCGAGACGACACGGGTACCACCTCTAATACGTAAATAAAAATCCCAGCGTTATATACAGTTTAAACGTACAGTTGGTTCACTAATTAACTTGATGCGCTCCCCTACTCATCTCCTTTACTTGTTGCCATCAGGCTGGTTAAACCATGTTGGGGTTGAACAGTAATGGAGAGTGTGGAGTCAATCTTGTATTAGTGACTTACTAAGAACTGAGCGTGAGATCACCATCGCACATAAACAAAGTAGTAGTGTTTCACTTGTCGTTTGCAGCACGTTCATCATCAGTGTTTTTTAAATAAAGGCCAGCTATCACGTAGACAAATGATGCTGCTAGGGCACATTTGGTAATCCTAACGGCAGAGCACACAGACCTAATCTGGCATTTTGCATTGGAAAATCCGTCTAATCCAATGGGCTAGCTAGCTAGTTGTCCCATTACACGTGACTATTATGGACAGGCGGCATAAAGGGAGAATAAGAAAAGCAGGGACACCGATGGGGCAACGCGACCTGTGCCACCACAGTGCTGCAACAGAGAAAAAAGCTACAAGAAGGCGTCCAGGTTCAGTGCACCCGATCCGTGTCACTGCGGGAGATCGATATTGTCGTTCAAAGTTCATAAACCCGACCAGATGACGAGTTTCAAAGCAGGTCAAATTGGAGCAGATGAGACCCCCCCCCCCCCCCCCCCCCCCCCCCCAAGAGATGCTTGCTGCAGTATAAGTATCTTCGGTGGTGAAGCATCGTTCCCAGAGGCGAGATGACGTTCTTCTTCCTCATGCCACCGTAGGAGGAAGAGGAGGAGAGGCCGTCGTCTCGCGTGGAGTTCCCTCAATCATCACTTCTTGGTTCTCTAGTCCGTTGTTGTTCGCTCAGGTTCAGGTAGGGAGGAGGGTTTTGCTGTTGTTCGTGGATAGGGGAGCTGGAGATTGGAGATGCGTCTCCTTTTCTCGTCTTGCTGCGTGTTGTTGCATCGGCTTGATTGTATGTTTCTTGTATCCAATCCATTCCAGGCAAATAAATCTTTGATGAGCAGAGAAACTGCTTGATCATGTTTTTTGTCTCTTTTGATTGTTTGTGTTTCTTTCGCTCTCTTGTCTGATTATGGTGGCATGCATCCGGAGATGCAAATGTTTCTTTGCTCCCCATCTGCAGCTGAAGTCCAATGGCCAGCGTCTCTGACACCCCAGCCCCCTAAACAGGGCGGACTAGGGCCCAGCTCTGATACCAATTGTTAGCGTCTCAGGCCCAGCTCCCAACCTCCAGCATATGTTTGGACGTTTTCGGTGCGCATCGGGGACACCAGTACAAGCAAAGAGCCCACTACATCCCAAAAGACTAGCCTGAAGGGAGTGTGGCACTCCTTCTTATAAGGTGGTCCTAGCCCCCTCCCATATCCGAGGTGGGACTAAAATCACTGGCAACGCCCAATGGCCAGCGTCTCTGACAGTACACTGGCCCAGTATTCCTGAATTTTACCTTGTCTTCGGCTATGTTTATCAATCTGGTAGAAGGTAGGGGCCATGAAAATCAATGGTTGCATTCATTCACCGGTTCGGCCAATGAGAACACTTTCAGCTCACCAGCCCTGAGATGCAACAATATGCATCAACTTATGGACATTAAAGGCAATAACATGTACTCCTACAAGTCTGTACCTGAACATTTTGGACACTTAAAGATATTTCCTGCAAAATTATGCAATATGGCAAAACATCTGATCACATCTTTTAGTAGTATGGCAGTAGGAATATCTCCCTTAGAATGCACAAAATGCTACCCTCTCTGTAACTAAACATAAGGCGGCTTGTTCAAGTCTCTAAAACGTCTTATATTAGTGGTACATTAAAGAGAAAGCAATATAAATATAAAAGTGATTTTACCATTGCCATCGCCAGGTTATATGATTATTATGGTGACCAACGCATATGATTGTTTGTCATATTAAGTGCATAATCACATACAAACAGCAATGTAAACCATAAAAAATATAGAAGTTGGTTTAAGTGGCAAGCTGTCAAATGTCAATCATATGTTGCTCCATTTTCTGACTCTGCCAAGTTTGAATACAATAGATTGTAATGTCAAACACAGAAGTCTGGACTTTACAAAACATACGTCTTATTTTTACACAATATTTTTACTAGTATCCAGTTGATCGATATATCAGAATATAACCATCATCACAACTAGGAAGACGATTATGCTAGTTGCACGTAACATTACAATGCCGCTGTTAATTTGCTCCATAATCCCTTCAAACCAAAGTGTTCAGGATTGAAGCATTGCGGGAGCTTCCCTACCGCGCCCGGGGTCCTCCAATGGGAGTGGCAGCGTGGGAACTTTTTTTTTAGTAAAAGCAGCGTGGGGACTGAGGAGCTCCTATCTGTCACTAATTGCGAATGTCTGTTGGGTTGTCGCACAAGTGGCGTTGTATTGGGCCGGTCGCCTAGTTAGGCTTGTGCCACAACCTGTAGTGTCGGGTTTAAATATACTTTTTCTCTTTTCCTTTCAGTTTAGTTTGGTTTTTTGTTAGGTTTTTCAAACATAAAAAATACATGGACATTTTCAGGAAAAAGTGTGTGGCCATCTTTCAGAAAATGCATGAAATTTTGTTATTTGTTTTTGAAATCTAAATCTACGAACACTTCTATAAAATGTGAAGATGTTCAAATATACGTGAATTTTTTTAAACGCTTGCGAGCATCTTTTTTTTCAAGACTTTCGTGAACATGTTATAAAGGGTTGAACATTTAAACATTTTATTAATTTCAGAAAATTTCAAGAAAAAAATAAAACCAAAACAAGAAAAAGTAAAAAAGAAAGCCATGTAAATATCGACTGAGAAAACAACAAAAAAAGGAAGAAGAACAAAAAATCATAGATGAACCGTCTAGAACCTTTCTAAACTGAAAAAACTATACCCAGAACCTTCCCAAAACAGTTTGATAGTAACATTAATTGGGCCAACCTAACTTTCCTTTGTGTGATGAGCACTGCTATGCACAAGATGTTGTGCGGACGATTTCTACATGATATCGTAGATCAGTTTGTACATGGATATCACCAATGTGCAGCAGACGGTTGGATTGGCCATCGTCCAGTTGTCGTACAAGCTATGCATCGTCCGCACATCAGTTTCGTTGTGTGATTGTCCGACATCTCGTAGCAATGAGCGACAAACAGGAATTACCGGCAACACGTCCTAGCACCCCACGTGATTGCATAGACATAGTTATGTGAATTGATCACATGCCCCCAAAAATAGAAGCAGGCATATGTGAAGCCCATCTTAGTTCCTAACCACGAATCAATTTATAGAACAAACCAAGCTAAAAAAAAGAACAAACATTGAGAAAAAAGGTGCCCCGCCCCTGATACAATCTAGAATTGACTGCCTCATATACTACAACCCTATGAAATTGAACGGCGTGATTAAAAGGCATGTGACCCTTTGCAATTCAATATGTTCCAGATTAATTAAATTTACAGGTTTGTCCTACATCAAACTTCTTTAACTTTGATCAAGTGTATTAAAAAGATATTGATTGGCTGCTTCCCGTCATGTCAGAGAAGGCCGGAGATCACTAGAGAGGAGGGGGGATCAGAGCGGACTTGGGGTGGAGTGGAGTGGGAAACGGCTAGGGTTTTGTTCGAATGCATGCGGATAGCGAGGAGGTATTTGTGGGGTCGGGTGGGCTAGCATGGGTCGGATTCGACGTGTAGAACGTGTCCGGACATGTCTGGGCCTCCCCATGTCCACCCTAGTTATGAGTTGCATATGGGGTACATGACAACCCAGATGCATATGAGTGATTTGAGAGGTTTGGTTGGACCGTATTTTCATGACCAGTCAATGACCGGGCCATCGTCATAGGCAAATAGATAAGAGACGAGGGGCTGGACCATCATATTTCTTTACAAAATTCTACCAACAACTATTTAATAGTGCGCCCTTGCTGACTTGGTCACTTGCTCCAATGATGCGCTCGACTTGGGTCGTATCCTGCTTCCTGGCTGTTGAGCCTGTGCGCTTTGCTTGGTGCAAATCTCTCTTCTCTTTTTGGCGTTTCCTTCTGCTCTCATCAATCATCATGAATGAAGTGGCGGTGACACAAAGGCAAGGCCTCATCTAAAAGAGTTATGTAGCACACAAGTCACAAAGTAGGAGGGCATGCTACGTTTTGGTGCATAAACTTGGCATGCATATGACGAATAGGTCACCGGCCGATCACAACGTGCCCACTGGCAGCCACGTCGTTGTTGTTTGTCAAGCTGGTGACGCTCTAAGCATGGTTGCAATGTTGCTGATAGGCCCCTACCATTTTACGTTTACCCCTATTTATTTTTGAAGTAACCCGCACTATTCTTGTGCATTTTTGTCATTCAAACCTGTCTATTTATAGAGTTACATTAACTTTCTCTGTGTTATGGACTATAGACCTGTGATGTAATGCCATCTCCTAGTATAACATACAATTTGGATCAATTCAACACAAGTGTTCTTCCAACATCATGCCCTCAATGTTGCTAACATCATCTTTACACTTAACGCATGCCCATGATCAGGAAAACAGCCATCATACTTGAGCTAATCCTAGAGGCAAGACTAAGAACCTACTTTACCGTTTATAACTCTACACGTTTACATGCGTTTTCTCTGAGCCTCTTGGCTTTCACAGACTTGAAAACAATAGCAGTTACAACATACTAGAATATAAATATTACTCATAAACTCGGAAATAAATAATACTTTTATTATTGCCACTAGGGCATATTTCCAACAAGAGAGGCTTAGGCCTCTGCGAATCCACGTTATAGTTGTGGGGTGACCCCACAACTTTTTAGCAAACCTTCAATATACATGTGTGTTCATACAAAAAAACTAGAGGCCATGTAAAATATGTGAAAATAATCACTCTGATCCCATAGGTTTATCCTCCTAGCGCGGCCACTGGGCTTGGGATGAGTGACAAGTGAGGGAGAGTGTCGGTGTCAAAACCGGCGGATCTCGGGTAGGGGGTCCCGAACTGTGTGTCTAGGCCGGATGGTAACAGCAGGCAAGGAACACGATGTTTTACCCAGGTTCGGGCCCTCTTGATGGAGGTAAAACCCTACGTCCTGCTTGATTAATATTGATGATATGGGTAGTACAAGAGTAGATCTACCACGAGATCAAGGAGGCTAAACCCTAGAAGCTAGCCTATGGTATGATTGTTGTATGATGAAGTTGTCCTACGGACTAAAACCCTCCGGTTTATATAGACACCGGAGAGGGTTAGGGTTACACAAAGTCGGTTATAACGGTAGGAGATCTAAATATCCGCATCGCCAAGCTTGCCTTCCACGCCAAGGAAAGTCCCATCCGGACACGGGACAAAGTCTTCAATCTTGTATCTTCATAGTCCTGGAGTCCGGCTGAAGGTATAGTCTGGCTACCCGGACACCCCCTAATCCAGGACTCCTTCAATAGCCCCCGAACCAGGCTTCAATGACGACGAGTCCGGCGCGCAGATTGTCTTCGGCATTGCAAGGCGGGTTCTTCTCCAAATTCCGTGTACCTGTTGAATAATGTCCGATTTTCGTAATGTAGCGCACCTTGGCTTCCACGCCCAATAATGGCCGTCTTCCACGTGTCAAACGAATGCGAAAAGTCGGGGTGTTTTTACATTCACACCCCTATCCGCATAAACGAGCGGCCTATTTAATGGGATGGGGATTCAGATCCAAACCACACCTTCTTCTCCCAGCGAGTAATCATCAGAGCGCCTCCAGCAAAGGTCCATTCCAACATGGCCAGCCGTCGCAGCTCCTCCTCTCGCCCTTCCAGTCCTAAACCTGGAGACTGGGAGAGGTGCTCCATCCCGCACAGCGAGCTAGTGTCGCTTCAGGCCAAGGGATTTCTCCCTCAGGCCTATATGGTCCCGGTCCGAGCCGGACTCGCCACCTATAATGGTGGAGAGCAAGCGGAGAGCACCCCCAATCCCTCCAAAGGAGAGCGGGTGTGCCTCGTCCCTTATCTAATAAGAGGACTTGGATTTCCAATTCATCCATTTCTCCGTGGGCTTCTGGAGTTCTACGGCCTCCAGCTGCACAATTTCACGCCCGCCTCTATATTGCATATCGCGGGCTTCGTCGCCTGTCGGTGACAAAACCGGCGGATCTCGGGTAGGGGGTCCTAAACTGTGCATCTAGGCCGGATGGTAACAGGAGGCAAGGAACACGATGTTTTACCCAGGTTCGGGCCCTCTTGATGGAGGTAAAACCCTACGTCCTGCTTGATTAATATTGATGATATGGGTAGTACAAGAGTAGATCTACCACGAGATCAAGGAGGCTAAACCCTAGAAGCTAGCCTATGGTATGATTGTTGTATGATGAAGTTGTCCTATGGACTAAAACCCTCCGGTTTATATAGACACCGGAGAGGGTTAGGGTTACACAAAGTCGGTTACAATGGTAGGAGATCTTGAATATCCGCATCGCCAAGCTTGCCTTCCACGCCAAAGAAAGTCCCATTCGGACACGGGACGAAGTCTTCAATCTTGTATCTTCATAGTCCTGGAGTCCGGCTGAAGGTATAGTCCGGCTACCCGAACACCTCCTAATCCAGGACTCCCTCAGTAGCCCCTGAACCAGGCTTCAATGACGACGAGTCCGGCGCGTAGATTGTCTTCGGTATTGCAAGGCGGGTTCCTCCTCCAAATTCTTCATAAAAGTTTGTAAACACCAAGAGTAGTGTCCGGCTCTGCAAAATAAGTTTCCACGTATTGCCATAGAGAGAATAATATTAGCACAAATCTAATCCGCTGACGTATTCCACAGCGTGACATCACACTACGGCCAAGCCTTTATTCGAATCGTTTTCACTTTTCTACCTCAGCGTGTTTTGCAAGGCGGTTTCCTTGGCACGTCTTGTCAAAGCAGATATCGGGTCCCCCATTTACGGGATTCTCATCAATATGGACGTGGGTAACCCAATCACGCCATTTATCACGGCGCTTGGGAGGCAAGCGAATTTTACTAGGCTGGTGGGGACGCATAGTCGCATCCGCCCATATAAGGGGATAAGGATCCACCTTTTTACCTACGCCTTCTTCCTCCTTTGCCTATCCATCTTCTGCGCACCCGAGCTCCAGCGCCCAAGCCCGCACTTCCTACATTAACCTTCTCCAACAATGTCCGGAGCGGGAGGCAAGTGGATGGTCTCCTCCGTCACGGAGGGCCATGTCAAAAAGCTAAGGAAGGCCGGATACCTGTCCAAAGACATTGCGCACCGGCTTCCTGAGGAGGGGCAGCTTCTCCCCACCCCAAGGCCCCATGAGAGGGTAGTATTTCTCCCCCACTTCCTCCGCGGACTGGGTTTTCCTCTCCACCCATTTGTCCGCGGGCTCATGTTCTACTATGGACTAGATTTCCATGATCTGGCCCCAAACTTCATCCTCAATATCTCGGCGTTTATCGTCGTGTGCGAGGCTTTCCTCTGCATCCGCCCCCATTTCGGCCTCTGGCTCAAGACCTTCAACGTCAAGCCAAAGGTGGTGCACGGCAACCAGGCGGAGTGCGGAGGTGCCATGGCGGGCAAAATAGCCAACGTCCTATGGCTCGAGGGCTCCTTTGTGGAGACCTTGAAGGGGTGGCAGTCAGGGTGGTTTTACATCACCGAGCCACGCGATCCGAAGTGGATCCCAGCCCCTGAATTCCGATCCGGACCCCCTACGCGGCTCACGTCCTGGAAGGAGACGGGCTTGTCGTGGGGCGACGAAGAAGAGGTGACCGGACTGCAAAAATGCATCCAGTCCCTGGTGAACAAGCAGCTAAAGCTTGTCAACGTAGTCCAGGTCATGCTCGTTCGCCGGATCCTTCCGTGTCAAGAACGGGACTTCAATTTGTGGGAGTTCAACCCGGCGCAGCACCGAACTCTGAGCAGGCTCTTCGACACGACGTACGAAGATGTCTGGAAGGGGCTGACCAAAGGCGCCGAGGCTCCCACATCCGCCTCCAAAGACCGCGGATTCAGCTCGCAGCATCCTGCTGGCGAGGTAAAATATTTTCATCTTTTACAGGATGTTAAGTTTGTTGGGGAACGTAGTAATTTCAAAAAAATTCCTACGCACACGCAAGATCATGGTGATGCACAGCAATGAGAGGGGAGAGTGTTGTCTACGTACCCACGCAGACCGACTGCGGAAGCGTTGACACAACATAGAGGAAGTAGTCGTACGTCTTCCCGATCCGACCGATCCAAGCACCGTTACTCCGGCACCTCCGAGTTCTTAGCACACGTACAGCTCGATGACGATCCCCGGGCTCCGATCCAGCAAAGCTTCGGGGAGGAGTTCCGTCAGCACGATGGCGTGGTGACGATCTTGATGTTCTACCGACGCAGGGCTTCGCCTAAGCACTACAACGATATGATCGAGGTGGAATATGGTGGCAGGGGGCACCGCACATGGCTAAGGAACGATCTCAAAGATCAACTTCTATGTCCTAGGGTGCCCCCTGCCCCCGTATATAAAGGAGCAAGGGGGAGGCCGGCCGGCCCTATGGGGCGCGCCAAGGGGAGGGGGAGTCCTCCTCCTAGTGGGAGTAGGACTTCCCTTTCCTAATCCAGTTAGGAAACCCTAAGGGGGAAGGAAAGAGGGGGAGAGGGAGAGGGAAAGAGGGGCCGCGCCCCCCTCCCTAGTCCAATTCGGACTCCCCATGTGGGGGGGGGAGCGCCACCTCCTAGGCCGCAGCCCTCTCTCTCCCCTAAGGCCCAATAAGGCCCATTACTTCCCCGGAGGGTTCCGGTAACCCTTCCGGTACTCCGGTTTTCTCCAAAATCACCCGGAACACTTCCGGTGTCCGAATATAGCCGTCCAATATATCAATCTTTATGTCTCGACCATTTCGAGACTCCTCGTCATGTCCGTGATCACATCCGGGACTCCGAACTAACTTCGGTACATCAAAATGCATAAACTCATAATAACTGTCATCGTAACGTTAAGCGTGCGGACCCTACGGTTCGAGAACAATGTAGACATGACCGAGACACGTCTCTGGTCAATAACCAATAGCGGGACCTGGATGCCCATATTGGCTCCTACATATTCTACGAAGATCTTTATCGGTCAGACCGCATAACAACATACGTTGTTCCCTTTGTCATCGGTATGTTACTTGCCCGAGATTCGATCGTCGGCATCCAATACCTAGTTCAATCTCGTTACCGACAAGTCTCTTTACTCGTTCTGTAATACATCATCCCGCAACTAACTTGCAATGCTTGCAAGGCTTATGTGATGTGCATTACCGAGAGGGCCCAGAGATACCTCTCCGACAATCGGAGTGACAAATCCTAATCTCGAAATATGCCAACCCAACATCTACCTTTGGAGACACCTGTAGAGCTCCTTTATAATCACCCAGTTACGTTGTGACGTTTGGTAGCACACAAAGTGTTCCTCCGGTAAACGGGAGTTGCATTATCTCATAGTCATAGGAACATGTATAAGTCATGAAGAAAGCAATAGCAACATACTAAACGATCGGGTGCTAAGCTAATGAAATGGGTCATGTCAATCAGATCATTCAACTAATGATGTGACCTCATTAATCAAATAACAACACTTTGTTTATGGTTAGGAAACATAACCATCTTTGATTAACGAGCTAGTCAAGTAGAGGCATACTAGTGACACTAAGTTTGTCTATGTATTCACACATGTATTATGTTTCCGGTTAATATAATTCTAGCATGAATAATAAACATTTATCATGATATAAGGAAATAAATAATAACTTTATTATTGCCTCTAGGGCATATTTCCTTCAGTCTCCCACTTGCACTAGAGTCAATGATCTAGTTCACATCGTCATGTGATTTAACAGCAATAGTTCACATCACCATGTGATTAACACCCATAGTTCACATCGCCATGTGACCAACACCCAAAGGGTTTACTGGATTCAGTAATCTAGTTCACATCGCTATGTGATTAACACCCAAAGAGTACTAAGGTGTGATCATGTTTTGCTTGTGAGAGAATCTTAGTCAACGGGTCTGCCACATTCAGATCCACATGTATTTTGCAAATTTCTATGTCAACAATGCTTTGCATGGAGCTACTCTAGCTAATTGCTCCCACTTTCAATATGTATCTAGACCGAGACTTAGAGTCATCTAGATTAGTGTCAAAACTTGCATCGGCGTAACCCTTTACGACGAACCTTTTGTCACGTCCATAATCGAGAACCATATCCTTATTTCACTAAGGATAATTCTGACCGTTGTCCAGTGATCTACTCCTAGATCACTATTGTAATCCCTTGCCAAATCACTGCAGGGTATACAATAGATCTGGTATACAGCATGACATACTTTATAGAACCTATGGCCAAGGCATAGGGAATGACTTTCATTCTCTTTCTATCTTCTGCCGTGGTCGGGCTTTGAGTCTTACTCAACTTGACACCTTGTAATACAGGCAAGAACTCTTTCTTTGACTGCTCCATTTTGAACTACTTCAAAATCTTGTCAAGGTATGTATTTATTGAAAAAACTTATCAAGCATCTTGATCTATCTCTATAGATCTTGATGCTCAATATGTAAGCAGCTTCACCGAAGTCTTTCTTTGAAAAACTCCTTTAAAACACTCATTTATGCTTTACAGAATAATTCTACATTATTTCCGATCAACAATATGTCATTCACATATACTTTATCAGAAATGCTGTAGTGCTCCCACTCACTTTCTTGTAAATACAGGCTTCACCGCAAGTCTGTATAAAACTATATGCTTTGATCAACTTATCAAAGCGTGTATTCCAACTCTGAGATGCTTGCACCAGTCCATAGATGAATCGCCGGAGCTTGCATATTTTGTTAGCACCTTTAGGATTGACAAAACCTACTGGTTGCATCATATACAACTCTTCTTTAAGAAATCCATTAAGGAATGCAGTTTTGTTTATCCATTTGCCAGATTTCATAAAATGCGGCAATTCCTAACATGATTCGGACAGACTTAAGCATAGATACGAGTGATAAACTCTCATCGTAGTCAACACTTTGAACTTGTCGAAAACCTTTTGCGACAATTCTAGCTTTGTAGATAGTAACACTACTATCAACGTCCGTCTTCCTCTTGAAGATCCATTTATTTTCTATGGCTTGCCAATCATCGGGCAAGTCAACCAAAGTCCATACTTTGTTTTCATACATGAATCCCATCTCAGATTTCATGGCCTCAAGCCATTTTGCGGAATCTGGGCTCATCATCGCTTCCTCATAGTTCGCAAGTTCGTCATGGTCTAGTAACATGACTTCCAGAACAGGATTACCATACCACTCTGGTGCGGATCTCACTCTGGTTTACCTACGAGATTCGGTAGTAACTTGATCTGAAGTTACATGATCATCATCATTAGCTTCCTCACTAATTGGTGTAGTAGTCACAAGAACAGATTTCTGTGATGAACTACTTTCCAATAAGGGAGAAGGTACAATTACCTTATCAAGTTTTCTACTTTTCTCCCACTCACTTCTTTCGAGAGAAACTCCTTCTCCAGAAAGTTTCCGAATTTAGCAACAAAAGTCTTGGCCTTCGGATCTGTGATAGCAGGTGTACCCAACAGTAACTTTTTGGGTATCCTATGAAGACATACTTTTCCGATTTGGGTTTGAGCTTATCAGGATGAAACTTTTCACATAAGCATTGCAACCCCAAACTTTGAGAAATGACAACTTTGGTTTCTTGCCAAACCATAATTCAGATTGTGTTGTCTCAACGGATTTAGATGGTGCCCTTTTTAACGTGAATGCAGCTGTTTCTAATGCATAACCCCAAAACGATAGTGGTAGATCGGTAAGAGACATCATAGATCGCACCATATCTAATAAAGTACGGTTATGACGTTCGGACACACCATTACATTGTGGTGTTCCAGGTGGCGTGAGTAGTGAAACTATTTCACATTGTTTTTAACTGAAGGCCAAACTCGTAACTCAAATACTCTTCTCTACGATCAGATCGTAGAAACTTTATTTTCTTGTTACGATGATTTTTCACTTCACTCTGAAATTCTTTGAACTTTTCAAATGTTTCAGACTTATGTTTCATCAAGTAGATATACTCATATCTGCTCAAATCATCTGTGAAGATCAGAAAATAATGATACTTGTCGCGAGCCTCAATATTCATCGGACCACATACATCAGTATGTATGATTTCCAACAAATCTGTTGCTTGCTCCATTGTTCCGAGGAACAGAGTTTTAGTCATCTTGCCCATGAGGCATGGTTCGCAAGTATCAACTGATTCATAATCAAGTGATTCCAAAAGCCCATCAGCATGGAGTTTCTTCATGCGCTTTACACCAATATTTCCTAAACGGCAGTGCCACAAATAAGTTGCACTATCATTATTAACTTTTCATCTTTTGGTTTCAATATTATGATTATGTGTATCACTACGATCGAGATCCAACGAACTATTTTCATTGGGTGTGTAACCATATAAGGTTTTATTCATGTAAGCAGAACAACAATTTATTCTCTTACTTAAATGAATAACCGTATTACAATAAACATGATCAAATCATATTCATGCTCAACGCAAACACCAAATAACACTTATTTAGGTTCAACACTAATCCTAAAATTATAGGGAGTGTGCGATGATGATCATATCAATCTTGGAACTACTTCCAACACACATCGTCACTTCACCCTTAACTAGTCTCTGTTTATTCTGCAACTCCCGTTTCGAGTCACTACTCTTAGCAACTGATCCAGTATCAAATACTGAGGGGTTGCTATAAACACTAGTAAAGTACACATCAATAACATGTATATCAAATATACTTTTGTTCATTTTGCCATCCTTCTTATCCGCCAAATACTTGGGGCAGTTCTGCTTCTAGTGACCAGTCCCTTTGCAGTAGAAGCACTTAGTCTCAGGCTTAGGACCAGACTTGGGCTTCTTCACATGAGCAGTAACTTGCTTGATGTTTTTCTTGAAGTTTGCCCTTTTCTTGAAACTAGTGATCTTGTCAACCATCAACACTTGATGCTCTATCTTGATTTCTACCTTCATCGATTTCATCATCATGAAAAGCTCGGGATTCGTTTTCGTCATCCCTTGCATACTATAGTTCATCACGAAGTTCTACTAACTTGGTGATGGTGACTAGAGAATTCTGTCAATCACTATCTTATCTGGAAGATTAACTCCCACTTGATTCAAGCGATTGTAGTACCCAGACAATCTGAGTACATGCTCACTGCTTGAGCGATTCTCCTCCATCTTGTAGCTATAGAACTTGTTGGAGACTTCATATCTCTCAACTCGGGTATTTGCTTGAAATATTAACTTCAACTCCTGGAACGTCTCATATGGTCCATGACGTTCAGAACGTCTTTGAAGTCCCGATTCTAAGCCGTTAAGCATGGTGCACTAAACTATCAAGTAGTCATCATATTGAGCTAGCCAAACATTCATAACGTCTGCATCTGCTCCTGCAATAGGTCTGTCACCTAGCGGTGCATCAAGGACATAATTTTTCTGTGCAGTAATGAGGATAAACCTCATATCACGGATCCAATCCGCATCATTGCTACTAACATCTTTCAACATAGTTCTAGGAACATATCAAAACAAACATAGGGAAGCAACAACACGAGCTATTGATCTACAACATAGATATGCTAATACTACCAGGACTAAGTTCATGATAAATTTAAGTTCAATTAATCATATTACTTAAGAACTCCCACTTAGATAGACATCTCTCTAATCCTCTAAGTGATCACGTGATCCAAATCAACTAAACCATAACCGATCATCACGTGAAATGGATTAGTTTTCAATGGTGAACATCATTATGTTGATCATATCTACTATATGATTCACGCTCGACCTTTCGGTCTCCGTGTTCCGAGGCCATATCTGCATATGCTAGGCTCGTCAAGTTTAACCTGAGTATTTTGTGTGTGCAAAACTGGCTTGCACCCGTTGTAGATGGACGTAGAGCTTATCACACCCGATCATCACGTGGTGTCTGGGCACGACGAACTTTGGCAACGGTGCATACTCAGGGAGAACACTTCTTGATAATTTAGTGAGAGATCATCTTATAATGCTACCGTCAATCAAAGCAAGATAAGATGCATAAAAAGATAAACATCACATGCAATCAATATAAGTGATATGATATGGCCATCATCATCTTGTGCTTGTGATCTCCATCTCCGAAGCACCGTCATGATCACCATCGTCACCGGCGCGACACCTTGATCTCCATCGTAGCATCATTGTCGTCTCACCAATCTTATGCTTCCACGACTATCGCTACCGCTTAGTGATAAAGTAAAGCATTACATCGCGATTGCATTGCATACAATAAAGCGACAACCATATGGCTCCTGCCAGTTGCCGATAACTCGGTTACAAAACATGATCATCTCATACAATAAAATTTAGCATCATGTCTTGACCATATCACATCACAACATGCCCTGCAAAAACAACTTAGACGTCCTCTACTTTGTTGTTGCAAGTTTTACGTGGCTGCTACGGGCTTAAGTAAGAACCAATCTCACCTACGCATCAAAACCACAACGATAGTTTGTCAAATAGACTCCGTTTTAACCTTCGCAAGGACTGGGCGTAGCCACACTTGGTTCAACTAAAGTTGGAGAAACAGTCACCCGCAAGCCACCTTTGTGCAAAGCATGTCGGGAGAACCGGTCTCGCGTAAGCGTACGCGTAATGTCGGTCCGGGCCGCTTCATCCAACAATACCGCCGAACCAAAGTATGACATGCTGGTAGGCAGTATGACTTATATCGCCCACAACTCACTTGTGTTCTACTCGTGCATATAACATCAAACCATAAAACCTAGGCTCGGATGCCACTGTTGGGGAACGTAGTAATTTCAAAAAAATTCCTACGCACACGCAAGATCATGGTGATGCACAACAACAAGAGGGGAGAGTGTTGTCTACGTACCCACGCAGACCGACTGCGGAAGCGTTGACACAACGTAGAGGAAGTAGTCGTACATCTTCCCGATCCGACCGATCCAAGCACCGTTACTCCGGCACCTCCGAGTTCTTAGCACACGTACAGCTCGATGACGATCCCCGAGCTCCGATCCAGCAAAGCTTCGGGGAGGAGTTCCGTCAGCACGACGGCGTGGTGACGATCTTGATGTTCTACCGACGCAGGGCTTCGCCTAAGCACTACAACGATATGATCGAGGTGGAATATGGTGGTAGGGGGCACCGCACACGGCTAAGGAATGATCTCAAAGATCAACTTCTATGTCCTAGGGTGCCCCCTGCCCCCGTATATAAAGGAGCAAGGGGGAGGCCGGCCGGCCCTATGGGGCGCGCCAAGGGGAGGGGGAGTCCTCCTCCTAGTGGGAGTAGGACTCCCCTTTCCTAATCCAATTAGGAAACCCTAAGGGGGAAGGAAAGAGGGGGAGAGGGAGAGGGAAAGAGGGGCCGCGCCCCCCTCCCTAGTCCAATTCGGACTCCCCATATGGGGGGGCGCGCCACCTCCTAGGCCGCAGCCCTCTCTCTCCCCTAAGGCCCAATAAGGCCCATTACTTCCCCGGAGGGTTCCTGTAACCCTTCCGGTACTCCGGTTTTCTCCGAAATCACCCGGAACACTTCCGGTGTCCGAATATAGCCGTCCAATATATCAATCTTTATGTCTCGACCATTTCGAGACTCCTCGTCATGTCCGTGATCACATCCGGGACTCCGAACTAACTTCGGTACATCAAAATGCATAAACTCATAATAACTGTCATCGTAACATTAAGCGTGCGGACCCTACGGTTCGAGAACAATGTAGACATGACCGAGACACATCTCTGGTCAATAACCAATAGCGGGACCTGGATGCCCATATTGGCTCCTACATATTCTACGAAGATCTTTATCGGTCAGACCGCATAACAACATACGTTGTTCCCTTTGTCATCGGTATGTTACTTGCCCGAGATTCGATCGTCGGCATCCAATACCTAGTTCAATCTCGTTACCGGCAAGTCTCTTTACTCGTTCTGTAATACATCATCCCGCAACTAACTCATTAGTTGCAATGCTTGCAAGGCTTATGTGATGTGCATTACCGAGAGGGCCCAGAGATACCTCTCCGACAATCGGAGTGACAAATCCTAATCTCGAAATACGCCAACCCAACATCTACCTTTGGAGACACCTGTAGAGCTCCTTTATAATCACCCAGTTACGTTGTGACGTTTGGTAGCACACAAAGTGTTCCTCCGGTAAACGGGAGTTGCATAATCTCATAGTCATAGGAACATGTATAAGTCATGAAGAAAGCAATAGCAACATACTAAACGATCGGGTGCTAAGCTAATGAAATGGGTCATGTCAATCAGATCATTCAACTAATGATGTGACCTCGTTAATCAAATAACATCACTTTGTTTATGGTTAGGAAACATAACCATCTTTGATTAACGAGCTAGTCAAGTAGAGGCATACTAGTGACACTAAGTTTGTCTATGTATTCACACATGTATTATGTTTCCGGTTAATACAATTCTAGCATGAATAATAAACATTTATCATGATATAATGAAATAAATAATAGCTTTATTATTGCCTCTAGGGCATATTTCCTTCAAAGTTTTCTTCATAGTTTGACTCTATGCGGGATCTAAACTCCCTCACCTTTGACAGGATTGGCAGGCGAAGTCCGGACTGATTAACTGTCCGACTCCCTTGCCCGAAGACCCATCCCCTGCTCTCCTAGTGAAGCTACTGGTTCCGGCACCTTATGTGGTGCCGGAGAAGAAGGCCAAGAAGAAGAAGGCCACGGGGACTCGAAAGAGTTCCCGGCATATGGTGGTGTTGGACTCGTCATCCGACGAGTCTGAGACGCACTCCTCCCGTGAAGACGAGGAGGAGGAAGAAGAGACCTCTCCCCCTCCAGCGGGGGGAGGAAAGAAGAGGAAGGCCGCCCCGGTAGGGGAGGCTGAAGGGTCCAAGAAGAGGAAAACCCCTCCGCCGGACTACGCCCCCGACACCGACGAGGACGAAGAGGAGTGGCCGGACAGGGCCAAGCGTCCGGCGAAATTGTAAGTGTTCGGATACCAGAGTAACTCATGATATTCCTTTTGTTGCGCAGCTTTCCCTAATGTCGAATATAATCATGCAGCCCGCCCAAGGACGGGCTCGACGAGTCATCGAGCGGCTCCCTGGATTCATCGGACGTGGATTCAGTTCCGCCCGCTGCCTCCCCCAGTGCTGCGGATGACGCCGAAGTGGCATCGCGACAAGCTCCGGGGCAAGAGGAGGTGGTCCAGGAGGAACCGCGAGGCGACCTCCCGGACTCCAGGAGTAAAGGGGACCTGACCCCCCAGGGTTCCAAGTCCGGCTTTAAGCCGGACACCGTGCCGGAATCATCAACGGTTCCGGACCGCGGCAGGCGAACTCCTGCCAAGAGGAGCAAGCCTATTGAGCCGGCGTCCTCCGTCCAACCGGAGGCGCCGGGCAATCTGCTGGAGGTGCTTAAGGGCGCCTCCATCGACGAGGAGCACCGTACCATCATGAGTACGGTGGTCCAGAAGGTTCGGTCCGCCAAAAGCGGACTGACTGAAGCTTGTGCTAGCCTTCTAACAGGCTTCGAGGTAAGTAAAAAATATGTAAAAATATTATCGCATAGACAGTAGCCCCTGATGCTCTGTTTGGCGTTCGGAAAGAAAAGCCGAATAGAGGTTCTATTAAATATCGCAGGAGTCTAACTAAAAAGGAGTCAATATACGTATGCAGGCTTCGCTGCTGGCCACCGCCGCACTGACTGTGGAGGTGGGTGCCCTGAAGCAGGGCCTCGAGCGGACCAAGCAAGAGCTCGGCCTTGCCAAACGGCAGCTTGAGGAGAAAGAAGGTAAGAGATACCTTATAGAAAAAATTCCTATAAGAAGACGCAATTGCAAAAAATGACAGGAGTACACTGCTTATTGTAGGGGGCACAACTGAGGTGGCGACCCTCAAGCAGGCGCTGTCCGAGGCCGAGAAGAAAGCAGCCACGGAGCACACCGAGCGGGAGAAATTTGAGGCGCAGGTCGGCGAGGTGCAGCAAGAGCTTCAGGCTCTCATGAAAAAACATGAGAGTCTGGAGCTCGACTCGAAGACGCGAGCGTCCGAGCTTGCTGCGGCCCTTAAAACTGCCAAATCTGCCTAGGCCGAAGCCCAGAAGGCCCTCCAGGAATTGGATGCGGTGAAAAAGATAACGGCGGGTAAGGCATTCTCTATGCAAAGCAGACATATAAAAGTAAAGTACCTGTTACTTACCCGAATCCGGAGCTCTCCAGGGGCATTCGCAGATCTTCCCCGCAGCGTATCCGATGCCGCCGCATTCTACCGAGCCGAGGAAGGCAGCTCGACGGAGAAGGTGTTCTGGTCTCAGTACGCTGAGGCCGGACACCCTCTGCCCTTGAGCGGTTGAGCTCCACAAGGCGGCCGAACAAGCGCTGAAGGACTTCATAGTTCGGCTGTGGCCTGGAGAGGCCCTGCCTGGGAGCTACTTCAGACTGGTGCGGCGGCTGGTGGAGGCTTGTCCAAGGCTCGAGGTCATCAAGCGCTCCGTCTGCATCGAAGGTGCCCGAAGGGCCCTTGCCCGTGCAAAGGTGCACTGGGGTAAGCTGGACGGTGAGAAGCTTGTGAGGGACGGGCCGCCGCCGGGGAAGGAGCATCGCAAGCCTGAGAACTATTACAAGGATGTTCTGGCTGGTGCCCGCCTTATGGCGGATGAATGTACCAAGGATGTAATTTTTGAATGAACTCGCTCATGTTATCCTGTGCGCTGAAAACTTGTTCATATGCGCTAAGCAATGCTTGTTGAATTTAAAATATTGCTTTCTGTGCGGCCGTTTATCAAAAAATTGAGAGATGGCCAGTCGTCGGCTTCTGCCCCCATGCCACTAGTGCTGGGGTGTTCGGGGTAAACCTGGGCGCTCTTTTTCCCATGATTGGGTCCGTCGAGGGAGGCGCTCGGCACAACGAACAAGGCAATCGGACTATAATGCTTGAACACTCTCACTTAGCCATAGAACTCTATAATTTTTAATTTCAGTGAAGCCCCTAGTATTCGGAAGACCGAGTTCGGGGCGCTATCCACGCCTTGGCCGGACAAAGCTGGTTCCTCGCTCGAAGCGGCATAAGTCTTTAAGGACTCGAAAAACCTCTCGAACAGCGACCGGTCTCTCACCTCATCATGACAGACAGTTTTAGCTTTCTCTACTGAGGTGCTCAGCCCAGCTCAACTGGGGCACAATCGCAGTAGTTCTCCTAGTGCTACCTTAGCCGATATAGCGGAACGTAAGGCACCAAAACATAGGAGCCGGGCAAACCCAACTATTGACCCAAATCATGATTCGGAGCCGATGCATATAGTGC
Source organism: Triticum monococcum (assembly GCA_034509565.1). NCBI lineage: Eukaryota > Viridiplantae > Streptophyta > Magnoliopsida > Poales > Poaceae > Triticum > Triticum monococcum. The sequence continues at coordinate 722,687,950 of CM067842.1, forward strand.
TATAAGTTCGGGGTGCCGCACTTGTGAAAGTGTACGGACTTCTCACGCCATATTGACGGGTACTGAAGCCCCTGGCGTATTTTGCCGTACAGTGTACGGATGCAACATGTTATTAATAAACATATATATAAAAAAGAGGATAATGCAAAAAATAGACAAAAAGCTATGCATTGTTTATAGAAAGGCTACTATGAAAGCGGAACGATACAAATAGTGTGATAAGCAAAAGAAATTGGACTATTTAACATGTCCTGGCCAGGGGCAGGCCGCGGAATTGTATTAAAAACAGGTATACTGCTCGCAATAGAGACCACCTGGGAGTTCCATAATGCGGCGTGGCTTATCTGCTTTCCTGGATCTTGCATCGTTTGTGTGGCAGTTGAATTGCCGAACGGGTCATCTGAAGTATGGAGTCCTGAGAGTAAGAGAAAAAAGAAAAGAAAAAAGGAATCCGGCAGCCCCTGGTGCGGTTTAAGCCGTATTTCGGGCGTGCCGTGATAGTGCCCCTTCCCCTGTGCCCATGGTATTTCAAGAGCGTAGTTATGTACGCGAAGCACTGGTTTCGCTATATCGCGAGGGCTAGGGTTGGGGTCGCATTGCTACGCTAGCTCAGAACGTACCAGGCGGTCTTGTTGTAGCGTACTCCGGGTGCGCTTGACAGTGTCTGGCTTTTTGAAGGCCGAACTGGAGAACTGCCTAGAGAGGCTGCTTTGTACTTCTGCTGCGAGCGCTGCCGTGTGCTCCTCCGTTCGGAGGGAGCGTTCAGTGTTCCCATTGACCGTGATTACTTCTCTAGGGCCTGGCATCTTGAGCTTGAGGTATGCATAGTGCGGTACCGCGTTGAATTTTGTGAATGCGATTCGCCCGAGCAGTGCATGATAGCCACTACGGAACGGGACTATGTCGAAGATTAACTCCTCGCTTCGGAAGTTATCCAGAGATCCGAAGACCACTTCTAGTGTGACTGAGCCTGTACAGTTGGCTTCTACACCTAGTATGACGCCTTTAAAGGTTGTTTTGGTGGGCTTGATCCTCGAGGGATCTATGCCCATTTTTCGCACTGTATCCTGGTAAAGTAGGTTCAGGCTGCTGCCGCCGTCCATGAGGACTCTTGTGAGATGAAATCCATCAATGATTGGGTCTAGAATCAATGCGGCGAAGCCGCCATGATGGATGCTAGTGGGGTGGTCCCTTCGATCAAAGGTGATCGGGCAGGAGGACCATGGGTTGAACTTTGGGGTGACTGGCTCCATCGCATATACGTCCCGTAACGCACGCTTCCGCTCCCTCTTGGGGATGTGGGTTGCGTATATCATGTTCACCGTCTGCACTTGCGGGGGAAATCCCTTCTGTCCATCGTTGTTCGGCGGCCTGGGCTCCTCCTCGTTGTCGCTATACAGTCCCTTGTCTTTGTTTTCGGCTCTTAACTTGCCTGCCTGCTTGAATACCCAACAATCCCTGTTGGTGTGATTGGCTGGCTTTTCGGGGGTGCCATGTATCTGGCACAAGCGGTCGAGTATTCGGTCCAAACTGGACGGGCCCTGAGTATTTCTTTTGAATGGCTTTTTCCGTTGACCGGATTTGTAGCCTCGGAATCCGGCATTAACTGCCGTAACCTCGTTGCTGTCACTGTTAACGCGGCGCTTTTGTTTGTTCCGACGCGACCTGTCGCTTTTGTCCTTGGTATTCGAATTACCAGGGTTCTTGGTTAAATTGTTGTTGCGAGCTAGCCAGCTGTCTTCTCCCGCGCAAAAGCGGGTCATGAGTGTCATGAGGGCTGCCATAGATTTCGTCTTTTCCTGTCCCAGGTGCCGGGCAAGCCACTCGTCACGGATATTATGCTTGAAGGCCGCTAAGGCCTCTGCGTCCGGACAGTCGACTATCTGGTTTTTCTTTGTTAGGAACTGTGTCCAGAATTGCCTGGCCGATTCCTCTGGCTGCTGAATTATGTGGCTTAGGTCATCGGCGTCCGGTGGTCGCACATAAGTGCCCTGGAAGTTATCAAGGAATGCGGCTTCCAGGCCCTCCCAAGAACCGATTGAGTCTACTGGCAAGTTGTTAAGCCAATGCCGGGTCGGTCCCTTAAGTTTGAGTGGGAGGTATTTGATGGCGTGTAGATCATCACCGCGGGCCATATGGATATGGAGGAGATAATCCTCGATCCATACCGCAGGATCTGTTGTGCCATCGTACGATTCGATGTTTACGGGTTTGAAGCCCTCAGGGATTTTATGATCCATTACTTCATCTGTGAAGCATAGTGGGTGTGCGGCGCCTCTGTATTGGGCTATATCACGACGTAGCTCGAAGGAGCTTTATCTGTTGAGTTCGGCCCGGCCGGATTTATTGCATCCGGAGTGACGATCACAGTCACGTTCCGTGGGGCGCCTGTGCGATCCATAGATCGATCTTGTTTGCCTTGCCTTGTCCTCCAGTATGTCGCGCAGGTCGGGCGCATTTTCCCGTGCCTTAGTATGCTTGACGCGGCGTTGGGGCATGGCTTGAGTGGAGGGCAAAGAGGCCTCTCTGTCGCGGCCACGAGGTGGCCGGTCGGCCATGTCATGCACTGGTGATGTAGGTGCTTCCTCCTCTAGTCGGGGTAGCAGCCTGCGCTTTGGGTAACTCTTGGAGGGGCGTTCGAGTTCATACTCTTCGGCTGCAAGGACTTCAGTCCATCTGTCAGCTAGCAAATCCTGATCAGCTCTAAGATGTTGCTGCTTTTTCTTGAGGCTGCTTGCCGTGGCCATAAGCCTGTGTTTAAAACGCTCTTGTTCGGCGAGATCCTCTGGCACGACGAACTCGTCGTCGTCGAGGCTTGCCTCGTCTTCGGACGGAGGCGTATAATTATCGTCCTCAACCTCTTGGTCCGCCGCCCTCTCGTGAGGGTTGGCTTCTCTGTCCTCCTGTGCTGAATCTTGCTGGAGGGGGTGTTCTTTGGCGCTATCCGGAGTAGTATTATCTCCCATGCCGGAATCACCATTTTTGCTTTGGTGGGATTTAGAGCGGCGTCGCTGACGCCGGTGCTTGGGCTGTTTCTTAGAGTTATTGTCCCCCGCTGTTCCATCGCCGTCTCCATCCTTTGGAGTGTCCACCATATATATGTCATATGACGAGGTGGCCTTCCAGCGCGCTACAGGTGCTGGTTCTTGTTCGTCTCCTGCATCGTCGTCCATGCCGTCGATGTCTTCGGAGTCGAAGTCAAGCATGTCGGTTAAGTCGTCGACAGTGGCTATGAAGTGGGTGGTGGGTGGGTTTTGAATTTCTTCACCGTCCGTATCCCAACCTTGCTAACCGTAGTCCGGCCAGGGCTCTCCTGATAAAGAGAGAGACATTAGAGAATTCAGGATGTCGCCGAAGGGCGAGTGCTGAAAGATGTCCGCAGTGGTGAACTCCATTATCGGCGCCCAATCGGATTCGATCGGCAGGGGCGCGGGGGGCTCGGAGTTCGGAGAGGAATCCGGCTCCTCGGAGTCACGGGCCATGCAAAGTGCGGGGCTGGAGTTCGGCTCGGTCGCCTCTGAGATCGCAGCCCCTGAGGCAGCGTCCAACCACTGATCCTCGATCGGCGCAGTAGGCTCCGAATCAATGGACGGAACCGATGCGTGTGCGGCCTCCAAGGCGTTGTTCGGCGGCAGAGCTATATCATGCCCATCGAGACAGTGCGGCGCGCTTGGCTGTGGCTCGAATCCGTCAAAGATCAAGTCCCCGCGGATGTCAGCCTTGTAGTTTAGGATTCCAAACCTGACATGATGGCCAGGGGCGTAGCTTTCGATCTGCTCAAGGTGGCCAAGCGAATTGGCCCGTAGTGCGAAGCCGCCGAAGACGAAGATCTGTCCGGGGAGAAAAGTCTCACCCTGGACTGCATCGTTGTTGATGATCAAAGGAGCCATCGGGCCTAAAAGCGATGACACAGAGGAACTCTCAATGAAAGCACCAATGTCGGTGTCAAAACCGGCGAATCTCGGGTAGGGGGTCCCGAACTGTGCGTCTAGGCCGGATGGTAATAGGAGGCAAGGAACACGATGTTTTACCCAGGTTCGGGCCCTCTTGATGGAGGTAAAACCCTACGTCCTGCTTGATTAATATTGATGATATGGGTAGTACGAGAGTAGATCTACCACGAGATCAAGGAGGCTAAACCCTAGAAGCTAGCCTATGGTATGATTGTTGTATGATGAAGTTGTCCTTCGGACTAAAACCCTCCGGTTTATATAGACACCGGAGAGGGTTAGGGTTACACAAAGTCGGTTACAATGGTAGGAGATCTTGAATATCCGCATCGCCAAGCTTGCCTTCCACGCCAAGGAAAGTCCCATCCGGACACGGGACGAAGTCTTCAATCTTGTATCTTCATAGTCCTGGAGACCGGCTGAAGGTATAGTCCGGATACCCGAACACCCCCTAATCCAGGACTCCCTCATCGCCCTTTGCGAGCTATTCTTGGGTGTTGAGGCTCATTTCGCGTTGTGGAAGAGGTTATTCAGCTCGGTGCCCCGCTCTCAAGAGGGGTCTATATATCAAGTGGGCGGAGCCGAAGTGTGGCGTATCGTCGGGACCGGATATCTATCCAGAACCCCAAAGAAGGCGTCCAAGGACTGGCCTTCGGAATGGTTTTATATAGATGATGTCCCGCTGCGGGATCCTATCCGGGTCGGTCTCCCCGAATTCAACAGTGCTCCCTTAAAGAAACGCCTAAGCTGGCGTCCGCGAAGCTCTTAGAGAGAAGGCGACAGGGACGTCCTTCACCTGATGGGTCGGATAAGACTATTGGCTCATTCCGGACTAACCATGATTGGATTCATGGCCGCATGCATTATGCGGGGGGTCCAGCCGCTTCAATATAGAGGCCACCCCATGTGGGATTTTAACGGGGAGGATGACGCCACCCGTTACGGTCATAAGGGGCCAGCCTCAGCTGCCGCTCTAGTAAAGTTCTTATCCTCTTTGTACAAGGGAGAAGAGGAGGAATTCCTCCGCGTCAACCCGCAGGGCGGATTTACTATGTACAACCCTCCGAGTTGGGTAAGTGGACAATTGTGCTTACCCATCCGTTTTATATTCCCATGATTAAATATGTAGTCTAACGATTTCAACGTAGGAACTGCGTCAGGAAGTAAAGGATATAAACAGCCATCCCCCACAGCCCGAGGATCTAGAACGGTCCCTCGATCTGGGCTCCGAAGAGGATCCGGACATATCGGTGGAGCTGATTGACGGGGTGTTTCATCAGCTAAGCAAGGACAATACCTTGGTGGCCATTACGGCTGATTACCCAGGGTTAATCCCGGCCTCCCAGGTAACAGAGAGTGGAGTCTCATCCCCTTGAGAAGGAATCTATTCTCACGCATTTCAGTTTTCCTGACAACGGCCGTGTTTAGCAGGGGAGGTTTCCGAGGCGGGAGGCCGAACCTGTGGCGGCTAGCCAACGAGGGGCCGCAGGGCCCCGTGGGGTAAAAAGGAATGTAGTCCGGACTAAGACGCCGGCGCAAAGGTATAGCGCACCCTCTTTTTCCCTGGTGTTATTCCTTCAGGGCATATTAACATTCGTGCTACCTTCAGGACGAAGAGACCTCACCGGACTATATCCGGAGAGGTTGCCAATCGTGCCTCCACCAGCCAGGCTCCAACGCCTGGCCCGGAAGCAGAAGCGAACACAAGGCGCGCACCGGACGCTCCTCCGACAGAGGATGCGGACAGGCTGTCTGCCACCAATTCCGAGGTGGAGAGTGCCATGAACCACAGGCATCATCGGACAGTTCTTCGTGACGCTTGTTTCTCCCAAGAGGCATTAGATGCCTTCAATTCGGGAGATGCGTACCTCCGTGCCGCTCAAAATGGTTTAGCCAGAGCCACGGAGCAATATGTAAAAGACATACGGGTAAGAAAATTTTGGTAAATATATATATACCAGTAGCCCCCGAGACTTGAAATAGTTAGAGTAACTGATTTAAGGATCATTTGTTATGCAGGTTCTTACAAAGAAGAATACAGTACTGTCCCAGGAGCTGGAAGAGTGCAAAGCCCAACTGGAGGCCGCACTAGCCGCGGCAGGGGAGCCCAAAGAGACCCCCTCTGGTAAGATACACTTCGAAAGATTAGTATTTTGCAAAGTGCGGCGTGGGTGTAAATCTGACAAATCATATTGCAGATGGCGCCGGACTGGATCCGGAGAGGCAACAACTCTTACGCCGGCTAAAGGCCGGTGAGAGTATGCTGACAAGGGTGAGGCGGGAGAAGAATGATCTTCAGGATGCCAACACCAAGCTGGACGTTGAGCTTAAAGATGTTCATGGCCAGCTATCAGACTCTACTAAGGAGAATCAGCGGCTTCGATGCGGCATATTTAGTAAGTGCTTAAGCGAATCTTTGAAAGAAAAGAGTTTGGCGAGGAAGTCGACTAACAGAGTAATGTCTGTAGGTATGCTAACGGGTCGTCCTGCAGAGGAGATGCCCGGTTCTACGGGTGACCTTCTTCCCGAGCTCTCGCAACTGCACGAGTGAGTTTGGCAGGCGATGCGAGGCGTTGCCCAAGCCTTATGGCCTTTCCACTCCATGCCCGAGGGCCTTCGAGAGCTTTCGGAGAAGCTTAAGGGAGCTCGGAGGCGCTTCCGGTTGTGGAAGATATCAGCCTGCCGACAAGGCGCTAGGGAGGCCTGGGCCATGGTGAAGACGCGGTACACGAAGTCTGACCCAAACCACATGGCCGAGGTCGGACCTGTGGGGCCTGACGGGAAGGAGATCCCTGTAAGCTTAGTGTACGGCCAAGTAGAATTGGCCGCAAAGTATTCCCAGCAGGACTGTAAGTTAGACAGCCTGTTAGATGGTATTGAAGAGGAATACAATCAGTCAGAGTGACTATGTAATTTTTAATTGACATGTGTAATCCTTCTAGCCGGATTGTAGATCGTTTGTCGTTGCCGACCTTTTCGCTTCAACCTAAGGACCTGACGGTCCGGAGTGTGTCCGAATACCCTACCGGTTATGTAAGAACCGGGGTATGCATGGAGACCAGGCGTAGGGGTCATTAGTGCTTTATCAGACAAGTGCCCAACTAGTTATGTTATATTACATGGTTAGTAAGAAACATCATCCAGAGAGAATAGTTCCGTTAGGGGTTCCTTTCTCTGGGAGGCATGCCCTAAAGTGCATGTCCGGACTGCAAACGCAGGAAAATCATCTGGGGGCATATATATAAATAAGTAAAAAAAAAGGTCATCTTTTAGTTCACCGACCGAATATTCTCTTAAGAATGCTAGCTTTCGGCTTCACCCAGTCTGAGGTACACATCCGGCTGATCCGGCAGTAACAATCGCAGAGGTGCTCCCTTTACCACCTAGCCGAACAATCGGGAACGTAGGGGTAAGCGCAGGAGCCAGGCAACCCAGCTTGGCCAAAACTTAAGTCATATCGATGCATATAATGGTGAAGAAAAGGTACATGCGGAAGTTTGACACATGTGGTGGGCGTGAAGCCCGTATAAATAAGCTTCTGTTAAAGAAGCCCCCAGGTTTAATGAGCGCGAGTAGCACGTCACTTGAGGAGCCTTTAAGGGCTATAAAAGAAAAGAGGGGAAAGGGAGAAATGTAAGACAGAAAATGTAAAAAATGGACAGAGGAAGGAGACAAACACAGAGTCCGGCGCTAGGCATAGAATCTTCAGAGACGGGCTGCGTTCCATGGGTTCGGCTCGAGTCGGTTATCCGACGCATCTCGCAGGCGGTATGCTCCACCAGTCAGGACTTGGTCGATTATGAAGGGACCTTCCCACTTGGGCTTCAGCTTGACCTTTTTCTTGTCCGGCAGGCGTAGAACTAATTCGCCAACGTTGTAGTTTTTGGCCCGCACTTCTCTGCTTTGATATCTTCGAGCCTGCTGTTGATAGAATGCGGAACGGGCTTTTGCCACGTCGCGCTCCTCCTCTAAGGCGTCCAAACTGTCCTGCCGATCGAGCTCGGTTTCCCTTTCTTCGTACATGCGCACTCGAGGTGAGTCATGAATTATGTCGCAGGGCAAGACTGCCTCTGCGCCGTACACCATAAAAATGGTGTGTATCCGATGGTGCGATTCGGCGTGGTCCGCAGCCCCCAGAGTACGGAGTCGAGCTCCTTTACCCAGTGCGTGTTAGATTCCTTGAGGGACCGCACTAATCTGGGTTTGATGCCACTCATGATGAGACCATTTGCACATTCGACCTGACCGTTAGTTTGTGGGTGATAGACGGAAGCATAATCGAGCTTGATGCCCATGTTTTTGCACCAGAGTTTTACCTCATCGGCCGTAAAGTTCGTGCCGTTATCGGTGATGATGCTGTGGGGGATGCCATAACGGTGTACGACCCCGCATATAAAGTCTATCACAGGTCCAGATTCGGCCGTCTTAACAGGCTTGGCTTCTATCCATTTGGTGAACTTATCCACCATGACTAGTAAGTATTTTTTCTTGTGGGTTCCGCCTTTAAGGGGTCCCACCATGTCAAGCCCCCAGACCGCGAAAGGCCAAGTGATGGGGATAGTTTGGAGGGCGATGGGTGGCATATGGCTTTGGTTTGCAAAAAGCTGGCAACCGACGCATCGTTGGACCAAGTCCTGAGCGTCTACCCGGGACGTCGGCCAATAAAAGCCTGTATGGAAAGCCTTGCTTACAAGGGACCGAGCTGCGGCATCATGGCCACCGAGTCCAGCATGAATTTCAGCCAGCAGGTTCCGCCCTTCCTCTTCGGAGATGCACCTTTGAAGGACTCCGGCAGTGCTTTTCTTATAAAGTTCTCCCTCATGGACTTTATAGGCTTTAGATCGCCGCACTATACAGCGTGCCTCGTTTTGGTCCTCTGGGAGTTCCTGCTTAGTAAGGTAGGCTAGGAATGGTTCTGTCCACGGGGAGATAACGGCCATTAGTACGTGGGCTGAGGTTGTGATTTCATTGGTAGAGCCTCCGATTATGTCAGATTGTTCAGCGTCGGACAGTGCGGTTGGGTCCGGGCTAATATTGCCATGTTCCCTTTCCCATACTACGGATGGCTTGAACAGCCTTTCCAGGAAGATGTTGGGGGGGACCGCGTCGCGTTTTGCGCCGATGCGTGCCAGGACGTCTGCCGCCTGATTGTTTTCTCGGGCTATATGGTGAAATTCGAGCCCCTCAAACCGAGCTGACATTTTGAGGACGGCGTTGCGGTAAGCTACCATTTTTGGATCCTTGGCATCGAAGTCTCCATTTATTTGGGATATCGCGAGGTTCGAATCCCCGCACACCTCTAGTCGTTGAATTCCCATGGATACTGCTATCCGGAGACCATGTAAAAGGGCCTCATATTCGGCTGCATTGTTCGAGTCCGTGTACATAATCTGGAGTACATATTGAACTGTGTCTCCTGTGGGGGACGTCAAAACGACGCTGGCCCCTAGTCCGGGCAACATTTTGGAACCGTCGAAGTGCATGATCCAGTTTGAATATGTGACGTACTCTTTAGGGAGTTCGGCCTCCGTCCATTCTGCGACGAAGTCGGCCAAAACTTGCGACTTGATAGCTCGCCGTGGCCTATAAGTTATGTCGAACGGGAGGAGCTCGATGGCCCATTTTGCAATCCGGCCCATTGCGTCACGGTTGTTTATAATATCGTTGAGTGGTACTTCCGATGCTACTGTGATTGAACACTCTTGAAAGTAGTGTCGTAGCTTCCGGGATGCCATGAATACCGCATATGCAATCTTTTGATAATGTGGGTACCGTGATTTGCATGGGGTGAGGACAGTGGACACATAGTAAACCGGCTTTTGAAGGGGGAATTTGTGTCCGTCCGTTTCCCGCTCGACGACGAATACTGCGCTGACAACTTGATGGGTTGCTGCAATGTACAATAGCATTGGTTCGCCGATGTTTGGCGCGGCCAGGATAGGGTTTGTTGCCAATATGGCTTTTATTTCCTCGAGTCCGGCCGTGGCGGCATCCGTCCACTCGAAGTGTTCGGTGCGCCGAAGGAGGCGGTAGAGGGGTAGCGCCTTTTCTCCCAAACGGGAGATAAAGCAGCTTAGAGCCGCCACGCATCTGGTTAATTTTTGTATTTGTTTGAGGTCCTTTGGGATATCCAATTGTGACAAAGCTCGGATCTTGGCTGGATTTGCTTCGATTCCTCTACCGGATACGATGAAGCCCAAGAGCTTTCGGCTGGAACGCCGAAAACGCATTTTCCCGGATTTAGCTTGATGTCATATGCTCGGAGGTTGTCAAATGTAAGCCTCAAGTCGTCTACTAGAGATTCGACATGTCTTGTTTTTACGACCACATCATCCATGTATGCCTCTACTGTTTTGCCGATCTGGTTTGCCAGACATGTCTGAATCATGCGCTGATATGTTGCGCCGGCGTTTTTGAGCCCGAAAGGCATTGTGTTGAAGCAGAATGGGCCGTATGGGGTGATGAATGCCGTTGCGGCTTGGTCTGACTCGGCCATCTTGATTTGATGGTAACCGGAGTATGCGTCGAGGAAGCACAATGAATCGTGTCCTACAGTGGCGTCGATAATTTGATCGATGCAGGGGAGGGGGAAGGGATCCTTTGGGAAAGCCTTCTTAAGGTCTTTGAAGTCAACGCACAGGCGCCAGGATTTGTCCTTCTTTGGTACCATCACCAAGTTTGCTAGCCAGTCTGGATGTTTTATATCTCTGATGAATCCGGCCTCCAATAGTTTGGCTAGCTCCTCTCCCATTGCCTGTCTCTTGGGCTCAGAGAAACGCCGAAGGGCTTGTTTGACAGGTTTGAATCCTTTTAGGATATTTAAGCTGTGTTTGGCCAGCCTGCGTGGGATTCCTGGCATGTCTAAAGGGTGCCAGGCAAAAATGTCCCAGTTCTCCCGTAGGAATTCTCGCAGTGCGGCGTCTACATCGGGGTTTAATTATGCCCCGATGGAAGCTGTTTTATTGGGGTCCGTTGGATGGACCTGGAATTTGAATATTTCATCCGCTGGTTTAAAGGAGGTGGACTTGGATCTTTTGTCGAGTATCACATCGTCCCTGTTTACCGTGGAGCGCAGCGTAGTCAGTTCCTTAGCCACTAGGGCTTCGGACAGTGCCTCAAGGGCCAATGCGGCTGTCTTGTTTTCGGCGCGGAGTGCTATGTCCGGATCACTAGCGAGAGTGATGATTCCGTTCGGCCCGGGCATCTTGAGCTTCATGTACCCATAATGGGGTATTGCTTGGAAGATTGTAAATGCGTCCCGCCCCAGCAGAGCATGGTATCCGCTACTGAACGGGGCCACTTGGAACGTGACCTCTTCGGACCTATAATTATCCGGCATGCCGAACACCACATCTAGTGTGATTTTTCCTGCACAACGCGCTTCCCGACTGGGGATTATTCCTCTAAAGGTTGTGCTGCTTCGCTCAATACGGTTCTAGTCTATTCCTATTTTTTGAAGGGTTTCCTCATAAATGAGGTTCAATCCGATGCCTCCGTCCATGGGTACCTTGGTGAGGCGAAAGCCATCCACTATAGGACTGAGTACCAATGCGGCTGGTGCTCGAGCTGTTCGGAATTTAGGTTCATCACTGGCATTAAAAGTAATAGCCGTGTCACTCCATGGGTTTATTGTTGCTACTTGATAGACTTCGGCGAGGCTGCGGAGTGTTCTTTTTCGCATATTATTTGATGCGAAAGTCTCGAAGACTGTTAAGACTATACTGGAGTCCCTGAGGTGGCTTTCTGCGGCCTCCGGAATTAGGAGATCTTCGCCCCTTTTGGCCACCTGCCAGAGTATCCAACATGCTCTAAGGCTATGAGTTGGTGTGGCGTCCTCTGTACTATGAATTTTACAGGGTCCATTAAGCCATCCCTCCAGTATGGTTCCATGCCCTGTAGAGGGTTTTGGTTTTTTGTTTTTTAACCCGGGTGTCTGATGATGATGCACCCTTTTATTTCGGACGAGGTTTCTATGTAGGGTCGGATTGTCCCAAAATTTAGTTTCGGTTTTTCGGGCGCTTTCCATCGCATAGTACTTTTGTACTATGGACGCCAAGTCAGCGAAGCGTGTAAGATCACGACGACCTGTGGCGTTGAGGATTCCCTTGTCCGTGCAATTATTGCAGAAGATTGAGATTGCGTCTTCCTCGCGGCAGTCCTTTATCCTGTTCATAACCAGGAGGAACCTCGCCCAGTAATGATGTACTGTTTCTTCGGGCTTTTGCCTGATTTGGGATAGATTGCTTATGTTCGGGTGGGTGGGTGGAATTAAATCCGGAACTTCACCCAATCTAAGACTCAGAGGCCAAGGAGTTTCCGAACTCTGAAGTTTGGATTCTTGGATGTTGTAGTGAATCTAGCCCGTTGCCTGATTCTAAGTTCAGGTCTTGAGTTACATCCTCCCCTCCGCGGGTGTCCGGCTTGGAGGGATTGGGAATCCGGACGTAGCTAGTCCTTAAGATAGATGAAGAGTCGCCGCACTGTGCCTCTACCACGGCAACGTGATGGGTGACTTGGGGAGAATTAATTTCTCTTAGATCGGGTTTAAGCCCAACCTGGTCATAATCCGTAGTGACCCCCAAGGTGGCGATGCGATCCAAGAGCTCGTTTACAGAAGAGAGCTCCATTGGATCTAACTGCTCGACGAGTTCCGAGCTGACGTGGAGATTGCTTTTGATGACCCGAGAGGTCACCGTCGGCGCAACGGCCGAACAGGCGGTCATGAGAAAACCGCCTAGCCAGAGAGTTTGGCCGACAGCCAAGGCTCCCTTAGTAACAACGTTGTCTTTAAAGACGGGAAGAGGCATCCTTCCTGATTGCGACGGCACAGAGGAACTCTCAATGAAAGCACCAATGTAGGTGTCAAAACTGGCATATCTCGGGTAGGGGTCCCGAACTGTGCGTCTAGGCCGGATGGTAACAGGAGGCAAGGAACACGATGTTTTACCCAGGTTCGGGCCCTCTTGTTGGAGGTAAAACCCTACGTCCTGCTTGATTAATATTGATGATATGGGTAGTACAAGAGTAGATCTACCACGAGATCAAGGAGGCTAAACCCAAGAAGCTAGCCTATGGTATGATTGTTGTATGATGAAGTTGTCCTACGGACTAAAACCCTCCGGTTTATATAGACACCGGAGAGGGTTAGGGTTACACAAAGTCGGTTATAATGGTAGGAGATCTAAATATCCACATCGCCAAGCTTGCCTTCCACGCCAAGGAAAGTCCCATCCGGACACGGGACGAAGTCTTCAATGTTGTATCTTCATAGTCCTGGAGTCCGGCTGAAGGTATAGTCCGGCTACTCGGACACCGCCTAATCCAGGACTCCCTCAGAGAGCCTTTCTCGAGAAGGATCGGTGGCATGTGGGCCCTATGGCATCCCCTTGGCCCTAGGTGTTGGCACCAATCTTCTTATGACTAAAAATGTCCCTTGAATTTTTTTCAAAATTTTGTACTTTCAGAAATACCTATTTTCTGTAACAGAAGATACAAAAAACAACAACCGGCACTCTGGCACTTCCTTAATATGTTAGTCCAAATAAATGAAAGAACAAGACATATTCAATAAGATTATGGAATTAATCTTTTTAAGATTATAGATACGTTTAGGACGTGTCAGTGATACCTACAATTAATTCCTGCCACGCTTTACACTAGTCCTCGTAATAGCGCCTCATGAAATGTTTGAAAATAATGCTTGGTAAAACCAAACATTACTTGCATATATTGATTGTCTCTTTAGGTTCATGACCTTAAATTGATTTAAGCTTGGTGGAACCAAGAGTTCCCCCAAACGCGTTTGAAACTGTGCCTTGTGAAGTGCTTGTAGGGAAACCACGGTAAAAACGAACATGCTTTGTATTGATCATCTCTTCAAGTTCTTGCTGGCATTGAGTAATACTTGGTGGCACCGATGGTTCCCCAAACACTTCATAGTCGTGTTTGGAATAAGGCCTCGTGAAGTGCTTTGCAGGGAATCCATGGTAAATCAAACGAGATTCGTATTGATCATCCATTTGGGTTCCTGGCAGGCATTGATTAAAGTGTGGTGGCACCAAGAATTTTCCCGAAATAATTCACAATGGCATTTTGGGTTCTTGGCAGGCATTGAGTAAAGTGAGGTGGCACCGATAGTTTCCCAAAATAATTCACAATGACATTTTGAAATAATGCCTCGTGAAGTGCTTGCAGGGAACTCATGGTAATACCAAACATGATTCACCACTGGTACAACTCTTGTCATTTATGACCAGTATCTATTAAATGCTTGGTTACACCAAGAGTTTCTCGAAATAATTCACAATGGCATGAAATAATTCATCGTGAAGTGCTTGCAGGGAACTCATGGTAATATCGAACATGATTCACCACTAGTACAACTATTGTCATTTATGACCAATGAGGGAGTCCTGGATTAGGGGGTGTTCGGGTAGCCGGACTATGCCTTTAGCTGGACTCCAGGACTATGAAGATACAAGATTGAAGACTTCGTCTCGTGTCCGGATGGGACTTTCCTTGGCGTGGAAGGCAAGCTTGGCGATGCGGATATTCAAGATCTCCTACCATTGTAACCGACTTTGTGTAACCCTAACCCTCTCCAGTGTCTATATAAACCGGAGGGTTTTAGTCCGTAGGACAACTTCATCATACAACAATCATACCATAGGCTAGCTTTTAGGGTTTAGCCTCCTTGATCTTGTGGTAGATCTACTCTTGTACTACCCATATCATCAATATTAATCAAGCAGGACGTAGGGTTTTACCTCCATCAAGAGGGCCCGAACCTGGGTAAAACATCATGTTCCTTGCCTCCTGTTACCATCCGGCCTAGACGCACAGTTCGGGACCCCCTACCCGAGATCCGTCGGTTTTGACACCGACATTGGTGCTTTCATTGAGAGTTCCTCTGTGTCGTCGCTTTTAGGCCCGATGGCTCCTTCGATCATCAACAACGATGCAGTCCAGGGTGAGACTGTTCTCCCCGGAGAGATCTTCGTTTTCGGCGGCTTCGCACTGCGGGCCAATTCGCTTTGCCACCTTGAGCAGATCGAAAGCTACGCCCCTGGCCATCAGGTCAGGTTTGGAAGCCTAAACTACACGGCTGACATCCGCGGGGACTTGATCTTCGACGGATTTGAGCCACAGCCAAGCGCGCTGCGCCATCTCGATGGGCATGATATAGCTCTGCCGCCGAACAGTGCCTTGGAGGCCGCACACGCATTGGTTCCGACCATTGATTCGGAGCCTACTGCGCCGATCGAGGATCAGCGGTTGGACACTGCCTCAGGGGCTGCAATCTCAGAGGCGATCGAGCCAAACTCTAGCCCCGCACTCCGCATGGCCCGTGACTCCGAGGAGCCGGATTCCTTTTCGAACTCTGAGCCCCCCGCACCCCTGCCGATCGAATCTGATTGGGCGCCGATAATGGAGTTCACCGCCGCAGACATCTTCCAGCACTCGCCCTTCGGTGACATCCTGAATTCGCTAAAGTCTCTCTCTTTATCAGGAGAGCCCTGGCCGGACTACGGTCAGCAAGGATGGGATTCGGATGATGAAGAAATTCAAAACCCACCCACCACCCACTTCGTAGCCACTGTCGACGACTTAACCGACATGCTCGACTTCGACTCCGAAGACATCGACGGTATGGACGACGATGCAGGAGACAACCAAGAACCAACGCCTATAGGGCATCGGACAGCCACCTCATCTCACGATGTGTACATGGTGGATACCCCTAAAGGAAGCAACAACGAGGAAAACGAGGATGGAAAGAGGGATCGATCTCTCGAAAAACAATCAAAGCATCGGCGTAAACGCCGACCCAAGCCCCGCCTCGATAAAGACCCAGCCATAGAGTAGGATGAGTCGGTAGACGACGAGCATGCCTTAGAGCAACTATCCCAACAGGACAACCCGGACATAGAAACCGAACATCCCTCCCCCGGAGAAAATGGCATTCCGGACGACCCTACGCTGGACAAGCCCACGAAGCAGAAGAACCTCCACAAACGGCTCGTTGCAACTGCACGCAGCCTGAAAAAGCAGAACCGGAAGCTAAAAACTGCGGAAGATGCACTCAGGATCAGATGGAGTAAAGTAATCAATACCGCAGACAAATACGGCGACAGTCGCCACACTAAAAGCTATCCGAAGAGAAAGCTACTGCCTGAATTCGACGAGGAGGCCTTAGAGCCCTCGCATTCCAAAAGTGAGAAAGCCACACGGTCGGATAGACGACCCCATGGCCAGCATAAAGCGGCAAGCAGCGCCGCACGTAAGCCGGCATGCGACCCACTTAAGGATTCGCATCATGGCCCAGCCAGGTCCATTTATGGGCCAAGAAAGCAAGCTCTCATAAGCAATGCAATAAAGCCATTATCAGAATCCGGCACACCCAAATACAGGGGTGCCGCACACCCCCTATGTTTCACCGATGAGGTCCTAGATTATGAATTTCCAGCGGGATTCAAACCCGTAAACATAGAGGCATATGATGGAACAACAGACCCTGGAGTCTGGATCGAGGATTGTATCCTCCACATACATATGGCTAGAGGAGATGACCTCCACGCCATAAAATACTTACCCCTGAAGCTTAAAGGGCCAGCCCGGCATTGTCTCAAAAGCATTCCTGAAAACACAACCGGAAGTTGGGAAGAGCTCGAGGACGTTTTCCGAGCAAATTTTCAAGGGACCTATGTCCGCCCTCCAGATGCAGATGATCTTAGTCACATAATTCAGTAGCCCAGAGAGTCAGCTCGGCAATTCTGGAATAGATTTCTTACTAAAAAGAATCAGATAGTCGACTGTCTGGACGCTGAAGCCTTAGCGGCTTTCAGGCATAATGTCCGAGACGAATGGCTCGCCAGACACCTCGGCCAAGAAAAGCCAAGAACAATGGCCGCACTAACAAGCCTCATGACCCGCTTTTGCGCAGGAGAGGACAGCTGGTTGGCAAGATGCAGCACCAGTGACCCAAGTACATCCGAAACTAGGGATGGAAACAGAAAACCGCGATGCAATAAGGACCGTCGCCGGACTAAGGAAAAAAGTCCGAAGAGCACGGCAGTCAACGCCGGATTCAAAAGCTCACGACAGAATCAGAAAAAGCCGCCCCTCCAAGATAACAGGGACGACCTATCCAACCTAAACAAAATCTTGGATAGGATATGTCAAATACACAGCACCCCCGGAAAGCCTGCTAACCATACCTACAGAGATTGTTGGGTTTTCAAACAATCCGGCAGACTCAACGCCGGACACAAGGGGCTCGACACACCAAGCGAAGACGAGGACGAACCCCAAAAGAAGAGTACCAGGAAACAAAAGAATTTCCCACGAGAAGTAAAAATAGTAAACTTACTCCACATAACAAAACGTGCGGCGCCCATAAAGGTACGCGCCCCACGGCCTATCCCAAAGGAATCCCGCCACTGGTTGTCAAAACCAATCATCTTCGATCATCTGGATTATTCTAGAAGTATCAGGAACCTAGGCTGGACTGCCCTGGTACTCGATCCAATAATTGGCGGACTCCAGTTTTCAAATGGACGGTGGCAGCGGACTCAACCTGATATATCAGGACTCAATCCGCCACATGGGGATCGACCCAAAAATAATTTGCCACAGCAAAACCTCCTTTCAAGGAGTAACTCTAGGTCCAGACACCCATTGCATGGGTTTTCTCCGGCTCGAGGTTATTTTCGGCCCTGCCGATAACTTCCGTCGCGAAAAGCTGACTTTCCACATCGTCCCATTCTCAAGTCGCTACCAAGCACTACTGGGACGCGAAGCTTTCGCCCGCTTTAATGCAATACCGCATTATGCATCTCTTACGCTTAAGATGCCCGGTCCACACGGCATCATCTCCTTAAAGGGGAAGCAGTGAGAACACCTCCCCCAAGCGGAGGATTGTGCGGCCGCTTTAACAGCCCCACAATACAATGGCTTCACCAGCCAGAACATCGGAACAGGTCATTAAGACCACGGACACGGATAGACGAGTCCGGCACAAAAGTATCATTGATAAAGGCTTAGTGGCCATATACCCCTGCACTAGGGGCTTCACACGTATAAAATAAGAGACAATAAAGCTCAATTTTTCATATTTTACTTTACACTTTGTTTATTTCATATAACTTTTGTTCGGCACGCCCCTTTTTCAACTTAGTTGCTCTCTTTTTACAGATGAACGTCGTGCTGCGCCCGTCCAGGATACGGCACAACGGAGACACAGGCGCAGACGTGCAGTAGGGACCCGTTCCAAGGATTCTTTTCATATTAAAACCCTGCGTAAACCTTTTTTACTGTCTCTTGTTGATACACATCCCCTGGTTCTATGACCAAGGAGGAGGCTGGCGTCTTGGCATGTGGCCACGTCAGAATTCTTGCGCATACCTGGACACTAGGGGCTTATACCTCAGAGCGCTACTTCGCCCGCTCTCATAAAGACCGAATACCTTAGGGAGTGTTCGGCGTCGCGAGTTTGGCCTTATATGCGTCAGCTCCGAGTCATGATTTT
This sequence comes from Triticum monococcum, assembly GCA_034509565.1. Classification (NCBI taxonomy): domain Eukaryota; kingdom Viridiplantae; phylum Streptophyta; class Magnoliopsida; order Poales; family Poaceae; genus Triticum; species Triticum monococcum. The sequence continues at coordinate 722,706,427 of CM067842.1, forward strand.
GGTCAAATGTTGGGTTGCCCGGCTCCTGTGTTCGGCCGCCTTACGTTCCTCTCTATCGGCTAAGGCGGCACCAGGAGAACTACTGCGATTGTGCCCTGGTTCGGCCAGGCGAGCACCTCAGTAGAGAAAGCCGAAAACCGACTGTCATGATATGGCGTGAGACTGGTCAACCACTCGATGACTCTCTGGAATCTGTAGGATTCCTCCGCATTAACGAAGGGCCGTTTCCCGGCCAAGCACATACGCGCCCCGGATTCGGGCGAGCGCAGTCGCCACCAGGGGCTACCTAAATAGTCCCATTGTCAAGCTCCTATGGCTAAGTGAAAGTGTTAAAGCATTATAGTCCGGTTGCCTAGCTCGCTGCGCTATCACCTCCTTTGTAGGACCAAGAAGTTGGATTAAGTGTGAAAATGCGCCTTCTGCGAGCACCCCCGCACTATGTGCGTGGGGGCTGAAGCCAACGACTGCAATCTTTCAGATTTTGTATATATATATCTTAAAACGGCCGCACAGGAGGTGTTCCAAATACTTGAAGGCACAAGTATAAAAGGCTACTACAATTCATCAAAATATTGCTTTATAATTACATATGCTATCAGAACATAGCATCCTTCGAGCACTGCGCCTCTATTACACGAGCGCCTTCAAGGACTTCCTGAAAATAGTGCTCGGAGGGTACTCGGCTTTTGTCCGAATCTCGGTATGCAACAACGGTGGTCTCCATCTCTGCCTAGTATGTCTTGACACGGGAAAGAGCCATCCGTGCGCCCTCTATGCATGCTGACCTCTTCATCGCATTGATACATGACACCGCGTCGAGGAATTGCTGCACCAAGCTGAAATAACTTTTCGGCTCCGATCTCCCCGGCCACAGATGACCCATGACGTACTTCATGGCGAGTCCAGACAATCTATTCAGTTCGGCCCATTGAGCCAGACGATCGTCCACTGCCAGTGGACGCTCTGGATTCTGGAACTGCGACCAGAAAAGCCTTTCCACTTCGCGATCTTCTTGATCTCGAAAGTATTCGGTCGCATCAGCAGCACTCGGTGCCAAATCCAGATAGGTGTCCTCCGCACTCCACATCCGGTCCAACGGAGCAAACTTCGGATCGCAAAACTTCCTCCGCAACATAAAGGGCTCTCCAGCCGCAATCTGTCTGGCCTGACACAGCTCCTCCTTCGCAGCTCTCATCACAGAGCGAGCGTCCTTGGCATCAACAACCGCCTTCTCTAAGTCCGTCTGTCTCGCCCGGTCTTCTTTCTCAAGAAACTTGCAACGGTCAGCAGCACTCTTTAACTTCACGGCCATCTCGGCTATCTCCTTCTTGCTTCGGCAGTGAGCAGCCTGTTCGGCTCTCAGCTCTTCAAGGGCCTTCTCGGCAGCCGCATCACTTTTCCGGGCTTGTTCCTTAGCTCGGGCAAGTTCCGCCCGAAGACTCTCCACGGCGGCCGCACCATCTGCGTCAAGCACACACATTGTAAGATACTGGCATCAAGCTCCTCTTACCAGATGCCGCCCGAGGAATTGCATACCTTGAGCCTCATCAAGCCGCTCGTTGACGAGCGCGATGTCGGCATCCGCCACGTCAAGTTGCCGCTTTAGTTCGGCAAAACCATCAGTTCGGCTCGATTCTGGACACTTCGCCACCTGTATACAAAGGCGACATTTTAGACCTGGGATTATGATCCTCTGCGCGCCGTCAATTTTGACAATGCACAGAGTCTCAGGGGCTACTATCTACACAGGGCGCATCTTGTTTATGCGCAACTAACAAAGAAGTACATTATCAAACGTACCTCGAAACCCGTCAGCAAACTTCTGACGGCCTCATGCAATCCGCTTTCCGCGGACGAAATCCTTCCAATCACCGTACCCATCGATGCACGGTGCTCCTCTGAGATAGGAGCTCGCCCCAGGAGAATCATCAGCTCCTCCGAACGCGCATCGGACAGTGTCGGACTCGTCCTATGACCTCCATCGAAGGCCGGACGCGGAGAACCTCGGGGGGACATATGGCTACCTTCCACCCCTGCCGGATTCGGAGAAACCCTCTGCGACGACACCTCAGGGTCGCCCGCCTTGCCAGGTGGTACAGCAGGGGGAGGCGTTCCACTCTCAATCATCTCCGGAAGAAGATCCCCCGAAGACGAGCTCTGCTGAGAAGGGCTGAGGTCTGAGCTACAAAGTAAAATTTCGGTTAATCTTCTCAGATAAAAAGCGAGGATTTCTCTCATTCCTCTAAAAGAAAATCTTTCTCTACTTACGGCTCGCTGGAGGGCTGATCCCTTTGAGGGCGTAGTTCGGCCGAGGATCTCCCCGGCGTCGGACCCTCTGACGAGGACTTTTTCCCCCGCTTTGAGGCCATGGTCTCCGGGTCGTCAGAGGCGCCCCTCTTCTTCCCCTTAGGAGAGGAATTGTCGGTTCCTCCCCTCGGAGCAGCCTCCTTCAAGGAGGCCGTAGTTTCCTTGTCCTCCCCCTCACTTCCCTCCAAAGGCACGATCTTCAACATCCTGACTAGCACGGGATCCGGCCAGGTCTCAGGAAGGGGAGCCGGACACCTGATCAGCTTTGCCTTCGCTATCCACTCCTGTTTAAAAGGACAGCTCTTTTAGGGGCGAATTCATGACAATTTTACGGATAACGAGTCCGGGCACAAGGTTACTTACTTGAGTATCCGGGCGATTGCAGCTTAAACCTGCGTCCTCGGTCAAATCCGGACACATTGCTTGTGATCCGAAGAACATTTTATACATCTCCACGGGCGTTGCGCCCATAAAATGCTAGAGAGCTCGTGGTCCCTCCAGATTAAACTCCCACAGACGAAGGGAGCGACGTTTGCCGGGCAGTGTTCGGTGAATCAGCATGACATGCGTCACCTTGACCAGGTTGAGGTCTCTTTCTAAGAGATCCCTAATGCGGCCCTGCAACAAGGACACGTCTTTGGATAACCCCCAATCTAATCCTTTGTTGACCCATGACGCTAGCCGTGGTGGGGGACCCGAGCGAAAGGCAGGAGGCGCCACCCACTTGGTGCTCCTGGGAGCGGCGATATAGAACCACTCTCGTTGCCACAAGCCGAGCTCCTCTTGAAAGGAGCCCTCGGGCCATGGAGCATCACCATTCTTACTTATGACAGCGCCTCCGCACTTTGCGTGTCGTCCCTTGATCATCTTCGGCTCCACTCCAAAAGTCTTGAGCCATAATCCGAAGTGAGGAGTAACACGGAGGAACGCTTCACACACAACGATGAATGAGGAAATGTGGAGGATGGACTCCGGAGCTAAGTCATGAAATTCCAGCCCATAATAGAACATCAGCCCCCTCACGAAGGGATCCATCGGGAAGCCTAACCCCCGAAGGAAGTGAGACATGAACACTACGCTCTCACCGGGCTGGGGACTGGGAATAACCTGCCTTTGAGCAGGCAACCTATGCGAAATTTCGGCGGTCAAGAACTTAGCCTCTCTCAACTTTAGCACGTCCTCCTCCGTGATGGAGGAGGGCATCTATCGGCCTTGAAGGTCGGAACCGGACATTGTCGAAGGTCCGAAGCGCCTGGAATCTGGAGCCTAGGGTACTAAAACTCGAGGCGACGGGAGAACTTGTTTTGAGATTGGAGAAAAGGAGTAAGGCCCTGGTCTCTTTATAGGAGGTTGAATACCAGGAGCCCTCCCCGTAACCGTTGGGACTCGCCTTTAATCGAGAAGACATGCTAACGGGCACGATTGGGTTACCCACGTCCGTATTGATGAGAATCCCGTAAATAAAGGGGACACGATCTCTGCTTTGACAAGACGTGCGAAGGAAACCGCCTCGCAAAACACGCTGAGGTGGAAAAGTGAAAACAATTCGAATAAAGGCTTGGCCATAGTGTGATGTCACGCTGCGGAATACGTCAGCAGATTAGATTTGTGTTAATATTATTCTCTCTGTGGCAATACGTGGAAACTTATTTTGCAGAGCCGGACACTACACTTGGTGTTTACAAACTTTTATGAAGAATTTGGAGGAGGAACCCGCCTTGCAATACCGAAGACAATCTATGCGCCGGACTTGTCGTTATTGAAGCCTGGTTCAGGGGCTACTAAGGGAGTCCTGGATTAGGGAGTGTTCGGGTAGCCGGACTCCAGGACTATGAAGATACAAGATTGAAGACTTCGTCCCGTGTCCGGATGGGACTTTCCTTGGCGTGGAAGGCAATCTTGGCGATGCGGATATTCAAGATCTCCTACCATTGTAACCGACTTTGTGTAACCCTAACCCTCTCCGGTGTCTATATAAACCGGAGGGTTTTAGTCCGTAGGACAACTTCATCATACAACAATCATACCATAGGCTAGCTTCTAGGGTTTAGCCTCCTTGATCTCATGGTAGATCTACTCTTGTACTACCCATATCATCAATATTAATCAAGCAGGACGTAGGGTTTTACCTCCATCAAGAGGGCCCGAACCTGGGTAAAACATCGTGTTCCTTGCCTCTTGTTACCATCCGGCCTAGACGCACAGTTCGGGACCCCCTACCAGAGATCCGCCGGTTTTGACACCGACATTAGTGCTTTCATTGAGACTTCCTCTGTGTCGTCGCTTTTAGGCCCGATGGCTCCTTCGATCATCAACAACGATGCAGTCCAGGGTGAGACTGTTCTCCCCAGACAGATCTTCGTCTTCGGCAGCTTCGCACTGCGGGCCAATTCGCTTGGCCACCTTGAGCAGATCGAAAGCTACGCCCCTGGCCATCAGGTCAGGTTTGGAAGCCTAAACTACACGGCTGACATCCGCGGGGACTTGATCTTCGACGGATTCGAGCCACAGCCAAGCGCGCCGCACCGTCTTGATGGGCATGATATAGCTCTGCCGCCGAACAGTGCCTTGGAGGCCGCACACGCATCGGTTCCGACCATTGATTCGGAGCCTACTGCACCGATCGGGGATCAGCAGTTGGACGCTGCCTCAGGGGCTGCGATCTCGGAGGTGATCGAGCCAAACTCCAGCACTGCACTACGCATGGCCCGTGACTCCGAGGAGCCGGATTCCTTTTCGAACTCCGAGCCCCCCGCGCCCCTGCCAATCGAATCCGATTGGGCGCCGATAATCGAGTTCACCGCCGCAGACATCTTCCAGCACTTGCCCTTCGGCGACATCCTGAATTCGCTAAAGTATCTCTCTTTATTAGGAGAGCCCTAGCCGGACTACGGTCAACAAGGATGGGATTCGGATGATGAAGAAATTCAAAACCCACCCACCACCCACTTCGTAGCCAATGTCAACGACTTAACTGACATGCTCGACTTCGACTCCGAAGACATCGACAGTATGGACGACGATGCAGGAGACAACCAAGAACCAACGCCTATAGGGCATCGGACAGCCACCTCATCTCACGATGTGTACATGGTGGATACCCCTAAAGGAAGCAACAACGAGGAAAACGGGGATGGAAAGAGGGATCGATCTCTCGAAAAACAATCAAAGCATCGGCGTAAACGCCGACCCAAGCCCCGCCTCAATAAAGACCCAGCCATAGAGCAGGATGAGCCAGTAGACAACGAGCATGCCTTAGAGCAACCGTCCCAACAGGACAACCCGGACAGATAAACCGAACATCCCTCCCCCGGCGAAAATGGCATTTCGGGCAACCCTACGCCGGACAAGCCCACGGAGCAGAAGAACCTCCACAAACGGCTCGTTGCAACCGCACGCAGCCTGAAAAAGCAGAAGCGGAAGCTAAAAACTACGGAAGATGCACTCAGGATCAGATGGAGTAAAGTAATCAATACCGCGGACAAATAAGGTGACAGTCGCCGCACTAAAAGCTATCCGAAGAGAAAGCTACTGCCTGAATTCGACGAGGAGGCCTTAGAGCCCTCGCATTCCAAAAGTGAGAAAGCCACACAGTCGGATAGACGACCCCATTGCCAGCATAAAGCGGCAAGCAGCGCCGCACTTAAGCCGGCATGCGACCCACTTAACGATTCGCATCATGGCCCAGCCAGGTCCATTTATGGGCCAAGAAAGCAAGCTCTCGTAAGCAATGCAATAAAGCCATTATCAGAATCCGGCACACCCAAATACAGGGGTGCCGCACACCCCCTATGTTTCACCGATGAGGTCCTGGATTATGAATTTCCAGCGGGATTCAAACCCGTAAACATAGAGGCATATGATGGAACAACAGACCCTGGAGTCTGGATCGAGGATTGTATCCTCCACATACATATGGCTAGAGGAGATGACCTCCACGCCATAAAATACTTACCCCTCAAGCTTAAAGGGCCAGCCTGGCATTGGCTCAAAAGCCTTCCTGAAAACACAATCGGAAGTTGGGAAGAGCTCGAGGACGTTTTCCGAGCAAATTTTCAAGGGACCTATGTCCGCCCTCCGGATGCAGACGATCTTAGTCACATAACTCAACAGCCCAGAGAGTCAGCTCGGCAATTCTGGAATAGATTTCTTACTAAAAAGAATCAGATAGTCGACTGTCCGTACGCTGAAGCCTTAGCGGCTTTCAGGCATAATGTCCGAGACGAATGGCTCGCCAGACGGCTCGGCCAAGAAAAGCCAAGAACAATGGCCGCACTAACAAGCCTCATGACCCGCTTTTGCGCAGGAGAGGACAGCTGGTTGGCAAGATGCAGCACCAGTGACCCAAGTACATCCAAAACTAGGGATGGAAACGGAAAACCGCGACGCAATAAGGACCGTTGCCGGACTAAGGAAAAAAGTCCGAAGAGCACGGCAGTCAACGCCGGATTCAAAAGCTCACGACAGAATCAGAAAAAGCCACCCCTCCAAGATAACAGGGACGAGCTATCCAACCTAAACAAAATCTTGGATAGGATATGTCAAATACACAGCACTCCCGGAAAGCCTGCTAACCATACCCACAGAGATTGTTGGGTTTTCAAACAATCCGGCAGACTCAACGCCGAACACAAGGGGCTCGACACACCAAGAGAAGACGAGGACGAACCCCAAAAGAAGAGTACCAGGAAACAAAAGAATTTCCCACAAGAAGTAAAAACAGTAAACTTACTCCACATAAAAAAACGTGCGGCGCCCATAAAGGTACGCGCCCCACGGCCTATCCCAAAGGAATCCCGCCACTGGTTGTCAAAACCAATCATCTTCGATCATCTGGATTATTCTAGAAGTATCAGGAACCCAGGCTGGACTGCCCTGGTACTCGATCCAATAATTGGCGGACTCCAGTTTTCAAATGGACGGTGGCAGCGGACTCAACCTGATATATCAAGACTCAATCCGCCACATGGGGATCGACCCAAAAAGAATTCGCCACAGCAAAACCTCCTTTCAAGGAGTAACGCCAGGTCCGAACACCCATTGCATGGGTTTTCTCCGGCTCGAGGTTATTTTTGGCCCTGCCGATAACTTCCGTCGCGAAAAGCTGACTTTCCACATCGTCCCATTCTCAAGTCGCTACCAAGCACTACTGGGACGCGAAGCTTTCGCCCGCTTTAACGCAATACCGCATTATGCATCTCTTACGCTTAAGATGCCCGGTCCACGCGACATCATCTCCTTAAAGGGGAAGCAGTGAGAACACCTCCCCTAAGAGGAGGATTGTGCGGCCGCTTTAACAGCCCCACAATACAATGGCATCACCAGCCAGAACATCGGAACAGGTCATTAAGACCACGGACACGGATAGACGAGTCCGGCACAAAAGTATCGTTGATAAAGGCTTAGTGGCCATATACCCCTGCACTAGGGGCTTCACACGTATAAAATAAGAGACAATAAAGCTCAATTTTTCATATTTTACTTTACACTTTGTTTATTTCATATAACTTTTGTTCGGCACGCCCCTTTTTCAACTTAGTTGCTCTCTTTTTACAGATGAACGTCGTGATGCGCCCGTCCAGGATACGACACAACGGAGACACAGGCGCAGACGTGCCGTAGGGACCCGTTCCAAGGATACTTTTCAGATTAAGACCCTGCGTAAACCTTTTTTACTGTCTCTTGTTGATACACATCCCCTGGTTCTATGACCAAGGAGGAGGCTGGCGTCTTGGCATGTGGCCATGTCAGAATTCTTGCGCGTACCTGGACACTAGGGGCTTATACCTCAGAGTGCTACCTCGCCCGCTCTCATAAAGACCGAATACCTTGGGGAGTGTTCGGCGTCGCGAGTTTGGCCTTATATGCATCAGCTCCGAGTCATGATTTTGGTCAAATGTTGGGTTGCCCGGCTCCTGTGTTCGGCCGCCTTATGTTCCGCTCTATCAGCTAAGGTGGCACCAGGAGAACTACTGCGATTGTGCCCTGGTTCGGCCAGGCGAGCACCTCAGTAGAGAAAGCCGAAAACCGACTGTCATGATATGGCGTGAGACTGGTCAACCAGTCGATGACTCTCCGGAATCTGTAGGATTCCTCCGCATTAACGAAGGGCCGTTTCCCGGCCAGGCACATACGCGCCCTGAATTCGGGCGAGCGCAGTCGCCACCAAGGGCTACCTAAATAGTCCCATTGTCAAGCTCCTATGGCTAAGTGAAAGTGTTAAAGCATTATAATCTGGTTGCCTAGCTCGCTGCGCTATCACCTCCTTTGTAGGACCAAGACGTTGGATTAAGTGTGAAAATGCGCCTTCTGCGAGCACCCCCGCACTATGTGCGTGGGGGCTGAAGCCAACGACTGCAATCTTTCAGATTTTGTATATATATCTTAAAACGGCCGCACAGGAGGTGTTCCAAATACTTGAAGGCACAAGTATAAAAGGCTACTACAATTCATCAAAATATTGCTTTATAATTACATATGCTATCAGAACATAGCATCCTTCGAGCACTGCGCCTCTATTACACGAGCGCCTTCAAGGACTTCCTAAAAATAGTGCTCGGAGGGTACTCGGCTTTTGTCCGAATCTCGGTATGCAACAGTGGTGGTCTCCATCTCTGCACAGTATGTCTTGACACGGGCAAGAGCCATCCGTGCGCCCTCTATGCATGCTGACCTCTTCATCGCATTGATACGTGGCACCGTGTCGAGGAATTGCTGCACCAAGCTGAAATAACTTTTCGGCTCCGATCTCCCCGGCCACAGATGACCCATGACGTACTTCATGGGGAGTCCGGACAATCTATTCAGTTCGGCCCGTTGAGCCAGACGATCGTCCACTGCCAGTGGACGCTCTGGATTCTGGAACTACGACCAGAAAAGCCTTTCCACTTCACGATCTTCTTGATCTCGAAAGTATTCGGTCGCATCAGCAGCACTCGCTGCCAAATCCAGATAGGTGTCCTCCGCACTCCACATCCAGTCCAACGGAGCAAACTTCAGATCGCAAAACTTCCTCCGCGGCATAAAGGGCTTTCCAGCCGCAATCTGTCCGGCCTGACGCAGCTCCTCCTTCACAGCTCTCACCACAGAGCGAGCATCCTTGGCATCAGCAACGGCCTTCTCTAAGTCCGTCTGTCTCGCCCGGTCTTCTTTCTCAAGAAACTTGCAATGGTCAGCAGCACTCTTTAACTTCACGGCCATCTCGGCCATCTCCTTCTTGCTTCGGCAGTGAGCAGCCTGTTCGGCTCTCAGCTCTTCAAGGGCCTTCTCGGCAGCCGCATCACTTTTCCGGGCTTGTTCCTTAGCTCGGACAAGTTCCGCCCGAAGACTCTCCACGGCGGCCGCACCATCTGCGTCAAGCACACACATTGTAAGATACTGGCATAAAGCTCCTCTTACCAGATGCCGCCCGAGGAATTGCATACCTTGAGCCTCATCAAGCCGCTCGTTGACAAGCATGATGTCGGCATCCGCCACGTCAAGTTGCCGCTTTAGTTCGGCAAAATCATCAGTTCGTCTTGATTCCGGACACTTCGCCACCTGTATACAAAGGCGACATTTTAGACCTGGGATTATGATCCTCTGCGCACCGTCAATTTTGACAACGCACAGAGTCTCAGGGGCTACTATCTACACAGGGCGCATCTTGTTTATGGGCAACTAACAAAGAAGTACATTATCAAACGTACCTCAAAACCCGTCATCAAACTTCTGACGGCCTCATGCAATACGCTTTCCGCGGACGAAATCCTTCCAATCATCGTACCCATCAATGCATGGTGCTCCTCTGAGATAGAAGCGCGCCCCAGCAGAATCATCAGCTCCTCCGAACGCACATCGGACGGTGCCGGACTCGTCCTATGACCTCCATCGAAGGCCGGACGCGGAGAACCTCGGGGGGACATATGGCTACCTTCCACCCCTGCCGAATTCTGAGAAACCCTCTGCGACGACACCTCAGGGTCGCCCGCCTCGCCAGGCGGTACGGCAGGGGGAGGCGTTCCACTCTCCATCATCTCCGGAAGAAGATCCCTCGAAGACGAGTTCTGCTGAGAAGGGCTGAGGTCTGAGTTACAAAGTAAAATTTCGGTTAATCTTCTCAGATAAAAAGCAAGGATTTCTCTCATCCCTCTAAAGGAAAATCTTTCTCTACTTACGGCTCGCTGGAGGGCTGATCCCTTTGAGGGCGTAGTTCGGTCGAGGATCTCCCCGGTGTCGGACCCTCTGACGAGGACTTTTTCCCCTGCTTTGAGGCCATGGTCTTCGGGTCGTCAGAGGCGGCCCTCTTCTTCCCCTTAGGAGAGGAATTGTCGGTTCCTCCCCTCGGAGCAGCCTCCTTCAAGGAGGCCATAGTTTCCTTGTCCTCCCCCTCACTTCCCTCCAAAGGCACGATCTTCAACATCCTGACTAGCACAGGATCCGGCCTGGTCTCAGGAAGGGGAGCCGGACACCTGATCAGCTTTGCCTTTGCTATCCACTCCTGTTTAAAAGGACAGCTCTTTTAGGGGCGAATTTATGACAATTTTACGGATAGCGAGTCCGGGCACAAGGTTACTTACTTGAGTATCCGGGCGATTGCAGCTTAAACCTGCGTCCTCGGTCAAATCCGGACACATTGCTTGTGATCCGAAGAACATTTTATACATCTCCACGGGCGTTGCGCCCATAAAATGCTGGAGAGCTCGTGGTCCCTCTGGATTAAACTCCCACAGACGAAGGGAGCAATGTTTGCCGGGCAGTGTTCGGCGAATCAGCATGACCTGCGTCACCTTGACCAGGTTGAGGTCTCTTTCTAAGAGATCCCTAATGCGGCCCTACAACAAGGACACTTCTTTGGATAACCCCCAATCTAATCCTTTGTTGACCCATGACGCTAGCCGTGGTGGGGGACCCGAGCGAAAGGCAGGAGGCGCCACCCACTTGGTGCTCCTGGGAGCGGTGATATAGAACCACTCTCGTTGCCACAAGCCGAGCTCCTCTTGAAAGGAGCCCTTGGGCCATGGAGCATCAGCATTCTTACTTATGACAGCGCCTCCGCACTCTGCGTGCCGTCCCTTGATCATCTTAGGCTCCACTCCAAAAGTCTTGAGCCATAATCCGAAGTGAGGAGTAACATGGAGGAACGCTTCGCACACAATGATGAATGAGGAAATGTGGAGGATGGACTCCGGAGCTAAGTCATGAAATTCCAGCCCATAATAGAACATCAGCCCCCTCACAAAGGGATCCATCGGGAAGCCTAACCCCCGAAGGAAGTGAGACATGAACACTACGCTCTCACCGGGCTGGGGACTGGGAATAACCTGCCTTTGAGCAGGCAACCTATGCGAAATTTCGGTGCTCAAGAACTTAGCCTCTCTCAACTTTAGCACGTCCTCCTCCGTGACGGAGGAGGGCATCTATCGGCCTTGAAGGTCGGAACAAGACATTGTCGAAGGTCTGAAGCGCCTGGAATCTGGAGCCTAGGGTGTTGAAACTCGAGGCAACGGGCGAACTTGTTTTGAGATTGGAGAAAAGGAGTAAGGCCCTGGTCTCTTTATAAGAGGTTGAATACCAGGAGCCCTCCCCGTAACCATTGGGACTCGCCTTTAATCGAGAAGACATGCTAACGGGCACGATTGGGTTACCCACGTCCTTATTGATGAGAATCCCGTAAATAAAGGGGACACGATCTCTGCTTTGACAAGACGTGCCAAGGAAACCGCCTCGCAAAACACGCTGGGGTGGAAAAGTGAAAACGATTCGAATAAAGGCTTGGCCGTAGTGTGATGTCACGCTACGAAATACGTCAGCAGATTAGATTTGTGTTAATATTATTCTCTCTGTGGCAATACGTGGAAACTTATTTTGCAGAGCCGGACACTACTCTTGGTGTTTACAAACTTTTATGAAGAATTTGGAGGAGGAACCCGCCTTGCAATACCGAAGACAATCTACGCGTCGGACTCGTCGGCATTGAAGCCTGGTTGAGGGGCTACTGAGGGAGTCCTGGATTAGGGGGTGTTCGGGTAGCCGGACTATACCTTCAGCCGGACTCCAAGACTATGAAGATACAAGATTGAAGACTTCGTCCCGTGTCCGGATGGGACTTTCCTTGGCATGGAAGGCAAGCTTGGCAATGCGGATATTCAAGATCTCCTACCATTGTAACCGACTTTGTGTAACCCTAACCCTCTCCAGTGTCTATATAAACCGGAGGGTTTTAGTCCGTAGGACAACTTCATCATACAACAATAATACCATAGGCTGGCTTCTAGGGTTTAGCCTCCTTGATCTCGTGGTAGATCTACTCTTGTACTACCCATATCATCAATATTAATCAAGCAGGACGTAGGGTTTTACCTCCATCAAGAGGGCCCAAACCTGGGTAAAACATCGTGTTCCTTGCCCCCTGTTACCATCCGGCCTAGGCGCACAGTTCGGGACCCCCTACCCGAGATCCGCCGGTTTTGACACTGACAACCAATATCTAGTAAATGCTTGGTTACATCAAGAGTTCCCCCAAACACTTCACATAAGCCCTTGGAAAGGTGCTTCGTAAAGTGCTTGCAGGGAACTCCTGGTAATAGCAAACGTGATTCCCCATCAATACTTGTCTTGTGGTTTACCACATGTAATGTCGGCTAAATGCTTGGTCTAACCGTGAATTCCCCCTAACACTTCACACAATACCTCAAAAGGGAGCTTCATGAAATGTTTGAAGGGAACACCCGGTGATACCGAATGTGGTTTGCTATTAGTACTGTTGGAAATATGCCCTAGAGGCAATAATAAATTGATTATTATTATATTTCCTTGTTCATGATAATCGTTTATTATCCATGGTAGAATTGTATTGATAGGAAACTCAGATACATGTGTGGATACATAGACAACACCATGTCCCTAGTAAGCCTCTAGTTGACTAGCTCATTGATCAATGGATGGTTACAGTTTCTTGACCATGGACATTGGATGTCGTTGATAACGGGATCACATCATTAGGAGAATGATGTGATGGACAAGACCCAATCCTAAGCCTAGCACAAGATCATGTAGTTCGTATGCTAAAGCTTTTCTAATGTCAAGTATCATTTCCTTAGACCCTGAGATTGTGCAACTCCCGGATACCGTAGGAATACTTTGGGTGTGCCAAACGTCACAACATAACTGGGTGGCTATAAAGGTACACTACAGGTATCTCCGAAAGTGTCTGTTGGGTTGGCACGAATCGAGACTCGGATTTGTCACTCCGTGTAAATGGAGAGGTATCTCTGGGCCCACTCGGTAGGACATCATCATAATGTGCACAATGTGATCAAGGAGTTGATCACGGGATGATGTGTTATGGAGCGAGCAAAGAGACTTGCCGGTAACGAGATTGAACAAGGTATCGGGATACCGACGATCGAATCTCGGGCAAGTATCGTACCGATAGACAAAGGGAATTGCATACGGGATTGATTAAGTCCTTGACATCGTGGTTCATCCGATGAGATCATCGTGGAACATGTGGGAACCAACATGGGTATCCAGATCCCGCTGTTGGTTATTGACCGGAGAACGTCTCGGTCATGTCTGCATGGTTCTCGAACCCGTAGGGTCTACACACTTAAGGTTCGATGACGCTAGGGTTATAAAGGAAGTTTGTATGTGGTTACCGAATGTTGTTCGGAGTCCCGTATGAGATCCCGGACATCACAAGGAGTTCCGGAATGGTCCGGAGGTAAAGATTTATATATGGGAAGTCCTGCTTTGGTCACCGGAAAGGTTTCGGGTTTTATCGGTAACGTACCAGGACCACCGGGAGGGTCCCGGGGGTCCACCAAGTGGGGCCACAAGCCCCAAAGGGCTACATGGGCCAAGTGTGGGAGGGGACCAGCCCCAGGTGGGCTGGTGCGCCCCCCCACCAAGGCCCAAGGCGCAAGGAAGAGGGGAAGGGGCAAACCCTAGGGAAGATGGGCCCTAAGGCCCACCCTGGTGCGCCTCCCCCTCTCCCCTCCCCTTGGCCGCCCCTAGATGGGATCTAAGGGGCTGCCGCCACCCCTAGGGAGGGAACCCTAGGTGGGGGCGCAGCCCCTCCCCTTCCCCTATATATAGTTGAGGTATGGGCTGCCCAATACACACGAGTTCTTGACCTCTCCCTGGCGCAGCCCTACCTCTCGTTCTCCTCATATCTCGTAGTGCTTGGCGAAGCCCTGCTGGATCACCAGCTCCTCCACCACCACCACGCCGTCGTGCTGCTGCTGGATGGAGTCTTCCTCAACCTCTCCCTCTCTCCTTGCTGGATCAAGGCATGGGAGATGTCACCGGGCTGTACGTGTGTTGAACGCGGAGGTGCCGTCCGTTCGGCACTAGGATCTCCGGTGATTTGGATCGTGATGAGTACGACTCCTTCAACCCCGTTCTCTTGAACGCTTCCGCTTAGCAATCTACAAGGGTATGTAGATGCACTCTCCTTCTCTCGTTGCTGGTTTCTCCATAGATAGATCTTGGTGACACGTAAGAAAATTTTGAATTTCTGCTACGTTCCCCAACAGTGGTATCAGAGCTAGGTCTATTGTGTAGATTCTATGCACGAGTAGAACACAAAGTAGTTGTGGGCATTGATCTTGTTCAATATGCTTACCGTTACTAGTCCAATCTTGATTCGGCGGCATTGTGGGATGAAGCGGCCCGGACCAACCTTACACGTACGCTTACGTGAGACCGGTTCCACCGACAAACATGCACTAGTTGCATAAGGTGGCTGGCGTGTGTCTGTCTCTCCCACTTTAGTCGGATCGGATTCGATGAAAAGGGTCCTTATGAAGGGTAAATAGCAATTGGCATATCACGTTGTGGTTTTTGCGTAGGTAAGAAACGTTCTTGCTAGAAACCCATAGCAGCCACGTAAAACATGCAAACAACAATTAGAGGACGTCTAACTTGTTTTTGCAGGGTATGCTATGTGATGTGATATGGCCAAGAAGAATGTGATGAATGATATGTGATGTATGAGATTAATCATGTTCTTGTAATAGGAATCACGACTTGCATGTCGATGAGTATGACAACCGGCAGGAGCCATAGGAGTTGTCTTTATTTATTGTATGACCTGCGTGTCATTGAACAACGCCATGTAATTACTTTACTTTGTTGCTAACCGGTAGCCATAGTAGTAGAAATAATAAGTTGGCGAGACAACTTCATGGAGACACGATGATGGAGATCATGGTGTCATGCCGGTGACGATGATGATCATGGAGCCCCGAAGATGGAGATCAAAAGGAGCAATATGATATTGGCCATATCATGTCACTATTTGATTGCATGTGATGTTTATCATGTTTATACATCTTATTTGCTTAGAACGACGGTAGTAAATAAGACAATCCCTCATTAAAATTTCAAGAAAGTGTTCCCCCTAACTGTGCACCGTTGCGAAAGTTCGTCGTTTCGAAGCACCACGTGATGATCAGGTGTGATAGATTCTTACGTTCGAATACAACGGGTGTTGACGAGCCTAGCATGTACAGACATGGCCTCGGAACACATGCAAAACACTTAGGTTAACTTGACGAGCCTAGCATGTACAGACATGGCCTCGAAACACAAGAGACCGAAAGGTCGAGCATGAGTCATATGGTAGATACGATCAACATGAAGATGTTCACCGATGTTGACTAGTCCGTCTCATGTGATGATCGGACACGGCCTAGTTGACTCGGATCATGTAATCACTTAGATGACTAGAGGGATGTCTATCTGAGTGGGAGTTCATAAGATGAACTTAATTATCCTGAACATAGTCAAAAAGGTCTTCGCAAATTATGTCGTAGCTCGCGCTTCAGTTCTACTGTTTAGATATGTTCCTAGAGAAAATTTAGTTGAAAGTTGATAGTAGCAATTATGCGGACTAGGTCCGTAAACTGAGAATTGTCCTCATTGCTTCATAGAAGGCTTATGTCCTTAATGCACCGCTTAGTGTGCTGAACCTCGAACGTTGTCTGTGGATGTTGCGAACATCTGACATACACATTTTGATAACTACGTGATAGTTCAGTTAAACGGTTTAGAGTTGAGGCACTGAAGACGTTTTGAAACGTCGCGAAACATATGAGATGTTTCGAGGGCTGAAATTGGGATTTCAAGCTCATGCCCACGTCAAGAGGTATAAGACCTCTGACGATTTTCTTAGCCTGCAAACTAAGGGAGAAAAGCTCAATTGTTGAGCTTGTGCTCAGATTGTCTGAGTACAACAATCGCTTGAATCAAGTGGGAGTTGATCTTCCAGATGAAATAGTGATAGTTCTCCGAAGTCATTACCACCAAGCTGCTAAAGCTTCGTGATGAACTATAATATATCAGGGACATATATGATGATCCTTGAGATATTCGCGATGTTTGACACCACAAAAGTAGAAATCAAGAAGGAGCATCAATTGTTGATGGTTGGTGAAACCACTAGTTTCAAGAAGGGCAAGGGCAAGAAGGGATACTTCATGAAACGGCAAATCAGCTGCTGCTCTAGTGAAGAAACCCAAGGTTGAAACCTAACCCAAGACTAAGTGCTTCTGTAATAAGAGGAACAGCCACTGGAGCAGAATTACCCTAGATACTTGGTAGATGAGAAGGCTGGCAAGGTCGATAGAAGTATATTGGATATACATTATGTTAATGTGTACTTTACTAGTACTCCTAGTAGCACCATGGTATTAGATACCGGTTCGGTTGCTAAGTGTTAGTAAACTCGAAATAAAAGGCTGCGGAGTAAACGGAGACTAGCTAAAGGTGAGCTGGCGATATGTGTTGGAAGTTTTTCCAAGCTTGATGTGATCAAGCATCACACGCTCCCTCTACCATCGAGATTGGTGTTTGCGTTGAGCATAGACATGATTGGATTATGTCTATCGCGATACGGTTATTCACTTAAGGAGAATAATGGTTACTCTGTTTATTTGAATAATACCTTCAATGGTCTTACGCCTAAAATGAATGGTTTATTGAATCTCGATCGTAGTGATACACATGTTCATGCCAAAAGATATAAGATAGTAATGATAGTACCACCTACTTGTGGCACTGCCACGTAAGTCATATCGGTATAAAACGCATGAAGAAGCTCCATGTTGATGGATCTTTGGGCTCACTCGTTTTGAAAAGTTTGAGACATGCGAACCATGTCTATTGGTGTATATGCATGAAGAAACTCCATGCAAATGGACGATTTGGACTCACTTGATTTTGAATCACTTGAGACATGCAAATCATACCACATGGGCAAGATGATTGAAAGCCTCGTTTTCAGTAAAATGGAACTAGAAAGCAACTTGTTGGAAGTAATACATTTTGATGTGTGCAGTCCAATGAGTGCTGAGGCGTGTAGAGGATATCGTTATGTTCTTACTTCACAGATGATTTGAGTAGATGTTGATTACATTTACTTGATGAATCACGAGTCTGAATTATTGAAAGGTTCAAGTAATTTCAGGGTGAAGTTGAAAGATCGTCGTGACAAGAGGATAAAATATCTATGATATGATCATAGAGATGAATATCTGAATTACGAGTTTGGCACAGAATTAAGACATTGTGGAAATTGTTTCACAACTAATACAGCCTGGAACACCATAGTGTGATGGTGTGTCCGAACATCATAACTGCACCCTATTGGATATGATGCATACCATGATGTCTCTTATCAAATTACCACAATAGTTTATGGGTTAGGCATTAGAGACAACCACATTCACTTTAAGTAGGGCACCACGTAATTCCGATGAGATGACACCGTATGAACTATGGTTTAGAGAAACCTAAGCTGTCATTTCTTAAAAGTTTGGGGCTGCGACGCTTATGTGAAAAAGTTTCAGGCTGATAAGCTCGAACCCAAAGCGGATAAATGCATCTTCATAGGACACCCAAAACAGTTGGGTATACCTCCTGTCTCAGATCCGAAAGCAATATGGGATTGTTTCTAGAATCGGGTCCTTTCTCGAGGAAAAGTTTCTCTCGAAAGAATTGAGTGGGAGGATGGTGGAGACTTGATGAGGTTATTGAACCGTCTCTTGGACTAGTGTGTGGCAGGGCACAGGAAGTTGTTCCTGTGGCACCTACACCAATTGAAGTGGAAGCTTATGATAGTGATCATGAAACTTCAGATCAAGTCACTACCAAACCTCGTAGGATGACAAGGATGCGTACTACTTCAGAGTGGTACGTGATCCTGTCTTGGAAGTCATGTTGCTAGACAACAATGAACCTACGAGCTATGGAGAAGCGATGGTGGGCCTGGATTCCAAAATGGCTCGAGGCCATATAATCCGAGAGAGGATCCATATATGAAAACAAAGTGTAGACTTTGGAAGAACTACTTGATGGTCGTAAGGCTGTTAGGTACATATGGATTTTAAAAGGAAGACGGACAATGATGGTAAGTATCACCATTAAGAAAGCTCGACTTGTCGTTAAGATGTTTTCCGACAAGTTCAAGGAGTTGACTACGATGAGACTTTCTCACTCGTAGCAATGCTAAGAGTCTGTTGGAATTATATTAGCGATTACTGCATTATTTATGAAATCTTGCAGATAGGATGTCAAAAAACATTGTTTCCTCAACGATTTTCTTGAGGAAAGGATGTATGTGATACAACCGGAAGGTTTTGTCAATCCTGAAAGATGCTAACAAGTATGCAAAGCTCCAGCAATCCTTCTAAGGACTGGAGTAAGCATCTCGGAGTTGGAATGTATGCTTTGATGAGATGATCAAAGTTTTGGGTGTATACAATGTTTATGAGAAACTTGTATTTCCAAAGAAGTGAGTGGGAGCACTATAGAATTTCTGATGAGTATATGTTGTTAACATATTGTTGATCGGAAATGATGTATAATTTCTGGAAAGCATGCAGAGTTATTTGAAAAGTGTTTTTCAATGGAAAGCCTGGATTAAGCTATTTGAACATTGAGCATCAAGATCTATAAGGATAGATCAAAATGCTTAATGGTACTTTCAAATGAGCACATACCTTGACATGATCTTGAAGGTGTTCAAGATGGATCAGTCGAAGAAGGAGTTCTTGCCTGAGTTGTAAGGTATGAAGTTAAGACTTAAAGCTCGACCACGGCAGAAGAAAGAGGAAGGACGAAGGTCGTCCCCTATGCTTTTTTCATAGGCTCTCTACAGTATGCTATGCTGTGTGCCGCACCTGAAGTGTGCCTTGCCATGAGTCAGTCAAGGGGTACAAGAGTGATCCAAGAATGGATCACAGGACAGCGGTCAAAGTTATCCTTAGTAACTAGTGGACTAAGGAATTTTCTCGATTATGGAGGTGGTAAAAGAGCTCGTCGTAAAGGGTTACGCCGATGCAAACTTTGACACTAATCCAGATTGTTCTGAGTAGTAAACTGGATTAGTATAGTAGAACAGTTATTTGGAATAGCTCCAAATAGAACGTGGTAGCTACATCTAGGAGATGACATAGAGATTTGTAAAGCACACACGGATCTGAAAGATTCAGAGACCCGTTGACTATAACATCTCTCACAAGCATAACATGATCAAACCCAGAACTCATCGAGTGTTAATCACATGGTAATGTGAACTAGATTATTGACTCTAGTAAACTCTTTGGGTGTTAGTCACATGGGGATGTGACCTTGAGTGTTAATCACATATCGATGTGAACTAGATTATTGACTCTAGTGCAAGTGGGAGACTGTTGGAAATATGCCCTAGAGGCAATAATAAATTGATTATTATTATATTTCCTTGTTCATGATAATCGTTTATTATCCATGCTAGAATTGTATTGATAGGAAACTCAGATACATGTGTGGATACATAGACAACACCATGTCCCTAGTAAGCCTCTAGTTGACTAGCTCGTTGATCAATGGATGGTTATGGTTTCCTGACCATGGACATTGGATGTCGTTGATAACGGGATCACATCATTAGGAGAATGATGTGATGGACAAGACCCAATCCTAAGCCTAGCACAAGATCATGTAGTTCGTATGCTAAAGCTTTTCTAATGTCAAGTATCATTTCCTTAGACCACGAGATTGTGCAACTCCCGGATACCGTAGGAATACTTTGGGTGTGCCAAACGTCACAACGTAACTGGGTGACTATAAAGGTACACTACAGGTAGCTCCGAAAGTGTCTGTTGGGTTGGCACGAATCGAGACTGGGATTTGTCACTCCGTGTAAACGGAGAGGTATCTCTGGGCCCACTCGGTAGGACATCATCATAATGTGCACAATGTGATCAAGGAGTTGATCACGGGATGATGTGTTATGGAACGAGTAAAGAGACTTGCCGGTAACGAGATTGAACAAGGTATCGGGATACCGACGATCGAATCTCGGGCAAGTATCGTACCGATAGACAAAGGGAATTGCATACGGGATTGATTAAGTCCTTGACATCGTGGTTCATCCGATGAGATCATCATGGAACATGTGGGAACCAACATGGGTATCCAGATCCCGCTGTTGGTTATTGACCGGAGAACGTCTCGGTCATGTCTGCATGGTTCCCGAACCCGTAGGGTCTACACACTTAAGGTTCGATGACGCTAGGGTTATAAAGGAAGTTTGTATGTGGTTACCGAATGTTGTTCGGAGTCCCGGACGTCACGAAGAGTTCCGGAATGGTCCGGAGGTAAAGATTTATATATGGGAAGTCCTGTTTTGGTCACCAGAAAGGTTTCGGGTTTTATCGGTAACGTACCGGGACCACCGGGAGGGTCCCGGGGGTCCACCAAGTGGGGCCACAAGCCCTAAAGGGCTGCATGGGCCAAGTGTGGGAGGGGACCAGCCCCAGGTGGGCTGGTGCGCCCCCCCCCCCCCACTAAGGCCCAAGGCGCAAGGAAGAGGGGAAGGGGCAAACCCTAGGGAAGATGGGCCCTAAGGCCCACCCTGGTGCGCCTCCCCCTCTCCCCTCCCCTTGGCCGCCCCTAGATGGGATCTAAGGGGCTGCCGCCACCCCTAGGGAGGGAACCCTAGGTGGGGGCGCAGCCCCTCCCCTTCCCCTATATATAGTTGAGGTATGGGCTGCCCAATACACACGAGTTCTTGACCTCTCCCTGGCGCAGCCCTACCTCTCTTTCTCCTCATATCTCGTAGTGCTTGGCGAAGCCCTGCTGGATCACCACGCTCCTCCACCACCACCACCACGCCGTTGTGCTGCTGCTGGATGGAGTCTTCCTCAACCTCTCCCTCTCTCCTTGCTGGATCAAGGCATGGGAGACGTCACCGGGCTGTACGTGTGTTGAACGCGGAGGTGTCGTCCGTTCGGCACTAGGATCTCCGGTGATTTGGATCATGATGAGTACGACTCCTTGAACCCGGTTCTCTTGAACGCTTCCGCTTAGCAATCTACAAGGGTATGTAGATGCACTCTCCTTCCCTCGTTGCTGGTTTCTCCATAGATAGATCTTGATGACACGTAAGAAAATTTTGAATTTCTGCTACGTTCCCCAACAAGTACATCTCTCTTATCCTATATGGCTAGCATCTAGTAAATTCTTGGTGAAACCGAGAGTTCCTCCAAGCACTTCACATAAGCCCTCCGAAAGATGCTTCATGAAGTGCTTGAAAGGAACTCCGGGTAATACCAAACGTGACTTGCCATTAGCACATCTCTCGCAGTATATAACCTACAATATCCGCTAAATGCTTGGTCACACCGAGAGTCCCCCCAAGCACTTCACATAATACCTTGAAGAGGTGCACAGTAAAGTGCTTGAAGGGAATTCCTGGTAATACCAAACTTGGTTTGCCATTATATTAGTACATCTCTGTTATGGTACGTGGCCCGTATATATGTTTACTAAATGCTTGGTGACATCAAGAGTTTCCCCAAACACTTCAGAAATGCCTTAAAGCATCTCCAACAGCCACGCCAAAAGACGCGCACGCGTGGTAAATTGGCTTAATAGCGCGCGCGGGACATTTTCGCGCGCTCCAGCGATGGCGCGAAACTAGCGCGCGCGGGAAAAGGCGGCCGCTCGCGCGCTACATTTGGCGCGCCGCGTCCGGCGCGCCTATAAATTGCAGCGCCTCCGCCGCTCTCTCCATCGCCCTTTGCCGCTCTCTCCGTCTCTCCATCGCCCCCTGCCGCACTCTGCCGCTGACACGCCACCACCGCGCCACGATGCCGCCTCGGCGCCGGGGAGGTACGGGCTACCGCGACGTCCGTGTGCGTCCGTCCGGCACCTACTCCGCCGAGATTCGGTCGGGCGGCGGCATGCGGCTCCGTCTCGGAACTTTCGACACCGCCCAGGAGGGCGCCCGCGCGTACGACGCTGCGGCGTGGTGCCTCCTGCGGTCCCGTCAGGACATGAACTTCGCCGATGTGGCGACGCGGGAGCGCGCACAGGAGTTGGCGCCTTTCCCGCGGCTTCTCACTGACGAGGATCATCGCAAGCACCGGAGGCGGGAGCATCGTCTCAGGCTGGCCGAGATGGACGAGCAAGCCATGGCGCTGTGGAGTCATCGCTTCCCGAAAGACACCAACGAGGAACAGTTCTTCGCCCAGAGGAGGGCGAGGAGGGTGAAGAGGAGAGAGGAGCGAGCCGACTATCGCGAGGACAAGCGAACGCGGAAGGCGGTCGCTAAATACAACCAAGCGCTAGGAGACGCGTCCTCCTGGAACTCCGGCGACGAGCGGTTCCTTGACGCCTACGCTCCGACGTCGGAGGAGGACATCACTGAGACAGAGTCCGAGTCGGACGAGTAGTAGTAGGAGAACTATCTACGAAACCAAATATGTAGTAGGAGAACTATCTACGAAACCAAATATGTAGTAGAAAAAACTGAAATATAGCGCGCCTGCTGGAGCAGTGTGGGCGCACTTAATTTGCAGCGGCCGCTGGAGCCAGCGCACCGCTGCGCGCAAAAGCTGGCTAACCCGGCGCTATATCACGACTTTTAACGCGCGGCGCGTTGCGCGGCTGTTGAAGATGGTCTTATAAAAGATGCTTCCTGAAGTGCTTGAAGGGAACTCCCGACGAGGCCAAAGTCAATGAACTCTCACCTATCCATAATCGTGTATATGGATTTCATACATGGACCTACCACTATAATTAAAACACAAGCGCTCCCAAACCTATTAAATTGCTGGTTGTCATCCAGAGTTCTCCCAAACACTTCACTATGCATAGCTGCCAAGCTCACTGCGCACACTTACAAAAGTGTCAATGCACCGAGACATAGTTAAGCTAGCTACTGAAGTGATTTCAGGAGAACTCCAGTTGACAACCAACCAAACTTGCTATGACTCTGCTCATCTCCCGTGGACCACACCTCACCTGTCAAATATACCCTGCTGATGATAGGCACATAGCCGGCTGCTATTTATAAGTCTAGACGAAAGACTAAAGATCTCCAGTAGCAAGCTTGTTGCTTCCCCCCGACGCCCCCGTGGACTGTGGTGCATGTGCAAATGCTTGCAAGGTCTGGGAGCCGGATAGATGGACCTAGCAATGCACCTAGCCATGAAGTGGCCTAGGTTAGAAGCTAGAGTGAAGGGAATCTCATGTGATGTGTCTTTTTTGGGAGGCATAACTCAGGTAGATTTGCAGCTCCGAATCGTAGAAAAGCTCATGGAGCAAAGGTGCGTGCCCAGCCTGCAAATTCCTTACCTCCCGCAGCTAGCTAGAGATCATCGCTCGGTTTCCGTCCACGAACATTTCCATCAGCGCATGCAAAGGGAGTGTTGCAGCCTGCAGGGATCACGCCATAATCACCATCATCTCACCATGCAACTGGCGCAAGGCTCGGGCCACTTGCAGGATAGGACAGGGGCCAGACACACACGAGCTGCGATCCGGGGCAATCTTTGCTAATAATTCGGTGCAGGAAAGTGCTCCACTGCTCCATAGTAGTGCTGTTGGTGCAGTGTCTTTGATAAAGTGAGCTAACTTAGGTGAAGAACCATAAAGTGATCAAGAACTTAGGTAGACCAAGACAAAATGTTTTCCGCGTCCTGATACATGCTGAAGATTTCACACTGTTCATGGCTTGCATCGACCGGTGCTACATCTGCTTAAATAAAAACTACAGTGTTTATGTACAGTTTAAACGTACAGTCGGTTCACTAACTTGATGCGCTCCTACTCATCTCCTATACTTTTCACAGGCCGTGGCTTCTGCCATCAGGCTGGTTAATCCATGTTGAGATCAAAGATTCAAACAGGACCGGAGAGTGCCGAGTTGGTCTCGTATTACTGATATATCATATATGAACTGAGCGTCAGATCACCATCACACATAAACAAACTAGTGTTTCACTTGTCGTTTGCAGCACGCGTTCATCATCAGTGTTCTTTAATTAAAGGCCAGCTATTACATATTTACATAGACAAATGATGCTGCTAAAGACACATTTGGTAATCATAATACCAGGGCATATAGACCTAATCTGGCATTTTCCAATATAAAATCTGTCTAAATCCAATGGCTAGCTAGCTAGCTAGTTGTCCCATTACGCGTGACTGTACGGACATGCGGCATAAAGGGAGAATAAGAAAAGCAGAGACGCCGATGGGGCAACACGCCCTGTGCCACCACAGTGCTGCAACAGAGAAAAAAAGCTACAAGAAGGCGTCCAGGTTCAGTGCACCCAATCCGTGTCACTGCAGAAGATCGATACTGTCGTTCAAAGTTCAGAAACCCGGCCAGATGACGAGTTTCGAGCGGGTCAAATTGGAGCGGCTGAGCCCCCCAAGAGATGCTCGCAGTATAAGTACCTTTGGTGGTGAAGCAGCGTCCCCAAAGGCGAGATGACGTTCTTCTTCCCCGTGCCGTAGGAGGAGGCGGAGGAGAGGCCGTCGCCTCGCATGGAGTTCCCTCATTCATCACTTCTTGGTTCGTGTCCGTTGTTGTTCGTTCAGGTTCAGGTAGGGAGGAGGGTTTTGCTGTTGTTCGTGGATAGGGGAGATGGAGATTGGAGATGCATCTCCTTTTCTCGTCTTGCTGCGTGTTGTTGCAGCTTGATTGTATGTTTCTTGTATCCAATCCATTCCAGGCAAATAAGTCTTTGATGAGCAGAGAAACTGCTTGATCATGTTTCTTGTTTCCTTTGCTTGCTTGTGTTTCTTTCGTTCACTTGTCTGATTGTGGCCTTCGGAAATGCAAATGTGTGTGCGTGAGTGTGTTTCTGCTCCCCATTTGCAGCTGAAAAGGTTTCCAGTGCTGCAATGGTTTATGATCCAAGATATTCTGACGCCATCAACGCCGTTGTGAGAGGGTGCAGTGGCCCAGTGTTCCTGAATTTTACCATGTCTTCGGCTGTGTGTATTTATCCGCCTTTGGTAGAAGGTAGGGGCCATGAAAATTAATGCCTGAATTCTTTCACCAGTCCGGCCAATGAGAACACTTTCAACTCCCTATCTTGAAAACTAGCCCTCGGATACAACAATATGCATCAACTTTGGACATTTAAGGCAATAACATGTACAGGTCTGTACCCTGAACAAGTAAGCTAAAATGCAATGATCACTCAAAAGATATTTCCTGCAAAATTATGCAATATGACAAACAGAGGATTGCATCTTCTAGTAGTATGACAGTACGAATATCTCAGTTAGAAAGCACAAAATGCTACTACTATGTACTCCCACTAGTGTCAAAAACGTTCTTATATTGTGAGACGGAGGGAGTACATAGTAGTGGTACATTAATGAGACAGCAATAAAATTATAGAAGTGATTTTACCATTGCCATCGCCGGGTTATGATGATTATGGGTGAACAACGCATATGATTGTTTGTCATATTAAGTGCATAATCACATACAAACAGCTATGTAAACCATAAAAAATCTAGAAGTTGATTTAAGTGGCAAGCCGTCAAATATCAATCATATGTTGCTCTGTTTTCAGAGGTTTGAATACAATGGCATGTAATGTCAAAAACACAAGTGTGGACCTTACAAAACATATGTCTTATTTTTACCAAATATTTTTACTAGTACCCATTTTATCGATATAGCAGAATAAAACCATCATCACAACTGGACAGACCATTATGCTAGTTCCACTTAACATTATAGTGCCACTGTTAATTTGCTCCATAATCCCTCCAAACTAAAGTGTTTAGGATAGGAGCGTTGTGGGAGCTTCCCCACTGTGTTCGGCTTCCTCCTCTGGCGGTGATGCTGAATGGGAGTGACAATGTGGGGAGCTCCTATCTATCACTAATTGCGGATGATTGTCCGGGTCTCGCACTAGGGGCATTGTATTGGGCCGGTGGGATAGTTAGGCTTGTGCCACAGCCGGTAGCATTATTTGGCTTTAATATATATTTTCTCTTTTCCTTTTGGTTTATTTTAACTTTTTTTAGGTTTTTAAACATAAAAAATACATGGACATTTTTAGGAAAAAGTGTGACCATTTTTTAAAAAATGTGTGAACTTTTGAGAAAATTGAACTTTTTTTAATTCTACAAACACTTCTATAAAATGTGGAGATGTTTACACATACTTGATTTTTTAAAACTTTTGTGAACTTTTTTAAGACTTTTGTGAACATGTTATAAAGGGTTGAACATTTAATCATTTTTTCCAATTTCAGATTTAAAAAAAAACTATGGCCTTCCCCCGCAAAAAAAAACTATGACCTTTTTTAAGTAAAAAAATAAAACCTAAACAAGAAAATAAAAAGAAAACCGTGTAAATACCAACAGAGAAAAAAACAAAAAAGGAAGAAGGAGAAAAAAAACCAGACATGAACCTTCTAGAACCTTTCTAAACCGAAAAAACTATACCTGGAACCTTCACAAGACTGTGAAATAGTAACACTAATTGGGCTGGCCTAACTTTCCTTTGTGTGATTGCCCGACATCTCGTCCCAATGAGCGACAAACAAGAATTACCGGCAACACGTCCAAGCACCCCACGTGATTGCATAGACATATTTATGTGAATTGATTACATGACCCCCAAAAACAGAAGCAGGCCTATCTGAAGCCCATATTAGTCCTGAATCATGAATCAATTAATAGAACAAATCAAGCTAAAAAACATTGAGAAAAAAGGTGCCCCGTCCCCTCACAATCTAGAATGTATTGCCTGGTATATTACAAATATATGAAACTGAACGGCGAGACGAAAAGGCGCGCGACCCTTTGTAACAACATAGAGGGCAAATATATTCCAAATTAATTGAAGTTATAGGTTTGTCCTACATCAAACTTCTTTAACTTTGATCAAGTCTATACAAAAAAATATACTAATCAGTCGCTTCTCGTCATGCCGAGGAAGGTCGGCATCACTGGAGAGGAGCTAGGGGGATCAGAGCAGACCGAGAGTGGAGTGGAGTGCGAAGTGGCTTGGGTTTCATCCGGATGCAGATAGGGAGGGGTATTTGTGGGGTCGGTGTCGGCATTGGGGTTGGACTCAACAATGGGCAAACTTCGTGACTTAGTTAGGTCTTATAACCCAGCAGTTTTTTTATAGTGAGATAAAGAAGAAAGTCACGGCTATGAGAAGATTAAGTGGAGTCTTGGTTTCTGACAAGGTGTGGCAGTGGACTGTGACATAAAAAGTGGAGGACTTGCGTTATGGTGGAGGGATAATTTGCAAGTGTCTATTAGGCCTTCGTGTCAATATTTCCTTAATGCGGCAATTACCATGGATGGCAAAACCTTTAGGTTCACTGGAATCTATGGGGAGCCTAAGGTGGAGCTGAGAAAGAAAACATGGGACGCTATTCATTATCTAAAATCTCAAGATGACTTGCATTGGCTGTGTGCCGGTGATTTCAATGAGGTGTTATTCCAATCTGAACAGTCGGGCGGCAACCCACGGAGTTTTGCACATATGGAGGGCTTCCGGGAATGCTTGGACGATAGCGGCCTAGTAGACATAGGATTCTTTGGCTATCCGTATACATGGGATAACAAAAGGGATGCTGATAAAAACATTCAAGTCAAGCTGGACAAAGGAACTTGCATCTCATATTTCTTGCAGTTGTTCTAAGAAACGACGGTGGAGCATATTCACTAGGAGTCGGGCCATGTGGCCCTCCTGATCAGGTCTCTTGAATAATCGGATAACAACATGCAAAGAGAGAGGAGAGGTTTTAGATACCGTGATATGTGGACCCGATATGAGCAGTATGACTCCATGGTGCACGACGCATGGAACGAAGCGATCTGGGAGAGTTCGAGGATCTTGACAGTATGCGCAAAGTTCTAGAAACTTACTAGCCATATGCAGTCTTGGAGCAGAATGGTCTTTGAATTGATTCAACATCAACTAGCGAAGCCAAAGGAACACTGGAGGTCTAGACACTGAGAAGCCCAACTGCATGAGATATATGCCAAAGAGGAGTTGATG
Source organism: Triticum monococcum (assembly GCA_034509565.1). Classification (NCBI taxonomy): domain Eukaryota; kingdom Viridiplantae; phylum Streptophyta; class Magnoliopsida; order Poales; family Poaceae; genus Triticum; species Triticum monococcum. The sequence continues at coordinate 722,735,039 of CM067842.1, forward strand.
TACATGTAGTGTTCATGGGTGGATTGGTTAAAAGCCGATGATACAAACACACAATATTTTCAGAACTGTGTATCGCATAGGAAAAGGAAAAACAACGTTAGGGTGCAGCTCAAATCGAATGGAACCCACTGCATTGTAGATGAGGAGATGATGGCTTTAGCTGCTAATTTCTATGAGTACCTTTTGCGTTGGAAGGGTCGGCAGAGGCGGAGCGGCTCCTAATGCATATTGAGTGCTATGTCATGAAGGAGATGGAGGTGAAGTTGTGTGTGATGTTCTCTGATGAGGAGATCGAGAAGGCATTTTTCGGATGGAACCAACAAAATCCCCATGGCTGGATGGCCTCCGTGTTTGTTTTACCAATGCCACTTGGGGTTGGTGAAGGATGATGTGTGTCATGTGGTTCGAGATTTTCTGCATGGGGTAAATTTCACCAAGTTCTTTCAATGACATTGTTCTTGTGATGATCCCCAGAGTAAACTCGCCGGAGCTTCTTACTTAGTTTTGCCCCAGCAGTCTTTGTAATGTACTATACAAAATAGCAGCGAAAGTGTTGGTGAACGGGTTAAAGGTGGTGCTACCAATTATGATTTCAGAGGAACAAAGTACTTTCCCGCCTGACAGGCTAACAACTGACAATGTCCATGTAGTGTACGAATGTGTACATGCAATTAGAACAAGGAAAAGGAAGAAGCCACTCTGCACCGTGATGTTGGATATGATGAAGGCATATGATAAGGTGGAGTGGCTTTTTCTGGAGCGGATGGTGAAAAAGTTTGGCTTCTCGGACAGGTGGATAGCAATGGTTATGAGGTGTATCACAACTGACAAGTTTTACTCCTTCGAGGGGAATTTGGCAAGGTGACCCACTTTCGCCATATTTGTTTCTGTCCTATATAGAGGGGTTCTCTTCTTTACTAAAAAATGTGCATAGAGAGAATGAGCTGAATGGTGTTTCTTTGGGAGCATTGACCCCAATGTTACTCATCTGCCTTTTGATGATGACAATGTTGTGTTTTTGGAGGTATCACAGAGTAATTTTCTAGTGCTAAAAACATCCTTAATGTGTATGAAGCAGCATCACGCCAGAAGGTAAATCTCAATAAGTCATCTATATTTTCTAATAAAGGAAGTCTGGTTGAGGGAAAAGAAGAACTGAAAGGAACTCTAGGCAATGATTCGAAACCTCTAAGTGAATGTTATCTTGGCCTGCCAACTGTGGTAGGTAGATCCAAATATGGGACTTTCAAGAATGTGAAAGAATCCTCAAAAGGTAAAGTCATGGGATAGAAGGTCCAAGGGCAATCAAAGAAAGCTTGTCAAATTCGTTCTCCGGTCTACACCAACTTACACTATGAGCTATTTTCACCCCCAAACAAAACGTGTCAGAACATGACCTCGATCTCTTCAAACTTTTGGCGGGGTGCGGCCAATGGTGATAGAAAGATACACTGGAATGCATGGGATAAGATGTGCGCTACAAAGCGAGAAGTCGGAATGGGTTTATGAAATTTTGAGGTATTTAATCAAGCTTTGCTAGATAAACAAGAGTGGGGGATCCTCCAAGTCCGAATTTCCCTGTGTGCAAGAGTTTTGAAGGCCAAATATTTTTAGAGAGGGAAACATCATGAATGCATCATACCCAACCAATGCCTATTTCACTTTCTGAAGTATTCTACAAGTTAGAGACCTCCTTCAAGAAGGTTCAATGTGGAGGATTGGAGATGGCAGCGGGATCAATATCCATCATGATAATTGGATATCGTAGAGAGGCAGTCTAAAGCCACCAGGCGGGGATTATGTGGATGACATCACAAGGGTTTGTGATTTACTGAATGATCATGGCACCAATTGGGATAGAACCAAGGTGGCACAAATGTTTTTGGACAATGACACTAATGACATATGGCGAATCCAAATTGGACCTTGCTTGGAAATTCACAAAAGTGGCAAGTTTTCTATTAGATCTGCACACCATTTAGGAATGGCTATGAAAGTGGCCTGGATAACCAGACCCCTCCTTGACATGCTACAACAAAGGGTGGTTAGCTCTTTGGGACACTTGTGCGCCGGGCAAAGCGAAAATCCACACGTGGAGATTCATGCGGGACAGACTAGCTCTAGGAGCTGAACTCCACAAAAGGAAGATCAAGTCTAGGGTATTTTGTGTTGCATGTGGCCGAGAGGAAGGTCTGCTGCATAGATTCTGGTTGTGTCCACATTCGGCGTGCTTCTAGAAGGTGATGCGCTTGGAGATGGGAGTACCGTTAGCAATCTCGCCGGCGTCGGTGTGTTCCCAGAGTGCATTGCAAAGCTGGATGCTGGCATGGATGACTGAAGATTCCCTGGAAGAGTGCGATGTAATATATGGCCTATGACCAGCGAGAAGCGAGAAGAGGTAAGGTAAACACATGGCTGTGCCACAAGTCGTTGCTATATCAGCGACAAGCTTCATGGAGGAATGGAGAGCGGTGCATGATCTTTGCGTCAAGACCCCCATCACTACCCAAATGGAGCGTTGGCTCCCGCTGGAGGAGGGGTGGCTCAAGGCCAACGATGAGGGCGTCACATCCAAGATGGGAGAGGAGAGTGGTGCAGGAGTGGTGATGCGCGATCACGATGGCACCTTCTGGGCTGCCGCGTGCCACTGCTTCTCAACTATCTCCGAAGGGTGGTGCAATTCGCTGTCGAGATGGGTGTCATGAAGATTATTGTGGAGCTTGATAGCAAAACCGTGGCAAGCATGATCAACGACTCAACCTAAAACCTCTCGGCAGCTGGGCCGGTTATTAAAAATATCAAATGGGTGAGGATCGGGGAGATCAACAAATGGAGTAGTGCATATCATGGCGCGAGAGGGTGTCAGCGATGATGAGTCATGTAAGGTTTTGGCTTCATGTGCCGGCGGGCTGAATTTTGCATGCGATTGCGCCGGAAGTTTCGGAATGAACAGAACAATTTTACCCAAAAAAAGACACAAAGGCAAGGTCTCACCTCTCATGTGAAACAATCACAGCCAAACCGAAGACGAAAAAAAAACCCGAAGACGAAAATGATGCAAAATTCGAAAAATCAACAGGAGCGTCTCCTCCGAAACCGAAACCCCGCTCACTCTCTCCTCTCCGCTCCGCTCCCCATTTCGCGCACTTCTCCGGCCGCCTCAGATCAGAAGCCCTAAACCTAGCCGGAGACCCGAGGGGGAGCCCTCCTCCTCCTCCTCCCCCCTCCAGCTATTGCTGCTCCGCCATGAACAACTTCCACGTCTACGAGGCCATTGGCCGCGGCAAGCACTCGGTGACCCTCCGCCCCCGCCTCCTCCATTCCCGCTGGTTTCGCCCCCTACCCCGGCCTCGGATCCGCCCCTATCGGGCCGGGGCTGATTCGTATGCAAGGGATCTCTGATTGTTTCTGTTTTTTTTGGGTGGGGTTGTGGTGCGGAAGACGGTGTACAAGGGGCGGAAGAAGAAAGCCCTCGAGTACTTCGCCGTCAAGAGCGTCGACAAGTCGCAGCGCTCCAAGGTCCTCAACGAGGTGAGCCAGCCCCTCTCTCCCCGCGTCGACTTTGATTTCTGCTTAGTTTTTGCTTGAGAATGATGCAGTATGAAGGGGAAACTTAACTGCCCCAGGCTAAATGTAAACTGCGACTAAGATAATGATAAGCTTGATGTGCTAAATGCCGTGCTGTTTTTCTCCTGCCACAAAGCATCACGAATTATTAGTTTTTCACAAGCGCTGGGAAAACATCAACTTCCTAATAATTTTGCAGAGTTTTTTTCATACCCTATTATAGAAGAGATGTGCCCATGAGGATAAGTTACAACCTGCGCTCACTAATGATTGTTGTTGACTTACTATTGGCAAATGCTGCTCTTTCTTCGGGTTTGTACTTAGTTTTTGCTATTGTCGCTTCTAAGGACCTGTTTTTCTTTTGGATGCGCCTTTGTCTCTCTGAGCAACTGCCCAAGGGTAATTATCAATAAGGTAGGTAAAATGTTACCAGATAGAGAATCATTCTCAAGCTTGGTAAGCATTCTTAGATGTTCTGTCATAAGTTTGATCAATGCTTATGCTCATAAGTTGTTTATTTATGGTTTGTTCCTTTGTGCCAATGATGCTTTTGAACTTACCTTTGCAGGTCCGGATGCTTCATTCTTTAGATCATGCAAATGTCCTGAAATTTTACTCTTGGTAAGTTTTTAAGGATTCATATTGACGTATTGCTTTGGCCTGTGCTAATTTTGCAGTATAGCAATGACAAGTACTTTGCTAGTCTTGTTGAGGTTATCCTTATTCTTCACTTAACATTTGACCATTCAAGTGCATACCATAACTATGCCTTGCTTTTCTCCCTAGGTACGAAACTTCAGCACATTTTTGGCTAGTATTGGAATATCGTGTTGGTGGAGACCTCAAGGGCTTGCTCGAGCAGGTATCTTGCTTACCCTTTTAAGTATTGTATGCATTTCACTAATCTGAAGGAGGGAACACACATCATCCTTTTGTGTATGTTTGCAACTGATATATTCTGCAGATATCACAGATACGTGAGAAAAAAAAATTGCACCTAAAGTTTAGGAGCTTGGAATATTTGAACTAGAAGTACAAGAGACAAAACTTACCGTTTTTCTCAGCTTTTAGGAAAATCCCACATGAAGCTTTATAGGACAGCTTGCTAATTGTTCTTCCAATAGGAATAGATGTTTCACACAATCTTGTTATTGTTGCTATTTATAATTGTGGACATTGAAAGAAACTTCAATCTGACAACTTGAAGTTGTGAATGCTACTAAAACCAATTTTTCTCGAGAAAACTATTTGTCATTTCATTGAAGTATGGTCAGCTCGAACCACCTGCTTTTACGATCTTAGTTCTACTTTTCTTTTATACCATTTATGTTTTTTATACTTTGTGTTCATGCATTGAAGTATGAATTTCAGTCTTGCTTGTGCTCCACTTGGAAAAGGATTAGATAATTAACTGCTTCAAGATGGGAAACTGGAGTGCTGCTCTCCATTTTCTCCACTTGGAAATACTCAAAGCACCCTGCATAGTCTTTGACTCTAAGAAATGCTTGATTTGCTATCCTGATAATACTGATCTATTCTTTTTAGTAGTGTATTATATTGTTGCGGCGCAAAACTTTTGCTAGCCTGTTTACCAGTACTTGCTTGTTATCCTAGACAACACGTGTTGATAAGGGCGAGCCACATAATTCTCTGTGGTGGTTGTTTGTGTTCCAGAGACCTGTCGTGTGAGTAGATTTGATCTTTTACTGTATGTAACATCAGTGAAGACAAATGCTACCCCATTTTTCTTCTGCTAGCTTGTCACCTAGACAACACGTGTTGATAAGGGTGACTCACATAATTCTCTGTGGTGCCTGTTTGTGTTCCAGAGACCTGTTGAGTGAGTACATTTGCAGATCTTTTACCATATGTAACATCAGTGAAGACAAATGCTACCCCATTTTTCTGCTTGCTTGTCATCCTAGACAACGCGTGTTGATAAGGGTGACCCACGTAATTCTCTGTGGTGCCTGTTTGTGTTCCAGAGACCTGTTGTGTGAGTAGACATGTAGACCTTTTACTATATGTAACATCAGTGAAGACAAATGCTACCCCTTTTTATGCTTGCTTTGTCTTTATGTATTCTGTCTCATGTCTCATCCTATGTATTTTCATGCAGGATAAGAAGCTGCCGGAAAGTGACATGCACGACCTGGCTTATGATCTTGTCAAAGCCCTCCTGTAAAGTTTCTTTGGTAACCTCGTTTCATTATATCTATTGTGTTATGAGTGGATGTTGATTGACTGAAAACGTGTTGGGTGTTAGGTTCTTGCATTCACAAGGAATTATATATTGTGATCTGAAGCCATCTAACATTCTACTTGATGAGTTTGGATGCATGAAGGTAATCAGTAGACCACTGTGATATATGTAAATACAGTGACAGCAAAAGAATAGACAAATGCTGGGAACTAACAGTAACTTCCCCTTATTGTTGTAGTTGTGTGATTTTGGATTAGCAAGACGTTTAAAGGACATCGAGAAGACCGATCCTGGAGATGTGAGCTCCCATTTCCTTTTCTTCAAGCATTTTGTTTCGTTTGGTTTTATCCCATTTTAATGATTTCCCCGGTTCAAATACCTGGTTTTTAGGTGCCACAACCTATGAGGGGGACACCATGTTACATGGCTCCTGAGTTGTTCCAAGAGGGAGGGGTCCACTCATATGCTTCTGATTTCTGGGCTCTTGGTTGTGTGCTATATGGATGCTATGCAGGAAGACCTCCTTTCATGGGCCGTGAATTTACCCAGTTAGTCAAATCCATACTTTCAGAGCCTGCACCACCTTTACCTGATAACACGCCAAGGTCTTTCCAGAATCTGATCAACTGCTTACTCATGAAAGACCCAGCTGAAAGACTACAGTGGACTGAATTATGTGCACACAACTTTTGGAGGAACAGTATGCCGATGATTCCTTTACCTCCTCAGCCTGCCTTTGATAACATGGTTGGACCTCCCACTACGCCATATTTAGCTAAGCGAAATGGGGATAAACCCCCGAGATAGCTGACGCCACCCAAGACTCGTGAACACCTACGCAAGAAAGATGAAAATTCCGCCAAGGTGTTCACGACCCCTGTTAAGAATGTACAAACTGGTAAGAAAAATAATCTAAAACCTTGTAAGGCTGATGGTTTGAAGGGTGTAAATGTCCTTAGAATGTCTCGCATAGCTAAGAAAAATTTGCAAAGGGAAAAGGCCAAGGAGAACTACAGGCACCCTCCCACAGAAACAGACGAAAATGAGGCTGAAGTTAAGACCGAAAATAATGACATGGAGCTTGATTTTGGTGAAAATCCAGAAGGCGATGCACCTGATGATAATGATGGATCAGATAATGCTGGATCCACAGCAGATGAAAAAAACAGGACTGAAGGAACTGATGGAAATGAAGAGAACTGCATAAATCAGGTGGACATGCTCATGGATGAGTGTTCTGTTAAGCTTGATACCGTGTTGAAAGCTGAGCAGAACTGTTCAGAGAATCTTGATGTGGTGGCCACTCCGCCTAGTTTCTGTATGAGGAAAACACGTCCAAAGATGACTTCTGGTGCTGCAACGGGTTCTGAGCCGTCTAACATCTTTGAAGCATTCTGGCATCCAACAGACCTTGTAGTTAAGCCAGTCATGCCCAGTAAAAAAAGAGATAAAGCTACAGAGACCATCTCCGTGCTTCCTTTTGAAGCTCTTCCTGCCGCTGATTACATCAAGTTACCACGAGAACAGGTGAACGCATTCAATAGCCAGATAATTCAGAGTTTGAATGGATCTTTTCAGGTTTCAGAGAAACAGAATATCATCAGATACCTGGAGTTGTTAAGCATGAACTCTGATGCTGCAAATATAATCACTAATGGCCCAATTATGTCGTTGCTTATAAAAATGCTCCGACTATCAAAAACTTCAGTCTTGCGTGTCCAGGTTGCTTCACTTATGGGACTGCTGATACGCTACTCCACTATCCTTGACGCAGAGCTAGCTAGTTCAGGAATTATTAATGCCTTGTCAGATGGCTTAAGGGACCGGCACGATAAACTGAGATTCTGTATGGCAACACTTGGAGAATTACTGTTCTACATATCAACTCAATCTGACCAGGATATCAAGGAAAGCAATGCTGAAGAATCTCCTATGAAGGACAACAAATCTGGTGCTTTATGGCAGGTTAGAAACTCCAAATGAAAAATATGCTAGCTCTACATGTTTTTTTGCATGCCAGTGGTTGATTTACATGGACTTACCTTGTATTACCCTATACCGCATCACGTTCTGAAAAGATAAGCTGTGGTGGCAAGTTACTGGGAATTGGATTCCAACATCTCTAATGGTTGGTACTGATTCTTCTATGGGAGCATATTATCTTTGCCCACCGTAATGTACTGAAGTAGAAATTCATTAGGAGTTGAAAGTATATTAACTGAAAGAACTAAATGCACACATATGCATATATAGATGGTAGATACCGACTTAACGTTCAAATACATGCTCCATTCTTTATTCATGTGTCTAGACGCAAGTTTATTTTTAATGTGTGTGTTGAGCTTTTGCAGTTATTATAAAAGGCTATGTTACTGGAACATGAGGATATCTATATCAGTATCTTAGCTGTATGTGGTCATCTAAACTAGATATAGATATGAGTGGTTCATTTCCTTTGATTTGCAGCTACAAGTTCGAACTACTGTCTTACCATGTTTTAACTTGGCAAACTGTGCAGGTCCCTAGTGCTGTAATCACATTGGTGTCATCTATCTTGCGTAAAGGGGAAGACGATCTGGCCCAGCTTTATGCCTTGAGAACAATTGATAATATATGTAGCCAAGGGACAGATTGGACATCACGGTTTGCTTCCCAAGATGCAATTGGTCATCTTTGCTACATCTATAAAGCAACTGGGAAGCAGGAGAATACAAGGCTTATTGCGATTTCTTGTTTGAGCCGCCTAGCTCGATTCAGTTCGTCATGTACTCATTTAATACTGGAGAAGCTATCGTTCAAGGATATTGCATGCACACTCTTTAAGGGCAATCCACGTGAGCAACAGATAAGTCTGAATCTTCTAAATTCGGCATTAGTGAACACTCATACCATACCAATTATGAACCGCTATATTCAGTCATTAACTGAGGAGAAACAGTTGGTCCCTGGACTTATTTCTCTGATAGAACAGGGATCTGACATTCTACGTGGAAAAACCCTTCTATTTGTCGCTCTTCTTTGCAAGGACAGTCGAAGATGGCTTCCACAGTTCTTTTGCAATGCAAAGTTGCTATCAGCAGTCGATAGATTGGGAAAGGAGAAGGATGGTTTCATTCATCAATGTACAGAAGCATTTGTTCAGTTAGTTGCTTTGTTGGTCCCAGGCATTCTTGACACTGTATCCAGTGATATACAGCAGGTCATGGGTGGCAAACGTCATGGACCTATTACAGCTTTGATAGGACGTGCTCATCCAAAGAGCACAATTCATTTGTTCCCTGTTATCCTTCACCTTCTTGGGAGTGTATCGTTCAATCACAGAGTTGTGACAAGTCAAGTATTGCTCCAGTTGGCTAATCTTATGAAGATATTGGAGACACCCTTTCAGGTATGACCTATAACTATCTGGAACCAACCTTCTTAGAACTGCTAGGTTCTCAAAGCAGGATTCACTCACTGTTTTCTCACACACATGCACACAAGGAACTAGTATGAAACTCTGTAGGTTTATATCAACAGCACAAGCTTACTTTTAGAAACAGGGGTGTGTGTCCTTTTATAGGACTAACCAAACCGACTATGCTACCAATACTTGATAGCTAAGCTAGGACAGCTCAGTGCAAACTTTTACTGTAGTCTAGGACATACTGGTATATGTCTACAGCTCAAAGTTAAATCAGATTTTACTTTTTACTGCTGACAACTATATCCTATATCTGAAGGGTGTAGCTACTGCTCATTGCTGACATATGCATAGCTAGCTAGTTTTGCATGCCATGATACAACTTCCACATAACTGACCATGACAAGATTAATACTAACAAACCTGATGCGAAAATATGGAGACCATTCATTACATATTTACACCGCAATGTCTAACATAAGCTCATCCTAGTGTTGATGCTATCTTGCCTTCACAGTCTTCTCATTACACCATGTGTTCGCTAAACTCTTGTCTTTTGTGGTCATTTGTGTACACTTTATTGTATTTCCAGGCTCGGGATGATTTCCAAATGACATTGCTGCGAGTTCTAGAGGCAGCTATCGAGGAGTCTTCTGTTATACTTACGGAACACAAAATATTCACAAGTCGATTCCTTCCGAGCTTATTCATCTTATACAAGGGCAATAAAGACTGTGATGCCAGATTCCTATGTTTGAAGATACTGTCTGATGTGATGATTGTGATCTTCAGTGATTATTCATTGACCGCAGACGAACAAACGTTGGCTGACCTGAAAACAATCTCTCACAAATATTTTCTCCCTCTGTACCCTTCATTTGCAGATGATGAAGATCCAATACCTATGTATGCACAGAAACTTCTAGTAATGCTGATGGAGCATGATTGTGTTAAGGTATCTGATATCCTGAATGAAGCGACAGTATCCCAGTGCTTCGAATTTTTGCTTGGAGATCTTTCAAATGCAAACATAAGCAATGTGAAGCTTTGTTTTGCTCTAGCATCTGCTCCCGACATGGACTCCAATGTCCTTTCGCAGCTTCAAGTTGTCAGAAGAATAGGGAATCTAGTTGAGTTTGTGACTGCCAAAGATATGGATGATTTTCTGGAACCAACCTTGGAACTCTGCAGAGCTTTCATTATCCGTGGCATTGGCAGCAACAGAAGTATTGCCCTTACCAAAGAACCTGCACTTCTTGTTGACAGCGCCTTCAGCATGAGCATTGCTGTTGATCAACAATCTTGCATCATGGATATATGTGACCTCGGTGGCAGTATGGGTTTATTTCTCGAGGTGATTGGAAATTCAGATCCACAGATAAGCGATTTGGCGTCAGATTGCATGGTGTTGCTGCTCAAGGCAGCACCTCAGGAGGCCACGATGGGCTTGCTGACAAATCTTCCTAAACTGAGCGCTCTTTTGGACTCATTGAAGCATGGTGTCTCCCTCCAGCTGACTCGCCTACTATACAGCCTAGCATTCTCTTGTACGCAGTATCTAGCCCAAGGAATGATACTCTCAATGTCGGTGCCAGCTCTGATGCGAGTAGAAGCGCTTGTCTTGGCTTTCAAGGGCTCACATGACAGCTGCCTTGCTGATGCTGCTTTGTATCTGGGTGCCGAACTGCAGCGCTTACCTTGCTGTAGTTGAGCAGAAATGTGGACAAGGAGCCAGTCAGCTGGCTGCTATTGCACACAAGTGATCTCAATAGGAGGGTCTTGGCTTGGTATTTCTGGTGCCAAGTGTATGAGCAGAGCCATTGCCTCATCATGAGAGAGGCACGGTGCTGACCTTAATTGCTACTGTCTGACTGGGTTTCGGAAGTGATATTCTGAGCTTGAGCTCAGTTGTGCTTGTTATCTACCTCCTTCCACTCTGAGATTCTCAACTGGCAGCATACAAGCCCAGGTATTTGCTTTGTACTCGTATTTTGGTGCTTATTCTGCACCCATGGTCCACACGTGTGAAGAACTCAATGCAACGCCGTTGTCTGAGTTAGCCCGGCTCAGACGGTCGCACAGGACGTGAGACATTCCGTGCAAGATTATGTTCCAACGGCAACGCTTCCTGAACCCAACGGAATTTTTAACTGACAGAAGATGCAGTCTGAAACAGATGTCGTGCTAATGCCCCAGTCGTCACCTCCGGTAAAGCACCAAGATCAGTGGACCTTGCACCCGCTCCCATGATTGCAGAGGAGGCAGCGGAGAAGTGAGATGGATGGAGCCATCCAGTGATTTTTCTTGGAGATGTACAGCTTCAGCTGGGTGGATGACTGAACCAGACTGTACCTTCAGTTCTTCCCAGCCTCTCATTGTCTATGTGTAGATGGTACGCAAGGGAGTTCATATTTCAAACTTATGCAAAACCCATCCACAGATAAGCAGAGTACTGATGGCACCTGCAGAAAAGCTAGCGTTCAATGCAGACATCATTTAGTTTGGAGAATAGTACACCAAGCAATCTGTCTCATGTATTCCATGCTACAAGAATATCTGATCTTGTAGTACCAGCTCCTGAAATTGAGCTCATTACAAAAGTTGCAACTCATCCAAACAACAGCTTCCAACCTGACCACCAATCAACCGGTACAAATAGAATACATGAGGTAGTACTTATTAAGCACAAACACTGACAAGCAAATATCCAGAAAATGTTTTCTGAAACCATTACATTGTTTCATCGAATTTGTGAACACATCGTTTCATCAAATGTTTGAGTCTTGCATGCTAGCTCAACACACATCTGGGAGTCTCAGTTCTGGACCTTTGGTGCAGTTGTTTCGCCGGTAACCCTCGACCCCACAGTTCTTGCAGGCGCCTTCTACTACTTCTCGTAGGTCGCCCAATCTATTTACCCTTTGCTGGTGCCAGTAATCTAGCTAATCCATCTCTTCACTAGGACAGGTTCTAGAAAACTTCTCCCTTGTATATTAATTGTTTTATTGAACCTCCTTGTTCCCACATGTATTGCATACTATGATTGTCGATGAACAATTTTCTCTCCATTGTTTCCAGAATAATGCTGATTCATTTATCGGGTCTAAAATTCTCTGTTTTCTTATATATCGAGCATTTGAGACTTCAAGCCACAAGCAAAAACTATTATACTATCCCTGGAACTACATATGCTTAGTCAGTTGTATTCAGTTATTCATGCATATTATGATTTGCGTGATGAATATATATACGGTAACTATTGCAATATGTATCTTAGTGCCTTCCTCATGTCATCTTTCTAGTGAAGGAGGAGCGTTTGCAGAATCGCACCGCGGTAGAAATTCAAATGGAGCCGGAAAAAAATTTCAATAACCCGGGAAATGGTTATTCTGTAGTATTATGAAGCCGCAATAAAACTGCATTTTCTCTCTACAGAGAGTCTTTTCATCTCAAAAAGAGGAAATCCTTCTTTTTACAATCTGACATATAATTATAGGCACGGACTCACACTGTGAATCAAACAGAAAAGGAGTTCATCTGCCTAGTACACCCACTATCCGTCCCTAGCACGAGCAGATAAATTGCTATTATGTACTTGTAATCCTTTCCTTGAAGTACTTATTATTATCACTTTATTTATTATGGTTGGGTTTTGGAAGAGGACCAGGTGCTCGGATCTTTCCGGTAATGCCTTGAAGGTGGAGGAGATGGCACCGAAGGGCTTGCAGTTGGAGGGAAGAAGGGTAGTGGCGGGAAAGGCCAAGGAAAGGACGGCGGCGGAGGTGGTGGCGGGGGCGGGGGCGGCGGAGGCGGTGGCGGATACAACGACGGCAGGGGCGGAAAATGCGGAAAGGGAGGTAGCTGTGGAAACGGCGGCAAAGGGAACGGGAATGCAGGCGGCGGCGGCGGGGGCGGCGGGGGAGATGGTGTTGAGAATATTGGTGGCAGATGAGGGAACTGGAACGATGGTGGAGGTGGCGACGCCGGCGGCGTCCACGGCCAGGGCGGCAAAGGGAAAGGGAAAGCCGGCGGTGGCGGCGACGGTGGCGTGAAGAACGGTATCGGCGGGAATGGGAACGGGAACGCCGGCGGCGGCGGCGTGAAGAACGGTATGGGCGGGAACCAGGGGCGGGGCGTGCAGAACGGGATGGGCGGCCACGGCCAGTGCGGGCAGTAGAAGAGCGACGTGTTGAGCGCGGCGGCCGCCGGCGTCGACGCCCCCGCGCCGTCGCACTGGCCCGCCTTGTTGCGCGGGCGGTAGTAGAGGGAGTTGAGGTTGTAGAGGCACGCGTCGGGGTCCCGGGCCGCGAAGGAGATGTGGCCGGCGGTGGTGGTAACGGCCGGCACGTCGCAGAGCGGCGAGGGGTTGTCCAGCACGGCGGCCCGGCAGAAGGACGCGGCCTCGCCGCCGGTGGTGCAGCCGAGGCCGGCGACCGCCGGGATGTCGAGCCGGTAGGCGCCGTGCCTGTCGGTGGTCTTCTCGGCCGTGATCTTGATCTCCTCCTTGGACGTCGTGCTCACCCTGATCGCGCAGTCGATTCTCACCTTCACATCTGACGAACAAATCAAGGGAGATTGCTTGCTTCAGAACACAGGAGGAAATCCGATGAAACGCATAATACCAAGACAAATTCGAGGGAAGAAATGCGTGCGACATTGGAACCTGGCAGGAAGTAGCTGTGGTTGGAGAAGGAGCTGGAGGAGCAGGCGTCGCAGAACACGGTGCCGGTCACCGTGAGGTTGGCTCCTCGAGACCCCTGGCACCGGCCGGGAAGCAGCAGAGCGGCGACCAGTAGCGCCTCCAACGCAAGGAACAACACTGGCTGCTTCTTCTTCTTCATGGTGTCCTAGAGGAGCTAGCTGCGAGCTGAGAAGAAGCTACTGCTACTAGCTGATAAACCTTCGCTCCGGCGTGCTTTATATCCGGCCGGCCGGGGTGGCCAAAGCCTTAGCTAGCGGTGGGTGGGAGATGATGATCCATCCAATCAAAGCTTGTAGTTTATGCGGGCAACTCGCTCGAGACGAGCAGCGGAAAGGGACGGGGAGGACCGAGGATCACAAGGAACAAGCGCATGTGAAGAGCGTTTGGACCCTTTTGTGTGAGGCCGCGCCGTGCCGCCATTCATTCAACCAACGGCAGGCAGGTTTTGATTCCGTTTCACGGGCTCAAACCCGTGACTGCTCCTGTGCTCCGGGTCGATCGATCGATTGATTCTGGAAGGATCACGGCTTGGAATGTACCACTACTCCGTAGGCCCGGTGCCACAAGCCCGCCACCCACCGCGTGGCAACAGTTCGGTTATTGAAGATGTTGAAGCCAACGTTGGAGGGGCGCACCGCACACGGGGGTGATCAAGGAGGTGTACTCTAGGAAGAACGGTTTTGAAGCAGGAAGTGATGGTCCACAGACAATTCATGCACGATGTCTAATTTGAACGGCGGTGATTAGCAAGATGATGCAATCTAATGGCTGATTCAACCCATCGTGCGAACATCGGGCACAAGGTTGCCGTCCCTATAGCAGTGCTCATTTTGAAGCATGTCGGTTTACTTACGAGTCTAGAGGCTGATAGTTTAGCTAGTTTTCTCTTGTAGTTGATGCTGGTAGGCATTGTGGCTGGAAGAGCCACATGAACTTGCATCAATGTCTCTGAACATTACTATTGAATAAAGTGCGACGAGGTTTTCTAAAAGAAAAACCCCCGAGGACTCTAATTCGGCGTTGCTACACAGACGACAACGTTGGATGATTTTCAGACGATGTAGCACATCAAGCCGTTCACAAGGAGAGCTAAACTAAACAACGCCGTTCAATCCAACATCGTCCACCCTTCGGCCGGGATACTGTCGTCCGCATAGTAATTTCGACTCTAATTTGATGACCAACAGCGTGGCCTCAGCTAGCAATGTATGGGTCCACATGCCTTAGCGTATTTTTTGTACGCGCATAATTTATTTCAGTATATTCTGCATCAGTGGAGCCCACTCGCAAATTTCAAATTCAATTATTTCTATAACTTCACAAATCTGTATTCCTAACCACCAGTGGTTTCAACTATTTCAAAACAGTGATTTCAATTATTTTAACAAACTATTTCATTCTTTTCAAAAAATATTCATTCAATCTCAGGAAGAAGTGATTCATTATTTCAAAAAGGTGGTTTCAATTACTCTATTGTTTTAAAACACATTGAGTTCACTTATTTCAAGACGGCGATTTCAGTTATTTCAAAACAACGATTCACTTATTTCATTGTTTCAATAAACTATTTCATTTTTTTTCAATAAAGTGATTTCATTTTATTTCAAGATATTGTGATTGCAATTATTTCCTTTTTAAATAAAAATTTGTTCCACTTTTTTGAAAAGGCATCTCATTTATTTCAAGATAGTGATTACAACTATTTTAAATAAGTAATATAATAAATTTTATCATTGCAAAAAAGTGATTTTTATTATTTCAAAAATCTATAGTGATTTTAATTGTCTCTTTTTTCAAAAGCCAACTCTTTAAAATAAAAAAGGTGATTCCATTTATTTCAAACAACTGATTTTTTTTCAAATAAGATATTTTAGTTATTAAGGAAAAAGTAATTAAAAAATTCCAAAAACATATATTTCTAGTAACATTTCATAAGTTAAAATATTTCGAAAACATATATCTTACTGATTTCAGTAACCATTTCTCTGCACAAGTGAAGTCCACTCACAAATTCTATGTCTATTATTTCAGTAACTCGACAATTCCACATTTCAACCTAGTGATTTCAATTATTTTCAAAACAATGATTTTAATTATATGAAGACAATTATTTCAAGAACTCCATTTTTATCAAAAGAGTGATTCACTATTTCTAAAATATGGTTTCAATTAATTCATTATTTAAAAAACATCAATTTCAATTATTTCCAAAAGGCGATCTCAATTAGTTCAAACAATTGTTTCAATTATTTCATTATTTTAAAATAGTGCGATTTTAATTATTTAATTATTTCAAATAAGTGATTTTTTATTTAAATAATAGTGTGATTTTAATTTTTTGTTTGAGTTTATTTATTTTTATTAGACGAGCATATGTACATACCATTAAATCATTCTACTTTGGTTCAGTTCTTGTTTTGAAACTTAGCAAAACCATAATTTTGAGTTTTGCAAAATTATAAAATGCACGTCATATTGGTACGATGTAGAAAATGGTGCCTATAATTTATGGTAAACTATATGGTCATTTGAAATTTGTTAAAAAATTATGGGACGAGTTATTGTCAAGTACAAGTTATGTAATTAGTGCAGAAATTCATCCCATGTTTTTCACATGTCGCAAATTACAAGGTGAGTTTCTACTGATAATTAACTACATACATGAGTTTTTTCATATATTTTTAAAAATTTACAGTTGTATCTTTTAGGAAGAATATACCCGCCCCGAACAGTTGATGTGCTAATGACGTGTGGCCCGTGACTATGAGTTTTGAAAGATCTGGTTTTCTGAAACAATAAATAGCAACTACAGTTTCCTGTCAATTCTAAATAACCATTTGACGCAGCAAGTTCATACCACAACTCCTCCTTTTTATTCTCAGGAGTAGTAAACATCAAAAAACACAGAACGGGTGAGTAACCGTCTATGAAGAATCACCTATTCTACCTGTAGCTATGGATGTGGTCTAAATCCATGTTATTCCTGCATCATTTAACTGAAGTTCAGGCCCACTTTTTTTCTTTTCGAGAATGAAGTTCAGACCCAATTGCTCAGTCATCTTCATTGTCAATGCAGGACTGGTTGCAGGGATACGGGCAGTCAACCCGCTGAGACACAGCCCGGTCGAAGTACCAGTCCCCCACAGCTTTGCCAATTCTCTGCAAACAGACATGAAAAGATCATAGATAAGCTAAGCTGCGGCCGAGGTTTCGCACATTTTTCACTGAATCTCCCTTGATTTAAAATTGTTTGAGACTGAATCGTCAGAAAACTGTTGGGCCAATTTCAAAACTGCTAGACGTACCATCTTCTGAATCGAAGGGGAACCGTCGGCATTCCACGAGTCCTGGGCTCCAGATTGGCAGTGAGCAAAGCACGAGTCTATGAACATGCCTATCTTGGGAGACTGCTCCGGTTTAGGGAGCGCTGACAGGAACTCATCCCTGAAATCTGTGCCAAAAATAACAAACAACAGAGATAAGTGACATGATCAAACAAGCCAGATGAACATCAAAGTTGGATCATCCAGGAAGACCATTGACAGGTGGAAGGATCACTGACGTTGTAAGGTCACTAGCTGGCTGGAGGAGCAGCCCTTTATGTCAGCCTTGCATTTGGCCCATTCCTTCTTCTTATCGGCGGCGCTAGGCACCATGATGTTCCTGATCTGCAATGCAGGCGCCAGCTTGTTAACTATTCCATCCGTTCCTAAATATAAGTCTTTTTAGACATTTCAAATAGATTACAACATACGGATGTATATAGACATATTTTAGAGTGTGATTCACTCATTTTGATCCATATGTAGTCACTTGTTGAAATCTCTAGAAAGACTTATATTTAGGAACGGAGGGAGTACTATTTATCGCTAAAACATCTTGCTTAAACGAATCTTTTTTTTTACCCGGCAGCTTGTTATACTGCAGAAGAAAACACTACTGCCATTGTGCAGTGCTGGGAAAAGGTATGAAAATTACCTGCCATGAATCATACGCCGCATTAAGTATGAATAGCGGCGTTTTCATTGTTGGGAGGACATGCTGTGGGAAGAAGCACTGCATATACATTTTTTTCCTTTCATGTTAGTGCACATGCTAGGAGAAGAGCGTCCCCTTCAATCTTAAGTGAATAATACTGACCAGCTCAGGTGATACCCTCGAGGTACATGAAGATGGCAAATTTTTAACCGATCCCTGCAAGAGATTAAAACGGTTATCAGGCTCGAAATGGCGAGAAATCGCATGCAGTGTTCATAAATTATTATCCAGGTAAGACTGAAGCTCATGGTAGTGGAGGAAGAACCGGTGAAAATAAAAGGCGCGTTTAACTGTCACTGAGAAAATGGTATAGAATGCAGATAGTGAACTGAATTATGAAGCTGGTGATTGCAAGATCTTGCATCTGATAACATTAGGATATGGCCAGTACTGTAAGGTCAGAAGACAACATACATGTAGGGTTACAACGCTCTTAAAGGTTGTTCTGACAAACTTGTTGCCGGTAATATCCGTCCTGCAATGATAACGGCAACGGTCACTTGACACGAATGGCTACTCATGACCAATAGAACACCAGGAGTATGAAACTTACCCATCAATAAAATAACCGGCATCAGAAACGCATTTTACGAATGCCGGCGGTGGAAGGAGGTCTTTGAATTTGTCACAATGCAGTACCGCCGATAGACCTCCGGCTGAGCATCCAGAAAGAATGGCCTGAAAAGGTGTGATGCATGCAGCACCTCATTTTTCAACATCGCAAGGTTCATGCAAGAAGATCTGCAAATTGGAATTTATGCACCGCAACAGGCTAACTGCTACTCTACTGATAGTCTGAAACTGTACTACTACTAGTTAACAGCAGGTGCACATACACTCTTTGCTTTGCTCATCCCCTTGTTAAGCAGATCTTCGATGATGGCGTCCCAAACTCTGGCCCCTCTGAAGTGCAGGTTCGTCTTCTGCATTGCAAACACGAGATCAATCTGGATACATGTCTTGCGCATAAATGAAAGCATGCATGCAATCAATGTCCAGAACATACAGAGTCCACTTCTTCGACATCGCCGGTAAACGATGAGCCGTCGCAGTACCTGACCTTGACTCTGTTCCAGTTGTAGAAATCTGCAAGAAAATTCATGCGTGATTCAACAAGAAAATCGTAAAAGGTGGCACCACATTGATCTGTTTTAGATGGGGATCAAGTTGTGAGTGCATGAGGGCAAGGCAAAAGGGTGTATGCCATACCGGGATTGAACTGCTGGCTGCCCCCTAGGATCCCTGAGAAGGAGAGTGGCTTCATGAACTTGGAGGAGCCCCTGAAGTTGCCCTTCCGGATCACACACTCCTCAGGGGTCTTGCACCACCCTCCTCCCTTCCAACCAAATAATGTTTGTAAAAAGATATCGTTTCATTTCCAAAAGAATATTTACACCGTTGCTAATATTAGCAAGTGTTCAATTGCATTGGCCAAATTACCTCCATGTGAACAATCCAGTTGTTGGCGCCGGTGCCGGAGCCGGGGGAGAAGTGGTACACCGGGGCGCTCCCATCCAGGCACACTGTGCCAAGAAAATGTCAACCATGGCCGAGCAATAAGAACACAAGAATGGCACGGTGTTGCAAACGAACGGAATGAAGTGACGCGGATACCTGCTCCTTTGGCCACCGCGCTTTTCAGGAACACCATCTCCACATCGTCTGCCACGGCCGACGCTGCGACGAGGCCGAGTACCAGCGTCACCACCGCCGCCGCCGCGGGGGGCAGCCCGAATGCCATCACGCGACGCGATGCAGTGACCGGACCTTTCTCTTCCTCCTATCAGATGATGCCTGGTTGGAGCGGGGGAGAAACAGAGGGAGGCAGAAGAGGGTGGAGCGGAAGAGCCGCGCAGCCTCAGGCTCGGGCAGTGGTCACCGTGGCTGGCCCTCTCCTGGTGGAGCAAGCGACATAAATAGCAGCAGCAGCCCTGTGCAGGTGGCAATAAAGGAGGGAGGGAGGACGCCGACAATGGCGGTGGCATCAAGCAAGGTATAGATGGATGGCCGATGCTGGCTCTTCTCTTCATGCAGCAGGGCATATATCTGATCCAACCATGGCTCGCTCGGTAAATGCGCAACTGTGGAATTAGTTTCTCCCTCCTCTGCATGGTAAGCCCACAGATTCTTGGCCATTTTTTGCTTGGTACAGAGGAGTACCCCCTCTATCCGCGAATAAGTGTACATCTTGCTTTTTTTCTAAATCAAAGTATTAAAACTTTGACCAATTTTATAGGAAAAAATAGCAGCATTTAGCTTTGTTTTGGAATGTACTTTCATAATATACCAATTTGATATCATATATATCACTACTATTTTCTATAAAATTGGTTAAAATTTTAAAATTTTGACTTGGAACAAAACGTAAAAGTATACTTATTCATGGACGGAGGGAGTATATCAAACCCTAAGGAAAGAGAAGTTACTGTACAAAAACATTGGATTGCTGCTGTGCTGGTCACAGATAAGGACCAGTGTTCTGCGATATTAATTCTTTCCGTAATGTCCATGTTTCGCATCACGGGCACACATGGCGTGTAGAGGTCAGGCCAGCTGCTCGCTGCTGTCGTGTGGCGAAGTAGCATCCAAACGACTGCAGAGCGCAACTGTTTGCGTTGGCTGGCGAACACCACTGTGGTGAGCAGAGAAGTGGTAGCGAGCTTAAATGCTATGCAGAACACAAACTTGGAGCGCATTTTAGAGCATCTACGACCACGCATGGTAAATCCGGCTTTTCAAATGCCCACGAACGCACACCTCAAATTTCACTTGTTGTATCTGAACATTTCATACTCGATTCTTATATTCATACAAAGACATGTAAAAGGAAATAGAACCTACGTACTATGTCGATCCTATCTACTCCTCGTCGAAGATCACGATGATCTCTGTGCCCGGCTCCGGCAGCAACTACAACTTCGGCTCCTCCGCTTCTATCTCTGCGTCGAGCTCGGCGAAGAGAGCGTCGGACTCCGCATGCTCCCGCCGGAGGAACGCCCGGTTGGCCTCCACATGGGCCTCATCCTGGATGGACTTCAGGATGGCCTGCTGCTCGGCCATCACGCCGGACTGGGCGACGGTGAACTCCGCCTCCGCCTGCTCCATGTTGAAGGGCGACACCTGCTGGTCCGGCTCCTCCGCCTCGTCCACCTCCATCGGAGCCATTTCCTCCTCCTCCTCTTCTCCCGGCTGCTCCTCCTCCTCCTCCGGCTCCGGCGAGTCCGGAGGCAGCCCGACAGCGCTGCGGGCGGCACGCGCGGCTTCGCTCGCCCTGATCTGCTGCTGGATCTCGTAGCGGCGCTCCGGCGTCAGCATGTCGTAGTAGGTGATCTTGCTCCGGGCCATGGCGGAGTGCCGGAGCGTGGACAGAGCGCCGGAGCGGGAGAGGAAGGAGGTGGATGGGCTTGGACTGGCGGCGCGGAAAGGGGGGAGGGAGATGGGTTATGGTTGCAGGATGTCGGCCGGGTTAAATAGCCGGATTTCGTCTTGGGCGGCGAGTCAGAGCGGTGCCACGCGGCGTCCGTCGGACTGCCGGGTTTCCGGGCGTTTTCATGTGGGGCCACGTCGTCAGGCCAACGTGGCGGGCATGCCCCAGCGCGCCCATATCAGTCCCATGTTTGGGCTGGATATGGGGGTGCCGGTCAGCCCGGGCGTTTGAGGGCCATTTGAGAGGCCCGTCTAGGTCAAAAAATTATGACCGGGTAGTGATCGGGCGGCCCGCCCGAGCATATGAGGCGGGTTTGAGAGATCTGTTTGTAGATGCTCTTATGCTGCAAAACCTTTAAAAGTGTAACGTTTGGATACAACCATGAGAAAGGCCTGTAAGAGCATCTACAGCCAGGAGCCCAGGAACACCAAACCAGTCTCGAACGCTCGAGCAGGCGGCCCAATCACTGACCGGTCACAAAAATTTGATCCTGACGGGCGTATCAAATGAGCCTCAAACGCCCGGGCTAACCGACACCTCTCATATCCAGCCCAAATATGGGGCGGATATGGGAGCGCCTGGACGCGTCTGCCACGTCGGACTAACGATGGGGTCTCACACGGAATCACCCAGAAACCCGGCGGTCTGACAGACGTCTCCTCCGATGGGGTGTGTGAGCGTCGCGTGGCACTGCTCCGGCTCACCGCATGAGGCCAAATCCGACTATTTAAGCTGGACGACATCCCCCAACCCTAGCCCATCCACCCTCCCCCTCTCTGCGCCACCAACCCGAGCCCATCCACCTCCTCTCTCCCGCCCCGCTGCTCTTCCCACACTCTCCGGCTTCGCCATGTCCCGGTAGAAGATAACCACATATGATATGCTCACGCCAGAGTGCTGGTACCAGATCGAGCAGGAGATCCGGGTGAGGCGCACCGCGCGTGCTGTACACATCGCTGACGGGTTGCCTCCAGACTCACCAAAGCCGGAGGAGGAGTAGCAGGAGGAGGAGGAGCAGGTGTTAGAGGAGGAGGGAGAGGAGCAGCAGCCGGCTTCGATGGAGGTGGTGGATCCGGAGGAGGAAGAGGCAGAGCAGCTGGAGCAGGAGCTGGCACCGGCTTCAGGCTTCAACATGGAGGATGCAGAGGCGGAGTTCGTCGTCGCCCAAGAGATCGATATGACGAAGTAGCAGGCCATCCTGAAGTCCATCCAGGATGAGGCCTATGTGGAGGCCAACGACAGTTCATCCGGAAGAAATGGGCGGGACCGACTCGCTCTTCGATGAGGTCGAAGCGGAGATGGATGCGAAGGCCGATGCGGAGGAGCCGGAGCTGCGGCTGTCGCCCATGTAGCTAGAGCCAGGCATGGAGATAGTGGACATCTCCGACGAGGACTAGGGTAGTTGATCTACGTAGTACGTGGATTTTTTCCTTTGCATGCTTTTGTATGGATTTAAGATTTCTAGTATGAGGTATCCAGATTAAGATGAACAAATTTTAGGACTGACCGGTCACTGCCCTCAGACGCGATCCAGACGCATTCACGAGCGTTTGAGGGCCCGGATTTTCCTAGTCCGACTGTAAATGCTCTAACGTCGTTCATCCAATCCTTTGTAGCTTCATAATCATAGTTGGCTTGAATATAGTATCAATGAGGAATTTGCATTTTGCTTTGTATGCTACTTGTTCAACTAGAGAAAACCAATGGTAAGGGAACTAATGCATTTACTGATGATGGTTGGAGGAATTGGAATAGAGATGCTCTTGATAAGCATCTTGGTTGCCTAACAAGTGTGCACAATGCAACTCAAGAGAGATATAACTTATTTGTTAATCGTCGTGAATCAATTGACGACCTTCTTGTGAAGGTGAATAGTGAGGATCTATGTTTGTACAAGATGAGGTTAAAGTATCCACTTAGATGCTTGCAGTTTCTTCTTCATCAAGGATCATCATTTCGTGGGCTCTAACGTCTAGCAATAGAGGAAACTTCCTTGAGCTATTGAAATGGCTTGCAACAAATAGTGAGGAGGTGAATAAGTACGTTTTGAAGAATGCACGAGGCAATTGCAAATTGACTTCTCATTAGATACAAAATCATATTAATATTATTAAATGTTGTGCACTACATACAAGCAAGCAAATTATTGAACAACTTGGGATGAACATTACACTATTCTAGCTAATGAGTCTAATGTATCACATAAAGAACAACTAGCTTTGTGCTTGCATTTTGTTGATAAAGCAGGAAGACTGTGTGAGCACTTTCTTGGAATTGTTCATGTGAGTGACACGACTTCATTGTCACTTAAGGAAGCAATTAAAACTTTACCTGCTAATCATGACTTGACTATAACTCAAATTCACGGGCAAGGGTATGATAGGGCTATTAGCATGAGACGAGAAAATAAAGGACTGAAAACATTGATCATGAAAGAGTCACCTTCTGCTTATTATATTCATTGTATCGCACATCAACTCCAGCTAGTTCTAGTTGTTGATGCCAAGGGAAATGATGATTGTGTGTTGTTTTTTGATTGAGTGCCTTTATTACTGAACGTTATTGGAGTGTCTTGTAAGCGTTATGACATGCTTCAAGATGCTAGACTTCACAATATCATGAAACTACTTGAAATGTGGTGAGTTACAAACTGGGAGTGGTTTGAATCAACAGATGGTGTTGCCTATGACCAGTGATATTAGGTGGGGCTCCCATTACAAAACTGTTCTCAACATTATTGCTATGTACCCCACAATCTGTGATGTGTTCATAACTCCTGGACAAGATGCTTCACAAAGAGTGGTTGGCCAATAATTCATACTATTTTTGGAGTGTTCGAGTCATTTGACTTAATTTTAATTGCACACTTGATGCTTGTCATTCTTGGATACACAAGTGATTTGTCTAATTGTTTGGAAAGAAGAGACCAAGATATTCTTGCTACAATAGCACTTGTTAGATTGTCAAAAAATAGAATACAAGACCTAAGGTTTAATGGGTGGGATGCATTTCTTCAAAAGGTCACACTATTTGTAACAAGCATGACATTGAAGTTCCTAAAATGGAAGATAATTATGTTCCTTATGAAAGATAACACGATTTCCTCAACCCCAAACAAATGATGATCGCTTTAGAAGAGAATTTTTCCTTGGATTCATTGATCAAATTAAGCAAGAGCTTGAAAATCGGTTTGATGAGATCAATATGGAGTTGATATCTTGTATGCCTTCTTTGAATCTCACCAACTCATATGCTGCTTTTGATGCAAAAGGTACACAAGCTTGCTTCTAAAATTGGTATTGAATCCCACCAACTCATTTTTTTCTTTTGATGCACACCAGGTACGAAGACTTGCTGAATCTTACCCCAAAGACTTTGCAAGTGCTAACTTGATACACCTTGAACTACAACTTGATAACTATATTGATGACATGAGAAAAGATGAGAACTTCCGAGGCCTTGGAATCCTGTTGACCTCTCAGTTAAGCTTGTTCAAATAGGGAGGCACATAGTTCATAATTTTGTGTACTTTCTTTTAAAATCGGTATTGATTCTACCAGTGGCAACGACAAATGTTGAGAGATCATTTTCTAGCATGATTTTAGTCAAGAGCAAGTTGAAAAATAAGATGAATGGTTGCTTAGTCACATACATTGAGAGGGATGCTTTCTCCAAGGTGAATGAAGATGATATAATTTATACTTTCATGGCAAGGCAAAAGGGTAGGCTAAAAAGATAGTCTTTTTGAACTTCTCAAGGTATATGTAGGGTCTATGGTCTATGAAGTAAGTTACTATACTAAAGCGAGAAAACTTTGGATTTTCTTTCTTTTTTTGACATTTTTTTAGATTCTACTATTCATTTACATCAACATCAGTGAATAGTAGCAGTGAGCACTATCTCGCATGTTCTTGCAAAAAAAATGAACACTAAACGTCTGTGTACAGTACTCCCTGTATGAACAGTACCACTAGTGAACAGTACCCCCGTTTGAACAGTGCTCCCGAATAATCTGATTTTCACTTATTTTTCTAGCTTCCATCGGAGAAAAAATACGCACATTGTTAAAATAAAACTGAGATTTTTTTACACATCATTTATCTCCTCCTCCTCCACCATCGCGTCCTTATATAGAGGGTTAAGATTTAAGATTTTTCCACACATCATTTCTCTCCACCGACGTACCAACACAGAGCCGTCCCAATCGTCTCCTGATCCTTTTCGGTGATGGTGCTATGATACGTTTCCGTCGTATCTATAATTTTTGATTGTTCCATGCCAATATTCTACAACTTCCATATACTTTTGGCAACTTTTTATATTATTTTTGGGACTAACATATTGATCCAGTGCCCAGTGCCAGTTCCTGTTTGTTGCATGTTTTTTGTTTCGCATAAAATCCATATCAGACGGAGTCCAAACGGGATAAAAACTGACAGAGATTTTTTTTGGAATATATGTGATTTTTGGGAAGAAGAATCAATGCGATACGATGCCTGAGGGGGCCACGAGGCAGGGGGGCGCGCCCCAGGGGGTTAGACGTGCCCTGGGCCCTCGTGGCCACCCTGTAAGGCGGTTGGTGCCCTTCTTTCACCGCAAGAAAGCTAATATCCGGATAAAAATCGTGTCCAAAATTCAGCCCAATCGGAGTTACGGATCTCCGGGAATATAAGAAACGGTGAAAGGGCAAAATCTAAAACGCAGAAACAGAGAGAGACAAAGAGACAGATCCAATCTCGGAGGGGCTCTCGCCCCTCCCATGCCATGGAGGCCATGGACCAGAGGGGAAACCCTTCTCCCATCTAGGGAGAAGGTAAAGGAAGAGGAAGAAAAAGGGGGGTTCTCTCCCCCTCTCTCCCGGTGGCGCCGGAACGCCGCCGGGGCCATCATCATCACCGCAATCTACACCAACAACTTCACCGCCATCATCACCAACTCTTCCCCCTCTATGTAGCGGTGTAACCCCTCTTTTACCCGTTGTAATATCTACTTAAACATGGTGCTCAACGCTATATATTATTTCCCAATGATGTATGGCTATCCTATGATGTTTGAGTAGATATGTTTTGTCCTATGGGTTAATTGATGACCGTGATTGGTTTGAGTTGCATGTTTTATTATTGGTGCTGTCCTATGGTGCTCTCTGTTGGGGAATGTAGTAATTTCAAATTTTTCCTACGCACACACAAGATCATGGTGATGCATAGCAACGAGATGGGAGAGTATGTCTACGTACCCTCGTAGACTGAAAGCGGAAGCGTTTATCAACGCGGTTGATGTAGTCGTACACCTTCACGATCTGTCCCGATCAAGTACCGAACGTACGACACCTCTGCGTTCAGCACACGTTCAGCTCGATGACGTCCTCTCCTTCTTGATCCAGCAAGAGGGGCGAAGTAGTATATGAGTTCCGGCAGCACGACGGCATGGTGACGGTGTTGGTGAAGAACAATCTCCGCAGGGCTTCGCCTAAGCACTACGAAAACTATTACGGAGGATAAACTAGAGGGGACCGGGTTGCCGGCACACGGCTTGGTGTTTCTTGATGTGTCTTGGGTGCTAGCCCTACCCCTCTATTTATATGTTGAGCATTGGGGTCGAAACTTGGAGTAAAAGCCTCCACAAAGTCGGTTTCACCCGAAAGGCAAGAGTCCTTCTCAGACTCCAGGGCCAGACGCCAGGGTTCCCGGCGTCTGGACCCAGATGCCCGGGACCCTGGTGTCTGGCCCCTGGACTCCGCAAATCTTCCTTTTGCGCTTTCCAAAAACCTTGTGGGCTTTCCCCTTTGGCCCAAATAAAGTGTTCTCGTACCCAAACATTCCGGGAAACATCCGGAACCCCTTCCGGTGAATTCTAATACGTCTCCAACGTATCTATAATTTTTGATTGTTCCATGCTATTATATTATCAACCTTGGATGTTTTATATGCATTTATATGCTATTTTATATGATTTTTTTGGGACTAACCTATTAACCTAGAGCCCAGTGCCAGTTTCTGTTTTTTCGTTGTTTTTGAGTATCGCAGAAAAGGAAAACCAAACGGAGTCCAATTGACCTGAAACTTCACGGAGATCATTTTTGGACCAGAAGAAGCCCATGGAGTACCGGAGCTGGGCCAGAAGAGTCCCGAGGCCACCGCGAGGGTGGGGGGTGCGCCCTACCCCCCTGGGCGTGCCCCCTACCTCATGGCCCCCCCGTGGGCCCCTTGTGGCTCCCCTGACCGACTTCTTTCGCATATATATAGATTATATATATATATATATATTATATATATCAATATACCCTAAAAACATCCGAGAGCATAATAGATCGGGAGTTCCGCCACCATAAGCCTCTGTAGCCACCGAAAACCAATCTAGACCCATTCCGGCACCCTACCGGAGGGGGGAATCCCTCTCTGGTGGCCATCTTCATCATCTCGGCGCTCTCCATGACGAGGAGGGAGTAGTTCTCCCTCGGGGCTAAGGGTATGTACCAGTAGTTATGTGTTTGATCTCTCTCTCTCTCTCATGTTCTTGAGGTGGTACGATCTTGATGTATCGCGAGCTTTGCTATTATAGTTGGATCTTATGATGTTTCTCCCCCTCTACTCTCTTGTGATGAATTGAGTTTTCCCTTTGAAGTTATCTTATCGGATTGAGTCTCTAAGGATTTGAGAACACTTGATGTATGTCTTGCACGTGCTTATCTGTGGTGATAATGGGATATCATGTGATCCACTTGATGTATGTTTGGGTGATCAACTTGCGAGTTCCGTGACCTCGTGAACTTATGCATAGGGGTTGGCATACGTTTTCGTCTTGACTCTCCAGTAGAAACTTTGGGGCACTCTTTGAAGTTCTTTGTGTTGGTTGAATAGATGAATCTGATTGTGTGATGCATATCATATCATCATACCCACAGATACTTGAGGTGGCATTGGAGTATCTAGGTGACATTAGGGTTTTGGTTGATTTGTGTCTTAAGGTGTTATTCTAGTACAAACTCTATGATAGATCGAACAGAAAGAATAGCTTTTTGTTATTTTACTACGAACTCTTGAATAGATCGATCAGAAAGGATAACTTTGAGCTGGTTTCGTACCCTACCATAATCTCTTCGTTTGTTCTCCGCTATTAGTGACTTTGGAGTGACTCTTTGTTGCATGTTGAGGGATAGTTATATGATCCAATTATGTTATTATTGTTGAGGGAACTTGCACTAGTGAAAGTATGAACCCTAGGCCTTGTTTCAACGCATTGCAATACCGTTTGTGCTCACTTTTACCACTTGTTACCTTGCTGTTTTTATATTTTCAGATTACAAAAACCTTTATCTACTATCCATATTGCACTTGTATCACCATCTCTTCGTCGAACTAGTGCACCTATACAATTTACCATTGTATTGGGTGTGTTGGGGACACAAGAGACTCTTTGTTATTTGGTTGCAGGGTTGCTTGAGAGAGACCATCTTCATCCTACGCCTCCCACGGATTGATAAACCTTAGGTCATCCACTTGAGGGAAATTTGCTACTGTCCTACAAACCTCTACACTTGGAGGGCCAACAACGTCTACAAGAAGAAGGTTGTGTAGTAGACATCAAATTCCGGAACCCTTCCGGAGACCAAACACTATTATCCCATATATCAAACTTTATCTTCGGACCATTTCAGAGTTCCTTGTCATGTCCGTGATCTTATCCGGAACTCTGAACAACATTCGGTTACCAACATACATAACTCATAAATACTATCGTCAACGAACGTTAAGCGTGCGAACCCTATGGGTTTGAGAACTATGTAGACATGACCAAGACACTTCTCTGGTCAATAACCAATAGCGGAACCTGGATGGACATATTGGTTCCTACATATTCTACGAAGATCTTTATCGGTCGAACCGCATAACAACATACGTTGTTCCCTTTGTCATCGGTATGTTACTTGCCCGAGATTCGATCGTCAGTATCTCAATACCTAGTTCAATCTCGTCACCGGCAAGTCTCTTTACTCGTTCCGTAATGAATCATCCCGTAACTAACTCATTAGTCACATTGCTTGCAAGGCTTGTAGTGATGTGCATTACCGAGAGGGCCCAGATATACCTCTCTGATAATCAGAGTGACAAATCCTAATCTCGATCTATGCCAACTCAACAAGTACCATCAGAGACACATGTAGAGCACCTTTATAATCACCCAGTTACATTGTGACGTTTGGTAGAACACAAAGTGTTCCTCCGGTAATCGGGAGTTGCATAATCTCATAGTCATAGGAACATGTATAAGTCATGAACAAAGCAATAACAGTAAACTAAAATGATCAAGTGCTAAGCTAATGGAATGGGTCAAGTCAATCACATCATTATCCTAATGATGTGATCCCATTTATCAAATGACAACTCATGTCTATGGTTAGGAAACATAACCATCTTTGATTAACGAGCTAGTCAAGTAGAGGCACACTGGTGACACTCTGTTTGTCTATGTATTCACACATGTACTAAGTTTCTGGTTAATACAATTCTAGCATGAATAATAAACATTTATCATGATATAAGGAAATAAATAATAAGTTTATTATTGCCTCTAGGGCATATTTCCTTCAGTCTCCCACTTGCACTAGAGTTAATAATCTAGTTCACATCTTTATGTGATTAGTTCTCATCTCCATGTGACTAATACCCAAAGGGTTTACTAGAGTCAATAATCTAGTTCACATCGCTATGTGATTAACACCCAAAGAGTGATCATGTTTTGCTTGTGAGATAAGTTTAGCCTACGGGTCTGCAACATTCAGATCCGTATGTATTTCGCAAATTTCTATGTCTACAATGCTCTGCACAGAGCTACTCTAGCTAATTGCTCCCACTTTCAATATGTATCCAGATCGAGACTTAGAGTCATCTATATCGATGTAAAAAGCTTGCATCGACGTAACTCTTTACGACGAACTCTTTTATCACCTCCATAACCGAGAAATATTTCCTTAGTCTTCTAAGGATAATTTTGACCGCTGTCCAGTGATCTACTCCTAGATCACTATTGTACTCCCTTGCCAGAATGATGCTAAGGTATACAATAGGACTGGTAAACAGCATGGCATACTTTATAGAACCTATGATTGAGGCATAGGGAATGACTTTTATTCTCTTTCTATTTTCTACTGTGGTCGGGTTTTGAGCCTTAACTCAACTTCACACCTTGCAACACAGGCAAGAACTCCTTCTTTGACTGTTCCATTTTGAACTACTTCAAAAATCTTGTCAAGGTATGTATTCATTGAAAATATATCAAGCGTCTTGATCTATCTCTATATGTAGCGACCCGACCTCAAACGGTCAAGTCTCTGTGCTTTAGTGTCATCCCTGGATCGGTAATGCTGACACACACAGTACTCGAAGGATTTATAACAGAGTAGCAATCACACACTTATTACATCGAATGTCTCAAAAGAGAACTTATTACAATAAATGTGACTTAAGGCCATCTAATACGATAACAACAGAAGGCTTGGAAGATAAAGTGAGTCCATCAACTCCAACTGCATAGCTGAGCTGTACGGCAACGACCTAACGAATGTTACTCCTCGTCTGAAAAGTCTGCAACATAATACGTTGCAGCCCGAAATGGGTCAGCACATAGAATATGATGGCAATATAACACGGTAGAGCAAGAACAGGATAATGCTATCACTAGATGCATATTTGGCTGGTGGAAAGCTCTATGGTTAAAGTTTTGCGAGAAGCCAATTTTTCCCTACAACAAAGGAATAGATTTTATTTAACTATCATCGTAGTTGAAACATCATTGAGAAGGTTCCTCCAACTCAATCCCAATTAAAAGTAATTATCAACCAAACAATATTAATTTAGAGTGATGAGATACATATGATAATCCAAGTACTAGATACTCAAGATGTCCATAACCGGGGACACGACTAACCATGATTAGTTTGTACACTCTGTAGTGGTTTGTGCACTTTCCCCCATAAGACTCGATCTCCTCCGTTCGATTTCTCGCACTACATGGTGTTGGAGAAACGGATGACCGAGACACAGTCTTTCAGAAGCATTAACTCTCTACTTCGGATAGACTATACCACATACAACCCACTACATCTGCTAGTCTACCTCTTCAAGAGCTTCATGCAACTTACTCAACCATGTTAGAGCCCATAATATCTTGTGGCTGCACACCGAAGTTTCTAGCATGAAATATCTCAGTTCCCTTTGAGACTGGGTGGCGGACCTTAGGATTATCACACGGGTACTCCGGGATATCCTAGGACAACACTGGATTCTCCAGGTGCCCGACAAGCAATCCACCCAGATGTGTATTAAAGTTGCCACCTTAAGTTGAACCATTAATTAACAATCTCACATCTGTCATGGTTTCACTCACCCAAACCACGTCGACGAGCATAGCATGGCAATATAAGCAATACGTGTAACTCCCAAGGGTTTGATAATAAACAGGTGAATAGGTACTACCTCATGTACTTCCCAATCCCACATGTTATCAAGTCCTAACCATGCAATGTTTGAGGGTTGAAACTAATGCATAAAAACTGGGTGATAAAGGGATATGATCAAAGTGTTACTTGCCTTGCTGATGATCCGCAAAACCTACAGACTCGATGTAGCACGCTTCGCACTCTGGGTACTCTATTACAATCAAACAAGCATACAATAAGCAATCAAACAAGGGCACGGGTAAAACTCAAATAAGAGATCTAACCAGAAAGTTCAACTTAAGAACTCCGGTTTGCAAAAAGAATCAAATTAAACGGAGCAACGAAACTCAAACTGCGAAAGAAACAAGATCCGATTACTAATCTGGACTAAAGTCAAATTTTACTGTATCAAAATCTTGTTCAAGTTGGTTAAACAGAAAGAGGGTTTCGAGACGAAACTCTAGGCACTTGAATCGCCTGATTCCGATAAATGAGCGAAAAGTTATACGAAAAGAAAATCGGATCAGAAATCACGATCGAAAATAATCGCGGAAAATCCGAGAAAAAGAAAAACTGACGAACAGGCTAACGAATGAACGTTCGCTGTCTGCGGCTAAACCTGAAAACCGTTCGTTAAAACGAACGTAAAAACGGGCGTTAGTTAAATAACTAAACCGAAAAAAACAAACCGAACCAGATCTAAAAAAACGGATCTAGGGTTTTGAAAAAAAACCAAACGATTTTCTCATGAAAACCGAGGCGACTACCTCGAGTCCGGCGGGGCGGCTCCGGTGCGGCGGCGACAGCTGCAGGCGGCAGCGACGCGGAACGGCGGCGTCGACGCGGAACGGTGGCGGCGACGCGGATCGGCGGGCTAGGGTTAGGGTTTGGGGCGGTGGCGCGGACGGGCTGCGGTGGGCTTCGGCGGCGCGGCTTAAAAAGCCCCCCCGGGCGGAGTCCCGCTCGGGTACGGCCCGGAGTCGGTTCACTTTTTTTTAAATAATTCCGACGTGCAGAAAAAGAAAGAAAAGAAATACTAAACAGACTCCAAAAATCCCGAAATAAATTTTCCCCGTCCTTTAAAAATAAGCCGGACAAGGTGAACATTATTTGGGCCTAAAATGCAATTTTGAAAAACACATATTTTTCCTAATTCAAATAAAATGGCGATAAAACTTCGAAAAAATGTCATTTGATTTTAATATTAAATCTTTGTTCTTTCTCTATTTTGAGGAAGTCATTTTATCCTCCCTCTTTTATTTTTATAAAAGAAATGATCGAAGAGAAAATAATTAAAATCAAACGATCCTCTTTCCAAAATTCGAGAAAACTCGAATATGAAAATAATGAAATCCCCCAACTGTCTCCGTAGGTCCTTGAGTTGCGTAGAATTTCTAGGATCAAGCCAAAATGCAATAAAATATGATATGCAATGATGATCTAATGTATAACATTCCAAACTGAAAATTTGGGATGTTACAAACCTACCCCCCTTAAGATGAATCTCGCCCTCGAGATTCGGGTTGGCTAGAAAATAGGTGTGGATGGTCCTTGCATAGGTCGTCCTCTTGTTCCCAGGTGGCTTCGTCATCGGTATGGTGGCTCCACTGAACTTTGCAAAACTTAATAACCTTGCTACGGGTAACCCGACTGGCAAACTCGAGAATCCTGACTGGCTTCTCCTCATAGGTCAAATCATTGTTCAACTGAATCGCTTCCAGCGGTACTGTATCTCTCAAAGGAATGTCGGCCATCTCTGTGTGGCACTCCTTCAACTAAGAAACGTGGAACACATCGTGAACTCCTGACAATCCTTCAGGTAATTCCAACTTATAAGCAACTTCTCCCATATGTTCCAAAACTCTGTATGGTCCCACAAAGCGTGGTGCTAACTTTCCCTTAACTCCAAAGCGCTTAACTCCTTGGAGTGGTGATACCTGAAGATACACTCTGTCTCCGATTTCATAGACTACCTCCTTGCATTTTGAATCTTCATAACTCTTCTGTCGGGAGTGAGCTACCTTTAGTCTATCTCTAATCAATTTAACCTTCTCTTCTGATTCCTTAATCATCTGGTCCAAACAACTGACGGTCTCCAACTTCATCCCACAACAACGGTGTCCTGCACCTTCTTCTGTACAAGGCTTCGAAAGGTGCCATCTTCAAACTGGCCTGGTAACTGTTGTTGTATGAGAACTCTGCGTAGGGCAAGTTGTCATCCCAACTAGATCCATAATCTAGTGCACAAGCTCTCAACATATCCTCCAGAATCTGGTTGACTCTCTCGGTCTGTCCATCTATTTGTGGGTGAAAAGCTGTACTGAACTCCAGTCTGGTTCCCAAAGTTTCATGCAACTGATTCCAAAACTTTGAGGTAGACTGGGTTCCTCTATCTGATACAATTGTTCTCGGAACTCCATGCAAACATACGATCCTGGTCATGTATATCTTTGCCAACTTGGCACTTGTATAGGTGGTTTTCACTGGGATAAAGTGAGCTACTTTTGTCAAGCGATCAACTACTACCCATATAGAATCATATCCTGATTTGGTCCTGGGCAATCCAGTGATGAAATCCATGCCAAGCTTATCCCACTTCCATTCGGGTATCGGCATAGGTTGTAACAATCCGGCTGGCTTTTGATGTTCTGCCTTCATTCTCTAACATACATCACATACGGCTACATACTCGGCAATATCCTTCTTCATACTAGTCCACCAGAAACGCTCCTTTAAATCCACATACATCTTGGTGTTTCCGGGGTGAATCGAGTATGGTGAGTCATGAGCCTCCTGATGTATTAACTTCCTGATCTCTGTGTTATTGGGAACATAAACACGGTCCTCAAACCACAAGGTGTCGTGTTCATCCTCACGAAAACCTTTGGCCTTTCCTTTGCTCATTCTCTCTTTTATCTCGGCAATCTCTTTGTCATCCTTCTGAGCTTCTCGAATCTTTCCTAACAATGTAGACTGAACTTCCATTGTTGCAACAAAACCTCTAGGGACAATCTCCAATCGAAGCTCCCTGAGATCCTCTGCCAACTCCTTTGGCAATCCTGTGCTTATGAGTGTGTTGGCATAATTCTTCCGGCTCAAAGCATCTGCTACGACGTTGGCCTTGCCTGGATGATAGTGAAGCTTCATGTCATAATCCTTTATAAGATCCAACCATCTCCTCTTCCTAAGGTTCAGCTCCTTCTATGTGAAAATGTACTTCAAACTCTTATGGTCAGTGTATACATTGCAATGGTTTCCAATAAGATAATGTCTCCAAGCCTTCAACGCATGCACTACGGCAGCCAACTCCAAGTCATGCGTGGCATAATTTAGCTCATGCGGTTTCAGTTGTCGCGAGGCATACGAAATAACTCTTCCGTCCTGCATCAGTAAGCGAGAAGCGTCGCAATACACTTGGAAATCCTTGCGTATATCCGGCAGAATCAATACTGGGGCTGTAGTCAGACATTTCTTTAATTCCTGAAAACTCGCTTCACATTCTTCTGTCCATTTAAATTTGATATTCTTCTTCAATAGCTCTGTCATTGGCTTCACAATCTTGGAAAAATTCTCAATGAATCTTCGGTAGTATCCTGTGAGTCCAAGAAAACTGCGGATCTCGCTAACTGAAGTGGGTGCCAATCATTCAGTGACTGAATGTACCTTGGTGGGCTCTACTACTATACATTCTCCTGATATAACATGTCCAAGGAATCCAACTTCTTTCAACCAAAACTCACATTTGCTGAACTTGGCATACAACTGATGTTCCCTGAGTTTCTCGAGAACTAAACGCAAATGCTCTTTGTGCTCCTCTTCATTCTTCGAGTATACCATTATATCATCAATGAACACCACAACAAACTTATCCATTATATTCCATGAACACCTTGTTCATCATGCTCATTAAATAGGCAGGGGCGTTAGTCAGTCCAAATGACATGACCGTATACTCATATAACCCGTACCTGGTGGTAAATGCGGTTTTAGGTATATCCTTTTCCCGGATCTTCAGCTGGCGATATCCTGATCGCAGATCAATCTTCGAAAACACCTTAGCTCCTTGCAACTGGTCAAACAAATCATTGATCATCGGCAGTGGGTATTTGTTCTTGATCGTCACCTCATTCAATGCACGATAATCAACAACCATCCTTAGAGACTTATCCTACTTCTCAACCAAAAGCAGTGGGGCTCCCCATGGTGATGAACTCCGTCGGATGTAACCTTTCTCCAATAACTCCTTGATCTGCTTCTTAATCTCCTCCAGATCATTTGCGGGCATCCGGTAGGGTCTTTTTGATATTGGCCCGGTACCTGGCAATAGCTCTATCAAAAACTCGATGTCTCGATCCAGTGGCATGCCTGGTAACTTCTCTGGGAAAACATCTGGGTAATCCTTCACTACAGGCACTTCCTCCTGAACAACTCCCGTGAGGGTATTTACTTGGCTCCTCCTAGGCGCATGTCTAGATACATACTTGATCCTTTTTTCCTCCGGGGTGGTGAGACAAATTGATTTACTAGCACATCCAATGCTTCCTCCATACTTTGACATCCAGTACATGCCTAATATCACATCCAATCCTTGTGACTCCAAAATTATTAGGTCTGACGGAAAACATGGCTACCAATGGTTAGGGGTATCTGGTCGCACCATCGGCTGGCCATATACTCTGCTCCAGGTGAACTTACTAACAGAGGGGTCCTAATGGTTTGGGTTGGTAGTTTAAACTTATCCATGAATCCCCTTGATATGCATGAAAGTGATGCACCAGTATCAAAAAGAACAAGGGCGGTAAAAGACTTAAGCAAAAACTCACTGATAACTGCGTCTGGTTGCCCTTCAACCTCCTCCACGTTAACGTGGTTCACTTGTCCTTTGTTGAATGGATTAGGCTTCTTCCCAGTGCTCCCATTACCGTTTCCATTCTTCGCTTCAGGGCACTCCGTGGCATAGTGTCTAGTCTTCCCGCACTTGAAGCAAGTAATGTGACTTAGGTCGCTCTTGGCGGGTGTGGCTGGATTCGAGCAGGTCTGATTGTTGCTTGTTCCGTTCCCAGTCCCATTCTTGGAACCATTGTGGTTATGCGAACTTCCTCCATTATGGTTATGACCTCCATGGTTATGAACAAGTCCTCCCGAGTTTGGGGTTAGACGAGGCTTCTGCTAAGCTCCTGTGTTGTACCTTCCTCGTCCATACTTCCTTTTGCGGCTCTCAATTTGTTGCTGCTTCCCTTCAATCATAAGAGCCTTGTCTACCAACTCCCGGTAGTTGTTAAATGTTGCCACCATCAACTGCATGCTCATCTCATCGTTCAACCCTTCCATAAACTTCTCCTGCTTCGCGGCATCTATGGTCACATCGTCAGGGGCATAACGAGACAACTTACTAAATTCATCCACGTACTGTCCCACAGTATGGTTCCCTTGGCGCAAGTTGCGAAACTCATGCTTCTTCATGCTCATAGCTCCCATTGAGACATGGGCGGTGCGGAATGCTTGCTGAAACTGATCCCATGTAACAGTGGCTATAGGATAGGTGACTGTGTAATTCTCCCACCATGAGGCTGCTGGTCCATCCAACTGATGTGCGGTAAAATGCACCTTCTCAGCATCTGTACAACCTGCAGTGGTTAACTCCCTTCCAATCCCGCAGAGCCAATCATCTGCCACTATCGGCTCGGTGCTGCTGGAAAACACTGGCGGCTGCAACCTCAGAAAGCGGGCTAAGTTGTCAACTGGTGGTGGTGGTGGTGGGTTGTTGTTGTCGCCTTGATTCTGAACTAACAACTGCATCAGTGTATTCTGCTGTTGGATTGTAGCGACCAGACCTCAAACAGTCTGATCTCTGTGCTCCGGTGTCATCCCTGGATCAGTAATGCTGACACCACGCAGTACTCGGAGGATTTATAGCAGAGTAGCAATCACACACTTATTACATCGAGTGTCTCAAAAGAGAACTTATTACAATAAGTATGGCTTAAGGCCATCTAATAACGATTACAGCGGAAGGCTTGGAAGATAAGTGAGTCCATCAACTCCAACGGCATCACTGAGTATAGAACCACGACCTAAAACTCCTTAATCATCGTCTGAAAAGTCTGCAACATTAACGTTGCAGCCCGAAAACGGGTCAGCACATGGAATATGCTGGCAAGGTAGCACATGGAGAGTAATGGAATGACACAGCTATACTATATGCATATTTGGCTGGTGGAAAGCTCTATGGTTACAGTTTTTGTGTAAAGCCAATTTTTCCCTACTTCAAAGGAATAAATTTTATTTAACTATCATGGTGGTTGTTAAACATTGAGAATGGTTGACAGCATTCTCAATCCCAATTAAGCATCATCATTGAACAAAACCCAACAAAATTAATTTAGAGTAACATGTTGAGATTCACATGATAATCCAAGTACTAGATACTCAAGATGTCCATAACCGGGGACACGGCTAATCATGATTAGTTTATTACACTCTGCAGAGTTTTGCGCACTTTTCCCCACAAGACTCGATCGCCTCCGTTTGTTTTCTCACACTACATGGTGTTTGAGAAGACGGATGACCGAGACATAGTCTTTCAGAAGCGCTAGCACCTTACGACCGGGTAGACCGTACCACCTACATCCCCTACATCTGCTAGTCTACCACTGTAAGAGTTCGCACAACTTAGTCAACTATGCTAGAGCCCATAATAGCTTGTGGCTGCACACGGAAGTTTCTAGTATGAATAGTCTCATGATCCCTTTGAGC
This sequence comes from Triticum monococcum, assembly GCA_034509565.1. Classification (NCBI taxonomy): domain Eukaryota; kingdom Viridiplantae; phylum Streptophyta; class Magnoliopsida; order Poales; family Poaceae; genus Triticum; species Triticum monococcum. The sequence continues at coordinate 722,773,573 of CM067842.1, forward strand.
CTGGGTGGCGGTCCAAAAGAAAACAGGCAAGTCCTGGAATACCCAGGTGCCTCAATCCACCCAGATGTGTGTTTAAGTTGCCACCTTAGATAAACCTTTAATTAATAAAACTCATATCTGTCATGGATATCACTCACCCAATCCACGTCTACTAGCATAGCATGGCATAATAAACAAACGTAGAAGTAACTCCCAAAGGTTTGATAATAAACTGGTAATAGGTACTACCTCATCTACTTCCCATCCCACAATTTAATTAGATCCTAATCATGCAATGTGTGAGGATTGATCTAATGCAATAAAACTGGGTAGTAGAAAAGGTATGGTCAAAGTGTTACTTGCCTTGCTGATGATCCGGGAAACCTAACGATTCGAAGTAACAGGCGGCGCACTCCGGGTACTCTATCGCAAATAAACAAACAAGCATACAATAAATACTCATCTAATGCACAGGTAAAACTCAAATAAGAGATCTAACCAGAAGGTTCAACTTAAGAACTCCGGTTGGCAAAAAGAATCAAATCGAACGAAGCAACAAAAGTCAAATGGCGAAAGAAAACAACTTCGTTCTAGCAATCTGGATCTAGGGCAAATTTTACAGTAGCAAAATCTTGTTTAAGTTGGTTAAACGGATAGAGGGTTTCAAGACGAAACTCTAGGCGCTTGAATCGCCTGATTCCGATAAACAAGCGAAAAGTTATACTAAAACGAAAATCGGATCAGGAATCACGATCAGAAAAATCGCGGATTTAATCCGAGAAAAAGAAAAAAAACGATGAACACTCGCTAGAATGAACGAACGGATGAACGCTCGCTATTTAAATAAACCGAAAAACCGATCTATTTAAAAAAACCGAATCTAAAAAAAATCGTCGGAAAAACCGACGAAAAACCGATCTATAAAAAAATCGATGGCACGGAAGTCGAGGCAGCGGCGAACCTCGGCGGCGGCGGCGGCGTTCGGCGGTGGCGCGAGGCGGCGGTGGCGCGGGGCGGCGGCGATGGGGTGGCGGCGGCGGCGCGGGGCGGCGGCGACGGCGCGGGGACCGAGGGCGGGCGGGGCTGGCGGCTAGGGTTTCCTCCCGGGGGGGGGAGGGGGGAGGGGGGGGGGGCTGGGCCGGCTTTTAAAGCCTGCCGGGCCAGAGTCCTATACGGACGCGGCCCGGTTAGGTCGGTTCCCTTTTTTTTAAAATATTCCGCTCGGAAGAAAAATAAAAAGAAATACTAAACAGCCTCCAAAAATCCCGAAATAAATTTTCCCGGGCTTCTAAAATCAAGCCCGACAAAGTGAACATTTATTTGGGCCCTGAATGCAATTTTGAAAAACACACATTTTCCCTAAATTCAAATAAAACACCGAAAAACTCTGAAATAAAATTTTATTTGATTTTATTATTAAATCCTCAATATTTCTCTATTTTGGGAAAGTCATTTTATTCCCTCTCTCATATTTTTGTAATAGAAATAATTGATGATAAAATAAATAAAATCAAATGATCCTATTCTCAAAATTTGGTAAAACTCAAATATGAAAATAACGAAATCCCCAACTCTCTCCGTGGGTCCTTGAGTTGCGTATGATTTTCTAGAATCAACCAAAATGCAAAATAAAATATGATATGCAATGATGATCTAATGTATAACATTCCAAATTGAAAATTTTAGATGTTACAAACCTACCCCCCTTAAGATGAATCTCGCCCTCGAGATTCGGGTTGGCTAGAAAATAGGTGAGGGTGGTCTTTGAGCAAATCTTCCTCTCGCTCCCAGGTGGCTTCATCCTCCGTGTGGTGGCTCCACTGAACTTTGCAAAACTTGATAACTTTGCTGCGGGTAACTCGGCTGGCAAACTCGAGGATCTTAACTGGTTTCTCCTCGTAGGTCAAATCGTTATCCAACTGAATAGTTTCCAAAGGCACTGTGTCTCTCAATGGTATGTCAGCCATCTCCGCGTGACACTTCTTCAACTGAGAAACGTGGAACACATCATGTACTCCTGACAATCCTTCGGGCAATTCCAACTTGTAGGCCACTTCTCCCATACGCTCCAAAACTCGATATGGTCCTACAAATCGTGGTGCTAACTTCCCTTTTACTCCAAAATGCTTTGTTCCCCGAAGTGGAGATACTCGAAGATAAGCTCTATCTCCGACTTCGTAAACTGTCTCCTTGCATTTAGAATCCGCATAACTCTTCTATCTGGACTGGGCTACCTTGAGCCTATCGCGAATCAATTTCACCTTTTGTTCAGACTCTTTAATCAAGTCAGGTCCAAACAACTGGCGGTCTCCAAATTTGTCCCATGACAACGGTGTCCTGCACCTCCTTCCATACAAAGCTTCGAAAGGGGCCATCCTCAAACTGGTTTGGTAACTGTTGTTGTAAGAGAACTCTGCATATGGCAAATTATCGTCCCAACTAGATTCATAATCTAGCGCACAAGCTCTCAGCATATCCTCCAAAATCTGATTTACTCTCTCGGTCTGTCCATCTGTCTGTGGATGAAAAGTTGTACTGAATTCTAGCCTAGTACCCAAAGTTTCGTGCAACTGCTTCCAGAACTTTGAGGTAAACTGGGTTCCTCTATCGGATACGATACTCCTTGGAACTCCATGCAGACATACGATCCTGGTCATGTATATCTTTGCCAACTTAGCACTGGTGTAAGTGGTCTTTACTGGGATGAAATGGGCTACTTTTGTCAATCGATCAACTACAACCCAAATTGAGTCATAGCCTGAACGAGTCCTGGGCAATCCCGTGATAAAATCCATGCCTAGCTTATCCCACTTCCATTCGGGTATCGGCAATGGTATTAACAATCCTGCTGGCTTCTGATGCTCTGCCTTTACTCTCTGGCATACATCACAAACTGCTACATACTCCGCTATATCCTTCTTCATTCCGGTCCACCAGAAAATATCTTTCAAGTCCAAATACATCTTGGTATTTCCTGGATGAATTGAATATGGTGAATCGTGTGCCTCTTGCAAAATCAACTTCCTGATCTCCGGGTTATTGGGCACATAAACACGGTCTTCAAACCATAGGGTATCGTGCTCATCCTCACGAAATCCTTTAGCTTTTGCTTTGCTCAGCTTCTCTTTTATAGCAGCCATCTCTTTGTCAGTCCTTTGAGCTTCTCTGATTCTATCCATCAAAGTTGACTGAATCTCCAATGTGGCTACATAGCCTTCCGGAACTATTTCCAAACATAGTTCACGAAGATTTTCTGCTAACTCCTTGGGTATTTCTCCCGTTATTAACGTATTGACATGGCTCTTACGGCTTAATGCGTCAGCTACTACATTAGCCTTTCCGGGGTGATAATGCAATTTCATATCATAATCCTTGATAAGCTCCAACCATCTCCTTTGTCTGAGATTCAACTCCTTTAGTGTGAAAATGTACTTCGAACTCTTATGATGTGTGTACACCTCACAATGATTTCCAATGAGGAAATGCCTCCATGTTTTCAAAGCATGCACTACGGCTGCTAACTCCAAATCATGTGTTGCATAACTGAACTCATGAGGCTTCAGTTGTCTTGAGGCATATGAAACAACTCTCCCTTCCCGCATAAGCACTGCTCCAAGTCCTCGACGTGAAGCGTCGCAGTACACCTCATAATCCTTGGTCTGGTCTGGCAAAATCAACACTGGTGAGGTAACCAAATGTTTCTTCAACTCCTGAAAACTAGCCTCACATTCCTCCGTCCATATGAACTTGGTATCTTTTTTCAACAACTCTGTCATAGGCTTTGCAATCTTTGAGAAATTCTCAATAAATCTCCGGTAGTATCCTGCGAGTCCAAGAAAACTCCGGATCTCTCCAACTATTGTTGGGGCTTCCCACTTGGTCACGTTTTCAACTTTAGCGGGATCTACTGCTATACCTTCTCCGGATATAACGTGTCCGAGGAATCCTACTTCTTTCAACCAAAACTCACATTTGCTGAACTTGACATATAATTGGTGTTCTTTGAGCTTTCCAAGTACCAAACGCAAATGCTCCTTATGCTCCTCTTCATTCTTCGAATAAACCAGGATATCATCAATGAACACTACGACGAACTTATCCAAAAACTTCATAAACACTTTGTTCATCATGTTCATAAAATAGGCATGCGCGTTAGTCAGACCAAATGACATAACGGTATACTCATACAACCCATACCTGGTGGTAAAAGCTGTCTTCGGAATATCCTGTTCTCGAATCTTCAACTGGTGGTATCCTGTGTTGGAAATATGCCCTAGAGGCAATAATAAATAAGTTATTATTATATTTCCTTGTTCATGATAATCGTTTATTGTCCATGCTATAATTGTATTGATAGGAAACTCAGATACATGTGTGGATACATAGACAACACCATGTCCCTAGTAAGCCTCTAGTTGACTAGATCGTTGATCAATAGATGGTTACGGTTTCCTGACCATGGACATCGGATGTCATTGATGACGGGATCACATCATTAGGAGAATGATGTGATGGACAAGACCCAATCCTAAGCATAGCACTAGATCGTGTAGTTCGTATGCTAAAGCTTTTCTAATGTCAAGTATCATTTCCTTAGACCATGAGATTGTGCAACTCCCGCATACCGTAGGGGTGCTTTGGGTGTGCCAAACGTCACAACGTAACTGGGTGATTATAAAGGTACACTACGGGTATCTCCGAAAGTGTCTGTTGGGTTGGCACAAATCGAGACTGGGATTTGTCACTCCGTGTAAACGGAGAGGTATCTCTGGGCCCACTCGGTAGGACATCATCATAATGTGCACAATGTGATCAAGGAGTTGATCACGGGATGATGTGTTACGGAACGAGTAAAGAGACTTGCCGGTAACGAGATTGAACAAGGTATCGGGATACCGACGATCGAATCTCGGGCAAGTATCGTACCGATAGACAAAGGGAATTGTATACGGGATTGATTAAGTCCTTGACATCGTGGTTCATCCGATGAGATCATCATGGAACATGTGGGAGCCAACATGGGTATCCAGATCCCGCTGTTGGTTATTGACCGGAGAACGTCTCGGTCATGTCTGCATGTCTCCCGAACCCGTAGGGTCTACACACTTAAGGTTCGATGACGCTAGGGTTATAAAGGAAGTTAGTATGTGGTTACCGAATGTTGTTCGGAGTCCCAGATGAGATCCCGGACGTCACGAGGAGTTCCGGAATGGTCCGGAGGTAAAGATTTATATATGGGAAGTCCTGTTTTGGTCACCGGAAAAGTTTCGGGGTTTATCGGTAACGTACCGGGACCACCGGGAGGGTCCCGGGGGTCCACCAAGTGGGGCCACCAACCCCAGAAGGTTGCATGGGCCAAGAGTGGTAAGGGACCAGCCCCTTAGTGGGCTGGTGCGCCTCCCACCAAGGCCCAAGGCGCAGGGGAAGTGGGAGGAGGCAAACCCTAGGTCCAGATGGGCCTTAAGGCCCACCCTAAGGGCGCCTCCCCCTTCTTCCCTCCCTTGGCCGCCACCCCTTGGCCATCTAGGGCTGCCGCCCCCCCTTTGGGGTGGGAAACCCTAGAGGGGGCGCAGCCCCTCCCCTTCCCCTATATATATGAGGCCTAGGGGGCTGCCCAACACACACGTGATTCAATCTCGTTGGTGCAGCCCTGCGTCTCTTCTTCCTCCTCTTCTGTGGTGCTTGGCGAAGCCCTGCAGGATAGCCACGCTCCTCCATCATCACCACGCCGTTGTGCTGCTGTTGGATGAAGTCTTCCTCAACCTCTCCCTCTCTCCTTGCTGGATCAAGGCGTGGGAGACGTCACCGGGCTGTACGTGTGTTGAACGCGGAGGTGCCGTCCGTTCGGCACTTGGTCATCGGTGATTTGGATCACGACGAGTACGACTCCATCAACCCCGTTCACTTGAACGCTTCCGCTTAGCGATCTACAAGGGTATGTAGATGGAACTCTCCTTCCCCTTGTTGCTAGTCTCTCCATAGATAGATCTTGGTGACACGTAGGAAATTTTTTGAATTTCTGCTACGTTCCCCAACAGTGGCATCATGAGCTAGGTCTATTGCGTAGATTCTATGCACGAGTAGAACACAAAGTAGTTGTGGGCGTTGATTTTGTTCAATATGCTTTCCATTACTAGTCTTATCTTGATTCGGCGGCATCGTGGGATGAAGCGGCCCGGACCAACCTTACACGTACTCTTACGTGAGACCGGTTCCACCGACAAACATGCACTAGTTGCATAAGGTGGCTGGCGGGTGTCTGTCTCTCCCACTTTAGTCGGATCGGATTCGATGAAAAGGGTCCTTATGAAGGGTAAATAGCAATTGACATATCACGTTGTGGTCTTTGCGTAGGTAAGAAACGTTCTTGCTAGAAACCCATAGCAGCCACGTAAAACATGCAAACAACAATTAGAGGACGTCTAACTTGTTTTTGCAGGGTATGCTATGTGATGTGATATGGCCAAAGGATGTGATGAATGATATATGTGATGTATGAGATTGATCATGTTCTTGTAATAGGAATCACGACTTGCATGTCGATGAGTATGACAACCGGCAGGAGCCATAGGAGTTGTCTTTATTTATTTATGACCTGCGTGTCAACTTAAACGTCATGTAATTACTTTACTTTATTGCTAACCGTTAGCTGTAGTAGTAGAAGTAATAGATGGCGTGACAACTTCAAGAAGACACGATGATGGAGATCATGATGATGGAGATCATGGTGTCATGCCAGTGACGATGATGATCATGGAGCCCCGAAGATGGAGATCAAAAGGAGCAAAGTGATATTGGCCATATCATGTCACTATTTGATTGCATGTGATGTTTATCATGTTTATACATCTTATTTGCTTAGAACGACGGTAGTAAATAAGATGATCCCTCACAACAATTTCAAGAAGTGTTCTCCCCTAACTGTGCACCGTTGCTAAAGTTCGTCGTTTCGAAGCACCACGTGATGATCGGGTGTGATAGATCCTTACGTTCACATACAACGGGTGTAAGACAGTTTTACACATGCAAAACACTTAGGGTTAACTTGACGAGCCTAGCATGTGTATAGACATGGCCTCAGAACACAGAAGACCGAAAGGTCGAGCATGAGTCGTATGGTAGATACGATCAACATGAAGATGTTCACCGATGATGACTAGTCCGTCTCACGTGATGATCGGACACGGCCTAGTTGACTCAGATCATGTAATCACTTAGATGACTAGAGGGATGTCTATCTAAGTGGGAGTTCATAAGATGAACTTAATTATCCTGAACATAGTCAAAAGGATTTTGCAAATTATGTCGTAGCTCACGCTATAGTTCTACTATTTAGATATGTTCCTAGAGAAAAATTAGTTGAAAGTTGATAGTAGCAATTATGCGGACTAGGTCCGTAAACTGAGGATTGTCCTCATTGCTTCATAGAAGGCTTATGTCCTTAATGCACCGCTCAGTGTGCTGAACCTCGAACGTCGTCTGTAGATGTTGCGAACATCTGACATACACGTTTTGATAACTACATGATAGTTCAGTTAAACGGTTTAGAGTTGAGGCACCAAAGACAGTTTTGAAACGTCGCGAAACATATGAGATGTTTTGAGGGCTGAAATTGGGATTTCAGGCTCGTGCCCACGTCAAGAGGTATAAGACCTCCGACAATTTTCTTAGCCTACAAACTAAGGGAGAAAAGCTCAATTGTTGAGCTTGTGCTCAGATTGTCTGAGTACAACAATCATTTGAATCAAGTGGGAGTTGATCTTCCAGATGAGATAGTGATGTTTCTCCGAAGTCATTACCACCAAGCTGCTAGAGTTTCGTGATGAACTATGATATATCAGGGACATATATGATGATCCTTGAGATATTCGCGATGTTTGACACCGCAAAAGTAGATATCAAGAAGGAGCATAAATTATTGATGGTTAGTGAAACCACTAGTTTCAAAAGGGGCAAGGGCAAGAAGGGATACTTCATGAAACGGCAAATCAGCTGCTACTCTGGTGAAGAAACCCAAGGTTGAACCCAAACCCGAGACTAAGTGCTTCTGTAATAAGGGGAACAACCACTGGAGCGGAATTACCCTAGATACTTGGTAGATTAGAAGGCTGGCAAGGTCGATAGAAGTATATTAGATATACATTGTGTTGATGTGTACTTTACTAGTACTCCTAGTAGCACCAGGGTATTAGATACCGGTTCGGTTGCTAAGTGTTAGTAACTCGAAATAAAAGCTACGGAATAAACGGAGACTAGCTAAAGGTGAGCCGACGATACGTGTTGGAAGTGTTTCCAATGTTGATATGATCAAGCATCACACGCTCCCTCTACCATCGAGATTGGTGTTTGCGTTGAGCATAGACATGATTGGATTATGTCCATCGCAATACGGTTATTCATTTAAGGAGAATAATGGTTACTCTGTTTATTTGAATAATGCCTTCAATGGTCTTACACCTAAAATGAATGGTTTATTGAATCTCGATCGTAGTGATACACATATTCATGCCAAAAGATAGTAATGATAGTACCACCTACTTGTGGCACTGCCACGTAAGTCATATCGGTTTAAAACGCATGAGGAAGCTCCATGTTGATGGATCTTTGGGCTCACTCATTTTTGAAAAGTTTGAGACATGCAGACCATGTCTATTGGTGTATATGCATGAAGAAACTCCATGCAAATGGACCGTTTGAACTCACTTGATTTTGAATCACTTGAGACATGCAAATCATACCACATGGGCAAGATGACTGAAAGCCTCGGTTTCAGTAAAATGGAACTAGAAAGCAACTTGTTGGAAGTAATACATTTTGATGTGTGCAGTCCAATGAGTGCTGAGGCATGTAGTGGATATCGTTATGTTCTTACTTCACAGATGATTTGAGTAGATGTTGAGTATATTTACTTGATGAATCACGTGTCTGAATTATTGAAAGGTTCAAGTGATTTCAGGGTGAAGTTGAAAGATCGTCATGACAAGAGGATAAAATATCTATGATATGATCATAGAGATGAATATCTGAATTACGAGTTTGGCACAGAATTAAGACATTGTGGAAATTGTTTCACAACTAGTACAGCCTGGAACACCATAGTGTGATGGTGTGTCCGAACATCATAATTGCACCCTATTGGATATGATGCATACCATGATGTCTCTTATCGAATTACCACGATAGTTTATGGGTTAGGCATTAGAGACAACCATATTCACTTTAAATAGGGCATCACGTAATTCCGATGAGATGACACCGTATGAACTATGGTTTAGAGAAACCTAAGCTGTCATTTCTTAAAAGTTTGGGGCTGCGACGCTTATATAAAAAGGTTTCAGGCTGATAAGCTCGAACCCAAAGCGGATAAATGCATCTTCATAGGACACCCAAAACAGTTGGGTATACCTCCTGTCTCAGATCCGAAAGCAATAAGGGATTGTTTCTAGAATCGGGTCCTTTCTCGAGGAAAAGTTTCTCTCGAAAGAATTGAGTGGGAGGATGGTGGAGACTTGATAAGGTTATTAAATCGTCTTTTCAACTAGTGTGTGGCAGGGCACAGGAAGTTGTTCCTGTGGCACCTACACCAATTGAAGTGGAAGCTTATGATATTGATCATGAGATTTCGGATCATGTCACTACCAAACCTCGTAGGATGACAAGGATGCGTACTGCTTCAGAGTGGTACGTAATCCTGTCTTGGAAGTCATGTTGCTAGACAACAATGAACCTACGAGCTATGGAGAAGCGATGGTGGGCCCGGATTCCAATAAATGGCTCGAGGCCATAAAATCCGAGGTAGGATCCATGTATGAAAACAAAGTGTAGACTTTGGAAGAACTACTTGATGGCCGTAAGGCTATTGAGTACAGATGGATTTTAAAAGGAAGACAGACAATAATGGTGTGTATCACCATTGAGAAAGCTCGACTTGTCGTTAAAATGTTTTCCGACAAGTTCAAGGAGTTGACTACGGTGAGACTTTCTCACTCATAGCGATGCTGAGAGTCTGTTGGAATTATATTAGTGATTACTGCATTATTTGTGAAATCTTGCAGATAGGATGTCAAAACATTGTTTCCTCGACGATTTTCTTGAGGAAAGGTTGTATGTGATACAACCGGAAGGTTTTGTCAATCCTGAAATATGCTAATAAGTATGCAAAGCTCCAGCAATCCTTCTAAGGACTGGAGTAAGCATCTCGGAGTTGGAATGTATGCTTTGATGAGATGATCAAAGATTTTGGGTGTATACAAAGTTTATGAGAAACTTGTATTTCCAAAGAAGTGAGTGGGAGCACTATAAAATTTCTGATGAGTATATGTTGTTGATCAGAAATGATGTAGAATTTCTAAGAAAGCATATAGGGTTATTTGAAAAGTGTTTTTCAATTGAAAGCCTGGATTAAGCTACTTGAACATTGAGCATCAACATCTATAAGGATAGATCAAAACGCTTAATGGTACTTTCAAATGAGCACATACCTTGACGTGATCTTGAAGGTGTTCAAGATGGATCAGTCAAAGAAGGAGTTCTTGCCTGAGTTGTAAGGTATGAAGTTAAGACTTAAAGCTTGACCACGGCAGAATAGAGAGAAAGGACGAAGGTCGTCCCCTATGCTTAAGACGTAGGCTCTTCAGTATGCTATGCTGTGTACCGCACCTGAAGTGTGCATTGCCATGAGTCAGTCAAGGGGTACAAGAGTGATCCAAGAATGGATCACAGGACAGCGGTCAAAGTTATCCTTAGTAACCAGTGGACTAAGGAATTTTTCTCGATTATGGAGGTGGTAAAAGAGTTAGTCATAAAGGGTTACGTCGATGCAAGCTTAACACCTATCCGGATAACTCCGATAGAGATACCGGATACGTATAATGGAGCAACAATTTAGAATAACTCCAAGTAGAACAGTTATTTGGAATAGCTCCAAATAGAACGTGGTAGCTACATCTAGGAGATGACATAAAGATTTGTAAAGCACACACGGATCTGAAAGGTTCAGACCCATTGACTATAACCTCTCTCACAAGCATAACATGATCAAACCTAGAACTCTTTGGGTGTTAGTCACATGGGGATGTGACCTTGAGTGTTAATCACATAGCGATGTGAACTAGATTATTGACTCTAGTGCAAGTGGGAGACTGTTGGAAATATGCCCTAGAGGCAATAATAAATAAGTTATTATTATATTTCCTTGTTCATGATAATCGTTTATTGTCCATGCTATAATTGTATTGATAGGAAACTCAGATACATGTGTGGATACATAGACAACACCATGTCCCTAGTAAGCCTCTAGTTGACTAGCTCGTTGATCAATAGATGGTTACGGTTTCCTGACCATGGACATCGGATGTCATTGATGACGGGATCACATCATTAGGAGAATGATGTGATGGACAAGACCCAATCCTAAGCATAGCACTAGATCGTGCAGTTCGTATGCTAAAGCTTTTCTAATGTCAAGTATCATTTCCTTAGACCATGAGATTGTGCAACTCCCGGATACCGTAGGGGTGCTTTGGGTGTGCCAAACGTCACAACGTAACTGGGTGATTATAAAGGTACACTACGGGTATCTCCGAAAGTGTCTGTTGGGTTGGCACGAATCGAGACTGGGATTTGTCACTCCGTGTAAACGGAGAGGTATCTCTGGGCCCACTCGGTAGGACATCATCATAATGTGCACAATGTGATCAAGGAGTTGATCACGGGATGATGTGTTACGGAACGAGTAAAGAGACTTGCCGGTAACGAGATTGAACAAGGTATCGGGATACCGACGATCGAATCTCGGGCAAGTATCGTACCGATAGACAAAGGGAATTGTATACGGGATTAATTAAGTCCTTGACATCGTGGTTCATCCGATGAGATCATCATGGAACATGTGGGAGCCAACATGGGTATCCAGATCCCGCTGTTGGTTATTGACCGGAGAACGTCTCGGTCATGTCTGCATGTCTCCCGAACCCATAGGGTCTACACACTTAAGGTTCGATGACGCTAGGGTTATAAAGGAAGTTAGTATGTGGTTACCGAATGTTGTTCGGAGTCCCGAATGAGATCCCGGACGTCACGAGGAGTTCCGGAATGGTCCGGAGGTAAAGATTTATATATGGGAAGTCCTGTTTTGGTCACCGGAAAAGTTTCGGGGTTTATCGGTAACGTACCGGGACCACCGGGAGGGTCCCGGGGGTCCACCAAGTGGGGCCACCAACCCCAGAAGGTTGCATGGGCCAAGAGTGGTAAGGGACCAGCCCCTTAGTGGGCTGGTGCGCCTCCCACCAAGGCCCAAGGCGCAGGGGAAGTGGGAGGAGGCAAACCCTAGGTCCAGATGGGCCTTAAGGCCCACCCTAAGGGCGCCTCCCCCTTCTCCCCTCCCTTGGCCGCCACCCCTTGGCCATCTAGGGCTGCCGCCCCCCCTTTGGGGGTGGGAAACCCTAGAGGGGGCGCAGCCCCTCCCCTTCCCCTATATATATGAGGCCTAGGGGGCTGCCCAACACACACGTGATTCAATCTCGTTGGTGCAGCCCTGCGTCTCTTCTTCCTCCTCTTCTGTGGTGCTTGGCGAAGCCCTGCAGGATAACCACGCTCCTCCATCATCACCACGCCATTGTGCTGCTGTTGGATGAAGTCTTCCTCAACCTCTCCCTCTCTCCTTGCTGGATCAAGGCGTGGGAGACGTCACCGGGCTGTACGTGTGTTGAACGCGGAGGTGCCGTCCGTTCGGCACTTGGTCATCGGTGATTTGGATCACGACGAGTACGACTCCATCAACCCCGTTCACTTGAACGCTTCCGCTTAGCGATCTACAAGGGTATGTAGATGGAACTCTCCTTCCCCTCGTTGCTAGTCTCTCCATAGATAGATCTTGGTGACACGTAGGAAAATTTTTGAATTTCTGCTACGTTCCCCAACATCCTGATCGCAGATCGATCTTGGAAAATACCTTAGCTCCTTGCAATCGATCAAACATATTGTTGATCATTGGTAGTGGGTACTTGTTCTTGATCGTTACTTCATTCAATCCTCGATAATCAACAACCATCCTTAACGATCCATCCTTCTTCTCCACTAGTAGTACTGGCGATCCCCAAGGTGAAGAACTTGGGCGAATATATCCCTTATCCAGTAACTCCTTAATCTGCTTCTTAATTTCCACCAAATCCTTTGCTGGCATCCTATATGGTCTCTTTGATATTGGCCCAGTGCCTGGCAATAGCTCAATCAAAAACTCAATATCTCTATCCGGTGGCATGCCTGGCAACTCTTCTGGAAATACATCAGGGAAATCCCTTACCACTGGTACTTCCCCTTGCACAACTCCTGTTAGGCAATTTACTTGTGTCCTCTTTGGCACATGCCGGGATACATACTTGATCCTTCTCCCTTCTGGTGTGGTAAGAAAAATTGACTTACTAGCACACTCAATATTCCCTTCATACTTTGATAACCAATCCATGCCTAATATCACATCCAATCCTTGAGATTCCAATACTATTAGGTCTGAGGGAAATACGTAGTTACCAATCCTTAATGGTAATCGATCACACCAAAGACTAGCCACATACTCTGCTCCGGGCGAGGTTACTAACATGGGTGACCTAAGGGCTTGGGTTGGTAGGCTATACTTATCCACAAATCCCCTTGAGATGTATGAATGCGATGCACTAGTATCAAAAAGAACGAGTGCAGTAAATGACTTAACCAAAAACTTACCTATTACTGCATCGGGCTGAGCTTCAACCTCCTCCACGCTAACGTGGTTCACCTGTCCCCTGTTGAAAGGGTTCGGCTTCTTCCCAGAACTTCCATTGCCGTTTTGGCCTTCAGGACATTCATTGGCATAATGTCTTGGCTTCGAACACTTATAGCAAGTGACTTGGCTCAAGTCCTTCTTGGCTGGGGTTGAGGGGTTGGTGCGGTTCTGGCCGTTGCTTCCTCCATTGCCATTACCATTCTTGGTGCCATTGTGATTGTGCGAGCTACCTCCTCCATGGGTATGATGAAAATGTCCTCCCGGTCTACACTACAACAAGAACCCCTCTTTAGCAACGCATTTTTCCGTATCTAGAAGTCTATATATGCGTTGTTAGTGTCTTTACCAACGGTTTAGGATGTGTTGCCTTATCCGGTGTTGCTAGCGCATAATGCAACACTTATATTATCGTTGGTAAAAGAGACCATTGCAAGAATACAACACATAAAACAGACTTGTACAACACTTCTATGTGTTGGTGCTTATTGTATAGGAAACAAAGTTCCAGGGCTTGGCAACAGAGAGTTTGCAACACTTCGGGTCATATATAATGTGAATAATAATTTTTTTATACATAATGCCAGCAATTAAATTAGTGCTTTACATAATGGTGATAATTATGAATTCCCAGTAAAGAAAAACAAGAGAATATACTCAAGGGAGGAAGAAATCATATATTAAATAAAACTGTTGGATTACAATAGTGGATATTACACAACAAAAATCATCCAAATGGGAAGTATAATCTAAATGTTTCTTGACGGAGAAACTTAAATTGGAAGCATCCATAAACATCCCTACAACTTAACTAAAACACAACCGACGAACATCGTCCAACAGGAACATCGTCCCTACAACTTAGCTAAAACTGAAACCATCTGTCTTCATCATCATGAACAGGAACGACATCATCATCATCATCCTTGTAGTATACTTGCCACACACACCAATAGAATCATCCATTTATCTTTTGAATCTACAAACAAAAAAAACAAAATGAACTGTTAACACACAATGCATTGACATGATGCAAGTAGTGATACAGGCAGGATATTAGTCACTTACAAAGGTTGAGATGCAAAAACTGTTGGGGAACGTAGCAGAAATTCAAAAAATTTCCTATGTGTCACCAAGATCTATCTATGGAGAGACTAGCAACGAGGGGAAGGAGAGTTCCATCTACATACCCTTGTAGATCGCTAAGCGGAAGCGTTCAAGTGAACGGGGTTGATGGAGTCGTACTCGTCGTGATCCAAATCACCGATGACCAAGTGCCGAACGGACGGCACCTCCGCGTTCAACACACGTACAGCCCGGTGACGTCTCCCACGCCTTGATCCAGCAAGGAGAGAGGGAGAGGTTGAGGAAGACTTCATCCAACAGCAGCACAACGGCGTGGTGATGATGGAGGAGCGTGGCTATCCTACAGGGCTTCGCCAAGCACCACAGAAGAGGAGGAAGAAGAGACGCAGGGCTGCACCAACGAGATTGAATCACGTGTGTGTTGGGCAGCCCCCTAGGCCTCATATATATAGGGGAAGGGGAGGGGCTGCGCCCCCTCTAGGGTTTCCCACCCCAAAGGGGGGGCGGCAGCCCTAGATGGCCAAGGGGTGGCGGCCAAGGGAGGGGAGAAGGGGGAGGCGCCCTTAGGGTGGGCCTTAAGGCCCATCTGGACCTAGGGTTTGCCTCCTCCCACTTCCCCTGCGCCTTGGGCCTTGGTGGGAGGCGCACCAGCCCACTAAGGGGCTGGTCCCTTACCACTCTTGGCCCATGCAACCTTCTGGGGTTGGTGGCCCCACTTGGTGGACCCCCGGGACCCTCCCGGTGGTCCCGGTACGTTACCGATAAACCCCGAAACTTTTCCGGTGACCAAAACAGGACTTCCCATATATAAATCTTTACCTCCGGACCATTCCGGAACTCCTCGTTATGTCCGGGATCTCATCCGGGACTCCGAACAACATTCGGTAACCACATACTAACTTCCTTTATAACCCTAGCGTCATCGAACCTTAAGTGTGTAGACCCTACGGGTTCGGGAGACATGCAGACATGACCGATACGTTCTCCGGTCAATAACCAACAGCGGGATCTGGATACCCATGTTGGCTCCCACATGTTCCACGATGATCTCATCGGATGAACCACGATGTCAAGGACTTAATCAATCCCGTATACAATTCCCTTTGTCTATCGGTACGATACTTGCCCGAGATTCGATCGTCGGTATCCCGATACCTTGTTCAATCTCATTACCGGCAAGTCTCTTTACTCGTTCCGTAACACATCATCCCGTGATCAACTCCTTGATCACATTGTGTACATTATGATGATGTCCTACTGAGTGGGCCCAGAGATACCTCTCCGTTTACACGGAGTGACAAATCCCAGTCTCGATTCGTGCCAACCCAACAGACACTTTCAGAGATACCCGTAGTGTACCTTTATAATCACCCAGTTACGTTGTGACGTTTGGCACACCCAAAGCACCCCTACGGTATCCGGGAGTTGCACAATCTCATGGTCTAAGGAAATGATACTTGACATTAGAAAAGCTTTAGCATACGAACTACACGATCTAGTGCTATGCTTAGGATTGGGTCTTGTCCATCACATCATTCTCCTAATGATGTGATCCCGTCATCAACGACATCCGATGTCCATGGTCAGGAAACCGTAACCATCTATTGATCAACGAGCTAGTCAACTAGAGGCTTACTAGGGACATGGTGTTGTCTATGTATCCACACATGTATCTGAGTTTCCTATCAATACAATTATAGCATGGACAATAAACGATTATCATGAACAAGGAAATATAATAATAACTTATTTATTATTGCCTCTAGGGCATATTTCCAACAAAAACAAATCTGCATTGCCAAGAGTACTGCAGTTTTTGCCACTCCATACCCAATCTTCAGTTTTCACAAGTGCCATATCAGCATGCACTACCCAGAATTCATTAATAATTTCAGCACCATCAAGTTCAAATTTAGGATCACAACTTACAACTGTAGCAAGAGCTACATGTGTTATGATTTTTTAGGATCATTAAAAATACTTTTTTTCCTACCTGTTGGAGAAAATCAAAGTTACCATTCGCAGAATCATGTCAAGCAAAATAATTAATAGAAACGCGACATATAACAGAAAAGGTTGAGAGGCCAAGATATGTCGAGTTTGCATCTTTTCCTCTACTATATGGTTATGAATACATTCTTCTACAGGTTAATCTCATGATGTGTAACATCTATGAAATTCTATGAACCTTTCACTACAAACAAAGTAGTTTTGGTGATGGACGCTGAAAATAATTAAACTTCATATGATAGCTTCAGTGTAGAACACAAACATAGACATTTTTATTCGAGTAGCAGTATGGTGTGATCAACTGCATAATTCTGAGGCACCTAGTGGAAGATACTGAAGCAGTATGTTTGGCAATTAATCAAGTAAAAAATATTACTATATCAATACCTGGGACATATTAAGCCAAAATATAAATTAAATTTACCAAATTAGTACAAATAAACATATTAGACAATAAAAGAAGCTTTGAAGCATAAGATCCATCATAAATGAAGTACCCCCAGTACTGACCCAATGATTTTGCACGAAGTGCAGCATGGACAGCAGGGCGGATCAACCATTAGTTCATCTTTACCACCAACTCCTAATAAAATAGCTAGTATATATCCAGATCAAACTCTAAATAGCACATCTAAGCAGATAAATCAAAGGCAGTGACACTATTAAGAAAAGGAGAAGACACGGCAGAGAAAACAAAACTGTAGTATGTTCGAACAAATAATTAGGATGTCTTGTTTGTAGACTACAAATACAAATCAGATATAGATACAGCGATCTATTTAGTTGGAAGTTGCAGGAATCCAAAAAATAATATTGAATGTGGTCTAATAATTGAACGACACTACAGATGGACCATGCCAATTAAAGTGATATATAAACAATTGACATTATTTTTCTTTTTCTTTTTGCAATCCATCAGTACATGACCTCATGATGAATCAGAAACATGGAAGTATTTATAAAGTTGCCATATGCTACAATTGTACTTCTCTTTTCTGCATGGTGTGTATTCTTCCTTGTAAAGGAAAAGCACATCAATTCAATCAGAGAAAGAGGCTTTAGCTGGAAGCTCCCCTCCACACCAACCAGCTGTAATTCAGTCCGTCGTTCATTATCAGGGATTGACAAGTCGTAAGTAGCAATCCCCAACTAGACTGAAGTGAAGAAGAGCATGATGGGGGAAACAAAATTGGGACAAGAGGAGCGGCCCGGCTCACCGCGGCGGCGCGATCGCGATGGTGGTTGTAGCTGCAGCTCTTCCCGTAGTCGCAGGCCCCCATGCGGAGGTAGTAGACGCAGTTGGTCGCAGGGGAGCGATGACGAGGGGCGGCGCGCCGAGATGCAGGGTATCAGGGGAGTGGTGACGAGGGACGGTGCACCGGGATGGAGGGTCGCAGGGGAGTGGTGACTGGTGAGGGGCGGCGAGCCGGGACGGAGGATCTCAGGCGAGCGGTAAGGGGCGCGCTCCGGGATGCAGGGTAGGTCGAGGGGAGGCGGCCGGCGAGGGAGCCTATAGGCTCGAGAGGGGGAACGATCTAGGTTAATATGACAACCAACTTGGGCCGGGCTAGACAAGAGGCTGGTTTTATGTGTTGGGCTTTGTTTGAGTTTGGCCGGTCGCAATTGTACCACAATAGGTCACGAGCTACAAGCCTGCAACACATATGGTACAATGCTTATATGCGTATCGACCGTAAATTTTGCAACCTATAGTCAAAATGTTGTAAAATATGTGTTGCTTTATAGAGGGTATCCTTGTAGTGCTAGGGGTAAAACGTGGCTTCTGCTGAGCTCCTGAATTATACTTTCCTTGTCCATACTTCCTCTTGCGGTTCTCAATTTGCTGTTGCTTCCCTTCAATCATAAGAGCACGATCTACCAACTCCTGGTAGTTGTTGAAGGTGGCTACCATCAACTGCATGCTCAATTCATCATTCAGTCCTTCCAGAAACTTCTCCTGCTTGGCTGCATCCGTAGCGACGTCATCTGGGGCATAACGTGCTAACTTACTAAACTCCTCCACATACTGGCCAACTATCCGTCCTCCTTGGCGCAAGTTGCGAAACTCACGCTTCTTCATGGCCATAGCTCCTGCTGAAACATGGGCAGTACGAAAAGCCTGCTGAAACTGGTCCCATGTGACAGTGTCTACAGGGAAAGTGGCGGTGAAATTCTCCCACCATGATGTTGCGGGTCCTTCAAGCTGATGTGCGGCAAACTTCACCTTCTCCGCATCTGTGCATCCTGCTGTGGTCAACTCCCTAGCTGTCTTGCAGAGACAATCATCTGCTACTATCGGCTCGGTGCTACTGGAAAACACCAGCGGATTCAGCCTAAGAAAACGGGCTAAGTGGTCAACAGGTGGTGGTGGTGGTGGGTTGTTGTTGTTGTTCCCCTGATTCTAATTCTGGACTAGCAACTGTATTAATGTGTTCTGCTGCTGGATCAACTGGGTGAGCTCCGGTGGAAAGGCAAATCTGGGGTCACATCTCGGAGGCATCTGAGGGTTTAGAAAAAGATGAGATATAAGAATAGAGGGGGTCTAAAGAGAAAACACTACCCATATGCACATGAGGCAAAAGCAAACAATTCACTTCATTCAAACAAACAAAGGCATGCAATTGATCTAACTATCGCAAAAGTGCTCGGACTACTATATTTACATGGTGGACTACTACTACTGATGAGGTGGTCTACTAAAAATATTCTACGGTTGTTGACTCCATAATATCTGCTCCTGCTTCATCAACATAGTCATCATCGCTACTATCTTCTTCCGAGTCGGTGCCGTCGATGATGATGTAGTCTTCCGGGCTAATCTCCTTGGGTTCTTTGTCTTCATCTACTGGCGTAGGGCCTCCCATAAATATTCCAATCTTCTTGATCAGGTCGTCATTCTTCTCCACCAATACTTCAATTTCTTCTTCATAATCTTCACGTGTAGCCTTGAGTTCTTCCTCCAGTTCCTTGATTCTAGTCTTAGCCTTCTTCAGATCTATCATGTCGGCGCACATCTGATTCTCCTGTCGTCGAATGTGCTGGTTTAACTCTTGGATAAAAGCTGCAATTGATCTATCTTTCCTGGTGTTGATCATCTCCCAGTGTTCATCTCGGTGCCCACAAATCTGGTATATAGTATCCTTAAGATCCTTGCGGTAGACTTCTCCAATGCGTCCCATGGCGATGTGGGCTGCCATGCTCTTTCCTAGACTCCAAGTTGGTGCATCAAAAGAAAACTCTACGGGCTCAGTGACTGACATGAACGTCCTTCCTCGAACTTGAACTTGAATCATCCAGCGCTCTTCTTCAAGTAAAGTGGCGTTGTAGGTTCCCGTGAAGCTTGGTACTCCTATGTTCAGGTATCTAGTGACTTCCTTCAAGTGGCGTCCAAAGGGTGTATCTTCATCTGGTTGCGTGAACTTGTTCCTTGCATCCGCCATCCTAAAGAGTAGAAGAGATGAGAAGTCAGAAGAGAAGAGAGTGATCTAGGTCTTTAGCTTAGTGGTCGTGTCCTACAGTCAACGTGTGCTCTGATACCATCTTTGTAGCGACCAGACCTCAAACAGTCTGATCTCTATGCTCCAGTGTCATCCCTGGATCAGTAATGCTGACACCACATAGTACTCGGAGGATTTATAGCAGAGTAGCAATCACACACTTATTACATCGAGTGTCTCAAAAGAGAACTTATTACAATAAGTATGGCTTAAGGCCATCTAATAACGATTACATCGGAAGGCTTGGAAGATAAGTGAGTCCATCAACTCCAACGGCATCACTGAGTATAGAACCACGACCTAAAACTCCTTAATCGTCGTCTGAAAAGTCTGCAACATTAACGTTGCAGCCCGAAAACGGGTCAGCGCATGGAATATGCTGGCAAGGTAGCACATGGAGAGTAATGGAATGACACAGCTATACTATATGCATATTTGGCTGGTGGAAAGCTCTATGGTTACAGTTTTTGCGTAAAGCCAATTTTCCCCTACTTCAAAGGAATAATTTTTATTTAACTATCATGGTGGTTGTTAAACATTGAGAATGGTTGACAACATTCTCAATCCCAATTAAGCATCATCATTAAACAAAACCCAACAAAATTAATTTAGAGTAACATGTTGAGATTCACATGATAATCCAGGTACTAGATAGTCAAGATGTCCATAACCAGGGACACGGCTAATCATGATTAGTTTATTACACTCTGCAGAGGTTTGCGCACTTTTCCCCACAAGACTCGATCGCCTGCGTTTGTTTTCTCGCACTACATGGTGTTTGAGAAGACGGATGACCGAGACATAGTCTTTCAGAAGCGCTAGCACCTTACGATCGGGTAGACCGTACCACCTACATCCCCTACATCTGCTAGTCTACCACTGTAAGAGTTCGCACAACTTAGTCAACTATGCTAGAGCCCATAATAGCTTGTGGCTGCACACGGAAGTTTCTAGTATGAATAGTCTCATGATCCCTTTGAGCCTGGGTGGCGGTCCAAAAGAAAACAGGCAAGTCCTGGAATACCCAGGTGCCTCAATCCACCCAGATGTTTGTTTAAGTTGCCACCTTAGATAAACCTTTAATTAATAAAACTCATATCTGTCATGGATATCACTCACCCAATCCACGTCTACTAGCATAGCATGGCATAATAAGCAAACGTAGAAGTAACTCCCAAAGGTTTGATAATAAACAGGTAATAGGTACTACCTCATCTACTTCCCATCCCACAATTTAATTAGATCCTAATCATGCAATGTGTGAGGATTGATCTAATGCAATAAAACTGGTAGTAGAAAATGTATGATCAAAGTGTTACTTGCCTTGCTGATGATCCGGGAAACCTAACGATTCGAAGTAACAGGCGGCGCACTCCGGGTACTCTATCGCAAACAAACAAACAAGCATACAATAAATACTCATCTAATGCACAGGTAAAACTCAAATAAGAGATCTAACCAGAAGGTTCAACTTAAGAACTCCGGTTGGCAAAAAGAATCAAATCGAACGAAGCAACGAAAGTCAAATGGCGAAAGAAAACAACTTCGTTCTAGCAATCTAGATCTAGGGAAAATTTTACAGTAGCAAAATCTTGTTTAAGTTGGTTAAACGGATAGAGGGTTTTGAGACGAAACTCTAGGCGCTTGAATCGCCTGATTCCGATAAACGAGCGAAAAGTTATACTAAAACGAAAGTCGGATCAGGAATCGCGATCAGAAAAATCGCGGATTTAATCCGAGAAAAAGAAAAAAACGACGAACGCTCGCTAGAATGAACGAACGGACGAACGCTCGCTATTTAAATAAACCAGAAAACCGATCTATTTAAAAAAACCGAATCTAAAAAAAACCATCGGAAAAACCGACGAAAAACCGATCTATAAAAAAAACCGATGGCATGGAAGTCGAGGCGGCGGCGAACCTCGGCGGCGGCGGTGGTGCGGGGACCGAGGGCGGGCGGGGCTGGCGGCTAGGGTTTCCTCTGGGGGGGGGGGCTGGGCTGGCTTTTAAAGCCTGCCGGGCCAGAGTCCTATAAGGACACAACCCGGTTAGGTCGGTTCCTTTTTTTTTAAGTATTCCGCTTGGAAGAAAAATAAAAAGAAATAATAAACGGCCTCCAAAAATCCCGAAGCAAATTTTACCGGGCTTCTAAAATCAAGCCCGACAAAGTGAACATTTATTTGGGCCCTAAATGCAATGTTGAGAAACGCACATTTTTCCTAAATTCAAATAAAACACCGAAAAACTCCGAAATATAATCTTATTTGATTTTATTATTAAATCCTCAATATTTCTCTATTTTGGGAAAGTCATTTTATTCCCTCTCTCATATTTTTGTAATATAAATAATTGATGATAAAATAAATAAAATCAAATGATCCTATTCTCAAAATTTGAGAAAACTCAAATATGAAAATAACGAAATCCCCAACTCTCTTCGTGGGTCCTTGAGTTGCGTAGGATTTTCTAGGATCAACCAAAATGTAAAATAAAATATGATATGCAATGATGATCTAATGTATAACATTCCAAATTGAAAATTTGGGATGTTACATGGATCAACTGAGTGAGCTCCGGTGGGAAAGTAAATCCGGGGTCACATCTCAGAGGCATCTCAGGGTTTAGAGGGAAGAGAATAGAATAGAATGAGGTCTAGTGAGAAAAACACTACCCATATGCACATGAGACAAACACAATCATATCACTCAATCAATCAAGCAAGGCATACAATCGATCTAACTATCATTACAAAAGTGCTCGGACTATACCATATACATGGTGGAATATTACTACTGATGTGGGGGTCTGCTAGAAATATTGATCGGCCGAAGACTCCATGACGTCTGCTCCAGCTTCGTCTTCATAGTCATCATCGCTATCGTCGGGGTCCGAGTCGGTGTCGTCGATGATGATGTAGTCCTCAAAACAAATCTCCTTGGGTTCATCGTCTTCTCCTGGCGCGGTGTCTCCCATGAATACTCCTAGCTTCCTTTCCAGATCGACATTCTTCTCCACTAGTATGACGATTTCCTCCTCATAATCTTCACGAGTAGCCTTGAGTTCTTCCTCCAGTTTCGTGATCCTTGTCATTGCCTTCTTCAGATCTATCATGCCTGCGCACATCTAGTTCTCTTGGCGACGAATGTGCTGGTTTAACTCTTGGATGAAAGCTGTGATTGATCTATCCTCCTTGGTGCTGATCATCTCCCATTGCTCATCTCGGCGCCCACAAATCTGATAGATAGTATACTTAAGCTCCGTATGGTAAACTTCTCCAATGCGTCCCATGGTGATGTGAGCTTCCATACTCTTTCCTAGACTCCAGGTTGGTGCATCAAAGGAAAACTCTATGGATTTGGTGACTGGCGCGAATGCCCTTCCTGGAACTTGAACTTGAATCATCCATCGCTCCTCTTCTGGTAAAGTGGCGTTGTAAGTCCCGGTGAAGCTTGGTATTCCAATGTTCAGGTACTTAGTGACTTCCTTCAAGTGTCGTCCAAAAGGTGCTTCTTCATCCGGTTGTGCAAACTTGTTCCTTGCATCTGCCATCCTAAAGAGTAGAAAATGGAGAGGAGTCAGAAATGAGAAGAGAGTGGTGATCTAGGGTTTTAGCTTAGTGGCCTTTTCCTACACTCAGCGTGTGCTCTAATACCATCTTATAGCGACCCGACCTCAAATGGTCAAGTCTATGTGCTTCAGTGTCATCCCTGGATCGGTAATGCTGACACACACAGTATTCGAAGGATTTATAACAGAGTAGCAATCACACACTTATTACATCGAATGTCTCAAAAGAGAACTTATTACAATAAATATGGCTTAATGCCATCTAATACGATAACAACAGAAGGCTTGGAAGATAAAGTAAGTCCATCAACTCCAACGGCATAGCTGAGTGCTACGTCTTGAGCTTGAGTTGGTTTTCCTCGAAGAGGAAGGGATGATGCAGCAGAGTAGCGTAAGTATTTCCCTCAGTTTTTGAGAACCAAGGTATCAATCCAGTAGGAGGACGCACTCAAGTCCCTCGTACCTGCACAAAGCGATAGCTACTCGCAACCAATGCGATTAGGGGTTGTCAATCCCTTCACGGTCACTTACGAGAGTGAGATCTGATAGATATAATATTTTTGGTATTTTGGTATAAAGATGCAAAGTAAAAGCAACATAAAAAGCAAAGTAAAAAAGCAAAGCAAGATTAAAGTGATGGAGATTGATATGATGAGAATAGACCCGAGGGCCATAGGTTTCACTAGTGGCTTCTCTCAAGATCATAAGTATTCTACAGTGGGTGAATAAATTACTGTTGAGCAATTGACAGAATTGAGAATAGTTATGAGAATATCTAGGCATGATCATGTATATAGGCATCACGTCCATGACATGTAGACTGAAACGATTCTGCATCTACTACTATTACTCCACTCACCGACCGCTATCCAGCATGCATCTAGAGTATTAAGTTAAAAACAGAGTAACACCTTAAGCAAGACGACATGATGTAGAGAGATAAATCCACGCAATATGAAATAAACCCCATCTTGTTATCCTCGATGGCAACGATACAATACGTGCCTTGCTGCCCCTTCTGTCACTGGGTAAGGACACCGCAAGATCGAACCCAAAGCTAAGCACTTCTCCCATGGCAAGAACTACCAATCTAGTTGGCCAAAGCAACTGGATAATTCAAAGAGACTTGCAAAGATAACCAATCATACATAAAAGAATTCAGAGAAGATTCAAATATTATTCATAGATAGACTTGATCATAAACCCACAATTCATCGGTATCAACAAACACACCGCAAAAAGAAGATTACATCGAATAGATCTCCACAAGAGAGGGGGAGAACTTTGTATTGAGATTCAAAGAGAGAGAAGAAGCCATCTAGCTACTAACTATGGACCTGAAGGTCTGAGGTAAACTACTCACACTTCATCGGAGGGGCTAGGATGATGTAGAAGTCCTCCGTGATGACGGCCCTCTTCCGGCGAAGCTCTGGAACAGGCCCCAAGATGGGATCTCATGGATACAGAAAGTTGCAGCGGTGGAATTAGGTTTTTGGCTCATGTTCTGATCGTTTGGGGGTACGTGTGTATATATAGGAGGAAGAAGTACGTCGGTGGAGCACCGAGGGGCCCACGAGGCAGGGGGCGCGCCCTAGGGGGGGGGGCGCCCCCTAGGGGGGGCGCCCCCACCCTCGTGACCTCCTCTTTGACTCCCTGGAGTAGGGTCCAAGTCTCCTGGATCACGTTCGGTGAGAAAATCACGTTCCTGAAGATTGTATTCCGTTTGGACTCCGTTTGATATTCTGTTTCTCCGAAACACTGAAATAGGCAAAAATAGCAATTCTGGGCTAGGCCTCCGGTTAATAGGTTAGTCCCAAAAATAATATAAAAGTGGAAAATAAAGCCCAATATAGTCCAAAACAGTAGATAATATAGCATGGAGCAATCAAAAATTATAGATACGTTGGAGACGTATCAGGCATCCCCAAGCTTAATTCCTGCTCGTCCTCAAGTAGGTAAATGATAAAAAGAGATTTTTTGATGCAGAGTGCTACTTGGCATAATTTTAATGCAAATCTTCTTAATTGTGGTATGAATATTCAGATTAGAAAGATTCAAGACAAAAGTTTATATTGACATAAAAATAATAATACTTCAAGCATACTAACAAAGCAATCATGTCTTCTCAAAATAACATGGCCAAAGAAAGTTATCCCTACAAAATCATATAGTCTGGCTATGCTCCATCTTCACCACACAATGACAAGCCAAGCAATTGTTTCATACTCTAACTTTTTCAATCTTCACGCAATACATGAGCGTGAGCCATGGATATAGCACGATAGGTGGAATAGAAGGGTGGTTGTGGAGAAGACAAAAAGGAGGTGAAGATAGTCTCATGTCAACTAGGCATATCAACGGGCTATGGAGATGCCCATCAATAGATATCAATGTGAGTGAGTAGGGATAGCCATGCAACGGATGCACTAGAGCTATAAATGTATGAAAGCTCAACAAAAGAAACTAAGTGGGTGTGCATCCAACTTGCTTGCTCAAGAAGATCTAGAGCAATTTTGAGGAAGCCCATCATTGGAATATACAAGCCAAGTTCTATAATGAAAAATTCCCAGTAGTATATGAAAGTGACAACATATGAGACTCTCTATATGAAGGACATGGTGCTACTTTGAAGCACAATATATGAGACTCGCTATATCATGGTGCTACTTTGAAGCACAAGTGTGGAAAAAAGGATAGTAGCATTGCCCCCCTTTTTTTGGGCCTTCTTCTTTTTCTTTGGCCTTTCTCTTTTTTTTATTTGGGACAATGCTCTATTGAATGATGATCATCACACTTTTATTTATTTACAACTCAATGATTACAACTCGATTCTAAAACAAAGTATGACTCTATATGGATGCCTTCGGCGGTGTACCGGGATATGCAATGAATCAAGAGTGACAAGTATGAAGAAATTATGAACGGTGGCTTTGCCACAAATACTATGTCAACTACATGATCATGCTAAGCAATATGACAATGATGAATGTGTCATGATGAACTAGATGGTGGAAAGTTGCATGGCAATATATCTCAGAATGGCTATGGAAATGCCATAATAGGTAGGTATGGTGGCTGTTTTGAGGAAGGTATATCGTAGGTGTATGATACCGGCGAAAGGTGCGCGGTATTAGAGAGGCTAGCAAAGGTGAAAGGGTGAGAGTGAGTATAATCCATGGACTCAAGCATACTAACAAACCAATCATGTCTTCTCAAAATAACATGGCCAAAGAAAGTTATCCCTACA
This sequence comes from Triticum monococcum, assembly GCA_034509565.1. Classification (NCBI taxonomy): domain Eukaryota; kingdom Viridiplantae; phylum Streptophyta; class Magnoliopsida; order Poales; family Poaceae; genus Triticum; species Triticum monococcum. Next base: position 722,800,718 of record CM067842.1, read on the forward strand.
AAATCATATAGTCTGGCTATGCTCTATCTTCACCACACAAAATATTTAAATCATGCACAGCCCCGATGACAATCCAAGCAATTGTTTAATACTTTTGACATTCTCAAACTTTTTCAATCTTCACGTAATACATGAGTGTGAGCCATGGATATAGCTCTATATGTGGAATAGAATGGTGGTTGTGGAGAAGACAAAAGGGGAGAAGATAGTCTCACATCAACTAGGTGTATCAACGGGCTATGGAGATGCCCATCAATAGATATCAATGTGAGTGAGTAGGGATTGCCATGCAACGGATGCACTAGAGCTATAAGTATATGAAAGCTCAACAAAAGAAACTAAGTGGGTGTGCATCCAACTTGCTTGCTCGTGAAGACCTAGGGCATTTTGAGGAAGCCCATCATTGGAATATACAAGCCAAGTTCTATAATGAAAAATTCCCACTAGTATATGAAAGTGACGAAATGAGAGACTCTCTATCATGAATATCATGGTGCTGCTTTGAAGCACAAGTGTGGTAAGAGGATAGTAACATTGTCCCTTCTCTCTTTTTCTCTCATTTTTTTATTTGGGCCTTTTCGCCCTTTTTTATGGCCTCTTTTTTTTCGTCCGAAGTGTCATCCCGACTTGTGTGGGAATCATAGTCTCCATCATCCTTTCCTCACTGGGACAATGCTCTAATAATGATGATCATCACACTTTTATTTTCTTGCAACTCAACAATTACAACTCGATACTTAGAACAAAATATGACTCTATATGAATGCCTCCGGTGGTGTACCGAGACATGCAATGAATCAAGAGTGACATGTATGAAAGAATTATAAATGGTGGCTTTGCCACAAATACGATGTCAACTACATGATCATGCTAAGCAATATGACAATGATGGAGTGTGTCATAATAAACGGAATGGTGGAAAGTTGCATGGCAATATATCTTGGAATGGCTATGGAAATACCATAATAGGTAGGTATGGTGGCTGTTTTGAGGAAGGTATATGGTGGGTGTATGATACCGGCGCAAGGTGCGCGGTATTAGAGAGGCTAGCAATGGTGGAAGGAAGAAAAGTGCATATGATCCATGGACTCAACATTAGTCATAAAGAACTCATATACTTATTGCAAAAATCTAAAAGTTATCAAAGCAAAGTATTACGCGCATGCTCCTAGGGGGATAGATTGGTAGGAAAAGACCATCGCTCGTCCCCGACCGCCACTCATAAGGAAGACAACCAATAAATAAATCATGCTCCGACTTCATCACATAACGGTTCACCATACGTGCATGCTACAGGAATCACAAACTTTAACACACGTATACTTTAAATTCACAACTACTCAACTAGCATGACATTAATATTATCACCTCCATATCTCAAAACCATTATCATGTTTCAATCTTTTCTTAGTATTCAACACACTCAAAAGAAAGTTTCACAAATCTTGAATACCAAGCATATTATTATTAAGCAAATGACCATGCTATTAAGAGACTCTCAAAATAATTTAAGTGAAGCATGAGAGATCAATAGTTTCTTTAAAACAAATCCACCACCGTGCTCTAAAAGATCTAAGTGAAGCACATAGAGCAAAATTATAACACTCAAAAGATATAAGTGAAGCACATAGAGCAAAATTATAACGCTCAAAAGATATAAGTGAAGCACACAGAGCAAAACTACTTAGCTCAAAAGATATAAGTGAAGCACATAGAGCAAAGCTACTTAGCTCAAAAGATATAAGTGAAGCACATAGAGCAAAACTACTTAGCTCAAAAGATATAAGTGAAGCACATAGAGTATTCTATCAAATTTTAATTCATGTATGGCTCTCTCAAAAGGTGTGTACAGCAAGGATGATTGTGGTATACTAATACACAAAGACACAAATAATACAAGATGCTCCAAGCAAAACACATATCATGTTGGTGAATAAAAATATAGCTCCAAGTAAATTACCGATGGAAGTGGACGAAAGAGGGGATGCCTTCCGGGGCATCCCCAAGCTTTGACTTTTTGGTGTCCTTGGATTATCTTGGGGGGTGCCATGGGAATCCCCAAGCTTAGGCTATTGCCACTCCTTGTTCCATGATCCATCAAAAGAATTCACCCAAAACTTGAAAACTTCACAACACAAAACTCAAAATAGAAAACTCGTGAGCTCCGTTAGCGAAAGAAAACAAAATACCACTTCAAGGTACTATAATGAACTCATTCTTTATTTATATTGGTGTTAAACCTACTGTATTCCAACTTCTCTATGGATTATAAACTATTTTACTAGCCATAGATTCATCAAAATAAGCAAACAACACACGAAAAACAGAATCTGTCAAAAACAGAACAGTCTGTAGTAATCTGTAGCTAGCGCAAGATCTGGAACCCCAAAAATTCTAAAATAACTTTATGGACGTGAGGAATTTATCTATTAATCATCTTCAAAAATAATTAACTAAATATCACTCTTCAAATAAAAATGACAGCAGTTCTCGTGAGCGCTAAAGTTTCTGTTTTTTACAGCAAGTTCAACAAGACTTTCCCCAAGTCTTCCCAACGGTTCTACTTGGCACAAACACTAATTAAACACAAAAAACACAACCAAAACAGAGGCTAGATAATTTATTTATTACTAAGCAGGAGTAAAAAATCAAGGAATAAAAATAAAATTGGGTTGCCTCCCAACAAGCGCTATCGTTTAACGCCCCTAGCTAGGCATAAAAGCGAGGATAGATCTAGGTATTGCCATCTTTGGTAGGTAATCCATAAGTGGCTCTCATGATAGTTTCATATGGTAATTTTATTTTCTTTCTTGGAAAGTGTTCCATGCCTTTTTTTAATGGAAATTGAAATCTAATATTCCCTTCCTTCATATCAATAATCGCACCAACCGTTCTAAGGAAAGGTCTACCAAGAATAATAGGGCATGAAGGATTGCAATCTATATCAAGAACAATGAAATCTACGGGCACATAATTCCTATTTGCAACAATAAGAACATCATTAATTCTTCCCATAGGTTTCTTAATAGTGGAATCCGCAAGATGCAAGTTTAGAGATCAATCATCAAAATTACGGAAATCTAGTAAATCACACAAAGTCTTGGGAATAGTAGAGACACTAGCACCCAAATCACACAAAGCATAAAACTCATAATCTTTAATTTTAATTTTAATAGTTGGTTCCCACTCATCATAGAGTTTTCTAGGGAAAGAAACTTTCAACTCAAGTTTTTCTTCATAAGATTGCATCAAGGCATCAACAATATGTTCGGTGAAGGCTTTATTTTGACTATAAGCATGTGGAGAATTTAGCACGGATTGCAACAAGGAAATACAATCAATTAAAGAGCAACTTTCATAATTAAATTCCTTGAAATCCAATATAGTGGGTTTAGCAACATCTAGATTTTTATTTCTTTCAATCCCACTTTCATAAATTACATCATTAAGATCTAAATACTCCGAATTTTTAGAATGCCTTCTTGGTAAAGGAAGATCATATTCAGTTTCATCAAGATTCATATTGCAAAACAAAGATTTAATAGGGGACACATCAATAACTTTTAGATCTTCATCTTGATTTTCATAGGAATTGGAGGAACACGCTTTAATAAAGGCATCTTTGGAAGCACGCATCCTAGCGGTTCTTTCCTTGCACTCATCAATGGAAATTCTCATGGCTTTGAGAGACTCATTGATATCATGCTTAGGAGGAATAGATCTAAGATTTAAAGAATCAACCTCAAGAGAAATTCTATCAACGTTTCTAGCCAAATCATCAACTTTAAGCAATTTCTCCTCAAGCAAAGCATTAAAATTCTTTTGTGAATTCATAAATTCTTTAACACTATTCTCAAATTCAGAGGGCATCTTATTATAATTTCCATAAGAGTTGTTGTAGGAATTCCCATAATTATTAGAAGGATTAATAGGATATGGCCTAGGATTAAAATTCCCTCTATAAGCGTTGTTACCAAAATTATTCCTACCAACAAAATTCACATCCATAGATTCATTGTTATTCTCAATCAAAGTAGACAAAGGCATATCATTAGGATTAGAAGAAACACTCTTAGTAGCAAATAATTTCATAAGTTCATCCATCTTTCCACTCAACACATTAATTTCTTCTACCGCATGCACTTTTTTATTAGAAGATCTTTCAGTATGCCATTGAGAATAATTAACCATAATATTATCTAGGAGTTTAGTAGCATCTCCTAATTTCCATAAAAGTGCCTCCCGCAGCCGAATCTAAAAGATTTCTAGAAGCAAAATTCAACCAGGCATAAAATTTTTGTATAATCATCCACAAATTCAAACCATGAGTAGGGCAATTACGTATCATTAATTTCATTCTCTCCCAAGCTTGTGCAACATGTTCATGATCAAGTTGCTTAAAATTCATAATATCGTTTCTAAGAGAGATGATCTTAGCGGGAGGGAAATACTTAGAGATAAAAGCATCTTTGCACTTGTTCCATGAATCAATACTATTTTTAGGCAAAGACAAAAACCAAGCTTTAGCACGATCTCTAAGTGAAAAAGGAAATAGCTTCAATTTAATGACATCATTATTGGCATCTTTTTTCTTTTGCATATCACATAAATCAACGAAGCTATTCAGATGAGTAGCGGCATCTTCACTAGGAAGGTTGGCGAATTGATCTTTCATAACAAGATTCAACAAAGCAGTATTAATTTCACAAGATTCAACATCGGTAAGAGGAGCAATCAGAGTGCTAAGGAAATCATTATTATTGGTATTGGTGAAGGCACACAATTTGGTAGAATCTTGAGCCATCGCGACAAACAAGCAATCTAACACACGAGCAAACAAAAAGCAAACGGGCAAAAGAGGCAAATAGAGAGGGAGGATAGAGAGAGAGGGCGAATAAAACGGCAAGGGTGAATTGGGGGGAGAGGAAAATGAGAGGCAAATGGAAAATAATGTAATGCGAGAGATAGGGATTGTGATGGGTACTAGGTGCGTTGACTTTTTGCGTAGACTCCCCGGCAACGGCGCCAGAAATCCTTCTCACTACGTCTTGAGCTTGCGTTGGTTTCCCCAAAGAGGAAGGGATGATGCAGCAGAGTAGCGTAAGTATTTCCCTCAGTTTTTGAGAACCAAGGTATCAATCCAGTAGGAGGCCACGCTCAAGTCCCTCGTAGCTGCACAAAAAGATAGCTACTCGCAACCAACGCGATTAGGGGTTGTCAATCCCTTCACGTCCACTTACAAGAGTGAGATCTGATACATATTATATTTTTGGTATTTTTGGTATAAAGATGCAAAGTAAAAAGTAAAAGCAAAGAAAAAAAGAAAAGCAAGATTAAAGTGATGGAGATTGATATGATGAGAATAGACCCCGGGGCCATAGGTTTCACTAGTGGCTTCTCTCAAGAGCATAAGTATTCTACGGTGGGTGAACAAATTACTGTTGAGCAATTGACCGAATTGAGCATAGTTATGAGAATATCTAGGCATGATCATGTATATAGGCATCACGTCCGTGACAAGTAGATCGAAACGATTCTGCATCTACTACTATTACTCCACTCATTGACTGCTATCCAACATGCATCTAGAGTATTAAGTTAAAAACAGAGTAACGCCTTAAGCAAGATGACATGATGTAGAGAGATAAATTCATGCAATATGAAATAAACCTCATCTTGTTATCCTTGAGGGCAACGATACAATACGTGCCTTGCTGCCCCTTCTGTCACTGGGTAAGGACACCGCAAGATCGAACCCAAAGCAAAGCACTTCTCCCATGGCAAGAACTACCAATCTAGTTGGCCAAACCAAACGGATAATTCGAAGAGACTTGCAAAGATAACCAATCATACATAAAAGAATTCAGAGAAGATTCAAATATTATTCATAGATAGACTTGATCATAAACCCACAATTCATCGGTCTCAACAAACACACCGCAAAAAGAAGATTACATCGAATAGATCTCCACAAGAGAGGGGGAGAACTTTGTATTGAGATTCAAAGAGAGAGAAGAAGCCATCTAGCTACTAACTATGGACCCGAAGGTTTGAGGTAAACTACTCACACTTCATCAGAGGGGCTAGGATGATGTAGAAGCCCTCCATGATGACAACTCTCTTCTGGCGGAGCTCCGAAACATGCCCCAAGATGGGATCTCGTGGATATAGAAAGTTGAAGTGGTGGAATTAGGTTTTTGGCTCCTGTTCTGATCGTTTGGGGGTACGTGTGTATATATAGGAGGAAGAAGTACGTCGGTGGAGCACCAAGGGGCCCACGAGGCAGGGGCGCGCCCTAGGGGGGGCGCCCCCACCCTCGTGACCTCCTCTTTGACTCCCTGGAGTAGGGTCCAAGTCTCCTGGATCACGTTCGGTGAGAAAATCACGTTCCCGAAGATTTTATTCCGTTTGGACTCCGTTTGATACTATGTTTCTCCGAAACACTGAAATTGAAAAAAAATAGCAATTCTGGGCTAGGCCTCCGGTTAATAGTTTAGTCCCAAAAAATAATATAAAAGTGGAAAATAAAGCCCAATATAGTCCAAAATAGTAGATAATATAGCATGGAGCAATCAAAAATTATAGATACGTTGGAGACGTATCACTGAGCTGTACGTTAACGACCTAACGAACCTTACTCCTCGTCTGAAAGGTCTGCAACATAATACATTGCAGCCCGAAACGGGTCAGCACATAGAATATGCTGGCAATATAACACGATAGAGCAAGAACAGGATAATGTTATCACTATATGCATATTTGGCTGGTGGAAAGCTCTACGGTTAAAGTTTTGCAAAAAGCCAAATTTTCCCTATAACAAAGGAATAGATTTTATTTAACTATCATGGTAGTTGAAACATCATTGATAAGGTTCCTCCAACTCAATCCCAATTAAAAGTAATTATCAACCCAACAATATTAATTTAGAGTGATGAGATACATATGATAATCCAAGTACTAGATACTCAAGATGTCCATAACCGGGGACACGGCTAACCATGATTAGCTTGTACACTCTGTAGAGGTTTGCGCACTTTTCCCCACAAGACTCGATCTCCTCCGTTGGATTTCTCGCACTACATGGTGTTTGAGAAACGGATGACTGAGACACAGTCTTTTAGAAGCATTAACTCTCTACTCCGGGTAGACTATACCACCTACAACCCACTACATCTGCTAGTCTACATCTTCAAGAGCTTCACGCAACTTACTCAACCATGCTAGAGCCCATAATAGCTTGTGGATGCACACGAAAGTTTCTAGCATGAAATATCTCAGTTCCCTTTGAGCCTGGGTGGCGGACCTTAGGATTATCACACGGGTACTCCGGGATATCCTAGGACAACACTAGATTCTCTAGGTGCCCGACAAGCAATCAACCTAGATGTGTATTAAAGTTGCCACCTTAAGTTGAACCATTAATTAACAATCTCACATCTGTCATGGTTTCACTCACCCAAACCACACCTACGAGCATAGCATGGCAATATAAGCAATACGTAGAAGTAACTCCCAAGGGTTTGATAATAAACAGGTGAATATGTACTACCTCATCTACTTCCCAATCCCACATGTTATCAAGTCCTAACCATGCAAGGTTTGAGGGTTGAAACTAATGCATAAAAACTGGGTGATAAAGGGATATGATCAAAGTGTTACTTGCCTTGCTGATGATTCGCAAAACCTAGAGACTCGATGTAGCACGCTTCGCACTCCGGGTACTCTATCGCAATCAAACAAGCATACAATACGCAATCAAACAAGGGCACGAGTAAAGCTCAAATAAGAGATCTAACCAGAAAGTTCAACTTAAGAACTCCAGTTTGCAAAAAGAATCAAATCAAACGGAGCAACGAAACTCAAACTGCGAAAGAAACAATACCCGATTACTAATCTGGACTGAAGTCAAATTTTACTGTATCAAAATCTTGTTCAAGTTGGTTAAACGGAAAGAGGGTTTCAAGACGAAACTCTAGGCACTTGAATCGCCTGATTCCGATAAACGAGCGAAAAGTTATACTAAAATGAAAATCGGATCAGAAATCGCGGAAAATCCGAGAAAAAGAAAAACTGACGAACAGGCTAACGAACAAACGTTCGCTGTCTGCGGCTAAGCGGTAAAAACCGTCCGTTAAAACGAACGTAAAAACGGGTGTTCGTTAAATAACTAAACCGAAAAAATAAACCAAACCGGATCTAAAAACGGATCTAGGGTTTTCAAAAAAACCAAACGGTTTTCTCACGAAAACCGAGGCGGTTACCTTGGGTCCGGCGGGGTTCGGCGAGGTCCGGTGCGGCGGCGGCAGCGGCGGGCGGCAGCGAAGCGGCACGGCGGTGCGGCGCGGGGCGGCGGCGACATGGGGCGGCGGGCTAGGGTTAGGATTTGGGGCAGCGGCGCGGACGGGCTGCGGTGGGCTTTGGCGGCGCGGCTTAAAAAGGCCCCCCGGGCGGAGTCTCGCTCGGGTACGGCCCGGAGTCGGTTCACTTTTTTTTAAATAATTCCAACATGCAGAAAAAGAAAGAAAAGAAATACTAAACAGACTCCAAAAATCCCGAAATAAATTTTCCCCGTCCTCTAAAAATAAGCCGGATAAGGTGAACATTATTTGGGCCTAAAATGCAATTTTGAAAAACACATATTTTTCCTAATTCAAATAAAATGGTGATAAAACTCCGAATAAAAATCTCATGATTTTAACATTAAATCTTTGTTATTTCTCTATTTTGAGGAACTCATTTTATCCTCTCTCTTTTATTTTTATAAAAGAAATGATCGAAGAGAAAATAATTAAAATCAAACGATCCTCTTTCCAAAATTCGAGAAAACTAGAATATGAAAATAATGAAATCCCCCAACTCTCTTCGTAGGTCCTTGAGTTGCGTAGAATTTCTAGGATCGAGCCAAAATGTAATAAAATATGATATGCAATGATGATCTAATGTATAACATTCCAAATTGAAAATTTGGTATGTTACAAACCTACCCCCCTTAAGATGAATCTCGCCCTCGAGATTCGGGTTGGCTAGAAAATAGGCGTGGATGGTCCTTGCGTAGGTCGTCCTCTCGTTCCCAGGTGGCTTCGTCCTCGGTATGGTGGCTCCACTGAACTTTGCAAAACTTAATAACCTTGCTACGGGTAACCCGACTGGCAAACTCGAGAATCCTGACTGGCTTCTCCTCATAGGTCAAATCATTGTCCAACTGAATCGCTTCCAGCGGTACTGTATCTCTCAGAGGAATGTCGGCCATCTCTCTGTGGCACTCCTTCAACTGAGAAACGTGGAACACATCGTGAACTCCTGACAATCCTTCAGGTAATTCCAACTTATAAGAAACTTCTCCCATACGTTCCAAAACTCTGTATGGTCCCACAAAGCGTGGCGCTAACTTTCCCTTAACTCCAAAGCGCTTAACTCCTCGGAGTGGTGATACCCGAAGATACACTCTGTCTCCGATTTCATAGACTACCTCCTTATGTTTTGAATCTGCATAACTCTTCTGTCGGGACTGAGCTACCTTCAGTCTATCTCTAATCAATTTAACCTTCTCTTCTGATTCCTTAATCAAATATGGTCCAAACAACTGACGGTCTCCAACTTCATCCCACAACAACGGTGTCCTGCACCTTCTTCCGTACAAGGCTTCGAAAGGTGCCATCTTCAAATCGGCCTGGTAACTGTTGTTGTATGAGAACTCTGCATAGGGCAAGTTGTCATCCCAACTAGATCCATAAACTAGTGCACAAGCTCTCAACATATCCTCCAGAATCTGGTTGACTTTCTCGGTCTGTGTCCATCTGTTTGCGGGTGAAAAGCTGTACTGAACTCCAGTCTGGTTCCCAAAGTTTCATGCAACTGATTCCAAAACTTTGAGGTAAACCGGGTTCCTCTATCTGATACAATTGTTCTCGGAACTCCATGCAAACATACGATCCTGGTCATGTATATCTTTGCCAACTTGGCACTTGTATAGGTGGTTTTCACTGGGATAAAGTGAGCTACTTTTGTCAAGCGATCAACTACTACCCATATAGAATCATATCCTGATTTGGTCCTGGGCAATCTGGTGATGAAATCCCCGCCAAGCTTATCCCACTTCCATTCGGGTATCGGCATAGGTTGTAACAATCCGGCTGGCTTTTGATGTTCTGCCTTCACTCTCTGACATACATCACATACGGCTACATACTCGGCAATATCCTTCTTCATACCAGTCCACCAAAAACACTCCTTTAAATCCACATACATCTTGGTGTTTTCAAGGTGAATCGAGTATTGTGAGTCATGAGCCTCCTGAAGTATCAACTTCACGATCTCTGTGTTATTGGGCACATAAATACGGTCCTCAAACCATAAGGTGTGGTGTTCATCCTCACGAAAACCTTTGGCCTTTCCTTTGCTCATTCTCTCTTTTATCTCGGCGATCTCTTTGTCATCCTTCTGAGCTTCTCGAATCTTTCCTAACAATGTAGACTGAACTTCCATTGTTGCAACAAAACCTCTAGGGACAATCTCCCTGAGATCCTCTGCCAACTCCTTTGGCAATCCTGCGCTTATGAGTGTGTTGGCATAACTCTTCCGGCTCAAAGCGTCTGCTACGACGTTGGCCTTGCCTGGATGATAGTGAAGCTTCATGTCATAATCCTTTATAAGCTCCAACCATCTCCTCTTCTAAGGCTCAACTCCTTTTGTGTGAAAATGTACTTCAAACTCTTATGGTCAGTGTATACATCTCAATGGTTTCCAATAAGATAATGTCTCCAAGCCTTCAACGCATGCACTACGGCAGCCAACTCCAAGTCATGCGCGGCATAATTTAACTCATGCGGTTTCAGTTGTCGCGAGGCATACGAAACAACTCCTCCGTCCTGCATCAGTACTCCTCCAAGTCCTAAGCGAGAGGCGTCGAAATACACTTGGAAATCCTTGCGTATATCCGGCAGAATCAGTACTGGGGCTGCAGTCAGACGTTTCTTTAATTCCTGAAAACTCGCTTCACATTCTTCCGTCCATTTAAATTTGATATTTTTCTTCAATAGCTCTGTCATTGGCTTCGCAATCTTGGAAAAATTCTCAACGAATCTCCGATAGTATCCTGCGAGTCCAAGAAAACTGCGGATCTCGCTAACTAAAGTGGGTGCCAATCATTCAGTGACTGACTGTACCTTGGTGGGGTCTACTGCTATACCTTCTCCTGATATAACATGTCCAAGGAATCCAACTTCTTTCAACCAAAACTCACACTTGCTGAATGAAACGTCTCCAACGTATCTAGCATTTTTTATTGCTCCATGCTATATTATCTACTGTTTTGGACATTATTGGGCTTTATTATCCACTTTTATATTATTTTCGGGACTAACCTATTAACCGGAGGCCCAGCCTAGAATTGCTTTTTTTTCTTCCTATTTTAGGGTTTCGGAGAAAAGGAATATCAAATGGAGTCCAAACGAAATGAAACCTTCGGGAACGTGATTTTCTCACCGAACATGATCCAGGAGACTTGGACCCTACTTCAAGAAATAAAGGAGGCCACGAGGTAGGGGGCGCGCCTACCCCCCCCCCCCCGGCGCGCCCTCCACCGACGTGGGCCCCTTGTTGCTCCATCGACGTACTCCTTCCTCCTATATATACCTGCGTACCCCCAAACGATCAGATACAGAGCCAAAACCCTAATTCCACCACCATAACTTTCTGTATCCACGAGACCCCATCTTGGGGCCTGTTCCGGAGCTCCGCCGGAGGGGGCATCCATCACGGAGGGCTTCTACATCAACACCATAGCCTCTCTGATGAAGTGTGAGTAGTTTACCTCAGACCCGTCGGGTCCATAGTTATTAGCTAGATGGCTTCTTCTCTCTTTTTGGATCTCAATACAATGTGCTCCCCCTCTCTTGTGGAGATCTATTTGATGCAATCTTCTTTTTGCGGTGTGTTTGTTGAGACCGATGAATTGTGGGTTTATGATCAAGATTATCTATGAACAATATTTGAATCTCTGCTGAATTCTTTTATGTATGATTGGTTATCTTTGCAATTCTCTTCGAATTATTAGTTTGGTTTGGCCTACTAGATTGATCTTTCTTGCAATGGGAGAAGTGCTTACCTTTGGGTTCAATCTTGCGGTGTTCTTTCCCAGTGATAGTAGGGGCAGCAAGGCACGTATTGTATTGTTGCCATCGAGGATAAAAAGATGGGGTTTGTATCATATTGCATGAATTTATCCCTCTACATCATGTCATATTGCTTAAGGCGTTACCCTGTTTTCATGAACTTAATACTCTAGATGCATGCTGGATAGCGGTCGATGAGTGGAGTAATAGTAGTAGATGTAGGCAGGAGTCGGTCTACTTGTCTCGGACGTGATGCCTATATACATGATCATACCTAGATATTCTCATAACTATGCTCAATTCTGTTAATTGCTCAACAGTAATTCGTTCACCCATCGTAAAATACATATGCTCTTGAGAGAAGCCACTAATGAAACCTATGGCCCCCGGGTCTATCTTCATCATATTAATCTTCCAATACTTAGTTATTTCCTTTGCTTTTTTACTTTGCTTTTATTTTACTTTGCATCTTTATCACAAAAATACCAAAAATATTATCTTATCATATCTATCAGATCTCACTCTCGTAAGTGACAGTGTAGGGATTGACAACCCCTTATCGTGTTGTTTGTGAGGATTTATTTGTTTGTGTAGGTATGAGGGACTCGTGCGTGGCCTCCTACTAGATTGATACCTTGGTTCTCGAAAACCGAGGGAAATACTTACGCTACTTTGCTGCACCACCCTTTCGTCTTCAAGGGAAAACCAACGCAAGTGCTCAAGAGGTAGCAAGAAGGATTTCTGGCGCCGTTGTCGGGGAGTCTATGCAAAAGTCAACCATACCAAGTACCCATCACATACCCTTATCTCCCGCATTACATTATTTGCCATTTGCCTCTCGTTTTCCTCTCCCCCACTTCACCCTTGCCGTTTTATTCGCGCTCTCTCTATCCTCCCTCTCTTTCCCGTTTGCCTCTTTTTTTCCCGCTTGCTTCTTGTTTGCTTGTGTGTTGGATTGCTTGCTTGTCACGATGGCTCTACCTAGATTTGGTGATCTTCACCTTAAAAGGCTAGAAGAGATCGAAAGCAATGTTAGGAGTTTTATGGTTTTGCAATTTGAGCATAATAATTTCTTCAAAAACAAGCTTAAGGAATAGAAAGTTTTATGAGTTTTATGAATAAAGAGCTCGATGATATGTCTATATAATTTGATGGTTTAAGATCCCAAATTGCTCGTCTTGAGAAACTGACTGCTGAAATTTCCGATAAGCAAGCTACCTTAGTTAATAGGATGGCCGCTAAACCAATTTTTATGAAAATAAAGATGAAGATCTAAAAGTTATTGATGTGTCCCCTATTAAATCTTTGTTTTGCAATATGAATCTTGATAATGATGGGACTGAATATGATCCACCTTTACCTAGAAGGCGTTCCAAAAATTTGGAGTTTTTAGATCTTGATGCTAAATTTGATAAAAGTGGGATTGAAGAAATTAAAACCCTAGATGTTGCTAAACCCACTATTTTGGATTTCAAGGAATTTAATTATGAAAATTGCTCTATGATTGATTGTATTTCCTTGTTGCAATCCGTGCTAAATTCCCCTCATGCTTATAGTCAAAATAAAGTGTTTACTAAACATATCATTGATGCCTTGATGCAATCTTATGAAGAAAAACTTGAGTTGGAAGTTTCTATCCCTAGAAAACTTTATGATGAGTGGGAACCAACTATTAAAATTAAGATTAAAGATCATGAATGCTATGCTTTGTGTGATTTGGGTGCTAGTGTTTCCATGATTCCAAAGACTTTGTGTGATTTGTTAGGTTTCCGTGATTTTGATGATTGCTCTCTAAACTTGCACCTTGCGGATTCCACTATTAAGAAACCTATGGGAAGAATTAATGATGTTCTTATTGTTGCAAATAGGAATTATGTGCTCATAGATTTTACTGTTCTTGACATAGATTGCAATCCTTCATGTCCTATTATTCTTGGTAGACCTTTCCTTAGAATGATTGGTGCAATTATTGATATGAAGGAAGGAAATATTAGATTCCAATTTCCGTTAAGGAAAGGCATGGAACACTTTCCTAGAAAGAAAATTAAATTACCTTATGAATCTATTATGAGAGCCACTTATGCATTGCCTACCAAAGATGGCAATACCTAGATCTATACTTGCTTTTTATGCCTAGCTAGGGGCGTTAAACGATAGCGCTTGTTGGGAGGCAACCCAATTTTATTTTTATTCCTTGCTTTTTGCTCCTGTTTAGTAATAAATAATTTATCTAGACTCTGTTTAGGTTGTGTTTTTTGTGTGTTTAATTAGTGTTTGTGCCAAGTAGAACCGTTGGGAAGACTTGGGGAAAGTCTTGATATCTTGCTGTAAAAAACAGAAACTTTAGCGCTCACGAGAACTGCTGCCATTTTTATTTGGAAAGTGCTATTTAGTTAATTCTTTTTGCATATGATTAATAGATAAATTCCTAACGTCCAGAAATTTATTTTAGAATTTTTGGGGTTCCATATCTTGCGCTAGCTACATATTACTATGGACTGTTCTGTTTTTGACAGATTCTGTTTTTCGTGTGTTGTTTGCTTATTTTGACGAATCTATGGCTAGTAAAATAGTTTATAAACCATAGAGAAGTTGGAATACAGTATATTTAACACAAATATAAATAAATAATGAGTTCATTACAGTACCTTGAAGTGGTCTTTTGTTTTCTTTCGCTAACGGAGCTCACGAGATTTTCTACTTTAAGTTTTGTGTTGTGAAGTTTTCAAGTTTTGGGTAAAGATTTGATGGATTATGGAACAAGGAGTGGAAAGAGCCTAAGCTTGGGGATGCCCATGGCATAACCAAGATAATCTAAGGACACCTAAAAGTAAAAGCTTGGGATGCCCCTGAAGGCATCCCCTCTTTCGTCTACTTCTATCGGTAAGTTTACTTGGAGCTATATTTTTATTCACCACATGATATGGGTTTTGCTTGGAGCGTCTTGTATGATTTGTGTATTTGAATTTTAGTTTACCACAATCATCCTTGCTGTACACACCTTTTGAGAGAGCCATACATGATTTGGAATTTGTTAGAATACTCTATGTGCTTCGCTTATATCATTTGAGTTATATAGTTTTTGCTCTAGTACTTCACTTATATTTTTTTGAGCACTGTGGTGGAATTGTTTTATAGAAACTATTGATCTCTCATGCTTCACTTATATTATTTTGAGAGTCTTAAATAGCATGGTAATTTGCCTAAATAATCCTAATATGCTTGGTATTCAAGAATAGTAAAAACTTTCTTATGAGTGTGTTGAATGCTATGAGAAGTTTGATGCTTGATAATTGTTTTGAGATATGAAGATGGTGATATTAAAGTTGTGCTAGTTGAGTAGTTGTGAATTTGAGAAATACTTGTGTTAAAGTTTGTGATTCCCGTAGCATGCACGTATGGTGAACCGTTATGTGATGAAGTCAGAGCATGATTTATTTTTTGATTGCCTTCCTTATGAGTGGCGGTCGGGGACGAGCGATGGTCTTTTCCTACCAATCTACCCCCCTAGGAGCATGCGCGTAATACTTTGCTTTGGTAACTTTTAGATTTTTGCAATAAGTATATGAGTTCTTTATGACTAATGTTGAGTCCATGGATCATATGCACTTTTCTTCCTTCCACCATTGCTAGCCTCTCTAATACCGCGCACCTTTCGCCGGTATCATACACCCACCATATACCTTCCTCAAAACAGCCACCATACCTACCTATTATGGTATTTCCATAGCCATTCCGAGATATATTGCCATGCAACTTTCCACCATTCCGTTTATTATGACACACTCCATCATTGTCATATTTCTTAGCATGATCATGTAGTTGACATTGTATTTGTGGCAAAGCAACCATTTATAATTCTTTCATACATGTCACTCTTGATTCATTGCATGTCTCGGTACACCACCGGAGGCATTCATATAGAGTCATATTTTGTTCTAAGTATCGAGTTGTAATTGTTGAGTTGCAAGAAAATAAAAGTGTGATGATCATCATTATTAGAGCATTGTCCCAGTGAGGAAAGGATGATGGAGACTATGATTCCCACACAAGTCGGGATGAGACTTCGGACGAAAAAAAAGAGGCCATAAAAAAGGGCGAAAAGGCCCAAATAAAAAAATGAGAGAAAAAGAGAGAAGGGACAATGTTACTATCCTCTTACCACACTTGTGCTTCAAAGCAGCACCATGATATTCATGATAGAGAGTCTCTCATTTCGTCACTTTCATATACTAGTGGGAATTTTTCATTATAGAACTTGGCTTGTATATTCCAATGATGGGCTTCCTCAAAATGCCCTAGGTCTTCATGAGCAAGCAAGTTGGATGCACACCCACTTAGTTTCTTTTGTTGAGCTTTCATATACTTATAGCTCTAGTGCATCCGTTGCATGGCAATCCCTACTCACTCACATTGATATCTATTGATGGGCATCTCCATAGCCCGTTGATACACCTAGTTGATGTGAGACTATCTTCTCCCCTTTTGTCTTCTCCACAACCACCATTCTATTCCACATATAGAGCTATATCCATGGCTCACACTCATGTATTGCGTGAAGATTGAAAAAGTTTGAGAATGTAAAAAGTATTAAACAATTGCTTGGATTGTCATCGGGGCTGTGCATGATTTAAATATTTTGTGTGATGATAGAGCATAGCCAGACTATATGATTTTGTAGGGATAACTTTCTTTGGCCATGTTATTTTGAGAAGACATGATTGGTTTGTTAGTATGCTTGAAGTATTATTATTTTTATGTCAATATTAAACTTTTATCTTGAATCTTTCGGGTCTGAATATTCATACCACAATTAAGAAGAGTTACATTAAAATTATGCTAAGTAGCACTCCACATAAAAAATTATCTTTTTTATCATTTACCTACTCGAGGACGGGCAGGAATTAAGCTTGGGGATGCTTGATACGTCTCCAACGTATCTATAATTTTTGATTGCTCCATGCTATATTATCTACTATTTTGGACATTATTGGGATTTATTATCCACTTTTATATTATTTTTGGGACTGACCTATTAACCGGAGGCCCAACCCAGAATTGCTGCTTTTTCTTTGCCTATTTTAGGGTTTCGAAGAAAAGGAATATCAGACGGAGTCCAAACACAATGAAACCTTCGGGAACATGATTTTCTCACCGAATATGATCCAGGAGACTTGGAACCTATGTCAAGAAATAAAGGAGGAGGCCACGAGGTAGGGGGCGCGCCTACCCCCCCAAGCACGCCCTCCACCCTCGTGGGCCCCCTATTGCTCCACCGACGTACTCCTTCCTCCTATATATACCTACGTACCCCCAAACGATCAGATACGGAGCCAAAACCCTAATTCCACCGTCGTAACTTTCTGTATCCACGAGATCCCATCTTGGGGCCTGTTCCGGAGCTCCGCCGAAGGGGGCATCCATCACGGAGGGCTTCTACATCAACACCATAGCCTCTCCGATGAAGTGTGAGTAGTTTACCTCAGACCTTCGGGTCCATAGTTATTAGCTAGATGGCTTCTTCTCTCTTTTTGGATCTCAATACAATGTCCTCCCCCTCTCTTGTGGAGATCTATTCGATGTAATCTTCTTTTTGCGGTGTGCTTGTTGAGACCGATGAATTGTGGGTTTATGATCAAGATTATCTATGAACAATATTTGAATCTCCTCTGAATTATTTTATGTATGATTGGTTATCTTTGCAAGTATCTTCGAATTATCAGTTTGGTTTGGCCTACTAGATTGATCTTTCTTGCAATGGGAGAAGTGCTTAGCTTTGGGTTCAATCTTGTAGTGTCCTTTCCTAGTGACAGTAGGGGCAGCAAGGCACGTATTGTATTGTTGCCATCAAGGATAACAAGAGGTTTTTTTTATCATATTGCATGAATTTATCCCTCTACATCATGTCATCTTGATTAAGGCGTTACTCTGTTTTCATGAACTTAATACTCTAGATGCATGCTGGATAGCGGTCGATGAGTGGAGTAATAGTAGTAGATGCAGGCAGGAGTCGGTCTACTTGTCTCGGACGTGATGCCTATGTACATGATCATACCTAGATATTCTCATAACTATGCTCAATTCTGTCAATTGCTCAACAGTAATTCGTTACCCACCGTAACATACCTATGCTCTTGAGAGAAGCCACTAGTTAAACTATGGCCCCCGGGTCTATCTTCATCATATTAATCTTCCAATACTTAGTTATTTCCTTTGCTTTTTACTTTTCTTTTATTTTACTTTGCATCTTTATCACAAAAATACCAAAAATATTAACTTATCTTATCTATCAGATCTCACTCTCGTAAGTGACTGTTTAGGGATTGACAACCCCTTATCGTGTTGGTTGCGAGGATTTATTTGTTTGTGTAGGTGCGAGGGACTTGTGCGCGGCCTCCTACTGGATTGATACATTGGTTCCCAAAAACTGAGGGAAATACTTACGCTACTTTGCTGCACCACCCTTTCCTCTTCAAGGGAAAACCAACGCAAGTGCTCAAGAGGTAGCACTGAACTTGGCATACAACTGATGTTCCCTGAGTTTCTCGAGAACTAAACGCAAATGCTCTTTGTGCTCCTCTGCATTCTTCGAGTATACCATTATATCATCAATGAACACCAAGACAAACTTATCCAAATATTCCATGAACACCTTGTTCATCATGCTCATGAAATAGGTAGCGGCGTTAGTCAGTCCAGATGACATGACCGTATACTCACATAACCCATACCTTGTGGTAAATGCGGTTTTAGGTATATCCTTTTCCCGGATCTTCAGCTGGTGATATCCTGATCGTAGGTCGATCTTCGAAAACAGCTTAGCTCCTTGCAACTGGTCAAACAAATCATTGATCATCGACAGTGGGTATTTGTTCTTGATCGTCACCTCATTCAATGCACGATAATCATCAACCATTCTTAGAGACTTATCCTTCTTCTCAACCAAAAGCACTGGGGCTCCCCATGGTGATAAACTCCATCGGATGTAACCTTTCTCCAATAACTCCTTGATCTGCTTCTTAATCTCCTCCAGATCATTTGCGGGCATCCGGTAGGGTCTCTATGATATTGGTCCGGTACCTGGCAATAGCTCTATCAAAAACTCGATGTCTCGATCCGGTGGCATGCCTGGTAACTCCTCTGGGAAAACATCTGGGTAATCCTTCACTACAGGCACTTCCTCTTAAACAACTCCCGTGAGGGTATTTACTTGGCTCCTCCTAGGCGCATGTATAGATACATACTTGATCCTTTTTCCCTCCGGGGTGGTGAGACAAATTGATTTACTAGCACAACCAATGCTTCCTCCATACTTTGACATCCAATCCATGCCTAATATCATATCCAATCCTTGTGACTCCAAAATTATTAGGTCTGACGGAAATACAATGCTACCAATGGTTAGGGGTATCTGGTCGCACCATCGGCTGGCCATATACTCTGCTCTAGGTGAACTTACTAATAGAGGGGTCCTAAGGGTTTGGGTTGGTAATTTAAGCTTATCCACGAATCCCCTTGATATGTATGAATGTGATGCACCAGTATGAAAAAGAACAAGGGCGGTAAAAGACTTAACCAAAAACTTACTGATAACTGCGTCTGGCTGCCCTTCAACCTCCTCCACGTTAACGTGGTTCACTTGTCCTTTGTTGAATGGATTAGGCTTCTTCCCAACGCTCCCATTACCGCTTCCATTCTTCACTTCAGGGCACTCCATGGCATAGTGTCCAGTATTCCCGCACTTGAAGCAAGTAATGTGACTTAGGTCTCTCTTGGCGGGTGTGGCTGGATTGGAGCGGGTCTAATTGTTGCTTGTTCCATTCCCAGTCCCATTCTTGGAACCATTGTGGTTATGCGAACTGCCTCCGTTATGGTTATGACCTCCATGGTTATGAACAAGTCCTCCCGAGTTCGGGGTTAGACAAGGCTTCTGCTGAGCTCTTGTGTTGTACCTTCCTTGTCTATACTTCCTTTTGCGGCTCTCAATTTGCTGTTGCTTCCCTTCAATCATAAGAGCCTTGTCTACCAACTCCTGGTAGTTGTTAAATGTTGCCACCATCAACTACATGCTCATCTCATCATTCAGCCCTTCCATAAATTTCTCCTGCTTCGCGGCATCTGTGGCCACATCGTCAGGGGCATAACGAGACAGCTTACTAAATTCATCCACGTACTGTCCCACAGTACGGTTCCCTTGGCGCAAGTTGCGAAACTCATGCTTCGTCATGCTCATAGCTCCCGTTGAGACATGGGCGGTGCGGAATGCTTGCTGAAACTGATCCCATGTAACATTGGCTATAGGATAGGTCACTGTGTAATTCTCCCACCATGAGGCTGCTGGTCCATCCAACTGATGTGCGGCAAAACGCACCTTCTCAGCATCTGTACAACCTACAGTGATTAACTCCCTTCCAATCCTGCGTAGCCAATCACCTGCCACTATCGGCTCGGTGCTGCTGGAAAACACCGGCGGCTGCAACCTCAGAAAGCGGGCTAAGTTGTCAACTGGTGGTGGTGGTGGGTTGTTGTTGTTGTTGTTGTTGCCTTGATTCTGAACTAACAACTGCATCAGTGTATTCTGCTATTGGATCAACTGAGTGAGCTCCGGCGGGAAAGTAAATCCGGGGCACGTCTCAGAGGCATCTGAGGGTTTAGAGGGAAGAGAATAGAATAGAATGAGGTCTAGTGAGAAAAACACTACCATATGCACATGAGACAAACACAATCATATCACTCAATTAATCAAGCAAGGCATACAATCGATCTAACTATCGTTACAAAAGTGCTCGGACTATACTATATACATGGTGGAATATTACTACTGATGTGGGGGTCTACTAGAAATATTGATCGGTCGAAGACTCCATGATGTCTGCTCCAGCTTCGTCTTCATAGTCATCATCTCTATCGTCGGGGTTCGAGTCGGTGTCATCGATGATGATGTAGTCCTCAGAACGTATCTCCTTGGGTTCATTGTCTTCTCCTCCTGGCGCGGGGTCTCCCATGAATACTCCTAGCTTCCTTTACAGATCGTCATTCTTCTCCACTAGTACGACGATTTCCTCCTCATAATCTTCACGAGTAGCCTTGAGTTCTTCCTCCAGTTTCGTGATCCTTGTCATTACCTTCTTCAGATCTATCATGCCTACGCACATCTAGTTCTCCTGGCAACGAATGTGCTGGTTTAACTCTTGGATGAAAGCTGCGATTGATCTATCCTTCCTAGTGCTGATCATCTCCCATTGCTCATCTCGGCGGCCACAAATCTGATAGATAGTATCCTTAAGCTCCTTATGGTAAACTTCTCCAATGCGTCCCATGGTGATGTGAGCTGCCATACTCTTTCCTAGACTCCAGGTTGGTGCATCAAAGGAAAACTCTATGGGATTGGTGACTGGCGCGAATGTCCTTCCTGGAACTTGAAATTGAATCATCCATCGCTCCTCTTCTGGTAAAGTGGTGTTGTAAGTCCCGGTGAAGCTTGATATTCCAATGTTCATGTACTTAGTGACTTCCTTCAAGTGTCGTCCAAAAGGTGCTTCTTCATCCGGTTGTGCAAACTTGTTCCTTGCGTCCGCCGTCCTAAAGAGTAGAAAATGGAGAGGAGTCAGAAATGAGAAGAGAGTGGTGATCTAGGGCTTTAGCTTAGTGGTCGTGTCCTACACTCAGCGTGTGCTCTAATACCATCTTGTAGTGACCCGACCTCGGACGGTCAAGTCTCTGTGCTTCAGTGTCATCCCTGGATCGGTAATGCTGACACACACAATACTCGAAGGATTTATAACAGAGTAGCAATCACACACTTATTACATCGAATGTCTCAAAAGAGAACTTATTACAATAAATATGGCTTAAGGCCATCTAATACGATAACATCGGAAGGCTTGGAAGATAAAGTGAGTCCATCAACTCCAACGGCATAGCTGAGCTGTACGGCAACGACCTAACGAACCTTACTCCTCGTCTGAAAAGTCTGCAACATAATATGTTGCAGCCCGAAACAGGTCAGCACATAGAATATGCTGGCAATATAACACGGTAGCGCAAGAACAGGATAATTGTATCACTATATGCATATTTGGCTGGTGGAAAGCTCTACGGTTAAAGTTCTGCGAAAAGCCAATTTTCCCCTACAACAAAGGAATAGATTTTATTTAACTATCATGGTAGTTGCAACATCATTGAGAAGGTTCCTCCAACTCAATCCCAATTAAAATTAATTATAAACCCAACAATATTAATTTAGAGTGATGAGATACATATGATAATCCAAGTACTAGATACTCAAGATGTCCATAACCGGGGACATGGCTAACCATGATTAGTTTGTACACTCTGCAGAGGTTTGCGCACTTTTCCCCACAAGACTCGATCTCCTCCGTTGGATTTCTCGCACTACATGGTGTTTGAGAAATGGATGACCGAGACACAGTCTTTCAGAAGCATTAACTCTCTACTCCGGATAGACTATACCACCTACAACCCACTACATCTGCAAGTCTACCTCTTCAAGAGCTTCACACAACTTACTCAACCATGCTAGAGCCCATAATAGCTTGTGGCTGCACACGGAAGTTTCTAGCATGAAATATCTCATTTCCCTTTGAGCCTGGGTGGCGGACCTTTGGATTATCACACGAGTACTCCGGGATATCCTAGGACAACACTGGATTCTCTAGGTGCCCGACAAGCAATCCACCCAGATGTGTATTAAAGTTGCCACCTTAAGTTGAACCATTAATTAACAATCTCACATCTGTCATGGTTTCACTCACCCAAACCACGTCTACGAGCATAGCATGGCAATATAAGCAATACGTAGAAGTAACTCCCAAGGGTTTGATAATAAACAGGTGAATAGGTACTACCTCATCTACTTGCCAATCCCACATGTTATCAAGTCCTAACCATGCAAGGTTTGAGGGTTGAAACTAATGCATAAAAACTGGGTGATAAAGGGATATGATCAAAGTGTTACTTGCCTTGCTGATGATCCGCAAAACATAGAGACTCAATGTAGCACGCTTCGCACTCCGGATACTTTATCGCAATCAAACAAGCATATAATAAGCAATCAAACAAGGGCATGGGAAAACTCAAATAAGAGATCTAACCAGAAAGTTCAACTTAGGAACTCCGGTTTGCAAAAAGAATCAAATCAAACGGAGCAACGAAACTCAAACTGCGAAAGAAACAAGATCCGATTACTAATCTGGACTAAAGTCAAATTTTACTATATCAAAATCTTGTTCAAGTTGGTTAAACAGAAAGAGGGTTTCGTGACGAAACTCTAGGCGCTTGAATCGCCTGATTCCGATAAACGAACGAAAAGTTATACTAAATCAAAAATCGGATCAGAAATCGCGATCGAAAATAATCGCGGAAAATCTGAGAAAAAGAAAAACTGACGAACGGGCTAACGAATGAATGTTCGCTGTCTGCGGCTAAACGGTGAAAACCATTCGTTAAAACGAACATAAAACGGGCGTTCGTTAAATAACTAAATTGAACCGGATCTAAAAAATCGGATCTACGGCAGGGCGGCTCGGGTGCGGCGGCGACGCGGCGCGGGGCGGCAGCGGCAGCAGGCGGCGGCGGAAGCGCCGGTGGCGCGGATCGGCGGGCTAGGGTTAGGGTTTGGGGCGGCAGCGCGGACGGGCTGCGGTGGGCTTCGGCGGCGCGGCTTAAAAAGGCCCCCCGCGCGGAGTCCCGCTTGGGTACGGCCCGGAGTCGGTTCACTTTTTTTAAATAATTCCGACGTGCAGAAAAAGTAAGAAAAGAAATACTAAACGGACTCCAAAAATCCCGAAATAAATTTTCGCCATCCTCTAGAAATAAGCCGGACAAGGTGAACATTTATTTGGGCCCAAAATGCAATTTTGAAAAACACAAATTTTTCCTAAATAAAATAAAATAGCGATGAAACTCCGAATAAAAAATATTATTTGATTTTAATATTAAATCTTCATTATTTCTCTATTTTAAGGAAGTCATTTTATCCTCTCTCTTTTATTTTTATAAAAGAAATGATCGAAGAGAAAATAATCAAACGATCCTCTTTCCAAAATTCGAGTAAACTTGAATATGAAAATAATGAAATCCCCCAACTCTCTCTGTAGGTCCTTTAGTTGCGTAGAATTTCTAGGATCAAGCCAAAATGCAATAAAATATTATATGTAATGATGATCTAATGTATAACATTCCAAATAGAAAATTTGGGATGTTACACTATAGATCTTGATGCTCAATATGTAAGTAGCTTCACCGAGGTCTTTCTTTGAAAAAGTCCTTTCAAACACTCCTTTATGCTTTCCAGAAAATTCTACATTATTTCTGATCAACAATATGTCATTTACATATACTTATCAGGAATGTTGTAGTGCTCCCACTCACTTTCTTGTAAATACAGGCTTCACCGCAAGTATGTATAAAACCATATGCTTTGATCACTTTATCAAAGTATATATTCCAACTCCGAGATGCTTGTACCAGTCCATAGATGGATCGCTGGAGCTTGCACACTTTGTTAGCACCTTTAGGATTGACAAAACCTTCTGGTTGCATCATATATAACTCTTCTTAAAGAAATCCATTAAGGAATACAGTTTTGACATCGATTTGCCAGATTTCATAAAATGCGACAACTTCTAACATGATTCGGACAGACTTTTAAGCATCAATACAAGTGAGAAAATCTCATCATAGTCAACACCTTGAACTTGTCGAAAACCTTTTGCAACAAGTCGAACGTTGTAGACAGTAACACTACTATCAGCGTCCGTCTTCCTCTTGAAGATCCAATTATTCTTAATGACTCACCGATCATTGGGCAAGTCAATCAAAGTCCATACTTTGTTCTCATACATGGATCCCATCTCAGATTTCATGGCCTCAAGCCATTTCGCGGAATCTGGGCTCATCATCGCTTCCTCATAGTTCGTATGTTTGTCATGGTCAAGTAACATGACTTCCAGAAAGGATTACCATACCACTTTGGTGCGGACCATATTCTGGTTGTCCTACGAGGTTCGGTAGTAACTTGGTCTGAAGTTTCATGATCATCATCATTAGCTTCCTCATTAATTGGTGTAGAGATCACTAGAACTGATTTCTGGGATGAACTACTTTCCAATTCGGGAGAAGGTACAATTACCTTATCAAGTTCTACATTCCTCCCACTCACATCTTACGAGAGAAACTTCTTCTCTAGAAAGGATCCACTTTTACCAACAAAATAATTTCACAACTCACGCCGCCTGGAACACCTCAGCGTAATGGTGTGTCAGAACGTCGTAATCGCACTCTATTGGATATGGTGCGATCTATGATGTCTCTTACCGATCTACCGCTGTCATTTTGGGGCTATGCTTTAGAGACTGCCGCATTCACTTTAAATAGGGCTCCGTCGAAATCCGTTGATACGACACTGTATGAATTATGGTTTGGGAAGAAACCTAAGCTGTCGTTTCTAAAAGTTTGGGGATGCGATGCTTACGTCAAGAAACTTCAACCTGAAAAGCCCGAACCCAAATCGAAAAAATGCGTCTTCATAGGATACCCTAAAGAAACTATTTGGTATACCTTCTACCTCAGATCCGAAGGCAAGGTCTTTGTTGCCAAGAATGGGTCCTTTCTAGAGAAAGAGTTTCTCTCGAAAGAAATAAGTGGGAGGAAATTAGAACTTGATGAAGTATTACCTCTTGAACCGGTAAGCGGCGTAGCTCCAGAAAATGTTCCTGAGGTGCCTGCACCGACTAGAGAGGAAGTTGATGATGATGATCATGAGACTTCAGATCAAGTTGCTACTGAACTTCGTAGGTCCACGAGGACACGTTCCGTACCAGAGTGGTACGGCAACCCTGTCTTGGAAATCATGTTGTCAGACAACGGTGAACCTTCGAACTATGAAGAAGCGATGGCGGGCCCGGATTCCAACAAATGGCTGGAAGCCATGAAATCCGAGATAGGATCCATGTATGAAAACGAAGTATGGACTTTGACTGACTTGCCCGATGATCGGCGAGCCATAGAAAATAAATGGATCTTTAAGAAGAAGACAGACGCGGATGGTAACATAACCATCTATAAAGCTCGGCTTCTCGCTAAGGGTTATCGACAAGTTCAAGGGGTTGACTACGATGAGACTTTCTCACCCGTAGCGAAGCTGAAGTCCGTCCGAATCATGTTAGCAATTGCCGCATTCTATGATTATGAGATATGGCAAATGGACGTCAAAACGGCATTCCTTAATGGTTTCCTTAAGGAAGAATTGTATGTGATACAGCCGGAAGGTTTTGTCGATCCTAAGAATGCTAACAAGGTGTGCAAGCTCCAACGCTCGATTTATGGGCTGGTGCAAGCATCTCGGAGTTGGAACATTCGTTTTGATGAGATGATCAAAGCGTTTGGGTTTGCGCAGACTTATGGAGAAGCCTGCATTTACAAGAAAGTGAGTGGGAGCTCTGTAGCATTTCTCATATTGTATGTGGATGACATATTGTTGATGGGAAATGATATAGAATTCTAGGAAAGCATAAAGGCCTACTTGAACAAGTGTTTTTCAATGAAGGATCTTGGAGAAGCTGCTTATATATTAGGCATCAAGATCTATAGAGATAGATCCAGGCGCCTCATCGGTCTTTCACAGAGTACGTACCTTGACAAGATATTGAAGAAGTTCAAAATGGATCAATCAAAGATGGGGTTCTTCCCTATATTGCAAGGTACAAGATTGAGCACGACTCAATGCCCGACCATGGCAGAAGATAGAGAAAAGATGAGTGTTGTCCCCTATGCCTCGGTCATATGGTCTATCATGTATGCTATGCTGTGTACCAGACCTGATGTAAACCTTGCCGTAAGTTTGGTAGGAAGGTACCAAAGTAATCCCGGCATGGAACACTGGACAGCGGTCAAGAATATCCTGAAGTACCTGAAAAGGACTAAGGATATGTTTCTCGTTTATGGAGGTGACGAAGAGCTCGTCATAAAGGGTTACGTCGATGCTAGCTTCGACACAGATCTGGATGACTCTAAGTCACAAACCGGATACATGTATATTTTGAATGGTGGGGCAGTAAGCTGGTGCAGTTGCAAGCAGAGCGTTGTGGCGGGATCTACATGTGAAGCGGAGTACATGGCAGCCACGGAGGCAGCATAAGAAGCAGTCTGGGTGAAGGAGTTCATTACCGACCTAGGAGTCATACCCAATGCGTCGGGCCCGATGACTCTCTTCTGTGACAACACTGGAGCTATTGCCCTTGCCAAGGAGCCCAGGTTTCACAGGAAGACCAGGCATATCAAGCGTCGCTTCAACTCCATTCGTGAAAGTGTTCACAATGGAGACATAGAGATTTGTAAAGTGCATACGGACCTGAATGTGGCAGACCCATTGACTAAACATCTCCCTAGAGAAAAACATGATCAACACCAGAACTATATAGGTGTTCGATTCATCACAATGTAACTAGACTATTGACTCTAGTGCAACTGGGAGACTGTTGGAAATATGCCCTGTAGGCAATAATAAAATGGTTATTATTACATTTCTTTGTTCATGATAATTGTCTATTATTCATGCTATAATTGTGTTATCCGGAAATCGTAATACAAGTGTGAATACATAGACCACAACACGTCACTAGTGAGCCTCTAGTTGACTAGCTCGTTGATCAAAAGATAGTCATGGTTTCCTGACTATGGACATTGGATGTCATTGATAACGGGATCACATCATTAGGAGAATGATGTGATGGACAAGACCCAATCCTAAGCATAGCTCAAAGATTGTGTAGTTCGTTTGCTGTAGCTTTTCTGAATGTCAAGTATCATTTCCTTAGACCATGAGATTGTGCAAGTCCCGGATACCGTAGGTGTGCTTTGGGTGTGCCAAAGATCACAACATAACTGGGTGACTATAAAGGTACACTACAGGTATCTCCGAAAGTGTCTGTTGGGTTGGCACGAATCGAGACTGGGATTTGTCACTCCGTATGACGGAGAGGTATCTCCGGGCCCACTCGGTAATGCATCATCATAATGAGCTCAATGTGACTAAGTGGTTGATCACGGGATCATGCATTACGGTACGAGTAAAGTGACTTGCCGGTAACGAGATTGAATGAGGTATTGGGATACCGATGATCGAGTCTCGGGTAAGTAACGTACCGATTGACAAAGGGAATTCTATATGGATTGATTTGAATCCTCGACATCGTGGTTAATCCGATGAGATCATCATGGAGCATGTGGGAGCCAACATGGGTATCCAGATCCCGCTGTTGGTTATTGACCGGAGAGTCATCTTGGTCATGTCAGCGTGTCTCCCGAACCCGTAGGGTCTACACACTTAAGGTTCGGTGATGCTAGGGTTGTAGAGACATTAGTATGCAGTAACCCGAAAGTTGTTCGGAGTCCCGGATGAGATCTCGAACATCACGAGGAGTTCCATAATGGTCCGGAGGTAAAGATTTATATATAGGAAGTCCAGTTTCAGCCATCGGGAAGGTTTCGGGGGTCGCCGGTATTGTACCGGGACCACCGGAAGGGACCCGGGGGTCCACCGGGTGGGCCACCTATCCCGGAGGGCCCCATGGGCTGAAGTGGGAGGGGAACCAGCCCCTGGTGGGCTGGTGCGCCCCCCCCTTGGGCCTCCCCTGCGCCTAGGGTTGGGAACCCCTAGGGATGGGGGCACCCTCCACTTGGCTTGGGCGGGGAAGCCACCCCTTGGCCGCCGCCCCCCTTGGAGATTGCATCTCCATGGCCAGCGCCCCCCAAGGCCCCTATATAAAGAGGGGGGAGGGAGGGCAGAGGGAGACCCTTGCTCTTGGCACCTCCCTCTCCCTCCGTAACACCTCTCCTCCCCGCTTGCGCTTGGCGAAGCCCTGCCGGGATCCTGCTGCATCCACCACCACGCCGTTGTGCTGCTGGATCTTCATCAACCTCTCCTTCCCCCTTGTTGGATCAACAAGGAGGAGACATCTTCCCAACCGTACGTGTGTTGAACACGGAGGTGCTGTCCGTTCGGCACTTGGTCATCGGTGATTTGGACCACAACGAGTACGACTCCATCAACCCCGTTCTCTTGAACGCTTCCGCCCGCGATCTACAAGGGTATGTAGATGCACTCCTCTCTCCCTCGTTGCTAGATGACTCCATAGATTGATCTTGGTGATGCGTAGAAAATATTAAAATTCTGCTACGTTCCCCAACAGTGGCATCATGAGCTAGGTCTATGCGTAGTTTCTATGCACGAGTAGAACACAAAGAAGTTGTGGGCGTCGATATTGTCAATTATCTTGCCGTTACTAGTCTTGTCTTGATTCGGCGGCATTGTGGGATGAAGCGGCCCGGACCGACCTTACACGTACGCTTACGTGAGACTGGTTCCACCGACTGACATGCACTAGTTGCATAAGGTGGCTGGCGGGTGTCAGCCTCTCCCACTTTAGTCGGATCGGATTCGATGAACAGGGTCCTTATGAAGGGTAAATAGAAATTGGCAATACAACGTTGTGGTTTTGGCATAGTTAAGAAACGTTCTTGCTAGAAACCTATAGCAGCCACGTAAAAACTTGCAACAACAATTAGAGGACGTCTAACTTGTTTTTGCAGCAAGTGTTTTGTGATGTGATATGGCCAAAGGATGTGATGAATGATATATGTGATGTATGAGATGATCATGTTCTTGTAATAGGAATCATGACTTGCATGTCGATGAGTATGACAACCGGCAGGAGCCATAGGAGTTGTCTTTATTTATTTATGACCTGCGTGTCAACATAAACGTCATGTAATTACTTTACTTTATTGCTAAAGCGTTAGCCATAGTAGTAGAAGTAATAGATGCCGAGACAACTTCAAGAAGACACGATGATGGAGATCATGGTGTCATGCCGGTGACAACGATGATCATGGAGCCCCGAAGATGGAGATCATAAGGAGCAAATGATATTGGCCATATCATGTCACTATTTGATTGCATGTGATGTTTATCATGGTTTACATCTTATTTGCTTAGAATGACGATAGCTTAAATAAGATGATCCCTCGTAATAATTTCAAGAAAGTGTTCCCCTAACTGTGCACCGTTGCGAAGGTTCGTTGTTTCGAAGCACCACGTGATGATCGGGTGTGATAGATTCTAACATTTGAATACAACGGGTGTAAGCCAGATTTACACACGCAATATACTTAGGTTGACTTGACGAGCCTAGCATGTACAGACATGGCCTCGGAACGCGGAAGACCGAAAGGTCGAGCATGAGTCGTATAGAAGATACGATCAACATGAAGATGTTCACTGATGTTGGCTAGTCCGTCTCACGTGATGATCGGACACGGCCTAGTTAACTCGGATCATGTTTCACTTGGATGACTGGAGGGATGTCTATCTGAGTGGGAGTTCATTAAGTAATTTGATTAGATGAACTTAATTATCATGAACTTAGTCTAAAATCTTTACAATATGTCTTGTAGATCAAATGGCCCACGTTGTCCTCAACTTCAACGCGTTCCTAGAGAAAACCAAGCTGAAAGATGATGGCAGCAACTATACGAACTGGGTCTGAAACCTGAGGATCATCCTCATAGCTGCCAAGAAATATTATGTCCTAGAAGCACCGCTAGGTGACGCACCCATCCCAGAAAACCAAGACGTTATGAACGCTTGGCAGTCACGTGCTGATGATTACTCCCTCGTTCAGTGCGGCATGCTTTACAGCTTAGAACCGGGGCTCCAAAAGCGTTTTGAGAGACACGGAGCATATGAGATGTTCGAAGAGCTGAAAATGGTTTTCCAAGCTCATGCCCGGGTCGAGAGATATGAAGTCTCCGACAAGTTCTTCAGTTGTAAGATGGAGGAAAATAGTTATGTCAGTGAGCACATACTCAAAATGTCTGGGTTGCATAACCGCTTGACTCAGCTGGGAGTTAATCTCCCGGATGACGCGGTCATTGACAGAATCCTTCAGTCGCTTCCACCGAGCTACAAGAGCTTTGTGATGAACTTCAATATGCAGGGGATGGAAAAGACCATTCCTAAGGTGTATTCAATGCTGAAATCAGCAGAGGTGGAAATCAAAAAGGAACATCAAGTGTTGATGGTGAATAAAACCACTAAGTTCAAGAAAGGCAAGGGTAAGAAGAACTTCAAGAAGGACGGCAAGGGAGTTGCCGCGCCTGGTAAGCAAGCTGCCGGGAAGAAGCCAAAGAATGGACCCAAGCCTGAGACTGATTGTTTTTATTGCAAGGGAAGTGGTCACTGGAAGCGGAACTACCCCAAATACTTAGCGGATAAGAAAGCCGGCAACACTAAAGGTATATGTGATATACATGTAATTGATGTGTACCGTACCAGTACTCGTAGTAGCTCCTGGGTATTTGATACCGGTGTGGTTGCTCACATTTGTAACTCAAAGCAGGAGCTGCAGAATAAGCGGAGACTGGCGAAGGACGAGGTGACGATGCGCGTCGGGAATGGTTCCAAGGTCGATGTGATCGCCGTCGGCACGCTGCCTCTACATTTACCTACGGGATTAGTTTTAAACCTCAATAATTGTTATTTAGTGCCAGCTTTGAGCATGAACATTGTATCAGGGTCTCGTTTAATTCGAGATGGCTACTCATTTAAATCTGAGAATAATGGTTGTTCTATTTATATGAGAGATATGTTTTATGGTCATGCTCCGTTGGTGAATGGTTTATTCTTAATGAATCTCGAGCGTAATGTTACACATATTCATAGTGTGAATACCAAAAGATGTAAGGTTGATAATGATAGTCCCACATACTTGTGGCACTGCCGCCTTGGTCACATAGGTGTCAAACGCATGAAGAATCTCCATGCAGATGGACTTTTGGAGTCTCTTGATTACGAATCATTTGACACGTGCGAACCATGCCTCATTGGTAAAATGACCAAGACTCTGTTCTCAGGAACAATGGAGCGAGCAACCAACTTATTGGAAATCATACATAGTGATGTGTGCGGTCCAATGAGTGTTGAGGCACGCGGTGGCTATCGTTATGTTCTCACCCTCACTGATGACTTGAGTAGATATGGGTATGTCTACTTAATGAAACACAAGTCCGAGACCTTTGAAAAGTTCAAGGAATTTTAGAGTGAGGTTGAGAATCAACATGACAGGAAAATCAAGTTCTTGCAATCAGATCGTGGGGCAGAATACTTGAGTCACGAATTTGGCACACACTTAAGAAAATGTGGAATAGTTTCACAACTCACGCCTCCTGGAACACCTCAGCGTAATGGTGTGTCCAAACGTCGTAATCGCACTCTATTGGATATGGTGCGATCTATGATGTCTCTTACCGATCTACCGCTGTCATTTTGGGGCTATGCTTTAGAGACTGCCGCATTCACTTTAAATAGGGCTTCGTCGAAATCCGTTGAGACGACACCGTATGAATTATGGTTTGGGAAGAAACCTAAGCTGTCATTTCTAAAAGTTTGGGGATGCGATGCTTATGTCAAGAAACTTCAACCTGAAAAGCTCGAACCCAAATCGGAAAATGCGTCTTCATAGGATACCCTAAAGAAACTATTGGGTATACCTTCTACCTCAGATCTGAAGGCAAGGTCTTTGTTGCCAAGAATGGTCCTTTCTAGAGAAAGAGTTTCTCTCGAAAGAAATAAGTGGGAAGAAAGTAGAACTTGATGAAGTATTACCTCTTGAACCGGTAAGCGGCGCATCTCAAGAAAATGTTCCTGAGGTGCCTACACCGAATAGAGAGGAAGTTGATGGTGAAAATCATGAGACTTCAGATCAAGTTGCTACTGAACTTCATAGGTCCACGAGGACACGTTTCGCACCAGAGTGGTACGGCAACCCTGTCTTGGAAATCATGTTGTTAGACAACGATGAACCTTCGAACTATGAAGAAGCGATGGCGGGCCCGGATTCCAACAAATGGCTGGAAGCCATGAAATCCGAGATAGGATCCATGTATGAAAACGAAGTATGGACTTTGACTGACTTGCCCGATGATCGGCGAGCCATAGAAAATAAATGGATCTTTAAGAAGAAGACAGACGCAGATGGTAACATAACCATCTATAAAGCTTGGCTTGTCGCTAAGGGTTATCGACAAGTTCAAGGGGTTGACTACGATGAGACTTTCTCACCCGTAGCAAAGCTGAAGTCCGTCCGAATCATGTTAGCAATTGCCGCATTCTATGATTATGAGATATGGAAAATGGACGTCAAAACGGCATTCCTTAATGGTTTCCTTAAGGAAGAATTGTATATGATACAGCCGGAAGGTTTTGTCGATCCTAAGAATGCTGACAAGGTGTGCAAGCTCCAACGCTCGATTTATGGGCTGGTGCAAGCATCTCGGAGTTGGAACATTCGTTTTGATGAGATGATCAAAGCATTTGGGTTTACGCAGACTTATGAAGAAGCCTGCATTTACAAGAAAGTGAGTGGGAGCTCTATAGCATTTCTCATATTGTATGTGGATGACATACTGTTGATGGGAAATGATATAGAATTCTTGGAAAGCATAAAGGCCTACTTGAACAAGTGTTTTTCAATGAAGGATCTTGCTGAAGCTGCTTATATATTAGGCATCAAGATCTATAGAGATAGATCGAGACGCCTCATTGGTCTTTCACAGAGTACGTACCTTGACAAGATATTGAAGAAGTTCAAAATGGATCAGTCAAAGAAGGGGTTCTTGCCTGTATTGCAAGGTACAAGATTGAGCACGGCTCAATGCCCGACCACGGCAGAAGATAGAGAAAACATGAGTGTCATCCCCTATGCCTCGGCCATAGGGTCTATCATGTATGCTATGTTGTGTACAAGACCTCATGTAAACCTTGCCATAAGTTTGGTAGGAAGGTACCAAAGTAATCCCGGCATGGAACACCGGACAACGGTCAAGAATGTCCTGAAGTACCTGAAAAGGACTAAGGATATGTTTCTCATTTATGGAGGTGGCGAAGAGCTCGTCGTAAAGGGTTACGTCGATGCTAGCTTCAACACAGATCTGGATGACTCTAAGTCACAAACCGGATACGTGTACATTTTGAATGGTGGGGCAATAAGCTGGTGCAGTTGCAAGCAGAGCGTTGTGGCGGGATCTACATGTGAAGCGGAGTACATGGCAGCCTCGGAGGCAGCAGAAGAAGCAGCCTGGGTGAAGGAGTTCATTACCGACCTAGGAGTCATACCCAATGCGTCGGGCCCGATGACTCTCTTCTGTGACAACACTGGAGCTATTGCCCTTGCCAAGGAGCCCAGATTTCACAGGAAGACCAGGCATATCAAGCGTCACTTCAACTCCATTCATGAAAGTGTTCAAAATGGAGACATAGAGATTTGTAAAGTGCATACGGACCTGAATGTGGCAGACCCGTTGACTAAACCTCTCCCTAGAGCAAAACATGATCAACACCAGAACTGTATGGGTGTTCGATTCATCACAATGTAACTAGACTATTGACTCTAGTGCAAGTGGGAGACTGTTGGAAATATGCCCTAGAGGCAATAATAAAATGGTTATTATTATATTTCTTTGTTCATGATAATTGTCTATTATTCATGCTATAATTGTGTTATCCGGAAATCGTAATACATGTGTGAATACATAGACCACAACACGTCCCTAGTGAGCCTCTAGTTGACTAGCTTGTTGATCAAAAGATAGTCATGGTTTCCTGACTATGGACATTGTATGTCATTGATAACAGGATCACATCATTAGGAGAATGATGTGATGGACAGGACCCAATCCTAAGCATAGATCAAAGATCGTGTAGTTCGTTTGTTGTAGCTTTTCTGAATGTCAAGTATCATTTCCTTAGACCATGAGATTGTGCAACTCCCGGATACCATAGGAGTGCTTTGGGTGTGCCAAACATCACAACGTAACTGGGTGACTATAAAGTTACACTACAGGTATCTCCGAAAGTGTCTGTTGGGTTGGCACGAATCGAGACTGGGATTTGTCACTCCGTATGACGGAGAGGTATCTCTGGGCCCACTCGGTAATGCATCATCATAATGAGCTCAATGTGACTAAGTGGTGGATCACAGGATCATGCATTACGGTACGAGTAAAGTGACTTGCCGGTAACGAGATTGAACGAGGTATTGGGATACCGACGATCGAGTCTCGGGCAAGTAACGCACCGATTAACAAAGGGAATTGTATACGGATTGATTTGAATCCTCGACATTGTGGTTCATCCGATGAGATCATCGTGGAGCATGTGTGTCGTGGTGTTCTCACGGGGGGCTTGCGAGTCGACAGATGCCACAAGGGCTTAGTGTGAGGGTAAGATTGCTGCTGATAGGACCGGGAGCGGGTATGCGAGTAGCACGCGCTAGTTTACCCAGGTTTGGGGCTCTCTGGAGAGATAACACCCCTACTCCTGCATGTCTGAGTGTGTCTATCTGGGGTGTACATCGGGCAGTACAAAGTGCTCCTGGAGCTGTATCTGGGATCCGTGCCAAGTGCATCTGATCTGGTATATACCTATGTGAGGCATGCTAGTGGCCGGCCATGCTCATAGCCGTGAGCATATGGGTGCTCATGCGTGAGTGTGTGTGAGTCCATTCTCCATGGATGGATGGATGGATGTGTGTGAGGCCTTGTGGCTGTCCGTGTGTGAGCCTCCCCTAGTGCTCCTTATAAAGGGGAGCCCAGGGTACAAGGGATGGCCCACGTGACCAACTTCACTATTTGGGAGACAACGATGTGACATCTCACACCTGCTACAGTGTATCACTATTGCTCAGCAGTGTCCGGGTACAGCCGTCTTGTCCGCGGTATGGCCATCGTGTCAGGGTCTTGTCGGTGTCGGGTCGTGCTGCAGTCGGCGGCCGACTGGTTGCGCAGTCGGCAGCCAGCTGGTTGGCGCAGTCGGCAGCCAGCTGGTTGGCGCAGTCGGCAGCCAGCAATCGGCCGGGCAGAGCAGTCGGACGGGAAGCCGGCAGGAGCGGCCGGACAGTCGGACTAAGGGGCTTTGCTAGCCCCGATGTCTTGAAATATCGTCTTGCCGTCCTTGGGGTACCCGTGGTCGATTACTCCGACAGTAGCTCCTAAGCCTCCGGGCAACTTGGCAAAGTTGGGCGGAGGTTTTTTGGCGAGTGTTCATGGAAATTATCATGAAAAAAGACAAAGTTAGTCCATACAGATATATCAAATGTTTGCTTTTAGCATTGCAAGTTTTATGCGAAGGGTGCCGACTCGGTTTCGTCCGAGCCCACTTAATCTTTTTCGTGTTCCCTCCGCTTTTTGGCTTGTGCTCTTGCTTGCTGGACAGCCGCTCTGCGGTCTGTGGCTAAGAGTGGGCCGCGAAGTGGAGTGTACAGTACTCAGAGTCTAGGAGCAGATTCAACCGAGTAGATACTTGTATAGGAAAACGGCCGGGTCGCCCGAACCGTTTTTCTTCCCGAACGTTTTTCGCGTGGGTGGCCTCCAGCATTCACCTTTGCTAGGCGGACAGCCGCTCTGCGGTCTGTGACTAAGAGTGAGCCTTTGGTACTGCGCACGCTACTAAGCCGTCTGCGGGAACTAACGTCTCAGGTCAAGCGGCCAGCCCCCGGGCCAACTCTGGTTGGCGCCGGGGTGAACAGTGATGCAACTGTAATAAAAAAAATGCGGAGATAGCACCCGAGCATCCCTCGGGGTTATCCGTACTTGCGTGATGCAAAAATATGCGGGCGAGGAGCTCACATTGATTTTTGTGTAGTCGCGGTCGTCGAAAACAGCCGGCGCGACTCGGCGCTCGCGGAGCGCGTTGGCGCACCCGCTGGGTGTAGCCTTCGAGCCCCCGGGTGCTCGAAGGGGGGTTCCGGCCGGTCAGGCCCGACCGGCCAGGCGGCGAGGCGTCTTGCAACACCCTTTATTCTTCTCTACTGCCGGCTGCTGAGAGTCGGACAAAAACTCTTCTCTTGTCTGCAATCTTCCGTGGGGGCGCGCCAGCGCACCCACTGGGTGTAGCCCCCGAGATTCTGGCCGACTGCTGAGCAGTCGGGCTGAATCTTCCGGCAGCTACTTTGTCTTCATCTTCGCGGGGGCGCGTCAACGCACCCGCTGGGTGTAGCCCCCGAGATTTGGGCCGACTGCTGAGCAGTGGGGCCGGATTTCCCGACAACTACTTTGTCTTATTTCTTGCGGGGGCGCGTCAGCGCACCCGCTGGGTGTAGCCCCCGAGATCTGGGCCGACTGCTGAGCAGTCGAGCGGATCTTCCGGCAACTACTTTATCTTCATCTTCGCGGGAGCGCGTCAGCGCACCCGCTGGATGTAGCCCCCGAGATTCGGGCCGACTGCTAAGCAGTCGGGCCGGATCTCACGGCACTACTTTGTCTTTCTTCTTCTTCTCTTATAGCATGCGGACGTATAAGCTGCTCTTTTTTTCCAGCAAGCCGGCGACATGCAGTCGGCCGTTGACTTGGAGAGCCGGCCCTTTTTTTTCTCTTCTCTCTTTCTGTCCGACTCCTCGCAGGAAGCCGGACCCTTCTTTCTCTCTCTCTTTTTTTCTTTTTTCGATCGGGGGCCGGCCTTGACTTTTCTAGCCAACCCGTACACGCGAAGCCGCCCCCCACCTCTTTTCATCAAGCCGGCCTTGAGCAGTCGGACACAGCTCTTCATTTTATTTTTTCTTTTGCGCAACCGGCGCACTGTGTTGACCCAGCCGGCTCTTTCTTTCTTTTCTTTCTTTGCCTGAGCAGTCGGCAGGAGCGGGGCGGCAGCAGCCGGCGTCCGGGTCGCGGCAGAAGCCGGCAGGCCGGGAAGCGGGCGGAAGCCGGCTGCTGGCAGGAGCAGCAAGCCGGCGGGCGCGGGGGCCGGACCCGGCGTGGGAGGCCAGCAGCCGGCGAGCGCGGAGGCCGGAGCTGGGCCCAGCGCAGGCAGAACCAGACGGGCCGGGTGCTGGAGAGGCCGGCGCCGAGGCGACGACGTGAGGCGCGCAGGGCAGGAGGCGGCTCGTAGCAGCGGCTGGCTGGGGGCGATGCAGGGTGGGCGCAGCCAGCGAAGCTGGAAGGCCACCAGGCGCGGGACTCGGCGTCCTAGTACGGGAGCGGATCAGTCGGCCGGGGAGGCAGCTGGCGCGGCGTGTGGCGAAGATGGCCGGGGTCGGGAGCTGGGCAGCCGGACTCTACTTCTCTGGATCTTGGCCACTTGGGCAGCCGACTGCGAGGGGTGTTGGCGGTACGCGGCCCGCGCGGGAGCCGGCAGGCGCGCAGCAGCCGGAGGGCGGAACACGGCTGCCGACGGAGCTGACAGGCGCGAGGCGGTGAGCGAAGGCGGTGCGAGGCGCGGGCACGGGGCGGCCACCCGGCGCAGCTGGCCGGAGCGGGGGCCGCGGGCGAGGACGCGGAGAGGAGCCCCTGCATCCGGCTGGCCACGTACCGGGAGGCGGCCCAGCCCGGGGGAGCCAGCCGGGGTCGGGTGCTGGGGAGCCCGGAGTCAGCGAGGCGGGACGTGGTTGCGGAGGTGCGAGCGCGAGGCGGGGCCAGGAGCCAGCCAGCGGGGATTCGGCCCGGCCGGCTGCCAGGACGCGGCAACGAGACGGCGGCGGAGCAGGCGGCGGGGCCGGCGACCCGGTACGTGCGCGAGGCGGCCGAGCGCGGCGGCGAAGCGGAGCCGGCGCGGGGCGACCTGGCCACAGTGGGGTGAGTGGGGCCGGTACGGAGCGAGGCGCGCAAGGCGAGGCCTACACGGGCGGAGCCGGACGGGACGGGCGCATCCCAGCACGAGCGAAGCCGGCGACCGACACAGGAGGCCGGCGCAGGGCAGACGGCGAAAACGGCGAGCCGGCGGCCAGCGCGGGGCGGTGACCTGACCAAGTGGCGAGGCGGGTGAGGAGGCGGCCCCGGTGCTGTTGGAGCCGGACTCGGTGCGGAAGGCCGAGGAGGCAGGGGCGCGGCAGTGCTGCAGGCCGGCGCGTGCGGAGAGGCGGAGCCCGCGCTCGAAGATGGCACGCACGATGGAGCGGCGCAACCGGAGCAGCGAGCAGGCGCAGCGAGATGGGGTGGCTGCCATAGCCGCTGCTGGGACGCGGTCCGGCGCGAAGCGCGAGCGCGGCAGCGAGCAGAAGCGCCAGCGCAGGGAGCGCCGACGGCGGCCCGCATGGTGGAGCGCTGCGGGCGACAGCACACGCGGGGTTGTATGAAGCAGCTCGAGGACGCATCTGGCAGTACAACGAGGCAGCAGTGGCATGAATTTTTTTTGAAGTGTATGGCCATTATCTTGGACGTGTACGAGCAGTGTATGGCTTGTTTCTGGGGTCAAGAAAAATCGTCATGCATCTGGCCAATGCATATGCTGTATGGGGTAGCCTGGGTAGTATTTTGCTAGTGTATGGCCAATGGTTTGACTGTTTGACTATTGTTTGACTTAGCAGCGGGCTAGATTGCATAGACAATATATGGATGAGCGAACGTGTGTGTTGGCCGGAGCAAGGCGCGACGCGAAGGAAAGCCGACGCGAGCGGCGCGTGGACAGACAAGGCCGACCGAAGCGAAGAACCGCGCGCGATGCGCGCGCGGACGGACAGCCGGCGTCGCAACGGTGGTGATGACGAAGGCGGCGAGGCCGACGACAAGGACGCGCCGTCCCGCGCGGCCGCTCCGGGGACGGGTCGAAGTCGAGCCCCCGAGCGCTACCGGAGAGACGGCGCGACGCCGCAGCGGTGACGATGAAGAGGCCTACGGCGAGGACGCGCCACCCCTCACGGCCGCTCCGGGGGCGGGTCGATGTCGAGCCCCCGAGCGCTACCGAAGAGACGGCACGACGCCACGGCGAGGCGATGAAGAAAAAAGGGTCCCACCCGGACTGCGAAACCAGCAGCAGCGCGGTAGCATAGTACCACCCCACGGTGGGCGCCAATTGTCGTGGTGTTCTCACGGGGGGCTTGCGAGTCGACAGATGCCACAAGGGCTTAGTGTGAGGGTAAGACTGCTGCTGATAGGACCGGGAGCGGGTATGCGAGTAGCACGCGCTAGTTTACCCAGGTTCGGGGCTCTCCGGAGAGATAACACCCTACTCCTGCATGTCTGAGTGTGTCTATCTGGAATGTACATCGGGCAGTACAAAGTGCTCCTGGAGCTGTATCTGGGATCCGTGGCAAGTGCATCTGATCTGGTATATACCTATGTGAGGCATGCTAGTGGCCGGCCATGCTCATAGCCGTGAGCATATGGGTGCTCATGCGTGAGTGTGTGTGAGTCCATTCTCCATGGATGGATGGATGGATGTGTGTGAGGCCTTGTGGCCGTCCGTGTGTGAGCCTCCCCTGGTGCTCCTTATAAAGGGGAGCCCAGGGGACAAGGGATGGCCCACATGACCAACTTCACTATTTGGGAGACAATGATGTGACATCTCACACCTGCTACAGTGTATCACTATTGCTCAGCAGTGTCCGGGTACAGCCGTCTTGTGCGCGGTATGGCCATCATGTCAGGGTCTTGTCGGTGTCGGGTCGTGCTGCAGTCGGCAGCCGGCAGGTTGACGCAGTCGGCATCCGGCTGGTTGGCGCAGTCGGCAGCCGGCAATCGGCCGGGCAGAGCAGTCGGACGGGAAGCCGGCAGGAGCGGCCGGACAGTCGGACTGAGGGGCTTTGCTAGCCCCGATGTCTTGAAATATCGTCTTGCCGTCCTCGGGGTACCCGTGGTCGATTACTCCGACAATGTGGGAGCCAACATGGGTATCCAGATCCCGCTATTGGTTATTGACCGGAGAGTCGTCTTGGTCATGTCAGCGTGTCTCCCGAACCCGTAGGGTCTACACACTTAAGGTTCGGTGACGCTAGGGTTGTAGAGACATTAGTATGCAGTAACCCGAAAGTTGTTTGTAGTCCCGAATGAGATCCTGGACGTCACGAGGAGTTCCGGAATGGTCCGGAGGTAAAGATTTATATATAGGAAGTCCAGTTTCGGCCATCGGGAAGGTTTCGGGGGTCGCCGGTATTGTACCGGAACCACCGAAAGGGTCCCGGGGTCCATCGGGTGGGGCCACCTATCCCGGAGGGCCCCATGGGCTGAAGTGGGAGGGGAACCAGCCCCTGGTGGCTGGTGCGCCCCCCCTTGGGCCTCCCCTGCGCCTAGGGTTTGGAAAACATAGGGGTGGGGGCGTCCCCCACTTGTCTTGGGGGAGGGGAGGGGGGAAGCCACCCCTTGGCCGCCGCCCCCCTTGGAGATTGCATCTCCAAGGCCGGCGCCCCCCCCAAGGCCCCTATATAAAGAGGGGGGAGGGAGGGCAGAGGGAGACCCTTGCTCTTGGCGCCTCCCTCTCCGCCGTAACACCTCTCCTCCCCGCTTGCGCTTGGCGAAGCCCTGCCGGGATCCTGCTGCATCCACCACCACGCCGTCGTGCTGCTGGATCTTCATCAACCTCTCCTTCCCCGGAGGATGAGACGTCTTCCCAACCGTACGTGTGTTGAACACGGAGGTGCTGTCCATTCGGCACTTGGTCATCGGTGATTTGGATCACGACGAGTACGACTCCATCAACCCCGTTCTCTTGAACGCTTCCGCGCACGATCTACAAGGGTGACTCCATAGATTGATCTTGGTGATGCGTAGAAAATTTTAAAATTCTGCTACGTTCCCCAACAATATCAAACTTTATCTCTGGACCATTCCGGAGTTCCTTGTCATGTCCATGATCTTATCTGGAACTCCGAACAACATTCGGTTACCAACATACATAACTCATAAATACTATATCGTCAATGAACGTTAAGCGTGCGGACTCTACAGGTTCGAGAACTATGTAGACATGACCGAGACACTTCTCTGGTCAATAACCAATAGCGGAACTTGGATGCCCATATTGGTTCCTACATATTCTACGAAGATCTTTATCGGTCGAACCGCATAACAACATACGTTGTTTCCATTGTCATCGGTATGTTATTTGCTCGAGATTCGATCGTCGGTATCTCAATACCTAGTTCAATCTCGTTACCGGCAAGTCTCTTTACTCGTTCCGTAATGCATCATCCTGTAACTAACTCATTAGTCACATCGCTTGCAAGGCTTGTAGTGATGTGCATTACCGAGAGGGCCCAGAGATACCTCTCCGACAATCGGAGTGAAAAATCCTAATCTCGATCTATGCCAACTCAACAAGTACCATCGGAGACACCTATAGAGCACCTTTATAATCACCCAGTTATGTTGTGATGTTTGGTAGCACACAAAGTGTTCCTCCGGCAATCCGGAGTTGCATAATCTAATAGTCATAGGAACATGTATAAGTCATGAAGAAAGCAATAGCAGTAAACTAAAACGATCAAGTGCTAAGCTAACGGAATGGGTCAAGTCAATCACATCATTCTCCTAAGGATGTGATCTCATTTATCAAATGACAACTCATGTCTATGGTTAGGAAACATAACCACCTTTGATCAACGAGCTAGTCAAGTAGAGGCATACTACTGACACTCTGCTTGTCTATGTATTCACACATGTACTAAGTTTCCAGTTAATACAATTCTAGCATGAATAATAAGCATTTATCATGATATAAGGAAATAAATAATAACTTCATTATTGCCTCTAGGGCATATTTCCTTCACTCTCCGTGTTGCGCAAGCGTGAGGGATCCCCGCTGTAGGGTTTGCAATACGTTCATGAGTTGCTTATGGTGGGTGGCATGAGTTATAGAAACACAGACCCGAGTAAGTAGATTGTTTGCGCATGGGAATAAAGAGGACTTGATACCTTATAATGCTATGGTTGGGTTTTATCTTAATGATCTTTAGTAGTCCGGGATGCTTGCTAGAGTTCCAATCATAAGTGCATATGATCCAAGAAGAGAAAGTATGTTAGCTTATGCCTCCCCCTCAAATAAAATTGCAATAATGATTACCCATCTAGTTATCGATTGCCTAGGGACAAATAACTTTCTTGTGTGACAACAAGCTCTCTATTAAAACTAACTTAGTTGTGTCT
Source organism: Triticum monococcum (assembly GCA_034509565.1). Classification (NCBI taxonomy): domain Eukaryota; kingdom Viridiplantae; phylum Streptophyta; class Magnoliopsida; order Poales; family Poaceae; genus Triticum; species Triticum monococcum. The sequence goes on from CM067842.1 coordinate 722,843,761, forward strand.
TTATCTAAACAACCCCTACTTTTTATTTACGTGCTCTTTTATTATCTTGCAAACCTATCCAAAAACACCTACAAAGTACTTCTAGTTTCATACTTGTTGTAGGTAAAGCGAATGTTAAGCGTGCGTAGAGTTGTATCGGTGGTCGATAGAACTTAAGGGAATATTTGTTCTACCTTTAGCTCCTTGTTGGGTTCGACACTCTTACTTATCGAAAGAGGCTACAATTGATCCCCTATACTTATGGTTTATCATGCTGCCAAGGCACCAAATAGTAGGCTGGAACAATATATTTGCATGAACAATAATTCATCGAGAAAATAAATTCTTGACCAATTACTGCCCATTTTTCACCACAACATCAATGAGAAATTCACTAACAATTACCCGAACAAAAACCGAAACAATATCCAGATAAACCTAGAACTGCTACCAAAACAATAACCCAAATAAACCAAAATAGCAACCCTGAATTACCCGGAACAGAAAAACCAATGAAAAGGAACAACACCTGAATAAACCGGAAACATTAACCCATCTGAACCATAAATCAAAACAGAAACTGAATTATAACTCAGAATAATAAACCCGAATAAACCGAAACAACAACTGCTAACCGAAACAATGCCCCAAATAAACATAAACAACAAACCTCAATAACACGAAATATTAAAACCAGTGAAAAATAGCAACACCTGAATAAAAACTTTAACCCATCTTAACCATAAACCAAAATAGTAACCAAATTGTAATCTAGAAGAGTACACCTGAATAAACCCTATATAAAAAAATATTAATAGGCCATCCGGTTTGCTTAATTTGTTAAATCATTTAATATTGGTTACGTGTCTATAGAGATCATGGGGTAAAGATAGAATTCTTGTTCTCCTCTTCATTTTATTTTATCACACAATACATGTTGTTTCCTTGCTTATTTTGCAGAAACACAGATGGAAACGATCACAGGCACGGCTTGCGCCGCGCTTCTTGGACGCTAGTATGTACTATAGTGGCTTCTTTATGCAAACTAAGACTTAATTGGCACCGCGCTCCTTCGGCGCTAGTGTCGGAGAACGTGGCATGCAATTTCAAAAAATTCCTACGATCATGCAAGATCTATCTAGGAGATGCATATCAACGAGAGGGGGAGAGCGTGTCCACGTACCCTCATAGGCCGAAAGCAAAAGCGTTAGCTTAACGCAGTTGATGTAGTCGAACATCTTCTCGATTCAATCGATCAAGCACCGAACGTATGGTACCTCTGAGTTTTGCACACGTTCAGCTCGATGATGTCCCTCGAACTCTTCATCCAGCAAAGTGTCAAGGGAGAGTTTCATCAGCACAACGTCATGGTGACGGTGATGGTGATGTGATCCATGCAGGGCTTCGCCTAAGCACAACGACAATATAACCAGAGGAGTAAACTGTGGAGGGGGGCACCGCACACGGCTAAGAAACAATTGATGTGCCTAGAGGTGCCCCACTGTCCCCGTATATAAAGGAGGGAGAGGGGAGGAGGCCGGCCTAGGGCGCGCCACTTGGACCCCTAGTCCAATTCGCCCCCCTTTCCTTTTACCCGAAGGGGAAAGGGGGAAGGAGGAGGAGGAGAAGAAGAAGGAAAGGGGGGCCGCGCCCCCTCCCATTGCCCAATTCGGACTCCCCATGAGGGGGTGCCACCCCTTCTGGGCTGCCTCCCCTCACCTCTATGGCCCATATGGCCCATATCTTTCCCCCGGGGGTTCCGGTAACCCCCTGTTACTCCGATAAAAACCCGAAACACTTCGGAACCATTCCGATGTCCGAATACCATTGTCCAATATATCAATCGTTACCTCTCGACCATTTTTAGACACTTCATCGTGTTTGTGATCTCATCCGGGACTCCGAACAATCTTCGGTCACCAAAACACATAACTCATAATACAAATTGTCATCGAACGTTAAGCGTGCGGACCCTACAGGTTCAAGAACTATGTAGACATGACCGAGACACTTCTACGATCAATAACCAATAGCGGAACCTGGATGCTCATATTAGTTCCTACATATTATACGAAGATCTTTATCGGTCAAACCGTAATGACAACATACGTTATTCCCTTTGTCATCGGTATGTTACTTGCCCGAGATCCGATCGTCAGTATGTTCATACCTAGTTCAATCTCGTTATCGGAAAGTCTCTTTACTCGTTCCGTAATACATCATCCCATAACTAACTCATTAGTCACATTGCTTGCAAGGCTTATCATGATGTGTATTACCAAGAGGGCCCAGATATACCTCTCCGATACTCGGAGTGACAAATCCTAATCTCGATCTATGCCAACCCAACAAACACCTTCGGAGATACCTATAGAGCATATTTATAATCACCCAGTTACGTTGTGACGTTTGATAGCACACAAGGTATTCCTCCGGTATCCGGGAGTTGCATAATCTCATAGTCGAAGGAATATGTATTTGACATGAAGAAAGCAATAGCAATAAAACTGAACGCTCAATATGCTAAGCTAACGGATGGGTCTTGTCCATAACATCATTCTCCTAATAATGTGATCCCGTTCATCAAATGGCAACACATGTCTATGGTTAGGAAACTTAACCATCTTTGATTAACAAGCTAGTCTAGTAGAGGCTTAATAGGGACACAGTGTTTTGTCTATGTATCCACACATGTATCAAGGTTCTGGTTAATACAATTCTAGCATGAATAATAAACATTTACCATGATATAAGAAAATATGAAATAACAACTTTATTATTGCCTCTAGGGCATATTTCCTTCAGTCTCCCACTTGCACTAGAGTCAATAATCTAGTTCACATCGCCATGTGATTTAACACCAATAGTTCACATCATCATGTGACCAACACCCAAAGGGTTTACTAGAGTCAATAATCTAGTTCACATCGCCATGTGATTAACACCCAAAGAGTACTAAGGTGTGATCATGTTTTGCTTGTGAGAGAAGTTTAGTAAACGGGTCTGCCACATTCAGATCCGTATGTATTTTGCAAATTTCTATGTCTACAATGCTCTGCATGGAGCTACTCTAGCTGACTGGTCCCACTTTCAATACGTATCCAGATTGAGACTCAAAGTCATCTGGATCGGTGTAAAAGCTTGCATCGACGTAACTCTTTACGACGAACTCTTTATCACCTCCATAACCGAGAAATATTTCCTTAGTTCTCTAAGGATAATTTTGACCGTTGTCCCGTGATCTACTACTGGATCACTATTGGTACCTCCCTGCCAGACTAATGGCAAGGTACACAATATGTTTGGTACACAACATGGCATACTTTATAGAACCTATGACTGAGGCATAGGCAATGACTTTCATTCTCTCTCTATATTCTGCCGTGGACGGGTATTGAGTCTTACTCAACTTCACACCTTGTAACACGGGCATGAACCCTTTCTTTGACTGATCCATTTTGAACTTCTTTAAAATCTTGTCAAGGTATGTGCTTTGCGAAAGTCCTATTAAGCGTGTCGATCTATCCCTATAGATCTTTATGCCCAATATTTAAGCAGCTTCACCGAGGTCTTTCATTGAAAGACTCTTATTCAAGTATCCTTTGATGCTATCTAGACACTCTATATCATTTCCAATCCACATATAATATTAGAAATGTTATAGAGCTCCCACTCACTTTCTTGTAAATACATGCTTCACCATAAGTCTGTATAAAACCATATGCCTTGATTACCTTATTCTAACCGGGAAAGGTGGTTTCTCAATATAAGAAGTAGGAACAACAAATTTATTATAAGTGATAGTCTTCTCTTCAACTTTAATAGGTGCAACTACTTTTACCTCAATGGGAGGATTATATTTAAACCAATTCTCCTTAGGGAGATCAACATGAGTAGCAAAGGATTCACAGAAAGAAGCTACTATCTCAGAGTCAAGTCCATATTTAGTGCTAAATTCACGGAAAGCATCGGTAACCATAAAAGACTTAACACAATCAAACTTAGGTATTATACCTGACTCCTTACCTTCGTCGAGATCCCAATCTTCAGAGTTGCGTTTAATTATTTCCAATAAATCCCATTTGAATTCAATAGTCTTCATCATAAAAGAGCCAGTACAAGAAGTATCGAGCATGGAGCGATTATCGAGAGAAAGCCGAGCATAAATTTTTTGAATAATAATTTCTCTTGAGAGCTCATGATTGGGGCATGAATATAACATTGACTTAAGCCTCCCCAAGCTTGAGCAATGCTTTCTCCTTCGCGAGGCAAAAATTTATATATATATATATATATATATGTATATATATATATATATATATATATATTACGATCATGATGAACAAGATGCATAGGATAACACTTCTGATGAAATTCCAATTTCAATCGGTTGTAGTTCCATGATCCCATATCATCACATAGCCTAAACCATGTCAATGCCTTTCCCTTCAAAGATAAAGGGAAGACCTACTTCTTGATAACATCCTCGGGCATACCTGCAAGCTTAAATAATCCACAAACTTCATCCACATAGATTAGGTGCAAATCGGGATGCAATGTTCCATCTCGTGTAAAAGGATTAGCTAGCAGTTTCTCTATCATACCCGAAGGAACTTCAAAGTAAACATTTTAAGTAGGTTGAGGAGCAACTCTTTGCTCTACTGGTCGGGGTGAAGATACCCCGAACAAGCCCCTCAAAAGATTATGTTCCATAGTAACAAGCGACAGTAAATTTCAGCACACTATATAAATTTTTCCTTACCAAATTCCACCTACCAAAGGCGCTTCACTCCCCAGCAACGGCGCCAGAAAAGAGTCTTGATGACCCACGAGTATAGGGGATCTATCATAGTCCTTTCGATAAGTAAGAGTGTCGAACCCAACGAGGAGCAGAAGGAAATGATAAGCAGTTTTCAGTAAGGTATTCTCTGCAAGCATTGAAATTAACGGTAATAGATAGTTTTGTGATAAGGTAATTTGTAACGGGTAACAAGTAATGAAAGTAAATAAGGTGCAGCAAGATGGCCCAATCCTTTTTGTAGCAAAGGACAAGCCTGGACAAACTCTTATATAAAGGAAAGCGCTCCCGAGGACACACGGGAATTATCGTCAAGCTGATTTTCATCACGTTCATATGATTCACGTTTGGTACTTTGATAATTTGATATGTGGGTGGACCGGTGCTTGGGTACTGCCCTTCCTTGGACAAGCATCCCACTTATGATTAACCCCTCTTGCAAGCATCCGCAACTATAAAAGAAGTATTAAGGTAAACCTAACCATAGCATGAAACATATGGATCCAAATCAGCCCCTTACGAAGCAACTCATAAACTAGGGTTTAAGCTTCTGTCACTCTAGCAACCCATCATGTACTTATTACTCCCCAATGCCTTCCTCTAGGCCCAAACAATGGTGAAGTGTCATGTAGTCAACGTTCACATGACACCACTAGAGGAAAGACAACATACATCTCATCAAAATATCGAACAATACCAAATTCACATGACTACTTATAGCAAGACTTCTCCCATGTTCTTAGGAACAAACGTAACTACTCACCAATCATATTCATGTTCATAATCAGAGGGGTATTAATATGCATAAAGGATCTGAACATATGATCTTCCACCGAATAAACCAACTAGCATCAACTACAAAGAGTAATCAACACTACTAGCAACTGATACGTCTCCAACGTATCTATAATTTTTGACTGTTCCATGCTATTATATTATCAACCTTGGATGTTTTATATGCATTTATATGCTATTTTATATGATTTTTGGGACTAACCTATTAACCTAGAGCCCAGTCCTAGTTTCTGTTTTTTCCTTGTTTTAGAATATCACAGAAAAGGAAAATCAAATGGAGTCCAATTGACCTGAAACTTCATGGAACTTATTTTTGGATCAGAAGAAGCCCAAAAGACTTGGAGTGCATGTCAGGGAAGCAACGAGGAAGCCACGAGGCTCGTGGGCCCCTCGTGGCTCCCCTAATGTATTTCTTCCGCCTATATATCTCCATATACCCTAAAACTATCCGAGAGCACAATAGATCGGGAGTTCCGCCGCTAGAAGCCTCTGTAGCCACCGAAAGCCAATCTAGACCCGTTCCAGCACCCTGCCGGAGGGGGCAATCCCTCTCCGGTGGCCATCTTCATCATCCTGGTGCTCTCCATGACGAGGAGGGAGTAGTTCTCCCTCGTGGCTGAGGGTATGTACTACTAGCTATGTGTTTGATCTCTCTCTCTCTCTCTCTCTCTCTCGTGTTTTTGAGGTGGTACGATCTTGATGTATCGTGAGCTTTGCTATTATATTTGGATCCTATGATGTTTTCTCCCCCCTCTACTCTCTTATAATGGATTGAGTTTCCCCTTTGAAGTTATCTTATCGGATTGAGTCTTTAAAGATTTGAGAACACTTTATGTATGTCTTGCCGTGCGTATCTGTGGTGACAATGGGATACCACGTGATTCACTTGATGTATGTTTTGGTGATCAACTTGCGGGTTCCGCCCATGAACCAATGCATAGGGGTTGGCACACGTTTTCGTCATGATTCTCTGGTAGAAACTTTGGGGCACTCTTTGAGGTCCTATGTGTTGGTCGAATAGATGAATCTGAGATTGTGTGATGCATACCGTATAATCATGCCCACGGATACTTGAGGTGACATTGGAGTATCTACGTGACATTAGGGTTTTGGTTGATCTGTGTCTTAAGGTGTTATTCTAGTACGAACTCTAGGGCTGTTTGTGACACTTATAGGAATAGCCCAACGGATTGATTGGAAAGAATAACTTTGAGGTGGTTTCATACCCTACCATAACCTCTTCGTTCATTCTCCGCTATTAGTGACTTTGGAGTGACTCTTTGTTGCATGTTGAGGGATAGTTATGTGATCCAATTATGTTATTATTGTTGAGAGGACTTGCACTAGTGAAAGTATGAACCCTAGGCCTTATTTCCTAGCATTGGAATACCGTTTGTGCTCACTTGTATCATTAGTTACCTTGCTGTTTTTATAATTTCAGATTACAAATACCCATATCTACTATCCATATACCACTTGTATCACCATCTCTTCGCCGAACTAGTGCACCTATACAATTTACCATTGTATTGGGTGTGTTGGGGACACAAGAGACTCTTTGTTATTTGGTTGCAGGGTTGCTTGAGAGACCATCTTCATCCTACGCCTCCTACGGATTGATAAACCTTAGGTCATCCACTTGAGGGAAATTTTCTACTGTCCTACAAACCTCTTGATGTAGGGTAGAGACCCTAATCGCCCGATCTTTCACGTAAGGAGCGGATCCCGGGGAAATCATTAAGAACACGAGGAAGAACGGAAGGAAAACACTAAACCGACATGAGTAAGTCACACATGGGCTAGATCCTCGACTACATAAAACGATACATGAATCCACGGACAACTAGGGACGATACACGGTAACCGGTTCTTCTCCGTGAGGAGGTCTTGAATCCACAAGGGGATCTTCCCGTAAAGGGGTCTTGAATCCAAGGTGGATCTTCTCCATAGAGGGGCCGCGGTCTCTCTCGTGGAGTAGATCCGATATGGATGAGCAATGCTCTATCTCTCAAATGAGCTAAACCAATGCTAACCCTAGCTAGGATGAATGGGGGGTCTATTTATAGTCTAAGTGCAAAGGGAACGAAGTGAAGGGGTACATGGGCCTCGGGCCCAAACACTGTGCGCAGATAGGTATCGGACGTCCGCTGGGGACCGGTCGTCCGGTGTCTCAGGAGCTGCCGGACGTCTGGTGTCCTCCAGTCGTCCGTTGGTTCCGTTCTGTGATGGGGGTGCCGGACGTCCGGAGGCTCCGGACTTCCGCTGATGTTGGCTCGGGTGCGGTCGCGCCGGTCGTCCGGTCGGGGCCGGACGTCCGCTCATTGGCCTCGGGTGCAGGGGCACCGGTCGTCCGGTCTAGACCAGACATCCGCTCGCTGGGGCTCGGCTGACGTTTCACGCACCGGACGTCCGGTCCCGGTCGGTCGTCCGGTGGCTGGGACTTTTCCTGCAGCCCTTCTTCTTCTCCGTCTTCTTGTCATCTTCCTCTTCCTCTTGTCCTTGCTCCTTAGCTTCTTCATTGTACCTAAGTATGCACAAAGTATCCATATGAGGTAGTAGCCGTGCTTCATGTGCATCGAAGTAGAATTGTGAGAGGAGAGATGTCACCTCGGTTTCAAGGGCTCTTGCACGTGATCGAGTCATGGGTCCGGTAGGCACTTGATGAGACGATGGTAGGTCCATGGGGATGACCTTGGGATGCTCCACATCATCTCCCCTCCCTTGGGGAAGATCCGTCCTCGGATCAAAATCTTCATCACCATGGAAGGGAGAGAGATCTTTGACGTTGAAGATGTCGCTCACGTTGTACTTGTCGCGCGGGAGGTCGATCTTGTAAGCGTTGTCGTTGTAGCGTGCAAGCACCTTGAAGGTTCCATCCGCTCATGGTCGAAGCTTGGATTTGCGTTCTTGTGGGAAGTGGTCCTTGCGAAGGTGTAGCCACACTCGATCACCAATGTTGAAGACCATAGGTTGCTTTTTGAAGTTGAGCTTGGTCGCAAGGCGATGAACTTGGCGCTCGATGGTGTTTCTTGTATCTTCATGCATCCTCTTGAGATGTGTCACACGCGCACTTGCATCCAAATTGATGCGCTCTTGGAGTGGTAGAGGAAGAATGTCCAATGGTGACAATGGATTGAATCCGTAAACGACCTCGAAAGGCGACTTGCTGGTTGTTGAGTGTCTTGCTCGGTTGTAGGTGAACTCGGTGATAGGTAGGCACTCCTCCCACTCCTTGATGTTCTTCTTGATGAGTACTCGAAGTAGAGTGGAGAGTGTGCGGTTTGTCACCTCCGTTTGGTCGTCGGTTTGAGGATGGTACGCCATGGGGAAGAGTAGCTTGATTCCGAGCTTGGCGCATAGGGTCTTCCAAAAGTAGCTAAGGAACTTGATGTTGCGGTCTGAGACAATTGTCTTTGGCACACCATGGAGACGCAATATCTCCCTACAAAATAGATTAGCAACATGTGAAGCATCGTCTATCTTGTGACAAGGAATAAAATGTGCCATTTTTGAGAAATGATCCACAACGACAAATATGGAATCTTTCCCATTGCGAGTTTTAGGCAAACCAAGTACAAAGTCCATGCTAATGTCTTCCCATGGTTGGTATGGAATCGGTAGAGGCATATAGAGACCATGAGATTGAGCTTTGGACTTAGCTTTGCGGCATGTCGAACATCGGTTGGTGAAGCGATTGACGTCCCGAAACATCTTTGGCCAAAAGTAGCTCTTCGAGAGCGTGGCGAACGTCTTGTCTCATCCGAAATGTCCCATTAAGCCTCCTCCATGTGATTCCTATAAAAGCAACAAACGAGGGGACGACTTGGGGATGCAAATTTTTTTAGCTCTCATAAGATAGCCGTCTTTGATGTAATAGCGTTCCCACGATGTATTCGACAAACACTTGGCATAAGGAGTGGCAAAATTTTCATCATGCACATACAATTCTTTGATATGCTCGAAGCCAATGACATCTAACTCAAGTTGCGTGACTAGCATGCATATGCGGGAAAGAGCATCCGCTATGATGTTTTCTTTACCCTTGATGTACTTGATGACATAGGGAAAAGACTCAATGAATTCACTCCATTTAGCATGACGCTTGTTCAACTTAGTTTGACCCTTAAGATACTTAAGGGTCTCATGATCGGTATGAATGATAAACTCAAGGGGACGAAGGTAATGTTCCCATTCATGTAAAACGCGGACTAAAGCATATAGCTCTTTGTCATAGATGGGATAGTTGAGTTGCACTCCGGAAAGTTTCTCACTAAAGTAAGCTATGGGGTGCTTCTCTTGCGTTAACACACCTCCTATGCCATTACCACTAGCATCGCAATGAATCTCAAAAGGCTTGTCGAAGTTGGGTAAAGCAAGCATGGGAGCATCAGTAAGCAAATTCTTAAGCTCATTGAATGCGGTATCTTGGGATGGTCCCCAAATAAACGGCGTATTCTTCTTGCTCAAAGCATGCATAGGCGAAGCAATGGTGCTAAAATCCTTCACAAAGCGGCGATAGAAACCCGCAAGACCAAGGAAACTACGCACTTGATGCAAGTTGGTTGGTTGCGGCCAAGTCTTAATAGCATTGATCTTGGACTCATCTACATGAACACCCTTAGAAGAGACAACAAAACCCAAGAAAACGAGCTTATCAACACCAAAAAGGCATTTCTCCATATTAGCATAGAGTCGCTCTTTTCGAAGAGTTTGCAAAACGGTGCGGACATGGGTGACATGCTCTTTGATAGATTTGCTAAACACAAGAATGCCATCGAAGTAAACCACAACAAATATACCAATGTAAGGGCGAAAGACATGATTCATAAGGCGCATAAAAGTGCCCGGTGCTTCCAAGAGACCCATAGGCATGACTAACCACTCATACAAACCAAACTTGGTTTTGAATGCGGTTTTCCATTCATCACCCTCTTGTATGCGGATTTGATAGTAACCACTCTTAAGATCAATTTTGGAAAATATAGTGGCACCACTAAGCTCATCTAGCATATCATCTAGGCGTGGAATGGGATACCTATAACGAATGGTGATAGCATTGATAGGTCTACAATCGGAGCACATGCGAAAACTACCGTCACGTTTTGGCACAAGAATGACCGGTACGGCACAAGGGCTCAAACTTTCACGCACATGTCCATGGTCTATGAGATGCTTTACTTGCCTTTGGATTTCTTTGGTTTCTTCGGGGTTAACATGGTAGGGAGCTTTGTTCGGAAGCGGTGCTCCGGGGTTGAGGTCGATGCGGTGCTCAATGCCTCGTAGTGGAGGTAGTCCCGGAGGTAACTCATCGGGGAAAACATCTTGAAATTCCTGCAAAAGATAATACAACACTAGAGGAAGAGTGTGAGAAGTGTTAGTTTGTGTTGCATTGTCCTTGCACACGAGGACGTAGTGTAGGACACTAGATGGGTTCTCACACACTTCTCTCATCTCATGTTTCGTGGCAAATAGAACTAGGTTCTTGTTTTCGCTCATCGTGGAGGCACTCAATTTGGGCTTGTGGCGCTCACTCTCTTTTTGGTGGCTCACTCTCTCACCATTCTCTCCACGATGGGTGGCTTGCTTATCGGCGATCACTTGGCTTGGAGACATAGGTCGTAACACAAACTCCTTTCCTTGCATCTTGAAGCTATAGTGGTTTGTACGCCCATTGTGGACGACTCCTCTATCGAATTGCCATGGCCGTCCAAGGAGAAGATGGCAAACTATCATCGGGATGACGTCGCACTCCAAGGTGTCTTTGTAGGCGCCAATTTTGAAGGATACTTGTACTCGGTGCTCGACTTGGATAGTGCCGGAATCACTAAGCCATTGCACTTTGAATGGATGTGGATGCTTCGTCTTGGGCAATTGGAGCTTGGAGCAAAGTTCTTCACTTGCGAGATTGTGACAACTCCCTCCATCGATGATGACCTTGACGGATCGTTCATTGATGCCGGCCTTGGTGTGGAATATGGTGCATCTTTGGTCTTCTTCTTGGTGATGTTGGAGAGTCAAGACTTTGGAGACAACAAGTGCGGGACTTGAGTCTTCATCACAAAAGACTTGTTCTTCTTCATTGTTCACTTGGCGGTGCATGGCGACTTTCTCAAGGGCTTCCATTTCTCCTTCGCTCATGGAATCATAAGTGCCATCGTCGTTGAAGATCATGGTGCGCTTGTTGGTGCACTCATAGGACTTGTGGCCTCGGCCTCCGCAAGTGAAACACTTGAAGGAACTCGTCTTGACGGTCTCATCGGTTGGGGTAGATGATGATGAAACTCTCGGCTTGAAGTTGCTCGTAGGAGGATGGCTTGTAGTTGACGAAGCTTTCTTGGAAGTCGACTTGTTGATGTTGGAAGTAGAGGGTCTTGTAGTTGGTGTTGGAGTCGTTGAAGCTTGGTTATTGGAGAAGCCATAGGACTTGGATGAGAACTTGGCATACTTGAAATCATCTTGCACTTGGCGTTCCGCTTTGGTAGCTTGGTGCACGAGCTCGATGAGATTTGAGTATGGTTGGAAGTCGGCGATCTTCTTGACAGGATGATTGAGTCCATTCAAGAAACGTGCCATAGTTTTCTCACCATCTTCCGTCACATTGGCTCTTATCATTGCAATCTCCATCTCCTTGTAGTATTCTCCAACGCTCTTGGTTCCTTGCTTGAGTTGTTGGAGTTTCTTGAAGAGGTCGCTGTTGTAGTAGGTAGGCACGAAGCATGCTCTCATGACATCCTTCATTTGTGCCCAAGTAGTGATGGGTGGTTCGCCTCTTGCCTCGCGGCGCTCTATGATTTGTTCCCACGAAATGAGGACATAGTCTTGGAACTCAAGGGATACCATCGCGATCTTCTTCTCTTCTTCATAATTGTGCAAACGGAAGATCTTGTCAACTTTCAATGCCCATGAAAGGTATTCTTCGGGATCGTTGCTTCCGTTGAACTTGGGCATGGTGAACTTGAGCTTGCCGTAGCGTTGCTCTTCATTGTGTTGGGGTCGGGGATGATGATGCCCATGTTGTAGATGATTGTTCCACTCGTGGTGCTCTTGACGCGGAGGGTTGTCAACCTCGTGTTGCTCTTGTCGCGGAGGATTCCCATTGTCGTCATGCTCTTGATGAACTTGATGGTCTTGGCGAGCTTGTGGAGGAGCGCGTCGAGCTCCAGGAGGAACTTGACGATGCACGCGAGCTTGATATCATCGTTCTTGAATTTCTTTGTGAACTGCTTCCTCTTGTTCACGGGCTTGTCGGCCTCGGTCGGCAATGGCTTGACTCGCATCGCGTAGAGCTTGTTGCGCCTCAAGTGCTTGAGCGTCACGGAGTAGTTGTTCTTGACGTTGAGCCTCGGCATCTTGTTCAAGTTGGTGGAGACGCGCATGTTCTTCCTCTTCATGTTGGCGTTGTTGTTGCCATTCTTGAGCTAGCACAAAGGCTTCTTCGGTTTGATGTCGTCGATGTTCTTGCGAGTCGGTGTCTCGAAGTGGGTTGAGGTTTGCTTGACGGTCGGTGCACGCGGCTCGACGAAGAGTGTTCGATGTCGGTGTACTTGAGCCGGAGAGGGTGAAGTCGGAGTGGCGACTTGAACGGCTCCTTCCTGAAGTGGAAGAAGAGTGGTTGAGAAACAAAGCGCGAATCTCGTCCATCCTTGCGTCATTCTCTTGCTTGTGATCATCGATCTTGTGGTCGAAGTAGTCCCTTGTACGTTGCTCGGAAAGTCACAAGTCGGCGGCAAGGTTGTCGATGCGTTCGCTCATAGCTTGTTTCTCTTGATGCAAAGCACGTTGTGCACCAAAGAGGTGACTCTTGGTGACGAAGGAGTTCATGTCGTCGTCTTTCTCCATGAATAGTGGGTTGGTAGAAGTACTTGGCCTATCCATCATTCCAAGACAAATGTGAGTGGTAGAAAGATAAGAACGAATACCAAATGTACCTTGACCGAAGTTGAAAGTGAATCGATGATCACTCCAATGTAGGACAAGGAAATAGCCCAATTGGTACAAATTCTCGTCGGTTTCTCACACCTACACAAGTAAAAGCTTATGGTGGAGCTTGGTTAGGATGGTGACACAATTTTTAATGTGAATGTAAGCAAGATTCAATAATGTTGGAGAAGATTCGCAAGATGCAATGTAACAAGTAGACCAAGCATATAAGGTACATGGAGACACACGCGCAAAAATATAAGTGGGATTGTGCAACCAAGGGTGAGCCAAAATGTGGAATCCACAAAAATGCTCTTGTTGCACAACACTAGAGAGACGCTAGCACGATTGCACGATAGGCAGATACAAGAACTTGTGCACAACCTAAGCAAAAATGCAACGACTTCTATCCCAAATATGTTTTATGCAAGGTGTTGCTATGATATGACCCAAGATGATCGAGTATGACAATCTTAATGTTGTATGATGCTATGGTACTTGCTTAAAATCTCTTTGCTTATCTTTCCTCTTTGCTTAAAAGCTTGGTTGGCTCTTTGATGTTTGAGCTCTTTTCTCTTGCAATGCTTGATGAACCAAGATAGCAAGTGAGTATGCGATGACAACTTTGTGACACAAGAGATGATACCAATATAGGCAACAATGATGTATGTATGTATGCTATGGGAAGTATGATCACTAATGTGCACAAGTCTCGTTGCCGGCAATACTCAATGGCTAGTCTCGATGGGTAAGCAACGCAAAAGGAGTAAGGCTATGATAGCTATCAATGTAATGGCAAGAGTGATATGTCCAATACCAATATGAGGTTACCGGTCTTGCTTCCAGTATGGTGTCAAAATGGTGGCACGAATACTAAGTCATTGTTGATGACGCGTCCGTGGCAAAAATGAGCGGCAGTGATGTCAAAGTCGAACTGTACCTAGATAGCCGAAACACAAAAGGATACGGTACCGCAACTCAAATTCTCAAAACCAAGTGCGACAAAAAGCGTCGGAGTAGGTAGCGGGTAAGTGGTGGTGTGGGCTGGGATATTGGAAAGGTTTCTGGAAGTCGGAGGTGGTGTAGCGGATGAAGTGGTGGAAGTAGCGGTCGTACGGAAGTGGGCGGATGTCCGGTCGCCGGACGTCCGGTAGGGTTGGAAATCCGCTAGTTGCAGCTCGGTGTAGAGGTTCCGGTCGTCCGGTCACAGTCGGACGTCCGATGGTTCTGAAGGAAATATGCCCTAGAGGCAATAATAAAGTTATTATTTATTTCCTTATATCATGATAAATGTTTATTATTCATGCTAGAATTGTATTAACCGGAAACATAATACATGTGTGAATACATAGACAAACAGAGTGTCACTAGTATGCCTCTACTTGACTAGCTCGTTAATCAAAGATGGTTATGTTTCCTAACCATGGACAAAAGAGTTGTTATTTGATTAACGAGGTCACATCATTAGTTGAATGATCTGATTGACATGACCCATTCCATTAGCTTAGCACCCGATCGTTTAGTATGTTGCTATTGCTTTCTTCATGACTTATACATGTTCCTATGACTATGAGATTATGCAACTCCCGTTTGCTGGAGGAACACTTTGGGTGCTACCAAACGTCACAACGTAAATGGGTGATTATAAAGGAGCATTACAGGTGTCTCCAAAGGTAGATGTTCGGTTGGCGTATTTCGAGAATAGGATTTGTCACTCCGATTGTCGGAGAGGTATCTCTGGGCCCTCTCGGTAATGCACATTACACAAGCCTTGCAAGCATTGCAACTAATGAGTTAGTTGCGGGATGATGTATTACAGAACGAGTAAAGAGACTTGCCGGTAACGATATTGAACTAGGTATTGGATACCGACGATTGAATCTCGGGAAAGTAACATACCGATGACAAAGGGAACAACGTATGTTGTTATGCGGTCTGACCGATAAAGATCTTCGTAGAATATGTAGGAGCCAATATGGGCATCCAGGTCCCGCTATTGGTTATTGACTGGAGACGTGTCTCGGTCATGTCTACATTGTTCTCGAACCGTAGGGTCCGCACGCTTAAGGTTTCGATGACAGTTATATTATGAGTTTATGAGTTTTGATGTACCGAAGGAGTTCGGAGTCCCGGATAAGATCGGGGACATGACGAGGAGTCTCGAAATGGTTGAGACGTAAAGATCGATATATTGGACGACTATATTCGGACATCGAAAAGGTTCCGAGTGATTCAGGTATTTTTCGGAGTACCGGGTAGTTACGGGAGAAGTAATGGGCCTTGATGGGCTTTAGTGGGAAGAGGAAAAAGGCTGCTGCGCCCCCCCTCCCCTCTAGTCCGAATTGGACTAGGGAAAAGGGGGCCGGCCACCTTTCCGACTCCTCCACTTCATTCTCCCTTCCTCCCCTCTTGATGGACTCCTACTAGGACTTGGAGTCCTAGTAGGACTCCCATCCTGGCCGCACCAATAGCCTTGGCCGGCCTCCTCCTCCTCCATCCTTTATATACTGAGGCAGGGGCACCCCATAGACACACAAGTTGATCCTTGGTGATCGTTCCTTAGCCGTGTGCGGTGCCCCCTGCCACCAAATTCCACCTTGATCATATTGTTGCAGTGCTTAGGCGAAGCCCTGCGTCGGTAGTACATCAAGATCGTCACCACGCCGTCGTGCTGACGGAACTCTTTCTCGACGCTTTGCTGGATCGGAGCCCGAGGATCGTCATCAAGCTGAACGTGTGCTAAGAACTCGGAGGTGCCGGAGTAACGGTGCTTGGATCGGTCGGATTGGGAAGACGTACGACTACTTCCTCTATGTTGTGTGATCGCTTCCGCAGTCGGTCTGCGTTGGTACATAGGCAACACTCTCCCCTCTCGATGCTATGCATCACCATGATCTTGCGTGTGCGTAGGAATTTTTTTGAAATTACTACGTTCCCCAATAGGTTCCTGGGTCGCCGGACGTCCGGTGAGTTGCGGTCGTCCGGTGGGTCGGGGTCAACGCGAAATTGATAGGATTTGGTGGATTTTGGATGGATTTCGAGGTGGAAAGGGTGGGGGAAGGCTAGATCCACTTGCAACACAATAAATTCACGGATCAAAACCAACAAAACATCATCAAAACTCACAAAACACAAGAAATTTTTTTGGGGCTATTTTTGTGGGGATTTTCGGATTAGGACGAAAAACAACAAAATCAAGCTAGAAAACGAAGAGGGGGGCTCCGAAATCGTGATCAACGTGGCTCATGATACCAAGATGATGTAGGGTAGAGACCCTAATCGCCTGATCTTTCCCGAAAGGAGTGGATCCCGGGGAAATCATGAAGAACACGAGGATGAACGGAAGGAAAACACAAGAGGAAAACACTAAACCGACATGAATAAGTCACACATGGGCTAGATCCTCGAGTACATAGAACGATACATGAATCCACGGACAACTAGGGATGATACACGGTAACCGGTTCTTCTCCGTCAGGAGGTGTTGAATCCACAAGGGGATCTTCCCGTAAAGGGGTCTTGAATCCAAGGTGGATCTTCTCCTTAGAGGGGCCGCGGTCTCTCTCGTGGAGTAGATCCGATATGGATGAGCAATGCTCTATCTCTCAAATGAGTTAAACCAATGCTAACCCTAGCTAGGATGAATGGGGGGTCTATTTATAGTCTAAGTGCAAAGGGGACGAAGTGAAGGGGTACATGGGCCTCAGGCCCGAACACTGTGCGCAGACAGGTAGCGAACGTCCGCTTGGGACCGGTCGTCCGGTGTCTCAGGAGCTGCCGGACGTCCGGTGTCCTCCGGTCGTCCGCTGGTTCCGTTTTGTGATGGGGGTGCCAGTCGTCCGGAGGCTCCGGACTTCCGCTGATGTTGGCTTGGATGCGGTCGCGCCAGTCGTCCGGTCGGGGCCGGATGTCCGCTCATTGGCCTCGGGTGCAGGGGCACCGGTCGTCTGGTCTGGACCGGACGTCCGCTCGCTGGGGCTCGGCTGACGCTTCAGGCGCCGGACGTCCGGTGGCTGGGACTTTTCTTGCATCCCTTCTTCTTCTCTGTCTTCTCGTCCATCTTCCTCTTCTTCTTGTCCTTGCTCCTTAGCTTCTTCATTGTACCTGAGTATGCACAAAGTATCCATATGAGGTAGTAGCCATGCTTCATGTACATCGAAGTGGAATTGTGAGAGGAGAGATGTCACCTCGGTTTCATGGGCTCTTGCACATGATAAAGTCATGGGTCCGGTAGGCACTTGATGAGACGATGGTAGGTCCATGGGGATGACCTTAGGATGCTCCGCATCACCTCTGCACTTGGAGGCCCAACAATGTCTACAAGAAGAAGGTTGTGTAGTAGACATCAACAAGTACCAATTTGAGGTTTTGGGACAAAGATTGGATACAAGAGATGAACTAGGGTTTGAGATGAGATGGTGCTGGTGAAGATGTTGATGGAGATTGACCCCCTGCCGGTGAGAGGATCGATGATGATGACGATGGTGATGATTTCTCCTCCCGAAGGGAAGTTTCCCTGGCAGAACAGCTCCACCGGAGCCCTAGATTGGTTCTGCCAAGGTTCCGCCTCGTGGTGGTGGAGTTTCGTCCCGTGAGCTAGCTTATGATTTTTTTTCCGAGGCAAAAGACCTAATATAGCAGAAGATGGGCACCGGAGGCCTGCCAGGGGGCCCACGAGGCAGGGGCGTGCCCCCACCCTCGTGGTTGGTGGGTAGCCCCCCTCTGGTACTTCCTTCACCTAATATTTTCTATATATTCTGAAACATGCTCCATGAAGTTTCAGGACTTTTGGAGTTGTGCAGAATAGGTCTCTAATATTTGATCCTTTTCCAGCCCAGAATTCCAGTTGCCGATATTTCCCCTCTTCATGTAAACCTTGTAAAATAAGAGAGAATAGGCATAATTATTGTGACATAATGTGTAATAACAACCCATAATGCAATAAATATCGATATAAAAGCATGATGCAAAATGGACGTATCATGGAGTTTCTTCATGCGCTTTACACCAATATGACCTAAACGGCAGCGCCACAAATATGTTGCACTATCATTATCAACTTTGCATATTTTGGCATCAATATTATGAATATGTGTATCACTATGATCGAGATTCAATAAACCATTCACTTTGGGTGTATGACCACAGAAGGTTTTATTCATGTAAATAGAACAACAATTATTCTCTGACTTAAATGAATAACTGTATTGCAATAAACATGATCGAATCATATTCATGCTTAACGCAAACACCAAATAACATTTATTTTAGGTTCAACACTAATCCCGAAGGTAGAGGTAGTGTGCGATAATGATTGTGTCAACCTTGGAATTATTTCCAACACACATCGTCACTTCGCTCTTAACTAGTCTCTGTTCATTCTGCAACTTCTGTTTCGAGTTACTAATCTTAGCAACTGAACCGGTATCAAATACCCTGGGGTTACTATGAACACTTGTAAAGTACACACCAATAACATGTATATCAAATATACCTTTGTTCACATTGTCATCCTTCTTATTCGCCAAGTATTTGGGGTAGTTCCGCTTCCAGTGAACATTCCATTTGTAGTAGCACTCATTTTCAGGCTTTGGTCTAGCTTTGGGCTTCTTCACGGGAGTGGCAACTTGCTTGTCATTCTTCTTGAAGTTCCCTTTCTTTTCCTTTGCCCTTTTTCTTGAAACTAGTGGTCTTGTCAACCATCAAAACTTGATGCTCTTTCTTGATTTCTACCTTCACTGATTTCAGCATCACGAAGAGCTCGGGAATCATTTTCGTCATCCCTTGCATATTATAGTTCATCACGAAGTTCTAGTAGCTTGGTGATAGTGACTAGAGAACTCTGCCAATCACTATCTTATCTGGAAGATTAACTCCCACTTGATTCAAGCGATTGTACTATCCAGACATTCTGAGTACATGCTCACTGGCTGAGCCATTCCCCTCCATCTTGTAGGCAAAATACTTGTCAGAGGTCTCATACCTCTTGACATGGGCATGAGTCTGAAATACCAATTTCAACTCTTGGAACATCTTATATGCTTCGTGGAATTCAAAACATTTTTGAAGTCCCGGTTCTAAGCCATAAAGTATGGTGCACTAAACTATCAAGTAGTCATCATACCGAGCTTGTCAAACGTTCATAACGTCTGCATCTGCTCCTGCAATAGGTCTGTCACCTAGCGGTGCATCCAGGACATAATTCTTCTATGCAGCAACGAGGATAATCCTCAGATCACGGACCCAGTCCGCATCATCTTTCAACTTAGTTTTCTCTAGGAACATATCAAAAAATATATAGGAGCTATATCGCGAGCTATTGATCTACAACATAGATATGCAAAACTACCAAGACTAAGTTCATGATAAATTAAGTTCAATTAATCAAATTACTTAAGAACTCCCACTTAAATAGACATCCCTCGAGTCATCTAAATGATTATGTGATCCAAATCAACTAAACCATGTCTGATCATCACGTGAGATGGAGTAATTTTCCATGGTGAACATCTCTATGTTGATCATATCTACTATATGATTCACGTTCGACCTTTCGGTCTCAGTGTTCGAAGGCCATGTCTGTATATGCTAGGCTCGTCAAGTTTAACCTGAGTTCCGCACGTGAAAAATTGTCTTGCACCCGTTGTATGTGAACGTAGAGCTTATCACACCCGATCATCACATGGTGTCTCGGCACGACGAACTGTCGCAACAGTGCATACTTAGGGAGAACGCTTATACCGAACACTTACACTCGTAGATGCACCATGGGCCGCTAACAGGCCGAAACTATTATCGGGCCGAACTGGTAAACAGGAATTTAACAGGCTGAAATACAAACCTATCTTAGTATGGGCCCAAAAGAACAGTGGCCTGTTAACATGCCTGATTCGATATGGGCCGTAATTTGGCCCAAAACGCGGCAGGTTGTGAATGGGCCTAATCTAGTATGGGCCTCAATTTGACCCAAAACATGGCAGGTTGTTAACGGGCCAGCCCACTAGTGTCTACAAAAACATGGTGGGCCTTAAGCTGGGCTGGCCTTTTCACCGGAATGGGCCTCTGTTGGGCCGTGCCACTTGTCGATGTATCATAGGCTCCTCCTGTCCAATGAGTGGATGACATCTGTCTGAACGTTGAGCCAACACGTGTTTCCTCCGGCCAATGAGAATTTTATAGTGGAAAATCCCTTTGGTCCGGGCTGTTAACGGGTTATCCGATCCAAAACCGGACCCGATAGCTTAACGGCGACCCGTTATGGTCGATGCCACATGTCGGTCACCCTTGACGAAAGCACTTCTATGACGCGCGATTTATCGTCAAGGAAGTGGACACTTCCATGATGATAATTTTGGTAATGTCATGGAACACTTCTACGACAGCACATGTATGACTATCTTGATTCTGTCATAAAATTATCATGGATGTACATGCATGACAGAAAACGTGACCTACTGTGACAAATATTTATCATCACGGAAGTGTCTTTTTTTGTAGTGACAGTTGTTTTAGTGCATGTTAAACGTAGAAAAAAATTTGAAGGCCGTAAGAGGAAGCTATCTCCCGTTCGTCATCAAACATGCATTGTTCCCTCTCGGAAACACGAACCTTGTAGTGAGTTGCTCCTGTTTGTGAGGGGTGTGTGTCCAAAATTTTGTCAAACATGCCAATTTTTTTACCACATCATCTTGGTGGCATGACATTAAATCAAGCAAGGTTTCATGTTTTTCTGATCATTTTTTAATTTTTTGAAATT
Source organism: Triticum monococcum (assembly GCA_034509565.1). NCBI lineage: Eukaryota > Viridiplantae > Streptophyta > Magnoliopsida > Poales > Poaceae > Triticum > Triticum monococcum. Next base: position 722,865,009 of record CM067842.1, read on the forward strand.
AAAATGCCATGTCACTCCATGCTTAATTGTGTCATAGCCTTGAGACCAATATGTTTGAAAATTCCTTCCAATTTACTGCACATGGAATTAAATCGCACACAAGTACACAAAATATGAGTTTTCAAACCATTATGGTTAGCTGTTGCATGTGCATGTAGTTCAAATTTCAATTATGGTCATTAAATGGCTATAAAATCACTTAAATGTCTTAAAATGTCAAATGACCCCTGAATTTTTCCAAAATTTGACATGACAGTTGTATTAGTACTACAAAATTTCTCGTACATTCAAAGCACCATCTGTTGCCACTATACACCAAATTCATCTTTTACAGCTAATAAAAAATATCTACATCATCACACACAGTTGTTTTCTAGGAACCGTATGCGATGAAAATATCTGGGTCTATTTAAGTCTCCCTCCTTAAGCTTCACCGGCTCGTCTACTCCAGTGCCGGCAACCCCCGAATCCACGAATCCCAACCCCCATTCCCGCACCCCCTTCTTGCAAAGATGACGCCGTGAAAACGCTTCAGGAAGGCCCGTACGATGGCGCATCGCCCCTGAGCGCCGACGCCTGCGCCAAGAGGACGGCTGCCTATGCCGAGAGTGCCGCCGCATCCGCATTGAGCGCGGCTACTTCCGCTGAGAGGGAGTCTGCGGCAGCCGAGAGGGCAGCTACACCAGCCGAGACAGTTGCAGCTGCTGCTGCGACAGCGGCTGCAAACGCCAAGAGCGATCGAGCTATCGTCCGTGAATATTTCATTATAGAACTTGGCTTGGATATTCCAATGATGAGCTTCCTCAAAATGCCCTAGGTCTTCGTGAGCAATTGAGTTGGATGCACACCCACTAGTTTCTTTTGTTGAGCTTTCATACATTTATAGCTCTAGTGCATCCATTGCATGGCAATCCCTACTCACTCACATTGATATCTATTGATGGGCATCTCCATAGCCCGTTGATACGCCTAGTTGATGTGAGACTATCTTCTCCTTTTTGTCTTCTCCACAACTATTCCACCTATAGTGCTATGTCCATGGCTCACGCTCATGTATTGCGTGAAGATTGAAAAAGTTTGAGAACATCAAAAGTATGAAACAATTGCTTGGCTTGTTATCGGGGTTGTGCATGATTTAAATATTTTTGTGTGGTGAAGATAGAGCATAGCCAGACTATATGATTTTGTAGGGATAGCTTTCTTTGGCCATATTATTTTGAGAAGACATGATTACTTGGTTAGTATGCTTGAAGTATTATTATTTTTATGTCAATATTAAACTTTTGTCTTGAATCTTATGGATCTGAATATTCTTGCCACAATAAAGAGAATTACATGGATAAATATGTTAGGTAGCATTCCACATCAAAAAATATGTTTTTATCATTTACCTACTCGAGGACGGCCAGGAATTAATCTTGGGGATGTTGATACGTCTCCAAGGTATCTATAATCTTTGATTGTTCCATGCTATTATATTATCAACCTTGGATGTTTTATATGCATTTATATCCTATTTTATATGATTTTTGGGACTAACCTATTAACCTAGAGCCTAGTGCCAGTTTCTGTTTTTTTCCTTGTTTTAGAGTATCGCAGAAAAGGAAAATCAAACGGAGTCCAATTGTCCTGAAACTTCATGGAACTTATTTTTGGACCAGAAGAAGCCCACGGGGTATCGGAGATGGACCAGGAGAGTCCCGGGCTGCCCGCGAGGGTGGGGGCGCGCCCCCCTGCCTCGTCGACAGCCTGGAGATCCACCGACGTACTTCTTCCTCCTATATATATCCATATACCCTAAAACTTCGAGGAGCACAATAGATCGGGAGTTCCGCCGCCAGAAGCCTCCGTAGCCACCGGAAACCAATCTAGACCCGTTCCGGCACCCTGCCAGAGGGGGGGAACCCCTCACCGGTGGCCATCTTCATCACCCATGCGCTCTCCATGACGAGGAGGGAGTAGTTCTCCCTCGGGGCTGAGGGTATGTACCAATAGCTATGTGTTTGATCTCTCTCTCTCTCGTGTTCTTGAGGTGATACGATCTTGATGTATCGCGAGCTTTGCTATTATAGTTGGATGTTATGATGTTTCTCCCCCTCTACTCTCTTGTAATGGATTGAGTTTCCCTTTGAAGTTATCTTATTGGATTGAGTCTTTAAGGATTTGAGAACACTTGATGTATGTCTTGCGTGGGATACCCATGGTGACAATGGGGTATTCTATTGATCCACTTGATGTATGTTTTGGTGATCAACTTGCGGGTTCCGCCCATGAACCTATGCATAGGGGTTGACACACATATTCATCGTGACTCTTCGGTAGAAACTTTGGGGCACTCTTTGAAGTTCTTTGTGTTGGTTGAATGGATGAATCTGAGATTGTGTGATGCATATCGTATAATCATACCCATGGATACTTGAGGTGACATTGGAGTATCTAGGTGACATTAGGGTTTGGGTTGATTTGTGTCTTAAGGTGTTATTCTAGTACGAACTCTAGGATAGATTGAACGGAAAGAATAGCTTCGTGTTATTTTACTACGAACTCTTGAATAGATCGATCAGAAAGAATAACTTTGAGGTGGTTTTGTACCCTACCATAATCTCTTCATTTGTTCTCCACTATTAGTGACTTTGAAGTGACTCTTTGTTTCATGTTGAGGGATAGTTATATAATCCAATTATGTTATTATTGTTGAGAGAACTTACACTAGTGAAAGTATGAACCCTGGGCCTTATTTCCTAGCATTGCAATACCATTTGTGCTCACTTTTATCATTAGTTACCTTGCTGTTTTTATATTTTCAGATTACAAAAACCATTATCTACTATCCATATTGCACTTGTATCACCATCTCTTCGCCGAACTAGTGCACCTATACAATGTACCATTGTATTGGGTGTATTGGGGACACAAGACACTCTTTGTTATTTGGTTGCAGGGTTGCTTGAGAGAGACCATCTTCATCCTACGCCTCCTGTGGATTGATAAACCTCAGGTCATCTACTTGAGAAAAGTTTGCTACTGTCCTACAAACCTCTGCACTTGGAGGCCCAACAACGTCTACAAGAAGAAGGTTGTGTAGTAGACGTCAAGCTCTTTTCTGGCGCCATTGACGGGGAGGTTAGCGCTTGAAGGTATATCTTTAGATCTTGCAATAGAATCTTTTTGTTTCTTGTTTTATCACTAGTTTAGTTTATAAAAGAAAACTACAAAAAAATGTGGAATTGAGTTTGCCTCATACGCTTCATCTTTTTAATATCTTTCGTGAGTATGATGGAAAGGAAAATTGTGCTCAAGTGCTAGAAGAAGAAGTCTATAAAATGTTTGGCACTAAATCTTTGTATGATGAGCATGATTGCAATGTTGTTAGTATGAATTCCTTGAATATCCATGATGCTAATGATATGCAAAGCCACAAGCTTGGGGAAGCTATGTTTGATGAAGATGATGTTTTTTGTCCCCCAAGTTTTGATGAGCAGATTTATTATGAAGAAAGCATGCCTCCTATTTATGATGATTATATTGATGAAAGTGGATTTGGAGAGGTCATGACTTTATTTTGTGATGAATCCACTATTCCAGAAGAGGTTCCAATTGATTATGAGAACAAAGTTGCTATCTATAATGATTATTGTGATGACTTGTATGCTATAAAGAATAATGATATCCATGAAACTTGTCATCATGATTTTAGTTTTCAATTGGATTATGCCTCACATGATAGTTATTTTGTTGAGCTTGCTCCCACTACTATTCATGAGAAGAATTTTGCTGATGTGGAGAGTAGTAAATTTTCTATGCTTGTAGCTCATGAAAAGAATGCTATATGTGATGGTTATATTGTTGAATTCATTCATGATGCTACTGAAAATTATTATGAGGGAGTAATATATGCTTGTAGGAATTGCAATAATATCAAGTTTCCTCTCTATGTGCTTAAAGTTTTGAAGTTATGCTTGTCTTGCCTTCCTATGCTAGTTGATTATTGTTCCTATAAGTTGTTTGCTCACAAAATCCCTATGCATAGGAAGTGGGTTAGACTTAAATGTGCTAGTCGTATTCTTCATGATGCTCTCTTTATATTTCAATTCTTACCTTTTATGTGAGCATCATTGAAATCATCATGCCTAGCTAGGGGCGTTAAACGTTAGCGCTTGTTGGGAGGCAACCCAACTTTATTTCTGCTCCTTGCTTTTTGTTCCTGTTTACTAATAAATAAATTATCTAGCCTCTGTTTTGGTTGTGTTATTTGTGTTTAATTAGTGTATGTGCCAAGTAGAATCATTGGGAAGACTTGGGGGAAGTCTTTTTGATCTTGCTGTAAAAAACAGAAACCTTAGCGCTCACGAGAATTGCTGCCATTTTTATTTGGAGAGTGATATTTAGTTAATTCTTTTTGCAGATGATTAATAGATAAATTCCTCACGTCCAGCAATTTATTTTAGAATTTTTGGGGTTCCATAAGTATACGTTTGATCCATATTACTACAGACTGTTCTGTTTTTGACAGATTCTGTTTAATGAATCTATGGCTAGTAAAATAGTTTATAAACCATAGAGAAGTTGGAATACAGTAGGTTTAACACCAATATAAATAAAGAATGAGTTCATTACAGTACCTTGAAGTGGTGTTTTGTTTTCTTTCGCTAACGAAGCTCACGAGATTTTCTATTTTAAGTTTTGTGTTGTGAAGTTTTCAAGTTTTGGGTAAAGATTCGATGGACTATGGAATAAGGAGTGGCAAGAGCCTAAGCTTGGGGATGCCCAAGGCACCCCAAGGTAATATTCAAGGACAACCAAGAGCCTAAGCTTGGGGATGCCCCGGATGGCATCCCCTCTTTCGTCTACTTCCATCGGCAACTTTACTTGGAGCTATATTTTTATTCACCACATGATATGTGTTTTGCTTGGAACGTCATTTTATTTTATTTTATTTTGCTTGCTGTTTGAATAAAATACCAAGATCTGAAATTATTAAATGTTTGAGAATCTTCACATAGTTGCATAATTATTTGACTACTCATTGATCTTCACTTATATCTTTTGGAGTAGTTTGTTGTTGCTCCAGTGCTTCACTTATATCTTTTAGAGCACGATGGTGGTTTTATTTTATAGAAATAGATGAACTCTCGTGCTTCACTTATATTATTTTGAGAGTATCTAAACAGCATGGTAGTTTGCTTTGGTTATGAATTTAGTCCTAATATGATGGGCATCCAAGAGGGATATAATAAAAACTTTCATATAAAGTGCATTGAATACTATGAGAAGTTTGATACTTGATGATTGTTTTGAGATATGAGGATGGTGATATTAGAGTCATGCTAGTTGAGTAGTTGTGAATTTGAGAAATACTTGTGTTAAAGTTTGTGATTCCTGTAGCATGCACGTATGGTGAACCGTTATGTGATGAAGTCGGATCATGATTTATTTATTGATTGTCTTCCTTATGAGTGGCAGTCGGGGACGAGCGATGGTATTTTCCTACCAATCTATCCCCCTAGGAGCATGCGTGTAATACTTTTTCCGATAACTAATAGATCCTTGCAATAAGTATGTGAGTTCTTTATGACTAATGTTGAGTCCATGGATTATACGCACTCTCACCCTTCCACCATTGCTAGCCTCTCTAGTACCGCGCAACTTTCGCTGGTACCATAAAACCACCATTTACCTTCCTCAAAACAGCCACCATACCTACCTATTATGGCATTTCCATAGCCATTCTGAGATATATTGCCATGCAACTTTCCACCGTTCCGTTTGTTATGACACGCTTCATCATTCTCATATTGCTTTGCATGATCATGTAGTTGACATTGTATTTGTGGCAAAGCCACCGTTCATAAGTCTTTCATACATGTCACTCATGAGTCATTGCACATCCCGGTACACCGCCGGAGGAATTCTTATAGAGTCATATCTTGTTCTAAGTATTGAGTTGTAATTCTTGAGTTGTAAGTAAATAAAAGTGTGATGATCATCATTAATAGAGCATTGTCCCAAAAAATGCCAAAAAAGAAAAGAAGAAAGAAAGACAAATAAAAAAGGCAAAAAAGGCCAAATAAAAAAAGGGGATAATGCTACTATCCTTTTACCACATTGTGCTTCAAAGTAGCACCATGATCTTCATGATAGAGAGTCTCCTATGTTGTTACTTTCATATACTAGTGGAAATCTTTCATTATAGAACTTGGCTTGTATATTCCAATGATGGGCTTCCTCAAAATGCCCTAGGTCTTCGTGAGCAAGCGAGTTGGATGCACACCCACTAGTTTCTTTTGTTGAGATTTCATACATTTATAGCTCTAGTGCATCTGTTGCATGGCAATCCCTACTCACTCACATTGATATCTATTGATGGGCATCTCCATAGCCCGTTGATACGCCTAGTTGATGTGAGACTATCTAATCCTTTTTGTCTTCTTCACAACCACCATTCTATTCCACCTACTGTGCTATGTCCATGGCTCACGCTCATGTATTGCATGAAGATTGAAAAAGTTTGAGAACATCAAAAGTATGAAACAATTGCTTGGCTTATCATCGGGGTTGTGCATGATTTAAATATTTTGTGTGGTGAAGATAGAGCATAGCTAGACTATATGATTTTGTAGGGATAACTTTCTTTGGCCATGTTATTTTGAGAAGACATGATTACTTGGTTAGTATGCTTGAAGTATTATTATTATGTCAATATTAAACTTTTGTCTTGAATCTTATGGATCTGAATATTCTTGCCACAATAAATAGAACTACATGGATAAATATGTTAGGTAGCATTCCACATCAAAAAAAATTCTGTTTTATCATTTACCTACTCGAGGACGAGCAGGAATTAAGCTTGGGGATGCTGTCTCCAACGTATCTATAATTTTTTATTGTTCCATGCTATTATATTACCAACCTTGGATGTTCTATATGCATTTATATGCTATTTTATATGATTTCTGGGACTAACCTATTAACCTAGAGCCCAGTGCCAGTTTCTGTTTTTTTCCTTGTTTTAGAGTATCGCAGAAAAGGAAAATCAAACGGAGTCCAATTGACCTGAAAATTCACGGAACTTATTTTTGGGCCAGAAGAAGCCCATGGAGTATCGGAGATGGACCAGGAGAGTCCCGGGCTGCCCACGAGGGTGGGGGGCGCGCCCACCTGGGCGCGCCCCCTGCCTCGTGGACAGCCCGGAGATCCACCGACGTACTTCTTCCTCCTATATATATCCATATACCCTAAAAACTTCGGGGAGAACAATAGATCAGGAGTTCCGCCGCTAGAATCCCACGTAGCCACCGAAAACCAATCTAGACCCGTTCTGGCACCCTGTCGGAGGGGGCAACCCATCACCGGTGGCCATCTTCATCATCCTTGCGCTCTCCATGACGAGGAGGGAGTAGTTCTCCCTCGGGGCTGAGGGTATTTACCAGTAGCTATGTGTTTGATCTCTCTCTCTCGTGTTCCTGAGGTGATGCGATCTTGATGTATCGTGAGCTTTTCTATTATAGTTGGCTGTTATGATGTTTCTCCCCCTCTACTCTCTTGTAATGGATTGAGTTTCCCTTTGAAGTTATCTTATCGGATTGAGTCTTTAAGGATTTGAGAACACTTGATGTATGTCTTGCGTGGGATACCCGTGGTGACAATGGGGTATTCTATTGCTCCACTTGATGTATGTTTTGGTGATCAACTTGCGGGTTCCACCCATGAACCTATGCATAGGGGTAGGCACACGTTTTCGTCTTGACACTCCGGTAGAAACTTTGGGGCACTCTTTGAAGTTCTTTGTGTTGGTTGAATGGATGAATCTGAGATTGTGTGATGCATATCGTATAATCATACCCACGGATACTTTAGGTGACATTGGAGTATCTAGGTGACGTTAGGGTTTTGGTTGATTTGTGTCTTAAGGTGTTATTCTAGTACGAACTCTAGGATAGATTGAACGGAAAGAATAGCTTCGTGTTATTTTACTACGGACTCTTGAATAGATCGATCAGAAAGGATAACTTTGAGGTGGTTTTGTACCCTACCATAATCTCTTCGTTTGTTCTCCGCTATTAGTGACTTTGGAGTGACTCTTTGTTGCATGTTGAGGGATAGTTATATGATCCAATTATGTTATTATTGTTGAGAGAACTTGCACTAGTGAAAGTATAAACCCTAGGCCTTATTTCCTAGCATTGCAATACCGTTTGTGCTCACTTTTATCATTAGTCACCTTGCTGTTTTTATATTTTCAGATTACAAAAACCATTATCTACTATCCATATTGCACTTGTATCACCATCTCTTCGTCGAACTAGTGCACCTATACAATTTACCATTGTATTGGGTGTGTTGGGGACACATGAGACTCTTTGTTATTTGGTTGCAGGGTTGCTTGAGAGAGACCATCTTCATCCTATGCCTCCTACGGATTGATAAACCTTAGGTCATCCACTTGAGGGAAATTTGCTACTGTCCTACAAAACTCTGCACTTGGAGGCCCAACAGCGTCTAGAAGAAGAAGGTTGTGTAGTAGACATCAAAAGGCAGCAGTGGCCATGGAGCACCTACTTCCTGATGAGGTCGCCGAGAGGGAGCTAGAGATGCCGGAGGCGGCGGAGATCGAGGAGCACCGAGAGGAGGAGTTGCGCGTGGCCGAGGTCGAGGTAGAGAAGAGTCTGTCCGTCGAGGAATCGGCAGTGGAGTACCAACCCGAGCTCTGGCACAGCCACAACTATGAGTACTACAACCTTGAGGGCGGCGCCGAGGATGAGGAAGAGGACGCGGTCGACTTCAGCAGAGGGGATGCAGAGTCCACCAACGGCGGCATGTCGCCAGGACAAGTCATCGACGTCTCATCTCACACTGGCGATGCATAGGCCGGCGTGGTGGCGGATTTGTTAAAATTATGCGTACTTAGGCTTTGTTTTTAATGCTGGTCTTTTGTTAGAGCAATGTTTAGGTCAACTGGCTCTGTTTAATTACTAAAATTGCTCGATTCAGTAAGTGTGGTCTGTCTGCTGTACGCTCTTTTGTGTGCCAAAATTAGCAAGCCATGTTAAATTATGCAATGACGTACCCGGGGAAGTTTCCACCAAAATTTGAATTATCAAACTAAACTCATCCCATGCGCGTAAAGCAGAAGAATCGTTTGCGATACACACAATCGTTCAAAGTGAATGGTCTGGCGGCACCGCGCGGAAAGTTTCCCTCCACATTTCCAAAATTTTGGCCTACCACCAAAATATCTACCCCGCCCCCTTTCTCCCTTCCCCACCCCCTTTTATCCTCGACCACAAGTCACATTTCCCTTGTTTCCTCCTTCCTTCCTTCCTTGCTAAGCTATAGCCGCTTCCTCGCTCTCGCCGTCTCGCATCCCACCGTCGGGGTCGCTATGGTCTTCTTCAAAGGCCTCTCCAACGGTTCCTCCTCCGGCGACTACTCCTTCACCACCCGGGTATGCCTCTCTTCTCTCTCTCGGGCTATGACTTGGAATGAAGGATTTTTACTCGGCGGTCGATTTGAGTCATTTCTTCCTCTAGTAGCTCCCTAAGACCATCGGTGGCAACAAATGGAGCGGGGTGGCTGAAGATCTATCTGCTCGTTGTCACCATCAATCTCCATGTGTGAAGCTAGTTGTGTTTGATTCTATGGACAATGGGGGGAAGTTTCTAGCATGTGCATAGAAGGTTAGACCCTCTTTCATTTTTACAAATCATTTGTTAGATGTGATTCAGGCATTGTTACGGTCCCACCCCATTCATACCACACCTTCAACCAAACGCATCCTAAGACAGTGTCACAGTTTGTACCTAGTATCTTAAATTGTTGCCATCTCATCAGCGGTGCCATTAGAAAATTATTTGGCACCACTTCAGCAGTTTGTGCAACCAACTTTGGTCCACACATCCGAGCAGCCAAGCAGTAAAATAGTAAATCTTTATGGCACAAAGGAACTGGGCATCGGAGCAACTACGTGCTCCGGAGTTCGGGTCCCTGATTTCTTTTCCGCTGCATCGGCTCGCCAGTGCAGGGCACCGGTGCGAGATGTAGCAACAGTTGTCTTTACCCTAGTTTTGGCATACATAGTGGATAGCCTTTGTGCTATTAGTTCTATGTTACTAAATTTGTGCATGTACACACCTGTTAGTATCAATCATCCAAACACTGTCGCTATGATGTTGCAGTTATATTTACCTTCCTCATAAAATGTTCATTTTGTTATTTATTGTAGATGAGTAAGAACTTGTAGCGTAGTTGTAGTTAATTATAGCTTCTGATGTTCCAGAATTTGGTTGTTGTCTCAGTACCAATTATTTCATTTGCACATTGATCTTTTTGAGAAGATATGTCATAATTAACATGTTCTTCAGTTTTTCAAAATAAGCATTGGTGATTTTCTATGTTGTGATAAACCCATTTCCCCTATAATTGTTACTGATCTAGTTTTAAATATTATAGGATGAACGGAAGTGTTCTTACTTGGAGTGGGTTGATCAAGAGTGGCCACAGTCTTTGAAGATGTGTCTAGCGAAGCTCTGGAGCATGTATGAGGAAGAGAACACACGTAGGCTTAGAGAAAGTGTTGTCAACACTGAAGCATATTTCAAGATGCGGGATAAAAAGTTGAGGGTGGAGAATGAGCTCAGATTTTTTAAATCAGACTTTGCTAAGATGGTGTTGGCGAAGGAGGAGGCACTTTCATAGTTGGCCCGTGCAAAACAGGTTCTTACTGAACTGAAAGCAGAGGTGGATAAGACGAGCCTGGATGATCTCGATTAGGGAAATGAATATGTTGTTCTTATGAAGTTGAACTAGCTATATGTTGTACTGTGTTGTTTTCATGTAGCTACCATACTATAATTTTATAATATATTTATGTGCCTGATATGAAATTGGCAAATAGCTGTTGGATATGAAATGTGAATTTGCGTAATACTGCAGTTATTAATTGTAAACTAATAAACCTGCTAAATGTGTCATCGACCTTTGCAAACGGTTCTAGCAGTAAAAGCGCTTGCGCTGGATAGCCCAATGCCACGTCGTTTTCTTCATCAAATTGTGTGTGATATAGTTGATAAAAGCAAACAGTTAACCATGGCAAACCGTGTGTGATAGTCACACCTTTCACACACGAGCCTACAGATAAAACTGTGTGGGATGTACGTCCGAACGGAAACTGTTCCCTTGATTGACTATGTGGGATGTACATAAGAACGGAAACGTATTCCTTGGATTGACTGTGTGTGATATACATACGAACGGAAATGTTTTTCTGGGATTCACCATGTGGGATGTACATACCTACGGAAATTTTCTCGGATTACCGTGTGGGATGTACATGCCTACGGAAATGATTGGGTTTCAATGCCTCGCCCGATCGCATACGACCCCAGCCTGGGTCCCAGGAGGGCCTATCCCCGACGATTTCTGGGTCGTGTGGGAAGGACACCCTATCGCACACACTCACTTGGCGACGATTCCAAATGCCGTCGCGGAAAGGGGTTAAAACCCGTTTGTTTAGGACCAACGCGCACCAGTGTCACCATCACCGTCACCACACTGTCGTGCTGACGGAACTCTCCCTCGACCCTCTGCTCGATCAAGAGTTCGAGGGACGTCATCGAGCTGAACGTGTGCTGAACACGGAGGTGCCATATGTTCGGTACTTGGATCGTGAAGACGTTCGACTACATCAGCCGCGTTAACCTAACGCTTCCGCTTTTGTTCTACGAGGGTACGTGGAACACTCTCCCCCTCTCGTTGATAAGCATCTCCTAGATAGATCTTGCATGATCGTAGGATTTTTTTGAAATTTCATACTACGTTCCCCAACAGTTCTCTTCATTGGATTGCTTGGGACAAACTTGCTATGCCAAAAATCAAAGGGGGGATGGGTTTCTGCGACCTTCAATAGTTCAACATTGCCCTTCTTGGGAAACATGGCTGGAGGTTCATGACGAAACCGGACTCACTTTGCACCAGAGTTATGAAGGGTAGATATTTCCCTGATTGTGATTTTATGCAGGCCATAGTACCAAAGTCGGCTTCGGCTATTTGGAGGGCGATCATCGCTGGTCGTCAAGCGCTTAATGAGGGCCTTGTAAAGAGGATTGGTGACAGCACTACCACCTTGGTGTGGGAGGAATGATGGTTGTCGTCGATTGTATCCATGAGACCACTATTCAGACCGCCAAACATGTGATCACCATGGTGAGTGACCTAATTGATATTGAGAACTGGTCTTGGAATTGGGACCTTGTCCGTGCAACGTTCATCACACCTGATGCGGACGCAATCCTGGATATTCCCCTACGCCACAGTGGTGGGGAGGACTTCTGTTAAAACATCCTATCGAGCTCTAATGAATCAGAAAGAGCATGCAACTCTAGAAGAAGGGCAGATAGCGAGGCCATCGGCGAATGAACAACAGATGTGGAGTGCCATATGGAAGCTCAAAGTAGTTCCCAAGGTCAGGGTGTTCTAGTGGACAGTTATTCAAGGAATCATTCCAGATGAGAAGACTCTACAACACAGACACATAAAGGAAACAAGCTTATGTAAGCACTGTCTTGTGATGGACGAGGACCTGATGCATGCATCAGTGCATTGTTCTCATGCAAGAAGCTTTTGGGAGGAGGCCAGGCTGCTCTTCGACATCTCCTTGCCACGGCTCCACCCCAACACCTGTACACGCGAGATACTCTGTGAACAACGCTTCACAGAGAAGGACCGTGCCACCATTATCATGGTCATGTGGGCTATCTGGATGTCCCACAACAGGAGGACACATGTGAAGGAAATATGCCCTAGAGGCAATAATAAAGTTATTATTTATTTCCTTATATCATGATAAATGTTTTTATTCATGCTAGAATTGTATTAACTGGAAACTTAGTACATGTGTGAATACATAGACAAACAGAGTGTCACTAGTATTCCTCTACTTGACTCGCTCGTTGAATCAAAGATGGCTAAGTTTCCAAGCCATAGACATGATTTGTCATTTGATTAATGGGATCACATCATTAGAGAATGATGTGATTGACTTGACCATTCCGTTAGCTTAGCACGATGATCGTTTAGTTTGTTGTTACCGCTTTCTTCATGATTTATACATGTTCCTATGACTATGAGATTATGCAACTCCCGAGTACCGGAGGAACACTTTGTGTGCTACCAAACATCACAACGTAACCGGGTGATTAAAAAGGTGCTCTACAGGTGTCTCTGATGGTGCTTGTTGAGTTGGCATAGATCAAGAATAGGATTTGTCACTCCGATTGTCGGAGAGGTATCTCAGGGCCCTCTCGATAATGCACATCACTATAAGCATTGCAAGCAATGTGACTAATGAGTTAGTTGCAGGATGATGCATTACATAACAAGTAAAGAGACTTGCCGGTAACGAGATTGAACTAGGTATTGAGATACCGACGATCGAATCTCGAGCAAGTAACATACCGATGACAAAGGGAACAACGTATGTTGTTATGCGGTTTGACCGATAAAGATCTTCGTAGAATATGTAGGAACCAATATGAGCATCCAGGTTCCGCTTATGGTTATTGACCGGAGACGTGTCTCGGTCATGTCTGCATAGTTCTCGAACCCGTAGGGTCCGCACGCTTAAAGTTCTGTGATGATCGGTATTATGAGTTTAGGTGTTTTGATGTACCGAAGGTAGTTCAGAGTCCCGGATGAGATCGGGGACATGACGAGGTGTCTCGAAATGGTCGAGACATAAAGATCGATATATTGGGCGACTACATTCGGACATCGGAAAGGTTCCGAGTGATTCGGGTCTTTTTCGAGTACCCGGGAGTTACGGGAATACGGGGAAGAAGTATTGGGCCTCATGGGCCAAGTGGTGGAAGAGAGGAGGCAGGGCGCGTGACCCCCCTAGCCCAAACCTAATTGGACTAGGGGGCGGCCCCCCTTTCCTCCTTTCCTCCCTCTCCTTCCTTCTCCCCTTCCCCTTCCTTTCCTCCTCCTAGTAGGAGTAGGAAAGGGGAGTCCTAATCCTACTAGGAGGAGGAATCCTCCCTCCTAGCGCTCCCTAGGAGGGTCGGCCGGCCTCCCCCCTTGCTCCATTATATATGGGGGCAGGGGGCACCCTAGAACACACAAGTTGATCATTGATCCCTTAGTCGTGTGTGGTGCCCCCCTCCACCATAATCCACCTCGATCATGTCGTAGCGGTGCTTAGGCGAAGCCCTACGTCGGTAGCAACATCATCACCGTCATCACACCGTTGTGCTGACGAAACTCTCCCGTGAAGCTCTGCTGGATCGGAGTTCGTGGGACATCATCGAGCTGAACGTGTGCTGATCTCGGAGGTGTCGTACATTCGGTACTTGGATCGGTCGGATCGTGAAGACGTACGACTACATCAACCACATTCTCATAACGCTTTTGCTTACGGTCTACGAGGGTACATTGACGATACTCTTCCCTCTCGTTTCTTTGCACCACCATGACCTTGCGTGTGCGTAGGAATTTTTTTGAAATTACTATGTTCTCCAACAGTGGCATCCGAGCCAGGTTTATGCGTAGATGTTATATGCATGAGTAGAACACAAGTGAGTTGTGGGTGATACAAGTCATACTGCTTACCAGCATGTCATACTTTGGTTCAGCGATATTGTTGGATGAAGCGGCCCGGACCGACATTACACGTACGCTTACGCGAGACTGGTTCTACCGACGTGCTTTGCACACAGGTGGCTGGCGGGTGTCAGTTTCTCCAACTTTAGTTGAACCGGGTGTGGCTACGCCCGGTTCTTGTGAAGGTTAAAACAACACTGACTTGACGAACTATCATTGTGGTTTTGATGCGTAGGTAAGAACGGTTCTTGCTCAGTCCGTAGCAGCCACTTAAAACTTGCAACAACAAAGTAGAGGACGTCTAACTTGTTTTTGCAGGGCATGTTGTGATGTGATATGGTCAAGACATGATGATATACAAATTGTTGTATGAGATGATCATGTTTTGTTAAAGTTAACAGCAACTGGCAGAAGCCTAATGGTTGTCTCTTTATTGCATAAGATGCAAGTGCCATGTATATTGCTTTACTTTATCGCTATGCGATAGCAATAGTTGCTAAAGAAATACTTGGCAAGACGATCATGCGACGACACATTGATAGAGATCAAGATGATGGAGATCATGGTGTCATGCCGGTGACGATAGAGATCATGACGGTACTTTGGAGATGGAGATCAAAGGCGCAAGATGATCATGGCCATATCATGTCACATTTTTTGATTGCATGTGATGTTTATCCTTTATGCATCTTATTTTTCTTTGTTTGACGGTAGCATTATAAGATGATCTCTCACTAAATTTCAAGGTAAAAGTGTTCTCCCTGAGTATGCACCGTTGCCAAAGTTCGTCGTGCCGAGACACCACGTGATGATCGGGTGTGATAAGCTCAACGTTCATCTAAAACGGGTGTAAGACAGTTTTGCACACGCAAAATACTCGGGTTAAACTTGACGAACCTAGCATATGCAGATATGGCCTCAGAACACTGAGACCGAAAGGTCGAGTGTGAATCATATAGTAGATATGATCAACATAGAGATGTTCACCATTGAAAACTACTCCATCTCACATGATGATCGGTTATGGTTTAGTTGATATGGATCACGTGATCACTTAGATGATTAGATGGATATCTATCTAAGTGGGAGCTCTTAAGTAATATGATTAACTGAACTTAAATTTATCATGAACTTAGTCCTGATAGTATTTGCATATTTATGTTGTAGATCAATTGCTCGCATATAGCTTCCCCGTTTTATTTATGATATGTTCCTAGAGAAAACTATATTGAAAGATGATAGTAGCAATGATGCGGATTGGATCCATGATCTGAGGATTATCCTCGTTGCTGCACGGAAGAATTATGTCCTTGATGCACCGCTAGGTGACGGACCTATTGCAGGAGCAGATGCAGACGTTATGAATGTTTGGCAAAGCTCGGTATGATGACTACTTGATAGTTTAGTGCACCATGCTTTATGGCTTAGAACCGGGACTTCAAAAACGTTTTGAATGCCATAAAACATATAAGATGTTCTAAGAATTGAAATTGGTATTTCATACTCATGCCCGTGTCGAGAGGTATGATACCTCTGACAAGCACTTTGCCTACAAGATGGAGGAGAATAGCTCAGCTAGTGAGCATGTGCTCAGAATGTCTGAGTACTACAATCACTTGAATCAAGTGGGAGTTAATCTTCCTGATAAGATAGTGACTGAAAGAGTTCTCTAGTCACTATCACCAAGTTACTAGAACTTAGTGATGAACTATAATATGCAAGGGATGACGAAAGTAATTCCCAAGCTCTTCGCGATGCTGAAATCGGCGAAGGTAGAAATCAAGAAAAAGCATCAAGTGTTGATGGTTAACAAGATCACTAGTTTCAAAGAAAAGGGAAAAGGGAAAGAAAGAGGAACTTCAAAGAAGAATAGCAAGCAAGTTGCTTCTCCCGTGAAGAAGCCCAAAGCTAGACCCAAGCCTGAAACTGAGTGCTTCTACTGCAAAGGGACTGGTCACTGGAAGCAGAACTGCCCCAAGTATTTGGCGGATAAGAAGGATGGCAAAGTGAACAAAGGTATATTTGATATACATGTTATTGATGTGTACTTTACTAGTGTTTATAGCAACCCCTTAGTATTTGATACTAGTTCAGTTGCTAAATATTAGTAACTCGAAACAAGAGTTGCAGAATGAACAGAGAGTAGTTAAGGGTGAAGTGACAATGTGTGTTGGAAGTGGTTCCAAGATTGATATGATCATCATCGCACACTCCCTATACTTTCGGGATTAGTGTTGAACCTAAATAAACATTATTTTGTGTTTGCGTTAAGCATGAATATGATTTGATCATGTTTGTTGCAATACGGTTATTCATTTAAAGTCAGAGAATAATTGTTGTTCTGTTTACAAGAATAAAACCTTTAATGGTCAGACACCCAAGGTGAATGATTTATTGACTCTTGGTCATAGTGATACACATATTCATAATATTGAAGCCAAAAGATGCAAAGTTAATAATGATAGTGCAACTTATTTGTGGCACTGCCGTTTAGGTCATATTGGTGTAAAGCGCATGAAGAAAATCCATGCTGATGGGCTTTTGGAATCACTTGATTATGAATCAGTTGATGCTTGCGAACCATGCCTCATAGGCAAGATGACTAAGACTCCATTCTCCGAAACAATGGAGCAAGCAACTGACTTATTGGAAATAATACATACTGATGTATGTGATCCGATAAGTGTTGAGGCTCGCGGCGGTTATCGTTATTTTCTGACCTTCACAGATGATTTGAGCATATATGGGTATATCTACTTGATGAAACATAAGTCTGAAAAATTTGAAAAGTTTAAAGAATTTCAGAGTGAAGTGGAAAATCATCGTGACAAGAAAATAAAGTTTCTACGATCTAATCGCAGAGACGAATATTTGAGTTACGAGTTTGTTCTTTAATTAAAAAAATGTGGAATAGTATCACAATATTCGTGCCACCTGGAACACCACGGTATAATGGTGTGTTCGAACATCATAACCATACTTTATTGGATATAGTGCAATCTATGATGTCTCTTACCGATTTACCACTATCATTTTTGGGGTTATGCATTAGAGACAGCTACATTCACGTTAAAAAGGGCACCATCTAAATCCGTTGAGACGACACCATATGAACTATGGTTTAGAAAGAAACCTAAGTTGTCATTTCTTAAAGTTTGGGGTTCTGATGCTTATGTGAAAAAGTTTCAAACTGATAAGCTCGAACCCAAATTGGAGTAGTGCGTCTTCATAGGATACCCAAAAGAAATTGTTGGGTACACCTTCTATCACAGATCCAAAGGCAAGATATTTTGTTGCTAAGAATGGATCCTTTCTAGAGAAGGAGTTTCTCTCAAAAGAAGTGAGTGGGAGGAATGTAGAACTTGATGAAGTAATTGTACCTTCTCCCGAATTGGAAATTAGTTCATCACAGAAATCAGTTCTAGTGACTCCTACACCAATTAGTGAGGAAGCTAATGATGATGATCATGTAACTTCAGATCAAGTTACTACCGAACCTCGCAGGTCAACCAGAATGAGATCCGCACCAGAGTGGTATGGTAATCCTATTCTAGATGTCATGTTACTTGACCATGACAAACCTACGAACTATGAGGAAGCAATGATGAGCCCAGATTCCACGAAATGGCTTGAGGCCATGAAATCTGAGATGGGATCCATGTATGAGAACAAAATATGGACCTTGATTGACTTGCCCGATGATCGGTGAGTCATTAAAGAATAAATGGATCTTCAAGAGGAAGACGGACATTGATAGTAGTGTTACTATCTACAAAGCTCAAATAGTTGCAAAAGGTTTTCGACAAGTTCAAGATGTTGAGTACGATGAGATTTTCTCACTCGTAGTGATGCTTAAGTCTATCCGAATCATGTTAGCAATTGCCACATTTTATGAAATCTGGCAAATGGATGTCAAAACTGCAGTCCTTAATGGATTTCTTAAAGAAGAGTTGTATATG
Organism: Triticum monococcum; assembly: GCA_034509565.1. Taxonomy (NCBI): domain Eukaryota; kingdom Viridiplantae; phylum Streptophyta; class Magnoliopsida; order Poales; family Poaceae; genus Triticum; species Triticum monococcum. The sequence continues at coordinate 722,883,563 of CM067842.1, forward strand.
ATGCAACAAGAAGGTTTTGTCAATCCTAAAGGTGCTAACAAAGTGTGCAAGCTCCAGCGATCCATCTATGGACTGGTGCAAGCATCTCGGAGTTGGAATATACACTTTGATAAAGTGATCAACGCATATGGTTTTATACAGACTTGCGGTGAAGCCTGTATTTACAAGAAAGTGAGTGGGAGCACTACAACATTTCTGATAAGTATATGTGAATGACATATTGTTGATTGGAAATAATGTAGAATTTTTTGGAAAGCATAAAGGAGTGTCTGAAAAGAGTTTTTCAAAGAAAGACCTCGATGAAGCTACTTACATATTGAGCATCAAGATCTATAGAGATAGATCAAGACGCTTGATATATTTTCAATGAGTACATACCTTGACAAGATTTTAAAGCAGTTCAAAATGGAAAAGTAAAAGAAGGAGTTCTTGCTTGTGTTGCAAGGTGTGAAGTTGAGTAAAGACTCAAAACCCGACCACGGCAGAAAATAGAAAGAGAATGAAAAGTCATTCCCTATGCCTTAGTCATAGGTTCTATAAAGCATGCCATGCTGTGTACCAGACCTATTGTGTACCTCACCATAAGTTTGGCAAGAGGGTACAATAGTGATCCAGGAGTGGATCACTGAACAGCGGTCAAAAATATCCTTAGTGGAATAAGGAAATATTTCTCGGTTATGGAGGTGATAAAAGAGTTCGTCGTAAAGAGTTACGTCGATGCAAGCTTTTTACATCGATCTAGATGACTCTAAGTCTCAATCTGGATACATATTGAAAGTGGGAGCAATTAGCTAGAGTAGCTCCGTGCAAAGCATTGTAGACATAAAAATTTGCGAAATACATACAGATCTGAATGTTGCAGACCCGTAGACTCAACTTCTCTCACAAGCAAAACATGATCTCTCTTTGGGTGTTAATCACATAGCGATGTGAACTAGATTATTGACTCTAGTAAACCCTTTGGGTATTAGTCACATGGAGATGTGAACTAATCACATAAAGATGTGAACTAGATTATTGACTCTAGTGCAAGTGGGAGACTTAAGGAAATATGCCCTAGAGGCAATAATAAAGTTATTATTTATTTCCTTATATCATGATAAATGTTTATTATTCATGCTAGAATTGTATTAACCGAAAACTTAGTACATGTGTGAATACATAGACAAACAGAGTGTCACTAGTATGCCTCTACTTGACTAGCTCGTTGAATCAAAGATGGTTAAGTTTCCTAGCCATAGACATGAGTTGTCATTTGATTAACGGGATCACATCATTAGAGAATGATGTGATTGACTTATCCCATTCCGTTAGCTAAGCACGATGATCGTTTAGTTTGTTGCTAGTACTTTCTTCACGACTTATACATGTTCCTATGACTATGAGATTATGCAACTCCCGAGTACCGGAGGAACACTTTGTGTGCTACCAAACGTCACAACGTAACTGGTGATTATAAAGGTGCTCTACGGGTGTCTCTGATGGTGCTTGTTGAGTTGGCATAGATCAAGAATAGGATTTGTCACTCCGATTATCGGAGAGGTATCTCAGGGCCCTCTCGGTAATGCACATCACTATAAGCATTGCAAGCAATGTGACTAATGAGTTAGTTGCGGGATGATGCATTACAGAATGAGTAAAGAGACTTGCCGGTAACAAGATTGAACTAGGTATTGAGATACCGATGATTGAATCTCGGGCAAGTAACATACCGATGACAAAGGGAACAACGTATGTTGTTATGTGGTTTGACCGATAAAGATCTTCGTAGAATATGTGGGAACCAATATGAGCATCTAGGTTCCGCTATTGGTTATTGACCGGAGACGTGTCTCGGTCATGTCTACATAGTTCTCGAACCCGTAGGGTCCACGCGCTTAAAGTTCTGTGACGATCGGTATTATGAGTTTAGGTGTTTTGATGTACCGAAGGTAGTTCAGAGCCCCAGATGAGACCAGGGACATGACGAGGAGTCTCGAAATGGTCGAGACGTAAAGATTGATATATTGGACGACTATATTTGGACATCGGAAAGGTTCCGAGTGATTCGGGTATTTTTCGGAGTACCGGGGAGTTACAGGAATACGGGGAAGAAGTATTGGGCCTCATGGACCAAGTGGTGGAAGAGAGGAGGCAGGGCGCCCCCCTCCCCCCCTAGCCCAAACCGAATTGGACTAGGGGGGCGGCCCCCCTTTCCTCCTTTCCCCCTCTCCTTCCTTCTCCCCTTCCCCCTTCATTTCCTCCTCCTAGTAGGAGTAGGAAAGGGGAGTCCTACTCCTACTAGGAGGAGGACTCCTCCTCCTGGCACGCCCTAGGAGGGCCAGCCGGCCTCCCCCTTGCTCCTTTATATACGGGGGCAGGAGGGCACCCTAGAACACACAAGTTGATCATTGATCCCTTAGCCATGTGCGGTGCCCCCCTCCACCATAATCTACCTCGATCATATCGTAGAGGTGCTTAGGTGAAGCCCTGCGTTGGTAGCAACATCATCACCGTCATCATGCCGTCATGCTGACGGAACTCTCCCGTGAAGCTCTGCTAGATCGGAGTTCGTGGGACGTCATCGAGCTGAACGTGTGCTGAACTCAGAGGTGTCGTACGTTCGGTACTTGGATCGATCGGATCGTGAAGACGTACGACTACATCAACCGCGTTCTCATAACGCTTCCACTTACGGTCTACGAGGGTACGTGGACGATACTCTTCCCTCTCGTTGCTTTGCATCACCATGATCTTGCGTGTGTGTAGGAATTTTTTTTAAATTACTACGTTCCCCAACAGCATGATCAAGAGATCATCAACCCAGCCACTTCGGTTTGGCGCATCCGGGAGGACCTGGCGCTGCTGGACATCCCCCGACAGAGTTTCATACCTCTGCCGGGCCACGGTTGGCGGCCCCCTGAGACTAACTACATCAAGATAAATACAAATGCTGCAATCCAGCTTGACGCTGGTAATGCGGGTGCGGGAGGCGTCGCCCGCTCTTCATCGACTTTCCTGGGTGCATGGTGCAAACCCCACTTGGGGGTCACGGATCCTTTCATCGCCGAAGTGCTCTCTCTTCAGGAGGGCGCCATTTTTGCCAAGCTACGAGGATACACGCACGTGCAACTGGAAACCGACTGTCTTGAGGTAGTAAACCTCTGGAACTCTAGCTACACCGTTCGGTAGTAGCACCGCTTCTTTCTGAAATTAGAGAGCTCTCTGCTAGCTTTTTGTCTTTTGATATCTCCCATGTAAGAAGAGCTGCTAACGGTCCTGCACATCTATGTGCTAAGCGTGCTTGTATGCTTAATGTGACTGAGAGCTGGCTAGATTCCACTCCTAGCTTCATGGTCAGCAGCCTCTTGGCTGACTGTCCAGCGAATGTCTTTATTCAATAAAGCTCTCTAAGTTCCCCGCAAAAAAAAGTATTCTTTCTATATTATGATGTGCTCCCTCCGTTCCTTGGGGTATAAGGTGTATTTGTTTTCTCATAAAATTTCACAATGTAAGATATATTTCTTATAATTCGTAGTAATTTCTTTTTTAGCCCTATGAAGAAAAGTAAGATATCTCTCTGCTGACTGTGTGTATCTCTCCTTATAGAAAACAAAGGAAGATATCTCTCTTCCGAGTGTGTATCTCTTCCTTTTCTGGTCTAATTGATTAACCTACCGCTAACCAACAAATTAGCTAAGTGTAATTTCATCCTAAATTTTCTATAATTCCTTCCGTGCCTTGGTCACTGTGCCAGAAAAAAATACACATTACATAAATGAATTGGGGGGGGGGGGGGGGTACTATTTGTATCAGTTCCTCTTTTTCTTTTCTTACATAGTATGTCGCACACGTGAATATGATGCACGTACAAATTCATGTTTATAGGAAAAATGCCCATATAGTACCAAAGAAAAACTCAGTCCTAAAATAAGTGTTTAATCACTTATTTTGGGATGGAGGGGGTAATATTTTCACTTCACTTCAAATATATCTCGGCAAAAGTGATAATTGGACCCGATTCTCATAGAAGGTGAAGACTCGATTAATTATCTCTTAGTATTAGCTAATATCTAGTACTTCCATAGCGCTTAAGACTTAAGATCACTCCCTCAGGCACGGTAAAACATGTATAGGGAAATTAAACTATGATCTATGTAATTGCAGTTTCACATGATACTTGCCAATTCATATTGATGTATTCAAAATTTTGAATCATAAATCACAAAATTCATGTTTTATAAATTATGCCTTCGCTCTCACTTACGATCTTACTATAGTTTGCGAAGTTTATCACATTATTTCAAGTTTGCGACGTTTAGGTATCCAACTTATTTCAAGTCACAAATTTCTTGTTTCACATTCATAAAACACAAATTTCATGTTTATCTCTATGATTTTACTGTAGTTTATCATGATAGATGATTATGTGCATAACGTGACTTAGTGATTCATGTATTGTATGCTAAGTTAGCTAGGAGGGTATAATGTGTTATCCTATATGTCAATATGTATTATATTGTTCATAAAGTGATATGGTAATGTAGTATCCTCCTCTGAAGTAATTAAGTGGATTGACTTGTCACATGCTTACACATGTATATGATTAAAAAGTTCGATATAGCCTCAATGATGTTTAAATTCCGAATAGTAATTTCCTTTCCATGCGCACTTAATGTTGCTTATTTATAATGCATGCTTAGAGCATCTCTAGCAGGTCCCCTAAAATCCCGAAACCTTAAAATAACCATTGGTTTACAATTTTCGTGAAATTTTTCGTCACGCGTAGATCCCTTGTATTTCTCCAACCCTTGATTCTTTTAGACCCCGATAAGTGCCACACGTGTGGTGCTATGGGGTTTGGACCGAACATCCCCATGACCACACATCATGCCACGTTGGCCATGCATGCACAAATGACGAAACTGATGATGTCAGCAGAAATCTTTTTAGGTTTTTAGTTTTAAAAATGTGTTATCTCTTAAATGAAAAATCCGATTGAAAAACTGTTTTCACCATTAAATCCATCACGACGAGATCTTCAAAACTAGATTTCATATGATATGTTTTGATGACTTTTTTCGGGTTAAAGGTTGTCATGTCTATTGCGCATAAATTGCCATGGTGTTTACACTGAAGTTGACATGCTATGTTTCAACTACTTTTTTCTTGTACGTTCAAAATAAGTTATGACATGTTATAAAAAAGGGAATTAAGAAACTAAAACTCTCGAGAGTGGCGTTTTGGCTCCTAGGTGTAGATACACCTATTATGAAATATGTATAAAAACACATTTCAAAATGTTAAAAAAATTGAGAAAAAAAATCCCGCATGTACATCTGGACATCCTATGTTCGCACACAAAATTTCGGTGAAAAAAGACATTTCTGGGCATGTATAAAAAGGATAAAAAATGCCTCGTGAATAGCTGTAATCAAGCATCGAAAATTCTCTTTTTTACACAAGCCACAAAAAATGTCGTTTTTCATCGAAACTTGGTGCACGCACATATAATGTCCGGATTTACACTCTTGATTTTTTAGTTTTTAAAAAGTGTTTTTAGACAACGAGTGCATATACATCTATGGGCCAAAGTGAATTTCTCCGAATGAACTTCTTCCTTTTCCCGAAATTAAATTGCAGTTATGGCCCATCATCGGTGTAAACTTGTCTAACCTGGGCTAATCGTGTATCCCCGTTTGATCAGAGCCCACCCAGAGTTTCGAGAGCAGTGAAGACCCAAGTTTTTCTTTTTCTTTTACAAGACTCGAAAAAACAGGAAGATGGAGAGCAGTGAAGACCGAATATTTTTTTTTCAAAGACGAAGACGGAGGGCAGTGAAGACCCAAGATTTTATTTTTCGACGGACGGGGACAGGAGAGAGCGGACGGCGGCGCGGGGTCCCGGGTCCATCGGATCGCGCGCCCGCGCACGGTGGGCAGCCAAGGCACCCGGCGCGAGCACGGCGCGCGTCCCCCGCCCCCGCGGCCCGCCCCGTCCTCACGTTCCCTTTTACTAGTACTTCACTCCACCGTCACACGGCGCAGGTTCCTCCTGAAGCGCCCACCTCGCCCCGCCTGAATCCACCTCCGGTGCGCCCGCCATGTCGTCGCCGTCGCTGCCCACCGCGCGCCTCCCGCTGCGCCCGTCCCCTGCCGCGGCGACAGCGCCGCCCTCCCGCCGGGGCGCGCCCGCTCGCTCCCTCGCGGCATCCCCCGCCCACGCCGTCGCCCTCAAGCCCCTCGTCTCCAAGGCGCCCGCGTCCGGCTCCTACCGCTCCGCGCTCCTCCTCCACCGCCGCCGCCGGTATGCGCTGCCCGAGACCGCCGTCCCCGAGACGGTCCCCAAGGTCTGCTTTCCTCTCCTCCACCTCCCGACACCGGCGGCGAATGTCGCGGGGGGAAATGCCGCTCGCCTGATTAAAGCTGTCTGCTGCCTGCTGCCTGACGACGCTTGTTGGGTTGGCGCGCGCAGGTCACCAAGGAGTACCAGGACTGGGACTCCCTGACGGGCAAGTTCGCCGGCAGCGCCAACGTGCCCTTCCTCCTCCTCCAGCTCCCGCAGATCATCCTCAACTACCGCAACCTCGTCGACGGCAACAAGACCGCCCTCTACGCCGTCCCGTGGCTCGTACGCCCCCAATCGCCCCCGCGCATTTCGCTTTCTTAGTCTCTCATGCTCCGATTGGTCGATTGGTCGATTTACGGCGAGCATTGCCTGTCTGGCCGCTCCAGGGGATGCTCACCGGGCTGCTCGGCAACCTGGCGCTCGTGTCCTACTTCGCCAAGAAGAGGGAGACGGAGGCTGTCATCGTGCAGACGCTGGGCGTTATCTCCACCTACGTGGTCATCCTCCAGCTTGCCATGGCGGAGTCCATGCCCTTCCCGCAGTTCGTGGCCACTTCGGCTGTTGTCGGCGCCGGGCTTGTGCTCAACTTGCTCAATTACATTGGGTGGCTCCCAGAGACCCTCTGGCTGCTATGGGAGGATTTCACGACAGTCGGCGGCCTTACCGTGCTCCCTCAGGTGTCACTTACTTTTCTTCTTTGTCATCGTGCAGATCCAGCTGATGCTCCTGCTAGCTATGCCATCCAGTGTCATGTTAAGCGTGATTATCTCAATGGTGAATTGAAAAATGCAGGTCATGTGGTCAACGTTTGTTCCCGTCATCCCCAGTAGCATACTGCCTGGCATAATCTGTGGCTCTTTGGCTGTTGCTGCTGTTGCCATGGTATGATACATCCTCTTGCATAAAGCAGTTTTGCTCAAGTTAGATGTGCGTGTACCCTTGTACCATCTCAATGCCTTAACGGAAACTAGAAAATGTGTAAGATCTAGTAAGTTATACTGTACAAAGAGGTTGTAAAATAGCCTGTGGATTTAAGAAGCTTGAGTGCAGAATAATTTAGCCCAGTTCCAAATTACGAATCACGATAAGAGTTCATATTACAGGTGTTTTAGATTCTTTAAGTGTGATAGGTTTGTTTCTCTTTTAGCACAGTACAAATCTGATCAATGATTCTTTTTATTTGGTAATAGTTTACTCAGATGTTTTGATCTGTACTTAGGCCCACTTGCTTCACAAGAAAAATTTATTCAATAAAATTTCTAGTACTTCTTAACATCTAGGTATAAGAATGTCCATTGTATTTACTCTACTCCATCCTTTCTATTTCTGTTCATATGCCTCTGTATTAGAGTGTTCGTGCTAACTAAGCAATTTAGGACTAATGACACAATATCCACTTCTACTATATTTGTCCTTTCTTATGTTAGCCCTTGATTTTGTGTTACATTAAACTCAGGCAAGGATGGGCAAGCTTTCCGAAGGAGGAACGAAATTTGTGGGGTCGTTGTCTGGTTGGACTGCCACACTTTTGTTCATGTGGATGCCAGTTGCACAGATGGTACTCAAACTTTTACACTCGTAGCATTTGAATCTTAAGTATTTAGTATCCCTTAACAGGAAGACATTTGCTTACAATTTTATTTGGTGGGTTATGCAGTGGACAAACTATCTCAACCCAAGTAACATCGAAGGGCTGTCAGCGTTCTCAATGTTGCTTTCAATGATTGGAAATGCACTTATGATTCCTCGTTCTGTATTTATCAGAGATCTGATGTGGTATGTTCTATTTTGACCTACCCATTTTTCAAATCCGAGTACAACTGCATGAGAATATACAAAGGGGGAAGCGTAAAAAAAAAATATACAAAGGGGAATGATTCTCATCTGAAGAGTCAACTTCCACAACCTGCTTTTCTACTTCCCCAACAGAAACAGTCAATATCTTCCTAATCACCTTTAAGAGTTTTGCATGCTTTGCACATCGAAGTTTATAGTTTAATCAGATGTGTTATGGTAAGCCTGATTAATGAGAAAAGTATCCGAAGCAGGAGCTCTCTTGGACCAATTACTAGTTGAGTTACATTCAATCTCCTAGAAACATCCACCGTAGACGAGATACGTTAGACTTATTTATTATGGCAAACAGAGAAGATGAGGTTATGTTAAAGTTATTATTACTACCCGGAGAGGAAAGTGAGTCAGATTATGAAGTTTCCGAGCAGTAGGTGCTGTAGCGAAACTCACTGCAAAAGAGGGTAAATGACTAACCTAACCAGTTTCTGTATATGGAACTCTACCAAAGCCCTCCAGTAAGATATTTTCATTTACATCCTCGCGTAATTCCATAGTAGGCCATAATTAAGTTGGTTGCTTATTTTGTGAAATTGTGATTGAGAGACCTATTGACATGACATTGCTAGAGGTCGAATGTAGTTCCATTATAAGATAAGAAGTCCATTTCTCTTTGATGTTTCCCAATACAGTCAATCAAATCCCATTTTCTATCTATCCGTAGTTTCTTATATGACCACTCACTCTTGATTCTCTCTCTTTTTTTGGCGGGGGCACTCTTGATTCTCTTAATCCATTTTAGGTTCACCGGTTCTATTTGGGCATGTGCCCTACAAGGTTGGGGCAACCTGGCCTGCATGTACTGGTATGTTTTCGCAGCTATGACAGCCCTGATTTATACTCCCTCCGTCCGAAAAAGCTTGTCCCAAGCTTGTTCCTCAAATGAATGTATCTAGCACTAACTTGGTGCTAGATACATCCATTTGAAGGACAAACTTTTTCGGACGGAGGGAGTAGTATATACAGCAAGTGTTTTTTCTACAAGACTTAACCCTGAGCTGTTGCCCATTCCAGCTGCAACAGCATCAGCAGAGAATTTTTCCTCGCGACGACATTTGGATTGCTTCTGTGGCTAGGTTTCCTCCCCGCTCCATCTCTAATCAACCTATTACTTTTCTTTTATGATGAACCACATTTGGAATCGGTCTCCTAACCGCGGGTCACGCCGTGTTCCAGGTTTCACCTTCGGGAGAGACACGGAGGCCTTCGGCAACAGCTCCCCCATGGACACTCTGAAGGAGCTGATCTGCGGGAAGTGATGAGCATCATCAGCAAGCAGTTCAAAGCAGCCGACCGTTCCGGGGTGGGGTAGTAGGAACCAGGGAAGCATTCCTGCAATAATTTTCTGGTGACCGGCGAGGAAGAACGAACCGGGCCGTGGTAAAAATCTTGGTAGGCATAGCATATTATAGAGGTGAAAATTAAGAAGCGCACGCCGTGGCCGACAGTCCTCCGGCCGTGGTGAAACGCTGAGACGAGCAGTAGTCCCACCGGCCACCGCAGCTTGCAGAAAGCGCCGTGGGAGTTCACGTGGCAGCAGAAGCTACCGTGTGGCGTGACCACCACCGGCACCGGCCGGGGCCGGGGCCAGCTCGCTTGCGCATCCGGCAGAAAGGGTACAGTGGAGCAGTAGCAGCAGATCTGTTCTATTCGTTGTAAGAAAAATAAATAAAAGTTTGCATTTCTTCTCACCTTGAATAAAGCTTACCGGCTGCTCATGCAGGCATGCAAATATATACTATATGGAACAATTACATCTTGACTTTGCATTCTTCAACTCTGTACTCGCAAGCATTGGGTCATTTATTTTTTCAAACTCCTGGTGGCGAGCAAACGTCTTAGAATCAAATGTGAAAATATAACCATTCTTGTTTGTTCAGGCAGAGGAATGATTAGTGTGTACAGTAAAAGTGTGGGAATATCTTTTGTTTGTTCTGGGGATGGGAGGCCAGTGGGTCAGTGAGTGGGTGGGGCGGGCGGCGGCGGGCCCGGGCCAGGTCAAGTCCAGTCAAGGCCAGCCTAATAAAAAAGTTCAGCCCAGTAAAACGATGATTAAAACCGCGGAGACGGGGCGCGGGTGGGCGGGCGACAGCTAGTGTGAACGGAAGGGGCCCCGCCGCGTCGTCTCTGCGCAGAGAGCGGCGTGTGAATGGGCGGAAAAGTAAGAAACGTCAGGCAGCGGCTGCAACTGCAGCGGCATCCACCGGCGAGGGCGAGAAGAAAACGAAGCGAAAAGCGGGCCGAGGCCACGGGCCGGACGCCAGAGGAAGGTCGCGTGGCAGCGCAAGCAACCCAAATCCAAGCCAGAAAGCGAGCGCCGACCGCCGCGTCAGCCCGCGCGTCACGGTCGTACCGTCGTTGCTCGGCCGCGGCGGCGCGTCACGGGAGAGGGCGGCGGGATGATGGAGGCGGGCGGCGGGTTCAGGGACGAGCGGGTGCCGCAGTGGGGCGTGCAGGAGACGCGGGAGCTCATCGCGGCGCGCGGGGACCTGGAGCGGGAGGCCGCCGCGGGGCGCAGCGCCAAGACGCTCTGGGAGGCGGTGGCCGACGCGCTCCGGGCGCGCGGGTACCGCCGCACCGCCGACCAGTGCAAGTGCAAGTGGAAGAACCTCGTCAACCGCTACAAGGTACGTAGTGCACGCCCTTCCCGCCGCAGCTCCCTAGCCCCGCCTCTCCAACGGAGTAATGGTATAACTCTCTGGTGTCTCCAATTCTTCATGCTGCTAGGGCAGCCTTTGTGTCCTCAATCCTCCGAGCAACGATTTCTCATGTAATGTTCTTACTTGGCAATCCGCAACACATTTTGTGGGTGCTTTAGGTCCCCAAATGGTCTCTTTTCTATCTCAAGAGCTCCTTTTGGTTTTGGGATTGGTAGGAGATGTTCCCTTTGCTGCTCCTTATAAATGACTAACATTTCAATCAAAGGGAGGAACCTCTGGTCCTGTTGAATCAGTTGTTTATCCCTTCTAATTTTGGAATGGAAGTTGAATACTTTTTTCCACTTCTAATTTTGGAATGGCAGTTGAATACCTTTTGGCCCTAGGCAACCTGAAATGACTAATGAATGTCTAGCATTGTTGGACAAGTGATGTGTTGAATTGCACGCCTTTAATTTCCTGCCGGGGTAATCCCCTTTTCGAAAAGAAAAAAAAAACACCTTCAATTTCCCAGATAGCTGATAGATACCCGGAGTTTAAAATCCATGTCGGCCTAATGCAGTTGGCTGTAATGCTAAATTACAAGGCATTTTGTTTTTCTGTCTTCTTATATACTGTATATGCCCTAGGTCTGGGAGTGAGGGCTTTTCTGAGTATAGTTGTGCCTAATTGGTATGTGAAAAAGTGTAGTATTCAGTTTTCCTTTTTAGCATTTCACTTTGTTCATTGTTGTATTTTGGGGTAAAGCTAATCCAACATGACACGACTGTCCCGTATGAGGCTAGGATAACCCAAGGAATCATCAATAATACTGAATAATTGCTCCTGATAGGAAGGGGGAAACATGTCAGCTCAGGTGAATATTGTCAGATTGGTAAGTGTAAAGGAAAAGCCAGGGTGGAATCTTCTTTGCTTTAAGGGAAACTTCAGTGACAAACTATCCAGAATGGAGGTCGCAAATTTTTTACAGAAAAAGATGGAGTACTATTTTTGTGTGTGGCATCTGTCTGTTAAACTAATTTTATTGCTTATTTTGAACAGCCCTAATTTACTGCTATAAGGTTTTAAAGTGGAGCATGGAAATTGTGACATTTTGAGCCCCTTTAAAATGTGACAATTTCTATCCGCTTTAAAACTTTATAGCAGTAAACTAGTGCTGTTCAAAATAAGCGATAAAGTTAGGATACCAAAAACTAGGGGCATCTCAGGCAAAAGGAGAATGAAGTTGAACACTCCGGAGGAAAAATGGATGGCATTTCGGATAGTTTAATTAGGTTTATCGAGAAAGAACCAGAGCAAATTTTGAAATTTCAGGGGATAGACATGCACTACATTTTCTTCAGAGGAGGTTTGAAATTTGCATGTTAGATTTAGAATGACGCTGATTTGGGGTTTGTTGGGTGTTGGAACCAATTTCAAGCTTTCAGGTAAAAAAATTCCATTAGGATGTTCCTACAATGTGTCGCCTAATTTGTTTCGGTACTATCTTTGTCGTGACGACATTCCACTGCACCCCTCTTGTTTGGACACCTTTGCTATTATAAGTTTGCTGTGTGATTGCAACTAAGATTTATAGTACCTTCATTGTTTAGTTTATGGGGCGATAACCCTTTCTTTTTCATCAGGGGAAAGAAACATCTGACCCAGAAACCGGCAGACAATGTCCCTTCTTTGAAGAATTACATGCAGTCTTCACTGAGCGTGCTAAAAATATGCAACGTCAACTCCTTCAGTCTGAATCGGGAACTTCAGTTAAAAAGAAATTAAAGCGACCTAGCGGTGACCAGTCATCTGGGGAGTCTGATGACAACGAATATGGCGTTGAAGTCAGCGATGATGAGAAACCCGTGATAAGCAAAAAGCGGAAGGCTGGTGATAAGGGGCAACCATCGCAACGAATGGCGGAAAACTCAAGGACCGGCAGTTCAAGCATCCATGATCTGTTGCAGGAATTCCTAGTGCAGCAACAGCATGTAGATATGCTGTGGCATGAGACGATGGAGCGGCGCGCCCAGGAGCGGCTCATTTTCGAACAAGAATGGAGGCAGTCGATGCAGAAGCTTGAGCAGGAGAGGCTGATGCTGGAGCAGTCATGGATAGAGCGAGAGGAACAGCGAAGAATGAGAGAAGAAGCAAGGGCTCAGAAGAGGGATTCGCTCATGACCACCCTGTTGAACAAACTCTTACAAGAAGATCTATAGAAGGCGGAGCTTCTTCGTCAACGGGTAGATAATGTACTAGACATCATTTTTCTTACCATGTTTCATCGATTCTTTTTAGTTATTGCAACATGTTGTTGTCCAGAAGATGTTTGATGTAGCTTATTAACATTATAGGGCTCATTTCCAATTCTTTACCGGGGTTATATTTGTATGCTAATTTATTAGAGATGTAAGTATGAGATGCCAGATAGGTGATCTACTGATCTATGTGATTTTCATAGACATTAGACTTTCAGGCATCAGTCGTCTTGCATGAATATCATGTGCTCTAGCATTTTCATGGCATTGTTCCTTATGTTGTGAACTTGTAATGTAGACTGGATTTATGTTCTACTACAATGGTGAATTTTTGATGCATGTGCCATGTAAAGTGATTGGAACTTGTTTGGTTTGAGCTCATAAGAGACCTTGCCTGATAGAACTAATGCCCCAAATCAGGGCAATGCCAAGATCGTGGCAAAAAAAGCGGCATTCAAAAAGTTAAATTCATTGGTCTCGGCACTCCCTTTCAGTGGAGTTATCCCAGCTTTTTTGTGAGCTAAATGTGACTGTTGAAACACATTACTTTCTTTTCATTCTTTTCTTCAGATTTAAACATGAATTTCAAACGAAAGATGGTTCAGTTAGGGCCTCCTCTTGATGTAGAATTTTGTAGGAATGTAATCTTTTAATAAACTTTCTGATGAGAACCGTTCGATCGCATCGTGGTTGTCAAATTCCCATATAATATGTTCCTTTGATTTCGATTTCCGTATTTACCTAGATCCTCTATGACTCGAATGATTATCACAATGTACTGAAAGAAAGCAAACGAATCAAGTGGCACGTCCATTCGAATTCATTACGATTAGAAAACCTAATACATTCGAAAACAAATGAATTGTAGCAAGAGGTCTGAGTGCATGTAAATTTTTCTCTAAAGTCGAGTGCAAAGGAATTTCTTTCTTAAAGAAAATTCTTAAGGATTCAAATCCTGTCAATCAGACCGCCTATGTTCATTTTTTTTTTGTTTCTAAGGATGAAAATCCCCCAAAGAATCTTATAAAATTCCTTGGTAGCAAAGGAGCCCTTATTTCCTTTTTTTTTGAGAAGTCTAATACTCCTACTCGCTCCGTAAACAAATATAAGATCTAGTGTTTAGATCACACTAGATCTTATATTTCTTTACCGAGGGAGTACTCTCTTTTCTCTCTCTCTCTCTCTGTGTCTCCCTCTCTCCTAATTTCTCCATTTTAAAAATTCAAAAACAAAATTTCTCCACTTTTTTCTTGCTCATTTCTGTTTAAAAGATTCGAAAGCATTTGCGCACAAAATCGTGTGTGCTGACCCAGATGTTTAGCTGGGTTCCAAACGGGTTGTAGGCACAAGTTTGGTTCAGGTCCGGGTTGCAGTGCTAGTATCTTCCATTGACACGTTCCAGTCGCCCACTGGATAAGCTGCGGAGGTCGGAGGTCGGAGGCGGAGGCCAATAGGCGGCAGCCTGACCGGCGATGGAGGGGAAGCCGCTGCATCTCCTCCTCCCCCACCCTCGCCTCCCACCCCCAGCCCCCCTCCCTACCCACCGCCTCCCGGAGCCCCGCCTCCGCCTCTCCCTCCACCACCGCAACCCGAAGGCGAGGCAGCTCGCCTTCTCCTCCCGGCCGCCCAACGGCCAACCGGCCACGCCCGGCCGGGGAGGCTGGGAGTGGGCGCGGGGCGCCTCCGCGGCGGCGGCGCTGGCGCTCCACCTGGCCGCCTGCTCCCTCCTCATCCTCTTCCCCGCCCCGGGGGCACGCGCGTGCGCCCTGCCGCCCCCTCCCCCCGCCGCCGTGGAGGCGAACGAGCAGGAGCAGGGCGACGAGGAGTGGGAGGCCGCGCTGCAGCAGTGGAAGTCCAAGACCTACGCGCTCTCCGTGCCCCTGCGCGTCGTCGCGCTCCGCGGCTCCTTCCCTCCCGCGTGGATCAAGGTCCGCTCCTTCTCCCTCCCCTGCACTTTACACCATTTGCTTTGACTACTGGGCGATTATAAGTTGGACCACGAGATATGAAAGATAGGATGGAACGATGAGTTTTTTCAGATTGTAAGATAATTTTGATTTGTTGTTTGTAGGATTTCGTCGAAGCACAGGGGAAGAGACTCAAGTTCAGCCCTGAGTTCCGCCCTAGTATTGACGCTCTTTTCTCTGAGTTGACAAAATGTGTGGACAAAGGTCAGGTTCAGCCCAAATCCGCCATGGCGGCTGATGTCGTTTCTATAGGGGACTCTTGGCTCGGCTACGCCATTCGTAAGGGACTGGTAGAATCTATCAGCAATGCTGAAGAGCAGGACTGGTATCGGAGCCTGAGTGACAGATGGAAGGTGAGAATTGACAGTTGAAGCATTCTTCCTCTCTTACCAATTCTGATAGTTGCACTGGTCCCTGCTGTTAATGTTGTGTTGCCTTGTATCCTTTGATAACGAATGCGGATGGCTGAAGAAGTGTTGTTTAATTTGTGTAGATGCAAAAACTTATAAGAAAGATATTCTATCATGTGAATCGCAATGACATCTAGGTTTCTAGCACAATCTCCATAACTAGAATAACATCTCCCATGCTCATTATTTGCTTCAGTCAAACTCATTTTCTTTCAGAAAATATCATATTTGTGAAGCATAACTTAAATGTACTCCCGGAAATGAATTAGTTAATTCTAGTGAAGATGTCCTGAGGTGTAGTTTCCATTTTCATTATAGTCTATCAGGTTCATTTGTGCAGGAACCAGAATGGAGAGGCAGATTCTAATGGCTCAGTATGGGGTGTTCCATATAGATGGGGCACTGTGGTCATTGCGTACAAGAAAAGCAAGTTTAAGCAGCATAACTTGAAGCCAATACAGGTAAGCAAAATCTTCAGAGAACATGCAGCATTAGGTTTAAGATACAATGTCAACTATACAGTGATTAACTTATCCTTAAAAGCTTACCTTGGAGTTAAATAAATGATGTAGCATAGTACTGAAACAAACCTTTTGCTAGTACTGATCGAGGATGACTATTTTGCTATTTATAACATCCTTGTGAGTAAAGACACATATATAGATGATGGCATTGTGCACACAGACATCAACGTTGCAACTACTCATATAGATGTATTATCTGTAGGATTGGGAGGATTTGTGGAGGCCTGAACTTGCTGGGAAGATTTCGATGATTGATTCTCCTAGAGAAGTAATTGGTGCAGTCCTTAAGCAGTTGGGATCATCATATAACACGATTGACATGGAAACAGAAGTCGATGGTGGTAGAGAAGCAGTCCTAAACAGCTTTACACAGCTACAAAAGCAGGTTTGTACCAACTAACACATCTTCTCTCTATGTTTTTTACTTTCCATCTACTTTCTTCGATCTGGCAAGTGAAGTGATGGTCCAAAATAATTTTGTGGAAAAGACAAAATGAGCCTTCAATATAACGAATAGCAATTAGTGTTTAATTTTGGTATCCTTCTGTAGGTCCAGCTATTTGACAGCATGAACTATCTGAAATCATTTGGAGTTGGGGATGTTTGGGTCACAGTGGGTTGGAGCAGCGATGTCATCCCTGCTGCAAAGCGAATGTCCAATGTTGCTGTTGTTGTTCCCAAGTCAGGCAGTAGCCTCTGGGCTGATTTATGGGTATGTTTGATTTGCCCACGCTTAATTTCATTACATTGTGACTGTCAATCGGATGAGTTATGTCGCTGTTGTTGTTTCTTCATTGCAACAGTGAGCCTACTGTCTTATTGGTTGCATTGGTTTTATGCACTACAGGCGATACCTTGTGCTACAAGGTTTCAGACTGATAAAATCGGGGGCAGAACTAGAGGCCCATCTCCACTCATCCACCAGTGGTTCGACTTCTGTCTGCAGAGTGCCAGAAGCTTGCCCTTTCGCCAGGAAATCATCCCAGGAGCATCGCCGCTGTTCCTCGAAAACCCAGCTCCAGAGGTTCTGCAAGATCGAAACAAGAAGAAGCCAAAGCTGGAGAGTAACCTTGTCAGGGGAGTACCTCCCCCTGAAATCCTGGAAAAATGTGAGTTCTTAGAACCTCTATCGGACAAAGCGGTGGGTGACTACCAGTGGTTGATGTCGAGAGTGCAGAGACCACGCGGCGGTCTGCTTGGAAACGTGCTGCAAAGGATATCAACCGTGCTAGACTTGAAATCGAGATTTTAGAGCACACACCTATCGCCACGAAGTTCATCAGTCATAAGTATTTTTGCGAGACGACCACTAACAAACCAATAGTTCAGACCATGCATAGGATCCACTTCTTACAGCAGTACCACTTCTAAAAACCTCTCGTTGGAGATTTAATGTAATCCGACTCTGAGATTCGGACGAGAAATGCTGCGGATCATCTCGGAAACTTTCTCGGTTGGTAAAGGAACAAGGTACGACTTGTTGAGCTCCACATTTATAGGCCTTGTTGCACTGCACCTGGATACTAGCAGCTCTAGGAATTCCACCTGGTCATCTGCTCCCATGAACGTATTGATCTCTATCTCTTCAAGTGAATCGAGGGTCATATTGTTGGCCCTGTAGCTCTCCGGCAAGCGACATGGACAAGCCGTCGAGCATGGGTCTTTCTGAAAAATTCATGTAGATGCAATATTATTCAAGAGTTGCAATTTTTAAACAAAATACAATGACTATATTAGGCAAAGAGCTAGAGTACATGGTCCATTAATTATGCTACTATATGATTTTGGACCCCCTTAGCCGGCGAACGTTCATCGGGAGGGATGGCATTTGCGAACGTTTTGATGGTATTTTTAGTTGTGTGGGGTGGCAGTTTCTTCAGAATAGCATGACATCCTCCCAGAAAATGCTATGTCGCTCTGAAAAAACTGCCAGCAAAAACGTTTGACATGCATCTCCTCAGTGGGCCTCCGAATCAAAAAGTACTACTCCTAAGCATGTTTCCTTAATTTCAAAATCGTGAATATTTGAGCTACAGTCTATGGATGAACTGATAACATGAACCCTAGAAATTACGTACCGTCTCAGTGTATGTCTCCAGCACAAGCTTCCTTATAGCGTTGCTTCTCCTGAGGAGATGCAGCATGGTTGGAACAAAGCCGTGGTGATCCCCTGTTAACGATACCGATAATACATTCTGACACACGGGAAGGTTGTTTACATCATCCAAGAAGCTACTGTATCCCTCCATTCCCTGAAAAACAAAATTTGTGGGCCAATTCAAATCATCAAATCAT
Source organism: Triticum monococcum (assembly GCA_034509565.1). Lineage (NCBI taxonomy): Eukaryota > Viridiplantae > Streptophyta > Magnoliopsida > Poales > Poaceae > Triticum > Triticum monococcum. The sequence goes on from CM067842.1 coordinate 722,901,834, forward strand.
AGGACCAATTAACATGGATCGCCTGAGCAAGAGCAAAAAATTCCATGGATTCATACGGAGAGAAGCCAATTAATTTTCTTCAAGGATATACAAGCCAATTAATTGGACGTACAATGAGGGCAGACAGTCTCAGCTCGTCGACCGCATCGAACCGCCGGGCCCTCGTGGGCGCCGCCGTGTTTAGGTACAGCTGCGTGATGTCCAGCCGCCGGAGGCGACGAGGCACGTCGTCGGCGAAGTGGTGCCGGTGCAGGCGCTGGACCTTGGCCTCGGCGAGCCTCGGGGCCGAGATGTGGGCGTGGTGGAGGAAAGACGCGACGAGCACTTCGAGCATGGGGGCGGCGACGCCGAGCCGCTGGGCGCAGCCGGCCCCGAACTCCAGGCGCCTGAGAGAGGCGGAGCGGATGGAGATGTCGGAGCAGGCCACGAGGCTGACGCGCAGGGTGAGGTCCGTCAGGCGCGGGCACATGGACGACACGAACGCCCCGAGCTCCCGGCCGTCCATGGCGGCCGACTGTATCGTCAGCACGGTGAGCGCCGCGAACGAGGCCGCCGGCCGGAGCCGGAGCACGAACGCCCCCGCGAGGGAGAGCGCGATCTCCGTCGCCCTCCCGCACGGGGGCAGCTCGACCTCCTGTCCGTGGCCGTGGACGATGGGCTCGGAGCGGGGCAGGGCGAGGGACAGCGTGCCGGCGACGCGCTCCGAGGCGACGCGCAGCCACGAGGAGACGCGGCGAGCTTCGATTTGGCAGAGTCTGGCGTCGGGCACGGCGATGGTGAGGGCGGCGACGTCGACGCTGGAGGCGGAGTAGGCGGCGAGGGCGCCTTCCACGGCGCGCAGGAAGGAGCTCGGCGGCCGGCCCGGCACGTGGAGCTCGTCGATGACGAGCTCGGGGATGCTGGTCCAGACGTGGCGCCAGCGGCGGGAGAGGACGGTGGTCCGCGCGGCGGCGGGGAGCGAGCGGAGGCGGAGGAGGACGTCGCGCAGGAGGTCGTCGGAGAGGCCGCTGATGCGATCGTCGCTCCCAGCCTCCTCCATGCTCGCGCCGGAGTATGTTTTTTAGATGGATGTGCGCAGAGGTTGATTAGGGATAATAATAGATTATGTGATTAAGTCATGTAAATCACATGATGTAATCCTTTTTAGTCATGGTCTTTTTTTTCCTGTAGTATAGACATTGTTGGCCGCCGGTGAAGGTTGTTGGAAATATTAGTCGTAGTCTTTTTTCTTCTTCTGTAGTAGATTTTTTTGACATCATCTTCTGTAGTAGACATTGTTGGCCGCCGGTGAAGGTGGCAGCCAGGTTCTCGGCCACTCCGTTGTTCGGGGCAAGGACTATGGACTCCGTGGCAGCGCCTCAGGCAGACATGACGGTGTCCACCAGACGGCGGGTAGGGTGCGCTGGTGCCGGGGGGTGGTGCAACAATGCTACACTTACGGGCACATGGTACGGACAAAGCGCTACGCGCTGATGTGGAAGCGACGGTGCCTGGTCCACGTCATCCCCATCCCTTTCTCTGGCAGGCGCAGTGTGAATTTAGGTTTCTTATTTTTCACAAAAGAAGAACGTAATATAGGCAACAATACCATTTGTTCAGCTTCCTTCTGTGCAGCCTTTTTCTTCTCCCTTTCATCAGCTTTCTTCTTCTTTTCCTTTGCTTGACGAATAAGCTTATCAACCTTAGATTCTTTTCTCAACGAAGGAGGACGTCCAGCACATCTAACAGCTATTGGACTTAGTATAGTCTTACTTGCTGTTTTCCCATTACAAGGTGAATCTTCCTGTGCATCAACCGGATCCTTATTATTTTCAAAACTTGAGTTGCTAGAGTACTGAATTTGCAAGGTGCGGAGTTCTTCAATCAAGGAATTGAATGAATCATGTGACATGGCACATATTTCTGCAACTGGGTAAAAAGAATTGCACAATCTATCAAAACGTCTTGCAACAGGAGTGTCTTCCATGTCGCCATATGTGCATTTGACGAAGTTATGTTTCCTTTTCACATTTTTTTCTCCACCGATCAAGGATGTATTGTGGAGGAACCTCCTTGATTTTCTTATGAGTGAGCACACATAACACATGCCTACAGAGAATACCTCTGAACTCAAAGCGGCGACATGAACACTTCACTTCAAACTCTTCCTCATTGAAATATATACATGGTACACAATATCTTCTCTCCATCATTTTTCTTCATCAATCAGCACATCCTCGATTATCTCATACATTTCTATTGCCCCTTCTTTCATTATTAACTTCCTATCACAATACATCTTGTTTGTTAGCTCTTCTTGAAATTCTTTGAACTTCGAATTTGAATAGATTGATTGAAATTGCTTCTCGATGTCAAAATGTGTGATACAGGGTATGGTTGAGTTGAAAGAATTGAAATCAGCAATATTCTCCTTCTCAACCTTATCACGAAGAGCATTCTCATATTGGCTAACAAAATGCTTCAATGTAGTTTTTGCATTAATATACCCATCAAAGAAAGCATTCATACTCTCACTACGTTGTGTAGTAGACATACCTGCCCAAAAGGCGTCTTTCAAGAATGCTGGAACCCAACGGTGTCGATGCTCATAAAGCCCTTTAAGCCATTCATGATCACCAAGGTCATATTTCTCAAGCATATGCAGCCAAGCAACTTCAAATTCTGAAATTGTTAACGAATCATAAACTACCCTGCCAATAGCACTCTTGATGTGGTCATATTCATCATATCCACCAAATTTCTCGGGTATCTTTTTCATTATATGCCACAAGCACCATCTATATCGAGATTCTGGAAAAACTATTTCCACACCATTTTGAATTGCTTTTGCTTGATCAGTTACAATTGCTTTTGGTTGACGGTTTGACATACACTTGAGCCATGCTTGAAATAACCAAACAAATGTTGCAGTATGTTCATTTGATAATAAAGCACATCCTAGCAACACTGATTGGCCATGATGATTGACTCCGACAAAACAAGCAAAAGGCATATCATACTTGTTTGTCAAATATGTTGTGTCAAAACTAATGACATCATGAAAAGTGTCATACACTGCTCTACTTCTTGCATCTGCCCAAAAAATATTCCTTAGCCGGGACTCATCATCAAGGTCCATGACACTAAAAAAATTTGGGTTATCAGATTGCATTTTGACAAAATAGTCACAAACCGCTTCAGCATCACCTCTTCCAAGTTTCAGCCTTCTTGTTTTCTCTAGAAAATTGCGACACGTTTTCTCACCAAAAGTTAGGTTCTCATGACCATTTGCTTTCACAACCAAAGAATTGAAATTCTTGTTTATTCGTATTCCAGACCGATCATTCAGCTCAAGCCTTTGTTTGACATGGAAGTCTAACTTTTTGTTGCATCTGAATAACCAATACTTATGTGGACTTCATGCATGATTATGATCTAAAATGACCGTCGAAAGATAGAACTTCCCATCAGGACCACGGGTAATATTAATTTTAACTTTACATCCTAACCCGGTTGTCGGATTTGGCTTCAACATATTTCTTGAGCTGGACCGAGTCTTACCATAGCGAGAGCAGGAAAGTGTGAAATAGTTCAACTGTCCATTATCATCATTATTTGAGCTTCTTCTTGTCACACCAAAGCCTTTTGCTTTAGCATATTTGTTGTAGTACTCTCGCACCTCATTCTCTGTATCAAAGGCCATCCCCAATTTGGGGTCTCCAAGAAACACATCTGGTTGAGCTTCACCATGGTCATGTTCAAGTTCCACATTGCTTTCCTTTTGTGGCTTAATGCCGTCATCATCGCTTGAAATAGACATATCATTTGATTCTTGAACAACATAAGTTTCAACATCCATTCCTATAAATCATGAAAAAAATTAAATGTCCATGTTCAAAGGCAATATAACTAAAGTGATATGCTGACTTATTACTCTGAAATTTGGCCTGTGAACCATGAACTAGACAAGATTTATACAGTCAAAAGCAGAGGGGAAAGCGTGGATAATGTGCTATAGTTCTATACATTCAAAAAGAAAAAGGAAAAACAATAATAGATCAACATGCAACAGCCTGGACCTGATCAAGAAAAGCTAGATCGAAGATGCAAAAACTGAACATAGTATAACAAAATTTTGGGGAAGAACCACGGCTGCTCCGGCTGCCCCTGTCCATGAGCTCCCAGGCACACGCGTATCCAGCACAACCTTGGCCGCGGCGTTGAGGTTAGGCAGTTACCGGCTGCGGCCAGAGTAGTTTAGGCCGGCGGCAACCACGATGCCATTCGCCCTAGAATCCCAGCGGCCGTCTGGAGAACAGGAGGCAGCGGTCTCGTGAATTCGAAATGACGGAGTCCCAGCGACTGCTCTGCTTTTTTTACGTTAATAGCGGTTTGTTGCCTTTTGGGTTCCTCGTTTAGCGCGGGTTTGTGAGCGAACACGTCGGACTCCATCCTAGTCAGCGCGTAAAACGTCCGTATCTCTTCCGTAAGTGCGTAGGGTACCCCGCGTTCCTCCAATGCTAGATCTGAAGATGACATCTTCGATGTGTGCTGCTTTCTCCACCCATTGGGCTTGGCCGGATCCAGCAGATAGCTAGGGGAATAGGGAGGTATGGATAAGGGGAATACCTTGGCCGGCGGTCGCGGCCACGACGCCGACGATGCTTTGGGCACATTTCCCCCCTTAAAGGCGACATCGAGGTAGATATCCTCCTTTTCCCTCCCGTGTACCCAGGTGAAAACCCTCAATCCTTGGAATTGGGCAGCGAGGACACTCAACGTCATCACCTCCTTGGAGGTAGTGTTTTGGGTATGTGTGGGTGTGTGCTAGTGTGTGGGAAGTTGTTTGTTGGGTGTGCTCCTGGTGGATGCGTTTTTCATTTCAAGTGGTGACGCACCTCCGTGGTCTTGGCGGCTCCGACCCATCCCGATGGCTTTGTTGCTCAATTCTTTCGGCCATGCCTTCTTTGGGCGACCTCATTCCTAAAGCTAGCATCTTCGACGTGATCCGTGATGTGGGTGGTGGCATTGGTCCGTGGGTAGTTTTCTTGGTGAGGTGGTTGCGCGCAGCATTTTGCTTATTTGTCAGCTAGTCCATTGTTCATGGGTGAGCCGCTCTACCTTACCGATGGTGCGATGCCCTTCGATCGAGGGTGAAAGGGCATGTGTGCCTTCTTTCAGAGGTGGATGCGAATGGCAATGTGATGTTGCATCGTAGCGTCTTGCTTCTTTATTTGTGGTATGTTATCTTTTCTTTCTTTTTTCGAAAAAGGGATGCCCCGGCCTCTACATCAGAGCGATGCATACGGCCTTCTTATTAAGCAAGTAGATATGCTCCAAACAAGGTCTGAAAGTCTAGAAGTCTCCCAACGACAAAAAAATAGAGCTCACACAGAGCCAGAAACTAGCCAAATAAAGGACGCCACAACTGGCGGGCAAAACAGAGAGATATGTAAACTAATTGCCTATCATTTACATGACCGCCATCCAAACCGGTTGAAGATATCCCGAGCTACCATCTTCCAGCGGATAGATCCAGTAACCAAATGCTCCCTGGCCTCTGTCGGAGTAAGTAGCGACAATGAACGGATCAATGTCGTGGCTCGGAAAATAACCTGCAAAAAATGAATACGTGATGTCCTGTTAAAAACCAAATCATTTCTGCAATTCCATATAGTCCACAGCAAGGCGCAAACTCCTACACGAATATGTCTCGCTAAGTCGGACTCTATTCCGTTAAGCCACGTCCCAAATAACGTGTTGACATAATTCGGTGGAGTAATATTAAAAGTAATATGGACCGTTCGCCATAAAACTTTGGCTAGCGGGCAATCAAGAAAAAGGGAGAGAATTCCTTATTTAATATTGTGTCTAAATTTTATGCCCTATTTGACATCGACAAATAATTTCTTCCCTATCTAACAACGAGTTTAAATTTTATGCCTTTTATAACACTTTTGCCCATTTTAAGCCTAAATGATACATGAAAAGACAATTTTGCCCTCCTGTGATATGTTTGTGTGCGCGTATATGTGATGTTGCGCGCGTTCGTGTACCTGTACCCGTGTGCTACTGCTATGTGTGTGTCTATGCATGTGTGTCTGTGTGCGTGTGTGTTTGCTAATGCATGTGTATGTACGTGTGTGTCCTGTTGCGTATATGTGTGCCAGTGGCGGAGAACAAAAAAAATTAAGGCCCCGTTCGGTTTGGAGGGAGAGAAAACTACGGGAGTCATTGAAGGCACGGGATTGCTGTGGTAAAACCAAGGAGTGAAAAATGGAGGATAGAAACAAAAGGATGGTGTTCGGAGCGAAGGGGCGAGAACCATAGGAAGCTGATGCTTGGGCTAATTAAAAAAATAGAACAAATGTGCTTTGTCGTACATGCCACATGCAAAGAAACATTGTTTATTAACTGAGATTCTCTCTTGCCTCGAGCCTATGCGAGAAAAAAAGAGATTGAGGCAGATGTTTCTTTTCCTCTGGAATCGTGGGTATAGGCCCACCTTTCCTTAGAAGTACTGTTAACATTTCCAGCATTCTGAACACATCAATGGAGAGAAAAACTACAGGAATTTGATTTCTTTGCTTTTTCCTGTAAACCGAACGGAGCCTAAGGTGTCTTCTCATGGCATCATCTAATAAAATTAGCAAGCAACGAGAAAACCTGGCAGGGAATAGCGCGGCCGTCAACGGTGGCACTAGCTGTAGCATGACGGCTGGGACCGGCGGCACCACGTTGGAGGCTTAGAGCACCTGGTGCGTGCTGAAGGAAATATGCCCTAGAGGCAATAATAAAGTTATTATTTATTTCCTTATATCAAGATAAAGGTTTATTATTGATGCTAGAATTGTATTAATCGGAAACATAATACATGTGTGAATACATAGACAAACAGAGTGTCACTAGTATGCCTCTACTTGACTAGCTCGTTAATCAAAGATGGTTATGTTTCCTAACCATGGACAAAGAGTTGTCATTTGATTAACGGGATCACATCATTAGTTGAATGATCTGATTGACATGACCCATTCCATTAGCTTAGCACCCGATCGTTTAGTATGTTGCTATTGCTTTCTTCATGACTTATACATGTTCCTATGACTATGAGATTATGTAACTCCCGTGTGCCGGAGGAACACTTTGTGTGCTACCAAACGTCACAACGTAACTGGGTGATTATAACGGTGCTCTACAGGTGTCTCTAAAGGTACATGTTGGGTTGACGTATTTCGAGATTAGGATTTGTCACTCCGATCGTCGGAGAGGTATCTCTGGGCCCTCTCGGTAATGCACATCACTTAAGCCTTGCAAGCATTGCAACTAATGAGTTAGTTGCAGGATGATGTATTACAGAACAAGTAAAGAGACTTGCCGGTAACGAGATTGAACTAGGTATTGGATACCGACGATCGAATCTCGGGCAAGTAACATACCGATGACACTTCTCCGATTTGAGTTTGAGCTTATCAGGATGAAACTTTTTCATATAAGCATCGCAACCCCAAACTTTAAGAAACGACAGCTTAGGTTTCTTGCCAAACCATAGTTCACACGGTGTCGTCTCAACGGATTTAGATGGTGCCCTATTTAACGTGAATGCAGCTGTCTCTAATGCATAACCCCAAAACGATAGTGGTAGATCGGTAAGATACATCATAGATTGCACTATATCCAATAAAGTACGGTTATGACGTTAGGACACACCATTATGCTGTGGTGTTCCATGTGGCATGATTTTGTGAAACTATTCCACATTGTTTTAATTGAAGACCAAACTCGTAACTCAAATATTTTACCTCTGCGATCATATCGTAGAAACTTTTATTTTCTTGTCACGATGATTTTCCACTTCACTCTGAAATTCTTTGAACTTTTCAAATATTTCAGACTTATGTTTCATCAAGTAGATATACTCATATCTACTCAAATCATCTGTGAAGATCAGAAAATAATGATACCTGTCGCGAGCCTCAATATTCATCGGACCACATACATCAGTATGTATGATTTCCAACAAATCTGTTGTTCGCTCCATTGTTCCGAAGAACGGAGTTTTAGTCATCTTGCCCAAAAGGCATGGTTCGCAAGCATCAAGTGATTCATAATCAAGTGATTTCGAAAGCCCATCAGCATGGAGTTTCTTCATGCTCTTTATACCAATATGACCTAAACGGCAGTGCCACAAATAAGTTGCACTATCATTATTAACTTCGCATCTTTTGGTTTCAATATTATGAATATGTGTATCACCAAGATCGAGATCCAATGAACTATTTTCATTGGGTGTGTAACCATATAAGGTTTTATTTATGTAAACAGAACAACAATTTATTCTCTTACTTTAATGAATAACCGTATTGCAATAAACATGATCAAATCATATTCATGCTCAACGCAAAAACCAAATAACACTTATTTAGGTTCAACACTAATCCCGAAAGTATAGGGAGTGTGCGATGATGATCATATCAATCTTGGAACCACTTCCAACACACATCGTCACTTCACCCTTAACTAGTCTCTGTTTATTCTGCAATTCCCGTTTCGAGTTACTACTCTTAGGAACTGAACTAGCATCAAATACTAAGGGGTTGCTATAAACACTAGTAAAGTACACATCAATAACATGTATATCAAATATACTTATGTTCACTTTGCCATCCTTCTTATCCGCCAATCACTTGGGGTAGTTCCGCTTCCAGTGACCAGTCCCTTCGCAGTGGAAGCACTCAGTCTCAGGCTTAGGTCCAGACTTGGGCTTCTTCACTTGAGCAGCAACTTGCTTGCTGTTCTTTTGGAAGTTCCCCTTCTTCCCTCTGCCCTTTTCTTAAAACTAGTGGTCTTGTCTACCATCAACACTTGATGTTTTTCTTGATTTCTACCTTCATCGATTTCATCATCATGAAAAGCTCGGGAGTCGTTTTCGTCATCCCTTGCATACTATAGTTCATCACGAAGTTCTACTAACTTGGTGATGGTGACTAGAGAATTCCGTCAATCACTATTTTATCTGGAAGATTAACTCCCACTTGATTCAAGCGATTGTAGTACTCAGACAATCTGGGCACATGCTCACTAGTTGAGCGATTCTCCTCCATCTTTCAGCTATAGAACTTGTTGGAGACTTCATATCTCTCAACTCGGGTATTTACTTGAAATATTAACTTCAACTTCTGGAACATCTCATATGCTCCATGGCGTTCAAAACGTCTTCGAAGTCCCGATTCTAAGCCTTTAAGCATGGTGCACTAAACTATCAAGTAGTCATCATATTGAGCTAGCCAAACGTTCATAACGTCTGCATCTGCTCCTGCAATAGGTCTGTCACCTAGCGGTGCATCAAGGACATAATTCTTCCGTGCAACAATGAGGATAAACCTCAGATCACGGATCCAATCCGCATCATTGCTACTAACATCTTTCAACACAATTTTCTCTAGGAACATATCAAAATAAACACAGGGAAGCAACAACGCAAGCTATTGATCTACAACATGATTTGCAAAATACTACCAGGACTAAGTTCATGATAAATTAAAGTTCAATTAATCATATTACTTAAGAACTCCCACTTAGATAGATATCCCTCTAATCCTCTAAGTGATCACGTGATCCAAATCAACTAAACCATAACCGATCATCACGTGAGATGGAGTAGTTTTCAATGGTGAACATCGTCATGTTGATCATATCTACTATATGATTCATGCTCGACCTTTCGGTCTCTGTGTTCCGAGGCCATATCTGCATATGCTAGGCTCGTCAAGTTTAACCTGAGTATTCTGCGTGTGCAAAACTGGCTTGCACCCGTTGTAGATGGACGTAGAGCTTATCACACCCGATCATCACGTGGTGTCTGGGCACGACGAACTTTGGCAACGGTGCATACTCAGGGAGAACACTTCTTGATAATTTAGTGAGAGATCATCTTATAATGCTACCGTCAATCAAAGCAAGATAAGATGCATAAAAGATAAACATCACATGCAATCAATATAAGTGATATGATATGGCCATCATCATCTTGTGCTTGTGATCTCCATCTCCGAAGCACCGTCATGATCACCATCGTCACCGGCGTGACACCTTGATCTCCATCGTAGCATCGTTGTCGTCTCGCCAATCTTATGCTTCCACGACTATCACTACCGCTTAGTAATAAAGTAAAGCATTACATCGCGATTGCATTGCATACAATAAAGCGACAACCATATGGCTCCTGCCAGTTGCCGATAACTTGGTTACAAAACATGATCATCTCATACAATAAAATCAGCATCATGCCTTGACCATATCACATCACAACATGCCCTGCAAAAACAAGTTAGACGTCCTCTACTTTGTTGTTGCAAGTTTTACGTGGCTGCTACGGGCTTAAGTAAGAACGCATCTCACCTACGCATCAAAACCACAACGATAGTTTGTCAAATAGACTCCATTTTAACCTTCTCAAGGACCGGGCGTAGCCACACTTGGTTCAACTAAAGTTGGAGAGACAGTCTTCCGCAAGCCATCTGTGTGCATAGCACGTCGAGGGAACCGGTCTCGCGTAAGAGTACGCGTAAGGTTGGTTCGGATCGTCTCGTCCAACAATACCGCCGAACCAAAGTATGACATGCTGGTAGGCAGTATGACTTGTATCGCCCACAACTCACTTGTGTTCTACTCGTGCAAATAACATCAAAACCATAAAACCTAGGCTCGGATGCCACTGTCGGGGAACGTAGTAATTTCAAAATTTTCCTACGCACACGCAAGATCATGGTGATGCATAGCAACGAGAGGGGAGAGTGTTGTCTACGTACCAACGCAGACCGACTGCGGAAGCGATCACACAACGTAGAGGAAGTAGTCGTACGTCTTCTTCCCGATCCGACCGATCCAAGCACCGTTACTCCGGCACCTCCGAGTTCTTAGCACACGTTCAGCTCGATGACGATCCTCGGGCTCCGATCCAGCAAAGTGTCGAGGAAGAGTTCCGTCAGCACGACGGCGTGGTGACGATCTTGATGTACTACCGACGCAGGGCTTCGCCTAAGCTCTACAACGATATGACCGAGGTGGAATTTGGTGGCAGGGGGCACCGCACACGGCTAAGGAACGATCTCAAGGATCAACTTGTGTGTCTTGGGGTGTCCCCTGCCCCCGTATATAAAGGATGGAGGAGGAGGAGCTGGCCGGCCAAGGTGGGAGGCGCAGGAGGAGTCCTACTCCTACCGGGAGTAGGACTCCCCCCTCCAATCCTAGTCCAACTAGGTTTCCTCAAGTGGGAAGTGAAAGAGAGAGGTGGCCGGCCCCTCTCCTAGTCCTATTAGGACTAGGGAGAGGGGGGGGAGGCGCAGCCCTATGTGGGCTGCCCTCTCACCTTTCCACTAAGGCCCATGCTGGCCCATTTGGCTCCTGGGGGGTTCCGGTAACCCTCCCGGTAATCCGGTAAAATCCCGATTTCACCCGGAACACTTCCGATGTCCAAACATAGGCTTCCAATATATCAATCTTTACGTCTCGGCCATTTCGAGACTCCTCGTCATGTCCGTGATCACATCCGGGACTCCGAACAACCTTCGGTACATCAAAATGCATAAACTCATAATAACTGTCATCGTAATGTTAAGCGTGCGGACCCTACGGTTCGAGAACAATGTAGACATGACTGAGACACGTCTCCGGTCAATAACCAATAGCGGGACCTGGATGCCCATATTGGCTCCTACATATTCTATGAAGATCTTTATCGGTCAGACCGCATAACAACATACGTTGTTCCCTTTGTCATCGGTATGTTACTTGCCCGAGATTCGATCGTCGGTATCCAATACCTAGTTCAATCTCGTTACTGGCAAGTCTCTTTACTCATTCTGTAATACATCATCTCGCAACTAACTCATTAGTCACAATGCTTGCAAGGCTTATGTGATGTGTATTACCGAGAGGGCCCAGAGATACCTCTCCGACAATCGGAGTGACAAATCCTAATCTCGAAATACGCCAACCCAACATCTACCTTTGGAGACACCTGTAGTACTCCTTTATAATCACCCAATTACGTTGTGACGTTTGGTAGTACCCAAAGTGTTCCTCCGGCAAACGGGAGTTGCATAATCTCATAGTCATAGGAACATGTATAAGTCATGAAGAAAGCAATAGCAACATACTAAACGATCGTGTGCTAAGCTAATGGAATGGGTCATGTCAATCAGATCATTCAACTAATGATGTGACCTCGTTAATCAAATAACAACTCTTTTGTCCATGGTTAGGAAACATAACCATCTTTGATTAACGAGCTAGTCAAGTAGAGGCATACTAGTGACACTCTGTTTGTCTATGTATTCACACATGTATTATGTTTCCGGTTAATACAATTCTAGCATGAATAATAAACATTTATCATGATATAAGGAAATAAATAATAACTTTATTATTGCCTCTAGGGCATATTTCCTTCAGAAACAACGTATGTTGTTATGCGGTCTGATCGATAAAGATCTTCGTAGAATATGTAGGAGCCAATATGGGCATCCAGGTCCCTCTATTGGTTATTGACCGGAGACGTGTCTCGGTCATGTCTACATTGTTCTCGAACCCGTAGGGTCCGCATGCTTAAGGTTTCAATGACAGTTATATTATGAGTTTATATGTTTTGATGTACCGAAGGTTGTTCGGAGTCCCGGATGTGATCACAGACATGACGAGGAGTCTCGAAATGGTCGAGACATAAAGATTGATATATTGGAAGCCTATGTTTGGATATCGGAAGTGTTCCGTGTGAAATCAGGATTTTACCGGAGTACCGGGAGGTACCGGAACCCCCCGGGAGGTATATGGGCCTTAGTGGAAAAGAGAAGAGGCAGCCAGAGATGGGCCGCGCGCCCCTCCCCTCCCTTGGTCCGAATAGGACAAGGAGAGGGGGCCGGCCCCCCTTCCTCTTTTCCCCCCTCCGCGAATCCTATTCATACTAGGATTGGGGGGGGGGAATCCTACTCCCGGAGGGAGTAGGACTCCTCCTGGCGCGCCTCTCCTAGGCCGGCCGCACCCCCCCTTGAGCCTTTATATACGGAGGCAAGGGCACCCCAGAGGAACACAAGTTGATCCACGTGATCATATTCTTAGCCATGTGCGGCCCCCCTGCCACCATAGTCCTCGATAATATTGTAGCGGTGCTTAGGCAAAGCCCTGCGACAGTAGTACATCAAGATCGTCACCATGCCGTCATGCTGACGGAACTCTTCCCCGACACTTTGCTGGATCGGAGTCCGGGGATCGTCATCGAGCTGAACGTGTGCTAGAACTCGGAGGTGCCGTAGTTTCGGTGCTTGATCGGTCGGGCCGTGGAGACGTACAACTACATCAACCAAACGCTTCCGCTTCGGTCTACGAGGGTACATAGACAACACTCTCCCATCTCGTTGCTATGCATCACCATGATCTTTTGTGTGCGTAGGAAATTTTTTGAAATTACTACGTTCCCCAACAGTGGTATCAGAGCCTAGGTTTTATGTGTTGATGTTATATGCATGAGTAGAACACAAGTGAGTTGTGGGCGATATAAGTCATACTGCTTACCAGCATGTCATACTTTGGTTCGGCGGTATTGTTGGATGAAGCGGCCCGGACCGACATTACGCGTATGCTTACGCGAGACCGGTTCTCCCGACGTGCTTTGCACATAGGTGTCTTGCGGGTGGCAGTTTCTCCAACTTTAGTTGAACCGAGTGTGGCTACGCCCGGTCCTTGCGAAGGTTAAAACAACACCAACTTGACAAACTATCGTTGTGGTTTTGATGCGTAGGTAAGATTGGTTCTTGCTTAAGCCCGTAGCAGCCAAGTAAAACTTGCAACAACAAAGTAGATGACGTCTAACTTGTTTTTGCAAGGCATGTTGTGATGTGATATGGTCAAGACATGATGCTAAATTTTATTGTATGAGATGATCATGTTTTGTAACCGAGTTATCGGCAACTGGCAGGAGCCATATGGTTGTCGCTTTATTGTATGCAATGCAATCGCGCTGTAATGCTTTACTTTATCAGTAAGCGGTAGCGATAGTCGTGGAAGCATAAGATTGGCGAGACGACAACGATGCTACGATGGAGATCAAGGTGTCGCGCCGGTGACGATGGTGATCATGACGGTGCTTCGGAGATGGAGATCACAAGCACAAGATGATGATGGCCATATCATATCACTTATATTGATTGCATGTGATGTTTATCTTTTATGCATCTTACCTTGCTTTGATTGACGGTAGCATTATAAGATGATCTCTCACTAAATTATCAAGATAAAAGTGTTCTCCCTGAGTATGCACCGTTGCCAAAGTTCGTCGTGCCCAAACACCACGTGATGATCGGGTGTGATAAGCTCTACGTCCATCTACAACGGGTGCAAGCCAGTTTTGCACAAGCAGAATACTCAGGTTAAACTTGACGAGCCTAGCATATGCAGATATGGCCTCGGAACACTGAGATCGAAAGATCGAGCGTGAGTCATATAGTAGATATGATCAACATAGTGATGTTCACCATTGAAAACTACTCCATTTCACGTGATGATCGGTTATGGTTTAGTTGATTTGGATCACGTGATCACTTAGAGGATTAGAGGGATGTCTATCTAAGTGGGAGTTCTTAAATAATATGATTAATTGAACTTAAATTTATCATGAACTTAGTACCTGATAGTATCTTGCTTATGTATGTTTGATTGTAGATAGATGGCCCGTGTTGTTGTTCCGTTGAATTTTAATGCGTTCCTTGAGAAAGCAAAGTTGAAAGATGATGGTAGCAATTACACGGACTGGGTCCGTAACTTGAGGATTATCCTCATTGCTGCACAGAAGAATTACGTCCTGAAAGCACCGCTGGGTGCCAGGCCTGCTGCTGGAGCAACACTAGATGTTATGAACGTCTGGCAGAGCAAAGCTGATGACTACTCGATAGTTCAGTGTGCCATGCTTTACGGCTTAGAATCGGGACTTCAACGACGTTTTGAACGTCATGGAGCATATGAGATGTTCCAGGAGTTGAAGTTAATATTACAAGCAAATGCCCGGATTGAGAGATATGAAGTCTCCAATAAGTTCTATAGCTGCAAGATGGAGGAGAACAATTCTGTCAGTGAGCATATACTCAAAATGTCTGGGTATAATAATCACTTGATTCAGATGGGAGTTAATCTTCCAGATGATTGCGTCATTGACAGAATTCTCCAATCACTGCCACCAAGCTACAAGAGCTTCGTGATGAACTATAATATGCAAGGGATGAATAAGACTATTCCCGAGCTCTTCGCAATGCTGAAAGCTGAGGAGGTAAAAATCAAAAAGGAGCATCAAGTGATGGTCAACAAGACCACTAGTTTCAAGAAAAAGGGCAAAGGGAAGAAGAAGGGGAACTTCAAGAAGAACAGCAAGCAAGTTGTTGCTCAATAGAAGAAACCCAAGTCCGGACCTAAGCCTGAAACTGAGTGCTTCTACTGCAAGCAGACTGGTCACTGGAAGCAGAACTGCCCCAAGTATTTGGCGGATAAGAAGGATGGCAAGGTGAACAAAGGTATACGTGATATACATGTTATTGATGTGTACCTTACTAGAGCTCGCAGTAGCACCTGGGTCTTTGATACTGGTTCTGTTGCTAATATTTGCAACTCGAAATAGGGACTACGGATTAAGTGAACACTGGCAAAGGACGAGATGATGATGCGCGTGGGAAACGGGTCCAAAGTCGATGTGATCGCGGTCGGCACGCTACCTCTACATCTATCTTCGGGATTAGTATTAGACCTAAATAATTGTTATTTGGTGCCAGCGTTGAGCATGAACATTATATCTGGATCTTGTTTAATGCGAGACGGTTATTCATTTAAATCAGAGAATAATGGTTGTTCTATTTATATGAGTAATATCTTTTATGGTCATGCACCTTTGAAGAGTGGTCTATTTTTGATGAATCTCGATATTAGTAACACACATATTCATAATGTTGAAGCCAAAAGATGCAGAGTTGATAATGATAGTGCAAATTTATTTGTGGCGCTGCCGTTTAGGTCATATCGGTATAAAGCGCATGAAGAAACTCCATACTGATGGGCTTTTGGAACCACTTGATTATGAATCACTTGGTACTTGCGAACCGTGCCTCATGGGCAAGATGACTAAAACACCGTTCTCCGGTACTATGGAGAAAGCAACAGATTTGTTGGAAATCATACATACAGATGTATGTGGTCCGATGAATATTGAGGCTCGTGGCGGATATCGTTATTTTCTCACCTTCATAGATGACTTAAGCAGATATGGGTATATCTACTTAATGAAACATAAGTCTGAAACATTTGAAAAGTTCAAAGAATTTCAGAGTGAAGTTGAAAATCATCGTAACAAGAAAATAAAGTTTCTACGATCTGATCGTGGAGGAGAATACTTGAGTTACGAGTTTGGTGTACATTTGAAGCAATGCGGAATAGTTTCGCAACTCACGCCACCCGGAACACCACAGCGTAATGGTGTGTCCGAACATTGTAATCGTACTTTACTAGATATGATGCGATCTATGATGTCTCTTACTGATTTACCGCTATCGTTTTGGGGTTATGCTTTAGAGACGGCCGCATTCACGTTAAATAGGGCACCATCAAAATCCGTTGAGACGACGCCTTATGAACTATGGTTTGGCAAGAAACCAAAGTTGTCGTTTCTTAAAGTTTGGGGCTGCGATGCTTATGTGAAAAAGCTTCAACCTAATAAGCTCGAACCCAAATCGGAGAAATGTGTCTTCATAGGATACCCAAAGGAGACTGTTGGGTACACCTTCTATCACAGATCCGAAGGCAAGACATTCGTTGCTAAGAATGGATCCTTTCTAGAGAAGGAGTTTCTCTCGAAAGAAGTGAGTGGGAGGAAAGTAGAACTTGACGAGGTAACTGTACCTGCTCTCTTATTGGAAAGTAGTACATCACAGAAAAATGTTTCTGCGACACCTACACCAATTAGTGAGGATGCTAATGATAATGATCATGAAACTTTAGAACAAGACACTACTGAACCTCGTAGATCAACCAGAGTAAGATCCGTGCCAGAGTGGTACGGTAATCCTGTTCTGGAAATCATGCTACTAGATCATGATGAACCTACGAACTATGAAGAAGCGATGGTGAGCCCAGATTCTGCAAAATGGCTTGAAGCCATGAAATCTGAGATGGGATCCATGTATGAGAACAAAGTATGGACTTTGGTTGACTTGCCCGATGATCGGCAAGCAATTGAGAATAAATGGATCTTCAAGAAGAAGACTGACGCTGACGGTAATATTACTGTGTACAAAGCTCGACTTGTCGCAAAAGGTTTTCGACAAGTTCAAGGGGTTGACTACGATGAGACCTTCTCACCGTAGCGATGCTTAAGTCTGTCCGAATCATGTTAGCAATTGTCGCGTTTTATGATTATGAAATATGGCAGATGGATGTCAAAACTGCATTCCTGAATAGATTTCTGGAAGAAGAGTTGTATATGATGCAACCGGAAGGTTTTATCGATCCAAAGGGAGCTAACAAAGTGTGCAAGCTCCAGCGATCCATTGACTGGTGCAAAGTTGGAATAAACGCTTTGATAGTGTGATCAAAGCATTTGGTTTTATACAGACTTTCGGAGAAGCCTGTATTTACAAGAAAGTGAGTGGGAGCTCTGTAGCATTTCTGATATTATATGTGGATGACATATTACTGATTGGAAATGATATAGAATTTCTGGATAGCATAAAGGGATACTTGAATAAAAGTTTTTCAATGAAAGACCTCGGTGAAGCTGCTTACATATTAGGCATAAAGATCTATAGAGATAGATCAAGATGCTTAATTGGACTTTCACAAAGCACATACCTTGACAAGATTTTGAAGAAGTTCAAAATGGATCAAGCAAAGAAAGGGTTCTTGCCTGTATTACAAGGTGTGAAGTTGAGTCAGACTCAATGCCCGACCACTGCAGAAGATAGAGAGAAAATGAAAGATGTTCCCTATGCTTCAGCCATAGGCTCTATCATGTATGCAATGCTATGTACCAGACCTGATGTGTGCCTTGCTATAAGTCTAGCAGGGAGGTACCAAAGTAATCCAGGAGTGGATCACTGGACAGCGGTTAAGAACATCCTGAAATACCTGAAAAGGACTAAGGATATGTTTCTCGTATATGGAGGTGACAAAGAGCTCATCGTAAACGGTTACGTTGATGCAAGCTTTGACTCTGATCCGGACGATTCTAAATCGCAAACCATACGTGTTTACATTAAACGGTGGAGCTGTCAGTTTGTGCGGTTCTAAACAAAGCATCGTGGCGGGATCTACATGTGAAGCGGAGTACATAGCTGCTTCGGAAGCAGCAAACGAAGGAGTCTGGATGAAGGAGTTCATATCCGATCTAGGTGTCATACCTAGTGCATCGGGTCCAATGAAAATCTTTTGTGACAATACTAGTGCAATTGCCTTGGCAAAGGAATCCAGATTTCACAAGAGAACCAAACACATCAAGAGACGCTTCAATTCCATCCGGGATCTAGTCCAGGTGGGAGACATAGAGATTTGCAAGATACATATGGAGCTGAATGTAGCAGACCCGTTGACTAAGCCTCTTCCACGAGCAAAACATGATCAGCACTAAAGCTCCATGGGTGTTAGAATCATTACTGTGTAATCTAGATTATTGACTCTAGTGCAAGTGGGAGACTGAAGGAAATATGCCCTAGAGGCAATAATAAAGTTATTATTTATTTCCTTATATCATGATAAAGGTTTATTATTCATGCTAGAATTGTATTAACCGGAAACATAATACATGTGTGAATACATAGACAAACAGAGTGTCACTAGTATGCCTCTACTTGACTAGCTCGTTAATCAAAGATGGTTATGTTTCCTAACCATGGACAAAGAGTTGTCATTTGATTAACGGGATCACATCATTAGTTGAATGATCTGATTGACATGACCCATTCCATTAGCTTAGCACCCGATCGTTTAATATGTTGCTATTGCGTTCTTCATGACTTATACATGCTCCTATGACTATGAGATTATGTAACTCCCGTGTGCCGGAGGAACACTTTGTGTGCTACCAAACGTCACAACGTAACTGGGTGATTATAAAGGTGCTCTACAGGTGTCTCCAAAGGTACATGTTGGGTTGACGTATTTCGAGATTAGGATTTATCACTCTGATCGTCGGAGAGGTATCTCTGGGCCCTCTCGGTAATGCACATCACTTAAGCCTTGCAAGCATTGCAACTAATGAGTTAGTTGCGGGATGATGTATTATAGAACGAGTAAAGAGACTTGCTGGTAACGAGATTGAACCAGGTATTGGATACCGACGATTGAATCTCGGGCAAGTAACATACCGATGACAAAGGGAACAACGTATGTTGTTATGCGGTCTGACCGATAAAGATCTTCGTAGAATATGTAGGAGCCAATATGGGCATCCAGGTCCGGCTATTGGTTATTGACCGGAGACGTGTCTCGGTCATGTCTACATTGTTCTCGAACCCGTAGGGTCCGCACGCTTAAGGTTTCGATGACAATTATATTATGAGTTTATACGTTTTGATGTACCGAAGGTTGTTCGGAGTCCCGGATGTGATCACGGACATGACGAGGAGTCTCGAAATGGTCGAGACATAAAGATTGATATATTGGAAGCCTATGTTTGGATATCGAAGTGTTCCGGGTGAAATCGGGTTTTTACCGGAGTACCGGGAGGTTACCGGAACCCCCCGGGAGGTATATGGGCCTTAGTGGAAAAGAGAAGAGGCAGCCAGAGATGGGCCGCGTGCCCCTCCCCTCCCTTGGTCCGAATAGGACAAGGATAGGGGGCCGGCCCCCCTTCCTCTTTTCCCCCCTCCGCGAATCCTATTCCAACTAGGATTGGGGGGGGGGGGGGAATCCTACTCCCAGAGGGAGTAGGACTCCTCCTGGCGCGCCTCTCCTAGGCCGGCGGCACCCCCCCCCTTGAGCCTTTATATACGGATGCAAGGGCACCCCAGAGGAACACAAGTTGATCCACGTGATCATATTCTTAGCCGTGTGTGGCGCCCCCTGCCACCATAGTCCTCGATAATATTGTAGCGGTGCTTAGGCGAAGCCCTGCGACAGTAGTACATCAAGATCGTCACCACGCTGTCATGCTGACAGAACTCTTCCCCGACACTTTGCTGGATCGGAGTCCGGGTATCGTCATCGAGCTGAACGTGTGCTAGAACTCGGAGGTGCCGTAGTTTCGGTGCTTGATCGGTCGGGCCGTGGAGACGTACGACTACATCAATCAAACGCTTCCGCTTCGGTCTACGAGGGTACGTAGACAACACTCTCCCATCTCGTTGCTATGCATCACCATGATCTTGTGTGTGCGTAGGATTTTTTTTGAAATTACTACGTTCCCCAACACGTGCATGCAGAGGACATGAGTTAGGTCGTGCGCTGGTGGATGCCTTAGTGCTTGGGGTTTTCTTTCGGGGTTGAAACTAGGCCCGTATGACCAGACTCTGCTTTTCCTTTTCAATCCCAGCCATCTATATGACTAGATGCATGTGTGTACCGGTATAAAAGCTTTTGCGCTAAATCAAAATAGGGCGGACGCACGACCTCGCCCAACCGAGTCCTTCGCATGTGCTGTGTGTTCTGTGCATCCGTGCTGCTGTGTGTGTGCCGCTGCTGCTGCCATGCGTGAGTGTGTGCTACGCTTGTGTGTGTTGCTGCCTGTGAGCGTGTTGCGTGCGTGTGTGCTGCTGTGTGTGTGCGTGTGCGTGTGTGTTGATGCGTGTTTATGCGCTGCTGTGTGCGCTACTGCCCTCACACTGATGCAGCGTGTGTGTGCTACTGTCCTTCACACACATATACCACATGAGGGCAAAAGGGTCTTTTCAGGTATCATTTTAACTCAAAATGGACGAAGGTGTCATAAAAGGCATAAAATTTAAACTCATTGTTACATAGGAAAGAAAAAGTTTTTCAGTGTCAAATAAGGAAACGAAATTTAAGATAGTGTTAAATAAGGAATTTTCTCAGAAAAAGGTGTTTGATCGTCTCATCCTGATCACAGAAACTACATCTAGTAGGGCCTGTCCAATTACGCTTTGTCAAGTTGTCCTTGGTTAAAGTAACTTGTTTATGGATTTTCAAAGGAACTTTGACATCCCAAACATGCTTGGAGCTAGGAATGAAGCTCGAATTGATAACATCAATATACATGGATTTAACTATGAATACTCCAGACCTAGTAAGCTTCCAGCGTAATTCATCGGGTTGTTGAGAAAGCTGAACCTCCATCAGTCTACTTACTAGACGGATCCATTCTTCCCAACGATTGCCCGCTAGCGATCGTCTGAACTGAATATTAAGGGGGATAGATTGAAATACCGTTGCAACGAACACCTCATGTCGTTGAACAATGCGATATAAAGACGGGTATTAAATGGCTAAGGGTGTCTCTCCGAGCCAAGTATCCTCCCAGAAACATGTACCAGCACCGTTACCAATAATAAACTTTGTCCTATTAAACAGAGATTGTTTGACTTTCATAAGTCCTTTCCAGAAAGGCGAGTCAGTCGGCCTTACTGTCACCTGAGACAAAGTTTTGGTCTGAAGATACTTGCTACGAAGGATTTGCGCCCACGTGGCATCAGTCTCACTCGACAACTTCCACAACCACTTACTAAGAAGGCATCTGTTTTTAACTTCAAGATTCTCAATACCAAGACCCCCTTGGTCTTTCGGTCTATAGATGATATCCCATTTAGCTAGGCGGTATTTTCTTTTTAGTTCATCACCTTGCCAAAAGAATCGTGATCGATAAAAGTCCAGTTTTTTCCTGACTCCAACTAGGAATTCAAAGAACGACAAGAGAAACATAGGCATACTCGTGAGAACCGAATTTATCAGAATTAATCGGCCTTCGTATGACATGAGCTTGCCCTTCCAGCAACTCAGTTTCTTTTCAAACCGGTCCTTGATGCACTTCCTTTCTCTGTTTGTCAGCTTGCGGTGGTTGATTGGTATACCTAAGTAAGTAAAAGGTAAAGCCCCCAAATCGCACCCAAACAATTGCCTATAAGCCTCTTGTTCATCCTTGGCTCTACCAAAGCAGAACAACTCGCTCTTGTGAAAGTTAATCTTTAACCCGGCCAATTGTTCAAAGAGGCATAACACTAGCTTCATATTTCTCGCCTTGGCCAAGTCATGATCCATAAAGATGATTGTATCATCAGCGTACTGAAGGATGGGCACACCTCCATCAACTAGATGAGGTACCAAGCCACCTACTTGACTAGCCTCCTTAGCCCTTCCTATCATAATTGCTAACATATCAACCACAATGTTAAACATGATAGGGGACATCGGATCCCCTTTTCTCAGGCCATTATGTGTCTGGAAGTAATGACCGATATTGTCATTCACTTTAATTCCAACACTCTCTTTTTGCGTAAACGATTCAACCTGGCGGCGCCAGGCTTCATCAAAACCTTTCATACGCAATGCCTGTTGGAGGAATGGCCATTTGACTTTATCGTACGCTTTCTTGAAATCCACCTTAAAAACAACTTCACCTAATTTTTTTGAATGGATTTCATGAAGGACGACCACCCCTTCTAGGATGTTTCTGTCCGGCATGAAAGCAGTTTGGGAATGTTGCACCACAGAATGTGCAATCTGTGTGAGCCTATTAGTCCCGACCTTGGTGAAGATTTTGAAACTAACATTGAGAAAGCAAATCGGCTTGAACTGCTCTATTCTCACAGCATCCGTTTTCTTAGGAAGCAGTGTTATTGTTCCAAAATTCAAGTGAAATAAGTGAAGCTGTCCAGAGAACAGATCATGAAACATCGGTAACAAATCCCCTTAATAATGTGCCAGCACTTTTTGTAAAACTCAACCGGGAATCCATCAGGTCCGGGAGCCTTATTGTTTTTCATTTATGGTATAGCATCAAACACCTCCTTCTCTGAGAACGGGGCAACCAAAATATCATTGTCCACGGCAGTTAGTTGAGGCACATCCTCAGTCCTGGACTCGTCGAGGGACACACAACTATCCTCCGGAGGTCCAAATAACTGCTTGTAATACTCGGTTATGTAAATTTTTAGGTTGTCCTGTCCTAAAATAGTTCCTTCATCTTGTTCAAGCCGAAAGATTCTCTTCTTTCTGTGATTACCATTAGCAATCAAGTGAAAGAATTGAGTGTTCATGTTCCCCTGGACAACTTTGCTGACCTTAGCCCGCAATACCCACTTCAATTCTTCTTCGCGAAGAAGTTCTTTCAACCTCTTCTCCGCATCAAATTTAACTTGAAACTCTGCTGGTTGCAAAATCATGGATTCAGCCTTTAGGTATAGGGTCTGAATAAGAGAAAGGAGCCTTTCCTTTTCAATCTTATACATTCCACTAAGGTGCTTATCCCAACCCCGTAAGAAACTTCTCAAATGCCTAATCTTATCCTGCCAATGTTCGATAGAAGTCCGACCTCCTGCATCCTTAGCCCATTCCCTGGCTATCAGATCCAAGAAACCTTCTCGTTCAAACCATGCCATCTCAAAAGAAAAGGTGTTTTTGTTTCCCACGTGATTTGGCTCCCCTGAGTCCACAAACAAAGGTGTGTGATCGGATATTCCGCGCGAGAGAGCCTGCGCCGTTACGAGAGGGAACTTCTGTTCCCACTCAACGCTCGCGAGAACTCGATCAAGCTTTTCATATGTTGGGTTTGGCATAGCATTAGCCCAGGTAAACTTTCTACCGGAAAGCTCTATCTCCCTCAGATCCAAGCTTTCAATAATGGTATTGAACATAAACGACTACCTGTTGTCGAAATTATCATTATTCTTTTCCTCTCTCCTCCTAATGATATTGAAATCACCCCAACTAAAATTGGGAGCTGCTCGGATCCACAGATTCGAACAAGGTCCGCCAAAAACTCCGGTTTAAGCTCGGGCTGTGCGGCACCATATACCGCCACCAAAGCCTAGTTGAAACCATCAGCTTTAGACCTGACTCGAAACTTAACCACGAAGTCACCCATCACTACACTTCGGACTTCTAGCGAATCGCATCTCACACCAAGCAAGATCCCACCCGATCTTCCTCAAGGAGGAAGGCAATGCCAATCGAAATCAACACCGCCCGCAAGAGAGCTAAGAAACTGGGGCGCAAAATTTTCTTGACCAGTTTCCGAGAGAGCAATAAAATCTAATCTATGCTCCAGAGATGCGTCAGCAAGAAACCGTCTTTTAGCCAAGTCTTTCAGATCTCTGTTATTCCAAAAGATTCCTTTCATAATTCATCATGAAATTTTTTGGTAGTCCGAATCCTAGTACTCCTACGAACCGCAGAAACGGGATAAATCTTCCGTTTCCACTTGCGCTTTGGTTTACTAGGATCTTCCACCCGGTCCTCAAAACCGGGCTCAACGGTGCTAACTTCTGCATTATCTAGGGTTACATCTTCTTCCTCAGACTCATGGTTGGATGGTGCTAGATCCGCACACAGATTATCGAGCACTCTGACCCCCAACGCATCAATCTCATCATCATTCATGGATTTTACCGCTACTAGATTTCGAATAGTTTCTAAAGCACGCTCTGCTTCCAAATCTAAAAGATCATTCACCGAATTGGAGATTTCACTATCATTTGCCCCTAGCGAAACTCCTAATTGGTTTGCATTATTTATAATATCCTCATTAGAAAAATGCAATAAAGAATTAGATATGTTGACGGACATACTAGAAGAGATCTCAGCATCACGAAGCTTGGTCGCCCTCATAGCGCACCTCTGTTGCATGTCATCAACCTCCGGGTGCTCCTGGATGCGAGCACTCATCCGTCTCCCCGTCGAGACCGGGTCAGGGATCCCACCAAAAGCAATGACCTCCTCCCGAGTAACACCTCACGCTGAATCCTGCAAAGGATCAACCAAAGTTACCGGAGGAGGTGGCAGAAGGCTCCCATGCCCCTCAGATGAGTGCCCCACATCGAAGCCCTGGGCCATTGACAAGTCAGGAGAGAGGAGTGCGGGGGCCGCCTGCCCGAGCCCTCCTCCCGCCCCAACCCTCGGCCCAGAGGGAAGCGCCGGCGCCATAGGAGACGCGGTCATCCTGACCGCGGAAGAAGGGGGAACCAGGGCCACCTGCCCCAGACCCCCAACACCACTGGAGACGTGGGCACCGTCGCCGCCACCGGAGAAGAAGTAGCCGAGGCCAACTGCCTCGGACCACCTCTCCCACAGCCAGCCGACGTCATCGTCGCCGGCGTCGCCGGCGCCAGGATAGGAGGGAGAGAGGTCGAGGCCACCTGCCCCGAACCCCCTCCCCAAGCACCACCTCGGATGTAGTCGTCATCTCCGAGGTCTCGGCTACAGGTAGAGCATGGGGAAAGAGAAGCCAGCACAGGCTCCACCTCCCCACCCCCAACCAAGGTCCTCGCCGAGGGCGTCCTCACCAAGCCTCTGACCATGGGTCTGTCAGCAACCTCGAACTCCAACATAGGAAGCGTGTGCTCAAACACATCATCAGAATCTACCCGATCACTCCAAAGTCTGGGAGGGGCAGAGGCTAGCTCAAAGGACCCAAAACGCAGAGAGGTCATAGGCACCGAGGGAGAAGGTGCCGGCTCAACCCCGGCCCCGTCCCCGGGAAGCTGAGCAACATGGCCTGATCCGTTAGACCCCTCTCGTGTATCCTCATAAGTCAGTGCCCCCTTAGCACCCGCACTGTCATCGCCCTCGTGCATATCTACATAAGTCCCATTAATCGCCTCAGCAAACAGAGCTGCATCCTCAAACTCGATCTCGAGAGGGAAAACCTCTCCCCTATAAGTCTAGTTTACCACATCAGGGACGAGCTCAATGTCCAGAATGCTCACTAGAAGTCGGGCCACTCCATGAGCACGGGTAAAAGCCATATCCGCTTTCTCAGTTTTCCCAACCATGATGCCCATACTGGCCACAAATCGAACATCCTGTAAAGGCTTAGAGGGAGCCCCGAAAAACCTTAACCAAACCTGAGTAAGGGGCTTGCCCTGAGGCTCCACCTGAAGGAAATATGCCCTAGAGGCAATAATAAAGTTATTATTTATTTCCTTATATCATGATAAATGTTTATTATTCATGCTAGAATTGTATTAACAGGAAACATAATACATGTGTGAATACATAGACAAACTTAGTGTCACTAGTATGCCTCTACTTGATAGCTCGTTAATCAAAGATGGTTATGTTTCCTAACCATGAACAAGGTGTTGTTATTTTATTAACGAGGTCACATCATTAATTGAATGATCTGATTGACATGACCCATTTCATTAGCTTAGCACCCGATCGTTTAGTATGTTGCTATTGCTTTCTTCATGACTTATACATGTTCCTATGACTATGAGATTATGCAACTCCCGTTTACCGGAGGAACACTTTGTGTGCTACCAAACGTCACAACGTAACTGGGTGATTATAAAGGAGCTCTACAGGTGTCTCCAAAGGTAGATGTTGGGTTGGAGTATTTCGAGATTAGGATTTGTCACTCCGATTGTCGGAGAGGTATCTCTGGGCCCTCTCGGTAATGCACATCACATAAGCCTTGCAAGCATTGCAACTAATGAGTTAGTTGCGAGATGATGTATTACGGAACGAGTAAAGAGACTTGCCGGTAACGAGATTGAATAGGTATTGGATACCGACGATCGAATCTCGGGCAAATAACATACCGATGACAAAGGGAACAAAGTATGTTGTTATGCGGTCTGACCGATAAAGATCTTCGTAGAACATGTAGGAGCCAATATGGGCATCCAGGTCCCGCTATTGGTTATTGACCGGAGATGTGTCTCAGTCATGTCTGCATTGTTCTCGAACCGTAGGGTCCGCACGCTTAACGTTACGATGACAGTTATTATGAGTTTATGCATGTTGATGTACCGAAGTTAGTTCGGAGTCCCGTATGTGATCACGGACATGATGAGGAGTCTCGAAATGGTCGAGACATAAAGATTGATATATTGGACGGCTATATTCGGACACCGGAAAGGTTCCGGGTGATTTCGGAGAAAACTGGAGTGCCGGAGGGGTTACCGGAACCCCCCGGGGAAGTAATGGGCCTTATTGGGCCTTAGGGGAGAGAGAGGGCTGTGGCCTAGGAGGTGGCGCCCCCCCTCATGGGGAGTCCGAATTGGACTAGGGAGGGGGGGGCGCGGCCCCTCTTTCCCTCTCCCTCTCCTTCTCTTTCCTTCCCCCTTAGGTTTCCTAATTGGATTAGGAAAGGGGGGGTCCTACTCCCACTAGGAGGAGGACTCCCCCTCCCCTTCGCGCGCCCCATAGGGCCGGCCGGCCTCCCCCTTGCTCCTTTATATACGGGGGCAGGGGGGCACCCTAGGACACACAAGTTGATCCACATGATCGTTCCTTAGCCGTGTGCGGTGCCCCCTGCCACCATATTCCACCTCGATCATATCGTTGTAGTGCTTAGGTGAAGCCCTGCGTCGGTAGAACATCATCATCGTCACCACGCCGTTGTGCTGACGGAACTCATCCCCGAAGCTTTGCTGGATCGGAGCCCGGGGAGCGTCATCGAGCTGTACGTGTGCTAAGAACTCGGAGGTGCCGTAGTAACGGTGCTTGGATCAGTCGGATCGGGAAGACGTACGACTACTTCCTCTACGTTGCGTCAACGCTTCCGCAGTCGGTCTATGTGGGTACGTAGACAACACTCTCCCCTCTCGTTGCTGTGCATCACCATGATCTTGCGTGTGCGTAGGATTTTTTTTGAAATTACTACGTTTCCCAACACCACCTTCTTCCACTCGTGAAACTCCAGAATGCATTTAGTTCCAGGAACTCTACACAAGCCAAAGCTCACCAGTCTCTGCAAATCATCCACAGTGGGGAAGTCAACCTTAAAAACATTGGCCTCAAGACTGACCAGCTCCCATTGAAAGTCACCTGGAGCCAGTTCCTGAAGCCTCCGCACAATCTGAGCCTCAGTCACCTCATCCTGAGTAGCTTTCACAATCCCAGTGGTCAAACTCTGCGTCTCCTCCGGAATCTCTCTCGCGGCTGGGGACTCAAAGAACATCAACTCAGCACAATATACTCCATACATTGTAAGAGCTGGAACCTGATCACGCAAAAACAGGCAATCCCCCGTGGCATGTGCTGGCTTCCCACACGAATCACACAGCTCCGCCACGCACTCAACAATGAAGTGACCCTTCTCACCACAACGATAGCATAACATCTTTTCCTTACGCGCCCACTTGGACGCTCTCTCTGTGTCAGACCTGTCGCCTGCCTCAGCCATAGCCCCAGCCGCAGGAACCTCCACGTTGGCCAGAGCCGTCACCACATCCATCGCCTGGCTAGGAAGCTTAGTGGACTGAGCGTGATCAGTCACTACGGCTGACGCCGCATACTGTCGGAGGCGGAGGCTGTCTGTGATACCTCCCACGGCCACCACCCCGACCGCCACGGTGTCCATGGTAGCCACCTCTCTGCCGGTGATCCGGGCCGGAGGCTCCCTCGACAACACCACCTGGAGGGCCGAGAGACGGTCTCTCAACCGACCCGTCACTCTGCCAGGCATAGCCACGACCGCCTCCCGTGGATGAGGAACCACGATGTTGTCCATCTCCAAACGCATCATAACCATCGTCCCCCCACTGACCTCGGGGCGGATCAAAGGACACTCTAGTGTTTGAGTTCTGCCTCGTCTGCGATGAGTTCGAACGATTCTGAGCAGGCCGCGGCACAAGGCTGACCGCCGGCAGGCGTTGGCACAACCCCTAGGGCCTCACCACCCCACCCCGGCCCGCAACAACCACAACAGCCGCGCCCAGCGTCTGAGGCCGAGGCCCGCCCCGACCCGCGGCCGGCTGCACCACGATAGCCGCGCCCGGCGCCGGAGGCCGCGGTCCGCCCCTACCGGCGGCATTCTGTAGCGGCACCTGCCCCGGCGGCCGAGCGCCCAAGTGGCCATCGCCGCGACCCAGGGTACCCGGTGCCACACCACCACCCGCCGGCGGCCTCTGGCTAAGCGACACCAAGGCACCACGCTCGGCACTCGCAGCCGACGGCGGTGCAGCCCCGCCCCGACCTGCTGGAGCCGAAGCGACGGGCTTTTTGGCGGGCGGCGCCGCAGCCCCACGGCCAGCCATGGCCTCGAGAGGTTGGATTCTCCTCGCCCGACCAGAACCACACGCCGGGAAGCCTGAAGTGCCGCGCCTAGGAACCCTAGCAGCAGCAGACGACGGCGCACGAGCGGTGGTAAGATCGATCGCGTACGTGCATGGGGTATCGCTACGAGGAATAGGGTCCGGTACAGCCTGGGCCACATACCCAGCTGGCCCTGGCCCATCCCCTTGCGGCCCCGACTCTCACCGAGCCGACCCAACGCAGCCCAACAAGCGATTCAAATGATGCGCTCACATCTCGAAGATCCCGATCGTCGGGACGGACGTCACGGCCACCACCGGCGCCGGACGAACTCCCATCCGCTTCGCATTCTTCCTTTTCTTAACAGTAATCCACAACTCCGGCCTAATCATGTCAAAAAGCGTAAGATTTGGAAGACTCACCTTAGGGAGGGGACCCTTCCAAGGTCTGAGCGCCGTCGCCGCCGTTCTCCAATGAACTACGCGTCAGATCATCTTATTCTTTTCGCCCGCGTGAAGCCCGATTCGTGCCGGATCGTCCGATGGCAAAACACGGTCGATCGTCGTTGCCACTTCATCTTTGTTGTAACCTGCATGAAAAAACTCACAAATGAGATCTGACGGCGTCGGTGACGGTGGAGAAGCCGCCGGGGTCGCATCCGCATCGTCCTCGTCGGAATCGGCAAGGGCCCAAAACCGGCCGCCGACGCGCCGGTGATCACCGGCGGCTATGGACGGCACCGCCATGGTCACGCACACATGCGCCCGCCCTGTCGCCCGCCCGGTCATTCGCTTACCTGCCTCAGTTCTCCCGAGAGAGAACCTATCTTTTCTTGAGCTCTCTGTACTAGCTGTTGGGGTTGCATCCTCATTTTCCTTTTCTTTTTCTTCTGTTTGCAAGTTGGTGCTTCACGGTACTCCTAGTTGATTGACCACTTTGTTGATTCAAAGCCGGATTCATGTTGAGCCTTTGTTTTAAAAAAGCACTTTGATACGATGTTGTCGCAATGTTTCCGAAATGACCCACGAAGGCGGAAATATGAATCAATAGAAAAATTGAAGCAATCGGAACGGGCATGAATAAAGCAGAGGTCCCGCGCACACTGCGGGAAGTGGCTCTTCTATTCATTCGAGACATGATATCAGGAGCAAAGAAAATGAGGCAGTTCCAACATTTAGTTCATAGACGGAATAGTATAATAAACTGAACTGGTACTAATATTTCATCCATCGCCTATTCTGGCTTCAGATCATGAGGCCCCGAGGTGCAGGCGATGCCGCTACTTCTTGTGAGCCATGAGCAAGCTTGTGAGTGCGTCGCGAGTCAGCATCGCAGTCCTCAGCAGCTTCAGAGCCTGTCAACAAGGAGACCACCATCAGTCAGTGCTAAAACAGTACAGTAGCTGAAACAGTGAAGCTGAATCATGATGGTCAACTACATTTCAGGCATGATCTGTTGCAACATTTTTGGGGCTATTTACCTGGGTTTTGTCGAGAGTGAGATCTTTCTCCACAAGCTTCTCCTTGGGGATCTTAGCAGCCCGCATGACCTGCAGAGTGTTGGTCAGGGTGAAATCGAGGACACGCAGGTCACTCGTCACCAGGAACTTTCTAAGCCCTCCCTTGACATACGCCTTAGCGGTGCTGTCACTTCCATTGCTTGGGGACTTCGGGTTATTTTCGGCAACAGCTGTGTTGTAATGGCAAGTGCAACCGCATGGTTTTGCACCTGGAACTGAGCGGCACTTGAAGCATCTGAAGGTCACACTTCTTGGATTCATTTCTTCTGTTTCTAGGGCAACTTTGCTGCAACCAAAGAAGGGCGCCAGCTATGGTGTTACAAGTAAAGCGCGGCATTCCTGTTTCATGCATATTGTTGCGCTCCCATCAATACTTCTGTAAAGGCCATCGATAGACCCATCTGGTGACCATTGGCCATAAGACTTGATTATAGATCCGACTGGAACGCAAAGCAAACCGTAGAGAAGATCGATAAAATTCCCCCCAACTTCGGCATACAACACCGATGCCTTGTCCTTCGTATGGACGAGCTTTATCGTGACTGGGCTGAAGGCTGAACACATGGGCTTAGCATCACAGGCTTCTTTACACGAATTTTCAGGTAACTTATCGAAACGTATTGCATCCAGTGAGATCGAAACATCAAAACATAGCCCAGTTAAGGGTTTCTTGGTCATCAATGCGTTCTTAAGCAAGCTAATTATCTGCAAGGAAAATGACGATATACCAAATTACCAGTGAATTATTGCATTTTGTAGAAAGATGAACTGAAGAGCAGTTTGAGAGAGAGAGAGAGAGAGAACCTTGTTAGCATTGAGCTCAAGAATCTTCTCCTCGACCTTGGTTTGGTCTTGTAGCCCAAACCTGTCGAGCAGGGAAAACACAATACTTGTAGAAGCAGGAGTCACTTGGAGATCGTCAGTGACGATGTACTTGGGACCATTTTTAACAAACACCCCATCCTCATAGTTTCCAACAGCAGCAAGAAGATGCGGTGGACATTTCCATAAGGTTGACCCCCAGCCACCGTTGCATTTGCAGATACCATATACAGAGCTAAACTGCGTACATTGCTTGTTTGTGCAGGTGTAAAATCCAGTTTGATTGTTATCGTCGAATTTTACCTTCAGCCGCTCCAAGTGGAAGGCCGCAGCATTGACAGGACTAAGAAGCATGGCCTTGCACTCCTTGGTTTGGAAGTGATCTTGATTGAGGCTCTCCACGCTCTTGTACAGCTCATCAAGGCACCCTATCTGAGACTGCTTGCCGAGAAGACGAACGATGGTGCCGAGAGGCAGCGTGAGGAAGCTGAAGAGGACGTCGACGAACTCCTTGTCAGATTCCGCAAACAGCACCCTTTTCTTCTCCTTGTCGATGAACAGCTTCACGGCTACAGTTGGCCCGCCGCCGCTCGACATGGTCGATTTGTCTGATGTTCTAAAGTTCTACCAGTCTCTCGTAAGCAAGATGAGTTTGGGAGTTGCATATGGATCCCTTAAGTATCCCCCGCAGCCTCAAGGCTTTGGCTGCGTTGCGTCGCATTGGTAACAGCACAATTAAATGGCTGGGTGGAATTTGAAGGGGCTAAATTGAAGGCTTTGTGCGAAGAGTCTCTATAAATGTCGATCCTTTCGATTCCCAAGAGGATGATAGTAGTTGGATTATTTCTCCTCGGAAAGTTGCATGGGCCTTCCCCATGGATGGAAGGCGTATGGGCAGTATGGCTGTACTACCTAGCTCAGCTTGCATGGCGATCGTCGGAAGTGGATTTTGTCTGCTCCCTCCTTTTCGGTTTATAAGGCTTAATTCAAAAATTTCACCAACCAAGATAAATGATGAGTGATGAAATATTTTTTGTAGTTTGCAACAGCACCCGATTAATGCTCTTGTTTTTCTCAAAAATTATGTTTACGAATGCATTAATTGCAATGCATGCATGCATAAAGTGATAGGGAACAACCAAATTGAGCCTTATAAAATGGAAAAACTAAAATTTTGAGATAAGCTCTATAAACCAAAAAGGAGGGAGTACCAAACTACTGGGTGGCCCTGTCAACTTTTACCTGACGCTTGGACGGCTTGATCTGTACCGTTGTCTGCAAATCGTCCAACATTATGTCGTGTGTATAGCAGCATTTTTTTGTCTAACTCATTGGGCGACCCATCCTGCATGCATGTCAAATCAACTATCCTACATGCACGTCAATCAACAAGCTGCCTGTACCTCTCTTCTCTCTCCCAAACAAACCCATTATTTTATTACCCCTTGTTAAAACTTAAATAATTTATATCTTCTAAACCAATATTTTAAATTTTTATATATATTTGAACTTCTGACGCAAAGACCTTTAGAACAAGACCAATGTTGAATATATTTGAACTAGTTTGAAAATTTTCATCAAAGTTCCATAAACTTAAATTGTGCGTGCCTCAAACAAGTTTCATAAACTTTATATCAAAGTTCAGGCAAGCTGTTTATAAAGTTCTTTGGTTTCAAATACATTTTCTAGCAAAGTTCTTTAATATTTCTAACAAACTGCAAACCCGCTGTTCAAAAAGTTCTTCAACTTCCGATTCTGTTTATTTAGCACTTTACAATAAAAATGAGAAGTTCTTTATTGTTTTCAGCAAAGTTCCTCACTAAAAATATTGATAAACTGCTAAACAACCATATTTCAGTTTTAGTCCACAAAAATGTGTTAAAAAAATTATCCAAGACTGATGATCTTGTTCTAAAGATCTTGATGCCAGTTCAAATATATAAAAGGTTTCAAAAATAAATTTTTGATTATAAAGATATGAATCATCTAAACTATAAAAAGAAAACAAAAAGTAATGAAGTTTGAGGAAAGAAGAAAGATACTATAGGCATGCATGTGTCAGACTGTGAGATGGAGAAGAGAGAAACATGGGCATGCACATGCAAAGGGCCCGGATCCTATGTTGGAGCAGCGGCTGAGATATGTGTTGCGCGCGCAACCAGTTAGGATTCGCCTTATTCAGCGATCCAAGTTCTTCATTTGGCTGGCGCAGCAAGATCCTTGTTGGATGGCGCACTGCCTCCTTCGCCGTGGCCTACCGCATGCTACCGATTGCGTCATGTGCGACTAGCAGCCCGAGACGATGAACCACATGTTGGTCGACCACCCCTTCGCGCATCAAGTGTGGCAAAATATGCTGGCCTAGTGCACATCGACTTCCGGCACACCCAACGCCGATGTTGGCTTCCTGGAGTGGTGGGCTGCGGAGCTTGATGCGTAACCGACTGGCCATCGTAAGGGCCTTTCCACCTTGATCATCCTCACCGCATGGTCAATCTGGAAGGCACGTAACGCCTGCACCTTCGACGCCAAGCTACCCTTTGTGCTTTGGCTTACCATGCACGTCCATGATGAGACTCGGCTATGGGCTCATGCCAGTACTAGCGACATGAACTCCATCATTCCTGAGATATAGGTCTTATGTAATATAGGGCGGCCTCTTGGCCACGGTCCACCCAAATGTGCACACCATTCATTTGTGTACGTGTCATTTGGGTGGCGATAGCAACACTCTTGTATTACTTTCTCGTATCAATGCAATTATACGCAAAGTTTTTGCATATTCGCGAAAAAGCTTTGCGGTAGGAGAATATGAAGTGATATGTTTTGCAAATCCGAGGTGTGCCACTTCGTTTTCGGAGCACTAAATCATACTAACTCTCTTCCAGTTTATAGGACTCAATTACAAAATTTCACCAATCAAGGTAGATGATGAGTGATGAAATAGCTTTTTTAGTTTACAAAAGTACTTAATTAATATGCTTGTTTACACCTATGAATGCAATTCATGTCAAATTACATTTATAGATTTTTTTTCAATTGTGCATATAATGTATGTCATATTTCACATGTATTGAAAATATAGCCCGCAAGAATAAAAAATAATTGAAATCCACTTCACCTTCAATGTGACTCGATGATTTATACATAGAGAAATGATCCGAATAATTATATGTTACAAACTAAGATCTACTTCCTTCGTAAAGAAGTATAAAAGCATTTATGAGAAGGGAAGGGAGAAGAATGCTCTTATATTTGTTTAGAGAGGGAGTACTTAGTATATCAGTCGACATTAGTATGAAGATTTATACCTCAACTCATAACTATCCTACACAATAAATATAAAAAATTGGTATGAATATTTAATCGAGTCAACGTATACCTATAAATTTCTCGTGCACATATACATCTATTTTTTATCAATATATCACTCAACACCTTCTTTCTCCAGCAACTATCTCCGCAACTCTAGTCCATGTTCACCACCTCAATTAGTTACACATCGGCTCCCAGTCTCCCTTCCACCTGCATCAAACAGCAAAGCTCTCTCTCTATATCCTCTCTTTCTCTCAGTGTAATATGTCAGTCTCCCTCTCTCCTTACATCCTTTCTTTCACACCCTATATATTTATAGCTCACTCCCCCTCTCTGTCTACCACCCTACATCCTTCACACACACACACACACACACACATCAGTCTCCCTCTCTCCTTACATCCTTTCTTTCACACCCTATATATTTATAGCTCACTCCCCCTCTCTGTCTACCACCCTACATCCTTCACACACACACACACACACACACACACACACACACACACACACACACACACACACACACACACACATGCACACGCACACGCACACACGCACACACACATATTTTTTGTCGGTGTTAACATTAAGAGGCTATGTTATATCCTAGAACCTTAAACATTAAAGGAAATCTTAACCTTTTCGCAGGCTAAAACAACTACGAACTTAGTCCTCACTCATTTACTCCACCACTCCGAGCACACAATCTAGTGGTTATACTCTGTACAACAAACAAAGATGACTTCAGATGGTAAAATTTTCATCCGTAGCCAGACTTGTCGTGCGCAGCACGACAAATCAGTTCTGATCCTTATTCTTGCCTGTATTATAATTTATTAAAAAAACAAGTGAAATTGACATTGAGATGAATACAGAAGGATATATGACAAGAGCTATACATAGATCGTTGTTGCAAGCAAATAACAGTTAGCATTGGTTCCACTTCAATCAATTATAAATGGCAATACTCCCATTCCATTTGATCTGCCCCCCCCCCCCCCCCCCCCGCCCCCACGTACACACACATAACTTGCCTCCCACAACCGTTTTTTCTGAATACTCCCGTTTTGGTTTTTCCACGGCCCCACTTTTCCTTTCCTTGTACGTCATCACACCCCGCTGCCATCGGACAGTGCCCCCGTCCAGGAGTACACCCCGCTGCCACCAGACGGCATCGCCATTCGGGAGTACACCGGTGGCCCATGATAGCCGAGATTTTCCAAATCCTCGCCATCATTACAAATCAACTTTGACCAGTGGCTCGCTGACAATCTCCACCAAGTTCTACAAGACGTTCACACTTCCTTTTTCACATGCAATTGAGAGTCAAATATTATTATCCATACAAGGTCCTCAGAATTACTATGGACACATTTCCCTTTTTGACGCTTTAGCCAGCTTTTCTGGCTTTGTTGTTGAGGATGGTTGTAAGATACTTTTGGTTGCTTTAATGTAAACTCTGGGGGAAGGGGGGCTTTTCATCTATAAAAAATAAGAAACATTGCTATATATGCCACGACTATTAAGAAATAGTAGGTGTTTATGGAAAAAGAGGTCAAACACGTCAGGGCCTATTTTTTTAAAATACTGCAAAAAAACACTGTTAGATATACTATGGTTTATAAAACAGAAGTATTAGTTGGTGCCAAACAATTGTTATCCCATTGTCAGAAGAGTAAATAAAGAACATATAATCTTCATACCCGTATTTATGAAAAATGCTTAGTCAGCAAGCACATTTACTTGCCCACTTCATTGCAAACCAACTCATATGTGCCACTATTAATTAATGTAAAATTACTCTGCATCTTAGCAAAGTTTAGAACCATATGGAAAACTATAAAGAGGCTCAAATATACTTGTATTTCTTCTTTATTACTTCCCCTATGTGCTGCACGTAGAGTATGATGGTGTTAATCAAATGGACATAACTATCTTTACCTAGATATAATTTGCACCATTGAACAGATTTTATCCAATTTAAAACCATTCTTCATAGTATGTGCCTATCACAAATGAGTAAAATGTTAATAGAACTAAGTAGTTGTTAGATGAAATCACCAAAAAAAGGTGTGTTGCTAATTATGCTTATAGGTAGCTGACATACATGCTAGGAACAATTACTTATAGGTAAAGAGATAGGGGGATTGTGAAGCAATACTTGGTAATACTACATGGTAAAGATATGAAGAATACAATTGTAGGAAAACACATTGTGCCCAGATCTTAAAAGGGTAAATATGCAGCTTTATCTGCATGGAAGAAAATGACCTCTTCTTTGAGTCTTGCATAGCTTGAACTCTTCTTTGCTGGGTCATGAGTCAAAATT
This sequence comes from Triticum monococcum, assembly GCA_034509565.1. NCBI lineage: Eukaryota > Viridiplantae > Streptophyta > Magnoliopsida > Poales > Poaceae > Triticum > Triticum monococcum. The sequence goes on from CM067842.1 coordinate 722,938,976, forward strand.
TGGAAGGATACTTTAAAATCAACGCATAAATATGATCCAGTTTGAGAACATGTGTAGCATTTAAAAACACATGTATATTCAAAATTACAGACGACGAGGGACATGAGACGGACGTGCAACCTGCACTTGCCGGCCTCCATGCGGGATTGTACGCTGGCCTCTGCACGTAGTTACACTACATAATTCTTTCTTATTTAAAATAATAATAAACAACCATTTGCATAACTATTCTAATATGTTTGTTTGGCATATCACGTACATGCATGATGGAAGGAAATATTTACATTAGCAGATAAAAAGTTATAAGCTTACCTGTACAAAGGTGCTTACCCATATCACAAACCAAACAAAGCACATCATCCAGCCTAAAAGAAAGAACGGAGAATTTGAGCAGCAAGGGGCGTTCGAACACAGGCACAGTTTGATTGCTCCATGTGTGAAACGAACAGCTGGAGAGATCAATCCCGCCACCAAACAAAAATTATAGAGAAGGGAAATGAATTACTAATCAGAGGAAAAGTTATTATATACGCTTTGTGTGAAGTCAATGCATCAGATTCACTACTACCAATGTACATCATAGTGCATGTTTTGGATATCCAAATACCCCACTAAGATGCAACCTGCATCTGAGCTTTATACGTGTTCATGTGCAACCATGCATATACTGAAGCTTGGAGAAAACACACATGTATAACACCAGCAGCGGCAAGTAAACACACGTTGGTGCAAAGCAGCGGCAGCGGCACAACGCACACACACACACGCTCAGTTGTGGCGGCGAGCACATCAAACACATACACACATCAAGAAGCAGTCAGGCGTACTAAAACTATGGCTTCCATACTTCAGCAGAAGCTCAGAAAAATAGGGGAACATACTGAATGGCCGGAGGATGGATGGATCACGTGGCCTTGTTGAAGGAAATATGCCCTAGAGGCAATAATAAAATTATTATTTATTTCCTTATATCATGATAAATGTTTATTATTCATGCTAGAATTGTATTAATCGGAAACATAATACATGTGTGAATACATAGACAAACAGAGTGTCACTAGTATGCCTCTACTTGACTAGCTCGTTGATCAAAGATGGTTGTGTTTCCTAACCATAGACATGAGTTGTCATTTGATTAACGGGATCACATCATTAGGAGAATGATGTGATTGACTTGACCCATTCTGTTAGCATAGCACTTGATCGTTTAGTTTGTTGCTATTGCTTTCTTCATGACCTATACATGTTCTTATGACTATGAGATTATGCAACTCCCGTTTACCGGAGGAACACTTTGTGTGCTACCAAACATCACAACATAACTGGGTGATTATAAAGGTGCTCTATAGGTGTCTCTGAAGGTACTTGTTGGGTTGGCGTATTTCGAGATTAGGATTTGTCACTCCGATTGTCGGAGAGGTATCTCTGGGCCCTCTCGGTAATGCACATCACTTAAACCTTGCAAGCATTGCAACTAATGAGTTAGTTGCAGGATGATGTATTACGGAACAAGTAAAGAGACTTGCCGGTAACGAGATTGAACTAGGTATTGAGATACCGACGATCAAATCTCGGGCAAGTAACATACCGATGACAAAGGGAACAACGTATGTTGTTATGCGGTCTGACCGATAAAAGATCTTCATAGAATATGTGGGAGCCAATATGAGCATCCAGGTTTCGCTATTGGTTATTGACCGGAGACGTGTCTCGGTCATGTCTACATTGTTCTCGAACCCGTAGGGTCCGCACGCTTAACGTTACGATGACAGTTTCATTATGAGTTTATATATTTTGATGTACCGAAGGTTGTTCGGAGTCCCGGATATGATCACGGACATGACGAGGAGTCTCGAAATGGTCGAGACATAAAGATCGATATATTGGACGGCTATATTCGGACACTGGAAGTGTTTCGGGTGATTTCGGAGAAAACCGGAGTGCCGGAAGGGTTACCGGAACCCCTCGGGGAAGTATTGGGCCTTAGTGGGCCTGAGGGGAGAGAGAGGGAAGCAGCCCAGGAGGTGGCGCGCCCCCTCCCATGGGGAGTCCGAATTGGACTAGGGGAAGGGGGCGCGGCCCCTCTTTCCCTCTCCCTCTCCCTCTCTTTCCTTCCCCCTTCCCTCTTCCTAGTTGGACTAGGAAAGGGGAGTCCTACTCCTACTAGGAGGAGGACTCCCCCCTCCTTGGCGCGCCTCAAGGGCTGGCAGGCCTCCCCCCTTGCTCCTTTATATACAGGGGCAGGGGGCACTTCTAGACACACAAGTTGATCTTCGTGATCATTCTCTTAGCCGTGTGCGGTGCCCCCCTCCACCACAATCCTCGATAATATTGTAGTGGTGCTTAGGCGAAGCCCTGCGACGGTAGAACATCAAGATCGTCACCACACCGTCGTGCTGACGGAACTCTTCCCCGACACTTTGCTGGATCGGAGTCCGGGGATCGTCATCGAGTTGAACGTGTGCTAGAACTCGGAGGTGCCGTAGTTTCGGTGCTTGATCGGTCGGGCCGTGAAGACGTACGACTACATCAACCGCGTTGTGCTAATGCTTCCGCTTCCGGTCTACGAGGGTACGTAGATAACACTCTCCCCTCTCGTTGCTATGCATCACCATGATCTTGCGTGTGCGTAGGATTTTTTTTGAAATTACTACGTTCCCCATTAGTGGTATCAGAGCCAAGGTTTTATGCGTTGATGTTGTGCACGAGTAGAACACAAGTGAGTTGTGGGCGATATAAGTCATACTGCTTACCAGCATGTCATACTTTGGTTCAGCGGTATTGTTGGATGAAGCGGCCCGGACCGACATTACACGTACGCTTACGTGAGACTGGTTCTACCGACGTGCTTTGCACACAGGTGGCTGGCGGGTGTCAGTTTCTCCAACTTTAGTTGAACCAAGTGTGGCTACGCCCGGTCCTTGCGAAGGTTAAAACAGCACCAACTTGACAAACTATCGTTGTGGTTTTAATGCGTAGGTAAGAACGGTTCTTGCTCAACCGTAGCAGCCACGTAAAAACTTGCAACTACAAAGTAGAGGACGTCTAAGTTGTTTTTGCAAGGCATGTTGTGATGTGATATGGTCAAGACGTGATGAGATATAAGTTGTTGTATGAGACGATCATGTTTTTTTGAAGTTATCGGCAACTAGCAAAAGCCTTATGGTTATCTCTCTATTGCATAAGGTGCAAGCGCCAAATAATTGCTTTACTTTATCGCTATGCGATAGCAATAGTTGCAAGAGCAATTATTGGCGAGACGACCATGTGACGACACATTGATATAGATCAAGATGATGGAGATCATGGTGTCATGCCGGTGACGATGGAGATCATGACAACGCTTTGGAGATGGATATCAAAGGCACAAGATGATGATGGCCATATCATGTCACATATTATGATTGCATGTGATGTTTATCTTTTATACATCTTATTTTGCTTAGTTCGGCGGTAGCTTTATAAGATAATCTCTCACTAAATTATCAAGGTATAAGTGTTCTCCCTGAGTATGCACCGTTGCGAAAGTTCTTCGTGCTGAGACACCACGTGATGATCGGGTGTGATAGGCTCTACGTTCAAATACAACGGGTGCAAAACAGTTGCACACGCGGAATACTCAGGTTAAACTTGACGAGCCTAGCATATAACAGATATGGCCTCGGAACACGGAGACCGAAAGGTCGAGCGTGAATCATATAGTAGATATGATCAACATAGTGATGTTCACCATTGAAACTACTCCATCTCACGTGATGATCGGACATGGTTTAGTTGATATGGATCACATGATCACTTAGAAGATTAGAGGGATGTTTGTCTAAGTGGGAGTTCTTAAGTAATATGATTAATTGAACTTTAATTTATCATGAACTTAGTCCTGGCAGTATTAGCATATCTATGTTATAGATCAATAGCTCGCGATTTTGCTCCCCATTTAATTTTTATCTGTTCCTAGAGAAAACTAAGTTGAAAAATGTTAGTAGCAATGATGCGGATTGGATCCGTGATCTGAGGATTATCCTCATTGCTGCACAGAAGAATTATGTCCTTGATGTACCGCTAGGTGACAGACCTATTGCAGGAGCAGATGCAGACGTTCTGAACGTTTGGCTAGCTCAATATGATGACTACTTGATAGTTTAGTGCACCATGCTTAACGGCTTAGAATCGGGACTTCAAAGACGTTAAGAACATCATGGAGAATATGAGATGTTCTAGGAGTTGAAGTTAATATTTCAAGCAAATGCCCAGATTGAGAGATATGAAGTCTCCAACAAGTTCTATAGCTAAAAGATGGAGGAGAATAGCTCAAGGAGTGAGCATGTGCTCAGATTGTCTGGGTACTACAATCGCTTGAATCAAGTGGGAGTTAATCTTCCAGATAAAATAGTGATTGACAGAATTCTCTAGTCACCATCACCAAGTTAGTAGAACTTCGTGATGAACTATAATATGCAAGGGATAACGGAAACGATTCCCAAGCTCTTCGTGATGCTTAAATCGACGAAGGTAGAAATCAAGAAAAGCATCAAGTGTTGATGGTAAACAAAACCACTAGTTTCAAGTAAAGGGACAAAGGGAAGAAAGGGGAACTTCAAGAAGAACGGCAAGCAAGTTGCTGCTCAAGTGAAAAACCCAAGCCTGGACCTAAGCCTGAGACTAAGTGCTTCTACTGCAAAGGGACTGGTCACTGGAAGCGGAACTGCCCCAAGTATTTGGAGGATAAGAAGGATGGCAAAGTGAACGAAGGTATATTTGATATACAGATTATTGATGTGTATTTTACTAGTGTTCATAGCAACCCCTCGGTATTTGATACTGGTTCAGTTGCTAAGAATAGTAAGTCGAAACGGGAGTTGCAGAACGGACAGAGACTAGTTAAGGGTGAAGTGACGATGTGTGTTGGAAGTGGTTCCAAGATTGATATGATCATCATCGCACACTACCTATACTTTAGGGATTAGTGTTGAACCTAAATAAGTGTAATTTGGTGTTTGCGTTGAGCATGAATATGATTTGATCATGTTTATTGCAATACGGTTATTCATTTAAGTAAGAGAATAAATTATTGTTCTGTTTACATGAATAAAACCTTATATGGTTACACACCCAATGAAAATGGTTCATTGGATCTCGATTGTAGTGATACACATATTCATAATATTGAAACCAAAAGATGCAAAGTTAATAATGATAGTGCAACTTATTTGTGGCACTGCCGTTTAGGTCATATTGGTGTAAAGCGCATGAAGAAAATCCATGTTGATGGGCTTTTGGAATCACTTGATTATGAATCAGTTGATGCTTGCGAACCATGCCTCATGGGCAAGATGACTAAGACTCCATTCTCCGGAACAATGGAGCGAGCAACAGATTTGGTGGAAATCATACATACTGATGTATGTGGTCCGATGAATATTGAGGCTTGCGGCAGGTATCATTATTTTCTGATCTTCACAGATGATTTGAGCAGATATGAGTATATCTACTTGATGAAACACAAGTCCGAAATATTTGAAAAGTTCAAAGAATTTCAGAGTGAAGTGGAGAATCATCGTAACAAAAATAAAAGTTTCTATGATATGATCGTAGAAGTAAAGTATTTGAGTTACGAGTTTGGCCTTCAGTTAAAACAATGTGAAATAGTTTCACTACTCACGCCACCTGGAACACCACAGTGTAATGGTGTGTCCGAACGTCGTAACCGTGCTTTATTAGATATGGTGCGATCTATGATGTCTCTTACCAATTACCACTATCGTTTTGGGGTTATGCATTAGAGACAGCTGCATTCACGTTAAAAAGGGCACCATCTAAATCAGTTGAGGCGACACCGTATGAACTGTGGTTTGGCAAGAAACCAAAGTTGTCGTTTCTTAAAGTTTGAGGTTGCAATGCTTATGTGGAAAAGTTTCAACCTGATAAGCTCAAACCCAAATCGGAGAAGTGCGTCTTCATAGGATACCCAAAAGAAAATGTTGGGTACACCTTCTATCACAGATTCGAAGGCAAGATATTCGTTGCCGAGAATGGATCCTTTCTAGAGAAGGAGTTTCTTTCGAAAGACGTGAGTGGGAGGAAAGTAGAACTTGATGAGGTAACTGTACCTGCTCCCTTATTGGAAAGTAGTTCATCACAGAAATATGTTCCTGTGACTACTGCACCAATTAGTGAGGAAGCTAATGATGATGATCATGTAACTTCAGATGAAGTTGCTACCGAACCTCGTAGGTAAACCAGAGTGAGATCCGCACCAGAGTGGTATGGTAATCCTGTTCTGGAGGTCATGTTACTTGACCATGACGAGCCTACGAACTATGAGGAAGCGATGATGAGCCCAGATTCCGCGAAATGGCTTGAGGCCATGAAATCTGAGATGAGATCCATGTATAAGAACAAAGTATGGACTTTGATTGAATTGCCCAAAGATCGGCGAGCCATTGAGATTAAATGGATCTTCAAGAGGAAGACGGACGATGATAGTAGTGTTACTATCTACAAAGCTAGAATTGTCGCGAAAAGGCTTTCGACAAGTTCAAGGTGTTGACTACGATGAGAGTTTCTCACTCGTATCTATGCTTAAGTTTGTCCTAATCATGTTAGCAATTGCCGCGTTTTATGAAATCTGGCAAATGGATAAACAAAAATGCATTCCTTAATGGATTTATTAAAGAAGAGTTGTATATGATGCAACCAGAAGGTTTTGTCAACCCTAAAGGTACTAACAAAAATATGCAAGCTCCAGCGATCCATCTATGGACTGGTGCAAGCATCTCGGAGTTGGAATATACTCTCTGATAAGTTGATCAAAGCATATAGTTTTATACAGACTTGCGATGAAGCCTGTATTTACAAGAAAGTGAGTGGGAGCACTACATCATTTCTGATAAGTATACGTGAATGACATATTGTTGATCGGAGATAATGTAGAATTATTCTGCAAAGCACAAAGGAATGTTTGAAAGGAGTTTTTCAAAGAAAGACCTCGGTGAAGCTGCTTACATATTGAGCATCAAGATCTATAGAGATAGATCAAGACACTTGATAAGTTTTTCAATGAGTACATACCTTGACAAGATTTTGAAGTAGTTCAAAATGGAACAGTCAAAGAAGGAGTTCTTGCCTGTGTTACAAGGTATGAAGTTGAGCAAGACTCAAAACCCGACCACGGCAGAAGATAAAGAGAGAATGAAAGTCATTCCCTATGCCTCAGCCATAGGTTCTATAAAGTATGCCATGCTGTGTACCAGACCTATTGTATACCCTGCCCTGAGTTTGGCAAAGGAGTACAATAGTGATCTAGGAGTAGATCACTGGACATTGGTCAAAATTATCCTTAGTGGAATAAGGATATGTTTCTCGATTATGGAAGTGACAAAAGGTTCGTCGTAAAGGGTTGCGTCGATGCAAATTTTGACACTGATCCAGATGACTCTAAATCTCAATCTGGATACATATTGAAAGTGGGAGCAATTAGCTAGACTAGCTCTGTGCAGAGTATTGTTGACATAGAAATTTGCAAAATACTTACGGATCTGAATGTGGCAGACCCGTTGACTAAACTTCTCTCACAAGCAAAACATGATCACACCTCAGTACTCTTTGGGTGTTAATCACATAGCGATGTGAACTAGATTATTGACTCTAGCAAACCCTTTGGGTGTTGGTCACATGTTGATGTGAACTATGGGTGTTAATCACATGGTGATGTGAACTATTGGTATTAAATCACATGGCGATGTGAACTAGATTATTGACTCTAGTGCAAGTGGGAGACTGAAGGAAATATGCCCTAGAGGCAATAATAAAGTTATTATTTATTTCCTTATATCATGATAAATGTTTGTTATTCATGCTAGAATTGTATTAACCGGAAACATAATACATGTGTGAATACATAGACAAACAGAGTGTCACTAGTATGCCTCTACTTGACTAGCTCGTTGATCAAAGATGGTTATGTTTCCTAACCATAGACATGAGTTGGTTAACAGGATCACATCATTAGGAGAATGATGTGATTGACTCGACCCATTCCGTTAGCATAGCACTTGATCGTTTAGTTTTTTGCTATTGCTTTCTTCATGACTTATACATGTTCCTATGACTATGAGATTATGCAACTCCCGTTTACCGGAGGAACACTTTGTGTGCTACCAAACGTCACAACGTAACTGGGTGATTATAAAGGTGCTCTACAGGTGTCTCCGAAGGTACTTGTTGGGTTGGCGTATTTCGAGATTAAGATTTGTCACTCCGATTGTCCGAGAGGTATCTCTGGGCCCTCTCGGTAATGCACATCACTTAAGCCTTGCAAGCATTGCAACTAATGAGTTAGTTGCAGGATGATGTATTACGAAACGAGTAAAGAGACTTGCCGATAACGATATTGAACTAGGTATTGAGATACCGATGATTAAATCTCGGGCAAGTAACATACCGATGACAAAGGGAACAACGTATGTTGTTATGCGGTCCGACCAATAAAAGATCTTCGTAGAATATGTGGGAGCCAATATGAGCATCCAGGTTCCGCTATTGGTTATTGACCGGAGACGTGTCTCGGTCATGTCTACATTGTTCTCGAACCCGTAGGGTCCGCACGCTTAACGTTACGATGACAGTTTCATTATGAGTTTATATATTTTGATGTACCGAAGGTTGTTCAGAGTCCCTGATATGATCACGGACATGACGAGGAGTCTCGAAATGGTCGAGACATAAAGATCGATATATTGCACGGCTATATTCGGACACCGGAAGCGTTTCGGGTGATTTCGGAGAAAACCGGAGTGCCGGAAGGGTTACCGGAACCCCCCGGGGAAGTATTGGGCCTTAGTGGGCCTGAAGGGAGAGAGAGGGCAGCAGCCCAGGAGGTGGTGCGCCCCCTCCCATGGGGAGTCCGAATTGGACTAGGGGAAGGGGGCGCGGCCCCTCTTTCCCTCTCCCTCTCCCTCTCTTTCCTTCCCCCTTCCCTCTTCCTAGTTGGACTAGGAAAGGGGAGTCCTGCTCCTACTAGGAGGAGGACTCCCCCCTCCTTGGCGTGAAGGAAATATGCCCTAGAGGCAATAATAAAGTTATTATTTATTTCCTTATATCATGATAAATGTTTATTATTCATGCTAGAATTGTATTAACCGGAAACATAATACATGTGTGAATACATAGACCAACAGAGTGTCACTAGTATGCCTCTACTTGACTAGCTCGTTAATCAAAGATGGTTATGTTTCCTAACCATGAACAAAGAGTTGTTATTTGATTAACGAGGTCACATCATTAGTTGAATGATCTGATTGACATGACCCATTCCATTAGCTTAGCACCCGATCGTTTAGTATGTTGCTATTGCTTTCTTCATGACTTATACATGTTCCTATAACTATGAGATTATGCAACTTCCGTTTACCAAAGGAACACTTTGGGTACTACCAAACGTCACAACGTAACTGGGTGATTATAAAGGAGTACTACAGGTGTCTCCAATGGTAGATGTTGGGTTGGCGTATTTCGAGATTAGGGTTTGTCACTCCGATTGTCGGAGAGGTATCTCTGGGCCCTCTCGGTAATACACATCACATAAGCCTTGCAAGCATAATAACTAAGATGTTAGTTATGAGATGATGTATTACGGAACGAGTAAAGAGACTTGCCAGTAACGAGATTGAACTAGGTATTGGATACCGACGATCGAATCTCGGGCAAGTAACATACCGATGACAAAGGGAACAACGTATGTTGTTATGCGGTCTGACCGATAAAGATCTTCGTAGAATATGTAGGAGCCAATATGGGCATCCAGGTCCCGCTATTGTTTATTGACCGGAGACATGTCTCGGTCATGTCTACATTGTTCTCGAACCGTAGGGTCCGCACGCTTAACGTTACGATGACAGTTATTATGAGTTTATGCATTTTGATGTACCGAAGGTTGTTCGGAGTCCCGGATGAGATCACGGACATGACGAGGAGTCTCGAAATGGTCGAGACGTAAAGATTGATATATTGGAAGCCTATGTTTGGACATCGGAAGTGTTCCGGGTGAAATCGGGATTTTACCGGATTACCGGGAGGGTTACCGGAACCCCCCGGGAGCCAAATGGGCTAACATGGGCCTTAGTGGAAAGGTGAGAGGGCAGCCCACATAGGGCTGCGCCTCCCCCCCTCTCCCTAGTCCTATTAGGACTAGGAGAGGGGCCGGCCACCTCTCTCTCTCTCCCCTTTAAAGGATTCCTAGTTGGACTAGGATTGGAGGGGGGAGTCCTACTCCCGGTAGGAGTAGGACTCCTCCTGCGCCTCCCTCTCTTTGGCCGGCCAGCCCCCCTCCCTCCAACCTTTATATACGGGGGCAGGGGACACCCCAAGACACACAAGTTGATCCTTGAGATCGTTCCTTAGCCGTGTGCGGTGCCACCTGCCACCAAATTCCACCTCGATCATACCGTTGCAGTGCTTAGGCGAAGCCCTGCGTCGGTAGTACATCAATATCATCACCACGCCGTCGTGCTGACAGAACTCTTCCTCGACGCTTTGCTGGATCGGAGCCCGAGGAACGTCATCGAGCTGAACATGTGCTAAGAACTCGGAGGTGCCGGAGTAACGGTGCTTGGATCGGTCGGATCGGGAAGAAGACGTACGACTACTTCCTCTACGTTGTGTGATCGCTTCCGCAGTCGGTCTGCGTTGGTACGTAGACAATAATCTCCCCCTCGTTGCTATACATCACCATGATCTTGCATGTGCGTAGGAAAATTTTCGAAATTACTACGTTCCCCAACAGTGGCATCCGAGCCTAGGTTTTATGGTTTGATGTTAGTTGCACGAGTAGAACACAAGTGAGTTGTGGGCGATACAAGTCATACTGCCTACCAGCATGTCATACTTTGGTTCGGCGGTATTGTTGGACGAGACGATCCGGACCAACCTTACGCGTACTCTTACGCGAGACCGGTTCCCTCGACGTGCTTTGCACATAGATGGCTTGCGGAAGACTGTCTCTCCAACTTTAGTTGAACCAAGTGTGACTACGCCCGGTCCTTGAGAAGGTTAAAACGGAGTCTATTTGACGAACTATCGTTGTGGTTTTGATGCGTAGGTGAGATGAGTTCTTACTTAAGCCCGTAGCAGCCACGTAAAACTTGCAACAACAAAGTAGAGGACGTCTAACTTGTTTTTGCAGGGCATGTTGTGATGTGATATGGTCAAGGCATGATGCTGATTTTATTGTATGAGATGATCATGTTTTGTAACCGAGTTATCGGCAACTGGCAGGAGCCATATGGTTGTCGCTTTATTGTATGCAATGCAATCGCGATGTAATGCTTTACTTTATTGCTAAGCGGTAGTGATAGTCGTGGAAGCATAAGATTGGCGAGACGACAAACGATGCTACGATGGAGATCAAGGTGTCGCGCCGGTGACGATGGTGATCATGACGGTGCTTCGGAGATGGAGATCACAAAGCACAAGATGATGATGGCCATATCATATCACTTATATTGATTGCATGTGATGTTTATCCTTTTATGCATCTTATCTTGCTTTGATTGACGGTAGCATTATAAGATGATCTCTCACTAAATTATCAAGAAGTGTTCTCCCTGAGTATGCACCGTTGCAAAAGTTCTTCGTGCTGAGACACCACGTGATGATCGGGTGTGATAGGCTCTACGTTCAAATACAACGGGTGCAAAACAGTTGCACACGCGGAATACTCAGGTTATACTTGACGAGCCAAGCATATACAGATATGGCCTCGGAACACGGAGACCGAAAGGTCAAGCGTGAATCATATAGTAGATATGATCAACATACTGATGTTCACCATTGAAAACTACTCCATCTCACGTGATGATCGGTTATGGTTTAGTTGATTTGGATCACGTGATCACTTAGAGGATTAGAGGGATGTCTATCTAAGTGGGAGTTCTTAAGTAAATTTGATTAACTGAACTTAAAAATTATCATGAACTTAGTACCTGATAGTATCTTGCTTATGTTGATTGTAGATAGATGGCTCGTGCTGTTGTTCCGTTGAATTTTAATGCGTTCCTTGAGAAAGCAAAGTTGAAAGATGATGGTAGCAATTACACGGACTGGGTCCGTAACCTGAGGATTATCCTCATTGCTGCACAGAAGAATTACGTCCTGGAAGCACCGCTGAGTGCCAGGCCTGCTGCAAGAGCAACACCAGAAGTTATGAACGTCTGGCAGAGCAAAGCTGATGACTACTCAATAGTTCAGTGTGCCATGCTTTACGGCTTAGAACCGGGACTTCAACGACGTTTTGAACGTCATGGAGCATATGAGATGTTCCAGGAGTTGAAGTTAATATTTCAAGCAAATGCCCGGATTGAGAGATATGAAGTCTCCAATAAGTTCTATAGCTGCAAGATGGAGGAGAACAGTTCTGTCAGTGAGCATATACTCAAAATGTCTGGGTATAATAATCACTTGATTCAATTGGGAGTTACACTTCCGGATGATTGCGTCATTGACAGAATTCTCCAATCACTGCCACCAAGCTACAAGAGCTTTGTGATGAACTATAATATGCAAGGGATGAACAAGACAATTCCCGAGCTCTTCGCAATGCTGAAAGCTGCGGAGGTAGAAATCAAGAAGGAGCATCAAGTGTTGATGGTTAACAAAACCACTAGTTTCAAGAAAAAGGGCAAAGGGAAGAAGAAGGGGAACTTCAAAAAGAACGGCAAGCAAGTTGCTGCTCAAGAGAAGAAACCCAAGTCTGGACCGAAGCCTGAAACTGAGTGCTTCTACTGCAAGTAGACTGGTCACTGGAAGCGGAACTGCCCCAAGTATTTGGCGGATAAGAAGGATGGCAAGGTGAACAAAGGTATATGTGATATACATGTTATTGATGTGTACCTTACTAATGCTCGCAGTAGCACCTGGGTATTTGATACTGGTTCTGTTGCTAATATTTTCTACTCGAAACAGGGACTACAGAATAAGCGGACACTAGCAAAGGATGAGGTGACGATGCGCGTGGGAAACGGTTCCAAAGTCGATGTGATCGCAGTCGGCACGCTACCTCTACATCAACCTTCGGGATTGATATTAGACCTAAATAATTGTTATTTGGTGCCAGCGTTGAGCATGAACATTATATCTGGATCTTGTTTGATGCGAGACGGTTATTCATTTAAATCAGAGAATAATGGTTGTTCTATTTATATGAGTAATATCTTTTATGGTCATGCACCCTTGAAAAGTGGTCTATTCTTATTGAATCTCGATAGTAGTGATACACATATTCATAATGTTGAAGCCAAAAGATGCAGAGTTGATAATGATAGTGCAACTTATTTGTGGCACTGCCGTTTAGGTCATATCGGTGTAAAGCGCATGAAGAAACTCCATACTGATGGGCTTTTGGAACCACTTGATTATGAATCACTTGGTACTTGCGAATCGTGCCTCATAGGCAAGATGACTAAAACACCGTTCTCCGGTACTATGGAGAGAGCAACAGATTTGTTGGAAATCATACATACCGATGTATGTGGTCCGATGAATATTGAGGCTCGTGGCGGATATCGTTATTTTCTCACTTTCACAAATGATTTAAGCAGATATGGGTATATCTACTTAATGAAACATAAGTCTGAAACATTTGAAAAGTTCAAGGAATTTCAGAGTGAAGTTGAAAATCATCGTAACAAGAAAATAAGGTTTCTACGATCTGATCGTGGAGGAGAATATTTGAGTTACGAGTTTGGTGTACATTTGAAAAATTGTGGAATAGTTTCGCAACTCACGCCACCCGGAACACCACAACGTAATGGTGTGTCCGAACGTCGTAATCGTACTTTACTAGATATGGTGCGATCTATGATGTCTCTTACTGATTTACCGCTATCATTTTGGGGTTATGCTTTAGAGACGGCCGCATTCACGTTAAATAGGGCACCATCTAAATCCGTTGAGACGACGCCCTATGAACTGTGGTTTGGCAAGAAACCAAAGTTGTCGTTTCTTAAAGTTTGGGGCTGCGATGCTTATGTGAAAAAGCTTCAACCTGATAAGCTCGAACCCAAATCGGAGAAATGTGTCTTCATAGGATATCCAAAGGAAACTATTGGATACACTTTCTATCACAGATCCGAAGGCAAGACTTTTGTTGCTAAATTCGGAAACTTTCTTGAGAAGGAGTTTCTCTCGAAAGAAGTGAGTGGGAGGAAAGTAGAACTTGACGAGGTAACTGTACCTACTCCGTTATTGGGAAATAGTACATCACAGAAAACTGTTTCTGTGAGACCTACACCAATAAGAGAGGAAGTTAATGATGATGATCATGAAACGTTAGATCAAGATACTACTGTACCTCGTAGATCAACCAGAGTAAGATCCGCACCAGAGTGGTACGGTAATCCTGTTCTGGAAGTCATGCTACTAGATCATGATGAACCTACGAACTATGAAGAAGCGATGGTGAGCCCAGATTCCGCAAAGTGGCTTGAAGCCATGAAATCTGAGATGGGATCCATGTATGAGAACAAAGTATGGACTTTGGTTGACTTGCCCGATGATCGGCAAGCAATTGAGAATAAATGGATCTTTAAGAAAAAGACTGACGCTGATGGTAATGTTACTGTCTACAAAGCTCGACTTGTCGCAAAAGGTTTTCGACAAGTTCAAGGAGTTGACTACGATGAGACTTTCTCACCCGTAGCGATGCTTAAGTCTGTCAGAATCATGTTAGCAATTGCCGCATTTTATGATTATGAAATTTGGCAAATGGATGTAAAAACTGCATTCCTGAATGGATTTCTGGAAGAAGAGTTGTATATGATGCAACCGGAAGGTTTTGTCGATCCAAAGGGAGCGAACAAAGTGTGCAAACTCCAGCGATCCATTTATGGACTGGTGCAAGCATCTCGGAGTTGGAATAAACGCTTTGATAGTGTGATCAAAGCATTTGGGTTTATACAGACTTTTGGAGAAGCCTGTATTTACAAGAAAGTGAGTGGGAGCTCTGTAGCATTTCTGATATTATATGTGGATGACATATTACTGATTGGAAATGATATAGAATTTCTGGATAGCATAAAGGGATACTTGAATAAAAGTTTTTCGATGAAAGACCTCGGGGAAGCTGTTTACATATTAGGCATAAAGATCTATAGAGATAGATCAAAACGCTTAATTGTACTTTCACAAAGCACATACCTTGACAAGATTTTGAAGAAGTTCAAAATGGATAAAGCAAAGAAAGGGTTCTTGCCTGTGTTACAAGGTGTGAAGTTGAGTCAGACTCAATGCCCGACCAATGCAGAAGATAGAGAGAAAATGAAAGATGTTCCCTATGCTTCAGCCATAGGCTCTATCATGTATGCAATGCTGTGTACCAGACCTGATGTGTGCCTTGCTATAAGTTTAGCAGGGAGGTACCAAAGTAATCCAGGAGTGGATCACTGGACAGCGGTCAAGAACATCCTGAAATACCTGAAAAGGACTAAGGATATGTTTCTCGTATATGGAGGTGACAAAGAGCTCACCGTAAGAGGTTACGTTGATGCAAGCTTTGACACTGATCCGGACGATTCTAAATCGCAAACCGGATACGTGTTTACTTTAAACGGTGGAGCTGTCAGTTGGTGCAGTTCTAAACAAAGCGTCGTAGCGGGATCTACATGTGAAGCGGAGTACATAGCTGCTTCGGAAGCAGCGAACGAAGGAGTCTGGATGAAGGAGTTCATATCCGATCTAGGTGTCATACCTAGTGCATCGGGTCCAATGAAAATCTTCTGTGACAATACTGGTGCAATTGCCTTGGCAAAGGAATCCAGATTTCACAAAAGAACCAAACACATCAAGAGACGCTTCAACTCCATCCGGGATTTAGTCCAGGTGGGAGACATAGAGATTTGCAAGATACATACGGATCTGAATGTTGCAGACCCGTTGACTAAGCCTCTTCCACGAGCAAAACATGATCAGCACCAAGGCTCCATGGGTGTTAGAATCATTACTGTGTAATCTAGATTATTGACTCTAGTGCAAGTGGGAGACTGAAGGAAATATGCCCTAGAGGCAATAATAAAGTTATTATTTATTTCCTTATATCATGATAAATGTTTATTATTCATGCTAGAATTGTATTAACCGGAAACATAATACATGTGTGAATACATAGACCAACAGAGTGTCACTAGTATGCCTCTACTTGACTAGCTCGTTAATCAAAGATGGTTATGTTTCCTAACCATGAACAAAGAGTTGTTATTTTATTAACGAGGTCACATCATTAGTTGAATGATCTGATTGACATGACCCATTCCATTAGCTTAGCACCCGATCGTTTAGTATGTTGCTATTGCTTTCTTCATGACTTATACATGTTCCTATAACTATGAGATTATGCAACTCCCGTTTACCAAAGGAACACTTTGGGTACTACCAAACGTCACAACGTAACTGGGTGATTATAAAGGAGTACTACAGGTGTCTCCAATGGTAGATGTTGGGTTGGCGTATTTCGAGATTAGGGTTTGTCACTCCGATTGTCGGAGAGGTATCTCTGGGCCCTCTCGGTAATACACATCACATAAGCCTTGCAAGCATAATAACTAAGATGTTAGTTATGAGATGATGTATTACGGAACGAGTAAAGAGACTTGCCAGTAACGAGATTGAACTAGGTATTGGATACCGACGATCGAATCTCGGGCAAGTAACATACCGATGACAAAGGGAACAACGTATGTTGTTATGCGGTCTGACCGATAAAGATCTTCGTAGAATATGTAGGAGCCAATATGGGCATCCAGGTCCCGCTATTGGTTATTGACCGGAGACGTGTCTCGGTCATGTCTACATTGTTCTCGAACCGTAGGGTCCGCACGCTTAACGTTACGATGACAGTTATTATGAGTTTATGCATTTTGATGTACCGAAGGTTGTTCGGAGTCCCGGATGAGATCACGGACATGACGAGGAGTCTCGAAATGGTCGAGACGTAAAGATTGATATATTGGAAGCCTATGTTTGGACATCGGAAGTGTTCCGGGTGAAATCGGGATTTTACCGGATTACCGGGAGGGTTACCGGAACCCCCCGGGAGCCAAATGGGCTAACATGGGCCTTAGTGGAAAGGTGAGAGGGCAGCCCACATAGGGCTGCGCCTCCCCCCCTCTCCCTAGTCCTATTAGGACTAGGAGAGGGGTCGGGCACCTCTCTCTCTCTCCCCTTTAAAGGATTCCTAGTTGGACTAGGATTGGAGGGGGGAGTCCTACTCCCGGTAGGAGTAGGACTCCTCCTGCGCCTCCCTCTCTTTGGCCGGCCAGCCCCCCTCCCTCCAACCTTTATATACGGGGGCAGGGGACACCCCAAGACACACAAGTTGATCCTTGAGATCGTTCCTTAGCCGTGTGCGGTGCCACCTGCCACCAAATTCCACCTCGATCATACCGTTGCAGTGCTTAGGCGAAGCCCTGCGTCGGTAGTACATCAAGATCGTCACCACGCCGTCATGCTGACGGAACTCTTCCTCGACGCTTTGCTGGATCGGAGCCCGAGGAACATCATCGAGCTGAATGTGTGCTAAGAACTCGGAGGTGCCGGAGTAACGGTGCTTGGATCGGTCGGATCGGGAAGAAGACGTACGACTACTTCCTCTACGTTGTGTGATCGCTTCCGCAGTCGGTCTCCATTGGTACGTAGACAATAATCTCCCCCTCGTTGCTATACATCACCATGATCTTGCGTGTGCGTAGGAAAATTTTCGAAATTACTACGTTCCCCAACATGGCGCACCTCAAGGGTTGGCCGGCCTCCCCTCCTTGCTCCTTTATATACAGGGGCAGGGGGCACCTCTAGACACACAAGTTGATCTTCGTGATCGTTCTCTTAGCCGTGTGCGGTGCCCCCCTCCACCATAATCCTCGATAATATTGTAGCGGTGCTTAGGCGAAGCCCTGCGACGGTAGAACATCAAGATCATCACCACGCCGTCGTGCTGACGGAACTCTTCCCCGATACTTTGCTGGATCAGAGTCCGGGGATCATCATCGAGCTGAACGTGTGCTAGAACTCGGAGGTGCTGTAGTTTCGGTGCTTGATCGGTCGGGCCGTGAAGACGTATGACTACATTAACCTCATTGTGCTAACGCTTCCGCTTCCGGTCTACGAGGGTACGTAGACAACACTCTCCCCTCTCGTTGCTATGCATCACCATGATCTTGCGTGTGCGTAGGAATTTTTTTGAAATTACTACGTTCCCCATCACTTGTGATTTTAGTCGAGGCATCACATCATGTTGAAGAAGTTGTCCTTGCTGCCATTCACCAGCGCCACCACCTCCATCTCGAGATCCGGCTGCATAGCTACTTGCCCATGATGGCTATTTGGCCGCCGCCGACCTCAGTACAACTGGATCCTCTGTCCTCGGCCCGAGACCTTCTCGGCTATGGAGAAGAGGAGAGATCATCGAGTGGCTGCCTGGGATATCAGACGCGTGCCCGGGCCACATCGTCCCTCGCACGCCATGCCGCAACGTTCAAAGGCTGGCCGCCGTGAGGTTAAGTAATCAATCAGATTTTTCCTTCAATTCCGTTATTTGTTTCCTTAAAATTCGTTATTTTATTTCCTAAACTAAATTGCATTGATGGGAGGAATCAGTTGATTTATATAAGTTGGGAAAGTTAGACCTGTGATCTTTTGTATCTTAGAAAAGTGTTGGTTTTCAAGGAAAGAATAAAGAGGAAAATAAACCCATAGAAAAGGGGTGGGGGAGGGGACGAAAAAACCTAGACGAAGGTGATGGAACTATTCAACCAACTCGTCCATTAGGAGTAGAGATCAATGTATTAATTGCAATGCATACATGAAAGAATAATAAATAGCCAACAACTTCTACATGCAATGGTCAAATTTCTCTTAATCCCTGCATGCAACGATTTAATGCACCTTAAAATCTGAACATGTGATGGGGAACAATCAATTTGAGACTAATAAAATGAGAAAACTAAAAAATTTGGATAAGCCAAAACCGAAAGGGAGGGAGTACATCAATGCCTCGCACGACGAAGGAGCAATCTTTCACTTTATTTTTGCAAGCTACTGTCTACAATGTGAGTGTGAATGTGTCTTGGCCCTTCCAGTGGTGTATAGGGCGGCCCATGATGAAAACAAAGACGATTTCCTTGCTGGAAGGACCTTCTTTTGCTCTAATCTGACTATACCTTACATAGTGGGTGGTGACTTTAACATATTGAGAGGTTGTGAAGATAAAAAAAGTGGCACATTCTCAATATGTTGACAAGTTCAGTTCAGTTATTAATACTATGAATTTGAGAGAAATTCATCTTAATGGGGGCAAGTACACATCGTCTAGTAATTTGAGCTATGAATGGGAAGATCCTTTCCCCCTTGTCGTGGTACATAAGTTCGTTAGAGACAATTCAGACCACAACCCCTTGCTGCTCTCATTGAATGCCTCGGAACCTGGGCCTCCTAAGAAAAGAGATTTTTGTTTTGAACTTAGTTGGCTCAAAAATGAAGATTTCCTTCCTTTGGCCAAGGGCATTTGGGAGAAACTGGTTAGATCAGAGGATCCACTTGACATTTTGAATATCAAACGTAAAAGAATCAAAAAGTTCTTCAAAGGCTGGGGCTCGGATGCTTTTGTGTTGGAAATATGCCCTAGAGGCAATAATAAATTGGTTATTATTATTATATTTTATTGTTCATGATAATCGTTTATTACCCATGCTAGAATTGTATTGATAGGAAACTCAGATACATGTGTGGATACATAGACAACACCATGTCCCTAGTAAGCCTCCAGTTGACTAGCTTGTTGATCAATAGATGGTTACAGTTTCCTGACCATGGACATTGGATGTCGTTGATAACGGGATCACATCATTAGGAGACTGATGTGATGGACCAGACCCAATCCTAAGCCTAGCACAAGATCGTGTAGTTCGTATGCTAAAGCTTTTCTAATGTCAAGTATCATTTCCTTAGACCATGAGATTGTGCAACCCCCGGATACCGTAGGAGTGCTTTGGGTGTGCCAAACGTCACAACGTAACTGGGTGGCTATAAAGGTACACTACAGGTATCTCCGAAAGTGTCTGTTGGGTTGGCATGAATCGAGACTGGGATTTGTCACTCCGTGTAAATGGAGAGGTATCTCTGGGCCCACTCGGTAGGACATCATCATAATGTGCACAATGTGACCAAGGAGTTGATCACGGGATGATGTGTTATGGAATGAGTAAAGAGACTTGCCCGTAACGAGATTGAACAAGGTATCGGGATACCGACGATCGAATCTCGGGCAAGTACTATACCGCTAGACAAAGGGAATTGTATACGGGATTGATTAAATCCTTGACATCGTGGTTCATCTGATGAGATCATCGTGGAGCATGTGGGAGCCAACATGGGTATCCAGATCCCGCTGTTGGTTATTGACCGGGGAGTTGTCTCGGCCATGTCTGCATGACTCCCGAACCCGTAGGGTCTACACACTTAAGGTTCGATGACGCTAGGGTTATAGGGAAAGTATGTACGCGGTTACTGAATGTTGTTCGGAGTCCCGGATGAGATCCCAGACGTCATGAGGAGTTCCGGAATGGTCCAGAGGTAAAGATTAATATATAGGAAGTATGGTTTTGGCCACCAGAAGTGTTCCGAGCATCACCGGTAGTGTACCGGGACCATCGGAGGGGTCTGGGGGTCCACTGGGAGGGGGCACCAGCCCCGGAGGCCTACATGGGCCAATAGTAGGAAGGGACCAGCCCCTAGGTGGGCTGGGGCGCCTCCCACCAAGGCCCAAGGCGCCTCCTAGAGGGGGGGGGGCAAACCCTAGGGCAGATGGGCCTTAAGGCCCACCCTAGGTGCGCCTCCTCTCTCCCCCCCTTGGCCGCAACCCTAGATGGGTTTTGGGGCTGCCGCCACCCCTAGGGAGGGAACCCTAGATGGGGGCGCACCCCCTCCCCTTCCCCTATATATACTTGAGGTATCGGGGGCTGCAACACACACGAGATCATCTCCCTCTTGGCGCAGCCCTACCTCTCTCCCTCCTCGTCTCTCGTAGTGCTTGGCGAAGCCCTGCTAGAGTTACGCGCTCCACCACCACCACCACGCCATCATGCTGCTGCTGGACGGAGTCTTCCCCAACCTCTCCTTCTCCCCTTGCCGGATCAAGGCGTAGGAGACGTCACCGGACTGCTCGTGTGTTGAACGCAGAGGGGCCGTGGTTCGGCGCTTAGATCAGAATCAACCGCGATCTGAATCGCTACGAGTACGACTCCTTCATCTGCGTTCTTGCAACGCTTCCGCTTAGCGATCTACAAGGGTATGTAGATGCACTCTCCTTCCACTCGTTGCTAGATTACTCCATAGATTGATCTTGGTGATGCGTAGAAAATTTTAAATTTCTGCTACGATCCCCAACAGTGGTATTAGAGCTAGGTCTATGCATAGTTTCTATGCACGAGTAGAACACAAAGTAGTTGTGGGCGTCGATATTGTCAATTTACTTGCCATTACTAGTCTTATCTTGATTCGGCGGCATCGTGGGATGAAGCTGCCCGGACCGACCTTACACGTACACTTACGTGAGACTGGTTCCATCGACTGACATACACTAGTTGCATAAGGTGGCTAGCGGGTGTCTGTCTCTCCCACTTTAGTCGGATCGGATTCGATGAAAAGGGTCATTATGAAGGGTAAATAGAAATTGGCATATCACGTTGTGGTTTTCGCGCAGGTAAGAACCATTCTTGCTAGAAACCTATAGCAGCCACGTAAAAACTTGCAACAACAATTAGAGGACGTCTAACTTGTTTTTGCAGCATATGCCTTGTGATGTGATATGGCCAAAAGGTTGTGATGAATGATATATGTGATGTATGAGATTGATCATGTTCTTGTAATAGGAATCACGACTTGCATTTCGATGAGTATGACAACCGGCAGGAGCCATAGGAGTTGTCTTAATTTATTTATGACCTGTGTGTCAACATAAACGTCATGTAATTACTTTACTTTATTGCTAAAGCGTTAGCCATAGTAGTAGAAGTAATAGATGACGAGACAACTTCAAGAAGACACGATGATGGAGATCATGGTGTCATGCCGGTGACAACGATGATCGTGGAGCCCCGAAGATGGAGATCAACAGGAGCAAAATGATATTGGCCATATCATGTCACTATTTGATTGCATGTGATGTTTATCATGTTTTACATCTTATTTGCTTAGAACAACAGTAGCTTAAATAAGATGATCCCTCACTAAAATTTCAAGAAAAGTGTTCCCCCTAACTGTGCACCGTTGCGAAGGTTCGTTGTTTCGAAGCACCACGTGATGATCGGGTGTGATAGATTCTAACGTTCGAATACAACGGGTGTTGACGAGCCTAGCATGTACAGACATGGCCTCGGGACACATGCTAAACACTTAGGTTGACTTGACGAGCCTAGCATGTACAGACATGACCTCAGAACACGGAAGACCGAAAGGTCGAACATGAGTCGTATAGAAGATACGATCAACATGAGATGTTCACCGTTGATGACTAGTCCGTCTCACATGATGATCGGACACGGCCTAGTCGATTCAGATCATGTTTCACTTAGATGACTAGAGGGATGTCTATCTAAGTGGGAGTTCATTAAATAATTTGATTAGATAAACTCAATTATCATGAACATGGTCTAAATTGTCTTTGCAAATATGTTGTAGATAAATAGCTCATGTTGTAGCTCCCTGTATCAATGCGTTCCTAGAGAAAGATTAAGTTGAAAGACATTGTAAGCAATGATGCGGACTAGGTCCGTAGTTCGAGGAGTGTCCTCACTGCTACACAGAAGGCTCGCGTCTTTGATGCACCGCTCGATGTGCAAACCCCTACAACGTCGTCTTTGGATGTTGTGAACACCTGACAGACACATCCTGATGACTACTTGATAGTTTAGTGCATCATACTTTACGGCTTAGAATCGGGATTCCAATGACGTTTTGAATGCCATAGAACATATGAGATCTTCCAAGAGCTGAAATTGGGATTTCAGGCTCATGCCTGTGTTGAGAGGTATGAGACCTCTGACAAGTTCTTTTGCCAACAAGATGGAGGAGAATAGCTCAGCTAGTGAGCATGTGCTCAGAATGTCTGGGTGCTACAATCACTTAAATCAAGTGGGAGTTAAACTTCCAGATAAGATAGTGATTGATAGAGTTCTCTAGTCACTATCACTAAGCTACTAGATCTTCGTGATGAACTATGATATGCAAGGGATGGAGTTGATCCCGGAGCTGTTCGCGGCGCTTAAGACCGCAAAAGGTAGAAATCAAGAAGGAGCATCAAGTGTTGATGGTTTAACAAGACCACTGGTTTCAAGAAGGGCAAGGGCTAGAAGGGAAACTTAATGGATGGCAAACCAGTTGCCGCTCCAGTGAAGGAACCCAAGGTTGAACCCAAACCCGAGACTAAGTGCTTCTATTGTAAGGGGAACGGTCACTGGTAGTGGAATTACCCCAAATGCATGGTAGATAAAAAGGATGGCAACTTCAACAAAGTATATACGTGTTATTAATGTGTTCCTCACTAGTACTCCTGGTAGCACCTGGGTATTGGATACTGGTTCAGTTGCTATTATTGGTGACTTGAAGTAAAAGCTACGGACTAAACGGAGACTGGCTAAGGGCGAGGTGACGATGTGTGTTGGAAGTGTTTCCAAAGTTGATGAGATCACCATCGCACGCTCCATCTGCCTTCGGGATTAGTATTGAGCCTAGATAAATGTTATAAGGTGTCTACATTGAGCATGAATATGATTAGATCATGTTCATTGCAATATGGTTATTCATTTAAGTTAGAGAATAATGGTTATTCTATTTACATGAATAATACCTTTCATGGTCATGCACCCTATGTGAATGGTTCATTGAATCTCGGTCGTGGTAATACACATGTTCACGCCAAAGGATGTAGAGTTAATAATGATAGTACCACTTTCTTGTGGCACTGCCGCTTAGGTCATATTGGCGTAAGATGCATGAAGAAACTCCATGTCGATGGATGTTTGGAGTCACTTGATTTTGAATCGCTTGACACATGCAAGCCATGCCTCATGGGCAGGATGACTAAGACCTCGTTTTCAGGTACAATGAAACGGGCAAGTGACTTGTTAGAAATCATACATGCTGATGCGTGTGATCCAATGAGAATTGAAGCGCGCGGTGGATATCGCTATTTTCTCATCTTCACTGACGACTTGAGTAGATATAGGTATATTTACTTAATGAAGCACAAGTCTGAAACGTTTGAAAAGTTCAAGCGATTTCAGAGTGAAGTTAAGAATCATCATAATAAGAAGATCATGTTCCTACGATCTGATCAAAAGGGGATTTTCTGAGTTATGAGTTTGGCAATCACTTAAGACATTGTGGAATTGTTTCACAGTTGAAGCCACCTGGAACACCACAGATAAATGGTGTGTCCGGATGTCGTAATCGAACCTTATGAGATATGGTGCGATCTATGATGTCTCTTATCGATCTACCGGTTTTATTTTTGAGGATATGCGTTAGAGACAGCTGCATTCACTTTAGATAGGACACCATCTAAGTCCGATGAGATGACATCGTGTGAACATTGGTTTGGCAAGAAACTAAAGTTGTCGTTTCTTAATGTTTGGGGCTGCGATGCTTAAGGCTTCAGCCGAAGAAGCTCGAACCCAAAGCGGACAAATACATCTTCATAGGATACCCAAAGGTGACAGTTGGGTACACCTTCTATCTCAGATCCGAGGGCAAATTGTTTGACGCTAAGAACGGGTCCTTTCTCGAGAAGGAGTTTCTCTCGAAAGAATTGAGTGGGAGGAAGATAGAACTTGATGAGGTTGTCGAACCTTTACTTCAACCAGAGAGTGATGCAACACAGAAAGATGTTTTCTGTGGCGCCTACGTCTGTTGAAGAGGAATTTAATGATAGTGATCATGAAGCTTCGGATCAAGTTGCTATCGAACCTCATTGGTCGACAAGGATATGTACTACTCCTGAGTAGTACGGTAATCATGTCTTAAATATCATGTTGTTAGACAACAATGAACCTGTTGGAAATATGCTCTAGAGGCAATAATAAAAGCATTATTATTATATTTCCTTGTTCATGATAATTCTCTTTTATTCATGCTATAATTGTGTTATCCGGAAATCGTAATACATGTGTGAATAATAGAAACCAACATGTCCCTAGTAAGCCTCTAGTTGACTAGCTCGTTAATCAACGGATAGTCATGGTTTCCTGACTATGGACATTGGATGTCATTGATAACAAGATCACATCATTAGGAGAATGATGTGATGGACAAGACCCAATCCTAAACATAGCACAAGATCGTGTAGTTCGTTTGCTAGAGTTTTCCAATGTCAAGTATCATTTCCATAGACCATGAGATCGTGTAACTCCCGGCCGTAGGAGTGCTTTGGGTCTACCAAACGTCACAACGTAACTGGGTGACCATAAAGGTATACTACGGGTATCTCCGAAAGTGTCTGTTGGGTTGACACGGATCAAGACTGGGATTTGTCACTCCGTATGACGGAGAGGTATCACTGGGCCCACTCGGTAATGCATCATCATTATGAGCTCAAAGTGACCAAGTGTCTGGTCATGGGATCATGCATTACGGTATGAGTAAAGTGACTTGCCGATAACGAGATTGAACAAGGTATTGGGATACCGACGATCGAATCTCGGGCAAGTAACATATCGATTGACAAAGGGAATTGTATACGGGGTTGCCTGAATCCTCGACATCGTGGTTCATCCGATGAGATCATCGAGGAGCATGTGGGAGCCAACATGGGTATCCAGATCCCGCTGTTGGTTATTGATCGGAGAGTCGTCTCGGTCATGTCTACATGTCTCCCGAACCCGTAGGGTCTACACACTTAAGGTTCGGTGACGCTAGGGTTGTGAAGATATGTATATGCAGTAACCCGAATGTTGTTCGGAGTCCCGGATGAGATCCCAGACGTCACGAGGGGTTTCGTAATAGTCCGGAGGTAAAGAATTATATATAGGAAGTGCTGTTTCGGCCATCGGGACAAGTTTCGGGGTCACCGGTATTGTACCGGGACCACCGAAAGGGTCCCGGGGGTCCACCGGGTGGGGCCACCCATCCCGGAGGGCCCCATGGGCCAAAGTGGGGAGGGGAACCAGCCCATAGTGGGCTGGTGCGCCCCCCTAGGCCCACCCCATGCGCCTAGGGTTGAAACCCTAGGGGTGGGGGGCGCCCCACCTTGCCTTGGGGGCCACTCCAGCCCTGGCCGCCGCCCCCCCTAGGAGATCTCATCTCCTAGGGCCGGCGCCCTCCTAGGGGAGGCTATATATATGAGGGGAGGGAGGGGGCAGCCGGACCCTGCATCCTTGGCGCCTCCCTCTCCCCTGCTACACCTCTCTCTCTCGTAGTACACGGTGAAGCCCTGCTACTGTGACGCCCTGCATCCACCACCACGCCGTCGTGCTGCTGGATCTTCATCAACCTCTCCTCCCCCCTTGCTGGATCAAGAAGGAGGAGACGTCATCCGCTCCGTACGTGTGTTGAACGTGGAGGTGCCGTCCGTTCGGCGCTTGGTCATCGGTGATTTGAATCACGATGAGTACGACTCCGTCATCCACGTTCTAGTGAACGCTTCCACTCGCGATCTACAATGGTATGTAGATGCATCTGATCACTCGTTGCTAGATGAACTCATAGATGGATCTTGGTGAAACCATAGGAAAATTTTTGTTTTCTGCAACGTTCCCCAATAGTGGCATCATGAGCTAGGTCTATGCGTAGTTCTTCTTGCGCGAGTAGAACACAATTTGTTGTGGGCGTTGATGTTGTCAACTTTCTTACCGCTACTAGTCTTATTTTGCTTCAGCGGTATTGTGGGATGAAGCGGCCCGGACCAACCTTACACGTACGCTTACGTGAGACCGGTTCCACCGACTAACATGCACTAGTTGCATAAGGTGGCTGGCGGGTGTCTGTCTCTCCCACTTTAGTTGGAGCGGATTCGATGAAAAGGGTCCTTATGAAGGGTAAATAGAAGTTGACAAATCACGTTGTGGCTTTCACGTAGGTAAGAAAACGTTCTTGCTAGAACCCTATTGCAGCCATGTAAAACTTGCAACAACAATTAGAGGACGTCTAACTTGTTTTTGCAGCAAGTGTTTTGTGATGTGATATGGCCAAAGTTGTGATGAATGATGAATGATCTATATGTGATGTATGAGATGTTCATGCTATTGTAATAGGAATCACGACTTGCATGTCGATGAGTATGACAACCGGCAGGAGCCATAGGAGTTGTCTTTATTTTTTGTATGACCTGCGTGTCATTGAGAAACGCCATGTAAATTACTTTACTTTATTGCTAAACGCGTTAGCCATAGTAGTAGAAGTAATAGTTGGCGAGCAACTTCATGGAGACACGATGATGGAGATCATGGTGTCATGCCGGTGACAAGATGATCATGGAGCCCCAAGATGGAGATCAAAGGAGCTATGTGATATTGGCCATATCATGTCACTTTTATTATTTGATTGCATGTGATGTTTATCATGTGTTTGCATCTTGTTTACTTAGAACTGTTGCGGAACGTAGTAATTTCAAAAAATTTCCTACGCACACGCAAGATCATGGTGATGCACAACAACGAGAGGGGAGAGTGTTGTCTACGTACCCACGCAGACCGACTGCGGAAGCGTTGACACAATGTAGAGGAAGTAGTCGTACGTCTTCCCGATCCGACCGATCCAAGCACCGTTACTCCGGCACCTCCGAGTTCTTAGCACACGTACAACTCGATGACGATCCCCGGGCTCCGATCCAGCAAAGCTTCAGGGATGAGTTCCGTCAGCACGACGGCGTGGTGACGATCTTGATGTTCTACCGACGTAGGGCTTCGCCTAAGCACTACAACGATATGATCGAGGTGGAATATGGTGGCAGGGGGCACCGCACACGGCTAAGGAACGATCTCAAAGATCAACTTGTGTGTCCTAGGGTGCCCCCCTACCCCCGTATATAAAGGAGCAAGGGGGAGGCCAGCCGGCCCTATGGGGCGCGCCAAGGGGAGGGGGAGTCCTCCTCCTAGTGGGAGTAGGACTCCCCTTTCCTAATCCAATTAGGAAACCCTAAGGGGGGAAGGAAAGAAGGGGAGAGGGAGAGGGAAAGAGGGGTCGCGCTCCCCTCCCTAGTCCAATTCGGACTCCCCATGTGGGGGGCGTGCCACCTCCTAGGCCGCAGCCCTCTCTCTCCCTTAAGGCCCAATAAGGCCCATTACTTCCCCGGAGGGTTCCGGTAACCCTTCCGGTACTCCAGTTTTCTCCGAAATCACCTGGAACACTTCCGGTGTCCGTATATAGCCGTCCAATATATCAATCTTTATGTCTCGACCATTTCGAGACTCCTCGTCATGTCCGTGATCACATCTGGGACTCCGAACTAACTTCGGTACATCAAAATGCATAAACTCATAATAACTGTCATCGTAACGTTAAGCGTGCAGACCCTACGGTTCGAGAACAATGTAGACATGACCGAGACACGTCTCCGGTCAATAACCATTAGCGGGACCTGGATGCCCATATTGGCTCCTACATATTCTACGAAGATCTTTATCGGTCAGACCGCATAACAACATATGTTGTTCCCTTTGTCATCGGTATGTTACTTGCCCGAGATTCGATCGTCGGTATCCAATACCTAGTTCAATCTCGTTACCGGCAAGTCTCTTTACTCGTTCTGTAATACATCATCCCGCAACTAACTCATTAGTTGCAATGCTTGCAAGGCTTTATGTGATGTGCATTACCGAGAGGGCCCAGAGATACCTCTCCGACAATCGGAGTGACAAATCCTAATCTTGAAATACGCCAACCCAACATCTACCTTTGGAGACACCTGTAGAGCTCCTTTATAATCACCCAGTTACGTTGTGACATTTGGTAGCACACAAAGTGTTCCTCTGGTAAACGGGAGTTGCATAATCTCATAGTCATAGGAACATGTATAAGTCATGAAGAAAGCAATAGCAACATACTAAACGATCGGGTGCTAAGCTAATGAAATGGGTCATGTCAATCAGATCATTCAACTAATGATGTGACCTCGTTAATCAAATAACAACACTTTGTTTATGGTTAGGAAACATAACCATCTTTGATTAACGAGCTAGTCAAGTAGAGGCATACTAGTGACACTAAGTTTGTCTATGTATTGACACATGTATTATGTCTCCGGTTAATACAATTCTAGCATGAATAATAAACATTTATCATGATATAAGGAAATAAATAATAACTTTATTATTGCCTCTAGGGCATATTTCCTTCAGTCTCCCACTTGCACTAGAGTCAATAATCTAGATTACACAGTAATTATTCTAACACCCATGGAGCCTTGGTGCTGATCATGTTTTGCTCGTGGAAGAGGCTTAGTCAACGGGTCTGCAACATTCAGATCCGTATGTATCTTGCAAATCTCCATGTCTCCCACCTGGACTAGATCCCAGATGGAATTGAAGCGTCTCTTGATGTGTTTGGTCCTCTTGTGAAATATGGATTCCTTTGCCAAAGCAATTGCACCAGTATTGTCACAAAAGATTTTCATTGGACCCGATGCACTAGGTATAACACCTAGATTGGATATGAACTCCTTCATCCAGACTCCTTCGTTCGCTGCTTCCAAAGCAGCTATGTACCCCGCTTCACATGTAGATCCCGCTACGACGGTTTGTTTAGAACTGCACCAACTGACAGCTCCACCGTTTAATATAAACACGTATCCGGTTTGCGATTTAAAATCATCCGGATTAGTGTCAAAGCTTGCATCAACGTAACCTCTTATGGTGAGCTCTTTGTCACCTCCATATACGAGAAACATATCCTTAGTCCTTTTCAGGTATTTCAGGATGTTCTTGACCGCTGTCCAGTGATCCACTCCTGGATTACTTTGGTACCTCCCTGCTAAACTTATAGCAAGGCACACATCAGGTCTGGTACACAGCATTGCATATATGATAGAGCCTATGGCTGAAGCATAGGGAACATCTTTCATTTTCTCTCTATCTTCTGCAGTGGTCGGGCATTGAGTCTGATTCAACTTGACACCTTGTAACACAGGCAAGAACCCTTTCTTTGCTTGATCCATTTTGAACTTCTTCAAAATCTTGTCAAGGTATGTGCTTTGTGAAAGTCCAATTAAGCGTCTTGATCTATCTCTATAGATCTTTATGCCTAATATGTAAGCAGCTTCACCGAGGTCTTTCATTGAAAAACTCTTATTCAAGTATCCCTTTATGCTATCCAGAAATTCTATATCATTTCCAATCAGCAATATGTCATCCACATATAATATCAGAAATTCTACAGAGCTCCCACTCACTTTCTTGTAAATACAGGCTTCTCCGAAAGTCTGTATAAAACCAAATGCTTTGATCACACTATCAAAGCGTTTATTCCAACTCCGAGAGGCTTGCACCAGTCCATAAATGGATCGCTGGAGCTTGCACACTTTGTTATCTCCCTTTGGATCGACAAAACCTTCCGGTTGCATCATATACAACTCTTCTTCCAGAAATCCATTCAGGAATGCAGTTTTGACATCCATTTGCCAAATTTCATAATCATAAAACGCGGCAATTGCTAACATGATTCGGACAGACTTAAGCATCGCTACGGGTGAGAAGGTCTCATCGTAGTCAACCCCTTGAACTTGTCGAAAACCTTTTGCGACAAGTCGAGCTTTGTAGACAGTAACATTACCATCAGCGTCTGTCTTCTTCTTGAAGATCCATTTATTCTCAATTGCTTGCCGATCATCAGGCAAGTCAACCAAAGTCCATACTTTGTTCTCATACATGGATCCCATCTCAGATTTCATGGCTTCAAGCCATTTTGCGGAATCTGGGCTCACCATCGCTTCTTCATAGTTTGTAGGTTCATCATGATCTAGCAGCATGATTTCCAGGACAGGATTACCGTACCACTCTGGTGCAGATCTCGCTCTGGTTGATCTACGAGGTTCAGTAGTATCTTGTCCTGAAGTTTCATGATCATCATCATTAGCTTCCTCACTAATTGGTATAGGTGTCGCAGAAACAGTTTTCTGTGATGTACTACTTTCCAATAAGGGAGCAGGTACAGTTACCTCGTCAAGTTCTACTTTCCTCCCACTCACTTCTTTCGAGAGAAACTCCTTCTCTAGAAAGGATCCATTCTTAGCAACGAATGTCTTGCCTTCGGATCTGTGATAGAAGGTGTACCCAACAGTCTCCTTTGGGTATCCTATGAAGACACATTTCTCCGATTTGGGTTCGAGCTTATCAGGTTGAAGCTTTTTCACATAAGCATCGCAGCCCCAAACTTTAAGAAACGACAACTTTGGTTTCTTGCCAAACCATAGTTCATAAGGCGTCGTCTCAATGGATTTTGATGGTGCCCTATTTAACGTGAATGCGGCCGTCTCTAAAGCATAACCCCAAAACGATAGCTGTAATCAGTAAGAGACATCATAGATCGCACCATATCTAGTAAAGTACGATTACGACGTTCGGATACACCATTACGCTGTGGTGTTCCGGGTGGCGTGAGTTGTGAAACTATTCCACAATTTTTCAAATGTACACCAAACTCGTAACTCAAATATTCTCCTCCACGATCAGATCGTAGAAACTTTATTTTCTTGTTACGATGATTTTCAACTTCACTCTGAAATTCTTTGAACTTTTCAAATGTTTAAGACTTATGTTTCATTAAGTAGATATACCCATATCTGCTTAAGTCATCTGTGAAGGTGAGAAAATAACGATATCCGCCACGAGCCTCAATATTCATCGGACCACATACATCGGTATGTATGATTTCCAACAAATCTGTTGCTCTCTCCATAGTACCGGAGAACGGTGTTTTAGTCATCTTGCCCATGAGGCATGGTTTGCAAGTACCAAGTGATTCATAATCAAGTGGTTCCAAAAGTCCATCAGTATGGAGTTTCGTCATGCGCTTTATACCGATATGACCTAAACGGCAGTGCCACAAATAAGTTGCACTGTCATTATCAACTCTGCATCTTTTGGCTTCAACATTATGAATATGTGTTTTACTACTATCGAGATTCATCAAAAATAGACCACTTCTCAAAGGTGCATGACCATAAAAGATATTACTCATATAAATAGAACAACCATTATTCTCTGATTTAAATGAATAACCGTCTCGCATTAAACAAGATCCAGATATAATGTTCATGCTCAACACTGGCACCAAATAACAATTATTTAGGTCTAATATTAATCCCGAAGGTAGATGTAGAGGTAGCGTGCCGACCGCGATCACATCGACTTTGGAACCGTTTCCCACGCGCATCGTCACCTCGTCCTTTGCCAGTGTTCGCTTAATCCGTAGTCCCTGTTTCGAGTTGCAAATATTAGCAACAGAACCAGTATCAAATACCCAGGTGCTACTGCGAGCTCTAGTAAGGTACACATCAATAACATGTATATCACATATACCTTTGTTCACCTTGCCATCCTTCTTATCCGCCAAATACTTGGGGCAGTTCCGCTTCCAGTGACCAGTCTGCTTGCAGTAGAAGCACTCAGTTTCAGGCTTAGGTCCAGACTTGGGTTTCTTTTCTTGAGCAGCAACTTGCTTGCTATTCTTTTTGAAGTTCCCCTTCTTCTTCCCTTTGCCCTTTTTCTTGAAACTAGTGGTCTTGTTGACCATCAACACTTGATGCTCCTTTTTGATTTCTACCTCCGCAGGTTTCAGCATTGCGAAGAGCTCGTGAATAGTCTTGTTCATCCCTTGCATATTATAGTTCATCACGAAGCTCTTGTAGCTTGGTGGCAGTGATTGGAGAATTCTGTCAATGACGCAATCATCTGGAAGATTAACTCCCATCTGAATCAAGTGATTATTATACCCAGACATTTTGAGTATATGCTCACTGACAGAACTGTTCTCCTCCATCTTGCAGCTATAGAACTTATTGGAGACTTCATATCTCTCAATCCGGGCATTTGCTTGAAATATTAACTTCAACTCCTGGAACATCTCATACACTCCATGACGTTCAAAACATCGTTGAAGTCCCGATTCTAAGCCGTAAAGCATGGCACACTGAACTATCGAGTAGTCATCAGCTTTGCTCTGCCAGACATTCATAACATCTGGTGTTGCTCCAGCAGCAGGCCTGGCACCCAGCGGTGCTTTCAGGACATAATTCTTCTGAGCAGCAATGAGGATAATCCTCAAGTTACGGACCCATTCCGTGTAATTGCTACCATCATCTTTCAACTTTGCTTTCTCAAGGAACGCATTAAAATTCAACGGAACAACAGCACGAGCCATCTATCTACAATCAACATAAACAAGCAAGATACTATCAGGTACTAAGTTCATGATAAGTGTAAGTTCAATTAATCAAATTACTTAAGAACTCCCACTTAGATAGACATCCCTCTAATCCTCTAAGTGATCACGTGATCCAAATCAACTAAACCATAACCGATCATCACGTGAGATGGAGTAGTTTTCAATGATGAACATCGCTATGTTGATCATATCTACTATATGATTCACGCTTGACCTTTCGGTCTCCGTGTTCCGAGGCCATATCTGCATATGCTAGGCTCGTCAAGTTTAACCTGAGTATTCTGCGTGTGCAAAAACTGGCTTGCACCCATTGTAGATGGACGTAGAGCTTATCACACCCGATCATCACGTGGTGTCTGGGCACGACGAACTTTGGCAACGGTGCATACTCAGGGAGAATACTTCTTGATAATTTAGTGAGAGATCATCTTATAATGCTACCGTCAATCAAAGCAAGATAAGATGCATAAAAAGATAAACATCACATGCAATCAATATAAGTGATATGATATGGCCATCATCATCTTGTGCTTGTGATCTCCATCTCTGAAGCACCGTCATGATCACCATCATCACCGGCGCGACACCTTGATCTCCATCGTAGCATCGTTGTCGTCTCGCCAATCTTATGCTTCCACGACTATCGCTACCGCTTAGTGATAAAGTAAAGCATTACATCGCGATTGCATTGCATACAATAAAGCGACAACCATATGGCACCTGCCAGTTGCCGATAACTCAGTTACAAAACATGATCATCTCATACAATAAAATTTAGCATCATGTCTTGGCCATATCACAACACAACATGCCCTGCAAAAACAAGTTAGACGTCCTCTACTTTGTTGTTGCAAGTTTTACATGGCTGCTACGGGCTTAAGCAAGAACCAATCTCACCTACGCATCAAAACCACAACGATAGTTTGTCAAATAGACTCCGTTTTAACCTTCGCAAGGACCGGGCGTAGCCACACTTGGTTCAACTAAAGTTGGAGAAACTGACACCTGCCAGCCACCTGTGTGCAAAGCACGACGGTAGAACCAGTCTCGCGTAAGCGTACGCGTAATGTCGGTCCGGGCCGCTTCATCCAACAATACCGCCGAACCAAAGTATGACATGCTGGTAGGCAGTATGGCTTATATCGCCCACAACTCACTTGTGTTCTACTCATGCATATAACATCAAACCATAAAACCTAGGCTCGGATGCCACTGTTGGGGAACGTAGTAATTTCAAAAAAATTCCTACGCACACGCAAGATCATGGTGATGCACAACAACGAGAGGGGAGAGTGTTGTCTACGTACCCACGCAGACCGACTGCGGAAGCGTTGACACAACGTAGAGGAAGTAGTCGTACGTCTTCCCGATCCGACCGATCCAAGCACCGTTACTCCGGCACCTCCGAGTTCTTAGCACACGTACAGCTCGATGACGATCCCCGGGCTCCGATCCAGCAAAGCTTCGGGGATGAGTTCCGTCAGCACGACGGTGTGGTGACGATCTTGATGTTCTACCGACGCAGGGCTTCGCCTAAGCACTACAACGATATGATCGAGGTGGAATATGGTGGCAGGGGGCACCGCACACGGCTAAGGAACGATCTCAAAGATCAACTTGTGTGTCCTAGGGTGCCCCCTGCCCCCGTATTTAAAGCAGCAAGGGGGAGGTCGGCCGGCCCTATGGGGCGCGCCAAGGGGAGGGGGAGTCCTCCTCCTAGTGGGAGTAGGACTCCCCTTTCCTAATCCAATTAGGAAACCCTAAGGGGGAAGGAAAGAAGGGGAGAGGGAGAGGGAAAGAGGGGCCGCGCCCCCCTCCCTAGTCCAATTTGGACTCCCCATGTGGGGGGGCGCCACCTCCTAGGCCGCAGCCCTCTCTCTCCCTTAAGGCCCAATAAGGCCCATTACTTCCCCGGAGGGTTCCGGTAACCCTTCCGGTACTCCGGTTTTCTCCGAAATCACCCGGAACACTTCCGGTGTCCGAATATAGCCGTCCAATATATCAATCTTTATGTCTCGACCATTTCGAGACTCCTCGTCATGTCTGTGATCACATCCGGGACTCCGAACTAACTTCGGTACATCAAAATGCATAAACTCATAATAACTGTCATTATAACGTTAAGCGTGCGGACCCTACGGTTCGAGAACAATGTAGACATGACCGAGACACATCTCTGGTCAATAACCATTAGCGGGACCTGGATGCCCATATTGGCTCCTACATATTCTACGAAGATCTTTACCGGTCAGACCGCATAACAACATACGTTGTTCCCTTTGTCATCGGTATGTTACTTGCCCGAGATTCGATCGTCGGTATCCAATACCTAGTTCAATCTCGTTACCAGCAAGTCTCTTTACTCGTTCTGTAATACATCATCCCGCAACTAACTCATTAGTTGCAATGCTTGCAAGGCTTTATGTGATGTGCATTACCGAGAGGGCCCAGAGATACCTCTTCGACAATCGGAGTGACAAATCCTAATCTCAAAATACGCCAACCCAACATCTACCTTTGGAGACACCTGTAGAGCTCCTTTATAATCACCCAGTTATGTTGTGACGTTTGGTAGCACACAAAGTGTTCCTCTAGTAAACGGGAGTTGCATAATCTCATAGTCATAGGAACATGTATAAGTCATGAAGAAAGCAATAGCAACATACTAAACGATCGGGTGCTAAGCTAATGGAATGGGTCATGTCAATCAGATCATTCAACTAATGATGTGACCTTGTTAATCAAATAACAACACTTTGTTTATGGTTAGGAAACATAACCATCTTTGATTAACGAGCTAGTCAAGTAGAGGCATACTAGTGACACTAAGTTTGTCTATGTATTGACACATGTATTATGTTTCCGGTCAATACAATTCTAGCATGAATAATAAACATTTATCATGATATAAGGAAATAAATAATAACTTTATTATTGCCTCTAGGGCATATTTCCTTCAAGAACGACGGTAGTAAATAAGATGACCCCTCATAATAATTTCAAGAAAGTGTTCCCCCTAACTGTGCACCGTTGCGACAGTTCGTTGTTTCGAAGCACCACGTGATGATCGGGTGTGATAGATTCTAACGTTCACATACAATGGGTGTAAGACAGATTTACACATGCAAAACACTTAGGTTGACTTGACGAGCCTAGCATGTACAGACATGGCCTCGGAACACAGAAGACCGAAAGGTCGAGCATGAGTCGTATAGAAGATACGATCAACATGAAGATGTTCACCGATGTTGACTAGTCCGTCTCACGTGATGATCGGACACGGCCTAGTTAACTCGGATCATGTTATACTTAGATGACTGGAGGGATGTTTATCTAAGTGGGAGTTCATTGAGTAATTTGATTAGATGAACTTAATTATCATGAACTTAGTCTAAAATATTTACAATATGTCTTGTAGATCAAATGGCCAACGTAGTCCTCAACTTCAACGCGTTCCTAGAGAAAACCAAGCTGAAAGACGATGGCAACAATTACACGGACTGGGTCCGGAACCTGAGGATCATCCTCATAGCTGCCAAGAAATATTATGTCCTACAAGCACCGTTGGGTGACGCACCTGTTCTCCCTGCTGAACAAGACGTTATGAACGCTTGGCAGGCACGTACCGATGACTACTCCCTCGTTCAGTGCGGCATGCTTTACAGTTTAGAGACGGGGCTCCAAAAACTTTTTGAGAGACACAGAGCATATGAGATGTTCGAAGAGCTGAAAATGGTTTTCCAAGCTCATGCCCGGGTCAAGAGATATCAAGTCTCCGACAAATTCTTCAGCTGTAAGATGGAGGAAAACAGTTCTGTCAGTGAGCACATACTCACTATGTCTGGGTTACATAACCGCTTGACTCGGCTAGGAGTTAATCTCCCGGATGACGCGGTCATTGACAGAATCCTTCAGTCGCTTCCACCGAGCTACAAGAGCTTTGTGATGAACT
This sequence comes from Triticum monococcum, assembly GCA_034509565.1. Lineage (NCBI taxonomy): Eukaryota > Viridiplantae > Streptophyta > Magnoliopsida > Poales > Poaceae > Triticum > Triticum monococcum. Next base: position 722,976,345 of record CM067842.1, read on the forward strand.
TCAATATGCAGGGGATGGAAAAGACCATTCCTGAAGTATTTGCTATGCTGAAATCAGCAGAGGTAGAAGTCAGAAAGGAACATCAAGTGTTGATGGTGAATAAAACCACTAAGTTCAAGAAAGGCAAGGGTAAGAAAACCTTCAAGAAGGACGGCAAGGGAGTTGCCGCGCCTGGCAAGCAAGCTACCGGGAAGAAGCCAAAGAATGGACCCAAGCCCGAGACTGAGTGTTTTTATTGCAAGGGAAGTGGTCACTGGAAGCGGAACTGCCCCAAATACTTAGCGGACAATAAGGCGGCATCACAAAAGGTATATGTGATATACATGTAATTGATGTGTACCTTACCAGTACTCGTAGTAGCTCTTGGGTATTTGATACCGGTGCAGTTGCTCACATTTGTAACTCAAAGCAGAAGCTGCGGAATAAGCGGAGACTGGCGAAGGACGAGGTGACGATGCGCATCGGGAATGGTTCCAAGGTCGATGTGATCGCCGTCGGCACGCTGCCTCTTCATTTACCTACGGGATTAGTTTTGAACCTTAATAATTGTTATTTAGTGCCAAGTTTGAGCATGAACATTGTGTCAGGATCTTGTTTGATACGAGATGGCTACTCATTTAAATCCGAGAATAATGGTTGTTCTATTTATATGAGAGATATGTTTTATGGTCATGCTCCGATGGTGAATGGTTTATTCTTAATGAATCTCGAGCGTAATGCTACACATATTCATAGTGTGAGTACCAAAAGATGTAAGGTTGATAATGATAGTCCCACATACTTGTGGCATTGCCGCCTTGGTCACATAGGTGTCAAACGCATGAAGAAGCTCCATGCAGATGGACTTTTAGAGTCTCTTGATTACGAATCATTTGACACGTGCGAACCATGCCTCATGGGTAAAATGACCAAGACTCCGTTCTCAGGAACAATGGAGCGAGCAACCAACTTATTGGAAATCATACATACTGATGTGTGCGGTCCAATGAGTGTTGAGGCTCGCGGTGGCTATCATTATGTTCTCACCCTCACTGATGACTTGAGTAGATATGGGTATATCTATTTGATGAAACACAAGTCTGAGACCTTTGAAAAGTTCAAGGAATTTCAGAGTCAGGTTGAGAATCAACGTGACAGAAAAATCAAGTTCCTACGATCAGATCGTGGAGGAGAATACTTGAGTCACGAATTTGGCACACACTTAAGAAAATGTGGAATAGTTTCACAACTCACGCCGCCTGGAACACCTCAGCGTAATGGTGTGTCCGAACGTCGTAATCGCACTCTATTGGATATGGTGCGATCTATGATGTCTCTTACCGATTTACCGCTATCTTTTTGGGGCTATGCTTTAGAGACTGCCGCATTCACTTTAAATAGGGCTCCGTCAAAATCCGTTGAGACGACACCGTATGAATTATGGTTTGGGAAGAAACCTAAGCTGTCGTTTCTAAAAGTTTGGGGATGCGATGCTTATGTCAAGAAACTTCAACCTGAAAAGCTCGAACCCAAGTCGGAAAAATGCGTCTTCATAGGATACCCTAAAGAAACTATTGGGTATACCTTCTACCTCAGATCCGAAGGCAAGATCTTTGTTGCCAAGAATGGGTCCTTTCTAGAGAAAGAGTTTCTCTCGAAAGTAGTAAGTGGGAGGAAAGTGGAACTTGATGAAGTATTACCTCTTGAACCGGAAAAAGGCGCAACTCAAGAAAATGTTCCTGAGGTGCCTGCACCGATTAGAGAGGAAGTTAATGATGAGGATCAAGATACTTCTGATCAAGCTCCTACTGAAACTCGTAGGTCCACAAGGACACGTTCCGCACCAGAGTGGTACGGCAACCCTGTCTTGGAAATCATGTTGTTAGACAACGGTGAACCTTCAAACTATGAAGAAGCGATGGCGGGCCCAGATTCCGACAAATGGCTAGAAGCCATGAAATCCGAGATAGGATCCATGTATGAAAACGAAGTATGGACTTTCACTGACTTGCCCGTTGAGCGGCGATCCATAGAAAATAAATGGATCTTTAAGAAGAAGACAGACGCGGATGGTAATGTGACCATCTATAAAGCTCGGCTTGTCGCTAAGGGTTATCGACAAGTTCAAGGGGTTGACTACGATGAGACTTTCTCACCGGTAGCGAAGCTAAAGTCCGTCCGAATCATGTTAGCAATTGCCGCATTCTATGATTATGAGATATGGCAAATGGACGTCAAAACGGCATTCCTTAATGGTTTCCTTAAGGAAGAATTGTATATGATGCAACCGGAAGGTTTTGTCGATCCTAAGAATGCTAACAAGGTGTGCAAGCTCCAATGCTCGATTTATGGGCTGGTGCAAGCATCTCGGAGTTGGAACATTCGCTTTGATGAGATGATCAAAGCGTTTGGGTTTACACAGACTTATGGAGAAGCCTGCGTTTACAAGAAAGTGAGTGGGAGCTCTGTAGCATTTCTCATATTATATGTAGATGACATACTTTTGATGGGAAATGATATAGAACTCTTGGACAGCATTAAGGCCTACTTGAATAAAAGTTTTTCAATGAAGGACCTTGGAGAAGCTGCTTATATATTAGGCATCAAGATCTATAGAGATAGATCAAGACGCCTCATAGGTCTTTCACAAAGCACATACCTTGATAAGATATTAAAGAAGTTCAATATGGATCAGTCTAAGAAGGGGTTCTTGCCTGTGCTACAAGGTGTGAAATTGAGCTCAGCTCAATGTCCGACCACGGCAGAAGATATAGAAGAGATGAGTGTCATCCCCTATGCCTCAGCCATAGGTTCTATTATGTATGCCATGCTGTGTACCAGACCTGATATAAACCTTGTCGTAAGTTTGGTAGGAAGGTACCAAAGTAATCCCGGCAAGGAACACTGGACAGCGGTCAAGAATATCCTGAAGTACCTGAAAAGGACTAAGGAAATGTTTCTCGTTTATGGAGGTGACGAAGAGCTCGTCGTAAAGGGTTACATCGACGCTAGCTTCGACACAGATCTGGATGACTCTAAGTCACAAACCGGATACGTGTATATTTTGAATGGTGGGGCAGTAAGCTAGTGCAGTTGCAAGCAAAGCGTCGTGGCGGGATCTACATGTGAAGCGGAGTACATGGCAGCCTCGGAGGCAGCACATGAAGCAATTTGGGTGAAGGAGTTCATCACCGACCTCGGAGTCATACCCAATGTGTCGGGGCCAATCAAACTCTTCTGTGACCAGGCACATCAAGCGTCGCTTCAACTCCATTCGTGAAAATGTTCAAGATGGAGACATAGATATTTGTAAAGTACATACGGACCTGAATGTAGCAGATCCATTGACTAAACCTCTCCCTAGAGCAAAACATGATCAACACCAGAATTCCATGGGTGTTCGATTCATCACAATGTAACTAGATTATTGACTCTAGTGCAAGTGGGAGACTGTTGGAAATATGCCCTAGAGGCAATAATAAAAGCATTATTATTATATTTCCTTGTTCATGATAATTGTCTTTTATTCATGCTATAATTGTGTTATCCGGAAATCGTAATACATGTGTGAATAATAGACACCAACATGTCCATAGTAAGCCTCTAGTTGACTAGCTCGTTAATCAACGGATAGTCATGGTTTCCTGACTATGGACATTGGATGTCATTGATAACGAGATCACATCATTAGGAGAATGATGTGATGGACAAGACCCAATCCTAAACATAGCACAAGATCGTGTAGTTTGTTTGCTAGAGTTTTCCAATGTCAAGTATCATTTCCTTAGACCATGAGATCGTGTAACTCCCGGATACCGTAGGAGTGCTTTGGGTGTACCAAACGTCACAACGTAACTGGGTGACCATAAAGGTATACTACGGGTATCTCTGAAAGTGTCTGTTGGGTTGACACGGATCAAGACTGGGATTTGTCACTCCGTATGACGGAGAGGTATCACTGGGCCCACTCGGTAATGCATCATCATTATGAGCTCAAAGTGACCAAGTGTCTGGTCACGGGATCATGCATTACGGTACGAGTAAAGTGACTTGCCGGTAACGAGATTGAACAAGGTATTGAGATACCGACGATCGAATCTCGGGCAAGTAACATATCGATTGACAAAGGGAATTGTATACGGGGTTGCCTGAATCCTCGACATCGTGGTTCATCCAATGAGATCATCGAGGAGCATGTGGGAGCCAACATGGGTATCCAGATCCCGCTGTTGGTTATTGACCGGAGAGTCGTCTCGGTCATGTCTACATGTCTCCCGAACCCGTAGGGTCTACACACTTAAGGTTCGTTGACGCTAGGGTTGTGAAGATATGTATATGCAGTAACCCTAATGTTGTTCGGAGTCCCGGATGAGATCCTGAACGTCACGAGGAGTTTCGGAATAGTCCAGAGGTAAAGAATTATATATAGGAAGTGCTGTTTCAGCCATCGGGACAAGTTTCGGGGTCACCGGTATTGTACCGGGACCACCGAAAGGGTCCCGGGGGTCCACCGGGTGGGGCCACCCATCCCGGAGGGTCCCATGGGCCAAAGTGGGGAGGGGAACCAGCCCATAGTGGGCTGGTGCGCCCCCTAGGCCCACCCCATGCGCCTAGGGTTGAAACCTTAGGGGTGGGGGGCGCCCCACCTTGCCTTGGGGGCCACTCCAGCCCTGGCCGCTGCCCCCCCTAGGAGATCTCATCTCCTAGGGCCGGCGCCCCCCTAGGGGAGGCTATATATATGAGGGGGAGGGGGCAGCCGGACCCTGCATCCTTGGCGCCTCCCTCTCCCCTGCTACACCTCTCTCTCTCGTAGTACACGGCGAAGCCCTGCTACTGTGACGCCCTGCATCCACCACCACGCCGTCGTGCTGCTGGATCTTCATCAACCTCTCCTCCCCCTTGCTGGATCAAGAAGGAGGAGACGTCATCTGCTCCGTACGTGTGTCGAATGCGGAGGTGCCGTCCGTTCGGCGCTTGGTCATCGGTGATTTGAATCACGATGAGTACGACTCCGTCATCCACGTTCTAGTGAACGCTTCCGCTCGCGATCTACAAAGGTATGTAGATGCATCCGATCACTCGTTGCTAGATGAACTCATAGATGGATCTTGGTGAAACCGTAGGAAATTTTTTGTTTTCTACAACTTTCCCCAACAGAACCTACGACCTATGGAGAAGCGATGGTGGGCCCGTATTCCGACAATGGTTAGAAGCCATGAAATCTGAGATAGGATCCATGTATCAGAACAAAGTATGGACTTTGGTGGACTTGCCCGATGATCGGCAAGCCATTGAGATAAATGGATCTTTAAGAAGAAGACGGACGTGGGCGGTAATGTTACCGTCTATGAAGCTTGACTTATGGGAAAGAGTCTTTTCACAAGTTCAAGGAGTTGACTACGATGAGAATTTCTCACCCGTAGCGATGCTTAAGTCCGTCGAAATCATGTTAGCATCTGACAGATGGATGTCAAAACAAGTTTTCGTAAGAAAAAGTTGTATGTGATGCAATAAAAGGTTTTGTCGATCCTAAAGATGCTAAAAGGTATGCTGGCTCCAGCAATCCTTCTATGGACTAGAGCAAGCATCTCGGAATCGGAATATATGCTTTGATGGATTGATCAAAGCTTTTAGGTTTATACAATGTTTGTTAGAAACTTGTATTTACAAGAAAGTGAGTGGGAGCACTACAACATTTCTGATAAGTATATGTGGATGACATATTGTTGATCCGAAATAATGTAGAATTTCTGGAAAGCATAAACGGTTGTTTGAAGGGTGTTTTTCAAAGGAAGACCTGGATAAAGCTGCTTACATATTGGGCATCAAGATCTATAGAGATAGATCAAGACGCCTGGTGATACTTTCAAAGAACGCACACCTTGACATGTTTTTGAAGGAGTTCAAAATAGATAGGTCAAAGAAGGGGTTCTTACCTGAGTTGTAAGGTGTGAAGTTGAGTAAGACTCGAAGATTGACCACGGCAGAAGAAAGAGGAAGGACGAAGGTCGTCCCCGATGCTTTTGCCATAGGCTCTATACGGTATGCCATGCTGAGTACCACACCTGATGTGTGCCTTGCCACATGTCTGGCATGAGGATACAAAGGTGATCTAGGACTGGATCACCAGATAGCGGTCAAAATTATCCTTAGAGGAATAAGGAAATGTTTCTTGGTTATGGAGGTGATAAAGAGTTCGGCATAAAGAGTTACGTCGATGCAAGCTTAACACCTATTCGGATAGCTCTGAGTATAGATACCGTATACGTATAATGGAGCAACAATTTGGAATAGCTCCAAGTGGAACGTGGTAGCAGCATCTATGATATGACATAAAGTTTTGCGAAATACATAGGGATCTGAATATGGCAAGACCCGTTGACTACAACCTCTCTCACAAGCATAACATGATCAAACCCAGAACTCATTGAGTATTAATCACATAGTGATGTGAACTAGATTAGTGACTAGTAAACTCTTTGGATGTTGGTCACCTGGCGATGTGACCTGTGAGTGTTAATCACATGGCGATATGAACTAGATTATTGACTCTAGTGCAAGTGGGAGACTGTTGGAAATATGCCCTAGAGGCAATAATAAATTAGTTATTATTATTATATTTCATTGTTCATGATAATCTTTTATTATCCATGCTAGAATTGTATTGATAGGAAACTCAGATACATGTGTGGATACATAGACAACACCATGTCCCTAGTAAGCCTCTAGTTGACTAGCTCGTTGATCAATAGATGGTTACAGTTTCCTGACCATGGACATTGGATGTCGTTGATAACGGGATCACATCATTAGGAGAATGATGTGATGGACAAGACCCAATCCTAAGCCTAGCACAAGATCGTGTAGTTCGTATGCTAAAGCTTTTCTAATGTCAAGTATCATTTCCTTAGACCATGAGATTGTGCAACTCCCGGATACTGTAGGAGTGCTTTGGGTGTGCCAAACGTCACAACGTAACTGGGTGGCTATAAAGGTACACTACAGGTATCTCCGAAAGTGTCTGTTGGGTTGGCATGAATCGAGTCTGGGATTTGTCACTCCGTGTAAACGGAGAGGTATCTCTGGGCCCACTCGGTAGGACATCATCATAATGTGCACAATGTGACCAAGGAGTTGATCACGGGATGATGTGTTACGGAACAAGTAATGAGACTTGCCGGTAACGAGATTGAACAAGGTATCGGGATACCGACGATCGAATCTCGGGCAAGTACAATACCGCTAGACAAAGGGAATTGTATACGGGATTGATTAAATCCTTGACATCGTGGTTCATCCGATGAGATCATCGTGGAGCATGTGGGAGCCAACATGAGTATCCAGATCCCACTGTTGGTTAATGACCGGAGAGTTGTCTCGGCCATGTCTGCATGACTCCCGAACCCGTAGGGTCTACACACTTAAGGTTCGATGACGCTAGGGTTATAGGGAAAGTATGTACGCGGTTACCGAATGTTGTTCGGAGTCTAGGATGAGATCCCGGACGTCACGAGGAGTTCCGGAATGGTCCGGAGGTAAAGATTAATATATAGGAAGTATGGTTTTGGCCACCGGAAGTGTTTCGGGCATCACCGGTAGTGTACCGGGACCACCGGAGGGGTCTGGGGGTCCATCGGGAGGGGCCACCAGCCCCGGAGGCCTACATGGGCCAATAGTGGGAAGGGACCAGCCCCTATGTGGGCTGGGGCGCCTCCCACCAAGGCCCAAGGTGCCTCCTAGAGGGGGGGGGGCAAACCCTAGGGCAGATGGGCCTTAAGGCCCACCCTAGGTGCGCCTCCTCTCTCTCCCCCCTTGGCCGCAACCCTAGATGGGTTTTGGGGATGCCGCCACCCCTAGGGAGGGAACCCTAGATGGGGGCGCACCCCCTCCCCTTCCCCTATATATACTTGAGGTATTGGGGGCTGCAACACACACGAGATCATCTCCTTCTTGGCGCAGCCCTACCTCTCTCCCTCCTCGTCTCTCATAGTGCTTGGCGAAGCCCTGCTGGAGTTCCGTGCTCCTCCACCACCACCACGCCGTCGTGCTGCTGCTGGACGGAGTCTTCCCCAACCTCTCCTTCTCCCCTTGCTGGATCAAGGCATAGGAGACGTCACCGGGCTGCACGTGTGTTGAACGCGGAGGCGCCGTGGTTCGGCGCTTAGATCGGAATCAACCGCGATCTGAATCGCTACGAGTACGACTCTTTCATGTGCGTTCTTGCAATGCTTCCGCTTAGCGATCTACAAGGGTATGTAGATGCACTCTCCTTCCCTTGTTGCTAGATTACTCCATAGATTGATCTTGATGATGTGTAGAAAATTTTAAATTTCTGCTACGATCCCCAACATTTTGGTCATGCGAAAAAGGAAATCAAACTAGAATTGGAGGAGATTGAAAGAATTGAGGAAGTGGGTCCTGTCTATGCTGATCTTTGTTGTCGAAGGGCTTCACTTCTCTCCGAACTCAACACAAGATTCTTAATAACGTGAAGTTGTTTTGGCTCCAACAATTTAGCGAGCGACGGTTATCGAAGGGGACCAAAATACAGCATATTATCATTGTATTGTGAATGGTAGAAAATGTAAAAATACCATCCACTCCTTTCCCGATGGTGAGGTGACCATTGAGGTGACAGAGGCTTCCACTGAGACGGACACAACTTTTTCCCCGAAACCCTAACCCCCTTTGGCGGCGACTAGGGTTCAGTGGCTTTGACGGCGCACGCAGATCCAATCGGCGAGGCGCACCGGCGATCCACGGGGCGATGTCTTCGGCCCCCGGTGGGAAGGAATGGAACGACGGCGGCGCCCTCTCCCCTCGCTCGGCTAGGGCTAGGATGGAAGAGGCGCTTGGGAAACTGGATATCTCGGAGGAGGAAGCGACACCTCTGGTGATCGACGACTCCGACGATGGCTCTCCGCCGAAGTGGCTCCTCGCAGGCAAGGTGTTGTTCAAGAATCTCTTCCACATCCAAACAATTACGAACACGCTGCGCCCTGCCTGGGGAAACCCTAAAGGCCTGTCTTTTCGATCTCTTGGAGAAAACATGTTTGCCGCGGAATTTGCTTCAAAACGTGACAGGGATCGCGTCTGGGAAGGATCCCCTTGGCACATCAGCAAGCATGTTGTGATCTTAGAGGAATTTGAGGACCACATGCAACCTTCTGAACTGAAGTTCGACAAGCTTTCAGTCTGGATTCAGGTAGTTAATCGACCCTATAACCCGCGGAATGAAACGCGTGGCTTGGCGATTGCGCAGCAGATTGATAAATTTGCTTCTGTTGTCCAAATCGATCCAGTAGGGGGGTTCTTGCGAGCACGGGTTACTATCAATGTGCAGAAACCCCTACGGAGATGGATTCTGATCAACTCGGCAAAGAGAAAGAGCACTGATCGGTATGAGATCGAGTATGAACAAATACCCCACTTTTGTTTCTCTTGTGGTCGGCTTGGTCACTCTGATTTATACTGTCCCACGCCCGGGACTAGAGATGAAAACGGCGATCTCCCGTTCAAGGTCTCTTTAAGAGCCCCGGAGGATCGCAGGAAAGCTAATTCGGGAGAGAATTCGGCTCGGGATAAACATGAGAAACAGCAAAGTTCAAGAGAATCTCGATCTTCAAACTCTCAGCCGAAGGGGGGGACTGGAAGTGACATCCCCTGTCAAGAAGCCGGTGTTGCAGAAGCGGAAGGGGGCCCCGCAATCAACTCAAGTTTATCGCCAGGTGGTGAAGCCAGTCCTGACGATTACTGAACATGGCGAGGCCGCGAAGTGCAATGCAGATGGAGCAGGCACATCTGAACCAATTGCTATAGAAGCTGGAAACCTGAATGAATCTCTCCCTGAGAGGGAAGCAAAGAAGAAAAAGCCTACCCCTCCATCATCTGAATCCTCGGCAACGGCTGCGAGTCAGCCCTGCCAGAGCCAATGATTGCTATGAGCTGGAACTGTCGAGGGCTTGGGAACCCTGCGACAGTTCATGAGCTTCGCAAGCTTGTGAAGCAAGAAGGCCCCACCCTGTTATTCGTCATGGAAACGAAGATCAGGGGGCAACGAGTGGAAAATCTGAAAACTACGTTGGGATTTCATGGTTGTTTTGCCGTCAATAGTGATGGGCTTAGTGGAGGTATTGGTCTCTTTTGGTCAAGAGACGTCGATGTTACTTTGGAAAACTTCAGTAAATCCCACATTGATGTGAAGGTCACCAAGAATAATACAAGTTGGCGGTTTACTGGCTTTTACGGCGAGCCCTGTGCGGAGATTCGACACCACAGTTGGCGGTTCCTCCGTACTCTTTTTGCTATCCAGCATGAGGCGTGGTTGTGTATGGGGGATTTCAATGAGACCCTGCATGCGGATGAGCAGTTTGGTGTGAATGCAAGACTGGAAAGACAAATGCGTGCTTTCCGTGAAGCTGTTTCAGATTGCGCGCTCCAGGACCTGGGGTGGCGCGGAGTACCCTTCACATGGGATAACGCTCAGCAAGGCAGTTCTAATGTTAAGGCGCGGATAGACAGAGCTTTCGCCAACACCGATTTCCTTCAGCTATTTGAACTCACCAATGTTAAACATGTGAGTAGTGTGGAATCGGATCACTGCTTTGTTCTGGCTGAATGTCGTCGACAGGCGTCGATTGGCTGGGCTCGAGCACCACGCACGTTCCGATATGAAAACGTTTGGCAAACTCATGTTGACTATGATGAGAAGGTTCGGAACATGTGGCAAGTGGGCGCGGGACAACAAGGTTTACAGGGCATCGTTGATGCTCTTTCAAATGTTCGGAGAGAGTTGGGCTCGTGGGGACAAAGCAAGTTTGGAAATATGGAACGGAAAGTCCGAAAGCTTCAGCAGCGGCTCGATCGCCTGCGTTCCGCGTCGATCCGTCGTGGCCCCACAGACGAGGAGAAAGCGGTTGCAAAGCAGCTACGTGAAGCATTGCGGCAGGAGGAAATTTGGCTAAAACAACGATCTCGAGTGTTGTGGCTATGTGCAGGGGACAGAAATACAGGCTACTTCCAAGCACAAGCACGGCAACGCACGAGGATCAATCGCATTACCTCGTTGGAGAGCACAGATGGCCACACCATTAATGACCCAACAGAGGTGAGGGATGAGATCACCTCTTTCTATCAAGCTCTGTATCGGACCCAGGGGTACAGACCAATGGAAGAACTTCTGCAGTGTGTAGAACCGCGAGTGTCTGCTGACATGAATCATCTGCTCGAGAAGGAGTACACCGCAGCTGAAGTCAAAACCGCACTGTTTGATATGGCGCCGTCTAAAGCGCTGGGTGTGGATGGTTTCACAGCAGGTTTCTACCAACGACATTGGGATGTCATAGGTAATGACATTACAATGGCTATTCTGAGTTTTCTGAACGGGGGAGAGCTCCCGGCGGGGCTCAATGACACGGCTATCACCTTAATCCCGAAAGTCAGGTATCCTCAGAAAATCTCTCAATACCGTCCTATTGCCTTATGCCCAGTTTTGTATAAAATTGCAGTCAAGACTGTGGCAAACGGACTTCGCCTCATTTTGGATGATGTTATTGGTGATGAGCAAAGCGTGTTTGTGCCAGGACGCTTGATCACTGACAATGTATTAGTGGCCTATGAGTGTATTCATGCTATCAAGAGAAGAAAGAAGGGCAAAAATTATACATGTGCTGTTAAGCTGGATATGCTCAAGGCGTATGACCGCGTGGAGTGGCACTATCTAGAAGCCATGCTGGTGCAGTTGGGCTTTGGGGATCGTTTTACCAGGCTTATTATGAAATGTGTCACATCCGTCAGATTCTTAGTTAAGGTTAATGGTGAGCTTCTACCTTATTTTAACCCCTCCAGAGGGCTTCGCCAAGGGTGCCCAGTCTCACCTTATCTGTTCTTAGTCTGCGCTCAAGGACTAACATTGCTCCTCAACAATTTTGCGGGTGCGCACATTGATAGAGGTATCCGTGTGAGTATCCAAGCACCATGGGTTAGTCATCTCTTGTTCGCTGACGATAGTCTCATTTTTCTTGCTGCCAAGACCCAAAGTGCAGAACGGCTCGTGGAAATATTACAAATCTATGAGGATTGTTCGGGCCAGGCAGTCAACAAAGAGAAGAGCTCTATTTTCTTCAGTGGCAATTCAGGGCAGTCTCTCCGTGCGCAAATCAAACATGTTCTAGGGATTGCAGCAGAAGCGTTCTCTGAGCGTTATCTCGGCTTACCTACAGCCATTGGAAGGATCACCAGCGGTACGTTCCATCATATCAGCGAACGTATCCGAAGCAAGATTAGTGGATGGTCTGAGAGGAATCTAGCCTGTGCAGGGAGAGAAGTCCTATTGAAATCTATTGCACAAGCTATTCCAACCTACAGCATGAGCTGCTTCTTGCTGACTAAGAAAGTCTGTAAGGAGATCACCTCGCCCATGGCTAAATACTGGTGGGGGAGCTCTATTGACAAACGATCCCTACACTGGTTGGCATGGGACAAGTTGACAGAGCCAAAAATCAAAGGGGGTTTGGGTTTCCGGGATCCCCAAATGTTCAGTTTAGCAATGCTTGGAAAGCAATGCTGGCGCATACTGACCAAACCTGATTCTTTGTGCTCAAGAGTGTTGAAGGGAAAGTATTTTCCACACACATATTTTCTCCAAGCCTCGATACCCAAGGGGGCGTCCTCTACTTGGAAGGCAATCATCGCAGGCAGAGAGGCTTTGGAGAGGGGATTAATCCACCGGATAGGAGATGGATCATCAATATCTATTTGGAACGATCCTTGGATTCCGAACACAGTTACTATGAAACCTACTGGTCAACTAGGGGCGACGCCCCTTCACATTGTCTCAGAGTTGATAGATGACTATACTGGGAACTGGAACATCAGCTTGATCCGCCAAAATTTCCTTCACCCGGACGCAGAGGCGATCCTTAATATACCCTTGAACAGATCGGGTGGGGAAGATAGTTTTGCGTGGTTGTTGGAAAAGTCGGGCAACTATACTGTAAAATCAGCGTATCGCTCTCTCATGACTCGGAACGAACTTAGTTCTCTAGAGGAAGGGACGAGGACGGACACTTCATCAGCAAATAAACAATTATGGACCGTACTTTGGAAACTGCGGGTGGTGCCGAAGGTTAGGGTTTTCTGGTGGAGGGTTTTGCGAGGCATCCTGCCAGATTACATGACTTTACAGCACCGTCACATCAAACCACTTGGCCGCTGCGATCTTTGCAAGGCCATGAATGAAGATTTAATGCATGCACTTATCTCGTGCTCACATGCCAACCAATTCTGGATTGCGGCGAAGGACCGGTTTGATCTCCATCTGCCGAGGCTGCATCCGCTAACATGGGCACGGGACATTGTGCTTGATGAGATGTTTACTGACGAAGCTCGTTGTCAGATCATCACGATTATGCATGCAATATGGACCTCGAGGAACAAATGGACCCACGATCAGGAGGGCTTTTCCCCAGGGCAAGCGCTCAAGTGGATCCATGAAGCCCTCGCCATACTCGATCTACCTGACCGTCGACCAGGTGTGCAGACGGGACGGAGCTGGAACCCCCTGATGCGGGGTGGATTACCATCAACGTTGATGGTTCAGTATTCCCAGACGGGTTGACAGGAGGAGCAGGCGGCGTTGCCCGATCTCACATTTCCTTTGTGGGGGCTTGGTGCAAGCCGCTCGAGGGGGTCTCTGATCCTTTCATTGCTGAGCTTCTAGCGTTTCGGGAGGGTGTGATCTTCACTCATCTACGCGGGATGTCACATGTGATAATGCAGGTCGACTGCATGGAGCTGGTCACCCAATGGAGTTCGCGCAACAACTCAAGATCTATTGCAGCGCCTATCTTTCAAGAACTGGAAGCTTTAGTCATTAATTTTGTTTCTTTCTCGGTTCAGCATATTAGTAGGGAACTTAATTTCCCGGCCCATCTGTGTGCACAGCGTGCCTGTGCAATGGAGGGCACGGACTGTTGGCTCGATGCGAGTCCAGATTTTCTTGTCACTAGCCTACGGGCAGACTGTAACCGCATGATCATTCGTTAATAAAGTCAGAGTTCAATGCAAAAAAAAAAACCATTGAGGTGACAGAACCCCTCCTAAATTACGTTACTTCCTATTACAACGAACTCTTTGGTCCGGCCCTCGGGAACTTGTTTCACCTGTCCCTGATACCTGGGGTAAGCACGAGAAACGGACAGAAGTTGATAGTGAATTTTTAATAGGAGCCTTTTCAAGAACCGAGGTTAACTACTCTTTTTGGGATGGATAGTAATAAGGCTCCGGGTCCTGACAACATTCCCACGGTGTTCTACCAGTGTTGCTGTGATTTTGATAAACCTGATATCATGCGTCTTTTTGAGGCATTCTTGATGTAGCTCGTCTTAACTGCTGGGTTATACCTTGACCCCTAAGTTGTTGGGTGCAAAAAAAGATATAACAATTCCGCCTGATTTTTATTATTCTACTGTCCATACAAACTAATCACCAAAACACACGATAATCAGGTTGCGGTCTTTGCTGATAAATTAACCAGCCGCCATCAAAATGCCTTCATAAAAAACAAAAACATTATGGTCGGAATTCTGACTTTGCATGAGATCCTTCACCATACCCAAATTAAGAAAAACATGGGTATAGTTCTTAAACATGATTTTGAAAAAGCATACAACACAATCAACTGAGAGTTTCCGATGGACTGTCACAACATGTGAGGCTTTAATGCCACCTGGTGCGAGTGGATTCGTAAAATTCTTTACAATGGAACTATTAGCATTGAGTTGAATAATGAAACTAGGCCTTATTTTCGAAGTCATAAGGGTTCCGCCAGGGGCTATCCCTTGTCCCCTTTTTTTTTATTTAACCTGACAGTCGAGAGCCTATCCAAGTTGATTTTTAATGCTCAAAAAGAGAAATGTATCTTAGGCCTTGCTCCTGACTCGTTCATCGTGGTATTGTGGTCCTGCAATATGCAGATGATAGAATACTCTGCTTTGAACACGACCCCCTTGCGGCTGTTAATCTCAAACTTTTGTTCTACCTTTTCAAGCTTATGTCAGGATTGCAAATTAATTATTTGAAAAGTAAGATCCTTTGTGTGGGTGAAGATGATGACATTATGTCTGTCTATGGTAATTTGTTTAATTGTCACTTTACTCTGAAATACTTGGGGGTCCTGGTTAGTTACTCCACTCTTAGGAGTTTGCATTGGGACTTTGTGGATGATAAATTATTGAAACGCTGTGAATCCTGAATTGGTAATGCGACTTCCCCGGGGTCCCTTTCTAGCATTCTTTACAATTACTTGTATATGATCGTGCTCCCCAAAACTTTCATTGATAAATTGGACAAGCATATACACCGCTTCTTTTGGCTACGAGGGAGGGGTAGAAAAAGATATCACCTTGTGACATGGGATTGTGTGTGTCGATCTAAATCTAAGGGTGGCCTTGGTGTGAAAGACGCAAAAAGGGGAGCGAGCCAATGTATCAATGAATAGATTCAGTCAACGGTATTAAGACAGTGCTGCCTACACGCCAATTAGCTTCTGAGGTCGAGCAGTCTCAATTTCACTATACAAGATTTGCGAATGAATGTTGGGCTGGGTCATCTCAAATGGCGTGAGCCGCATGCAGGGAGACCTGAACATATGGTTTTCAGGGGGATCCGGCCGGCCGACGCCCAGCCGACTAAGGGACTGAGAAATTAATCGAGTACAATACTTATCCTCAAGCTTTACCTTATTTTGATCGTTTAGAGGGTGATCGCGGAGTCACTGAATGAAGTCCTCCCTCCCTTTCTTTTGGAGGTGCTGACCCGCTGCGAGGCAGATATGACTAAGTGACATTTAGAATATGACAACGACTACAACATGTCGTAGGAGGAGATGAGAGTTGGAGCCAACGGCCCACTAAAACTCTCATATCTACAACTACATTCCTGAGGTCAAAAAAAAGACCACTTAACCAGCAAGCAGAGTATCAACTTGCTAGTTAAAATGGTGGTGAAAACTTGATATACAACAAGGCCTTTGGCAAGATGTGATTCGAGCTGAATATCTTAATCGAGACATGATGGTTTGGGAACAAGGTTTTAGATGGGATATCTTCGGAACAGAGACTTGTGGTGGCGATAAAATTCTTCTGAAGGTATGACAGATGGTTTTGATATTTATAGGGATTTATGACGGTGAAAATAGGTCAAGGTGGTATCTATGGGCCCCACATGGGCGAGGGCACGACCACCCCTAGGCCATGCCACCTATTCGTGTGGGCCCCTCGTGACTCATCTTGACTCCTCCAAAACTTTCTTTCAGTGTTTCTTGTTGCCCCTAAAAATTCATGTTAAATGGGCAATATAATTTGACCTCCGTAGATATTAATATCATGCGATACAAAAAACAAGCAAAAAACAAAAACTGACACTGGACATTGAACACTAAATTAATAGATCCTTAAAAATGATATAAATTTATATAAAAAGTATAAAAATGATAATGCAATAGCATTACATGATAAAAAATTATAGAAAAGAGGAGGACGACTCGAAATTCCATTTCTGCACCCGAGCTCATCTACACCCATGCTACAAAAAAAAGCAAAACAAATATTAGAAAAATTCAAAAAAATCCAAATTTTTTTGTGTTGTAGAAAATTTGATGCGTGAGGTCCGCTCCAATTTTCAAACCATTTGGACATCAGAGGAGCTCTCAGCAAAAAAAGATAAATTAGGAGTCTGTAAAAATGTTTACTGTTCATGTACTGTTTTGGTCCGATTTATCTTTTTTTGCTGAGAGCTGCTCAAATGTCCAAATGACTTGAAATTCGGAGCGGGCCTCACGCATCAGATTGTCTACCGCACAAAAAAGATTTGAAATTTTTTGAATTTGTTTTGAATTTTTTATGAACTTTTTTCTAACTGAGTGCAGATGAGCTTGGGCACCAAAACACCCTACTCAGGACGACTAGGCAAGACCAAACTTTTTTTTTGAAAATGACCTACATCTATTATCAAAGTTCATCTAAAGTACAAAGTATCTCAAATATATTAAAATTTACATCAAGATTTCAAAAACCACCCGAACTACCACTACGGCCACCAAAACGAGCCGTTGATGTGCCGCTGTCGCCACTCCCCTACCGGAGCCGGC
Source organism: Triticum monococcum (assembly GCA_034509565.1). Taxonomy (NCBI): domain Eukaryota; kingdom Viridiplantae; phylum Streptophyta; class Magnoliopsida; order Poales; family Poaceae; genus Triticum; species Triticum monococcum. Next base: position 722,993,473 of record CM067842.1, read on the forward strand.
TTGATCTTGCCGATGATAGCCGGAAAGACACAGTCGTCGCCGTTGAATCGTTGCATAGATCTGAAGCACCTAACACAAAATCACGGCAGGAATCTACGCCTGAACTCTGTCGACTATGTCCAGACAGACGAACCCGAGGAGGACGGAGCCTGAAAGACAAACTCGAAAAAATAGCACCGCCATCCGCTCGAGCGCTGCACCTGCGAGGTCTAAAAAAACTCTAACCTAAATTACTAACGGGAGCGGAGACACCAGGATTTCCCTCCCCGACATCGGCCGCCGGAGTGGCAGGCAAAGGAAGGAGAAATCACAGGCTTGCCGGTCAAGACCAAACTGACAACACATTTTCTTTTTCTTTTTTGAGATGACTGACGTCACGTTCTACTACCTGTATTTTTCCCTTAAAAAAATATACTACAGTACTACCTGCATTTTTACCGCCACGAATTTACCGTACCAGCTACTTCGCGCACTGTGCACCTCCGCCGCAGTCCATTCACCGCGGTTTACCTTCCCCGTGAGAAAAGGGCCGAACTCCCAAGCGTCCCATTGATCACTCCCTCCCTCCCTAGAATCCCAAAAGCCTAGTAGCCCCGTAGCATCTTCTCCCAGAAGCAAAAGATTTCTGCCTGCGCAGCGGTAGCACGCACCCCTCTTCTTCCTCTCACGTCCCGTCGAGGCGTCGACCACTCCTGCCTTTCTCCACACAGCGCAGCCGCTCGCACTCGGTGCGGCTCCTTCACACCCCCGGGTTCCTTCCGCTTCCTACTCGCAAATGCCGCCTGCTCGCTCCGGTGTTGGCGCGTGAGGACGGACGGCGTGCGATAGCCCCGGTCTCCGGCGACACGGGGCAGATGGATTTGGGCGACGTGGTGCTCTCCTGGTCCATCCGGGACATCAACGACGACGACCTCTACCGGGGAAAGGTTCGTGCGCCCGTCATCGATCCTAGCTAGTTCCGGTGACGTTTTTCGCGAACGCGCGGTTGCCAGTTTGAGCTTCTTTTCTTTCCTTTTTTTTTTGAATCTGTGCGCAGTCCCCCGAACGGGCGAAGTTGTAGGTATGCATGCATACGCGGGAGCTAGGTTTCCAGCCGTGCTTAAATCGGTGAATCGGTGATTGATTAATTAGTGGCTTCTAGACTCTGGTGCTGGTCACGTACTGGTTGTTGTTGCGAATTTGGTGATTCATGGTATTTCTGAAAATTTACATGTTGCATGTTGGTGCCATTTTGTGACTGATTCGTGATGGTGTCCACTGCTGTTCAAAACAATGACGCACTAGTTTCATTCGTCAAGTGTTGCACTGCTCTTAATCGTCGTAGTATAATCGAGCCCGTCTCGTTCCAAACACTGTAGAGATAACGCGCTAAATACATGTGGTTAGGTTACACAGGTATGCTAATGTGAAAGGTTTACTACGTTGTGTTGTGATATTGGGGTACTATGCTGGTGGCACAAATTTTACTTTATTTTCTGTGACAAGTTATGTCTTAAGAGTTCAGACTTTTTCTCACTTGCGAAACATCCTTGCTTCATCTTGCAGCTTATGCTCTATATTTATCCTTGTTTGATGTTGCAGTATATGAATTATGCAATTGACCACATAGCGCTGTTCTGCTAGCATTAGGGTTTTTTAGAAGCTGCCAAAATTATTTGCATGCCATTTCTGTGCTCAAGCAATTATTAAAGAATATCTTTTGCTAGCTGTAATTGTATTTTCGTTAACTTTTTTATGCAGGTTGAGACTATTCCCTGCAAATTCAGTTCACTTGATCACTATCTCCAATCATATCGAGTGCCACTGATTGAAGAAACAAGGTCGGATCTATGCTCATGTCTTGAACTCATCAATGAAGCGCCCTCGTCAAAAATACTTTCCATGAAGGTAGCAGGAAAATCAGGATTATACTTCATGGCTGTGGACTTTTGGGACAATGGTGCTGGCTTTTCTGCTGAGGCATATACGGCGAGGAATGGCGATATATTCATTTTGTCTAGCTCGAAACCTGAATCTGCAGAGGACCTTAACCGCTACGGTGTCACATATTGCTTGGCAGTGGTTACTGAGGTTTCTTTGGATGATGAATACCACAAGGCTTTCAGAGTTAAAGTTGCAAAGGATATTGGTTTGGAAGAAGACTTGAGTAAATTCAGACATGCAATATTTCTCAGTAATATCATGACAAGCATACGGATATGGAAAGCACTTTCCTATGACACGCACATGGATAATAATTTCACAGTAATCAAGTCGCTGTTAGCCCCAACAAATTTGGTAATATAACCTGGATAGTTGTGATTTAGTTTTACCTGCTTTTTTCTGTACCACTATAAATTGGTCTCTAACCTTTTGAGCTCCTCTCTGTTTGGTCTTTTGCAGGGTGAAGATGTGTGTGGTATCTGCAATGAACAGGATGGGGGCCCTTTGCCTTCTTTGACAGAGCAATTACTTTCGATTAAACTTAATCAGTCACAAGTGGATGCTATTGAATCTGTGATCTCAGCTGTACGATGTAGGCATATGAACCTCTTGAAGCTTATATGGGGTCCACCAGGTACTGGAAAGACCAAGACTGTTAGTGCTTTACTATGGGCTTTGGCGTGTATGAAATGCAGAACTCTTACTTGTGCTCCCACTAATGTTGCTGTCGTTGGAGTTTGCACTCGTTTCCTTCAGAACTTGAAGGATTTCAACCAGCACATTGACGAAAATGGTCTACCCTTCTCTCTTGGAGATGCCGTGTTGTTTGGGAACAAGCAGAGAATGGACATCACCGAGGACATTCAGGAAGTTTTCTTGGATTTTCGTGTGGACGAACTTCTTGAGTGTTTTTCTTCGTTGTCTGGATGGAACTACAGAATAGCTTCAATGGTGTCCTTTTTTGATGATTGTGCTTCAAGTTACGATATGCTTCTTGAGGATGATGGAAATAGTGATCCTGTCAGCTTTCTGGACTTCATAAAAAAGCAGTTTGATGTGGCAGCAGTAGCTCTTAAGACATGCATAGTGAATTTGTTGGTTCACCTTCCTCGAAGGTGCTTTTCTCGCGATAGTGTCATAAATATATCTACATTGCTTAATATGCTGGAAAAATTTGGTGGCCTTCTGTGTGACGCAGACTTGACTGACGAGGGCTTGAAAAGGGGCCTTGGTTGTTCGTTAACTGAAAACTCCGTTTGTGCACGACCAATATCTTCTATTGAGAAGGAACTGGATGGAGCAAGATCTACATGCCTTAAATTGCTTAAAGATCTACAACACTCACTCAATTTACCCACTGGAGTAGACAAAAACTGGGTCCAGAGCTACTGCCTATGCAATGCTACACTTCTTTTCTGTACTACCTCCAGCTCTTATCGGTTGCATCACATGGAGATTGCACCCCTCGACGTCTTAATTGTTGACGAGGCTGCTCAAGTGCGGGAGTGTGAGTTGGTGATCCCACTACGTTTGCATTGGTTGAAGCATGTTGTTTTGGTAGGAGATGACTGTCAGTTGAGTGCAATGGTTAAAAGTAAAGTAAGTTTTGCCTTACCTCTTTATACAGTATGGTGTCATACTGCCATTCCATAGTCAATAGTTCAGTTCTCTACACCATCAACTTCCGATAATAAAATGACACAACATTCTTTTTTGTTATTGGTGTATCTGTCTACAGAACTATTGACCACGCATGTGAATGCATGTCTTGTCTAATATAAATTAATAAAAAAATCTATTTTACAGTACAATGTGTTTTTACATTGTAAATTCAATGAAGATTTATACCATAAAAGTTGCAAGCATCAAAATTAACCAAACATGGAAATGTCTGCATTGGATAATTTTAATAGTTTTCTTTTAAGTCGGATGGATAACACGACCCATACAGCTGTTCAAATGGCTAAAAAAAGATGGATTTGGTACAAGTATTTCTTGGGATATTTGTCCGGAAATACTTGTAGGAGAAATGAATGTATCTAGACCTATTTTCGTTCTAGATACATCCATTTTTATCCATTTATGCGACAAATAATTCCGGACGGAGGGATTATTTCTTTTTGGGAGATTGGTTCATGATAATCTTAGTTCTTGCCTTTCATTTGGAAAAAAAGCTAGATCTGTTCATGATAATAGTAGTTCTTACCTTTCATTGTTTTATCTTTAGGTATGCAAAGAAGCTGGCTTTGGTACAAGTCTTTTTGGGAGATTGGTTACACTGAAATTCGATAAACATTTGTTGAATATACAGTATCGAATGAATCCTTGTATTAGCCTGTTTCCAAATGCTCAGTTTTATGAGAGGAAGATTTTAGATGGTTCAAATGTCCTGTCTCCTAGCTATAACAAGGATTATGCATCCCTCCCGTTTGGCAGCTACACTCTTATAAATGTCACGGATGGAAGGGAAGACAAAGAGGGCACAGGAAAGAGTCGACGAAACATGGTTGAAGTTGCTGTTGTTCTGCACCTCATCCAAACCATCTTTAAATGTATGTCTAAGCTGAACCCTCTTTTCTTCCAATATACCGCGCCTCGATATCCTTGGTAGTTATTAAATTTTTTCTGTATTAAGTGACTTTGCTGATACAACATGGCATCTTTAGAAGCTTATAGGGTCTTCTTTTCTTGTATTACATGTTGCATAACCTTAGTTGATGGAAAGGTGATCACTGCAATACTTTATGTTCAACAATCCAGTTTGTTACCAATGTATATCTTCTGATTTTCTAACTCCATCATTATGGGTTTATGCAAATTCAATTCCCTATGTATGTCTGTCAGCAGGTCCACTGTCATCTACTTCCCTGTTTAATAGATAATGTGATATTTTTATTTAGAAAAACTGAGAACATTAAGTAGATGACATGAAAGATGAAGCATAGCTCTATAAGAGTTATTGGCCACTACATGTACTCACTTTTTGGTGTTTGTTTTTGCCTTCAGAGCTGAAAAGTAATGCTATATCAATTGTAAGCTGATACAGAATCAACTTCAGTTTGCTAAAGAAAATTCGCTTTGCTAGTGTTGTGCAAAATCGACTCCAAAAGATCAGTAAAGACTTAACAGTTTAGTTTTTTCTGCAGGTCGGAAAAGTACAGGCAAAGCTCTTAGCGTCGGTGTGGTCTCTCCATATAGTTCTCAAGTTGATGCAATTAATACTAGACTTGGCAAAAAATACGACACATGTGATGGCTTTCATGTGCGCGTCAAGTCTATTGATGGCTTTCAAGGAGAAGAGGATGATATAATAATACTATCAACAGTTAGATCCAACGGCAAGGGAGTTGTTGGGTTTCTTGCTGATAAGCAAAGAACAAATGTTGCTCTTACCAGGGCAAAGTGAGCATTTTTCCCAGGACTTTGTTTGGTTACTGTTTAAAGTATGTCAGATTGATACTATAATTCATCTAATGCATGCTTTATTTTATGCAGGCACTGTCTTTGGGTTGTTGGTAATGCTCATACACTATACAAAAGTGGAACTGTCTGGACAGACCTTGTTTCTGATGCTCAAAGACGTAAATGTGTTTTCAATGCCACTAATGACGCGGCCTTATGTAAGTTGGTTTTGCAAGTAAAGAAAGAGCTTGATGAGCTTGAGGATCTTCTTAATGCTGATTCAGCTGTTTTCAGCAATACCAGATGGAAGGTAAGTAACATAGTGATGTTTATTCTTTTTGACTTTGACATACTTTCATGTGCTCCCGCTACATGTGTCTTTCTTTTCCTCCTTATCTTTTTGTTAATAGTTTAGGTTGTCGCTTTTAGCTCTGTTGGTTGGCTTGGCTGCCAATTTTGCGCCATTTTGTAGCATGTTTGGACGCATGCTTGAGGAAAAAATTAAGTTGGTTCGGTTATTTGCATTTAGTGACTGTGCAAACCACATGTATGCATATTAGTCTGATAAGACTCATGCTTGTTGTCGGCTGCCAATTTTGCTTCATTTTGTAGCATGTTTGGGCACATGCACGAGAAAAAAAATTAAGTTGGTTCGGTTATGTGTAAAAAGTGTACTGGGTTTACTGAATATACAGTTCCTTTATAACATGTGGTTTTTTTTTGTGTGGCCATGATTCTTGAACAAATGTGTCTGCTTCTTGGAATCATCCATGTTGTTCGCTTTTTTCTGTTATGCTGTTTGTAATTAAGATTTGCAGGGACATGTGCTACTTTACACCATGGTATGCCTACAGATTACAGGCCATGTTGTGAATCTCCTAACTTTTTTTAAAGAACATACCTGTATATATTTTTGAATTCATCCTTACTCAGACTCTATTTTGTGTACTGGTAAATTCAACAGGTCATTGTTAGCGACGAGTTTAGAAAGTCTTTCACCAAGCTAAAATCATCACAGCTCAGGAGGGAAATACTTCAAAAGCTTATCAAACTTGGTGATGGTTGGAGGACAACAGTTAGGAACTTAGATATACCTGGTGTTTCCCATCTTACAAAAGTATACAAGATCAGGGACCTTTATCTTATTTGGAGTACTGACGTGGAGAAAAGTGAAGGAAGGTATATCCAGATAATAAGAATTTGGGACCTACTGTCACAACAATAAGTTGCTAGAACCGTTCAATGTCTCGAGAACCTTTTTTCCATGTACACAGATGATTACATGGATCACTGCAGAAGAGTGCAGACACTGGGGTATGCATTGTTCATATTGTTGGGCTATTCTTCTTTGTTACTATTATTCTTTTACCTTTGATGCTTGAAAAAGAACTGTTCTTAAATAGTCATGCTTATAAATGGGCTGCTTGTAGGCATTCTTCTTATTTTTTGCCTCCTTTTTTGGTGGATTACAGGAAACTGGAGGTTCCTATGGTTTGGGATGTTCAGCATGATATTATTCGCTATAAGAAGGATTGCAGAGTTGATGCCAACGAAGAGGTTGATCTAGTGGATACATCATATGCTATGGAAAATTCAAAAGTACGTGAAAGCTTCTTGCTGATGAAATTCTACTCGTTATCATCTGGAGTGGCAAAACATTTGCTTACAGCTGCTGATGGTTCCGAAATTGATATCCCCTTTGAATTGACTGATGAAGAGAAGATGATAATCCAATTCCCGCTCACTAGTTTTGTACTTGGGACGTCAGGCACCGGAAAAACCACTGTATTGACAATGAAACTGATTCAAAAAGAGCAACACTCATTGCTTGCATCCCAAGGTCTAAATTTGGATGGAGCTGATTTATCCGGGGTGGATGATAAAAATATTATGCCACTGAAGGACATAGGAGAAAGTTTTGTGAAACAAGTGTTTATAACTGTAAGCCCAAAGCTCTGTGCAGCCATAAAGAATCACATTTCCGGACTCAAAAAGTAAGTTGGTTGAACTAGTGCCCTATTTTAGAAGTTTACATGTGCTTAGCATTTTCAAAAATGTTTGTAAATATATTTAATGTGGACAGGAATATGTGTGCAAGTTGGTTCAAGATAAATTATAACTGTACTCAATCCATTTTATTGTATTTACGTCAATTTTTTTGTTTACCACGGTACTTATTTATAACATCAAACTCTTTAGATTTTTCCTTTGTTATGCCCTTTCGAAGTGTTAGCGATTTTATACATTTGACGTACATTTTCTCTTATATACTTTACTAATTATAAAAGACACTATACCTATGGGGACTAGCCGTTGTGGGTGGCTTGCACTCACACAAATAGCCAACTGAGGGACTCTCCGTTTTTTGTTGTTGAAATTTACACTCTTCGAATGATATTCACTTTGGTTACTTTATGAGTTATATCAACCATATTCCTCGTATTGGTTGTAAATTATCTCAATCTTTTTTATAGGTTTGGCTCTGGTGATGTCTCTGATCAGCCTAGTATTCTTCATATGCACGACATCTTTGATGACCAGGAAGAGTTTACGGAAATACCTGACAATTTTAGCAATCTACCACATGAGCACTATCCTCTTACCATAACATATCGAAAGTTCTTGATGATGCTTGATGGAACATTCCGGATATCATTTTTTGATGCGTTTTATGGTGAACTGAAGTCTAGCATTGATAGACGGCATTCAAACTCCCGGGCGCTGCAAACTTTTATTGAATCAAAGGAAGTTACCTATGACAAGTTTGCTGCTTCCTATTGGCCTTGTTTTAATGCAGAACTGACAAAGAATCTTGATGCATCCACTGTTTTCACTGAAATAATTTCTCATATAAAGGGTAGGTATCAAGCAGGCAACCCTTATATTGGCAAGCTTGGGAGGCAAGATTATGTGATGCTCTCAGACAAAAGATTTTCATCTCTGAACAGTGAAAAGAGAGATAGGATTTATAATATTTTCAATACTTATGAGAGTATAAAATCCACTGCCCGAGAGTTTGATTTATCAGATTTTGTCAACAGTCTTCACATCAGTCTTGTATCCGAGGGCTACAGCGGAGATCTGGTGGATTTTGTATACATAGATGAGGTGCAGGATCTAACCATGACACAGATTGCACTTCTTAAGTATGTCTGCAGGAACTTCAAGGAAGGCTTCCTTTTTGCTGGTGACACTGCACAGACTATTGCAAGGGGTATCGATTTCAGGTTTGAAGATATCCGTTCACTTTTTTATAGGCGTTTAATCAGCGAGTTCAACATGGTAAACAAGTCCAACTCTCTGATATGTTCCAACTTACTCAAAATTTCCGCACACATTGTGGCATCCTTCTCATGGCACAAAGTATCATGAGCCTTCTCTACTTCTTTTTCCCATCAAGTGTTGACCAGCTTAATCCAGAGACTGGACTAGTATATGGAGAAGCTCCCGTGCTGCTGGAGTCTGGTAATGATGAAAGTGCAATTATGACTATATTTGGAGAAATCAAAAGTCAGCATGGTAACACGCAAGGGTTTGGTGCTGAGCAAGTCATATTAGTTCGTGATGATGCTACCAAAAAACAAATTGTTGATCTTGTTGGCAAACAGGCTCTTGTTTTGACTATTATTGAATGCAAGGGCCTTGAGTTCCAGGTATGAGTATCTAAATTCACTTTCATATGTGTTCATTTTGCAAACACAATTATTAGTAAAATGCTATTTTTGAAAAGGATTAGTAAAATGCTATGTTTTAACCTTTAAGATTTTGAGTATTCTTACTGACTATAAGGACATGGTGTAGGATGTGCTGTTGTACAACTTTTTTGGCTCCTCGCCTTTGAGGAACAAATGGAGAGTACTGTACAGCTACATGAAAAATAAAGATATTATAGCACAATCTGAAGAGATCTCTCATCCGGATTTCGATAGAAGCAAGCATCATCTTCTTTGCTCAGAGCTGAAGCAACTCTATGTTGCAATCACACGCACGAGACAAAGACTGTGGATATGTGAAAATACAGATGATCACTGTCGACCAATGTTTGACTATTGGAAAAAGTTGCGTCTTGTAGAGGTTAGATTACTTGATCCTTCCCTCATTCAAGCAATGCAGACAGGAAGCAGTGCTGATGATTGGAGACTACGGGGAACCAAGGTTAGTGATCTTTACTTGTTTTCTGTGGAAAGCCAGTTTACCTTGCCGTGTGTTATATGTTTGGACCTTTTTATTTTCATGAAATTCATGGCCCTTTTTTGTCTGACAATTGGTCTATGCACATAAATTCTGTTTAGAGGTGTAATTGTGCATACGCACTTTCAATTTTACTGTACTTCTCTTTTGAGGTTGTTATTCCATATCAGAAGTGCTCGTTTTTCTTGTAGTTATTCAACGAGGGGCACTTTGAAATGGCTACGATGTGTTTTGAAAAGGCTGGTGATGCATACAGAGAGAAGTGGGCAAGAGCTGCGGGGCTTGTAGCAATTGCTGAACGTGCCACGTGCTCAAATTTGGAGAATGGCAAGGCTCCAATGCAGAAAGCATCAGAAATCTATGAGTCCATAGGCATGCATGAGAAAGCTGCTACCTGTTATATCAAATTAGGCGACTACAAAAAAGAAGGTCTGCTGACTCGACTTAATTTTCAAGCTGTATCCATTACTTCTGAGATTTATCATTACATAACATTTTTAATATAAGTTGTTGTTACCGTACAAGTAAACACCTTTCTTTTTTAAAACATTTATGCATGTTTTTAAGCTTTCATATGCACTCTACGCTGCTCTATCTGACTAAACATTATTTTTCCTTTCATTTCCCTAGGTATGGTCTATATGGAAAAATGTGGTGCTTCCAGGCTTGAGGATGCTGGTGACTGTTTTGCCATGACTGAGTGCTGGTCAGAGGCAGCTGAAGTGTTCTTCAAAGCTAAATGTTACACCAAGTGTTTATCAATGTGCTCGAAAGGAAAACTATTCAATCTTGGCTTGCAGTTCCTGCAACAGTTGAAGGACGAACATTTGCTTGAGAATTCAAAATCCTCGGAGGTTTCTGCTATTAGAAAGACGTATCTTGAAAGCTGTGCTCAGCATTATTTTGAGCATGGCGACATAAAGCATATGATGCCTTTTGTTAGGGCTTTCAGTTCTATGGATCATGTACGAGCATTCTTGAATTCCAAGAATCTTCTTGAAGAACTGTTTAGCTTAGGGGTGGATAGGGGTAATTTCCTTGAAGCTGCATGAATAGCAAAGCATAAAGGAGATGTCATACGGGAGGTAGACATGCTTGAGAAGGCAAATCTGATTGAGGATGCAACGCGGCTTCTCCTCCTCCATATCATTGCAGATTCCTTTTGGTCTTCAAATAGTAGAGGGTGGCCTCCCAAAAGATATCCACAGAAGGAACAGTTGCTTGCAAGAACCAAAGAGATGGCGAAAAAGGTCTCTGAGTGCTTCTACTGCTTTGTTTGCCTGCAAGCTGATGCACTGTCAGATACGAACAAGTCTCTTGCCAGTTTAAATTGCACTTTTCTTGAAGGCAGAAATTGTGGAAACTTGTTCGCTGAATTTATTGCTTCCCGTTCGATTCTTCATGTGCATCTTCAGTCTCAAGTCTTTGGATACAATTTGGAATTAGGGCCAGGATCTGAAGATGAAAGTAGCTGTAATGATATGGTGGCTCATAACCAGTTATCACCCGATACCCTAGCATATGCCTGGAACCACTGGAAGTCAATCATAATCAAAGTACAATCTCATCTTCGCCACACTGATGGTCCAGAATTAAATGAGTATGAAGATCTTTGCGCTAGGTACTTTGGGTTGAGGGAAGATGGTGAAGATGGCCGATATGTTGTGCTAAACATGAACTCAAGTTGGCTCTCCAACGCAGGCAGAAATTCTTTGCAGCAAGATGGTAATAGATGTTGGCTGGATGTCCTTCAGTATCGTTCATGTGCCCAGTCTTTCTTGATGAATGAGTTGTCTTCTGTTGGGTTCAGTGTACTTAAGAAGTTGGAGTCCATTGCTAAAATTTCTCCAAAGCCAACATCTTCATATGCCCTGGTGAGAACCATCCTTATTGTGAAGGAGATAGCTAACTTTCTGGAAGAACCAGAGTTCAGTATGCCGAAAAGTACAATGAAGTTAAGAAGCTTCTCTGTTCTCTGGGAGCGTCGCTTCTTTGAGTTAATCTTTCTTGTCTGGAGAGATGGGGCACGGAGGAGCCTCTCGCATATACTTAACTCACCAGCTTCATATGGTTTGATTTCTGATTACATTGGTGCAAATCTTCAACCAACAAATAGAAAACTGACTCATGGGCATCTTGGGAGGACAACCATACTTCTGCTCCATGCAGCACGATTGGATGATGCACTAATTTCAAGGCTGCTACAGTTCCTAGACAATGATTCTGAGTGGGCAAATTTTTACATATCTTTGAAGAGTTTTCTTGATACTGGTGTTCATACATCTTTGATCTCGAACTTCAGGCTTGCACTTGACTTTACCTTCAATAGTGCGATATGGAGGAAGGAACTGGACTACATATCCCCAATATGCTATGTGGGTCTGATGGAGTGCCTTGGTTTTTTGTCTTCAGCACACCTGCTACAGAAAGGTTGTGGTGTGTACTGCACGAAATCTCAGTTGGTCAATATGCTGGAGTGCCGCACCAGCAAGGTTTACCTTGAAACCTGCCTGGCATCTACTTCAACACCAGATTACGATCTTTATCAGACGATATTCGAATCAGGCCGTTTCATATTTCGGGCAATTATGAACATCTTGACAGAGAAGAAAATGCTTCTGGAGTGGGTCCGGAGGACTTCAACTCCTAGTAGTTCATACACTGAAGTCCTCCTGAAACTAGTGGTCACACTTTATCCACTGATCCTAACTCATGACGTGGGGATTTCCTATTATAAGATCACAAATACTCTTCTGGACTGTAGGGTCTTCGAGGATTTACCTCGGGAGTTCTCTCAGAAGATCTTACATGCTTTTCAAATGAGGCCTCGCGCACCAAGCAACTTCATAAGAGTGGTTCCTGACGCACTTGCTGCAATAGGAGATCGTATGGTCTTTATGGGTTCGTCCAAAGGCCCAGCAATCTGTGAGAACATAAATGTTGATATGATTAGCAAGGAGGATTTGTATGATGTTCCGAAGATAATGGCCATTCTTTGCCCTGAAGAGGGAAGTTCTGTAAAGCAAGAGGCTGCACTGCCAGAAAAATCGGATGGTAACAAATTGTGCAATGTTGCTGGAAACGTTCCTAAGGCTGTACATGATACCAAGGTGGACACTACTGCCTTCTGGGAGATGGTTGAGACTTTTCAGGTCAACAAGGAAGGCAAGGTGAGTTTCGTATTGCCTGTTCTGTTAATTTTTCACTTTGTCCCATTGCTTCGCAGCTGCCAACTTATTCTGAAAGCTAATTTTCTGCAGGAAGATGCAAGGTCTATTATTCAGTTCCTTAGGAGTGCGGCTCCATGGCTGGCTGATGCACAACTGCTGGAAGAGGTCAGGCACGTCTGCAGAAAATTCGAAGAACGTTCTGCCAGGTAGGCAAATGTTAAATTAGGCCCAACTCTAAATATCTTAATGGTAGTGCACATGCCGTATTTGCACTTGATAGACCGGTATGAGTGACTTCTTGTGAAACATGACTAGGTGATCCTGAATTTTTTGTGAAAATTTGCCATTTGCGCAGGGTGGAGAAGGAATTTTGTCTGACAGTGGAGGATCTATACTCAATGTGGCAAGATGGCGAGAGCAAGCTGCAGACGATCATCAGCTTCCTGCGTTCCGCAAGGGCGTCCAGGAAAGAAGATGGCAGAAGGAATGAAGCCGCGGCCGCCGTCCGGCCGCAGACTGATGGGGCAGACGGACGGGCCGGATGTTCGGGCAAGGAGGCGGAATCGGTGAAGGAAGAAGCGGCCACACAAAAGGGGGCTCAGAAGAAGAACAAGAAGAAACCCAAGAAATCCGAAGGCCGTGGCAGGAAATGAGCCGCTGTAGCCCATGGTGCAGCTTCCCACCTGTAAACCGTTGCCTGCATTTGAGAAACTTGTTTCGTAGTTCGTACCCATCACTGTAATGTTTTGGTTGGACGTATGCTGCATTGGTACTGCTGGCCGTGCATAAGTGCATTTTGGCTTTTCTGGGAAGGATCAGATGGTTCTGACTTGACTTACTAGGTTGGTAGAGCTCTGTTAGGTGTTTCTCCTTTCTTGCTCCAGCCTTGGTGATCACCTGATATGCCCAATCTCCAATGAGCCGGCAATAGCACATACCTGGACCCTGTGTCACATCTTGACATCTGGTTCGGGGTCGAGCCCCGGAGCCGCCACGGAGAAGAGAGAGACGAGGGAAAGTAGGTGTCATGGTCGTCGGGAATGGGGGCGGCACCGTATGAGCCAATGTTAGTGGTGGCGACTAACAGCAGTGGTGGCTAATGTGTTTGGCAATGTCGATGTTTTTGGGGTGATAACTGAGGGGAATATGGAAGAGGGGATTCCCTGAGGACCTGAACATGGGTAAATCTGGTCTCCTGCCAATCTACTCACCTCGCTGGGATACCCTACGGAGGGATCTGCTGGAATCAGCTCCGACAACTAAAAAAAGGTAGTCGTGTGCATCTATGACGTAGAGAGCAAAAGCAATAAATCTTTCTTTTTCTAAATGAAAATAACACGACAAGACACAGCCAAAACATTAACTCTCCCCCATATCAAACTCACTCTACATACACACCCAATTGCTCCCTGATATGCCCAGTGCAATCATCAATCACAGCTTCAGTTTACCCAAGTTAATCTTTTGCTTGGGGTATGTGTAGGCCTCATAGTTTATCGTCTGGCCCAGGTAGCTCAGCTTGGTGACCGCGGTTATCAGGTCTACCTGCCATATATACATTCAGAAGCACAGGTTAAAAACCAGAGGTGAGGATTTCAGAACATATATATGTCCTGCGGCATTGGCATTGGCAGCTTTTGAACATGTCGATTAAATCCCCTACCTCGTAGTCAGTCCGGGAGACCGTCTCGCGACTGCGCTGGTACTTCTCGACCCATGGCCGGCAGTCTGGATCAGCGATCAGTTTCTCCTCCGTGGCAGCTTGGTCAGGTCCGAAGAAGGCCGACATCACAGCAACCTGCAGTAGAATTCTCCTGGTATTGGTTAGACTGAAATCACAGCTTTTGCAGTCCAATAGAAAAAGTGATCTATAGCATAAGAAGATATGAAATGATCAATGAGTAGAAGCGACCTGACGAGGACCTAGACCGACAGAGATAAATTTGTCCTTCATTTCCTGCACAGAAGCGGTGCTCCACTGAGGCACCCTGCCCTCTGGATCAGGCTCTTGCGCGTCATCTCGCCCGAATATTTTGTCGAAGAAACCCCACTACAATGAATGTGTATCAACTTGTATATTAGCAAACTAGGCCTATATTACAGAAAAAGAAATGAACAGACAGACTCCGGTCTGGTGTACTGATGAGTACCTGCCCACTTGAACCGTATGCCGAGTATAGGGTTCTTCCCTTCTCTTCGTTCCCACCGGTCTTGGCAATGGCCGCATCAAGGAACGTTTTCTTAAGTGCTTGTGATGCTGTTGCAGGTAAAAGTTGATTTGAGTATACAACTCTGGCACAGTACACACACAGATCATATTGCTGACCAAATTATGCTAGTCAGCATACCCCCTATTTGGACCAAATCTGCAAATGAAATGGGGCCTCCCTTGGAGTAGGAATCAATCTCTTTCTTTGCTTCTACTAGCAGATCCAAGGCAGCAGAAAGCCCACTGTTTTCAGGTCTGCTTATTTCTGCACTTTATTGTTTAACAGGAATTGATCAAACAACAAGGCCGATCACTTTGTTAGGCTGACACCTGCAGAGCATAACTGTAGCATAACCACAAAGCTGTAGAGACACAAGGTGGGAGCTACTACCTTAGCCTGATGGATCCATTTGGCCCTCCTGTCTTTGTGGCCTGCAGAAGAGTTAACAGCCAGTAGTACCACTGGTTTAGGATAGTTCCATGTGTGCCATATTGTAGAGGGTCCATCCAGCTGGTAAATAATTAGAGGAAGGCATCTGGAGAGCAGACCTTGTCATATGTCATAGCATCATTCAGTGCCAAGGTCAACAAAGATGGGACGAGCTCTGGCTTTGCCTGCAGAAGACTTGCAAGTTTCAGCCGACAGATAGGTGAAATCGATAACGACCTGAGTGCACATAATGTGCAGTCATCTCACCTCTATGGCTGCCGTGAGGGTGCTTTTGGTGCTTGCTGAAGAAACAAACAGCAGAGTGCATCAACGCGGAAGGTCATTAAGAGGCATATATGTACTTGCTAGCATTTGAAGCGAAAAGAGGGAGCTGAGGCGACCTACATTGGAACTCGGAGCGCTGCCGGCGTTCGATCAGGTCAGCCGCAGCAGCCACTCCTGTGGACCTCGTCGAGGCCTCGGCGATTTCCTAACACCAGGCATATAAACAACGAACTGTAATTACGATGGAATGGATAGAACCATGGAGGCGGCATGTTAATTATCTGCATTCTTCCTCCATGCATTCATGCTACATTTGTTTAGCATGCAGTCCCAACTGAAAAAAAAACAGAGGACTGCATATACAGTGGAACATACCAAGCCAACGGCGGCGCCGAAGCAGCCCCCGATCAGATCCCTTCTGCGGAGCCGCAGAGCCTCTTCGCAGGCCTCGGAGCCCCCGGATTTGGCCTGGCAGCACACCTGAATCTGCACGGAGGAAGCGAGAAATGCTCCTGTTAACTCGCATCAGAGCCTCAGAGGAAACTCGGAGTCGGAATCTGGAAGCATACGTACGTGCGCATGTCTGCGCGCCGGCGGCGAGACGGAAGGGAGGCCGCGGGGGCCGAGCAGCGCGGGAGCAGAGAGGAAGGTCGCGCCCGCCATTTCCTCACTCCGTTCGACTTGAGCGCTCTCACGGTCTCGGTCACGGGGCTAGGTGGCTGGCTGGCGCGTGTGTTGTGCGCTCGGCATGCAGCGGGAGGATTCGGCGGATAAGGCAGCGAATCACGGGCCTGCACGTGCATTCTCCCCTGTCTCCACCACCACCACCACACGTTCGCTTCGCTGGTCGTAAAACGCATCTCGCCGCTGCGTTGTTCCTCCGCGTCCCGGATTGGCTTCCACATTGTTACCCAACCGGCCTCCCGTGGTCACTGGCATAATGGCTCGTGCTACAACACAGAGATGGATGATTTCTGAAAATGAGCTCCCTGCTGCAGTATTGCTACTACCTACGCCGGGTTACAGAGGGCGAATAAATGGAGGGTTCATGACGAGTGAAAATAATCTCAGAGCTCCAAACACATAACTTTTTTTGCCGCCGCAAACCAAGATACCGTTACCAAAACAACGGAACAAGTCGCTCACAGTAGTACATGCAGTTCTTAACCTACAGTTCGTGAATGAAGAAAATAAACGCCCAGATATGGTGAGGCTACAATGCAGCAAAGACGACGAGGGGCATTTCGGGCGTGGAGCAGTTGCTATATCTAGGGCAAGAGCGATAGCAGTGGGCCACTTGTGCGGTACACTACACCAACGGGGACATGTCACCGTTGGTAAGCCTGGTTCTCCCTGCGCTTCACATAGCGAGTCCGGTCGCTGTAACGCGGTCTATCTTGAGCTCTCTGAGGCACCGGCTCCACCCTTCTCTGCCTTTCCGGTGATCGCTGCACGATCTCTCCATTCACAAATAGCTCGGCTGCAAAGAAGGGCAGCATGATGAAAATCCGGGACAAATATGTTCACATTCATGAGAAATGTTCTTCATGGAGAACAGAAGTATGTATAGGTGTAGTATATAGTTCAGGCCTGAAAGGATCAACTGCAGTTGTACAACTAACGGCTCAGGAGGGATGTGAACAGTCTGAGGATGGTATAAAACCTTGAATAGAAAGCCATGCAAATCATGATTGCATGATTGAAGGACCAGTCTTTCCAAAAGGATCATTTGAGGACTACAACCTTAACACCGATTATAAACTGATGCACATTTACTCTTAAATAAGGTTTCCTCCTTCATGTAGTATATTGGATCAAACTGTGCAGTGAACACATCAATTGCACAGAACTGATAGTGGTTCATTAAGTCGAATCAAGTCGGTAAGCATAACTGGAAGGGACTGATTGACCAATTCTACATTTCTACTTTAAAATCATAAAGTATGTTGCAAAAAACCCATAAAGTATGGCCTACCAACAGCTAGCATGAATGAAACCTAAAAATTTGACAAAACAATGGAATAGAGAGCACATAAGCAATAAGCTTACCACCATAGTCCTTGTTCTCAGCATCAACATAGGAATCCGGAAGCACAAAAAGAACACCTGGGAGGCCTGAATATTGGAAACACAAACTATGGTTATGAAGCCACCAGATATCCAACAGCAAAATATCTTTGAATATTAGCTACTGACATTAAACAAATGTACATATGCAGATAAGTACAGTATATAAATACCATAAAACTCAAGCTGTACTCAATAGAAAACTTTCTCTTCAGATTAGCTACTGAACATTCCACACACAAGTAGTATATGCCAAACATAAGGCTGTTACAGCACATTTCAATAAGCCTTCTAGAATCAAAATATCAAGAAATCGAACCCCTGATACACCACCAACAAAGGCAAAAGTGTAGTAGCATACCATACAACACAAGTGAGATATACAAATAACAATGTCCATGAACCAATATATCCATCGCCAAAGGATCACAGAATGCAATAGCGCAGCACAATTTAGTCAATATAGGACAAACATGAGGCATGTTATAACTTGCCCTTTTCTCAGTATTATGTAATCCTTGGACCTTGGCAGTTGGCATTCACGCATTTTCCACTTGAAATGTTTGACTCGTAGTTAGCAAAAGGATGTGTTAATCATGTTACTCAGCCAGATAACTGAAAACTGACATATGACTGCATCAATTGGAAACTGAATCCTAAGCTGGTATCCAAACCCAATTATCGCAATGTGTGCTTCAAACATGGAAACAAGTAAGCATTTCACAGGGCTGTACCTTCCAGCTTGTTGGATGTCTCCTCGTCAATCTCGCACCCAAACCCAAAGTAGCGTTCACAGGACACGTTGTAGATCCTCTTCTTCGCCTCCTCCTCGCTACACCAGCGACCAACAACAAAACCAAAAATTAGCCTCACTCCACGAAGCACCCATGGCCGGGCGGATTGGTTGGACCCAAATGCGCACGGATTACCTCCCCACGACCTTGGCGAGGGTCTGGATGTAGCAGTCGATCATCTGCTGCTTGGTGGCGCCCTCGCCGCCGGGCTTGTCCATGACGATGAGCCAGTGCTCGTAGTCGCAGCCGGGGAACAGCGGCGCCATCTCCGTGGGCGCTCGGTCCCCGCCCTGCCCCGGCCGCAGCGGCGAGTACGAGGCGTCGGGCCGCCGCGCCATGCAGCGGACGGCGCGGCCGACGCGAGGCCGCCGCGCGGGGCGGGCGGAGGGGCACGGGAGCCGCCGCGGCAGGAGCACCGGCCGCGCCGGGCGCGCGGCGGCGGCGACGGCGCGCGCTGCGGTGGCCATGGCGGGAGTGGCCGCTGTCGAAGGAGACGAGAGGCGGAGGAGGTGGAACCGGAATGGATGGGGTTTTGATTGGGGGTTTGGGAGCAGGGGACAAGCAGAAGCGAAGAGATAATTATTATTTGCTGCCCACGTCTCTGGGCCTTGGTGCTAACGGGCCCTATTCGTAACCGAGTGGATCTGGAACATAAACTGGACTGAAAACGACCGGCCCGGCCCGGCCCAGCACAAGACAACGATAATAATTTCTGTAATAAATAGGCTTGATTGAAAGGTCGGGGCCACGACGACGGCGAGAGGAGCAGCAGGAGGATAGCTTTTCCCCACGGATCCTTCTCGTCGCCTTCCACGTGATTCGAGTCGCCTCTCCCCGTCAGGTACGAGCTCGATCCGCCTCCCCGCAGGGGGATTCTCCGTCGATTTCTTTTCCCGTCGCGTCGATCTGGGCGGATCTCGGCCGGAATCAGCCGCGCTTGATGCCGGGTCGCTTCGTCGATTCGATCCTCTTCGCCCCCGCTATTGCAATTTGATCCGGTCGATTGGGGATAAGCAAAGGGGCTCGGGGGTCGCCGGGTTATGAAGTAGCTGGACTCTGTTGCTGGATCTTAGTTGATCTGATCTGGATTTGCGGTTTGAGGTCGGGGTCCGTAATGTGTGGGCATCTAGCTGGCGTGTAAGCTTGTGTAGAACTGCCTGGGTAGATCCAACTATTCTGTAGTGGCTGTTGCTATGTACGCTAAATTAACCCGATTAGCTTGCTGTTCCAAGGTAGTTGAGTTCTGGAATCATGCAATTGTGTATGAATGTTTAAGCCGCTTGAAACGAAATACCACTTCTGTGCTAGTTTTGCAGCTGCACCCTGTGGAGGTGATGTTAATATCTGGCATTCTGAGGAGTAGCAGTTTTGTGGGATTTTAATTCCAGCTATATTTGTCTGTAAAACTGCAGCTAGTTACATGTCGGACATCATGGATAGTGCTATAGGCTTCTCTTTTGTTAGGATTTTTGGGATGTAATGTGACATCTCATGTTTCAGACCTCCTAACCATGTAACAATATTGCATACCATTTGCATTTCATTGATTATTGTTCTTCATTATGCAGCCCAAACATGGACTCAAGCAGGCGCCCGAGTGGAATCCAGCAATTGCTTGCTGCAGAGCAAGAGGCTCAGCAAATTGTAAATGCTGCTAGGGCTGGTAAATTTCTTATTTTTGGTTTAATTAATTATGTATCAAGCATAATATTGTTGAGTGTGAACAGTATGAAGTCTGTGAGATTCTGCTCTGTTTGCTACAATGGATACTTTATATTTTGATGCATTCACCGACTTTTTGTAGGATTTATCATGCTGTATTGTCATTTTCTAATGTATTTGCTATGTCTTGTCTGCTATACTAAGTGAACTTTAAAGTCATGATAGATGTTGTTCCATTGTGAGTTATGAGATCATCATCTGGTTTATAACACAGACCACAGTTGCTAGCGTTCTGTAACTTCTTTGCCTGGCAATATTGTCTTTCTTACTTGATAGGCCATGCCATCTTTTCTTTTGTTGGATACAGAAAGTGAAATGTTTGCATTGCATTGTTGATTTGGCAAAATCTGTTACGGTTATCAAAGCATATAGTACCATAGAAATATCTGAACTTCTGTGAATATTATTGTTCACTGCGAAGCTGAAATTAAAGTACTCATATCTACTTTTCTCCATCAACTGAAATCTGATGTCTCTGTCAGCTAAAACGGCGAGGCTTAGGCAAGCGAAAGAAGAGGCTGAGAGAGAAATAGCTGAGTACCGTGCACAAATGGAGGCTGATTTCCAGAGGAAGCTCACTGAGGTATGTACCGCGCATCTGCACATTCATTCTGTTCGTTTATAAGATAATAACAGGGCTTCTGATCATTTATATTCTTGTCATTTCCACTTCCAGACCAGCGGTGACTCTGGGGCAAACGTCAAGCGCCTTGAGCAAGAGACAAACGTAAAGATTGAGCAGCTCAAGCAGCAGGCAGCAAACATCTCTCCAGAGGTGATTCAGATGCTTCTGAGGCACGTCACCACTGTGAAGAACTAAAGGTTGATGAGTCAGCCCTGCATATGATGGCAACTTTGTACTATCTGTTAATTTCTTTGGGGGGTATTATAAGAAATGGCTTTTGCCACTTCCAGCTGTAATTTCTTGTTCTTTTGTCTTGGAAATAAGCTGCTACATTTAAGCAGCAGCCATGTCTGATACTACTTGCTAAACCTTTGGTGATTAGTTCGTAAATTTTGTCGATTTCCGCCCTTTTTGTCTCTCCCTTGTATGGCTATCAGTATATGTATCTTTTCTATGTGAGATATATTATTCATAAGAGTAAATAAGTTTTTAATCCATGTTTAACTTTGGCAAGCTATGTTGTTCTGAGTTCTGACAACAATATGGGTTGGTAAAAATGGAGTGCTTCAGATGCTCGAAAGCTTTTGAATGCATGAATTTTAGACGCTGGAAAGTTTTTGGATGCAGGAAACGCATCCTGATTCAAATCGTAATGCAGCTATAGGCTATTGGATCTGCCATTGTATGTTCATTGGCGGTGTTTTATTCTTAGGATATGTTTGGATGGTGCTTAGTTACCTACCGATATTTTGGTCATGTCCAAAATATTGGCCTTTGTTTGGATTGTTTTCATATATTTGGCATGCCTTTTTTACTTAAGTTTAATTTTATGTTAATCTAAATATCTAAATGGCCACCCACAATAAGCATGAGAAAAAGGTCACCTTGATATGCAAATGTACCACCTCAGCATGCAACATACATGAGAAAAAGGTCACCTTGATATGCAAACATGCTTGAGAATTTTCATCCTATTATGCAATTTATATTCAACAAATATTTTGCAACTATACAATAATCAAACACAATAAATCATAGTATGTATTTTCAGTTTTAGTTTTATATTATTATTTCAAAAAAATCGAATACCATTGACATATATTGCAAACATTTCCTTAATACACCTTCTGAACAAGCGTGTTGGGTTTTATGTTATGGACAGTTACTATGCAGTCTATGTTTAGTGTAAGGATCGCCTCACTCGTGCCGCCTCACCCACAAGGTTTACTCAACATAATATATTGTGTCGAGATATTGTGATGGAATATTCCTTCAGGATCAACAACAAAGAAAACCATGATACCTCTCATTTTATGTTGTAGCCCAAAGGGCAAAATATAGTCTTCTTCCATTTTCCTATAAATTGGGGAGCCCTTACTCCATTTCAAAGGGTGAAAAATACTTCAATATAGAGAGCTCTTTTCTTCTCATGGTCTAGCAGGAGGTTGTTGCCCTCATGTCTGCCATTGACCTACGAGCAGGCGCATCTCCGCCTCAAGCTTTCCATGCATCTCATGTATGTCTTCGTAATCGTAAGCGGGTTCTTAAAATTTAGGGACCACGTAAGTCGGCTAATCTTTGGCAAAGATCATTTGGGATCATGCATCATTATATTTGTCTCGTGTAGCCATCGGATCATCACAACACGGACCATGTTGCAATCATCCATTAGAACATGGACCATGTTGGGGTCACCTTGAATGAGTTGCAAAAACACATGGGCCATTGGTCACCAATTGCAACATGGATCATGTTGTGGTCACCTCCAGCTTGCATGACTCTCTAAACACCGCTCGTGCAACCGGGGCATGTTGTCATTGCAACATGGGCGATGTTGCAAATCCCAATGACATATGCAGGGCAACCCGCACCGGTGAGCACCTTCGTGGAACCGTCCGGCGTGCGTCAACTTCAGCGATATCTCAATTGCAACACTAGCGGTAGCCAGTAGGCTTGCACCGCCCTCAAGCAACACCTTGGTTGTAGCACGATGGTTGCATCTCAGCAACGGCTCATCGACGACTTTGTAGCACCACTGCCCTTTGCAATAGCAGGCATTCACCATGGGGGAGGCACTCCTTGTCGGTGTCAAAACCGACGGATCTCGTGTAGGGGGTCCCGAACTGTGCCTCTAAGGTTGATGGTAACAGGAGGCAAGGGACACGATGTTTACCCAGGTTCGGACCCTCTTGATGGAGGTAATACCCTACGTCTTGCTTGATTGATATTGATGAATATGAGGATTACAAGAGTTGATCTACCACGAGATCGTTGTGGCTAAACCCTAGAAGTCTAGCCTGTGATTGTGATTATGATTGCCTCTACGGACTAAACCCTTTGGTTTATATAGACACCGGAGGGGCCTAGGGTTGTACAAAGTCGATTACATAGAAAGGAAATAATGCATCTAACCGCCTAGCTTGCCTTCCACGCAAAGGAGAGTCCCATACGGACACGGGAGGAAGTCTTCTATCTTGTATCTTCATGGCCCAATAGTCCGGCCCACATCACACAGGCCGGACGCCCGAGGACCCCTTAATTCAGGACCCCCTTAGTAGCCCCCGAACCAGGCTTCAATGATGATGTGTTCGGCGCGCTGATAGTCTTCGGCATTGCAAGGCGGGTTCCCCCTCCGAACACTTCAAAGCGTCTGATCCGAAGAGTCATACTCGGCTTTCCATTTAATGTCGTACCCATTGGCTTCTGCGCCTCCACCGCTTCGGCTTCCACGTGTCGATCGAACACGAAAGGCCAGAGTACTTTTTGCACATAACACCCTGGCCATGTAAGAAGGGCGTCTATATAAGGGGACTGGATCTCAGATCCCATTCCACATCGAGCGGAAAAATCCTTAGAGCTTGCTAGGAGAAACCATTCCAGCATGGCTAGCGTTCCCAGTTCTTCCTCCCGCCCCCATGGCTCCGAAAAAGGCGATTGGAGGAGATGCTCAATATCCCGCGACCAGCTAAGTATGCTTCAAACACAGGGATTCCTCCCCCCCCCCTCGTGGATCTAGTCCCTATCCGGGCAGGATTAACCTCTTTTACGGGTGAAGCCCTGGCGGAAAATTTCCCGAATCCAACTGGGGGGGAGCGAGTGTGCTTTACATCCTTCTTGATAAGAGGCGTCGGGTTTCCAATCCACCCCTTCCTCCGAGGTCTTCTGGAGTACTACGGCCTCCAATTGCACAACCTCACACCACGTTTCATTCTGCACATCGCGGGCTACCACTACAAAAAAAGACACATCCGTGACATTTTGGACCGAACGAAAATCTTTTCTGTCATACTTATGACACTTCTATGACAATAATTGTGACAAAACCCGGTATCATCATAGATGTGGTGGGGTCCTACTTCTATGCCAAAAAATCATGACAGAAAATGGGCTTTTTTTCCTGGGCGAGCAGGAGATGCATCCGCATGGCATTCTTTGGGCCGTCCATGACGGAAAAAACCATGGTAGAAGCAAGGGCGCGGAAAATATCGGGGAGTCCCCAATTACGGTGGGTGGTCGGGGGCCGAGCGATGCGCGTTTCTCTCGTACGTACACGCATGTGTGCGAGGCGTTGGGCTCTAATTGAATCCGAGCGAGGCGTTGGGCTCTAATTGAATCCGAGCGAGGCGTTGGGCTCTAACTGAACCCGAGCGATTGCACTGTAGGCTACGCGTTACTGAACCCGAGCGATCGATCGATGGCTGTTAACTGAACCCGATCAAGCGATTCCTCCGCTATTGCTGCTAACTGAAGCCGATCGACGCTGCGTATGGATGAACAGTGAGTGTTGCGCGTGGGGGGGGGGGGTTGGATGAACAGTTCCCGGTGGGGGTGGATGAACAGGACCCCATGGGGTTGCCTCTGGATGAGCAGTACCCCGATCGATCGAGCCGGTTGGGGCTGGATGAACAGGACCCCGTGGAGGGCAGGATGAACAGTAGACGGTGGAGGGCAGGATGAATAGTAGCTCGTGGAGTGGTGGTTGAACAGAAGCCCGTGGAGAGGGATGGTTGAACAGTAGCCAGTGAAGTAGCGCGCGGTGGAGGCTGGATGAACAGGAGCCCGTGGATGAACAGTCGCAGGTGAAGGCTGGAGGAGGTCGACGGTGGATGAACAGTAGCCCGTGGAGGCTAGAGGGGGTCGACAGTGGAGATGAACAGTATCCCGTGGAGTCCCGTTTTGCGGTACGCCACACCCCTCCCGATGAACAGAACCCCCGTTTCGACCATAGCGCTCCAACACAAGTCTGTTTCCTCTATTTTGCGGTACGCCACACCCCTCCCGATCAACAGGACCCCCATTTCGACCGTAGGAGGTCCGTTCCCTTCCTTTTGCGGTACGCCAGACCCCTCCCGATGAACAGGACCCTGTTTTAAACGTGGCCGGTTGAACACAAGGCCGTTTCCTCCATTCTTCGGTACGCCAGGCCTTGTTTTTATCAGCTGTTCTGTCCAAGCCCTCCCGATGAACACGACGATGCATTCCGTTCCGACCCAGCCGGTTAGCTCCTCATGAACATGACGACGACGTTCTTTCTCCGTTTCGACCCAGCCATGTACACGAGCTCTGGCCATACGTACACGCGAGTAGGCGTTCGAGACCCCGCCCGTATGTACGTACGTGGCCGTATTTACTTTCTTGCACCCTAGCCACTGTATGTATGTGTACATGCTATGTGCGCACCTCTACATGGACCAGTATGTACGCACACGTTTGCGACCAGAATGACAACGCTACATACGCTTTGACCAGGTGGGTCCCGACTGTCAGGCACTTCCTTGCGTGCGAAGATGTAGCTGATGGGTCCTAGCAGTCAGGGGGGCGAATCGTTTTTTTGCCCGGACGCACTTCCTTGCGTGCGAAGATGTCGCTGGTAGGTTCCAGCAGTCATGGGGGAAACATTGTTTTTTGCGAAATACGGTTGCCCGTCCGGTGGGTCCCTGCTATCAGGTGGAGAAATCATTATTTTCCGCGTAATAAGGAGGCACTTCCTTGCTGCGGCCGTGGACCCAGCTGTCAACATCTCCATGTACAGCCCATGTCCGATGGAAGCCGTTCCCCGACCACGTTGACCACGCCGCGCCGAGAGCACCAGGGCGGTGGACGACGGCGAGGCCTAGGAAGGGGACGATGCGACAGTGGAAGCCCGCGCGGAGAGGAGTACGAGGGTTCACTGGTTTGGCTGTGGTGTGAGGCTGCCATCGCCGCAGGGCCTGGACAACGGTGGAAATAGTAGGGGCGGTGAGGCCTCCGCGGCAGCACAGCCAGCCACGAAAGGCAGGAGCATGCGACACGATCGGCGCTACTTTTGGGCGGCTGGAGCAACAAGACCAGAGGTTGAAGAAGCACTACGGACGTTGGATGGACATCATATGGTCACTGAAGTTAGAATTGTTCATATTGACTAAGTTGACAAAGCACTCCGTCCCCGTCAACTTAGTAGGCCCACAAGTCAGCCTCCCACCAAGGTGGGTCCCAACTAGCAGGGGGAGTATTCATTTTTTTGTGCGTAATAAGGAGGCACTTCCTTGTGTGCGAAGATATAACTGGTGGGTCTGACCTGTCAGCGATGGAAACGTTTTTTCACGAAATACAGAGGCCCTTCCGGTGGGTCCCAGCTGTCAGGTGGAGGAATCATTATTTTGCGCATAATAAGGAGGCATTTCCTTGCGTGCGGCCATGGACCCAGCTGTCAGCCACTCCACACACAGTCTACTTCTGATGGTGTCGTTCGTTGACCACGTTAACCACTCCGCGTCGAGCGCATCCAAGGTGGTGAACGATGGTGAGGCCCCTGACAGCAACGAGCCGGAGATGGGAAGACGCGGGAGTAGAGTCACAGATGGAGAGGTGTACGAGGGTTAACTGGTTCTGGTGCGGTGTGCTTCGGCAGTCGGTGGAGAAGACCAGGAGGTGTGGAGGGGTGGAGGGATAGCCTGGCTAACGGTGGAGTAGAGCTTTACAGCGAAGCGTGCTAAGCAGAGCTGCTAGCAGCAGGAGGCGGGAGCAGGTGGTCCCGGCGGCGCTGAATGAAGAAGACGAGAGATTGAAGATGGATGCCGGTCGTTGGATGTAAATCCAACGGCTAACAATATCAGAATCACTTGTTGACTAAGTTGACAACGACTTGCATTGGCTTCGGCCTATTGGCCCACATTTCAGCCTCCAAAAATGTGGCACGTATTCAACCAATTTTTTCAGAATTTACAGTCTTTTTTGCAGGGTAGAATTTACAGTCCATTTGATCTCTTTTTTTGAATTACAGTCCATTAGCTGGGCTGGGTGAACAAATAATGTAGCGTCCATGCGACCTATTTATGTTTTTCCTAAAAAATTACAGGCCATTTGCACTTTCTCGAAATACACGATTTTTCTGGGCTGATTCTAATTATAATGTTGGGGTGGGCACATCAATGTTATCAAAAAATAAACAGGGGTTGAGCATTTTGTTATATATATATATATATATATATTTAAATAATAAGTGATTTATTATTATATTGGTCCTTAAATCTTACCAAGCTTTTGTAAACAATCACTAAGATTTTCGTTGCCAAAAAAATCCAGGATTTTATTGTGAAGAAATTATTTTTATAAGTTAACAAGATATGGGTATTGTTTTCTTACATATGTAAGTATCTGTTAAATATATGATGACAATAACAATAATATATAATAACATATAAAATAATTTAAATATATAATATAGTTAGAAGGGAAATATAAGTTGGACCAGGCGTTCCAATTCTTATATAGAAAAATAGAACAGACCTCTGTATTTTTTTAAAAAAATACATAAATTGGGTTGCCGATGTTTGAGGAAAAATAAAACCTCGGATGGGAGGTCCATAGGCCGGTCGATACATGACGACCCTCAAGAAAATACAAACAGCCTTATGGACCTCCCATCCGAGGTCGTGGGCTGCGCATGTAAAAAAAGAAAGCCTAGATGGGGCAGCCCAAAACCCAGCTGATACCGGCTGCCCCAGTGATAATAAATGATGCCTGCCAGCTCCCCGGCTTCGTTGTGAATTTATCTCCTATAGTAACTATGTTGGAGCACATAAAAAAATGTAACTATGTTGACAAACCCGTGGGCCCCAATGTCAGTATAGCATTAGGAGAAAGTATTTTTTCGATGAGGCACTTGCTTGCGTGCGGCCATAGACCTGGTGGTTCCCGATTGTCCGCCTCTCCAGGTACAGTTCTCTCCAGATTCCTCTCGTTTGTTCAGCATGTTCACAACGGTGGACGGTGGCGTCGCGGCGAGCGCACAAAGGCACAGGAGGAGATCCGACAACCTGAGGAAGTGCCTTATTAGTAACGAAACAACTGAACTAACTCAGTGGCCGAGTGACACTACCCGACAGCTGTTCCGCCCGGGTTCGATTCCACCTGTGTAGAGAAAATATCTCCAAAAAATTTGCCTCTGCCTTTATTGACATGTGGGTCCCAATTGTCATCTACGCACACCACGTCCTACACTTGCCAAAACTTCGTCCTTCGTTTTCTCTGTTTTTCGCACACTCGATATTGTGTGGGCATTTTGAAAATAGCATATCTTTTTGACTGTGCATCATATGAAGATGTGCTATGCATGAATGTTGATCAACATGATGTTAACTGGCTAGTAGTTCCAGTTTTGACCATGAATAAAACTTCTAGCATGATGTTAACACTGTTTGAAAAGGCCGTGTTAATATAAATACTCTGCCTCTGAAAGTTGCAGTTTCTTATCTGAAACTGAACTTGGAGTTTCTTATCTAAAACTGAAACTTGCAGTTTCTTCTCTGAGAATCACATTGTCTGCACTTTTATACTCCTATGAAACTACATTTTTTAAGTGCTAAAAATAGATCTCTAGAATTCATAAAATACTTCATATGCTCAATACTGCAAATCTGAAATTCAAAAGACATTCATATCTGAAAGTACTCTCAAAATACACAACACAACACACAATTCACAACCTGCAAATACTAACAACCCTAAGCTCCTCCTGACAATTCACAACCTGCCCGACTATTGGTCGGGGAGGGGGGGCAAATCCCTCCTATTCCTCGGCGGCAGACAGCCGCCCCGTGAGACGATGTGAACAGCGAGGGAGAGGATGGCGGGGAAGCGTCGTCGGGCCAACTGTTTTTCTCCTCTTGCAGTTGGGTTCGGTCGATGAACACTCCACCGGCTCGCTCTGGCACGTCACCCTCACAAACGACACCCTGTAGATGTTCGATCCTTCAATATCTGGTGGATGCTCCATCTGGGATCAATAATCCCACCACCGCTCCCTCACGATCGGATTCGGTGAATCTGTTTGCTCCATGGCCCAGAGGAGCAGCTCTATGTACTCCCGCGCGACTCCCTCCGGGAGTATCGCCGCCTTTTCGCTCTGTTGCAGATATTTGGCCATGGATGTCGCCATCGCCGCTAGTTGGTCCTTGTTGTCAAACCAAGATTGTATCTCCAACATCCTAGCTAGATTCACAGGGTCGCCGTCTGCGATTCTCATGTATCGGTTGTACTCCTCCATCGATCTACTTCTCCACAGCACCTTCACTCGCCGGCGCTGGTTTTTGAATGGAAGAGGAGAGGAGCAGCGCTGGTTTTGGTTTAGAACGGGAGAGGAGCGACACTGGTTTTGGATTGGAACAGGAGAGGAGGGGCGGTGGTTTTGAAATGGAAGAGGAGAGGAGCGGGGCTGGATTTAGATTGGAACATGAGAGGAGCGGCAGTGGTTTAAGAGGAGAAGAGCGGAAGAGCGGCGCTGGTCTTGGAAGTATTTTTTTTGTTTTGCGTATTTTGGGTCAAAGTTTGACCATGTATTGTATTTGACAAGCAAAATGTGAATGCATGTCACCAAAAATTGTATCGTTTGGTTCGTATTTGAATGTACTTTCAAATTATATTAGTTTTGCAATGTATAACATATATTTTATTTGCGAAAATCATGGTCAATTATGACCCAGAATAAAAGGGAGACTAGTTAATGTGGGGTCGCTTTCTTAATTGAAGGGTAAATTGATTTTGATTTTGATGCAGTCATAGCGCATCGGCCCTCTCGTCCAATCCTAAATCGCTGCCGCATGCTCCTCTCCTTCTTCTCCATTGCAAAACCACCTCCTCTCCTCTCCTTCATCTCCATTCCAAAACCACCGTCTCGCCTCTCCCTCTTCTCCATTGCAAAACCACCACCTCTCTCCTCGGATGAGGATCCCCTGACGTAGCCCATCCTGCCATTGAGACACTGACACATGGGTCCCACCAAGCGCGGGGCCCACCTGTCAGCGACCGAAAGGCAGGGGAACCTCTCCTCTCCATCATCTCCATTCCAAAACCACCGTCTCGCCTCTCCCTCTTCTCTACTGCAAGACCACCATCTCTCCTCCCATCTTCCAAAGCTAGCACCGGACCACTCAGAAGGACATCTATGGAGGGGGGTGCAGCAGCGAATCTGGCAGATCGCCGGTGGCGACCAGGCAAAGTTAGCCAGGTTGAAGGAGATCCTTACTTGGTTTGACAATGAGTGGGAGATTTCGAGCACGGTGAGGGACATGTGGCAATGTATGCGAAAGAGCGAGACGACGACGATGAGGGCGACGATGTACTCCTCAGCGGCAGTCACGCCGCAGTCCTTCGAGTTCATTGAGTATCTCCTCTGGGCGATGGAGGAGACAGATTCGCCCGAGGCGAAAGTCAGGCGGAGGTGGTGGGCGTACAGGTCGAAGGTTGAGCACCCAGAGGATAACGAATCGATCGAGTACGGTGTGCCGTTCGTGAGGGTGCAGAGCAAGCCGGAGCCACAGGAGTATTCGTTCTCCCACCATAAGAGGAGGCCAGATGGCGCGACATCGCTTCCCCGCCGTTCTCCACGGTTCCGTTGACGCTCGCCTCGTTTCAACGACGTCGGTAGGGTTTAAGGTAAGCTTCGCACTAACCTAATCTTCCATCTGCTCATGCTTACAATCAGTGTGACAACTAATAAAAATCATGCTTACAATCAGTCTTTGAGTACTACGCCAATCACCGTAAAATAGCTCTGTACCTTTGGGTCAAAGTTGTGACACTGTGTACAAATAAAGAAAAATAGATTGGTGCTTCTTTCAGAAAAGAGTACACCCCTAGAAAACTGCCAATATAAGCTACTAGTATTTTTTTTAAGTCTAAGCTACTAGTATTTGGTTAGAGGATTTGCTGCCGAGAAAGATCCATCCACAGTGAGCGCCACACATCCCACTAATGGTGGTGGATGCCAATGCTTAGATGGAGCAGGGTTGGTGTTGGTAATTTTTACTTGGCACCTTGCACTCTGCATATATGCCGGTTCCATCCGTACATTTATGCAGTTCCACGAAATTGCAGCTGAATAACCCTATTTGCACAGATAATGAAAAGGCGTGATTAGATTATAGTGGCACTAGTTGATGAAACATACACTAATAAATAGAAGAAAATATTACATCATACTGGAAATCGACCCAAGTCTCCACGATACACCTTCTGCCAGTGATGAACATCAATGTATAGCGGTAGTACAAGGAGGGGCCTTGAGACATTCAAATCTCTATTTTTGTGCAGATCTACTAAAATTAAGCACCCCAGTTTGCAAAAATGCTTAAACATTAACAATGGGACTAGTTGATGAAACATACATTAACAAAGAGAAGAATTTTCTTTATCTACATTGGAAATGAAATGATAGAGAGGACACTCGCTCTATTTTAACTGTAGTATTACTTCATGTTATCAGTGACACTGGGGTCGAGCAGGTGGCAAACGAGGTGTACCGTGTGTTGCAAGGATGAAGGCCGGAGGTGCTTAGACTGGGATGCTGAAGCTAGCTCTTTCAGTCTCTATCTTCCCCCTGATGTTTCTGTGGTAGCATTTGGGTTGTAATCCAAACTTGGTCGAGCTGGTGCTACATCCCCCTACCTGCCTAGCTTATGTGGCAAACTTGTCTCCTGCTAGTACTCAGTCCGTTCTAGTAGTAGTTGCATAACTGCCCGTTTACACTGAGATGTTGTCGGATAATGGTTCTCTATGGTTGGGTTTCTTTAATGAAATCGGAGGGAACCCCCTCTTTCGATATAAAAAACAGTGGAACTAGCAGTGCCAAACATTGCCTCAAATTAATAGTACCACTAGATTAAGGTGCAAAATAATAGCATTACTGCTTTATCATGGCAGTGTCAAAACAGTAGCACAAGAGCAGGATCAACATGCAGGATCTTTGGCAAACAGTCAGACCAAAAAGGACCATACCTCGTGATGGGAACCATATCTGCAGTCAACGCCATCGTTGAAGGGATGACACCAGTCACCAACATGGATGATTCAATTCATGGGACCTTTTGGTGCAGTTCACCTAAAATGAAGCAATGTCCCATGAGCTAGCAGCTTCTTCTTCTTCTTTTAAGAAAAGGGCTCCAGCCCCGGTTCCATTTCCATCAGAAAACGAAACCCATAGAGCTTCTTCATTAGTTGCAATAAAATTGAGCAACATCAAGGTTGGTCGTGGAGCTCCTGGAGAGTAGGCGGACCAGGACAGTTGCATCTCTAACAAAAAGAAGCAACTTATCTTAATGGGAAATTTAGCAGGACATGAAAAAAAGTGCCATTGATTCATATTACTGGAGGCATTACATTGAAAACAACATTGGTTTAACGTGTCCTTACTTTTAACAGTGCGACTGCTACATTTTACCAGTGGCATTACATAAGAGCGGCTCGGGGCAACAAACATTAGAAGAGGATATCTGGGTTGGTCCCATTTTTGTTCGGTATATAGCCACCTTATACTGTGTGAGGCTAGCAAATCTAGTGCTGGAGTTACTCTGTTGACTTGTCCCCTAGTCCCCACTTTCTTTCCTTTTTCAACCAATAGATCGGGTTTATATTGAGTTTGTACTGCGTTCCCTTTATTTCCCTATTAGACCTAGAGACCAGTTGGATAGCCAGTCTCTGCTACTTTTCGCCCCCATTATTTCCTCTTTCGACCAAGTCCTAGATTCAGGTAACAAATCTTCCCCCACCCCACCCCCTTTCTTCCTTGTTTGAACCAAGTACTACTAGATTCAAGTGCATGAACTAGTTTTACCTCTTAACAGTAAAAAAGTAGGTGGTTTTCGAATAGCCGATCGATCCTATCTACACGCGGGGGCCTGAGAAATAGTAAAAGATACAAATGCAGCGACGTCAGGAGCTCGGGAAGTAGAGCAAGGCCAGTTTTGAAGGAAGTTATACCTGAGGGTCGTCGGGATGTCGCTAGGTGGGCGGCGGGAGGCCGGATCTGCCCACACTACGGCAGCGAGGAAGAAGGGGTGGGAGGCCCTCCCTTGCCAACGATGCTTGGGAGAGAACGATAAGGCACACTGATTGGGATGCACCGGCAGTGGGTAAGAGCCGTCGCCGAGGACGACCACGTGAATGTTGCACCTTCTCACCTTCCCCAGCGGAGAGGATCCGGCTGGATCTGTGACCAGCGATGAGTAGAGAGAGAGTGTGTGTGGCCACCGCTGTCGTGTTTAGATCTGGAGAGGACGAGACAGCGTGAAGAGAGCAACACTAGCAAGCAAGCGCGGAGTCTCCTGCTTATATAGTGGAGTACTAGTTTTCTTTTGTCTACCGGTCGGAGCCGGCTTGACCTCGGCAATGACTGTTGAGAAGTCTTCATGCACGTGCCCCGGAGGCACAATTGTCGTCATTTTGATCTGAAGCACCGGATTATAACATATAACATGAAAAAATTCCACATGATAAGAAATCATAACCTCACTGCCCAAAGGAGACAAGATGAATCCCGACGGACAAACTGGACGAGGATCAAAGCTCAAATTAAAGATAAACTCGTAGAAAAGGGGTCCGTCGATAGATGTCCTAATTAACATAGCCGGCTTGACCTAGATGGCAGCCGAGTAGTCTTCGTGCATTTGCCCCCAATGACTAGCCCAACTCAGTTGTCGCTGTTTAACCCCCGCAGTGATCCGAAGGACATGACACCTAATTTTGCGAGATGACAAGAAACCTTTTTTTAGATTTCTCACCAGAACTACAGCCTTGTACAACACAGCCTGCACGATATGTAGACGATAGCCAATCCAGGCGTGTCTGCTGGAGTCTGGTCACATGCATGGATGAACTGATCTTCCGTGTCTTGCAGGGATCGTCCAGGTACCAAGGTGGAGTATGTGCTTCTATTAACTCAGCCGACTTGCGAGGCCAGGGAGTGTGCCTATGGTCGGTTCTCAATTGCGGTCCCACATGTGTGTGCAAACGCAATATGACGCGCGATCCATTCGGAGAGCGGTATGCCAGACCGACCGACCGTCTGGGGTGCAACGCGAACGCGACGGGCGTGCTGTATACTCCGTACATGTGTACCGCTGTTTTCTTGAGGCCTTGCTCCATGGCGCAATCCATGGATACAAAATTAGTATACTGTACTATTTAAAAGTCGAGGGCGGGGCTTTTCCCGCGCGGTAGGCGGGGCAGTTCCGCCTAGTCGGTTCGACAGAGACGTGAGAAGATGAGGGAGTAGGCTGCTGCAAACATAGGGCTGTGTGATTTGACAGTGAGTTACTGCTGGACAGGTGGGGCCCAGTGATTTGACTTGCCATTATCATTTTAACTGCGGCGCTACAACCGGCTTGAGTCTCCCGATTCCTGACCACCTCCATACAGGTGCCTCTCCCGATGCTCCACCATGTAGAGGCTGGCTCTTGCTTGAGAGCCCACTCCTCCACTTTTTCTGCCTCTTTCCCCCACATATGCAAAAAATGCCATGTAAAGCGGGCTTATAGCCCACTATTGTACTTGATCCTACAAGTGCTAAGCCTGCCACATAGGCATAAAGTCTGATGTGGCTAGTTAATTAAGAAGAGAGAGACTAGTTTGGTGACCCCAGGAAGAAACGGTGCTAAGCGCGTGTACCTAGATGAAGCAAACTTACCAATAAAAAACTAAGAGGGTGCTTGGATCCAAGGGACTTATTTTAGTCTGACTAAAAATAGTCTTTTTAAGAGGCTAGATTTCCATGCACCCCTGACTAAAGAGGGGCTAAAACTAGTCTTGAGACTAAAAATTTTTAGTCAAGGGTACCCCTACTAAAATGTGGATTAGTCCTCTCTCTCCTCATTTAACTCCTCTCCTTTAACACAGGTGAGTTCTGGATTGGAGGGTTTGGAGGATAAAAATGCTCATTAACTTGATTTTAGTCTCTTTAGTATTTGGATCCAAGCATGGGTGAGGCTAGCAAGTTTTAGTCCCACTACTTTTAGTCGTGAGACTAAAACGTATCCAAGCACCCTCTAAGCACCTATGCATTGGGGACTTGAGTTGCTAAGCCATTACTGCCCATAGCACCTCATCTAAGCACCATTTCATTGGAAGAGGTCACTCCTTGGCAAATGCAATAAATACTACGAGTGACTAAGTGATGACTAACCTTGTTGTATGAGTGACTAAGTGATGACTATGTATGACATGCCAACATCAGATAGCCCAACGCACCGTGTTAAATCTCCAAGGGCGCGACCGCGCGAGCGAGGCGACGGTCGTGGTAGGCGCGACCATGATACGGGCTGCTGGCAGCCCTTGGATCTGAGATCGAACGGTCGCATGCTAAGTTGCTGAAAATTTGCAGAATAACCCTCTAGGATAGGATATTCACCCATAGGTCTAGAATCACGCCATGCAACTATTCGATCTCAGATCCAAGGGCTCTCAGAAGCCCGTATCATGGGAGAATGGAAAGCTTCGTATCACCTGTAATTTTCCCGACCCTTGACATGACATCAAAAGCCATTTAATTGGGCGTTGAGTAGACATGACATCTAATTGGGCCCCCATAGTACTGTGCATGAATCCATTTATCCACCAGGCAAGCCACTACCCTGCCATTCGCGTGCGCCCCTCCACTCGACATTTTTACAATTGATAAACCGCTCCTAGTCGTCCCATCCTTTCACATTACGGCAGTTCCACTAATCCTAACCCTCCTCCCAAATCCATGGCGTCCCAAATCTCCATGATCGGCGGTGATTACAAGGTTAGAACCATCACCGGATGAGTTCGGCGTCATCTACACCCGTTCTTCCGCAACAGTGAAAGAATGCCTTGCTCGCTTCAAACGCATGTTCGAAAACTCAAATGATGAGTGCGTCGCTCGGCTAGATGTTGAGTACACCACAGTCCTGGGAAGCGAGAAGAAACTAAAGGAGGCAGAGAAGAAGAAGCCCGCTGTGATCCA
Source organism: Triticum monococcum (assembly GCA_034509565.1). NCBI lineage: Eukaryota > Viridiplantae > Streptophyta > Magnoliopsida > Poales > Poaceae > Triticum > Triticum monococcum. Next base: position 723,029,532 of record CM067842.1, read on the forward strand.
GGTTTGCGTGCATGACTTATGCTTGGTCTACTACATATGCCATGCCGACGTTGAGTGTGAGGAATTTAAGAAGTTCCTCAAGGGCGGCCGAGTCAAATTCGTTATTGTAGACTTTAGGAACGACAAGGAAATCCTGGGTCAGATAGGCCTCATTGTAGGCGACCCCTTCGACCTCCAGAAGGAAGGGCTGGTGCCCTCCCTTGACCAGCCTTCAATGCTGACCCTGGCAGGAGCCATGGTTCATCCTTCGTACGGTAAACTAGAGAAACCTCTGTACACGTTTCATCGTCATGCATGGCAGTGGAATGTACTAGATATGGACCACATCCACTACGCTGCAATGGATGGCTACCTTTGTTTCAATATCTACAAGGGTTGGATGAAGAGCAAGAGCCAAGTGTGCGGTTCAAGCAAAGAAGTATCGCCCAAGAGGAAGAGGGATAAGGACGAAGTCGAGGACGTGGACGAGGACTCCGAGTAAGGTGGCAGTGTCGTTGCTCATGGTGGTTCTAATGCAGTGTCTACCGAATTAGTTGCTTAGTTTAATTTCTGGTGTGCTTAGTTTTATTTGAGGGGTGTGTTGTGCTGAGCCCCCAGCAAAACTATGTTATGTTTCTTCTCGTTATATTTCGTACATTTCATCTTTTAGTTGGTATAGTACTACCACTCGTTTCTTGACATTATATACATACAATATATATGGCCAACATCATATAGCCAGCAGTTTAGTTGTCAAAGAATTTCAGGGTGCTTAGTTTTGTCAAAGAATTCCAGGGTGCTTAGTTTTATTTGAGGGGTGTGTTGTGCTGGACACCATTAACTTATCATTGTGAGAATCGGCTTATTTTTGTCATGTAACATGGTCAACGGGGTTTGACGTGAAAATAACAATGTCTAATGGCATTTGTGAGCAAACTTCTAACTTAACGATGACATTTTTTAGATATCTAATTGCATTTTTGAGCAGGCATCTCACGGATCGATGGCATTTTTTGAGTAGTTGTAACTTCTAATGGCAAAACTGAGTAGTGATACACAACTAGTGGCATGAATAATAAGAACCCAAGAATTAAATAGGGCTAATTTCTTTATTTCTTTATACCTTTGTGTGCGAAACAATATACGCTGCCCACCGCCAGATTTTCTTTATAGAGGCACATAGAACTATATGAGTGCCCTGTTAAATTTTGGAATTATTCCGGGTTCGTTCGGCCTTTTTATACATTAATTGAGTTTCTGGTCATTTAATGTGCATAATTCAAATTTGAACTACAAGCACATGCTCCCGTGCACCAAAGTTGATGGAAAAATCGCATGTGTATTCTCGGGTGAATTTCTAGGTCCCATGCAAGAAATGGGAATGAAATTCAAACATCTGGGCATCGTGATTCGGCCGAGAACATTGAGAAGCTTGGTTTTAAAATTCTTGTAAATCCAAAACACGCCTGAAAATCATGAAACTTGGCATGGTGGTGTCATGTCATCGTACTACCATGATGTGGTAAAAAATGTAGAATAGGAACAAGTTTTGATATGAGTTTCTTGCAAACCAGAGCTTCTCTCAAGAAGGCTCGTGGTTCTGAGAGGGAACGTGTCACCTTTGTGTGCATATTTCAAATTTTAAATACAAGCACATGCTCCAGTGCACCAAAGCTGGTTGAAAAATCACATGTGTGTCCTCGGGTAAATTTCTAGGTCCCATGCCAAAAATGGGAATGAAATTCAAACATCTGGGCATCATGGCTCGACTGGAAACATTGAGAAACTTGGTTTTTTTAATTCCTATAAATCCGAAACACGCATGAAAATCATGAAACTTGGCTTGGTGCCTTGACATGGCACCAACATGTTGTGGTAATTTTGATGTCTGATTTGCGAAGGCGCACACATTAACAATCAACAAAGTCATTTTGGAACAAGTGCTGTCACGTTACAATCGAAAACACAAGTATTATTGAAACCGTGGGCGTTCTATTTACCATTTACGTGCCGCCACACGTCCCCTTTTTTTATTAGCTAGGAGGCGCCGTGCAGGTTAGCTATTTGAGTACGGGAGGCGTGCGATTAGACCCTTGCGCGTGCTTATCGGGAGGAGTGCCCTTTGACCTCCATCTGTCGTCCACCTCTCTCCCAAGGTACCATTAATGGCGCCTGAGCCTCTGTTTAATGGTGTGGCAATGTCTCACTCGACTGAGATTTAAGAGAGAGAAAATAAAATCTGAAAAGAAAATTTTGCATGGATCTTGATGTAAGATCCGACGACCTATATAGCATCTACTGCGACTTATAACAAGACTGATGAATATATATAAGGATGACGAGAGTGGATAATAATTGTCTTACATAATTAGGAAGATAATTAAAAAAGGCATATGCGGCTACGCCTGAAATACACAAGGGTAAAAGAAGAAGGAAGACGCATACAACGATCTGACTCGTTGATCTCTACTTTCTTTATGCGATGCAGGTCGCGAAGACTAGTTCTCGCGGCGGGTGATGATCTCCTTCATCAGTTTCATGTCCTTAATACGCTGCTTGGCAGCATCCATGGATTCCTCCACCAGTGTGTTGTGCTCAATGCGGAGCATGGCATTCTCGTAGATAAGTTTCTTGATGATGACGCCCGTCCTCTGCAACACGGCAGCGGTCTCTTCCTCCTGCTTCGCCCTTCCGGCGATCTTCACCCTCAGTAGGTCGCGCTCGCCCCGGAGCTTTTCATTGCCCTCCCCGAGTTGCCGGATGATGCCGGTAGCCTCGTCATGCATCCTCGCCCAGCCGGAGATCTGATCCATCTGGCTATGGACTATCGCATGCATGCGCCTGTAAGAGTCCTCGCCTGCCCATGAGAAATTTTCCCAGGCCGCCGCAGCGCGGCGGGACCTCCCTGCTGCTTCGGCGGTGCGGCGGGACATCTATGCTGCTTCCGCGGCGTGGCCAGACCAGTCTGCTACATCGACGGAGCGGCGGGACCTCTGTGCTGCTTCGGCGGTGCGGCGAGACCTCTGTGCTGCTACTGCTGCGCGGCTGGACATGTCAGCTGCTTTCACGGCGAGGCGGGACATCTCTCGTGCTTCCTCTGCCATGCTCACCTCTCCCTGGTGGAAATCTCTCGGCCCAGAACTCGTGCTGGCTATGGCTTGATTGTTTCTTGTGGATGAGGAGTTGAGGAGGAATGTGCAGTCATCTTAGCATAGTAGTATTTATAACCGAGTACTACTAATACGCTCCTAAGTGGGAAACCATTTAGGTTGTGATCGGTGTGAACAGGTTTGCAATTAAATATAGCATGGTAGTAGCAGTAATTTGGAATGTGATGAGACGCGCTCAAGATTTATTGACGGTTCTAGTTTCGAAGTGCGGCACTATTCCCGGATGGTGTAACGTCGGCACGTTTTCTCGGCTGTGGTGTAGCATATGCCATGGTACTACTAGTTCTTTTTCTACTGCTGTGTACATGCAAAAACTGGCACCGCCGGATACATATCTTACGCTTGGCGTTCGACAGGAATAGCCTCGTGGCGAGCTATAGACTAGTCTTTTTTTCAGACGCATTACACCTATCTCTCGGGACTTCTCGCATGCACCATCACTGCTCCCTAGGACGATGCCACCCACATACAGTTGTACTCTGAGAAGATGTGCACGCACACACTCGTCCTCTCTCACACACGCATCTGTATCTATGAATTGTAGTGTTCTCAACCATCCGATTGGCTCTATCATAGGTTTCACGTTGCTTCTTGGCCTTGAGATTGAGATGTTTTAAACGCGGAGGCTAAGATGGAGGCGCGAGGTTTTGGTTAATGTGCGGGCCGCACACGGCACCAACACGACACGAGCTTCGTCTGCTTGGTGCGCATGCAGTCGGGTGAGTTGTCCAAGTATAGACACAACCAGGCCCTCGTTGGTATCCGCGCCTCGACTTTGGCTCATCGTGGTGGAGAGTAACATAGACCAGTTACTAGTCTATGTTACTAGTCTATGTTACTAGTACCTTCATAGTGGGTAGTGTCATATAGTATATGCATAATTTTGCTCCATGGCACAATCCATCGATACTACTACTGTACAAATGTATACATTTTTTTAAAAGGCTAGAGGGTGGGGCAGTCTAGCTTGGTCCTTTTCACGAGAGGCGAGGGCCTTTGTGATTTGATGGCTCATTACTGTTGGAAGGCGGGGCCTTGTGATTTGACTGCTCGTATAAATGTGCCGACGACTTGAGGAGGAGCAAAGAACCGTGCGGTATACTCATGTTTTCCACTGGAGTAGTACGACAGAGGAGCACGAAACACGGCAGCCCAGTGCCATATCCTCTACTCTCTACTCTTATTATATATTACTATCAAGAGGCATTGTTCTATTGGTGATAAAGAATGATCTAATTTGCTAGTCATCTCATTTTTAGCATTGTTCTATTCGTGCCTCGCAGAGAAGGTGACACGTGCGGCGAAACACCCGAAGCAAAATAAGAAACACAGGAGCAAAATAAGAAGGAGAAATGGGAATGAAATTCAAACATCTGGGCGTCATGGCTTGGCTGGAAACATTGAGAAACTTGGTTTTTTAATTCCTATAAATCCGAAACACGCATGAAAATCATGAAACTTGGCTTGGTGCCATGACATGGCACCAACATGCTGTATTAATTGACCATCAATGAAGTGAAGGACTTTACACGCGTCAAATTATCACATGGGGTGGATCTTAGTACAAAATTGCGTCCGCCCATGTACCCGCGTGTGCGTGCGAGGGAATGAGTGCGTGCGTGGCGTGCATGCACATCTTCACTTCGTGCATGTACCGCCAGTGCGGCTCAGGGAGGACGACTACATTCTTCTGGAACCAGCAGCACGTCACTGTGATCAATCCACACAAGGATGTCGCGACAACGCCTCCACATGTGCCACATGCCCACGTGGCTTCATGAACTATAAGAGAGACACTGTGTAGCGTGCCATTGTGTTTTGCACATACTCGAAGTACTAGTAAGGTACACATGCATTGCATGCGTCAGATTTTGCAACCAAATTACGAATAAATACCACACTGTAGCATGTAAGCTCTGAGTCATATATGCCTGATGTAGACCTTTGTTTAATTCTTATAGTTCATCTCATTCAAAATCAATTAGTTTTTATAAAAATCCTAGGGCCTTTTTGATTCGTAGGATTTCCAAAACACGGGAATAGGAAGAACATGGGATTAGAGTGGAATGTCGTCTTGAATCCTACAGGATGGTACGAGTGTTTGATTGTGCATAGAAAAAGCGCAGAATTCTTTCGAAGAGGTTTGAGTGGATGGGATGTTTCCTATGAAATCTAGTGCAAATGCATCATATGGAAAAATTCCTATGGTTTACAATCCTACGAATCAAACAACCAAGATAGGAAAAATTCCTAAGGATTAGAATCCTCCAAAATTCCTTCGAGAATCCTTTGAATCAAAGAAGCCCTTAATCTATTTTATGATTCATGGAATTGTGCGTTGTAAAGCATAAAGTACAAACAAAGAATGGCAATTCAACTAGAATAAAAGTTTGGGCAGTTACGATACAGAAGATTCTAGAACAAAGGAGAACCACTGTTGTTTTGACATTTGTGCATTATGCTTAAGTTCAACCATGGAGTCTGCTAGATTGTACATGTGGCAAAATCCGATGGGGGCTAGAAGATGGTGCGAGGGGCCGAGTGGAGGGAGATTGTGAAGGAGTGCACAACTGCGAAATCGATATTTAGAGAGAGGGGGCGAGAACGTGCGCTGTTGCGCGCAGTGGCGGAGCCATGAAAAATGTCCCATGAGCTAGGGGGCCAAGCATTGCTAATCCTTTACGAGGAGGGCCAATTCATCAACTTAAACCATTTTTACCAGCAATTTCCTAATGATCACATTCATATTAGCCTTGATATATAGTGATGTTGGGGGGGCAGGGCCCTTGCTGCCCCCTGTCTTGGCCATTGTGCGCGAATCTGAGAGATGAAGCGGAAGGCATGGATGATGAGAGGGGGGGCGTTGGATATATAATTAATGTGGGTGTATTAGCTATATATGTAATCCTATATAGAGAGGTATAGATTGATCGATGTGGACGTGGGAAAGAGGGTGAGACCTCACTAGGTCTGTAGATTGATCGGTTTATGTGGAAAACTATGAAAGACCTAGCTATATACACACACACACATAGAGGAACATCGACCATTGCGCATGCACGTCAGATATAAAGAATGCCCGATATGATGGAGAGGGGGATGTGTGTGTGTCGGTGTCAAAACCGGCGGATATCGGGTAGGGGGTCCCGAACTGTGCGTCTAGGCGGATGGTAACAGGAGACAAGGGACACAATGTTTTTACCCAGGTTCGGGCCCTCTCGATGGAGGTAAAACCCTACTCCTGCTTGATTAGTATTGATGATATGGGTAGTACAAGAGTAGATCTACCACGAGATCAAAGAGGCCAAACCCTAGAAGCTAGCTATGGTATGATTGTTGTTCGTCCTATGGACTAAAACCCTCCGGTTTATATAGACACCGGAGAGGGCTAGGGTTACACAGAGTCGGTTACAATGGGAGGAGATCTACATATCCGTATTGCCAAGCTTGCCTTCCACGCCAAGGAAAGTCCCATCCGGACACGGGACGAAGTCTTCAATCTTGTATCTTCATAGTCCAAGAGTCCGGCTAAAAGGTTATAGTCCGGCTATCCGGACACCCCCTAATCCAGGACTCCCTCAGTAGCCCCTGAACCAGGCTTCAATGACGACGAGTCCGGCGCACAGATTGTCTTCGGCATTGCAAGGCGGGTTCCCCCTCCGAATACTTCATAGAAGATTTTGAACACAAGGATAGTGTCCGGCTCTGCAAAATAAGTTCCACGTACTGTCGTAGAGAGAATAATATTTACACAAATCTAATCTGCTGATGTATTCCGTAGCGTGTCATCACGCCACAGCCAAGCCTTTATTTGAACCGTTTTTACTGTCCCACCTCAGCGCGTTTTGCGAGGCAGTTTCCTTGGCACGTCTTGTCGAAGCAGAGATCGTGTCCCCTTTATTTACGGGATTCTCATCAATACGGATGTGGGTAACCCAATCGTGCCCGTTGGTGTGTCTCCTCGATCAAAGGCGAGCCCCAAACGGTCACGGGGAGGGCTCTTGGTATTCAACCTCTTATAAAGAGACCAAGGCCTTACTCCTTTCTTTTGATCTCAATCGAATTCACCCTTCGCCTCGAGTTCCAACACCCAAGGCCCCAGATTTCAGGCGCTTCGGACCTTCGACGATGTCCGGCTCCGACCTTCGAGGCCGATGGACGCCTTCCTTCATCACGGAGGAAGACGTGCTAAAGCTGAGAGAGGCCAGGTTTTTGACCGGCTTAATCTCACATAGGCTGCCTGCTCACGGGCAGGTTATTCCTACTCCCAAGCCTGGTGAGAGCGTGGTGTTCGTGTCTCACTTCCTCCGAGGGCTAGGCTTCGCGATGGATCCCTTCGTGAGGGGGCTCATGTTTTATTATGGACTGGAATTCCACGACTTAGCTCCGGAGTCTATCCTCCACATCTCATCGTTCATTGGCGTGTGCGAAGCCTTCATCCGTATTACCCCTCACTTCGGACTGTGGCTTAAGACCTTTAAAGTAGAGCCGAAGATGATCGAGGGACAGCACGCGGAGTGCGGAGGCGCTGTTATAAGCAAGAATGCTGACGCTCCATGACCCGAGGGCTCTTTTCAAGAGGAGTTCAGCTTATGGCAACAAGAGTGGTTTTATATCACAGCTCCCAGAAGCACCAAGTGGGCGGCGGCGCCTGCTTTTCGCACGGGTCCCCCGCCACGACTGGCGTCATGGGTCAACAAGGGGCTGGACTGGGGGTCGGCGAAGGATGTGACCCTGTTGCAGGGCCACATCCGAGATCTCCAATAAAGAGACATCAGTCTGGTCGTGGTGATGCAGGTTATGTTAATTCGTCGAGTTCTGCCCTACAAACGTCACCCCCTCCGCCTATGGGAGTTCAACCCGGAGGGACCACGAGTTCTCCAACATTTTCTTGGCATGACGCCCGTGGAGATGTACAAATTGTTCTTCGGACCACAAGTCGTGTGTCCGGATTCTATGGAGGACGCAGGTCTGAGCTGCAATCGTCCGGATACTCAAGTAAGTAGCCCTGTGCCCGGACACACCATCCGTTCATTTATCACAACATCACCCTTAAAAGAGTTGTCTTTGAAACGGGAGTGGGTAGCGAAGGCAAAGTTAATCAGGTGTCCGGCCCCCCTTCCCGAGACCTCGCCGGATCCCGTGTTAACCAGGATGCTGGAGATCGTGCCTTCGGAAGAAAGCGAAAGGGGAACAAAGAAGCTGCTGCCTCCCCGAAGGAGGCTGTCTGGAAAGGAGGAATCGAAAATTCCTCTACTCAGGGGAGGAAGAGGACTGCCTCTGAAGACCCAGAGCCCATGGTCTCAAAGCGGGGGCAGAAATCTTCGCCAGAGGGTCCTGTGCCAGGGGATACCTCGGCCGTACTATGCCCTCAAGGGGATCAGCCCTCCACCGAGCCATAAGTAGAGAGGGGAGGTTTAAAATGAGAGAAATCCTTGTTTTATTTCGGAGGAAAATAACTGAAATTTTAACTTGTAGTTCGGATCTCAGCCCTTCTCAGCAGAGCTCATCTTCGGGGGATCTTCTTCCGGAGATGATGGAGAGAGGAACGCCTCCCCCTGCCGTACCGCCTTACGAGGCGGGCGATCCTGAGGTATCGTCACGGGGGGTTTCTCCGAATCCGGTAGGGCCGGAAGGTAGTCATATGGCCCCCCAAGGCCATCCGTGTCCGGTCTTTGAAAAAGGCCATCGAATTAGTCCGGCACCGCCAGGTGCTCGATCGGATGAACTGAAGGATCTGTTAGGGCGAGCGTCTAGCTCAGAGGAACACCGTACGTTGATGGGTACGGTAATTGAAAGGATTTCGTCCGCTGAAAGCGGGTTGCACAAGGCCGTCAGGAGTTTACTGACAGGTTTTGAGGTACGCGAGGTGGTGTACCTTTTGACAGTTCCGCATATAAGATGTGCCCCGTGTAGATAGTAGCCCCTGAGACTATGTGTGTTGTTGAAGACGACAGCATGCAGAGGATCATAGTCCCAGGTGTAATTTTGCCGCCTTCCTATGTAGGTGGCGAAGTGCCCGGTGGCCAGCCGGACTGATGAATTTGCCGAGCTAACGCGGCAACTTGACATGGCAGATGCCGACATCGCGCTTGTCAACAAGCGGCTTGACGAGTCACAAGGTATGTAATTTCTCCGGAGACACCTGGTAAGAGGAGCTTGATGCCAGTATCTTACGGCGTGTGCGCTTGATGCAGATGGGGCCGCTGCCATGGAGAATCTTCGGGAGGAACTTGCCCGAGCCAAGGAGCAAGCCAGGAGAAGTAATGCGGCTGCCGTAAAGGCAATTGAAGAACTGAAAGCCGAACAGGCTGCTCACTGCCGAAGCAAGAAGGAAATGGCCGAAATGGCTGTGAAGTTAAAGAACGCTGCTGACCGCTGCAAGCTTCTTGAAAAAGAAGATTGGGCGGAGCGGACAGACCTGGAGAAGGCCACTACAGTGGCCAAGGATGCTCGTTCTACGATGAGAGCGATGAAGGAGGAGCTACGTCAGGCCGGAGATATCGCGGCTGGAAAGCCCTTTATGCTGCGGATGAAGTTCGGAGATCCTAAATACGCTCTGTTGGACCGGATGTGGAGTTCGGCGGATGCATATCTGGATTTAGCTGCGAGTGCCGCTGATGCGGCCGAATATTTTCGAGATCAGAAAGATAGCGAAGTGGAGAAGCTCTTCTGGTCACAATTCAACAATCCAGAGCATCCGCTTCCGTTGACCGATCATTTGGTCGAATGGGCCGAACTGAATAGGTTGTCTGGACTCGCCATGAAGGATGTCGTTAATCATCTGTGGCCGGAAAGGCCAAAGCCGAACAGTTATTTTAGCTTGGTGCAGCAGTTCCTTGGTGCCGTGCCGCATATCAATGCGATGAAGAGGTCAGCATGCATAGAGGGTGCGCGGATGGCCCTTACCCGTGTCAAGACATACTGGGCGGAGATGGAGGCCGCCGCTGTTGCATCCCAAGATTCGGATGGAGGCCGAATACCTGCTGAGGACTATTTTCAGGAAGTTCTGCAAGGCGCTCGTTTAATAGAGACGCAGTGCTCGAAGGATATTATGTTCGAATAACGTGTATTATTGTAAAACAATATTTTGATGAATTGTAGAAGCTTTTTATACTTGTGCCTGCAAGTATTATAATGCCTCCAGTGCGGCCGTTGAGGTATATGTGTATATAATCTGAAAGATGGCAGTCGTCGGCTTCAGCCCCCACGCATATAATGCGGGGGTGTTCGCAAAAGGCGCATTCTCACACTTGATCCAACGTCTTGGTCCATGAAGGAGGTGATAGCGCAGTGAACTAGGCAATCGGACTATAATGCTTTATCACTTTCACTTAGCCATAGGAGTTTGACAGGGGGCTACTATATAGCCCCTGGTGGCGCCGCGCTCGCCCGAACTCGGGGAGCGTGTGTGCCTGGCCGGGAAACGGCCCTTCGTTAATGCGGAGGAATCCCGAAGACTCCGATAGGTCATTGAGTGGTTGACCAGTCTCACGCTATATCATGACAGTCAGTTTTCGGCTTTCTCTACTGAGGTGCTCGCCCGGCTGAACCGGGGCACAATCGCAGTAGTTCTCCTGGTGCCGCCTTGGCCGATAGAGCGGAACGTAAGGCAACAAAACACAGGAGCCGGGCAAACCCAACATTTGACCAAAGACATGATTTGGAGCTGATGCATATAAGGCCAAACTCGCGACGCCGAACACTCCCTAAGGTATTCGGTCTTTATAAAAACGGGCTGAGCAGTGCCCATGATAATAAGCCCCTGGTGTCCAGGTACGTGCGAAATTCTAACGTGGCCACATGCCAAGACGCCAGCCTCCTCCTTGGTTATACTGTGAATCCGGGGGATGTGCATCAACAAGAGACAGTGAAAAAGGTTTACGCAGGGTCTTAATCTAAAGAGAATCCTTGGGACGGGTCCCTGCTGCACGTCTGCGCCTGTGTCTCCGTTGCGCTGTGTCCTGGACGGGTGTATCACGGTGTTCATCTGTAAAAGAGAGGAACTTAGTTGAAAGAAGAATAGTTGTGCGAAATATATGTTGCACTAAGTAAACAAAGTATAATTCAAAATGGGGAAAATTGAGCCTTATTGTCGCTTATTTTACATATGCGGAGCCCCTTGTATAGGGGTGTATGGCTACAAAAACCTTTATCAATTATAAGTTTGCTCCGGACTCGCCTAGCCGTGTCCGTGGTCTTAATGACCTGTTAGATGCTTTTGTTGGTGAAGTTGTTTTAATGTGTGGCTGTCAAGGCAGCCGTATAGTCTTCTGCGTGCGAGGAACATTCAATGTTTCCCTTTAGTGAGATGATGCCTCGTGGGCCGGGCATCTTAAGCGTGAGAGATGCATAATGCGGTATTGCATTAAAGCGGGCGAAATCTTCGCGTCCCAGTAGTGCTTGATAACCACTTGAAAATGGGGCGATGTGGAAGGTTATCTTTTCGCTGCGGAAGTTATCGGGGGAACCGAACATTACTTCTAGCAGGAGAGAACCCGTGCAATGGGCATCCGGGCATGGTATTACTCCTTTAAAGGAAGTGTTGCTATGGCGAATTTTTGTTGGGTCCATCCCCATTTTGTGGACTGTGTCCTGATATAGCGGGTTTAGACCACTGCCGCCGTCCATCAGGACTTGTGTAAAGTGGAATCCGTTGATTATCGGATCTAATACCAAGGCAGTCCAACCTGCGTTCCGGATACTTTCGGAGTAATCCTGATGGTCGAAGGTGATCGGTTTTAACAACCAGTGGCGAGACTCCTTTGTGATAGGCCGCATGGCGCGTATCTCTATAGGCGCCACTTTGTTTTTCCCTTTTGTCACGTGAAGTAAGTTTACTGTTTTGACTTCTTGTGGGAAATTCTTTTGTTTCCCGGTGCTCTGCTTGTGGGGTTCGTCATCGTCCTCACTTGGTGTGTCGAGCCCCTTGTGTTCGGCGTTGAGTTTGCCGGATTGCTTGAAGACCCAACATTCTCTATGGGTATGGTTTGCAGGCTTCCCAGGAGTGCTGTGGATTTGACATATTTTGTCCAAGATTTTGTTTAGGCTAGATAGCTCGTCCCTGTTATCCTTGAGGGGCAGCTTTTTCTGACCTGCCGAGAGCTTTTGAATTTGGTGTTGACTGTCGTGCTCTTCGGGCTGTTTCCCTTATTCCGGCGCTAGTCCTTGCTGCGACGCGGTTTCCCGTTTCCGTCCCTGACTTCAGATGTACTTGGGTCGCTGGTGCTGCATCTTGCCAACCAGTTGTCCTCTCCCCCGCAAAAGTGGGTCATGAGGCTTGTTAATGCGGCCATTGTTCTTGGCTTTTCTTGGCTGAGGTGTCTGGTGAGCCATTCGTCTCGAATGCTGTGTTTGAAAGCTGCTAAGGCTTCGGCGTCCGGACAATCGACTATCTGGTTCTTTTTAGTAAGAAATCTGTTCTAGAGTTTCCGGGCTGACTCTCCGGGCTGTTGAGTTATATGACTTAAATCGTCTGCATCCGGAGGCCGGGCATAGGTCCCTTGAAAATTTGCCTGAAAAGCATCCTCGAGCTCTTCCCAACTTCCAATGGTGTTTTCGGGAAGGCCTTTAAGCCAATGCCGGGCTGGCCCTTTGAGCTTGAGGGGTAAGTAATTTATGGCGTGGAGGTCATCTCCTCTGGCCATATGGATATGGAGGATATAGTCCTCAATCCAGACTCCAGGGTCTGTCGTTCCGTCGTACGCCTCTATGTTTACGAGCTTTAATCCCGCTGGAAATTCATGGTCCAGCACCTCATCGATGAAACAAAGGGGGTGTGCGGCACCCTTGTATTTGGGTGTGCCATAGTGTTCGGATGTTTGTTGTGTTGCATTGCTTACCAAATCTTGCTTTCTTGGCCCATAGATAGATCTGGCTGGGCCATCTTTTTGATGCGAATCCTTGAGTGGGTCGCGTGCTGGCTTATGTGCGGTGCCTCTTGCCGTTCTATATTGGCCATGGGGTCGTTTATCCGACCGGGTGGCTTCCTTATTTGTTGATTGCGGAGGTTCTAAGGCCTCCTCATCAAATTCAGGCAGGAGCTTTCGCTTCGGGTAGCTTTTTGTGTGGCAACTGTCGCCGTATTTGTCTGCGGTGTTGAGTACTTTGCTCCACCTGATTCTGAGTGCATCTTCCGCAGTTTTGAGCTTCTGCTTCTGCTTTTTCAGGCTACGCGCAGTGGCGACGGGCCTTTTGTGGAGGTTCTTCTGCTCCAGGAACTTGTCCGGCGTGAGGTCGTCCGAACTGTTATCTTTGTCAGGGACGGGTTGTGCGGTTTGTTTATCCAAGTTGCCTTGTTCAGACGGTTGCTCGATGCCATGTCAATCGTTCGCCGGTTCACCCTGCTCTGTGGCTGGGTCTGTATGACCGTTGTCTCTGTCGAGGCGGGGCTTGGAGCGGCGTTTACGCCGCCGCTTTGACTGCTTTTCGTAGGAACGACCCTTCGTTGTGTCCTCCCGTTCGTCCTCGTCGTTTCCTTTCGGTGTGTCCACCATGTATACATCGTAGGATGGGGTGGCTGTCCAGTGCCCTGTGGGCGCTGGTTCTTGTTTGCCTCCTACATCATCGTCCATGCCGTCGATGTCTTCGGAGTCGAAGTCAAGCATGTCGGTTAAATCGTCGACGGTGGCTACGAAGTGGGTGGTGGGTGGGCGTCGAATTTCTTTGTTGTCCGCATCCCAATCTTTTGGCCATAATCCAGCCAGGGCTCTCTTGACAAAGAGAGAGACCTTAGTGAATTCAGAATGTCGCCAAAGGGCGAGTCCTGAAAGATATCTGCGATGGTGAATTCCATAATCGGCGCCCAATCGGATTTGATTGGCAAGGGTGCGGAGGGTTCGGAGTCCGGAGTAGGGTCCGGCACCTTGGGGTCACGGGCTTCGCAGAGGATAAAGCTGATGTTTGGCTCGATCGCCGTTGAGACTGTAGCCCCCGAGGCGGTGTCTAGCCACCCGCCCTCGATCGGCATAGTTGGCTCCGAGCTAAGGGTCGGAGCTATTGCGGGCGCGGCCTCCAGGGCACTGTTCGGCGGTAGAGCGAAGTCATGCCCATCGTGACAGTGCGGCGCGCTTGGTTGTGGCTCGGATCCGTCGAAGATCAAGTCTCCGCGAATGTTAGCCATGTAGTTCCAAATGGCCAAATCCGACCTGACGGCCAGGGGCGTAGCTTTCAATCTGCTCCAGATGGCCAAGCGAATTAGCCCGCAGTGCAAAGCCGCCGAACACGAAGATCTGCCCGGGGAGAAAGGTCTCACCCTGGACCGCATTGTTGTTGATGATCGGAGGAGCCATCGGGCCTAAAGGTGACGACATAGAGGAACTCTCAATGAAAGCACCAATGTCGGTGTCAAAACCGGCGGATCTCGGGTAGGGGGTCCCGAACTGTGCATCTAGGCGGATGGTAACAGGAGCAAGGGACACAATGTTTTTACCCAGGTTCGGGCCCTCTCGATGGAGGTAAAACCCTACTCCTGCTTGATTAATATTGATGATATGGGTAGTACAAGAGTAGATCTACCATGAGATCAAAGAGGCTAAACCCTAGAAGCTAGCCTATGGTATGATTGTTGTTCGTCCTATGGACTAAAACCCTCCGGTTTATATAGACACCGGAGAGGGCTAGGGTTACACAGAGTCGGTTACAATGGGAGGAGATCTACATATCCGTATTGCCAAGCTTGCCTTCCACGCCAAGGAAAGTCCCATTCGGACACGGGACGAAGTCTTCAATCTTGTATCTTCATAGTCCAAGAGTCCGGCTAAAAGGTTATAGTCCGGCTATCCAGACACCCCCTAATCCAGGACTCCCTCAGTGTGTGTGTGCCTTCATGGGAGACCGACTTGAAGAAAAAGATTGCATGTGTGCGATGGATAATGCCGACTAGTGGTGTGTGTGCATGCATGCACGAGAGAAAGTTAGTGGTACAATTATAAAGAGAAGACCAATGTGTGGGTGTAAAAGACTAGGTGAGGTCATAATCAATGTAAAGTTGAATTAAAATTTTTGAATAAGAGATCATGATGTTTGAAACCCATGCATGCATGAATATAACGGAGATCTGCACGGTGTGGTTTGGAAACGAGCATGTTGTAATGTATACACATTGAACAAGGTCAGATTGGTTTGAATTTGAGATACCGATGGCAGAAATCATTTGGCCACATTGCATCCGTGCATGGACAAACTATTCTAATTGGAGATGATGGGTGGCTTTCACATCACATATCTATATCTATACCCCTATATATATATATATATATATATATATATAGTGTGCGGATAACTTTAACTTTGAAACATGGTCATTGGATGAGGCCAATCCGATGGTGCAGAGCTGGCAAATTTGAGCACTACTGGCCGTTGGATATCATCTAGATTCCACCAGATTTTGCCACACGTAAAATCTAGAAGACTCTATAGTTGAACTTAAGCATAATGCACAAACCTCAAAACAGAAGCACTTCATCTTACAATGCAGTTCTAGAATCTTCCGTATCATAATTGCCCAAATGTTTTTATACATTATTTGTTTTTACTTTATGCCTTACAACGCACAATTCCATGAATCTTAACATAGATTAGCTTTCTTATAAAAACTAGATGATTTTGAATGAAATGAACTATAAGAATTAAACAAACATCTACATCATGCATATATGACTCAAAGCTTACATGCTATAATGTGGTATTTATTCATAATTTGGTAGCCAAATCTCATGCGTGCAATGCACGCATACCTTACTAGTCTAAATGGTGTATGTTTGTGTGTTGTGCGTGTTAAACACATTGTACGTAGTATATCATACTAGTCTAAATTGTCTTTTTGGGGTACACGTTAAGCTTGTTCTCCCGAAATTTCAAGCCGCGCCTTGTTATGCCAAAATTTCAAGCTAGCGTCTCTGTCTATCATGCTGCGAAACTCTCGCCTCTTCAACCCGCGCCTTGTTAGCCCGAAATATTTAAGATATATCTTTGTCTCGCTGTGCTCCGACAACTCCCTCCATCTCAACCCACGCCTTGCTATTCCAAAATTACAACAAGCGCGAAAACTCCCACCTCTTGTGAAATCCCGACACGCGAAATGCCCGTGATACCCCTAAACCGAAAGAACCGCCTCAAATCGGTGGGGATACTTTCGTAACTTACCCCACATTTCGGACAAGCGCGTCCCTAAGCCATGGTTCCCCACTCCCATCCCATCCGCTCACCCATTCGTACACCGAGGCCGGCAAAACCCGCGAAGCCCCACACCCTCCTCCGTCCGCCACCCAGCCGGAGCCTCTTTCCCGACGATGTCATCCACAACAACACCTCGACGTCCCTCATCCACTGTACCGGATGAAGATCCATCATCGATCTGGTCGTCCTGCCGGTTCAGCCACCCCGTCCTCCACCTCCAAGGAGCCGCCCCAACGTTCCCCCCGTCTTTCGCGCCACCTCCATTCCCACACCGCCTTCTTCACCTACACCACCGGAAGAGCATCATCATCACCATTTCCTCGGATGAAGCTGCGGCCTAATCGGCGCCACCAAAGAGGTTGTACACTAATTGCCACATTTTCTTCTTGATTCGATCTCACGGTGCTGCCGGCGCTCGGTCCGGAGCCGACACGGCGCGGCTCCATCCACGCCGGCGTCGCCGGCCACTTCCTCCACGACGTCGCTCCCTCGGCGGTGACGTCCACATCAGTAGGAGCTGCTGCTGCTTTAGCTCTCGCTTGCGCTGCTGCTGTGCTCTTGCTCTCGGTCCCCTTCCTGGTCTACTCTTGCTCTTGCTCGCGCTGCTGCTCTCGCTCTTGCTCTTGCTTGCGATACTGCTCCGATTTAGCTACACTTCAGTCGACTGAATCGACTTTTGGGTCAGTCGATTTTCAGGGGGTGGGGGGGCTCGCCGGAGTTAAGGAAGAACCAGCTGCAGGCGGGAGGAGGGCTTGCCGGAGAGGTACCCTACTACCTATCTTAGGGTTCAGGGTGGGGCGGTGGTCGCCGGCGGTGGTGGGGCGGTGGCGTGGGGATCGCCAGAGAAAAAGCTCGGCACGGGGGGACCTACAGGGATGGCCGGGGCGGCGGCGGACCGGTGGTGGGGAGTGTTTTCGGGGCGGGCGGGGTGGCGCACCGCCGGCCGCGGGCGGCGGGGGGCAGCTGTTTGGCCGGTGGTGGCTGGCGGCTCAAGGGGGTGGAGGTTGAAGATGAACTGCAGGCCCTTGATTCCGTATCCAACGGCTGCAAAATCGACTGACCAGAGATGAAAAAGTCAGTCGACTGACTTGTAGCCTCACCTCTAGTGCGTTCAGTTTCGACAGTAAAATTCAGTTTCGACAGCAAAATTCAGTTTCGAAAGTTAAGTTCAGTTTCGACAGTTAAATTTAGTTTCGACAGTTCAGTTCAGAGATGAGCGGTTGATGTATACATCTAGCACTTTGTGGTTATGTATTTTACGTCATCTATTGGAGATGCTATTAGAATTCCACTCAGGTTAACGTTGTCTCTCTTGTCCTGCTTCAGCCTCGGCGTCGTACAACTCACCGGAGCTGCTCCAACGACGAAACCCCCCATCACAGCGGAGCAGTACCTCAGGCTCCATCTCCAGACGCCTAAGATCTTCTTCCCCTCCTCCGACAGCCAAGTCAGCCGGAGCATCCTCACCGGCCAACCCAATCACGCTGAGATCGACATGGCTTCACCAAAGAGGTTGTACACTTCTTGTGGTTTGACTTAATCTCAACATGCTTCTTTGCATCATGTGATCTTCCAATTCTTGTGAACCAAACACCCAGATTGGCAGAAATCCTGTGTTTTTAAATTCTCTATTTTGCATGTGCATTTCTTTCCTATTCCTGTCTATTTCCTATCCCTGCATTGTTAGAATCCTCAAATTCAAACAAGCCCTTACACAATTACTTCTATTACAGATATGTGTCAAAGAAGACCTTGTGTGGTTTGTCCTGCTCCTGCGGTGCTGTGTTCCACCCCAGCTCAGCTGCTCCAACGATGGAAGGGTTCACCACAGCAAGGATCCGCTCTCCAGACTGTCTTTCGCCGCCTCAGATCTTCTTCCCCGCCGCCGGCAGCCACGACAACTGCATTACCATCATCAACTGAGCAGATGACCTTGAGGACTACACGGGTCCGCAAGAGAGGTCGCACTCTTCCGTGTCTGCTTACGTTATGCATCGCTTAATATGATGACATGCTACTTTATCATCGTGTTATTAGACTCCGACTCAGGTCCAAACTTATGCTGAAACTTGAGTTTTTAAATGGTCATGGGGTACACATTGGGGCATCAATCAGTACTATCTGTCTACTATCTGGTTAATCTCGGGTGTCTACTATGAGTTTCATGTTGGGTGCAAACAAACATTAAAGGAGCCATTATGTGTATTTTTTAACTAAAGCTATTATCTGCCTGCTATCATTTGTTTTGGGTCTATCCACAGTTTGCTACCATGACTCTAGATTTGTGCATGCACTCATTACATAATCTCACTATGTTTTATTCCTATGCATGTCAGTTATTGTACACAATGGAACTGAACATGTAGAGCAAAAGAGACGAGCCTTGTGTGGCAATAAAATTTTATGCAGACGTCGCTCCATGGTGGGCGCAAAGGCAGCCCCCCTCCACCCATTTCAGATCATAATCAAGAGGAAGATAACTGTTCTGAGGGGGATTCAGAAGCAGAAGACCACTCCTATTTACCCCATGAGGTCTTCTCTCTAACTTGGCATGCTGATGTTGGTAATATCATGCATATGGTGCCTTGCATTGATTACTGTATACATCAAAGACGTCATCTGCTTAGTTTAGACATGCTTTGTGTCAATGTCATATGTTTAGTTTCTTTATCGTATATGTGAATCATGCAATGCCATCTTGTTTAGTCAGGCATCATATATGTGAATTTTGCAATGCCACCCTGGTTAGCTAGTCATGTTATATGTGAATTATATCATGACATCAATTTTTTTATTACGTGCTAAATTTGTCAACAATTTTAGTACATTCAAATACTCTTCCTGTGCATCAGTCATTCAGCACGGTCATGGAAAAATCTGGAGTGGAAACAAGGTCTTCAGAGCAGACAATGCCATCTGACGAAGTGCATGTCTTGCTGGTTACGGATAGCTCCTCAGAGGAGGATTTAGAGATAATGACCAGTCCTACCCCCCCCCTCGAGGTGCATGCTCTAACTTGGCAGGGTTATGATGCTCATATCATGCGTATGGTATCTTGCATTGCTATGTCATTTGCTTAGTTTAGACATGCTTTGTGTGAATGCCACCTGTTTAGTGTCTAATTACCATATATGTGAATTATGCAATGCCATCTTGTTGCAAGACATTATATATGTGAATTATGCAATGTTATCTTGTTGCAAGGCATTATATATGTAAACGCAATGCCATGTTGTTTAGCCAAGCATCATATATATGAATTATATCATGCCGTCCTTTTTTGTATTTCTCATTGCTTTTGTCGACAATGTTTGTATATTCAGCTGCTCTTCTTGTGCAGCAGCCATTTGAATTGGTGATGGAGAAATCTGGAGTGAAAACAAGGTCTTCAGAGCAGACAATGCTACCTGGTGAAGCAGATATCTTGCTGGTTACAGATAGCTCTTCAGAGGAGGATTCAGAGGCACATGACCAGTCCTATTATCCCCTTGAGGTGTATGTTCAAACTTGGCAGGGTTATATTACTCATATCATGCATATGTTGTATTGCAATGCTTAGTTTTTACATCATATACACGATACTGAATGCCATCTCCTTAGTTGACACATCATATATGCGATTGCCCTCTACTCACTTCCTTAGTATATAAATCATATATTTGAATTATATCATGCCATGATGTTTACATACACATCATGTATCTGAATTATGGCATGCCAACCCATTTTCTAAAGACATAATATAGTTATATCATCTCATCATGTTCACATAGTCATCATATTTTGAATTATGTCATTCTATCCATGAATTATATCATGCCATCATGTTTCCATCGACGGCATGTTTGTGATTTATGGCATGCCAACCACGTTAATAGACACATCGTATAGTTATATCATGTCATCCTATTTACATAGTCATCATATTTTGAAGTATGTCCTTCTATCCTGTTTAGTTAGCCATCATACATGTGAAATTGTGTCATGCTATCCTATTTAATTAGCCATCATATATGTGAAATTATGTCCTGCTATTCTGTTTGGTTAGACAACATAAATGTGAATTATTTCATGCCCTGTTTTCTTCCCTCCTATCCATTGCGCCTGTCTATCTTACAATGTCTGTACATTCAATTACTTTTCTTGTTTATCAGCCATTTCGATTGGAGGGGGTGATGACAGTATCTGTGGGAGTAAAAACATGGTCTTCAGAAAAGATCGTGCTACCTGTCGATGGAGATAGAACCACGGTTGTACTTGCCCAAGAACCAGCCCCAGCACACATAACCCAGACTCATGCAGATTGTACCCCTACCCAGTTGGACAGAGAACCAGCTACACCCCTTCTAACCCCAACCCCAGCAGATAGTAACCCAGTTCCCGTTGACACAGCACCGTCTCCACCACAGAGCACCCAAACACGAGCAGTTAATAAGGCAATTGCAGTGCCCAAAGCACGAGGACCACCACTTCGAACCCCAAGTCAACGCTTAAAGCAGAAGAAGAATTATTCTTAGGTCAGATTCCGTAGCTATGGTTCATACTACTTTACTCTTGCATCGCTGTATTTACTCATACCAACTAATTTCAAATTTGAAGGATGCAATTGAAACTCCAATGGTGCAACAGGTATGTTTTAAAACTGTTTCTTTAACGTGTTTGCTGTTGTAACTTGCTCTATGTTGATTTCAGTTTCAATTGAATAAACGGTTATTTTCTCATGCCATGCACCTTACAAGTGTTGTTATTGATGTGTAGTTTCCCACACTTATATTCTGTCTAAGCTGCTTTGTCTTAAATAGATATGATTCGAACTGTATCTATCTTGATTTGGCAACATAAACTAGAATTATATAGACCATACAGTGACCATACTACATAGATATATGTTTGTTTCATGTTGTTATCCTGTCCACCTTAATACTGAACTGGTTTACCAAAACAAGTTTCATATACTACATTGTAAACCTGTGATGTGTTTGTTTGTTTCTCTTTTAGAATGCGGATAAAATATTGGAGAAGAGTACCCCGTTATGCAATGGTACAGGAAGTAATGCAGATAAGGTTCAAGATAGTGAGACATCCCTGTTGGTCTCCAAGAAAGCTGATAAAAACTATATTGAAGACACTGAGACAACCCCAAAGTCCTGTCTTGATGTAGTGTTCGAGTTACTGGCTACTACTGCTGGCACCAGCTCTTCGAACTCGCTGCCTGAATCAGTTCGGCTTCTTGAGTCTCAACTTCAAGTTGAAAGACATCGATCAGATGTTATGCGACAGGAAGCTGAAGGACTGAGGAAGTCCCTGCAGAATTCAGATACATACTTTCTGGTGCAACAGCAAGTGCTCGAGGATTTAAGCGCCAAACAAGAGAAAGTTAATAAGCTTGCTAAGCATCTTGCCATCATTATGGGTACCCAGGATATTGTTTCTTGAGCTCTTCTGAAGTGGTTTCAGTTCTGGACTTGTTTTCTTGCGGCGTTTATATGCTGCTTTGTTCCCTATATTTGCACTGGTGGCGAACTTTGATGCCCAGTGGATGTAATATGTGTAATAGCCGTGATAGCCTAGCGTAAGTTGATTGCCTATTTATTTCCTTATTGTCCTATTTATTTGTTTTATTGTAGTTAGTGCAGTTCTTTTTCCGCGGTTTGCTAGTGGCCGCAATAGCCTATTTTTTAAAACTAGGCCACATTAACCATGGGCTACATATTTACTGTAGTTAACATGGGCCTCCTACGGGCCGTAGAAACAATGGGTCTTCTAAGGGTCGTAGAAACAATGGGCCTTCTAGGGGCGTAGAAACAATGGGCCTTATACGGGCCATGGACACAATGGGCCTTCTATGGGTCCTATCGTCAATGGGCCTTCTACGGGTCGTATGATCGGTTGGCCAAACATGGGCCAATAACAGACCACATTATGGCCATAAATGGGCTAGAGTTGAAATCGTCCGTTCATGGGCCGACCATAATGGGTCGTCGTTAATCGGCCGTATTTGATGACGCTATGAAAACGGCCCAACGTATTAACGGGCCACAAACGAGCCGACTGTAACCACGGGCTGAATTTAGCCCACAAGCAGAAAATGACAGTAACAGGCCGAAAGTAAACGAATGCTGGAAATGAGCCCAAGAATAAATGGGCCCTGAGAAGGCCGAAAGATAACATGGGCTGGAAGTGGCCCAACGGTATAATGGGCCGTTAATGGGTATAAAGTGATACACTGTTCATTACGGGCCAGTTTTACCACGGGCCGTTAATGGGCCGAGGGTTACTAAGGGCCTCATATGGGCCGAAAGACTTCATGAGCCATACATTGGTCAGAAGTTAAAACGGGCTGGAATTATATTGGACGGCCCAGATGACGCTACTAGGCCTAATTCGGATAGACCGTAAACGGGCCCTGGGTTAGCGGGCTGTAAATGGGCTATATGCGGACAGGTCGTTAACAGGCTTGTCGTGGGCCGGCCCGCCACCTTTTGACCAAGTCAAACGGGCCGGCCTTTTCATAGGAATGGGCCACTGTTGGGCCATGCCACGTGTCGATGTATCATAGGCGCTTTGGGTCTAATGAGTGGATGACATTTGTCCCAGCGGCGAGCCGACACGTGTTCCCTCCAGCCAATGATGATTTTACACGTGGAAAATCCCCATTGGTCGGGGCTGTTAACGGGTTATCGGATCCAAAACTGGACCTGATAGCTTAACGGCGTTCCGTTATGGTGGATGCCACGTGTCGGTCACCCTTGACGAAAGCACTTCTGTGACGCGCGATTTATCATCATGGAAGTGGACACTTCCGTGATGATAATTTTGGTTTGTCATGGAACACTTCTACGATAGCACATGTATGACTATCTTGATTCTGTCATAAATTTGTCATGGATGTACATGCATGATAGAAAAAGTGACCTACTGTGACAAACACGTATCATCACGGAAGTGTATTTTTTTGTAGTGTACATTGCTTTTTGCGAGCCATTCCTGGGCTGCGAGGCCCATTTCGAGCTATGGAGGAAACTGTTCTGCCTCGTCCCTCGCTCCCAAAAGGGATCTATATTCAGGATGGGCGGTGCAAAAATATGGCGCATAGCCGTGACCGGATACTTATCCGGCACGCCGAAGAAGGTGTCCGAAGAGTGGCCCTCAGAATGGTTCTATATTGAGGACGTCGCTCTTCCTGACCCGGTACGAATGGGTCTTCCCGAATTTACCAGTGCTCCATTGAAGAAACGCCACAGCTGGCGCCCCTGGAGCCTCGAGGAAGAAGATAGTGCGGAAGTCCAACAATTAATGGGCAAGATAAGGGCACTCGCCTAGTCCAGATTATCAATAATTGATGTAATGGCCATTTCTATAGTGCGAGGTGTTCAGCCGCTCCAATTCAGGGGGCTTCCCATGTGGCACTACAATGGGGAAGATGACACCTCGCGTTATGGACGAAAGGGTCCGGATTCCCTTACCGCCCTGGCTGCAATACTGGCCGACCTGTATAAAGGGGAGAAAGAGGAGTTCACCCGTCTTACGCTTCAGGAAGGATTTTATATGTATAATCGTCCTAGCTGGGTGTGTTTTAATCCCATCACTCTACTCAATCCTCTCCCTGAGTCATGCTTAATTGGCACTAACCCTTCCATTTGTAACAGGAATGGCGAAAGGTTATAGCAGGGATCTATAGCCCCGCTCCACAGCCGGAGAACCATAACCGGGACCTTGACCCCGGATACGAAGAGGGTCCGGACATATTCGTAGAGCTCAAGGAGGGAGTATTCTACGAGGCGAGCTATGATGGCACAGTAGTGCCAATTGTGGCCGACTATCCCGGCCTCCTTCCTACCTCACATGTAAGTAATCAGGAGACATCTCCTCCGAAAGAGCTTCCTCACTGTACCTCACCCACTGCACTATCTCGTGCTTCAAAGGGGAGGCGCTCGGCGCGCTATGCTACACCAGAGGCGCTTCGTAAGACGTGGCACCCGCGCCAAACAAGTCGTCGAAGAGGAAGGCCGACGATAACACGGCCAAACCTTCATCAAAGAGGTATGGCTTTCTTTTTAAATATGCCTCCTGGTCATCACATCAAATTGTGACATTATCCGCTGCATTTTATTAGGAAGAGCGTTCACCAGACTGTGTCCGAGGATCCTGCCGTCGTGCCTCCACTAGTCAGATTCCAGACCCTGCCCTAAGGACGGGGGCTGACACGGGAGTGACGTCGGATTGTTCTTCCGCAGAGGATTCGGATGATATGTCTGTCAAAAACTCTAAAGTGGAGAGCGCCATGAATCATCGGCGCTGGAGGGCCGCTCTCCACGACCCCGGCTTTTCAAAAGAGGCATTCAATGCCTTCAGCTCGACCGATGCATACATTCGAGCTGCTCGAGATGGACTTGCCAGAGCCACAGACCAGCATTTAAAAGATATGCGGGTAAGTGTAGATTTGATAATCATATACCAGTAGCCCCCGAGACTTGAAGCAGTTGATACAACTGACTGAAGGATCATTGTATAATCAGGTACTCACGGAGAAGAATAGCCTGTTGTCTCAAGAGCTGGAAAAGTGTCAGACCCAGCTAGCTACGACCACCGCCGAATTGGAGAAATCCAAGTGGGCACCGCCTGGTAATGTTTCCCCCCATCAGAAAAAGTATAATCGTATACCAGTAATATTAATACAGTTGTGTTTCCGCTGACAGGATCAGTAGATCAAGTGAGGGAAAACTGAAAATTGCCTAGGCTAGTGAACAGGAGGCCAAAAGGCAACATGCGGCAGGCGAACGTGTGCTGATGCGGGTCAGGGATGAAAAGAACAAGCTGTAGGATTCCAATACCCTGTTGGGCGAAGAACTAAAAGATGTGCGAGCCCAGCTAGCTGACGCTGTCAAGGAGAATAGGAGGCTACGAGGTGGCATATTCGGTATGTTTTTGACCTTACCGTTATGCAATTCAGCGAAGAAATGATCTGACAGCTTTATGTCTGCACGTATGCTGACTGTCCGTCTCGAATAGGAAATGTTCGGCTCTCAAGGCGACCTTATGCAAGGGCTGTCCCAACTGCACGAGCGAGCTCGGCAAGCAATGAGGAGCATTGCCAAAGCTTTGTGGTCGTCTGCCTCTCCTCCAGGAAGTATGGAGGAGCTTGTGAAGCTATTCCATGGAGCTCGGCGGCGCTTGCGATTATGGAAGATATCGTCCTGCCGATAAGGTGCGCGAGAGGCCTGGGCCATGGTAAAAACATGGTACACCAAGCTCGATCCGAATCATATGGCTAGGGTCGGACCTCGGGGGTCAGATGGAAAAGAAATTCTAGTTAGTCTTGTGTATGACCAGGTGAAGATAGTTGCCAAGTATTCCCAACATGATTGTAAGCTAGATAACCTGTTAGATGTCATAAAGGAAGAAGTTTTTGAGTCCAAGTGACTATGTACTTCAGTTGAAAAATTTGTCCCTAGTCGGATTGTAAAACGATTGTCATGCCAGACCTTTTCACTTCGACCTCTGGACCCGGACGCTCGGAGTGTTTCCAAATATCCGCTCAGTAATATAGACCGGGGCATGCATGGAAACCAGGCGTAGGGGTCATACTTGCTTGAACAGACAAGTTGTATCTGGCTAGCTATGTTATATTACATGTTGATTGTAAGAAACATCTTCCAAGGAGAATAGTTTCGTTAGGGGTTCCTTTTCCTGGGCGGATATGCGTTAGTATGCATGTCTGAGCTGTGATTGAAAAATCGCAGTATACATAACATCTGGGGGTTCATGGTGTGATGAAGGTGAAACGTCTTTAGTTTGCCAACCGAATATTCCCTTAAGAATGCTAGCTTTCGGCTTCACCCAGTCTGAGGTACAAGTCCAGATGACCCGGCTATAACAATCGCAGAGATGCTCCCTTTATGCCCTAGCCGAACAAACGGGAACATAGGGCATAAGCACAGGAGCCAGGCAACCCAGCTTGGCAAAAACTTAAGTCATAATGATGCATATAATGGTGAAGAAAAGGTACATATGCGGAAGAGGACACATATGTGTTGAGCTTGATGCTCGGAAAATAATAATAAACTTCTATAAAAGAAGCCCCCAGGTATTATGAGTGTATACATTTAAGGATGTGCACATCATAGGTGTGCGGTTTGGCCTCACAAGAGCTAAAGAGCTAGAGAAAAATTAAAGAGGGTAAAAAATGAAAACAAAGGGAGAAGAAGATGAACGAAGAGTACGGCTCTAGGCATAGAATCTTCGGAGTCTTGCGGCATTCCATGGGTTCGGCTCTAGGCGATTGTCAGATGCATCACGCAAGTGGTACGCTCCTCCAGTGAGAACCTCATCTATGATGAAGGGGCCCTCCCACTAGGGCTTGAGTTTGTCCTTTTTATTTTCTGGCAAGCGTAGAACGAGTTCACCAACATTATAAGTCTTGGACCGCACTTCTCTGAGGTATCTGCGAGCCTGTTGTTGATAGAATGCAGAATGGGCTTTTGCAATGTCACGCTCCTCCTCCAGGGCATCCAGACTGTCCTGCCGATTGAGCTCGGCCTCTCTCTCTTCATACATGCGCACTCGAGGTGAGTCATGAATGATGTCGCAGGGCAAAACTGCCTCTGCGTCGTACACCATGAAGAATGGTGTGTATCTGGTAGCGCGATTGGGCGTGGTCCGCAGCCCCAGAGTACAGAGTCGAGCTCCTCAACCCAGTGCTTGTCTGATTCTTTCAACGACCGCACTAGTCTGGGCTTAATTCCGCTCATAATAAGACCATTAGCCAATTCGACTTGACCGTTTGTTTGTGGATGATAGACCAAGGCGTAATCGAGCTTAATGCCCAGTTTAGCACACGAGGATTTCACTTCATCGGCTGTGAAATTGGAGCCGTTATCGGTGATGATGCTGTGTGGGACACCATAACGGTGCACGACACCGGACATAAAATCTATCACCGGTCCAGCTTCGGCCGTTTTCACTGGTTTGGCCTCTATCCACTTGGTGAATTTATCTACCATGACTAGCAGATATTTTTTCTTATGGCTTCCTCCTTTAAGGGGTCCTACCATATCAAGCCCCCAGACCGCAAACGGCCAAGTAATGGGGATTGTTTGTAGAGCAGTAGGCGGCATATGGCTTTGATTGGCAAAGAGCTGGCATCCAACACAACGTTGGACCAGGTCCTGTGCATCTGCCTGGGCCATCGGCCAGTAGAAACCTGTACGGAAGGCCTTACTTACAAGGGCCTGAGCCGCGGCGTGGTGGCCACTGAGGCCAGCATGGATTTCAGCCAGGAGTTGCCATCCTTCTTCTTCAGAGATACATATTTGAAGGACTCCGGTAGCACTTTTCTTGTAGAGCTCTTCGTCATGGACCTTGTAGGCTTTTGAGCGCCGAACAATGCAGCGAGCCTTATTCTGGTCCTCAGGGAGCTCTCGCCTATTAAGGTAGGCCAAGAACGGTTCGGTCCATGGGGAAATTATTGCCATTATTAGATGGGCTGATGGTGTTATTTCGATGGCTGAGCCCCCGATGATATCGGTATTGTGTTCAGAATCTAGGGTATAGTCGGATCCGGACTAGTGTTGCCGCTCTCATCCTTTCACACCACGGGTGGCTTGAAGAGCCTTTCGAAAAACATGTTAGGCGGGACGGGGTCGCGCTTGGCACCCATGCGAGCAAGGACGTCCGCCGCTTGATTACTTTCTCGAGCCACATGATGGAACTCGAGTCACTCGAACCGAGCTGATATTTTGAGTACGGTGTTATGATAGGTCGCCATCTTCGGATCCTTGGCATCGAAGTCTCCATTTATTTGGGATATTGCGGTATTTGAACCCCCGCGCACCTCCAGGCGTTGTATGCCCATGGAGGTAGCCATCCAAAGACCGTGCAATAAGGCCTCATATTCGGCTGCATTGTTGGAGTCTGTGTATAATATTTGGAGTACGTATTGGACTATGTCTCTAGTCGGGGACGTTAAAATGACGCCTGCTCCTAAACCAGCCAGCATTTTAGAGCCATTGAAGTACATGACCCAGTTGGAATATGTGCCGTACTCTTTAGGGAGTTTGCCCTCTGTCCATTCCGTGACGAAGTCGGCCAATACTTGGGATTTAATGGCCCGGCGTGGTTTGCATGTTATGTCAAATGGTAGGAGCTCAATAGCCCACTTGGCAATCCGACCCGTAGCGTCGCGGTTATTAATTATATCATTGAGTGGTACTTCGGAAGCCACCGTAATCGAACACTCTTGGAAGTAGTGTCGTAGCTTCTGGGATGCCATGAATACCGCATATGCTATCTTTTGGTAATGAGGGTACCGGGATTTGCATGGTGTGAGGACAGTGGATACGTAGTATACCGGTTTCTGGAGTGGGAACTTGTGTTCGTCCTCCTCTCGCTCAATGACGAGCACTGCGCTCAC
The DNA here is from genome assembly GCA_034509565.1 of Triticum monococcum. Taxonomy (NCBI): domain Eukaryota; kingdom Viridiplantae; phylum Streptophyta; class Magnoliopsida; order Poales; family Poaceae; genus Triticum; species Triticum monococcum. Next base: position 723,058,272 of record CM067842.1, read on the forward strand.
CACCTGGTGTGTTGCAGAGATGTATAATAACATCGGTTCACTGACGTTTGGCGCGGCCAGGATTGGGTTGCTCGCTAAAAGAGCCTTTATTTCCTCCAGTTCGGCTGTTGCTGCTTTCGTCCACTCGAAGTGGTCGGTATGTCGGAGAAGGCGATAAAGTGGCAATGCTTTTTCTCCTAGTCTGGAGATAAAGCGTCTTAAAGCTGCCACGCATCCGGCTACTTTTTGGACCTGTTTAAGGTCCATTGGTGTAGCCAATTGTGACAAAGCTCGGATTTTGGATGGATTTGCCTCAATTCCTCTATTGGAAACGATGAAGCCCATCAGTTTTCCGCCAAAACCACATTTTTTCTGGATTGAGCTTGATGTCATATGTCCGGATATTGTCGAATGTGAGATGCAGGTCGTCTATTAACGACTCGATGTGCTTAGTCTTGATGACGATGTCATCCACATATGCTTCAAATGTCTTGTCGGTTTGTTTTTCCAGGCATGTTTGAATCATGCGTTGGTAGGTGGCGCCGATGTTTTTAAGCCCAAAGGGCATAGTGTTCAAGCAGAAAGGTCTGTATGGGGTGATGAATGCTGTTGCGGCTTGATCGGACTCCTTCATTTTGATTTGATGGTATCCGGAGTATGCGTCAAGGAAACACAGTGAGTCGTGTCCTGCAGTTGCATCAATAATCTGATCGATGCGGTGGAGGGGGAAGGGATCCTTAGGGCAAGCCTTATTGAGGTCTTTGAAATCGATGCACAGGCGCCAGGATTTATCCTTCTTTGGCACCATCACCAGGTTTGCTAGCCAGTCTGGGTGTTTTATTTCTCTGATAAATCCGACCTCGATTAACTTGGCTAGCTCCTCCCCCATGGCTTGTCGTTTAGGTTCAGAAAAGCGCCGCAGTGTTTGCTTGACCGGCTTATATCCCTTCAATATATTGAGGCTGTGTTCTGCTGATACGTCTCCAATGTATCTACTTTTCCAAACACTTTTGCCCTTGTTTTGGACTCTAACTTGCATGATTTGAATGGAACTAACCCGGACTGACGCTGTTTTTAGCAGAATTGACATGGTGTTATTTTTGTGCAGAAATAAAAGTTCTCACAATGACCTGAAAATCAAGGGAAATTATTTTTGGAATATATAAAAAATACTCGCGAAAGAATCCACGTCAGGGGGCCCACACCCTGTCCACGAGGGTGGGGGCGCCTACCCCCTGGGCGCGCCCCCTGCCTCGGGGGCCCCCTGACGCTCCACCGACCTCGACTCCAACTCCATATATTCGTGTTCGGGGAGAAAAACACCAGAGAGAAGGATTCATCGCGTTTTACGATACGGAGCCGCCGCCAAGCCCTAAACTCTCTCGGGAGGGCTGATCTGGAGTCCGTTCGGGGCTCCGGAGAGGGGAATCCATCGCCATCGTCATCATCAACCTTCCTTCATCACCAATTTCATGATGCTCACCGCCGTGCGTGAGTAATTCCATCGTAGGCTTGCTGGACGGTGATGGGTTGGATGAAATTTATCATGTAATCGAGTTAGTTTTGTTAGGGTTTGATCCCTAGTATCCATCATGTTCTGAGATGGATGTTGATATGACTTTGCTATGCTTAATGCTTGTCACTAGGGCCCGAGTGCCATGATTTCAGATATGAACCTATTATGTTTTCATGAATATGTGTGAGTTCTTGATCCTATCTTGCAAGTCTATAGTCACCTATTATGTGTTATGATCCGTTAACCCCGAAGTGACAATAATCGGGATACTTACCGGTGATGACCGTAGTTTGAGGAGTTCATGTATTCACTATGTGGTAATGCTTTGGTCTGGTACTTTATTAAAAGGAGGCCTTAATATCCCTTAGTTTCCAATAGGACCTCGCTGCCACGGGAGGGTAGGACAAAAGATGTCATGCAAGTTCTTTTCCATAAGCATGTATAACTATATTCGGAATACATGCCTACATTACATTGATGAACTGGAGCTAGTTCTATGTCACCCTATGTTATAACTATTGCATGAGGAATCGCATCCGACATAATTATCCATCACTGATCCAATGCCTACGAGCTTTTCATATATTCTTCTTCGCTTAATTACTTTTCCGTTGCTACTGTTACAATCACTATAAAACCAAACATATTACTATTGCTACCGTTACCACTACTATCATATTACTTTGCTACTAAATACTTTGCTGCAGATATTAAGTTTCCAGGTGTGGTTGAATTGACAACTCAGCTGCTAATACTTGAGAATATTCTTTGGCTCCCCTTGTGTCGAATCAATAAATTTGGGTTGAATACTCTACCCTCGAAAACTGTTGCGATCCCCTATACTTGTGGGTTATCAAGACTATTTTATGGCGCCGTTGCCGGGGAGCATAGCTCTGTTCCTTGAGTCACTTGGGATTTATATCTGCTGGTCACTATGAAGAACTGAAAGATCAAAGAACCAAGATTTTTCCCTCAACTACGAGGGGAGGTAAGGAACTGCCATCTAGCTCTGCACTTGATTCACCTTTTGTTTTGAGTAAACTTGCGACATCTACTCCTACTATTCAGCCTGATATGTCACATGTTATTGATGATGCCACTTCTGCTTTGCATGATACTTATGATGAAACTACTTCTATGCTTGATAATACTGTGCCACTAGGTGAATTTCTTGATGAACAAGTTGCTAGAGTTAGAGAGAATGAAATTATTGAAACTGATAATATTGATGAAAGTGATGATGAAGATTCTCCCCCTAGATATGAATTGCCTGTTGTGCCTGAGGGTTATGTTATGGATGAAGAAACTGCTAGAGACTTCCTAGCTTGCAATGATAGATCTGATCTTAAGAAATTATTAGCTAAGCTTGAAGAGAAGTCCTTGAATGCTAGAATGAAACATGACCCTGCTTTTGCTACTTCACCTATCTTTATTACTGATGAGGATTATGATTTCTCTGACGATCCTGAGTTAATTACTTTGGTTGAATCTGGTCCTTTTTATGGCTATGAATCTGAAATTGTTGTGGTACATCTTAGTAAATTAAATGATATAGCCACCCTGTTTACTCATGATGAGAAAACTTGCTATTACTTTATCCTTAAGTTGTTTCTGTTCTCATTAAAGGGTGATGCTAAAATATGGTTTAATTTTCTTGATCCTGGTTGTGTGCGTAGTCCCCAGGATATGATTTATTACTTCTCTGCTAAATATTTCCCCGCTCATAAGAAACAAGCTGCCTTAAGGGAATATAATTATGTGAAAATTGAAGAAGAGAGTCTCCCACAAGCTTGGGGAGGCTTCTCCAATTACTTAATGCTTTGCCTGATCATCCTCTCAAGAAAAATAAAATACTTGATATTTTTTATAATGGACTAACCGATGCTTTCAGAGACTACCTGGATAGTTGTGATGGTTGTGTTTTCAGGGAAAGAACTATTGATCAAGGTGAATTGCTATTGAATAATATGTTGAGTAATGAAAATGTCTGGACACTTCCTAAACCAACTCCTAAGCCAACTCCGAAGAAAAGGGGTTTTCTATTTCTCAATCCTGAAGATATGCAAGAGGCAAAGAAATCTATGAAAGAAAAAGGTATTAAAGTTGAAGGTGTTACCTATTGAAGAAATACATGGTCTTGATAACCCGACACGGGTAGTAAAGGTAAATTCTCTCTATAGATTTAATGAAGGTGATATTCCTCGTTATAAGTCTGCTAGCCAATACTTAGATGAGTTTGATAATTTTATTGTTAAACAAGAAAACTTCAATGCTTATGTTGGTAGACAATTGAAACGCAATATTGATATGCTTGAACACTTGAGTGATTATATGTCTAGAGTTAAAGGTGAGCTTAAACTTATTAGTAAACATGCTTCTATGGTTACCACTCAAGTAGAACAAGTACTTAAAGCTCAGAATGATTTGCTCAATGAGTTAAATAATGAGAAAAATGATAATGTTGTTAGAGTTATGACTAGAGGGTTAAAATGACTCAGGAACCTTTGTATCCTGAGGGCCACCCTAAGAGAATTGAGCAAGATTCTCAGGGAACTAGTGTTGATGTACCTAGTTCTTCTAAGAAGAAGAAAAAGAAAAATGATAGGACTTTGCATGCTTCTAGTGAACCTGTTGTTGACACACCTGAGAATCCCAATGATATTTCTATTTCGGATGCTGAAACACAATTTGGTAATGAACATGAACCTAGTGATAATGTTAATGATGATGTTCATGTTGATGCTCAACCTAGCAATGATAATGATGTAGAGATTGAACCTACTGTTGATCTTGATAACCCACAATCAAAGAATCAACGTTATGATAAGAGAGACTTCGTTGCTAGGAAGCACGGTAAGGAAAGAGAACCATGGGTTCAGAAACCCATGCCTTTTCCTCCTAAACCATCCAAGAAAAAGGATGATGAGGATTTTGAGCGCTTTGCTGAAATGATTAGACCTATCTTTTTGCGTATGCGTTTGACTGATATGCTTAAAATGAATCCTTATGCTAAGTACATGAAAGATATTGTTACTAACAAAAGAGATACCAGAAGCTGAAATTTCCATTATGCTTGCTAATTACACTTTTAAGGTGGAATACCAAAGAAACTTGGAGATCCAGGAGTACCAACTATACCATGCTCCATTGAAAGAAACTATGTTAAAACTGGTTTATGTGATCTTGGAGCCGGTGTTAGTGTTATGCCTCTCTCTTTATATCATAGACTTTATTTAAATAAGTTGACACCTACTGAAATATCTTTGCAAATGGCCGATAAATCAACTGCTATACCTGTCGGTATTTTTGAGGATTTGCCTGTTGTGGTTGCAAACGTTACTATTTTAACGGACTTTGTTATTCTTGATATTTCCGAGGACGATAGTATGTCGATTATCCTTGGTAGACCCTTTTTGAATACTGTAGGGGCTGTTATTGATTGCAACAAAGGCAATGTCACTTTTCATGTTAATGGTAATGAGCATACGGTACACTTTCCGAGGAAACAACCTCAAGTCCACAGTATCAATTCTATTGGAAAAATTTCAACAATCACTATTGGAGGTTTTGAATTTCCTCTTCCTACTGTCAAGAAGAAGTACGATATTCTTATTGTTGGGGATGTGCATATCCCAGTTGAGGTAACCTAGTGTTATTTGAAATTTCTCCGGTTTCATGCGATTCGGAATGAGTTTGTTAACAAGACTTGATCAACCTTGTTAGTGGATTCCTTTTGATGAGCATGAGATGGATGAAGTTAGAAAGCACAACCTTCTGTACCCTCTTTTTACTTTCTGTTATTTATATTAAATAGAGCAAAAATAGTATTTTCTGTATGTTTTCTGAATTATCCTTGCAATAAAAAATACCTCGAAAATAAAAGTTCTCCAAATGCCCTGAAAATGAAATATGATTTTTTTCCAGCATATTTAAGAATTTTTGGCACTGAGAACACATCAGGGGGACCCACCGTGTGCCCACGAGGGTGGAGGGCATGCCCTACCCCCTGGGCATGCCTCCCTGCCTCGTGGACCCCACGTGGGTCCCCTCCACTTATCCTTGCACCCACACACTTCGTCTTGCTCCAGAAAAAATCACCCACCAGCTCAAACCCGAGTTCTTGCTCATCTTGCTGCCATTTTCGATCTCCTTGCTCAAAGCTCCATTCACAAAACTACTTTGGGAGATTGTTCTTCGGTATGTGACTCCTCCAATGGTCCAATTAGTTTTTGTTCTAGTGCTTTATTCATTGCAAATTTTTGCTGCTTAGGTGACCCTGTTCTTGAGCTTGCATGTCAAATTTATGTGGTCAATAGTTTTAATGCATGATATAGCCTCTAGGCACTTGTAGGAGTAGTTGCTATCAATTTTGTTGAGTTTGGTTCACTTTTATTTTAAGTTGCTAAAAATTCAGAAAAAGATGAAGAGATTTTTGAGGGGTTCATCGAGCCGAAGCTCTAAGGATAAGCAAAGTGAGGAAAATAAGAAGCCCAAGTATAATATCCCTCGTACTGCGGAGGTTCGGCCGTGTGAATGGCCTTGTGATGAGTTCTTGAGAGAAGCCGGGATGTATGAAGATTTTTATTATTTGGCTGAGAATGCAGGCCTCACCGACTTCCTCCACGACCAGCGCGAACAGTATCTCTTACTCACCAACATTTTTGTGCAATATTTCCATTTCCATGCTAGGATCACCACCTTCGGTGAAATTTTATTTATATGATGAGCATAAGGAGATGTCACTTTATGATTTTTGCCGGGTTTGTAGGATACCCTTTGAGGGCAGCATAGAGGAACCACATCTTAATGATGTGGAGGGATTTATTGATACGATTGCTGTAGGGGAAACGAGAAAAGTTTCCGATGCAAGAATCACTAGCATACATTTTCCTGTTCTACATTACTTTACAATATTTGCTAGTAGATGCTTAATTGGTCGCGGGAACTGTGGAAATCTTAGTGCCCCTGATATTGTTATTTTGCACCATGCCTTGTTTCGTGATACCACTTTTAGTTTAGGCGCTATTGTTGCTAAACGGTTAAATCTGAACCGTACAAAGGGCCCCGTCTTAGGAGGCATCGCCTCGCGCCTTGCTGCACACTTTAACATACCTATTAGGCATTATGAGAAAGAGGAAAAGTTGTTGCCTCGTATTTTTCTAGATTATAAGAGCATGGTAGCACATGATTTTATTGTTAAGCATAAGAAGAAGATGCTTAACTATAGACTGATATTTGATAAGAAACACTTTGAGACTATTACCTTGCCTGCTCCCGCTTTGTTCAACATATTTTCAGGCACGTACCTTGTTTTGCCGGAGGCCGTTCAGGCATACTGGAGCCTGACATCAGCTCCAGAGCCGGAGCCACTATCGGATCCTCACCATCAGTCAGTTTATCAGTGGGATCCGGAGGAGATCGCCAACCAGTGGCACCCCGAAGACCCTTCTCAGTACGACCCTAGCTACAATTTTATATGAGTCCACCATAATGCATATGAGACCCTTCTTTGGGGGTCGAGAGGGGAAGACCTTAATGAAAATGTTGAGTGGCTCTCATATGCATTATGGTGGACTATTATTATTATCCACACCGTCCTGTCGTGCAAGTAAAAGGCAATAATGATGATATATGATGAACTAATTGAGATGAGAAAAGCTGGTATGAACTCGACCTCTCTTGTTTTTGTAAATATGATTAGTTCATCGTTCCTGATTCAGCCTATTATGAATGAAACATGTTTGCAATGACAATTAGAGAGTATAGTTGCTCATGCCATGCTTAATTTGCTAGGAGTTTATAATGGTTTACCTTGCGTGACAACATGATATTAAAAGGGTTGTGATGTGGTATGATATGGTGGTATCCTCCTTTGAACGATTCGAGTGGCTTGACTTGGCACATGTTCACGCATGTAGTTGAAACAAAATCAACATAGCCTCCACGATATTTATATTCATGGTGAATTATATCCTACTCATGCTTGCATTCAGTGTTGATTAATTTTAATGCATGTTCATGACTGTTGTCGCTCTCTTGCTGGTCGCTTCCCAGTCTCTTTCTAGCCTTCACTTGTACTAAGCGGGAATACTACTTGTGCATCCAACTCCATAAACCCCAAAAGTTATTCTATATGAGTCCACCATGCCTTCCTATATACGGTATCTATCTACCATTCCAAGTAAATTTGTATGTGCCAAACTCTAAACCTTCAAATAAACATTCTGTTTTGTATGCTCGAATAGCTCATGTATCAACTAGGGATGTTTGTATCTTCCATGCTAGGCGGTTTATTCTCAAGAGGAGTGGACTCCGCTCCTCAATCACGGGAAAATGGCTGGTCACCGGGATGCCCAGTCCCATGCTCAAATCAAATCAAAATAATTGCAAACAAAACTCCCCCAGGATTGTTGTTAGTTGGAGGCACCCGTTGTTTTGGGCAAGCCATGGATTGATGCTTATTGGTGGTGGGGGAGTATAAACTTTATCATTCTGCTTGGGAACCGCCTATAATGTGTGTAGTATGGAAGATATCGAGATCTCTCGGTTGTTATGTTGACAATGAAAGTACACCGCTCAAAATATTATTCATCTCTATTTTAAAATCGAGATCTGGCACTCTACAAATCCCTGCTTCCCTCTGCGAAGGGCCTATCCATTTACTTTTATGTTGAGTCATCATCCTCTTATTAAAAAGCACCAGTTGGAGAGCACCGCTGTCATTTGCATGTATTACTATTAGTTTACATTGAGTATGACTTGACTGGATCTCTTTTACCATGAATTACAATTTTCAGTCAGCCCTTGATCTTCAGAGGTGCTCTGCATTTATGTTTTGCGGTCTCAGAAAGGGCTAGCGAGATACCATCTTATTATATTATATTATGATTGTTTTGAGAAAGTGTTGTCATCCGAGATTTATTATTATTGCTCGCTAGTTGATTATGCCATTGATATGAGTAAACATGAGACCTAAATGTTATTGTGAATATGGTTAGTTCATAATATTTGTTGAAAACTTGAATGCTGGCTTTACATATTTACAACAACAAGAGCAAACAGATTTTGTAAAAGTTTTTCTTTATCACTTTCAGTTGTCAACTGAATTGCTTGAGGATAAGCAAAGGTTTAAGCTTGGGGGAGTTGATACGTCTCCAGCGTATCTACTTTTCCAAACACTTTTGCCCTTGTTTTGGACTCTAACTTGCATGATTTGAATGGAACTAACCCGGACATACGCTGTTTTCAGCAGAATTGCAATGATGTTATTTTTGTGCAGAAATAAAAGTTCTCGGAATGACCTGAAAATCAACGGAGATTATTTTTGGAATATATAAAAAATACTGGCGAAAGAATACACGTCAAGGGGGGCACACCCTGTCCACGAGGGTGGGGGGCGCGCCCCCTGCCTCGTGGGCCTCCTGACGCTCCACCGACCTCAACTCCAACTCCATATATTCGTGTTCGGGGAGAAAAAAGCCAGAGAGAAGGATTCATCGCGTTTTACGATACGGAGCCGCCGCCAAACCCTAAACTCTCTCGGGAGGGCTGATGTGGAGTCCGTTCGGGGCTCCGGAGAGGGGAATATGTCGCCATCGTCATCATCAACCTTCCTCCATCACCAATTTCATGATGCTCACCGCCGTGCGTGAGTAATTCCATCGTAGGCTTGCTGGACGGTGATGGGTTGGATGAGATTTATCATGTAATCGAGTTAGTTTTGTTAGGGTTTGATCCCTAGTATCCATTATGTTCTGAGATTGATGTTGCTATGACTTTGCTATGCTTAATGCTTGTTACTAGGGCCCGAGTGCCATGATTTCAGATCTGAACCTATTATGTTTTCATGAATATATGTGAGTTCTTGATCCTATCTTGCAAGTCTATAGTCACCTATTATGTGTTATGATCCGTTAACCCCAAAGTGACAATGATCGGGATACTTACCGGTGATGACCGTAGTTTGAGGAGTTCATGTATTCACTATGTGTTAATGCTTTGGTCCGGTACTCTATTAAAAGGAGGCCTTAATATCCCTTAGTTTCCAATAGGACCCCGCTGCCACGGGAGGGTAGGACAAAAGATGTCATGCAAGTTCTTTTCCATAAGCACGTATGACTATATTCGGAATACATGCCTACATTACATTGATGAACTGGAGCTAGTTCTGTGTCACCCTATGTTATAACTATTGCATGAGGAATCGCACCCGACATAATTATCCATCACTGATCCAATGCCTACGAGCTTTTCATATATTTTTCTTCACTTAATTACTTTTCCGTTGCTACTGTTACAATCACTATAAAACCAAAAATATTACTTTTGCTACCGTTACCACTACTATCATATTACTTTGCTACTAAATACTTTGCTGCAGATATTAAGTTTCCAGGTGTTGTTGAATTGACAACTCGGCTGCTAATACTTGAGAATATTCTTTGGCTCCCCTCGTGTCGAATCAATAAATTTGGGTTGAATACTCTACCCTCGAAAACTGTTGTGATCCCCTATACTTGTGGGTTATCATCTGCCAGCCTGCGTGGGATTCCGGGCATATCAGAAGGGTGCCAGGCGAATATGTCCCAATTCTCGTCCAGGAACGTTCGTAGTGCGGCGTCAATCGTTGGGTCCAACTGTGCCCCAATGGAAGCTGTCTTCTTGGGGTCTGTCGGGTGGACTTGGAATTTGACTATTTCGTCTGCTGGTTCGAAGGAGGTGGATTTGGGACGCTTATCAAGGATTACGTCGTCCCTATCCACCATAGAGCGTAGTGCGGTTAACTCTTCGGCCGCTAGGGCCTTAGATAGTGCCTAGAGGGCCAGGGATGCTGTTTTGTTTTTGGCGCGGAGGGCTATGTCCGGATCACTAGCGATAGTGATAATACCGTTGGGCCCGGGAATCTTGAGCTTCATATACCCATAGTGAGGTATAGCTTGAAAGCGTGTGAATGCGTCTCGCCCCAATAGGGCGTCATATCCACTGTTGAAAGGGGCCACTTGGAAGGTTATCTCTTCGGACCAATAGTCCTCCGGCATGCCGAATACCACGTCAAGTGTAATTTTCCCCGCGCATCGTGCCTCTCGGCTGGGGATGATCCCTCGGAAGGTCGTACTACTATGCTCGATGCGGCTCCTATCTATTTCCATTTTATTCAGTGTGTCCTCGTAGATGAGGTTTAGTCCGCTGCCGCCATCCATGAGCACTTTAGTGAGCCGAAAGCCATCCACAATTGGGTTGAGGACCAAGGTGGCTGGTGCCCGGACTGACCGGATTTTTGGTTCGTCACTGGCATTGAAAGTTATTGCCGTGTCGTTCCAGGGATTTATTGTTGCGACTTGGCAGACTTCGGCGAGGTCGCAGAGTGCCCTCTTGCGTCGATTGTTTGAAGCGAAGGTCTCGAAGACTGTCAATACTCTGTGGTCATCGTGTTCCTGGGGGGGGTTGCTCCGCAATGTTTTTGGTGAGGATATCCTCGCCGCTCTTGGCCACTTGTCGGAGTATCCAACATGGTCTAAGGCTGTGGGTTGGTACGGTATTCGGTGTCGCGTGTATTTTGCATGGCCTATCGAGCCATCCCTCCAGAACGGTTCCGCATCCCGTAATGGGTTTAGTTTCTTTACTATGGGTTTGGGTGCCCCGCGAGGGTGCATCCGTTTTGCTCGCCCGAGGGGTTGGGTAGAGACCGGTGGCTGCCAGCGAGCTGTCTGGATTTTCCAAGTGCTTTCCATTGCATAGTACTTCTGTACTATAGTTGCCAAGTCCGCGAAGTGTAATACGCGACGGTGGTTGATGGCGTTGAGGATTCCTTCGTCCGTGCAGTTCTTGTAGAATACTGAAATCGCGTCCTCGTCGCGGCAATCTTTAATCTTGTCTTTGACAAGGAGGAACCTGACCCAAAAGTGATGGACTGTTTCCTGAGACTGTTGTCGTATGCACGTGAGGTCGCATATATTCGGATGACCGGAATTTCTTATTGAATATTGCATGTGGTGGGTGGATGGCTTTAAATCCGAACCCTGGCCCAATTTGGAGTCTGGAGTTTGAGAAGCTTCCGAGCTTATTAGTTCGGGTTCTGGGATGTCCAATGATTTTCCGGGCCCTACGCCCGATTCCGGATTCGGAGGGCTTGGAGTGTCGTTCCACAGACAGGTATCCGGCTCTTCGAGCTCAGAAATTCGAACATAGTTTGTCTTCAGCATGGGGGAAGAATTATTATTTTGCTCTTCTACGACCGCTATCTGATGGGTGATCGGCGGAGATTTGATTTCTTTCTGATCGGGTTTAAGCCCAATCTGATCATAGTCAGTAGCAACCCCCATGGCGGCGATGTGATCTAGGAGTTCGTTTAAAGATGACCACTCCGCCGGATCCATCTGTCTGGAGTATTCGAAGTCAACACGGAGGCGATTTTCGATGACCCGAGAAGTCATCGTCGGCTTAACGGCCAAACGGGCGGTCATGGTAAAGCCGCGCAGCCGGAGGGTTTGGCCTGGGGCCGGAGCTCCTCCGGAGGTGATACTGTCTTTGATAACGAGGCGAGCCATCAACTCTAACTTCGACGTCACATTGGAACTCTCAATGAAAGCACCAATGTCGGTGTCAAAACTGGCAGATCTCGAGTAGAGGGTCCCGAACTGTGCGTCTAAGGTCGATGGTAACAGGAGGCAAGGGACATGATGTTTACCCAGGTTCAGGCCCTCTTGATGGAGGTAATACCCTACGTCCTGCTTGATTGATATTGATGAATATAAGGATTACAAAAGTTGATCTACCACGAGATCGTTGTGGCTAAACCCTAGAAGTCTAGCCTGTGATTGTGATTATGATTGCCTCTACGAACTAAACCCTCCGGTTTATATAGACACCGGAGGGGCCTAGGGTTGTACAAAGTCGGTTACATAGAAAGGAAATAATGCATCCGAACACCTAGCTTGCCTTCAACGCAAAGGAGAGTCTCATCCGAACACGGGAGGAAGTCTTATATCTTGTATCTTCATGACCCAATAGTCCGGCCCACGTCACACAGGCCGGACGCCCGAGGACCCCTTAATCCAGGAGTCCCTCACTCCTCACAATTCACTTGGGGAAGGGGACGCATGCCATCTAGTTGGGCAACAACACTTGGGGGAGGAGCATCGGTGGCACTGGTGTGGAGGAAGAACATCCATCACATGCTGGTTGAGGGAGACAAATGTTGGAGAGAAGAAGCAGCAGCTAAGCGGTTGGGAAATCAGGGGAAGACGACGACGTGTGTTGATGAGAAGAGGTAGCTGAAGGTAAGGCTGAGGGGTGGGCTAGTCCCACGGGGACACGTGTACGATGCGACAGATGCACCTGAGAAATCAGTCGGGCGAGGGAGAGTTTTTCTCAAAGGACGCTGATAAGTGACACACGTCAGGTACGAGCACATGGCAAGTTTAGTTACGCGAGGATGGCAATCATGGAGACTTTTCGTGCTTCAGTTTATTTTTGACAGTAACTTGTCATATATGACTGAAATTTGCCATTCTTGCATGATTGGAATTGCCATCGAAAGACGTCAGGGCGGGAGTGTCACGCACCTGGCATGTGGCATTTATCATTGGTGTTCTCAGATTTTATTGTCTATGCAACAACAAATTCATTGTGAGGACATACAGCACAGCAGGTCAGCATCTCAACCAAAGCAAGCAAACAAATTGAACACAAATTGTAGTACGCACGAGAGTGCTTGCAGAGCCAGGCCCATAAAACTACGGTGCTTTCCCTTGTCCTAAACGACGACGTGCCCTGCCGGTACCCGCTGCCCGGCCGTGCTGTTGCCTCAGCAGTTGCCACCAGTGCATCTTATTGACCTGCTTCCTGCCCTGGGTACCCGCGCGCGCCGTCGGAGCTCGCGCTGGTGCCTTCCGCGCTCCCAACTTGTGCTTCACCAGCGCGCCGAACAGCGACTGCGTTTGCCCCCCGCCGCGCTTCTTCGCCGGCGCCGGCACCGGCACCACCGTCCGGCTCGTGGTCTTTTTCTTTGCGTCGTGGTTTTCCTTTGCGTCGTGGTTTTTCTTCGCGTCGTGGTTTCCCTTTGCGTCGTGGTTTTTCTTTGCGTCGTGGCCAATGCTGCGGTGGAACATGCCGCCGAGGCCGCCGAGGTAGCTCCACGGCGACTTGCTGTTGTTGCTGCGGCGGTCGCGCCCGGGCACGGGGCTGCCGGAGCGCCCGCCGCCGATGTGGTGGTGGTGGTGATGGTCGTGGCGGTGGTGGAACACCAGCGCCAGCTTCTCCTTGAACATTCGTAGCCGCCCTTCCCTTCTCTCCTGTCGTTCCCGGCGCCGGCGACTTCTTGACGCGCTCGACGCCTCCTTGAATCCGTGCTCCGGCAGCGCACTGCCTCGCCGTGGCGCTGACACCGACGAGGAGCAGGAAGAAGCTGAAGGGGCCGATGTTGATGGTGGCGCCCTGGGGCTGGTGGAGGGAGACGGGCTCACGGCAGCTGACGAGCTGCTGCTGTACGTGCTGCCGGAGGTGATTGGGTCCAGCGCTCGCCGAGGTCGCCGGCTTGACCAGCCCATGCTGGTGCTGCCACCGACGCCACCTTCCTTCCTCTGTCGCCGCCGAGGGCTCCGTTCTCCGGTTTCTTCAGATTCGTGTGCGCGGCGCTCTGTGAGTTCCCGGGTCGGCCTGATGCGGCTGCTTATCGTGGCCGCCTCGCCGCTGCTCGACGACGACCGCCTCGGCGTGGCCGCGCCGCGTCCGCCCCGCTCGGAGCCGCGGCGTGACCTCACGCCCATGGACAACCCCGACTCCAGCCTCCCGCTGTGACGACGCGTCGAGGAGCCATACGCTCCCGCTCCTCGGACCGTGGCGCGACCATGCGACGACGGCGCGCGGGACACGGAGCGGCGCCTGCTGCTGTGCTCTGGCGACGACGACGACGAAGAAGAAGAAGAACCATCACCACGTCCAGAGCTCCCGCGCAGCCTGCTATGCCTGTCGCCACGGTCGGCGCGCGGCGCGCGACCTCTCGACACACCGCGCCGTGGCTCGGCGACCCTGGACGAGCGGTTGGAGGCGAGGCGGGAAAGGTGCTGCTCCGGAGTGCTCGGACGGAGCCGTGGCTCGGCGACCCTGGACGAGCGGTTGGAGGCGAGGCGGGAAAGGCGCTGCTCCGGAGTGCTCGGACGGGGCCGTGGCTCGGCGACCCTGGACGAGCGGTTGGAGGCGAGGCGGGAAAGGCGGTGCTCCGGCGTGCTCGGATGGCGCCGTGGCTCGGCGACCCTGGACGAGCGGTTGGAGGCGAGGCGGGAAAGGCGCTGATCCGGAGTCCTCTGATGGAGCTGCGGCATCGCGGTTCTTGACGAGCGACCGGAGTCGACGCGAGCAAGGAGACGACCGTCCCTCTCGCGGCGGCGATGGTCGTCGTAGACGCTGCGGGCGTCCCGGCTTCTCACCGAGGCCTGCGGCTTCAGCCTCCGGGACATCTGGCTGGCGCAGAGGCTGGGGCTGGGCGGCGCGATCGGCTTCAGTTGACGCTCGGCGTTCCCGCTTGTCCGGCGGCCTGGTTTGATCGAGAGCTTCCTCTCCAGACCAGGCGACATCAGGGGGCCTGACAGCAACTGCAAGCGTACAGATGAGCGATATGATCGTTCTGCTTATCAGCATTTGCCCGAGAAGGCAATATATAATTACTGCAAATGTATTACAGTATTACCTTTGCCTGTCTTAGGAGAGTCTGCTGAGTAGCGTTGTCTAGCATCTTCATTAACAGATCTCTTGATGCCTCGTTCAACTGCAACAATGTTGAGTTTAAATTAGAGTTGCAACTGAAAATGTAAACGAAACTAAGATGCCTGTATATTGGCAATTACTATCATGTTTAGAAGAAATAGTTACCTACCGTGGGCGGCATTTTTCATCTACTGTTCAGTGTGTTGGATATTTCGTGCAACTTCGATAATATACGACGAAGCATTACTATATACTATAAAATAAAGGGAAATCCCATGGAACTTGATCAAAATATGACGAAACTTCAGCTCTGGTCGAGGTTGTCGCTCGGCCCTCAGGATCAAAGAGTGGGGAACCTCTTGCTGGTTTTCTGGAATTCGACATACGAGGTGTTTCGGCTCCGTCGAACGAGATCGATTCATCTCAACCTTAAAGGCAGAGATCGGTAATTCCTAGTTCTTTTACCCCACCCAGAAACAATTTTCCGCTAGACTGACTGCTAGGGATGACAAAGGCCCTGACTCCAACCTAGACAGTATAGTACTATCGGTCCTAGCAGGCAGTATTAACATATACAAGCTCGGTCAAAAGATAGGAAGGATCTGACAGAAGCACAAAATTTTACACTTCAACGGTGTAACGTTATGAACTTATGATGCACTACAAAACAAGCAAACAACCCAACGAAACAATATGTAATACTCAGAAACAATGCAAACATCCACATAACTAGAAAAAAGTGGGAAGAATCTCCAAGCGAGGACAAGGGGTAGAAAAACCAGTCCCGTTTATTTCTTGAGAGTGTCCATTTCTAATCCGATGATATCATATGTTTATCTTTATATCCTTTTAAAATTGGATGGGCATACATTTTGAAAATTATGTTGAACTTTACAAATAAGCAAGTGGATAGTTGCTTATTTCTACACCTAAAACTAGCACACAACAACGGTAAACCTCACAATGTGCATTCTGGTATTAGTTTGCCTTAGAAACAGCAAACCTCTCATTTCTTTTGAAACAAAGGCAACAGCTCATTTTTCGCCTTTGGCGTGGAGATTTGTTTCTCATGCAAAAAAAACGTATAATGCACTAATTTGGAATAGAACCACCATTTTCCATTATGTTACGTTATGTTATGTTCTTCCTAATCTTTGGTAGCCAAACACGTCTAAAGGCAATAAAAACAAATCTCATTTATCAATTTATTCATGCAGATTTAAAGAAAAAGTTCATATTATTGTATAATTTGTGGCAAAACAATATAGTATCATCTCAGCAGACTGAGAATATCTTATTTCCCAGTCCACTTTACAACTCTGTTCATATGAATGATGAATCTAAGAAAACATTCATCTTGCTGTAATAATTTGTTAAGAGGAAAAAAACAGCATTTGCTATTGAAATTCAAAAACAATATGGCGTTCGATTGAGCATTAAGAAAGTCGCAATCAACCGAGAGTTAGCAAATTCATCTTGCTGTAATAATTTGTTACAAAACAATATAGTATCATCTCAGCGGACTGAGAATATCTTATAGAATATCTTATTTCCCAGTCTACTTTACAAGCTTGTTCATATGAATCTGAGAAAACATTCAGTTTGTTGTAAGTAACGATTTGTTAATCCGGTGGGGAAAAAACACCATTTGCTATTGAAATTCAAAAGCAATATGGTGTTCGATTGAGCGTTAAGAAAGTCACGATCAACCGAGAGTTAGCAAATCCAGAAATTTAAAATGCACGCGTCGACGGATGCAGTTGAAGAAGACTTGTTGAAACAAGCAATGGTTTAGGCAGTAAAACATGCTGATCGATGCTCAGGCAATCTTACATTTTCATTTGGCCGGGGGCCCCTGTGAAGCAGGCCGTAGAGCCCCTTGAGCGCCTGCAGATCCGCCAGAACCTGCTCCATCCCCGTCTCATTCTCATCCGGCGCCGGCGCTTCAGTAGAAACGTCACATGAAAAGTAAGAACGCAGATCTTCCCGCCAAAAAAAGAAGAAAGAAAGAAGTAAGAACACAGATCGTGATGAACTGCGCGCCTCCATGCATCGGATGGAGAAGCTTTCTCTATTTTTTCCTACCGAAACGGAGACGGAGAGCAGGAGCGAACCAGGGTCACGGGAGGACGACGAGATCGACGTCGCCTGCTCCATCTTCTTCGGCGGTGTCGAGCGAATTTAGCAGTTCTCCGGTGGCAAAGAGAGAACAGGCGGTTCCAAAATTCCAGTGCTCGTGTGGGGGCGACTGGCGAGGGTGTCGTTGTATGCCGCGAGAGTTACCTGCCTTCATGGGCCGGAAAGTGGTGGCAGTAGGGTGCCCCGTTCCCATGCGGCCCAACTATACCGAATGCCTTTACCCATTCCGCTGGAAAAAAACTGGTAACTAACCTAGTATAAATGTTCGGGGGAAAAAAATGGTGAGTAACCTACTGTGCGAACGTGATTCTTCCACCCTGTCAAAAAAAAAGAAGAACGTGATTCTTCCACGGGAACGGTCCAAAGTTGATTGGGACTAGTACAATGCCCGTGCCTTGCCACGGGCTTTTAATTTTTTTCATGTTGGTGTATAAAACTTGATGATATTTTTGCGTCTTTCAATGACATCGCATGGGGACCCTTGTCGATGTTTTTAAACATCGACATAATCCATCTTTATCTCTCTCATCCCCTACAATAATAAACTTATATGTAGAAATATATCTTTTGTGTTATCATGTGCAAAATATATACAAAAAATAACAATTATTTGTATGCACCTCTTGTGATTGTGTAAAACTCGACGAGGTCTCAGTTCAATCCATCAAAGCATCATCCGAAGCCATCAGTTTTAAACTCTGACCCGAAAAAGTAAAGATATATTCATCGGTTAGCTGCTACTCCCTCCGTTCCTAAATATTTGTCTTTTTAGAGATTTTAAATGGACCACCACATACGGATGTATGTAAACATATTTTAGAGTATAGATTCACTTATTTTGCTTCGTATGTAGTCACTTGTTGAAATCTCTAAAAAGACAAATATTTAGGAACGGAGGGAGTAGATAACAGCATGTGACATTTTTAGTCGAAGTGAGTGGCATCGTGCCTTCTATTAGAGTGGGTCACATCCAATTTCGATATGGCTCACCTTTGAATCACTTGTTGGTAATTATTCCATAGAAATGACTTATTAGGATACATGATATTATTCACTATATAAAAAATGTGTGACATTTCTTTCAAAGCAAACAGTGGCTTTTCCCTTAAAAAAGCAATCAACAACTCCTTTTCTTCTTATCTAAAAAAGGTGATTCACTCTCTCAGCCCACAACACATTGCTCACACTCATATCTCATTCCCCCAACCTACTCACCCCGCGCCGTCGCCATCTCTCCCCACCATGGAAAATTATATCCAAATAAATGCTAGCTCTATCAAAAAAATGAAAAAAAATCTAAAGATACTTTAACATTGTTATCTATCTTGGTACTGCTGCTCATCTCACTTGAAAAGAATATTTACAAATGATAATACTTTTGCTCATATATCTTCTAAGCAACCTGATGAACATTGTAGTCAATGATACGTCCTTGGTGCTCAAATGGTGAAGCTTCTACTTCACTCCTTGCTTTCTTTAAGAATTGGCACATATTACAATCAAGGACTCCTAATCTCTTGGTCATATATCACATCAAACGATAGGGCATTCTACACAATTGTTTCCCTCCCACTGAACCTGGAGTTATTAGCCCTACGCAATGGAGTTATTCATGTTGATCTTAACCTTGATGGTATACCTGATGGATCTACCATTGAATATATCATACTACATATGAGGATATATGTGCCTGAATGTGATAGGGACCTGCATCCTTGATCCCAGGCTTATTAATCTTGGTGGACTCGATGAGGTCAATGTTGGCAATACTGCCATCACGAAGCCACATTTTATAATGGAAGCAACATGGTGAGACTCAAATATTGTATTAAGATCTGCGAGCAGCATGTTGAACCCCAAACTGGAGTCATTCTTGTCCTTGAGGTTGAGGTACAGCTTGGTAGCAGTCTCTTCAAAGCAGAAGTGGCGGAACTTGATCTTGTCTTCGCCGGTCTTTTATTGGATCAGCATGCTACCACACTTGTCAGAACGACCCTCTATGAAAAAATATATTTTAAGAGACATTGGAACAATGCTTTGACAGTACAGGGTTTGTTAGCATGCACTAATCCACTAATCTTTGAAATGAATAAATGTTAGTAATTATATCAAAACCAGGAGATGAACAACACTACTGCTCTCCCCACGACATAAACCGACGAATTCTAGACTCTAACAATCCTGAATATGTATGAATAATACAACCAGTCTCAGCTATTTTGCATAAACCATGAAAATCTATAGGAACTTCAATGTGTTCAATTGAAAAAAATAGCGCATGACTATAGAAAGAACAGCAGGCTTGATAATAACTAATCCATGAACAGAACTTGTTTAACACATGACTAATCCATGACTATAAAAAGTTCATTATACTCGGTCACTCGTCTGTTGCGTGCCATGATTTTTCCGTCTTTATTGACCATCATTACTTTGATCCATCTAACTTGTTTAGCATGTAGCATGTATTCCCATATTGTATGGATCAATCATTCAAACCTCTATATCGATCATTTACTTACTTGTGTGGTCTGGGATGCCTTGTGTCCTGTCTATTTGTAATATGATTTTGCTGGCAAGATTTGCTTGTCTTTCTGGAAGGACTGGTTTATCGAGCGATTCTGATCAAGGTGGCCCTTGTCAGCTATTCACGTCCATAGTGATGAATGATTCAATCACTTGGCGCTCCTGTCTAGAAAAAAATCATTATAAAGTTGGCCCTAGGCGTTTCTAGTGATTATACAAGAAGAATCGATATAAAGTCTTATAGTCTTCCTGTAGTTGTCATTCTCACGTTTGAAATTTTCAATCTTCTTTCGGACTTAGTCTGGTTCACTTAACAATGTACACGAGGTTGTGCTTCAGGGATGGACATTCCTTATGTGAAATCAAATATGGGATACATAGTAACATCAACATGTCAGACAAAGAGTCACATCAAAGAAAAAATACAAGAAAACTATGAACATGTTTGTTTCTGTTGAAGACAATCAACAATAGATCATCATTTTTTGTTTATCTGTTTTTATTTTATTTTAACAACAGATCATCATTGTTCCATAGGCTAGTCACTTAATTGGTCTCATTGAAATCATTTTTACAACACCCTAAAGGTAAAACAGAACTTGCCATGGAGCCATTTTTTGTTACACCATTACCATACGTGTTTCCAGACTTGATTTTGCTGTTAGGAGCCAGCAACAGCAGCCAGAAGCATTGGCATTATGGATGATATAACTGAACCTTTATGTAGCAAGTGTTTCAGAGATTTATATTCGACACAACAACTTGTTGTATACTACTTTGAACTTAAAAGGTGAGGGAGAAATCAAAACTTGAGTCACACAGTCACATCAATGATACGATGAGAATGAAAGAATCGATGGAAAAGTACCGCTTAATATTTCACAGTTTCATCATGGTCATCAACACCGCTAAGTTGGAATTCGAGAGTTTTAGGAATTGTGACTATGATTCAGTAGATTTCCCTTCTGCCATAAATAATGATGTATGGATAGCTGCAACTTTTCTTCAATATCCCAACGCACAGACACATGTAGGACAACAAAATGACAGCAATCATGGGAAAACATACCATTACCAAAATCAAAGGTATAACATAATATATTGTCAGCATGATAAAAATGAGATCATGTTAATTTACCTATAAAACTGAGATCAAAGGTATGTATTTCACAGGAATTTGACAACCACGATCATATGTTCTGAATGGCGCTTCAAGGATTAAAAAAAACAGATTGCCCTACAAAAATAAAGAAATATTCAAGGAAGACAACTGATGGTTGAATCCTGAAAGTCTAAAATCTCTAGATCACATATCTAGCATTTGATACGTACATCCCTAGTAAAATATAATTTTAAAATTTCCTAGAATACGAAAAGAGCCCTATATAGCTACAAGAGATATGTATGAGGTGACAAGCTCTTACACATGTATGTATGAGGTGGTCAAGAGTGAATCCCGTTTCTGATCTCTTTCTTTCATCCATCGTTCTCTGTCTCGCTTGATCCAGTCATGTTCCAGCACTCCTCACAAAAGTATCACTTCCAGACTCCTAGTATGGGCCGAAAGGAGGAGTTTTATTGTTTCTGATTATACATGCAACAGGGAATAGTAAAAAAACAATAACAAAATAAATGATCATGTGGTGAACCAGCTTCTTCTCCACTGCATTTGCTGATGACATAGGAAGTCACTACAATATGGTATTATGACATTATTCTTCATGAAAAAATGATGATACACTTTCATCTAACCAACTTGAATACTCACCTTCCCCAAGAAAACAATCTGAATAGTCTTGTGCATGGCATGATCCAAATTCAGACGGCACACTTTCTTATATGCTATCTATTAATGAACGAACGGGTACTTACATGTATATGAGGCCAGAACCGGGCGTCGCGGACAGGGTATCTGTCTTCCACATCATCAGCATGGAGGAGCTCCTCCTCGGCTGCTCACTGAAGGACGACAACGATTTATCCATTTCCCATCTCTATTGTGGAAATGCATTCTAGAAACAATAAAAGAAACAATAAAAAATACAGAGAGTTATACTAAAGAAGAAAAATCCTTGCATGCCAATCATATGAAATAGCTAATGCAATTATCCCATATATAAATGCATCCCTAACACCAGCAACCGCTCCAGAATATATTCCACATAAAAAAGCACCGATCATAGATTTATGAGATAAAAGTAATAGAGTCAAGTTAGACTACCCAAAACGATGCATGTGGTTCTACTTGTCACTTTTGACCTTAAGTGGTTTCCGTGGACATATAGGCCTCCTTTGGTTTGGAGGAATTTTGTAGGATTTTCATAGGATAGGATTTTTATAGGAAAAATTCCTTCAAAGCTCTTTGGTTTATAAGAATGAAATCCTATTCCTATGGAGGAATTCTTCCTATCCTTCACGTTTCATAGGAAAATAAATATTAGCCTAGACTCAATGGGAAAAATCCTATGGTGTGAGTCAAAGGGCATCTCCATGCATAGGATTTGAGATGCATGTCATCTCATTTTCTATGACTTTCCTATTCTTATAATTTTTCAATCCTATGAACCAAAGGAGGCCATAGTATGATGAATTTACTACATAGTGACAGTACACATATAGAAGGATAGAAATTCTACATGTACTGGGAACTACCACCAAAGCCATGTTCTATTGGATCCAGCTTGAACAACAAAATTATATTGATTCATCAATCATAGACATAAATTTTGGCTCAAAGAAGGAGGACTACGTACAACTTCCAAAATTTTATGTGTGCCAGCCAGTGGTTTCAGGCTGACATTCAGATAGACGATGCAGCTTGGAAGTAATTCTAAATGACAGTCATTTTCCATATTATATCTGCAGGTGCATGCTAGTGCAAAGTAGTGCTACATCACGAAGTTGTTGTAAGGTACAGCAGGGAATAAATAAAAATTCAGTGCAAGCATGGTTGCAAATTATTTGGCAAGAACATAGCGTGCAGGCCACTTACCAGGTCCGGCACCCATACTCCCCTAGTAATTAGCAATGGTGAAAAGTCTAAACCAATTGGATGGCACAATCAACAGAAGCAAAAAAATCCTTGGGCGCCTCTCCACGATCCGTTGCCCGGTCCACCTCGGAGTTTGGCCTGCTCCGAGCCCCGTTTGTGTTCAGCAACGGCGGCGGCCCTGCAACTGCAATCATTTATCCTAGTCTCCACAGTAGAACAATGGATGATCACAACTTCAAATCCTAGTATATACTGAATTGGTAAGGACCAGCGGGATAGCAAAAATTCAGAAAATTTCATTCCAAAATAGAAACCTCTAATTAATCAGACAATAAACTTGCCATTTGATCTGATGATGAAAGGCACAAATGAATGGTTGTCGTGCATGCACATAAAAAATCCACACGAGAGTATGCAATCATCAATTCAATTTTTACAGCCTGGGAGTTAACACTGATAGGCCTTGCCTTGGATCAGGTCAAAACGAATGACCACAAGATTTTATTAGTACAGACTACAGACCAAAAATTCCTCTTAAACACTTTTTACTGACTTCTGTATTGTTTTGTTCAGTACTTCAGTTCTCCAGTTTAGCATTCTAAACAAGCCAATGATGTTGAAAACAAGGTATGCTATTACAGATAGTTTTAAGGCTTGGCAACCAATGAATTTAGTAGCACACAATTAAACAACATCAGGTGACAAATTCAGCTTCCATGGTGATCCTAAATACTGCAACAAAATGTTTGACAGAATATGCAGGTCAGTTTGGCACTATAAGTTCCCAATCATTAGCTCGCCTCAGGGGTAAAACAAGCTACCATATAGTAAAGTACCAAATCACATGAGCAGTGTTGTAATCAGTCATGTAGACATTATAGAACATCACTGATTTTAACCAGTTCTGTAGTAGCTGTATAACTTTAGTGATTTTGGAAGCTTTGTAAGACTAATTCCCAAATTCCATCTGGTAGTAATTAAAATAATTCCATACAATGAAAATACTCGTATATATTTCCATCATGAACTCAATATACGTGTGAATAAATCGATAAGTAAATCAATATGGTGCATACTCTAAAATCTCAGAGATCTTTGATGTCGTATAAGTTATTAGTCTTCTGCTTGTTTTGGAAATCCCTAGATAAAAAGGGAGTACATTTCAAACTTCAAAACATGATGGTGCAAACGGTGAACTGAATAAAGCTATAATGGGCCAGTATACTACATGGAGCATAAATCTGCAACATGAATTTTGTAGTTATAGTATTATTACTTTCTTCGAAAATGAAAATATGTTTGCAGCATGGGTGTGAAGCATGCATACCCGTGCACAATCAAGGATTGAAGTCCAAATCTCAGCATGTTCCACGTCACCAGAACATCATCGTATTCCCAAGTAACCAAAAATATTGTTACTCCTGGTTGCCGTGAAATTTCTGCAACAAAGAGGGGACAACTCAGTACAAAGAGAGATAATAGAGAGAAGGGAGACGTAGTGTTGTTGTCGTTGTGCTCCCTCACCTCCCGGCCCTGCAACTTGAAACCACCGGTGCCTCTGCACTGCAACCCCGTATGCACATCGTCCCTTTCCCTCGCCCGACACAAGACACACAAGCTAGCACCGGCCAAAAATCAATCAATCAATCAATCAGCCAGGGGAAGCTTGTTGATTGACATCCAAAAATTCAATGAGTTAGAGAGCAGAATAAACTCATTAACAGCACACATAAACAACCAACCATCCCCTGGTTCAAACTGATACTGGTACATATTTACAGATTCGGCGGTTCGGTTTAGGCACCAGAAAGCAGAAAGCAGAGATATAAGATGACAGATAACAGAGAACCAGAAAGCAGGACGACGACACCGAGAACAACGTTCAGATTGCAATTCGTGTATACCAAGCTATGCTATGCATTTTGGCATAAGTTGTGGAATCACGCACATATTTTCTTTCAAATAAAAGTAGTACTCAAAGTCTGAATTCAGTTTCAGAGAACAAAGCATGCATACTGAAGTTCGATGACAGGTCGACGGAGGTTGTCCCTGCAGGACACCTTGTCAGACAGTGCTGAACTTGTTGCCGGTGATGCTAGGCATTGGGGGTACGGCATGAACAGCAGCATCGGCGGGAACAGCCTGACGAAGCACTGTTAAAAGCATTCATACAGAATATAATCTTCTAGATGATAACGATAAAAAATACAAATGCAATAATCCACCAAATGTAGGAAAGCATTGTTACAGAATATATATATTCTAATCCGTGATAAATAGAGATCTGAAACCATTGATCACATGCAAGAAAACAGGAGGAGGAGGTGCACAACTACATGTAGGGCGTGCAGACGCCGCTGAACTTATGAGTCGTGGGCTCCTATTGCTTCCGTCGATCTCGTCATCCCCAAAGTCAAGTATACTGCCATAACATCAATCATATATGTGTTGGCATTTTACTGTACCTATTATGACAGAGATGGCCTTGCTTTAATAGAGCATGTTCAAAGTATGAGAGTTCAATCAAACTCGACGAACTCATTGATGGTGTCCAATTTACCAGGAATTGGGTTCTCTCATCCAAAGCTGCCACACCTACTTAGTTTTACCTAAACAAGGAAGGCATGGTCAAACAATTTAATTCCACGCGTTGCACATTCATAAATCACATGACAGATGTACCAGGCATTCATAATTGTACAAAGTAACTACCAAGTGTTCCCGAAAGAATAAATCCACACACGCAATCAGCTAAACATAAAAAATTACCTCAAAAAAATAGGATGTATGGTGAGTTAGTGCTTGCACGGGTTCATATTTTCCTTACTTCTGATCCACTCTCCCCAATATACTTGTTCAATTGATCAGGCCCCTAAAGTTCCAGGAAAGGAAACATTGTACAGTTTATACAGAACACAAATTAGGTAGAAAGAATATGGCAATCTCAAAATAAATTGTCATTAGTGTTTTCCCACATCCTGGAGATCAAAGCAGAAAAAGACCAGCTCGCATGACTGGCGCCAAAAAGGGAAGATGAAACCATAATTACGTATTTAAAGCAGTAACATGAAACTCTAAAACTTATAAAATGCAAATAAAAACCGCAGATCTTGGTGAACTACCTTCGATATGAATTCAGAGGTGGCTTACGGTTTTAATCTACCAATCACTATGATGACCAGATGACACATAGTTAACTGCAATACCACACGCCCTCCCCTGTTCATCGCTTAGGGCAGCAATGTGGTCACTGGCTAAAGATTAAAAAAAATCAGGCGCCTGGTTTGAACAATAACACACGCCCTCCCCTGTTCCCAAAAAATACCATCAACATGGCCACTGGCTAAAGTTTCAGGAGTACCCATTCTTGGAGTCGCCCACTCGAGTCCTAAATGTTTTAGCAAAGTATAAAGTACAAAGGTTAATCATATGTCGCTGCATGTTTCAGCAATTATATGGTAAGGAATCAAGCTATGAACTCAGGCATACCTTGGTATCTTGGCCTTCTAGTTCATCAAAGATCAGGTTCAGCCTTTTAGGTACCTAATAAGAAATAAGAACAGATCTGTCAGGTGGCAACTTAGATACCAACGATGACCGTGTATGCCTGAGACCAAGAAGCAGCTCATCGGGAAGGTGGGTTAAGACAAGAAGCAGCTCATCAAGGAGGTGGTGAATCTAAGGATGCCCATCTGCACCGAGAGCAGAACAAGATGTGGTGTAGTGAGACTGCAATAACAGGCCCATTGCCCATAACCGTGTGGCGGACATACGAAATTCAGTTTGTTCCTAGCTACTCCCTCCGTTCCTAAATATAAGCCCTTTTAGATATTCTAATGTGGACTACATACAAAGCAAAATGAGTGAAACTACACTCTAAAATACGTCTATATACATTTGAATGTAGTCCGTATTAAAATCTCTAAAAAAAGGTTTATATTTAGAAACAAAGGGAGTAGATTGTATGTCCTGGTTTTTTTTTCAAAACTATCATGTTTTTTGTAGCAATTTCGGAAACTATAGCGTAGAATGAAAAAAATGCAAAACTGTGACCCTGTCGGCCAGGAGTGGGCCAAAAAGGCAATTTTCGGCCAGGCCATGGCCGAAGTAGGCTTTTCGGCCGCGTTTGGGCCGAAGACCTGCGTACCTGGGCCAAAAATTCGATGTTGGCGGGGGCCAGGCCGAAAATAGTAGCTTCGGCTACTGGGCGGCCGAAGTGGGCCGTTTTCGGCCAACCAGCGACCGAAGCTGTCCTTTTCGGCCAGGCTTCGACCGAAGCCGTTTTCGGCCAGAGAACGACCGAAAAGGTGCGGATAAGCACCATTCGCCCCCTGCGTTGTTCGCCTCTGTTCTTCGTTTCCCTTTCTCTCTCTCTCAGTTCTTCTCTGTACCTCCCCCCCCCCGCGCCGATCTCCTCAATTTTCCACACATTTGCAAATCCAACCCACAGAATCGGTAGATCATAGCAATCCCCACTGGCCTACGGTGTTATTTTTTTCTATGGGATAGTTTTGTTTTTGATGTGTTTGGGGAGGAGCAGCCATGGTGGGGAGGAGGAGCCATGGTGGAGAGGAGGACGGGTAGTAGGTGGTGGTGACTAGTAGCAGCAGCTGCAGAGGAGGAGGTGGTGAGGAGGAGGAGCAGGTTGGGGGCTGACCGGAGTTGAACCTCCGGTCGTCGGGGGCAGCGTTGTTGTTCTCCGGTGGTGCAAGTACTTCGCGAGGTGGCCGGTGCCGCTGAGTCAAAGAGAGAAGCAAGAAGCGAACACACACTTCGAAGGTATAATCACATCGTCAAAAATTTTATCTAAATTGTATAGTTTAGTTAGTGTATATAACTCATATTGTGAATTTTAGTGTTAATATATTTTTGGAGGCATTTTAGCGCATAGTTCGTGTAGCGGATAATATTAGTGTTCGTTGTGAATTTCAGTGTTGTCGGGACCCCGATTCTAAGTCACACCAATCTAGCATGTAACACCTCATATCACTTTGCAGCCTCACGCACGGTATCCCCACGGGTGTCGCCTTACCATGGCCCGGGACCGTTTGCGTCTTTTGGCTCGCGTATATGATTGTGTCGCTAGCATCCATATGACAGAGAACCCGGGCCGACATGGCTAGTCGTGAACCCAAAGCGGCCCTAACCTATGGGAACAGGCATACATGATTCACATCGAGCGTGTCGGTCAGCAGCGTGTGAATCCGGGCTGTAGCACCGGGCTAACAGGACTCCGGGGAACCCGGGCTGTAGCAGGCTAGGCAGGACTCCGGTCGTCGCCGCGTGACATTTCCCCGAAGGGACAGACACAGGAACGAAGTGAAACACATGCCGGCCACTCAAGTGTTCCGAGCAGTAGTGCTGGGCTAGCAGGACTCCGGTGGACCGGGCTGTAGCGGACTACTATCGCTCAGAAAACACTAGACTACATTTCCCCATATGATAGGCTGCCAAGGATAAACAACCAGATTGTCGGATCCCACACATAGCAATACACGCTACACGTATGCATAACATGCAAGTATGTGCTGTACAACATGGCATCACAACATAACGCAAACTCATATAGATAAAGGCTCAGAAGAGCCACATAGCATAAATACAAGCAGGGGTCACATGACCCATCATTCAGAGCATACAAGCAACGGAAGCATTACATGTCTGAGTACAGACAACTACAAAAGAAAAGAGCTGGAAAGCCTGGCTATCTACAAGACCCTCCCAAGGGTACAAGATCATAGCTGAGGTAACAAGCTACTCGTCGAAGTCCAAGCGGAACTACTAGTAAGACAGATGTCTCATCTGCAAAACATAAATAAAGCAAACGTGAGTACAAAGGTACTCAGCAAGACTTACATCAGATCCTATCATATATGCATTAGTATCAAGAAGGTAATGTGGGGTTTAGTTGCAGCAAACCAGCTTTGACTCAGTGGCTATCCTGCTCTACGACAACGAGAAACTTCTTTGAGATGAGGCAGCGCACACGAGTCCACTAATCACCACATCAATACACCACTAAGGATTCATCCTCGTCTCCCTACGAGAAGGCCATCAATAGCACTCACACTAGTCTTGAGCATTTTAGAGTATCCACTTTAAGTTGCCTATGTACCACGTAAGCATCCAAGAAGTCCATAACCGAGGACACGGCTATTCGAATAGATCATGATAACCCTGCAGGGGTGTACTTCTTCACACACGCTCTCGCCACTTACCGCCATGTACATGTCATGTATCTTGGCAACCTTCAAGCGGAAGCCTGGCGAGGGTGTCGGCCACGACCTGACTAACCACGCAAGACTCTAGTCCAGGTTTATCGCCTATTCGGGTTCCATCCGCAAGGAGATCCGGCCGAGGTTTCGCTCACGGCCCCAAACGATGTGTACAGGGTTCCCGAGCCCACCATCCGGGTGCCACTCGGTACACCGGGCCACGTGTGCCTAGTCTGTCCCAAGTCCACCCTGTCGGGTGCCACTCGGTAGAAAAATAGCACTACCTACAAACACCAGAAACTATTTGCAACTCCTGGACAGAGCTCAAGGCGGTTAATAAGTCGAGAGAGCTTGGAGCGCCCGGAGCCCAATGTGTGGTAGTAGCTAGTGATTGGACAACTTACACATAACTCAGTTTTTAAGGACGGTCCCAATGAGACAACCCACCATGTACTCCTACATGGCCTCTCACCGCTACCTTTACCAAATCGTGTTCACACGTTTAACTCTCAGCACCAGAACATATCATAACACTCCAATTCATTCCCGACGAATCAGACCTGACACGACTCTAAGCAATAGCAGGCATGGCATGGTAGGAACACAACATGGCTCAATCAATTCCTACACATGCTAGTGGGTTTTAACTTTTTACTGTGGCAATGATAGGTCATGCAGAGGAATGGGTTCAACTATCGTAGCATAAAGTAGCAATTGAATCGTTGTTGTCCTAATGCAATAAATGAGAACAGAGGCGAGAGAGTGGGATTGTATTGGAATGAACAAGGGGGGTTGCTTGCCTGGTAGAACAACAAGGAAGGCACTGCTCCTCAGACAGGTACTCTGGAACGGTCTCCGGAGCAGGACCTATCGAGAAGGAACGGTGTCGGCAATCAAACACAAGCATATGCAACATTATGATGCATGAACATGGCATGAAGATGTGATGTTATTGGAGCTAATGCAACTAGCATTCATTTGGTTAAAGTCCATTTGAACTAAAGATTCAAATGTAACTCCAAAATAAGCTCTTAAATATGCCATAAGTGTGTTTTCACATATACAGCATGTATAAGTTCGTTTTTCATGCATAAAAATGGTACAGATGGATAGATTGAATTTTTCTGATAATTTTTCATATATAAATTATTTAAATCTGAGCTACGGTTGAATTTCTATGAATTTTTGAAGTTTATATCATTTTCTGGAATTTCCTGATTTATTTTAATACCAGAAAATGATATATTGCGTCAGCATGACAGCAGCATTGCGTCAGCAGGTCAAAGGAGCTGATCGAGTCAAACCTGACGTGTGGGGTCCACACGTCAGTGACTCAGTTAGTTAACCGGGGTTTAATTAGTCTAATTAGGGTTAGTGGGCGCCGGGCCCACTGGTCAGTGACTAACTGGGTAACTAACCTAGGTTAATTAGTGTTAATCTAATACTAACTAAATGTCAGGGGGTGGCCCACGCGTCAGTGACTCAAGGGGGAGGGTCAACCCTGGTCAGCGGGGTCAAAGCCACTGGCGGCTTGACGCCGGCGAGCCAGACGCGGCGGAGGGCGTCGGAAACGCGTCTCCGGTGACCAAATGGGCCGCGGAGACCATCTCCGAGGAGCTGGTGCTCGCGCGCATCCACTGGTGCCCTCCATTTCATCGGAGACGGCCTAAATCGACGGCGGCGACCACTTGGGCGACGGCCGGAGTTCGGCGGGGAGGGGAGAAGGGGCTACGGTGCATGGCAGGGGCAGCAGGTGAGGGTTTTGGGGTCCTGGCGTTGCACTGAGCACGATGGTGTGCTCGGTTGCGGCTGGCTCGGCCCCTGGCCACGGTGGCGCCATGGCCGGCGGCGAGGTGCTACGGCTTCGGTCGAAACGGCGGCTGCGGTGTTCGAGAAGCAAGGGGAAGAGGGGGAAACGACGATGGAGCTCACAGCAGTCGCAGAGGGCGTCGAAGCGGGCTCGGGGAAGCGTTGGTTGCCGCGAATTTGACGGCAACGATCCACGGCGGCCGAGGTGAAGACGATGGCAATGGCGGTGCTCCAGGGCTTCCCGCGTCACGTGGCTCGACAGAGAGGTGGACGGCGACGTGGCGGAGCTTCTGAGCTGGTCGGAGAAGCGAGGGGGAGGCGGTGGCTACGGAAATGGCGAACGGCGGCGACGGCAATGCTCGGGCGGTCGCGCGGGAGAGAACCAGGGGAGGAGGGAGAGCGAGGGAGAGGGAGAGAGGTAGGGGCGGTGCGTGGCGTCGCGCGGGGCATCCAGATGACGAGGAGGAGAAGCAGGAGGTGGCGGGGAACGTGGCCACGGCCGGCTGTGGCGCGGCCACGCAGCAGCTCCTACTGGCAGGAGCTTGAAGAAGCTCCTGGCAGTTGGGCTGGGCCGGCCTGCTGGGCCGCAGGGCCAGGCCAGGCTGCACAGGTTAGTTGGCCCAGGTAGGTATCTCTCCCTTTTCTGTTTCCTTTTCTAATTTTCTGACATTTGTTTTGATTTGATAAAATACTAAACCATTTTATATGCTTCTGAAAATTATTGTAGGAACTAATTGGATTATTCCAAAACCCCACATTAAAAATCAGAATTATTGGAGTATATTTGAATATATAACAAATATAAATCCAATACAAATAATTATGCATTAATTCCAAATGGCCAAAATAAATATTTATGAGCTCCTAAAAATATTGGTTTGAATTTTACCTCTCACCAATTTTTTCAGAGAGAGACATGAACATTTTCTTGGACCCTTTTGGAGCACTTTTTATTTGGGTTATTTTCAGAAATGATTCTGAGGGTTTCACAAATCCCCATTTCAAATTTAAATGGAGTTTAAACATGATGCAAGCATGAAGGCTAGCCTAGGTCATACCAGAACTAGGGATGTGACAACTCGCCCCCACTCGAAGAAATCTCGTCCCGAGATTCAGGAGTCGGCGGGAAGAAAGCGGGGTACTCAAGTCGAAGACGATCTTCACGCTCCCGGGTAGCTTCTCTCTCAGAATGATGAGACCACTGAACCTTGAGAAACTTGATGTTATGACGTCGAGTGACACGCTCTGCTTGATCCAGAATGCGGACGGGGTACTCTCGATAAGTGAGGTTATCTTGGAGATCAAGCGTTTCGTGGTCCACCCCGCGGATGGGATCCGAGAAGCAACGCCTGAGTTGAGAGACGTGGAAGACATCATGAACTCGAGAAAGATGTGGTGGTAGTTCCAACTGGTAGGCAACCTCTCCTCGTTTCGCGAGAATGAGAAAGGGACCAATGTAACGAGGAGCCAACTTGCCCTTGATACCGAATCGATGGGTACCCTTTAGAGGAGTAACCCGAAGATAAGCCTTATCGCCAACTTCATAAGCCACTTCCTTATGACTACGGTCATACTGGCTCTTTTGATGAGATTGGGCTATTTTCAAATTCTCACGAATGATGCGAACTTGCTCTTCTGCTTCCTGGATCATATCCGGTCCAAAGAATTGCCGTTCACCGGTTTCTGACCAGTTCAAAGGTGTTCGACATCTTCGTCCATACAGAACCTCAAAAGGAGCTTTCTTGAGGCTGGATTGATAGCTATTGTTATAAGCAAACTCGGCAAAAGGAAGACACTTCTCCCAATCCATACTGAATGAGATAACACAAGCTCTAAGCATGTCTTCAAGAATCTGGTTGACCCTTTCCACCTGACCACTTGATTAAGGGTGGAAAGCGGTACTGGAAGAAAGATGGGTGCCCATGGCAGTTTGGAAACTCTCCCAGAAGTGAGAAGTGAAAAGACTACCACGATCTGAATTGATCTCTAGTGGAACACCATGAAGTGACACTATTCGAGAAATATATAAGTCAGCGAGCTGACTAGCAGTGATACTCTCTCGAACAGGTAGGAAGTGAGCCACTTTGGAAAGACGATCAATGACTACGAAGATAGCGTTATTCCCTTTCTTGGTCCTGGGAAAACCGGTGATGAAGTCCATGCCAACTTTATCCCATTTCCACTCAGGAATAGCTAAAGGTTGAAGGGTGCCAGCAGGTCTTTGATGCTCTGCCTTAACGCGACGACAAACGTCACAGTTAGCAATAAACTGAGCAATTTCTCTCTTCATCCTAGTCCACCAGAACCTCTGGCGTAGGTCCTGATACATCTTAGTACTACCGGGATGAATCGTGAGAGGAGATTCATGCGCCTCCTTAAGGATTAATTGTCGAAGATGTTGATTCTTGGGAACCACCAAGCGACTCTGAAAGAAAACAACACCGCGACCATCTATAGAAAAACTACCACCAACTCCCTTGTTAATGTTTCTCTTGATCCGAGAAATTCCCGTATCCTGCTTCTGAGCAGAGATGATCTGTTCCACAAGAGTAGGTTTCGCCACCAAGGTAGAAAGGAATCCGTGAGGAGCAAGGTGGAGGTTAAGTTTGCATAATTCCTCATGGAGAAGTGGTTGGCCCTGCTGCAACATGAGATTGTTGCAATAGGACTTACGACTTAGCGCATCAGCCATAACATTCCCCTTGCCTGGGGTGTAGGTAATCCCTAAGTCGTAATCTGAGATCAACTCCAACCAACGTCTTTGCCTAAGGTTCAAATCTGGTTGGGTGAAGATATACTTGAGACTCTGGTGATCGGTGTAAATCTCGCAACGTTTACCAAGAAGGTAATGTCGCCAGGTCTTAAGTGCATAGACTACGGCTGCAAGCTCTAGATCATGTGTAGGATAATTCTCCTCATGTGGATGCAACTGTCGAGATGCATAGGCAATCACATGGCGATCCTGCATAAGGATGCAACCTAGTCCCTATCGTGAGGCATCACAATAGATAACAAAGTCCTTAGAGAAGTCCGGTGGCACAAGTATGGGAGCAGAGGTAAGACGTCTTTTCAGTTCCTGAAAACTGTATTCACACTGTGGGGACCACTCAAACTTTTCATCTTTCTTGAGAAGTTCCGTGAGAGGTTTGGCCACTTTGGAGAAGTTCTCAACGAAGCGGCGACAATAACTGGCTAGACCAAGGAAACTCCTAACTTGCTTAACTGATTCAGGCGGAGTCCAATCAAGAACGGCTTGAACTCTTTCAGGATTGACAGCAATGCCCTTACCAGAGATTACGTGGCCGAGATAGGTCACTTCTAGCAACCAAAATTCGCACTTAGAGAACTTGGCATAAAGGCGGTGCTTTCTGAGTTTTTCTAGCACAAGTCTAAGATGTTCGGCATGCTCTTCCTCGTTCTTCGAGTAAATAAGGATATCATCGAGGTAAACCACGACAAACTTGTCTAGGTACTCCATGAAGATCGAGTTCATCAAGCGAGAGAAAGTAGCTGGAGTGTTGGTTAGACCAAAGGACATGACGGTGTACTCGTACTGACCATAACGAGTGACAAAAGCCGTCTTAGGAATGTCCCCATTTCTGATCTTGATTTGGTGGTAGCCTAACCTCAAATCCATCTTGGAAAAGACTGAGGATCCAGCGAGCTGATCGTACAGGTCGTTGATCCTGGGGAGCGGATACTTGTTCTTTATCGTGACCAAATTAACGGGACGATAATCTAAAACCATCCAGTCCGTACCATCCTTCTTCTTGACGAAGAGAACAGGGCAAGCCCAGGGAGAAGAACTGGGACGGATGAAACCCTTTTGCAAGGATTCATCGAGTTGTTTCTTAAGCTCAGCTAGTTCTAAGGGTGCCATCTTGTAAGGTCTCCTAGAGATTGGAGCGGTTCCTGGGATAAGATCTATGACAAATTCTACATCTCTGTCAGGTGGAATACCTGGCAGTTCCTCTGGAAAGACATCCGGAAAGTCACGGACTACCGAGATATCTTCTAGGTCAGGAAGAGGGTTGGCATTAAGATAATAGAGCTGACGCTTTGCAACTCTAGTGGAGATGGTGACTATCTTGCCGGATGGGTGTGTAAGCTGAACAGACCTTGTGTAACAATCAATCTTGGCATGATGAGCTTTCATCCAGTCCATACCCAAGATGATGTTAATATCTGTAGACTTGAGGGCTATAAGTGATGCAAGGAATACCAGTCGGTCAACAAGGATTTCATTACCATGGCTTATTCTGGTAGTTTGCCATCTAGACCCTGGAGTTTGGATTTCAAGTGGAGTTGGCATATCACAAAATGACATGTCGTGCAAACGAGCATAGCCTTCAGAGATGAAGGAGTGAGATGCTCCGGTATCGAACAAAACCGAAGCTGGATGGCAATTGACAAGGAGGGTACCAAGAACGACATCCGGATCATCACGAGTGTCTTTAGCTGAGACGTGATGCACACATCCACATTCAGTGGGAGCTGACTTGACACTAATCATCTTGCGTGATGGCTTATCACGGCCAACAGACTTCTCAGGCTGGGGTGGGGCATAGCTGGTTTGAGAGCAGTCACGTGCATAGTGTCCTGGCTCTCCGCGTGTGAAGCAAGTCCCTGAAGTAGGACGTGGGCCCGCCTTGACAAGCGGTCTACCAATAGGCCTGGGTGGAGCATGTAACTGAACTGGGTGAGGTGCCACATAAGAGGGCCTCGGTGAGTAACCGGGTGGAAGAGCGGAGTTCGGAACCCAAAACCGGCGCTTCTGCAAGGTAGAGCCGGAGGAAGAAAGTAAATCACGGGTGTGCTTACGGGCCTCCTCGTAAGTGAGCTGAGCTGTCTCCGCATTAATGGCCTTGTTCACAAGAGCCTGGAATGTATTGCAATGGTGCAGGTGGAGATCACGACGCAACTTGGGGTTGAGACCCTTCCGGAACCTAGCCTGCTTCTTGGCGTCTGTGGACACTTCTTTTGTAGCATAGCGGGCGAGGTTCTCAAACTCTCTACTGTAAGCATCTGCAGCCATCTTACTCTGGGTGAAA
Organism: Triticum monococcum; assembly: GCA_034509565.1. NCBI lineage: Eukaryota > Viridiplantae > Streptophyta > Magnoliopsida > Poales > Poaceae > Triticum > Triticum monococcum. The sequence goes on from CM067842.1 coordinate 723,094,203, forward strand.
CTACAAAACTCTTCTCTCTTGCGATCAACGAGAGCCTGAGGAATGTGATGCTCGCGGAAAGCCTCAGTGAAATCTCTCCAGGTGGGTGTCTGGCCAGCTGGAAGCATAGTCTCATAGTTCTGCCACCAAATACTAGCAGGACCTTCCAGGTGATAAGTAGCATAGGTGACCTTGTCACTTTCAGCTACGTTCGCAGAACGGAGCTTGTGTGTAATACTACGGAGCCAGTCATCTGCATCGAGTGGCTTGATGGAATGATGAAAGGTAGGTGGGTGCAAGCGAATGAAATCATGAATGGTTACAGACCCTTCGAATGGATGTGCGGTGTTCCCCTCGATACGTGCCAACAAGCGGTTAGACTCACGCTTGTTCCTCTCCATCTCTAACATGAACTCTGCCACCGAAGGTTGGTCGGGAGGATCCTCATCCCTACCATCCCCGGGGTTCTGGCTACGAACAACAGAACTTCGTTTAACTGATGACATCCTGAGAAACGAAACCAAGGACGGATCAGCATCAACTATAGACTATAGAATGTAGGACAAGGAAATTAGTAACTCTCAAACTCCTAGGGCAATTCCGGCAGCATAACGGCAGTAAAATGCTCAGAATGAGACATCCTGCTAAAATGGGGTAGTAACATACTCAACATCATCACTCAAGGTTCTGGGATAGTACTAAACAGACTACACCGGAAGTACTCGAAAACTAAGATATGACTCTGATCAGCCAATCCTATGGAACTACGGAGTAATAACACGTGATCCTGATAGACGGAAGAGAAAGCCTAGTTCCTTAACCCCGTAGGAAAGGTAGGACGACTCAGATCAGAAGGCCATGAGGTATAAGGAGTAAAAGAGCCTTACGTTCCCATCCACAATCAATTCCCTTACATAACTAAAGAATTTCTAGACACAACTTCGACCAGGTTGGCTTGGAAATCCTACAGGCAGTCAGGCTCTGATACCAAGGCTGTCGGGACCCCGATTCTAAGTCACACCAATCTAGCATGTAACACCTCATATCACTTTGCAGCCTCACGCACGGTATCCCCACGGGTGTCGCCTTACCATGGCCCGGGACCGTTTGCGTCTTTTGGCTCGCGTATATGATTGTGTCGCTAGCATCCATATGACAGAGAACCCGGGCCGACATGGCTAGTCATGAACCCAAAGCGGCCCTAACCTATGGGAACAGGCATACATGATTCACATCGAGCGTGTCGGTCAGGAGCGTGTGAATCCGGGCTGTAGCACCGGGCTAACAGGACTTCGGGGAACCCGGGCTGTAGCAGGCCAAGCAAGACTCCGGTTGTCACCGCGTGACATTTCCCCGAAGGGACAGACACAGGAACGAAGTGAAACACATGCCGGCCAGTCAAGTGTTCCGAGCAGTAGTGCTGGGCTAGCAGGACTCCGGTGGACCGGGCTGTAGCGGACTACTATCGCTCAGAAAACACTAGACTACATTTCCCCATATGATAGGCTGCCAAGGATAAACAACCAGATTGTCGGATCCCACACATAGCAATACACGCTACACGTACGCATAACATGCAAGTATGTGCTGTACAACATGGCATCACAACATAACGCAAACTCATATAGATAAAGGCTCAGAAGAGCCACATAGCATAAATACAAGCAGGGGTCACATGACCCATCATTCAGAGCATACAAGCAACGGAAGCATTACATGTCTGAGTACAGACAACTACAAAAGAAAAGAGCTGGAAAGCCTGACTATCTACAAGACCCTCCCAAGGGTACAAGATCGTAGCTGAGGTAACAAGCTACTCGTCGAAGTCCAAGCGGAACTACTAGTAAGACAGATGTCTCATCTGCAAAACATAAATAAAGCAAACGTGAGTACAAAGGTACTCAGCAAGACTTACATCAGATCCTATCATATATGCATTAGTATCAAGAAGGTAATGTGGGGTTTAGTTGCAGCAAGCCAGCTTTGACTCAGTGGCTATCCTGCTCTACGACAACGAGAAACTTCTTTGAGATGAGGCAGCGCACACGAGTCCACTAATCACCACATCAATACACCACTAAGGATTCATCCTCGTCTCCCTACGAGAAGGCCGTCAATAGCACTCACACTAGTCTTGAGCATTTTAGAGTATCCACTTTAAGTTGTCTATGTACCACGTAAGCATCCAAGAAGTCCATAACCGAGGACACGGCTATTCGAATAGATCATGATAACCCTGCAGGGGTGTACTTCTTCACACACGCTCTCGCCACTTACCGCCATGTACACGTCATGTATCTCGGCAACCTTCAAGCGGAAGCCTGGCGAGGGTGTCGGCCACGACCTGACTAACCACGCAAGACTCTAGTCCAGGTTTATCGCCTATTCGGGTTCCATCCGCAAGGAGATCCGGCCGAGGTTTCGCTCACGGCCCCAAACGATGTGTACAGGGTTCCCGAGCCCACCATCCGGGTGCCACTCGGTACACCGGCCACGTGTGCCTAGTCTGTCCCAAGCCACCCTGCCGGGTGCCACTCGGTAGAAAAATAGCACTACCTACAAACACCAGAAACTATTTGCAACTCCTGGACAGAGCTCAAGGCGGTTAATAACTCGAGAGAGCTTGGAGCGCCCGGAGCCCAATGTGTGGTAGTAGCTAGTCATTGGACAACTTACACAGAACTCGGTTCTTAAGGATGGTCCCAATGAGACAACCCACCATGTACTCCTACATGGCCTCTCACCACTACCTTTACCAAATCGTGTTCACACGTTTAACTCTCAGCACCAGAACATATCATAACACTCCAATTCATTCCCGATGAATCAGACCTGACACGACTCTAAGCAATAGCAGGCATGGCATGGTAGGAACACAACATGGCTCAATCAATTCCTACACATGCTAGTGGGTTTTAACTATTTACTGTGGCAATGACAGGTCATGCAGAGGAATGGGTTCAACTATCGCAGCATAAAGTAGCAGTTGAATCGTTGTTGTCCTAATGCAATAAATGAGAGCAGGGGCAAGAGAGTGGGATTGTATCGGAATGAACAAGGGGGTTGCTTGCCTGGTAGAACAACAAGGAAGGCACTGCTCCTCAGACAGGTACTCTGGAACGGTCTCCGGAGCAGGACCTATCGAGAGGGAACGGTGTCGGCAATCAAACACAAGCATATGCAACATTATGATGCATGAACATGGCATGAAGATGTGATGTTATTGGAGCTAATGCAACTAGCATTCATTTGGTTAAAGTCCATTTGAACTAAAGATTCAAATGTAACTCCAAAATAAGCTCTTAAATATGCCATAAGTGTGTTTTCACATATACAGCATGTATAAGTTCGTTTGTCATGCATAAAAATGGTACAGATGGATAGATTGAATTTTTCTGATAATTTTTCATATATATATTATTTAAATCTGAGCTACGGTTGAATTTCTATGAATTTTTGAAGTTTATATCATTTTCCGGAATTTCCTGATTTATTTTAATACCAGAAAATGATATATTGCGTCAGCATGACAACAGCATTGCGTCAGCAGGTCAAAGGAGCTGATCGAGTCAAACCTGACGTGTGGGGTCCACACGTCAGTGACTCAGTTAGTTAACCGGGGTTTAATTAGTCTAATTAGGGTTAGTGGGCGCCGGGCCCACTGGTCAGTGACTAACTGGGTAACTAACCTAGGTTAATTAGTGTTAATCTAATACTAACTAAATGTCAGGGGGTGGCCCACGCGTCAGTGACTCAAGGGGGAGGGTCAACCCTGGTCAGCGGGGTCAAAGCCACCGGCGGCTTGACGTCGGCGAGCCAGACGCGGCGGAGGGCGTCGGAAACGCGTCTCCGGTGACCAAATGGGCCGCGGAGACCATCTCCGAGGAGCTGGTGCTCGCGCGCATCCACTGGTGCCCTCCGTTTCACCGGAGACGGCCTAAATCGACGGCGGCGACCACTTGGGCGGCGGCCGGAGTTCGGCGGGGAGGGGAGAAGGGGCTACGGTGCATGGCAGGGGCAGCAGGTGAGGGTTTTGGGGTCCTGGCGTTGCACTGAGCACGATGGTGTGCTCGGTGAAGGAAATATGCCCTAGAGGCAAAAATAAAGTTATTATTTATTTCCTTATATCATGATAAATGTTTATTATTCATGCTAGAATTGTATTAACCGAAAACATAATACATGTGTGAATACATAAACCAACAAGAGTGTAACTAGTATGCCTCTACTTGACTAGCTCGTTAATCAAAGATGGTTATGTTTCCTAACCATGAACAAAGAGTTGTTATTTGATTAACGAGGTCACATCATTAGTTTGAATGATCTGATTGACATGATCCATTCCATTAGCTTAGCACCCGATCGTTTAGTATGTTGCTATTGCTTTCTTCATGACTTATACATGTTCCTATAACTATGAGATTATGCAACTCCCGTTTACCGGAGGAACACTTTGGGTACTACCAAACGTCACAACGTAACTGGGTGATTATAAAGGAGTACTACAAGTGTCTCCAATGGTAGATGTTGGGTTGGCGTATTTCGAGATTAGGGTTTGTCACTCCGATTGTCGGAGAGGTATCTCTGGGCCCTCTCGATAATACACATCACATAAGCCTTGCAAGCATAATAACTAAAGATGTTAGTTATGAGATGATGTATTACGGAACGAGTAAAGAGACTTGCTAGTAACGAGATTGAACTAGGTATTGGATACCGACGATCGAATCTCGGGCAAGTAACATACCGATGACAAAGGGAACAACGTATGTTGTTATGCGGTCTGACCGATAAAGATCTTCGTAGAATATGTAGGAGCCAATATGGGCATCCAGGTCCCGCTATTGGTTATTGACCGGAGACATGTCTCGGTCATGTCTACATTGTTCTCGAACCGTAGGGTCCGCACGCTTAACGTTACGATGACAGTTATTATGAGTTTATGCATTTTGATGTACCGAAGGTTGTTCGGAGTCCCGGATGTGATCACGGACATGACGAGGAGTCTCGAAATGGTCGAGACATAAAGATTGATATATTGGAAGCCTATGTTTGGACATCGGAAGTGTTCCGGGTAAAATCGGGATTTTACCGGATTACCGGGAGGGTTACCGGAACCCCCCGGGAGCCAAATGGGCCTACATGGGCCTTAGTGGAAAGGTGAGAGGGCTGCCCACAAGGGCTGCGCGCCTCCCCCCCTTCCCTAGTCCTATTAGGACTAGGAGAAGGGGCCGGCCCCCCTCTTTCTCTCTTCTCCTTGGAGAATCCTAGTTGGAATAGGATTGGAGGGGGGGAGTCCTACTCCCGGTAGGAGTAGGACTCCTCCTGGCGCACCAAGGAGCCGGCCGCACCTCTCCCCCTTTGCCCCTTTATATACGGGGGCAGGGGACACCCCAAGACACACAAGTTGATCATTGTTGATCGTTCCTTAGCCATGTACGGTGCCCCCTGCCACCAAATTCCACCTCGGTCATATCGTTGTAGAGCTTAGGCGAAGCCCTGCTTCGGTAGTACATCAAGATCGTCACCACGCCGTCGTGCTGACGAAACTCTTCCTCGACGCTTTGTTGGATCGGAGCCCGAGGATCTTCATCGAGCGGAACGTGTGCTAAGAACTCGGAGGTGCCGGAGTAACGGTGCTTGGATCAGTCGGATCGGGAAGAAGACGTACGACTACTTCCTCTACGTTGTGTCAACGCTTCCGTTGCGATCTACAAGGGTACGTAGATCAGACTGAAGGAAATATGCCCTAGAGGCAATAATAAAGTTATTATTTATTTCCTTATATCATGATAAATGTTTATTATTCATGCTAGAATTGTATTAACCGGAAACATAATACATGTGTGAATACATAGACAAACAGAGTGTCACTAGTATGCCTCTACTTGACTAGCTCGTTAATCAAAGATGGTTATGTTTCCTAACCATGAACAAAGAGTTGTTATTTGATTAACAAGGTCACATCATTAGTTGAATGATCTGATTGACATGACCCATCCCATTAGCTTAGCACTCGATCGTTTAGTATGTTGCTATTGCTTTCTTCATGACTTATACATGTTCCTATAACTATGAGATTATGCAACTCCCGTTTATCGGAGGAACACTTTGGGTACTACCAAACGTCACAACATAACTGGGTGATTATAAAGGAGTACTACAGGTGTCTCCAATGGTAGATGTTGGGTTGGCGTATTTCGAGATTAGGGTTTTGTCACTCCGATTGTCGGAGAGGTATCTCTGGGCCCTCTCGGTAATACACATCACATAAGCCTTGCAAGCATTATAACTAAGATGTTAGTTATGAGATGATGTATTACGGAACGAGTAAAGAGACTTGCCAGTAACGAGATTGAACTAGGTATTGGATACCGATGATCGAATCTCGGGCAAGTAACATACCGATGACAAAGGGAACAACGTATGTTGTTATGCGGTCTGACCGATAAAGATCTTCGTAGAATATGTAGGAGCCAATATGGGCATCCAGGTCCCGCTATTGGTTATTGACCGGAGACATGTCTCGGTCATGTCTACATTGTTCTCGAACCGTAGGGTCCGCACGCTTAACGTTACGATGACAGTTATTATGAGTTTATGCATTTTGATGTACCGAAGGTTGTTCGGAGTCCCGGATGTGATCACGGACATGACGAGGAGTCTCGAAATGGCCGAGACATAAAGATTGATATATTGGAAGCCTATTTTTGGACATCGGAAGTGTTCCGGGTGAAATCGGGATTTTACCGGAATACCGGGAGGGTTACCGGAACCCCCCGGGAGCTAGATGGGCCATAATGGGCCTTAGTGGAAAAGAGAAGGGGCTGCCCTATATGGGCTGCGCGCCTCCCCCTTCCCCTAGTCCTATTAGGACTAGGAAAGGGTGGCCGGCCACCTCCTCCTCTTTTCCCCTCCAAGGAATCCTAGTTGGACTAGGATTGGAGGGGGAATCCTACTCCCAGTGGGAGTAGGACTCTCCTGCGCCTCCCTCCTTGGCCGGCCAGCCCCTCCTCCCTTGCTCCTTTATATACGGGGGCAGGGGACACCCCAAGACACACAAGTTGATCCTTGAGATCGTTCCTTAGCCGTGTGCGGTGCCCCCTGCCACCAAATTCCACCTCGATCATACCGTTGTAGTGCTTAGGCGAAGCCCTGCGTCGGTAGTACATCAAGATCGCCACCACGCCGTCGTGCTGACGGAACTCTTCCTCGACGCTTTGCTGGATCGGAGCCCGAGGATCGTCATCGAGCTGAACGTGTGCTAAGAACTCGGAGGTGCCGGAGTAACGGTACTTGGATCGGTCGGATCGGGAAGAAGACGTACGACTACTTCCTCTACGTTGTGCGATCGCTTCCGCAGTCGGTCTGCGTTGGTACGTAGACAACACTCTCCCCTCTCGTTGCTATGCATCACCATGATCTTGCGTGTGCGTAGGAAATTTTTTGAAATTACTACGTTCCCCAACAGTGGCATCCGAGCCTAGGTTTTTATGGTTTGATGTTATTTGCACGAGTAGAACACAAGTGAGTTGTGGGCGATACAAGTCATACTGCCTACCAGCATGTCATACTTTGGTTCGGCAGTATTGTTGGACGAGATGATCCGGACCAACCTTACGCGTACTCTTACGCGAGACCGGTTCCCTCGACGTGCTTTGCACATAGATGGCTTGCGGAAGACTGTCTCTCCAACTTTAGTTGAACCAAGTGTGGCTACGCCCGGTCCTTGAGAACGTTAAAACGGAGTCTATTTGACGAACTATCGTTGTGGTTTTGATGCGTAGGTGAGATGAGTTCTTACTTAAGCCCGTAGAAGCCACGTAAAACTTGCAACAACAAAGTAGAGGACGTCTAACTTGTTTTTGCAGGGCATGTTGTGATGTGATATGGTCAAGGGATGATGCTGATTTTATTGTATGAGATGATCATGTTTTGTAACCAAGTTATCGGCAACTGGCAGGAGCCATATGGTTGTCGCTTTATTGTATGCAATGCAATCGCGATGTAATGCTTTACTTTATTACTAAGCGGTAGTGATAGTCGTAGAAGCATAAGATTGGCGAGACGACAACGATGCTACGATGGAGATCAAGGTGTCGCGCCGGTGACGATGGTGATCATGACGGTGCTTCGGAGATGGAGATCACAAGCACAAGATGATGATGGCCATATCATATCACTTATATTGATTGCATGTGATGTTTATCCTTTTATGCATCTTATCTTGCTTTGATTGACGGTAGCATTATAAGATGATCTCTCACTAAATTATCAAGAAGTGTTCTCCCTGAGTATGCACCATTGCCAAAGTTCGTCGTGCCCAGACACCACGTGATGATCGGGTGTGATAAGCTCTACGTCCATCTACAACGGGTGCAAGCCAGTTTTGCACACGCAGAATACTCAGGTTAAACTTGACGAGCCTAGCATATGCAGATATGGCCTCGGAACACAGAGACCGAAAGGTCGAGCGTGAATCATATAGTAGATATGATCAACATAACGATGTTCACCATTGAAAACTACTCCATCTCACGTGATGATCGGTTATGGTTTAGTTGATTTGGATCACGTGATCACTTAGAGGATTAGAGGGATGTCTATCTAAGTGGGAGTTCCTAAGTAATTTGATTAACTGAACTTAAACTTATCATGAACTTAGTACCTGATAGTATCTTGCTTGTTTATGTTGATTGTAGATAGATGGCTCATGTTGTTGTTCCGTTGAATTTTAATGCGTTCCTTGAGAAAGCAAAGTTGAAAGATGATGGTAGCAATTACACGGACTGGGTCCGTAACCTGAGGATTATCCTCATTGCTGCACAGAAGAATTACGTCCTGGAAGCACCGCTAGGTGCCAGGCCTGCTGCTGGAGCAACACCAGATGTTATGAACGTCTGGCAGAGCAAAGCTGATGACTACTCGATAGTTCAGTGTGCCATGCTTTACGGCTTAGAATCGGGACTTCAACGACTTTTTGAACGTCATGGAGCATATGAGATGTTCCAGGAGTTGAAGTTAATATTTCAAGCAAATGCCCGAATTGAGAGATATGAAGTCTCCAATAAGTTCTATAGCTGCAAGATGGAGGAGAACAGTTCTGTCAGTGAGCATATACTCAAAATGTCTGGGTATAATAATCACTTGATTCAGATGGGAGTTAATCTTCCAGATGATTGCGTCATTGACAGAATTCTCCAATCACTGCCACCAAGCTACAAGAGCTTCGTGATGAACTATAATATGCAAGGGATGAACAAGACTATTCCCGAGCTCTTCGCAATGCTGAAAGCTGCGGAGATAGAAATCAAGAAGGAACATCAAGTGTTGATGGTTAGCAAAACCACTAGTTTCAAGAAAAAGGGCAAAGGGAAGAAGAAGGGGAACTTCAAGAAGAACAGCAAGCAAGTTGCTGCTCAGGAGAAGAAACCCAAGTCTGGACCTAAGCCTGAAACTGAGTGCTTCTACTGCAAGCAGACTGGTCACTGGAAGCGGAACTGCCCCAAGTATTTGGCGGATAAGAAGGATGGCAAGGTGAACAAAGGTATATGTGATATACATGTTATTGATGTGTACCTTACTAGAGCTCGCAGTAGCACCTGGGTATTTGATACTGGTTCTGTTGCTAATATTTGCAACTCAAAACAGGGACTACGGAATAAGCGGACGCTAGCAAAGGACGAGGTGATGATGCGCGTGGGAAACGGTTCCAAAGTCGATGTGATCGCGGTCGGCACGCTACCTCTACATCTACCTTCGGGATTAATATTAGACCTAAATAATTGTTATTTGGTGCCAGCGTTGAGCATGAACATTATATCTGGATCTTGTTTAATGCGAGACGGTTATTCATTTAAATCAGAGAATAATGGTTGTTCTATTTATATGAGTAATATCTTTTATGGTCATGCACCTTTGAAGAGTGGTCTATTCTTGTTGAATCTCGATAGTAGTAATACACATATTCATAATGTGGAAGCCAAAAGATGCAGAGTTGATAATGATAGTGCAACTTATTTGTGGCACTGCCGTTTAGGTCATATCGGTGTAAAGCGCATGAAGAAACTCCATACTGATGGGCTTTTGGAACCACTTGATTATGAATCACTTGGTACTTGCGAACCGTGCCTCATAGGCAAGATGACTAAAACACCGTTCTCCGGTACTATGGAGAGAGCAACAGATTTATTGGAAATCATACATACCGATGTATGTGGTCCGATGAATATTGAGGCTCGTGGCGGATATCGTTATTTTCTCACCTTCACAGATGATTTAAGCAGATATGGGTATATCTACTTAATGAAACATAAATCTGAAACATTTGAAAGGTTCAAAGAATTTCAGAGTGAAGTTGAAAATCATCGTAACAAGAAAATAAAGTTTCTACGATCTGATCATGGAGGAGAATATTTGAGTTACGAGTTTGGTATACATTTGAAAAATTGTGGAATAGTTTCGCAACTCACGCCACCCGGAACACCACAGCGTAATGGTGTGTCCGAACGTCGTAATCGCACTTTACTAGATATGGTGCGATCCATGATGTCTCTTACTGATTTACCGCTATCGTTTTGGGGTTATGCTTTAGAGACGGCCGCATTCACGTTAAATAGGGCACCATCAAAATCCGTTGAGACGACGCCTTATGAACTATGGTTTGGCAAGAAACCAAAGTTGTCGTTTCTTAAAATTTGGGGCTGCGATGCTTATGTGAAAAAGCTTCAACCTGATAAGCTCGAACCCAAAGCGGAGAAATGTGTCTTCATAGGATACCCAAAGGAAACTGTTGGGTATACCTTCTATCACAGATCCGAAGGCAAGACATTGGTTGCTAAGAATGGATCATTTCTAGAGAAGGAGTTTCTCTCGAAAGAAGTGAGTGGGAGGAAAGTAGAACTTGACGAGGTAACTGTACCTGCTCCCTTATTGGAAAATAGTACATCACAGAAAACTGTTTCTGCGACACCTATGCCAATCAGTGAGGAAGCTAATGATGATGATCATGAAGCTTCAGAACAAGATACTACTGAACCACGTAGATCAACCAGAGTGAGATCCGCACCAGAGTGGTACGGTAATCCAGTTCGGGAAGTCATGATGCTAGATCATGATGAACCTACGAACTATGAAGAAGCGATGGTGAGCCCAGATTCCGCAAAGTGGCTTGAGGCCATGAAATCTGAGATGGGATCCATGTATGAGAACAAAGTATGGACTTTGGTTGACTTGCCCGATGATCGGCAAGCAATTGAGAATAAATGGATCTTCAAGAAAAAGACTGACGCTGACAGTAATGTTACTGTCTATAAAGCTCGACTTGTCGCAAAAGGTTTTCGACAAGTTCAAGGGGTTGACTACGATGAGACTTTCTCACCCGTAGCGATGCTTAAGTCCGTCAGAATTATGTTAGCAATTGCCGCACTTTATGATTATGAAATATGGCAGATGGATGTCAAAACTGCATTCCTGAATGGATTTCTGGAAGAAGAGTTGTATATGGTACAACCAGAAGGTTTTGTCGATCCAAAAGGAGCTAACAAAGTATGCAAACTCCAGCGATCCATTTATGGACTGGTGCAAGCATCTCGGAGTTGGAATAAACGCTTTGATAGTGTGATCAAAGCATTTGGCTTTATACAGACTTTTGGAGAAGGCTGTATTTACAAGAAAGTGAGTGGGAGCTCTGTAGCATTTCTGATATTATATGTGGATGACATATTGCTAATTGGAAATGATATAGAATTTCTGGATAGCATAAAGGGATACTTGAATAAAAGTTTTTCGATGAAAGACCTTGGGGAAGCTGCATACATATTAGGCATAAAAATCTATAGAGATAGATCAAGACGCTTAATTGGACTTTCACAAAGCACATACCTGGACAAGATTTTGAAGAAATTCAAAATGGATCAAGCAAAGAAAGGGTTCTTGCCTGTGTTACAAGGTATGAAATTGAGTAAGACTCAATGCCCGACCACTGCAGAAGATAGAGAGAAAATGAAAGATGTTCCCTATGCTTCAGCCATAGGCTCTATCATGTATGCAATGTTGTGTACCAGACCTGATGTGTGCCTTGCTATAAGTTTAGCAGGGAGGTACCAAAGTAATCCAGGAGTGGATCACTGGACAGCGGTCAAGAACATCCTGAAATACCTGAAAAGGACTAAGGATATGTTTCTCGTATATGGAGGTGACAAAGAGCTCACCGTAAGAGGTTACATTGATGCAAGCTTTGACACTGATCCGGACGATTCTAAATCGCAAACCGGATACGTGTTTACTTTAAACGGTGGAGCTGTCAGTTGGTGCAGTTCTAAACAAAGCGTCGTAGCGGGATCTACATGTGAAGCGGAGTACATAGCTGCTTCGGAAGCAGCAAACGAAGGAGTCTGGATGAAGGAGTTCATATCCGATCTAGGTGTCATACCTAGTGCATCGGGTCCAATGAAAATCTTTTGTGACAATACTAGTGCAATTGCTTTGGCAAACGAATCCAGATTTCACAAAAGAACCAAACACATCAAGAGACGCTTCAACTCCATCCGGGATCTAGTCCAGGTGGGAGACATAGAGATTTGCAAGATACATACGGATCTGAATGTTGCAGACCCGTTGACTAAGCCTCTTCCATGAGCAAAACATGATCAGCACCAAGGCTCCATGGGTGTTAGAATCATTACTGTGTAATCTAGATTATTGACTCTAGTGCAAGTGGGAGACTGAAGGAAATATTCCCTAGAGGCAATAATAAAGTTATTATTTATTTCCTTATATCATGGTAAATGTTTATTATTCATGCTAGAATTGTATTAACCGGAAACATAATACATGTGTGAATACATAGACAAACAGAGTGTCACTAGTATGCCTCTACTTGACTAGCTCGTTAATCAAAGATGGTTATGTTTCCTAACCATGAACAAAGAGTTGTTATTTGATTAACAAGGTCACATCATTAGTTGAATGATCTGATTGACATGACCCATCCCATTAGCTTAGCACACGATCGTTTAGTATGCTGCTATTGCTTTCTTCATGACTTATACATGTTCCTATAACTATGAGATTATGCAACTCCCGTTTACCGGAGGAACACTTTGGGTACTACCAAACGTCACAACGTAACTGGGTGATTATAAAGGAGTACTACAGGTGTCTCCAATGATAGATGTTGGGTTGGCGTATTTCGAGATTAGGGTTTTGTCACTCCGATTGTCGGAGAGGTATCTCTGGGCCCTCTCGGTAATACACATCACATAAGCCTTGCAAGCATTATAACTAAGGTGTTAGTTATGAGATGATGTATTACGGAACGAGTAAAGAGACTTGCCAGTAACGAGATTGAACTAGGTATTGGATACCGACGATCGAATCTCGGGCAAGTAACATACCGATGACAAAGGGAACAACGTATGTTGTTATGCGGTCTGACCGATAAAAATCTTCATAGAATATGTAGGAGCCAATATGGGCATCCAGGCCCCGCTATTGGTTATTGACCGGAGACATGTCTCGGTCATGTCTACATTGTTCTCGAACCGTAGGGTCCGCACGCTTAACGTTACGATGACAGTTATTATGAGTTTATGCATTTTGATGTACCAAAGGTTGTTCGGAGTTCCGGATGTGATCACGGACATGACGAGGAGTCTCGAAATGGTCGAGACATAAAGATTGATATATTGGAAGCCTGTGTTTGGACATCGGAAGTGTTACGGGTGAAATCGGGATTTTACCGGAATACCGGGAGGGTTACCGGAACCCCCCGGGAGCTAGATGGGCCATAATGGGCCTTAGTGGAAAAGAGAAGGGGCTGCCCTATATGGGCTGCGCGCCTCCCCCTTCCCCTAGTCCTATTAGGACTAGGAAAGGGTGGCCGGCCACCTCCTCCTCTTTTCCCCTCCAAGGAATCCTAGTTGGACTAGGATTGGAGGGGGAATCCTACTCCCAGTGGGAGTAGGACTCTCCTGCGCCTCCCTCCTTGGCCGGCCAGCCCCTCCTCCCTTGCTCCTTTATATACGGGGGCAGGGGACACCCCAAGACACACAAGTTGATCCTTGAGATCGTTCCTTAGCCGTGTGCGGTGCCCCCTGCCACCAAATTCCACCTCGATCATACCGTTGTAGTGCTTAGGCGAAGCCCTGCGTCGGTAGTACATCAAGATTGTCACCACGCCGTCGTGCTGACGGAACTCTTCCTCGACGCTTTGCTGGATCGGAGCCCGAGGATCGTCATCAAGCTGAACGTGTGCTAAGAACTCGGAGGTGCCGGAGTAACGGTACTTGGATCGGTCGGATCGGGAAGAAGACGTACGACTACTTCCTCTACGTTGTGTGACCGCTTCCGCAGTCGGTCTGCGTTGGTACGTAGACAACACTCTCCCCTCTCGTTGCTATGCATCACCATGATCTTGCGTGTGCGTAGGAAATTTTTTGAAATTACTACGTTCCCCAACACAGACTCTCCCTCTCGTTGCTATGCATCACCATGATCTTGCATGTGCGTAGGAAAAATTTTGAAATTACTATGTTCCCCAACACTCGGTTGCGGCTGGCTCGGCCCCTGGCCACGGTGGTGCCATGGCCGGCGGCGAGGTGCTACGGCTTCAGTCGAAACAACGGCTGCGGTGTTCGAGAAGCAAGGGGAAGAGGGGAAAACGACGATGGAGCTCACAGCAGTCGCAGAGGGCGTCGAAGCGGGCTCGGGGAAGCGTTGGTTGCCGCGAATTTGACGGCGATCCACGGCGGCCGAGGCAAAGACGATGGCAATGGCGGTGCTCCAAGTCTTCCCGCGTCACGTGGCTCGACAGAGAGGTGGACGGCGACGTGGCGGAGCTTCTGAGCTGGTCGGAGAAGCGAGGGGGAGGCGGTGGCTACGGAAATGGCGAACGGCGGCGACGGCAATGCTCGGGCGGTCGCGCGGGAGAGAACCAGGGGAGGAGGGAGAGCGAGGGAGAGGGTGAGAGGTCGGGGCGGTGCGTGGCGTCGCGCGGGGCATCCAGACGACGAGGAGGAGAAGCAGGAGGTGGCGGGGAACGTGGCCACGGCCGGCTGTGGCGCGGCCACGCAGCAGCTCCTACTGGCAGGAGCTTGAAGAAGCTCCTGGCAGTTGGGCTGGGCCGGCCTGCTGGGTCGCAGGGCCAGGCCAGGCTGCACAGGTGAGTTGGCCCAGGTAGGTATCTCTCCCTTTTCTGTTTCCTTTTCTAATTTTCTGACATTTGTTTTGATTTGATAAAATACTAAACCATTTTATATGCTTCTGAAAATTATTGTAGGAACTAATTGGATTATTCCAAAACCCCACATTAAAAATCAGAATTATTGGAGTATATTTGAATATATAACAAATATAAATCCAATACAAATAATTATGCATTAATTCCAAATGGCCAAAATAAATATTTATGAGCTCCTAAAAATATTGGTTTGAATTTTACCTCTCACCAATTTTTTCAGAGAGAGACATGAACATTTTCTTGGACCCTTTTGGAGCACTTTTTATTTGGGTTATTTTCAGAAATGATTCTGAGGGTTTC
This sequence comes from Triticum monococcum, assembly GCA_034509565.1. NCBI lineage: Eukaryota > Viridiplantae > Streptophyta > Magnoliopsida > Poales > Poaceae > Triticum > Triticum monococcum. Next base: position 723,109,723 of record CM067842.1, read on the forward strand.
ACAAATCCCCATTTCAAATTTAAATGGAGTTTAAACATGATGCAAGCATGAAGGCTAGCCTAGGTCATACCAGAACTAGGGATGTGACAAGTGTTAATATATTTTTGGAGGCATTTTAGCGCATAGTTCGTGTAGCGGATAATATTAGTGTATATTGTGAATTTTAGTGTTAATATATTTTTGGAGGCATTTTAGCGCACAGTTCATTGTGATTAATGAGAAGATGGCAATGTCTGACAGGTGAAAATGTCTGAATCAGTAAATCTGACTGTTTACTATGGCGCTGGTAATGTTTGATATAATGAGTTGGGGGTTGATCTTAGCGAGTTTAAAAATGGCGTCATGACACTAGCTGACCCGGACAGACTGGACATTAGACACTTGAAGTACTGGTTGACAACTAGTTTCGGTCTGGATCCTGAAGTATGTTCCGTCAGTATTCATGCACTATGGACCAAATCCTGTAAAAATGTCAAGTGGGAGTTGATGCCGGTAGATAGGAGCCACCATTGGTTGTCCCTGTTAAGACGCTGTCGAGACCGAAGAATCCACCCATATGCACTTGTGCAACCTGTGCCGAAGGAGGAGAATACCGTACAACTCCACAGGGGGTATGAACCCGGCCAAGGCAGTGAAGTGGCTAACGAGATTGTTTTATCCGGGTCACAGCCACAAGATGTGGATGCTAGCCAAGCAGAGAAAGAGTCAGACTATGTGGCACACAATGTTTGTGGTCCTGATACTGGGCAGAGTAGCCAGTCGATAATATTAGCTGTTTCTGGTTTTGCTGATGGGGATGAGGAAGGGGATGAAATGCAGAGGGTGATGGAGGAAGAGGACGAGGATGGATTGGTGGAGGAACTGGATTCTGAAAATTCTGAGGATGAAGTTGAGGTACCGATTCCTTCTGCATGGGAGCAGGACATATCCACCGGCCTTACGGTGAACGATGGCCATGAGACTCCATGGCAGTATAATCTGAACCAAGTACAAATAGGGGCTATGTTTGATACAAAGAAAAAATTGAAGTATGCGGTGATAAAGTAGGCTATGTCTACGCAGAGGGTTTTCAAGACACACATATCAAGTCCAACAAACTATACCATGAAATGTGTTGTAACAGGTTGTCCTGGGAAGGTGCACGGTCACGTGCCGAAGTATGACATCCACTGGGTTGTCACCATTGTCGTCCCACATAATTGTGTGAGGACGAACCTGCTGGTCAAGCATCCGAACCTGACTTCAAGTCTCATTGCACAACTCATGTATACTGAGATAGTAGAGAAGAGAGATATGGAAGCAAAACACATCCAGACAGCAGTGAAGGTCAGATGGAATTATGTCATTCCTTATGGGAAGGCTTGGAGGGCTAAGCAGAAGGCTATGGAGGAAAGGTTTGGGACATTCTTCGACTCATATGATAATGTTGTCTGTCTCCTGGGCATACTGAAGGAGAGGAATCCCGGCACTTATGTGAATGTACAACACATGAGGTTGCTGAGTATACCAGATTTCAAGGTGTTGAAACGAGTGTTCTTCTCTTTTGCTATGTGCATCGAAGCTTTCCGGCATTGTCCTCCTGTTATATTTGTGGATGGTACATTCCTGACCGGTCAGTATAGAGGGCAAATCCTGACTGCTATTGGTGTGGACGGGAATAATCAAATCATCCCACTTGCCATGGCATTTGTGGAGGGTGAGAACTTTCTCAGGTGGGTATGGTTCTTCCGCCAAGTGAAAATTGCCATCGTGAAGGACCGACCAAACGTGTGTGTCATTCTTGACAGACATGCTGGTATATTGAAGGCTGTGAAGACACTTCGTAATCTAGCAGATGACGAACCAACACCTTGGAGGGACTTGCAGAGCCGGTGGTGCATGCGCCATCTTGGGGCTAATTTTTTCTCACAGTTCAAGAACAAGCGGTTGATGAACTTGTTCAAAAAATTATGCAAGCAGAGCCAGCAGTGGAAATACAAATTTATTTGGTCAAAACTAGATGAGTTTACTAAGAAGCAGGTCCATGCAAGGAAGAAAATGGAAGAAGATCAGGTTAAATTAGCAGCACTCATCGCGGAGCTAGAGGAGCCAGTTGGTCTTTGTGACTTGCCAGCAATTGACCCTCCTAATACTAAGAGAAAGAAGGGAAGGGCAATAAAGAATTTTTCTGAGTGGGTAGAGAAAGAGACTCCAATGAATTGGTCTTTGCTGCATGACACACATGGAGCTAGGTATGGCCACATGACAACCAATCTTGCAGAGGTGTATAACTTTGTGCTGAGAGGGAATAGAGCATTGCCACTCACAGCTATTGTGGAGGCTGTATTCCATGGCACTTTGAGATATTTCAGAGAAAGGCACGAGTTAGCAAAGAAGCATATTGAATATAATCAGAACACACCTTATTGTAGCCGTGTCATGGAATACATGGCAAAGAAGATAGAGAAAGCAAAGAAGCACAGTGTCAGACTCATAGGGAATCAAGAAAGGAGGTATGAGGTTCAGCTTCCTACCGATGGTTTTGGTTCTGGAAATGAGGTGAAGACACACGAGGTAAAAATTGGAACGGAATTTTATCCAACGTGTGAGTGTACATGCAACAAACCGAAGTTGTTGCACCTACCTTGCTCTCATGTGTTGGCTGCCTGTGGCCAGATTCAGTTGGATGCTATATCCTTCGTGTCCCCATACTATTTAAAAGAGGCAGTGCTCAACACCTGGACAGGCGAGATGACAGGGTTTAGAGTCGTCGGCAATTTCAACAAGGTAAACGACGGTGAGAGAGTATACATCCCGCATCCAGACCTTCGGCAAACAAGTAGGGGCAGACGAAAGGCCCGTCGCATCCGGAACGATATGGACCAGTATGAAGCTGGTGGAGCAACCAGACAATGTTTGTTATGCACGGCTTATGGGCATATGATGAAATATTGTCCCGGCCTGAACAAAGATGGTGCTTCCGCATCGACGAGTGCTTCCACATCGACGGCTGCGACAACAGGAGCAAGAGGCGGACGTGGTCGTGGCAGTCGAGGCCGAAGGGGCGGACGAGGAAGAAATAACTCACAAGCTATATAATGTACCGTAGTGGGTTTTAATATGTAATATGTCAGGACTATGTTTTAATTTGTAATATGTGAGGACTATGTTTTAATTTGTAATATGTCAGAACTATGTTTTAATATGTAATATGTCAGGACTATGTTTTAATTTATAATATGTGAGGACTATGTTTTAATTTGTAATATGTCAGGACTATGTTTTAATATGTAATATGTCAGGACTATGTTTTAATTCGTAATATGTCAGGACTATGTTATAATTTGTAATATGTCGTACTATGTTTTATTTGCACCTGAGATTTGTTGTTTGAATTGCAGATATGTCTTCGTATCCATTGCTTAATGGTAACATCGATAGAAAGCACCGGGGCACCCTTACGGAAGCGGGCAACAATTTAGACGTGTTGGTCACTCATACCCCAAAGACTAACTGGCTGATACACGATTCATGGGTTGATAGGTATGTGTGCATATAATGGAGACCATATAATGACTTACTATGTTTGACATACTTTTCATAACCGCTAACAATCTCTTTATTTTGTAGGTTAAGTTGGGCTGGACTTCTACCCTTGGCACGGCTGGTTGAGGGTACATTGGATGAGTGGATTGATGGTCCGGACTTAGATGAGGCAGGTGAACCATTGCAGTTACACAAGAGGCAAGTGAAACGTTTCTCTTTCGACAAGTCACTCCTTACCTGCTTAGTAGATAGATGGAGACCAGAAACACATACGTTTCACTTTCCTTGGGGAGAGATGGTGCCTACTTTACAGGATGTGTCTTACTTGTTGGGATTACCTCTGGCCGGTGCTGCCATAGGTCCCTTAGAGGCAGAATCTGGGTGGCAAGCAGCGATGCAGACCCGTTTTTTGGCTGCAGTCCCGACTGCTAGGGCTATAGACAACGATCCTCATGGACCTCTTTTTAGATGGTTGAGCCAGTTTCAGGTAACCATCACGGCCACTTAAACAAATGTTGTTTTTTAGTTGTCCGATGTTCATACAATTATTACGTTTCTATGTAGATTGTCTCGTTAGGACATCCCGACGTTCAGTTGTCGGAGGCACAGATTGACCGGTCCCTAGAGGCATATATTCTTTGGCTATTCGGCAAGACAATGTTTACGGAGAACCACGTGACCACTGTCGATGCACGACTCATCGGTATTGCATGAGAGATAGCTGACGCACGTTGCCCTGCGGATATTCTACAGAGGAGTTTTGGTTCTGCTGTGTTAGCGGCTACGTATAGAGGCCTGTGCAAAGCTTGCTTGTTGAAGTCTAGAAAATCTAGTCTTGTTGGATGTCCATTATTGTTGCAGCTTTGGTCATACGAGAGGTTCCCTATTGGACGACCCTATGTCTACGTTGATAAACCTTTTGGTTTGGAGGACTTAGCTGGGACTTATGTGCCTGCTATCGGCGACTTACCTACTATGGGATCTGTTTGGACACGGCGAGAGGTACTTTTATATTAAGTAACAATTAATTCAATTATTTCTTGCCATTCAATAGTATTACTAATGCTTATTTGTTGTCATGCACAGAGACAGTTTGCGCATACTCAGGTTAGGGGATGCTACCCGTCCTTCATGGCGCAGTTTGATAGTTTGCACGAGGATCAAGTTATTTGGGAGCCATACTCGCCTCAGGCTATATCATCGAGGTACCCAGTTAGGATTTCTGGATTGTGCACTAGAGATCGGCACTTTTGGATGACCAAGGCCAAGTTGGTGTTCGACGTGACGGTTGAGGAGATGTCTCTTCATAGGGTGATGAGACAGTTCGGTCTATATCAACAGCCTGAGATTCCAGATATTCCACACTTGCCAGACCACGTGCACAAGTAAGTACTAATACTATTTTAGTTGGCAGCTCTGCATTCATAATATACCTAATCATGTATCGCGCATGTCAATCTCAGGGACAGTCGCCTAGAAGGAAACAAGTCCATGGCTTATTGGCTTCAGAGCATTACCCCTTACATTGACGAATGGACTACCGCTGCGACAAATATCTGGGGTGAGGTTCGGCCCTTTAACTGGGAAATGTTCGGGTTGTATCTGCAGCGTTACCGGCATACAACGAGGATCTACTTGGTTCCATCAGCTGCTCCTGATCAGATCGAAGCCCCTCTCACCAGTGATATGTACCCAACTGCCTCTGTTGTGGGAACCAGACACCACACGGTAAATGCCTTGGTTCTCATATGTTAAGTCTTTTGTTAATCTGGACATATTCGCTTGGTTGTCTATTCGTGGTGTCTATCATACAACAAGCATATAATTGGTTCACTCTTTGTGTACAGGGTGACTTGACACTACAGGCGCGAGAGGAGGTTTCCACTTTAATGCGGCGCTTTCAGAGGGGAGAAACTATCCCACCGCGAGAGGGCGTCTCATGGTTGAGGCATCTTGATGACAAGCTGCGCGGGATTTACGCAGCTGTTACGTGTAGACGGACTTCGGATGTTGCACTTTCTCCTCCAGCACATCGTCCGCCACGTCCCTCTATACAACATTCAGAACCACGACCCTCTGTGCACCGTTCAGAACCACGACCCTCTGTGCACCGTGCAGAACCTCATCCTTCACAGCCAGGGAGATCTTCCTGGCATGAGCCACCTCCTTCACAGCCAGGGAGATCTTCCTGGCATGAGCCACCTCCTTCACAGCCAGGGAGCGCTTACTGGCATCAGCAGATGAATCTAGGTAACACTACTCACTACATTCTTTTGAACAGTGTAGTAATCGTTCTTGCATTCTCAGCAGTCACTGATGCTTACTGGTGGTGCTTCGTTCATGCATTTGTATCAATTTTACTTTACCGCAGGCGGCAACCAGTCGCAACCGTTCATGCATTCAGAGCAGTCACCGATCCTTAGTGGTGGTGCTTCGTACTTTGAGGGCGACCGCGAGGATGATGACCAAGCTACAAACATTTATGGCTTCTCGCAGACAGTGTTTCACACTCCACCACCACCACCGACGCAGGAGACACAGACCGTGACAGACGAGGTTAACTATGGTCGTGGTTATCGCGAGCCTCGTCCACCGCCTCAGCGCTTATCGCCTTCGGGTCCTCGCCCGAGGAAGACCCAGACTCGTCGTCGTCCCCCGCAGTGATATGCCTATCTATCTATGTATGACTCATTATCTATGTTAGTTTCAGACTATTCACAGCTGTGTGTCAGTATTTATATATGAGACATGCTTCATGTATGTGTTACTATAGCACTTGCTTCTATGTGATCAGGAGACATATATTGTTTTATGTATGCGAGAGACATATTACTATTAATTCGCATTCTTATTTCAGTTACATTTTCAAATAGACTACAACCGATAATTAAGATACAAGTACATCTGAATTAAACGGTGCGGCTGAACTTGTGCAATACATCTTACATACTACAAAATGAAATTCAGATAGAACATAATGCCCTACAATAATACAATACAAACTAATAATGCAAATACATCTGAATGAAACGGTACAACTGGAATACATCTTACATACTACATGAATTCATCATCGTCATCCTCCGTTGATGTAGCCCTCTTGTCCTTCGACGATGCGCTCCTCTTGCCCTTTGTCGATGCAGAACTCTTGCCTTTGGTCGATACAGAACTCTTGCCCTTCGCGGATGCAGAACTCTTTCCTTTGGACGATGCAGAACTCTTGCCCTTCGACGATGCAGAACCCGGAAGTGGCGGCATGAAGATATCATCGTCGTCCTCGCTCTCCTCAGTCCATAAAAATGGATGCTTTTCTGCAGTCCTTCTGAAAGTTTCACTCTTCGGCTCCACCACCTTCTTCCACCTTTCATGCAACCTAAGAAGTTCTTGACGTACCTCCTCATAGGTCCTTTCAGGCCACCCAGACCTACGTAGTTGGTGAGCCAACTCATTCATTATGGTGTCACTACCGGTGAGTTCGTCCCATGGAACTATCCTATTGTCCATCCTGAAATCAGTAGCTAGACTCAGCAGAGTGCTGCTCATCTCAGGGTGAAAACTACGATCGAATGGATAATGGGACATCTCGACTACACTACACTAGAATGCTTATCCACCTCCGCCTGAAGGGGGTTTTATAGATACAGAGGAGAAAATGGCGGGAAAGAATAACTGCGGTATGGCGGGAAAGGGTTGGTGGGAAGGGATTGGCGGGCAAATAAGGCGGGAAGGGATTGGCGGGAAAATAAGGCGGGAACGGATTGGCGGGAAAATAAGGCGGGAAGGGATTGGCGGGGAGGGGTTGGCGAGAAACGGGTGGCGAAAACATATGGCGGGAAGGGGTTGGCGGGAAACGGGTGGCGGGAAGGGGTGGGCGGGAAACGGGTGGCGACAAAATACATTTCAGCATGAGCCATGCAACTTCGGCCTAGGGTTGATCAAAAAGTGACTTTTCGGCCTAGACTTGACCAAAAAGTCTATTTCGGCCTAGAGTTGACCAAAAAGTGTCTTTTCGGCCAGGGGATGGCCGAAAACTACACTTCGGCCTAGCTGTGGCCGAAAAGTACTACTTCGACCTAGCTGTGGACGAAAAGTACTACTTCGGCCAAAGAATGGCCGACGGGCTACTAGTTTTGGTTTTTTTGCATTACGTCCTATAGTTTTCGAAATTGCTACAAAAAAAATAACATAGTTTTGAAAAAAAATCTATGTCTTGTATATAAATGAACCAGACATACCAGCCCCGGCTTCTTCCCAGCGGTTGTCGGATCATGCTCCAGGACAAGTTTTTTTACGAGGATTGAAATGCAAACCCTTGTGTTGCTATGCTGCCACCCAAAATAGTATTCTTGGATGAAAGTTATCAAATACCAGAATGTAACAGAACTAAACATTACATTTGTGAGATTTGAAATCACTCGCCACAAAGCCTATTGTCGCAAGAAAGTGCTAATGAAACACAAGTTTTATAGCAACCACGGTTTAATCATCATTTGGGACACGGTAAAGACCAACCACAAACCTAGTCACGGAAGCAGCTTCCCGGCCATGAAGCACGCGAACTTATTGCTCCGGGAGTACTCATACGGCACCCCAGCCACGGTGAGCAGCCGCTCCAGGACCTCCTTGGCCTGGTCGGGCTCCGCGGTCTCGCACTCCATCTCGTAGTTTGTGCCGAAATCGAAGTGTGTCTCGTCGAGCTCTAGCACGAGCCCCTGCCCCTCGCACTCCTCGAGCTCATACACACCGCGGGTGTTCCGGAAGTCGCCGAGGCAGACGAACAGCGCTTTGTCCCTGCCGAGGCCGTACTCGTCGGAGACGAGCCGGACGATGGGGGATTCGACCGCGCCGAGACGGGCGGGGTTGTCGACGCAGGTGAGGACGAGGGCGGGGTCGAGGGGCTCCACGACCTCCTCAACGCGGCTGACGCCGGTGTCGATGCGCGGGCGGCGCTTGAGCGTGAGGACGGCGCGGGAGGGGTCGTGGTCGTCGGTGCCGTAGAGGCGGACCCGCTGGGTGGCGGTGGCGGCGGCGAGGGGCCGCGCGGGGGCGTCGGTGCGGAGCAGGCGGGGCGCGAGGAAGGAGGAGAGGCGCCGGTGTGCGGCCGCGTCGGGGAGCCGGAGCTTGATCTCGACCTCCATGGGGTTGGGGTTGCGGCTAGGGCTCGGGGGGCGGGGGCTGGAAGGGGCGGGCGGCGGCGTCGTTCTAGGGATCGAGGGGAGCGGACGAAAAAAACCTCGAAAAAAAACCTACAAAAAAACCAGTGGACTGTGGGACGAAAAAAAACCGGACGAAAATGGTGGGACGAAAATAAATTCCGGAACGCGACCTACCAACTGAGACATTAGGAGTAGAGATTACTGTTACTTTCTTTTTGCTCAAAAGAGAAAGTTCATTAGGAATTGTTTAAGGCAAAGGTTGGGGCTTGGTGCTTGGATTTGGTGTCCACGCGAGGAAAAAGGCAGGAATCGAGAATTTTCAATGTTGCCGGGGGAGCAAGGCAAGGGCAGGGCTGCCGGCCCGCAAATGCTCAGTCAGCCACCGATACGCAGCCTGGTCTGCTAGCTGATTCTGACCTTCCCTGCAAGCCACTGCCGATCGATCGACAGCCCATCCAATCAGCAGCAGCATAAATATGCTGCCTGCCATAGCCTCCTAATCTCCTCTATTATCTACTTGTACATGTTCTTTCCCCTCCACCGCGGCCAGACAAGGAGGAGGAGGAGCATCGATCCATGGCGCGCTTCTTCGGCCGCCTGTGGGACAGAGCCCAAGGTAACTAATCTTGCAAATTTCTTTCTATTTTCTTGATCCATTCGTGTGGTGTAACGGGTTGGTGGGTCGTAGGCAAGCTGGATGTTGTGAGGATATGTGAGAAGGTGTTCGACGAACTGGCCGTCCTCAACGCCGAGAAGAACGCCAGGCTCCTGGACGTCAAAAATCTCCACGTCGCCACCCTCATGGTTTACAAGTGAGAAGGATGCCGCGCTCGTGTTTTAGCATCGATGTCGATCTCTTTCGCCTCATGCATGCATCCTCTGCTCTCGTTTCCTGCTAATTAACTCTGATCTGATCCGTCTCGTCGGGCATCTCATCCAGCTCCATCAACAAGCAGCTGGTGGGGCCTCACAAGGACCCTCCATGCATGCAGGTCGTCAAGGAGAAAGCGGAGGTCTCTGCTCTCTCTTCGCATTTCTGAAATTTCTACCGTATATCCATGGCGTTCTGCGCTCAGCTATGGACGTATTTTGGTTTGAGCGACTGCAGGGCTACGGCGCCAGGGGGATAACGCAGCAGGAGTTCCAGGAGCTGATCATGGAGTGGGTGAGGATGGACCTCCGCCTCGTCCTCGCCAACAAGGCCGCGGTGGCCGTCCTGGCGGCGCCGCTGCTCGCCGTCACGGCCAAGAACGCCGGCAGGCAGGTGCCCAGGATGAGGGACGCGGTGGACAAGGTGCCCACGCCGCTGCTCTTCGTCGTCTTCTCCGCCGGGCTCATGCTCCTGCAGGACATCCGGGCAGGCAAGCAGTGAACACCTGAACCGGTCGCCGCTTTGCTTTTCTGATGATGTAAAAATTGTAAAGACAGGCAATGCGCGATGTGCTTAAGATGTGCACCTTCATTGGAAAATGTGTATGCATTGCAGGCACCTCGGTGCGAAAATTTGTAGCCAAACAAAGTGGTAAAGGGCTGCACGTATTGGCAGTCGATCTTAATATGGTTATTATTTCTCGGCGGCTCCACAATTGAATTTGTAGAATTTCAGTGTCCCTGCGTTTGAAGGGCTGGTGCATACTACTCTCTCGGTACCAATTACCATAACATAAGACGTTATTAGAAGGATGAGGATTTGTGTCTCTCGGGTTGCCACACACCCCTATATAAATATAGTATTAAAAGAATACCCGAAAATTCTAAAAAATGGATTTTTTGGATATCAAACATGGGTGCCATTCTACTCACGTGTTTAGTTTCGTGAGGAATGGGTGCCCGTGGCATTCTCGATAAATAAGTCAAAAAATGCATATGTATAGAAAAAACGGTTTGGATGGATCATACGTCGTACCGTATTCTCTTCGCCATGGATACCAGAGGCATCCATTTCTTACGATACTAAACGCGGGGTAGAATGGGCACCCATGTTTGATATTTCAAAATTCCAGAATCCTTTTAATTTCTACTGATACCGGGGTGTGTGGCACCTGAGAGCTCCCATGCATTTCTCATTATTACAACCAATATATATTTGTTGTAATAACGTCTTCTATTACGGGACCGAGTGAGTACTTAATACTCTCTACGTTTCTTTTTATTCTGCATATAAGATTTGTTTGAAATTAAACTTCGTAAAGTTTGATCAAATTTATTTGAAAATATATCAACATCTGTGATACTAAAGTAATATAATATGAAAATTAATTTCACAATGCATCTAATGATATTGATTTTGTATTGTGAATGTTAATGTGTTTCTCGTAAAATTGGTCAAACTTTACAAAGTTTGACTTCTGACAAATCTTATGTGGAGAGTAAAAAGAAACGGAGGGAATAACTAGTTAATATATACACTACATCTTGATGCGGGAATTTATAGTAATAAATTTATCAATACTATAAGTAAAATATATGAGCATAGTGCTCTTTCACATTCTTGTCATATGTGAATGGAAATAGGCTTAGCCGTAAATGAAGGTTGATTGCACATTATATTGCATTGTGACCTTCTTGCTTTGGACGGCAGCTTAGACAGATTTTTTGTCTAAAAAAACCATCTGCCGAGTCAAATTGCTAGAAAAGACCATCTCCAAAATGAATTGATAAAAAGGACCAGCTGCACCGTGACGGCGGGCACGGCAGACGACATGTGGCACCTGCCGCCACAGTCGCCGGCGGCAGCCCCTGCCGCCACGAGCGCAGGCGGCAGCTCAGGCATAACAGGTTTTTCGTCTGCACCAGCTGCAACGGAACGGGCAGGCGGCCGCTACTGCTGCGAGTGTGCGCCAGATGGGCCCTGCCGCCACGGCCAGAGGCGGCAGCCGCTGCTGTTGATCTGCAAGCGAAGAACAAATGCACAATATTATATATATGACTATTTGTGTCGGCCAGTCAGGTGGTGATGTATTTATCCGGTAATACCTAACGAGTGGGTGGAGTTCATGTGATTGACATATCGAGAACAGCTGAACAGATCATCTCACGCTTTCCAGTAATCTCTCTACTGTAGTAATCCTGAACAGCGCATCAATACGAAGCTTTTGTGTGTTCAGGCATTGGCCTGCCTGCCCGTGTGATTAGTGATCAATCTTGCTTTGTACTACTATTACATCACGAAATCCGAGTTGTTGAAGCAAGGAAACGGTGCGCAGCAGCAACAGCGGCTGCCGCCTCGGGCTGTGGCGGCAGGGCCCACCTGGCCTGTCGCGGTACGCGCAGCAGACGTACCACTCCGGCGTTCTGTTGCAACTGGTGCGCCGGACGAAAAAAAACCTGTTAAGCCTGGGCTGCCGCCTGCACCTGTGGCGGCGGGTCCTGCCGCCGGCGTCCGTTGCCGCATCTGCCGTCACGACTCAGCTGGTTTTTTTTTGATAATTTAATTTAGAGGTAGTTTTTTTTGTCAATTTCACTCGGCGGATGGTTTTTTTAGATAAAAATTCGCTTAGACAGTGTGCTTTGCTAAACAATTGTAGCATACTTACACTTAGACTATCCCGCAACATAACTCTTGTTTGTGCAGTTCCACATAATCACAATCCACAACCACAGTCATTAAAGCCATTATACATTGATTACAAGGATTAAAAAATGTAATGTATTTTTAACCATTTAATAAATTATACAAGGATTCAAAAGAAGCTTCACGCAATGGGCAATGCCAACTTCATTTCTTAAGAGCATTCTACTCTGTTTTTCTCCAATTATTCGAGTTGTCTTTTTCATAAGAGTAGGATGAGTTGAAGTGATAGAAAAATAATGTCGCATAAAGTTTGATTGCTTCTCTTATTCTATAGCCTTACCTACTAACTGGAAAGCTGCTAAAGAGGATCCAAATTCAAATTAGAAGGCTGAAGAAGAGAGAGAAAATATTATTGGTCATCATCTTGTCAAAGCAACTAAGCAAGGGAAAGAGAAGGAAAATCAGAACCGATTTGTATTACGGTAAGCTCATCTAAGATACCATTCCCTCCATTCTAATTTAAAAAACTAAGCAGGGGAAAAAGAAGGAAAATCAGAACCAATTCGTAATACGGTAAGCTCATTTAAGATACCGTCCCCTTCATTCTAATTTAAAAAGTGGGGCATATCCTGCGGGCCCAATCCATTCCAAAGAATTGCTTTGACAGGTTCTATTACTAACGGTGGCTGAACTAAAAGGTTTGAATGTATCCACAACGGCGGAGCTACATGTAAGGCTGAGGGGGCCGTGCCCCCCCCCCCCCACCCACCCATGCAGCTTTAGGCCAATTCAATTTCACACACGGATGAGCCAACTTTAACAACATCACGCATGTTGTACGCACTTGTTTGACTGCTCATGAACCAGCCTTCTTGCCGCCGACGAACAAGCTCGATGCTAACGTCGAGGAGGAGTTTCCTCTGATCCAAGCACGCCGTTGGCGAACTACCCATCGTCGAGGAGGGAAACAAGGGTGCACCTGAGGCCATAGTCTTCTACTCTTTGCCACTGCCTATTCGTTTGATCTAATTGGGAATTTCTTGCTGCTTGCACCACATATTTGTTTTGCTTAGTAGTTGCTACCGATTGCTTGAATTGGGGCAAACCTATTTTTTTTTGTCTTTGGCCGCCTCATAAATTCTTTTCAAGCTCCGCCCACTGTGTATCCATATCACATTGTTTGCACAATTGATCAGTCGTCTAGGAGTACATTTGACTTTTAGAAAGGTATAAAATAAATATGCCCCACGTGGCTTGTGTTCTAAGGGTCACTAGACTTTTTATCCGCTTTACTTCTATGAAGTATTGTCCACTTGTTTCTATTTATATGTTTGCAAGCGAGAAATTTCTTGGCGAGTGATCAATATGGCTTGCCCGTTTTATGTTACCTTGTTTCCGAACCCTCGTCTTTCATGTGATCGCTTCACTAGCTCTGCAACTTTCGCACACCACCACCTTAGTCTCCCTCGGCTCCTCCATGAGTCCACCTCCACTCACACAACGACGAGGGTGGCAGCCTCAGATCTTAAGTGTCGCGCGAAAGGGAGGTCACCATGGATCCCATGGGCACTAGTTAGATAGAAGCAGTGGGTCTCATGGTCACTAGTGACACCACCTCCACTCCCTCTCATATCTCCATGCCTAGAACGTGTATCTCCTCTTCCAAAAACGCAAAGTGAGACGGAGGGTTGGCCCAACATGGCTTTTTGGGAGTGTCTGGTACTAATAGCTAGCTAGTCTATTCCCTTTTGTAAGAATCTTTTACATGTTTTTGTGCAAAAAAAAAAGAGAATCGTTTACATGTTGTGTCAAAGTTAAGTTTGGTTAAAGTACCACCTGTAGTGTGCATAGAGGGGAGGGAGATTTCTTTGCGCCAGCACATACAAGTGCCATCGCTTTTATGTTCAAAATTCAGAATATGAGTCGACAAATGTCAAAATAACTAGTACAAGAATACGGTATTCGAGATGTCTCCAAATTCTCATAAAATCTTTTTTTCTGCGGGTAATCCCTAAAAGACAACACGAGTGATGAGCTAACCGGAATTACAGGGTTCTTTAATTTTTATTTCATATACGCCACAGGAATGCAAAGCATTGCACACAACTTAAAATATGCACATAATGTTAATACTCAGCCGTCTACTACGTACATGTTTAAATGTTTTGAATTGGAACTGAAAGAACGGGAAATATATTGGTGAGCCTGGAGCATTGTGCTGCGTACAACTTGTGTGTGGCCGTAGCATAGTCACGAAAAGGTGTGAGGGAGATCTATAGTCCACGAGATTAGATTAGCCAAAGCCAAAACCAGAATCACACACCACCCGGAGAGCTGAGCTGAGATACTTCTGTTCTCTTCTCCCCCCTTTTCCGAGCCCCCCACCCGTCATCTCCCCAGCCTCCGCCGACGCCCGACGCCATGGGGCAGGTCTGGGCGTCTCTGCAAGAGAAGCTCCAAGGTACTCCCACCCACCCCACCCTGCGCCGTCCATTGGATCCGTCCGCCCCTTCTTCTCGGAGCTGAAGCACGAATCGAATTGGCGCAGGGCGGCACTGGAAGGAGAGGCAGGTGCGGAAGATCACCGACAAGGTGTTCGACCGGCTCACCGAGGACACCCAGAAGCCCGAGAAGGACGCCCTCAAGTTCGAGGAGGTCTACATCGCCGTCCTCTGCGTCTACAAGTACACGGCGGACACGAACCCGTTCCTCTCAGCCCCTCTCTGTTCCTGCGATTTCTTGTTACTAGATGTTCCTGACTGGTTCTTGTTCTTCTTTTCTGCAGTGACATCAACAAGTACTTGCCGGGGCCGCACTACGACCCCCCGTCCAAGGAGAGGCTCAAGGAACTCATGAGAGTAATCGCAGTCTCCCCTTCCCCTTATCCAGTTTTTGTGATTTATTTGGTCAACTGGATATCGTGTTCTTCGCCTGTGTATTCCACTTGAAGCAAAGTAATCTTGGTTTCTGCTTTTCGTTCCCTGAACATGGCAAAGATTATTTAACTATCATGTGCACTCTGTTATCTATGAAGTGCATTTAGTATTGTTCACAACTCTGAACTCATCGCCCAGATAGCTCTGAACACCATTTTCTTGCCAGCGGAATCTTCCATTGTGTTATGTGCTATCGTCTATGATGCTGTCATATACTGTAGAGTATATTTGTAGGGAGTTAGTATTGTTTATAACTGTGAAATAATCACCTTGATACCCCTAAGTATCTTTCTTTTCTGTACACGAAATGTGCACCCTTTGGTCGATAAGTTACAGCTTTGATTTCTATAGACAAACAAGTTACAGCTCTGATGGATATCTCGAACACGCAGGAGTTTGACATCGACATGAACGGTCTCCTGGACCGCGAGGAGTTCGCGGAGTTCATCCGGAAGCTGACCGCCGAGTCACTCTGCGCGATCAGCCTCAAGCTGATCATCACGCTGGTCGCCGCCCCTGCGCTGGCGCTGGCGACCAAGAGGGCAACCGAGGGCGTCCCCGGCGTTGGCAAGGTAGTGCACAAGGTGCCCAATGCCATCTACGCCGCCGCCATCACCATGGCTGCCGTGCTCATCCAGAGATCCGCCGAGGGCGTCGAGTAGAAGCGTAGTTGCGCCTTGAACTGTAGATGCAACCAGGCAGCCAGTGGGGTTGTAAATGTGCTGTGATTTGCCGTGTGAAGGGAAGGGTGATGCCCTGTGGGACTTGCATTTTTCTGTAATGTCTTTCGGTCTGTGCTTCTTGGTGTTGCTAGCCTGGTTGGATTCAAAAAGACAGTATTCGCTGCTTGTTGACATGATAAATTCTTGGACTGAATAAAGCCGTGGTCCTGCTACGCCTGGCGGTGCTTTGCTGCTTTGGGATTGCCCTTCTTTCGATGGACGATATATTCCTTTTATCTGAGTCTCTAACTCTTTTTTATAGGTTGTCTCCTAACTCTTTTACTTTTGAGAGGTTCTGTTAACTCTTCCTTTTCTTTCAGTAATTTCTTTTTAATTGTTTGGATTGCTTACCACATGTGTCACGTGGTTTTTCTTTCAGTATCTTAACTCTTCTCTTTTGAACTCTTTCGTCCATTAAGTGAACATAATTTTGTTATCAAAATAAATAATATTCCTAGTTAATAGATCTAAAACTATTGTCAAAAAAGATTAATAATGGAGAAAAAATGTATATAAAAAATAGAAATGTTCATGTTCCTGAAGAAATAAACCCATATGCAAAAAAATGTTCATCTCATAACTAAAATGTGTTGACCACGAATGGGAAAAAAATTATATATCTTTGAAAAGTTAATGTATTTCAGATAAAATATTCATGTGTGTTAGAATATATGTTCATGATTTATTTTGAAATATTCACATATTCCCCTCCAAATATAGAAAATATATAAAAATAAATACAAAACAAAAAATAAAAATGATAGGCTGTGATATATATTTAATGTTAATATACTTAGGGAAAGTACCGAACACATCCAAAATACACCCCCACTGTGCTTCTCTAAAAAATCTTGATATACAATTAAGAAAAGTAAATTATATATGAGAATTATTTCAAAACTCTTAAAAACTTTCAAAATGCCAAAATACTATTTCCAAAACTTGAAAACTGTAAATGAGAGGCTATGCGTGGATTGCTCAGGTAACATTGCTTGATGTTTTTAGTTTCTTTTCTGCTAACGGCAACACAGCAACAGAGCCGTAGCCCGTATGGGACATGGATATATCTCAGTGGAATAATACATGCCTCGCCATTTCTCACCAGATAACAATCATTCCTTTCTGTTTCTTTTCCCCCTTTTGGAATGACTTATAAAATACGGATGTCTTAATGGGGATAGATACTACAGGACTCACCATTTTCGGGAAGGAGACGCGGGTTCCTTGTTGGTGTCACCTTGTTTCCGTTCTGAATGATTGTGTTTTCTCGCTTTGGAACACTAATAGATGTCAAAATGTTTTTTCATTGCCATAACAGTGATTAGTTGAGTTGTGAATGACTCCCTACTGCATAAAAAAGTTTAATCTATCATGTACATAACCTAAACCTGATAGCAGTAAGTTACAGTCGGGTTCTAAAACCCTACCAAAGATCCCAAGCAGAGAAACAGTTCTAGCATGAAAAATTCTCCTCGACGAGCTTTAAGCCAAGGACACAGAAGATAAATAAACTGCCCCATCATTTCCGGATCAGAGTAGGTGTTCAAATTAGGCGGTAGCAGCAACCATAGCCGTCCGAGCAGTCATGAAAGTCGAGATCAGTGCCCCAAGCTGCAGTTTGTCGTTACAGGCGAAGGTTAGGCGATACCTGCACAGAAATGATGTCAATAACGTTGCTGACTG
The DNA here is from genome assembly GCA_034509565.1 of Triticum monococcum. Taxonomy (NCBI): domain Eukaryota; kingdom Viridiplantae; phylum Streptophyta; class Magnoliopsida; order Poales; family Poaceae; genus Triticum; species Triticum monococcum. The sequence continues at coordinate 723,127,259 of CM067842.1, forward strand.
TTTGAAGAGGCACTGCCAAAAGAATTATCTGACTTTTGGTCCCACAGTATTTTAGGGATAGAACAATTCAACAAGACAAAAGGGAAAAAAAATGATAGCTCATTCCTGATGAATATTTCCGAGGATCATTTCAGATCATATAAGGGATCTAGTACGGTACAAAACCCAAATATTCCAGATAGGCAAAGGTTTCCTATGTGTAATTGCTTCGTTGAAACTACCACATTTTTCACTTTCTGAAAATCAACATGTTGGACGTGTAGAGAACACACTTGCCAAGTTAACCAAACACAAATTATGCTTTGGAGTGTGGCACTGTTTCGGCAACATGATTTGTGTCGCTTGTTGCTTTGCTTAGTTGCTAAAGTCTACAGCCTAAAGGAATGACCGTACTCACCAAGCCAGCCTGGCCATACCATTACAGTTACTGAGCTATGGTAAGTACTTCTTGTGTGAACTAAAATGACTACCGGAATAACACAATAAGCATAAATCATATCATCAGAACAAGTAAGGTAATTTAACTTGTGAGAAGCAAGCACACAGTGTTACTAGTACAGTTAGCTGTCGCGATGTGAGCAGAATCATCAGCAAAATATATCTAATCGATGACAACTTTGGTTAAAATTGAACTTTAAAAGTATAAACACCACATACTCGATATCTGCCAAATCATTAATCAACTTTACTCGTACATTGGATGGCATATTAATTTTGAACACAAACCTGCAAAAAAATAATTGAAATAATTAAAAGGAACCTTAGTATTTGGAGAATACAAGGAAGCTTAAAAGGAACGGAAGGGAGAGAGGGCACTTACATAGTGACCTCTCGTATGATATCAATCAAGGCCAGACCTTTTCTCATCTTCGTATCAGATATATCTGAAAAAGATAAGGATGCAGATTGCACATTAAGCACACATTTAGATCATGAGTTGTGAAAGATGGTAACGGTAATTAGGAGTACATTTGAAGCTGGTTGAAAATGGTTCATTTAGTAACCAACTCGCTATCTGCTCAACATCTTTAGGCATGGGGTTTCCCGTGCAAAGGTAGACAGCTTCTTCTGTTATTTGTGGGGATGCCATGTGCGTTGACTGCATACAAAAGGCAATGCATCTCAGTATCAAACCAAAGGTATATCAGCTCATGGAACAATACAGCAGCTTTGGAATACAACAAAAAAAAAGATTAAGATTACTCAGACGTAACCTGCAGTATATTCAAAGCCTTCCTCATGTCACCGTTACTTAACCGCACGAGGGCTGTCAAGCCACTGCAAGAACAAGCATAAACTTAGTGCTTTCATACTTATATACAGAGAAAATTTTACACTTCTAATGTTGCAACAGAGTAATGAACGAAGTTAAAGGATAGAAAACTGAGGAACCTGACAAAATATCCAGATTCCTAACATAATCTTACAAGAAAAAGGTGAGTTCTTACCCCTCAGATTTTATTACATGTTGAAGACGCTCACTAACATGCGCCCCATCAAGCGGAGCAAATTTAAACCTAGTGCACCTTGATTGTAGTGCTGGAATTATTTTGTTCACATGGTTGCATATCAGTGCAAACCTTGTGCTCCTTGTATACTTCTCAATGACTGAAGTCGGATCAATGTAAATAGATTTAATGAAAATAATAATATCATATGGGTAAAAAAAAGGGACCAAACAATAGAAAAACCTCTCCGCAATGCAAATTGTGCATCCTTGGTCATGGCATCGGCTTCATCCAAGAGGACCAACTTAACAGCAGGCTTTGCTCTACAGAAATTAACAGCATTGTGAAGAAGTGAAGAACAATATTATAATTGCTTAATACTGCAATAAATCTTCATTCTTCAACAGTTCATTCAACCATACTAGCAACCCAAATGCAGTGAAGGAATCAAGTGTGGGTATCAATAGACACATGCAAGTCAGCAACTCTAGCACAGGTATTCAATTCAGATTGTAATTACATACTTACAACCATACAACCTCATGTTAAAACTACACATGCAAGTAAGCAACTCTAGCACGGATCTTTAATTCATATTGTAATTGCATACTTACAAGATACTTACAACCATACGACCTCATGTTAAAACTAAGGGATCCTTTTCTTAGCAAGCTACTGCAGTTCCACATTAGAACAATGACAGGGCCAATGGAAATCATCTATTAAGCCAGGCACAATACAAGGAACACCACCCACCCATATGCATGCACCCAAAAAGGTAAGAATATTCACAATTTTTTGCAACGAAACATAGCACTTAGTGTATACCCAAAAGAGAGGCTGTGTGCACTAGCAAAGTCCTGTATCTGCTGCCTTACAACACCAATCCCACGTTCATCTGATGCATTGAGCTCAAGAATCATGTTGCCATACTGTGTGCCATATATCTTCCTTGCGACAGCTAGTATCGTTGATGTTTTCCCAGTGCCAGGTGGACCATAGAGCAACAAATGTGGAAGCCTATTCTCATCTGTAAGCCTATCAACTACAATAAATAAAATGATATAAACTTATTAGATTACCTCACAGATTCAAAGTGCAGAAACAGAATCATGCATTGCAGGTACTCCCTCCGTCCCAAAACAACTTTGTACTAAATCAGCCACACATATTTCCAGGCGGAGGGAGTACTTTTTTTGGCCAAGCTAGTACTAGGTAATAACAAAATGTTACAGCTTACCAAACTCAAAATGTGTGACAGCTTACACAGAGCTTGATTTTGGGGCGAAAATACCCAATATGACAACAGATGCACACGAAATCACTTGAGAAAACCACTCTTCACACCCAAATGACAGGTCACATTAAACATGTAAATCTCAAATCTACTACTCATAGTGTCTAACCTAACCTCTAAAGCATCAAATAAATCTAAAACGGCACACTGCTATATTAGAGAAGTCCAAAATCCTAACCATATGAAACCACCAGACTTCATCAAATCACTAGCGAAGCCATACTACATGACTACTCCACCAAATCCATACACCACATTTAACTATCATGTGGTAAAAATCGTAGAGGTAGTGAAGGCCGGAACCAACGGGAGAGGGGCACTCACTGGTGTCCACGATGTCGCGGTGGGCGGCGACGTCGGCGAGGGACTGGGGGCGGTACTTCTCGACCCATGGCGAAGATTTGACTGCGGCGGCGGCGGAGAGGGTCGCCTTGCCCTTGGTGGCCGGCCGCACGGCGGCAGCGCGGCGGCGGTGGTTCTGGCCATGGCGCGGCACGAAAGGCAAAAATCCGAGTTGGGGGAATGGACTGGTCAGTGGTGCGGCCCGATTGACGAGGATTACCTCTGGGCTCCAGCCCATTTCCGGCCCCAGACGTTACAGCAAAGTCCAGCAGATCCGGGACCTCTCCTAACTGACGTCTAGTATGGGCCGGCCCATCAGGTGGCAAATCGAAATCGGTCGCCACACTCCAGCGCACACCTTCGTCGCTTTCTCATCTGACCAAGAAAATCAGCCACCGTCTCCCGACGGCGGGACAGATCCCTACAAAAATAGAACCTTCGTCGCTTTCGCTTCTAAAAAAAAAAACTTCGTCGCTTTCGTGTGTTCTAATAGAAAACCGAATGAAAACCAGCAAAAGAGAAAAATAACACTAAAAACAAAAGATAAACGGTGTCGCTATAGCTGCTAGCATGACCGCTAGATTGGCCAGCCCAAGTGCGGGCCGTATGTGGATTTTCTAGGCTTTTTGCCGCAGCAAGCGGCACATAGGAGCTCTCTCCATGAAACACCATACTTCGTGTCAACTGAGCTCAGTCTGCGGCCCACAATTTGGCCATAACAATCTCGGCAAGGAGGGCGTGACTACATCTCGCCTACTGCAAGACGGTAGCTCTCCTCGCCTCAAGGAAACCCATTAGTGGGAAGTGCCAATACACGTATGTTACCTTCTCTAATTTACTTACCTTCATTCGTTATTCATTTTTGTCTTCTTTTTTCTCCTTTCGTTCATATGTTTGAAATATTCTAAATAGATATATTTCAAAAATGAATTTACTTACATTTTTAAGAGCGTTCATCGCACATTTAGAAAAGTTCATGCAGTGTAGAAAAATGCCTGTAACTTTTATAAAATGTTGATCACAATCAAAAAATGTTTGTGATATTTCTTAATGATTTTCAAAAATAAGGTTGAGACATTTAAAAAAATTGTACAACGTACAAAAATGTTCACCCAATTAAATAAAATATTACCATGCAAAACTTATCCGTGACATTTAAAGAATTGTTAAAGTGTTTCAAAAAAATATGTTTTCAATTTTTTTATAAATTTTATAAAAATGTTCGTGTTGTTTCAAGGAAATGTTTTGTACCATTCAAAAAGGTATTCATAACATTAAAGAAATGTTCTAACACTTAAAAAATGTTATGCTTGTTTTTTTAAGAAAATCATGGCATTTATGAAAATGTACAGTGTGTGCTAAAAACTGTCCATTATACTAAAAAAAATTCAACATGAGTTCAAATGATATTGAAAATGCATCTGAATATTTAAGGTGTATTCAGAAAATATTCAAAGTGTATCTGAAAAATGTTAAACATGTATATAAAAAATATTTAGCGTGTATTTGAATAAAAATTGACATGTATTTAAAGGGTGAAAAAAGGAAAACCAATTTTTTGAAAAAGACAATAATGAATAAAAATTGGCTAAAACAAATAAAGAAACACACACAAACAGAAAATGAATAAAATAGATTAAAACACAAAAAATAAAAAAAAACGTGCATGATAGATTCTAAACACGGTCGGTACCATTCTATAGAACCATCCCAAATCCGCTATACTGGACTGACCAACTATGACAAACACATAGCCGAGCCGCTTTAGGCAAGCCAGAGCTCTCACAGTAAGCCCGACATACCTCCCGCATTCAAGGATACCACTGTGGCAGCTGAGCTACTGGTTGTTATTCGGTAGCTAAGCTACTGGTTGTTGTTCGTACCCACTCGGACTGGAATGTGATGTGATGAAATGTGATATCCCGAACAACACCAATTGACATTAAGGCGTTTACAGTGGTGCTATTTCAAGACAACCACATAAGATAAATACCAAGGTGGGGAGAGATAAACCTGGAAATGGTTTGTCTTGTCTTAATTAAGACAAGCTCTCTTTGTACTTCATCCATATGTATAGGGCATAATACGGTTTGTAAGGTTGCGTTTGATCATTGACAAGATTAGTAATGCATGAGATGAGATGTATGGTATAAAAAAAATATCATTACAATACCTTTCACATGCGAATGTAACGGTATGTTTCTTGTAACACATATGTCATATATTGGTGCTCTATACCATGCTCAAACAGGATCCAACTTACCTGCTTCCTCTTCGTGCTTCCACTTCATTATACGACTGTCTTTTTTTCTCTTTTCTTTTTAATCTAATCATCTCTCTCCCTGATTTTAAGGGGGTGGGGCTGGATTTTATTTTGTTCCAATCTGTTGAGTATGTGTTTTATATTGCACGTGTATTGGAGTTGTGACCCATCTCCTAGTCTTGTATAGTTGAGATAGAAGCCTTCCCTTGTAATATATATACGTGCACTAACACCCCATCAATACAACGATCATTGTATTACAAATCATCTCTTTACATGGTATCAGTTTTTAGGTTTCAATCCTCGCCTTCCGCTGCCGCCGCCGCCACCACCCCACCACTGCCGCCGTCGCACGCTCCTCCCGCGCCGCCACCGCGACCCCGCGCAGCAGCCGCCGCCGCCCGCTCGCCGCCGCCGCCGCGCGACTCCTCTTGCGCCGCCGCCGCCGCTAACCCGCCGCCGCGCGCCTCCTCCACGCCGACGCGCGCCTCCTCCGCGCCGTCGCTACCCCGCCGCCGCGCGACTCCTCCGCGCCGCCACCGATGACGTTCACCGGCCTGTCCGCCGCCGCCTCTCCCGTCCCGCCACCAGCGCCCTCCAATGTGGCCCCGGCGCCATACGGCGCGGTCGCCGCCTACGGCGCATCCGGCGTCACCCACATGCAGCCGTCCCCGCCAATGGCCGGCGGCCCTGCTTCGCCCGCCCCGACGATGGCCTGTCCGGGCTGGTGTTACCCGTCGACCGGCACCGGCTACGGCACCCTCCTTGTGCCGCCGCCGGCCCAGGGCGCCGGCTGGGCCCCGCACTACCCGCAGGCTCTCCCCGCGGGCCACCGGGGGTTCATCGGCGCGCCTTACCAGTCGACCGGCACCGGCTACGGTACCCTCCTTGTGTCGCCTCCCTTCGGTGGTTATGGCCCGCCCGCTTCGGCGCCGCCCTACGGGGGCCTCTCACCGTCGCCGGTACCTGCGCCATGGGACCCCGCCCTCCTCGTCGCCGAGTAGCTCTATCGGCGGAGGCGACTGGTACATGGACTCAGGTGCTACCGCGCACATGACAGCTCATCCCGGTAACCTAACCTCCTCCACTCCCGTTCACACACCCACTCGTATCACCGTCGGTAACGGCTCCTCCTTACCTATTACTCATATCGGTAGCGCTAGTTTTTCCTCCACTTCCACACCCATCAATATGTCTAACGTTCTTATTTCACCAGACTTAGTCACGAACCTAGTTTCCGTTCGTTGTCTTACTCGTGAGAACCCACTCACTGTTGAATTTGACGGCGTTGGCTTTTCTGTGAAAGACGCCCGTATCCGGATGGTTCTTCACCGTTGTGACAGTCCCGATGAGCTCTACCCCGTGCACGCCGGCGCCTCCACCTCCACACCTGTCGCCTTTGCCGCCGGCGTCGACCTTTGGCACGCTCGCTTGGGTCACCCCAACCACACCGTGTTACGTCAAATTCTTAGGAGTTTCTCTTTCTCGTGTAATAAGCTTGACAAGCACTCTTGTGAGGCATGTCGCTTAGGCAAGCATGTTCGTCTTCCCTTTAGTGCGTCCTCCTCAGTTTCCATTTTTCTGTTTCAATTACTTCATAGTGATGTTTGGACATCTCCCGTTGCGAGTAACACGGGCTATCTCTACTACTTGGTGATTTTAGATGATTATTCTCATTATGTGTGGACTTTTCCTCTTCGTCGTAAATCCCGATGCTTTAGCCACACTCACCGCCTTTTATTCCTATGTCACCACCCAGTTCGGTCGCCCCATACTTGCACTCCAAACTGATAACGGAAAAGAGTTTGACAACATTGGTCTTCGCACACTTCTCGCCCCTCACGGCATCCACCCCCGATCTCCTTCAGCGGCTGACTGCTCGTCTTCGTGATGTGTTCGCCCTCAAGGACTTGGGGCCCCTGCACTACTTTCTCGGCATCGAGGTGATCCGCCGGGCTGACGGTTTCTTTCTGCATCAGCAGAAGTACGCCCACGAGCTCCTTGAGCGTGCCGGTATGCTTAACTGCAAGCCGGCGCCCACTCCCGGCGACACGAAGGCGAAGGTCTATGCTCTGGAGGGGTCTCTCGCGTCCGATGGAGCTTTTTATCGCTCTATTGTCGGTGCTTTACAGTACTTGATGCTGACTCATCCCGACCTACAGTACGCTGTTCAGCAGGTGCGCCTCCATATGCACGCCCCGCGTGACTCTCATTGGACTCTGGTGAAGCGTATTCTCTGTTACATACGCGGCACCATGTCCTTGGGACTCACCCTGACGGCCTCCGCCTCCACCGACCTCGTGGCCTACTCGGATGCTGACTGGGCTGGCTGCCCCGACACGCGACGCTCTACGTCAGGCTACTGCGTCTACCTTGGGCCCTCGTTGATCTCTTGGTCCTCGAAGCGGCAGCCCACGGTCTTCCGCTCCAGCGCCGAGGCAGAGTATTGCGCCGTGGCCGAGTGCTCTTGGATACGTCAGCTGCTCCAAGAGTTGCTTTGTGATGTTCACAAGGCCACTCTTGTCTACTGCGATAACGTCAGCGCGGTCTACCTCTCCGCCAACCCGGTGCACCATCGACAGACGAAGCATATTGAGCTCGACATTCACTTCGTGCGCGAGCAGGTTGCCCTTGGCCGTGTTCGAGTTCTCCACGTGACGACGTCGCAACAATTTGCTGATGTGATGACTAAGGGATTGCCTACTCCCGTCTTCGAGGAGTTTCGGTCCAGTCTCTGTGTCTCCGGTGACGCTTCGACTGCGCGCGGGGGGGGGGTTGAGTATGTGTTTTGTATTGCACGTGTATTAGAGTTGTGCCCCACTTCCTAGTCTTGTATAGTTGAGATAGAGGCCTTCCCTTGTAATATATATATATATATATATATATATATATATATATATATATATATATATATATATACGTGCACCAGCACCCCATCAATACAACGATCATTGTATTGCAAATCATCTCTCTACACAATCAAATCAAACCACGTATGCGGGAGCACGAATGGGCGCACGCGAGGGGAGCAGGCAAGTCTCGTCCGGTCAAACGTAACCTAAAAAAACGTATTAGGCCCTGTATATAGGGAAGGAGGGAGTATATCTAGTTAGTGGCGATAAGGCCAAGTGAAAAGCCATTGCACAAATAGTTCTATTGGCATTGGCATGATTAGGATAAGACTTCACAACTAATGCAAATTGCCCTGAATAACGAACAAACGCCACGCTCTATTCCAGGGTCTGGATCCACAGGCGAAGCGATCCCACGACACAGTGGTTCACACATCAGCGTCACCCATGAACAGAGGATCTAGATCGTCGTACAAACGCGCTTCAGAAATTAAAACGGCCCGCGATTCATTCGACAGTGCACGCAGGCCCATGGATCGGGAGATAACCTTTTTTTTCCCCACGCCCCGCAGGCCCGAGCGGGCGAGCCTGTCGGCGCATCGGCGGCAGAAGCCGCCGTACGCACCGGCCGGCGACGTCCCACCCAACCCAACCCAACCCAACCACCGCGAGCTCGATCGAGGACGAGGAGGAGCGGTGTGACAACCAAACCGAACTCTGCCGCCTCCTTTCCCACGACCCTCTGCCGGGCCGCTTTGCGTCACGTGAGGCGCGGCCCATGTCGACGTCGGCGTCGGCGTCGACCGACCGACGTGAAGTGAAAGGGGTTGGCTCCGTTCCATGATTCGGTGGGGCCCTCCGTGCGCCATTTCCAACCTGTCGCTCGCCGGCTCACGCAAGCTCTGGCGTTCGTTTGAGTGCTGCGTACTTCGACTGGCACCGGCGCTGATGTTCGCTGCATGCATGTTACTCTGTCGTTTGCGTGCTGTTGTTGCTGCCACGTCGACGGGACAAGGATCGGTATGGTTATCAGTTGAGCTAAAACTGAACCTGCAATGGGTCTCAGAGGATTAGCTGTGCCATTTTTATGGAAGAAAAGGTGTTGAGCTAGATTGATAATGCCAGCTTTGAGGGTGAGTTCAGGTGCTGTTGGCGGTGGTGGAAGCACGCATGGCATGGCATGGGTCAGCCGCGCGCGTAGGGTCTGACAGTTGCTGGCACATGTCTTGTCAGTTGTCACCCACAAGGGATCTGGCCTCCTGACGGGCACAGCTAGCTAGCTAGCCAAGCTGGGCGTCCATCGAGCCAGCCGCCACTCGCCCATAGGAGTACGTAGTATCATCATCACAAAAACAAAAGCGAAACAAGTCGTCCATCGGTGGCATTGCGGTGTGCGGTGGGACGTGCCGGATGGTCTCAATACTGCATTTGTACTGTGCGTATGTATACCAGCAGGCAGTGGCAGCCCTGTAGCTCTGATTAAAATTTAAGCACGTACAGATGCAGCTACTGGCCGTAGCCTGCTCTAACGTGGCGGTACTCCTACGAACGACGGGGACTGTACAGTAGTAATTACTGTGCTACCGTGTGGATTTATTTTTTCTAGTAGTAGTATACCTTGATGCTACTGTGGCATGATTGATGATGCAGCTGGGCTCCCGTTTCCTTGTGCCCAGCAGGCGGACATGGCGAGAAAGTCACCCCTCGTCATTCAATTCTCTGCATATGGGAAGCAGGCATCTCTGACCATTTGACCATTTGACTTCCCGGCCCGAGCAGAGGGTCCATACCCTGCAGTACAAATTGCGAACGAAGGAGGCGGAGGTTTCACCAGGAGCCCGGAAGCTCACTTTTTTTCAAAAGGTCATGGACACGAACCTACACCGAACCTGAGACTGACAAGCAGGTCCACCCGCCAGCGCAGGAGCAACGGATCCTCTGACCGTGCGATCACGTGCGTGCGCTGTTCCTGGCCTCCTCGTCGCCTCCCCCTCCCTGTTTTTACCCCGACGCAGAGGAACGTGTTACTGTTACTACCGGTAGTTAGTAACACGACTGCGGCCGACTGACTGGACGTACGTACGTACACGGGACCCGCGCAGCCCCTTGCATTACTGTGAGGCGGGCAGGGCCTGGGACCCCGCGTTCAAGTGGATCTTTGGACAGGCCTCGTGAGATGAGATGAGATGAGATGAATGATTCAAACACACCCAGCCCAAGTCTTATCTTGCTGGTGTCCCGGGGTTTGTGATTGATTTCTGCTGCGACCCTCGCACATGGCCGGCACACGGGTTTAAGTGCGCGTACGGCGCAGCTCGCTTGGACGCCACCTCACGTACCACCTATGCACGTCCAGAGATACACGAATCATCATTGCACATCCATGCCATGCCAACCCAAGGTCTCTGAAGATTACCCCGTTCATCAGGTGGCTGGTGATCTGGTTCGCGAGATCTTTCCTTCTGGTTTCTCGAAGCGCGAGCCTGGCAGAAACGTCGCGTGTGGGCGGTGGTGAGGTGAGGTGAGATGAATGGGTGACGTGTCGCGTGGTACGACGCAGCCTTTCTGGTTTGGTTTGGTTTGGCCTACGCTTGTGTCTGAGTTCCAAAAGCTTTCTGCTCGTACAGGAGTACCGCGCGTCAGTTTGGTCCGGGAAATCGCTCGCAGCAGGCTCTCGGCGGCCGTGCGCGCCGCGGCGCCAGCGACGCAGGCGAAGGACATTGGACCATTGCGTATGCACCCGCTCGCCGATGCAAACTCTTTTGGAGCGACCGAAATTTTCTGAAGCAGGCCTGCAAACTCATCGTAATAACAGAGCAGTACTAATAGCTCTTACAGCACAAGGCTGCGATCCAAACTACGTTACGTTTCCCCCGTTTGAACACGGGTTTGTAGTCCAATGACCCGCAAAAACAACGGGAGGGATCCGGAGACAGATTGTCGGCGCATGCGATGCGCTGCTGCGGCCGTATAGGACTGGGTGGTCACCACGACGGCTGGCCGGCCGGGGACACGCGCACCGGCCTCCACTCCCGTCCCCGTACCACGTCCGATACCACCAGCCGAAGTAAACCCTGCCCTACCCGGCACCAACTCCAAACGCGGCCCGAGATCGGGCCAACCAACTCGACTTTTAGCGCGTCCTCACGTGGGCCGTCGGCTCGCTCTCGCTCTCCTCGCGGTCGCACCCACCGGCACCGGCACACCACACCCCGCGCCGCAAAAGACGTCGTCCGCCGGTCCATGCACGTATGTACCACCGCTCGCATGCATTATTGCCATGGCCATGGGAATGGGAGATTTTCGCTTGGCCTCGCCGCCAGCCAGCCACCCACCATCCACGTAGTACGTGCCCTGGACGCGCCAGCCAGCCGCATGCACGACGCCGCTGCCGGTTGGGCGCCCTCGCGCCGCGTGCGCGCACAGTGCCGCCGAACACGATCGGCCAGCGGCCCGCGGTCACTTCTTGCCGGTGCTGGGGCAAAAAAGATCGATACGTGCACATTGGCACAGCCATGCATGCAGTGCCGTGACTTGTTGTGCGTGGAGAGCGATCGAGCGTAACTAACCGGAGTCACGCCGCTGTAACCCGGTCACCGTGACTACTGACTGGACTTGTGAACATGTGATGGATGGGGCGACGCCCTTGCTGTTCATCCAGCAACGGTTCGTTCTCAAGCTCAACAAGGGCATATCCATGGGACCCGCAGAGTACACTATCAATGTGTGGACGGACTGTAAACGTGGGTCCTGCGACTGGGGGAAACAGCTGGCGAGATCGATAGAAAGGCAAAATTATGTTGTTCCGTGTACCGCAACAGTGCAGGGATTTAACGGGCCAACTGTCCGTGGAAACTTGTGCTCCCTCCCCCTTCTCCCGCGACAAGTCAACAAAGCGGGTTCGACGCCGCATACGATGTGGAGTCGCTTTTGGAGCTCATGTAGTCAGAAAGGGAGCACCCACAATGTTGTCAATGGAGGAGGAAATGGAACTGTTGTGGTACGAGAGATGTGCTGTGTGCAACCGACGACTTGGTGCCTCGGTGACAAGACATGCTTGGGAATTAGGATGGCGTCCTCGCATCGCATATGGACATGCAAAGTACGTACGGTCTATGTACAAGACCAGGGTGGTACATGACCAAACCTAGCTCAAAAATTTCAAATTCAGACCCCGATCAGGCCAACTCCACCGCGCGACCCTAAACGGACATCCGGATTGCCCCGAATCTGTCCCTTTGGGGCGCCAATGGGTACGCCCGTGTCCGGTTGTGTCCATTGGGTCATGCGTGCGCCCACCGCGCGGCCACACCCCAAATCGTGTCCAGGACGGACGGGATTAAAAATAATAATTAAATAACTAAAAAAGCAAATAAACGCATTTTAAAAAAACATAAAACATATATATGGGTTGGCCATAAAACGGCCCAGTTTCAACGGCCACTTAAAAGGCCTGGATTCATAATTAACACAATAAGAAAATAAAAAAACTCCTCCCGCGCGCTCCTGCCGCGCCTGTCGGTGCAGTGGCCGTCGCCGTCTTCACTGGCCGCCGGTGTCGTCGTCGTCGCTGACGAGGTCGACGGACTCCGGCGGCGTCCAGAGGTGGGCCGGCGGTGCATGGTGGACGGGGGCGGGCTGGACGGGCGGAGGTGCCTGCACCACCTCCTCCCGCGGCGACGCCTCCCGCTCCGGAGTGGGGCACCAGTTCACGCCCAGGTCGGCGGCCATCTCCGGCGAAGTGCACGACCAGCCCCACCCCTGGCCCAGGAGCTTCTCGAAGCGGGCGAGTCCTCCTCTATTGGCTCCTCCTTGGCCGCCGCTGTGACGGCCGCCAGCTGCAGCTCCGGGAAGGCCACGTCCCCGGCGGCAGAGAGGGCCATGGCCTCCTCCAGGCCGTCCCACTACCGCTCGTCGTGCGTGTTCATGGAGTCGTCCATGACATGCTGCAGGAGACGGGCCTCCTCCTCCGCTGTCATGCGAGGAGGGGGAGGGGGCGACGGAGACGGGGAAGGCGACGACGTGGGCGTCAGGCCACGCACCCGCGTACGCCCGTGTGGCTCTGCACGTGGCCTCCGCGGCCCCGACACGATGCCGGCGAAGTAGGACGCGCGTCGCACGTCGTGCTCGTCCTGGAGCCATGTGTCCCAGAGCGGCGAGTCGGGGGCATACATGTGGTCGTAGTACAGGTCGTCGGGGAGGAGGCGGCGGCGGCGGTTGATCTCATCGCGCCGTGCACGGCCGGTCGCCGGCACTGGCGGGATGGGCACTCGGTCCGCGGAGAGATGCCACCCGTTGGGGAGGTGGGCGTCGCTCCACGGGACCGGCGTCCTCGTCTCCCAGTACCTCCGGCACACGTCCGCGCAGATGTACTGCCGATCGCGCTCGCCGGAGGGCCTAGGGGCAATGGTGAAGGGGGCCGGCGCGGGGGCTCGACGGGAAGAGTGCGGTGGTGGCGCGGGGGCCCGACGGGAGGAGCGCGGCGGAGACGCGGGCTCCTCCTTCTTCACAGAGCCACGGCGGCGTCCCGAGGAGGAGCCGGCCTCGCGGTCGTGCTTCCCCTTGCCGTTCCAGAAGCCCATGGCGAGGTGGGCGGCCGGCGAGCTCGAGGAGGAGTCGGGCTAGGGTTTCTGCGCTGTCGGGGTTCGAGGAGGCCGCTTGGTGGCGTGGGGCAGTGTGGACGACGACCCGTTCACGCTTCCCACTTAAAGAAGGACGGCGACCGCTTGACGTGCGGATGACAGGTGGGGCCGCCCGCTCGTGCGCATTGATGTGGATGGGTGAGAGGTGGGCGGCCGCCTGCCACGCGGCCCCGACGCGGACGAGCGCGCGTCCGTTTGATGTCCGCCGTGACCCAAACCCGGCGCAAGTTTACGCTCGAAATGGATCGGCCCGGACACAAAACGGACAAAATGGGTCCGGGCCGTCGCGCGCTAGGCCGCCTTCTTTGTCCGTTTTACCCCAAATAAACGGGGCCGGACAGAATAGGGTTGCGCGGTGGAGTTAGCCTCAGAGTAGGAGTGAAGAGCACTTTGAGCGTAAAGTTGACTCATTGATTGCATCACTTATCAACAGATAGGACTACAGCTAAGATCGGGTGATGGAGGGGAAGCGGCATGCCTCCTGCCCGCCCATCACGTGCACCAGCTGTCCAGCAAAGCCGAACCGGAGCCAGCCGGACACCTAGGCAGCGGCAGGGACAGTCGCGCATCCCATGATGCCCGCCGCGTACAGGTGCCCTCATCCGGTGTATCATCCGGCGGTGAGGTGGCCTACGGATGGTCCATCGCCACCACATTCCTGTGCTCCTACCTTCCTTGCGATTCCTATCCCAAAACCGGACACAGATCAGGTGACATGCATCTTTGCATGTTACCGTGTGCCTTACGGCTTGAATTCAAATTTAAACATTGTAAAAAATCTGAAAATAATCATGTATGTTCACAACACATATTAAGATAACCTTTCAGAAATTCAGATCAAAATTTGAAACATACATCGAGAAGCAAAAAAAAGAAACTCAGATGTAAATAGTATACAGAGAACCATTCGCAACTATTTATGACAGATTTCTCTTTCTTGCTTCTCGATGTATGTTTTGAATTTTGATCTGAATTTTTAAGGGATTATTTTAATATGTGCTGTGAGTATGCATGATTTTTTTCAGATTTTTTCGTAATGTTTAAATTTGAATTCGGGCGGCAAGGCACACGGTGACATGCAGTGTCCCCCAAAACCACGAGCTGTCCCTCCCCGCTGTTCCCTTATCCTGCTGCGGTGCAACGTAGACGCGGATATTTTGGTGATGGGCCAAAAGTTATTCGTTCTAGCTGCCCCTCGTCCCCGTTCATGCATGCATCCATGCAAAGGCAGCCGGGCAGTTCGTTTCTTCAGGCTTTGCCTGTGCATCTCTGCCGTGCCGGGACATCCGCGTTTAAGCTCTGCTCTGTCTAGATTGTCTCGCTCTTCCGGAGTCAGGCTGTCACGCACGAACTGGTAAAATCCACACTGCCATTTAGTTCTGTCGCGTATGTAGCAACAACATTGGAGAAAATGTGGAGGAAGCAGGGCAAGATGGCAAGAACGGACGGACCCATGCGGCGTGGGCGGTAGAGGTAGAGGGCCCTGTTCCTACACATGTTCATTCCTGGAACGCAAAGCATGGAACCACATCAAAGCAGATGAAAAGCGGGGGAGCTTAGCTTTAACCCTTTGCATCAGCCGTAAGGCAACGGAAAAGTTGCATTGTGTCAGGCAGGCGCAACCTGCCCTCTCCGTGGGCTTTTTTCTGCACGTCTCTGCGAGCCTGCCCGCGAGGAGATCTTGGAGCTTGTGTGTGGGAGAAACATCCGCCTCTTTTCGGTGAAGTTGTGCTCACTCCAGGGACGATGATGAGATGGCCTGGCGGCACGTGAAGCCCGTACCGGACGTCCGCACCGGATTTTTGACGTTCACGCCAGGTCCCTGTCCGTGGGGTCGGGGCGAGGGTGACGATCTTGACCGCAGTAATGACGTTTTGTTTGGCGGGTGGCCGTGGTAAAAGTTTGTGATGCACCACACACACACACACACACAACTGGGCATTAAGTACTACCAACGACTATGCATGCCTGTTGAAAAATAATGATGTTTCTAGATCTGGCCTACGAAGAGGTCATGGCTTCGGGACAATGCTATGTGGAAATGACAAACTCGAATCCTACTGAATTAATGTCACAGTCCATATTCATTGTGCATACGGATCATAATAAGCAATCTGTTGTGTCTGAAAGCAACTCCAAGGCGCCGACTCAAACGGACGTGCCTTTTATCCGTTTGGACTGCACGATCCATATTCATTGTGCATACGGATCATAATAAGCAACCTGTTGTGTCTGAGAGCAACTCCAAGGCGCCGACTCAAACGGACGTGCCTTTTATCCGTTTGGACTGCACGATCCATATTCATTGTGCATACGGATCATAATAAGCAACCTGTTGTGTCTGAGAGCAACTCCAAGGCGCCGACTCAAACGGACGTGCCTTTTATCTGTTTGGACTGCACGATCCATATTCATTGTGCATACGGATCATAATAAGCAACCTGTTGTGTCTGAGAGCAACTCCAAGGCGCCGACTCAAACGGACGTGCCTTTTATCCGTTTAGACTGCACGTGCGTTCAACGTGCGCGACCCGTTTCATGTCCATGCATAAATTTTAAAAGGCCCGCGGCTATAGATCATGCCAGCGGTCATTGCCATCGCTCAAAGTTCATGCCGGCGTCATGCCAACGGCCGGCCTAAAAAAAACACCACATAGTTCATGCTGAAGCACTTGCCAGCGGCCGGCACACATGCCAGCACACAAAAGGGGCGGGAATTCGACCACGCCATGTCGGCCGTGATCATGCCAGCACATTTGTCGGTATACAAGAAATGGATGGCGCTCCCTGCCATAGATCATTCGTCGTCGAACTTGAGCATGTCGGCCTACATCTTCTCGAATCATGGCCTCTTCCTTGGCGACACGGTGTTCAGGTCCACCTTCATGATCTCCACCCCCGTCATCATGCTAGCAAGCGCCACTTCTTTGCCTTGGTTTTGGCATTGGCGGCCTCAATCCCGAGCATCTGGGCTTGCTTCTCCGCCTCGAGCTCAAGCCTCCTCCTTTGGACCTCCATGAAGGCGTTCATTTGCTCTTCCTTGTCTTGCCGGCGCTTCTCCTCCCTTATGTCCTTCTTGCTCATCATGCCCTCCACGGTTGCAAGCATAGCAATCGGCGCCGCATCGCGCTTGTCCTCCTTCTTGGAGTTGGTCTTCCCCTGCGGTCGTGTCTTTTCACCCTCCCCAAGCTCCTCCACGGGTTTCTTCCCCCCACGCACCATGAGGGCGGCATGTTGCGCCTTTAACATCTTCTCCCCATTGACGACCGTCCAACAACGGGAGAGGTTGAAGGACTTGTCGTCTTGTTGGGCCTTGAATGCCTCCACAACTTGGAATGCGTACAAATGAATAGTATGCAAGTATATGGGCAAATGGACATGCAAGCAGAACAGAAACGGATACGAAGAGGGACGCATGTATACCATATCTTTCATACCGACCCCGCTCACGGGGCGTGCCTTGATGGTCTCAAGGGTTGCACAAAACCTATTGTACTCTTGTTGTATCACCCTTCATCGCTTTCAGAGGGACACCCACCCATGCTTGCTTTGCATTTCATAAGACGAAGACTTCTTGCATTCATGGTACTCACGAGGAACACGAAGCCAAAAGGTTGATGCATTTTGTTCGGCGCCGACCATGGGGTCTTGCCCAATGTTCCTCCAGCACTCACAAAGGAGTTTGTCCTCGGACGACGTGTATGCCTTCGTCCGCTTGCTTTTGCGCTTCGGCTTCACGCCAGCTTGGTTGGCGAGCTCGTCCTTGAACAAAGGCTCCCCGTCGATGTCCATTTCATCCTCTTCCTCAAGGCTGTAGTCCTCCGGGAACTCGTGGTCGAGCGGGAAGCTACCCATGCCGACCTGATCTTGCATGAACACATCGTCCATGCCAGATTGATCATAGGTTGTCGGCATGAAGGGCGCTCAGACATCTTGGCTTTGGGTCTCCTAGGGATCATACGGAGCTGCACTAGCACCGCCAGCGGTGGCAGCGGCCGCCGCACCACTTTGAAGATGATGTTCTCGACGATGAAACGGTTGGCCTTTTCATCGGCGCCGGTCGCCGGCATTCTGTTGAACAGGTTGCGGGCACCCGGGAGCATGTCAGCTAACATCTCCCACGGGCGTTTCCTCGCCCCTCTGGAGGATGCTGCACCGGCCACCGACGTGGCGTTGAGGTCGATGGACACGGGCGCGGGCGCAGGCGTGGACAGCACCACCACGCTCACCTCGGACGAGCATTCCCTAGAGAAGCGAGATGCTTGCGGATCGACATGGAAGCACGGAATCGGCTGCGTGCCAGACGCGCGCGGCGACTGTGGCAGCACCATTCGAGGAAATGCTGACGAGCCCGTGCTGGCCGCGGCCACGACGGCACTGATGAGCCCATGCTGGCCTGGGTTTAACCCTAGGTAGATCAGGGCCTCCCTCGTTGCCGCGGCAACTCGGGCATTAGTTTCTTCCTGCTGTGCGGCGGCAGTGAGGGCGGTGATGGCCGCCGCTTCGTCCCTTGTGTCATGCGCGTACCTCCGACCCTTCCTCTTGGCCGACTGCCCGACCCGCTCCTCGAGCGTCAGTTGCTTCTTCTTGGGCGGCGCCATGGCCTTGCGGGGCACGCAGGGCTTGCCTTTCGCGGAGGTGAGGCTAGCGAGGCAAGGGAGATGAGGCCGGTAACGGCATCAAGGGTCGACATTACCTCCATGGAAAGGAGCACGACCGGGCGGGAGGGTTTTGGGAAAGTGGAGGGAAATGGTGGTTGTTGGGGAACGTTGCAGAAAACAAAAATTTTCCTACTCGTTTCACCAAGATCATCTAGGAGTTCATCTAGCAACGAGTCATGAGATGCATCTACATACCTTTGTAGATCGCGTGCGGAAGCGTTCAACGAACGGGGATGATGTAGTCGTACACAACGTGATCCAAATCACCGATGACCAGCGCCGAACGGACGGCACCTCCGCGTTCAACACACGTACGGGACGGGAGACGTCTCCTCCTTCTTGATCCAGCAAGGGGGAAGGAGAGGTTGACGAAGATCCAGCAGCACGACGGCGTGGTGGTGGATGCAGGGCGTCGTAGCAGCAGGGCTTCGCCTATACTACGAGGAAGAGAGACGTAACGGGGAGAGAGGGAGGCGCCAGGGGCTGGTGTGTGAAGTCCCTCCTCTCCCCCACTATATATAGGGGTGCCATGGGGGGGGCGCCGGCCCTAGTAGATGGAATCTACTAGGGGGGGCGGCGGCCTAGGGTGGGGCTTGCTCCCCAAGGCAAGGGGGGCGCCCCCTCTAGGGTTTCCCCTTAGCCCTAGCCACATGGGCCCCCTAGGGGTTGGCGCCCCAGCCCACTATGGGCTGGGTTCCCTCCTATTTCAGCCCATGGGGCCCTCCGGGATAGGTGGCCCCACCCGGTGGACCCCCGGGACCCTTCCGGTGGTCCCGGTACAATACCGGGTACCCCGAAACTTGTCCCGATGGCCGAAACTACACATCCTATATATAATTCTTTACCTCCGGACCATTCCGAAATTCCTCGTGACGTCCTGGATCTCATCCGGGACCCCGAACAACATCCGGGTTACTGCATATACTTATCTTCACAACCCTAGCATCACCGAACCTTAAGTGTGTAGACCCTACGGGTTCGGGAGACAAGCAGACATGACCGAGACGACTCTCCGGTCAATAACCAACAGCGGGATCTGGATACCCATGTTGGCTCCCACATGCTCCACGATGATCTCATCGGATGAACCACGATGTCGAGGATTCAATCAACCCCGTATGCAATTCCCTTTGTCAATCGATATATTACTTGCCCGAGATTCGATCGTCGGTATCCCAATACCTCGTTCAATCTCGTTACCGGCAAGTCACTTTACTCGTACCGTAATGCATGATCCCGTGACCAGACACTTGGTCACTTTGAGCTCATTATGATGATGCATTACCGAGTGGGCCCAGTGATACCTCTCCGTCATACGGAGTGACAAATCCCAGTCTTGATCCGTGTCAACCCAACAGACACTTTCGGAGATACCCGTAGTGTACCTTTATAGTCACCCAGTTACGTTGTGACGTTTGGTACACCCAAAGCACTCCTACGGTATCCGGGAGTTACACGATCTCATGGTCTAAGGAAAAGATACTTGACATTGCAAAACTCTAGCAAACGAACTATACGATCTTTATGCTATGTTTAGGATTGGGTCTTGTCCATCACATCATTCTCCTAATGATGTGATCTCGTTATCAATGACATCTTATGTCCATAGCCAGGAAACCATGACTATCTGTTGATTAACGAGCTAGTCAACTAGAGGCTTACTAGGGACATGTTGGTGTCTGTTATTCACACATGTATTACGATTTCCGGATAACACAATTATAGCATGAATAAAGACAATTATCATGAACAAGGAAATAATAATAATGCTTTTATTATTGCCTCTAGGGCATATTTCCAACAGTCTCCCACTTGCACTAGAGTCAATAATCTAGTTACATTGTGATAGAACACCCATGGAATTCTGGTGTTGATCATGTTTTGCCCTAGGGAGAGGTTTAGTCAACGGATCTGCTACATTCAGGTCCGTATGTACTTTACAAATTTCTATGTCTCCATCTTGAACATTTTCACGAATGGAGTTGAAGCGACGCTTGATGTGCCTTGTCTTCTTGTGAAACCTGGGCTCCTTGGCAAGTGCAATAGCTCCAGTGTTGTCACAGAAGAGCTTGATCGGCCCCGACGCATTGGGTATGACTTCGAGGTCGGTGATGAACTCCTTCACCCAAATTGCTTCATGTGCTGCCTCCGAGGCTGCCATGTACTCCGCTTCACATGTAGATCCCGCCACGACGCTCTGCTTGCAACTGCACCAGCTTACTGCCCCACCATTCAAAATATACACGTATCCGGTTTGTGACTTTGAGTCATCCAGATCTGTGTCGAAGCTAGCATTGACGTAACCCTTTACGACGAGTTCTTCATCACCTCCATAAACGAGAAACATCTCCTTAGTCATTTTCAGGTACTTTAGGATATTCTTGACCGCTGTCCAGTGTTCCTTGCCAGGATTACTTTGGTATCTTCCTACCAAACTTACAGCAAGATTTACATCAGGTCTGGTACACAGCATGGCATACATAATAGAACCTATGGCTGAGGCATAGGGGATGACACTCATCTCTTCTATTTCTTCTGCCGTGGTCGGACTTTGAGCCGAGCTCAATTTCATACCTTGCAGTACAGGCAAGAACCCCTTCTTAGACTGATCCATATTGAACTTCTTCAATATCTTATCAAGGTATGTGCCTTGTGAAAGACCTATGAGGCGTCTTGATCTATCTCTATAGATCTTGATGCCTAATATATAAGCAGCTTCTCCAAGGTCCTTCATTGAAAAACTCTTATTCAAGTAGGCCTTGATGCTGTCCAAGAGTTCTATATCATTTCCCATCAAAAGTATGTCATCTACATATAATATGAGAAATGCTACAGAGCTCCCACTCACTTTCTTGTAAACACAGGCTTCTCCATAAGTCTGCGTAAACCCAAACGCTTTGATCATCTCATCAAAGCGAATGTTCCAACTCCGAGATGCTTGCACCAGCCCATAAATCGAGCGTTGGAGCTTGCATACCTTGTCAGCATTCTTAGGATCGACAAAACCTTCCGGCTGCATCATATACAATTCTTCCTTAAGGAAACCATTAAGGAATGCCGTTTTGACGTCCATTTGCCATATTTCATAATTGTAAAACGCGGCAATTGCTAACATGATTCGGACGGACTTCAGCTTCGCTACCGGTGAGAAAGTCTCATCGTAGTCAACCCCTTGAACTTGTCGATAGCCTTTAGCGACAAGCCGAGCTTTATAGATGGTCACATTACCATCCGCGTCTGTCTTCTTCTTAAAGATCCATTTATTCTCTATGGCTCGCCGTTCAATGGGCAAGTCAGTCAAAGTCCATACTTCATTTTCATACATGGATCCTATCTCGGATTTCATGGCTTCTAGCCATTTGTCGGAATCCGGGCCCGCCATCGCTTCTTCATAGTTCGAAGGTTCACCGTTGTCTAACAACATGATTTCCAAGACAGGGTTG
Source organism: Triticum monococcum (assembly GCA_034509565.1). Classification (NCBI taxonomy): domain Eukaryota; kingdom Viridiplantae; phylum Streptophyta; class Magnoliopsida; order Poales; family Poaceae; genus Triticum; species Triticum monococcum. The sequence goes on from CM067842.1 coordinate 723,149,207, forward strand.
CCGTACCACTCTGGTGCGGAACGTGTCCTTGTGGACCTTCGAATTTCAGTAGTAACTTGATCAGAAGTTTCATGATTATCATCATTAACTTCCTCTCCAGTCGGTGTAGGCACCTCAGGAACATTTTCTTGAGTTGCGCCATTTTCCAGTTCAAGAGGTAATACTTCATCAAGTTCTATTTTCCTCCCACTTACTTCTTTCGTGAGAAACTCTTTCTCTAGAAAGGATCCATTCTTGGCAACAAAGATCTTGCCTTCGGATCTGAGGTAGAAGGTATACCCAATAGTTTCTTTTGGGTATCCTATGAAGACGCATTTTCCGACTTGGGTTCGAGCTTTTCAGGTTGAAGTTTCTTGACATAAGCATCGCATCCCCAAACTTTCAGAAACGACAGCTTAGGTTTCTTCCCAAACCATAATTCATACGGTGCCGTCTCAACGGATTTCGACGGAGCCCTATTTAAAGTGAATGCGGCAGTCTCTAAAGCATAGCCCCAAAAAGATAGCGGTAAATCGATAAGAGACATCATAGACCGCACCATATCTAATAGAGTGCGATTACGACGTTCGGACACACCGTTACGCTGAGGTGTTCCAGGCGGCGTTAGTTGTGAAACTATTCCACATTTTCTTAAGTGTGTGCCAAATTCGTGACTCAAGTATTCTCCTCCACGATCTGATCGTAGAAACTTGATTTTCCTGTCACGTGGATTCTCAACCTCACTCTGAAATTCCTTGAACTTTTCAAAGGTTTCAGACTTGTGTTTCATTAAGTAAATATATCCATATCTACTCAAATCATCAGTGAGAGTGAGAACATAACGATAGCTGCCGCGAGCCTCAACACTCATTGGACCGCACACATCAGTATGTATGATTTCCAATAAGTTGGTTGCTCGCTCCATTGTTCCTGAGAACGGAGTCTTGGTCATTTTACCCATAAGGCATGGTTCGCACGTGTCAAATGATTCATAATCAAGAGACTCTAAAAGTCCATCAGCATGGAGCTTCTTCATGCGTTTGACACCTATGTGACCAAGGCGGCAGTGCCACAAGTATGTGGGACTATCGTTATCAACCTTACATCTTTTGGTACTCACACTATGAACATGTGTAGCATTACGTTCGAGATTCATAAAGAATAAACCATTCACCATAGGAGCATGACCATAAAACATATCTCTCATATAAATAGAACAACCATTATTCTCGGATTTAAATGAGTAGCCATCTCGTATTAAACGAGATCCCGATACAATGTTCATGCTCAAAGCTGGTACTAAATAACAATTATTAAGGTTTAAAACTAATCCCGAAGGTAGATGTAGAGGCAGCGTGCCGACGGCGATCACATTGACCTTGGAACCATTCCCGACACGCATCGTCACCTCGTCCTTTGCCAGTTTCCGCTTATTCCGCAGCCCCTGCTTTGAGTTACAAATGTGAGCAACTGCACCGGTATCAAATACCCAGGAGCTACTACGGACACTAGTAAGGTACACATCAATTACATGTATATCACATATACCTTTTGTTTTGCTGGCCTTCTTGTCCGCTAAGTATTTGGGGCAATTCCGCTTCCAGTGACCACTTCCCTTGCAATAAAAACACTCAGTCTCGGGCTTGGGTCCATCCTTTGGCTTCTTCCCGGCAGCTTGCTTGCCAGGCGCGGCAACTTCCTTGCCGTCCTTCTTGAAGGCTTTCTTACCCTTGCCCTTCTTGAACTTAGTGGTTTTATTGACAATCAACACCTGATGTTCCTTCTTGACTTCTACCTCTGCTGATTTCAGCATCGCAAATACTTCAGGAATGGTCTTTTCCATCCCCTGCATATTGAAGTTCATCACAAAGCTCTTGTAGCTCGGTGGAAGCGACTGGAGGATTCTGTCAATGACCGCATCATCCGGGAGATTAACTCCTAGCTGAGTCAAGCGGTTATGTAATCCAGACATCGTGAGTATGTGCTCACTGACAGAACTGTTTTCCTCCATCTTATAGCTGAAGAACTTGTCGGAGACCTCATATCTCTCGACCCGGGCATGAGCTTGGAAAACCATTTTCAGCTCTTCGAACATCTCATATGCTCCATGTCTCTCAAAACGCTTTTGGAGCCCCGGTTCTAAACTGTAAAGCATGCCGCACTGAACGAGGGAGTAGTCATCGGTACGTGCCTGCCAAGCGTTCATAACGTCTTGTTCAGCAGGGAGGACAGGTGCGTCACCCAGCGGTGCTTGTAGGACATAATCTTTCTTGGCAGCTATGAGGATGATCCTCAGGTTCCGGACCCAGTCCGTGTAGTTGCTGCCATCGTCTTTCAGCTTGGTTTTCTCTAGGAACGCGTTGAAGTTGAGGACTACGTTGGCCATTTGATCTACAAGACATATTGTAAATATTTTAGACTAAGTTCATGATAATTAAGTTCATCAAATCAATTATTTATGAACTCCCACTTAGATAGACATCCCTCTTCTAGTCATCTAAGTATAACATGATCCGAGTTAACTAGGCCGTGTCCGATCATCACGTGAGACGGACTAGTCAACATCGGTGAACATCTTCATGTTGATCGTATCTTCTATACGACTCATGCTCGACCTTTCGATCTTCTGTGTTCCGAGGCCATGTCTGTACATGCTAGGCTCGTCAAGTCAACCTAAGTGTTTGCATGTGTAAATCTGTCTTACACCCGTTGTATGTGAACGTCTGAATAAAACACCCGATCATCACGTGGTGTTTTGAAACAGCGAACTGTCGCAACGGTGCATAGTTAGGGGGAACACTTCTTGAAATTAATATGAGGGATCATCTTATTTACTACCGTCGTTCTAAGTAAACAAGATGCAAAACATGATAAACATCACATGCAATCAAATAATAAACGTGACATGATATGGCCAATATCACATAGCTCCTTTGATCTCCATCTTGGGGCTCCATGATCATCTTGTCACCGGCTTGACACCATGATCTCCATCATCGTGTCTCCATGAAGTTGCTCGCCAACTATTACTTCTACTACTATGGCTAACACGTTTAGCAATAAAGTAAAGTAATTTACATGACGTTTCTCAATGACACGCAGGTCATATAAAAGAATAAAGACAACTCCTATGGCTCCTGCCGGTTGTCATACTCATCGACATGCAAGTCGTGATTCCTATTACAATAGCATGAACATCTCATACATCACATATAGATCATTCATCATTCATCACAACTTTGGCCATATCATATCACAAACCACTTGCTGCAAAAACAAGTTAGACGTCCTCTAATTGTTGTTGCAAGTTTTACGTGGCTGAATTAGGGTTCTAGCAAGAACGTTTTCTTACCTACGTGAAAGCCACAACGTGATTTGTCAACTTCTATTTACCCTTCATAAGGACCCTGTTCATCGAATCCGCTCCAACTAAAGTGGGAGAGACAGACACCCGCCAGCCACCTTATGCAACTAGTGCATGTTAGTCGGTGGAACCGGTCTCACGTAAGCGTACGTGTAAGGTTGGTCCGGGCCGCTTCATCCCACAATACCGCTGAAGCAAGAAAAGACTAGTAGCGGCAAGAAAGTTGACAAATCCACGCCCACAACAAATTGTGTTCTACTCGCGCAAGAAGAACTATGCATAGACCTAGCTCATGATGCCACTGTTGGGGAACGTTGCAGAAAACAAAAATTTTCCTACTCGTTTCACCAAGATCATCTAGGAGTTCATCTAGCAACGAGTCATGAGATGCATCTACATACCTTTGTAGATCACATGCGGAAGCGTTCAACGAACGGGGATGATGTAGTCGTACACAACGTGATCCAAATCACCGATGACCAGCGCCGAACGGACGGCACCTCCGCGTTCAACACACGTACGGGACGGGAGATGTCTCCTCCTTCTTGATCCAGCAAGGGGGAAGGAGAGGTTGACGAAGATCCAGCAGCACGACGGCGTGGTGGTGGATGCAGGGCGTCGTAGCAGCAGGGCTTCGCCTATACTACGAGGAAGAGAGACGTAACGGGGAGAGAGGGAGGCGCCAGGGGCTGGTGTGTGAAGTCCCTCCTCTCCCCCACTATATATAGGGGTGCCATGGGGGGGGCGCCGGCCCTAGTAGATGGAATCTACTAGGGGGGGCGGCGGCCTAGGGTGGGGCTTGCTCCCCAAGGCAAGGGGGGCGCCCCCTCTAGGGTTTCCCCTTAGCCCTAGCCGCATGGGCCCCCTAGGGGTTGGCGCCCCAGCCCACTATGGGCTGGGTTCCCTCCTATTTCAGCCCATGGGGCGCTCCGGGATAGGTGGCCCCACCCGGTGGACCCCCGGGACCCTTCCGGTGGTCCCGGTACAATATCGGGTACCCCGAAACTTGTCCCGATGGCCGAAACTGCACATCCTATATATAATTCTTTACCTCCGGACCATTCCGGAATTCCTCGTGACGTCCTGGATCTCATCCGGGACCCCGAACAACATTCGGGTTACTGCATATACTTATCTTCACAACCCTAGCGTCACCGAACCTTAAGTGTGTAGACCCTACGGGTTCGGGAGACAAGCAGACATGACCGAGACGACTCTCCGGTCAATAACCAACAGCGGGATCTGGATACCCATGTTGGCTCCCACATGCTCCACGATGATCTCATCGGATGAACCACGATGTCGAGGATTCAATCAACCCCGTATGCAATTCCCTTTGTCAATCGATATATTACTTGCCCGAGATTCGATCGTCGGTATCCCAATACCTCATTCAATCTCGTTACCGGCAAGTCACTTTACTCGTACCGTAATGCATGATCCCGTGACCAGACACTTGGTCACTTTGAGCTCATTATGATGATGCATTACCGAGTGGGCCCAGTGATACCTCTCTGTCATACGGAGTGACAAATCCCAGTCTTGATCCGTGTCAACCCAACAGACACTTTCGGAGATACCCGTAGTGTACCTTTATAGTCACCCAGTTACGTTGTGACGTTTGGTACACCCAAAGCACTCCTACGGTATCCGGGAGTTACACGATCTCATGGTCTAAGGAAAAGATACTTGACATTGCAAAACTCTAGCAAACGAACTATACGATCTTTATGCTATGTTTAGGATTGGGTCTTGTCCATCACATCATTCTCCCAATGATGTGATCTCGTTATCAATGACATCTTATGTCCATAGCCAGGAAACCATGACTATCTGTTGATTAACGAGCTAGTCAACTAGAGGCTTACTAGGGACATGTTGGTGTCTGTTATTCACACATGTATTACGATTTCCGGATAACACAATTACAGCATGAATAAAGACAATTATCATGAACAAGGAAATAATAATAATGCTTTTATTATTGCCTCTAGGGCATATTTCCAATAGTGGTCGATGTGCCAATGACTGGCAGGCGAGGGGAAGGAATAGGCACACGTCGCACGCGTCCATTTCATGTTCGCCCCAACGCAAATGAAACTCAAATTTGGGCCTGGAATGGGCCGGCAGGCGGACGAAAAGCGGAAGCATGTCCGTTTGAGTCGGTGCATTGGGCCAACTTTTTTTGTCCGGAATGTGTAGTAGGCTCTTTTGTGTACCAAAATTATCAAGTGATGTTAAATTATGCAATGAAGTGGATGACCACTATAACCAGGGAAATCCGGACAAACATTTGCATGTTCAAACTCATCACACACGGGGTAAGCTATAGGAATCATTTGTGATGTTTAGGTATCCCACACAGTGCTGAATAAGGGAGTTTGCGCGCCAAAAATTTTGGGAACCATGGAAATATATACCTCGCCCGTCCTCGTGACCAAAATCTATATTTCCCATGTTTCCTCCTTCCTTTCCAAGTTCAAACCTTCACTGCTTGCTTGCTACGTTGTCTCCTTGCTGGCGACGCTCCTTGCTACTGCTCGGCCGCATCGATCTAGCCTCACGTAATCTACCTCCCTCTCCCCCATCCACCTCTTCTTCCATCCCACATGCCCCGACCGCCAGCGTGACACCTTCCGCAAAAATCCACCCGATTAGACTCCAATCTTGTTACCAACAAGTCTCTTTACTCGTTCCGTGGTATGATATTCAGTGGCTAAACACATTAGTCACATGCTTGCAAGCAACTTTAGGATATCATGTTACCGAGAGGGCCTGGAGATATTTATCCGTGACGTGGAGTGACAAATCCCAATCTCGATCCATGCAACCCAACAAATACTTTCCGATATACCTGAAGAGCACCTTTATGATCGCCCAATTACGAAGTGACCTTTGATACCCACAAAGTATTCTTCCGGTATTAGGGAATGACATGATCTCATGGTCCAAGGAACATATACTTGACATTAGAAAGTTGTAGCAATTAAACTAAGTGACACGATCAGATGCTAAGCTTATGATTGGGTCTGTCCATCACATCATACTCCTAATGATGTGATCTCGTTATTAAATGACAACTTATGTCTATGGTTAGGAAACCTTAAGGATCCTTAATCAACAAGCTAGTCTAGTAGAGGCTAACTAGGGACACTGTGTTTGTTTTTGTATCCACACATGTATTTAAGTTTCCTGTCAATACAACTAAAGCATGGATAATAAAACTTATCAAGAACAAGGAAATATGATAGTAACAACTTTATTATTGCCTCTAGGGAAAATTTCCAACAAGATATTTAATGCTCCTTCTTCATTAATGAGGGGAGGTAGATAGTGAAGGAAATATGCCCTAGAGGCAATAATAAAGTTATTCTTTTATATTTCCTTATTCATGATAAAGGATTATTATTCATGCTAGAATTGTATTGATCGGAAACCTAAGTACATGTGTGAATACATAAACAAATACTATGTCCCTAGTTAGCCTCTACTAGACTAGCTCGTTGATCAAATATGGTTAAGGTTTCCTAACCATAGACATGTCTTGTCATTTTATAACGGGATAACATCATTAGGGGAATGATGTGATGGGAAAGACCCATCCGTTAGCTTAGCATATTGATCGTTTAGTTTATTGCTATTGATTTCTTCATGTTAAATACATATTCCTTCGACTATGAGATTATGCAACTCCTGGATACCGAAGGAATGCCTTGTGTGCTATCAAACCTCACAACATATCTGGGTGGTCATAAAGATGCTCTACAGGTATCCCCGAAGGTATTTGTTGGGTTGGCATAGATCGAGATTAGGATTTGCCACTCTGAGTATCAGAGAGGTATCTCTGGGCCCTCTCAACAATACACATCATAAGCTTGCAAGCAAATGACTAAGGAGTTGGTCACTAGGTGATACGGAACAAGTAAAGAGACTTGCTGGTAATGATATTGAACTAGGTATGAAGATACCGCCGATCGAATCTCGGGCAAGTAACATACCAATGGACAAAGTGAATTACTTATATTGTCATAACGGTTCGACCGATAAATATCTCCGTAGAATATGTAGGAGCCAATGTGGGCATCCAGTTTCCGCTATTGGTTATTGACTGATGTAGTCATATACCTACGGTAGGGACACGGACCCGTCCTAAGAGCCCTACCGTAGGACGTCCTTAGAGGAAGTCACCTTTCGGACAACTTGAAGATATCCCACTCGACGGATTGAAGACACTCGACTAAGAAGCTGTCACTCGACCAAGAAGCCAACCACTCGACTGCCAGAAGACCTCAAGTCACTCCGCGGGCAAACGGTCGGCTATTAAGTAGTCTTTATGATTATTATGACACTTTATTAGGGACGTTATCAGTAACGCCCACCTTAAATGTACCTTAAACCCTGCATTACTGAGGGCAGGAGAGGGCTGGTGAACTCTATATAAGCCACCCCCCTCCTCAGTATGAAGGGTTCGCACCCCTGTGATCTTACTCACGCATAATCCAATCGACCGCCCCCGGGCACCGAGACGTAGGGCTTTTACTTCCTCAGAGAAGGGCCTGAACTCGTAAACCTTGCGTGCTTACAACTTCCTAATAGCTAAGGCTTAGCCTCTTCATACATACCCCTCTACCTCACTGTCAGACTTAGAACCACGACAGTTGGCGCCCACCGTGGGGCCGTAGTCTTAGCGCCTAAATTAGAGAAGTTGCGATTTTCGTCGATCCACTCGATCATGTTTTCCTGCGGAGCCTTGGCGGCGGGCCGCGAGATCCGTCTCGGCCGACTTACTTTCATCGCCGACGACTCCGCTTGGCTCCAGGAGGCGCCACTTGACGTTGACGCGCTCCCCGTCCGCGGTGCGACGCACTTCTGCGCGTGCGTCCGTGGCGTCCTCCTGAGGCAGCCGTCAACCCCATATCGGTCGACTCCCGTGCCATCTCCCCGTCCTGTCTCCCGCCAGCGCAAGCGCTCGGGTCGGTCGAGGCTCCGACGGTGGATGAAGCGCGCCGTGGCCCGCCAGTCGGCGACCCAGCAGGTCGCTGCAATCGAGCCTGACGAATCCCTCTGCGGCCTGTTCGATCTGTCGACTGGCTCCATGGAGTCCGCTTCCGAGTGCGACAGCAGCGACCCCCTAGCGGAGGTCCTGGCGGTCGAGGGGACACGCAGTCCCCCCGGGTTCCCTCGTGCGAACGATGGTGCCGACAGGGGCGATCCGTCGCACCCTCACGACGAATACCTCCCCGAGCCTCTTACATTGTTGCAACGGGAGGAGCTTCGTCGCCGGAACATGGACGCGCTCTATACACCTATTGTTGGAGAAACCCCCGAGGCCCGGGCCTTGGAGGATGCGCGCTTGGCTAATCTAGCCGAGCGCACTCGACTGGAGAATCTCCAGCGTGCTCTCGACGAGCGAGCGCGTCAGCGGGCTCCCGAGTCCAGTCGACGCCAGCGGGCACCCGAACCCAGTCGACGGCAGCTCTTCCCGCCACCACAGGTGTACCGAACTCCGGTCCAGAACTTGGCTGCCGCGGCCCGCATAGCAGAGTCGATCCAGCCCTCCCAGTCGGAGGCCGGAAGAGGATTGCTGCAGATCAGAGCGTTGCTCCGGGCAGCAGGGAATCAGAATTCCGCCGTCTCTCAGTCGCGGGACAGGATCCACAGTCGATCCGTCGCAACGGAGACCGTCCAGTCGGCTCACAGCCCGAGATCGCCCCCGAGGCGTGAGGGACGTGGAGACCGGCACGATCGGTATAGGGGGAACGAGCAATACGATCACCGACTCAACCGTGATGATGAGCATCGGCTGCCGTCCCCTCCTCCACGGAGTGGATCATATGCACCTCAGCATCGAGACGACAGGCGCCCTCATCACACTGGGCGGAGGATCCCAGTCGATCCCAGAGACCCAGGCTTTGACGCGAGATCCATCCTCGTTCAAGGTCTGGTGGATAGGAACAGGGCTCATCGAGAGGGCCACAACAGAGATACGCCGACCGGTAGCAGGGCACACGCCTCGGGGCCTGAGTGTTTCAGTCGGGCCATCAGGGCCGCGGTGATCCCACCCAACTTCCGGCTGGCGACTGGAATCAGCAAGTTCACCGGCGAGTCCAAGCCTGACACATGGCTCGAAGATTACCGAGTGGCTGTGCAAATCGGTGGCGGCAACGACGAGGTGGCCATGAAACATTTACCCCTCATGTTGGAAGGCTCAGCTAGGGCGTGGCTGAATCAGCTGGCGCCCAGCAGCATTTACACTTGGGAGGATCTCTCCCGAGTGTTTGTTACAACCTTCGAAGGGACATGCAAGCGCCCTGCGGGCCTTACAGAGCTGCGGTCTTGCGTACAGAAGCCGAATGAAACGCTGAGGGAATACATCCAGAGGTGGATCACACTGCACCACTCGGTCGAGAACGTGCCTGATCATCAAGCAGTCTGCGCTTTCAAGGAAGGAGTCAAGTACAGGGAGTTGAATCTGAAATTTGGCCGGACTGGAGAGATGTCCCTTAATCGGATGATGGAGATTGCCACCAAGTACGCTAATGGAGAAGACGAAGACCGACTCCGAAGCGGCAAACTTAAGTCAGTCGCCCAAGAAACCGGAGGAAACTCCAGTCGGAAGCAAAAGCGGAAGGCCGAGCCAGCCGCTCCCGGGGAGGCCCTGGCTGTGGCCCAGGGAAACTTCAAGGGGAAACCCAAGGGCACTTGGAAGCCCAAGAAAGTCAAGGATCAGGATGGGAATGATGTTATGGATTTGCCATGTCACATCCACACCAAGAAGGACGAAGAGGGTAATTTTATTTACCCCAAGCATACCACTCGACAAGGCCGGCTCCTAATCCAACAGTTTCAGGGCAAGCAGCCCAAGGATAAAGAGAAAGAGCCAGACAGGGTTGAGGACAGGGATGATAGCGACGGTGGATACCCCCAGGTCAATTCCACCCTGATGATTTTTGCCGATGTCGAAAGCAAAAGTCGACTGAAAGTCATAAACCGGGAGGTGAACATGGTTGCCCCTGCAACTCCCAGTTATCTGAAGTGGTCCGAGACGGCCATCACGTTCGACCAGTCCGATCATCCAACACACATTGCCACCCCTGGGAGGCAAGCTTTGGTGGTCGACCCAGTTGTCGAAGGCACTCGGCTGACCAAAGTCCTGATGGACGGTGGCAGTGGTCTGAACATACTGTACGCGGAAACCTTGAAAGGAATGGGCATTCCGATGTCCAGACTAAGCACCAGTAACATGAGCTTCCACGGAGTCATTCCTGGGAAGAAAGCCGAATCACTCGGCCAGATTGCTCTTGATGTGGTTTTCGGTGATTCAAAGAATTATCGCAAGGAGAAGTTAACGTTTGAAGTTGTGGACTTCCAGAGTGCTTATCACGCCATCTTGGGCAGACCGGCTTATGCACGTTTCATGGCTCGACCATGCTACGTGTATCTTAAATTAAAGATGCCTGGTCCCAAAGGTGTGATCACTGTTACAGGCAACCGGAAGAAGGCGAAAGAATGTTTCCAGAAGGGATCAAAGATCGCCGACGCTCAGATGGCAGTAGTCGAGCTGAAAGAGTACCAGAAGACTGCCGACCCGAGTGAATTGTTGCGGGTTAAGAAGCCTGCCTCCGAATCGGCTTTTCAGTCGGCCGGCGAAACGAAGACAGTCCACATTCACCCGACCGACCCCGACGCAGCTCCGACTCACATCTCAACAATGCTCGACTCCAAATAGGAAGAAGCGCTCATCCAGCTCCTCCGTGAGAACTGGGAGATCTTCGCATGGAAACCCTCTGACATGCCCGGAGTTCCCAGGGGGCTGGCTGAGCACCGCCTACGAGTCGACTCAAAATTCAAACCCGTGAAGGAACATCTGCGGCGGTCCGCCGTCCAGAAAAAACAAGCTATCGGTGAAGAAGTGGCTCGGCTCTTAGCAGCTGAGTTCATTCGAGAGATCTACCACTCCGAGTGGCTCGCCAATGTTGTCATGGTCCCCAAGAAGGACAAGTCACTCCGCATGTGCATTGATTTCAAGCATATCAATCGGGCCTGCCCGAAAGATCATTTTCCTCTCCCTCGCATCGACCAGATTGTCGACTCAACCGCGGGATGTGAGAGATTGTCTTTTCTAGATGCCTACTCCGGGTACCATCAGATCCGTCTGTATGGACCCGACGAAATCAAAACAGCTTTCATCACTCCATTCGGATGCTTCTGTTACGTCACCATGCCGTTCGGCCTCAAGAACGCCGGAGCCACATTCATGAGAATGATCCAGAAGTGTTTACTCACTCAAATCAGTCGGAATGTGGAGGCGTACATGGATGATATCGTAGTCAAGTCCCGGAAAGGTTCCGACCTACGGGCTGACCTTACTGAAACCTTCGCCAACCTCAGGAGGTACGATATCAAGCTCAATCCGTCAAAATGCACTTTCGGAGTTCCAGGTGGCAAGCTACTCGGTTTTCTCGTTTCCGAACGGGGAATCGACGCCAATCCTGAAAAAATTGGAACCATACTCCGGATGAAGCGTCCCGTACGTGTGCATGATGTCCAAAAACTCACAGGCTGCTTGGCCGCCTTAAGTCGATTCATCTCTCGACTCGGTGAAAAAGCGTTACCTCTTTACCGACTGATGAAAAAGTCTGATAAGTTCGAATGGACTCCAGAAGCTGATGCAGCGTTTGCGGAGCTCAAAGCTCTGCTCTCCACCCAGCCGGTGTTAGCTGCTCCAATCAGCAAAGAGCCTCTGTTGCTTTATATTGCAGCCACGGGACAAGTTGTCAGTACAGTACTTACGGTCGAGAGAGAAGAGGAAGGGAAGGCCTTCAAAGTTCAACGACCTGTTTATTATGTGTCTGAAGTTTTGACCCCTTCAAAACAAAGATACCCCCACTACCAGAAGCTTGTATATGGGATTTACATGACCACGAAGAAAGTTGCACATTATTTCTCTGACCACTCCATTACAGTCATCAGCGACGCCCCATTATCGGAGATCCTGCATAACAGAGATGCAACTGGACGAGTGGCCAAGTGGGCGATTGAACTCCTTCCTTTAGACATCAAGTTTGAAGCAAAGAAAGCCATCAAGTCTCAAGCGATCGCGGATTTTATCGCCGAGTGGACTGAACAGCAACTTCCGACTCAAGTTCACTCGGAACACTGGACTATGTTCTTCGATGGATCCAAGATGCTGAATGGTTCGGGCGCGGGGGTAGTTCTGGTCTCCCCTCGAGGAGATAAGCTCAGATACGTTCTCCAGATTCACTTCGATTCCTCCAATAACGAAGCAGAATATGAAGCACTCTTGTATGGGTTGCGCATGGCCATATCACTCGGCGTCCGTCGCCTCATGGTCTATGGCGACTCAGATCTGGTGGTTAATCAAGTGATGAAGGAATGGGATGTCAGGAGTCCGGCAATGACTGGATACTGCAATGCAGTACGGAAGCTAGAGAAGAAGTTCGAGGGGTTGGAACTCCACCACATTCCTCGACTGAAAAACCAGGCAGCTGACGACTTGGCAAAGATAGGCTCCAAGAGAGAAGCCATTCCAAGCAACGTGTTCTTGGAACACATTCACTCGCCGTCAGTACAAGAAGATCCTTTCACAGAAGAAGCCCCGCAGCCGAAAAGTGCCGCGGACCCGACTGAAGTTGAAGTACCTGCAGTAGTCGACCTGATCATGGAAGTCTTGGCAATCACCCCCGACTGGACGATACCATACATTGCATATATCCTAAGGAAAGAACTCCCGGAGAACGAAGAGGAGGCTCGACAGATCGTCCGCCGATCCAAAGCCTTCACAGTCATAAGGGGACAGCTGTACAGAGAAAGTGCGACCGGAGTCGGCCAGAAATGCATAACGCCAGAAGAAGGTCAAATAATCCTCAACGATATCCACTCGGGAACTTGCGGTCACCATGTGTCCTCTCGGACCATTGTGGCTAAAGCATACCGAGCTGGATTTTATTGGCCAAGGGAAAATGAGATGGCGAAAGAGATAGTCGACAGGTGCGAGGGCTGCCAGTTGTACTCCAACATGTCACACAAGCCCGCGTCGGCCCTGAAAACCATTCCGCTCGTCTGGCCCTTTGCCGTCTGGGGATTGGACATGGTTGGCCCCTTGAGAACGGGCAGGAGTGGGTTCACTCACGTGCTTGTGGCAGTCGACAAGTTTACCAAATGGATCAAAGCTAAGCCCATAAAGAGCCTTGACGCTAGCACCGCTATCAGTTTCATCAGAGGGTTGACGTTCAGATATGGAGTCCCACACAGCATCATCACTGATAACGGGTCAAACTTTGATTCGGACGATTTCAGGGCGTTTTGCGCTTATCAAGGCACACGAGTCGACTACGCCTCAGTCGCTCATCCCCAGTCGAATGGACAGGCTGAGAGAGCAAATGGTCTGATTCTCAAAGGATTAAAACCTCGGCTAATGCGTGATCTCAAGCACGCGGCAGGCGCTTGGGTCGACGAGCTTCCGTCAGTGCTATGGGGATTAAGGACTACCCCTAACCGGTCGACTGGAAGGACCCCGTTCTTTCTGGTTTATGGAGCCGAAGCTGTCCTGCCAAGCGATCTCCTTCACAATGCGCCTCGAGTTGAACTTTACACCGAGGATGAAGCAGAGCAGGCCCGGCAAGACGCAGTCGATCTCGTGGAGGAAGAAAGGGAGATGGCAATGATCAGATCGACCATTTACCAGCAGGACTTGCGTCGATTCCACGCCCGGAATGTGAAGAGTCGAGCCTTTCAAGAAGGAGATCTGGTCCTCCGAGTGGATCAACAGAAACCTCACAAGCTCGCTCCCACTTGGGAAGGCCCCTTCATCATCACCAGGGTCCTCCACAATGGAGCATATCACCTTTACAATGTTGATCGACAAATCGACGAACCTCGAGCTTGGAACACGGAGCTTCTCCGCCCCTTTTACACTTGAGTCCGCTCTTAAACCAGATGTAATAAGAAAAACTCCTAAGGTTCATTTTTATCAGAAATAAGAGTGTTCCAATAATTGTTGTCACTGTTGTATGTGTCCGAAATCCCCCAGTGGGTGACTTAGCTGCGAATCCGGTTCGCCTAAGTTTGAAAAATCCTACCGAGTGAGAGCAATCCTCCCACTCGGGGGCTTAGCTGCAGTTCAGCACTCGCCTAGGTTCTCCATGAAGAGACTTAGCTGCAGTCAGACACTCGCCTAAGTTTGAAAAATCCTACCGAGTGGGAGCAATCCTCCCACTCGGGGGCTTAGCTGCAGTTCAGCACTCGCCTAAGTTCTCCACGAAGAGACTTAGCTGCAGTCGGACACTCGCCTAAGTTTGAAAAATCCTACCGAGTGAGAGCAATCCTCCCACTCGGGGGCTTAGCCGCAGTTCAGCACTCGCCTAAGTTCTCCATGAAGAGACTTAGCTGCAGTCAGACACTCGCCTAAGTTTGAAAAATCCTACCGAGTGGAGAGCAAACCTCCCACTCAGAGGCTTAGCTGCAGTTCAGCACTCGCCTAAGTTCTTCACGAAGAGACTTAGCTGCAGTGGGACACTCGCCTAAGTTTGAAAAATCCTACCGAGTGGAGAGCAACCCTCCCACTCGGGGGCTTAGCTGCAGTTCAGCACTCGCCTAAGTTCTCCATGAAGAGACTTAGCTGCAGTCAGACACTCGCCTAAGTTTGAAAAATCCTACCGAGTGGAGAGCAAACCTCCCACTCAGAGGCTTAGCTGCAGTTCAACACTCACCTAAGTTCTTCACGAAGAGACTTAGCTGCAGTCGGACACTCGCCTAAGTTTGAAAAATCCTACCGAGTGGAGAGCAACCCTCCCACTCGGGGGCTTAGCTGCAGTTCAGCACTCGCCTAAGTTCTCCATGAAGAGACTTAGCTGCAGTCAGACACTCACCTAAGTTTGAAAAATCCTACCGAGTGGAGAGCAAACCTCCCACTCAGAGGCTTGGCTGCAGTTCAGCACTCGCCTAAGTTCTTCACGAAGAGACTTAGCTGCAGTCGGACACTCGCCTAAGTTTGAAAAATCCTACCGAGTGGAGAGCAACCCTCCCACTCGGGGGCTTAGCTGGAGTTCAGCACTCGCCTAAGTTCTCCACGAAGAGACTTAGCTACAGTCGGACACTCGCCTAAGTTTGAAAAATCCTACCGAGTGGAGAGCAACCCTCCCACTCAGGGGCTTAGCTGCAGTTCAGCACTCGCCTAAGTTCTCCACGAAGAGACTTAGCTGCAGTCGGACACTCGCCTAAGTTTGAAAAATCCTACCGAGTGGAGAGCAACCCTCCCACTCGGGGGCTTAGCTGGAGTTCAGCACTCGCCTAAGTTCTCCACGAAGAGACTTAGCTGCAGTCGGACACTCGCCTAAGTTTGAAAAATCCTACCGAGTGGAGAGCAACCCTCCCACTCGGGGGCTTAGCTGCAGTTCAGCACTCGCCTAAGTTCTCCACGAAGAGGCTTAGCTGCAGTCGGACACTCGCCTAAGTTTGAAAAATCCTACCGAGTGGAGAGCAACCCTCCCACTCGGGGGCTTAGCTGCAGTTCAGCACTCGCCTAGGTTCTCCACGAAGAGACTTAGCTGCAGTCAGACACTCGCCTAAGTTTGAAAAATCCTACCGAGCGGAGAGCTCCGCCACAAATACAATGTATAGCAACGGAGTATGGGTCGACTACCACCTTCTCCCGAGAGCTCACAAATACAATGTACAGCAACGGAGCGTGGGTCGACCGCCACCTTCTCCCGAGAGCTCCGCCACAAATACAATGTACAGCAATGGGGTGAGGGCCGGTCATCAAGCCTCTCACGACAGTTCCAGATCACAGAGACATTCAGCAAAAATAAAGTTCGAATAAAGCCTAAAAGGCCCCGGACCCCGAATCAAAGTACTTGAGCCCTCAGCTCAGCAGAGTTTAAACGACTACAAATCCACTCGGCATCCCGAGGCTAATTTAAGGAAAGGCATAAAAAGTTTTCTCACTCCTCAAGAGGAGGGCTGGCAGGAGCGACGAACTCATCCAAGTCGATCCCGTCCGCAATGCGAGTAGCTGCAGCGATGAAGGTCTCCATGAAGTCCTGGAAGCTGTGCCTCTTGGTATTGGCAACTTGGATGGCGGCCAGCTTTTCTTCACGCGCCTCCTTGCAATGGACGCGGACTAAGGATAGAGCCACGTCAGCGCCGCATCGGGCAGAAGACTTCTTCCACTCCTGCACTCGATCGGGGATTTTGTCAAGTCGAGCCATAAGAGACTCGAGATCGTTCTGGAGCGCAGATTCTGGCCAAAGTGTCGAGTCGATCCGCGACACGGCAACCTTCAGTCGAGCCAGGTAATCCACGGCGCCGTCGATTCGAGATTCCAGTCGGAGCAAGTTCATGGCAGTGTCATCTTTCACCGGGGAATTGATTGGGTCAAGACCCGTTTCGACCCGCCCGGTCTCCTCTTCGAAGTTCTGACAGAATTCTGCACACAAGACCTAAGGATAAGCCAACGAACACAGGATTGAGTCGACACAAAAAGAACAAGATAGTCAAAATTAGATGTGCACCTTCAAGTTTGATGAATAGCCTCTTGGCGAGGCTCCTCAGGAAGCTCTCCAGGTCGTCCCTCCTACGGGTGACGCCTTCCATCTCCTCACCCAAGAGGAGGTGCTTCTTCTTCCAACCGGCAGCCAGTTTGTTGGCATCAGTCAGAGCGGCCTGCAACCTAATGTTCTCTTGCTCCAACTGGCCGACCGAAGCCAACTTCTGTTCGGCCAGAACCATCTTGTCGTCCGCCGCCTTACGGGCAACAGCCAGGTCCTGGTCCTTTCTCGCCAACGCTCTTTCCAATTCTCCTACAAAGAAACGACGATTGAATCAGAAACAACAAAGGAATGCCCAAGCCTGAAAACAGAACCAGTCGACAAAGTCGCTTTACCTGCAGCGCCCTCCCTGACCTTCTGCAACTCCGTCCTGGCCAGCTCTAAATCAAGGTCCAGCTGAATCTTCTGCTTCTCCAATTCAGCATAACGAGCGAAAAGTTCGCAAGATCTCTGCAAAAGAAAAAACCAGCCGACAGACATTTGACTTAAGTTGCTCCCGAGTAACTAAGGAACAATGGTGACGTTTCTAAGACCACAGCCGAATAAAAATATTCGACCATAGTCTCGGGGACTACACCCAGTGGGTGCACTCAGCGTGCCCCCACTGGTTCGACCAAAAAAAAAGAGACTGCATACAGTCGACAGGACACGATCCGCTCGACCTGGCAGGGCAGACCGAATGAAGAAGTTCAGATTCACAAACACAATATACAGACTACAGTCGACTGCCAGCAGTCCACCGTAGTCTCGGGGACTACACCCAGTGGGTGCACTCAGCGTGCCCCCACTGATTCGACCAAAGAGAAAACACACCCAGTGGGTGTACAAATACAGAAACAAAGATCTTCAAAAAAAGGAAGAGAAAGAGAGAGAAAAACTCTCCAAACAAACAGACATCAAGTCAACTGACCTGGACGTTACTCTGAAGCGCCGAACTCGCGTCGTAAGCCGCCTGGCTGGCCTCCCGAGCCCTCTTCACCTGCTCCATCATGACCCCTGCCTGGTGTATGGCCTCCTTCGCAGCAGCCACTTCGTCTTCAGGGGCAGAATACGCGACAAAGAGTGAAGTCGGATCGGCAGTCGACGCCGAGGGCTGCGCACTCGACGGAGGAATGGCAGTCGGATTGGCAGCCGACGCCGAAGGCTGCGCACTCGACAGGGGATTGACGAAGGACACAGAGGCCCGAGGGGCATCGCCGCCGTCCCGTGCCATGACTTCAGGCGCCAGAGCAGGCTGGGGAGCCCTGTCAGTCGACGACTTCCTGGTCCTCCCTATCCTCAGCGGCTCATTGTCATCGTCATTCGGGAGGTCGATAACTTGAGGAGGAGCTGCAGGGAGAACTTTCAATCGACAAGAATTGCAAGAAACGACCAAGTCAACCCAAAAACAAAACATCGATGATCGTACCAGGGTTGGAGGTTGCAGCGTCCCCCATCTCTTGGTCGTCATCCTTGGCTGAGACCTCGGAGGTAGCAGCACTGCAAATTTCGAAGAATCAACCAGTTCAGTATATGAGTCGACTCAGGTTCTGCCCTCCAATCAACGAAAGAAGTCAAAGCTTGTTACCCAGAGATGACAGGGACAGTTATCTTCATCTTCGGCAGAGTCTTGGGCGGCTTGGACTGCGTCGTGCGCGGTTGCTTGGGAACCTTCCCCGGCGGTGTCGGAGAAGAGGTCCGAGGGCGTTTCGACGATGGCCCGACAGAGGCAGTCGTCTGACCACGTCCTTGCGCCGGGTCGTGCACGAGCTTGGACCGTCTCTCTGGGCGAGGAGGTTCGGCTTCTTCCTCCTCCTCGCTGGAGAAGATGTCGTCGCCTTCCTCTCCTTCGCCGTCTGACTCCCACTCGCCCTGGTCGTCCCCGCTCTCACCACCGCTCCCCTCACCTTCCTCAGTCGACCCCTGCGCCCCGTTGGGCGTCGAATACATCTCAGTGGTCGCCTAAAAAACAGCGGACAAAATGGAAAGTCAATCGACTCGCTCAAAAGAAGGCCAGTGCAGAAAGCGAGATTTCAGTCGAAAATGCAAATACACACCTGGTCGACCTCATAAGAGCTGTCGAGTGGAACGACCCTCCTGGCTCCTCGGGGGTTGTCTTTATTCCCTGTAATGCTTGACAGCCACCCCTCCAGCATCTCGTCGGTGACCTCCTCTGGGTGGACCCGAGTGGAGTCCTCAAGGCCGGAGTACAACCACATCGGGTGATCCCGAGCCTGGAGGGGTTGGATTCTCCTCTTGAGGAAGACTTCGAGCAAGTCCATCCCCGTCACGCCCTCACGGACAAGTTCGACCACTCGACCCGCCAGTGTCTTGACATGGGCCTTTTCTTCGGGCGTCACCTTCAGAGAGGCCGGCTTTTCAGCTCGGTCGAGGGTGAAGGGCGGGAGTCCAGTCGACTGCCCCGGGGTCACTTGATCCTGGCAGTAGAACCAAGTCGCCTGCCACCCTCGAACCGACTCCGGGAAAGTGATGGAGGGAAAACAACTTTTCCCCCTTGTCTGGATCGCCAAGCCTCCGCACAGCTGGATCACCTGTGTCCTCTCGTCACTCGACTTAGCCTTCTTCACCGACTGAGAGCGAACGGTGAAGATATGCTTGAAAAGTCCCCAGTGCGGGCGGCACCCCAGAAACGCCTCGCACATAGAAATGAAAGCGGCAAGATAGACTATGGAGTTCGGAGTGAAATGGTGGAGCTGCGCCCCGAAGAAATTCAGGAAATTGTGGAAAAAAGGGTGGGGAGGCAAGGAGAAACCACGATCAATGTGAGTCGCCAGGAGGACGCGCTCACCGTCACGTGGCTGGGGCTCGATTTCTCTCCCCGGAAGACGCGCCGCCTTGTGGAGGATGACTCCTCCCTCGACCATATCGTCGAGGTCCTCCTGACGAAGCACCGAGGGCATCCAGTCGCCCTGGATCCACCCCTTGGGCAGGGCCGTCCGAGAAGAAGAGCCCCCGTGCGCAGACTTCTTCCCCTTCCCGGCCGCCGCCGCCTTCTTCGCGCGCTCCAGGGCGGTCGTCTTGCTCTTCACCATCGCCGCCGGCAAGGTCTCGGGCTGGTTTTTGCGGTGGCGGAGCGAGAGCGAAGGAAGCGGAGGAGACGACGGAGAGACAGAGAGAGGAGCAGAAGAGATGAGCACGCATACTGGAGAGAGACTCCGGGCCAACTATTTATAAGAGGCCACTCCCGAGTGGCTGACAGGTAGGCCCGAGCTATCCAGTCAAATCCCTTGGCAGGCGCGCGCGCTGTACGTGGCGAAAAAGGTGGTGCGGGGATCGAGGAGCCTTCGCACTGTCGCTCCCGATTACTGCGGCCTCCCCCGTTCCGCACGCTTCCCAAAAAAAAATCTGAATCCCGCGATCTCCGCCAGCTGCAGAACGACTTGACAAAACGGCAATCACGCGCACGCCAGCGCTCGATGCCTCGCAAGTGAAGAAATCCATTCGACGAAAGACTTGGAACGGATCAAGTCGACTGAAAAAGGTTAATGACGTCATCCGTGACAGTCGACCCAGAATGAAGCACCCATAATAACCCGAGGGGTCGGATGAAAAGGTCCCTAACCTTTTTTTCCACTCCAGCCTCGATCCGTTCGGGGGCTAATGATGTAGTCATATACCTACGGTAGGGACACGGACCCGTCCTAAGAGCCCTACCGTAGGACGTCCTTAGAGGAAGTCACCTTTCGGACAACTTGAAGATATCCCACTCGACGGATTGAAGACACTCGACTAAGAAGCTGTCACTCGACCAAGAAGCCAACCACTCGACTGCCAGAAGACCTCAAGTCACTCCGCGGGCAAACAGTCGGCTATTAAGTAGTCTTTATGATTATTATGACACTTTATTAGGGACGTTATCAGTAACGCCCACCTTAAATGTACCTTAAACCCTGCATTACTGAGGGCAGGAGAGGGCTGGCGAACTCTATATAAGCCACCCCCCTCCTTAGTATGAAGGGTTCGCACCCCTGTGATCTTACTCACGCATAATCCAATCGACCGCCCCCGGGCACCGAGACGTAGGGCTTTTACTTCCTCAGAGAAGGGCCTGAACTCGTAAACCTTGCGTGCTTACAACTTCCTAATAGCTAAGGCTCAGCCTCTTCATACATACCCCTCTACCTCACTGTCAGACTTAGAACCACGACATTGACCGGAGAGGTGTCTCAGTCATGTCTACATAGTTCTCGAACCCGTAGGGTCCGGACGCTTAACGTTCGATGTCGATTTGGTATTATATGAGTTATGTGGTTTGGTGATCGAATGTTGTTAGGAGTCCCGGATGAGTTCACGGACATGACGAGGAGCTCCGGAATGGTCCGGTGGTAAAGATTGATATATAGGACGATGTTATTTGGTCTCCAGAATGGTTTCGGAATGCACCGGAAAGTTATCAGAATACCGGAAGGGGTTTCGAAGGCACCGGGAGTGTATTGGGCCTTGTTGGGCCATGTAGAGGGGAACACACCAGCCCACATGGGCTGGTGTGCCCCCCTTGAGGCTGCCACTCCTAATACATGGTATTGTCTCAAAAAAACCTAACACATGGTAAAGGAGGGGCGCCACCCCCTCTTACCATATCCCGGAGAAGGGAGGAAGGAAAGAAGCCCCCCCCTTTCCTTCCCCCTTCTGCCATTATTTGGCAAGGGGGGAGGGAGGGGAACCAAAGGAAGGAGCCCTAGGGCTGCGCCACACCTATGGGGTGCCCTAGGGGCTGCCTCCTCCCCTCCCACACCTATATATATGTGGGGAGGGTTGTCACACAAGGCACAACTTATTCCACGCCGTGTGTCGGCACCCCTCTGCCTCTAGTTTACTCCTCCGCTCTAGATCGTCGCAGTGCTTAGGCGAAGCCCTGCGGGATTACTTCACCACCACCATTACCACACCGTTATGCTGACGGAACTCATCTACTACCCCGCCCCACTTGCTGGATCAAGATGGTGAGGACGACACCGAGCTGAACGTGTGCAGAACACGGAGGTGTCGTACGTTAGGTACTAGATCAGTTGGATCGCGAAGAAAGTTCGACTACATTAACCTTGTTGTGAAACACTTCTGCTTACGGTCTATGAGGGTAGGTAGACACACTCTCCCCCTCTCATTGCTATGCATCACCATGGATAGATCATTGAGTGTGCGTAGATTTTTTTTCCATGCAACGATTCCCAACAGATAGCTTACTTCATTAAATGAGTAGATCTACTTGGGGAGGAGATGAATCTAATTAGTGGAGAGGGAGAGAGATCTAGTGTGTCAATGGAGTGTACACTATAGAAAAATTCACATCCGTGACATTATGGCACGGATGAAAACTTTTTCTGTCATGGATTTGACACTTTTATTACGATAATCGTGACAAAAACACTTATCATCATAGATGTAGTGGGCTCCTATTTGACACTTTTATTATGATAATCGTGACAGAAAATGGGCTTTTCGTCCTGGGCAGGGTTAAGACGCACCTGCATGACATTCTTTGGGCCGTCCATGGTGTTAAAAATCATGGTAGAAATGAGGGCGGGGAAATTTTTGGTATACGTGAGTGGTCAGGCCCGAGCGACGCAGTCGTTTGCGTGTTTCTCTCGTATGCGCGCATGTGTGCGAGTCGTGTTTGCTAACTAAAAGCTGAGCGAGGCGTTCGCTTACTGAAGCCAAGCGACCAATCAATCCCTTGCACTATGTACTGAACAAGAGCGATCGATCCCACTAGCTACATATTGAAGCCGATCGATCCCTTCGCCGCTAATTGAACCTAACCAATTCCTTCGCTGCTAACTGAAGTCGAGCGATCGGTCGCTACTGCTTACCTAAGCTGGCCGACCGATGCAGTGCATCGAACCCCATGCGAGATGTGAAGCTAGCTGGTTGGTTGCCTCTCGATGAACAATGTCCGCCTTGTTGCCGCGCGAGCGATATACGTAGTCACGAGTCAAGACTCGTCGATCGAGCCCCTTGCGCGAGACATGGTGAGTTGACCTAGCCGGTTGGTTGACTATGGATGAACAGTTCTTGTTGCTGCCACCCGCTCGTACGCCCAACACCCCAGCTGGTGGGTTGTCTGCTATGGATGAACAGGACTCCGTGGTAGTAGGCGGTTAGCGTTGGATGAATAGGACCCCGAGGAGGCCGTGTCGCGATACGCCCCACCCCACCCCATCGTTTTACCCTTAGTAGCAACAATACAAATACGGGCCTCGCTACTCCTCCTGTCACAAAGTGAGGACATTGCAAGACTAAACCTTCTAGAAAGCACCTCTCCCACTTAAGATAAATCAATCTAATTGGCCAAACTAGACGGATATTTTGGAGATAAATACAAAGGTATAAAAATAACACATAATAAAGTTCTGAAAAGACTCAATTACCTTCAGTGAATAATCTGATCATAAACCAAAAAATCATCGAATCCCAGTGAACACACAGCAAAAGAAATACATTGAATCGATCTCCAAAGAGAATATTGTATTGAAGATCAAAAAGGGATAGAGAGAGCCATATAGCTACTGCTATAGACCCATAGGTCCTGCAGGTAACTACTCACACATCATCGGGATGGCAACAGTGTTGATGTAGAAGTCCTCCGTTATGGATTCCCCCTCCGGCAGAGTACCAGAAATGGCCTCCAGATTAGATCGCGAAACAACAGAGGTTGGTGACCACGGAAAAAAAGTTTTGGGGCCTCCCTTGAGGGTTTGTAAATATTTTAGAATTTATAGGCCAAGAATTAGGGTAATCGGAGCAGCAGGGGCTTGATAACCCACAAGTATAGGGGATCACAACAGTTTTCGAAGGTAGGGTATTCAACCCAAATTTATTGATTCGACACAAGGGGAGCCAAAAAATATTCTCGGGTATTAGCAGCTAAGTTATCAATTCAACCACACCTGAAATACTTAATATCTGCAGCAAAGTGTTTAGTAGCAAACTAGTATGGAAGTAACAACAATGGTGGCAAAAGTAACAGTAGTAGTTTCGTAGCAATTGGAACAGTGGCAACAGAAAAGTAACGAAGCAAAGATCAATATGAAACGTGATCGTGGGCAATGGATCAATGATGGATAATTATGTCGGATGGAATTCATCATGCAATGGTTATAACATAGGGTGACACAGAACTAGCTCCAGTTCATCAATATAATGTACGCATGTATTCCGAATATAGTCATACGTGCTTATGGAAAAGAACTTGTATGACATCTTTTGTCCTACCCTCCCATTGCAGCGGGGTCCTATTGGAAACTGAGGGATATTAAGGCCTCCTTTTAATAGAGCACCAGACCAAAGAATTATAAAAGCACAAGTGCTACCGGGGTGATTTTGGTAATTAATGTCAACATATCTCTTGTTGGACTAATGCTTTCATCTAGCATGTCTTAGATAAGTTCAACAATGGAGTGGCATGGACTAGAGGATGTGGAACCCCTTCGAGATGATAAGGACAAAGGATTGGCTCAAGATCAAAGCTCAGGACTCTACATTTTTCATTTTAGTGATCCAAGATCACATTGAGTCCATAGGAAAGCCAATACTATTAAGAGGGGATGAGGTGTTGCTTAATGGCTTGCTTGCTCAAAGTGCTTAGTGATATGCTCCAAAGCCCTCAACCACTTTCTCACATCCACATTTGTCCCAAACCAAAAGTCAAACTCGGCCCCACCGAAACTTTCTATCCGGCGCCACCGAGTTCTCTTGACATAGCCACTGCAAGAAACCCTAATCAATTCGGTCTCATCGATGGGATCTCGGTCTCAACGAGATGGGCTTGCAAACTCTCTGCTGCCTATTGCATTAATTTCGGTCTCACTGAAATATGAAATCGGTCCCACCGAGTTTGCTTGGTCAACTCTTTGTTTGGCTTATTACCAAAATCGGTCCAACCGAGATAAGGCTGTACCCTAACCCTAGCACATCGGTCCCACTGAGTTGATCATGTCGGTCCCACTGAAATGCCTAACGGTCACATTATGAACCAAATCAGTCCGACCGAGTTTTATAATTCGGTCGCACCGAGTTTGGAGATTTGTGTGTAACAGTTAGATTTTGTGTGGAGGCTATATATACCCCTCCACCCACTCTTCATTTGTGGAGAGATTCATCAGAACATGCCTACACTTTCAACATACATTTTCTGAGAGAGAACCAGCTACACTTGTGTTGAGGTCAAGATATTCCATTCTAACCACATAAATCTTGATCTCTAGCCTTCCCCAAGTTGCTTTCCACTTAAATCATCTTTCTACCAAATCCAATCCTATGAGAGAGAGCTGAGTGTTGGGGAGACTGTCATTTGAAGCACAAGAGCAAGGAGTTCATCATCAACACACCATCTATTACCTTTTGGAGAGTGGTGCCTCCTAGATTGGTTAGGTGTCACTTGGGAGCCTCTGTCAAGATTGTGGAGTTTAACCAAGGAGTTTGTACGGGCAAGGAGATCACCTACTTCGTGAAGATATACCCTAGTGAGGCAAGTCCTTCGTGGGCGATGGCCATGGTGGGATAAACAAGGTTGCTTCTTCATGGACCCTTCGTGGGTAGAGCCCTCCGTGGACTTGCGCAATCGTTACCCTTCGTGGGTTGAAGTCTCCATCAACGTGGATGTACGATAGTACCACCTATCGGAACCACGCCAAAAATATCTGTGTCTCCAATTGCGTGT
The DNA here is from genome assembly GCA_034509565.1 of Triticum monococcum. Classification (NCBI taxonomy): domain Eukaryota; kingdom Viridiplantae; phylum Streptophyta; class Magnoliopsida; order Poales; family Poaceae; genus Triticum; species Triticum monococcum. The sequence goes on from CM067842.1 coordinate 723,174,780, forward strand.
GCACACTCCAATCCCATCCCTTTACATTCTTGCAACTTGCATGATTTACTTTCCGCTGCTCATATACTCTATCATGCTTGCTTGATATGTATTGTGAATGTTTTAACTTGTGTTAAAACTCCACTTCAACTCAAAGATTTTAAAAACTGCAACTTTTCTTGCTAAGAGTCTATTCACCCCCCTCTAGACACCTCTTCTCGATCCTTTCAATTGGTATCAGAGCATTGGTCTCCATTGCTTTGGTTTAAACACCTTCGGAGGAAGATGGATGAGTCTACATTGGGGAGTCTTAGACATAGAGTGCCTATACTTGATGGAGAGTACTTTCATGAGTGAAAAAATGAGATGCTTGAGATTTTCAATGAATATCATTTGAACAAGTACATTACTAGCCCTTGTGCACCTCATGCTGATCCTTTGCATCCTACTCTCGATGAGTCTATTGACATGATCTGTAATCTTAGAACTGTCAATTTAATCACTAGAGGTTTGCCTAGAAACTTGCTTGCTAGCTTGCCTGCTCTTGATTGTGCCTACACCATATGGAGATTCCTTGAGGAACATTTTCCAAACTATTCCTTGAAAAACTTAGATGAGATTCTTCATAAGTCTATTGCCTTGAGTAAGATGAGTTCCAATGGTCCCAAATTTGGTGACTGTTTATTTGAGCTTACAAATCTTACGAGTGATAAAGGAGATGTTGGAATCATTAGCAATATCATTTCCAAAGTCATTAGAATTCATAGAGATGAACATTGTTACAGTCATACTTCTAATGAATCACTCTCTCTAGAAATTGATCCACCGCATGACGATGTTGAACATGGATACTATGATGAGGATGATGATAGTGACTATGATCTTGATGATGCAATGAGACACTTTGGTCTTATGGCTAATCTTCGCGGCTACATGGCTGCAGGAAAGGAATGGGTTCTTGATAGTGGGTGTACCGATCATATGACCGGAGACAAAGATATGTTTCGTGAGCTTGCTGAAAACGACGGCCCTCGAAAGTATGTCACTTTTGGTGATAACTCAAAGGGTAAGGTGGTTGGCCTTGGTAAGGTGGCCATCTCACATGATAGCTCCACACAAAATGTTATGCTTGTTGAATCTCTTGGCTTTAATTTACTTTCCATATCTAGACTTGCTGACTTTGGTTTCAATGTCCTATTTACTGAAGTGGATTGCCAAGTGTTTCATAGAGATAATCATAAAATGGTCTTTACCGATACACGTAGAGGTGATCTTTACATTGTTGATTTCACTAAAAAGGCTCAACCTAGAACTTGCCTAATTTCCAAATCCTCGAAAGGTTGGTTGTGGCATAGAAGGTTAGGTCATCTGGGCATGCGAAATCTTGATAAGCTTGTTAAAGGTGATCATATCCTTGGAGTAAAAGATGTTATATTTGACAAGGATAGACTTTGTAGTGCTTGTCAAGCAGGAAAACAAGTTGGAGGAATCCACCCCGTGAAGAACATTATGACCACGAGAAGACCGCTCAAGGTACTTCATATGGATCTTTTTGGTCCCAATGCCTATAAGAGTCTCGGTGGTAACTCATTCGGTCTAGTTATAGTTGATGATTTTTCAAGATTTACGTGGGTGTTCTTTCTTGATGATAAATCGCAGGTCCAAAAGATCTTCAAGAACTTCGCTAGGAACACCCAAAATCAATTTGAAGTGAAGATCAAGAAGGTTCGCAGCGACAATGGAACGGAGTTCAAGAACGCAAATGTGGATACCTTTCTTGACGAAGAAGGGATTTCACACGAGTTCTCGGTTATGTACACGCCTCAACAAAATGGAGTTGTTGAGAGGAAGAACCAAACTCTTATTGAGATGGCAAGGATGATGCTTGATGAGTACAAGACTCCAAAACACTTTTGGGCGGAAGCCATTGAGACAGCTTGTCATGCAACAAATCGCTTGTATCTTCACAAGCTACTCGACAAGACGGCATATGAGCTCCTCACCGGTAACAAACCCCAAGTTGGATACTTTCGAGTATTTGGATCAAAGTGTTACATTCTTGATAAGCATCGTCGTTCTAAATTTGCTGCTAGATCGCATGAAGGTTTCCTACTTGGTTATGGCTCAAACTCTCACACTTACCGTGTCTACAACAATTTCACCCGAAAGGTTGAAGAGACGGTAGATGTGAAGTTTGATGAATCTAACGGCTCACAAGTAGAGCAATTGCCAATTGATGTAGGAGATAAAGACCCTTCAGAAGCAATCCAAGACTTGTCTATTGGAAAGATTCAACCAAGGGAGGTGAAGGAGAGTACCTCGTCCGTCCAAGTGGAGGCTTCCACCTCACGACAAGGTGAACCAAGAGTCGACATGGAAGCATCCACGAGTGGGACACACCAAGATGAAGAAAACAAGGAAGTACACCAAGATGAACCTCATCAACCTCCTTCTCCACCAAGACAAGAGAACAACGACGCCAATAATGAAGAAGGCCAAGAAGAAGAACGAGATGATGAAGAAGATGCTCCACCCCGACCCAAACAAAAGCTCCCACGAGTTCGAGCAAGAGTCTCAAGAGATCATCCCGTCGAACAGATCTTCAATGATATTCAAACCGGGAGAATCACTCGCTCTAAAACTCGTTTGGCTAATTTTTGTGAACATTATTCATTCATCTCTAGTATTGAACCTATGAAGGTTGAAGAAGCATTGGAAGATCCGGATTGGATAAATGCCACGCAAGAAGAGCTACACAACTTTGAGAGAAATCAGGTGTGGACATTGGGCGAGAAGCCCGACAACAACCACAACATCATTGGTACCAAATGGGTGTTTCACAACAAGCAAGACGAAGATGGTCAAGTCATCCGCAACAAAGCTCGTCTAGTCGCCCAAGGCTACACTCAAGTCGAAGGTATGGACTACGGTGAGACATATGCCCCCGTTGCTAGACTTGAGTCCATCCGCATCTTACTTGCCTATGCTAATCACCATGATATCACTTTATACCAAATGGACATTAAAAGTGCTTTTCTAAACAATGAAATTGAGGAGGAAATTTATGTTAAACAACCTCCCGGCTTTGTCAATCCTAAGAAACCCGACCATGTTTACAAACTTCACAAATCTCTTTATGGTCTTAAACAAGCTCCTAGAGCGTGGTATAAATGCTTAACCAAGTTCCTTATTGAGAAAGGCTTTGAGATTGGAAAGATAGACTCTACTCTTTTTACTAAAAGGGTTAATGGTGAATTATTTGTATGCCAAATTTATGTTGATGATATCATACTTGGTTCAACTAACCCTCATTTTAGTGAGAAGTTTGGAAAGCTAATGTCGAAGAAGTTTGAGATGTCCATGATGAGTGAACTCAAGTTCTTTCTTGGGTTGCAAATCAAGCAAACTAAGTAAGGCACCTTTGTTTCTCAAACAATGTACACCAAGGAATTATTCAAGAAATTCAACATGAAAGAAAGCAAAGGTATGAAAACTCCCATGCCAACTAGTGGACATCTTGATTTGACCAAGGACGGCAAATCGGTTGACCAAAAGGTTTACCACTCTATGATTGGATCATTGTTATATCTATGTGCCTCCCATCCCGATATTATGCTAAGTGTGTGCATGTGTGCATGATATCAAGCGGCCCCTAAAGAATGTCATCTTAAGGCTATGAAAAGGATAGTGAGATACTTAATACATACACCAAATTTGGCATTTGGTATCCTAAGAGGACCTCTTTTGACCTTGTTGGCTATTCCGACTCGGACTATGCCAGAGACATGGTTGATAGGAAGTCCACTTCGGGTACTTGTCAATTTCTTGGTAGATCTCTTGTGTCTTGGTCTTCCAAGAAACAAAACTCGGTGTCCTTATCCACCGCCAAAGCGGAATACATTGCCACCGGTTCATGTTGTGCTCAATTACTTTGGATGACCCAAACTCTTAAAGATTATGGGATCAGTGTGAAACATGTTCCATTGCTTTGTGACAATGAAAGTGCTATTAAGATTGCTCACAACCCCGTGCAACATTCTCAAACTAAGCATATTGAAGTTCGTCATCATTTCATTCGAGATCATGTTGCTAAAGGGGACATTGATCTTAAGCATGTTCGTACCGATAAGCAATTGGTGGATATATTCACCAAACCTCTTGATGAGAAAGTTTTTTGCCGTTTGAGAGGTGAATTGAACATCATTGATCCTTCAAACTTGGAGTAGGAACTCCATTTGGATACATGCAAGGCATGAATCTGTGACTAATCCTTGATATTTCTCTTATGATGATATTGATATGTCCTGAATATATTTACACCCTTGCATGCCATCTAACCCTTGTAGGTACTTGTATGAATCTAAATCTATGAGATTACAACTCACTCACATCTTGAGCAATCTCTACAACACCAAGTCTCTACACAATGGTGGTTGATGACAAGGAAGCATGAAATCGTTCAACATATCCTTTGACAAATTATATATATCAAATTTCATCTGGTATCAACTTTCATGTTTGTCATTTTGGATACACAAGTACTCTTCCTTGCAAAAACTAACCCATGTAGGTAGATGAACTCACTTCCAAAGTGGTGCTCCTGACTCTTGATGAGCTACATCAACCTCGAGCAACACACACAAGTTCAACTACATGATCAAGATCAACACCACCATCCAAGGTATGTCATTCCATCGTAGAGAAGCTTTACCTCAAGTCATAGGTCAAAGCAACTCAACAAGATGTGAATACATCAAATGCTTAAACGAAAAATGGTAACCCCATTTTGAGGTTAAATGATGAGTATGACCTATGATCAAGTGTTCTCACTTGACTCCTTCGTCAATATACTCTAACATAGGTGACTTTGTCACCGCCCAATTCTAGATGAAGTTCTCTAGTGTTTCCTTGAGTTTTTGCATATTGCCCTTTGCATATTTATTCCCCTTTCCTTTATCAAAAAAAACTTCACCTAGATTTTCTTTTCTCTGTTTTGTTCTGCATTCCCTGCATCCAATTCATTGCAAATCATTCAGTTAATTCCTTGCAAATCTTTGTGAGATCTTATTTGCCTAGTGAGATGAGATGACAAGTGTTCTCTCTATGTTGAACTCGGTCATAACGATATGTTGCTCTCGGTCAATCCGAAAAGAAATCGGCACCACTGAAGATTACAACTCGGTATCACCGATTTCACTTCAGAGAAGACAATTTGCCACTTGTTCCTGCACTTTTTTTCCAGCTCCACTCGATGATTCTTGTCCTCTACCAGCATCACAATCTATATGCTGCTTCGCTCTGTGACTCAAGGACCAAACCTTTTGCCTCACACTCCAAAAGATCCCTTCTTGGAAATTGATGTCAAAGGGGGAGAGAGATCACATCAAAGCTTATTCTCCTCAAAGGGGAGAGAGTATAAAAGGGGGAGAGAGAATTAAAAGGGGGTAGAGAGAAATCACATCAGAGGCCCCAGATGCTTGGTGTTCAAGAGGAGAGAAGTCACATGTCTTTAAGAGGGGAAAAACATGTCTATGTTATGTTTATGTTTATGATCTATTTTTGATCTGATTTTGTTTCCCTACGTTCTCCCATTATCTAATACAAGATTCAGGGGGAGAAAGACTGCTAGGGAAGAAGATCTTCGAATTCATTGCATATCTTTACCTTTTGGGGACATGTCTACATCCAATAGAGTACTTAGTACTCACTCTCTGCATGTCATCCCAATCTTGGTACTCTTGTGGTTCCTTTTGTTTGCTCTGGCTAGTAGATGTGTATGTGTTATCTAACCTTGTTTACTCAGGTTCATTCCTTCCTAAGCCAACTCAAGACCACAAGGTAAGTATATGCATCACACTCATGTACATGAGGATTTCTTGCTGATGCACATACTGTTTGCAAGAAGGACTCATAAGCATGTAGGTACATTTCCTATATTCACATCTTTTGCTCTGATGCATATATCCAAGATACATGTAACACATTGCTTACTCTGTCATGCTTATGCATTCACATGCTCTTATATTCCATATTTACATGATTGCATACATATAGGGGGATCCTATGCATGTTACATGTCTTTCCAAATCTTTACTTGTTATTATCTATATCTTTATCTAAAGCTTTGATGTATGTTTTCATCAATTACCAAAAAGGGGGAGATTGAAAGCACAAGTGCTCCCTGGGTGATTTTGGTAATTAATGTCAACATATCTCTTGTTGGGCTAATGCTTTCATCTAGTATGTCTTAGATAAGTTCAACAATGGAGTGGCATGGACTAGAGGATGTGGAACCCCTTCGAGATGATAAGGACAAAGGATTGGCTCAAGCTCAAAGCTCAGGACTCTACATTTTTCATTTTAGTGATCCAAGATCACATTGAGTCCATAGGAAAGCCAATACTATTAAGAGGGGATGAGGTGTTGCTTAATGGCTTGCTTGCTCAAAGTGCTTAGTGATATGCTCCAAAGCTCTCAACCACTTTCTCACATCCACATTTGTCCCAAACCAAAAGTCAAACTCGGCCCCACCGAAACTTTCTATCCGGCGCCACCGAGTTCTCTTGACATAGCCACTGCCAGAAACCCTAATCAATTTGGTCTCACTGATGGGATCTCGGTCTCACCGAGATGGGCTTGCAAACTCTCTGTTGCCTATTGCATTAGTTTTGGTCTCACCGAAATATGAAATCGGTCCCACCGAATTTGCTTGGCCAACTCTCTGTTTAGCTTATTACCAAAATTGGTCCCACCGAGTTTGTGTAATCGGTCCAACCGAGATAAGGCTGTACCCTAACCCTAGCACATCGGTCCCATCGAGTTGATCATGTCGGTCCCACCGAAATGCCTAACAGTCACATTATGAACCAAATCGGTCCGACCAAGTTTTATAATTCGGTCCCACCGAGTTTGGAGATTTATGTGTAACGGTTAGATTTTGTGTGGAGGCTATATATACCCCTCCACCCACTCTTCATTCGATGAGAGAGCCATCAGAACATGCCTACACTTCCAACATACATTTTCTGAGAGAGAACCAGCTACACTTGAGTTGAGGTCAAGATATTCCATTCCAACCACATAAATCTTGATCTCTAGCCTTCCCCAAGTTGCTTTCCACTCAAATAATCTTTCTACCAAATCCAATCCTACGAGAGAGAGAGAGAGCTGAGTGTTGGGGAGACTATCATTTGAAGCACAAGAGTAAGGAGTTCATCATCAACACACCATCTATTACCTTTTGGAGAGTGGTGTCTCCTAGATTGGTTAGATGTCACTTGGGAGCCTCCGTCAAGATTGTGGAGTTGAACCAAGGATTTTGTATGGGCAAGGAGATCGCCTAATTCGTGAAGATCTACCCTAGCGAGGCAAGTCCTTCGTGGGCGATGGCCATGGTGGGATAGACAAGGTTGCTTCTTCGTGGACCCTTCGTGGGTGGAGCCCTCCGTGGACTCGCGCAACCGTAACCCTTTGTGGGTTGAAGTCTCCATCAACGTGGATGTACGATAGCACCACCTATCAGAACCATGCCAAAAATCTCCGTGTCTCCAATTGTGTTTGCACACTCCAATCCCATCCATTTACATTCTTGCAACTTGCATGATTTACTTTCCACTGCTCATATACTCTATCACGCTTGCTTGATATGTATTGTGAATGTTTGTACTTGTGCTAAAACTCCACTTCAACTCAAAGATTTTAAAAACTGCAGCGTTTCTTGCTAAGAATCTACTCACGCCCCTCTAGACACCTCTTCTCGATCCTTTCACATTAGCACTTAGTGAATACATGAACTCCTCAAACTACGGTCATCGCCGGGAGTGGTCCCGATTATTGTCACTCCGGGGTTGCCAGATCACAACATGTAGTAGGTGACTATAACTTGCAAGATAGGATCAAGAACACAAATGTATTCATGAAAACATAATAGGTTCAGATCTGGAAATCATGGCACTCGGGCCCTAGTGACAAGCATTAGGCATAGCAAAGTCATAACAACATCAATCTTAGAACATAGTGGATACTAGGGATCAAACCCTAACAAAACTAACTTGATTACATGGTAAATCTCATCCAACCCATCACGGTCCAGCAAGCCTATGATGGAATTACTCACGCATGGCAGTGAGCATCATGAATTTGGTGATGGATGATGGTTGATGATGACGATGGCGATGGATTCCCCTTTGGATCCCGAATGGACTCCAGATCTACCCTCCTGAGGAAGAATAGGGCTTGGCGGCGGCTCCGTATCATAAAACGCGATGAATCCTTCTCTCTGATATTTTTCTCCCCGAAAGAGAATATATGGAGTTGGAGTTGAGGTCGGTGGAGGTCCAGGGCTGCTGCTAATTCTTTCTCTAACATTTTTTATTAATTCCAAAACTTATCTTCGTGAAGTTTCAGGTCATTTTGAGAACTTTTTATTCTGCACAAAAATAGCACCATGGCAATTCTGCTGAAAACAGCGTCAATCCGGGTTAGTTCTATTCAAATCATGCAAATTAGAGTCAAAAACAAGGGCAAAAGAGTTTGGAAAAGTAGATACGATGGAGACGTATCAACTCCCCCAAGCTTAACCCATTGCTTTGAAGGAAATATGCCCTAGAGGCAATAATAAAGTTATTATTTATTTCCTTATATCATGATAAATGTTTATTATTCATGCTAGAATTGTATTAACCGGAAACATAATACATGTGTGAATACATAGACAAACAGAGTGTCACTAGTATGCCTCTACTTGACTAGCTCGTTAATCAAAGATGGTTATGTTTCCTAACCATGAGCAAAGAGTTGTTATTTGATTAACGAGGTCACATCATTAGTTGAATGATCTGATTGACATGACCCATTCCATTAGCTTAGCACCCGATCGTTTAGTATGTTGCTATTGCTTTCTTCATGACTTATACATGTTCCTATAACTATGAGATTATGCAACTCCCGTTTGCCGGAGGAACACTTTGGGTACTACCAAACGTCACAACGTAACTGGGTGATTATAAAGGAGTACTACAGGTGTCTCCAATGGTAGATGTTGGGTTGGCGTATTTCGAGATTAGGGTTTGTCACTCCGATTGTCGGAGAGGTATCTCTGGGCCCTCTCGGTAATACACATCACATAAGCCTTGCAAGCATTATAACTAAGATGTTAGTTGTGAGATGATGTATTACGGAACGAGTAAAGAGACTTGCCAGTAACGAGATTGAACTAGGTATTGGATACCGATGATTGAATCTCGGGCAAGTAACATACTGATGACAAAGGGAACAACGTATGTTGTTATGCGGTCTGACCGATAAAGATCTTTGTAGAATATGTAGGAGCCAATATGGGCATCCAGGTCCCGCTATTGGTTATTGACCGGAGACATGTCTCGGCCATGTCTACATTGTTCTCGAACCGTAGGGTCCGCACGCTTAACGTTACGATGACAGTTATTATGAGTTTATGCATTTTGATGTACCGAAGGTAGTTCGGAGTCCCGGATGTGATCACGGACATGACGAGGAGTCTCGAAATGGTCGAGACGTAAAGATTGATATATTGGAAGCCTATGTTTGGACATCGGAAGTGTTCCGGGTGAAATCGGGATTTTACCGGAATACCGGGAGGGTTACCGGAACCCCCCGGGAGCTAGATGGGCCATAATGGGCCGTAGTGGAAAGGAGAAGGGGCTGCCCTAGATGGGCTGCGCGCCTCCCCCTTCCCCTAGTCCTATTAGGACTAGGAAAGGGTGGACGGCCACCTCCTCCTCTTTTCCCCTCCAAGGAATCCTAGTTGGACTAGGATTGGAGGGGAGTCCTACTCCCGGTGGGAGTAGGACTCTCCTGCGCCTCCCACCTTGGCCGGCCAGCCCCTCCTCCCTTGCTCCTTTATATACGGGGGCAAGGGGCACCTCTAGACACACAAGTTGATCCTTGAGATCGTTCCTTAGCCGTGTGCGGTGCCCCCTGCCACCAAATTCCTTCTCGATCATACCGTTGTAGTGCTTAGGCGAAGCCCTGCGTCGGTAGTACATCAAGATCGTCATCACACCGTCGTGCTGACGAAACTCTTCCTCGACGCTTTGCTGGATCGGAGCCCGAGGATCATCATCGAGCTGAACGTGTGCTAAGAACTCGGAGGTGCCAGAGTAATGGTGCTTGGATCGGTCGGATCGGGAAGACGTACGACTACTTCCTCTATGTTGTGTGATCGCTTCCGCAGTCGGTCTGCGTTGGTATGTAGACAACACTCTCCCCTCTCGTTGCTATGCATCACCATGATCTTGTGTGTGCGTAGGAAATTTTTTGAAATTACTACGTTCCCCAACAGTGGCATCCGAGCCTAGGTTTTTATGGTTTGATGTTATTTGCACGAGTAGAACACAAGTGAGTTGTGGGCGATACAAGTCATACTGCCTACCAGCATGTCATACTTTGGTTCGGCGGTATTGTTGGACGAGACGATCCGGACCAACCTTACGCGTACTCTTACACGAGACCGGTTCCCTAGACGTGCTTTGCACATAGATGGCTTGCGGAAGACTGTCTCTCCAACTTTAGTTGAACCAAGTGTGGCTACGCCCGGTCCTTGAGAAGGTTAAAATGGAGTCTATTTGACGAACTATCGTTGTGGTTTTGATGCGTAGGTGAGATGAGTTCTTACTTAAGCCCGTAGCAGCCACGTAAAACTTGCAACAACAAAGTAGAGGACGTCTAACTTGTTTTTGCAGGGTATGTTGTGATGTGATATGGTCAAGGCATGATGCTGATTTTATTGTATGAGATGATCATGTTTTGTAACTAAGTTATCGGCAACTGGCAGGAGCCATATGGTTGTCGCTTTATTGTATGCAATGCAATCGCGATGTAATGCTTTACTAGATTACTAAACGGTAGTAATAGTCGTGGAAGCATAAGATTGGCGAGACGACAACGATGCTACGATGGAGATCAAGGTGTCGCGCCGGTGACGATGGTGATCATGACGGTGCTTCGGAGATGGAGATCACAAGCACAAGATGATGATGGCCATATCATATCACTTATATTGATTGCATGTGATGTTTATCCTTTTATGCATCTTATCTTGCTTTGATTGACGGTAGCATTATAAGATGATCTCTCACTAAATTATCAAGAAGTGTTCTCCCTGAGTATGCACCGTTGCCAAAGTTCGTCGTGCCCAGACACCACGTGATGATCGGGTGTGATAAGCTCTACGTCCATCTACAACGGGTGCAAGCCAGTTTTGCACACGCAGAATACTCAGGTTAAACTTGACGAGCCTAGCATATGCAGATATGGCCTCGGAACACAGAGACCGAAAGGTCGAGCGTGAATCATATAGTAGATATGATCAACATAACGATGTTCACCATTGAAAACTACTCCATCTCACGTGATGATCGGTTATGGTTTAGTTGATTTGGATCACGTGATCACTTAGAGGATTAGAGGGATGTCTATCTAAGTGGGAGTTCTTAAGTAATATGATTAATTGAACTTTAATTTATCATGAACTTAGTCCTGGTAGTATTAGCATATCCATGTTGAAGATCAATAGCTCGCGTTGTTGCTTTCATATGTTTATTTTGATATGTTCCTAGAGAAAATTGTGTTGAAAGATGTTAGTAGCAATGATACAGATTGGATCCGTGATCTGAGGTTTATCCTCATTGCTGCAACGAAAAATTATGTCCTTGATGCACCGCTAGGTGACAGACCTATTGCAGGAGCAGATGCAAACGTTATGAACGTTTGGCTAGCTCAATATGATGACTACTTGATAGTTTAGTGCACCATGCTTAATGGCTTAGAATCGGGACTTCGAAGACGTTTTGAACGTCATGGACCATATGAGATGTTCCAGGAGTTGAAGTTAATATTTCAAGCAAATACCCGAGTTGAGAGATATGAAGTCTCTAACAAGTTCTATAGCTAAAAGATGGAGGAGAATCGCTCAACTAGTGAGCATGTGCTCAGATTGTCTGGGTACTACAATCGCTTGAATCAAGTGGGAGTTAATCTTCCAGATAAGATAGTGATTGACAAAATTCTCTAGTCACCATCACCAAGTTAGTAGAACTTCGTGATGAACTATAATATGCAAGGGATAACAGAAACAACTCCCAAGCTCTTCGTGATGCTGAAATCAACGAAGGTAGAAATCAAGAAAAACATCAAGTGTTGATGGTTGACAAGACCACTAGTTTCAAGAAAAGGGCAAAGGGAAGAAGGGGAACTTCAAGAAGAACGGCAAGCAAGTTGCTGCTCAAGTGAAGAAGCCCAAGTCTGATCCTACGCCTGAGACTAAGTGCTTCTACTGCAAAGGGACTGGTCGCTGGAAGCGGAACTACCCCAAGTGATTGGCGGATAAGAAGGATGGCAAGGTGAAAATAAGTATATTTGATATACATGTTATTGATGTGTACTTTACTAGTGTTTATAGCAAACCCTCAGTATTTGATACTGGTTCAGTTGCTAAGATTAGTAACTCGAAACGGGAGTTGCAGAATAAACAGAGACTAGTTAAGGGTGAAGTGACGATGTGTGTTGGAAGTGGTTCCAAGATTGATATGATCATCGTCGCACACTCCCTATACTTTCGGGATTAGTGTTGAACCTGAATAAGTGTTATTTGGTGTTTGCATTGAGCATGAATATGATTTGATCATGTTTATTGCAATATGGTTATTCATTAAAATCAGAGAATAATTGTTGTTCTGTTTACATGAATAAAACCTTCGATGGTCATACACCCAATGAAACAAGTTCATTGGATCTCGATCATAGTGATGCACATAATCATAATATTGAAACCAATAGATGCAAAGTTAATAATGATAGTGCAACTTATTTGTGGCACTGCCGTTTAGGTCATATTGGTGTAAAGCGCATGAAGAAACTCCATGCTGATGGGCTTTTGGAATCACTTGATTATGAATCAGTTGATGCTTGCGAACCATGCCTTATGGGCAAGATGACTAAAACGCCGTTCTCCGTAACAATAAAGCAAGCAAAAGATTTGTTGGAAATCATACATACTGATGTATGTGGTCCGATGAATATTGAGACTCGCGACAGGTATCATTATTTTCTGATCTTCACAGATGATTTGAGCAGATATGAGTATATCTACTTGATGAAACATAAGTCTGAAACATTTGAAAAGTTCAAAGAATTTCAGAGTGAAGAAGAAAATCATCGTGATAAGAAAATAAAAGTTTCTACGATATGATCGCAGAGGTAAAATATTTGAGTTACGAGTTTGGTCTTCAGTTAAAAACAATGTGAAATAGTTTCACTACTCACGCCGCCTGGAACACCACAGCATAATGGTGTGTCCGAACGTCATAACCGTACTTTATTGGATATAGTGCAATCTATGATGTTTCTTACCGATTTACCACTATCGTTTTTGGGGTCATGCATTAGAGACAGCTGCATTCACATTAAAAAAAAGGGGGCACCATCTATATCCATCGAGACGACGCCTTATGAACTATGGTTAGGCAAGAAACCAAAGTTGTCGTTTCTTGAAGTTTGGGGTTGCGATGCTTATGAGAAAAAGTTTCATCCTGATAAGCTCAAACCCAAATCGGAGAAATATGTCTTCATAGGATATCCAAAGGAAACTATTGGATACACCTTCTATCACAGATCCGAAGGCAACACTTTTGTTGCTAAAATTCGGAAACTTTCTGGAGAAGGAGTTTCTCTCGAAAGAAGTGAGTGGGAGGAAAGTAGAACTTGATGAGGTAACTGTACCTGCTCCCTTATTGGAAAGTAGTACATCACAGAAAATTGTTTTTGTGACACCTATACCAGTTAGTGAGGAAGCTAATGATGATGATCATGAAACTTCAGAACAAGATACTACTGAACCTCGTAGATCAACCAGAGTAAGATCCGCGCCAGAGTGGTACGGTAATCCTTTTCTGGAAGTCATGCTACTAGATCATGATGAACCCACAAACTATGAGGAAGCGATGATGAGCCCAGATTCCGCGAAATGGTTTGAGGCCATGAAATCTGAGATATGATCCATGTATGAGAATAAAGTATGGACTTTGATGGATTTGCCCGATGATCGGCAAACCATAGAAAATAAATGGATCTTCAAGAGGAAGACGGACGCTGATAGTCGTGTTACTATCTACAAAGCTAGAATTGTCGAAAAAGGTTTTCAACAAGTTCAAGGTGTTGACTACGATGAGATTTTCTCACTCGTATCTATGCTTAAGTCTGTCCGAATCATGTTAGCAATTGCCGCATTTTATGAAATCTGGCAAATGGATAAACAAAACTGCATTCCTTAATGGATTTATTAAAGAAGAGTTGTATGTGATGCAACTAGAAGGTTTTGTCAATCCGAAAGGTGCTAACAAAATGTGCAAGCTCCAGCGATCCATCTGTGGACTGGTGCAAGCATCTCCGAGTTGGAATATACGCTTTGATAAGTTGATCAAAGCATATAGTTTTATACAGACTTGCGGTGAAGCCTGTATTTACGAGAAAGTGAGTGGGAGCACTACAGCATTTCTGATAAGTATATGTGAATGACATATTGTTGATCGGAAATAATGTAGAATTATTCTGTAAAGCATAAAAGGAGTGTTTGAAAGGAGTTTTTCAAAGAAAGACTTCGGTAAAGCTGCTTACATATTGAGCATCAAGATCTATAGAGATAGATCAAGACGCTTGATAAGTTCACTCAACAAATACATACTTTGACAAGATTTTGAAGTAGTTCAAAATGGAACAGTCAAAGAAAGAGTTTCTTGCCTATGTTACAAGGTATGAAATTGAGTAAGACTCAAAGCCCGACCACGACAGAAGATAGAAAGAGAATGAAAGTCATTCCCTATGCCTTGGCCATAGGTTCTATAAAGTATGTCATGCTGTATAACAGATCTATTGTATACCCTGCACTGATTTGGCAAGGGAGTACAATAGTGATCTAGGAGTAGATCACTGGACAGCGGTCAGAATTATCCTTAGTGAAATAAGGATATGTTTCTCGATTATGGACGTGACAAAAAGGTTCGTCGTAAAGGGTTACGTCGATGCAAGTTTTTGACACTGATCCAGATGATTCTAAATCTCAATCTGGATACATATTGAAAGTGGGTGCAATTAGCTAGAGTAGCTCCATGTAGAGCATTGTAGACATAGAACTTGCAAAATACTTACGGATCTGAATGTGACAGACCCGTTGACTAAAATTATCTCACAAGCAAAACATGATCACACCTTAGTACTCTTTGGGTGTTAATCACATAGATATGTGAACTAGATTACTGACTCTAGTAAACCCTTTGAGTGTTGGTCACATGACGATGTGAACTATGGGTGTTAATCACATGGTGATGTGAACTATTGCTGCTAAATCACATGGCGATGTGAACTAGATTATTGACTCTAGTGCAAGTGGGAGACTGAAGGAAATATGCCCTAGAGGCAATAATAAAGTTATTATTTATTTCCTTATATCATGATAAATGTTTATTATTCATGCTAGAATTGTATTAACCGGAAACATAATACATGTGTGAATACATAGACAAACAGAGTGTCACTAGTGTGCCTCTACTTGACTAGCTCGTTAATTTAAGATGGTTATGTTTCCTAACCATGAACAAAGAGTTGTTATTTGATTAACGGGATCACATCATTAGTTGAATGATCTGATTGACATGACCCATTCCATTAGCTTAGCACCCGATCGTTTAGTATGTTGCTATTGCTTTCTTCATGACTTATACATGTTCCTATAACTATGAGATTATGCAACTCCCGTTTGCCGGAGGAACACTTTGGGTACTACCAAACGTCACAACGTAACTGGGTGATTATAAAGGAGTACTACAGGTGTCTCCAATGGTAGATGTTGGGTTGGCGTATTTCGAGATTAGGGTTTGTCACTCCGATTGTGGGAGAGGTATCTCTGGGCCCTCTCAGTAATACACATCACATAAGCCTTGCAAGCATTATAACTAAGATGTTAGTTGTGAGATGATGTATTACGGAACGAGTAAAGAGACTTGCCAGTAACGAGATTGAACTAGGTATTGGATACCGACGATCGAATCTCGGGCAAGTAACATACCGATGACAAAGGGAACAACGTATGTTGTTATGCGGTCTGACCGATAAAGATCTTCGTAGAATATGTAGGAGCCAATATGGGCATCCAGGTCCCGCTATTGGTTATTGACCGGAGACGTGTCTCGGCCATGTCTACATTGTTCTCGAACCATAGGGTCCGCACGCTTAACGTTACGATGACAGTTATTATGAGTTTATGCATTTTGATGTACCGAAGGTAGTTCGGAGTCCCGGATGTGATCACGGACATGACGAGGAGTCTCGAAATGGTCGAGACGTAAAGATTGATATATTGGAAGCCTATGTTTGGACATCGGAAGTGTTCCGGGTGAAATCGGGATTTTACCGGAATACCGGGAGGGTTACCGGAACCCCCCGGGAGCTAGATGGGCCATAATGGGCCTTAGTGGAAAGGAGAAGGGGCTGCCCTAGATGGGCTGCGCGCCTCCCCCTTCCCCTAGTCCTATTAGGACTAGGAAAGGGTGGCCGGCCACCTCCTCCTCTTTTCCCCTCCAAGGAATCCTAGTTGGACTAGGATTGGAGGGGGAGTCCTACTCCCGGTGGGAGTAGGACTCTCCTGCGCCTCCCACCTTGGCCGGCCAGCCCCTCCTCCCTTGATCCTTTATATACGGGGGCAAGGGGCACCTCTAGACACACAAGTTGATCCTTGAGATCGTTCCTTAGCCGTGTGCGGTGCCCCCTGCCACCAAATTCCATCTCGATCATACCGTTGTAGTGCTTAGGCGAAGCCCTGCGTTGGTAGTACATCAAGATCGTCATCACGCCATCGTGCTGACGGAACTCTTCCTCGACGCTTTGCTAGATCGGAGCCCGAGGATCGTCATCGAGCTGAACATGTGCTAAGAACTCGGAGGTGCCGGAGTAACGGTGCTTGGATCGGTCGGATCGGGAAGACGTACGACTACTTCCTCTACGTTGTGTGATCGCTTCCGCAGTCGGTCTGCGTTGGTACGTAGACAACACTCTCCCCTCTCGTTGCTATGCATCACCATGATCTTGTGTGTGCGTAGGAAATTTTTTGAAATTACTACGTTCCCCAACATGCTTATCCTCAAGCAATTCAGTTTACAAACTGAAAGTGATAAAGATTTTTTTACAAACTCTGTTTGACCTTGTTGTTGCAAATAGGTAAAGCCAACATTCAAGTTTTCAGCAAAGATCATGAACTAACCATATTCACAATAACATTTAGGTCTCACATTTACTCATATCAATGGCATAATCAACTAGCGAGGAATAATAATAAATCTCGGATGACAACACTTTTTCAAAACAATCATGATATAATATAACAAGATGGTATCTCGCTAGCCCTTTCTGAGACCGCAAACCATAAATGTAGAGCACCCCTGAAGATCAAGGACTGACTAGACATTGTAATTCATGGTAAAAGAGATCTAGTCACAGTCAAAGTCAATACAAATTAATAATAATGCATACAAATGGCAGTGGTGCTCTCTAACTGGTGCTTTTTATAAGAGGATGATGACTCATCAATAAAAGTAAATAGATAGGCCCTTCACAGAAGGAAGCAGGGATTTGCAGAGGTGCCAGAGCTCGAGTTTTGAAATAGAGAGGAATACTATTTTGAGCGGTATGCTTTCATTGTCAACGTAACAACTAAGAGATCTCAGTATCTTCCATGCTACATACGTTATAGGCGGTTACCAAACAGAATGGTAAAGTTTATACTCCCCCACCACCAACAAGCACACTCCACGGCTGGTCCGAAACAACGGGTACCGTCCAACTAACAAAAATCCTGGGGGATTTTTGTTTGCAATTATTTAGATTTGATTTGCTTTGAGCAAGGGATTGGGCATCCCGGTTACCAGCCGTTTTCTCATGAATGATGAGCGGAGTCCACTCATCGTGAGAATAACCTACCTAGCATGGAAGATATTGACAGCCCTAGTTGATACATGAGCTATTCGAGCATACAAAATAGATTATTATTTGAAGGTTTAGAGTTTGGCACATGCAAATTTACTTGGAACGACAGGTAAATACCGCATATAGGAAGGTATGGTGGACTCATATGGAACTACTTTGGGGTTTATGGAAGTGGATGCACAAGCAGCATTCCCGCTTAGTACAAATGAAGGCTAGAAAAGGACTGAGAAGCGACCAACTAGAGAGCGAGAACAGTCATAAACATGCATTGAGATTAACCAACATTGAGTGCAAGCTTGAGTAGGATATAAATCACCATGAATATAAATATCGTGGAGGCTATGTTGATTTTGTTTCAACTACATGTATGAACATGTGCCAAGTCAAGCCACTCGAATCTTTCAAAGGAGGATACCATCCTATCATACTACATCACAACCATTTTAATTTCCATGTTTGCACGCAAGGTAAATCATTTTATAGACATTTTATATCATTTTTTAGTACTAACCTATTGACATAGTGCCAAGTGTCAGTTCCTGTTTTTCCGTGTTTTTTACATCACAGAAAATCAATATCAAACGGAGTCCAAATGCCATGAAACTTTACGGAGATTTTTGATGGACCAGAATGAACATGTTGGGCCCTGGTTGCACCTGGGGGGAGTCCCTAGGAGGGGACAACCCACCAAGGCGCGCCAGGAGGCCCAGGCGCGCCCTAGTGGGCTGTGCCCACCTCATGTGCCCCCCGGACCGCCTCTTTGCTCTATAAATACCCCAAAAATACCAGAACCCTAAGGGATACGACGAAATATTCATCCAGCCGCCGCAAAGTCCAGAACCACCAGGTCCAATCTAGACACCATCTCGGATGGGGTTCACCACCTCCATTGGTGCCTCTCCGATGATGCGTGAGTAGTTATTTGTAGACCTTCAGGTCCGTAGTTAGTAGCTAGATGGCTTCATCTCTCTCTCTTGATTCTCAATACAATGGTCTCTTGGAGATCCATATGA
Organism: Triticum monococcum; assembly: GCA_034509565.1. NCBI lineage: Eukaryota > Viridiplantae > Streptophyta > Magnoliopsida > Poales > Poaceae > Triticum > Triticum monococcum. The sequence goes on from CM067842.1 coordinate 723,193,784, forward strand.
TGTAACTCTTTTGCGGTGTGTTTGTTGGGATCCGATGAACTTTGAGTTTATGATCAGATCTATCTTTGTATATCCATGAAAGTTATTTGAGTTTCTTTGATCTGTTATATGCATGATCTCTTATAGTCTCGTATTTCTTCTCCGATATTTGGGTTTTGTTTGGCCAATTTGATCTATTTATCTTGCAATGGGAAGAGGTGCCCGGTAGTGGGTTCGATCTTACGGTGCTTGATCCCAGTGACAGAAAGGGAACCGACACGTATGTATCATTGCTACTAAGGATAAAAAGATGGGATCTATATCTATGCAATAGATAAACAGATCTTGTCTACATCACATTGGTGCGTGTCGGTCCTAAACAAACGGTTTTAACCCCTTTCCGCGATGGCATTTGGAACCATCGCTAAGTGAGTGTGGGCGATAGGGGGGGGGTCCTTCCCACACGACCCAGAAACCGTCGGGGATAGGGACCCTACAGTACTCCTACTCGTTTCTACTCGCATTGCCTTCGCAGTCGGTATTCTGTGGTACTATGTTTATGATGCGCGGCCCACCAAAAACGGCTCACTATTATAGAACGTGTATGATGCGTGTCCCATCACAAACGGTTCACTATTAAGAAGATTAGCTAATCGTCGTATGAGTGTCGGACAGGATTATGAAACATCGGACCATTGTAACATCATCGTACACGACAACTATCGCACACGCTATTTTGTGGTGCAACATTTACGATGCATACTTCATCAGAAACAGTTCATGGTTGTGAATCGTGTACGACAAGGCAACTAACACAAACGTTTAGTTTGCCCGCACCGTTTGTGATATTGTCTGACATCGCACACGCTTTGGAAACATTAGTACATCGACGTCCTAAACAAATGGTTTAAAACCCCTTTCCACGATGGCCTTTGGAACCGTCGCCAAGTGAGTGTGGGCAATAGGGGGGTCCTTCCCACATGACCCAGCAATCGTCGGGGATAGGCCCTCGTAGGACCCAGGCTGGGGCCGTGTGCGATCAGGCGAGGCATGGAAACCCAATCATTTCCGTAGGTATGTACATCCCACATGGTGAATCCCAGAAATCATTTCCGTAGGTATGTACATCCCACACGGTGAATCCCAAAAATCATTTCCGTACGTATGTACATCCCACACAGCAAATCCCAGAAATCATTTCCGTAGGTATGTACATCCCACACGGTGAATCCCAGGAAATCATTTCCATAGGTATGTACATCCCACAGAGTTGTCTATGTGGAAACGTGTGTGCAAGATGGCCTAACGCAAACAGTTCACTGCCGGAAGCCGTGTGTGATTGTTAGTTGATCGAACACGCCTACTTTCTAGAAACCGTGTGGGTTGTTTGAGTTCATCGCCCACGGCGCTGTCTGAGTAACCGTTTGCAATAGAAAACCCCAATAAGCAGGGTAATTAGACTATTATTGATAATCCATGTACTAATCAAACTGATATTTCTTATAAAACACGCCACATATTTCATATCCGTATAAAAGCAACAAGGATTTCATAATCGAATTACGTCAGATAGCTTCGGTACTCTGTTACGCCATTACACAACAGCAGCAAGTTTCACATGCAGCATCAGAAACCTTTGGAAAGTAGCATCATACATCGTAAATAGACAGATGAATCTCATCTGGGAAACTGCAGAAGTGTAAGGCAAATATTGAGCCTTCAATGATGTTGAATGTCCTTGCAACTTTAGGCCAGTGGCTATGGATAATTGCCCGCCCAACCCTCGTCCTCTTCAACAAGACTTCAATATTGTACCGTGGGTGTTGAATGAATACCTTCCTCGCCTCTTGACCATGCAGGTGGTTTGAGAGGTAATTATCGGTGAACTGCTTTGAAAAGTACTGAAAACAAAGCTATGCATAAATCGCTGTTGTAAATTTTGAAATGGCGCAAGGGGTAAAAACAAGGTAAAAGAGTTGGTACCATCCTATAGTTGACTGATGTCTTCTTCATTGTGCAAACAAAGATCTTGTTGTTATTCGTCTCAAGTTTCTTCATCCTAACAATCTTTTTGAGTTTTTTGACTTGACTGATATTCATGGACATCTCATTTCCCCATATGCAAAATGGGCCAAACAGTGGGTCTAAGCCTCTGACAGCAGGACCTACATGTGCAATACCAAATTTTAAGAAACCTAAATATTAGAATGATTCCTGCAACTGCACAATAATGTGCTATTAGCCAAAGGACCCTGCTTGAACAAACCTCGATGGTAAACCGCAGTGTCTCCCATTATTTCCCTGCAACACACATAAGGAAGATCTTGATGAGGTTAACTGAGAGTTGCCATACTATCAGTAGAATATGTATTGAGTACAGCCAAATTCGATTGGTGTCACATGCATAACAATACAAAATTGTACCCACAGCAAATGAAAATCAATTTGCAGAACTGAACCAAACAATTAAATGGACAGTAGACCAAATGAACCAAAATAGTTAACTGAGCATGAAATTGCAGAATAGAAACATGTACTAGAAGATAAGACTGTTAACAAAACAAAGAATGCTTGAGAACAGTACTACGAAATGTAGCAATTGCTGGACCAAAGTGTTAACTGAACATTACGTTTCAGAGGACCAAACTGTTAACTAAACATCAGATTGCATATTAACATTATAGAGGACAAATCACTAGAAGGCACTGGCGGTGGCCTCGAGAAAACATCATGAACTATATTTTAAAGTAGACAACCGCGCGACAGTGTCGACGGTGGCCTCGAAGATGAGGTGCTCCTCCAAGATCTGGCAGTCAACACGCATGTCAGTCATAGCGACCTCATTCACGCGTGCGGCCGCATGCTACTCAGCTCCACGTTATACTGCGTGTAAAATGGCTATGAGCGGCGCTTAATTGGAGGAGGGGGGGCAGTGATTTTGGTGGAAGGTGTCGCTCCGTCAGTCGGGGCATGTGGGATGGGAAAGGAGGAGGATGGTGTGGGTTGGGTGTGGATTAACAAGGCCGCGCAGCAAGAAGAATGGTCAGCGGCGAGGAGGTCGCACTGTAATAAGAAGGGTCGCCGGCGAGGAGGCGGCGTTGCAAGAAGAAGGGTCCCGATGAGGAGGCGGCGCTGCAAGAAGAAGGGTAGCCGACGAGGAGGCGGTGCTGCAAGAAGAAGGGTAGCCGGCGAGGAGGCGGCGCTGCAAGAAGAAGGGTCACCGGCGAGGAGGCTGAGCTGCCAGTAAGCAGAAGTGAAGGTTTGAACTTGGAAAGAAAGGAAGAACAGTGGAAATGTGGCTTTTGGTAGGAGGGAGGGGTAGGGAGATAGATATTTCCGCGGTGGCAACAAAATTTCGCTCGGTGCCGCGAGAAACTGGCACGCAAGTGTGGTTCAAGCGGGGGCGGTGGACTATAGACGACGAAGCTTCCTGCGTAAGCTAGACAAGACGGTGCGCCAAGATATTTTATATCGTATCCCACACGATTCTTTCTAGTAAACTGTTTGTGGTATACCTGATTTTTTTCATTATGTTTTGAAAGATAAAATGGTGTTACGGAGGGAAAGGATGGTGTTTGAATTGCTAGAACATTTACGTATAGTGAACATGCAAGTAGTACATGAGTGTCGTGTTTAAATTTGGAATTATTCCGGGTTCGTCTGGCATTTTTATGCATTAATTGAGTTTCTGGGCATTTAATGTGCATAATTCATATTTGAACTACAAGCACATGCTCCAATGCACCAAAGTTTGCTAAAAAATCACATGCGTGTCTTTGGGTGAATTTATAGGTCCCATGCAAGAAATGGGAATAAAATTCAAACATCTGGGTGTCGTGACTCAACCAGAATGATTGAGAAACTTGGTTTTTTAATTCCTATAAATCCAAAACACGGCTGAAAATCATGAAACTTGGCATGGTGTCATGACATGGCACCAACATGCTGCAGTAATTTTTTTGGCCGAATTGGGACAAACTTTGGTGTAAGCTTCTTGCAAACCAGAGCTTCCCTCAAGAAGGCTCTTGCTTCCGAGAGGGAATGTGTCACCTCCGTGTGCGAAACAACAAACGTACGCTGCTTTCTCCCGCCTTAATTTTTTTACACATGCAGATAAGACCAAATAGAAATATCGTGCTAAATTTTGGAATTATTACGTGTTCGTTTGGCCTTTTTATACATTAATTTAGTTTCTGGGCATTTAATGTGCACAATTCAAATTTGAACTACAAGCACGTGCTCCAGTGCACCATAGTTGTTTGAAAAATCACATGTGTGTCCTTGGGTGAATTTCTAGGTCCCATGCAAGAGATTGGAGTGAAATTCAAACATCTGGGCATCGTGACTCGGCCGGAAAGATTGAGAAACTTGGTTTTTAATTCCTGTAATTCCAAAACACGCCTGAAAATCATGAAATTTGGCATGGTGTCGTGACATGGCACCAACATGCTGCGGTAATTTTTTGGCTGAATTGTTACAAGCATTTGTGTAAGCTTCTTTTAAACCGGAGCTTCCCTCAAGAAGGCTCCTGGTTCCGAGAGGGAACGTGTCACCTCCGTGTGCGAAACGACATACGTACACTGCCTTCTCCCGCCTTAATTTTTTTACAAAGTAAGATTAGACCAAATAGAAGTATCGTGCTAAATTTTGGAATTATTCCGTGTTCGTTTGGCCTTTTTTATACATTAATTGAGTTTTTGGGCATTTAATGTGCACAATTCAAATTTAAACTACAAGTACGTGCTCTAGTGCACCATAGTTGTTTGAAAAATCACATGTGTGTCCTTGGATGAATTTCTAGGTCCCATGCAAGAGATAGGAGTGAAATTCAAACATCTGGGCGTCGTGGCTCGGCCAGAAAGATTGAGAAACTTGGTTTTTTATTTCTGTAATTCCAAAACATGCTTGAAAATCATGACACTTGGCATGGTCTCATGACATGGCACGAACATGTTGCGGTAAATTTTTTTGACGAATTGGGACAAGCTTTGGTGTAAGCTTCTTGCAAACCGGAGCTTCCCTCAAGAAGGCTCATGGTTCCGAGAGGGAACGTGTCACCTCCGTGTGTGAAATGACATACGTACACTACCTTCTCCCACCTTAATTTTTTCGCACATCCAGATTAGACCATATCGAAGTATCGTGCTAAATTTTGGAATTATTTCGGGCTCGTTTCACCTTTTTTATACATTAATTGGGTTTTTGGGCATTTAATGTGCATAATTCAAATTTGAACTACAAGCACAGGCTCCAGTGCACCAAAGTTGTTTGAAAAATCACATGTGTGTCCTTGGGTGAATTTCTAGGTCCCATGGAAGAGATCGGAGTGAAATTCAAACATCTGGGTGTCGTGGCTCGGCCGGAAAGATTGAGAAACTTGGTTTTTAATTCCTGTAATTCCAAAACACGCCTGAAAATCATGAAACTGGGCATGGTGTCATGACATGGCACCAACATGCTGTGGTGATTTTTTTGGCCGAATTGGGACAAGCTTTGGTGTAAACTTCTTGCAAACCGTAGTTTCTCTCAAGAAGGATCATGGTTCCGAGAGGGAATGTGTCACCTCCGTGTGCCAAACGACATATGTACACTGCCATCCCCTGCCTTATTTTTTTACACGGCCAGATTAGACCAAATAGAAGTACCGTGCTAAATTTTGGAATTATTCCGGGCTCATTTCGCCTTTTTTATACATTAATTGAGTTTCTAGGCATCTAATGTGCATAATTCAAATTTGACTACAAGCACATGCTCCAGTGCACCAAAGTTGTTTGAAAATCACATGTGTGTCCTTGGGTAACTTTCTAGGTCCCATGCAAGATATGGGAGTGAAATTCAAACATCTGGGCATCGTGGCTCGGCCGGAAAGATTGAGAAACTTGGTTTTTTAATTCCTGTAATTCCAAAACACGCCTGAAAATCATGAAACTTTGCATGTTGTCATGACATGGCACCAACATGCTGCGGTAATTTTTTGGCTGAATTGGGACAAGCTTTGGTGTAAGCTTCTTGCAAACCGGAGCTTCCCTCAAGAAGGCTCGTGGTTCCGAGAGGGCACGTGTCACCTCCGTGTGTGAAACGACATATCTACACAGCCTTCTCTCGCCTTATTTTTTTACACAGGCACATTAAACCAAATAGAAGTAACTTGCTAATTTTTTAAATTATTCTGGGTTCGTTTCGCCTTTTTTATACATTAATTGAGTTTCTCGGCATTTAATGTGCATAATTCAAATTTGAAATACAAGCACATGCTCCAGTGCACCAAAGTTGTTTGAAAAATCACATGTGTGTCCTTGGGTGAATTTCTAGGTCCCATGCAAGAGATGGGAGTGAAATTCAAACATCTGGGCGTCGTGGCTCGGCCGGAAATATTGAGAAACTTTTTTTTAATTCATGTAATTCCAAAACACGCCTGAAAATCATGAAACTTGGCATGGTGTCATGACACGACACCAACATGCTGCGGTAATATTTTTAGAAGAATTGGGACAAGCTTTGGTGCAAGCTTCTTCCAAACCGGAGCTTCCCTCAAGAAGGCTCGTGTTTCCGAGAGGGAACGTGCCACCTCCTTGTGCGAAACGACATACATACACTACCTTCTCCCGCCTTATTTTTTTATACAAAGCTAGATTAGACCAAATAGAAGTAACATGCTAAATTTTGGAATTATTCCGGGTTCGTTTGGCTTGTTATACATTAATTGAGTTTCTAGGCATTTAATGTGCATAATTCAAATTTGAACTACAAGCACATGCTACAGTGCACCAAAGTTGTTTGGAAAATCACATGTGTGTCCTCGGGTAAATTTCTAGGTCTCATGCAAGAGATGGGAGTGAAATTCAAACATCTGGGCATCGTGTCTCGGCCGGAAAGATTGAGAAACTTGGTTTTTTAGTTCCTGTAATTCCAAAACACGCCTGAAAATCATGAAACTTGGAATGGTCTCATGACATGGCACAAACATGCTGTGGTAATTTTTCTATCCGATTTGCGAACACCCACACATTAACAATCAACAAAGTCATTTTGGAACAAGTGTTGTCACATTACAAATCGGAAACACAAGTATTATTGAAATCATGGGCGTTCGACTTACCAATTATGTGCGGCCACGCGTCCCCTTTTTTTATTGGCTAGGAGGTGCCGTGCGGGGTAGCTACTTGAGTACGGGAGGCGTGCAATCAGACCCCCGCGCGTGCTCATCGGGAGGAGAGCCCTTTGACCGCTACCCGCCACGACTCCCTCCCAATGTCTCCATTAATGGCGACCGAGCACCTGTTCTACGACGTGGCTATGTCTCACTGGAATGAGATTTAAGAGAGTAAAATGAAAATCTGAAAAGAAAGTTTTGCATGGATCTTGATGTAAGATCCAACGGACCTATATAGCATCGACTGCGACTTATAGCAAGCATGATGAATATAAGGACTATGACAGTGGATAATAATTGTCTTACATGTTTAGAAACATAATTAAAAAAAGCCACATGCAGCAACACCCAAAATACATGAGGGCAAAAGAAGAAGGAAGACAATGATCTGGCTCGCTGATCTCTACTTTCTTGATGCGTTGATGCAGGCCGCGGGAACTAGTGTCCACGGCAAGCGGCGACGAGCTCTCTCTTGTCCTCAAGATGCTGCCTGAGAGCATCCACGGATTCCTCCACCAGCCTTCTGCGCTCGATGCGCAGCTTGTTATTCTTGTCCATAAGTTTCTCGACGATGACGCCGGTCCTCTTCAACAAGGCAGTGGTCTGCTCCTACAGCTCCACACTTCCGATGATCTTCGCCCTCAGCAGGTCGCGCTCGACCCGGAGCTTCGCATTGCTCTTATTTAGTTGCCGGATGACGTCGGTAGACTGTTCAAACGAGGCTTGCAGGTCATCCTGCAACCTCGCCCACCTGGAGATCTGATCCATTTGCCTATGGAAGAGGGCACGCATGCGCCTGTAAGAGTCCTCGCCTGCCCGCGAAGCATTTTCCCAGGCCGCCGCGGCAAGGGAGGACATCTGTACTGCATTTGCGGCACAGCGGGTCATCTCTTCTACTTCCGCGGTGCGGCCGGACCAGTCTGCTGCATCGACGGCATGTTGGGTCATCCATGCTGCTTCGGCGGCACGGCGGGACCTCTCTGTTGCTACGGCCGTGCGGCGGGACATGTTGGCTGCTATCGCAGCGAGGCGGGACATCTCTCGTGCTCCCTCTTCCAGGCTCGCCTCTCCCTGGTCGCAATCTCTCGACCCAGAACTCACGCTGGCCATGGCGGACGCAAGTGAACGATGATGAATGACTTGTTTGTTTTTGAATTTTTGTGGATGAGGAGTTGAGGAGGAATGTGCAGTCATCTTGGAGTAGTAGTATTTATAGCCGCGTAGTAATACACTCCTAAGTGGGAAACCATTTATGTTTTGATCGGTGTGAACAGGTTTGCAATTTGGAATGTGATGGGATGCATGCTCAAAAATTACTGACAGTTATAAGTATGGCACTATTCCTAGAAGGCGTAACGTGGGCACGTACACCTTCTCGGCCGCGTACGTGGCGTTTGCACCGGAATAGGCAATGTCAGCACATGTCTTTTAATTAGAATGGGTGTGCCCGTCTAGCGCACACACGTTGATCTATCTAACTATTTCAGTTTGTTGTGGCTAATCGCAAACAGTTCATCCATGTGAAGTGTATGCCATCAATTGCAGACACTTTGATCTGGCTTACCCGTTTCTGTTATGTTGCCTAATCACAAACAGTTAATCCTTCTGAAGCGTATGCCCTCAATCACACACACCTTGATCTGGCTGACCATTTCTTTTGTGTTGCCTAATCACAAACAGTTCGTCCGAGTGAACCGTATGATGTATATCGCACACACCTTCATTTGGCTGCCCGTTTCTTTTGTGTTGCCTAATCACAAACAGTTCATCCGAGTGAACCGTATGCTCTAGATCGCACACGCCTTCATCAGGCTGCCCATTTCTTTTGTTCCACCTCATCGCAAACAGTTCATTGGACTGAACCATATGCCTTGGATCGCACACACAACTAAAATCTGAACCATGTTTTCATACATCACCGTTTGCGATTATGGCATCGCACACAGTTTCTCAAAGGGTCTCTGATCGTAGCGTCGCGTTAGCAGCATCCTGCAGTAGTGAAACGGCAATTGTGTGCATGCTTGCACACGTTTCCTCTCTGTGAACCGTCTCGGATCATGGTGTATATCGCAAACGTTTCTGTTTTACCAACCGTGTGTGCCGTAACAACCTGGAGAGTGTAATTTTCCCGTAATTTAGTTGTTTCTATTTCAAATTGTACCAGATTTGAATATGAATTTAAATGTATGCTACCACTTTATTCATATCAATAAGGTTCAAACAACCAATGCGTTATTCGATTCATAGGTACATATGTTCAAGAATTACATAAGAACCAAATAAAGAATGATGAACCACAGTTGTATACTTGTACTATTAAAGACGGTAAAGAAAGAGGCGGAATATATTCTGGTTGCTGAACAAGGTGAAGAGGAATGCCCATATTGTGCCCTCCTCCATGCAGAAGGCACGCACGACTCTAGTCCAACCCCTTGTGATGGCCGACCGCCCGTCCTTCGCGGTCTTCATGAAAACATCTAGATAATCATCGTGTTCTGGTAGAAATACTTCAACCTTTACATCCCCACCAATCATGTAGTTTGAGAGGTAATCTTGAGTAAACTGCTTTGGCAACCACTGCAAAGGAAAAATATTCAGACATTGTCATCTAACACAACTCATTATGGGCAGTAAAAAGAAGGATGCAGAGTTCTTACTTACCATCATGCAGTTCACCGTTGTCTTGGATAAAGTGTTAACAAATAGTTTAATTACCATCTTTGGACCCATTTCACTAACAATCTTTATCAGCTTCCTCACTTGATGCTGGTTCATCGATATCTCATTGCCCCATACGCAGAAAGGGTCGAAGCGCGGATCTTTACCAATGACATATGTACCTTAGAGCACCAAGTTAATATTAGAAGCTAAACAACAATTGCACAATGATGTAGTACAACACTCTTTTATAACATGTCTATATACATCCGTATGTGGTAGTCCATTTCAAATCTTTAAAAAGACAAATATTTAGGAACGGAGGGAGTATCTTATAACATCCAACATACTCACATATTAGATGAATTAACATCTTATATTATGGGCCGGAAGGAGTTTAGTGCATTCTTACAAATTATTGGCTAATTAACTTTTGTTGAAGTAAACATGCCCTGGAAGCAATAATGAAGTTTTTATTTGTATTTCCTTATAACATGATAATTGTTTATTATTCATGCTAGAATTGTATTAACCGGAAACTTAGTACATGTGTGAATACATAGACAAAATAGAGTGTCCCTAGTATGCCTCTACTTGACTAGCTCGTTAATCAAAGATGGTTATGTTTCCTGACCATAGACATGTGTTGTCATTTGATGAACGGGATCACATCATTAGAGAATGGTGTGATGGACAAGACCCATCCGTTAGCTTGGCACTATGATCATTTAGTTTATTGCTATTGCTTTCTTCATAACTTATAAATGTTCCTATGACTATGAGATTATGCAACTCCCGAATACCGGAGGAACACTTAGTGTGCTATCAAACATCATAACATAACGGGGTGATTATAAAGATGATCTACAGGTGTCTCTGATGGTGTTTGTTGAGTTGGCATAGATCGAGATTAGGATTTGTCACTTCGATTGTCGGAGAGGTATCTCTAGGCCCTCTCGGTAATGCACATCACTATAGGCCTTGCAAGCAATGTGACTAATGAGTTAGTTGCGGGATGATGCATTACAGAACGGGTAAAGAGACTTGCTGGTAAAGAGATTGAACTAGGTATTGAGATACCGACGATCGAATCTCGGGCAAGTAACATACCGATGACAAAGGGAACAACGTATATTGTTATGCGGTTTGACCGATAAAGATCTTCGTAGAATATGTAGGAACCAATATGAGCATCCAGGTTCTGCTATTGGTTATTGACTGGAAGTGAGTCTCGGTCATGTCTACATAGTTCTCGAACCTGTAGGGTCCGCACGCTTAACGTTCGATGACGATCGGTATTATCAGTTTATGTGTTTTGATGTACTGAAGGTAGTTCGGAGTCCCAGATGTGATCATGGACATGACGAGGAGTCTCGAAATGGCCGAGACATAAAGATTGATATATTGGAAGGCTATGTTTGGACACCGAAATGGTTTCGGATAAGTTCGGGCAATTACCGGAGTACTGGGGGGGTTGCCCGAACCCCACGGGGAGTCAATGGGCCTTAATGGGCCATGGTGGGAGAGAGGAGGAGGCGGCCAAGTGGGGGGGGGGGGCGCCCCCCAAGACCAATCCAAATTGGGGAGGGGGCCGGCCCCCTTTCCTTCTCTGCTTCTCCCTCTTCCTTCTTCTCCTACTCCAACTAGGGAAATGGGGGAAACCTACTCCTACTGGGAGTAGGACACCCCCTTGGGCGTACCATAGATAGGGTCGGCCCTCCCCTCCTTCCCTCCTTTATATACAGGGAGGGGGGCACCCCATAGACACATAAGTTGATAGTTGTCTTAGCCGTGTGCGGTGCCCCCTCCACAGATTTCCACCTTGGCCATATCGTTGTAGTGCTTAGGTGAAGCCTTGCATCGATAACTTCGTCATCACCGTCATCACGCCGTCGTGCTGATGAAACTCTCCCTCGGCCTCAACTGGATCACGAGTACGAGGGACGTCACCGAGTTGAACATGTGCAGATCATGGAGGTGCCGTGCGTTCGGTACTTGGATCCATTGGATCCCAAAGACGTCTGACTACATCTACTGCGTTACTAAACGCTTCCGCTTTCGGTCTACTAGGGTACGAGGACACACTCTCCCGCTCGTTGCTATGCATCACCTAGATGGATATCGCGTGATTGTAGGTAAATTTTTTGAAATTACCGCGTTCCCCAACAGTGGTATTAGAGCCAAGTTTATGCGTAGATGTTATATGCACGAGTAGAACACAAAGAGTTGTGGGCAATAATAGGCATACTGCTTACCAGCATGTCATACTTTGGTTTGGCGGTATTTTTGGATGAAGGGGCTCAGACCAACATTACGCGTACGCTTACGCGATACTGGTTCTACCGACGTGCTTCGCACACAGGTGGCTAGTGGGTGTCTGTTTCTCCAACTTTAGTTGGATCGAGTGTGACTACGCCCGATCCTTGTTGAAGGTTAAGACATCAAACTAGACGAAAAATCGTTGTGGTTTTGATGCGTAGGTAAGAACAGTTCTTGCTAAGCCCATAGTAGCCACGTAAACTTGCAACAACAAAGTAGAGGGTGTCTAACTTGTTTTTGCAGGGCATGTTGTGATGTGATATGGTCAATACATGATTATATAAATTGTTGTATGAGATGATCATGTTTTGTAACACAGTTATCGGCAACTGGCAGGAGCCATGGTTGTCACTTTCTTGTATGAAATGCAATCGCCATGTAATCGCTTTACTTTATCACTAAGCGGTAGCGGTAGTCGTAGAAGCAATTGTTGGTGAGACAACAACGATGCTTCCATGAAGATTAAGGTGTGAAGGTGGTGACGATGGTGATCATGACGGTGCTTTGGAGATGGAGATCAAAGGCACAAGATGATGATGGCCATATTATATCACTTATTTTGCTTATATGTGATGTTTATCTTTTATGCATCTTATTTTGTTTAGTATGACGGTAGCATTTTGAGATGATCCCTTACTAAAATTTCAAGGTATAAGTGTTCTCCGTGAGTATGCACCGTTGCGACAATTCTTCATGCTGAGACACCATGTGATGATCGGGTGCGATAAGCTCTACGTTCACATACAACGGGTGCAAGCCAGTTTTGCACATGCAGAATACTCAGGTTAAACTTGATGAGCCTAGCATATGCAGATATGGCCTCGGAACACTAAGACCGAAAGGTCGAACGTGAATCATATAGTAGATATGATCAACATAGTGATGTTCACCATTGAAAGCTATTCCATCTCACGTGATGATCGGACATGGTTTAGTTGATATGTATCACGTGATCATTTAGATGACTAGAGGGATGTCTATCTAAGTGGGAGTTCTTTTGTAATATGATTAATTGAACTTTAATTTATCATGAACTTAGTCTTGATCGTATTAGCATATCTATGTTGTAGATCAATAGCTCGCGATGTAGCTCCCCGTTTATTTTTGATATGTTCCTAGAGAAAAATAAGTTGAAAGATGATAGTAGCAATGATACGGACTAGGTTCGTGATCTGAGGATTATCCTTATTGCTGCACATAGGAATTATGTCCTTGATGCACCGCTAGGTGACGGGCCTATTGCAGGAGCAGATGCAGACGTTATGAATGTTTGGCAAAGCTCGGTATGATGACTACTTGATAGTTTAGTGCACCATGCTTTACGGCTTAGAACCGGGACTTCAAAAACTTTTTGAACGCCACGGAGCATATAAGGTGTTCCAAGAGCTGGAATTTGTATTTCAGACTCATATCCGACTCGAGAGGTATGAGACCTCTTACAAGTATTTTGCCTACAAGATGGAGGAGATAGCTCAACCAGTGAGCATGTGCTCAGAATGTCTGAGTACTACAATCGCTTGAATCAAGTGGGAGTTCATCTTCCATATAATATAGTGATTGACAGAGTTCTCTAGTCACTATCACCAAGTTACTAGAACTTTATGATGAACTATAGTATGTAAGGGATGATGAAAATGATTCTCGAGCTCTTCGCGATGCTGAAATCAGCGAAGGTAGAAATCAAGAAAAGCATCAAGTGTTGATGGTTGACAAGACCAGTACTTTCAAGTAAAGGTCAAGTAAAAGGAAGGGAACTTCAAGAAGAATGGCAAGCAAGTTTCCACTCCCATGAAGAAGCCCAAAGCTAGACCCAAGCTTGAAACTGAGTGCTTCTACTACAAAGGAAATGGTCACTGGAAGTGGAACGGCCCTAGATACTTGGCGGATAAGAAGGATGGCAAAGTGAATGAAGGTATATTTGATATACATGTTATTGATGTGTACTTTACTAGTGTTTATAGCAACCCCTTAGTATTTAATATTGGTTCAGTTGCTAAGAGTAGTAACTAGAAACGGGAGTTGCAAAATAAACAGAGACTAGTTAAGGGCGAGATGATGATGTGAGTTGGAAGTGATTCCAAGGTTGATAAGATCACCATCGCACACTCCCTTTTCCTTCAGGATTAGTATTGGAACTAAATAAATGTTATTTGGTGTTTGTGTTGAGCATAAATATGATTGGATCATGTTTATTGTGATACAGTTATTCATTTTAATCAGAGAATAATTGTTGTTCTATTTACATGAATAAAACCTTCTATGGTCTTACATCCAATGTAAATGGTTTACTGAATCTCGATCACAGTGATACACATAATATTGATGCCAAAAGATGCAAAGTTAATAATGATAGTGCAACTTATTTGTGGCACTTCCGTTTAGGTCATATTGGTGTAAAGCGCATGAAGAAACTCCATACTGATGGGTTTTTGGAATCACTTGATGCTTGCGAACCATGCCTCATGGGAAAGATGACTAAGACTCCGTTCTTCGGAACAATGGAGCGAGCAACAGACTTGTTGGAAATAATACATACTGATGTGTACGATCCAATGAGTGTTGAGGCTCGCGACAGGTATCGTTATTTTATGACCTTCACAGATGATTTGAGCAGATATGGTATATCTACTTGATGAAACATAAGTCTGAAACATTTGAAAAATTCAAAGAATTTCAGAGTGAAGTTGTCATGGAATTGTCACGGCAGATGTCCTAGTGAAAGAACTTAGTCATGGAGCCATCCCAACTAGGAAGCTTAAAGGGGTTAATCGGGACAAATGACATGGGAGGTTTATACTGGTTCGGCCCCTTGCGCTGAAGGTAAAGCCTAGTCCAGTTGTTGTGGTATTGCTAGGTTCCGATGACCAAGGAGAGAAATACGCTAGCTTGGCTCTTGATCTGTTGGTTCTTGCCCTAAACCGCCGCCGGGTCGTCCCCTTATATACACGGGTTGACGCCTGGCGGCCTACAGAGTCCCGGTCGGCTCATACAACTTGTCCGGCTCGGTAACTTCTTTTACATGCCTTACTTTACAAGTCTTACTCATACATGGCGGTTTACAATTATGGGCCTTAAGCCGCCTCTGGGCTTGGGCCTGCTACAAGTCTTATAATGAACAGTCGCCTTGTATACTCGTCGGGCTTCTTTGAGTAACCCGCCATTAAGATTGACCCGACCCCTCCTGGGCGGGTCATACCTGGTAGTTATATCCCCAACATTAGGCCCCAGGTTGATTTGGACTTTGTTCTTATCAATCTCTAACACTTAGACGAAATCCATATTCCACTGTTTGTAAAAGCTCTGTAACCCGCCATGACGTCATCTTCAGAAAATTTGGAAATCCGCCTTGACGTCATCTTTAATGGATCCTTATATTTAAATGCTTTCTGAGAATCGAGGCGTCCATTTAGCTGGATAATCATTACTTTGGTCTCCCTCGATTTTCGCACATGCCCATTCACCTATTTCCTTATAAATCTGCATGGCCGGTCCTTCTTTCTTCTTCTTCCTTCTCTCGCCACCTCTCTGCCTCTCGAGCTCCGCCGTCGCCACGGCGCTCAACGTTGGCCGCTGCATCACCCTAAGCTCGTCCAGAAAAACAGCGGCGATCCTCCGCAGTAGCTCCGCATCCATAAGCTCTTGCTTTTTCACCCCTTAGATCTGCATTAGGGTTCGTGAGTTCTCTTTCTTGTGTTCTTCGCTATTCGTCATAGATTCCTTGCAACTTCTCCGCCACACCCTCTTTTGATCTAAAAGAAGTGTAGAACCTATGCAGTAGTTGTTTTGCATCCATTTTAGATGCTAGCAGATCCCTTTCTCTTGTACAAATGCCTCTTTAGAGCTGATGAACTCCTCTGCGCTGGTTTTTTAGGTCTAAATTTATTTTCCTTTTCTGAACCATCTTGATCCAAAATAATAGCAATAGCTTGGGAAACTTGTTTGTCTCAGCACTTAGCCAATTCTGTTTCTGGCATCCTTCGAATCTCTTTAGTCATGGCAGCTTATCACGCCGGCTCACTTTTCCTTTATATGTCATTAGCCCTTACTTAAGCCGCCATTACTCATCTGTACTATCATCGTTTAACATGTAATTCCACCAATAAATTAAACCGGCACATTACTTTCTTTTCAGTTTGCCCTTTTCTCATCATGCCGTCAAAAGCGCCAATGGTCTGCAACTGGGTTCCTTCCACAGTCACTGAGGACAGCTTGAAAGATTTTGTCCTGATCGGATATTTGCCGGCGAAGACTATTATGTCTTATCGTGCTCCTGACCCGGCCGTAGAACGGCCTCAGCCCAAAGACGGTGAAGTTATCGTTTTCACTGACCACATGAATCGGGGCTTCTCACCACCCGGCTCAAAGTTCTTCCAAGACGTTCTGCATTTTTTCAAGCTTCATCCACAAGACCTTGGACCCAACTCCATATCCAATATCTCCAATTTTCAAGTTCTCTGTGAGGTATATCTCCAAGAAGAACTGATTGTGGAGCTCTTCAGAGAGTACTTTTATTTGAACTGCCAGAATGAGTGCACCAACGACCCTAGCTTGGAACTTGGCGGAATCTCGATTCAGCGCCGACAGGGTGTTGTCTTTCCTTTAGTGGTACTACCAAGCCACCCCAAAGATTGGAACCAAACTTGGTTCTATTGCCAAGACATATCACCAGCTGATGAAAAACCACTGTCGGGTTATCGCGCAGAGCATCTTGATTCTAAGTTTGTGCTCCCTGACAAGCTTACTGCCGCTGAATGCAAGAAGCTTATCCCATCTATCAAAATGATTCAAGCCTTATTGGGAAATGGCTTAACTGGAGTTGACCTGATCCATTGCTGAATAGCATGGCGGGTCATCCCTCTATGCCGCTGATCCAAGTTGATGTATAAATAAGGCGGAGGCCCAGATGATTCTCTGTGTCATAGCTCTGTACAACTAACTGAAGAGGACATTGTTGCAATGTCAACCATCCTCGTGAATGGCAAATACGAGGACTGAAGTAAGGTTGGATTGAACCCCTTGTGAAAACTTAACCCAACACCAGAGGTGAACCCCCTTGACCTCCTTATTTGTTTTCTTCAGTAGTTAAATACTTGCATGGCTTTTTAACCTGTTATTTGCTTACAGGCCAAATTTGATTTCTAGAAGGCCAAATATGATCATGAAGCTACCAAGAAGACTAGAGCCGCTGCCATAGCCGCCAGGAGAACGACCCGGCAACCCAAGAAGAAGAAGACTGCATCTGACATGTTCCAGCTGGATGATGTTTCTAAGTCGGAGGTAGCCCTTGACTCCCTTGGCCAGTTTTTTAACAACCTTATTGACACTAACTATTGCCAGGACGACACGGGGGCCAGCCAGGCCGTACAAGAAGAGGTAACTATTTCCTCCGACTCAGCCTCTTTGCCAAGACAGAAACTTCGACTGGTAACCCGGAAAGTAAGGTTTTTGCACCCTTTGGCTTATTTGAACCCTCATTTTCTTTTGAAAAAGCAGCAACATGAGAGCTGCCGTCAGTCCCGGACTAATGACGACAATACACCACCCTCCGACTTACAAAAAACTCCTCGAAAATGTCAGAATGAGGTTTCTTTCACCTTTGTCTTTTGCTTTTATCCATGAATCTATTTCCTTACTCTCTTAACTTTATTTTACCTTTGCAGGAGGTTTCTCGCTCTTCTGGCGACTCATCAAAAACTCAATTTCCAGCTTTCAAGACTGCCCCTTGGTAAGGAAAATCATCTTTCTTCTGCATCTTTAAAACTGCATCAGTATACTAACTGTCTCATAAAATCTTTCTTAGCGGTCAAGCAAAATCGAAGAAAGCCAAGGTGACTAAACTGGCAGAAGACCCGAAAGATCCTGCACCTGAACCGATAATACCAACTCCTCCTGATCAATCTGAAGCGCCAGAAGATCCGGCTGTCCATGTTCAATCGGACCCTCCTGAGCCGTCACCTGATGAGACCATTCTTAATCCGGCTACCACTGAACCATCTAGCTCAGCTAACCCGCCGACGACTTCTAACAATGATGTCTTAATTACTGGTAGTCGATTCATTGAGCCAGGCAACCCAACTATACTGGCCCGGCACTCTGCTAAGCAAGAGGCTTTCGAGAGGCAGAAGGTGCGGTTTGATGTCTCTCATTATGCTCACATGAACGTTAGTGGCGTGTTGTCTGGCTACCTCAGTCATGTGCATTCCAGCCGTGACTCAAAAATTGAGATGGTCAAGCAACTGCAGCTGAAATATCAGGTACGTTTGCCGGCTTTCACCATCTTATATATGCTCGGCCAGCCGCCAAGTCTCTGGATTATGATGAACTTGAATGATCTGTAGACTTGTGATATAGGTTGATGCTTTGTCTTAGATTTTCCTTAAATCCAGCCTAAATTTCACCTGTAGTCCCCAAGGGCCTGCTCAATTTATCACAAATGAGCCGATACTTAACTTCATAACTGTCCTGAATCAGTTGAAACAAATAGTGTGATCCAGCTCAACATGAAAACACTTTCTTAATATCATGCATTAGCCCCCAAGTGCTAAGCGTTGTTACTTGTAAATCACTTGGGACTTTAATCATAGAAAAGCCATTTCGCATTAAAAATTGCTTTGGCAGACATTAGCCCCAAAGTGCCGAGTGGTGTTGCGTTGCAAAGCACTTGGGACTTTAATCATGATAACCTTTATTGAAATACATTTTAACATACCTGTGCATGTTCGCAGACCGCCTTGACTGAATTGGTGTCTCAATTGACTGATGCAAAGACCCGGTTGGCGGATCAAGAGGCGAAGATAAAGAACGCTGACTCCAAACTCCAGTTGAGCCTTTCTGAAGCTGAAAAACTGAAGACTAGTTTTGATGCGGAGAATAAATCCTGGGCCGACGAGAAAACCTTGCTAACACAGCATGCTGTGACAGCGGAGGCGGTTCTCAAGGAGATTACCACGGAGCTCACCGGCTTAAAAAACCGTGTGTCCTAGATGGTCTCCGCAATCTTTGGTGAGTTATTTGCCTTTAGTTACTTACACTCTATTTTCGCCAGAAGTATAAGCCGCCTTCTTAACCTTTTAAAACACCCGTAGGTCCTCGGAGCAACAATCTGAGCCAAAACAGTTTAATAAAACTCAAGGCGGTTTAGACCCTGGTGGAGCAGCTGTACATTGGAGCTCAACAGGCGCTTGGCATTATATCCCCAGCCAACCAAGGACCAAACCTCTTAAGTGACGTCTTGAAGAAATTATCAATTTTACCCGCCAGAGTCCAAGAGGTCAAGCGGTCTTGCGCAAGAGCCGGAGCCCTAACCGCACTGAGCCGTTCTAAAGCCTAGGTGCTGGAACTTGACCCGACGGATGTAGCCAAGGGGTATCCCCCTTTGAAAGAAGATGGGTGATACGTCTCCAACCTATCTATAATTTTTGATTGCTCCATGCTATATTATCTACTGTTTTGGGCAATATTGGGCTTTATTATCCACTTTTATATTATTTTTGGGACTAACCTATTAACTGGAGGCCCAGCCCAGATTTGTTGTTTTATGCCTATTTCAGTGTTTTGAATAAAAGGAATATTAGACGGAGTCGAAACGGAAGGAAATCAACTTGAGAAGTTATTTTTGGAAGGAAACACACCTGATGGACTTGGACCCTACGTCAGGGGAGACACGAGGTGCTCACGAGGGTGGGGGCACGCCCCCCTGTCTCGTGGGGCCCTCGTGGCTCCTCCGACGTCCTCCCTGCACCCATATATATCCACGTACCCTAAAACTTCCAGAACACAACATAGATCGGGAGTTCCGCCGCCAGAAGCCCCCGTAGCCACCGAAAACCAATCTAGACCCGTTCCGGCACCCTGCCGGAGGGGGCAATCCCTCTCTGATGGCCATCTTCATCATCCCGGTGCTCTCCATAACGAGGAGGGAGTAGTTCTCCCTCGGGGCTGAGGGTTTGTACCAGTAGCTATGTGTTTGATCTCTCTCTCTCTCTCTCGTGTTCTTGAGATGATACGATCTTGATGTATCGCGAGCTTTGCTATTATATTTGGATCCTATGATGTTTCTTCCCCCCCTCTTCTCTCTTGTAATGAATCGAGTTTCCCCTTTGAAGTAATCTTATCGGATTGAGTCTTTAAAGATTTGAGAACACTTGATGTATGTCTTGCCGTGGATATCTGTGGTGACAATGGGATACCGCGTGCCACTTGATGTATGTCAAGGTGACCAACTTGCGGGTTCATGAACCTATGCATAGGGGTTGGCACACTTCTTTGTCGTGCTTCTCCGGTAGATCTTTGGGGTACTCTTTGAGGTTCTATGTGTTGGTTGAATAGATGAATTGAGATTGTGTGATGCATATCATATAATCATGCCCACGGATACTTGAGGTGACATTGGAGTATCTAGGTGACATTAGGGTTTTGATTGATTTGTGTCTTAAGGTGTTATTCTAGTATGAACTCTAAGGCTGTTTGTGACACTTATAGGAATAGCCCAACGGATTGATTGGAAAGAATAACTTTGAGGTGGTTTCGTACCCTACCATAATCTATTCGTTCGTTCTCCGCTATTAGTGACTTTGGAGTGACTCTTTGTTGCATGTTGAGGGATAGTTATGTGATCCAATTATGTTAGTATTGTTGAGGGAACTTACACTAGTGAAAGTATGAACCCTAGGCCTTGTTTACCATCATTGCAATACTGTTTACGCTCACTTTTATCATTCGTTACCTTGCTGTTTTTATTATTTCAGATTACAAAAACTATTATCTAATATCCATATTGCACTTGTATCACCATCTCTTCGTCGAACTAGTGCACCTATACAATTTACCATTGTATTGGGTGTGTTGGGGACACAAGAGACTCTTTGCTATTTGGTTGCAGGGTTGCTTGAGAGAGACCATCTTCATCCTACGCCTCCTACAGATTGATAAACCTTAGGTCATCCACTTGAGGGAAATTTGCTACTGTCCTACAAACCTCTGCACTTGGAGGCCCAACAACGTCTACAAGAAGAAGGTTGTGTAGTAGACATCAAGCTCTTTTCTGGTGCCGTTGCCGGGGAGGTGAGTGCTTGAAGGTATATCTTTAGGTCTTGCAATCGAGTCTTTTAGTTTCTCATTTTATCACTTGTTTAGTTTATAAAAGAAAATTACAAAAAAATGGAATTGAGTTTGTCTCATACGCTTCACCTTTTTAATATCTTTCGTGAGTATGATGGAAAGGATAATTGTGCTCAAGTGCTAGAAGAAGAAATTTATAAAATGTTTGGCACTAAATATTTGAATGATGAGCATGATTGCAATGTTGTTAGTATGAATTCCTTGAATATCCATGATGCTAATGATATGCAAAGCCACAAGCTTGGGGAAGCTATGCTTAATGAAGATGATATTTTTAGTCTCCCAAGTTTTGATATGCAAGTTTATAATGATGATAGCATGCCTCCTACTTATGATGATTATTGTGATGATACTTATGCTATAAAAAGTAGTGATTATATTTATAAAACTTGTCATGGTTATGATTACCCCTTCTCTGAACATTACTCTTTTAATGTGGAAACAATTTATAGTATTCAAGTCTCTTATGATACTCCCACTATTCCAACTGAGAAGAAATTTGCTTATGTGGAGAGTAGTAAAAATTCTATGCTTGTAGATCATGAAAAGAATGCTTTAGGTGCTGGTTATATTGTTGAATTCACTCATGATGCTACTGAAAATTATTATGAGGGAGGAACATATGCTTGTAGGAATTGCAATAATATCAAGTTTCCTCTCTATGTGCGTAAAGTTTTGAAGTTATGCTTGTTTTACCTTCCTATGCAAGTTGATTCTTATTTCCATAAGTTGTTTGCTCACAAAATCACTATGCAAAGGAAGTATGTTAGACTTAAATATGCTAGTCATATTATTCATGATGCTCTTTTTATGTTTCAATCCTTATCTTTTATGTGAGCATCATTGACATCATCATGCCTAGTTAGGGGCGTTAAATGATAGCGCTTGTTGGGAGGCAACCCAATTTTATTTTTATTCCTTCCTTTTTGTTCCTGTTTAGTAATAAATAATTCATCTAGCCTCTGTTTAGATGTGGTTTTATGCTTTTAATTACTGTTTGTGCCAAGTAGAACCTTTGGGAAGACTTTGGGAAAGTCTTGTTGATCATGCTGTAAAAAAACAGAAACTTTAGCGCTCACGAGAATTGCTGCCATTTTTATTTGTAGAGTTATATTTATTTAATTATTTTTTCATGTTATTAATAGATAAATTCCTAAGGTCCAGAAATTTATTTGAGAATTTTATGAGTTCCAGAAGTATACATTTGATCCAGATTACTACAGACTGTTCTGTTTTTGACAGATTCTGTTTTTCATGTGTTGTTTACTTATTTTGATGAATCTATGGCTAGTAAAATAGTTTACAAACCATAGATAAGTTGGAATAAATTAGGTTTAACACAAATATAAATAAATAAAGAGTTCATTACAGTACCTTGAAGTGGTGATTTATTTTCTTATACTAACGGAGCTTACGAGTTTTCTGTTAAGTTTTGTGTTGTGAAGTTTTCAAGTTTTGGGTAAGGATTCGATGGGCTATGGAATAAGGAGTGGCAAGCGCCTAAGATTGGGGATTCCCAAGGCACCCCAAGCTAATATTTAAGGACAACCAAAAGCCTAAGCTTGGGGATACCCCGAAAGGCATCCCCTCTTTCGTCTTCGTTCATCGGTAACTTTACTTGGAGCTATATTTTTATTTGGCACATGATATGTGTTTTCCTTGGAGCGTCAATTTATTTTGTTAGGATTTGCTTGATGTTATTTAGAACAATGTTTTTCATCTTTTATTTCAATAAAAGTGGCATTGATAGCTTTTACTATGCCTATGTTACAAGTATGCATGTTGCTGTTTGAAAACAGAAAGTTTACCGCTGTTGCAATAATTACCTAGAAAAGTCAGAATGTGATAAAATGTTGAAACCTTTTGCATATTAAGCTCTGATAAATTTAATACAGTGGTAATTTTATTTCATAATTTTTCGAGCTAGGTAAGTATGGATGTTGCAGCATTCTTTACAGACTATCCTGTTTAGGTAGATTGCTGTTATGTTTGCATTGTTTGCATATGTTTGCTTCTTTAATGATTCTATTTGAGGATAGGACTATTAAATATGCAGAGGCATTTAGTATGAATGTTGAATAATAATTTTAGTGATTTTCTACAGTAGAGTATGATAAGGTTTTTGCAATGGTTTATACTAACTTATCTCACGAGTCCTTGTTGAGTTTTGTGTGGATGAAGCTTTTGAGATTTAGGGAGACCGTGATATGAGATGAATTAAGGAGACACAAAAGCTCAAGCTTGGGGATGCCCAAGGCACCCCAAGATAATATTTCAAGAAGTCTCAAGCATCTAAGCTTGGGGATGCCCCGGTTGGCATCCCACCTTTCTTCTTCAACAACTATAGGTTAGTATCGGTTGATCCTAAGTTTTTGCTTCTTCACATGATGTTTGCTATTCTTAGATGTCATTTTCTTTTGCTTTGCATGCTGTTTGAATAGAATACTAATATCTGAAATTATTAAATGTTAGAGAGTCTTCACATAGTTGCATAATTATTCGACTACTCATTGATCTTCACTTATATCTTTCGGAGTAGTTTGTCATTTGCTCTAGCGCTTCACTTATATCCTTTAGAGCATGGTGGTAGTTTTATTTTGAAGAAATAGATGAACTCTCATGCTTCACTTATATTATTTTGAGAGTCTTAAATAGCATGGTAATTTGCTTAGAATCCTAATATGCTAGGTATTCAAGAATAATAAAATTCTCTTATGAGTGTGTTGAATACTAAGAGAAGTTTGATACTTGATGATCATTTTGAGATATGGAGATGGTGATATTAGAGTCATGCTAGTTGATTAGTTGTGAATTTGAGAAATACTTGTGTTGAAGTTTGTGATTCCCGTAGCATGCACGTATGGTGAACCGTTATGTGATGAAGTCGGAGCATGATTTATTTATTGATTGTCTTCCTTATGAGTGGCGGTCGGGGACGAGCGATGGTCTTTTCCTACCAATCTATCCCCCTAGGAGCATGCGCGTAGTACTTTGTTTTGATAACTAATAGAATTTTGCAATAAGTATGCGAGTTCTTTATGACTAATGTTGAGTCCATGGATTATACGCACTCTCACCCTTCCACCATTGCTAGCCTCTCTAGTACCGCGCAACTTTCGACGGTACCATAAACCCACCATATACCTTCCTGAAAACAGCCACCACACCTACCTATTATGGCATTTCCATAGCCATTCCGAGATATATTGCCATGCAACTTTCCACCGTTCCGTTATTATGACACACTCCATCATTGTCATATTGCTTAGAATGATCATGTAGTTGACATCGTATTTGTGGCAAAGCCATCATTCATAATTCTCTCATACATGTCACTCATGAGTCATTGCACATCCCAGTACACCGCCGGAGGCATTCATATAGAGTCATATCTTGTTCTAAGTATCAAGTTGTAATTCTTGAGTTGTAAGTAAATAAAAGTGTGATGATCATCATTATTAGAGCATTGTCCCAGTGAGGAAAGGATGATGTAGACTATGATTCCCCCACAAGCAGGGATGAGACTCCGGACGAAAAATAAAAAAAAAGAGGCCAAAGAAGCCCAAAAAAAGAGAGAAAGGCCATAAAAAAAGAGAGAAAGGCCATATAAAAAAAATAAAATTATATATTATATATATATAATGAGAGAAAAAGAGAGAAGGGACAATGCTACTATCCTTTTACCACACTTGTGCTTCAAAGTTGCACCATGATCTTCATGATAGAGAGTCTCCTACGTTGTCACTTTCATATACTAGTGGGAATCTTACATTATAGAACTTGGCTTGTATATTCCAATGATGGGCATCCTCAAAATGCCCTAGGTCTTCGTGAGCAAGCGAGTTGGATGCACACCCACTAGTTTCTTTTGTTGAGCTTTCATACATTTATAGCTCCAGTGCATCCGTTGCATGGCAATCCCTACTCACTCACATTGATATCTATTGATGGGCATCTCCATAGCCCGTTGATACGCCTAGTTGATGTGAGACTATCTTCTCCTTTTTGTCTTCTCCACAACCACCATTCTATTCCACCTATAGTGCTATGTCCATGGCTCACGCTCATGTATTGCGTGAAGATTGAAAAAGTTTGAGAACATCTAAAGTATGAAACAATTGCTTGGCTTGTCATCGGGGTTGTACATGATTTAAATATTTTGTGTTGTGAAGATGGAGCATAGCCAAACTATATGATTTTGTAGGGATAACTTCCTTTGGCCATGTTATTTTGAGAAGACATGATTGCTTTGTTAGTATGCTTGAAGTATTATTATTTTTATGTCAATATTAAACTTTCGTCTTGAATCTTATGGATCTGAATATTCATACCACAATTAAGAAGAATTACATTGAAATTATGCCAACTAGCATTCCACATCAAAAATTATCTTTTTTATCATTTACCTACTCGAGGACGAGCAGGAATTAAGCTTGGGGATGCTTGATACGTCTCCAACGTATCTATAATTTTTGATTGCTCCATGCTATATTATCTACTGTTTTGGGCAATATTGGGCTTTATTATCCACTTTTATATTATTTTTGGGACTAACCTATTAACCGGAGGCCCAGCCCAGATTTGATGTTTTATGCCTATTTCAGTGTTTTGAAGAAAAGGAATATCAGACGGAGTCGAAACGGAACGAAATCAACTGGAGAAGTTATTTTTGGAAGGAAACACACCTGATGGACTTGGACCCTACGTCAGGGGAGACACGAGGTGCTCACGAGGGTGGGGGGGTGCGCCCCCCTAGGGCGCGCTCCCCTGTCTCGTGGGGCCCCCATGGCTCCTCCAACGTCCTCCCTGCACCCATATATATCCATGTACCCTAAAACTTCCAGAACGCAACATAGATCGGGAGTTCCGCCGCCAGAAGCCCCCGTAGCCACCGAAAACCAATCTAGACCCGTTTCGGCACCCTGCCGGAGGGGGCAATCCCTCTCCGGTGGCCATCTTCATCATCCCGGTGCTCTCCATGACGAGGAGGGAGTAGTTCTCCCTCGGGGCTGAGGGTATGTACCAGTGGCTATGTGTTTGATATCTCTCTCTCTCTCTCGTGTTCTTGAGATGATACGATCTTGATGTATCGCGAGCTTTGCTATTATATTTGGATCCTATGATGTTTCTTTCCCCCTCTTCTCTCTTGTAATGAATCGAGTTTCCCCTTTGAAGTAATCTTATCGGATCAAGTCTTTAAAGATTTGAGAAAACTTGATGTATGTCTTGCCGTGGATATCTGTGGTGAAAATGGGATACCGCGTGCCACTTGACGTATGTTAAGGTGACCAACTTGCGGGTTCATGAACCTATGCATAGGGGTTGGCACACTTTTTCGTCGTGATTCTCCGGTAGATCTTTGGGGCACCCTTTGAGGTTCTATGTGTTGGTTGAATAGATGAATTGAGGTTGTGTGATGCATATCGTATAATCATGCCCACGGATACTTGAGGTGACATTGGAGTATCTAGGTGACATTAGGGTTTTGATTGATTTGTTTCTTAAGGTGTTATTCTAGTACGAACTCTAAGGCTGTTTGTGACACTTATAGGAATAGCCCAACAGATTGATTGGAAAGAATAACTTTGAGGTGGTTTCGTACCCTACCATAATCTCTTCGTTAGTTCTCCGCTATTAGTGACTTTGGAGTGACTCGTTGTTGCATGTTGAGGGATAGTTATGTGATCCAATTATGTTAGTATTGTTGAGGGAACTTACACTAGCGAAAGTATGAACCCTAGGCCTTGTTTACCATCATTGCAATACCGTTTACGCTCACTTTTATCATTCGTTACCTTGATGTTTTTATTATTTTAGATTACAAAAACTATTATCTACTATCCATATTGCACTTGTATCACCATCTCTTCGCCGAACTAGTGCACCTATACAATTTACCATTGTATTGGGTGTGTTGGGGACACAAGAGACTCTTTGTTAATTGGTTGCAGGGTTGCTTGAGAGAGACCATATTCATCCTATGCCTCCTACGGATTGATAAACCTTAGGTCATCCACTTGAGGGAAATTTGCTACTGTCCTACAAACCTCTGCACTTGGAGGCCCAGCAACGTCTACAAGAAGAAGGTTGTGTAGTAGACATTAATGGGACTCCGTTTGATCAAGACGATTCCGTTTCTTGTGTGAGGGAAGTTTGTCCTCATTCTACCATCTTTGGTGAGGAAACCAATATTGATAAATATTAGCCGAGTTTTGATGTTGAAAACAAGAAGATGGCGACTCCCTCTTATAAAGTGACAGATCTTATCCCGCCGGTTCGCCAACACGCTTTTGCCCCGGAAATTGACCCGGCCGGCCTAATTGACGATGAAACTAAGTTCATTGCTCTGAACGGCTTTGACTGGTCCAATCCCAGCTTCCAACCAGTTGAGGGAGGTGAACCGGCGAGGGAGGAGTCATAACCGTCTGAATAATCCAGCCTTTAGATTAAGATCTGCATAAGAGAGAAAACAGTCTAACCTTTTGGGCTCTCAATGCCTTGTAATAGGTTAGTTTGAAAACTGCATGTTTTGCCTACGCCGTCCTGCATAGGATGTTGCATATGACTTTTTACCCGCGATGTCAATATATGCATTATATCCATGATCATATATGCAGTGTTTAAATCTGTTCCTGTATGCAAAAGATGAAAAAACTGTCCTGGCGGTTTATCGCTGGACGGGTCAAAACACCCGATACATAACTATGAAATCATCATAGTGGAAAAAACAGGACCAGATGTATGATAAACAAGGCTGAAAAAACCTTTGATTAACTAAAAGACACAGATAAGTTTGTTTATGAACGACAATGTCATACCTATGTTCTTTGATTCTAAACTGCCGGCTTATATGACCCGGACAATAAGGTTGACGACCCTAATCTTTGTAGAAGTCAATACCTTGATATGCCTGATGATTGTTATACCTTGGCAACTCATTGTCAAATAACCGAGCCGGTTTAAATTGAAACCATACGTGTAGTTAAATTTGAGACAACAAAAAACCAATAAAACAAAATAGTATGTTTCAAACGTTGTAAATCAAGCATTTAAGAGTAATTTGGAGGCTTCTGATTCGAATACGATCAGTAAACCGGACCAAAGGTGTTAAGCTAGGATTCGAATACGATCATGTAGCCCCCAGTGGCTTTGGTGTTGCGCCGATCAAGAGGGTACCAACAACTATGTTCTCTTTGGTTCGAATACGACCTATGATTGAACAAGAAGCCCCCAAATGACCTTGAGAGGTTTTTAATGACCCTGATTCGAATACGATCCAAGTCGGACCCAAAATGGGTTAAGCTATGATTCGGATATGATCAAGAAGCCACCTAGTGAGTTTGGCTTTGCGCCGATCAAGAGGGCTACGACAGCTATATTCTCTTTGGTTCGAATACGACCTATGTTTGAACAGGAAGCCCCCTAGTGACCATGAGGTTTACTGCTAGATTCTAATACGATCATGAGCCGGACCAAAAGGGTTAAGCTAGGTTCGAATAAGATCAGCCCCCTAATGGTCGTTTGAATAATTAGAATAATAAAGATATATGATCATTGAAAAGGAAAAGGACAGAGGTCCTGCTTTATTACTTATCATAATATATACAATGTCACAGTATGTACATTATGAGAGCCAGTGGCTCAAGTATAGTATGGCCGAAGATGAGCAATGTTCCACGGCCGGCGGGTCTCCTCCTCTGACTTACGTGAGTCTTTGTGCTCTCGAACGTCGATAAGGTAATATGACCCATTGTTCAAGTTCTTGCTGACAAAAAAGGGTCCTTCCCAAGGTGGGGATAGCTTGTGTGCATCAGACTGATCCTGGATGAGCCGGAGCACCAGGTCACCTTCTTGAAAGGTTATGGACCTAACCCGACGGCTGTGATAACGGTGCAGGTCCTATTGATAAATTGCTGATCGGGCTACTGCCAAATCTCGCTCCTCATCTAACAAGTCAAGTTCATTTTGTCGGGCTTGTTCATTATTAGCTTCAATGTAAGCCACCACGCGGGGCGAGTCATGACGAATATCACTAGGCAGGACTGCTTCAGCTCCATAAACCATGAAGAAAGGCGTATAACCCGTAGACCTGTTAGGAGTGGTATTGATGCTCCATAGCACCGAGGGTAACTCCTCTACCCAACAACCCGGCGTCCGTTGTAAAGGAACCATAATACGGGGCTTGAGACCTTTTAAGATTTCCTCATTTGCTCTCTCAGCTTGACCATAGGATTAGGGGTGAGCTACTGACGAAACATCAAGTCGGATATGCTCACGTTGACAAAACTCCTCCATGGAGCCTTTGGACGGATTAGTACCATTGTTAGTTATAATGTTGTCTGGAAAGCCAAAACGAAAGATCACCTTTTTCACGAACTGAACTGTCATGGCTGCATCACACTTACTAACTAGCTCTGCCTCAACCCATTTTGTGAATTTGTCAACTGCCACCAAAAGATGTGTCTTTTTATCCTTGGATCTTTTGAAAGGTCCAACCATGTCAAGCCCCCAGACTGCAAACGGCCAAGTGATTGGAATCATCCGCAATTCTTGAGCCGGCACGTGCGTTCGTCATGCAAAGTTTTGACACCCATCACACCTACTGACCAGATCCTCTGCATCAGCGTGAGCCGTTAGCCAGTAAAAACCATGACGAAAAGCTTTGACCACAAGAGACTTTGAACCGGCGTGATGGCCACAATCCCCTTCATGGATCTCACGAATAATTTCTTGACCTTCTTCAGGAGAGACACATCGTTGAAACGCTCCAGTGACGCTGCGATGATACAACTCACCATTGGAAATTGTCATTGACTTAGACCGCCGGGTTATCTATCGAGTCAAGGTCTCATCCTCCGGCAACTCACCCCGGGTCATATAAGCCAAATACGGTATTGTCCAATCTGGAATGACATGAAGAGCCGCCACCAACTGTGCCTCTGGGTCTGGAAAGGCCAGATCATCCTCTGTAGGCAATTTGACAGAAGGGTTATGCAGAACATCTAGAGAAGTTTTAGGTGGCACCGGCTTACGCTGAGATCCCAACTGGCTTAAAGCATCAGCCGCTTCATTTTTTCTGCGGTCAATGTGCTCCACTTGATAACCCTTGAAGTGCCCAGCAACAATGTCAACCTCACGACGATAAGCCGCCATGAGAGGGTCCTTGGAGTCCCACTTGCCTGATACCTGCTGAGCCACCAAATCTGAGTCGCCAAGGCACCATAACCGACTTAAACTGATCTCTTTATCCATTCGAAGACCATGGAGTAAGGCCTCATACTCGGCTACGTTGTTAGTACAAGGAAACATCAATTACAGAACATAACAAAACTTGTCACCTCGAGAAGAAGTTAAAACAACTCCAGCCCCCGAGCCTTCCAACTGTCTGGACCCATAGAAATGAATCGTCCAATATGTGTTGTCTGGCTTCTCTTCAGGTATCTGCAACTCCATCCAATCGTTAATGAAGTCCACCCGTGTTTGAGACTTCATGGTCGTACGTGGCACATACTTTAAATTATGAGACCCAAGCTTAATGGCCCACTTGGCGACTTGTCCTGTGGCTTCTCTATTTTGAATAATATCTCCTAAAGGAGCAGAGCTAACCACAGTGATATGATGACCCTGCAAGTAATGCTTGAGCTTCCGGCTTGCCATGAACACCCCATAAACAAGCTTCTGCCAATGTGGATATCTTCGCTTGGATTCAGTGAGCACCTTAGTGACGTAGTAAACCGGCCGTTGAACCGGATGTTCCTTGCCAGCCTCCTTGCGCTCCACAACAATGGCCACACTGACGACCCGTGAGTTAGCAGCCACATATAACAACAGTGGCTCCTTCTCAATGGGGGCAACAAGAACCGGCGGCTCAGCAAGCTGTCTTTTCAAATCTTCAAAGGCGGAGTTGGCAGCGTCACTCCAGACAAAGTCATCCTTGTTTTTCATCATTTGATACAACAGCATAGCCTTCTCACCCAACCGGCTTATGAACCGGCTCAAAGCTGCAACTCGACCCGCCAGCCACTGAACGTCATTGATGCACGCCGGTTTAGCTAGAGATGTAATCGCCTTAATTTTTTCCAGGTTAGCCTCAATGCCTCTGTTAGACACCAAAAATCCCAAAAGCTTGCCACCCGGGACTCCAAAAACGCACTTGGCCGGGTTAAGCATCATCTTGTAAACCCAGAGGTTATCAAAGGTTTCCTTTAGATCAGCTACCAAGGTTTCCTTCTCTCTGGATTTCATCACTATATCATCCACGTAAGCATGAACATTACGCCCAATCTGATTATGAAGGCAATTCTGTACACACCGCTAATAAGTTTCCTGGGCACTCTTAAGCCCAAAAGGCATAGACACATAGCAGAAGGCTCCAAACGGAGTAATGAAAGCCGTCTTCTCCTGGTCCTTAACTGCCATTTTGATCTGATGATAACCAGAAGAAGCATCCAAAAATCTCATACACTCACAACCCGCCGTAGCATCAATGATTTGATCAATACGAGGGAGAGCAAAAGGATCAGCCGGGCAAGCTTTGTTTAAATCCGTGTAATCCACACACATACGCCAAGTGTCGTTCTTTTTTTAGCACAAGCACCGGGTTAGCCAACCACTCTGGGTGAAAAACTTCAAGAATAAACCAGCTGCCAAAAGCCGGGCCACCTCTTCTCCAATAGCCTTGCGCCTTTCCTCATTAAACCGCCGAAGAAACTGCCTGACCGGCTTAAATTTTGGATCAATATTAAGAGTGTGCTCAGCGAGTTCTCTCGGTACACCTGGCATGTCAGAAGGCTTCCATGCAAAGATGTCCCGGTTCTCACGGATGAACTCAATGAGCGCGCCTTCCTATTTTGGATCCAAGTTAGCACTGATAATGAACTGTTTGGATGAGTCGCCAGGCACAAAATCAATCATCTTGGTATCATCAGCTGACTTAAATTTCAGCGCCGGCTCATGCTCCGTAGTTGGTTTCTTCAAAGACGTCATGTCTGTCGGGTCAACATTATCCTTATAAAACTTCAATTCCTTTGTTACACAAACAGACTCGGCGTAAGCACCATCGCCTTCTTCACATTCCAGGGCTATCTACCGGCTTCCATGCACTGTGATGGTGCCCTTATAACCCGGCATTTTGAGTTGCAGATAAACATAACACGGCCGTGCCATGAACTTAGCATAAGCCGGCCATCCAAACAGAGCGTGATACGGGCTTTTGATTTTAACCACTTCAAAAGTTAATTTCTCAGCCCTGGAATCATACTCATCGCCAAAGGATACTTCCAGCTCAATCCTACATACTCCGTGAAAAAAAGTATTGGACCTTTTAAGACTTTTGTTAGTCAACCCCATGCGACGGAACGTCTCATAATAAAGGATGTTGATGCTACTACCTCCGTCCATGAGCACTTTAGTGAATTTGTATCTGCCAACCTGAGGTGCCACCACCAAAGCCAGATGACCCGGATTATCAACCCGGGGAGGGTGGTCTTCCCTACTCCATATGATAGGCTGCTCAGACCATCTTAAATAATGTGGAACTACCGGTTCAACATCATTTACAGCCCTCTTATGAAGTTTTTGGTCCCTTTTGCACAAACTGGTGGTGAATATGTGATACTACCCACTGTTCAACTACTTTGGGTTGCTCTGATACCCGGACTGTTGTTGCTGTTGATTACCTTGGCCGGATTGCTAATTATAGCCGCCCTGACTTCCTTGAGGGCCCTGGCCATGAAAACCGCCACCGCCTGAACCGGCGCTTGGGCCATGAAAGCCGCCACCGCCTGAGCCGCCACCAGGTCCATGGTTACCATCAAACATGTTGGAATTCTTAAAAGCTTTCATGATCGTACAGTCTTTCCACAGATGAGTAGCTGGCTTCTCCCAGGTGTCGTGTCTTGGAAAAGGTTCATTTAACAGTTGCTCAAGGGTGGGACCTGACCCGCCAGATCGAGGAGGTGGCCTCCCCTTGAGTCGTTGATTGTTGCCCTATGCATTGGCATTAGCCACAAACTCCAGACTACCGTTGGTCTTACGTTTACTACCTCCTTGGTTCACCGGGTTGTGCTGGTGACCTTTGCTGTTGCCGTTCTTCTTTCCCTTCCCTGTCTTCTCTTCGTTAGACGCGGGGTCCTTGGTACTGTCAGAATCGGCGTACTTGACCAGAGCCGCCATTAGCTGGCCCATGTCATTACAATCATGATTGAGCCGCCCCAGCTTCTGTTTCAGAGGTTCAAAACGGCAATTTTTCTCCAACATTAAGACTGCGGAGCCGGCATCCATCTTATCAGATGAATGTATTATTTCCTTGACCCGGCGCACCCAATGGGTCATGGATTTGCCTTCCTCTTGCGTGCAGTTAGTTAAGTCCACAATCGACATGGGTTGCTTACAGGTATCTTTGAAGTTCTGAATGAACCGGGTGAGGGAGTCCTGGATTAGGGGGTCTCCGGACAGCCGGACTATATTCTTTGGCCGGACTGTTAGACTATGAAGATGCAAGATTGAAGACTTCGTCTCATGTCCGGATAGGACTCTACTTGGCGTGGAAGGCAAGCTAGGCAATACGGATATGTATATCTCCTCTTTTGTAACCGACCTTGTGTAACCCTAGCCCTCTCGGGTGTCTATATAAACTGGAGGGTTTTAGTCCGTAGGACAACATACAATCATACCATAGGCTAGCTTCTAGGGTTTAGCCTCTCTGATCTCGTGGTAGATCTACTCTTGTACTACACATATCATCGATATTAATCAAGCAGGACGTAGGGTTTTACCTCCATCAAGATGGCCCGAACTTGGGTAAAACTTCGTGTCCCCTGCCTCCTGTTACCATCCGCCTAGACTCACAGTTCGGGACCCCCTACCCGAGATCCACCGGTTTTGACACCGACATTGGTGCTTTCATTGAGAGTTCCTCTGTGTCGTCGCCATTAGGCATGATGGCTCCTTCTATCATCATTAGCGATGCTGTCCAGGGTGAGACTTTTCTACCCGGACAGATTTTTGTATTCGGCGGCTTTGCACTGCGGGCCAATTCGCTTGGCCATCTGGAGCAGATTAAAAGCTACGCCCCTGGCCATCAGGTCAGGTTTGGAAGCTTAAGCTACATGGCCGATATCCGCGGAGACTTGATCTTCGACGGATTCGAGCATCTGCCTTGTGCGTCACGCGGTCATGATGAGTATGATTTAGCTCTACCATCCGACAGTGTTTAGGAGATCGCACCGGCATCCGCTCCGACCGTCAATTCAGAGCCAGTTGCGCCGTCCATGGACGGGTGGATGGACCCCGCCACGGAGGCCTTACCCCCATCGGCGATCGAGCCGAACATCGACCTTACTCTGCACGAGAGCCGTGTTGACAAACTGCCGGATCTCTCTCCGGCCACGGACTCCGAACCACCTACGCCCGTTCCTAGCGAATCCAATTGGGCGCCGATCATGGAGTTTACCTCCGCGGATATTTTTCAGCACGCGCCCCTTGGCGACATACTAAACTCATTAAGGTCTCTCTCCTTGTCAGGAGAATCCTGGCTGAACTATGTCCGGCAGGATTGGGATGCGGATGGTGTCAAAATTCACCGCCCACCCACCACCCACTTATTAGCCATTGTC
The DNA here is from genome assembly GCA_034509565.1 of Triticum monococcum. Taxonomy (NCBI): domain Eukaryota; kingdom Viridiplantae; phylum Streptophyta; class Magnoliopsida; order Poales; family Poaceae; genus Triticum; species Triticum monococcum. The sequence continues at coordinate 723,228,629 of CM067842.1, forward strand.
AATGACCTAACTGACATGCTCGACTTCGACTCCGAAGATATTGACGGTATGGACAACGATGCAGGAGACGAACAGGAACCACTGCCCAAAGGGCACTGGACGCCCACTTCATCACATGACGTATACATGGTGGACACACCAAAAGAAAACGACCACAAGGAACAGAAGGATGCAATGAAGGGTCGTCCCCTCGAGAAGCAGTCAAAGCGGCGGCGTAAGCGCCGCTCCAAATCCCGCCTCGGCAGAAACAACTATCATACAGGCCCAGCGTTAGAGCAGGGTGAACCATCGCCGGACCACGGCAACATGGAGAACCAAACCAAACAACCCGATTCTGTCAAAGATAACAGTCCGGATGACATCACACCGGACAGACACCCGGAGCAACAGAATACCCGTCAAAGGCTTGTTGCCACCGCGAGGAGTCTAAAAAAGCAGAAGCAAATGCTCAAGACTGCACAAGACACACTTAAATCAGATGGAGTAAAGTACTCAATACAGCAGCGAAGTACTGCGGTAATTGCCCCACCAAGAGCTACCCGAAGCGGAAGTTGCTACCTGAATTCGACGAGGAGGCCTTAGACCCCCCGCAACCACAAATTAAAATGGCCACCTGGCCGGATAGACAATCTCACAGCCAACATAGAGCGGCAAACAACGCCGCACATAAGACAATACGCGATCCACGCGAGGGCTCGCATCAAAAGGACGATGCAACCAGATCCATCTATGGACCACGCAAGCATGCTCCAGCATACGATGCAACACAACAAACATCCAAACAACATGGTAAACCCAGATACAGGGGTGCCGCACACCCCCTATGTTTCACCGATGAGGTGCTGGACCATGAATTTCCAGAGGGATTCAAACCCGTAAACATAGAGGCATATGACGGAACAACAAACCCTGGGGTCTGGATTGAGGACTATATCCTCCATATCCATATGGCTCGAGGAGACGATCTCCACGCCATCAAGTACTTACCCCTCAAGCTCAAAGGGCCAGCTCGGCACTGGCTTAAAAGCCTTCCCGAAAACTCCATTGGAAGCTGGGAGGAGCTCGAAGATGCTTTTCGGGCAAATTTTCAAGGGACTTATGTCCGACCTCCAGATGCGGATGATTTGAGTCATATAACTCAACAGCCTGGAGAGTCAGCCCGAAAGCTTTGGAACAGGTTTCTTACGAAAAAGAACCAAATAGTCGACTGTCCGGACGCCGAAGCCTTGGCAGCTTTTAAGCATAGCGTCCGCGACGAATGGCTTGCGAGACACCTCGGCCAAGAAAAGCCGAAAACAATGGCAGCATTAACAAGCCTCATGACCCGCTTTTGCGCGGGTGAGGACAGCTGGCTAGCCAAATGTAGCACCAGCGACCCAAGTACATCCGAAGTTAGAGATGAAAACGGAAAATCACGACGCAACAAAAATAACAAGCGCCGGAATAAAGAAGACAGCCCCAAGAGCACGACAGCAAACGCCGGATTCAGAAGCTCTCGGCCAGGTCAGCAAAAGGCGCCAGAGATGAACTGTCCAGCCTGAACAAAATTCTAGACCAAATATGTCAGATCCATAGCACCCCTGGTAAACCCGCTAATCATACCCACATAGAATGTTGGGTCTTCAAGCAGTCCGGCAAGCTGAATGCCGTACACAAGGGGGAGGATACACCAAGCGAAGACTTGGATGAGCCTCTCAAGCAAGACACTGGGGAACAAAAGAAATTTCCACCAGAAGTCAAAACAGTAAACGTGTTACACGTGATCAAGGGGAGAAATAAAGCAGCACTCCCAGAGAAATATGCCCAAGGGCCTATCAGCGCGGAGTCCTGCCACTGGTCGGCTCAACCGATCACTTTCGATCATCGGAATTACTTAGCAAATATCCGGCATGCAGGATGTACCGCCTTGGTATTAGACCCAATAATTGACGGATACCATTTCACACGAGTCCTGATGGACGGTGGCAGCAGTCTAAACCTGATATATCTGGACACAATCCGCAAAATGGGGATAGACCCAACGAAAATTTGCCACAACAATACTACCTTTAAAGGAGTAACGCCAGGCCCAGGGGCTCACTGCACGGGCTCCCTGCTACTAGACGTTATATTCGGCTTCCCCGATAACTTCCGTAGCGAAAATTTAACCTTCCACATTGCTCCATTCCAAAGTGGCTATCAAGCACTACTTGGACGCGAAGCTTTCGCTCGCTTTAATGCAATACCGCACTATGCTTCCCTCACGCTTAAGATGCCCGGTCCACATGGCATCATTACAGTAAATGGAAATACGGAGCGATCCCTGCGCGTCGAAGAGAATGCGGCTGCCTGGGCAGCCGCACACTAAAACAGCCTCACCAACTAAAGTATTCGATAGGTCGTCAAGACCACGAACACGGTTAGACGAGTCTAGCGCAGCTGTATGTAATTCGTGTAGGTTTGATGGCCACACCCCTATCACAAATACAAGGGGCTAAAACGCGCGCAGACAAGTGGCAATTTTTACTCATCTTGAATTATACATAGTTTTTTTCAAAAAACCTACCTTTTTGCACGACAACTTTTCACCTAAGTTCCTCTCTTTTACAGATGACCACCATGCTACACCCATCCAGGATACGGCACAACGGAGACACAGGCGCAGACGTGCAGCAGGGACCCGCTCCAAGGATTCTCTTTAGATTAAGACCCTGCGTCAACCTTTTTTACTATCTCTTGTTGATACACACCCCTCGGATTCTCAGTACAATTGAGAAGGATGCTGGCGTCTTGGCATGTGGCCACGTCAGAATAACGCACGTACCTGAACACCAGGGGCTTCTTACAAAGGGCACTGATTAGGCCCGGTTCATACCATAAAGACCGAATACCTTAGGGTGTGTCCGGCCTCGCAAGTTTGGCCCTATATGCATCAGCTCCGAATCATGTCTTGGGTCAAATGTTGGGTTTGCCCAGCTCCTATGTTTTGGTACCTTACGTTCCGCTCTATCGGCTAAGGTAGCACTAGGAGAACTACTGCGATTGAGCCCCGGGTCATCCGGACGAGCACCTCAGTAGAGAAAGCCGAAAACTGACTGTCATGATATAGCATGAGACTGGTAAACCACTCGATGTTAGTATTCCTCCGCCTTAACAAAGGGCCATTTCCCGTCCAGCCATGTACGCACCCCGAATTCGGGAGAGTGCGGAGCCACCAGGGGCTATATAGTAGCCCCACCGTCAAACTCCTATGGCTAAGTGAAAGTGTTAAAGCATTATAGTCCGGTTGCCTCATTCGCTGCGCCGTCACCTCCTTAATAGGACCAAGACATTGGGTTAAGTGTGAACACACGTCTTCTGCGAACACCTCCACATTATATGCGTGGGGGCTGAAGCCGAGGTCTGCAATCTTTCAGGTTATACACATGTATACATAAACGGCCGCACAGGAGGCATCACATTACTTTCAGGCAAAAGTATAACCACAGCTTTAATAAATTTCATAAAAACATTGTGTTTACAATGGGAATACATGTTACTCAAACATAATATTCTTCGAGCACTGGGCCTCTATCAAACGAGCACCCTCGAGAACCTCTTCAAAATAGTGCTCGGCAGCCACTCGGCCTATGGCCGAACCCTGCGCTGCAACAGTGGTAGCATCCATCTCCGCCCAGTATGCGTTAACACGGGCAAGGGCCATCCCCGAGCCTTCTATGCACGCCGCCTCTTCATCGCATTGATGTGCAGCCCCGCACCAAGGAACTGCTGCACTAAGCTGAAATAGACGTTCGGCTTCGGCTATTCCGGCCACAGCTGATCCACGACAGACCTCATGGCGAGTCCGGACAACCTATTGAGTTTGGCCCATTCGGCTAGCTGATCAGTCAACGGAAGCGGATGCTCTGCAACATTAAATTGCGACCAGAACAGCTTGTCCACTTCACGATCTGTTTGATCTCGGAAGTATTTGGCGGCATCGACAGCGGTCGCCGCCAAGTCCATCTATGCGTCTGCCGAACTCCACAGCCGATCTAGAGGGGCATACCGCAGATCTCCAAATTTCCTCCGCAGCATAAAGGGCTTCCCAGCCGCAATATCCCCGGCTTCACGCAGCTCCTCCTTCTTCGCTTTCATAGCAGAACGGGTGTCTTTGTTCGCCGTGGTGGCCTTTTCAAGGTCCGTTGCCTTCGCTCGGTTTTCTTTTTCAAGGAACTGGCAATGGTCGGCAGTGTCTTTTAACTTTCCGGCCATCTTGGCCATCTTCTCTTTGCTCTCGCAATGCGCGGCCTTCTCGGCTTTCAACTCTTTGGCCGCCTTCAAAGTAGCCGCATTACTAATCATTGCTTGTTCTTTGGCTCGGGCAAGTTCCGCCCGCAGGGTTTCCACAGTGGCAGCCCCATCTGCAGTCACAACATATGAAAGATACTGCATCATGTTGCTCTTACTATGTGGCATTCACCAGAAAATACCACTTACCCTATGCCTCGTCAAGCCTCTTGTTAACAAGCTCGATGTCGGCATCCGCCGCATCCAGTTGCCGCTTCAGTTTGGCAAACTCATGAGTCCGGCTAGCCACCGGAGCTCCCACTACCTGCACATTAAAGCGGTATGGTTATTGCCTGGGACTACGATCCTCTGTTTGCCGCCATTCTCGGTGACAACTAGAGTCTCAGGGGCTACTATCTACATAGGGCACACCTAAAAATGTGCGGTACCATCACAAATGTACATCATTTCACATACCTCGAAGCCCGTCAGTAGACTCATAAAGGCATCATGCAACCCGCTTTCGGCGGATGAAATCCTTTCCATCACCGTACCCATCAATGTACGGTGTTCTTCTGAGATGGCCGCTCGCGCCAACAGCTCTCTCAATACGTCCGACCGCATACCAGACGGTGCCAGACTCTTCTGTTTGCTCTCTTCGAGAGCCGGACGCTGGGGATTTTGGGTGACTATAGGATTATCTTCTAGCCTCACCGGATCTGGAGAGGCCCTCCGTGACGACACTTCAAGGTCGCCCGCTTCTTGAGCGGAGGAGTCCGGGGGAGGCGTTTCGCTCTCCATCATCTCCGGAAGAAGATCCCGAAGACGAGCTCTGCTGAGAAGGGCTAAGATCCGAACTGCAAGATAAATACTTCGGTTATTTTCCTCAGAGGTAAGCTAATATATCTTCACTATTAAAGTACTTTTTAATTACTTACAGTTCGTTAGAGGGCTGATCCCCGCGCGGACTTTGTGCGGCAAGAGCACCCTCCAGGGCAGGACCCTCTGGTGGAGATTTCTTCTCCCGCTTGGAAACCTTGGTTTCCGGATCTTCAGAGGTAGTCCTCTTCCTTCCTCGGGGTGAGAGAATGTCAGATTCCTCCCCTCGGTTATCCTCCCTCACGGAGGCGCTCGTTCCCTCGGTCGGAATAGGTAGCGGTGGAGGCCCGCTTTCGCCCTCATTATTCCCCCCTTTGTCTTCCTTTGAGGGCTCCGGGCAAGGTCCTAGCTTAAGCATCTTTTCCAGTACCGGATTTTTCCAAACCCTCGGGAAGGGGGCCGAACACCGAATCATTTTTGCCTTTGTTATCCAGTCCTGGTCAAAGAGCGATTTCTCAGAATAACGTCATGATAAATGAAAGACGGTGTGTTCGGCTAGATGATAACTTACTTGGTCGGCGGTGCGGTTGCTGCTCAGGCCCACGTCCTAGGTAGTATCCGGACACTCTATCTGGGGTCTGAAGAATGATCTATACATCTCCTCGTGCGTCAGGCCGAGGAAATTCTGAATAGCGCACGGTCCTTCTGGGTTGAACTCCCACATGCGAAGAGGCCGGTGTTTGCTTGGCTGGATTCGTCGAACCAGCATGACTTGCATTACCGTAATCAAACTAAAATCTCCTTCGAATAGATTTTGAATGCGGCTTTGCAGTACATGCACGTCCTTGGCGGGACCCCAGCTCAGCCCTCTGCTAATCCATGACATCAGTTGTGGTGGAGGGCCTGAGCGGAAAGCAGGGGCAGTTGCCCACTTGGCACTTCTGGGAGCTCTGACATAAAACCACTCCCGTTGCCATAATCTGGACACCTCTGGAATAGAGCCCTTTGGCCATGGAGCTCCGGCGATCCTGCTTATTAATGCGCCTCCGCACGCTACATGCTGCCCCTCGACCATCGTTGGCTTCACGTCAAAGGTCTTGAGCCATAGGCCGAAGTGAGGGGTAATGCGGAGGAAAGCCACACATGCAACAATAAATGATATGTGGAGAAAGGAGTCCGGGGCTAGATCGTGGAAATCTAGCCCGTAATAAAACATCAGCCCCCTAATGGAGGGATCCAGAGTGAGGCCTAGACCTCGGAGGAAGTGGGAGATGAACATGACGTCTTCATTGGGTTCAGGAGTAGAGACGACCTGCCCTCGGGCTGGCACCCGATGCGAAACCTCAACGGTCAGGTATCTGGCCTCCCTCAACTTCTTGATATCTTCTTCTGTAACGGAGGAGGGCATCCACCGGCCTTGAAGGCTAGATCCGGACATGATTGAAGGGCTGAAGCACCTGACCTGGGCTTTGGGTGTTAGAACTCGAGGCGGGGGAAGGATTCGATTGAGCACGGGAGGGAAAGAGTAAAAGCCTTGTCCCTTTATAAAGAGGGTGAATATCAAGCGTCCTCTCCGTAGCCGTTTGGGACTTGTCTATAATCTAGGAGTCCTAGATACGGTTGGGTTACCCACGACCGTATTGATGAGAATCCCGTAATTAGGGGAACACGATCTCTACTTTGACAAGACGTGTCAAAAAACTCCCTCGCGTTATGTGTGGAGCTGGTTGAAGAAAAATGGTTCGAATAATTACCGGGCCATGGCATAATGTCGTGTTGCCAAAACGTGTCGAATAATTATTCTCTCTACGGTGGTATGTGGAACTTATTTTGCAGGATCAGACACTATCCTTGTATTCAAATTCTTCCATGATGTATTCGGAGGAGGAACCCGCCTTGCAATGCCGAAGACAATACTGCGCGCCGGACTCATCGTCATTGAAAGCCTGGTTCAGGGGCTACTAAGGGAGTCCTAGATTAGGGGGTCTCCGGATAGCCGGACTATATTCTTTGGCCGGACTGTTAGACTATGAAGATGCAAGATTGAAGACTTCGTCTCGTGTCCGGATGGGACTCTACTTGGCGTCTATATAAACTAGAGGGTTTTAGTCCGTAGGACAACATACAATCATACCATAGGCTAGCTTCTAGGGTTTAGCCTCTCTGATCTCGTGGTAGATCTACTCTTGTACTACCCATATCATCAATATTAATCAAGCAGGACGTAGGGTTTTACCCCCATCAAGAGGGCCCGAACCTGGGTAAAACTTCGTGTCCCCTACCTCCTGTTACCATCCGCCTAGACGCACAGTTCGGGACCCCCTACCCGAGATCCGCCAGTTTTGACACCGACACCGGGCCTTTAACTCCGCCCATGAGCCGATGGAGTTGGGTGGCAACCCCTTCAACCAAGTGCGAGCTGTTCCATCCAACATCATGGTGAAGTATTTGGCCATTGCTGCGTCACTGACCTCCAATAACTCCATGGCCATCTCGTAACTTTCAATCCATGCTCTGGGCTGCAGGCCGGCTGTGTAATTAGGTACCTTACGAGGCCCCTTAAAGTCCTTTGGCAAATGCTCATTACGCAGAGTGGGCACCAGACAAGGGACACCTCCTGTCCTTGTGGCCATACCTGGTTCAACAGAGGTCGCTGGATAAACCAGAAAATCTAGGTGAGCCGCCAGCTCAGCTGCCTGTTGAACTGCCCACTTAGCCTCTTGACGGATCTTCTCCTGGTCCACCAAGTTAAGAGCTCCACCCTGGGCCGGGTCATGCCCGCGTGGTTGGTTACGGCGTTGGGCATTGCTTGACATGGCCCTTGAGTCCATATGCCTGCTATAGCTCGGGCTCCGGCTTAGGCGAGGGGTTGAATGGATTTTGTCTCGACTATAAGAGTATGCATCTTGTTGTGCCAGAGTCGTCTGAAGAAGTTCTCTGACCCTTCGTGTTTCGATCGCTGTTGGAGAGTCGCCTTCCATCAGGAGAGCCGCCAAACAAGCCGACGCAACGATAAGATTCTCCAAAGGGTTAGAAAAGTGACCCGGTGGTATTGGCATGTAATGAGGCGGAGCTGTATTCACACGGGGGGGGGGGGTTCCATGGCCCGCGGTTGAACCGGCGCCCTAGTCATGTGTGTCGTGATCCGGTTTGCCTCCGGTGGGTTACTGGGACCAGCCCCAGGTGTGTGGAAGAGGTTCCTAGGATCATAAGTCAGAGGCAGACGTGATTGAGCCTTTTGGTGCCTTCTCCTCATGACCTCATTTGATGTGTTTAGATGCACCGAGAGCCGGAAAGTCTCTGCTTGAAGCTGCTGAGCACGAGCATCTAGAGCCGCCCGCTTTGCAGCCATCCTTACGTCCTCCGCTGCTAAATTCTCCTTAGCTTCTGCTACCTCCCCACGTAACCGTGCCACCTCTGCATCATGCTCAGCCTTATCTGCCAGCTCAACCACGGCGGTCAACAAGGTCGTCATCCTATCCATGAGATCCATCAGCACCTGAGCCGGCGGGCGCACGGGGTCTCCGGTCCCGGCTGCTGCTGATCCGGTGGTTACCGCCGCCGCGGCCATAGAATTCTGACCGGGTTGAGTGCTAGGCATGTAGACCCCGGCTCGGTCAGCGGCTCAGAGGGGTCCGGAATACTGCTGCCATCAGAACAGCCCCCAAGCCCGCCATCATGTAGTTGATACAATGAATCCGCCTCACCTGTGGACGACTCACCGTCAGAGTGGACAGCCGTCTCTCTGCCATCCACAGATCCTTCAAACGCTCCCCTCCATGGATGCAACCTACGAAGGCACGCCTTACGACCGGCTGAGTCCGGGCGGGTCTCGCACGCTGAGCCGTTTCGATGAGGTCGGTGCGGACGTCCGGCTCAGGGCCTGGCTCGCCGATCCGGCCGATGAAGACGTGGATTCCGCCGAAGGGGACTAGGTACCCATACTCGATTGAGCCGGCCGCGACAACTCTTGGTCATCGAGCCCACAATGTATCCCTTGAGCCATTCGAAGCTGCCCTTCAAGAACTCAAATCCATCATGCGCTGGCCCCACGGTGGGCACCAACTGTCGTGGAATTGTCACGGCAGATCTCCTAGTGAAAGGACTTAGTCGTGGAGCCATCGCAACTAGGCAGCTTAAAGGGGTTAATCGGGACAAAGGACAGAAGAGGTTTATACTGGTTCAGCCCCTTGCGGTGAAGGTAAAGCCTAGTCTCGTTGTTGTGGTATTGCTAGGTTTCGATGACCAAGGAGCGAAATACGCTAGCTTGGCTCTCGATCTGTTGTTTCTTGCCCTAAACCGCCGCCGGGTCGTCCCCTTATATACACAGGTTGACGTCTGGCGGCCTACGGAGTCCCGGTCGGCTCATACAACGTGTCCGGCTCGGTAACTTCTTTTACATGACTTACTTTACAAGTCTTAATCATACATGGCGGTTTACAATTATGGGCCTTAAGCCGCCTTTGGGCTTGGGCCTGCTATAAGTCTTATAATGAACCCGCCATTAAGATTGACCAGGCCCCTCCTGGGCGGGTCATACCTGGTAGTTATATCCCCAACAGAAGTGGAAAATCATCGTAACAAGAAAATAAAGTTTCTATGATCTGATCAAGGAAACAAATATTTGAGTTACGAGTTTGGTCTTCATTTGAAACAATGTGGAATAATTTCGCAAACACACACCACCTGGAACACCACAACGTAATGGTGTGTAACCTATGATGTCTCTTACCGAATTACCACTATCGTTTTGGGGTTATGCATTAGAGACAGCTGCATTCACGTTAAATAGGGCACCGACTAAAAATCAGTTGAGACGACACCATATGAACTATGGTTTAGCAAGAAACCTAAGCTGTCGTTTCTAAAAGTTTGGGGTTGCGATGCTTATGTGAAAAAGTTTCAAACTGATAAGCTCAAACCCAAATCGGAGAAGTGTGTCTTCATAGGATACCCAAAAGAAACTGTTGGGTACACCTTCTATCACAGATCCGAAGGCAAGATCTTTGTTGCTAAGAGTGGATCCTTCCTAGAGAAGGAGTTTCCCTCGAAAGAAGTCAGTGAGAGGAAAGTAGAACTTGATGAGGTAATTGTTCCTGCTCCCTTATTGGAAAGTAGTTCATCACAGAAATCAGCTCTAGTGATTCCTACACCAATTAGTGAGGAAGCTAATGATAATGATCACGAAAACTTCTGATCAAGTTACTACCGAACCTCGTAGGTCAACCAGAGTAAGATCCGCACCAGAGTGGTACGGTAATCCTGTTCTAGAGGTCATGTTACTAGACCATGACGAACCTACGAACTATAAGGTAGCGATGATGAGCCCAGATTCCGCAAAATGGCTTAAGGCCATGAAATCTGAGATAGAATCCATGTATGAGAACAAAGTGTGGACTTTGGTGGACTTTCCCGTTGATCGGCAAGCCATTTAGAATAAATGGATCTTCAAGAGGAAGACGGACGCTGATAGTAGTGTTAATATCTACAAAGCTCGAATTGTTGCAAAAGGTTTTCGACAAGTTCAAGGTGTTCACTACGATGAGATTTTTTCACTCGTAGCGATGCTTAAGTCTGTCCGAATCATGTTAGCAATTGCCACATTTTGTGAAATCTGGCAAATGGATGTCAAAACTGCATTCCTTAATGGATTTCTTAAAGAAGAGTTGTATATTATACAACAAGAAGGTTTTGTCAATCCTAAAGGTACTAACAAAGTTTGCAAGCTCCGGTGATCCATCTATGGACGGGTGCAAACATCTCGGAGTTGGAATATACGCTTTGATGAGTTGATCAAAGCATATAGTTTTATACAGACTTGCGGTGAAGCCTGTATTTACAAGAAAGTGAGTGGGAGCACTATAGCTTTTCTGATAAGTAAATGTGAATGTCATATTGTTGATCAGAAATAATGTAGAATTTTCTAGAAAACATAAAGGAGCGTTTGAAAGGAGTTTTTCAAAGAAATACCTTGGTGAAGCTGCTTACATATTGAGCATCAAGATCTATAGAGATAGATCAAGATGCTTGATAAATTTTTTCAATGAGTACATACCTTGACAAGTTTTTGAAGTAGTTCAAAATAGAACAGTCAAAGAAGGAGTTCTTGCCTGTGTTGCAAGGTGAGAAGTTGATTAAAGACTCAAAACCCGACAACGGCAGAAAATAGAAAGAGAATGAAAAGTCATTCCCTATGCCTCAGTCATAGGTTCTATAAAGTATGCTATGCTGTGTACCAGACCTATTGTGTACCTCACCATGAGTTTGGCAAGAGGGTACAATAGTGATCCAGGAGTGGATCATTGAACAACAATCAAAATTATCCTTAGTGGAATAAGGAAATGTTTCTCGGTTATGGAGGTGACAAAGAGTTCATCGTAAAGAGTTACGTCGATGCAAGCTTTGACACCGATCTAGATGACTCTAAGTCTCGATCTTGATACATATTGAAATTTGGAGCGATTAGCTAGAGTAGCTCCGTGCAGAGCATTGTAGACAAAGAAAATTTGCAAAATACATACGACTCTGAATGTGGCAGACCCGTTGACTAAACTTCTCTCACAAGCAAAACATGATCACTCTTTGGGTGTTAATCACATAGACATGTGAACTAGATTATTGACTCTAGTAAACCCTTAGGGTATTAGTCACATGGAGATGTGAACTAATCACATAAAGATGTGAACTATTGGTGTTAAATCATATGGCAATGTGAACTATATTATTGACTCTACTGCAAGTGGGAGACTGAAGGAAATATGCGCTAGAGGCAATAATAAAGTTGTTATTTATATTTCCTTATATCATGATAAATGTTTATTATTCATGCTAGAATTGTATTAACCGTAAACTTAGTGCAGGTGTGAATACATAAACAAAACAGAGTGTCCCTAGTATGCCTCTACTTGACTAGCTCGTTAATCAAAGATGGTTATGTTTCCAAACCATAGACATGTGTTGTCATGTGATGAACATGATCACATCATTGGAGAATGATGTGATGTACAAGACCCATCCGTTAGCTTAGCACTATGATCGTTTAGTTTATTGCTATTGCTTTATTCATAACTTATACATGTTCCTATGACTATGAGATTATGCAACTCCCGAATACCGGAGGAACACTTAATGTGCTATCAAACATCACAACGTAACTGGGTTTATAAAGATGCTCTATAGGTGTCTCTGATGGTGTTTGTTGAGTTGGCATAGATCGAGATTAGGATTTGTCACTCCGATTGTCGGAGAGGTATCTCTGGGCCCTCTCGGTAATGCACATCACTATAAGCCTTGCAAGCAATGTGACTAATGAGTTAGTTGCGGAATGATGCATTTCAGAACGAGTAAAGAGACTTGCCGGTAACAATATTTAACTAGGTATTGATATACCGATGATCGAATCTTGGGAAAGTAACATACAGATGACAAAGGGAACAATGTATGTTGTTATGCGGTTTGACCGATAAAGATCTTCATAGAATATGTAGGAACCAATATGAGCATCCAGGTTCCGCTATTGGTTATTGACCGGAAGTGAGTCTCGGTCATGTCTACATAGTTCTCGAACCCGTAGGGTCTGCACGCTTAACATTCGATGACGATCGGTATTATGAGTTTATGTGTTTTGATGTACCGAAGGTAGTTCGGAGTCCCGGATGTGATCACGGACATGACGAGGAGTCTTGAAATGGTCGAGACATAAGGATTGATATATTGGAAGGCTATGTTTGGACACCAGAATGGTTTCAGATAAGTTTGGGCAATTACCATAGTACCGGGGGGGTTACCGGAACCACCAGGGGAGTCAATGGGCCTTAATGGGCCATGGTGAGAGAGAGGAGGAGGCGGCCAAGTGGGGGGCGCGCCCCCCAATCCCAGTCCGAATTAGGGAGGGGACCGCCCCCCCTTTCCTTTTCTCCTTCTCCCCCTTCCTTCTTCTCCTACTCCAACTAGGGAAAGGGGGAAACCTACTCCTACTGGGAGTAGGACTCCCCCTTGGGCGCGCGATAGAGAGGGCCGACCCTTCCCTCCTCCCCTCCTTTATATACGGGGATGGGAGCACCCCATAGACACACAAGTTGATAGTTGTCTTAGCCGTGTGCGGTGCCCCCCTCCATAGATTTCCACCTGGGTCATATTGTTGTAGTGCTTAGGCGAAGCCCTGTGTCGATCACTTCATCATCACTATCATCACGCCGTCGTGCTGACGAAACTCTCCCTTGGCCTCAACTGGATCATGAGTAAGAGGGATGTCACCGAGCTGAACATGTGCAGATCATGGAGGTGCCGTGCGTTCGGTACTTGGATCAGTTGGATCGCAAAGACGTTCGACTACATCAACCGCGTTACTAAACGCTTCCGCTTTTGGTCTGCGAGGCTACGTGGACACACTCTACCGCTCGTTGCTATGCATCACCTAGATGGATCTTGCGTGATCGTAGGTAATTTTTTTGAAATTACTGCATTCCCTAACAGCCGTATCCAGGGGTCACAGTTAGTTTGAGCTAGGTCGGGCTCAAATAACCCTAAAGTATATCTAAACATGAGGGCTAGTTTGAGCTAGTTGCATCTATAACCCACCCAAAAAAACTATCCAACCCAAGAGGTGCTAATTGGAGCTAGTTCTCCTAGTGCATTTATTGTCAATCTAACCCTGCCATCTGAACAACTCTTTGGATGGAGTTAGTTCAGTGTTAGTAATGAGCTAGAAACTAACTCTAACCACTAGCTAAGTTGAGTATCCAAACAGGGTTGTGTTGTTGTTGTTGTTGTTGTTGTTGTTGTTGTTGTTGTTGTTGTTGTTGTTGTTGTTGCTGCTGCTGCTCTTCTATGTATATCTAGACATCATTAGAACATTAATGTAACACTCTTCCTTGTTGCTATGTAGCCTAGGATTGCATATTTAGACATTAAGTACAATGCATGTTGCTATGTGGCCTCAAATATATTACATATGGCCCTAGTTAACCTAACGATAAATGGGTTGCAGATATATTCAGTTAAAAGTCCGATTCATCTATTCGCCCCTTACCATCCACCGGCCTATATGGTCCTAGCTACCGATATCCTAAACAGTGAGAAGATATAAGCCATGGGATGAAACTAACCTCGATGGAAAACAACAGTCGTTCCCAAAATTGCATGAACAATAGACAATTGTCATGGACAAGGAAATATAATAATAACCATTTTATTATTGCCTCTAGGGCATATTTCCAACAGTCTCCCACTTGCACCAGAGTCAATAATCTAGTTACATTGTGATGAATTGAACACCCATAGAGTTCTGGTGTTGATCATGTTTTGCTCGTGGAAGAGGTTTAGTCAACGGATCTGCGACATTCAGATCCGTATGCACTTTACAAATATCTATGTCTCCATCTTGAATATATTCACGAATGGAGTTGAAGCTACGCTTGATATGCTTGATCTTCTTGTGAAACCTGGGCTCCTTGGCAAGGGCAATAGCTCCAGTGTTGTCACATAAGAGAGTCATCGGGCCCGACGCATTGGGATTGACTCCTAGGTCGGTGATGAACTCCTTCATCTAGACTGCTTCATGTGCTTCCTCCGAGGCAGCTATATACTTCGCTTCACATGTAGATCCCACCATGATGCTTTGCTTGCAACTGCACCAGCTGACTGCCCCACCATTCAAAATGTACACGTATCCGGTTTGTGACTTGGAGTCATCCAGATCTGTGTCGAAGCTAGCATCGACGTAACCCTTTACGACGAGCTCTTAGTCACCTCCATAAATGAGAAACATATCCTTAGTCCTTTTCAGGTACTTCAGGATATTCTTGACCGATGTCCAGTGTTCCATACCAGGATCACTTTGGTACCTCCCTACCAAACTTACGGCAAGGTTCACATCAGGTCTGGTACACAGCATGGCATACATAATAGAGCCTATGGCTGAGGCATAGGAGATGACACTCATCTTTTCTCTATCTTCTGCCGAGGTCGGGCATCGAGCCGTGCTCAATCTCACACCTTGCAATACAGGCAAGAACCATTTCTTGGACTGATCCATATTGAACTTCTTCAATATCTTGTCAAGGTACGTGCTTTGCGAAAGACCAATGAGGCATCTCGATCTATCTCTATAGATCCTGATGCCTAATATGTAAGCAGCTTCTCCAAGGTCCGTCATTGAAAAACACTTATTCAAGTAGGCCTTTATGCTTTCCAAAAGTTCTATATCCTTTCCCATCAATAGCATGTCACCCACATATAATATGAGAAATGCTACAGAGCTGCCACTCACTTTCTTGTAAACACGAGCTTCTCCATAAGTCTGTATAAACCCAAATGCTTTGATCATTTCATCAAAGCGAATGTTCCAACTCCGAGATGCTTGCACCAGCCCATAGATGGAGCGCTGGAGCTTGCATACCTTGTCAGCATTCTTAGGATCGACAAAACCTTACGCTGCATCATATACAATTCTTCCTTACAGAAACCATTAAGGAATGCCGTTTTGACGTCCATTTGCCATATCTCATAATCATAGAATGCGGAAATTGCTAACATGATTCGGACGGACTTCAGCTTCGCTATGGGTGAGAAAGTCTCATCCTAGTCAACCCCTTGAACTTGTCGATAACCCTTTGCGATAAGCCGAGCCTTATAGACGGTCACATTACAATCCGTGTCAGTCTTCTTCCTAAAGATCCATTTAGTCTCTATGGCTTGCCGATCAACGGGCAAGTCTGTCAAAGTCCATACTTCATTTTCATACATGGATCCTATATCGGATTTCATGGCTTCAAGCCATTTGTTGGAATTCGGGCCTGCCAACTCTTCTTCATAGTTCGAAGGTTCACCGTTGTCTAACAACATGGTTTCCAGGATAGGGTTGTCGTACCACTCTAGTGCGGAATGTGTCCTCCTGGTCCTTCAAAGTTCAGTATCAACTTGATCCGAAGTTTCATGATCATCATCATTAACTTCCTCTCTAGTTGGTGCAGGCACCACAGAAACATCTTCCTGAGCTGCGCTACTCTCCGCTTCAAGAGGCGGTACCTCATCAATTTCTACTTTCCTCCCACTTACTTCTTTCAAGAGAAACTCTTTCTCTAGAAAGGATCCATTCTTGGCAACAAAGATCTTGCCTTCAGATCTGAGGTAGAAGGTATACCCAATAGTTTCCTTAGGGTATCCTATGAAGACGCATTTTTCCGACTTGGGTTCGAGCTTTTCAGGTTGAAGTTTCTTGACATAAGCATCGCATCCCCAAACTTTCAGAAACGACAACTTAGGTTCTTCCCAAACCATAATTCATGCAGTGTCGTCTCAACGGATTTCAACGGAGCCCTTTTTAAAGTGAATGCGGCAGTCTCTAAAGCATAACCCCAAAATGACAGCGGTATATCGGTAAGAGACATCATAGATTTGCACCATATCTAATAGAGTACGATTACGACGTTTGCTACCTCTTGAGCACTGTGTTGGTTTTCCCTTGAAGAGGAAAGGGTGATGTAGTAAAGCAGCGTAAGATTTCCCTCAGTTTTTGAGAACCAAGGTATCAATCCAGTAGGAGACCACGCGCGAGTCACCTCGTGCCTACACAAACAAATAAGAACCTCGCAACCAACGCGATAAAGGGGTTGTCAATCCCTTCATGACCACTTGCAAGTGTGAGATCCGATAGAGATGATAATAATAAGATAAATATTTTTGGTATTTTTATGATATAGATTGAAAGTAAAGATTGCAAAATAAAATAGATTGGAAACTTGTATGATGGAAAATAGACCCGAGGGCCATAGGTTTCACTAGTGGCTTCTCTCAAGATAGCATAAGTATTACGATGGGTGAACAAATTACTCTCGAGCAATTTATAGAAAAGCGAATAATTATGAGAATATCTAGGTATGATCATGTATATAGGCATCACGTCCGTGACAAGCTGACCGACTCCTGCCTGCATCTACTACTATTACTCCACTCATCGACCGCTATCCAGCATGGATCTAGAGTATTAAGTTCATAAGAACAGAGTAACGCCTTAAGCAAGATGACATGATGTAGAGGGATAAACTCATGCAATATGAAGTAAACCCCATCTTTTTATCCTCGATGGCAACAATACAATACGTGTCGCTTCCCTTTCTGTCACTGGGATCGAGCACCGCAAGATTGAACCCAAAGCTAAGAACTTCTCCCATTGCAAGAAAGATCAATCTAGTAGGCCAAACCAAACTGATAATTCGAAGAGACTTGCAAAGATAAACAAATCATACATAAAAGAATTAAGAGAAGATTCAAATATTGTTCATAGCTAGACTTGATCATAAACCCACAATTCATCGGATCTCGACAAACACACCGCAAAAGAAGATTACATCGAATAGATCTCCAAGAGAATCGAGAAGAACTTTGTATCGAGATCCAAAGAGAGCGAAGAAGCCATCTAGCTACTAGCTATGGACCCGAAGGTGTGAGGTAAACTACTCACACATCATCGGAGGGGCCATGGAGTTGATGTAGAGGCCCTTCGTGATTAATGCCCCCTCCGGCGGAGCTCTGGAAAAGGCCCCACGATGGGATCTCTTGGGTACAGAAGGTTGCGGCGATGGAAATAGGGTTTTGTGTTGCTCCTGGATGTTTTCGGGGTATGTGAACATATATAGGAGGAACAAGTAGGTCGGTTGAGCTACGAGGGGACCACGAGGGGGAGGGCGCCCCCCTGCCTCGTGGCCACCTCGTTCATTTCTTGACGTCCACTCCAAGTCCTCTGGATCATGTTTGTTCCAAAAATCACGTTCCCAACGGTTTCATTCCGTTTGGACTCCGTTTGATATTCCTTTTCTGCGAAACACTGAAATAGGCAAAAAAACAGCAATATGGGCTGGGCCTCTGGTTAATAGGTTAGTCCCAAAAATAATATAAAAGTGTAAAATAAAGCCCATTAACATCTAAAATAGATAATATAATACCATGGAACAATAAAAAATTATAGATACGTTGGAGACGTATCAAGCATACCCAAGCTTAATTCCTGCTCGTCCTCGAGTAGGTAAATGATAAAAACAGAATATTTGATGTGGAATGCTTTCTAGAATATTATTCAATGTATGTTTATCTATTGTGGCATGAATGTTCAGATCCGAAAGATTCAAGATAAAATTTCATTGTTGACATAAAAATAGTAATACTCCAAGTATGCTAATCAAGCATTTTTTTCTTATCAAAATACCATAGCCAAAGAAAACTTATCCCTACAAAGTCATATAGTTTGGCCATGCTTCATTTTCGTCACACAAAATGCTCTCATCATGCACAACCCCGATGACAAGCCAAGCAATTGTTTCATACTTAGCCTTTTCAAACTCTTTCAACTTTCACACAATATATGAGCGCGAGCCATGGACATAGCACTATGGGTGGAATAGAATATGATGATTGAGGTTGTGTGAGAAGACAAAAGGGAGAAAGTCTCATATTGACGCGGCTAATCAATGGGATATGGAGATGCCCACCCATAGATGTCAATGCAAGGAGTAGGGATTGCCATGCAACAGATGCACTAGAGCTATAAATACATGAAAGCTCATCAAAGAAACTAAGTGGGTGTGCATCGAACTCGCTTGCTCATGAAGACCTAGGGCATTTGAGGAAGCCCATCATTGGAATATACAAGCCAAGTTCAATAATGAAAAATTCCCACTAGTATATGAAAGTGACAAAATAAGAGACTCTCTATCATGAAGATCATGGTGGTACTTTGAAGCACAAGTGTGGAAAAAGGATAGTAACATTATCCCTTCTCTCTTTTTCTCTCATTTTTTTATTTGGGCCTTCTTTCTTTTTTTCTTTTGGCCTCTTTCCTATTTTTATTTTTTTATTTTTCGTCCGGAGTCTCATCCCGACTTGTGGGGGAATCATAGTCTCCATCATCCTTTCCTCACATGGGAGAATCCTCTAATGATGATCATCACACTTTTATTTTCTTACAACTCAAGAATTACAACTCGATACTTAGAACAAAATATGACTCTATGTGAATGCCTCCAGCGGTGTACCGGTATTGCGATGAATCAAGAGTGATATGTATGAAAGAAATTATGAACGATGGCTTTGCCACAAATACGATGTCAACTACATGATCATGCAAAACAATATGACAATGATGATGCGTGTCATAATAAATGGAACGATGGAAAGTTGCATGGTAATATATCTCGGAATGGCTATGGAAATTCCATCATAGGTAGGTATGGTGGCTATTTTGAGGAAGATATAAGGAGGCTTATGTGTGATAGAGTGTATCATATCACGGGGTTTG
The DNA here is from genome assembly GCA_034509565.1 of Triticum monococcum. Lineage (NCBI taxonomy): Eukaryota > Viridiplantae > Streptophyta > Magnoliopsida > Poales > Poaceae > Triticum > Triticum monococcum. The sequence continues at coordinate 723,247,989 of CM067842.1, forward strand.
GATGCACCGGTGAAGTTTGCACCAACTCTCAAGGTAAGAAAGGGCAATGTACGGTATCAAAGAGGCTAGCAATGATGGAAGGGTGAGAGTGCGTATAATCCATGGACTCAACATTAGTCATAAATAACTCACATACTTATTACAAAAATCTACAAGTCATCAAAACCATGCACTACACGCATGCTCCTAGGGGGATAGATTGGTAGGAAAAGACCATCGCTCGTCCCCGACCGCCACTCATAAGGAAAGCAATCAAAGAACACCCCATGCTTCAAATTTGTCACATAACGTTTACCATACGTGCATGCTACGGGACTTGCCAACTTCAATAGAAGTATTCATAAATTTCACAATTACTCAACTAGCACACCTCTAATATTACCACATTTATATCTCAAAACCATCTATCAAGCATACAACTTCTCTTAGCATTTAAAATTTATAACCAAAGTGAATTACAATGCTGTTCTAAAGGACTCTCAAAATGATATAAGTGAAGCATGAGAGATCAATTATTTCTATAAAATAGAACCACCGCTGTGCTCTAAAAGATATAAGCGAAGCACAAGAGCAAAAATTATATAACTCAAAAGATATAAGTGAAGCACATAGAGTATTATAATAAATTCCAATTCATGTGTGTCTCTCCCAAAAGATGTGTACAGCAAGGATGATTGTGATAAACTAAAAAGCAAAGACTCAAATCATACAAGACGCTCCAAGAAAAACACATATCATGTGGCAAAAAAAATATAGCTCCAAGTAAAGTTACCGATGGACGAAGACGAAAGAGGGGATGCCTTCCGGGGCATCCCCAAGCTTAGGATTTTTGGTGTCCTTGGATTTTACCTTGGGGTGCCTTGGTCATCCCCAAGCTTAGTCTCTTGCCACTCCTTGTTCCATAATCCATCAAATCTTTACCCAAAACTTGAAAACTTCACAACACAAAACTTAAAAGAAAATCTTCGTGAGCTCCGTTAGTAAAATAAAACAAACCATCACTTCAAGGTACTGTAATGAACTCATTCTTTATTTATATTGGTGTTAAACCTACTGTATTCCAACTTTTATATGGTTCATAAACTCTATTACTAGCCATAGATTCATCAAAATAAGCAAACAACACACGAAAAACAGAATCTGTCAAAAACAGAACAGTCTGTAGTAATCTATAGGTTTCGAATACTTATGGAACCCCAAAAATTCTAAAATAATCTGCTGCACGTGAGGAATTTATTTATTAATCATCTTCAAAAAGAATTAACTAAATATCACCCTCCAATAAAAAATGGCAGCAATTCTTGTGAGCACTAAAGTTTCTGTTTTTTACAGCAAGATCAAAAAGACTTTCCCCAAGTCTTCCCAGCGGTTCTACTTGGCACAAACACTAATTAAACACAAAAAATACAACGAAAACAGAGGCTAGATAAAAAAATTGATTACTAAACAGGAACAAAAATCAAGGAATAAAAATAAAATTGGGTTGCCTCCCAACAAGGGCTATCGTTTAACGCCCCTAGCTAGGCATAAAAGCAAACATATATCTAGGTATTGTCATCTTTGGTGGGCAATTCTTCATTAAAAAACCTATAACCCCTAGGATTTTCTTTATTTTTATTAATTATCAAACTCTTAGGCACAAAATCGAGAAAATCATTTATAGCAAAAGGTTCCTTAAGGATAGTGAGAAAGTTGGGGTCAACACTTATGGATTTGAGGTCCGCATTTCCCTTACTAGAAGTTTTACCCTTATCTTTAGGAACATACATCAATTTGGAAATCTTAGCATTAGAAGGAGTGTTTTCACGGAAGAAAAGGCAGACCCTAGGTTGGTAATAATATCCTCAATTTTATCAATTCTAGTGTAATCTTGATCTATCTTTTCATTAACCATAGGTTCCTTTTGTTTAAAAAAATTAAGAGCAACTCCTACCTTAGATCCGTATTGGGTAATTTGGTAATGGACCTTTCTATCCAAATTTTCAATCAACTTTACAGTGGAAACTTTATTTTCAATAATTTCAAGCCGTTGCATCACGTGTTCCAAAGTGAAAATAGATCCATTAACCAAAAGAGGTGGTGGGCCAAACAAATCTATCATAGCATTATAAGAATCGAAAGTATGGCTACCCAAGAAATTTCCTCCGGTAATGGTATCAAGAATATATCTATTCCAAGAAGTGATGCCTACATAAAAATTGCGAAGAAGAATAGAAGTAGATTGCTTCCTAGTAGATCTATTTTGCGCATTGCAAATTCTGTACCAAGAATCTTTTAGATTTTCTCCCTCCCTTTGTTTAAAATTAAGAACTTCATTCTCGGGAGACAAAGGAGTAGATAAAGGACTAGCCATAACGACGAAGCAAGCGGAAAAGAGGTGAACGGAAAGAGAGGGCGAATGGAAAAGAGGGCGAATAAAATGGCAAGGGTGAAGTGGGGTAAAGGAAAACGAGAGGTAAATGGCAAATAATGTAATGCGAAGGATAAGAGTTGTGATGGGTTATTGGTATGTCTTGACTTGGCGCTGATCTCCCCGGCAACGGCACCAGAAATCCTTCTTGCTACCTCTTGAGCACTGCGTTGGTTTTTCCTTCAAGAGGAAAGGGTGATGCAGTAAAGCAGCGTAAGTATTTCCCTCAGTTTTTTAGAATCAAGGTATCAATCCAGTAGGAGACCACGCGCGAGTCACCTCGTACCTACACAAACAAAAAAGAACCTCGCAACCAACGTGATAAAGGGGTTGTCAATCCCTTCATGACTACTTTCAAGAGTGAGATCTGATAGAGATGATAATAATAAGAAAAATATTTTTGGTATTTTTATGATATAGGTTCAAAGTAAAGATTGCAAAATAAAATAGATTGGAAACTTGTATGATGGAAAAAAGACCCGGGGGCCATAGATGTCACTAGTGGCTTCTCTCAAGATAGCATAAGTATTACGGTGGGTGAACAAATTACTTTCGAGCAATTGATAAAAAAGCGAATAATTATGAGAATATCTAGGTATGATCATGTATATAGGCATCACGTCCGTGACAAGTAGACGGACTCCTACCTGCATCTACTACTATTACTCCACACATCGAACGATATCCAACATGCATCTAGAGTATTAAGTTCATAAGAACAGAGTAATGCCTTAAGCCAGATGACATGATGTAGAGGGATAAACTCATGCAATATGATGTAAACCCCATCTTTTTATCCTCAATGGCAACAATATAATACGTGTCGTTCCCCTTTCTGTCACCGGGATCGACCACCGCAAGATTGAACCCAAAGCTAAGCACTTATCCCATTGCAAGAAAGATCAATCTACTAGGCCAAACCAAACTGATAATTCGAAGAGACTTGCAAAGATAAACCAATCATACATAAAAGAATTCAGACAAGATTCAGATATTGTTCATAGATAGACTTGATCATAAACCCACAATTCATCGGATCTCGACAAACACACCGCAAAAGAAGATTACATCGAATTGATCTCCAAGAGAATCAAGGAGAACTTCGTATTGAGATCCAAAGAGAGAGAAGAAGCCATCTAGCTACTAGCTATGGATCGGAAGGTCTGAGGTAAACTACTCACACATCACCGGAGGGGCCATGGAGTTGATGTAGAGGTCCTCCGTGATCAATGCCCCCTCCGGCGGAGCTCCGGAAAAGGCCCCAAGATGGGATCCCTTGGGTACTGAAGGTTGCGGCGGTGGAAATAGGGTTTCATGGTGCTCCTGGATGTTTTCGGGGTATGTGAACATATATAGGAGGAAGAAGTAGGCCGACTGAGCCACGAGGGGCCCATGAGGGGGAGGGCGCGCCCAGGGGGGTAGGCGCGCCCCCTGCCTCTTGGCCATCTTGTTCATTTCTTGATGTCCACTCCAAGTCCTATGGATCACATTAGTTCCAAAAATCATGTTCCTGAAGGTTACATTCCGTTTGGACTCCGTTTGAGATTCCTTTTCTGTGAAACACTGAAATAGGCAAAAAACAGGAATTTGTGCTGGGCCTCCGGTTAATTGGTTAGTCCCAAAATAATATAAAAGTGTAAAATAAATCCCATTAATATCTAAGACAGATAATATAATAGCATGGAACAATAAAAAAATTATAGATACATTGGAGACGTATCAACGTTCGGACACACCATTACGATGTGGTGTTCCAAGCGGTGTGAGCTGTGTCTTGGTTCTAAGTCTAACAGTAAAGTAGGGGATAGGAATGCAGAGGCAAGATCCTAGCTACGGTGAGATTGTGCATGCAAGATGTATGAGTTCAGGCCCTTCTTGGTGGAAGTAACAGCCCTACGTCTCGTTGCCCGAAGGCTCGGTCGATTGGATTACACGTGAAGTTACAGGGGTGTGAACCCTTGTGCCAGTGGATGGGGGTGGCTTATATAGAGTGCGCCAAGACCCCAGCCAGCCCACGTTACAAGGAGTTCAATGTACATTAAGGTAGGGTGTTACTAGTAATGCCACTAATAAAGAGACATAAATGATATTTAAGATTATAGAATGAATGGCAGACCGTTGCCATCCTGAGGGATGATACGTCTCCAACGTATCTATAATTTTGATTGCTCCATGCTATATTATCTACTGTTTTGGACATTATTGGGCTTTATTATCCACTTTTATATTATTTTTGGGACTAACCTACTAAACGGAGGCCCAGCCCAGAATTGCAGTGTTTTTGCCTATTTTTGGGTTTCGAAGAAAAAGGAATATCAAACGGAGTCCAAACGGAATGAAACCTTCGGGAATGTGATTTTCTCAACAAACAAGACCCGGGAGACTTGGACCCTACGTCAAGAAACAAAAGAGGAGGCCACGAGGTAGGGGGCGCGCTTACCCCCCCCCCCCCCAGGCGCGCCCTCCACCCTCGTGGGCCCCCTGTTGCTCCACTGACGTACTCCTTCCTCCTATATATACCTACGTACCCCCAAACGATCAGATACAAAGCCAAAACCCTAATTCCACCATTGCAACTTTCTGTATCCACGAGATCCCATCTTGGGGCCTGTTTTGGAGCTCCGCCGGAGGGGGCATCGATCACGGAGGGCTTCTACATCAACACCATAGCCCCTTCGATGAAGTGTGAGTAGTTCACCTCAGACCTACGGGTCCATAGTTATTAGCTAGATGGCTTCTTCTCTCTTTTTGGATCTCAATACAATGTTCTCCCCCTCTCTTGTGGAGATATATTCGATGTAATCTTCTTTTTGAGGTGTGTTTGTTGAGACCGATGAACTGTGGGTTTATGATCAAGTCTATCTATGAACAATATTTGAATCTTCTCTGAATTCTTTTATGTATGATTGGTTATCTTTGCATGTCTCTTCGAATTAGCAGTTTGGCTTGGCCTACTAGATTGATCTTTCTTGCAATGGGAGAAGTGCTTAGCTTTGGGTTCAATCTTGCGGTGTCCTTTCCTAGTGACAGTAGGGGCAGCAAGGCACGTATTGTATTGTTGCCATCGAGGATAACAAGATGGGGTTTTCATCATATTGCATGAGTTTATCCCTCTACATCATGTTATCTTGCTTAAGGTGTTACTCTGTTTTCATTAACTTAATACTCTAGATGCATGCTGGATAGCGGTCGATGAGTGGAGTAATAGTAGTAGATGCAGGCGGGAGTCGGTCTACTTGTCTTGGACGTGATGCCTATATACATGATCATACCTAGATATTCTCATAACTATGCTCAATTATGTCAATTGCTCAACAGTTATTTGTTCACCCACCGTAGAATACTTATGCTCTTGAGAGAAGCCACTAGTGAAACCTATGGCCCGGGTCTATCTTCATCATATTAATCTTACATTACTTAGTTATTTCCTTTGCTTTCTACTTTGCTTTTATTTTACTTTGCATCTTTATCATAAAAATACCAAAAATATTATCTTATCATATCTATCAGATCTCACTCTCGTAAGTGGTCGTGTAGGGATTGACAACCCCTTATCGCGTTGGTTGCGGGGACTTATTTGTTTTGTGCAGGTACGAGGGACTCGCGCGTAGCCTCCTACTGGATTGATACCTTGGTTGTCAAAAAATGAGGGAAATACTTACGCTACTTTGCTGCATCATCCCTTCCTCTTCGGGGAAAACCAACGCAGTGCTCAAGAGGTAGCAAGAAGGATTTCTGGCACCGGTGCCGGGGAGGTCTACGCAAAAGTCAACATACCAAGTACCCATCACAAACCCTTATCTCCCGCATTACATTATTTGTCATTGTCCTCTCGTTCTCCTCTCCCCCACTTCACCCTTGCCGTTTTATTCGCCCTTCTTATGTTCGTATTTCCATTTGCTTTGATGTCTTACTTGGCTCGTTTGCTAGTTTGGTTGGAATACTTGTTTATTTATTACTAAATAGAGAACCTAAGATCTATGGATCCTCATACGCTTGCTAATCTTTTTAAGAGATCCAATTATAATGAACCAATTGCTAGTGAGTTTGTTGCACTAGATTATCTTTATGAAGTTTTGCTTGAAATTCGTGAGTCTGAAAATTGTGATAAAGTACCTTATGGAGTGATTCCCGATGGATCTTTGAATAAAAAGCATGATTGCAATGATGATAGTATAAATTCTATTGATTTAAATTGTGCTAATAATATGCAAAACCCTAAGCTTGGGGATGCTAGTTTTGCTATGACCTCTACTTGTTGCAATGATTATGATTGGGGTTATTCTTCTTGTGATCTTGAAAATTTATTTAAGTCCCATGATGAATATGAGATTGATAATAGTGTTTGCAATACTATTGAAAGTGGGTTTGGATGAGTGTCAACTTTAGATCCCACTATTTTGGAAGAGTATCAACTTTGCATGCATGTGGATCATGTTGAAAATATTTTATGTGATAGCTATTTTGTTGAATTTGCTTATTATCCTACATGTAATTATTATGAGAGAGGAAAATATGGTGGTCGAAATCTAAATTACCTCTCGTTAAGTAGAGATTGCAATTGTTTCTTTCCGCTTCCTTGCATATGATAGTTTTTGCTTGCCTTGATAATTTGTTTGCCGATAAGATGCCTATGCATAGGAAGTATGTTAGACTTAGATGTGTTTGTCACATGTTTTATGATGCTCTTTTTGGCTTCAATTCTTGTCTTTCATGTGAGCATCATTAAAATTATCAATGCCTAGCTTTAAGGATTTAAAGAAAAGCGCTTGTTGGGAGACAACCCAATATTTATCCTTGGTGTTATTTAATAAATAATTTATTTAGCCTCTGTTTAGGTTCTGTTTTTTTATTTAATTAGTGTTTGTTCCAAGTAGAACCGTTGGGAAGACTTGGGGAAAGTCTTGTTAATCTTGCTGTAAAAAACAGAAACTTTAGCACTCACGAGAACTGCTGCCATTTTTATTTGGAAAGCGCTATTTAGTTAATTCTTTTTGAATATGATTAATATATAAATTACTCACGTCCAGAAATTTATTTTAGAATTTTTGGGGTTCCATATATTGCGCTAGCTACAGATTACTACAGACTATTCTGTTTTTGACAGATTCTATTTTTCGTGTGTTGTTTGCTTATTTTGATGAATCTATGGCTAGTAAAATAGTTTATAAACCATAGAGAAGTTGGAATACAGTAGGTTTAATACCAATATAAATAAATAATGAGTTCATTACAGTACCTTGAAGTGGTCTTTTGTTTTCTTTCGCTAACGGAGCTCACGAGATTTTCTACTTTAAGTTTTGTGTTGTGAAGTTTTCAAGTTTTGGGTAAGATTTGATGGATTATGGAACAAGGAGTGGCAAGAGCCTAAGATTGGGGATGCCCATGGAACCCCCGAGATAATCTAAGGACACCTAAAAGCCAAAGCTTGGGGATGCCCCGTAAGGCATCCCCTCTTTTCGTCTACTTCTATCGGTAACTTTACCTGGAGCTATATTTTTATTCACCACATGATATGTGTTTTGCTTGGAGCGTCTTGTATTATTTGAGTCTTTATTTGTTAGTTTACCACAATCATACTTGCTGTAGCAACATTTTGATAGAGCCATACATGATTTGGAATTTGTTAGAATACTCTATGTGCTTCGCTTATATCTTTTGAGTTATATAGTTTTGCTCTAGTACTTCACTTATATCTTTTAGAACACGGTGGTGGATTTGTTTTATAGAAACTATTGATCTCTCATGCTTCACTTAGATTATTTTGAGAGTCTTAAATAGCATGGTAATTTGCTTAAATAATCCTAATATGCTAGGTATTCAAGATTAGTAAAAAAATCTAGGTGTGTTTTGAATAGTAAGAGACGTTTGATGCTTGATGATTGTTTTGAGATATGCAGGTAATAATATCAAAGTCGTGCTAGTTGATTAGTTGTGAATTTGAGGAGTACTTGTGTTGAAGGTTGCAAGTCCCGTAGCATGCACGTATGGTAAACGTTATGTAACAAATTTGAAACGTGAGGTGCTTTTCGATTGTCTTCCTTATGAGTGGCGGTCGGGGACGAGCGATGGTCTTTTCCTACCAATCTAACCCCCTAGGAGCATGCGCGTAGTGCCGACGTTTTTGATGACTTGTAGATTTTTGCAATAAGTATGTGAGTTCTTTATGACTAATGTTGAGTCCATGGATTATACGCACTCTCACCCTTCCATCATTGCTAGCCTCTTCGGTACCGTGCATTGCCCTTTCTCACATTGAGAGTTGGTGCAAACTTCGCCGGTGCATCCAAACCCCGTGATATCATACGCTCTTTCACACATAAACCTCCTTATATCTTCCTCAAAACAACCACCATACCTACCTATTATGGCATTTCCATAGCCATTCCGAGATATATTGCCATGCAACTTTCCACCATTCCGTTTATCATGACACATTCATCATTGTCATATTGCTTAGCATGATCATGTAGTTGACATAGTATTTGTGGCAAAGCCACCATTCATAATTCTTTCATACATGTCACTCTTGGTTCATTGCATATCTTGGTACACCGCCGGAGGCATTCATATAGAGTCATCTTTTGTTCTAGCATCGAGTTGTAATCATTGAGTTGTAAATAAATAGAAGTGTGATGATCATCATTTTCTAGAGCATTGTCCCAAGTGAGGAAAAAAAGAGAAAGGCCTAAATGAAAAATAAATGAGAGAAAAATAGAGAAGGGACAATGTTACTATCCTTTGCCACACTTGTGCTTCAAAGTAGCACCATGATCTTCATGATAGAGAGTCTCTTGTTTTGTCACTTTCATATACTAGTGGGAAATTTTCATTATAGAACTTGCCTTGTATATTCTAACAATGGGCCTCCTCAAGTGCCCTAGGTCTTCGTGAGCAAGCAAGTTGGATGCACACCCACTTATTTCTTTTGTTGAGCTTTCGTACATTTATAGCTCTAGTGCATCCGTTGCATGGCAATCCCTACTCCTTGCATTAACATCAATCGATGGGCATCTCCATAGCCCATTGATTAGCCTCGTTGATGTGAGACTTTATCCCCTTGTCGTCTTCCCCGCATAACCCCCATCATCATATTCCATTCCACCCATAGTGCTATGTCCATGGCTCGCGCTCATATATTGCGTGAAAGTTTATAGGTTTGAGATTGCTAAGGTATGAAACAATTGCTTGGCTTGTCATCGGGATTGTGCATGATGAGAGCATTCTTGTGTGATGAAAATGGAGCATGACTAAACTATATGATTTTGTTGGGATGAACTTTCTTTGGCCATGTTATTTTGAGAAGACATAATTGCTTAGTTATTATGCTCGAAGTATTATTATTTTTATGTCAATATGAACTTTTGTCTTGAATCTTTCAGATCTGAATATTCATACCACAATTAAGAAGAATTACATTAAAATGCCAAGTAGCACTCTGCATCAAAAATTCTATTTTTATCATTTACCTACTCCAGGACGAGCAGGAATTAAGCTTGGGAATGCTTGATACCTCTCCAATGTATCTATAATTTTTGATTGCACCATGCTATATTATCTACTATTTTGGACATTATTGGGCTTTATTATCCACTTTTATATTATTTTTGGGACTAACCTACTAACCGGAGGCCCAGCCCAGAATTACTGTTTTTTTCTATTTTAGGGTTTCGAAGAAAAGGAATATCAAACGGAGTCCAAACGAAATGAAACCTTCGGGAACGTGATTTTCTCAACGAACAATACCCGGGAGACTTGGACCCTACGTCAAGAAACAAAAGAGGACGCCACGAGGTAGGGGGCGCGCCTACCCCCCCCCCCCCAGGCGCGCCCTCCACCCTCGTGGGCCCCCTGTTGCTCCACTGACGTACTCCTTCCTCCTATATATACCTACATACCCCCAAACGATCAGATACGGAGCCAAAACCCTAATTCCACCGCCGCAACTTTCTGTATCCATGAGATCCCATCTTGGGGCCTATTCCGGAGCTCCGCTGGAGGGGGCATCGATCACGGAGGGCTTCTACATCATCACCATAGCCCCTCCGATGAAGTGTGACTAGTTCACCTCAGACCTACGGGTCCATAGTTATTAGCTAGATGGCTTCTTCTCTCTTTTTGGATCTCAATACAATGTTTTCCCCCTCTCTTGTGGAGGTCTATTCGATGTAATCTTATTTTTGCGGTGTGTTTGTTGAGACCGGTGAATTGTGGGTTATGATCAAGTCTATCTATGAACAATATTTGAATCTTCTCTGAATTATTTTATGTATGATTGGTTATCTTTGCAAGTCTCTTCGAATTATCAGTTTGGTTTGGCCTACTAGATTGATCTTTCTTGCAATGGGAGAAGTGCTTAGCTTTGGGTTCAATCTTGTGGGGCCCTTTCCCAGTTACAGTAGGGGCAGCAAGGCATGTATTGTATTGTTGCCATCGAGGATAACAAGATGGGGTTTTCATCATATTGCATGAGTTTATCCCTCTATTGCTTAAGGCGTTACTCTATTTTCATTAACTTAATACTCGAGATGCATGTTGGACAGCGGTCGATGAGTAGAGTAATAGTAGTAGATGCAGGTAGGAGTCGGTCTACTTGTCTCGGACGTGATGCCTATATACATGATCATACCTAGATATTCTCATAACTATGCTCAATTCTGTCAATTGCTCAACAGTAGTTTGTTCACCCACCATAGAATACGTATGCTCTTGAGAGAAGCCACTAGTGAAACCTATGGCCCCCGGGTCTATCTTCATCATATTAATCTTACATTACTTAGTTCTTTCCTTTGCTTTCTACTTTGCTTTTATTTTACTTTGCATCTTTATCATAAAAATACCAAAAATATTATCTTATCATATCTATCAGATCTCACTCTCGTAAGTGGCCGTGTAGGGATTGACAACCCCTTATCGCGTTGGTTGCGAGGATTTATTTGTTTTGTGCGGGTACGAGGGACTCGCGCGTAGCTTCCTACTGGATTGGTACCTTGGTTCTCAAAAACTGAGGGAAATACTTACGCTACTTTGCTGCATCATCCCTTCCTCTTCGGGGAAAACCAACGCAGTGCTCAAGAGGTAGCAAGGGACGTTAGGCCTTCTATATTCCGAGTGGTTTCTTGCATCATCGAGTGACTTCATATTGGTCGAATGGAATTGGGGTATCCGAATGGAGATGTTGGTCGAGTGGGCATGCACTCTGGTGATTCCAGTCGGTTTGAACTTGCTGTCCTTTGATTGTCTTTAAGTGTAGGGTCATGTCCTTGGGAGGGGTGCTTACGTCAGGTCTATTGCCCTCCCCTAGGTACACGACATCATCATTAGCCCCCGAATGGTTCTGGGTTCGAGTGGAAAAATGGAGTTGAAGATGGTTCTGACCCGATCTTTATGTTGCGGAAGCATTTTATTGGGTTGGTGAACCATGCAACAGCTTCATTTCACTTTTCAGTCGCCTTGAGCCATTCAGAGGTTTTCAAGTGAATTTCTACTGATAAGCTTCGACTACTGGTGTTGTATAAAATTTTTGGTATGATTGGCTGCTCTGCTGTTTCCGGATCTTGCGGGATTTGAAAATTGGGGAAGCGCGTGAGGCGGAGAGGGCCATAGTAATCGGAGCAGATTAGGTAGGGTGCCTCGATTACCATGCCACCTTTTTCACCAGGTACCGCGTGCGCGCCTCTCACGGGATTTGACAGGATCGTCTGGGTCCACCGGTCAGTCACTCGGGGAACGGGGCCATATAAGGCGTTGGGGACGATGCGTTCGCACTGTGCGCCCCATTCTCCTCCTTCCTCCGCTCCCCATTGCTCCTGCCTCCGCTCTCGGCGCCGCCGCCCATCTCGAGCTCGTTCCACCACAATGGGGAAGGACAAGACCGCCGCTCTGGAGCGCGTGAAGAAAGCGACGGCAAAGGCGAAGTGGAAGAAGACGAGGCGGGGCGGGTCGTCGTCGAGATCCGCTCTGCCGCGCGGCTGGATCCAAGGCGACTGGATCCAGTCGACGATCTTGAAAGAAGACATGGAGGATCTGGTTGACGGGGGGAAGATCACCCACGAGTCTTGGCGGCTTTCGGGGGACAAGACCAAGCCACGACCGCAAGAGGGTGAGTACATCCTTATTGCGACCCATGTCGACTGCGGTTTTTCTTTGCCTCCCCATGCTTTCTTCCAGGGTTTTCTGAACTTCTTTGGAGCCCAACTTCATCATTTTTCTCCCAACACCATCACATACCTTGCCATGAACGTGTCCATATGTGAAAACTTTCTGGGTTGTCGACCGCACTGGGGCCTCTTCAAGCACATTTTCACTTGTCGTTCTCAGTCGGTTAAGATGGACAATCCGACTGATGAGAGGACACGTGTGATCCAGATGTGTGGGGGTTTAGGGATCCAGATGAGGAACAAAAGTACTTTCCCAACTATGATTCTTCCCGAGTCGGTCAGGGGGTGGCAGTCGACTTGGTTCTACTGTAAGGACCAACCGATCCCTGGTCTGTCGACTGGTCTTCCCCCGTTTTCCGCAGATCGAGTCGAAAGGCCTTCTCCCTTGAGAGTGACTCCAGCTGAGAAAGTGGAGGTTAATATATTGGTTGAGCGAGTCGTACAGCTTGTTCGTGACGGTGTGACTGGCATGGACCTGTTAGAAGTATTTCTCAGTCGATGCATCCAGCCACTCCAAGCCCGTGACCATCCAATGTGGATATATTCGGGTGTTGAAGACAGCACTCGGATCCATCCGGAGGATGTTGAAGAGGAGACGGTGGCGCTGTGGCTACAAGGTATCACCGGCAACAAGGACAACCCCAGGGGGTCTAGGAGGGTTGCTCCACTCGACCACTCCACCAAACCTGACAAGGTCTTATTCTTTCCTTCTAAGTGTATCTTGTTCTGATATGTGTTTGCTCTTGAAACTGATTGGTATCCACTCGACTCCGTGTCTCGCAGATCTACACTGAGATGTACTCGATGCCCAACGGAGAGCAGGAGGATGACAGGGAGGCGAGTGGAGGCGACAACGGCGAGTGGCATTCTGACGGAAGGGGAGATGAGGAGAGCGAGGTCTTGAGTAGCGGTGAAGAGGTCGACTCCCCTCCTCGCACAGAAAGGCGCTCCAAGCAAAGGCAGGATCCAGCCAGCGCCCGTGGCAAAACGACTCCACCGACTGCACAAGCCTCCAAGCGCACTCGGATGTCATCTCCTGTGCCGACAGAGAAGGCTCCTAAGCAGCCCAAAGTCATGATGTCAAAGCCTCGGAAGGCCCTGCCCAAAATTAAAGTGGTTGTCCCCATTGCTTCTAGGTAACTACTGAGCTCGACTTCTTAGTTCTTGCATGACTCAAAGTTTGGTCGACTCATTTGCTTGTTTTGGTTGAGTGAATTCTGAAATTTGCAGTGCTGCCTCTGAGACCTCTATTTACCGAGACGATGACGATGAGGAGATGGAGGACGTAGTCACTTCTCACACGAGTATAACTTTTATCACTTTGACTCTTCTTTTTGAGCCGCTTTGATGGTCGACTAAACTTCTGTAATCAATTGCTTTGCAGCTTCACCCAATGTCATTGAACTTCCAGATGATGAGGAAGATGTGCCGCAAAGGGCCATGTGATGGAGGGACACAACTTCGAGCAAGAAGGCATCCGCTGGCCAAACGTCTCAATCGGTGCCAGTGACGGAGCCCGTGATTCAACAGTCTGAAGACGTGAACCGGGCTTTTGTTACCTTTGTCGTTCCAGTGTCGAGTGTATGCCCTTCATCGTCGACCGAGCCAGCTCCTACTTCATTTGTCCAACATCATGCCTTGGATTCTCGGGCTACCGCGGCTGAACCGCCGTCTCTGTTCTTCACTACCCATTACGTTCCGGATGACCAGGCAAGCGTTGCTGCAGAAGCCATACGCCAAGCGGGTCTGATGATGGAGCGAGTGAAGATGGTGCACGGGAAGAGCCAAGCTGCTTATGATGCCAGTGCGGCCCTCCGAGCCAATGTCCAAGTAAATTGGTTTCCGACTGAACTCTTATCTTGACGCTTGTTCTGTTAGGATATGCTACCCGAAAACTTTTCATTGCGCTTCCATTTGTTGGCCTGTTCTTCGCATTTGTACACCCACTGGGTGTTTCAACTTATGCTGAGTAATTCTTCCAGTTGTGCCGACTAGGTCATGTCGATTGTAGTTTTGGACTAGTGGGGGCACGCAGAGCGCACCCACTGGGTGTAGTTCCCGAGGCAGCGGTCGAATGTGTGATTCGGCGGGGACCTTGATAAAAATATCTTGCCCTTTAGTTCTTCCACTTGGTCTGGGCGGACCAGGCCGAGTGTAATCTGGACCAGTGGGGCACGCAAAGTGCACCCACTAGGTGTAGTCCCCGAGACCGCGGTCGACTTCGAGCAGTCGGTTGGGGTCTGGGAATAAATGTATATTTTTTCTTTCTTTCCACTCGGTCTGGGCGGACCATGTTGAATGGAATCTGGACCAGTGGGGACATGCTAAGTACACCCACTGGGTGTAGCCCCGAGACTACTGTTGAATGTTTGATTCGGCAGTAGTCTTAGAGTTCTTTTCACTCGGAAGCGAACCATCTTTGATTTTGTCCACTGATGTATCTTTTTGCTGATTTCAGAAATCTTGTGAGCTCATCTCCAAATTTGCCGAATTCGAGGAGAAACAGAGACAACTCAAACTTGACTTGGAGCTGGCCAATCAGAACTTGCAAAAGGCCAAAGACGAAGCAGCTGGTACGGAAGGTAACAACTTGTCGACTGTCTATCTTGACCATCTCACAAGTTATCTCCTCGTTCTTCTCTCTGGCCCAAGTGTATATTATTCAGAGAAAATGAGGCAAGCTCTGGCACACAAGGACCTTGATCTTGCTGCAGCATAGAAGGAGGCTCAGGAGAAAAAAACACTCGCTGATAAGAAGCTGGCTTCAGTCGGGGCGCTAGAGGAAGAGAACGCCTAGCCGAAGACTTCTCTTACTGAAGCCAACAGAGAAGTGACCCACCTGAAGAAAGACAAAGTAGCTTTGAACGAGAAGATTGAAGTAATTTCTCATAAGAGGAATGACCTAGAGGCCTATCTGGGAGCACTCGCCAAGAAGTTATTCCTTATGGTTGAAGGTATTTTTCCTTGTCCGACTGTTTTGTCATCTGTCAAGTCACCCTAGATTGGTCGACTCATTAGCTCTTTGTGAAGGAAATATGCCCTAGAGGCAATAATAAAGTTATTATTTATTTCCTTATATCATGATAAATGTTTAGTATTCATGCTAGAATTGTATTAACCGAAAACATAATACATGTGTGAATACATAGACAAACAGAGTGTCACTAGTATGCCTCTACTTGACTAGCTCAATGATCAAAGATGGTTATGTTTCCTAACCATAGACATGAGTTGTCATTTGATTAACGGGATCACATCATTAGGAGAATGATGTGATTGACTTGACCCATTCCGTTAGCATAGCACTTGATCGTTTAGTTTGTTGCTATTGCTTTCTTCATGACTTATACATGTTCCTATGACTATGAGATTATGCAACTCCCGTTTACCAGAGGATTACTTTGTGTGCTACCAAACGTCACAACGTAACTGGGTGATTATAAAGGTGCTCTACAGGTGTCTCCGAAGGTACTTGTTGGGTTGGCGTATTTCGAGATTAGGATTTGTCACTTCGATTCTCGGAGAGGTATCTCTGGGCCCACTCGGTAAAGCACATCACTATAAGCCTTGCAAGCATTGCAACTAATGAGTTAGTTGCGGGATGATGTGTTACAGAATGAGTAAAGAGACTTGCCGGTAACGAGATTGAACTAGGTATTGAGATACCAACGATCGAATCTCGGGCAAGTAACATACCGATGACAAAGGGAACAACGTATGTTGTTATGCGGTTTGACCGATAAAGATCTTCGTAGAATATGTCAGAGCCAATATGAGCATCCAGGTTCCGCTATTGGTTATTGACCAGAGACGTGTCTCGGTCATGTCTACATAGTTCTCGAACCCGTAGGGTCCGCATGCTTAAAGTTCGGTGACGATCGTAATAAGAGTTTTTGTGTTTTGATGTACCGAAGGTTGTTCGGAGTCCCGTATGAGATCGGGGACATGACGAGGAGTCTCAAAATGGTCGATACGTAAAGATTGATATATTGGATGACTATGTTTGGACATCGGAAGGGTTCCGAGTGGTTCAGCCATTTTTCTGGAGTACCGGGAGGTTACCGGAACCCCCCGGGAGAAGTTATGGGCCTTATGGGCCATAAGAAGGAAGCACACCAGCCCACAAGGTGCTGGTGCGCCCCCTTTGGGGAGGAGGCCGAATTGGAGAAGGTTTGGGGGGTGCGTCCTCCCCTTTCCTTCTCTCCTACTCCTCCTTCCCTTCCTCTCCTACTCCAACTAGGGAAGGGAGGAAACCTACTCCCGGTGGGAGTAGGACTCCTCCAGGGCGCGCCATAGGGGCCGGCCCTCTCCCCCTCCTCCACTCCTTTATATACGGGGGTGGGGGCACCCCATAGACACACAAGTTGATCTTCGTGATCGTTCCTTAGCCGTGTGTGGTGCCCCCTTCCACCATATTCCACCTCGGTCATATTGTAGCGGTGCTTAGGCGAAGCCCTGCGTCGATAGAACATCATCACCGTCATCACGCCGTCATGCTGACAAAACTCTCCCTCAACACTTTGCTGGATCGGAACTCGAGGGACGTCACCAAGTTGAACGTGTGCAGAACTCGGAGGTGCCGTACGTTCGGTACTTGGATCGGTCGGATCGGGAAGACATACTTCTACTTCCTCTACGTTGTGTCAACGCTTCTGTTGCCGGTCTATGAGGGTATGTAGACAACACTCTCCCATCTCGTTGCTATGCGTCACCATGATCTTGCGTGTGTGTAGGAAATTTTGAAATTACTACGTTCCCCAATAGTGGCATCCGAGCCAGGTTTTAAGCGTAGATGTCATATGCACGAGTAGAACACAAGTGAGTTGTGGGCGATATAAGTCATAGTGCTTACCAGCATGTCATACTTTGGTTCGGCGGTATTGTTGGATGAAGCGGCCCGGACCGACATTACGCGTACGCTTACGCGAGACTGGTTCTACCAACGTGCTTTGCACATAGGTGGCTGGCGGGTGTCAGTTTCTCCAACTTTAGTTGAACCGAGTGTGGCTACGCCCGGTCCTTGTGAAGGTTAAAACAGCACCAACTTGACAAACTATCGTTGTGGCTTTGATGCGTAGGTAAGAACGGTTCTTGCTCAGCCCGTACCAGCCACGTAAAACTTGCAACAACAAAGTAGAGGACGTCTAACTTGTTTTTGCAGGGCATGTTGTGATGTGATATGGTCAAGACATGATGAGATATAAGTTGTTGTATGAGATGATCATGTTTTGTTGAAGTTATCGGCAACTGGCAAAAGCCTTATTGTTATCTCTCTATTGTATAAGATGCAAGCGCCAAATAATTGATTTACTTTATCGCTATGCGATAGCAATAGTTGCAAGAGCAATTGTTGGCGAGACAACCATGTGACGACACATTGATATAGATCAAGATGATGGAGATCATGGTGTCATGCCGGTGACGATGGAGATCATGACGATGCTTTGGAGATGGAGATCAAAGGCACATGATGATGATGGCCATATCATGTCACATATTATGATTGCATGTGATGTTTATCTTTTATACATCTTATTTTTGCTTAGTTTGGCGGTAGCTTTATAAGATAATCTCTCACTAAATTATCAAGGTATAAGTGTTCTCCCTGAGTATGCACCGTTGCGAAAGTTCTTCGTGCCGAGACACCACGTGATGATCGGATGTGATAGGCTCTACGTTCAAATACAACGGGTGCAAAACAGTTGCACACGCGAATACTTAGGTTAAACTTGACGAGCCTAGCATATAACAGATATGGCCTCGGAACACGGAGACCGAAAGGTCGAGCGTGAATCATATAGTAGATATGATCAACATAGTGATGTTCACCATTGAAACTACTCCATCTCACGTGATGATCGGACATGGTTTAGTTGATTTGGATCACGTGATCACTTAGAGGATTAGAGGGATGTCTATCTAAGTGGGAGTTCTTATGTAATATGATTAATTGAACTTTAATTTATCATGAACTTAGTCCTGGTAGTATTAGCATATCTATGTTGTAGATCAATTGCTCGCGATATTGCTCCCTGTTTAATTTTTATATATATTCCTATAGAAAACTATGTTGAAAAATGTTAGTAGCAATGATGCGGATTGGATCTGTGATCTGAGGATTAACCTCATTGCTGCACAGAAGAATTATGTCCTTGATGCACCACTAGGTGACAGACCTATTGCAGGAGCAGATGCAGACGTTAAGAACGTTTGGCTAGCTCAATATGATGACTAGTTGATAGTTTAGTGCACCATGCTTAACGGCTTAGAATCGGGACTTCAAAGATGTTTTGAACGTCATGGACCATATGAGATGTTCTAGGAGTTGAAGTTAATAGTTCAAGCAAATACCCGAGTTGAGAGATATGAAGTCTCCAACAAGTTCTATAGCTAAAAGATGGAGGAGAATAGCTCAAGCAGTGAGCATGTGCTCAGATTGTCTGGGTACTACTATCACTTGAATCAAGTGGGAGTTAATCTTCCAGATAAAATAGTGATTGACAGAATTCTGTAGTCACCATCACCAAGTTAGTAGAACTTCGTGATGAACTATGATATGCAAGGGATAACGGAAACGATTCCCAAGCTCTTCGTAATGCTGAAATCAACGAAGGTAGAAATCAAGAAAAATATCAAGTGTTGATGGTAGACAAGACCACTAGTTTCAAGAAAAGGGCAAAGGGAAGAAGGGGAACTTCAAGTAGAACGGCAAGCAAGTTGCTGCTCAAGTGAAGAAGCCCAAGTCTGGACCTAAGCCTGAGACTAAGTGCTTCTACTGCAAAGGGACTGGTCACTCAAAGCGGAACTGCCCCAAGTATTTGGCGGATAAGAAGGATGGCAAAGTGAACAAAGGTATATTTGATATACAGATTATTGATGTGTATTTAACTAGTGTTCGTAGCAACCCCTCGGTATTTGATACTGGTTCAGTTGCTAAGTATAGTAACTCGAAACGGGAGTTGCAGAATGAACATAGACTAGTTAAGGGTGAAGTGACGATGTGTGTTAGAAGTGGTTCCAAGATTGATATGATCATCATCGCACACTCCCTATACTTTTGGGATTAGTGTTGAACCTAAATAAGTGTTATTTGGTGTTTGCGTTGAGCATGAATATGATTTGATCATGTTTATTGCAATACGGTTATTCATTTAAGTAAGAGAATAAATTGTTGTTCTGTTTACATGAATAAAACCTTATATGGTTACACACCCAATAAAAATGGTTCGTTGGATCTCGATCGTAGTGATACACATATTCATAATATTGAAACCAAAAGATGCAAAGTTAATAATGATGGTGCAACTTATTTGTGGCACTGCCGTTTAGGTCATATTAGTGTAAAGCGCATGAACAAAATCCATGTTGATGGGCTTTTGGAATCACTTGATTATGAATCAGTTGATGCTTGCGAACCATGCCTCATGGGCAACATGACTAAGACTCCATTCTCCGGAACAATGGAGCGAGGAACAGATTTGTTGGAAATCATACATACTGATGTATGTGGTCTGATGAATATTGAGGCTCGTGGCAGGTATCATTATTTTCTGATATTCATAGATGATTTGAGCAGATATTAGTGTATCTACTTGATGAAACACAAGTCTGAAACATTTTAAAATTTCAAAGAATTTCAGAGTGAAGTGGAGAATCATCGTAACAAAAATAAAAGTTTCTACGATATGATCGCAGAAGTAAAATATTTGAGTTACGAGTTTGGCCTTCAGTTAAAAACAATGTGAAATAGTTTCACTACTCACTCCACCTCGAACACCATAGTGTAATGGTGTGCCCGAACGTCATAACCATACTTTATTAGATATGGTGCTATCTATGATGTCTCTTACCGATCTACCACTATCGTTTTGGGGTTATACATTAGAGACAGCTGCATTCACGTTAAATAGGGCACCATCTAAATCCGTTGAGACGACACCGTATGAACTATGGTTTGGCAAGAAACCTAAGTTGTCGTTTCTTAAAGTTTGAGGTTGCAATGCTTATGTGAAAAAGTTTCAACCTGATAAGCTCAAACCCAAATCGGAGAAGTGCGTCTTCATAGGATACCCAAAAGAAAATGTTGGGTACACCTTCTATCACAGATCCGAAGGCAAGATATTCGTTGCTTTGAATGGATCCTTTCTAGAGAAGGAGTTTCTCTTGAAAGAAGTGAGTGGGAGGAAAGTAGAACTTGATGAGGTAACTATACCTGCTCCCTTATTGGAAAGTAGTTCATCACAGAAATCTGTTCCTGTGACTACTACACCAATTAGTGAGGAAACTAATGATGATGATCATGTAACTTCAGATCAAGTTACTACCGAACCTCGTAGGTAAACCAGAGTGAGATCCGCACCAGAGTGGTACGGTAATCCTATTCTGGAGGTCATGTTACTTGACCATGACGAGCTTAGGAACTATGAGGAAGCGATGATGAGCCCAGATTCCGCGAAATGGCTTGAGGCCATGAAATCTGAGATGAGATCCATGTATCAGAACAAAGTATGGACTTTGATTGACTTGCCCAATGATCGGTGAGACATTAAATGGATCTTCAAGAGGAAGACGGACGATGATAGTAGTCTTACTATCTAGAAAGCTAGAATTGTTGCAAAAAGGTTTTCGACAACTTCAAGGTGTTGACTACGATGAGAGTTTCTCACTCGTATCTATGCTTAAGTCTGTCCGAATCATGTTAGACATTGCCGCATTTTATGAAATCTGGCAAATGGATAAACAAAACTGCATTCCTTAATGGATTTATTAAAGAAGAGTTGTATATGATGCAACCAGAAGGTTTTGTCAATCCTAAAGGTACTAACAAAATATGCAAGCTCCAGCAATCCATCTATGGACTGGTGTAAGCATCTCGGAGTTGGAATATATGCTTTGATAAGTTGATCAAAGCATATAGTTTTATACAGACTTGCGGTGAAGCCTGTATTTACTAGAAAGTGAGTGGGAGCACTACAGTATTTCTGATAAGTATATGTGAATGACATATTGTTGATCGGAGATAATGTAGAATTATTCTACAAAGCATAAAGGAATGTTTGAAAGGAGTTTTTCAAAGAAAGACCTCGGTGAAGCTGCTTACATATTGAGCATCAAGATCTATAGAGATAGATCAAGACGCTTGATAAGTTTTTCATTGAGTACATACCTTGACAAGATTTTGAAGTAGTTCAAAATGGAACGGTCAAAGAAGGAGTTCTTGCCTGTGTTACAAGGTGTGAAGTTGAGTAAGACTCAAAACCCGACCACGGAAGAAGATAGAGAGAGAATGAAAGTCATTCCCTATGCCTCAGCCATAGGTTCTATAAAGTATGTCATGTTGTGTACCAGACCTATTGTATACCCTGCCCTGAGTTTGGCAAAGGAGTACAATAGTGATCTAGGAGTAGATCACTAGACATTGGTCAAAATTATCCTTAGTGGAATAAGGATATGTTTCTCGATTATGGAAGTGACAAAAGGTTCATCGTAAAGGGTTACGTCGATGCAAATTTTGACACTGATCCAGATGACTCTAAATCTCAATCTAGATACATATTGAAAGTGGGAGCAATTAGCTAGAGTAGCTCTGTGCAGAGCATTGTTGACATAGAAATTTGCAAAATACTTACGGATCTGAATGTGGCAGACCCATTGACTAAACTTCTCTCACAAGCAAAACATGATCACACCTCAGTACTCTTTGGGTGTTAATCACATAGCGATGTGAACTAGATTATTGACTCTAGTAAACCCTTTGGGTGTTGGTCACATGTCGATGTGAATTGTGGGTGTTAATCACATGGTGATGTGAACTATTGGTATTAAATCACATGGCGATGTGAACTAGATTATTGACTCTAGTGCAAGTGGGAGACTGAAGGAAATATGCCCTAGAGGCAATAATAAAGTTATTATTTATTTCATTATATCATGATAAATGTTTATTATTCATGCTAGAATTGTATTAACCGGAAACATAATACATGTGTGAATACATAGACAAACAGAGTGTCACTAGTATGCCTCTACTTGACTAGCTCGTTGATCAAAGATGGTTATGTTTCCTAACCATAGACATGAGTTGTCATTTGATTAATGGGATCACATCATTAGGAGAATGATGTGATTGACTTGACCCATTCCGTTAGCATAGCACTTGATCGTTTAGTTTGTTGCTACTGCTTTCTTCATGACTTATACATGTTCCTATGACTATGAGATTATGCAACTCCCGTTTACCAGAGGAATACTTTGTGTGCTACCAAACGTCACAACGTAATTGGGTGATTATAAAGGTGCTCTACAGGTGTCTCCGAAGGTACTTGTTGGGTTGGCATATTTCGAGATTAGGATTTGTCACTCCGATTCTCGGAGAGGTATCTTTGGGCCCACTCGGTAATGCACATCACTATAAGCCTTGCAAGCATTGCAACTAATGAGTTAGTTGCGGGATGATTGTTACGGAACGAGTAAATAGACTTGCCGGTAACGAGATTGAACTAGGTATTGAGATATCGACGATCGAATCTCGGGCAAGTAACATACCGATGACAAAGGGAACAACGTATGTTGTCATGCGGTTTGACCGGCAAAGATCTTCGTAGAATATGTGGGAGCCAATATGAGCATCCAGGTTCCACTATTGGTTATTGACCGGAGACGTGTCTCGGTCATGTCTACATAGTTCTCGAACCCGTAGGGTCCGCACGCTTAAAGTTCGATGACGATCGTAATAAGAGTTTTTGTGTTTTGATGTATCGAAGGTTGTTCGGAGTCCCGTATGAGATCGTGGACATGACGAGGAGTCTCAAAATGGTCGAGATGTAAAGATTGATATATTGGATGACTATGTTTGGACATCGGAAGGGTTCCGAGTGGTTCAGGCATTTTTTTCGGAGTACCGAGAGGTTACCGGAACCCCCCGGGAGAAGTTATGCGCCTTATGGGCCATAAGAAGGAAGCACACCAGCCCACAAGGGGCTGGTGCGCCCCCTTTGGGGAGGAGGCCGAATTGGAGAAGGTTTGGGGGGTGCAGCCTCCCCTTTCCTTCTCTCCTACTCCTCCTTCCCTTCCTCTCCTACTCCAACTAGGGAAGGGAGGAATCCTACTCCCGGTGGGAGTAGGACTCCTCCAGGGCGCGCCATAGGGGCCGGCCCTGTCCCCCTCCTCCACTCCTTTATATACGGGGGTGGGGGGCACCCCATAGACACACAAGTTGATCTTCGTGATCGTTCCTTAGCCGTGTGCGGTGCCCCCTTCCACCATATTCCACCTCGGTCATATCGTAGCGGTGCTTAGGCGAAGCCCTGCATCGATAGAACATCATCACCGTCATCACGCCGTCGTGCTGACGAAACTCTCCCTCAACACTTTGCTGGATCGGAACTTGAGGGACGTCACCGAGTTGAACATGTGCAGAACTCGGAGGTGCCGTACATTTGGTACTTGGATCGGTCGGATCGGGAAGACGTACGACTACTTCCTCTACGTTGTGTCAACGCTTCCGTTGCCGGTCTACGAGGATACGTAGATAACACTCTCCCATCTCGTTGCTATGCATCACCATGATCTTGCGTGTGTGTAGGAAATTTTGAAATTACTACGTTCCCCAACACTTTGTGGTTGCAGAATTCTGCCAAAACTTTGAGGAAGAAACTGGGTGAATCGAGACGAGCCTGGATCCCATCAATTCTCCTTTCAATGATGAAGCTGCTATGAACGTGCTCCGACTGGAATCTCGCATTGCCGGCGTCACATACTACCTCGCCGGCTGAAAGTTGCGGTGTCGCGAATTGACACGGCGCTCTGGCTGAAGGAGATGCTCCAAAACGACCTCGAGTCTTTGATGACTCAACTTAATGAGATCCCTAGTCAAGTGCAGGAATGGAAGAAGTCGTCTGCTCGGTGCAGTGCTGACGTAGCTCTATCACTAGTTCGAGTCCAATGCAAGGAGGCCAAGGAGGAAAAGCTAGCAGCGATCAAGGTTGCCAACACCAGGAAACATGACTTCCTGTCTTTCATGGATATCTTTATTGCTGCCGCCACTTGAATTGCAGATGGAATCGACATGGATGAGTTCGTCGAGCCTGCCAGTCCTCCTCCCGCGGAGTGAACAAACTTTTATAATCCGATTAAATTTGCCTCGGTATGCCGAGTGGTATTGTAACCGTTAAACTCTTTCGGGCCTGATGCCCGGGTACTTTGAACTGTGGTCTGGAACCTGATAGGTTTTATCTAAATTGGTTGTTTTTGAATCTCTTGGCTCTGAGTGGAATTCTATTCTTCAGTCTGAATTGCTATTGACTTTGTGGTGCAACTCAATCGAGTGGGTCACAGATAAGGGCATTTGGTGACGTCCATGACATGCTCATCGTTGTCTTTGTAGATAAGGATAGAACAGACATTGTGTTTGCGCCGCAGCTCCAAGGATAAGGTCGCGGTCGACCTGCACCTCGTCGTCCTTGCGGATAAGGATGGAGCAGACATTGTATTTGTGTCGCGGCCCCGAGGATAAGGTCATGGTCGACCTACACCTCGTCATCCTTGCGGATAAGGATAGGGTGTGTTTGAAACTTAGGTGAGTGCGAGACTGCAGCTAAGCCCCCGAATGGGAGGATTGCTCTCCACTCGGTAGGTTTTTTTAACTTAGGCGAGTACTGGACTGCAGCTAAGCCTCCGAGTGGGAGGAATGCTCTCCATTCGGTACGATTTTTTGAACTTAGGCGAGTACTGGACTGCAGCTAAGCCTCTGAGTGGGAGGAATGCTCTCCATTCGGTACGATTTTTCGAAACTTAGGCGAGTACTGGACTGCAGCTAAGCCCCCGAGTGGGAGGGTTGCTCTCCACTTGGTAGGATTTTTTGAAACTTAGGCGAGTACTGGACTGCAGCTAAGCCCCCGAGTGGTAGGATTGCTCTCCACTCGGTAGAGTTTTTTTAAGTTAGGCGAGTACTGGACTGTAGCTAAGCCTCCGAGTGGGAGGAATGCTCTCCATTCGGTAAGATTTTTTGAACTTAGGCAAGTACTGGACTGTAGCTAAGCCTCCGAGTGGGAGGAATGCTCTCCATTCGATAGGATTTTTCGGAACTTAGGCAAGTACTGGACTGCAGCTAAGCCCCCGAGTGGGAGGGTTGCTCTCCACTCGGTAGTATTTTCTGAAACTTAAGGCGGGTACTGGACTGCAGCTAAGCCCCCGAGTGGGAGGATTGCTCTCCACTCGGTAGGGTTTTTTAAACTTAGGCGAGTACTGGACTGCAGCTAAGCCTCCGAGTGGGAGGAATGCTCTCCATTCGGTAGGATTTTTTGAAACTTAGGCGAGTACTGGACTGGAGCTAAGCCCCCGAGTGGGAGGCATGCTCTCACCTCAGTAGGATTTTTGAAACTTAGGCGAGTTCTAGACTACAGCTAAGCCCCCGAGTGGGAGGCATGCTCTCCACTCGGTAGGATTTTTTTGAAACTTAGGCGAGTACTGGACTGCGGCTAAGCCCCTGAGTGAGAGGCATGCTCTCCACTCGATAGGATTTTTTGAAACCTAGGCGAGTACTGGACTACAGATAAGCCCCCGAGTGGGAGGCGTGCTCTCCACTCGGTGGGATTTTGTTTTTGAAACTTAGGCGAATCAGATTCGCGGCTAAGCCACCCACTAGGGGATTTTGTACTCATGTATAAGTAATAACAATCATTTAGGAGACTGTAAAACCATGTCTTTGATAAACAAACTGAAAGGTACTTCTTATTACATCTCAACAGTCTGACTGTTCAAGTATTAAAATGGCGGAGAAGCTCCGCATTCCAAGCGTGTGGCTCGTCCTTCTTGTGCTCCACATCATACAGGTGGTATTCTCCATCGTGAAGCACTTTGGTGATGATGAAAGGGCCCTCCCAAGTGGGAGCCAGCTTGTGCGGTCGTTGTTGATCCACTCGGAGAACTAGGTCTCCTACCTGAAACGCTCGACCCCTGACATTTCTGCGTGGAACCAATGAAGGTCTTGTTGATAGATGGTCGACCTAATCATGGCCATTTCTCTTTCCTCTTCTAGAAGGTCAACCGCATCCTGTCGGGCTTGTTCAGCTTCTGCCTCTGGGAAAAGCTCTACTCGAGGGGCGTTGTGGAACAAATTAGTCGGCAATACGGCTTCAGCTCCATATACCATGAAGAAGGGAGTCCAACCAGTAGGCCGATTTGGTGTTGTTCTCAGACCCCATAGTACTGATGGTAACTCATCTACCCAGGCGCTAGCTGCATGCTTGAGGTCTCGCATTAATCTGGGCTTCAACCCTTGGAGGATCAAACCATTTGCTCTTTCTGCTTGTCCATTCGACTGTGGGTGAGCGACTGAAGCATAGTCGACCCGAATGCCTTGGGAAGCACAGAAAGCTCTGAACTCACCTGAATCAAAGTTTGAACCATTGTCTGTGATGATGCTATGTGGGATTCCAAATCTGAATGTTAACCCCCTGATGGAGCTGACGGCAGTGCCTGAATCGAGGTTCTTGGTGGGCTTGGCTTCAATCCATTTAGTGAACTTGTCGACTGCAACAAGCAGGTTAGTGAAACCACTCCTGCCAGTCCTCAAAGGTCCAACCATATCCAACCCCCAAACGACAAATGGCCAGACGAGTGGAATGGTCTTCAAGGCTAAAGCGGGCTTGTGAGACATGTTGGAGTAGAACTGGCAACCCTCACATTTATCGACTATTTCCTTTGCCATTTCATTTGCTCTCGGCCAGTAAAAACCTACTCTGTATGCTTTGGTCACGATCGTCTGTGAGGACGCATGGTGACCACAGGTCCCCGAGTGGATATTGTTGAGAATCATTCGACCTTCTTCTGGGGTAATGCATCGCTGGGCAACTCTGGTCACACTTTCCCTGTACAATCGACCACCTATCACGGTGAAGGCTTTAGATTGACGGACAATCTGCCGCGCTTCATCTTCGTCTTCTGGAAGTTCTTTCCTGAGGATATATGCGATATACGGCATTGTCTAGTCAGGAATGACGACCAAAACCTCCATGACTAAGTCGACCATGGCTAGGACTTCGACTTCAGTCGGATCAGTAGAACTCTTAGGCTGTGGGGGCTCTTCTGTGAAGGGATTCTCCTGGACCGATGGTGTGTGAAGATGTTCCAAAAACACATTGCTGGGAATGGTCTCTCTCTTGGAACCTATCTTTGCCAGGTCATCTGCTGCCTGATTCTTCAGCCGAGGGAATGTGGTGAAGCTCTAGCCCTTCAAACTTCTTTTCTAACTTTCTCACTGCATTGCAATAGCCATTCATAGTTGGGCTTCTGACATCCCACTCCTTCATTACTTGATTAACCACCAAATCTGAGTCGCCGTAGACCATTAGGCGACGGACGCTGAGTGAAATGGCCATTCACAACCCATACAGAAGTGCTTCGTACTCAGCTTCATTGTTGGAGGAGTCAAAGTGAATCTGAAGGACATAACTGAGTTTATCACCTCGCGGGGATACTAGAACAACTCCAGCGCCAGAACCACTCAACATCTTGGAACCATCAAAGAACATAGTCCATTGTTCCGGCTGAACTTGAGTCGGTTGTTGTTATTCAATCCACTCGATGAGAAAATCTGCTATTGCTTGGGACTTGATTGCTTTCTTTGCCTCAAACTTGATGTCCAACGGAAGAAGTTCAATCACCCACTTTGCCACTCGGCCGTTGCATCTCTGTTGTTCAGAATTTCTGACAATGGAGCAACACTGGTGACTGTGATGGAGTGATCTGAGAAAGAATGTGCCACATTCTTCGAAGTCAAGTAAATTCCATAGACAAGCTTCTGATAATGTGGATATCTCTTCTTGGACGGAGTTAAGACTTCAGAAATATAATACACTAGGCGCTGAACCTTATAGGCTTTACCTTCTTCTTCCCGCTCGACCGTGAGTACTGCACTAACAACTTGCCCAGTGGCTGCAATATAAAGCAGTAAAGGCTCTTTCCTGATTGGAGCAGCGAGCACCGGCTAGGTGGAAAGCAGGGTTTTGAGCTCTGCAAACGTTGCGTCAGCTTCAGGAGTCCACTCGAACTTATCAGATTTCTTCATCAGTCGGTAAAGAGGTAATGCCTTTTCACAGAGATGAGAGATGAACCGACTCAAAGCGGCCAAACAACCAATAAGCTTCTGAACGTCGTGTATGCGCACATGGCATTTCATTCAGAGTATTGCACCAACTTTCTCTGGGTTTGCATCGATACCTCGTTCGGAAACGAGAAAACCGAGTAACTTTCCACCTGGAACTCCAAATGTACACTTCGACGGGTTAAGTTTGATATCATATCTTCTCGGATTGGCAAAGGTTTCAGCGAGGTCAGTCAGTAGGTCGGAACCTTTTCACGACTTAACCATGATGTCATCCATGTATGCTTCCAGATTCCGACTGATTTGAGTGAGCAGGCACTTTTGTATCATACGCATGAATGTGGCGCCAGCATTCTTGAGACCAAATGGCATGGTAACATGGCAAAAGCACCCGAATGGGGTGATGAAAGCTGTTTTTATTTCATCGGGTCCATACAGTCGGATCTGATGATACCCAGAATATGCGTCCAGAAAGGACAATCGCTCACATCCCGCAGTCGAGTCAACTATTTGATCGATGCGAGGGAGAGGGAAGTGATCTTCCGGGCAGACCCGATTGATATGCTTGAAGTCAATACACATACGGAGTGAATCATCCTTCTTGGGAACCATGACTACATTGGCGAGCCACTCGGAGTGGTAAATCTCTCGGATGAACTCAGCTACCAGAAGCCGAGCCACTTCCTCGCCAATTGCCTTTCTTTTCTCCACGGCAGACTGTCAGAGGTGCTCTTTGATAGATCTTGCTTTTGGGTCGAATCACAAACGGTGCTCAGCCAGTTCTCTGTGTACACCTGGCATGTCAGAAGGTTTCCATGCAAAGATATCCCAATTCACACGGAGGAACTGGATGAGCGCTTCTTCCTATCTGCTGTCGAGTGTTGTTGATATGTGAGTCGGAGCAGCATTGGGATCAGTCGGGTGAATATGAACTGACTTTGTTTCACCAGACGACTTAAATGTAGACTCTGAAGGAGGCTTCTTAGCTCTCAACAAATCACTCGGATCTGATGTCTTCTTGTATTCCTCCATTTCTATTGCTGCCATCTGTTCATCGGCAATCTTCAAGCCCTTCTGGAGGCACTCTTCTGCTCGCTGCCGATTACCAGTGACTGTAATCACGCCCCTAGGGCCGGGCATTTTGAGTTTGAGATACACATAACACGGTCGAGCCATGAAACGGGCACACGCATTTCTGCCCAGGATGGCATGATAGGCACTGTTAAAATCCACGACTTCAAATGTCAACTTTTCCTTACGGTAATTCTTTGAATCACCGAAAGCCACATAAAGAGTGATCTGGCCGAGTGAATCGGCTTTCTTTCCAGGTATAACTCCGTGGAACCGCATGTTGCTCTCGCTGAGTTTGGACATCAGAATGCCCATCCCTCGGAGGGTCTCAGCATACAAAATGTTCAATCCGCTGCCACCATCCATCAAGACTTTGGTCAATCGGGTGCCTCCAATGATCGGGTCGACCACTAACGCTTGCCTCCCAGGGGTGGCAACATGCAGCGGGTGATCTGACTGGTCGAATGTGATAGGAGTCTTTGACCATTTCAGATACGTCGGGGTTGCTGGAGCAACCATGTTAACTTCCCTGTTGATGACTTTCAGTCAACTTTTGCTTTCGACGTCAACAAAAATCACCAAAGTGGAATTGATATTGGGAAATCCATCATCATTCTCTTCTTTGTCCTCATCCTTATCGGATTCCTTCTCTTTCTCACTGGGTTGTTTTTCTCGGAACTGTTGTATAAGGACTCGACACTATCGAGTGGTATGCTTGGGATAGATAAGATTACCCTCTTCGTCTTTCTTGATGTGAATGTGACATGGCAAATCTAGCACGTCGTTCCCGGCTAAATCCTTCTCGTTCTTGGGGGTCCAGGGACCCTTAGGTCTTCCTTTAGCTTTTCCTTGGGTTGTTACTGCAACCTCTCCAGGGCCCGCAGGTCCTGCTTTGCGCTTCTACTTCCGATTGGAATTACCTCCTCTGGTGTCCTGGCCGGCTGGTTTGCTCTTGCCGCCGCGGAGTCGGTCTTCCTCATCACCATTTGCGTACCGAGTGGCTATTTTCATCATTCGGGTCAGGGCCATATCTCCTGTCTGACCGAATTTCAGGTTGAGCTCCCGATAACGAATGCCCTCCTTGAAGGTGCAAACTGCTTGATGCTGAGATACATTCTCCATAGTGTGATGCAAAGTGGGCCACCTCTAGATGTAATCCCTCAAAGTTTCATTTGGATTTTGCACACAGTGCTGCAATTCTGCCAATCCTGCTGGTCGTTTGCATGTGCCCTCGAACATTCTGACGAACACTCAAGCCAACTCCTCCCAGCTGAAAATACTGCCAGGGGTCAACTGATTCAACCAAGCTCTAGCTGATCCTTCAAGCATCAGGGGTAGATGCTTCATGGCCACTTCATCATTTCCTCCACCGATCTACACAACCACTCGGTAATCCTCAAGCCAGGTGTCAGGCTTTGATTCACCAGTGAAATTACTAACCCTAGTCGCCAACCTGAAGTTGGGAGGGATCTCTGCAGCCCTGATGGCTCTACTAAAACACTCGGGACCAGAAACATGCACTCTACTTCCAGTCAGGCGATCTCTGTCTTGCCCTTCTCTATGTGCTCGATTCCTGTCCACGAAACCTTGTACCAAAATGGACCTTGCATCAAATCCTAGTTCTCTTGGGTCGACCGGCCACCTTCGCTCTTCGCTGTACGGGCGCCTATCATCATAATGCCGAGGCACATATGATTCACCCCTCAGAGGGGGCGTAGGCACTCGACGGCGGTCATCGCGGCCGAGCCGATGATCGTGTTGTTCATGGTTCCGACCCAAGTACTGCCCTTAGCGATGCCCTCGTCCTTCACGCCGCGGAGGCGATCTTGGGCTGTGAGCTGACTGAACTGTGTCATCAACTACAGATCTGCTATGGATTCTGTTACGCGACTGAGACTCTACAGTATTCTGCTCTCCTGCTGCTCAGAGCAGCGCTTTGATCTGCATCAAACCTCTACCAGCTTCCGACTGGGACGGCTGAATAGATTCTGCTATACGGGCCACAGTGGTAAGATTCTGAATCAGAGTGTGGTATACATGTGGTTCTGGGGGAAATAGCTGTCACTGCCGTCGACTGGACTCGGGGATCTGTCGACGAGCACGGTCGTCGAGTGCACGCTGAAGGTTCTCCAGTCGAGCGCGCTGATACGTCTCCAACGTATCTATAATTTTTGATTGCTCGATGCTATATTATCTACTGTTTTGGGCATTATTGGGCTTTATTATCCAGTTTTATATTATTTTTGGGACTAACCTATTAACCGGAGGCCTAGCCTAGAATTGTTGTTTTTGCCTATTTTAGGGTTTCGAAGAAAGGGAATATCAAACGGAGTCCAAACAGAATGAAACCGTCAAGAACGTGATTTTCTCACCGAACATGATCCACGAGACTTGGACCCTATGTCAAGAAACGAAGGAGGAGGCCCCGAGGTAGGGGGCGCGCCTACCCCCCCCCCCCCCCCCCCAGGCGCGCCCTCCACCCTCGTGGGCCCCCTGTTGCTCCACCGACGTACTCCTTCCTCCTATATATACCTACGTACCCCCAAACGATCAGATACGGAGCCAAAACCCTAATTCCACCGTCGCAACTTTCTGTATCCACGAGATCCCATCTTGGGGCCTGTTCCGGAGCCCCGCCGGAGGGGGCATCTATCACGGAGGGCTTCTACATCAACACCATAGCCTCTCCGATGAAGTGTGAGTAGTTTACCTCAGACCTTCGGGTCCATAGTTATTAGCTAGATGGCTTGTTCTGTCTTTTTGGATCTCAATACAATGTTCTCCCCCTCTCTTGTGGAGATCTATTCGATGTAATCTTCTTTTTGCGATGTGTTTCTTGAGACCGATGAATTGTGGGTTTATGATCAAGATTATCTATGAACAATATTTGAATCTTCTCTGAATTCTTTTATGTATGATTGGTTATCTTTGCAAGTCTCTTCGAATTATCAGTTTGTTTTGGCCTACTAGATTGATCTTTCTTGCAATGGGAGAAGTGCTTAGCTTTGGGTTCAATCTTGCGGTGTCCTTTCCCAGTGACGGTAGGGGCAGCAAGGCACGTATTGTATTGTTGCCATCGAGGATAACAAGATGGGGTTTTCATCATATTGCATGAGTTTATCCATCTACATCATGTCATCTTGCTTAAGGCGTTACTCTGTTTTCATGAACTTAATACTCTAGATGCATGCTGGATATCGGTCGATGAGTGGAGTAATAATAGTAGATGCAGGCAGGAGTCGGTCTACTTGTCTTGGACGTGATGCCTATATACATGATCATACCTAGATATTCTCATAACTATGCTCAATTCAGTCAATTGCTCAACAGTAATTCGTTCACCCACCGTAAAATACTTATGCTCTTGAGAGAAGCCACTAGTGAAACCTATGGCCCCCAGGTCTATCTTCATCATATTAATCTTCCAATACTTAGTTATTTCCTTTGCTTTTTTACTTTGCTTTTATTTTACTTTGCATCTTTATCACAAAAATACCAAAAATATTATCTTATCATATCTATTAGATCTCACTCTCGTAAGTGACCGTGAAGGGATTGACAACCCCTTATCGCATTGGTTGTGAGGAGTTGTTTGCTTTGTGCAGGTACGAGGGACTCAAGTGTAGCCTCCTACTGGATTGGTACCTTGGTTCCCAAAAACTGAGGGAAATACTTACGCTACTTTGCGGCATCATCCTTTCCTCTTCAAGGAAATCCAATGTAGTGCTCAAAAGGTAGCAAGAAGATTTCTGGCGCCGTTGCCGGGGAGTCTACGCAAAAGTCAACATACCAAGTACCCATCACAACCCTTATCTCCCGCATTACATTATTTGCCATTTGCCTCTCGTTTTCCTCTCCCCCACTTCACCCTTGTCGTTTTATTCGCCCTCTCTCTCTCCATCCTCCCTCTCTTTCTCTATTTACCTCTTTTTGCCCGCTTGCCTTTTGTTTGCTTGTTTGTTGGATTGCTTGCTTGTCACGATGGCTCAAGATAACAGTAAATTGTGTGACTTTACCAATACCAACAACAATGATTTCATTAGCACTCTGATTGCTCCTCTTACCGATGCTGAATCTTGTGAAATTAATGCTGCTTTGCTGAATCTTGTTATGAAAGATCCGTTTTCCGGCCTTCCTAGTGAAGATGTCGCTACCCATCTAAATAGCTTCATTGATTTGTGTGATATGCAAAATAAGAAAGATGTGGATAATGATATTGTTAAATTGAAGCTATTTCCTTTTTCGCTTAGAGATCGTGCTAAACCTTGGTTTTCGTCTTTGCCTAAAAATAGTATTGATTCTTGGAACAAGTGCAAAGATGCTTTTATCTCTAAGTATTTTCCTCCCGCTAAGATCATCTCCCTTAGAAAGGATATTATGAATTTTAAGCAACTTGATCATGAACATGTTGCACAAGCTTGGGAGAGGGTGAAATTAATGATACGTAATTGCCCTACTGATGGTTTGAATTTGTGGATGATTATACAAAAAATTTATGCCGGATTGAATTTTGCTTCTAGAAATCTTTTAGATTCGGCCACGGGAGGCACTTTTATGGAAATCACTTTAGGAGAAGCTACTAAACTCCTAGATAATATTATGGTTAATTATTCTCAATGGCATACTAAAAGATCTACTAATAAAAAGGTGCATGCGATAGAAGAAATTAATGTTTTGAGTGGAAAGATGGATGAACTTATGAAATTATTTGCTAGTAAGAGTGTTTCTTCTAATCCTAATGATATGCCCTTGTCTACTTTGATTGAGAATAATAATGAATCTATGGATGTGAATTTTGTTGGTAGGAACAATTTTGGTAACAA
The DNA here is from genome assembly GCA_034509565.1 of Triticum monococcum. Taxonomy (NCBI): domain Eukaryota; kingdom Viridiplantae; phylum Streptophyta; class Magnoliopsida; order Poales; family Poaceae; genus Triticum; species Triticum monococcum. Next base: position 723,282,558 of record CM067842.1, read on the forward strand.
TGCATATAGAGGAAATTTTCATCCTAGGCCTTATCCTAGTAATCCCTCTAATAATTATGGTAATTCCTACAAAAATTCTTATGGAAATTATAATAAGATGCCCTCTGATTTTGAATCTAATATTGAAAAGTTTTATTACTTCGCAAAAGAATTTCAATGCTTTGATTGAAGAAAAATTGCTTAAGATTGATGAGTTGGCTAGGAATGTTGATAGAATTTCTCTTGATGTTGATTCTTTGAAACTTAGATTTATTCCTCCTAAGCATGATATCAATGAGTCTCTCAAAGCTATGAGAATTTCCATTGATGAGTGCAAAGAAAGAACCGCTAGGATGCGTGCTAAGAAAGATGCCTTTATAAGAGCGTGTTCTTCTAGTTCCTATGAAAATAAAGATGAAGATCTAAAAGTTAATGATGTCTCCCCTTTTAAATATTTATTTTGCAATATGAATCTTGATAATGATGGGACTGAATACAATCCACCTTTACCTAGAAGGCGTTCCAAAAATTCAGAGTTTTTAGATCTTAATGCTAAATTTGATAAAAGTGGGATTGAAGAAATTAAAACCCTAGATGTTGCTAAACCCACTATTTTGGATTTCAAGGAATTTAATTATGAAAATTGCTCTTTGATTGATTGTATTTCCTTGTTGCAATCCGTGCTAAATTCTCCTCATTCTTATAGTCAAAATAAAGCGTTTACTAAACATATCATTGATGCCTTGATGCAATCTTATGAAGAAAAACTTGAGTTGGAAGATTCCATCCCTAGAAAACTTTATGATGAGTGGGAACCAACTATTAAAATTAAAATTAAAGATCATGAATGCTATGCTTTGTGTGATTTGGGTGCTAGTGTTTCCACGATTCCAAAGACTTTGTGTGATTTGTTAGGTTTCCGTGATTTTGATGATTGCTCTTTAAACTTGCACTTTGCAGATTCCACTATTAAAAACCTATGGGAAAAATTAATGATGTTCTTATTTTCGCAAATAGGAATTATGTGACCGTAGATTTTATTGTTCTTGACATAGATTTCAATCCTTCATGTCCTATTATTCTTGGTAGACCTTTCCTTAGAACGATTGGTGCAATTATTGATATGAAGGAAGGAAATATTAGATTCCAATTTCCGTTAAGGAAAGGCATGGAACACTTTCCTAAGAAAATTAAATTACCTTATGAATCTATTATGAGAGCCACTTATGGATTGCCTACCAAAGATGGCAATACCTAGATCTATCCTTGCTTTTTGGGAGGCAACCCAATTTTATTTTTATTCCTTGCTTTTTGCTCCTGTTTAGTAATAAATAATTTACCTAGCCTCTGTTTTGGTTGTGTTTTTGTGTTTAATTAGTGTTTGTGCCAAGTAGAACCATTGGGAAGACTTGGGGAAAGTCTTGTTAATCTTGCTGTAAAAAACAGAAACTTTAGCGCTCATGAGAACTGCTGCCATTTTCATTTGGATAGTGATATTTAGTTAATTATTTTTGCAGATGATTAATATATAAATTCCTCACGTCCAGCAATTTATTTTAGAATTTTTGGGGTTCCAGATCTTGCGCTAGCTACAGATTACTACAGACTGTTCTGTTTTTGACAGATTCTATTTTTCGTGTGTTGTTTGCTTATTTTGATGAATCTATGGCTAGTAAAATAGTTTATAAACCATAGAGAAGTTGGAATACATTAGGTTTAACACCAATATAAATAAATAATGAGTTCATTACAGTACCTTGAAGTGTTCTTTTGTTTTCTTTCCCTAACGGAGCTCACGAGATTTTCTACTTTAAGTTTTGTGTTGTGAAGTTTTCAAGTTTTGGGTAAAAGATTAGATGGATTATGGAACAAGGAGTGGCAAGAGCCTAAGCTTGGGGATTCCCATGGCACCCCCAAGATAATCTAAGGACACCTAAAATCCAAAGCTTGGGGATGCCCCGGAAGGCATCCCCTCTTTCGTCTACTTCTATCGGTAACTTTACTTGGAGCTATATTTTTATTCACCACATGATATGTGTTTTGCTTGGAGCGTCTTGTATTATTTGAGTCTTTATTTGTTAGTTTACCACAATCATCCTTGCTGTACACACCTTTTTATAGAGCCATACATGATTTGGAATTTGTTAGAATACTCTATGTGCTTCGCTTATATCTTTTGAGTTATATAGTTTTGCTCTAGTACTTCACTTATATATTTTAAAGCACGGTGGTGGATTTGTTTTATAGAAACTATTGATCTCTCATGCTTCACTTAGATTATTTTGAGAGTCTTAAATAGCATGGTAATTTGCTTAAATAATCCAATATGCTTGGTATTCAAGAATAGCAAAAACTTCCTTATGAGTGTGTTGGATTCTATGAGAAGTTTGATGCTTGATAATTGTTTTGAGATATGAAGATGGTGATATTAAAGTTGTGCTAGTAGAGTAGTTGTGAATTTGAGAAATACTTGTGTTAAAGTTTGTGATTCCTGTAGCATGCACGTATGGTGAACTGTTATGTGATGAAGTCGGAGCATGATTTATTTTTTTATTGTCTTCCTTATGAGTGGCGGTCGGGGACGAGCGATGGTCTTTTCCCACCAATCTATCCCCCTAGGAGCATGCGCGTAATACTTTGATTTGATAAATTGTAGATTTTTGCAATAAGTATATGAGTTCTTTATGACTAATGTTGAGTCCATGGATTATACACACTTTTCTTCCTTCCACCATTGCTAGCCTCTCTAAAATACCGCGCACCTTTCGCTGGTATCATACACCCACCATATACCTTCCTCAAAAAATCCACCATACCTACCTATTATGGCATTTCCATAGCCATTCCGAGATATATTGCCATGCAACTTTCCACTGTTCCGTTCATCATGACACACTCCATCATTGTCATATTGCTTAGCATGATCATGTAGTTGACATCATATTTGTGGCAAAGCCACCATTCATAATTCTTTCATACATGTCACTCTTGATTCATTGCATATCCCGGTACACCGCCGGAGGCATTCATATAGAGTCATATTTTGTTCTAAGTATCGAGTTGTAATTGTTGAGTTGTAAGAAAATAAAAGTGTGATGATCATCATTATTAGAGCATTGTCCCAGTGAGGAAAGGATGATGGAGACTATGATTCCCCCACAAGTCGGAATGAGACTCCAGACAAAAAAAGAAAGAAAGAAAAGAGGCCATAAAAAAAGAGAAAAGGCCCAAATAAAAAAATGAGAGAAAAAGAGAGAAGGGACAATGTTACTATCCTTTAACCACACTTGTGCTTCAAAGTAGCACCATGATATTCATATTAGAGAGTCTCTCATTTCGTCACATTCATATACTAGTGGGAATTTTTCATTATAGAACTTGGCTTGTATATTCCAATGATGGGCTTCCTCAAAATGCCCTAGGTCTTCATGAGCAAGCAAGTTGGATGCACACCCACTTAGTTTCTTTTGTTGAGCTTTCATATACTTATAGCTCTAGTGCATCCGTTGCATGGCAATCCCTACTCACTCACATTGATATCTATTGATGGGCATCTCCATAGCCCGTTGATACACCTAGTTGATGTGAGACTATCTTCTCCCTTTTTGTCTTCTCCATAACCACCCTTCTATTACACTTATAGTGCTATATCCATGGCTCACGCTTATGTATTGCGTGAAGATTGAAAAAGTTTGAGAATATCAAAAGTATGAAACAATTGCTTGGCTTGTCATCGGGGTTGTGCATGATTTAAATACTTTGTGTGATGAAGATAGAGCATAGCCAGACTATATGATTTTGTAGGGATAACTTTCTTTGCCCATGTTATTTTGAGAAGACATGATTGCTTTGTTAGTATGCTTGAAGTATTATTATTGTTATGTCAATATTAAACTTTTATCTTAGATCTTTTGGATCTGAATATTCATACCACAATTAAGAAGAATTACATTAAAATTATGCCAAGTAGCACTCCGCAACAAAAATTCTGTTTTTATCATTTACCTACTCGAGGACAAGCAGGAATTAAGCTTGGGGATGCTTGATACGTCTCCAACATATCTACAATTTTATATTGCTCCATGCTATATTATCTACTGTTTTGGACATTATTGGGCTTTATTATCCACTTTTATATTATTTTTGGGACTAACCTATTAACCAGAGGCCCAGCCCTGAATTGCTGTTTTTGCCTATTTTAGGGTTTCGAAGAAAAGGAATATCAAATGGAGTCCAAACGGAATGAAACCTTCGGGAACGTGATTTTCTCACCGAACATGATCCAGGAGACTTGGACCCTACGTCAAGAAACAAAGGAGGAGGCCATGAGGTAGGGGCGCGCCTACCCCCCCCCCCCCCAAATGCGCCCTCCACCCTTGTGGGCCCCCTGTTGCTGCACCGACGTACTCCTTTCTCCCCAATGATCAGATACGGAGCCAAAACCCTAATTCCACCGCCGCAACTTTTTGTATCCACGAGATCCCATCTTGGGGCCTGTTCCGGAGCTCCGCCGGAGGGGGCATCTATCACGGAGGGCTTCTACATCAACACCATAGCCTCTCCGGTGAACTGTGAGTAGTTTACCTCAGACCTTCGGGTCCATAGTTATTAGCTAGATGGCTTCTTATCTCTTTTTGGATCTCAATACAATGTTCTCCCCCTCTCTTGTTGAGATCTATTCGATGTAATCTTCTTTTTGCTGTGTGTTTGTTGAGACCGATGAATTGTGGGTTTATGATCAATATTATCTATGAACAATATTTGAATCTTCTCTGAATTATTTTATGTATGATTGGTTATCTTTGCAAGTCTCTTCGAATTATCAGTTTGGTTTGGCCTACTAGATTGATATTTCTTGCAATGGGAGAAGTGCTTAGCTTTGGGTTCGATCTTGCGGTGTGCTTTCCCAGTGACAGTAGGGGCAGCAAGGCACGTATTGTATTGTTGCCATCGAGGATAACAAGATGGGGTTTTCATCATATTGCATGAGTTTATCCCTCTACATCATGTCATCTTGCTTAAGGCGTTACTCTGTTTTCAAGAACTTAATACTCTAGATGCATGCTGGATAGCAGTCGATGAGTGGAGTAATAGTGGTAGATGCAGGCAGGAGCCGGTCTACTTGTCTTGGACGTGATGCCTATATACATGATCATACCTAGATATTCTCATAACTATGCTCAATTCTGTCAATTGCTCAACAATAATTCGTGTTGGAAATATGCCCTAGAGGCAATAATAAAAGGATTATTATTATATTTCCTTGTTCATGATGATTGTCTTTTATTCATGCTATAATTGTGTTATCCGGAAATCATAATACATGTGTGAATACATAGACACCAAACATGTCCCTAGTAAGCCTCTAGTTGACTAGCTCGTTGATCAACAGATTGTCATGGTTTCCTGACTATGGACATTGGATGTCATTGATAACGAGATCACATCATTAGGAGAATGATGTGATGGATAAGACCAATCCTAAACATAGCACAAGATCATATAGTTCGTTTGCTAGAGTTTTACCAATGTCAAGTATCTTTTCCTTAGACCATGAGATCGTGTAACTTCCGGATACCATAGGAGTGTTTTGGGTGTACCAAACGTCACAACGTAATTGGGTGACTATAAAGGTACATTACAGGTGTCTCCGAAAGTGTCTGTTGGGTTGGCACGAATCGAGACTGGGATTTGTCACTCCGTATGACGGAGAGGTATCTCTGGGCCCACTCGGCAATGCATCATCATAATGAGCTCAAAGTGACCAAGTGTCTGGTCACGGGATCATGCATTACGGTACGAGTAAAGTGACTTGCCGGTAACGAGATTGAAGGAGGTATTGGGATACCGACGATCGAATCTCGGGCAAGTAACGTACCGATTGACAAAGGGAATTGTATACGGGGTTGCTTGAATACTCGACATCGTGGTTCATATGATGAGATCATCGAGGAGCATGTGGGATCCAACATGGGTATCCAGATCCCGCTGTTGGTTATTGACCGGAGAGTCGTCTCGGTCATGTCTACATGTCTCCCGAACCCGTAGGGTCTACACACTTAAGGTTCGGTGACGCTAGGGTTGTAGAGATATGAGTATGCAGTAACCCGAAAGTTGTTCGGAGTCCCGGATGAGATCCCGGACGTCACGAGGAGTTCCAGAATGGTCCGGAGGTGAAGAATTATATATAGGAAGTGCAGTTTCGGCCATCGGGAGAGTTTTGGGGGTCACCGGTATTGTACCAGGACCACCGGAAGGGTCCCGGGGGTCCACCGGGTGGGGCCACCCATCCCGGAGGGCCCCATGGGCTGAAGTGGGGAGGGGAACCAGCCCATAGTGGGCTGGTGCGCCCCCCTTGGCCCATCCCCTGCGCCTAGGGTTGGAAACCCTAGGGTGGGGGGCGCCCCACTTTTCTTGGGGGGTACCCCACCCCCTTGGCCGCCGCCCCCCTTGGGAGATTCAATTTCCAAGGGCCGGCACCCCCCCAGGGGGGCCTATATAAAGGGGGGAGGGAGGGGCAGCCGCACCCTGAACTCTGGGCGCCTCCCTCTCCCCTGCTACACCTCTCCCTCTCGCAGAAGAACAGCGAAGCCCTGCTGCGGTGACTGCTGCATCCACCACCACGCCGTCGTGCTGCTGGATCTTCATCAACCTATCCTTCCCCCTTGCTGGATCAAGAAGGAGGAGACGTCACACTGACCGTACGTGTGTTGAACACGGAGGTGCCGTCCGTTCGGCGCTAGGATCTCCGGTGATTTGGATCACGTCGAGTACGACTCCCTCATCCTCGTTCTCTTGAACGCTTCTGCTCGTGATCTACAAAGGTATGTAGATGCATCCGATCACTCATTGCTAGATGAACTCATAGATGGATCTTGGTGAAAACGTAGGAATTTTTTTTGTTTTCTGCAACGTTCCCCAACAGTGGCATCATGAGCCAGGTTTATGCATAGTTCTCTTTGCACGAGTAGAACACAATTTGTTGTGGGCGTAGATGTTGTCAACTTTCTTGCCACTACTAGTCTTATTTTGCTTCAGCGGTATTGTGGGATGAAGCGGCCCGGACCAACCTTACACGTACGCTTACGTGAGACCGGTTCCACCGACTAACATGCACTAGTTGCATAAGGTGGCTGGCGGGTGTCTGTCTCTCCCACTTTAGTTGGAGCGGATTCGACAAAAAGGGTCCTTATGAAGGGTAAATAGAAGTTGACAAATCACGTTGTGGCTTTAACATAGGTAATAAAACGTTCTTGCTAGAACCCTCTTGCAGCCACGTAAAAACTTGCAACAACAATTAGAGGACGTCTAACTTGTTTTTGCAGCAAGTGTTTTGTGATGTGATATGGCCAAAGTTGTGATGAATGATGAATGATATATGTGATGTATGAGATCATGTTCTTGTAATAGGAATCACGACTTGCGTGTCGATGAGTATGACAACCGGTAGGAGCCATAGGAGTTGTCTTTATTTTTTGTATGACCTGCGTGTCATTGAGAAACGCCATGTAAATTACTTTACTTTATTGCTAAACGTGTTAGCCGTAGTAGTAGAAGTAATAGTTGGAGAGCAACTTCATGGAGACACGATGATGGAGATCATGGTGTCATGCCGGTGAGAAGATGATCATGGAGCCCCAAGATGGAGATCACAGGAGCTATATGATATTGGCCATATCATGTCACTATTATTTGATTGCATGAGATGTTTATCATGTTTTTGCATCTTGTTTACTTAGAACGACGGTAGTAAATAAGATGATCCCTCATAATAATTTCAAGAAAGTGTTTCCCCTAATTGTGCGCCGTTGCGACAGTTCGTTGTTTCGAAGCACCACGTGATGATCGGGTGTGATAGATTCCAACGTTCACATACAACGGGTGTAAGACAGATTTACACATGCAAACACTTAGGTTGACTTGACAAGCCTAGCATGTACAGACATGGCCTCGGAACACAGAAGACCAAAAGGTCGAGCATGAGTCGTATAGAAGATACGGTCAACATGAAGATGTTCACCGATGTTGACTAGTCCGTCTCACGTGATGATTGGACACGGCCTAGTTAACTCGGATCATGTTATATGTAGATGACTGGAGGGATGTCTATCTGAGTGGGAGTTCATTGAATAATTTGATTAGATGAACTTAATTATCATGAACTTAGTCTAAAATCTTTACAACATGTCTTGTAGATCAAATGGCCAATGTTATCCTCAACTTCAACGCGCTCCTAGAGAAAACCAAGCTGAAAGACGATAGTAGCAACTACACGGACTGGGTCCAGAACCTGAGGATCATCCTCATAGCTGCCAAGAAAGATTATGTCCTACAAGCACCGCTAGGTGAAGCACCTGCTCTCCCTGCAGAACAAGATGTTATGAACGCTTGGCAGACACGTTCCGATGATTACTCCCTCGTTCAGCGCGGCATGCTTTACAGCTTAGAACCGGGGCTCCAAAAGCGTTTTGAGAGACACGGAGCATATGAGATGTTCGAAGAGCTGAAAATGGTTTTTCAAGCTCATGCCCGGGTCGAGAGATATGAAGTTTCCGACAAGTTCTTCAGTTGTAAGATGGAGGAAAACAGTTCTGTCAGTGAGCACATACTCACTATGTCTGGGTTACATAACCGCTTGACTCAGCTGGGAGTTAATCTCCCGGATGACGCGGTCGTTGACAGAATCCTTCAGTCGCTTCCACCCAGCTACAAGAGCTTTGTGATGAACTTCAATATGCAGGGGATGGAAAAGACCATTCCTGAAGTATTTGCAATGCTGAAATCAGCAGAGGTAGAAGTCAAAAAGGAACATCAAATGTTGATGGTGAATAAAACCACTAAGTTCAAGAAAGGCAAGGGTAAGAAGAACTTCAAGAAGGACGGCAAGGGAGTTGTCGCGCCTGGTAAGCAAGCTGCCGGGAAGAAGCCAAAGAATGGACCCAAGCCCGAGACTGCGTGCTTTTATTGCAAGGGAAGTGGTCACTGGAAGCGGAACTGCCCCAAATACTTAGCGGACAAGAAGGCCGGCATCACGAAAGGTATATGTGATATACATGTAATTGATGTGTACCTTACCAGTACTCGTAGTAGCTCCTGGGTATTTGATACCGGTGCAGTTGCTCACATTTGTAACTCAAAGCAGGAGCTGCGGAATAAGCGGAGACTGGAGAAGGACGAGGTGACGATGTGCGTCGGGAATGGTTCCAGGGTCGATGTGATCGCCGTCGGCATGCTACCTCTACATTTACCTACGGGATTAGTTTTAAACCTCAATAATTGTTATTTAGTGCCAGCTTTGAGCATGAACATTGTATCAGGATCTCGTTTAATTCGAGATGGCTACTCATTTAAATCCGAGAATAATGGTTGTTCTATTTATATGAGAGATATGTTTTATGGTCATGCTCCGATGGTGAATGGTTTATTCTTAATGAATCTCGAGCGTCGTGCTACACATATTCATAGTGTGAATACCAAAAGATGTAAGGTTGATAATGATAGTCCCACATACTTGTGGCACTACCGCCTTGGTCACATAGGTGTCAAACGCATGAAGAAGCTCCATGCAGATGGGCTTTTAGAGTCTCTTGATTACGAATCATTTGATAAGTGCGAACCATGCCTCATGGGTAAAATGACCAAGACTCCGTTCTCAGGAACAATGGAGCGAGCAACCAACTTATTGGAAATCATACATACTGATGTGTGTGGTCCAATGAGTGTTGAGGCTCGTGGTGGCTATCGTTATGTTCGCACCCTCACTGATGACTTGAGTAGATATGGGTATGTCTATTTAATGAAACACAAGTCTGAGACCTTTGAAAAGTTCAAGGAATTTCAGAGTGAGGTTGAGAATCAACGTGACAAGAAAATCAAGTTCTTGTGATCAGATCGTGGGGGAGAATACTTGAGTCATGAATTTGGCACACACTTAAGAAAATGTGGAATAGTTTCACAACTCACGCCGCCTGGAACACCTCAGCGTAATGGTGTGTCCGAACGTCGTAATCGCACTCTATTAGATATGGTGCGATCTATGATGTCTCTTACCGATTTACCGCTATCATTTTGGGGCTATGCTTTAGAGACGGCCGCATTCACTTTAAATAGGGCTCCGTCGAAATCCATTGAGACGACACCGTATGAATTATGGTTTGGGAAGAAACCTAAGCTGTCGTTTCTAAAAGTTTGGGGATGTGATGCTTATGTCAAGAAACTTCAACCTGAAAAGCTCGAACCCAAGTCAGAAAAATGTGTCTTCATAGGATACCCTAAAGAAACTATTGGGTATACCTTCTACCTCAGATCCGAAGGCAAGATCTTTGTTGCCAAGAATGGATCCTTTCTAGAGAAAGAGTTTCACTCGAAAGAAGTAAGTGGGAGGAAAGTAGAACTTGATGAAGTGTTACCTCTTGAACCAGAAAGTGGCGCAACTCAAGAAAATGTTCCTGAGGTGCCTGCACCGACTAAAGAGGAAGTTAATGATGATGATCATGAAATTTCAGATCAAGTTGCTACTGAACTTCGTAGGTCCACAAGGACACGTTCCGCACCAGAGTGGTACGGCAACCCTGTCTTGGAAATCATGTTGTTAGACAACGGTGAACCTTCGAACTATGAAGAAGCAATGGCAGGCCCGGATTCCAACAAATGGCTGGAAGCCATGAAATCCGAGATAGGATCCATGTATGAAAACGAAGTATGGACTTTGACTGACTTGCCCGATGATCGGCGAGCCATAGAAAATAAATGGATCTTTAAGAAGAAGACAGACACGGATGGTAATGTGACCATCTATAAAGCTAGGCTTGTCGCTAAGGGTTATCGACAAGTTCAAGGGGTTGACTACGATGAGACTTTCTCACCCGTAGTGAAGCTGAAGTCCGTCTAAATCATGTTAGCAATTGACGCATTCTATGATTATGAGATATGGCAAATGGACGTCAAAACGGCATTCATTAATGGTTTCCTTAAGGAAGAATTGTATATGATGCAGCCGGAAGGTTTTGTCGATCCTAAGAATGCTGACAAGGTGTGCAAGCTCCAACGCTCGATTTATGGGCTGGTGCAAGCATCTCGGAGTTGGAACATTCGCTTTGATGAGATGATCAAAGCGTTTGGGTTTATGCAGACTTATGGAGAAGCCTGCGTTTACAAGAAAGTGAGTAGGAGCTCTGTAGCATTTCTCATATTATATGTAGATGACATACTTTTGATGGGAAATGACATAGAACTCTTGGACAACATTAAGGCCTACTTGAATAAGAGTTTTTCAATGAAGGACCTTGGAGAAGCTGCTTATATATTAGGCATCAAGATCTATAGAGATAGATCAAGACGCCTCATAGGTCTTTCACAAAGCACATACCTTGATAAGATATTGAAGAAGTTCAATATGGATCAGTCTAAGAAGGGGTTCTTGCCTGTGTTGCAAGGTGTGAAATTGAGCTCAGCTCAATGTCCGACCACGGCAGAAGATATAGAAGAGATGAGTGTCATCCCCTATGCCTCAGCCATAGGGTCTATTATGTATGCCATGCTGTGAACCAGACCTGATGTAAACCTTGCCGTAAGTTTGGTAGGAAGGTACCAAAGTAATCCCGGCAAGTAACATTGGGCAGCGGTCCAGAATATCCTGAAGTACCTGAAAAGGACTAAGGACATGTTTCTCGTTTATGGAGGTGACGAAGAGCTCGTCGTAAAGGGTTACGACGCTAGCTTCGACACAGATCTGGATGACTCTAAGTCACAAACCGGATACGTGTATATGTTGAATGGTGGAGCAGTAAGCTGGTGCAGCTGCAAGCAGAGCGTCGTGGCGGGATCTACATGTAAAGCGGAGTACATGGCAGCCTCGGAGGCAGCGCATGAAGCAATTTGGGTGAAGGAGTTCATCACCGACCTAGGAGTCATACCCAATGCGTCGGGGCCGATCGAACTCTTCTGTGACAACACTAGAGCTATTGCACTTGCCAAGGAGCCCGGGTTTCACAAGAAGACCAGGCACATCAAGCGTCGCTTCAACTCCATTCGTGAAAATGTTCAAGATGGATACATAGATATTTGTAAAGTACATATGGACCTGAATGTTGCAGATCCGTTGACTAAACCTCTCCCTAAGGCGAAACATGACCAACACCAGAACTCTATGGGTGTTCGATTCATCACAATATAACTAGATTATTGACTCTACTGCAAGTGGGAGACTGTTGGAAATATGCCGTAGAGGCAATAATAAAAGGATTATTATTATCTTTGCTTGTTCATGATGATTGTCTTTTATTCATGATATAATTGTGTTATCCAGAAATCGTAATACATGTGTGAATACATAGATACCAAACATGTCCCTAGTAAGCCTCTAGTTGACTAGCTCGTTGATCAACAGATAGTCATGGTTTCCTGACTATGGACATTGGATGTCATTGAATAACGAGATCACATCATTAGGAGAATGATGTGATGGACAAGACCCAATCCTAAACATAGCACAAGATCGTATAGTTCGTTTGCAAGAGTTTTTCCAATGTCAAGTATCTTTTCCTTAGACCATGAGATCGTGTAACTCCCGGATACCGTAGGAGTGCTTTGGGTGTACCAAGCGTCACAATGTAACTGGGTGACTATAAAGGTACATTACAGGTGTCTCTGAAAGTTTCTGTTGGGTTCGCACGAATCGAGACTGGGATTTGTCACTCCGTATGATGGAGAGGTATCTCTGGGCCCACTCGGTAATGCATCATCATAATGAGCTCAAAGTGACCAAGTGTCTGGTCACGGGATCATGCATTACGGTACGAGTAAAGTGACTTGCCGGTAACGAGATTGAAGGAGGTATTGGGATACCGACGATCGAATCTCGGGCAAGTAACGTACCGATTGACAAAGGGAATTGTATACGGGGTTGCTTGAATCCTCGACATCGTGGTTCATCCGATAAGATCATCGAGGAGCATGCGGGAGCCAACATGGGTATCCAGATCCTGCTGTTGGTTATTGACCGGAGAGTCGTCTCGGTCATGTCTACATGTCTCCCGAACCCATAGGGTCTACACACTTAAGGTTCGGTGACGCTAGGGTTGTAGAGATATGAGTATGCAGTAACCCGAAAGTTGTTCGGAGTCCCGGATGAGATCCCGGACGTCACGAGGAGTTCCGGAATGGTCCGGAGGTGAAGAATTATATATAGGAAGTGCAGTTTCAGCCATCGGGAGAGTTTCGGGGGTCACCGGTATTGTACCGGGACCACCGGAAGGGTCCCGGGGGTCCACCGGGTGGGGCCACCCATCCCGGAGGGCCCCATGGGCTGAAGTGGGGAGGGGAACCAGCCCATAGTGGGCTGGTGCGCCCCCCTTGGCCCACCCCCTGCGCCTAGGGTTGGAAACCCTAGGGTGGGGGCGCCCCACTTGCCTTGGGGGGTACTCCACCCCCTTGGCCGCCGCCCCCCTTGGGAGATTCAATCTCCAAGGGCCAGCGCCCCCCCAGGGGGGCCTATATAAAGGGGGGAGGGGCAGCCGCACCCTGAACTCTTGGCGCCTTCCTCTCCCCTGCTACACCTCTCCCTCTCGCAGAAGAACGGCGAAGCCCTGCTGCGGTGACTGCTGCATCCACCACCACGCCGTCGTGCTACTGGATCTTTATCAACCTCTCCTTCCCCCTTGCTGGATCAAGAAGGAGGAGACGTCACGCTGACCGTACGTGTGTTGAACGCGGAGGTGCTGTCCGTTCGGCACTAGGATCTCCGGTGATTTGGATCACGTCGAGTATGACTCCCTCATCCCCGTTCTCTTGAACGCTTCCGCTCGCGATCTACAAAGGTATGTAGATGCATCCGATCACTTGTTGCTAGATGAACTCATAGATGTATCTTGGTGAAAACGTAGGAATTGTTTTGTTTTCTGCAACGTTCCCCAACAATTCGTTCACCCACTGTAAAATACTTATGCTCTTGAGAGAAGCCACTAGTGAAATCTATGGCCCCTGGGTCTATCTTCATCATATTAATCTTCCAATACTTAGTTATTTCCTTTGCTTTTTACTTTGCTTTTATTTTACTTCGCATCTTTATCACAAAAATACCAAAAAAATTATCTTATCATATCTATTAGATCTCACTCTCGTAAGTGACCGTGAAGGAATTGACAACCCCTTATCGTGTTGGTTACGAGGAGTTACTTGCTTTGTGTAGGTACAAGGGACTCGTGCATAGCCTCCTACTAGATTGATACCTTGGTTCTCAAAAACTGAGGGAAATACTTACGCCACTTTGCTGCATCATCCTTTCCTCTTCAAGGAAATCCAATGTTGTGCTCAAGAGGTAGCATGCACTCAGCCAAAGTGGCCAATTGCGCCGCCTCCAAGGCCCGAGCCTCAGAGGACTCGCTGACAACGGGCGCATGGAGGGCCTCCACATTGCGGCGGTGAAGTTACTCCCTCTGCTGAGAAGAGAGAGTTTCGGGGTGGTACTCTTCATGAACGCGTGACGGATCACCGATGCCATCGTCGCCGTTGTTGCGACGCAAGCCAGGCAGACTACAAGGCGTGTCAACCATCAGGACCTCCGCCGCGGGGTCGCTGTTGTCGCACTCGGACAAGGTCTCGACAGAGCCAGTCGAACAGGCCATAGAGAGATTCATCGGGCTCGATTGTCGCGACTTGAGGGGTGGCCGACTGACGCGACACCACATGCTTCACCCACCGCTGAAGCCATGACCGACCAAATCGCTTGTGACGGTGAACAGCAGGGAGCGAAGATGGCGCGGGAGCCGACCGATACTGAGTCGACGGCTACCGTAAAAGGATGTCATGAACCCACGCGCGAAAGTGCGTCGCCAACGGACGGGGAGCGCCTTGACGTCGAGAGGAGCTTCCTGAAGCCAAGCAGAGTCGTCGGCGATGAAGATGAGCGCGCCGAGACAGATCTCGTGGCCCTCAGCCAAACCTCCATCGGAAACCATGATGAAAGGACTCGAAGAAATCGCAACCTCACCGGAAAGTCGCTAAGACACCTGCCCCACGGTGGGCGCCAACTGTCGTGGTTCTAAGTCTGGCAGTAAAGTAGGGGGTAGGAATGCATAGGCAAGATCCTAGCTATGGTGAGATTGTGCACGCAAGATGTACGAGTTCAGGCCCTTCTCGGTGGAAGTAACAGCCCTACGTCTTGGTGCCCGGAGGCTCGGTCGATTGGATTAAGCGTGAAGTTACAGGGGGTGCAAACCCTTGTGCCAGTGGAGGGGGTGGCTTATATAGAGTGCGCCAGGACCCCAGCCAACCCACGTTACAAGGGGTTCAATGTACATTAAGGTAGGGCGTTACGGGTAACACCACTAATAAAGAGATATGAATGATCTTTAAGACTACAGAATGAATGGTAGACCATTGCCATCCCGAGGAACGTTAGGCCTTCTATATTCTGAGTGGTTTCTTGTATCGTCGAGTGACTTCATATTGGTCGAATGGAATTGGGGTATCCGAATGGATATGTTGGTCGAGTGGGCATGCACTCTGGTGATTCTAGTCAGTTTGAACTTTCTGTCCTTTGATTGTCTTTAAGTGTAGGGCAGTGTCCTTGGGAGGGGTGCTTAGATCAGGTCTGTTGCCCTCCCCTAGGTACACGACATCGTCAAGCTGTGAAACAATTCCACATTCTCTTAAGTGTGTGCCAAACTCGTGACTCAAGTATTCCCCTCCACAATCTGATCGCAAGAACTTTATTTTCTTGTCACTTTGATTCTCTACCTCACTCTGAAATTCCTTGAACATTTCAAAGGTCTCAGACTTGTGTTTCATTAAGTAGACATACCCATATCTACTTAAGTCATCAGTGAGGGTGAGAACATAACGATAGCCACCGCGAGCCTCAACGCTCATTGGACCGCACACGTCAGTATGTATGATTTCCAATAAGTTGGTTGCTCACTCCATTGTTCCGGAGAACAGAGTCTTGGTCATTTTTCCCATGAGGCATGGTTCGCATGTGTCAAATGATTCATAATCAAGAGACTCCAAAAGTCCATCTGCATGGAGTTTCTTCATGTGTTTGACACCAATGAGACCAAGGCGACGGTACCACAAGTATGTGGGACTATCATTATCAACCTTACATCTTTTGGCATTCACACTATGAATATGTGTAACATCACGTTTGACATTCAATAAAAATAAAAACCATTAACCAGCGGGGCATGACAATAAAACATATCTCTCATATAAATAGAACAACCATTATTCTCGGATTTAAATGAGTAGCCATCTCGCATTAAACGAGAACCAGATACAATGTTCATGTTCAAACCTAGCACTAAATAACAATTATTGAGGTTTAAAACTAATCCCGAAGGTAGATGCAGAGGTAGTGTGCCGACGGCGATCACATCAACCTTGGAACCATTCCCAACGCGCATCGTCACCTCATCCTTTGCCAGTCTCCGCTTATTCCGCAGCTCCTGTTTTGAGTTACAAATATGAGCAACCGCACCGGTATCAAATACCCAGGAGCTACTATGAGCGCTGGTAAGGTACACATCAATAACATGTATATCACATATACCTTTGGTGTTGCCGGCCTTCTTATCCGCTAAGTAATTGGGGCAGTTCCATTTCCAGTGACCTTTCCCTTGCAATAAAAGCATTGAGTCTTAGGCTTGGGTCCATTCTTTGACTTCTTGCCGGCAACTGATTTACCGGGCGCGGCAACTCCCTTGTCGTCCTTCTTGAAGTTCTTCTTACCCTTGCCTTTCTTGAAACTAGTGGTCTTATTCACCATCAACACTTGATGTTCCTTTTTGATTTCCACCTCCGTTGATTTCAACATTGAATATAACTCGGGAATGGACTTCTCCATCGCTTGCATATTGTAGTTCATCACAAAGCTCTTGTAGCTAGGTGGAAGTGACAGGAGGATCCTGTCAATGACCGAGGCATCTGGAAGATTAACTCCCAGCTGAGACAAACGGTTGTGCAACCCGAACATTTTGAGTATATGCTCGCTGACAGAATTGTTTTCCTCCATCTTACAACTATAGAACTTGTTAGAGACTTCATATCTCTCGACCCGGGCATGAGCTTGGAAAACCATTTTCAGCTCTTGGAACATCTCATATGCTCTGTGCTGCTCAAAATGCTTTTGGAGCCCCGGCTCTAAGCTGTAAAGCATGCCGCACTTAACCAGAGAGTAATCATCACTACACGACTGCCAGGTGTTCATAACGTCTTGAGTTGCTGGGAAAATGAGCGCGTCACCTAGCGGTGCTTCAAGGACATATGCTTTCTTGGCAACTATGAGGATGATCCTCAAGTTACGGACCCAGCCCGTATAGTTGCTACCATCGTCTTTTAGCTTGGTTTTCTCTAGGAATGAGTTGAAGTTGAGGGCAACATTAGCATGGGCCGTTTGATCGACAAGACATATTGTAAAGATATTTTAGACTATGTTCATAATAATTAAGTTCACCTAATCAAATTATTTAATGAACTCCCACTCAGATAGACATCCCTCTAGTCATCTAAGTGATACATCCGAATCGACTAGGCCGTGTCCAATCATCATGTGAGACAGACTAGTCATCATCGGTGAACATATCCATGTTGATCGTATCTACTATACGACTCATGTTCGACCTTTCGGTCTCTCGTGTTCCAAGGCCATGTTTGTACATGCTAGGCTCGTCAAGTGAACCTAAGTGTTTCGCATGTGTAAATCTGGCTTACACCCGTTGTATGCGAACGTTAGAATCTATCACACCCGATCATCATGTGGTGCTTCGAAACAACGAACCTTCGCAACGGTGCACAGTTAGGGGGAACACTTTTCTTGAAATTTTAGTGAGGGATCATCTTATTTATGCTACCGTCATTCTAAGCAAATAAGATGTAAACATGACAAACATCACATGCAAATCATAAAGTGACATGATATGGCCAATATCATCTTGCGCCTTTGATCTCCATCTTCAAGGCGCGGCATGATCACCTTTGTCACCGGCATGACACCATGATCTCCATCATCATGTCTTCATGAAGTTGTCTCGCGAACTATTACTTCTACTACAATGGCTAACGGTTAGCAATGAAGTAAAGTAATTACATGGCATTTACATTGACTCGCAGGTCATACAATAAATTAATACAACTCCTATGGCTCCTGCCGGTTGTCATACTCATCGACATGCAAGTCACGATTCCTATTACAAGAACACGATCAATCTCATACATCACATATATCATTCATCACATCCTTTTGGCCATATCACATCACATAGCATATCCTGCAAAAACAAGTTAGACGTCTTCTAATTGTTGTTGCATGTTTTACGTGGTTGCCATGGGTTTCTAGCAAGAACGTTTCTTAACTACGTAAAATCCACAACGGTGATATTCCAATTGCTATTTACCCTTCATAAGGACCCTCTTCATCGAATCCGATCCGATTAAAGTGGGAGAGACAGACACCCGCTAGCCACCTTATGTATCAAGTGCATGTCAGTCGATGGAACCAGTCTCACGTAAGCGTACGTGTAAGGTCGGTCCAGGCCGCTTCATCCCACAATGCCGCCGAATCAAGATAAGACTAGTAACGGTAAGCAAATTGAACAAATCATCACCCACAACTACTTTTGTTCTACTCGTGCATAGAATCTACGCATAGACATAGCTCATGATGCCACTGTTGGGGAACATAGTATTAATTCAAAAAAAAATCCTACGTGTCACCAAGATCAATCTAGGAGATGCTAGCAACAAGAGAGAGGGAGTGCATCTTCATACCCTTGAAGATCGCTAAGCGGAAGCGTTACAAGAACGCGGTTGATGGAGTCGTACTCGCGACGATTCAAATCGCGGAAGATCCGATCAAGCGCCGAACGGACGGCGCCTCCGCATTCAACACACGTATAGCCCGGGGATGTCTCCTCCTTCTTGATCCAGCAAGGGTAGAGGACAAGTTGAGGGATAACTCCAGCAGCATGATGGCGTGGTGGTGGTGGAGCTCGTGGTTCTCCGGCAGAGCTTCACTAAGCACTACGGAGGAGGACAAGGTGTTGGAGGAGCGAGGGGTTGCGCCAGGGAAGGAGTGCGGCAGCCCTCCATGCCCTCTATTTATAGGGTGAATGGGAGAGGGGTCCGCCCCCCTAGATGCATCTAGAGGGGGGGCGGCCAAGGGGGGAGACTTGCCCCCTAAGCACGGTGGGAGGCGCCCCCTCCCCCTAGGGTTTCGAACCCTAGGCGCCTTGGGCTCTTGGGGGCGCACCAGCCCACCAGAGGTTGGTTCCCTCCCATATTCAGCCCATTAAGTCCCCCGGGGCAGGTGGCCCCACCCGGTGGACCCCCGGACACCTTTCGGTGGTCCCGGTACAATACCGATAACCCCCGAAACTATTCCGGTGACTAAGACTGGACTTCCCATATATAAATCTTCACCTCCGAATCATTCCGGAACTCCTCATGATGTCCGGGATCTCATCCGAGGCTCCGAAAAACCTTCAGTAACCACATACAATTTCCCATAACAACTCTAGTGTCACCGAACCTTAAGTGTGTGGACCCTACGGGTTCGGGAACCATGCAGACATGACCGAGACATCTCTCCAGTCAATAACCAACAGCGAGATCTGGATACCCATGTTGGATCCCACATGTTCCACGATGATCTCATCAGATGAACCATGATGTCGGGGATTCAATCAATCCCGTATACAAATCCCTTTGTCCATCGGTATGTTACTTGCCTGAGATTCGATCGTCGATATCCCCATACCTCATTCAATCTCGTTATGGCAAGTCTATTTTACTCATTCCGTAATGCATGATCCCGTGGCTAACTCCTTAGTCACAGTGAGCTCGTTATGATGATGCACTATCGAGTGGGCCCCAAGATACCTCTCTGTCATACGGAGTGACAAATCTGAATCTAGATTCGTGCCAACCCAACAGACACTTTTAGATATACCTGTAGTGCACCTTTATAGCCACCCAGTTACGTTGTGACGTTTGGTACACCCAAAGCACTCCTACGGTATTCGGGAGTTGCACATTCTCATGGTCTAAGGAAACGATACTTGACATTAGAAAAGCTTTAGCAAACGAACTACACGATCTTGTGCTATGCTTAGGATTGGGTCTTGTCCATCACATCATTCTCCTAATGATGTGATCCCGTTATCAACAACATCCAATGTCCATGGTTAGGAAACCACAACCATCTATTGATCAATGAGCTAGTCAACTAGAGGCTCACTAGGGACATGTTGTGACCTATGTATTCACACATGTATTATGGTTTCCGGTTAATACAATTATAGCATGAACAATAGACAATTATCATGAACAAGGAAATATAATAATAACCATTTTATTATTGCCTCTAGGGCATATTTCCAACACTCTTAATGGAGGTAATAACCTACTTCCTGCTTGATTGACTTTGATGAGTATAGGGGTTACAAGGGTTGATCTACCTCGAGATCATAATGGCTAAACCCTAGTTGTCTAGCCTGTATGATTTGTGATAGCCTCTACGGACTAACCCCTCCAGTTTATATAGACACCAGAGGGGGAGTTGTACAAAGTCGGTTTACAGAGAAAGGAAACCACACATCTGGCCGCCAAGCTTGCTATCCACGCAACGAAAAGTCCTATCCGGACACGGGGGAGAGCCTTCTATCTTGTATCTTCATGGCCCATCAGTTCGGCCCATATCACATAGCCCGACCATCCAAGGACCCCCTAATCCAGGACTCCCTCAACCACCAAAATAAAACATACAACTCAAAGCAATCACGATCATAAATCAACCCATAGGACAAAACGAATATACTCAAACATCATAGGATGGCAACACATCATTGGATAATAATATGAATCATTAAGCACCATATTTGGCAATGCAAACACAAACACAAACACATGCGCTATTTTACTTTTTGAAAACTAATTAATGGCATCACTTAATGTAATTTTTATCTGGTTAAGTACTTAAGTTACCACACTTGCAACCTATCTTAGTTAAAGACTCTAGCACTAGTAGAAAAACAACCTAATGTGAAGCACATTAGTACCGGTTTGTAACAAAACCGGCACTAATGTTGCCATTTGTGCCGGTTCGAAAGGCTAGGCGGGCGGAGATAATTAGTAGTGGTTCGTGGTGAACCTATAGTACCGGTTTGTGCCACGAACCGGGAGTGAAGAGGTTGTGGCACGCCCTGGTCCAGATGGGGCCCCACCAGCACCTTTAGTACCAGTTCTTACCACAAACCGGTACTAGAGGTTTTTAGTTGCAGCGGGTTTTTAGTCCACCTCGCTCCGCTAACAGGGTTTTTACCACCTTAAATATGTTACTTCCCAAACTATCACAACCACCTGGTCTTCACTGAACTCTATGTGTAGAATTTGTGGCCACAATATGAGTTTTCTCCGGTTTCTAAACCGGTGAGGACTCATATTGTCAATTCAGATTGTACACAAAAAGATCATTGATGATCAACGTATTTTTGATGTATTTCTCTATAAAGAAATATAAGAGCATTTAGATCGCTATTTTAGTAATCTAAATGCTCTTATATTTCTTTATGAACCGGTGCAAAAAAGTAGAGATGGTTACGGCAAAAACTGGATGCACTTCGTGTACAAACTGGACACTCTCTTTCGAAGTATCAGGGTTTCAGACGAAAACTCATCTGTTACACCGACTATTCAAAATTTTAATAACTTATTACAACTCCAGACTTTTTGTGCGTTCAATATGCACCATTCAAAGACATGTCGTCAACTTTCAACCCTTTCTGACATAATTTGATATTTTTTATGCATTTACTGATTTGTTTTGAGCTAAATGACCCTGAAATTGAAAAGCACTACAAATGAACTTTGAAAAGGTGGAAACTTGGCATGGTATCATCATTTCACCCACATGGCATGTGCAAAATGTTGGAGATATGCCCTAGAGGCAATCATGTATGATGATATTTCCTATGTGTTTATGAATAAAGATAGTCCTTGGACATTATCAATGATGTGTATCAGCAAGTACGTGACTTGTTTGTGGGACTATGCATCGTATGATGACTTTTCTAAAAGGTCCCTAGTCGAAAGGGTTGTGTGGACGCACAACCAACTAGATTAGCATATGACACGGTCGATGGCTTGGTCTCACTATCCATGGAGCATTGGATGCTAACCGGATAATATGGACTTGGAAGGATCTGGTCGGATTTGACGTAGTCGGATCCGAGTCGAGATAAGGTCCGAGTCGGACAGACCCAACTATGAGACGCAGCGATATGTCATCTGTGAGTCTCAAGTACAACATATGTTCTATGTCCTAAGACCTGAGCTGACGCATGTACTCGGGATGGTGACAGACTTGCTTTGGCCTGACCAAACTCTACTCCGTAACTGGGTAGTTATAAAGGTAGGTTTCGGGTTTGTCCAGAACCATGCTGCGAGACGTGGTCGAGCAAGATGGGATTTGCCCCTCCGATCAGGAGAGATATACTCTGGGCCCCTTGTGTGATCTAACCAGGATAAGCATGGCCATGCGACAAGGATTATGAGATAATCCAGTTTCTGGTAAGCATCACCGGAACGAGAAAAAGGTCGGGCTAGCACAAGGATGACAGACTCGCCTTGAGCCTGACAACATATATCGTGTGGCAAAAGGAATGGAAGTGTGATGTATAGGTTTTCCTAACCAGCTTCATCGTCTGCTTGGTGGTCGACACGCCTTGCTAGAGGCCGCTACCAGCCATGTAGTTCGGAGGTGATCCGAACTGCGACCAAGCCAGCTTGAACCTAAGGGGTCGCGCGCTTAAGGGAAGGAACCTACAAGGTTAGATCCGAGGACACTGGTCGGATGTGATCTGAGTTGTATTCGGATTGTGTCCGAGTACACTTATGGGCTTTAGGGTCCGTACGAGGCCCAAGTGTAGAGCCCGCGATGGACGCATGTATAAAGTGGAGGTGCCGCACACTCATGCGGTTGATCGCTTCGGCGTTGTCACTAGGGTTTGCATGTGTTGCGAATAGACACCTACACTCGCCGCCGGTTGTGTGATCGAACCTAGCAGTCCGCCGCACGATGTTCCTCCTGCACGTGTGGATACCGTTAGAGGCGGTGCACTTGCGCCGCTCTGGTTAACCTGTACGTGGGAACCGACTACCGGCTGTACGAGGGAGATCGGACGAGGAGGAGACGATCCACGCGGACGCGCTGCCTCAACTCTTCTTCCACTGCACGGCACTGCGCGTCTAGTGGTAACGAACTGTGATCCATCTCCCGTTGCATGTTCTTGGTTGTTCTGCGCGTAGGAAAATTTTAATTTGCAGTCGACGCATCCTACCTTAGAACCCAACACAAAAAATTAGAGATGGTTATGGCAAAAACTGGATGCACTTCGTGTACAAACTGGACACTCTCTTTCGAAGTATCAGAGTTTCGGACGAAAACTCATCTGTTGCACCGGCTATTCAAAATTTTAATAACTTATTACAACTTTGAACTTTTTGTGAGTTCATTATGCACCATTCAAAGCCACGTCGTCAACTTTCAACCCTTTCTGACATAATTTGATATTTTTGATGCATTTACTGATTTGTTTTGAGCCAAATGACCCTGAAATTGAAAAGCACTACAAATGAACTCTGAAAAGGTTGAAACTTGGTATGGTATCATAATTTCACCCACATGTCATGTGCAAAAAAGTAGAGATGGTTACGGCAAAAATTGAATGTACTTCGTGTACAAACTGGACACTCTTTTTTGAAGTATCAGGGTTCGGACAAAAACTCATATGTTACACCGGCTATTCAAAATTTTAATAACTTATTACAACTCCGGACTTTTTGTGCGTTCATTATGCACCATTCAAAGCCACGTCGTCAACTTTCAACCCTTTCTGACATAATTTGAAATTTTTGATGCATTTACTGATTTCTTTTGAGCTAAATGACCCTGAAATTGAAAAACACTACAAATAAATAGAAGAAAATAAATAAAGCAAAAAAGAAAAAAAAACTATATAAAAACTACTCAGAAATAAATAGAAGAGAATAGATAAAGCAGAAAATAAAAAACAATATAAAAAACTACTCAGAAATAAATAGAAGAGAATAAATAAAGCAGAAAAGAAAAAACAATATAAAAAACTACTCAGAAATAAATAGAAGAATATAAATAAAGCAAAAAACTATATAAAAGACTTCTCAGAAATAAATAGAAGAAAATAAATAAAGCAAAAAAGAAAAACAATATAAAAAACTACTCAGAAATAAATAGAAGAAAATAAATAAAGGAAAAAGGAAAACCTATATAAAAAAGTTTTCTGAAATAAATAAAAGGAAATAAGTAAAGCAGAAAAGAAAAAATCATATAAAAATTTTTGGGGCGTTGTCCAGTGGGCCTGCTAGGCCTTGGGCATGGAAATTCAGGCCCACCAAGGCCAGCGGGCTCACAAGAAAGCGTGCCATTGTTAGGCCTAGAAGCCTGCTTTACAGAGCAGTTCGATGGAGCAGCCGTGGCTGGGTTTATAAACCAGTGCGGCTGCCCTTCGCCCGACGAGGTGGGACTAAACTTTCTGCACCGTGGGGTGGGAGTGCACCCCCTTTAGTACCGGTTCGTGGCTCCAACCGGTACTAAAGGGGGGTCTTTAGTATCGGTTGAAGCCACGAACCAGTACTAAAGGGGGTCGCTTCCCGCCGCTTGGTCTGGTCAAATTTGACATTTAGCACCGGTTGGTGGCTCCAACCGGTACTAAAGGCCGATCCTATATATAAAACACTTATGAAAATTTTAGTTAGTTCGTCTTCTTCTTCGCCACGCGCCCGTCACTGCCCCCGTTGCGCCCGCCCGTCCCCGTCGCCGCCCGCATCCCGCGCGCCCGTCCCCGCCCTCGTCGCCGCGAGCGCCCGTCCCCGTCAAACGTCGTCGCCGATCGCGCGTGCCGCCCGTCCCCGCCTCGTCGCCCCCGGCCCGTCCCCGGCCATACGTCGCCGCCCCGGCCCGTCCCCGTCGTCACCCCAACCCATCCCCGTCGCCCTCCACCGTCGACACCGGCCACCCCCGTCGCGTGCGGCGCCAGCCCGGTCGTCCCCGTCGTCGACGTCGCCGCCCCCGCCCCCGTCGCTGCGCCCCAGCCCATCCCCGTCGTCGCCACGCTGTAAGAGATCGACCGCGCGTCGACGGCCTCACACACACACGATTTTTCTACTTTTTGTTAATGTTTTTTTTGTTTTTAGTTTTTTAGTTTTTTATATATACTTTTAGTTTATATAAATGTTAGATTAATGTGAAATTTTGATGAATTAGATAGAAATATATGTTAGATATTAATGTTCGATGAGTTAGTTTTTAATACTTTTATAGTTATAGATGAATTAGATATATTAATGTCAACTGTTAGATATATTAAATTTACTATATATAGAATTATCTACTTTATTTTTAGTAAGAAAATTAATTGAACTAGTTTATTTTTAGTAAGTGCTTAGTTGAATTAGTTAAATTAGTTGAATTATTTTTAATAAGTGTTTATCAATTAATGTTCCAACTATGAACATAGGAAATGTCGTCTGACAACGAAAACGATTTCGTTATGTACGAATACTACGAAGACGAGCACGGCCTATGCGACAAAAATTTCCTAGTTGATGATAGGCGCTTTAGCATCAAGCTGGATGAGACATTCGAAGTGGATACAGTAAGTCACAACGACAAGTCTTTTTTCATAATTAAGCATGACTTATGGTTCATTTGCTTCAACTTATAATTTTAAATTTTCACTATTCTACGTATCCCTGCCATGCAAGAATTTTTGTCTTGGATAAGATAGGTTTCAGTCCTAACAAAAATATGGAGGTAAAAAGAGTTTACTTAAAGACCGAGCATGGTTATACCTTCAACGTCAAATTATACAATGCAGACACCTACACCTATTTTGAATGCAAAACTTGGCAAGCACTATGTAAGGCTTATGCATTTGAGCTTGATATGTTTATCACCTTTGATATTCGTCCCGAAGATGATATTGAAGATAATAGAGACATTTGGATCGATGTGCAGACGCCTCCAGTACTACCATTATGTGAGTTTCTCAACCATATTTATGTCTTCGATATTATTTATTCAAAAATAGTTGACAACTAATTTCTATTGATAGCTTATTTCCATTTAAGCAAACATGTCCGGCGCTTCGTAGACAGTACTGTCCACTGTCCCGGGGCTGAACTAAACTGCAAGGAGATAAGTCATTATGTTTCATGGCTTAAGGATCTTGATGATGTCAAGAGAAATTATTTTCCTGAATTAGAAAATCTTAGTACTCAAAACGTGCGACCAATAGTGATCGTATTGAACTACAGTCACATTTATTTAGGAAAGATGGTAAGATTTTTACTATTTGTCCTCAGTGCATCTTTTACATACATTATTTTTCAAGCTAAACTTCATTGCTAAGTAATGTTACTATACGCGATGTTCTTCAACAGGGACTCCTGGTGATGGTTGTGTCTCAGTGGATCGAGACTAAAGGTCGCATGTCAATGGTTAGCTTATGGCCAAGATATCTTACATTGCACATGAGTGCATTCAGGATTTCTACAACCGAGGAATGCTTAATAGTGAAAGACTGGAGCAAAATGGTGAAGGATCACACAGAAGTACTAGGGGGCAGCAAATAGAAGCACAACCCACAATTAGAATACATGTTCGTATGCATGCTCCAATATGATGAATCAGGAGAGCTATACATGTTCTATGCTATTTTACCTGAGAGAGAGCAGCAGGAGTGATTAGCATGCTCTTAGTACTTGTCCTCTCATGTTCGTGTTCTTCGTCGATCCTGAACTTAATCTCATGACCATGTGTTGAACTCGATGATTTCTTTGCTTCTGGTACAAGTGAATGTTTCTTCTTTAAGCTAGTGTTGGTGGTGATTAGATAGCGGTAACGACTATGATGATTAAATAGTGGTAATGACGACTACATATGATGATTTTTAGCTAGCTAGTATACTGTTGTTCGTGATGATATGATGCAAGAGTTCTTATATTAATATGATGATGAGTTATGATTTCATTTATGAAAGTACCGCACATTAGTTTCAACTGGATGCAGAGCTAGCTAGCTAAGTGATCAAGTATATATATGCCATATACTTGATGGCATATATATACTTGATCACTTAGCTAGCTTTGATGGCATATATATACTTGATCACTTAGCTAGCTAGCTCTGCATCCGGTTGAAAGGATATGGCATATATATATATATATATATATATATATATATATATATATATATATATATATATATATATATATATATATATATATATATATATATATATATATATATACTTGATCACTTAGCTAGCTAGCTCTGCATCCAGTTGAAACTAATCTGTGGTACTTTCACCTAATGATTTAACAACTCATTATAATGTAAAAAAAATCTCTAAATTAAATTGAAAACACAAAATTAAAGGAAAAACAAAAAATAAAATCAAAACCACCACAAACATTTAGTACCGGTTGGTGGTACCAACCGGTACTAAAGGTCTCCCCACACCGGGCCCTGGAATGTGCCGAACCGGTAGTCCCCACCCTTGAGTGCCGGTTACAGAACCGACACTAAAGGCCCTTACAAACCGGTGCTATAGCCCGGTTCTGCACTAGTGTAGGTAAAGTAAACACTAAGGTGCACAGATAGTTATGTAAATGACATGCATAACTTGAGAGAATAGGAACCTGCATTTAGCTCATATGGGGTATCGACACTCAATACTTACACATTCATATTGAGAAGTGCTACAACAATCCTCTATAGTTGGAATTATCTGTAGCACATACGTGGGCCGCAAGTCTATACCTCGGCCCTCTACCTGTGAGAACTACTCACACATCACAATGATATTGCAAAGACAGGGCATTGTAAAAAGGCTTCCTTGAGATGAATGACTAAACCGTGCTAAGATATCTTCGATGGCAATGGAATCTCAAGTGAAAATATGATCCACCATCTTACAATAGAATGTCCAAGGAGTACCCCCACGAGGAAAAAATGAGACCACTCATCATCGGCATTCATCACTATGAATGTCATCGAAAGATCTTTTGGTGTACTCAAGATGAAATGGGGAATACTCCTTCGGACCACACATTGCAAAGTTTAAACACATACAATGATAATTACTGCAGCATGTGTCTTCATAACTACATTCGTCAGAGCAAACT
This sequence comes from Triticum monococcum, assembly GCA_034509565.1. Lineage (NCBI taxonomy): Eukaryota > Viridiplantae > Streptophyta > Magnoliopsida > Poales > Poaceae > Triticum > Triticum monococcum. Next base: position 723,310,758 of record CM067842.1, read on the forward strand.
ACACGATGAGCATTTGAAACAGCTGAGAATGGATCCTATGTTTGCGAGGGAGCGCCTCCCATCACTTTGCACCCTATGAGGAAAGTAATATGGGTATCATACGAGATGGTATTGCTACGAGTGTCTTTGTTTGATAATTAGATTTATTGTGTATGGTTCTATTTAGACAATGAAGATCTTCATTTCTTTTTGGCATGTTCTCAAATACCATTGATCCGATGATTTATTCCAATGTTTAACACTTCACAACATTTTTATGTGAGACAATGTGGTTTGTATGATGTTCGTATGTGTGACCACAATCTTCCTTTCATTTGACTTGCAACATTTCATGATGTTCTAAAATAGAGTTTATGTTCATATGTACAACAAAACACTATGAAAAAAACTCAATAGTGGTTAATCGGAACATGATTACAGTGTAGTGGGCTTGTTTAGAACTTTTCACGAGGTAAATGAAAAATTAAGCTAAAGGGACATAAGCCAGAAAGAAGTCATGTCTAAGTTTTCAAGGTCTATTCTCACTTAGTTTCTCTAGGCATCTCTAAAGAAGCCGCATCTCCACAAGCCACAACTCAAAAGAACTCAGACCTTGTTTTTTTAATGTTTTACTATACCTATGAATTCAATTAGTAATTATGGACATAAAATTCCTCTCTAGTGGCTAGGTTCCTTTCAGCCGTTTTCTTTTGTTTGTACCGTTCTTCTTGTGTAGTTGAGTTTGATGTGTTTTCTTATAAACGACCGAGGAGTTGTCCAACTATATATCGCTAATGCATTTTTCTAGTTTATCTTTTCATTGATGTGTATTGTGATAAATGCTACCCTCTCCATATCCAAATATATGACATTTTCTATACCATGACATTGTCAAGAAAGGTCTTATATTTTGATACAGTGGGAGTATTTGCTAAGGAGATTTTGCCGGTTTTAGTGTTTGATTGACCTGGTTTTGGCAATTTCATGTTAACTTTGCTACACTAGTCGGATCACAACGGCTCTGCCTCCTCTTCAGCTGATCCTTCTTGCGCATGGTCTGGCATGACGTGTTGTGCTAGACCCATTCGACTGCTCGCCGCTTAGTAGAGAGGGGCAGACTTCGTGGACTGGTGGCAAGAAACTCGCCTCTCGGTGCCAACTCCAGCTCGGAAGGGCATGCCCTTTGTCATCCAGTTGATGGATAGTTGCATTTAGAAGCACTGTAACATGGTCATCTTCGACAATGCCTGACTCAGCTTAGACCGACTCGTTGAGAAGATTAAATGGAAGGCTAGAAAATCGGCCTTAGCAGGAACAAGTAGGTTTATGAATTTTCTTTTGGAAGCAAGCGCATCTTGCGTTTAGGGGCATCGTGTCAAACTTCGGGTGTCCCCTTATAAGGGATTATGTACATCGGGTGAAACAACTCTTCCCTCTATGAATGCATCGAAACACAAAGCTTTGCGTTTTCTCAAAGAAAAAAACAAACAAAAATAAAACTGAGTAGCACCCACACCTAAACCTGATCATACATTGAGTCTGGCCGGGCTTGTACAGTCCTGATCCTGAAACTACATGCCCAAGCCCGACCCAAAGCCCAAAAGTAGCTATTTCCTCAAGCCCAACCCAAAAAGTAGCCCGAAGCCTGAATGGTTTATGTCGTATGCCTGTGCAAGCCTAACCAAAAGCCTGGCCTCAAATCAAGAAATTGGAAGCCCAAGATTAGCCCAAATACTCTTTCTAGTTGTGAAATGAAGCCCATGCCTAGCCCGAAAGGTAAGCCCGGCCTGGTTCGGCCCTGTTTCTTCGGGTCGGGATGTCTACGATCTGGTTTACCTAGACCTGAATGGAGGAGATCGGCCTATATCCTCGTGGTGCCTTAAGAGCAACTCTAGTAGATCCGCTAAAATCTCACTGCCCCTTATAATTCCCGGCATTTAACAGGTTTTGCTCTTTTTCGGGCCCGGACAGATCTGCTAAAAATGGCTTGCCTGTAAAAAAATATAGAGGAGTCTCGTTAAAATCCTCCTCCGCTGCTATATTTCCCAAACAACGGTCAAAGTGCATCTGGAGTTCCCATCCTCCATATTCAGTGATGCTCTTTGGCCGCACATCAAGAGGTGCCGCGAGGCGGAGGAGGGGCTCCTCGCCGACGAGCGCGCGGTTGCGGCCAGAGAGGAGGGCATCGACGAGGGTCTCACCGCCGCCAAAGAAGAGCCCGCATACGCCAATGCTCTCCGAAGGTCGGCGGAGGAGCTCTACCTCAGGGGCAAGCCATGAGGCGGACATCCCTAGGTTTAGATTAGTTTGATCTATGTCTTTATGTTTTAATGTAATGAACTCCGGTGGTGAACTTTTGTGGCGCGAACATTGTTTTAAATTTACAGTGTCGTTTTTAGCGGATCCATTATGTCGTGCCATGCGATCACTGCACGGGTCGAGTCGCACAACACCTAGTATCCATCGTTTACGGCTATGACTATTGGGGTCTCTAATCCCATTTGCTCCCCTATCTCTCATCTCTCAGTGTCAAGTGTCGGCCCAGGAGAGTGCTTTCGTTGTTGGTGTTCTTTTCTATCTCAAAGCATTTCACCGCTTCACCGGAAATTCCCTCTGCCCCGGCGGTACCTCGGCTTGGTGGTTTCCACCGCGTGTCCAGGGTTGAGAGTAGCTAGAGTGGCTGTAAGCTGGAACCCTGCCGTGTCGGCCTCACCCCCACACGGCGCTGCCGCTGCTGCGCCTAGCACCGCATCACCAGGGCTCCTCCTATATATCCATCCGACTGCCCCTCTCGACGTCTTCACCAGGCAGATCGAGGGCCGCCCTGCGCAGCGAGGGAAAGAGACACACACAGCACAGCGCCACCAGGCAAGTAGGAGTAAAAGGCAAAAGCACGGCACATTAAAAGAGAGGCCGGACCGGACCGGGCCGGAGCCAAGCAGCAGCCGCAGCCGCAGCCGCAGCCGCAGCAGAGGAGAGAGAGAGAGCAGCAGCAGCATATATGGCGATGCCCTTTGCCTCCCTGTCGCCGGCAGCCCACCACCACCGCTCCTCCCCCATTTTCCCCTTCTGCCGCTCCTCCCCTCTCTACTCGTAAGCCCGCCGGCCAACTCCCTCTCCTCTCTTCTTTCTTTATATCTGGCCAGCTCTAGCTCGGTTGCTAACTAATGTGGTGAGCGGCTCCGGCGTGTTTGTGTTCGTGTGTGTGTGTGTGCAGGGCAGGGGAGGAGACGGCGCAGCAGCAGCAGCAGCAGCAGCACGCGATGAGCGGCGCGAGGTGGGCGGCGAGGCCGGCGACCTTCACGGCGGCGCAGTACGAGGAGCTGGAGCAGCAGGCGCTCATCTACAAGTACCTCGTCGCCGGCGTGCCCGTCCCGCCGGATCTCCTCCTCCCCATCCGCCGCGGCTTCGACTCCCTCGCCTCGCGCTTCTACCACCACCACGCCCGTACGTGCCCCGCCCCGCCCCCCATTGATTCCTCCTCCTTCTCCGGCAGAGTATTTCTATAATCTACTACACGCGCGCTTTTGCATTCGCCCGTGCGATTTGCTCGGCTTGTTTATTGGGATCGAGAGATTCAGGTGCTCCCGGTCATTTGTTAATCCTCCCCCGGATTTGGCCGCGCAAAGGTCTCATTATTCTAATCCGAGAAGCCCCGTGCCCTGCGCAAGATTTGCTCCTACCACCTACTACCACTACCATCTAGCATCTCCTGCCTTCTTGGTGGGTCTTTCAATTTATTTGTTTCGATTCAAGAAGCCTCATCCTCATGTGGGTTTGATTTGATTAGTAGATGGCACTAGCCTTGCTTGGCCCAGGCTAAAAACGAAGCGAAACGAAAAGTAGAGGAGGTGGTTTGGGTTAGTAGTTTATTGGTCCTTCCTTGTCATGGGGGTTATTCCTGTCTGGTTGTTGGGAGCCTTACCCACGCATTCACTCGCTGCCGGAGCTGGTCCTGCCATGCCACGGACGATTTCAGCCAGCCGTCCTGCGTCGCATCACATGGACCGACGAGAAAAAAGATCGATCAATAATCAACCTCTGCTCTGCTCTGTAGTAGATGCGCACAGCTCCTCCTTTCCTTTCCCCCGGAAATAATTTCCTGCGGGGTAAAAATGAATGATTGGTTGTGCTGGATAGACAGATCCAGGCCGGCCGACCGCGACGGCTCTCGTCTCCGGCCGGCCGGCGGCATGACCGATCGCCACGGCCTGAGACTTGACGCGTTGTTCTTCCATCTTGCGTCGAACTATATGAGCCGTCGCATCATTGTTGACTTGGGTTTTCTTGATTTGGCTGCAGTTGGGTACGGGTCCTACTTCGGGAAGAAGCTGGATCCGGAGCCGGGGCGGTGCCGGCGGACGGACGGCAAGAAGTGGCGGTGCTCCAAGGAGGCCGCCCAGGACTCCAAGTACTGCGAGCGCCACATGCACCGCGGCCGCAACCGTTCAAGAAAGCCTGTGGAAACGCAGCTCGTCGCCACGCCCCACCACTCCCACTCCCAGCAGCTGCAGCAGCACGCCCCCGCCTCCGCCTTCCACAGCCACTCGCCGTACCCGGCGATCGCCACTGGCGGCGGCGGCGGCGCGGCCGGCTCCTTCGCCCTGGGGTCTGCTCAGCTGCAGCACATGGACAATGCTGCGCCTTACGCGACCGCTGGTGCTGCCGGAAACAAAGATTTCAGGTGATCTCCGTTAACCTTCTCTGCATACTCTGCTGTCGTGCTGATCACTTGCTGTTTTTATCTTCTCTGCACGCTCTGCTGCCGTGCTGATTAGTTTTTCTTTACCTAGTCGTTGGTGTCAGGGCCGATAACATGTGATGTTCCCATTTTTGTGCTTGATTGCATCGGTAGACAAGCAGAGCCTGCCTTGATCAGACTAGTACTAGTGCTCTTCTGACACTGTTAGTAGCATGATCTGTGCTTGCTTAGGTAATTGCTTTGCAGTAGTAGTATATCTGGCCATGCTTTCTGGGGCCAGATGTTAGCTGGAGAAGATTGCGAAACAGAGTGGTGCTCTGCTCTGCTCTGATGCAAGTTCAGAGCAGAGTGTTCTAAACTAGATTCACACGCATAGAAACTTTATCTGGGTTTTATGGTCAGAGCTTGTGCCTGCTGCTCTCTGCTCCTGCTCCATCTTAGACCTGGCATTTATTTTTGCTGGGTTTTTTTATATTCTGCTGACCCATGTTTGTTTTCCATGTTTGCGGCTGGGCTAGAAAATAATGTCAGTTCTGCTCCAGCAAAACTTACCAGTTTCTGCCTTTCCCTGCACCTGAAACCATCTGAAAAGGCTAGCATGATGATTATGGAAGCCCATGACCTTTCGCCCATCCATCCATCCTCGAGCTTTTTTATTTCAGGGGTTTGCTTGATCACAACTTTGAGCAATATGTCCCTTTACCGAAGCCCTGTCATCGTCGTAGGGTTACCTGCGGGGCAGCCAGCACATGCATGATGCTGCGTTGCTGCCAATCATGCTTGCTTAGATGTCTGGCTTCCTACTTTTGTATCGCATTGTTTTGTTTTGTTTTGTTTTGTTTTACTCCTGTCACGAGCTCCTGCTTTAAAATGTGCAGCAACAATCGTTAGCATGTCCCTTTTGTTTTGTCTAGTAGCCAAGAGATGGGTTCCACGTTTAGAGATAACGTGAAGCCTACTGTGTACATATCCTATAGATCGTCACTGTCCGATAAGTTTCAGCTATAGAACTTCAGTACAGTGAGAAATCCATTATGTGTTCATGAATGATTAAGTGCTAACTGGTGAAATTCAGGTATTCTGCCTATGGGTTTAGGACTTCGGCGGTGGAGGAGCACAACCAGTTCATCAGCGCGGCCATGGACACGGCCATGGACAACTACTCATGGCGCCTGCTGCCGGCCCAGAACTCGTCCTTCTCACTGTCGAGCTACCCCATGCTTGGAACGCTGGGCGACCTGGACCAGAGCGCGATCTGCTCGCTGGCCAAGACGGAGAGGGAGCCGCTGTCCTTCTTCGGCGGCGGCGGGGGCGGCTTCGACGAGGACGAGTCGGCGGTGAAGCAGGAGAACCAGACGCTGCGGCCCTTCTTCGACGAGTGGCCCAAGGACAGGGACTCGTGGCCGGAGCTGCAGGACCACGAGGCCAACCACAACAGCAACGCCTTCTCGGCGGCCACCAAGCTGTCCATCTCCATCCCGGTGACCAGCTCCGACTTCTCCACCACCGCCGGCTCCCGCTCGCCCAACGGTATATACTCCCGGTGAAGGGTGAACGGCGTCGGCCGGCCGGCCTGATCTCTGCTGATTTGCCGAAGCCCTCTGGTAGTCTGACACCCGCGACGGACGTCCTCAAATCATCACAGATGAGTCAACCGACCGACGACCCGACCGAATGCGTCTGTGAGCTGACTGCCGCTTGCACGAACAAAACACTGCTTCCTTAATTTTCTTTCTTTAATTTCACAACGTTTTGCTTGATTTTCTGGGTTTTGTTTTGCCGTGTGTCGGCCGGAACTGTACGAAGTTTTCTATAGCCCCGATGGTCATGCACACGGCATCGCTTGACTGTTTCCCGCGCAATGTACTGTTGAAATAATCTTCCCTTTTTCGGCTACCATATAGTACTAAATGCATGCCATGCTCTTTTGCTCGATGTGTTGATCCGTCACATGGCTGGATAGAAGAGTTGAGAGCAGCGTGTCGCGTGTTTTTTGCTTTGAGGTGGGGGCGGCGGCAAGCCCCGATCCGGGCATAGCTTCCGGCGCAATCCTCCGGTGAGCAGGAGAGCATCCTCCTTTCGATGATGGGCAAGTTATGGGAGCATTCGGGGCGTGGATGGGATGGGCATTCCCGTTTCCTCTTTTCGACTTGCTTTGGCGCCGTGAGACGCAAGGGGACACGGCTCGCTTCACCTGGTCATGCTCATGCATCGCATGGGCTTACTTAAGGGAGAGGGGAAAGTGCCATGATGTGCCCGCGCAAAGGCAAAGCTTCCGGAGTTGGTGGAGGGACAGGCTGTAAACCCTTGAGCGTGGGGCCGTGGCTGCACTTCCGTCCGTGTTGCCGCTCTGGGAAGCACGCGGCGCGGCGCTACCCGGTGCCCCCGTACGGTTTTAAGCCTGTCCTGGTGCAGGGTACCTGAAGGGGTAGTACCTACTATACGTCAGTAGTGTACCGGTTAGCTCTGGCGTGTGGTTTGGCACGCAGATGGACCGGGATTCAGGGTGGTGTGCTCTCTCTTTCTTTGCTTCTGGTGCAGGAGAGTGGACGAGACGACGGGACATCATGCGACGGAAAGCGAAGGCTTGCATTGCATGGTGCTACTACTACACCTACTCACCTCGCATCGGCGTCGGCATCGGATAGCTATAGCTTGGGCCATCGGGGCTTATCCGTCCATGAGCGGTGGATGGATGGATCATGACGCGTGGTACCAACCGGCGGCATGTGTCCACATCGGTCGGTGGGCAGGGCCGTGCGTCGTACGTATACGTGCGTGCGTGCGTGCGGTCTCGCAACGCCCGGCAGGACCGGCGACGGGCATGTGCGCCCAGGCGAGTGCGTGCGCGCCGCGATCACGCAAACTCCTCCTCTTCCTGCGATCGAGTTAGGTCGTCGTAGGAGTAGGACGGACGTGGTAAATGGTAATCCTTGCGAGCTGCGTTGGTCCCCCGGGCCCGATGGACCGGGCGAGGCGTGCTATCCAGCCGTGTCTCCATGTACGTAGTATCTAGGATCTAGCTAGTGCCCCGTGCTGTGTGGTGCCTGGCTGCGTGCGCTGCTGCCGGCCGGGAGTCGGGTACGCGGACTGTGGTGGGTCATCCCGTCGCGGCCCTTCAATGGCACAGCGGCGTGGGCGCATCGCATGGGCCACACTCACTCACAGGGACGGTGGAGGACTAGGCTTACTTGACGCCTTTATCGTTTGATACGAGGCCTGAACGGAGATGTTGGTTCGGCCGGGCCCAACAACCAGTCTCGCGTAAGTGTACGCGTAATATCGATCCAGCCGCTTCATCCAATAATACCGCTGAACCAAAGTATGACATGCTGGTAAGCAGTATGACTTATATCGCACACAACTCATTTGTGTTTTACCCGTGCGCATAGCATCAACGCATAAAACCAGGCTCGGATGCCAATGTTGGGCAACGTAGTAATTTAAAAAAAATCCTACGCACACGCAAGATCATGGTGATGCATAGCAACGAGAGGGGAGAGTGTTGTCCACGTACCCTCGTAGACTGAAAGCGGAAGCGTTAGCACAACGCGGTTGATGTAGTCGTACGTCTTCACGATCCGATTGATCAAGTACCGAACGTACGGCACCTCCGAGTTCAGCACATGTTCAGTCCGATGACGTCCCTCGAACTCCGATCCAGCCAAGTGTTGAGGGAGAGTTTCGTCAGCACGACGGTGTGGTGACGATGATAATGTTCTGCCGACGCAGGGCTTCGCCTAAGCACCGCTGCAGTATTATCGAGGTGGACTATGATGAAGGGGGGCACCGCACACGGCTAAAAAATCAAACGATCAATTATTGTGTCTTTGGGGTGCCCCCCTACCCTCGTATATAAAGGAGCAAGCACTAGTAGAAAACAAGGCTTTGGTCCAGGCCGGGTCAGCCCATTAGTCCCGGTTCAGTCTAGAACCGGGACCAATGTGGGCATTGGTCCCGGTTCACGAGCCCAGGGGGCCGGCCGGGCCACGTGGGCCATTGGTCCCGGTTCATCTGGACCTTTTGGTCCCGGTTGGTGGGACGAACCGGGACCAATGGGCCTCGCTTCTGGCCCACCACCATTGGTCCCGGTTGGTGGCTTGAACCGGGACCAAAGGCTCCCCTTTAGTCCCGGTTCATGCCACCAACCGGGACTAAATGGTCGCTCCTCGTTGCGATTCACAGTTTAGTCCCACCTCGCCAACCGAAGGGCGCCCACACTGGTTTATAAGCTTGTCCCTCTCTGCATTGTTGAGCTCCTCTCAAAATGAAAATAGATGCCCCTATACAGGAAATTTGACCTAAATTCATAATGAATTTCTCTGAATTTCATGGAGATTGATTATGAATTTAGGTTGAATTTTCTCTATAGGCGCATCTATGTTCATTTTTTTAGTAATTTTAATCACAAACTTGAGATTCACACAAATTTCAAAGAATTCAAATTTTAACTATTCTAATTTAGAAACTAATGGCACTAGTAAAGTTAATCACAAACTTGAGATTCACACAAATTTCAAAGAATTCAAATTTTAACTATTCTAATTTGGAAACTAATGGCACTAGTAAAGTTAATCACAAACTTGAGATTCACACAAATTTCAAAGAATTCAAATTTTAACTATTCTAATTTGAAAACTAATGGCACTAGTAAAGTTAATCACAAACTTGAGATTCACACAAATTTCAAAGAATTCAAATTTTAACTATTCTAATTTGAAAACTAATGGCACTAGTAAAGTTAATCACAAACTTGAGATTCACTCAAATTTCAAACAATTCAAATTTTAACTATTGTAATTTGAAAACTAGTGGCACTAGCAAAGTTAATCACAAACTTGAGATTCACACAAATTTTAAAGAATTCAAATTTTGACTATTCTAATTTTAAAACTAATGGCACTAGTAAAGTTAATCACAAACTTGAGATTCACACAAATTTCAAACAATTCAAAATTTAACTATTCTAATTTGAAAACTAGTGCCACTAGCAAAGTTAATCACAAACTTGAGATTCACACAAATTTCAAACAATTCACATTTTAACTATTCTAATATGAAACTAATGGCACTAGTAAAGTTAATCACAAACTTGAGATTCACACAAATTTCAAAGAATTCAAAATTTAACTATTCTAATTTGAAAACTAATGGCACTAGTAAAGTTAATCACAAACTTGAGATTCACACAAATTTAAAAGAATTCAAATTTTAAATATTCTAATTTGAAAACTAATGGCACTAGTAAAGTTAATCACAAACTTGAGATTCACAACTTGAGATTCACACAAATTTCAAACAATTCAAATTTTAACTATTCTAATTTGAAAACTAGTGGCACTAGCAAAGTTAATCACAAACTTGAGATTCACACAAATTTCAAAGAATTCAAATTTTAACTATTCTAATTTGAAAACTAATGGCACTAGTAAAGTTAATCACAAACTTGAGATTCACACAAATTTCAAACAATTCAAATTTTAACTATTCTAATTTGAAAACTAGTGGCACTAGCAAAGTTAATCACAAACTTGAGATTCACACAAATTTCAAAGAATTCAAATTTTAACTATTCTAATTTGAAAACTAATGGCACTAGTAAATTTAATCACAAACTTGAGATTCACACAAATTTCAAAGAATTCAAATTTTTAACTATTCGAATTTGAAAACTAATGGCACTAGTAAAGTTAATCACAAACTTGAGATTCACACAAATTTCAAAGAATTCAAATTTTAACTATTCAAATTTGAAAACTAATGGCACTAGTAAAGTTAATCACAAACTTGAGATTCACACAAATTTCAAAGAATTCAAATTTTAACTATTCTAATTTGAAAACTAGTGGCACTAGCAAAGTTAATCACAAACTTGAGATTCACACAAATTTCAAAGAATTCAAATTTTAACTATTCTAATTTGTAAACTAATGGCACTAGTAAAGTTAATCACAAACTTGAGATTCACACAAATTTCAAATAATTCAAATTTTAACTATTCTAATTTGAAAACTAGTGGCACTAGCAAAGTTAATCACAAACTTGAGATTCACACAAATTTCAAAGAATTCAAATTTTAACTATTCTAATTTGAAAACTAATGGCACTAGTAAAGTTAATCACAAACTTGAGATTCACACAAATTTCAAAGAATTCAAATTTTAACTATTCTAATTTGAAAACTAGTGGCACTAGCAAAGTTAATCACAAACTTGAGATTCACACAAATTTCAAAGAATTCAAATTTTAACTATTCTAATTTGAAAACTAATGGCACTAGCAAATTTAATCACAAACTTGAGATTCACACAAATTTCAAAGAATTCAAATTTTTAACTATTCGAACTTGAAAACTAATGGCACTAGTAAAGTTAATCACAAACTTGAGATTCACACAAATTTCAAAGAATTCAAATTTTAACTATTCTAATTTGAAAACTAAAGGCACTAGTAAAGTTAATCACAAACTTGAGATTCACACAAATTTCAAAGAATTCAAATTTTAACTATTCTAATTTGAAAACTAATGGCACTAGTAAAGTTAATCACAAACTTGAGATTCACACAAATTTCAAAGAATTCAAGTTTTAACTATTCTAATTTGAAAGCTAATGGCACTAGTAAAGTTAATCACAAACTTGAGATTCACACAAATTTCAAAGAATTCAAATTTTAACTATTCGAATTTGAAAACTAATGGCACTAGTAAATTTAATCACAAACTTGAGATTCACACAAATTTCAAAGAATTCAAATTTTAACTATTCTAATTTGAAAACTAATGGCACTAGTAAAGTTAATCACAAACTTGAGATTCACACAAATTTCAAACAATTCAAATTTTAACTATTCTAATTTGAAAACTAGTGGCACTAGCAAAGTTAATCACAAACTTGAGATTCACACAAATTTCAAAGAATTCAAAGTTTAACTATTCTAATTTGAAAACTAATGGCACTAGCAAAGTTAATCACAAACTTGAGATTCACACAAATTTCAAAGAATTCAAATTTTAACTATTCTAATTTCAAAACTAATGGCACTGTGCAGAAAGATTGTACATAGTAAATATAATACACAAAGTGTTTTCACACAAATAGTAAAGTTATTCATAAACTAGTGATTCACACAAATCTCAAAAATTCAAATTTAAACTATTCAAATTTTAACTATTCATAAACAAATTTTGTGACCTAAAATAAAAAATAAAGCAAAAAACAAAAGAAAATGAATAATGCAGAAAGCAAAACAAAAAATCTGGAAAAAAAACAAAATAAATAAAGCAACAAAACAAAAAATACTTATATTAACAATAAGTATTTTGTTATAAGTAGAAAAAAATAAAATAAATAAAGCAACAAAGAATAAATTATCTAAGTATTTTCTGTTCAAAACATTATAAGCAAAAAGAAACTTTAACAGCAAAAAGAATTATCATAAATATTTCTTTTGTTACAAACTAGTGATTCACATAAATTTTAAAGAATTCAAATTTAAATAATTCAAATTGGAAAATTAATGGCACTAACAAAAAGTTTATAATTTTTATTACCTAAAACCAAAAATAATAACTGAAAAACTAGTAAGTATTTTGCTGTTAGTAAAAAAACAAAAAACTGGATTTTTTTTTAAAAATGCCGCCTACTGGGCCACCACAGCCTGCATACGACTAGAAACCCGCTAGTTGGGCCAGGATGCAGGCCCACAGTAGGCCCAGTAGGCCCACAGGCACAGAGAGTGGATTTAGGCCTGTAAGCCTGCAATAGAGAGGAGCTCGAAGTGGTCGGCTTCGCAGGGCTTATAAACCACTCCGAGCCCCTCTCGGCTAGCGAGGTGGGACTAAACATCCCAACGCACCGCGGCAGTTCCAGTACACGCCCTTTGGTCCCGGTTGGTGGCACCAACCGGGATGAAAGGAAGCCTTTGGTCCCGGTTCGTGGCACCAATCGGGACGAAAGGCCGCCGCTTCCCGCCCTTTGGGCTGCCGAAAAGTGGCCTTTGGTCCCGGTTCGTGGCACAAACCGGGACGAAAGGGGTGCATTGGTCCCGGTTTGTGCCACGAACCGGTACCAATGGCTTTGCTATATAAGCAAAGACTTGGGAAATTTTCACATTTTCCTCGCAGTTGCCCCCGCCAGGCTGCCCCAACGCCGTCCGCCGCCCCTACCGTCGCCCCCGACCGCGCCGTCGCCGTCGCCCGTGCCTCGCCGTCGCCGCCCCGTGCCCCCCTGCCTCCTCGTCGCCGACGCCGTGCCCCTCACCGTCGCCGTCCGCCGCCCCTGCCGTCGCCCCCGACCGCGACGTTGCCGTCGCCACCCCGTGCCCCCCTGCCTCCTCGCCGCCGACGTCGTGCCCCTCCACGTCGATCGCCGCCCCGGCTTGCATAATTTCCTAATTTAGAATGTATAGTTAATTTAGTTGTATAGTTAGGATGTATAGTTAATTTAGATGTATAATTAATTTAGTTGTACTTAATTTAGATGTATAGTTTAGATGCAAAAGTTAGAATTTTTTTCTGTTCATACATTTTTTTGGTGATATTATTGTTGCATATGCAAAAGTTTGTGTGTTCATATATATGCAAATAATATGTCAATTTTTTCATAGAATTTTTATGATTTTTTTGTTGTAATTTTGTTCATAGAATTTTTATTTTGTTCATAGAATTTTTATTATTTTTTCTGTTGTAATTTTGTTCATATTGTGTAGGAATCTGAACGTTATGTATGATCAAAGTCATTTATGAATATGTTCATATTTAGAAGAAAAAGAAGGAGAGAGAAAAAGGAAAATAAGAAGAGGAAGAAGGAGAAGAAGAAGAGGAGAGAAATAACAGGAGAAATAAATAAGAAGATGAAAAAGAAGAAAAAAAAAAGAAGAGAAGAAGAAGGAATAGAGGAGAAGAAGGAATAATAGAGGAGAACAAAAAGAATTCTTCTCTTTTTTTCTTTTTTTTCTTCTCCATTTCCTTTCTTCTTCTCCTCTTTTTTTCTTCTTCTTCCTCTTCTTATTTTTTGTTATCGGGTATGTCGTTGTCGACATACCCCCCCTCCCTGATAATTAACTTTTAGTAATTAGTACTACTTAGAAAGTGTTTAATGGAATTAGTTAGAACTAGGTAGACTTGTTTATTTTTAGTAAGTACTACATTATTCTATTTATAGTAAGTGCTTAGTATTTGAACTAGTTGATTTAATAAAATTGGTTTATTTTACTATAGAAGTAATTTATTTTTAGCAAGAAAATTAATAGAACTAGTTTATTTTTTTAGTTAAAGCAATTATTCCCGCATCGACGTGGACGATGCCTATCCCGCATCCTCGTCGTCGAGTCGGCGGCGGACGACACCTGCTTGACCAGATGGGCCATGTCCGGGACTGGGCTCCGCCGGGGTGGTACTGGGAGGCGCTACCTTCGGAGGGCGTAGCTTGGTGAGGAGCCAGCCCGTCGTTGACCCGATCCTTGTTTGGTGGCGGTCGCGTGGGCCAGTGACAGTGCCGAGGCTTCCGGACACCGCGGAGGTGGTACGTCACCGTGTCAGCGAGGAGGACGAGCACGTCCGTCGCTACATGGTTGCGTTGGAGGGCAGGTTTGAGAATACCTGGCAGGTTCTTCAGGGATCTCACTGGAGCTATGATCCTGTGATGGTTCCTTCCCTTTGGGTGTCCACCGCCCGCGCCGATACCCGTCGGGCGCTACAGTTCTAGCTGCACTGGCGATATGTATGATATATAGTATTCGACGTGTATTAGTGATAATATTCGATGTACGGACACATGGAGATGATGTAGTTTTTCTTATAATTGAAGGCATCCTAATTTGAATACTACTTTATTTTGCAATTTGATTTTTCTTATTGAATGCTCAAATTGGAGAGCACTATGCAAGGCATATGCATATGATTAGTTGAATAATAATAATCTAATTTAGTCTTTGAATTATGAACGTATAGGAAATGTCATCATCGGACGACAAAAGTCTCCCGGGGGAGTGCGACTGGTGCCACGACGATCGAGGTGAGTGCGACAGGCCTCACCTGGACGATGGTCGGCACTTCAGCATTAAGCTCGAGGAGACCTTCGAAGTTGAAACGGTACGCAATGACGACAAGTGTTTTTTTTCATAATTAAGCATGACTTCAACTATTTCAACGTGTAATTTTCATCTTTTACAATTCGAGTATAGTTTATCCCATTCCATGCAAGACGCTATGTCTTGGAGAAGATGGATTTTGAAGACCATGAAAATTTTGAAAAGAAGAAAATTCACCTAAGGACCCATCATGATGTGGATTTTGAAGTAAAGTTGTATAATGCTGAGAGCGTAACTCATTTTGGTTGCAAAAATTGGGAAGCATTTTGCAAATTGTATGGTTTTGATGAGGGTATGCTTGTCACCATGGATCTTGGTGATCCTAAAATCGAGCAAGACAATATGGACATTTGGGTCCTTGTTCATACTCCTCCAGTTCTACCGCTATGTGAGTTTCTCAAACATAGTTAATTATTAACTAATTTATATTGTTCATTTCAAAATAGTTGACAGCTTATTTCCATTGACAGCTTATTTTGAAGTATCAAAGAATATGCAGAAGATGGTAGATAGAACTTACTACACCGATGGCTCTGAGTTAACTTACAAGGAGAAAACTCATCTGGTTGGATTTTGTAATGATCTTGAGAATTACAATATCTACAATCGAACTCCTCAACATTATGGTCAATACGTGCCACTAGTGCACGTGTTGAACTACGGTAACTACCATGGAGATACCCTGGTAAGTTTTTTTACTATTACGACATCCGTGCATCTTTTTGCATACTTTTAAAACTAGTACATCATTGGTAACTACGAAGTTATTACTATGTTTTTCAACAGAGAATCCCAGAGGATTGTGTGCCTCATTTGATGTATCAGAATGACGGCAGCCTTCGTGTTTTGAACATATATCCAGGTCATCCTACGAATCTCAACTGTCCATACCGGATTTCTAAAAGAAGTGGAGACATGACAATCAAAGGATGGAAAAAATGTATGGACAGTCGTAAGGAGCTTCTTGGAAGCAAAAGGAAGCGAGGCGCAAGAATTGGAGACAGGATGATCTCCATTCTTCATAATGGAGAGTCAGGGTCTATATTGTTTTATGCTATTTTACCTTAAGTGTGTTTAGGTCCTACCTGATACTGATGATCATGTGCTAAGAACAATTATGTAGGGTTGGGTTCGATGACTATGAGGATGATGATCGTATGACTTATTATTAATAACGAGTAGAAGTTGTATGATGATGCTTGATTAATTAGTAGGACTTGTTATTATATATGATGATGTATGATGCGAGCATGCATGAGTTATTATATATATATCTGCGGGTGAAATGAACATAGTAGTAGCGTAGGTAAACCAAGGATGAAGATATAAGAGAGGACACTTCTCTCTATTAGCTAGCTAATAACAACCTAAAAATAACCCCCTAAACCCCTAAAACAGACACTTAAAAAAAAACCTCAGCTCCAGCCAGATGCTGACGCGTGGAAGCCTATTGGTCCCGGTTTATGTCATCAACCGGGACCAAAGGCCCCCCTGCCTGGGCTGCCGGCACTGCCCACGTGGAGGCCCATCAGTCCCGGTTCTGAATTGAACTGGGACTAAAGGGTCGGGGCATTAGTACCGACACTTTAGTCCCGGTTCAGGAACCGGGACTAAAGGCCCTTACGAACCGGGACTATAGGCCCTTTTCTACCAGTGAAGGGGGGAGGTGCGGCCGGCCTAGAGGGGCGCGCCAGGAGGAGTCCTACTCCCACCGGGAGTAGGACTCCCTCCCTTTCCTGGCTGGATTAGGAGTGGAGGGGGAAAGAGGTGGAGGAGAAGAAGGAAGGGGGGCACCGCCCCCTTTTCCTTGTCCTATTCAGACTGGGGGGACAGGCGCGCGGCCCTTGCCCTGGCCGCTTCTCCTCTTCTCCACTAAGGCTCACTATGGCCCATTAACCCCCGGGGGTTCCGGTACTCCGGTAAAATCCCGATTTCATCCGGATCACTTCCGATATCCAAACATAGGCTTCCAATATATCAATCTTCATGTCTTGACCATTTCGAGACTCCTCGTCATGTCCGTGATCACATCCGGGACTCTGAACAACCTTCGGTACATCAAAACATATAAACTCATAATATAACTGTCATCGAAACGTTAAGCGTGCGGACCCTACGGGTTCGAGAACTATGTAGACATGACCAAGACACGTCTCCGGTCAATAACCAATAGCGGAACCTGGATGCTCATATTGGCTCCCACATATTCTACGAAGATCTTTATCGGTCAGACCGCATAACAACATACGTTGTTCCCTTTGTCATCGGTATGTTACTTGCCCGAGATTCGATCGTCGGTATCTCAATACCTAGTTCAATCTCGTTACCGGCAAGTCTCTTTACTCGTTCCATAATACATCATCCCGCAACTAACTCATTAGTTGCAATGCTTCCAAGGCTTAAGTGATGTGCATTACCGAGAGGGCCCAGAGATACCTCTCCGACAGTCGGAGTGACAAATCCTAATCTCGAAATACGCCAACCCAACAAGTATCTTCGGAGACACCTATAGAGCACCTTTATAATCACCCAGTTACGTTGTGACGTTTGATAGCACACAAAGTGTTTCCTCCGGTAAACGGGAGTTGCATAAGCTCATAGTCATAGGAACATGTATAAGTCATGAAGAAAGCAATAGCAACATACTAAATGATCGAGTGCTAAGCTAACGGAATGGGTCAAGTCAATCACATCATTTTCTAATGATGTGATCCCGTTAATCAAATGACAACCCATGTCAATGGCTAGGAAACTTAACCATCTTTGATCAACGAGCTAGTCAAGTAGAGGCATACTAGTGACACTCTGTTTGTCTATGTATTCACACAAGTATTATGTTTCCAATTAATACAATTCTAGCATGAATAATAAACATTTATCATGATATAAGAAAATAAATAATAATTTTATTATTGCCTCTAGGGCATATTTCCTTCACGAGCCGCGTGTCGACGAGCCAAAGCCCACCCTCCTCCACCACATGCTTCGCTTGCGGGTACAACCCAGGTACGCGTTTCAGAGCTGTTTTGGTCTGGATCCTTCGCGGTGGATGAAGCGTTGCCGTAATTAAGTTGTCAAACTGTTGCTTACGACTAAATTGACTTGGATACCTTTACTCTGTGACAACACCTCCGCCGCCAAGGACACATAAACCACACAATTAAGGTCTCACTATGTATGTGAATCCTAATTCTTTACTCTATGACAACATCTCCGCCGTCAAGGACACATAGACCACAGAAATAAGGTATCTCACTATGTATGTGATCCGTAATTCTTCTCGCCTCTCAGCTCTGGATATTCTATTGGAGACAAGGAAAAGTGATTGAAATTAAAATGCAAGCATAATTGATAGCCGGGTTTCAATCACATGTTCCCCCAGCATTAGTAATAATGCGCCTACAAATCCGGAGGAAGAAGCCATATGTCGCATTGCCAAGTGCCCACATAGTACCCTATTCTACCCACACCATCTTCGACATTTTGGTCTTCCTTGCAATACATACCACTGTACTTGCCATTGTGTATGTCTGATACTACCGAGTAAATCTCGTCTCCCAATAGCGGTTTGTACTCTTTATACCATGGTGCGTACATAGTGGAGTAGAAGACGTGGTTTCTCTCCACTCCATGTGGTCCGGCACCCACCGACACGTGCACCGCCTTAGAGCACTTCCTTCCCAAAAACAAGGCGCAGTCACCGAAGCTTGTCATCTCTACACACTTGTACTCACAAACCTCATTGGCGTCGGTGCCAACGAGCTGGAAGACCATGAAGAAAGATTAGAGGGAGCCCTGGTGTGGCCCTGGCGCGGAGGCATGCTACTGACCACAAACGAACGAGCCGTGCACGACTGCACGTGAAGCTCCTCCATGGACTCGGGGTTGGCTTTACGACGGGTCGACGACCCCACGCGACAGCCGATCATGTATTCCAATTCATCCTTTTTATAAACATTTTTAATTTTTTGTTTGCACCTAAAGTATATTTTTGTATGCTTTTAATATTTTGAAATACATGGTTAGCATGTTTTCACATACTTATTTTTGAACATTTTTTCACATATGTGTTAAACATTTTTCAAATACATGTTGAAACATTTTTGTCACTATGCAAACTCTTTTATACACTGGATAATTTTTGTACACAAAGTGTTACAAAATTTTGTTGATATGGTTGAACTTTTTGCAAAATGTAACGTACAATTTTTTGAATGGTATGAAACATTTCTTTGAATTACACAAGGATTTTTTTACGTTGTATAAAATTTCGAAAAAATGTCACGAACATCTTTCCACTTTGCATAATATTTTCTAAAAAATTTCACGCACAATGTTTTGAAACACGTACATTTTCTTAAAGTCACATAAAATACATTTTAGTGGTGCAATGATTTTTTAAAGATAAGTGAATTTTTTTTCTTACACTGCATTTATATTTTTTATGTGTGATGAACACTTTTTTATAAAATTTATTAATTTATTTTTTCAATATATGTGTATATATATTTGGTGTTTTGCGAATATATAAACATTTGTAAAAAAAACATGTTTGATGTCAGCATGAGAGATCAAGTTGTTACTAGGCCGGGCCACTTCACTCTAGTTGAGGCGATGCTCGCGTAGGAATCGCCACGAACGATACATAGTCGCTCCTGCAAAACCCAGGTCAGCGCGTAGTATCCACTAGAAGGATAAGTTGCAGGCCCAATATCCACTAGGGTTGCCGGGTTTTTTTAGTTCTTTTCCCAATAAGTTTTTTTATTTGAACAGATTTATGTTAATACTTTCCAAATTTTAGAGAAAACAGGTATTTGCAAAAAGAGTGTGAATTAAAGAAATATTCGTAAATTTAAAAAATGCTTGCATATTTAAAAGAATATTCGTGAATTCAAAATAAAGGTCAAACATTCAAAAAATCATGTTCCTAAAAATCTTAACAAATTTGAAAGAATACTCTTGATTTTAAAAAATAATCGCTAACTCAATTTTTTGGCAGATTCAAAAATAATCGGAGATAAAAAAGAATTCATCAATTTGAAAAAAATGGTCTTCAATTCTAGAAAATCTTCATGAATTCAATATAGTTCAGGCATTCGGAAACATGTTTGCAATTTAAACAATATATTTGTGAATCTAAAAAAAGATGTTTATGAATATGAAAAATGTTCGTGATTAAAAATGTTCACGAAATTCAAATAAAGTCAGAGTTTCTAAAAACTCATGAATTGAAAAGATGTTCATCAATTTCAAAAATATTCGTGAATTCAAAAAATGTTCAAGTATATGAAAATTGTTTGCTAATACTACTAATGTATTTGTATTCAAGAAATATTCAACAATTTTAAAAATGGTGATGATTATAAAAAATGAGTAGAAAAAAGTTAATGAACTTAAAAATAATCACGAATTCAAAAAATACACGGATACAAATATATGCATGAATTCAAAAAATACTCATGACCTTTAAAAAAATCCTATGAATGAAAATGCCTCCTCCAAAATCAATGGAAACATGCAGGAAGAGAGAGCCGAACTCGGCCGGCCCATACAATGTGGGTGTTTGGAGTAGGTTGTTGGGAATCATAGTAAACACACACAATAAACGTCTTATGAAACTCAACAAGGATCACCACGAAGATTGTGCATACAAGGCTAGATCTGATCCTGCCAACAACAAGTTGGAGCGGAGCAAGAGTTGGTGAAGATCGTGTTCTTGAAGTTCCACGTGTTGGAAATATGCCCTAGAGGCAATAATAAATTGGTTATTATTATATTTCCTTGTTCATGATAATCGTTTATTATCCATGATAGAATTGTATTGATAGGAAACTCAGATACATGTGTGGATACATAGAAAACACCATGTCCCTAGTAAGCCTCTAGTTGACTAGCTCGTTGATCAATAGATGGTTACGGTTTCCTGACCATGGACATTGGATGTCGTTGATAACGGGATCACATCATTAGGAGAATGATGTGATGGACGAGACTCAATCCTAAGCCTAGCACAAGATCGTGTAGTTCATATGCTAAAGCTTTTCTAATGTCAAGTATCATTTCCTTAGACCATGAGATTGTGCAACTCCCGGACACCGTAGGAGTGCTTTGGGTGTGCCAAACGTCACAACGTAACTGGGTGGCTATAAAGGTTCACTACAGGTATCTCCGAAAGTGTCTGTTGGGTTGGCACGAATCGAGACTGGGATTTGTCACTCCATGTAAGGAGAGGTATCTCTGGGCCCACTCGGTAAGACATCATCATAATGTGCACAATGTGACCAAGGAGTTGATCACGGGATGATGTGTTACGGAACGAGTAAAGAGACTTGCCGGTAACGAGATTGAACAAAGTATCGGGATACCGACGATCGAATCTCGGGCAAGTATCGTACCGATGGACAAAGGGAATTGTATACGGGATTGATTGAATCCTTGACATCGTGGTTCATCCGATGAGATCATCATGGAGCATGTGGGAGCCAACATGGGTATCCAGATCCCGCTGTTGGTTATTGACCGGAGAGTTGTCTCGGCCATGTTTGCGTGACTCCCGAACCTGTAGGGTCTACACACTTAAGGTTCAATGACGCTAGGGTTATAGGGAATAGATATACGTGGTTACCGAATGTTGTTCGGAGTCCCGGATGAGATCCCGAACGTCACAAGGAGTTCCGGAATGGTCCGGAGGTAAAGATTCATATATGGGAAGTCATCATACGGTTACCCGAAATAATTCGGGGGGTTACCGGTATTGTACCGGGACCACTGGAGGGGTTCCGGGGGTCCACCGGGAGGGTCCACCTGCCCCGGAAGGCCCTATGGGCTGTGTGTGGAGAGGGACCAGCCCCTTAGTGGGTTGGGCGCCTCGCCCCTAGGGCCCATGCGCCTAGGGTTTGGGGGAACCCTAAAGGGGGGGCGCCCCCCTTGCCTTGGGGGGCAAGGCAACCCCCTTGGCCGCCGCCCCCTCCTCAGATTGGATCTGAGGGGGCCGGCCCCCCTCTCCCTTGCCCCTATATATATGTGGGGGGTGGGAGGGCAGCCGCACCCAAGTTTTGGCGCAGCCCTTCCCCTCTCCCAACTCCTCCTCTTCTCCCGCGATGCTTGGCGAAGCCCTGCAGGATTGCCACGCTCCTCCTTCACCACCATGCCGTTGTGTTGCTGCTAGATGGAGTCTTCCCCAGCCTCTCCTTCTCCCCTTGCTGGATCAAGGCGTAGGAGACGTCACCGGGCTGCACGTGTGTTGAACGCGGAGGTGTCATGGTTCGGCGCTTAGATCGGAATCAACCGCGATCTGAATCGCTACGAGTACGACTCCTTCATCCGCGTTCTTGCAACGCTTCCGCTTAGCGATCTACAAGGGTATGTAGATGCACTCTCCTTCCCCTTGTTGCTAGATTACTCCATAGACTGATCTTGGTGATGCGTAGAAAATTTTAAATTTCTGCTACGATCCCCAATAGTGGTATCAGAGCAAGGTCTATGCATAGTTTTTATGCACGAGTAAAACACAAAGCAGTTGTGGGCGTCGATTTTGTCAATTTACTTGCCGTTACTAGTCTTATCTTGATTCGGCGGCATCGTGGGATGAAGCGGCCTGGACCGACCTTACACGTACTCTTACGTGAGACTGGTTCCACCGACTGACATGCACTAGTTGCATAAGGTGGCTAGCGGGTGTCTGTCTCTCCCACTTTAGTCGGATCGGATTCGATGAAAATGGTCCTTATGAAGGGTAAATAGAAATTGGCATATCACGTTGGGGTTTTCGCGTAGGTAAGAAACGTTCTTGCTAGAAACCTATAGCAGCCACGTAAAAACTTGCAACAGCAATTAGAGGACGTCTAACTTGTTTTTGCAGCATATGCCGTGTGATGTGATATGGCCAAAAGGATGTGATGAATGATATATGTGATGTATGAGATTGATCATGTTCTTGTAATAGGAATCACGACTTGCATGTCGATGAGTATGACAACCGGCAGGAGCCATAGGAGTTGTCTTGATTTATTTATGACCTGTGTGTCAACTTAAACGTCATGTAATTACTTTACTTTATTGCTAAAGCGTTAGCCATAGTAGTAGAAGTAATAGATGACGAGACAACTTCAAGAAGACACGATGATGGAGACCATGATGATGGAGATCATGGTGTCATGCCGGTGACCACGATGATCATGGAGCCCCGAAGATGGAGATCAAAAGGAGCAAAATGATATTGGCCATATCATGTCACTATTTGATTGCATGTGATGTTTATCATGTTTTACATCTTATTTGCTTAGAACGACGGTAGCTTAAATAAGATGATCCCTCACTAAAATTTCAAGAAAAGTGTTCCCCCTAACTGTGCACCATTGCGAAGGTTCGTTGTTTCGAAGCACCACGTGACGATCGGGTGTGATAGATTCTAACATTCGAATACAACGGGTGTTGACGAGCCTAGCATGTACAAACATGGCCTCGGGACACATGCGAAACACTTAGGTTGACTTGACGAGCCTAGCATGTACAGACATGGCCTCGGAACACGGAAGACCAAAAGGTCGAACATGAGTCGTATAGAAGATACGATCAATATGAGATGTTCACCGTTGATGACTAGTCCGTCTCACGTGATGATCGGACACGGCCTAGTCGATTCGGATCATGTTTCACTTAGATGACTAGAGGGATGTCTATCTGAGTGGGAGTTCATTAAATTAATTTGATTAGATGAACTCAATTATCATGAACATAGTCTAAATTGTCTTCGCAAATATGTTGTAGATAAATAGCTCACGTTGTAGCTCCCTGTTTCAATACGTTCCTAGAGAAAGATTAAGTTGAAAGATATTGTTGAAGGAAATATGCCCTAGAGGCAATAATAAAGTTATTATTTATTTCCTTATATCATGATAAATTTTTATTATTCATGCTAGAATTGTATTAACCGGAAACATAATACATGTGTGAATACATAGACAAACAGAGTGTCACTAGTATGCCTCTACTTGACTAGCTCGTTAATCAAAGATGGTTATGTTTCCTAACCATGAACAAAGAGTTGTTATTTGATTAACGAGGTCACATCATTAGTTGAATGATCTGATTGACATGACCCATTCCATTAGCTTAGCACCCGATCGTTTAGTATGTTGCTATTGCTTTCTTCATGACTTATACATGTTCCTATAACTACGAGATTATGCAACTCCCGTTTACCGGAGGAACACTTTGGGTACTACCAAACGTCACAACGTAACTGGGTGATTATAAAGGAGTACTACAGGTGTCTCCAATGGTGGATGTTGGGTTGGCGTATTTCGAGATTAGGGTTTGTCATTCCGATTGTCGGAGAGGTATCTCTGGGCCCTCTCGGTAATACACATCACATAAGCCTTGCAAGCATAATAACTAAGATGTTAGTTATGAGATGATGTATTACGGAACGAGTAAAGAGACTTGCCAGTAACGAGATTGAACTAGGTATTGGATACCGACGATCGAATCTCGGGCAAGTAACATACCGATGACAAAGGGAACAACGTATGTTGTTATGTGGTCTGACCGATAAAGATCTTCGTAGAATATGTAGGAGCCAATATGGGCATCCAGGTCCCGCTATTGGTTATTGACCGGAGACGTGTCTCGGTCATGTCTACATTGTTCTCGAACCGTAGGGTCCGCACGCTTAACGTTACGATGACAGTTATTATGAGTTTATGTATTTTGATGTACCGAAGGTTGTTCGGAGTCCCGGATGTGATCACGGACATGACGAGGAGTCTCGAAATGGTCGAGACGTAAATATTGATATATTGGAAGCCTATGTTTGGACATCGGAAGTGTTCCGGGTGAAATCGGGATTTTACCGGATTACCGGGAGGGTTACCGAAACCCCCCGGGAGCCAAATGGGCCAACATGGGCCTTAGTGGAAAGGTGAAAGGGCTGCCCACATAGGGCTGCGCGCCTCCCCCCTCTCTCTAGTCCTATTAGGACTAGGAGAGGGTGGCCGGCCCCCCTCTCTCCCTTTCCCACTTGGGAATCCTAGTTGGACTAGGATTGGAGGGAGAATCCTACTCCCAGTGGGAGTAGGACTCTCCTGCGCCTCCTCCTTTGGCCGGCCAGCCTCCCCCCTCCATCCTTTATATACGGGGGCAGGGGACACCCCAAGACACACAAGTTGATCCTTGAGATCGTTCCTTAGCCGTGTGCGGTGCCCCCTGCCACCAAATTCCACCTTGATCATATCGTTGAAGTGCTTAGGCGAAGCCCTACGTCGGTAGTATATCAAGATCGTCACCACGCCGTCGTGCTGACGGAACTCTTCCTCGAAGCTTTGCTGGATCGGAGCCCGAGGATCATCATCGAGATGAACGTGTGCTAAGAACTCGGAGGTGCCGGAGTAACGGTGCTTGGATCGGTCGGATCAGGAAGAAGACGTACGACTACTTCCTCTACGTTGTGTGATCGCTTCCGCAGTCGGTCTGTGTTGGTACGTAGACAACACTCTCCCCTCTCGTTGCTATGCATCACCATGATCTTGCGTGTGCGTAGGAATTTTTTTGAAATTACTACGTTCCCCAACAGTGGCATCCGAGCCTAGGTTTTTATGGTTTGATGTTATTTGCACGAGTAGAACACAAGTGAGTTGTGGGCGATACAAGTCATACTGCCTACCAGCATGTCATACTTTGGTTCGGCGGTATTGTTGGACGAGACGATCCGGACCAACCTTACGCGTACTCTTATGCGAGACCGGTTCCCTCGACGTGCTTTGCACATAGATGGCTTGCGGAAGACTGTCTCTCCAACTTTAGTTGAACCAAGTGTGGCTACGCCCGGTCCTTGAGAAGGTTAAAACGGAGTCTATTTGACAAACTATCGTTGTGGTTTTGATGCGTAGGTGAGATGCGTTCTTACTTAAGCCCGTAGCAGCCACGTAAAACTTGCAACAACAAAGTAGAGGACATCTAACTTGTTTTTGCAGGGCATGTTGTGATGTGATATGGTCAAGGCATGATGCTGATTTTATTGTATGAGATGATCATGTTTTGTAACCAAGTTATCGGCAACTGGCAGGAGCCATATGGTTGTCGCTTTATTGTATGCAATGCAATCGCGATGTAATGCTTTACTTTATTACTAAGCGGTAGTGATAGTCGTGGAAGCATAAGATTGGCGAGACGACAACGATGCTACGATGGAGATCAAGGTGTCGCGCCGGTGACGATGGTGATCATGACGGTGCTTCGGAGATGGAGATCACAAGCACAAGATGATGATGGCCATATCATATCACTTATATTGATTGCATGTGATGTTTATCTTTTATGCATCTTATCTTGCTTTGATTGACGGTAGCATTATAAGATGATCTCTCACTAAATTATCAAGAAGTGTTCTCCCTGAGTATGCACCGTTGCCAAAGTTCGTCGTGCCCAGACACCACGCGATGATCGGGTGTGATAAGCTCTACGTCCAAATACAACGGGTGCAAAACAGTTGCACACGCAGAATACTCAGGTTATACTTGACGAGCCAAGCATATACAGATATGGCCTCGGAACACGGAGACCGAAAGGTCGAGCGTGAATCATATAGTAGATATGATCAACATGACGATGTTCACCATTGAAAACTACTCCATCTCACGTGATGATCGGTTATGGTTTAGTTGATTTGGATCACGTGATCACTTAGAGGATTAGAGGGATATCTATCTAAGTGGGAGTTCTTAAGTAATATGATTAATTGAACTTAAATTTATCATGAACTTAGTCCTGGTAGTATTTTGCAAATTATGTTGTAGATCAATAGCTCGCGTTGTTGCTTCCCTGTGTTTATTTTGATATGTTCCTAGAGAAAATTGTGTTGAAAGATGTTAGTAGCAATGATGCGGATTGGATCCGTGATCTGAGGTTTATCCTCATTGCTGCACAGAAGAATTATGTCCTTGATGCACCGCTAGGTGACAGACCTATTGCAGGAGCAGATGCAGACGTTATGAACGTTTGGCTGGCTCAATATGATGACTACTTGATAGTTTAGTGCACCATGCGTAATGGCTTAGAATCGGGACTTCAAAGACGTTTTGAACGTCATGGACCATATGAGATGTTCCAGGAGTTGAAGTTAATATTTCAAGCAAATACCCGAGTTGAGAGATATGAAGTCTCCAACAAGTTCTATAGCTAAAATATAGAGGAGAATCGCTCAACTAGTGAGCATGTGCTCAGATTGTCTGGGTACTACAATCGCTTGAATCAAGTGGGAGTTAATCTTCCAGATAAGATAGTGATTGACAGAATTCTCTAGTCACCATCACCAAGTTAGCAGAACTTCGTGATGAACTATAATATGCAAGGGATAACGGAAACAACTCCCAAGCTCTTCGTGATGCTGAAATCAACGAAGGTAGAAATCAAGAAAAACATCAAGTGTTGATGGTTAACAAGACCACTAGTTTCAAGAAAAGGGCAGAGGGAAGAAGGGGAACTTCAAGAAGAACGGCAAGCAAGTTGCTGCTCAAGTGAAGAAGCCCAAGTCTGATCCTAAGCCTGAGAATAAGTGCTTCTACTGCAAAGGGACTGGTCACTGGAAGCACGAACTACCCCAAGTGATTGGCGGATAAGAAGGATGGCAAAGTGAACATAAGTATATTTGATATACATGTTATTGATGTGTACTTTACTAGTGTTTATAGCAACCCCTTAGTATTTGATGCTAGTTCAGTTGCTAAGAGTAGTAACTCGAAACGGGAGTTGCAGAATGAACAGAGACTAGTTAAGGGTGAAGTGACGATGTGTGTTGGAAGTGGTTCCAAGATTGATATGATCATCATCGCACACTCCCTATACTTTCGGGATTAGTGTTGAACCTAAATAAGTGTTATTTGGTGTTTGCGTTGAGCATGAATATGATTTGATCATGTTTATTATAATACGGTTATTCATTTAAGTAAAAGAATAAATTGTTGTTCTGTTTACATGAATAAAACCTTATATGGTTACACACCCAATGAAAATAGTTCATTGGATCTCGATCTTAATAATACACATATTCATAATATTGAAACCAAAAGATGCGAAGTTAATAATGATAGTGCAACTTATTTGTGGCACTGCCGTTTAGGTCATATTGGTGTAAAGCGTATGAAGAAACTCCATGCTGATGGGATTTTGGAATCACTTGATTATGAATCACTTGATGCTTGCAAACCATGCCTTATGGGCAAGATGACTAAACGCCGTTCTCCGGAACAATGAAGCAAGCAACAGATTTGTTGAAAATCATACATACTGATGTATGTGGTCCGATGAATATTAAGGCTTGCAGCAGGTATCATTATTTTCTGACCTTCACAGATGATTTGAGCAGATATGGGGATATCTACTTGATGAAACATAAGTCTGAAACATTTGAACAGTTCAAAGAATTTCAGAGTGAAGTGGAAAAACCATCGTGACAAGAAAATAAAAGTTTCTACGATATGATCGCAGAGGTAAAATATTTGAGTTACGAGTTTGGTCTTCAGTTAAAACAATGTGAAATAGTTTCACTACTCACGCCACCTGGAACACCACAGCATAATGGTGTGTCCGAACGTCATAACCGTACTTTATTGGATATAGTGCAATCTATGATGTTTCTTACCGATTTACCACTATCGTTTTGGGGTTATGCATTAGAGACAGCTGCATTCACGTTAAATAGGGCACCATATAAATCCGTTGAGACGACACCGTGTGAACTATGGTTTGGCAAGAAACCTAAGTTGTTGTTTCTTAAAGTTTGGGGTTGCGATGCTTATATGAAAAAGTTTCATCCTGATAAGCTCAAACTCAAATCGGAGAAGTGCGTCTTCATAGGATATCCAAAAGAAACTATTGGATACACCTTCTATCACAGATCCTAAGGCAAGACATTCGTTGCTTATAATGGATCATTTCTAGAGAAGGAGTTTCTCTCGAAAGAAGTGAGTGGGAGGAAAGTAGAACTTGACGAGGTAACTGTACCTGCTCCCTTATTGGAAAATAGTACATCACAGAAAACTGTTTCTGCAACACCTATACCAATTAGTGAGGAAGCTAATGATGATGATCATGAAACTTCAGGACAAGATACTACTGAACCACGTAGATCAACCAGAGTGAGATCCGCACCAGAGTGGTACGGTAATCCAATTCTGGAAGTCATGCTACTAGATCATGATGAACCTATGAACTATGAAGAAGCGATGGTGAGCCCAGATTCCGCAAAGTGGCTTGAGGCCATGAAATCTGAGATGGGATCCATGTATGAGAACAAAGTATGGACTTTGGTTGACTTGCCCGATGATCGTCAAGCAATTGAGAATAAATGGATATTCAAGAGGAAGACGGACGATGATAGTAGTGTTACTATCTACAAAGCTAGAATTGTCGCAAAAGGTTTTCGACAAGTTCAAGGTGTTGACTACGATGAGAGCTTCTCACTCGTATCTATGCTTGAGTCTGTCCGAATCATGTTAGTAATTGCCGCATTTTAGAAATCTGGCAAACGGATAAACAAAACTGCATTCCTTAATGGATTTATTAAAGAAGAGTTGTATATGATGCAACGAGAAGGTTTTGTCAATCCGAAAGGTGCTAACAAAATGTGCAAGCTCCAGCGATCCATCTGTGGACTGGTGCAAGCATCTCGGAGTTGGAATATACGCTTTGATAAGTTGATCAAAGCATATAGTTTTATACAGACTTGCGATGAAGCCTGTATTTACAAGAAAGTGAGTGGGAGCACTACAGCATTTCTGATAAGTATATGTGAATGACATATTGCTGATCAGAAATAATATAGAATTATTCTGTAAAGCATAAAGGAGTGTTTGAAAGGAGTTTTTTCAAAGAAAGACCTCGGTGAAGCTGCTTACATATTGAGCTTCAAGATCTATAGAGATAGATCAAGACGCTTGATAAGTTTTTTCAATGAGTACATACCTTGACAAGATTTTGAAGTAGTTCAAAATGGAGCAGTCAAAGAAAGAGTTCTTGCCTGTATTACAAGGTGTGAAGTTGAGTAAGACTCAAAGCCCGACCACGGCAGAAGATAGAAAGAGAATGAAAGTCATTCCCTATGCCTTGGCCATAGGTTCTATAAAGTATGTCATGTTGTATTCCAGATCTATTGTATACCCTGCATTGATTTGGCAAGGGAGTACAATAGTGATCTAGGAGTAGATCACTGGACAGCGATCAGAATTATCCTTAGTGAAATAAGGATATGTTTCTCGATTATGGACGTGACAAAAAGGTTCGTCGTAAAGGGTTACGTCGATGCAAGTTTTTGACACTGATCCAGATGAATCTAAAGTCTCAATCTGGATACATATTGAAAGTGGGAGCAATTAGCTAGAGTAGCTCCGTGCAGAGCATTATAGACATAGAATTTTGCAAAATACTTACGGATCTGAATGTGACAGACCCGTTGACTAAAATTATCTCACAAGCAAAACATGATCACACCTTAGTACTCTTTGGGTGTTAATCACATAGATATGTGAACTAGATTACTGACTCTAGTAAACCCTTTGAGTGTTGGTCACATGACGATGTGAACTATGGGTGTTAATCACATGGTGATGTGAAATAATGCTGCTAAATCACATGGCGATGTGAACTAGATTATTGACTCTAGTGCAAGTGGGAGACTGAAGGAAATATGCCCTAGAGGCAATAATAAAGTTATTATTTATTTCCTTATATCATGATAAATGTTTATTATTCATGCTAGAATTGTATTAACCGGAAACATAATACATGTGTGAATACATAGACAAACAGAGTGTCACTAGTATGCCTCTACTTGACTAGCTCGTTAATCAAAGATGGTTATGTTTCCTAACCATGAACAAAGAGTTGTTATTTGATTAACGAGGTCACATCATTAGTTGAATGATGTGATTGACATGACCCATTCCATTAGCGTAGCACCCAATCGTTTAGTATGTTGCTATTGCTTTCTTCATGACTTATACATGTTCCTATAACTATGAGATTATGCAACTCCCGTTTACCGGAGGAAGACTTTGGTTACTACCAAACGTCACAACGTAACTGGGTGATTATAAAGGAGTACTACAGGTGTCTCCAATGGTGGATGTTGGGTTGGCGTATTTCGAGATTAGGGTTTGTCACTCCGATTGTCGGAGAGGTATCTCTAGGCCCTCTCGGTAATACACATCACATAAGCCTTGCAAGCATAATAACTAAGATGTTAGTTATGAGATGATGTAATACGGAACGAGTAAAGAGACTTGCCAGTAACGAGATTGAACTAGGTATTGGATACCGACGATCGAATCTCGGGCAAGTAACATACCGATGACAAAGGGAACAACGTATGTTGTTATGCGGTCTGACCGATAAAGATCTTCGTAGAATATGTAGGAGCCAATATGGGCATCCAGGTCCCGCTATTGGTTATTGACCGGAGACGTGTCTCGGTCATGTCTACATTGTTCTCGAACCGTAGGGTTCGCACGCTTAACGTTACGATGACAGTTATTATGAGTTTATGTATTTTGATGTACCGAAGGTTGTTCGGAGTCCCGGATGTGATCACGGACATGACGAGGAGTCTCGAAATGGTCGAGACGTAAAGATTGATATATTGGAAGCCTATGTTTGGACATCGGAAGTGTTCCGGGTGAAATCGGGATTTTACCGGATTACCGGGAGGGTTACCGAAACCCCCCGGGAGCCAAATGGGCCAACATGGGCCTTAGTGGAAAGGTGAAAGGGCTGCCCACATAGGGCTGTGCGCCTTCCCCCTCTCTCTAGTCCTATTAGGACTAGGAGAGGGTGGCCGGCCCCCCTCTCTCCCTTTCCCACTTGGGAATCCTAGTTGGACTAGGATTGGAGGGGGAATCCTACTCCCAGTGGGAGTAGGACTCTCCTACGCCTCCTCCTTTGGCCGGCCAGCCTCCCCCCTCCATCCTTTATATACGGGGGCAGGGGACACCCCAAGACACACAAGTTGATCCTTGAGATCGTTCCTTAGCCGTGTGCGGTGCCCCCTGCCACCAAATTCCACCTCGATCATATCGTTGTAGTGCTTAGACGAAGCCCTACGTCGGTAGTATATCAAGATCGTCACCACGCCATCGTGCTGACGGAACTCTTCCTTGACGCTTTGCTGGATCGGAGCCCGAGGATCGTCATCGAGCTGAACGTGTGCTAAGAACTCGGAGGTGCCGGAGTAACGGTGCTTGGATCGGTCGGATCGGGAAGAAGACGTACGACTACTTCCTCTACGTTGTGTGATCGCTTCCGCAGTCGGTCTGCGTTGGTACGTAGACAACACTCTCCCCTCTCGTTGCTATGCATCACCATGATCTTGCGTGTGCGTAGGAAATTTTTTGAAATTACTACGTTCCCCAACAATTGTAAGCAATGATGCGGACTGGGTATGTAGTCCGAGGAGTGTCCTCACTACTACATAGAAGGCTTACGTCTTTGATGCACCACTCGATGTGCAAACCCCTACAACGTCGTCTATGGATGTTGTGAACACTTGACAGACACATCCTGATGACTACTTGATAGTTTAGTGCACCATACTTTACAGCTTAGAATCGGGATTCAAATGATGTTTTGAACGCCATAAGACATATGAGATGTTCCAAGAGCTGAAATTGGGATTTCAGGCTCATGCCCGTGTTGAGAGGTATGAGACCCCTGACAAGTTCTTTTGCCAACAAGATGGAGGAGAATAGCTCAGCTAGTGAGCATGTGCTCAGAATGTCTGGGTGCTACAATCACTTAAATCCAGTGGGAGTTAAACTTCCAGATAAGATAGTGATTGATAGAGTTCTCTAGCCACTATCACTAAGCTACTAGATCTTCGTGATGAACTATGACATGCAAGGGATGGAGTTGATCCCGGAGCTGTTCGCGGTGCTTAAGACTGCAAAAGGCAGAAATCAAAGAAGGAGCATCAAGTGTTGATGGTTTAACAAGACCACTGGTTTCAAGAAGGGCAAGGGCTAGAAGGGAAACTTCATGGATGGCAAACCAGTTGCCGCTCCAGTGAAGGAACCCAAGGTTGAACCCAAGCCCGAGACTGAGTGCTTCTATTGTAAGGGGAACGGTCACTGGTAGCGGAATTACCCCAAATGCATGGTAGATAAGAAGGCTGGCAACTTCAACAAAGTATATATGTGTTATTAATGTGTACCTCACTAGTAATCCTGGTAGCACCTAGGTATTGGATACCGGTTCAGTTGCTATTATTGGTGACTTGAAGCAAAAGCTACGGACTAAATGGAGACTGGCTAAGGGCGAGGTGACGATGTGTGTTGGAAGTGTTTCCAAAGTTGATGAGATCACCATCGCACGCTCCATCTGCCTTTGGGATTAGTATTGAACCTAGATAAATGTTATCAGGTGTCTACGTTGAGCATGAATATGATTAGATCCTGTTCATTGCAATATGGTTATTCATTTAAATTAGAGAATAATGGTTATTCTGTTTACATGAATGATACCTTTCATGGTCATGCACCCTATGTGAATGGTGCATTGAATCTCGGTCGTGGTAATACATATGTTCATGCCAAAAGATGTAGAGTTAATAATGATAGTACCACTTTCTCGTGGCACTGTCGCTTAGGTCATATTGGCGTAAGATGCATGAAGAAACTCCATGTCGATGGATGTTTGGAGTCACTTGATTTTGAATCACTTGACACATGCGAGCCATGCCTCATGGGCAGGATGACTAAGACCCCGTTTTCAGGTACAATGAAACGGGCAAGTGAGTTGTTGGAAATCATGCATGCTGATGCGTGTGATCCAATGAAAATTGAAGCGTGCGGTGGATATCGCTATTTTCTCATCTTCACTGACGATTTGGGTAGATATAGGTATATCTACTTAATGAAGCACAAGTCTGAAACGTTTGAAAAGTTCAAGCGATTTCAGAGTGAAGTTAAGAATCATCATAACAATAAGATCATGTTCCTACGATCTGATCAAAAGGGGATTTTCTGAGTTATGAGTCTGGCAATCACTTAAGACATCGTGGAATTCTTTCATAGTTGAAGCCACCTGGAACACCACAAGGTAATGGTGTGTCTGGACGTCGTAATCGAACACTATGAGATATGGTGCGATCTGTGATGTCTCTTATCAATCTACCGTTTTCATTTTGAGGTTATGCGTTAGAGACAGCTGCATTCACTTTAGATAGGACACCATCTAAGTCCGTTGAGACGACGTCGTATGAACATTGGTTTGGCAGGAAACCAAAGTTGTCGTTTCTTAATGTTTGGGGCTGCGATGCTTAAGGCTTTAGCCAGAGAAGCTCGAACCCAAAGCGGACAAACACATCTTCATAGGATACCCAAGGGTGACAGTTGGGTATACCTTCTATCTCAGATCCGAGGGCAAATTGTTTGTCGCTAAGAACGGGTCCTTTCTCGAGAAGGAGTTTCTCTCCAAAGAATTGAGTGGGAGGAAGATAGAACTTGATGAGGTTGTCGAACCTTTACTTCAACCAGAGAGTGATGCAACACAGAAAGATGTTTTCTGTGGCGCCTACGTCTGTTGAAGAGGAAGTTAATGATAGTGATCATGAAGCTTCGGATCAAGTTGCTATCGAACCTCGTAGGTCGACAAGGATATGTACTACTCCTGAGTGGTACGGTAATCCTGTCTTAGATATCATGTTGTTAGACAACAATGAACCTACGAGCTATGGAGAAGCGATGGTGGGCCCGTATTCCGACAAATGGTTAGAAGCCATGAAATCCGAGATAGGATCCATGTATTAGAACAAAGTATGTACTTTGGTGGACTTGCCCAATGATCGGCAAGCCATTGAGATAAATGGATTTTTAAGAAGAAGACGAACGTGGGCGGTAATGGTACCGTCTATGAAGCTCGACTTGTGGGAAAGAATCTTTTCACAAGTTCAAGGAGTTGACTACGATGAGAATTTCTCACCCGTAGCGATGCTTAAGTCTGTCGGAATCATGTTAGCATTAGCTGTATTTTTCGATTATGAAATCTTATAGATGGATGTCAAAACAAGTTTTCTTACTAGTTTTCATAAGAAAAGTTGTATGTGATACAATAAAAGGTTTTGTCGATCCTAAGGATGCTAAAAGGTATGCTGGCTCCAACAATCCTTCTATGGACTAGAGCAAGCATCTCGGAATCGGAATATATGTTTTGATGGAGTGATCAAAGCTTTTAGGTTTATACAATGTTTGCTAGAAACTTGTATTTACAAGAAAGTGAGTGGGAGCACTACAACATTTCTGATAAGTATATGTGGATGACATATTGTTGATTCGAAATGATGTAGAATTTCTGGAAAGCATAAACGGTTGTTTGAAGAGTGATTTTCAAAGGAAGACCTGGATAAAGCTGCTTACATATTGGGCATCAAGATCTATAGAGATAGATCAAAACGCCTGATGATACTTTCAAAGAACGCACACCTTGACATGTTTTTGAAGGAGTTCAAAATAGATCAGTCAAAGAAGGGGTTCTTACCTGAGTTGTAAGGTGTGAAGTTGAGTAAGACTCGAAGATTGACCACGGCAAAAGAAAGAGGAAGGACGAAGGTCGTCCCCTATGCTCTTGTCATAGGCTCTATACGGTATGCCATGCTGAGTACCGCACCTGATGTGTGCCTTGCCACATGTCTGGCAAGAGGGTACAAAGGTGATCTAGGACTGGACCACTAGATAGCGGTCAAAATTGTCCTTAGAGGAATAATGAAATGTTTCTCGGTTATGGAGGTGATAAAGAGTTTGACGTAAAGAGTGGCATCCGAGCCTAGGTTTTATGTGTTGATGTTATATGCACGAGTAGAACACAAGTGAGTTGTGGGCGATATAAGTCACTGCTTACCAGCATGTCATACTTTGGTTCGACGGTATTGTTGGACGAAGCGGCCCGGACCGACATTACGCGTACGCTTACGCGAGACCGGTTCTCCCGACGTGCTTTGCACAAAGGTGGCTAGCGGGTGTCAGTTTCTCCAACTTTAGTTGAATCGAGTGTGGCTACGCCCGGTCCTTGCGAAGGTTAAAACAGCACCAACTTGACAAACTATCGTTGTGGTTTTGATGCATAGGTAAGATTGGTTCTTGCTTAAGCCCGTAGCAGCCACGTAAAACTTGCAACAACAAAGTAGAGGACGTCTAACTTGTTTTTGCAGGGCATGTTGTGATGTGATATGGTCAAGACATGATGCTAAATTTTATTGTATGAGATGATCATGTTTTGTAACCAAGTTATCGGCAACTGGCAGGAACCATATGGTTGTCGCTTTATTGTACGCAATGCAATTGCGCTGTAATGCTTTACTTTATCACTAAGCGGTAGCGATAGTCGTGGAAGCATAAGTTTGGCGAGACGACAACGATGCTACGATGGTGATCAAGGTGTCGCACCGGTGACGATGGTGATCATGACGGTGCTTCGAAGATGGGCATCACAAGCACAAGATGATGATGGCCATATCATATCACTTATATTGATTGCATGTGATGTTTATCTTTTATGCATCTTATCTTGCTTTGTTTGACGGTAGCATTTTAAGATGATCTCTCACTAATTATCAAGAAGTGTTCTCCCTGAGTATGCACCATTGCGAAAGTTCTTTGTGCTGAGACACCACGTGATGATCGGGTGTGATAGGCTCTACGTTCAAATACAACGGGTGCAAAACAGTTGCACACGCGGAATACTCAGGTTATACTTGACGAGCCAAGCATATACAGATATGGCCTCGGAACACGGAGATCGAAAGGTCGAGCGTGAATCATATAGTAGATATGATCAACATAGTGATGTTCACCAATGAAACTACTCCATCTCACGTGATGATCGGACATGGTTTAGTTGATTTGGATCACGTAATCACTTAGAGGATTAGAGGGATATCTATCTAAGTGGGAGTTCTAAAGTAATATGATTAATTGAACCTAAATTTATCATGAACTTAGTACCTGATAGTATCTTGCTTGTTTATGTTTGGTTGTAGATAGATGGCCCGTGCTGTTGTTCCGTTGAATTTTAATGCGTTCCTTGAGAAAGCAAAGTTGAAAGATGATGGTAGCAATTACACGGACTGGGTCCATAACTTGAGGATTATCCTCATTGCTGCACAGAAGAATTACATCCTGGAAGCACCGTTGGGTGCCAGGCCTGCTGCTGGAGCAACACCAGATGTTATGAACATCTGGAAGAGCAAAGCTAATGAC
Organism: Triticum monococcum; assembly: GCA_034509565.1. NCBI lineage: Eukaryota > Viridiplantae > Streptophyta > Magnoliopsida > Poales > Poaceae > Triticum > Triticum monococcum. Next base: position 723,347,772 of record CM067842.1, read on the forward strand.
TACTCGATAGTTCAGCGTGCCATGCTTTACGGCTTAGAATCAGGACTTCAATGACGTTTTGAACGTCATGGAGCATATGAGATGTTCCAGGAGTTGAAATTAATATTTCAAGCAAATGCCCGGATTGAGAGATATGAAGTCTCCAATAAGTTCTATAGCTGCAAGATGGAGGAGAACAGTTCTGTCAGTGAGCATATACTCAAAATGTCTGGGTATAATAATCACTTGATTCAATTGGGAGTTAATCTTCCAGATGATTGCGTCATTGACAGAATTCTCCAATCACTGCCACCTAGCTACAAGAGCTTCATGATGAACTATAATATGCAAGGGATGAATAAGACTATTCCCGAGCTCTTCGCAATGCTGAAAGCTGCGGAGGTAGAAATCAAGAAGGAGCATCAAGTGTTGATGGTCAACAAGACCACTAGTTTCAAGAAAAAGGGCAAAGGGAAGAAGAAGGGGAACTTCAAAAAGAACAGCAAGCAAGTTGCTACTCAAGAGAAGAAACCCAAACATGGACCTAAGCCTGAAACTGAGTGCTTCTACTGCAAGCAGACTGGTCACTGGAAGTGGAACTGCCCCAAGTATTTGGCGGATAAGAAGGATGGCAAGGTGAACAAAGGTATATGTGATATACATGTTATTGATGTGTACCTTACTAATGCTCGCAGTAGCACCTGGGTATTTGATACTGGTTCTGTTGCTAACATTTGCAACTCGAAACAGGGACTACGGATTAAGCGAAGATTGGCTAAGGACGAGGTAACGATGAGCGTGGGAAATGGTTCCAAATTCGATGTGATCGCGGTCGGCATGCTACCTCTACATCTACCTTCGGGATTAGTATTAGACCTAAATAATTTTTATTTGGTGCCAGCGTTGAGCATGAACATTATATCTGGATCTTGTTTGATGCGAGACGGTTATTCATTTAAATCATAGAATAATGGTTGTTCTATTTATATGAGTAATATCTTTTATGGTCATGCACCCTTAAAGAGTGGTCTATTCTTATTAAATCTCGATAGTAGTGACACACATATTCATAATCTTGAAGCCAAAAGATGCAGAGTTGATAATGATAGTGCAACTTATTTGTGGCACTGCCGTTTGGGTCATATCGGTGTAAAGCGCATGAAGAAACTCCATACTGATGGACTTTTGGAACCACTTGATTATGAATCGCTTGGTACTTGCGAACCGTGCCCTATGGGTAAGATGACAAAAACACCGTTCTCCGGTACTATGGAGAGAGCAACAGATTTGTTGGAAATCATACATACAGATGTATGTGGTCCGATGAATGTTGAGGCTCGTGGCGGATATCGTTATTTTCTCACCTTCACAGATGACTTAAGTAGATATGGGTATATCTACTTAATGAAACATAAGTGTGAAATGTTTGAAAAGTTTAAAGAATTTCAGAGTGAAGTTGAAAATCATCGTAACAAGAAAATAAAATTCCTACGATCTGATCGTGGAGGAGAATATTTGAGTTATGAGTTTGGTGTACATTTGAAACAATGCGGAATAGTTTCGCAACTCACGCCACCTGGAACACCACAGCGTAATGGTGTGTCCGAACGTCATAATTGTACTTTACTTGATATGGTGCGATCTATGATGTCTCTTACAGATTTACCGCTAACGTTTGGGGGTTATGCTCTAGAGACGGCCGCATTCACGTTAAATAGGGCACCATCAAAATCCGTTGAGACGACACCTTATGAATTGTGGTTTGGCAAGAAACCAAGGTTGTCGTTTCTGAAAGTTTGGGGTTGCGATGCTTATGTGAAAAAGCTTCAACCTGATAAGCTCGAACCCAAATCGGAGAAATGTGTCTTCATAGGATATCCAAAGGAAACTATTGGATACACCTTCTATCACAGATCCGAAGGCAAGACTTTTGTTGCTAAATTCGGGAACTTTCTAGAGAAGGAGTTTCTCTCGAAAGAAGTGAGTGGGAGGAAAGTAGAACTTGATGAGGTAACTGTACCTGCTCCCTTATTAGAAAGTAGTACATCACAGAAACCAGTTTCTGTGACACCTACACCAATTAGTGAGGAAGCTAATGATGATGATCATGAAACTTCAGAACAAGATACTACTAAACCTCGTAGATCAACCAGAGTAAGATCCGCACCAGAGTGGTACGGTAATCCTGTTCTGGAAGTCATGCTACTAGATCATGATGAACCTACGAACTATGGAGAAGCGATGGTGAGCCCAGATTCCGCAAAATGGCTTGAAGCCATGAAATCTGAGATGGGATCCATGTATGAGAACAAAGTATGGACTTTGGTTGACTTGCCCAATGATCGGTGTCGGTGTCAAAACCGGCGGATCTCGGGTAGGGGGTCCCGAACTGTGCGTCTAGGCCGGATGGTAACAGGAGGCAGGGGACACGAAGTTTTACCCAGGTTCGTGAAGGAAATATGCCCTAGAGGAAATAATAAAGTTATTATTTATTTCCTTATATCATGATAAATGTTTATTATTCATGCTAGAATTGTATTAACCGGAAACATAATACATGTGTGAATACATAGACCAACAGAGTGTCACTAGTATGCCTCTACTTGACTAGCTCGTTAATCAAAGATGGTTATGTTTCCTAACCATGAACAAAGAGTTGTTATTTGATTAACGAGGTCACATCATTAGTAGAATGATCTGATTGACATGACCCATTCCATTAGCTTAGCACCCGATCGTTTAGTATGTTGCTATTGCTTTCTTCATGACTTATACATGTTCCTATAACTATGAGATTATGCAACTCCCGTTTACCGGAGGAACACTTTGGGTACTACCAAACGTCACAACGTAACTGGGTGATTATAAAGGAGTACTACAGGTGTCTCCAATGGTAGATGTTGGGTTGGCGTATTTCGAGATTAGGGTTTGTCACTCCGATTGTCGGAGAGGTATCTCTGGGCCCTCTCGGTAATGCACATCACATAAGCCTTGCAAGCACTGCAACTAATATGTTAGTTGTGAGATGATGTATTACGGAACGAGTAAAGAGACTTGCCGGTAACGAGATTGAACTAGGTATTGGATACCGACGATCGAATCTCGGGCAAGTAACATACCGATGACAAAGGGAACAACGTATGTTGTTATGCGGTCTGACCGATAAAGATCTTCGTAGAATATGTAGGAGCCAATATGGGCATCCAGGTCCCGCTATTGGTTATTGACCGGGGACGTGTCTCGGTCATGTCTACATTGTTCTCGAACCGTAGGGTCCGCACGCTTAACGTTACGATGACAGTTATTATGAGTTTATGCATTTTTGATGTACCGAAGGTTGTTCGGAGTCCCGGATGAGATCACGGACATGAGGAGGAGTCTCGAAATGGTCGAGACGTAAAGATTGATATATTGGAAGCCTATGTTTGGACATAGGAAGTGTTCCGGGTGAAATCGGGATTTTACCGGAATACCGGGAGGGTTACCGGAACCCCCCGGGAGACTAATGGGCCTATTGGGCCTTAGTGGAAAAGAGAAAAGGGGCAGCCCACAGCTGGCCGCGCCCCCCCTTCCCCAAGTCCTAGTAGGACTAGGAGAAGGTGCCGGCCCCCCTCTCTCTCCTTTCCCCCTTGAGAGTCCTAGTTGGAATAGGATTGGAGGGGGGAGTCCTACTCCCGGTAGGAGTAGGACTCCCCCTGCGCCTCCCTCTCTCTGGCCGGCCAGCCCCCCTCCCTCCAACCTTTATATACGGGGGCAGGGGACACCCCAAGACACACAGTTGATCCTTGAGATCGTTCCTTAGCCGTGTGCGGTGCCCCCTGCCACCAAATTCCACCTCGATCATACCGTTGTAGTGCTTAGGCGAAGCCCTGCGTCGGTAGTACATCAAGATCGTCACCACGCCGTCGTGCTGACGAAACTCTTCCTCGACGCTTTGCTGGATCGGAGCCCGAGGATCGTCATCGAGCTGAACGTGTGCTAAGAACTCGGAGGTGCCGGAGTAACGGTGCTTGGATCGGTCGGATCGGGAAGAAGACATACGACTACTTCCTCTACGTTGTGTGATCGCTTCCGCAGTCGGTCTGCGTTGGTACGTAGACAACACTCTCCCCTCTCGTTGCTGTGCATCACCATGATCTTGCGTGTGCGTAGGAAAATTTTCGAAATTACTACGTTCCACAACAGTGGCATCCGAGCCTAGGTTTTATGGTTTGATGTTATTTGCACGAGTAGAACACAAGTGAGTTGTGGGCGATACAAGTCATACTGCCTACCAGCATGTCATACTTTGGTTCGGCGGTATTGTTGGGTGAGACGATCCGGACCAACCTTACGCATACTCTTACGCGAGACCGGTTCCCTCGACGTGCTTTGCACATAGATGGCTTGCGGAAGACTGTCTCTCCAACTTTAGTTGAACCAAGTGTGACTACGCCCGATCCTTGAGAAGGTTAAAACGGAGTCTATTTGACGAACTATCGTTGTGGTTTTGATGCGTAGGTGAGATGAGTTCTTACTTAAGCCCGTAGCAGCCACGTAAAACTTGCAACAACAAAGTAGAGAACGTCTAACTTGTTTTTGCAGGGTATGTTGTGATATGATATGGTCAAGGCATGATGCTGATTTTATTGTATGAGATGATCATGTTTTGTAACCGAGTTATCGGCAACTGGCAGGAGCCATATGGTTGTCGCTTTATTGTATGCAATGCAATCGCGATGTAATGCTTTACTTTATTACTAAGCGGTAGTGATAGTCGTGGAAGCATAAGATTGGCGAGACGACAACGATGCTACGATGGAGATCAAGGTGTCGCGCCGGTGACGATGGTGATCATGACGGTGCTTCGGAGATGGAGATCACAAGCACAAGATGATGATGGCCATATCATATCACTTATATTGATTGCATGTGATGTTTATCCTTTTATGCATCTTATCTTGCTTTGATTGACGGTAGCATTATAAGATGATCTCTCACTAAATTATCAAGAAGTGTTCTCCCTGAGTATGCACCGTTGCCAAAGTTCGTCGTGCCCAGACACCACGTGATGATCGGGTGTGATAAGCTCTACGTCCAAATACAACGGGTGCAAAACAGTTGCACACGCAGAATACTCAGGTTATACTTGACGAGCCAAGCATATACAGATATGGCCTCGGAACACGGAGACCGAAAGGTCGAGCGTGAATCATATAGTAGATATGATCAACATAACGATGTTCACCATTGAAAACTACTCCATCTCACGTGATGATCGGTTATGGTTTAGTTGATTTGGATCACGTGATCACTTAGAGGATTAGAGGGATGTCTATCTAAGTGGGAGTTCTTAAGTAATTTGATTAACTGAACTTAAACTTATCATGAACTTAGTACCTGATAGTATCTTGCTTGTTTATGTTGATTGTAGATAGATGGCTCGTGCTGTTGTTCCGTTAAATTTTAATGCGTTCCTTGAGAAAGCAAAGTTGAAAGATGATGGTAGCAATTACACGGACTGGGTCCGTAACCTGAGGATTATCCTCATTGCTGCACAGAAGAATTACGTCCTGGAAGCACCGCTGGGTGACAGGCCTGCTGCTGGAGCAACGCCAGATGTTATGAACGTCTGGCAGAGCAAAGCTGATGACTACTCGATAGTTCAGTGTGCCATGCTTTACGGCTTAGAATCGGGACTTCAACGACGTTTTGAACGTCATGGAGCATATGAGATGTTCCAGGAGTTGAAGTTGATATTTCAAGCAAATGCCCGAATTGAGAGATATGAAGTCTCCAATAAGTTCTATAGCTGCAAGATGGAGGAGAACAGTTCTGTCAGTGAGCATATACTCAAAATGTCTGGGTATAATAATCACTTGATTCAGATGGGAGTTAATCTTCCAGATGACTGCGTCATTGACAGAATTCTCCAATCACTGCCACCAAGCTACAAGAGCTTCGTGATGAACTATAATATGCAAGGGATGAACAAGACTATTCCCGAGCTCTTCGCAATGCTGAAAGCTGCGAAGGTAGAAATCAAGAAGGAGCATCAAGTGTTGATGGTTAGCAAAACCACTAGTTTCAAGAAAAAGGGCAAAGGGAAGAAGAAGGGAAACTTCAAGAAGAACAGCAAGCAAGTTGCTGCTCAAGAGAAGAAACCCAAGTCTGGACCTAAGCCTGAAACTGAGTGCTTCTACTGCAAGCAGACTGGTCACTGGAAGCGGAACTGCCCCAAGTATTTGGCGGATAAGAAGGATGGCAAAGTGAACAAAGGTATATGTGATATACATGTTATTGATGTGTACCTTACTAGAGCTCGCAGTAGCACCTGGGTATTTGATACTGGTTCTGTTGCTAATATTTGCAACTCGAAACATGGACTACGGAATAAGCGGACGCTAGCAAAGGACGAGGTGACGATGCGCGTGGGAAATGGTTCCAAAGTCGATGTGATCGCGGTCGGCACGCTACCTCTACATCTACCTTCGGGATTAATATTAGACCTAAATAATTGTTATTTGGTGCCAGCGTTGAGCATGAACATTATATCTGGATCTTGTTTGATGCGAGATGGTTATTCATTTAAATCAGAGAATAATGGTTGTTCTATTTATATGAGTAATATCTTTTATGGTCATGCACCTTTGAAGAGTGGTCTATTCTTGTTGAATCTCGATGATAGTGATACACATATTCATAATGTAGAAGCCAAAAGATGCAAAGTTAATAATGATAGTGCAACTTATTTGTGGCACTGCCGTTTAGGTCATATCGGTGTAAAGCGCATGAAGAAACTCCATACTGATGGGCTTTTGGAACCACTTGATTATGAATCACTTGGTACTTGCGAACCGTGCCTCATAGGCAAGATGACTAAAACACCGTTCTCCGGTACTATGGAGAGAGCAATAGATTTATTGGAAATCATACATACCGATGTATGTGGTCCGATGAATATTGAGGCTCGTGGCGGATATCGTTATTTTCTCACCTTCACAGATGATTTAAGCAGATATGGGTATATCTACTTAATGAAACATAAGTCTGAAACATTTGAAAAGTTCAAAGAATTTCAGAGTGAGGTTGAAAATCATCGTAACAAGAAAATAAAGTTTCTACAATCTGATCGTGGAGGAGAATATTTGAGTTACGAGTTTGGTGTACATTTGAAAAATTGTGGAATAGTTTCGCAACTCACGCCTCCCGGAACACCACAGCGTAATGGTGTGTCCGAACATCGTAATCGTACTTTACTGGATATGGTGCGATCTATGATGTCTCTTACTGATTTACCGCTATCGTTTTGGGGTTATGCTTTAGAGACGGCCGCATTCACGTTAAATAGGGCACCATCAAAATCCGTTGAGACGACACCTTATGAACTATGGTTTGGCAAGAAACCAAAGTTGTCGTTTCTTAAAGTTTGGGGCTGCTTATGTGAAAAAGCTTCAACCTGATAAGCTCGAACCCAAATCGGAGAAATGTGTCTTCATAGGATATCCAAAGGAAACTATTGGATACACCTTCTATCACAGATCCGAAGGCAAGACTTTTGTTGCTAAATTCGGAAACTTTCTAGAGAAGGAGTTTCTCTCGAAAGAAGTGAGTGGGAGGAAAGTAGAACTTGACGAGGTAACTGTACCTGCTCCCTTATTGGAAAATAGTATATCACAGAAAACTGTTTCGGCGACACCTATACCAATTAGTGAGGAAGCTAATGATGATGATCATGAAGCTTCAGGACAAGATACTACTGAACCACGTAGATCAACCAGAGTGAGATCCGCACCAGAGTGGTACGGTAATCCAGTTCTGGAAGTCATGCTACTAGATCATGATGAACCTACGAACTATGAAGAAGCGATGGTGAGCCCAGATTCCGCAAAGTGGCTTGAGGCCATGAAATCTGAGATGGGATCCATGTATGAAAACAAAGTATGGACTTTGGTTGACTTGCCCGATGATCGGCAAGCAATTGAGAATAAATGGATCTTCAAGAAAAAGACTGACGCTGACGGTAATATTTCTGTCTATAAAGCTCGACTTGTCGCGAAAGGTTTTCGACAAGTTCAAGGGGTTGACTACGATGAGACCTTCTCACCCGTAGCGATGCTTAAGTCCGTCAGAATTATGTTAGCAATTGCCGCATTTTATGATTATGAAATATGGCAGATGGATGTCAAAACTGCATTCCTGAATGGATTTCTGGAAGAAGAGTTGTATATGATACAACCAGAAGGTTTTGTCGATCCAAAGGGAGCTAACAAAGTATGCAAACTCCAGCGATCCATTTATGGACTGGTGCAAGCATCTCGGAGTTGGAATAAACGCTTTGATAGTGTGATCAAAGCATTTGGCTTTATACAGACTTTTGGAGAAGCCTGTATTTACAAGAAAGTGAGTGGGAGCTCTGTAGCATTTCTAATATTATATGTGGATGACATATTGCTGATTGGAAATGATATAGAATTTCTGGATAGCATAAAGGGATACTTGAATAAAAGTTTTTCAATGAAAGACCTCGGGGAAGCTGCTTACATATTAGGCATAAAGATCTATAGAGATAGATCAAAACGCTTAATTGGACTTTCACAGAGCACATACCTTGACAAGATTTTGAAGAAGTTCAAAATGGATCAAGCAAAGAAAGGGTTCTTGCCTGTGTTACAAGGTGTGAAGTTGAGTCAGACTCAATGCCCGACCACTGTAGAAGATAGAGAGAAAATGAAAGATGTTCCCTATGCTTCAGCCATAGGCTCTATCATGTATGCAATGCTCTGTACCAGACCTGATGTGTGCCTTGCTATAAGTTTAGCAGGGAGGTACCAAAGTAATCCAGGAATGGATCACTGGACAGCGGTCAAGAACATCCTGAAATACCTGAAAAGGACTAAGGATATGTTTCTCGTATATGGAGGTGACAAAGAGCTCACCGTAAGAGGTTACGTTGATGCAAGCTTTGACACTGATCCGGACGATTCTAAATCGCAAACCGGATACGTGTTTACTTTAAACGGTGGAGCTGTCAGTTGGTGCAGTTCTAAACAAAGCGTCGTAGCGGGATCTACATGTGAAGCGGAGTACATAGCTGCTTCGGAAGCAGCAAACGAAGGAGTCTGGATGAAGGAGTTCATATCCGATCTAGGTGTCATACCTAGTGCATCGGGTCCAATGAAAATCTTTTGTGACAACACTGGTGCAATTGCTTTGGCAAAGGAATCCAGATTTCACAAAAGGACCAAACACATCAAGAGACGCTTCAACTCCATCCGGGATTTAGTCCAGGTGGGAGACATAGAGATTTGCAAGATACATACGGATCTGAATGTTGCAGACCCGTTGACTAAGCCTCTTCCACGAGCAAAACATGATCAGCACCAAGGCTCCATGGGTGTTAGAATCATTACTGTGTAATCTAGATTATTGACTCTAGTGCAAGTGGGAGACTGAAGGAAATATGCCCTAGAGGCAATAATAAAGTTATTATTTATTTCCTTATATCATGATAAATGTTTATTATTCATGCTAGAATTGTATTAACCGGAAACATAATACATGTGTGAATACATAGACCAACAGAGTGTCACTAGTATGCCTCTACTTGACTAGCTCGTTAATCAAAGATGGCTATGTTTCCTAACCATGAACAAAGAGTTGTTATTTGATTAACGAGGTCACATCATTAGTAGAATGATCTGATTGACATGACCCATTCCATTAGCTTAGCACCCGATCGTTTAGTATGTTGCTATTGCTTTCTTCATGACTTATACATGTTCCTATAACTATGAGATTATGCAACTCCCGTTTACCGGAGGAACACTTTGGGTACTACCAAACGTCACAACGTAACTGGGTGATTATAAAGGAGTACTACAGGTGTCTCCAATGGTAGATGTTGGGTTGGCGTATTTCGAGATTAGGGTTTGTCACTCCGATTGTCGGAGAGGTATCTCTGGGCCCTCTCGGTAATGCACATCACATAAGCCTTGCAAGCACTGCAACTAATATGTTAGTTGTGAGATGATGTATTACGGAACGAGTAAAGAGACTTGCCGGTAACGAGATTGAACTAGGTATTGGATACCGACGATCGAATCTCGGGCAAGTAACATACCGATGACAAAGGGAACAACGTATGTTGTTATGCGGTCTGACCGATAAAGATCTTCGTAGAATATGTAGGAGCCAATATGGGCATCCAGGTCCCGCTATTGGTTATTGACCGGGGATGTGTCTCGGTCATGTCTACATTGTTCTCGAACCATAGGGTCCGCACGCTTAACGTTACGATGACAGTTATTATGAGTTTATGCATTTTTGATGTACCGAAGGTTGTTCGGAGTCCCGGATGAGATCACGGACATGACGAGGAGTCTCGAAATGGTCGAGACGTAAAGATTGATATATTGGAAGCCTATGTTTGGACATAGGAAGTGTTCCGGGTGAAATCGGGATTTTACCGGAATACCGGGAGGGTTACCGGAACCCCCCGGGAGACTAATGGGCCTATTGGGCCTTAGTGGAAAAGAGAAAAGGGGCAGCCCACAGCTGGCCGCGCGCCCCCCCCCCCCCCCCCTCCCCCGTTCCCCAAGTCCTAGTAGGACTAGGAGAAGGGGCCGGCCCCCCTCTCTCTCCTTTCCCCCTTGAGAGTCCTAGTTGGAATAGGATTGGAGGGGGGAGTCCTACTCCCGGTAGGAGTAGGACTCCCCCTGCGCCTCCCTCTCTATGGCCGGCCAGCCCCCCTCCCTCCAACCTTTATATACGGGGGCAGGGGACACCCCAAGACACACAAGTTGATCCTTGAGATCGTTCCTTAGCCGTGTGCGGTGCCCCCTGCCACCAAATTCCACCTCGATCATACCGTTGTAGTGCTTAGGCGAAGCCCTGCGTCGGTAGTACATCAAGATCGTCACCACGCCGTCCTGCTGACGAAACTCTTCCTCGACGCTTTGCTGGATCGGAGCCCGAGGATCGTCATCGAGCTGAACGTGTGCTAAGAACTCGGAGGTGCCGGAGTAACGGTGCTTGGATCGGTCGGATCGGGAAGAAGACGTACGACTACTTCCTCTACGTTGTGTGATCGCTTCCGCAGTCAGTCTGCGTTGGTACGTAGACAACACTCTCCCCTCTCGTTGCTGTGCATCACCATGATCTTGCGTGTGCGTAGGAAAATTTTCGAAATTACTACGTTCCCCAACAGTTCGGGCCCTCTCGATGGAGGTAAAACCCTACGTCCTGCTTGATTAATATTGATGGTATGGGTATTACAAGAGTTGATCTACCACGAGATCAGAGAGGCTAAACCCTAGAAGCTAGCCTATGGTATGATTGTTGATGTGTATGTTGTCCTACGGACTAAAACCCTCTGGTTTATATAGACACTGGATAGGGTTAGGGTTACATAGAGTCGGTTACAATGGTAGGAGATCTGAATATCCGTATCGCCAAGCTTGCCTTCCACGCCAAGGAAAGTCCCTTCCGGACACGGGACGAAGTCTTCAATCTTGTATCTTCATAGTCCTGGAGTCCGGCTGAAGGTATAGTCCGGCCATCCGGACACCCCCTAATCTAGGACTCCCTCAATCAGCAAGCAATTGAAAAAAAATGGATCTTCAAGAAGAAGACTGACGCTGACAGTAATGTTACTATCTACAAAGCTCGATTTGTCGCAAATGGTTTTACGACAAGTTCAAGGGATTGACTACGATGAGACCTTATCACCCGTAGCGATGCTTAAGTCTGTCCGAATCATGTTAGCAATTGCCGCATTTTATGATTATGAAATTTGGCAGATGGATGTCAAAACTGCATTCCTGAATGGATTTCTGGAAGAAGAGTTGTATATGATGCAGCCGGAAGGTTTTGTCGACCCAAAGGGAGCTAACAAAGTGTGCAAGCTCCAGCGATCCATTTATGGACTGGTGCAAGCCTCTCGGAGTTGGAATAAATGCTTTGATAGTGTGATCAAAGCATTTGGTTTTGTACAGACTTTTGGAGAAGCCTGTATTTACAAGAAAGTGAGTGGGAGCTATGTAGCATTTCTGATATTATATGTAGATGGCATATTACTAATCAGAAATGATATAGAATTTCTGAAAAGCATAAAGGGATACTTGAATAAGAGTTTTTCAATGAAAGACCTCGGTGAAGCTGCTTACATATTGGGCATTAAGATCTATAGAGACAGATCAAGATGCTTAATTGGACTTTCACAAAGCACATACCTTGACAAAGTTTTGAAAAAGTTCAAAATGGATCAAGCAAAGAAAGGATTCTTGCCTGTGTTACAAGGTGTGAAATTGAGTAAGACTCAATGCCCGACCAATGCAGAAGATAGAGAGAAAATGAAAGATGTTCCCTATGCTTCAGCCATAGGGTCTATCATGTATGCCATGCTGTGTACCAGACCTGATGTGTGTCTTGCTATAAGTCTAGCAGGGAGGTACCAAAGTAATCCAGGAGTGGATCACTGGACAGCACTCAAGAACATCCTGAAATACCTGAAAAGGACTAAGGATATGTTTCTCATATATGGAGGTGACAAAGAGCTCATCGTAAATGGTTACATTGATGCAAGCTTTGACACTGATCCGGACGATTCTAAATCGCAAACCGGATACGTGTTTACATTAAACGGTGGAGCTGTCAGTTGGTGCAGTTCTAAACAAAGCGTTGTGGCAGGATCTACATGTGAAGCGGAGTACATAGCTGCTTCGGAAGCAGCAAACGAAGGAGTCTGGATGAAGGAGTTCATATCCGATCTAGGTGTCATACCTAGTGCATTGGGTCCAATGAAAATCTTTTGTGACAATACTGCTGCAATTGCCTTGGCAAAGGAATCCAGATTTCACAAGAGAACCAAGCACATCAAGAGACGCTTCAATTCCATCCGGGATCTAGTCCAGGTGGGAGACATAGAGATTTGCAAGATACATATGGATCTAAATGTTGCAGACCCATTGACTAAGCCTCTTCCACGAGCAAAACATGATCAGCACCAAAGCTCCATGGGTGTTAGAATCATTACTGTGTAATCTAGATTATTGACTCTAGTACAAGTGGGAGACTAAAGGAAATATGCCCTAGAGGCAATAATAATTTTATTATTTTATTTCCTTATATCATGATAAATGTTTATTATTCATGCTAGAATTGTATTATCCGGAAACATAATACTTGTGTGAATACATAGACAAACTAAATGTCACTAGTATGCCTCTACTTGACTAGCTCGTTAATCAAAGATGGTTATGTTTCCTAACCATAGACATGTGTTGTCATTTGATTAACGAGATCACATTATTAGGAGAATGATGTGATTGACATGACCAATTCCATTAGCTTAGCACCGGATCGTTTTAGTATGTTGCTATTGCTTTCTTCATGACTTATACATGTTCCTATGACTATGAGATTATGCAACTCCCGTTTGCCGGAGGAACACTTTGTGTGCTACCAAACGTCACAACGTAACTGGGTGATTATAAAGGAGCAATACAGGTGTCTCCAAAGGTAAATGTTGGGTTGGCGTATTTCGAGATTAGGATTTGTCTCTCCAATTGTCGGAGAGGTATCTCTGGGCCCTCTCGGTAATGCACATCACATAAGCCTTGCAAGCATTGCAACTAATGAGTTAGTTGCGAGATGATGTATTACGTAACGAGTAAAGAGACTTGCCGGTAACGAGATTGAACTAGGTATTGAGATACCGGCGATTGAATCTCGGGCAAGTAACATACCGATGACAAAGGGAACACCGTATGTTTTTATGCGGTCTGACCGATAAAGATCTTCGTAGAATATGTGGGAGCCAATATGAGCATCCAGGTTCCGCTATTGGTTATTGACCGGAGACATGTCTCGGTCATGTCTGCATTGTTCTCGAACCCGTAGGGTCCGCACGCTTAAGGGTTCGATGACAGTTATATTATGAGTTTATGAGTTTTGATGTACCAAAGTTAGTTCGGAGTCCCGGATGTGATCACGGACATGACGAGGAGTCTCGAAATGGTCGAGACATAAAGATTGATATATTAGACGGCTACATTTGGACACCGGAAGTGTTCCGGGTGATTTCGGAGAAAACCGGAGAGCCGGAGGGTTACCGGACCCCCCCCCCCCCCCCCCCGGAGAAGTAATGGGCCGTATGGGCCTTAGTGGAGAGAGAGAAGGGCAGCCAGGGTGGGCCGCGCGCCTCCTCCCCCCTAGTCCGAATTGGACTAGGAGAGGGGGGCGGCGCCCCCCTTTCCTTCTCCCTCCCCACTTCCTTTCCCCCTCCTAGTAGGAGTCCTACTCCTACTAGGAGGAGGACTCCTCCTTGGCGCGCCAATAGGGCCGGCCGGCCGGCCTCCTCCCCTTGCTCCTTTATATACGGGGGCAGGGGGCACCCCTAGACACAGAAGTTGATCCTCGTGATTGTTTTCTTAGCCGTGTGTGGTGCCCCCTTCCACCATATTCCTCGATAATATTGTAGTGGTGCTTAGGCGAAGCCCTGCGACAGTTGAACATCAAGATCGTCCCCATGCCGTTGTGCTGACGGAACTCTTCCCCGACACTTTGCTGGATCGGAGTCCGGGGATCGTCATCGAGTTGAACATGTGCTAGAACTCGGAGGTGCCGTAGTTTCGGTGCTTGATCGATCGGGCCATGAAGACGTACGACTACATCAACCGCGTTGTCATAACGCTTCCGCTGCGGTCTACAAGGGTACGTAGATCACACTCTCCCCTCTCGTTCCTATGCATCACCATGATCTTGTGTGTGCGTAGGAAATTTTTTGAAATTACTACGTTACCCAACAAATGATGTGATGGACGAGACCCAATCCTAAGCCTAGCACAAGATCGTGTAGTTCGTATGCTAAAGCTTTTCTAATGTCAAGTATCATTTCCTTAGACGATGAGATTGTGCAACTCCCGGACACCGTAGGAGTGCTTTGGGTGTGCCAAACGTCACAACGTAACTGGGTGCCTATAAAGGTTCACTACAGGTATCTCCGAAAGTGTCTGTTGGGTTGGCATGAATCGAGACTGGGATTTGTCACTCCGTGTAACGGAGAGGTATCTCTGGGCCCACTCGGTAGGACATCATCATAATGTGCACAATGTGACCAAGGAGTTGATCACGGGATGATGTGTTACGGAACGAGTAAAGAGACTTGTCGGTAACGAGATTGAACAAAGTATCGGGATACTGACGATCAAATCTCGGGCAAGTATCGTACCGATGGACAAAGGGAATTGTATACGGGATTGATTGAATCCTTGACATCGTGGTTCATCTGATGAGATCATCGTGGAGCATGTGGGAGCCAACATGGGTATCCAGATCCCGCTGTTGGTTATTGACCGAAGAGTTGTCTCGGCCATGTCTGCGTGACTCCCGAACCCGTAGGGTCTACACACTTAAGGTTCGATGACGCTAGGGTTATAGGGAATAGATATACGTGGTTGCCGAATGTTGTTCGGAGTCCCGGATGAGATCCCCGACGTCACGATTGTTGGGGAACGTAGCAGAAATTCAAAATTTTCCTACGTGTCACCAAGATCTATCTATGGAGAGACTAGCAACGAGGGGAAGGAGAGTGCATCTACATACCCTTGTAGATCGCTAAGCGGAAGCGTTCAAGTGAACGGGGTTGATGGAGTCGTACTCGTCGTGATTCGAATCACCGATGACCAAGTGCCGAACGCACGGCACCTCCGCGTTCAACACACGTACATCCCGGTGAGATCTCCCACGCCTTGATCCAGCAAGGAGAGAGGGAAAGGTTGAGGAAGACTCCATCCAGCAGCAGCACAACGGCGTGGTGGTGATGGAGGAGCGTGGAAATCCTGCAGGGCTTCGCCAAGCACCGCAGAAGAGGAGGAAGAAGAGACGCAGGGCTGCACCAACGAGAGATCGAATCACGTGTATCGTGGGCAGCCCCTTAGGCCTCATATATATAGGGGAAGGGGAGGGGCTGCGCCCCCTCTAGGGTTCCCACCCCTAGGGGGGCGGCAGCCCTAGATGGCCAAGGGGTGGCGGCCAAGGGGGGGGAGGAGAGGGAGGCGCAGGGTGTATGGGCCTTAGGGCCCATATGCCCTTAGGGTTTGCCCCCTCTCCCCTTCTAGGCGCATGGGCCTTAGTGGGGCTGGTGCCCTTGGCCCATGTAGGCCAAGGAGCACTCCCTACAGCCCATGTGGCCCCCCGGGGCAGGTGGCCCCACTTGGTGGACCCCCGGGACCCTCCCGGTGGTCCCGGTACGTTACCGATAAACCCCGAAACTTTTCCGATGACCAAAATAGGACTTCCCATATATAAATCTTTACCTCCGGACCATTTAGGAACTCCTCGTGACGTCCGGGATCTCATCCGGGACTCCGAACAACATTCGGTAACCACATACAAACTTCCTTTATAACCCTAGCGTCATCGAACCTTAAGTGTGTAGACCCTACGGGTTCGGGAGACATGCAGACATGATCGAGACGTTCTCCGGTCAATAACCAACAGCGGGATCTGGATACCCATGTTGGCTCCCACATGTTCCACGATGATCTCATCGGATGAACCACGATGTCAAGGACTTAATCAATCCCGTATACAATTCCCTTTGTCTATCGGTACGATACTTGCCCGAGATTCGATCGTCGGTATCCCGATACCTTGTTCAATCTCGTTACCGGCAAGTCTCTTTACTCATTCCGTAACACATCATCCCGTGATCAACTCCTTGATCACATTGTGCACATTATGATGATGTCCTACCGAGTGGGCCCAGAGATACCTCTCCGTCACACGGAGTGACAAATCCCAGTCTCGATTCGTGCCAACCCAACAGACACTTTCGGAGATACCCGTAGTGTACCTTTATAGCCACCCAGTTACGTTGTGACGTTTGGCACACCCAAAGTATTCCTACGGTATCCGGGAGTTGCACAATCTCATGGTCTAAGGAAATGATACTTGACATTAGAAAAGCTTTAGCATACGAACTACACGATCTTTGTGCTATGCTTAGGATTGGGTCTTGTCCATCACATCATTCTCCTAATGATGTGATCCCGTTATCAACGACATCCAATGTCCATGGTCAGGAAACCGTAACCATCTATTGATCAACGAGCTAGTCAACTAGAGGCTTACTAGGGACATGGTGTTGTCTATGTATCCACACATGTATCTGAGTTTCCTATCAATACAATTCTAGCATGGATAATAAACGATTATCATGAACAAGGAAATATAATAATAACCAATTTATTATTGCCTCTAGGGCATATTTCCAACAACGATGAGTTCCGGAATGGTCCGGAGGTAAAGATTTATATATGGGAAGTCATCATACGGTCACCGGAATAATTCGGGGGGTTACCGGTATTGTACCGGGACCACTGGAGGGGTTCCGGCGGTCCACCGGGAGGGTCCACCTGCCCCGGAGGGCCCTATGGGCTGTGTGTGGAGAGGGACCAGCCCCTTAGTGGGCTGGGCGCCTCCTCCCCTAGGGCCCATGCGCCTAGGGTTTGGGGGAACCCTAAAGGGGGGGCGCCCCCCTTGCCTTGGGGGGCAAGGCAACCCCCTGGCCACCGCCCCCTCCTCAGATTGGATCTGAGGGGGCCGGCCCCCCTCTCCCTTGCCCCTATATATATGTGGGAGGTGGGAGGGCAGCCGCACCCAAGTTCTGGCGCAGCCCTCCCCCTCTCCCAAGTCCTCCTCTTCTCCCGCAGTGCTTGGCGAAGCCTTGCAGGATTGCCACGCTCCTTCTTCACCACCATGCCGTCGTGCTGCTGCTGGATGGAGTCTTCCCCAACCTCTCCTTCTCCCCTTGCTGGATCAAGGCGTAGGAGACGTCACCGGGCTGCACGTGTGTTGAACGCGAAGGCGCCGTGGTTCGGCGCTTAGATCGGAATCAACCGCGATCTGAATCGCTACAAGTACGACTCCTTCATCCGCGTTCTTGCAATGCTTCCGCTTAGCGATCTACAAGGGTATGTAGATGCACTCTCCTTCCCCTCGTTGCTAGATTACTCCATAGATTGATCTTGGTGATGCGTAGAAAATTTTAAATTTCTGCTACGATCCCCAACACCAAGAACATATCCATCGAACTAGAACCGAATGTACGACCTCTCTGTGGGTTCCACACCTACGACAATAGATATCCAACAGTGCTTCCCCGTCCAAAAGCTTGATGTTGCCGGAGTAGAAGTAGAGGAAGGAGGAGCCCTCGGAGGGGAGATATGGTGGAGAACAGAGAGGGGGGGCCCCGAACTCTGCAGAAGAACTTGTGTTCAATAGGGGAGGCACCCCATGGGTATATATAGGTGGGGGAGGGGTGGGCGACTTGGAGGAAGGGCCTCCGACCCCTAGGGCGACGACCAAGGAGGTGGGGACCCTGCCCAAACCCCAGCTACCCCCTTGCTTGGGGGCAAGACCAAATGGGGGAACCCTAATGAGCCTCTACACCCCTGCGGGTTCCCCTGATAATCCTTATCCTATTTGGGCAACCTATGATGTCTTGAATAATCTTAGGGGCCCCTGGTAAATACCCAAGCCCTCCTATATATAAGTTATCTCGACTATTCCACGTCTTCGGTTTTACCTAGTTTTCGTGAAACATTTTTTGTTTTCCCGAAATGCTTTCGACTCTATCAAAACAATGTATGTTATCTCCGAAACATTTTATGTGATATTATCTCATACTCCTAACTCAATTACAACTCAATAGATCAAATGTTGTTGACTTTTGCTACCTAGCATACGAGTTTATAAATTACCCTATTGTGTTGCATTTTTTCTATAACTATGTGACTTTGTTACCGTTAAAGGTTCCCATTTTTATCTCTGGTTTTCATGTGGGTAACATTCGATTTCTTGGGTTGCTATTCGCATCATCACAAAATCGAAAACAGGGGGTGGGGGTGGGGAATATGTTGATTTATATAGTTGGTAATAACAATGTCCACGTGCTAGTAAGATATCTACAGATGCGGTGGTAAAATACGGCTAAGCTGTTTTTTGAGAGTAATGACAATGAACTTGATCTTACCAAAGTGGGCGATGTTTCCTGTTGAATATTTTACCAGATTCCCAGCAATTTCCCCGTCTTGGAGCTGATAATTGTTGTCTAAAGAGGATGAAGGGTTGTTTTTGACCCTCAGATATGGAGATACAAATAGGTTTTTGGTCTCGATCCGAGAGGTTGGGCAGGGGAGAATTTACTTGCGTCGGAGGTAGGAAGTAGAGGGGGAAGGGCGGTGGTGCGGATGGTGTGGGGAGTGGCGGTATGATTCGGCTACGTGGGGGGGGGGGGGGTTCTAGTGGGCCATGATCCACTGTCTATGCCTCACACATGGTAGCGTGATCGGCCTTGCTAGCAGGTTCGTCCGGTAGATTCGCAATCTGGCACATAGTTGCCAAATATCACTGTCAATTTTCTTTCTTTTCTTGAAAAGTTCATCACTGGTTTGAAAAAATGGTCATGCAATATAAAAAAATGTTTATAGCATCAAAGAAAATCACGCACTTTAAAAATTGTATTTCATGTTTAAAAAAATGTTTATACATTTTTAATAAATGTTCATGTAATTCAAAAATATGTTTGTACAATTCAAAAAATGTACATTTATTATAATTTTTATGAGTAATAAAGTATATTCGTGACATGTTTAGAATATAAAATGTAATTTATTGACATATTTCTAATTTTTTGTATCATTAAAAAAATGTTTGAACGTGTATTTTTTATTTTTTAACACATATTCATATTTTTGAAGAACATGTATTTAAAAAATGTAACCATGTATCTTGAAAATGTTAAAAACTTGTATAAAAATGTTATAAATTTGCAACAAAGATGTACAATGGGTATGTAAAAAATATACACCAGAACATATGTTTCTAAGAAATTTAATCATACATTTAAAGAATATGAAATGTGTATAAAAAATGTTCCTGATGTGTACAAGTTGGGAGGTGAAATATTAAACCTCGTTATCCTCTGATCTGATTGAAACGATTTTTTCAAAAATTATGTTTTGAATACTAGCAATCATAGAAGACTATATGATAGTTGAGTAGGTAAAGTTTGCTAAACTGAAAGCTCTTACATAGACTCTTATTGAAGATATGATGAATTGTAATTGCTTTAATAACCGAGAACACAGTTTGTTAATTTTTAAAGAAAGTTTATGGTTCATAATTTTGGCTTAGAATTTTTCTATGATAGCTAACTTGCTGTTATAATAATGATCATGATGCTATTATGTCCGTATTTTGTTTATCGACACCCCTCTCTATAAACATGTGGTCATGATTATCGACTTCGGTATTCGCTTGAGGACAAGCGGAGTCTAAGCTTGCGGAAGTTGATACGTTCATTTTGCATCATGTTTTTCTACTGTTATTTATATTGTTTTAAAGTTATATTTCACTTTTAGGTGCAATCCTAATGTATTTTCTCTCGTAATTTGCAAGTTTCATCAGAAGAGAGAGATTGCCGGCAAATGAAATTCTGACCTAAAAAGAGCTACAACAGAAATAGCTATTATCAAAAGCTCCAAATTATTCAAAATTTTACAAAAAATTATTTGGGATTATATGAAAAATACTGGAAGAAGAATCACCAGAAGTACCACAGAGAAAGGAAAAAAATGTGCGCAGCTATAGTTCTAAGCCAGTTTTTTTTTTAGGGCTAAACCAGTCTAGTAGCGCCGCGCCAGAGGCGAGACGGAACTACGTCTCGCATCGGGCGAGAAATAGGCCTGGCTCAAGGTCTATGTGACACGGAAGCAAGGGCAGGATTCTGGATGGGCTTTGAGCATCACGGCCGGGCCCAAGGTCAACACATCATCACGGCGGGAGGATGACGGCGGTGCGGGGGAATAGCGCACGGCAGATTCACAGGGCCTCCTCCCATCCCCCCCGTTCGGTTCCCCCCACGAGATCCGACTGCCCGCTACTCCGTCTCCGAGCCCCGCCGGCCGGAACCCCGCCGGCGTCCAGGGAAGCGAAGGGGGAGAGATGGGGTGGGGCACGGTGGTCTACGAGGGCACGGTGGTGGGGGCGTCGCTGGTGGGGCTGGGGTGGGCGGGGCTGTGGTTCCTCAACCGGCGGCTGTACAAGGAGTACGAGGAGCGGCGTGCGCTGGTGCAGATCCTCTTCGGCCTCGTCTTCGCCTTCTCCTGCAACCTCTTCCAGCTCGTCCTCTTCGAGATCCTCCCCGTCCTCTCCAAGCACGCGCGCTTCCTCAACTGGCACCTCGACCTCTTCTGCCTCATCCTCCTCCTCGTCTTCCTCCTCCCCTACTACCACTGCTACCTGCTGCTCCGCAACTCAGGTCACCACACTCCGAATCTGTTCGAGCCTTGTGTTTCCCTCCCTGCGGCTGTTCTGATCGGCTGATCGGTTGGTTGGTGGTTGCAGGGGTGAGAAGGCAGCGGGCCTGCCTCGCCGCGGCCCTCTTCCTCACCATCTTCCTCTACGGGTTCTGGCGCATGGGGATTCACTTCCCCATGCCTTCTCCGGAGAAAGGTTCGAGTTTACAATCATTCCAATGATTCCATGGTTGACAGTCTTGTGGTAACTAGCTGTTACTAGGACTTCAGCTGTCGACTCTGCTGCACTATAATTTTCAGAAAAATTACACGCCTGTTCGATGCATTCACTTCATGTCTACTACTGTCACTGGGTTTGACTTGGCACTCACTCTGTAGGTTTCTTTACGATGCCGCAGTTGGTTAGTAGGATTGGCGTGATTGGAGTGACTGTCATGGCTGTTCTTTCTGGTTTTGGTGCGGTCAATCTGCCATACAGCTACCTGTCTCTCTTTATCAGGTTTATTACTTCAACATGATTCCATTCGGTTGGTTCACGCCACATTACAAACATCATGTTGACCTATCATGCCCTGACCTTCAGGGAAATTGACGAAATGGACATCAAAGCTTTGGAACGGCAGCTGATGCAATCCATGGAGTCATCTATTGCTAAGAAAAAGAAAATTATTCTGTCCAAAATGGAGATGGAGAGGATCCAAGGATCAGAGGAGGTGCGCTAACTAGTCTTTTGTTTTAAAAATGAATAATCTCTTGACCATGGTTATTGGATTGCAATACTCTTGAGAATTTTGTAGGCACGGAGAGGATAATAAGATATAAAAATGGTTGGTTATTTTGCCATGTATGGTTGCCCTTTTTTTGTTCCTTTTGCTCTAGTATCATTATAGTCCATTAATAAGGAATGATAAATATCAGAGTGTAGCCCACAGTAAGGTTGCAGCTTACTATTAGCACACACTTTTTATTTTGATGTTGACCCATATGACATGACCTAATAGACAGACATTAACACTTGCAGAAGCTTAAAGCCAGATCATTTCTGAAGCGTATAGTTGGAACAGTTGTTCGATCTGTGCAAGAAGATCAAACTGAGCAGGGTATGCTGTATATTGTTTGTTTCTATACTCGTGGACTCTGCAGTTTGCACCATTAGTGATAGTTACTAATACCTTCTACGTCTTGCAGATATCAAAAACTTGGAAGCAGAGGTCCAGGGGTTGGAAGAGCTTTCCAAACAGCTATTCCTTGAGATATATGAACTACGTCAAGCTAAGGTATTTTTGCTGCTCATTTGACCAGTGTGTTATGATCAATAAGATCAACCAATTAGCGGGACGTACCCTGTTGATTTACGAAATCTTGTGGTGTTCAATCCTACAAATACCTGGGAGTTATGATTATTACTTGTTTGTTGTGTTGGCTATTCATCAATGATATGGGGACATACGTCTGAGAACTGGTACTCTTCTTACATTACTAAGATTCCAGAACAGCATCATAAATAAATGTTATAAAATGTGTTGTATATAACTTACTCAAGTCCATTGATTTTTTTGGCTTGTAGATGAGTTTTCTTTGTGTTTTCTCTTCTAAATTTGTGTCTTCCTTATTCTGTGTATATTTGGCCTCTGATAAATTGCTTGCACGTTACTTTTGTTTTGAAAGTATTAGCACACATTTATTCAAATTGATTATTTTAGTTCATCTAGACATTTGTTAATCTCTCAACTCATTTGGCAGCAGTGGATATTATTATTAGAATAAAGATCTTAATTTTTGCACACAATTCTTCAATTACTTTCCAGATAGCTGCTGCTTATTCCCGAACCTGGAGAGGACATTTTCAGAATCTGCTAGGATATGCCTTGTCAGTATATTGTGTTTATAAGATGCTCAAGGTACTACTACAAAATGCATTATGTTATTTTGCTTTATGTGTCTCCCTGGTTCATGTATAACAATGAAATTTTGCAGTGCTAGAGTAACAAAAGTATCATGTAAGAAAATCCGTTTCACAAAATGAATAAAGATTTCTCCATTTCACAGAATGAATAAAGATTTCTCCATTTCAAAAAATGAATAAAGATTTCTCCCTGGTTCAAACTGATGTAGCATTATTTTGTGAGGATGTTTTTTTTTCTCACATGCACTTGTAAACGTTCTTACTTTTTTTCGTGATTCTTTTGCAGGCCTTGCAGAGTGTAGTCTTTAAAGCGGTATAGACCTCTCCATGATTTCATGAACCTAGAATTAGTTACTCGCTGTTTCTGATTCTCATTGCTTATCTACATTCTGTATTTCCTATCAGGCTGGCTCTGTTGATCCGGTAACCATGACGATTACCATTTTCTTGAGGCATTTTGATATCGGTATTGATGTCACGCTATTATCACAGGTAGGTATTCTGTGTCTAATATAATCTTAGAAGGAATTCTGCATTTCATAAGAATAACAAATTTCTGTGGATTGGACCTAAATGAATAATTTGGCATGTCATCTGACCCTTGCTGAAAACTCTTACCTATTGTACTATATCTTGATACTCCCACTGAGTCACAATGTCAAATATAGGTTATGTGTTGCTATATGTTCTCCCTGCCTATTTCTTCGTTTCTTACTTACATATGTCCTGCTTTTGCGTTTTGTTTGCAGTACATATCTTTGTTGTTCATCGGGATGTTGGTTGGCATATCTATTCGAGGTTTCTTGGCAAATGTTATGAAGGTGAATATTCTGTTTGGTTGCTACTTTTTATTTTGTACATATGGGTTTCAGACTTGTTGTCTCTGATCCAATAATGTCATGACTGGTTGAAAAATTCTAGTAAACTGAATTAAATACATTTCAACAGCTTGTAACGTACTAACCTTCTTTGCCCATCAGCATTTTTCCATTTTATAAGTAGACTTCCAGCTGCTGTTATAGTTTTCCTTGTTGTTGAGCATTCAAACGTGACCTTCATCTCATTTTCTATGCAGTTCTTCTTTGCTTTTTCTAGGGTTGGGACCGGCTCAACAACCAATGTCGTCCTTTTCTTATCTGAGATCATGGGCATGTATTTCATATCTTCTATTCTTCTGATAAGGAAAAGCCTGGCAAATGAGTACAGGTATTCTTCTATTGCTTGAGAGTACCCTTCCTGTATACTGTCCTCAATGGCGGATCCAGGCCCCAGGCAGCCCGGGCCATGGCCTGGGGTGTGAGGCCCAACTCCTTCGTGGACTGCAGCAATCACTGTAGGTACAGTGCTATAGTGCACGGAGGGGGCCCAGGGCCTGGCCCAATCGCCTGGGGCTCGGCTTATTCCTGGCACTGCAACTGTCCTGGCCTTATTTGTTTTATTATTGTTTAACTTAACTTGCTACTTTGAATTTAAGTATGTAACTCGTTTTATTCTCTATTTGTATTAATAACTTAAGTTACCGAACCATAGCCAATGTTATGGGCTCAACTGACGCTCCCACTCTTTTTGAACAAATGTTATCAACTTGCATATCATTTAAAAAACAAAACATGGTATAGTATATACGAAGATGCTGAAGATATGTTCAACTGAATATATTAATGGGATGACTATGGATTAAGTTGCAACACTTTTAGTTGAAGACAAGTTACCTTTTTTTTCATTCAGTCTTTCCACTCCCACTGTTACTACGTGTAACATGACGAGTGTATAGTGAGTAAAGTGTATCAATACAATAAACACATGTAACTCGGCCATTTCAATATGAAGGTCACAGTTGACCACACAGCTGATCTGACTATTTAATGAATAGTACAGATTCAGCATGGAATATGATCCTTTGAGCTTAGCTTTATGCTATGCAAGATTTAAAATCTGTTAAACTGTCGATGTGCCCTAGTTATTGCACATCTACGGACTCAATCAAACATTAAAAGGAAAAGAAAATACCTGCATGATTTTCCGTGTAAAATCGATGACACATGACTTTAGACATGCAATACTTAGGGCGCATCTAGATGTGCTTTAGCAAAACCGTTAAAATTTACATTGTGATCACATTCCATTCAAGAAAATTGATGTTTGTTAATGCGTGTTTGCTCAGGGTGATCATCACAGATGTTTTGGGCGGTGACATTCAGTTTGACTTCTACCACCGTTGGTTTGATGCTATATTTGTGGCGAGCGCGTTCTTGTCCTTGCTTTTGATTTCAGCTCAGTACACCTCCCGGCAAGCAGACAAGCATCCAATTGATTGATGCGCCTTGTCCCACATGTGTATAGTGTTCTTTTTAACCACTATCTGTCCAAGGTATGTGGTTACACTTCTTTCTGTATCAATTGAATGTGCCGGCTTTTGTTGATGTTTTTCTGCCTTTTTTGTCAGGTTGACACATTCTTTAAAGTCAGTTCACAAAGGGGGTTGTTTCTTAGGTGACCTCCACACACAGTTACGGAATATATAGGACATCAGTTGATTCGAAGGCGGCTGTTTGCTTTGAAGTTTGTTCGCAAGTTGGTGTTGAGTCATGATTAACAGCTCCTCTATATCCAAGCCATCAGTGCTCCCTGCAGCAGTCAGAAAGGTGTTGCTGGGTGATGTTGCGACAGGGCAGGTTGCAATGCTTTTGTCAAGACAGGCGAGGAAGCCACCCTCTTAGGAATGGTGAAGGATGGTGTGATGTAGCTTTGGAATAGCGTGTCAGCACCGTCTGCAGTTGATGTACCGTCCACGATTCTTTGAGCTATTGTGCGATATTTGCCACATCTTGAGAAAGAAAAAAGATTACTGCTCCATCTGCATTTCCATGTTTTGATTAATATCTTGGGAGGTATAAAGCCATTGGCCATCTGCGTGCTGTATGTACTTGTAAGATTTGTTAAAGAAGAAAAATATTCTTTGATGCCTTGTGCATCTCAGCCCCACGAATGCCTGTATGGTCGGATTTAAAGGTTGAAATGCTGAAGAAATAGTCCTCTCTTTCTTCGTGGTGCCGTATTGAAAACATCTGGACGCAACAGTAAATCTTGTACCATAGCTGCACCCAGTTCGGACTTATTACAGTCCTTCAAACTGAGTAGAGGCGACCGTGTACCGTATGCACGTACTAGTGATTTAGGCATCCAGAACTGGGAAAGAGCATGAGAGCACCGCTCGCCCCGAGCCAGAGAGCGAGCAGCCGAGCACTATAGGGTAGCAGGGCACAAGATGGCTGGACCCTGTCACGCACTAGTGCGCCCGTGGATGGATGCATACACATCTCCACGCTGCATTGCTGCCCGTGCCGCGGAAGTGGCGACCGATGGATGTGTCCGGCGCGTTTTGTCACACCCACAGCGGCGCACAAGGCCAAGCACGCGCGTCCAGCACGCACGCACTGCGGCGGAGAAAAGACAAATCTGTCACGCACTGCACTGATCACCGTGTGTTAATTTGTGTAGATCACCAGCTCGTGGCGTCTGTCTGTCTGACCGCCCCGTCTGCATGCAGCAGCGGGCTTCACTTTCGTTTCCCGTTTCATGCATGCATGAACTCACGATCGATCGACCCTGTAGCCCCTGCCTGCACAAGTGCCTTTCATCGCAGCGATAGCAGAGGCACGCGTAGTATCGCATGCATACGTGCCCAGCCATGGTATCTTTGCTTTGGCAGGCAGGCAGGCAGGCAGCGGCACTGGAGCTAGCAGCGGCTGCGCCAAAGCCCAAAGCGAGCGAGCGAGCCAGTGGGCGACACAGGTGCTGAGGCGTCTGCGCTCGCATGCAACGACGACTTTGGTCGTGGCCTTGTAGGGTAGGGGCCGTGCGTTCCAGCTGGCGCGAGTGGCGGTCAATGCATGCATTTGCATGCCGCCGCGTCGTACGTGGTCGCGCTGTAAATGGCGAGACCGGCCTGACGCGCGTCCGGCCGGCCGGGTACGCCCGTGGCCAGGGCATGCCATGCCATGCACGCAGCGTGCGAAAACCCGTCCAGGAAGAAACCGAGCCTGAGTCGAGCGAGCCAGCCGTCGATCAGGTGCCTCGTTTCAGAGGCTGGGCTGTTCACTAACAGCGCCCTAAAGGCTGCATGCGCCTGTAGACACGCACGTACATACGTACGTGCGCGCCGTGCATGTGCATCTGCGGCCAACAGGACGGCGCCGGCGCCCGCGCACTGAGCCGTCGCGATCGGCCGCTCGATCTCCGGTGGCGCAGTTAGCTTGCGTGGATCAGTGTGTGTCACCAGCCGAGCCGAGCATTGCATTGCATGTACGTCGACCCGTCGATGCAGCGTACGTACGTACTTACGCACGCACGCACACGAGCGAGGCATGCATGCATGGAAGCCCGTACCTGGCCGGATCGAGCGTGAGGAGACGTCGGCGTCGCTCGCTGTCTCCCGTGCGCGCGCGCGTGTCACCCGGCGTGCTCGGGGACTACGGCCGGGAGCGCCGCGTGCACGCTTGGGAACTCGACCGGCGCCCGACTGGACAAGGCGCGGCGCGGCGCTGCTTTTGTTTGCGCTTGCACGCCCTTTCAATTCGTGGACGTCCGTCTCGAATCAGTCACTGGTTAGGCGGCGAGCCTGATGGCTGATCGAGCTGGCCATGGAGAGAAAGAGACGGGCATGGACATGGACTCGACTGCGCTCGACTGGACTCGACCGGACTCGAGTGGCCTTTTCCCAAAGGCTGCTCACATACTAGTCACATGGCCCATCCCTTCCTCACCGGGCTCGGTGCATCGTGCCGTGCTAGCTGCCGCGCGCCTTTCCTCAAAGATTTGCTCGCTTTGGCGTCGGAGAAAACCTCGATTTGTCCGCTCCACAACACGCCTCGCCTCTCTCTGGCCTCACACTACCCCCGTCTGGTCGTTTTCCCCGTCCTCTCCCTTTGGCCGCGCTCGGAAAACCATCGAGAGAAGAGAAGGGCGGCTCCAACGAGCCGATCCAAACGGATGTAAAATGTGTTCATTTTCGTTGTTTGGATGATCAGGCGGGTAGGCGTCCGTCCCTTGTTCGTTCTTTTCTGGCCATGCATGGCACCCAACGAGACGATCCATTTGGTTCATCATGTCAGCCTTTTTTTAATCAACTTGTTATTCTGGCCATTCTATACATTTACAACCAAATAAATAAAACATTGCACATGATTAAATAAATAAGTCAAGTTTACATGAGCGTCGTGGCCATCGTTTGCCGCTGTTTGTAGCTACTCTGTATTATTTCTTTTCTCCCCTACCTTAATACACGGACACGCAAGCCTTTTGCGTGTTTGCAAAAAAAGTAATAAAATCAATAGTTTACAATAAAAAAATAAAAATCACATACTTTAAATAAATTGGAAGAAAACGAGAAGATACAACTATTGGTTTCTCATGTGAGTGCATGTGTACTCAACCAAATCATTTTGAAGTCATCACATGACATATGTGAGGAGCAACCTTAAAAGAAACAATGTCTAAATCATTTTGAAGTCGAATGTGGGTTGTCCGATGACGTATTTCATGATGAAGTTGGATGAACTGTGCAAACGTTGCCGCTCCATTCTCAGGCTCAACCAAATCACCTTAGTAATCCCACCCTTGGTAATAGATGTTGTCATCACGCTCATCCTCTATAATCATATTGTGCATGAACACAAGCGGTCATAACCTCCCATATAGTTTAAGCGTTCCATGTTCTAGCAGGGTACCAAAAATATTGGAGCTACACAATCAGTGACATGAGGTGGAAACACCATTGACAATGGGGACTCGGTCGATGTGTCGGGGGCGGCGTCGATATGTGTGTGTGGGCGGGGGGGGGGGGGGGGGGGGGGAGGGGGGAGGGCTAGTGGTGGCGAAGCAGACGAAGTCTAGGTGGTGGTGGCAAGGGTGAAGAGGCCGGGGAGGTCGGATAGGCGAGACGGGTGAGGACAAAGAGAGGTCGTCGCGGGCGTACGCGGTGTGTCTACATGAAGGAAAATCTAGTCCAAATTTGAGCTGAAAATGGATCGAAGCGGAGAAGAACAACCTATCCGTCTGCGTCCCTGTTTCGGCCGTTGGATTCTTTTTTTTTGCGGCCGTTGGAGTGGCCCTAAGTGCATGCGGATCGCTGTGGGTTGATCAGCTGGCGATTGGCGATAGACACGTACTCCCTCCTTTTCGGTTTATAAGGCTCAATTCAAAAATCTCATCAACCAAGGTAGATGATGAATGGTGAATTTTTTTTATAGTTTGCAAAAATACCCAATTAATGCTCTTGTTTTCCTAAAAAATTATGTTTACGAATGCATTAATTACAATGCATGCATGCATGCATAAAGTGCATGTATTGGCCAGTTTTTTCTTAATACTTGCATGCAATGATTTAATGCACCTTGAAGTCTGAACATGTGATGGGGAACAACCAAATTAAGCCTTATAAAATAAAAAAACTAAAATTTTAAGATAAGCCCTATAAATAAAAAAGAAGGGAGTATATGCCATGGGAGTAGTAGCTTGCAGCTGCATTGAACGTGTCCTACAGAAGTGTATTGCTCGAGAGCCAAGGAGAGAGACCGGATGGGCACAGAGCTCGGCACAGTGGGCTACTACATGGCCTAGCACCTAGGGCGCGCTCCCGGCCCGGTAGCCCCTGCTGGCTGTGGCTGCTGCTCCATCAAAAGTTGCGACGGCACGCATGCAGCGCCGTGCAGGTGGATCAATGCAACGTACCACTCGTAGTAGTAGTACCCTTCCGCTTTGCATCAGCCCCCGTTCCTCAAAAATAAAAAAATCTCCCATCGTCCGTCCTGGCTTATTCGTAGCGAACGTAAACCCGCTGCCGAGGCCGGCCCGACACGATCCGAAAACTCGATCGGGGGGAGGAAAAGGAGAGCCCGGCTGCCCGAGGCCGGGCTTAATAAGGCTGCGCGGGCCGTACGTGCGACGCGCCAGCTGATTTGATCTGCCACTTTGACCGCGACCGCGACGCACCCACCACCCGAGCGCGCGAGTCCCCCCCGGATCCGGCTTGTCTGCTTCTCGCCATGCTTTCATCCGTGCTCCCACTTCATTCTACGGTTGTTTTTTTAATCTAATCACCTCTTTGATTTTAAGGGGTTGAAATAGGGCCTTATTTTGTTTCAATTAAATCATGCCACGTATGCGGAAGTACGGATGAGAGCACGCGCAAGTCTTGTCCGTCCTCCCCACCCCGATGCATGCGGTGCAATGGGGCATCAAAATGCGGGACGATCCAATGCTGCTCCGTTCCACCATCCGGGAAAGAGAGGCCGTCACTTGTGCGGAACGAACTCATCGGTCTCGGGCTCTCGGCCTTGGCAGGGCCAGGGAATCTGCTTTCGCATGCGCGATGTGATGCCCGGCCATTGGGATCCCAAAACATTTCCCGTTCATTCGTTCGGGACTTGTGTGAAAATCGTGATCGATGGTCTCCAGCCGACTGCGCGTACTGTCTACAATCATGCTGTACAAACAACGGAACTGAAACGCACGCACTCGCCTGTCTCCAACAAATACGGCGAAACGTATCCGTCCTGCGCCACGAGGTGCCTTCAGCCGGCGTGGAAGGAACCGCGGCAAACGTGCCGGAAGACAGGTGATCATCGAGTCCCTTGTAGACCGCAAGGGCATCTCCAGCCGCGTCCCCAACAGGCCCCCCAGACCATTTTTTCGGCGCTGCCGTCGAAAAAACGGACCAGTCGTGTCTTTAGAATGTCGAAACTCGCCGGTTCGGACCTTTTTTTCGCCCGACGGTCACAGGCCGAACCCGGCGCACTGGGGAGCCGTTGGGGGCTCCGGCGCTAGAGAAAAGCACGCCTGGCCCACACCGACGGGGGAAAAGTCAAGGTTTTCTTCCCCCGGCTCGCCTCGCACCCCCCGCGCCCTCGGCCACCACTAGCTATATTCCGGCGACGGCCGCCGCCCTACTCCGCTGGATAGCCATTCCCCGCCGGAAAATAGCAGCACTTCGCCGCGGCAGCCCCTCCCACAGCAGCTGGACGTTTCCGGCCGCGGAGACGCGGTTTAACGGCGGGTACACGCCCACCGAGCGCAAGGTGTTCGGCGTTTTGCCTGCCTCAGCGATGGACTCGGATGAGGAGGAAGAGCTCGCCGCGCTGCTGGAGGAGGAAGCCGCGGCCGACGTCCAGGAAGAAGAGCATCTCATGGTGCTCGCCGCCCTCGCCCAGCTGCTGGCGAGCAGTGAAAAGCCGCGGCGAGGTGGCTCGGCGCCGGGGCGGGTGAAAGCAAAGAATCGGCATCGTCTGCAAGGCTACTGCATGCTCTACTCCGACTACTTCGCCGATGCTCCACTTCATGGCGAGAGAACATTTTGGCGCCGTTATCGGATGAGCCGAAAGCTCTTCCTCAGGATTGTGAATTCCATCCGGGAGTTCGACAACTACTTCAAGTGCAAGATGGATTGCACTGGCGCTCTTGGATTCACCTCCATCCAGAAGTGCACGACAGCGATGAGGATGCTTGCATATGGAGCTCCAAGTGATTCACTCGACGACTATGGGCGCATGGCCGAGTCCACCAGCATAGAGTGTTTTTACAAGTTCTGTCGGGCAGTGGTGGCAGTGTTTGGGCAACAATACTTGAGAACACCCAATGCGGAAGACACTGCTCGGATCCTAGCCCAGAATGCAGCAAAAGGATTTCCTAGGATGCTTGGAAGCATCGACTGCATGCATTGGAAATGGAAGAACTGCCCATTTGGTTGGCAGGGGATGTACAAAGGCGCCAAAGGCGGTTGCAGTGTGGTGCTTGAGGCGGTAGCCACACAGGACCTCTGGATTTGGCACTCCTTCTTTGGTATGCCAGGAACTCACAATGACATCAACGTGCTGCAGTGCTCTCCTGTTTTTGCCAAGCTCGTTGAGGGCCATTCTCCTCTGGTGAACTTCGAGATCAATGGGCACCAATACAACAAGGGGTACTATCTAGCTGATGGCATCTATCCGAGATGGTCGACATTTGTGAAGACGATCTCAAACCCTGTGCCAGGAGGCAAGAACGCCTGGTTTGCGAAAGTTCAGGAGGCTTGCCGGAAGGATGTCGAGCGGGCATTTGGTGTGCTCCAATCTCGATTCGCTATTGTTTGGTACCCCGCTCAGACCTGGTCGAAAGATCAAATGTGGGTGATCATGACTTGCTGTGTCATCTTGCACAACATGATCATCGAGAGCGAGCAAGAAGACCCAATGATTGACACTGAACCATACTACAGGCAGGGTCCTCTAGCCGAAGTTGATCACCAGCTGCCGGCAACTTGGACTGCCTATCTCAGTATGCGTCAGGAGATTCGAGACCCACAGGTGCATCATCAACTGCGGAAAGATCTGATTGAGCACCTATGAAGGCTCAAGGGGGACGCCTCGTGATGAAATACGAGTTTTTATTTGTTGAACAATATAATTTGTATTGAATTATTTGTTGTTATAGTATTTTGTTGAAGTATTTGATTTTTCTGTGATGAAATATGTGATAAGAAATAATTGTGTTGATAATTGAACGCCGAGACACGGCGAAATCACGCTGAATATGGGCCTATTCTCGTCCATATGGGCTGTTTATTCGCCGAAATTGGGCTGCAAAGTGGGCCAACTTCAGCGCCTGGGGGCGACGACTGGGCGCAAATCCGCCCCCAACGCCGAGTGCATCGCCGGCTCGCGTCCAGAGGGCGATTTTTATGCGTCCTGATGGGGCAACGGCTGGAGATGCCCTAAGTGCTTCGGTTCGCTAAAGCCGGGCAAACGCCTCCCCTCTAAAAAACAAATTGTACGTGAACTTCTTTTCTCCGCCACCCCAAGCCCAAGGAACTACTATTCAATCACTTTGCTCTTTAGCTTTTGCACTGTCCCAGCGTCACCAAGTACCCAGTCCTACACTTTCTCAAGAAACTATGCAGATCGACCATCAGCTAAAGCCCCCAAGTGAGTATACCGCGGGAGCCACTGCGCTCCCCCTCCCTCCTACCGTTTATTTTGATCTTTCAGCTTTGAATCCAAGCAAGAAGAAACGTCATTTTTAGCATATTTAATGTCGTATTATCCTTTTCCCGTTGGTCCTTGGTCAAGCACCGGCCACTGTGCTGCTATCTCCACTGCACAGCAGTAGGAGTACTACGCTATCCTCGGGCTACAGTATGCGTACGACTGGAGCGGGGCCGCATGCGCCGAACGAACAAGGATCCAAACATTTTGCCACGTCAAAATAGCTACTGGCTTGTAGTTGTAGGCATGTGAAAACGCGTACGGCCAAACCGTCGTCAGGAGAAGATTTAAAACGGCCGAACAAAAGACGAGAACTGCCAAATGTGGTTAGGAAAATGTCGGGAAACAAAATTGCATGCGTGGACGTGCAAATGCCGTAAATAAAAGGCAGAAAAGCGGTGAGACAAGATGGAATCAGCCAAATGTGGTTAGGCAAAAGTTTGGAAAACAGAAAAGATAGGGAAAAGGTAAAAAAGAGATATGGAATGAGAAAACATGAAACATTGGGGAATAAAGACAGGAAACCATCATAATAACAAATAAAAGGTACAAATGGATGGAAACAAAATTTTTTTGGTTTCTTTTGCGATGAGACCCGTTGTTGTTAAGAGTTCTTGCAAAAATTATCACATATATACCCAAGGTACAAGCATAAAGCAAATGCAGGGAAAATGTGAAATACGAATGATGAAACGAGTATTTATGTGCATACGAAATGATGGATGGACTATCGAAAAAATTTGCGAGTAACATATTTGTTGAGGGCACGACTGTGTAGGATTATTTTAATAAAAAAATAAATAAACAGGTGTACACACATGGTTAGTTGGACTATGAAGGAGACGATGCTTATAAATGAGGAATTTAGATCTCTCTAGTTCCCCACATCCATCCGTGCATAGTACTACCTAAACTACAATCGTACAAATTAGAGTGGACATATATGTTGAACTGTACGAACATGGTCCTGTAGATGGATGGGTGTCGTTATGTGGACCATGCGACAACATTTCAATAAAATCAAACACAAAATATGGGTATTGAGACATTCGCTTATACTCCCTTCATCCCATAATGTAAACGTTTTTTGACTAGTGTCAAAAAACGTCTTACATTATTGAACGAAAAGAGTAACTGATTAATCCCGATATATCCAATAACCGTGTATGCACGTGCTTCTGACCATACGTGGTAGTTTCTCAGCGACAAAATGGAATAATTCCAAAGCAGATTTATTAGTTGAGGTGGACTAGCGGTGCGGGTTAGAGCATACCGGGTCATTTTAATAAAATAAAAATTGTTGACGGACATTGTCAGGTGGATAATTGATTTTTTTAATTAAACGTAAAAGATTTGTCTCATTCATTAAATAAGAGAAAAATAGAGTTTAACAGTTTGCAAATGACCCTACAAATAAGTATCATGAACTTGGATCAATCCATGTGCTGCCATATGTATATAATAGCACAAAATAACAGCATCTGACAACTTCTAATAGAAGAGGCAAAAGATTTGAGATCGGCTAACGAATTTCAATTTTCTCAGTACTAGCATATACATTGGCTTCTATTAACAAAAATTGGGGGACAACTCATTTTGCCAAAAAAAACATATACATGTCCATTTGTACCTAGTTGCATCGATCGAGACCTAAAGTGTACCAAAAGGGAGATCAGTTGGATTTGGAGGGACACTATTTACCCGCCAGAAACTTCGTTAAAAATTTAAAACACAACCGTTTGCTAGATCATGGTGAATCATTTTTATAACAAAAGAAAACATTTGACAATGCGGTGTTGTGTGGACCGTGTAGATAGTCAACCAAAAATGCTGAATTTGGATATATCCAATATTGCCTGAAAAAAGGGAGGAAAGAAATATATCCAATACGACATTTGCAAGGAACAAAAAATCGACCTCACGGAACATGCGTCGACTTTTTCTTTTTTGAATGTTGAACATGTGTTGACTTGACCTTGGCGACCAGAAGATATAGCTGCTGCGGCCGCACGGCCAGGATCGGACGGCCGAAGTTGTCACGGGGCCCGCCGCCCACGCCTCTGGCCTAGATTTCGGCGGAGAGTGCCGGATCGACAGTGGCGCGCAACGATCGGACGGTTCAGACGAGAGCTCCGGACACCAGCCGCATTCCCCTGTGGCTCCGGTCTCTCCTCTTCCCCATCGCTTCTTCTGTGAAAGGAATCTCCCTCGCTCCCTCCACGGCGTCCAGTCTCGTTTCCTCGGCTACGCCTTCCAGAAGGGAAGCCTACGCTGCATGCCTGCATCTCGCAAATAAAAACTCTCAAGGCTAGCCAAGCTCTACTCCTCTGCCCCGTACTACTCCCACCTTTTATTTCACTTCCTTCCCCGTCGAGTCCTCGCCCCGCCCCTGAGCCTGACCTTCCAGCACGGCTTCTGATCTTCCGGCGCCGCTCTAGGCCACTGCAAGGGCTGCCGCCGGCCGTTCCTCGCCGTACCGTCACCGCCGTCGCCTCCACCCCTGGCTGCCGCCTCACTGGGAGCTGCTGGTGCACCGTTTACACGACGGGTAAACTTGCCACGGGGGCCGGACGGGAGCAGCGGCGGTGTCAGCCGGGCGGGAGTCCGTCAGTTGGCAGTAAGTACTCCACCCCACCGGTCAATGCGGTTGGCCACCGTGCTTCTCCACTCCCTCGTCCTCTAACTACTCCACTCCATTAATTTGTAGGAGTAGTGCCCTCCTCGCCACGCCGGCCGGCAAGAGGCGGAGAAGGTGCGCGCTCGAATCGAAACGGCCGGCACTGACGCACCGCGTTCGTGTCGCCTGCCGTTCTTCCTCCATTTATGCCTTCCTTCCTCTCTGCTTGCCCTCGTGTCGATCGTTACGCCTTTTTCTCCCCGCGCCCAGCTTGCACTGCGTGTTGCTCGCCGTTCCGTTCTCGAAAAGTGAAACCCCAACAGCTGTTTCCAATCAAGTTTAACACCAAAACCGTATTACGTATACGCTCTTGATTACGCTCTCCTCCCTTGTCAGCTCATGCCGTGTCATCCCTACATATTTTCCCCTAAAGAATATAGACATTTTCACCGATTTTTCAGATTGCTTTGTTTACATTGATTTTCAGATCATCTCGGCGTCCAGATACACCGCGCGCACTCTGTTCACGCGACGGGTAGACCAGCCAAGGTGCCGGCCAGGAACAGCGGCGATATCTACCGGGCGGGAAGCCGTCGGTTGCCTTCTGTAAGTACCATCATCTCATCCTCACCGGCCGGTCAGTGTGGTTAGCTTACGCTCTAGCATCGCCATTAATCAGTGTCCTCATCAGTAAACATCGGCCCATTAATGGCTTGTTTAAGGTTGGTTGGGAAGGCCGAGCGGCCACCTGGCCTAGATTTGTGAAGAGGTGCTGCCAAAGCGAAAGATTTTGAAAAATTAAAGAGGATCAGCGGCGGGGGCCCCGCGGCGCAGACACTCGATGGCTGGTCGCTTTTGGGGCCGGGCCCGGCGCCTGAAGGGGTAAAAAAGATAAAGAATGTCGAGGCAATACGTTGATCTCGGGGGCCATACTACTGCATGCAGCAGCGATGCTACTACTACGACTGTAGCTCAATGTGCCTCGCGCGTCGAGCTAGCTGATGCTGATGCTGCTGTCTTGTGTCGACTCTTTCTTCCCCATACGCCTCTGTCCCGCGTCGGACGTCGCGCTCATCTGGATTTAAACATCGTCGACGAGTAGACCGCCAGCGTAGTAGTAGTACTGTATACGTAGAGTGGCAGCGGCGTCGACGTGAAGAGAAGCTTCGCTGCGCGTCATTTACGCCAGCTTGCATGCGTATTTGCATTTGTTTTCTCATGCATGGGACGCACGTACGTCATGGGCGCGGCGCTCTCCGGGTAGTAGCTAGGTCTGACCAGCCAGGCAGACGCGTCGATCGCAGGTCGAACGTTGAAGATTTTGTTGCGTCTCTCTGTGCGTCTACCTGCGTGACTCTGCGCTCTGCATGCCCGCGCTCTCGGCGCTCCGGCCATGTCTCCTCACTTTGTCTTCAGTCTTCACAGTGTTTTTCTCTACGCTGCTGTGTTAGAACAGCCTGGTCTGCTGCCTGCTGGTGCATGCATGCACGCATGCTGCTAATGGACATGGGTTAATTGCATCGCACTCCTTACAGTATTATGAGTAGCACTGTAGCAGTCTTACTCCTAGTACTGTTCTTCTCGCTGGTATGCCCCGGTTAGGCGCCGGTGAGAGCTCTATCTCGGCCATAGTTAATCCGGACAGTTGATCTGCATGTCTCGCCGCTTGCCGGGCGGCGCAAATTCAGCTCGGTCGATCGCTCCGCTGGGGGCCTGACACGGGTGGTACTACGTAACGTAGCTGGCCGGCCGTGCTCGTCGGCGTCGCGCGTGCACGTGCGGGCCGGGACGGTCCCGTGGTCGAACAGTCCATGTCCGCGCAGTGACTAGTGACTGAGCAGCAGTGAGTGTGACGTTGAAATGGCGTGGTGCCAGAATCCGTACGTATTTGTTACGGCCCGTCGTTCTAGCTAGTAGTACACTCGTAGAGTACGACCGATATTGTGGCATTAAAGTAGTAGCACCACCATGCAATATCCACAGTAGTGTACAGTACAATTAATGTTGACCTGCACCCGCCTCACCAATGTTTGACTTGACCCTCTCTCTCACACTCGCAGATCTCACATATGGATACTGCGTTCGGTCGTATGCGCGCACACGATCTGTAGTTTTAATTTGCACCGCCTGCATGCATGAGCGTGTCAAAGTGTCAATTACTACAGGGCGTCTCTTAGATATGATATCGTACGTCACGGTACCACCACCAATGAATGCACGTTGCCATGTGTGCTCGCTATATATTCTGTTCTGTTGTGTGCAGGTAGAGCGCGCGCGGTGCAGCAGCGAGAGGCGATTGACCGACCCGTGCTGCTGAGCGTTGGAGGCCGGCCCGAAGATGCTGGCCTGCATCGCGTGCTCCGCCAAGGAAGGCGGGGAGGACGGCTCCCGTGCCGCGGCCACGCCGGCCGCCAGGTCTCTCACCTCACAGGTACCATCTGTCTCTCTCCAACCACTAGTGTACCAGCGTGCGTGCCACTCTCCTGGACCGAGTGTACCACTGTTTTTTCTAAGGACGCACCTGCCAGTACCTGCTCTTCTTTATCTCTCTCTCCCTGTTCATACTGTATATGCAATGCTTGTGTTGTCTCGTCTGTCAGCCTGGGTAGGAGACCAGAGGATAGAGGGGTCGATCGAAGGTTGCAGTTAATAGGGAAAGGAAACGGGAATGGCTGCCGGGACGAACGGCCTCTGCCACTGGCCTACGTACTTACTATACTAGTTACAGCACAGTGGTGCACAGCACTTAGCCAGTGAGCCTAGGAATTGCCCAAGCAGGGCATGCCGGTGCGGCAGCCGATCGAATTAAAGCCTCCTCTGCCCAGTTAGTTATAGGCTAGCTGCATGCAGATGCAGGGACGATAGCCGCTGCGTTTTGGCAAAAGATGCCAAGCCCCGGGGTTGTTGATCGATGTATCATGTACATGCAGACAAAGAAGATCAGCTACCTATCTGTCTATACGTATGCGGTTATAGGAGTCCTGGCCCTGCTGGCTGCTCCCGCTGGCAATTTTTTGGCGCTTGCTCGGTTATAGGAGCAGAGTAGTAGTTCCGCCACCCCACGCAAACGCAATCAAAATGGCGTGAGCCCAGCTCGACCGATCGTCCTCTTCCTAGCCTCACATTGTTGTTTCTGTCCCTGGTTCATTGCATCTCCTTGTAGCCTTCTGCAGCGAGGCCTCTTCTGCAGCACATATGCCATGTCTGTGTCATACACACACATAGAGCACGTCCCAGTTAACA
Source organism: Triticum monococcum (assembly GCA_034509565.1). NCBI lineage: Eukaryota > Viridiplantae > Streptophyta > Magnoliopsida > Poales > Poaceae > Triticum > Triticum monococcum. Next base: position 723,386,841 of record CM067842.1, read on the forward strand.
AGGATGAACGAAATGAGTACACTAGCTTCCTAGTTAGACCCTTGATAAGGATGGATCGGGCAGCTAGCCAGAGGCTTCTTTTATCTGAAAATGCACAACACCGTAGTTTTCTTCAGACTTTGGCACGGTGACATGACTGTTAATTAGCTGCGAGGTAGGGCGCGTCTAATTATGATGCAACCATGGATGCGATGCAAAAGCAGTGCAGCTAGCGTGAATGACAGTGGTTCAATCGACCACTTTCTTTAGCACCACGTACGTACCGAGAGTATGTACGTTGCTCCATTCCGTTCCATTGCTCGGGAAAAAAGCTAGGCCGGTCAAGGGAGGACACGATGCGCACTGATGAGTAGACGTGGTGGGAGAGAAGGCCGCCAGCCACCTTTCCTTTGCTTTGCTTGGATCCCCATCCCCATCCCCATCCCCCTACCACCTTTAGAGCGCTTTGCTTGCCGGTTCCCCATGGGTCCGTCGCCGACGACATTCTTTCACTTTCTCTCAAACTCACCACCGCCCATTCGTCTTTCGTCCCCTTTGCCGTGGAAATAAAGATCTAGCAGTAGAGAAGCCCATGGGTAGCGTGGACGCACCACGACGACAGCGCCTGCGTTCATGTGCTGCCGTGTGTGCCCTGGACTGGGGATGGACCCGGCAACCTGCATCACGTTTTGCCGGTACGTGGAAAGCCATGCCTCGGCGGCTTTGTTTCCCCTCGTCTCCGAATAAAGCCGGCCCGCTGGTCCCCCGCCCAGGGGCTACGGGCCTACGGCGGCGCCTCGGCCCGCCCTTTAGGGCCCAGGCTGGGCCTCCCCTCCCGTTGGGGCTGGGCTGGCCCGGGCCACGCGAACACGGGGCCTGCTTTTGAAGTAGGCACGCAACGCATAATGCATGCATGCGGCGGGATCATACGCCGCCTTTGGAGAACGCATGCATGCATCACGGCGTGGTTCCTTGCTTCAGACAAAAGGATAATAAAGATTTCACTGGTATCAATCCGGCGTGATCGCTAGCTCGCTGTACGTATGTACGTAGCGTGGTCCTTTGTACTACTACTATAGTAGTAGTAATCTGTGCTCTACATGTAGCCTTGTCATACATACGTACCATCTTTTCTTTGTTTTGAACTTGTTCGTTAGTCAGTTTGTCACTCAAAGTCACTTCGGCACTCAACAAGCATATCCTTCCTTGGCCAACCACGACCCATGGTTCCCCTCATTAAAATATATATATATGCAGTTGATCTGTTGGTACTGACTAACCATGCATTGTGTGGCAGCTACTTATGCTAATTCCAGTCATGGCTGATGTTACATTGCACTCATGGCAAAATGAGCGGTTAGTGACTTGGTGAGTGGTGGCTAACTCGTTTCATTCCTGCGCACGCACGTACGGTGCAATGTGTTGTCTTCAGCTCAAGGACATGGTGCTCAAGTTCTCCGGCTCCAGCAAGCACTACAAGGGGGCGGCCGCCGGGAGCCCCTCTTTCAGGAGCTACCGACGCCCCTACCCGGGATTCGTCGACGACACTACCTTCACGCCGACGGGCAGGCCTGCGAGCGACGCCGGCGCGTACACAAGGACTACTGCGGCAGCAGCGAACGGGAGCGCGCGGGCTGCCTCGTCGGCAACGTGGGACATGACCGGGCGCGGATGGCCGGGCGTGGACGAGGAGGACGGCGGCGAGATCGTCGCGGCTGGGGTGGACGCCGCCGTGCCCAGGGAGTGGACGGCGCAGGTGGAGCCCGGCGTCCAGATCACCTTCGTCACGCTCCCCGGCGGCGGCAACGACCTCAAGCGCATCCGCTTCAGGTATTTATCGCATATCAATTGCACATTTGCATTGTTCAGCTAGCTTTTGATCAACTGACGTGTCCAGCACATGCATGTTGAAGTGTTGAACTGATTAATTCGTCTGACCTGTGCCGCGTACGTAGCCGTGAGATGTTTAACAAGTGGGAGGCGCAGCGGTGGTGGGGAGAGAACTACGACCGCATCGTGGAGCTGTACAACGTGCAGACGTTCAGCGGCCGGCAGCAGGGGGGCTCGACTCCGACGTCCTCCGTCGACGACTCGCTTCTGGTCGGTGCACGCATTGTTGCACGTATAAAACATTTCCTTCACTGAACCCATTCATCCATGACATACTGATCGAACTGGTTGGGTGCAATGCTTTGCTTGCAGAGAGATTCGTCCTATTCCCGGGGCGGCTCCACGAGGGACAGCCCGGTAGTCATGATGCCGCCGCCCCCGCCGTCATCCTCGTCGAGCAAAGACCCGATGTCCCGGAGCGTGTCGTGCAAGGCGATGATGCAGCCGCCGTCGGGGCCTTACGGGGCGGGGCCATCCACCAGGGCGGCGTACTACCCGTCCGCGGCGGCCGTGCCCGACCCGTCCGACCACGTCTGGGCGCACCACTTCAACATGCTCAACTCCGCGGCGGCCGGCGGGCATTCCTCCTACGACCCGTCGCGCGCCACCACCTCCTCCCGCGACGAGGCCTCCGTGTCCATCAGCAACGTCAGCGACATGGAGGCGACGGAGTGGATCGAGCAGGACGAGCCCGGCGTCTGCCTCACCATCCGGGAGCTCGGCGACGGCACCCGAGAGCTCCGCCGCGTCCGGTTCAGGTATATATGCCTACCACCGATCATCCTCGAACTTGCTAACCATTCTCCGTTGATCGGTGCGCATTCATACACGTCTGATCAACCCGATCTCATGCGTATTCTTGTAACTTTTTATTTTCAGCCGGGAGAGGTTTGGCGAGGACAGGGCGAAGGTGTGGTGGGAGCAGAACAGAGACAGAATACAGGCGCAGTATCTGTAGTTGATCTGGTTAAGCTAGCGGCGTTGGGGATAGATTAAGGGAGATAACGGTGAAAAGAGTGTGAAGAAGGGATAACCGGATAGGTGGAAGCAAACTAGTGGTGACCGTGGTGCTTGGCTTGGTGAAATATGGAGGTTGCGTTTGAATTTCAATGTGCTCCTCTGCTTTCTGTAGACTTTAGACATGTATAAACCTGATATGCTCGCCTGTCTTTGGCTTAGTTTACCTTTTCTAAGGCACCAATGTGGTTTATTCGTTGGTTGATTTAATGTTATGTTTTTGCGTTTCTTGGTGGGATTTTGGTCAGGAACTACTTAATTTGTGAATTTATGCGTGTGGATGTTGGCATGTTTGGGGAAAGTCCATAGAAATGCATGGCCACGGAGAGGCTGATCGATGTGGGATGCTTATTGGCAGGGAAGTTCGTGAGAGATAGTATCGCTCACATATGATGAATATAAATAAATTTGAACACATTCATGGAATTCATAGTTTCATTCATATACGCTCGAACAATATGATGAATATAAAACTAGAACTTTCACGGGAGAGGATTTTTGGAATATGGATACACCGGAACCCACTTCATAAAACTTAGCAAACAATGTATTTCTATGTTTTGTAAATTCCCCAAAAAATATCATCCATATAATTTTTATTTTTTTTAGAAAAGGAGGATGACCCCCGGCCTCTGCATCTGGGAGATGCATACGGCCACTTTATTGATTATTCTCAAGGACCTTACAAAGTATCACAACAATGTGCCTGAATCCATCATCTTGGCAACATATACCGCTACTCCTATCCAAAATGATGAAGGGGTGCTAGCTGGGCCACTACCCAAACCACTCACCTAAGCCTAACATCAAAAGCCGGAAGCCGAAACTCATTCGGAAGCCTCAGCCGAGCCACATACCGGGTCTGGGGCACAATCCGGTCAGACGCACTCGTGTGTCGTCGCCGCCATCTTCCACAGGTCTTCAGATCATATTGAGGCTTCTACCTTGTCTGGCCACTCTGCCATCGACGTCACCATGACGCCAGACAACAACCTCCTCCTGCGCGAGCCCATCTCCGCACGTCGGACGCCGAGTCTCCACAACGCCATGCCATCGACCTCCGCCGCCATCAAAGTTTGGGATGAAACACCGCTCCACCATCCCTCCAGCCAGCACTTGCTCCAAGACGATGCCCCCAGAAGGGAAAGCGATAGAACGACATCATCATCCGATCCGGAAGACCCAGATCTGGGGTTTTCCCCCTGAGCACCCCGAACCTGATGGCGCAGACTGCCAACGATGCCTCGACCATCGGCAGTAGCTCCACCAGACGAGCGTCGCCTACGTCGCCGCAGCCTCCAAGATGAAGCTGACCAGAATGCATGTGTCGACACCGAACCGCCGCCACTTCCATCGCCGCTTGAGCAGCCCCCGAGCAAAGCCTTCAGGAAGGAGCACGCCACCGTGGTGTCGTCGTCGCTTCGAACAGGGGGGGTCTAAGGTTTTCACCTAAGCTCCTGGGAGGGGTGGAAGGAAGGAGATCCTCTCCGAAGCCTCCAACGAGGGAATCAACACCCAAAGGCACTGCCATTGGAGTGGCCGCCACGCCGGCCAAGAGATTCCCCCGGAACCCTTCCAGCCACCGGATTTGCAAGGCCAGCACCCAAGAACGGAGACCGAAGCCACCAAGGGCCGGATCCGCTGCAGATCGGAGTAGATCGGGGTCGAGGACGAACATCACCGTGGCCACCAACATCCAGCGAGGAACCGCCGCCGCAGCCGAAGCCCACCACCTCCCCGCCATCCACATAGCCAGGGAAGTGGCCCACCTGAGCACGCCGGCGCCGCCCGCCACCAAGCAGCGCCGCGTGCCACCAGCCATGGCCGCCGCCATGGATCCGAGCCGCAGGCGGGCCGCCAGCCGCGAGGCCTCGCGGGAGAGCAGAGCCGCGCCACGGGGGGAAGACCCCGCCGCCGCCGCCACGACGCGGGCTTCGCCCGGTTGTGGCCTCCGGCGGCGGCGAGGGGATTAGCTAGAGAAGGGGGGCCCGGCGGCGGCGCAGTTGGGGGTGTAAACTTCCCTTGATTGATTTCAGTTACATGAGTTACAGTATATATCCTTGAGGGTGAGAGAACTGAACACCCCTACAAAGACAGCACGCATGCTATGGGCGTCGGCTGAGACCCTAAAGACTAGGGTTCTGTTTGGTTTATCCCCACAACTCACCCTACCAACATATTATTCACGCCAAATTCCTTTTCTGTTGTTTGGTTTGTTGCCAAATATTTGGCCGCCAATGAGTTCTTTGGGGTTGTTTGGTTTGGAGCAATGCTGGCCCAGCCAACCATGGGCTGACCAAATAAATGGCAAACGTTTTCGCCACCATTCGATTGCCAAAAACTTGGCAGGGAATTGAACTAGCATGTTGTGGAGGGCTTGGGCACACCAGAATTTTGGCATCCATTCAAGTGAGTACCTAGGGGCTAGGTCGATGCCAATTTTTGTGTGGGGCGTACGAGGGCATCAATCCAAACAGTCCATTTGTTGCTGCATTTATAAATTGTTCTCCAAATCATTGGCAAAGCTTGGGCTTTCAATCCCGCACCAAATATTTGGCAAGCAAATACCGACAGAGCAGCTTTAGGATAGCAAGAACCAGACGACGCTAGGACTTTACACAATGTGCACATTTAGCTACAACACGGTTGAAACGGTACAATTACAAGGTAACCCCCCCTCCTAGTCGGAACACCGTTTGGTAGGACGTTTAGGCTGGAACTAAACTCATGAAAAACTTGTGATGGCAGCCCTTTGGTGAACAAGTCAACGGACTATGAGCTGGACGAACATGTAGCACACGTGCTTCATCAAGAGCCACACGATCACGAACGAAATGAAGATCATTCTCGATGTGCTTTGTACGTCGATGTTGCACTGTGTTGTAGGCTAGGTAGGAGGCACTGATGTTGTCACGCTAGACGACTGTAGCCCGAACTAGAGGACACTAGAATTCATGTAGTATCAATCGTAACCAACAAGACTCAACAACATAATTAGCAACCCCATGATATTTAGCTTCAACACTTGAATGTGTCTGTGGACTGCTTTTTGGAGGACCAAGAGATCAAATTCAGACCGAGGAAGACACAAAAGCCATATGTTGAAGTCCTGGTGTGTGAATACATAGACAAAAACAGAGTGTCCGTAGTATGCCTCTACTTGACTAGCTCGTTTATCAAAGATGGTTATGTTTCCTAACCATAGATATGCGTTGCCATTTGATGAACGGGTTCGCATCATTAGGAGAATGATGTGATGGACAAGACCCATTCGCTAGCTTAGCATTATGATCGTTACAGTTTCATTGCTACTGCTTTCTTCATGACTTATACATGTTCCTCAGACTATAAAATTATGCAACTCCCGAATACCGGAGGAACACTTTGTATGCTATCAAACGTCACAACGTAACTGGGTGATTATAAAGATGCTCTACAGGTGTCTCCGATGGTATTTGTTGAGTTGTCATAGATCGAGATTATGATTTGTCACTCCGATTGCCGGAGAGGTATCTCTGGACCCTCTCGGCAATACACATCACTATAAGCCTTGCAAGCAATGTGAATAATGAGTTAGTTGCGGGAAGATGCATTATGGAACTAGTAAAGAGACTTGTCGGTAACGAGATTGAACTGGGCTTGTTGCGAAAAGCTCTGGTTTGTGAGAAACTTATATCCCAACCTGTCCCAAATGGGACAATATTTTTACCACTGCATGTTGATGCCGTTCCCTGACAGCATGTCAAGTTTCATGAATTTCAGACGAGTTTTCGATTTGCTAGAATTTTATGTATCTCAATGTTAGCGGGCGAGCGACGGTGGCAAAGGTGTTAGACATTCATTCCCATTTCTTGCACGGGACCTAAGGTTGCAACCAAGGACACACATTTGATTTTTCAACCCGTTTATATGCACTGGAGCATGTGCATGTAGTTCAAATTTGAATTATGCACATGAATGCATAGAAAACTCAGTTAATGTATAAAAATGTCCAAGTGAACCCTGCAAAATTCCAAAAATTGACACAACACTCCTGTTGTTCTATGTTGACACGAGAAATTTTTTTTAAGTAAGAAGAGGCAACAGATATCGTTTCGTCCCCCAAGGTGGCACGTTCCCTATCGAAACCATCAGGCTTGTTGTGAGAGAAGCTCTGGTTTGTGAGAAGCTTATACCCAAACCTACCACAAATGAGACAATATTTTTACCACGGCATGTCGATACCGTTCCATGATATCATGTCAAGTTTCATGAATTTCAGACGTGTTTTCAATTTACTAGAATTTTAAAACCATATATCTCAATGTTAGCGGCTGAGCGACAGTGTCAAGCTTAGGGTGTTTGACATTCATTCTTATTTCTTGCATGTGGCCTAAGCTTGCAATCAAGGACAAACATTTGATTTGTCAACCCATTTTTATGGACTAGAGCATGTGCATGTAGTTCAATTTTGAATTATGCACATAAATGCCTAGAAAACTCAGTTAACGTATAAAAATGTCCAAACGATCCCCGAAAAAAATCCAAAATTTAACACCACACTCCTGTTGTTCTATGTTGACACCAGGAAAAAATTGAAAGGAAGAAGAGGCGATGAATATCGTTTTGTCCACAAAGGTGACACGTTTCCCTAACGGAACCATGGGGCTTCTTGTGAGAAGCTCTGCTTTGTGAGAAGGTTATACCACAACCTGCCCCAAATGAGACAATATTTTTTACCCCAGCATGTTGATGCCGTTCCATGATAGCATGCCAAGGTTCATGAATTTCAGACGAGTTTTGTATTTACTAGAATTACAAAAGCAAGCACCTCAACATTTACCGGAGAGCCACGGTGCCGTGGTGTTTGAAATTCATCCTCATTTCTTGAATGGAACATAAGCATCAACCCATGGACACATATATCATTTTACAACCCATTTTGGTGCACCGGAGCATGCGCATGTAGTTTAATTTTGAATTGTGCACCTGAAATGCCTAGAAAACCAAGCTAATGTATAAAAATGTCCAAACAAACTCTAAATAATTCCAATTTTTTTGACGACACACCTATAGTTGCATGTTCACTGCAGATAAAAGTTCTAGCAATTCAAACACCATCCTTTGCAGTGGTGACGCCATTACGTAATTCAAATCAAGACAAAAAATTAAGTAGATCGCACACAATTTATTATCACCAACCGTGTGAGATGCAGTACAAAATATACTGGAGCACCATCGGTGTATAGTACGCATACGGCTTACGCGAGAAGGTACGTCAGCTACAGTCCACACCCAGCGTGTCAAGCACAATAGCTCGCTCCCCAAATATCATTTCACTGTTCAATTATCGCCGGTGAAAGATGGGGACGTGGACCCGCTTCGTGATGGCAACTTCGGCGGCCCACTCCGGCGAGAGCAAGACCGCAATCACCAGGCGCGTGCTAACAAGCTTCGTGAGCGCGGCTGCAATCTGTGACCGGGCGGCCAAGGCAACCCAAATGGCCGCTGTTGCTTCTCAGGTGGCGGCAGCAACATCTGCCTCGGGGATAGCAACTGGCGAGATCGGCACAACAGTTGTCTGTTGGGTAACGTAGTAATAATTCAAAAAAAATTCCTACTTGTCACCAAGATCAATCTAGGAGATGCTAGAAACTAGAGGGAGGGAGTGCATCTTCATACCCTTGAAGATCGCTAAGCGGAAGCGTTGCAAGGAACGCGGTTGATGGAGTTGTACTCGCGGCGATTCAAATCGCGAAAGATCCGATCTAGCACCGAACGGATGGCGCCTCCGCGTTCAACACACGTACAACCCTGGGATGTCTCCTCCTTCTTGATCCAGCAACGGGGGAGGAGAAGTTGAGGGAGAACATCGGCAGCACGACGGCGTGGTGGCAGTTGAGCTCGTGGTTCTCCGGCAGAGCTTCACCAAGCTCAACAGAGGAGGAGGAGGTGTAGGAGGGGGAGGGCTGCGCCAGGGGCTGAGGTGCGGCTGCCCTCCCACCCCCTCTATTTATAGGGTGAAGGGGAGAGGAGGCCGCCCCCCTAGATGCATCTAGAAGGGGGCGGGTGCAAGGGGGTGCTTGCCCCCCAAGTTGGTGGCCCCCACCCCTAGGGTTTTAACCCTAGGCGCCTTGGGCCCCTTGGGTGGCGCACCAGCCCACTAGGGGGCTGGTTTCCACCCATATTCATCCCACCTTGGTCCCCCGGGGCAGGTGGCCCCTCCCGGTGGACCCCCGGAACCCTTTCAGTGTTCCGATAACCCCCAAAACTTTTCCGGCGACTGAAACTGGACTTCCCATATATAAATCTTCACCCCCGAACCATTCCGGAACTCCTTGTGACGTACGGGATCTCATCCGGGACTCCGAACAACTTTTGGTAACCACATACAATCCCCATTACAACTCTAGCATCACTGAACCTTAAGTGTGTAGACCCTACGGGTTCGGGAACCATGCAAACATGACCGAGACACCTCTCTGGCCAATAACCAATAGAGGGATATGGATACCCATATTGGCTCCCACATGTTCCATGATGATCTCATCGGATGAACCACGATGTTGGGGATTCAATCAATCCCGTATACAATTCCCTTTGTCCATCGATATGTTACTTGCCCGAGATTCGATCGTCGGTATCCCCATACCTTGTTCAATTTCGTTACCGGCAAGTCTCCTTACTCGTTCCGTAACACATGATCCCGTTGCTAACTCCTTAGTCACATTGAGCTCATTATGATGATGCATTGCCGAGTGGGCCCAGAGATACCTCTCCATCATACGGAGTGACAAATCCCAGTCTCAATTCGTGCCAACCCAATAGACACTTTCGGAGATACCTGTAGTGCACCTTTAATGTCACCTAGTTACGTTGTGACGTTTGATACACCCAAAGCATTCCTACGGCATCCGGGAGTTGCACAATCTCATGGTCTAAGGTAATGATACTTGACATTAGAAAAGCTCTAGCAAACGAACTACATGGTCTTGTGCTATGCTTAGGATTGGGTCTTGTCCATCACACCATTCTCCTAATGATGTGATCCCGTTATCAACGACATCCAATGTCCATGGTCAGGAAACCACAACCATCTATTGATCAACAAGCTAGTCAACTAGAGGCTCACTAGGGACATGTTGTGGTCTATGTATTCACACACGTATTATGGTTTCCGGTTAATACAATTATAGCATGAACAATAGACAATTATCATGAACAAGGAAATATAATAACAACCATTTTATTATTGCCTCTAGGGCATATTTCCAACAGTCTCCCACTTGCACTAGAGTCAATAATCTAGTTACATTGTGATGAATAGAACACCCATAGAGTTCTGGTGCTGATCATGTTTTGCTCGTGGAAGAGGTTTAGTCAATGGATCTGGGACATTCAGACCCGTGTGTACTTTACAAATATCTATGTCTCCATCTTGAATATAACCACGAATGGAGTTGAAGCGGCGGTTGATGTGCTTGGTCTTCTTGTGAAACCTAGGCTCCTTGGCAATGGCAATAGCTCCAGTGTTGTCACAGAAGAGAGTCGTTGGGCCCGACGCACTGGGAATCACTCCTAGGTCGGTGATAAACTCCTTCATCCAGACTCCTTCCTGCGCTGCTTTCAAAGCAGCTATGTACTCCGCTTCACATGTAGGTCCCGCCACGCCGCTTTGCTTGCAACTGCACCAGCTGACTGTCCCACTATTCAAAATATACACGTATCCGGTTTGTGACTTGGAGTCATCCGGATCTGTGTCAAAGCTAGCATCGACGTAACCCTTTATGACAAGCTCTTCGGCACCTCCATAAACGAGAAACATATCCTTAGTCCTTTTCAGGTACTTCAGGATATTCTTGACCGCTGTCCAGTGTTCCATTCCGGGATCACTTTGGTACCTCCCTACTAAACTTATGGCAAGGTTCACATCAGGTCTGGTGCACAACATGACATACATAATAGAGCTTATGGCTGAGGCATAGGGGATGACACTCATCTTTTCTCTATCTTCTGCCGAGGTCGGGCATTGAGCTGCGCTCAATCTCACACCTTGCAATATAGGCAAGAACCCCTTCTTGGACTGATCCATATTGAACTTCTTCAATATCTTGTCAAGGTATGTGCTTTGTGAAAGACCAATGAGGTGTCTCAATCTATCTCTATAGATCTTGATGCCTAATATGTAAGCAGCTTCTCCAAGGTCCTTCATTGAAAAACACTTATTCAAGTAGGCTTTATGCTTTCCAAAAGTTCTATATCATTTCCCATCAACAGTATGTCATCCACATATAATATGAGAAATGCTACAGAGCTCCCACTCACTTTCTTGTAAATACGGGCTTCTCCATAAGTCTGTATAAACCCAAACCCTTTGATCACTTCATCAAAGCGAATGTTCCAACTCCGAGATGCTTTGCACCATCCCATAGATGGAGCATTGGAGCTTGCATACCTTGTCAGCATTCTTAGGACCGACAAAACCTTCCGTCTGCATCATATACAATTCTTCCTTAAGGAAACCATTAAGGAATGCCGTTTTGATGTCCATTTGCCAGATCTCATAATCATAGAATGCGGCAATTGCGAACATGATTTGGACGGACTTCAGCATCGCTACGGTGAGAAGGTCTCATCGTAGTCAACTCCTTAAACTTGTCGATAACCCTTGGCAACAAGTCGAGCCTTATAGACGGTCACATTACCATCCGCGTCCGTCTTCTTCTTAAAGATCCACTTATTCTCTTTGGCTTGCCGACCATCGGGCATGTCCACCAAAGTCCATACTTTGTTCCCATACATGGATCCTATCTCGGATTTCATGGCTTCAAGACATTTGTTAGAATCCGAGCCCACCATCGCTTCTTCATAGTTTGAAGGTTCACGGTTGTCTAACAACATGATTTCCAGGACAGGGTTGCCATACCACTCTGGTGCGGAACATGTCCTCGTGGACCTATGAAGTTCAGTAGCAACTTGATCCGAAGTTTCATAATCATCATCATTAACTTCCTCTCTAGTCGGTGCAGGCACCACAGAAACATCTTCCTGTGCTGCGCTACTCTTTGGTTCAAGAGGGGGTACCTCATCAAGTTCTACTTTCCTCCCACTTACTTCTTTCAAGAGAAACTCTTTCTCCAGAAAGGACCCATTTCTGGCAACAAAGATCTTGCCTTCGGACCTAAGGTAGAAGGTATACCCAATAGTTTCCTTAGGGTATCCTATGAAGACGCACTTTTTCGATTTGGGTTCGAGCTTTTCAGGTTGAAGTTTCTTGATATAAGCTTCACATCTCCAAACTTTCAGAAACGACAGCTTAGGTTTCTTCCCAAACCATAATTCATACGGTGTTGTCTCAACGGATTTAGACGGGGCCCTATTTAAAGTGAATGCAGCAGTCTCTAAAGCATAACCCCAAAATGATAGCGGTAGATCGGTAAGAGACATCATAGATCGCACCATATCCAATAGAGTGCGATTACGACGTTCGGACACACCATTACGCTGAGGTGTTCTAGGCGGCGTGAGTTGTGAAACAATTCCGCATTTCCTTAAGTGCGTGCCAAACTCGTGACTCAAATATTCTCCTCCACGATTAGATCGTAAGAACTTTATTTTCCTGTCACGTTTATTCTCTACCTCGCTATGAAATTCCTTGAACTTTTCAAAGGTCTCAGACTTGTGTTTCATTAAGTAGACATACCCATATCTACTTAAGTCATTAGTGAGGGTGAGAACATAACGATAGCCACCACGATCCTCAACGCTCATTGGACCGCATGCATCAGTATGTATTATTTCCAACAAGTTGGTTGCTCGCTCCATTGTTCCGGAGAACGGAGTCTTGGTCATCTTGCCCAGGAGGCATGGTTCGCACGTGTCAAATGATTCATAATCAAGAGACTCCAAAAGTCCATCTGCATGGAGTTTCTTCATGCGTTTGACACTAATATGACCAAGGCGGTAGTGCCACAAGTATGTGGGACTATCATTATCAACCTTACATCTTTTGGCATTCACACTATGAATATGTGTAACATCACGTTCGAGATTCAATAAAGATAAACCATTGACCAGCGGGGCCTGACCATAAAACATATCTCTCATATAAATAGAACATCCATTATTCTCGGATTTAAATGAGTATCCATCTCGCATCAAATGAGATCCAGATACAATGTTCATGCTCAAAGCTGGTACTAAATAACAATTATTGAGGTTCAAAACTAAACCCGAAGGTAGATGTAGAGGTAGCGTGCCGGCGGCGATCACATCGACCTTGGAACCATTCCCGACGCGCATCGTCACCTCGTCCTTTGCCAGTCTCCGCTTATTTCACAGCTCCTGTTTTGAGTTACAAATGTGAGCAACCACACCGGTATCAAATACCCAGGAGCTACTACGAGCGCTGGTAAGGTACACATTAATAACATGTATATCATATATACGTTTGACGTTGCCGACCTTCTTATCCTCTAAGTACTTGGGGCAGTTCCGCTTCCAGTGACCATTTCCCTTGCAATAAAAGCACTAAGTATCAGGCTTGGGTCCATTCTTTGGCTTTTTTTCGGCAACTGACTTACCGGGTGTGGCAACTCCCTTGCCATTCTTCTTGAAGTTCTTCTTACCCCTGCCTTTCTTGAAACTAGTGGTCTTATTCAGCATCAGCACTTGATGTTACTTTTTGATCTCCATCTCCGCTGATTTCAGCATCCAATATAACTCAAGAATGGACTTCCCCATCCCTTGCATATTGAAGTTCATCACAAAGCTCTTGTAGCTAGGTGAAAGCAACTGGAGGATTCTGTCAATGACCGAGTCATCTGGAAGATTAACTCCCAGATGAGACAAGCGGTTGTGCAACCCAGACATTTTGAGTATATGCTCGCTGACAGAACTATTTTCCTCCCTCTTACAACTGAAGAACTTGTCGGAGACTTCATATCTCTCGACCCGGGCATGAGCTTGGAAAACCATTCTCAGCTCTTGGAACATCTCATATGCTCTGTGTTGCTCAAAATGCTTTTGGAGCCCTGGTTCTAAGCTGTAAAGCATGCCTCACTGAACCAGGAAGTAATCATCACTGATGAGGACACCACAACCATCGACAAGTCTCCAACAACTATAGGTCCAATCACAAGAAGTCGCACCAAACTAATAAGTGACCAGGTGAATGCTAACTCAAGTTTACCTTATAACCTTGATGACACAACTATGCTTTCATCCCCATTGTTGTTGGTTGAACTTAGGTATCACAAGGAAGAAATCCAACAACCTATGAGCTCTTGAAGCAACCGGTTTGGAGGAATAAGTTTGAAGAAAACAAGTTTCAAGTGAAGCTGATGCTGTCAGTTTTGACCTCTGATGTTTCGTGGTGGCACACCCATATGGCGGAGAGACGGAGCCATAGGGGTACATCAACAGAAGCTAAATCAAATTATCTATCCAATGCAAAAAACCTCACATCATTTGGAGTTGTGAGTCAAAAGTACTAGTCATTCTCATGGAAGGTGTTCAGGTTGTCAGGGCTTCGCGAATTTCCGAGGAGCTCCCCAACAACTCCCAAAGTTGACTGCTTATTCCCCCAAGGAAGCTATGCAAACCTGCTTACTTTTAAAACCATTTTCACAGCTAGCTAAGGGGGGTTGTCCCTGCTATAAGACCTCATCTCCCCCATCCTCTTAGGAACCTTTTGTCAAACCATTCAACTACAAGCTTATGTAGCAAGACTGCTAGAGAGATCCGAGAGATTTTGCTACCTTTGCTTTTGTGAGTTCATTCGGATTTGCGAGAAGGAGCCTCTGGTTCCCCCTAGTTCGTGATCTATGGTTCCGGTCGTTTTGTGTGGATTAGTCCCGGTTTGTGGTTCTGCGATTGTTCGGACAACATGTTGGAGTTCTTGTAACTTCGGTCAGCCATCCCCAATGTACGGGTTGCATCCAACCTTGGCAGGTATAAAGCTAGTTATCCCGGCTGCTTGCAGCTAGTTATCCCTCCCGATTCGATCCTACGACGTGAATATTAGGCCACCCTTAGGTGTGAACTCGTTCATCGGGTTCCCACCTATCATCTTGTATCAGAGCCTTCGTTGACACGGTAGGATCTGTTATCCAAGTTTATCTTGCTATCATCTCTTTAGATCGAGTGTTTTCATGCTATATTTTCTGTCCTAGAAGTTCAAAGCCCCACCAAAAATAAATCCAAGCCTTGTTGGTGCTAAGATCTTGTTGTTGCATACCTTGCATGTTCTTCATCCTTTAGATCTGCACCAAGTTCATCTTCATAATTGCTTTCAGATTTGGTTGTTGTGCTTTGGAAAAAGAGAGAAAAAAGAGTGGCAAAAAATCAAAGAGAGAAAAAAAGAGTGGCAAAAAAAGTCAAGAGAGAAAAAGAAAGTGTTGTGTAAGATCCAAAAGTTTCAGCTGGTAAATTTTTTTCAGAAGCTTGTGTGTTGTGTCTTTTTAATCTTGGTGCAAAGGTGCAGCAGATCTATCCCCATATTTTCTTGGTTTGCATCAACTTGATTTCAGCACAAGCCCCTTTTTGTTTACCCCACCGAGCTCCACCAAAAAAAACCCGAAGCTATTTCTTTGATCCCTGTCTTTCAATCGCTTTAACACATCCGGGAGAAGCACAATCTGATGTGAACTCATAAGAACTTTGGTGGGTAAGAGGTGAGGTTGTGTGATTCCACAAAATTATCCTATTCCACTTTTGGCCTTACTAACATGGCAGGATCTAGATCGAGTGTCCATGGAGAAAACCATGGGGAAGAAGAAGCCCCGGTCACACATGCTGATTTTCAGGAATTACAGTACATGGCTCGAGACATTGGAAGGATGTTTCACGAGTGACCTCCAGCAGGTGGAGATAGGGTTCGACACCAAAAACACCCTATTGACCCACTTGAGTAAGTTGGGGATGAGAATTCCGTGCATGCTGCTGTTGACGGTGCCTTCGAGGATGATAACAACAGCTATGGTGGACATGTGGCTACTGCTCGTGGGCGTGCTTTTGCTGCTCATGGAGGGCAGCAAGGAGGACAACTTCGAGGGTGAGGCCATGGTCCTCATGGGCACTACTATGACCCTAATGAGCGTGTTGCTCGTGGTCATGGAGAAGATTTTGATGATTATGTTGGTGTCCCATACCGTCGTGCTACTGAAGATGGGCGTCATGCAGAACATCATGGCCGAGTTGGTCAAGATGACATAGCAAGAATCAAGTTGCACATCCCTAAGTTCACAGGAAAGGAAGACCTTGATGCATATTTTGATTGGGAAGAGCAGTGTGATCAAAGTTTTCGTATCCATAACCTTGCTGATCCGAAGAGAGTAAACCTTGTTTGTGTTGAGTTTTCTGGTTATGCACTCACTTGGTGGAATCAACTACAAGAAAATCAGCTGCTGCTAGGCCGTGACTACATTGACACTTGGGAAGAGATGAAACAAGCCATGAAGCGAAGGTTTGTTCCTTCACAATATCAAAGAGATCTCCGAAATAGATTGCAGCGCCTCAGCCAAGGTACACGCACGGTGGATGAGTACTATAAAGAGATGGAATCGTTGTTGGTTCGTGCTCGTATTCATGAAGATGAGGAGTCAAAGATGGCAAGATTTCTGCATGGTCTCAACAATGAAATTTCTGATTTTGTGGAGATGTTTCCCTATAACACTCTACAAGATATTCTAGAGCATGCAAAGCTCACAGAGAGGAAGGTGCATCAGAGTGGTCATGGACGAATATCTCATAACCGCACCACCACACAATGGCAAAGGTTGCAGCCAAGTGCCTCTCAAGGTGGTTCTCAGTTTCAACACACTTCACACCCTACCGCCACCCGGCGAACATCGGCTTCATCGGCATCATCACCGGCTCCTAGGAATGTTGACAAGTGTGCTCCTTCTACTGCTGGAAGTACTTCTAACCCCACGGCTGTATCATCATCTCGAAGCCGAGATATTGAGTGTTGGAAGTGCAAAGGGCATGGTCACATTTCTTCTGAATGTCGAAACAAGAGAGCTCTATTTGTGAATGAACAAGGTGAATCGGAATCTGAGAGCGAGCGTGAAGATAATGGAGCATCAGATGATCATGAGGATGAAGAGGACGAGAAGAGTGGTTGTGATATTCAGGCCGACATGGGAGATTGCTTTGTTTCCTGTCGTGTGCTTAGTGTTAATGCAACTAGAGAAGAGAAAGGGCAACGACATAATATTTTTCACACCCGTGGCACCATCAAGGACAAGGTTTGTAGAATTATTGTTGACAATGGCAGCTGCAACAACATTGCAAGTTCAGATTTGATAGAGAAATTGGGACTAAAACAAAGAAGGCACCCAAGTCCATATAAGATGCAATGGCTCAATGATTGTGGTACACTTCGAGTAAGCAACATAGTCACCATTCAGTTTTCCAGTGGGAAGTATCGAGAGCAAGTGGAATGTGACGTGGTGCCAATGCAAGCATGCCAATTGTTGTTGGGAAGACCTTGGTTGTATGATCGTGATGTGCAAATCAACGGCCGTACTAATCGTCTCTCATTCCAATATGAGGGAGAGCGCATATCTTTGCTCCCTTTGACACCCGAAGAAATATTGATGGATGATCTGAAAAGGAAAGAGAGAGTGAGTGAGAAACACTTGAGTGACATCCACCAACATAGTCAGCGAGAGAATTCAAAGCCAAATAAAACCCACACCTTAAATTGACCAAGACATGGGAAAAATAGGGATTAGTTATGACGGCTAGGAAAATGGATATGAGAGAGTTGAGAGAACCCAATTCCGTGTTCTTTGTACTTTTGTACAAGGACAACTTCCTTTCTACTAGCGAATTATCCTCTACCACTCGTGGTGTTGTTGCTGAAATTTTGCAAGGTTATGAAGATGTGTTCCCCGAGGAGATACCACCAGGGCTGCCACCACAAAGAGGCATTGAACACCAAATTGATTTGGTCCCAGGAGCCCCATTGCTGAACCGACCACCATACTGCACAAACCCGGAGGAAACCAAGGAGATTCAGCGACAAGTTGAAGGCCTACTAAACAAAGGTTATGTAAGACAAAGTTTCTCTCCTTGTGTTGTACCCGTTCTTTTAGCACCCAAAAAGATGGATCTTCCCGAATGTGTTGTGATTGCAGGCCTATTAACAACATTACCGTGAGGTATAGGCACCCCATACCTAGGCTTGATGATATGCTTGATGAACTTAGGGGCGCCACCATCTTTTCTAAATTTGACTTGCGAAGTGGCTACCATCAAATTAGAATGAGAGACGGTGATGAATGGAAACTGCTTTCAAAACAAAATCTAGTTTGTATGAGTGGTTAGTTATGCCATTTGGATTGACAAATGCACCTAGTACCTTCATGAGATTAATGAATCATGTGCTTAGAATCTTCATTGGCAAGTTTGTAGTTGTTTACTTTGATGACATCCTGCTTTATAGCAAAACTTTGGATGAACATGTTGAACACATCCGATGTGTGCTTGCTGTCCTAAGAGAGGAGAAGTTATATGCTAACAAGGAAAAGTGCACATTTTGCACAGACAAAGTTATGTTTCTTGGCTTTGTTGTTTCAGGTAAAGGTGTGGAGGTTGATGAGGAGAAGGTCAAAGCCATCCATGAGTGGATGCCTCCAAAAAATGTAAGCCAAGTACGAAGTTTTCTTGGCTTTGCTGGTTTCTACCGTCGGTTTGTGAAGGACTTCAGCACCATTGCTGCCCCAATGAATGAGCTAACCATGAAAGATGTTCCCTTCAAGTGGGCAAACACACAAGAAAAGGCCTTCTAAGAGCTGAAAGAGAAATTGACATCCGCACCATTGCTTGCACTACCCAACTTTGGTAAGACTTTTGAAATTGAATGTGATGCAAGTGGTGTTGGTATTGGAGGTGTACTAATACAAGAAGGTAGGCCTATTGCATATTTTAGTGAGAAGCTAAGTGGTCCAACTCTAAATTACCCAGTTTATGACAAAGAATTATATGCACTTGTGAGATCTTTGGAAACATGGCAACATTATTTGTGGCCTAAAGAATTTGTGATACATTCCGACCATGAATCTTTAAAGCACCTTAGGGGTCAACAAAAACTGAACCATAGACATGCAAAATGGAGTGAATTCATAGAATCTTTTCCCTATATTGTCAAGTACAAGAAAGGAAAAGATAATGTTGTTGCCGATGCTTTGTCTAGACGTCATATTTTACTCTCACAACTTGATACAAAAATTCTTGGGTTGCAAAGAATTAAAGAATTGTATGTCAATGACCATATTTTGCTGAACCACACTCAAAATGTAGTGAGGGGAAAGGTTGGGAAAGTTTCACTTGCATGATGTTCTTTCTTCAAGCTAACAAATTGTGCATCCCAGATTGCTTTGTTCGCTTGTTGCTTTTGCAGGAGACTCATGCTGGTGGTCTCATGGGACATTTTGGAGCAAAGAAAACTGAGAGTCTGATGATAGACCATTTCTTTTGGCCAAGGATGAGGCGTGATGTTGAGTGCTATGTGCTACGTTGTGAGATCCGCCGCAAAGCTAAGTCACGTTTAAACCCTCATGGACTTTATACGCCTTTATCAATTCCTAGTACACCTTGGTGTTGGAAATATGCCCTAGAGGCAATAATAAATTGGTTATTATTATATTTCCTTGTTCATGATAATCGTTTATTATCCATGCTAGAATTGTATTGATAGGAAAGTCAGATACATGTGTGGATACATAGACAACACCACGTCCCTAGTAAGCCTTTAGTTTACTAGCTCGTTGATCAATAGATGGTTACGGTTTCCTGACCATGGACATTGGATGTCATTGATAACGGGATCACATCATTAGGAGAATGATGTGATGGACAAGACCCAATCCTAAGCCTAGCACAAGATCGCGTAGTTCATATGCTAAAGCTTTTCTAATGTCAAGTATCATTTCCTTAGACCATGAGATTGTGCAACTCCCGGATACCGTAGGAATGCTTTGGGTGTACCAAACATCACAACGTAACTAGGTGGCTATAAAGGTGCACTACGGGTATCTCCGAAAGTGTCTGTTGGGTTGGCATGAATCGACACTGGGATTTGTCACTCCGTGTAACGGAGAGGTATCTCTGGGCCTACTCAGTAGGACATCATCATAATGTGCACAATGTGACCAAGGAGTTGATCATGGGATGATGTGTTATGGAACGAGTAAAGAGACTTGCCGGTAACGAGATTGAACAAGGTATCGGGATACCGATGATCGAATCTCGGGCAAGTATCATGCCAGTAGACAAAGGGAATTGTATACGGGATTGATTGAATCCTTGACATCATGGTTCATCCGATGAGATCATCGTGGAACATGTGGGAGCCAACATGGGTATCCAGATCCCGCTGTTGGTTATTGACCAGAGAGATGTCTCAGTCATGTCTGCATGATTCCCGAACCCGTAGGGTCTACACACTTAAGGTTTGATGACGCTAGGGTTATAGAGAAAGTATGTATGCGATTATTGAATGTTGTTCAGTGTAACATCCCAAATTTTCAATTTGGAATGTTATACACATAGATCATCATGCATATCATATTTTCTTGCATTTTGCCGATCCTAGAAATTTCACGCAACTCAAGGACCCTCGGAGAGAGTTGGAGATTTCGTCTTTTTCATGTTTGAGTCTTCTCAAATTTTGAAGAAAGGATCATTGGTTTTTGTCGGAGTTTCATTTGCCCTTTTATTTGGATAGGGGAAAATGCGTGTTTTAAAAGTTTGCATTTTAGGCCCGGAGAAAAGTTCATTTTGTTCGACTCATTTTTAGGAGTCGGGGAAATTTACTTTATTAGATTTGGAGTTCGTTTAGATCTCTTTTTGTTTTTTTTTCCGAGCGCGGAACCGTTTAAAAAAAGAGAGCTCCAGCGACTTGGGCCTAAGGCCCAAGCCACCGAGCCGCCGCTGGCCAGAGGCCATCGCTAGCGCGCGCCAGGCGCCAGAGACCGCCGCCGCCGTTTCTTTTGAGTCCTAGTAGGATTCATCTACTTCCGTTTTTTTTTCTAGATCTTTTCCCTCTTTTCTTTCCTAGTCCTAGTCCAATTCCTTGACCCCTACACCAAGTTTTCTCCCCCCTCCCCAATATAAATACTCCCACACCCCCCTCTAAACACATCAAATCCAAGGCCCCAAAGCCCCAAGCACCACCGCGCCCATGCCGCCGCGCCCTGCGTCACGCACCGCGCCGCCCTAGTGCCCCGCCGCCGCCGCGCCACCCCACCACCCGCGCCGCACCCCCACACCCGCGCCGCCGCCGCACCTTGCCACCGTCGCCGCCCCACGCCCACGCCGCCGGAGTCCCTCGCCGGAGACCTCGCCGGAGGTAGCACGCGCTACATCTATTCTTTTCATCGGATCATTTTCTTCTCATCGTTCCGATTCTTTTTCTCCGATTCGTTTTTCTTCGCAAAACCGTTCCGGTTTTCTAGATCGGTTTTCTTCTCCGAAACCCTAGATCGGATTCGTTTTCTTTTCTGATCTAGTTGCCTAGCGACCGTTCGCCGGACCGTTCGTCCTAACGAACGTAATCACCGGATTTCTTCTAGGTTAACGAACATCCGTTCGTTCAACCGTTCTTCTTTTTCTTCTTGTCGGATTTATTCCGCGATCCCGATCTCAGATCCGATCTTCTTTCTAGTCTATCTTCTCGCTCGTTTATCGGAATCAGGCGATTCAAGCGCCTGGAGTTTCGTCTCGAAACCGCCGTTCCGTCTAATCAACTTTAACTAAGTTTTGCTACGGTAAAATTTGACCTAGTTTCAACTTGCTAGAACCGAGTTGTTTTCCGCCGTTTGTTTTTGGTTTCTTTGTTTCGTTCTTTCTTTCTTCTCAACCGGAGTTCTTAAGTTGAACTATCTGGTTCGATCTCTTGTTCGAGTTTTACCTATGCATTAGATGAGTACTTATTGTGTGCTTGTTGTTTGTCTGCGATAGATTACCCGGATTGCGCCGCTTGTTACTTCGAATCTTTAGGACTCGCGGATCATCAGCAAGGCAAGTAACACTTTGATCATACCTTTTCTACAACCCAATTTTATTGCATTAGATCTATCCTCACACATTGCATGATTAGGATCTAATTAAATTGTGGGATGGGAAGTAGATGAGGTAGTACCTATTACTTGTTTACTATGAAACCTTTGGGAGTTACTTCTACGTTTGCTTATTATGCCATGCTATGCTAGTAGACGTGGATTGGGTGAGTGATATCCATGACAGATGTGAGATTGATAATTTTAATGGTTTATCTAAGGTGGCAACTTAAACACACATCTGGGTGGATTGAGGCACCTGATGTCTATCAGGACTTGCCTGTTTTATTTTGGACCGCCACCCAGGCTCAAAGGGATCATAAGATCTTTCATGCTAAATACTTACGTGTGCAGCCACAAGCCATTATGGGCTCTGGCATAGTTGACTAAGTCGTGCGAACTCTTACAGGGTAGACTAGCAGATGTAGGGGAAAGTAGGTGTACTAGTCTATCCAACGTAAGGTGCTAGCGCTTTTGAAAGAGTGTGTCTCGGTCATCCGTTTCTCAAACACCAGTAGTGCGAGAAAACCAACGGAGGCGATCGAGTCTTGTGGGGAAAAGTGCGCAAACCTCTGCAGAGTGTAACAAACTAATCATGATTAGCCATGTCCCCGGTTATGGACAATCTTGAGTATCTAGTACTTGAATATCATGTGAATCTCAACATGTTACTTCTAATTAATATTGTTGGGTTTTAATTGTTCACTTTTAATTGGGATTGAGAATGCTGTCAACCATTCTCAATGTTTAACAACCACCATGATAGTTAAATAAATTTATTCCTTTGCAGTAGGGAAAAATTTGCTTTACGCAAAACAGTAACCATAGAGCTTTCCACCAGCCAAATATGCATATAGTATAGCTGTTTCATTCCATCATTCTCTATGTGTTACCTTGCCAGCATATTCCATGTGCTGACCCATTTTGGGCTGCAACATTAATGTTGCAGACTTTTCAGACGACGATTGAGGTGTTTTAGGTCGTGGTTCTATACTCAGTGATGCCGTTGGAGTTGATGGACCCATTTATCTTCCAAGTCTTCCGCTGTTATCGACACTAGATGGCCTTAAGCCATATTTATGTAATAAGCTCTCTTCGGAGACATCGTTGTAATAAGTGTGTGATTGCCACTCTGCTATAAATCCTTCGAAGTACTGTGTGGTGTCAGCATTACTGATCCAGGGATGACACCGGAGCACAGAGATCAGACCGTTTGAGGTCTGGTCGCTACATTCAGAGTCCCGGATGAGATCTCGAACGTCACGAGGAGTTCCAGAATGGTCCGGAGGTAAAGATTGATATATAGGAAGTGTGGATTTGGCCACCGGAAGTGTTCCGGGCATCACCGGTAATGTACCGGGACCACCGGAAGGGTTCCGGGGGTCCACCGGGAGGTGCCACCAGCCTCGGAGGCTTGCGTGGGCCAAGAGTGGGAAGGGAACAGCCCCTAGGTGGGCTGGGGAGCCTCCAACCAAGGCCCAAGGCGTCCTCAAGAGGGCAGATGGGCCCTAAGGCCCACCCTAGGTGCGCCCCCTCTCTCTCCCCCTTGGCCGCCACCCAGATGGGATATGGGGGCTGCCGCCACCCCTAGGGAGGGAACCCTAGGTGGGGGCGCAGCCCCTCCCCTCCCCTTATATAGTGGAGGTTTTGGGCTGCCCAACACACGAGTCTCTCTCTCCCAAGGCGCAGCCCTACCTCTCTCCCCCCTCGTCTCTCGTAGTGCTTGGCGAAGCTCTGCTGGAGTACTGCACTCCTCCACCACCACCACGCCGTCGTGCTACTGCTGGACGGAGTTTTCCCCAACCTCTCCCTCTCTCCTTGCTGGATCAAGGCATGGGAGACGTCACTGGGCTGCACGTGTGTTGAACGCGGAGGCGCCATTGTTCGGCGCTTAGATCGGAATCGACCGCAATCTGAATCGCCACGAGTATGACTACCTCATCCACGTTCTTGCAACGCTTCCGCTTAGCGATCTACAAGGGTATGTATATGCACTCCCCTTCCCCTCGTTGCTAGATTACTCCATAGATTGATCTTGGTGATGCGTAGAAGATTTTAAAATTCTGCTTTGATCCCAAACAGTGGCATCATGAGCTAGGTCTATGCGTAGTTTCTATGCACGAGTAGAACACAAGTTGTTGTGGGCGTCGATTTTGTCAATTTACTTGCCGTTACTAGTCTTGTCTTGATTCAGCGGCATCGTGGGATGAAGCGGCCTAGACCGACTTTACACGTACTCTTACGTGAGACAGGTTCCACCGACTGACATGCACTAGTTGCATAAGGTGGCTAGCGGGTGTCTGTCTCTCCCACTTTAGTCGGATTGGATTCGATGAAAAGGGTCCTTATGAAGGGTAAATAGAAATTGGCATATCACGTTTGGTTTTGGCGTAGGTAAGAAATGTTCTTGCTAAGAAACCTATAGCAGCCACGTAAAATTTGCAACAACAATTAGAGGACGTCTAACTTGTTTTTGCAGCATATGCTATATGATGTGATATGGCCAAAAGGATGTGATGAATGATATATGTGATGTATGAGATTGATCATGTTCTTGTAATAGGAATCACGACTTGCATGTCGATGAGTATGACAACCGGCAGGAGCATAGGAGTTGTCTTAATTTATTTATGACCTGCGTGTCAACATAAACGTCATGTAATTACTTTACTTTATTGCTAACCGTTAGCCATAGTAGTAGAAGTAATATTTGGCGAGACAACTTCACGAAGACACGATGATGGAGATCATGGTGTCATGCCGGTGACGATGATGATCATGGCGCCCCAAAGATGGAGATCAAAAGGAGCAAAAATGATATTGGCCATATCATGTCACTATTTGATTGCATGTGATGTTTATCATGTTTTACATCTTATTTGCTTAGAACGACAGTAGCTTAAATAAGATGATCCCTCGCAATAATTTCAAGAAAGTGTTCCCCCTAACTGTGCACCATTGCGAAGGTTCGTTGTTTCGAAGCACCATGTGATGATCGGGTGTGATAGATTCTAACGTTTGAATACAACGGGTGTAAGCCAGATTTACACACGCAATACACTTAGGTTGACTTGACGAGCCTAGCATGTACAGACATGGCCTCGGAACACGGAAGACCGAAAGGTCGAACATGAGTCGTATAGAAGATACGATCAACATGAGGATGTTCACCGATGATGACTAGTCCGTCTCACGTGATGATCAGACACGGCCTAGTTGACTCGGATCATGTATCACTTAGATGACTAGAGGGATGTCTATCTGAGTGGGAGTTCATTATATAATTTGATTAGATGAACTTATTTAGCATGAACAATAGTCTAAGTTGTCTTTGCGAAAAGGGTTGTAGATCAATAGCTCGTGTTGTAGCTCCCTGTTTCAATACTTTCCTAGAGAAAGATTAACTTGAAAGATATTGTAAGCAATGATGCAGACTAGGTCCGTTGCCTGAGGAGTGTCCTCACTGCTACACAAAAGGCTTATGTCTTTGATGTACCGCTCGGTGTGCCAACCCCTCCAGCGTTGTCTGTGGATGTTATGAACATCTGACAGATACGTCCTGATGACTACTTGATAGTTAAGTGCACCATACTTTACGACTTAGAATCGGGATTCCAATGACGTTTTGAACGCCATAGAACATATGAGATGTTCCAAGAGCTGAAATTGGGATTTCAGGCTCATGCCCGTGTTGAGAGGTATGAGACCTCTGACAAGTTCTTTTCCTACAAGATGGAGGAGAATAGCTCAGCTAGTGAGCATGTGCTCAGAATGTCTGGGTGCTACAATCACTTAAATCGAGTGGGAGTTAAACTTCCAGATAAGATAGTGATTGATAGAGTTCTCTAGTCACTATCACTAAGCTACTAGATCTTCGTGATGAACTATGACATGCAAGGGATGGAGATGATCCCGGAGCTGTTCACGGTAATTAAGACCGCAAAAGGTAGAAATCAAGAAGAAGCATCAAGTGTTAATGGTTTAACAAGACCACTGGTTTCAAGAAGGGCAAGGGATAGAAGGGAAACTTCATGAATGGCCAACCAGTTGCCGCTCCAGTGAAGGAACCCAAGGTTGAACCCAAACCCGAGACTAAGTGCTTCTATTGTAAGGGGAACGGTCACTGGTAGCGGAACTACCCCAAATGCATGGTAGATAAGAAGGTTGGCAACTTCAACAAAGTATATACTTGTTATTAATGTGTACCTTACTAGTACTCCTGGTAGCACCTGGGTATTGGATACCGGTTCAGTTGCTATTATTTGTGACTTGAAGCAAAAAAGCTATGGAGTAAACAGAGACTGGCTAAAGGTGAGGTGACGATGTATGTTGGAAGTGTTTCCAAAGTTGATGAGATCACCATCGCACACTCCATCTGCCTTCGGGATTAGTATTGAACCTAGATAACTGTTATCAGGTGTCTACGTTGAGCATGAACATGATTAGATCATGTTCATTACAATACGGTTATTCATTTAAGTTAGAGAATAATGATTATTGTGTTTACATGAATAATACCTTTCAAGGTCATGCACCCTATGTGAATGGTTCGTTGAATCTCGGTCGTGGTAATACACATGTTCACGCCAAAAAATGTACAGTTAATAATGATAGTACCACTTTCTTGTGGCACTGCCGCTTAGGTCATATTGGCGTAAGATGCATGAAGAAACTCCATGTCGATGGATGTTTGGAGTCACTTGATTTTGAATCGCTTGACACATGCTAGCCATGCCTCATGGGCAGGATGACTAAAACCCCATTTTCAGGTACAATGAAACGGGCAAGTGACTTGTTGGAAATCGTACATGCTGATGTGTGTGATCCAATAAGAATTGAGGTGTGCAGTGGACATCGCTATTTTCTCATCTTCACTGACGATTTGAGTAGATATTGGTATACTTACTTAATGAAGCACAAGTCTGAAATATTTGAAAAGTTCAAGCAATTTCAGAGTGAAGTTAAGAACCATCATAACAAGAAGATCAAATTCCTACGATATGATCGATGGAGAATTCCTGAGTTATGAGTTTGGCAATCACTTAACACATTGTGAAATTGTTTCACAGTTGACACCACCTGGAACACCACAGCGTAATGGCGTGTACGGACGTCGTAATCGAACCTTATGAGATATGGTGCGATCTATGATGTCTCTTACCGATCTACCACTATCATTTTGAGGTTATGCGTTAGAGACAGCTGCATTCACTTTAGATAGGGCACCATCTAAGTCCGTTGAGACGACGTTGTATGAACATTGGTTTGGCAAGAAACCAAGGTTATCGTTTCTTAATATTTGGTGCTGCGATGCTTAAGGCTTCAGCCGAAAAAGCTCGAACCCAAAGCAGAAAAATACATCTTCATAGGATACCCAAAGGTAATAGTTGGGTATACCTTCTATCTTAGATCTGAGGGCAAAGTGTTTGTCGCTAAGAACGGGTTCTTTCTCGAGAAGGAGTTTCTATCGAAAGAATTGAGTGGGAGGAAGATAGAACTTGATGAGGTTGTTAAACCTCTACTTCAACCGAAAAGTGGTGCAACACAAAAAGATGTTTCTATGGCGTCTGTGTCGATTGAAGAGGAAGTTAATGATAGTGATCATGAAGCTTCAGATCAAGTTGCTATAGAACCTCGTAGGTCGACAAGGATATGTACTACTCCTGAGTGGTACGGTGATCCTGTCTTAGATATCATGTTGGACAACAATGAACCTACGAGCTATGGAGAAGCGATGGTGGGCCCATATTCCGACAAATGGTTAGAAGCCATGAAATCCGAGATAGGATCCATGTTTCAGAACAAAGCATGGGCTTTGGTGGACTTGCCCGTTGATCGGCAAGCCATTGAGATAAATGGATCTTTAAGAAGACGGACGTGGACGGTAATGTTACCGTCTACGAAGCTCGACTTGTGGCAAAGAGTTTTTCACAAGTTCAAGGAATTGACTATGATGAGATTTTCTCACCCGTAGTGACGTTTAAGTCCATCGGAATCATGTTAGCATTAGCTGTATTTTTCGATTATGAAATCTGACAGATGGATGTCAAAACAAGTTTTCTTACCAGTTTTCATAAGAAAAAGTTGTATGTGATACAATAAAAGGTTTTGTCGATCCTAAGGATGCTAAAAGGTATGCTGGCTCCAGCGATCCTTCTATGGACTAGAGCAGGCATCTCGGAGTCGGAATATATGCTTTGATGGAGTGATCAAAGCTTTTAAGTTTATACAATGTTTGCTAGAAACTTGTATTTACAAGAAAGTGAGTGGGAGCACTACAACATTTCTGATAAGTATATGTGGATGACATGTTGTTGATCTGAAATAAGGTAGAATTTCTGGAAAGCATAAACGGTTGTTTGAAGAGTGATTTTCAAAGGAAGACCTGGATAAAGCTGCTTACATATTGGGCATCAAGATCTATAGAGATAGATCAAAACGCCTGATGATACTTTCAAAGAACGCACACCTTGACATGATTTTGAAGGAGTTCAAAATAGATCAGTCAAAGAAGGGATTATTACCTGAGTTGTAAGGTGTGAAGTTGAGTAGGACTCAAAGCTTGACCACGACAGAAGAAAGAGGAAGGACGAAGGTCGTCCCCTATGCTTTTGTCATAGGCTCTATGCGGTATGACATGCAGAGTACTGCACCTGATTTGTGCCTTGCCACATGTCTGGCAAGAGGGTACAAAGGTGATCCAGGAGTGGATCACTAGACAGTGGTCAAAATTATCCTTAGAGGAACAAGGAAATATTTCTCGGTTATGGAGATGATAAAGAGTTCGATGTTAAGAGTTACGTCGATGCAAGATTTAACACCTATCCGGATGACTATGAGTAGAAAAACCAGATATGTATAATGGAGCAACCATTTGGAATAGCTCCAAGTGGAACGTGGTAGCAGCATCTACGATATGACATAAAGTTTTGCGAAGTACATGCGGATCTGATTGTTGCAGACCCGTTGACTATAACCTCTCTCACAAGCATAACATGATCAAACCCAGAACTCATTGAGTGTTAATCACATAATGATGTGAACTGGATTATTGACTCTAGTAAACTCTTGGGTGTTAGTCACATGGCGATGTGACCTATGAGTGTTAATCACATAGCGATGTGAACTAGATTATTGACTCTAGTGCAAGTGGGGAACTGTTGGAAATATGCCCTAGAAGCAATAATAAATTGGTTATTATTATATTTCCTTGTTCATGATAATCGTTTATTATCCATGCTAGAATTGTATTGATAGGAAACTCAGATATATGTGTGGATACATAGACAACACCATGTCCCTAGTAAGCCTCTAGTTGACTAGCTCGTTGATCAATAGATGGTTATGGTTTCCTGACCATGGACATTGGATGTCGTTGATAACGGGATCACATCATTAGGAGAATGATGTGATGGACAAGACCCAATCCTAAGCCTAGCACAAGATCGTGTAGTTCGTATGCTAAAGCTTTTCTAACGTCAAGTATCATTTCCTTAGACCATGAGATTGTGCAACTCCCGGATACCGTAGGAATGCTTTGGGTGTACCAAATGTCACAACATAACTGGGTGGCTATAAAGGTGCACTACGGGTATCTCCGAAAGTGTCTGTTGGGTTGGCACGAATCAAGACTGGGATTTGTCACTCCATGTAACGGAGAGGTATCTCTGGGCCCACTCGGTAGGACATCATCATAATGTGCACAATGTGACCAAGGAGTTGATCACGGGATGATGTGTTACAGAACGAGTAAAGAGACTTGCCGGTAACGAGATTGAACAAGGTATCGGGATACCGACGATAGAATCTCGGGCAAGTATCATACCAGTAGACAAAGAGAATTGTATACGGGGTTGATTGAATCCTTGACATCGTGGTTCATCCGATGAGATCATCGTGGAACATGTGGGAGCCAACATGGGTATCCAGATCCCGCTGTTGGTTATTGACCAGAGAGATGTCTCGGTCATGTCTGCATGATTCCCGAACCCATAGGGTCTACACACTTAAGGTTCGATGACGCTAGGGTTATAGGGAAAGTATGTATGCGATTACTGAATGTTGTTCAGAGTCTCGGATGAGATCCGGACGTCACGAGGAGTTCCGGAATGGTCCGGAGGTAAAGATTGATATATAGGAAGTGTAGATTTGGCCACCGAAAGTGTTCCGGGCATCACCGGTAATGTACCCGGACCACCGGGAGGTGCCACCAGCCTCGGAGGCTTGCGTGGGCCAAGAGTGGGAAGGGACCAGCCCCTAGGTGGGCTGGGGCGCCTCCCACCAAGGCCCAAGGCGCCCTCAAGAGGAGAGAGGGCAAACCCTAGGGGCAGATGGGCCCTAAGGCCCACCCTAGGTGCGCCCCCCTCTCTCTCCCCCTTGGCCGCCACCGAGATGGGATGTGGGGGCTGCGGCGACCCCTAGGGAGGGAACCCTAGGTGGGGGCGCAGCCCCTCCCCTCCCCTTATGTACAGTGGAGGTTTTGGGCTGCCCAACACATGAGTCTCTCTCTCCCAAGGCGCAAACCTACCTCTCTCCCTCCCCGTCTCTCGTAGTGCTTGGCGAAGCCCTGCTGGAGTACCGCGCTCCTCCACCACCACCACACCGTCGTGCTGCTGCTGGATGGAGTCTTCCCCAACCTCTCTATCACTGTCAAAACCTGCAGATCTCGGGTAGGGGGTCCCGAACTGTGCGTTTAGGCCGGATGGTAACAGGAGGCAAGGGACACGAAGTTTTACCCAGGTTCGGGCCCTCTCGATGGAGGTAAAACCCTACGTCCTGCTTGATTAATATTGATGATATGGGTAGTACAAGAGTAGATCTACCACGAGATCGAAGAGGCTAAACCCTAGAAGCTAGCCTATGGTATGATTGTTGTTGTGTATGTTGTCCTACAGACTAAAACCCTCCGGTTTATATAGACACCGGAGAGGGTTAGGGTTACACAAAGTCGGTTACAATGGTAGGAGATCTTTATATCCGTATCGCCAAGCTTGCCTTCCACGCCAAGGAAAGTCCCTTCTGGACATGGGACGAAGTCTTTAATCTTGTTTCTTCATAGTCCAGGAGTCCGGCTGAAGGTATAGTTCGGCTATCCGAACACCCCCTAATCCAGGACTCCCTCAGTAGCCCCTGAACTAGGCTTCAATGACGACGAGTCCGGCGCGCAGATTGTCTTCGGCATTGCAAGGCGGGTTCCTCCTCCAAGTACTTCATAGAAGATTTTGAACACAAAGATAGTGTCCGGCTCTGCAAAATAAGTTTCCACATATTGCCATAGAGAGAATAATATTTACACCAATCTAATCTGCTGACGTATTCCATAGCATGACACACCACGGCCAAGCCTTTATCCGAGTCGTTTCATTATTCCACCTCAGCGCGTCATGCGAGGCGGTTTCCTTGGCACGTCTTGTTAAAGCAGAGATCGTGTCCCCTTATCCCGGGATTCTCATCAATACAGGCGTGGGTAACCCAACCGCGCCATTGATGACGGCGCTTGGAGATAAGCGAGTTTTACCAGGCTGGTGGGGACATGTAGTTGCGTCCACCCATATAAGGGGATAAGGATCCACCTTTTCACCTACGCCTTCTTCCTCCTTCGCCTATCCATTCTTGCGCACTCGAGCTCCAGCGCCCAAGTCCGCACTCCCCACCTCAACCTTCTCCAGCCATGTCCGGAGCGGGAGGCAAGTGGGTGGTCTCCTCCGTCATGGAGGGACACATCAAAAAGCTGAGTAAGGCCGGATACCTGTCTAACGACATCGCGTACCGGCTTCCCGAAAAGGGGCAGCTCATCCCCATCCCTAGGCCCCATGAGAGGGTGGTGTTCCTCCCCCATTTCCTCCGCGGACTGGGCTTCCCTCTTCACCCATTTGTCCGGGGGCTCATGTTCTACTATGGCCTGGATTTCCACGATCTGGCCCCGAACTTTGTCCTCAACATCTCGGCGTTTATCGTCGTGTGCGAGGCTTTCCTCCGCATCCGCCCCCATTTCGGCCTATGGCTCAATACTTTCAATGTCAAACCGAAGGTGGTGCGCGGCAACCAGGCAGAGTGCGGAGGCGCCATGGTGGGCAAGATGGCCAACGTCTTATGGCTCGAGGGCTCCTTTGTGGAGACCCTAAAGGGGTGGCAATCGAGGTGGTTTTACATCACTGAGCCGCGCGACCCCGAATGGGTCGCAGCCCCCGTGTTTCGATCCGGACCCCCTACGCGGCTCACCTCCTGGAAGGAGACGGGCCTGTCGTGGGGTAAAAAAGGAGAGCTGACCGGACTCCAAACATGCATCCAAACCCTGGTGGACAAGAAGCTCAAACTTGTCAACGTTTTCCAGGTTATGCTCATCCGCCTGATCCTCCCGTGTCAACAACGGGCTTTCAACCTGTGGGAGTTCGACCCGGCGCAGCACCAAACCTGAGCAGGTTCATTGACACGACGTACGAAGATGCCTGGAAGGTGCTTTTCAAGGGCGCCGAGGCCCCCGCATCCACTACCGAGGATCGCGGATTCAGTACGCAGCGTCACGCTCATGCGGTAAGCTGTTTTTTTCCTTTTACAGGGTATCAGTTTTTCATAGTTTGACTCCATGCGGGATCTAAACTCCCTTACCTTTGACAGGATTGGCAGGTGACGTCCGGACAGATCAACTGTCCGGCTCCTTTGCACGAAGGCCCAGCGGATGCTCGCTTGGTGAAGCTGCTGGTTCCGGCACCCTATGTGGTGCCGGAGAAGAAGGCCGCAAAAAAGGCCACGGGGACTCGAAAGAGTGCCCGGTGCCAGGAGGTGTCGGATCCATCATCCGACGGTTCCGAGGCGCATTCCTCCCGTGAAGACGAGGAGGAAGAAGAAGAGACCTCTCCCCCTCCAGCGGGAGGAGAGAAGAAAAGGAAGGCCGCCCTCTCTGGGGAGGCCAGAGGGTCCAAGAAGGGGAAAACGCTTCCTCCGGACTACTCCACCGACGCCGACAACGGCGGAGAGGAGTGGCAGCCTAGGGCCAAGCCCCTGGCAAAACCGTAAGTATCTGGATACCAGAGTAATTCATAGTATTCGTTTATTGCATAGCTTTCCCTTACGTCGAATATGTTTATGCAACCCACCCCAAGACCGACTCGACGCGTCGTTGAGCGGATCACTGGACTCGTCGGATGTGAACTCGCTTGCGACGGCTTCCTCCCCCCGCCCTACGGACGACACCGAAGTGTTGTCCCAACAGGTTCCAAGCCGGGACGAGGTTGTCCTGGAGGCGCTGCAAGGCGACCTCCCGGACTCCAGGAGTAAAGGGGATGAAACCCCCCAGGGCTCCAAGTCCGGCTCTAGGCCGGACACCGCTCCGGAACCTTCAAAGGTTCCAGAGTTCGGCGGGGGACCTCCTTCCAAGAGGAGCAAGCGCGCCGTGCCGGTGGCCCCTGTCCAACCGGAGGCGCCAGAAAATATGTTGGAGGCGCTCCGAGGCGCCTCCATCGATGAGGGGCACCGCACTATTATGAGTGCGGTGGTCCAGAAGGTTCAGTCCGCCAAGAGCGGACGGAGCAAAGCTTGTCCTAGCCTTTTAACAGGCTTTGAGGTAAGTAAAGAATGTGTAAATAATATTACCGCATAGACAGTAGCCCCTGATGCTCTGTTTGGCGTTCAGGAAGAAAAGCCAAATAGAGGATCAAATAAAATTCGCGGGAGTCTAACAAAAATGAGTCAATATGCGCATGCAGGCTTCCCTCCTTGCATCTGCCGCACTGACTGCAGAAGTGGACACACTAAAGCAGAACCTCGAGCGGTCCGAGCAAGAGCTCGGGCGTGCCAAGAAGTAGCTCGAGGACAATGAAGGTAAGAAATACCTTGTTTTTAAATATATATATATAAAAAGGTGCAATTGCAAAGAATGACAGGATTATCGTGGCTATTGTAGGGGGCCACGTCTGAAGTGGCGACCCTTAAGCAAGCGCTGGTCGAGGCCGAGAAGAGGGCGGCCTCGGAGCGCACCGAGCGGGAGAAGTATGAGGCCGAGGTTGGCAAGGTACGACAAGAGCTCCAGGCTCTCATGGCAAAACATGAGAGTTTGGAGCTTGACTCAAAGACGCGAGCGTCCGAGCTCGCGGTGGCTATTGAAAATGCCAAGTCTGCCAAGGCCGAATCCCAGAAGACCCTCCAGGAGTTGGATGAGGTGAAGAACATAGCGGTGGGTAAGGCATTCTTTATGCAAAGCAAACACATAAACGTGAGTTACTTGTTACTTACCAGAATCCGAAGCTCTCCAGGAGCGTTCGCAGATCTTCCCCGGAGTGTGTCCGATGCCGCCGCATTCTATCGAGCCGAGGAGGGCAGCTCGAAAGAGAAGGTGTTCTGGTCTCAGTATGCTGAGGCCGGACACCCCGTGCCCCTGAGCGACTAGCTGAAGCAACTGGTCGAGCTCCACAAGGCGGCCGAACAGGCCATGAAGGGCCTCATTGTTCGGCTGTGGCCTGGAGGGGCTCTGCCTGGGAGCTATTTCGGGCTGGTGCGGCGGCTGGTGGAGGCCTGTCCAAGGCTCGAAGTCATCAAGCGCTCCGTCTGCATTGAAGGTGCCCGTAGGGCCCTTGCCCGTGCTAAGGTGCACTGGGGCAAGCTGGATGCTGAGAAGCTTGTGAAGGACGGGCCACCGCCGGGGAAAGAGCATCGCAAGCCCGAGAATTACTATAAGGATGTTCTGAAGGGTGCCTGCCTTGTGGCGGACGAATGTTCTAGGGATGTAATTTCGAGTGAAACTTGCTCGTTTTGTCCTGTGCGCTGAAAACTTGTTCATATGCGCTAAGCAATGCTGTTGGAATTTAAAATATTACCTTCTGTGCGGCTATTTATCAATTCTGAGAGATGGCGAGTCGTCGGCTTCTGCCCCCGTGCCGCTAGTGCTGGGGTGTTTGGGGATAAACCTGAGCGCTCTTTTTCCCATGTTTGGGTCCTTCGAGGGAGGCGCTTAGCCCAACGAACAAGGCAATCGGACTATAATGCGTGAACACTCTCACTTAGCCATATAATTCTATAATTTTAAATTTCGGCGAAGCCCCTGGTATTCGGAAGACCGAGTTCGGGGCGCTATGCATGCCTTGGCCGGACAGAGCCGGCTCCTCGCCCTAAGCGGCATAAGTCTTTAGGGACTCGAAAAACCTCTCGAACAGCGACCAGCTCTCGCTTCATCATGACAGTCAGTTTTAGCTTTCTCCACTGAGGTGCTCGACCCAGCTCAACTGGGGCACAATCGCAGTGGTTCTCCTAGTGCTACCTTAGCCGATATAGTGGAACGTAAGGCACCAAAACATAGGAGCCGGGCAAACCCAACTATTGACCCAAGACATGATTCAGAGCCGATGCATATAATGCTATAAGTTTGGGGTGCCGCACTTGTTAAAGTGTTCGGACTTCTCACACCATATTGAGGGGTACTAAAGCCCCTTACGTATTTTGGCCGTACCAACGTGTACGGGTGCAACATGTCGTTAAGGAACATATATAAAGAAAAAAGGTAATACAAAAATAGACGAAAGCCATGCATTGTTTATTAAAAAGGGCTGCGATCAAAGCAGAACGATACAAATAATGCGATAAGTGAAAGGTTGGACTAGTTAACATGTCCGTTCCAGGGGCAAGCTGCGGAATAGTATGCGGAACAGGTATACTGCTCGTGATAGAGACCACCTGGGAGTTCCGTGGCTTGTCTGCTTCCCTGGTTCTTGCATCGTTTGTGCGGCAATTGAACTGCCGAACAGGCCTTCCGAAGGATGGAGTCCTGAAAGTAAGAGAAAATTTAAAAATCGGCAGCCCCTGGTACGGTTTAAGCCGTGTTTCGGGCGTGCCGTGATGGTGCCCCTCCCCCTGTACCCATGGTATCTCTAGAGCATAGTTATGTACGCGAAGTACTGGCGTCGCCTTTTTGCGAAGGTTGGGGTTGGGGCCGCATTCCTACGCCTGCTCGGATCGGGCCAGGCGGTCTTGTTGTAGGTTACTCCGGGCGCGCTTGACGGTGTCCGGTCGTTTAGTGGCCGGACTGGAGAACTGCCTGGAGAGGCTGTTTTGTACTTCCGCTGCAAGGGCCACTGTGTGCTCCTCCGTTCGGAGGGAACGCTCGGTGTTTCCATTGACCGTAATTACTCCTCGAGGGCCTGGCATCTTGAGCTTAAGGTATGCGTTGTGCAGTACCGCATTGAACTTGGCGAATGTGGTTCGCCCGAGCAGTGCATGATAACCACTGCTGTCGCCGTTCTGGGAACGGGGGTCCCCAGACTTGCCTGCCTGCGGCCTGCGGCGTGGCTCAAAGGAGGCCCAGCACGGCCCATATTCATCAATGCAAGACTCAAGACCCTCGCGAGGGGCCAAGCCTCGCGAGGCGGACGACACGGAGCTTCCTCAGGCACGGCCTCGTCAGGCTGGCTCGCGAGGAGGCAGAGAGGTCAAGGCGGGGTACCTCGCGAGGAGCCCTTGACGCAAGCCATGACGACTCAGGGCACCAGGCGGGTGCCAACGCGCGCAGCGTCCTTCTTTCCTCTTTGGTGCAAAGGGGGCAAGCGCAGCCGCGGAGTACCGAGGCATCAGGCAAAGGTTGCCATTTCGGTGCAACGAGACCAAGACCAGGAGGAATACGAGACAGAGGTCACCATGGTGCCCAGGACGGCGTCATCACCAGAGCTTTGCGCACGCGAAGACTGCTTTTGTCAGGATAGTTGATACTTGCTGTCCCCCTTCAAATTAGCCCGCCATTGTTGGCTCCCTTCCCGCTTGATATTTGGGAAGAGGACCAGGGCATCTATAAATAGAACCAGCCACCCACATAGCAGGGGTCGGTTCAAGAGGTTCTGGACGGTCGACAAGTGAGAGCAAAGCAGAGAGAGTGAGTGAGAGAGAGATAGAAGGGTGACTGAACTCCTCCTAGCAGTTCATCGCCCAGCCAAGAACAGACCTCGCGAGGCCGTTCTTCCTTGTATTGTTCATCATCATCAGCCCCAGGAGGCAATCCACCAACCACACACTGGAGTAGGGTATTACACCACAACGGTGGCCCGAACCAGTATAAATCTTGTGTCCCTTGTGCAGTTCTTTTAGTAGTTTAGATCTTTGCGAGGCGGGGAGGTAGAAGGCGTAATCTCCACGCGCACCCCAGTGTTCGAACCTTAAGGGTCTGCCGGAACCCGAAATCCGACATTTGGCGCGCGAGGTAGGGGTGCGCCGGAATTCGTCGTCCACCGCCCCGTTCTCCTCCGACCGTCGCATCCATGTGCGACGCACGCCGGGCCCGCGCCGAGCGCCGGGCCGCCATCGCTTCTTGCGTCGCCCAGACGGCGCCCGTCGGCGGACGTCCTCGCCGTTCCCCGTCGCCCGCCGTCAACGCCGCCACCGGCCCGGCGTGGGGCGAGCAGCAAGCATCGTCTCAACATCCATCCGTGCGGCAAGACGGCCACACCGCTACTCCATCGCTCGCACCCGCTGGTTCTTCGTCCTGCGCGCTTCGCGCACCCTTGGAGGCTCGACCTGCGCTCCTCGCGGCAAACGAGCTCCTGCGCTACCGTCCCGTCGACAATGTCTATGAGGAGTGGCTCGACCGCGTCGCCGAGCTTGTCCCCGCCGCAGGGGGCTCTTCCGCGCCGTCCGTTCCGCTGCGCCGCACCCCGCCCCGCGCGGGCAATGAAGCCCCGGAGGCGTACCAGCCGCCTCCTCTCCAAGAAGACGCCATGGCTCCAAGGCGCGTGGCCCCTGGGCGGAACCCGCTCCGTCAGGCGCCAGCGCAGCAAGAATGGAGCTGCCAAGAGATCCCACGTCCGCAAGGAGCTGCCCGGGCGCTCCCTGCTCCGGCACGCCGCGACCCTGCTCTAGCTCTGGCACGCCAAGACCCCGCACTGCTCCTAACTGCAGCGCGTGGGGACCCTCAAGACCAAGCTCTCCACTAGCCGAGGCCTGTCATGGCCACCGCAGGCTGCCGTGCCTACACCACCGAGCTGCGTAGCGTCGCGTGGCCCGGCAAATTCAAGCCAGACCTGCCTCCTCGTTACAATGGCACGACTGACTCTGCGGAGTTCCTCCAGCTCTACGAGCTGGGCATCGAAGCTGCCAGTGGGGACGAAAAGGTCATGGCGAACTGGTTCCCCATGACGCTCAAGGAAGGAGCTCGCACCTGGCTCCTGAATCTGGCTCCGGGCACGATCTCTTCCTAGGACCAGATGCGCACCCGCTTCATCGCCAACTTCCAAGGTACTCGCGACCGGCCACCCGCCGTGAGCGACATGTGCCGCATCAAGCAACAACCCGGAGAGACCCTGCAGAAGTACATCCAGCGCTTCAATAGCGCGCGCCTCAAGATCCCCAAGGTGTCCGAGGAGGCCATCATCTCGGCCTTCTCCGATGGTGTGCGCGACATCAAGATGAAGGAGGAGCTGGCGATGCATGAAGACCTGTGCACCTCCCTGGAGCTGTTCAACTTGGTGACCAAGTGCGCCAGGGCTGAGGAGGGACGCCTCTCCCTCCTCGAGCTGCCAGCCGCAGACCCAGAAGAGAAGAAGCCCAAGGCCAAGGACGTGAAGCACAAGGGGGCTGCCGTGCTCCCAGCAGAACCAGACACCAAGCGGGGCAAAGATCTGCCTGAGTCCACCAGGGGCAGCCGGTACTGTGTGTACCACGACCTCCATACCCACAACACCAGCGAATGCCAAGAACTCCGTGCCATGCGGGAAGGAAGGATCGGCCGTCGTCCCGATCACGCCGATCGGGGCTACGGCCGAGGAGGAGGAAGAAACGCAGGATGCTGGGAAGACCGTGGCCCGCGCCAAGGGTGGCGCGATCAGCCTCGCGAGGATCGCTGGCGAGACCTGCCTCGCGAGGGGGACTGGAGGGATCAGCCTCGTGAGGATCGCTCGTAGGGCAACGCAGGCCTCCCTCCACTGCCGCCTCAACCAAGGAGGAACGAGGACCGCCATCAAGATGAGGGGGCTGGGGGCTTCCAGGAGCCGCGCGCAATCGCCTGCATCCTGGGCGGAGCTCAAGCCCCATCCTCCCAATGCATCTTCAAGCAGTTTGCCCGCGAGGTGAACACAGCCCTCCCCAGGCTCGAAGCAACGCGCCCTCTCAGGTGGTCGGCGTGCGCCATCACATTCAGCTCAAAAGATCAACTCAAGTGTGCAGCCACAGCTGGCGTCCTCCCGATGCTCTGCTCCCCAGTCATCAGCAATGTACTGGTCACCAAGACCCTCATCGATGGTGGGGCAGGGCTCAACGTCATGTCCGTGGAAACGTTCAACAATCTCCAAGTGCCCGACGACCAGCTTCAGCCAACCAAGCCCTTCTCCGGAATCACCGACGGCTCCACGGTCCCGATTGGGCAGGTCTGCCTCCCTGTCACCTTCGGGGCACGCGACAACTACCGCACCGAGCTCATCGACTTCGACGTCGCCCACATCCGCCTGCCGTACAACGCCATCCTTAGGTACCCAGCATTGGCCAAGTTCATGGCCATGACTCACCATGGTTACAACGTCCTCAAGATGCCAGGGAGTGGCGGAGTCATCACGGTGCCCTGTGAAGAGAGGGATGCGGTGTGTTCCCTGGAGCGAGCCTTTCAGGCCGCGTCACTGGAAGACCCGGATCGCGGAAGCAGGAGGCTTCCTGAGGCCACCCCCAAGAAGAAGAAGACATCATCTGGACCGGCCCCTCGGGAGGCAGGCCCCTCAGGGCCCGCGACTGCCCAGGGGGAACCTCCTTCCATTGCATAGGAAAGCGTGCCCGGCGCCCTCCTCAGGCAGGGCTCGGGGGCTCTCCCCAGGAGGGCCACCGACCTGGCCAGGGTCACGAGGGAGGCACTTGGGCACCACGTGGAGGTGTGCTTCGGAGCATGTTACCCTCAAGAAGGAGCAAGGCAAGGAAGGTCGGACCCGCAGGAGTTCGTCGACAAAGCCATTCAAGAGCTACAGGAATCAAGGATCATGAGAGGTTGCCGCCGTCTGCCGGCTGCGGCTCCCCATCCAGGCGAGGATGGTAGGCTGCGCGTCTTTGTCGATGTATCAGGGCTCAACCAAGCCGCTACGATGGAGCGCCTCTGGCCCTCGCGAGTGGGGCGCTGCCAGGGTCCGCCCCACAGCTACGTTCGCATGCCTTACGGCCTGCCGAGCGTGGTTGCTACGCGCCAGCACCTCGTGAGGGGCATCATGGAGGCTCAAGACGACATGCGTTCCGCAGCCCTGGCGGAGATGGAGATGATTCGTGAAGAGCTACCAGTGCCTTCGGAGCCTCCCGAGGTCCCTGGGCCTGGGGGCTCGTGAGGATCGGCTTCCGCAGCCTACCGAGTCTGCTGCACCGACACCCCTTCGCCCTCGACACCCTTAGGTGACATCTTACAAGTTTCATTCTCAGCTGGGAGCGCCCTTCCAGGGCTGGATCGTTCCCAGGCCGCGTGGGTCCGTCCCTGCGGTATATATCCCTTCATTTCATATCGCTAGCTTGCTTTGTTGGGGGCGCCCCTCGGGCTGCATCATCCCCAAGTTGCTCGGGCCCGACCCAGCGATGTTTACCTTCCTAGCATCTGTTTGAATGAACCCTCTCCATCACAGCTAACGTGTTTGATCTAGTTGCCTGCTCAACTGGCTCCAACTGACGGAATTGCTCCCACAACGGCACGAGGCTTGCGCATGGGTCCGTCCCTGCAACGCCGACAAACCTGAATGGCTGAGCTCTGGCCGCGGCAGCCCCGCATAGCGCCACCTCGTCAAGCCTCCAGTGCCTCATCCCCCCTCGGAAGCAACTAACGGTAGACTAACAGTTGTCATGACAACCTTTTCTTCCTTCTATGATGAGTTTACAGGATCCCCTAAGGGAGTTGCACCAGGCACGGCCCTCGCGGCGTTCTTTTCACTCTCGCCCACGCGAACCGCTTGCACGTTAAAGGGGGGGGGGGTGCCTGAGCATTGCGACTCAGGGCCCCTACTGGCTCTCCAGCCCTCACCCTCTGGCCTTGACCACGGCATCGCGACCTGGCATACCAGCGACGGCTGAGACTAGCTCGAGGGCCAGGACCCGAGGACGTAGAGCAGAAAGGGGAGCAAAGGCGGGGGAGAAGGGGCTCGCGAGGACCTTGCCGAGCGATTCCGCTCCTGCCGACGCGCGGACCCGATGGCACACCAGGAATAAACCCCGACTCTCGAGATAAGTCACTGCCCGAAAGCACCAGCTATCGCAGCACTACCCCCGCACCTAATGCAATTTCATATCAGCGACGCCGCTCTCCTTTCTCGCCGAACGATGGCTGCTTGGGCTCCAAAGGGGACCTCCTGAGCATCGCGACTCAGGGGCTCTTACCGGACCCCGGGTCGCTCACCTCCTGGCCTTGACCACGGCATCGCGACCTGGCCTACCAGCGACGGCTGACGCCGCCTTGGGACTGGGACCTGTCGGCGCAGAGCACCAAGCCCTCGCGATGTTCGAAAGGGAGAGCTGAGCTAAGACGGAATCAACAACTCACACAGCTCTGCAGCAAAGGTTATGTATTAACAAACGGGACTACATGCACCTTACAAGCCCCCAGGGGGCGCATTCTGATTCCTCACAGGGAACGGAACCTAAGGGATGCTAACTACACGTGCTCTTGCAAAAGATGCCATCATCAACAGTGGGCCGTCAAGCGCCGGTGCCAACCCCATCGAGATCAGAGTCGGCGATGGCCAGACGAGCCCGCCCTGCTCCGGGAGCGGCGTCGACTCGGGGGCTCGTAGCTATCGTCGCTCGTCTCCGGAGTCACGAAGATCTCGCCGGAGTCACAGGACCCTCCGGCGCCTCCGCCAGGAGAGTGGTCGGCGGGCCTAGCCCTCACCAGGGCAAGGTCCTGGCCACCTCTCTCGGGGCAACACTCCAGCCGGCGCCCGTTCGCGTCGAAGACCTTGAAGAACATCGCCGCAGCGCCA
Source organism: Triticum monococcum (assembly GCA_034509565.1). Lineage (NCBI taxonomy): Eukaryota > Viridiplantae > Streptophyta > Magnoliopsida > Poales > Poaceae > Triticum > Triticum monococcum. Next base: position 723,428,677 of record CM067842.1, read on the forward strand.
TCGTACTCCAAGTGGACCGCAAAGACGCCCCTTTCCCTGCAAACCCGGGCGATCTCTCTCCAGCCACGGGACATGTAGACCTTGCCCGGGGCAGCGACCACAACCTCTGCCTCGGTCGCGAGGGTGCTGCAGCCGGCGTGCTGCAGCCAGAGCTCCAGGGGCTCCCCCGGAGGGATGATGGAGGCGAAGAAGGGAGGCAGACGGATCCAAGACTGGAGAGGAATGGCGACGTGGAGCACGAACTCTTGGGAGGAGCCCTCGGCGTGAACCCCAGGAGGAACAACCCACGCCTTCGTGACCCAACGGCGCCGACGACGGTGCTGACCGTGGGGATCGGCATCGACACCTTCGGGGCCCTCGGCGTTGGCATACAAGGGAAGTGGGAACCCCGGTGGAGCCCGCTCGCACTAGGGCCTCGGCGCCGCCTGACGGTCCTCCTTGTCCCGGCTACAAAGGGCGAGCCGCTTCTTCGGCGGGAGCGGGTCTGGTCCCTCTCGAGGGGCCTTCCCCTTCTCCGCTGCAGAGAACCGGTGGATCGGAGCCATCGCAGCAAGACGGAGCTAGGATCGGGAAGAAGGAGAAGCAAGAAGGGATGGACTGGAAGGGCACACACAGTTCCGTACTTATAGCTGGCGAAGGCCAACCGCCGGCCTCCACGATCACAGGTAATCATGACACGATCTGCATGCAGGGACTTGTCCAACTCGCGCGATCACCGAGGCATCATGGGGAAGTGGAGACGCCCACGTCCCATCAACCGCCACGCGGCGCCCAAGGCCGCGGGCTGTTAGGGCCTGCGGCGCTTCGCCCTTGCCCTTTCGCCTCTCAGCATGGCCAAGTCCGGGTGCGCCTTGGGCCCGGGGGCTACTGTCGGCGTTCAGGGAACGGGGGTCCCCAGACTTGCCTGCCTGCGGCCTGCGGCGTGGCTCAAAGGAGGCCCAGCACGACCCATCTTCATCAACGCAAGACTCAAGACCCTCGCGAGGGGCCAAGCCTCGCGAGGCGGATGACACGGAGCTTCCTCAAGCACGGGCTCGTCAGGCTGGCTTGCGAGGAGGCGGGGAGATCAAGGCGGGGTACCTCGTGAGGAGCCCTGGACGCAAGCCATGACGACTCAGGGCGCCAGGCGGGTGCCAGCACGCACAACGTCCTTCTTTCCTCTTTGGTGCAAAGGGGGCAAGCGCAGCCACGGAGTACCGAGGCATCAGGCAAAGGTTGCCATTTCGGTGCAACGAGACCAAGACCAGGAGGACTACGAGACGGAGGTCACCATGGTGCCCAGGACGGCGTCATCACCAGAGCTTTGCGCAGGCGAAGACTGCTTTTGTCAGGATAGCTGATACTTGTTGTCCTCCTTCAAATTAGCCCGCCATTGTTGGCTCCCTTCCCGCTCGATATTTGGGAAGAGGACCAGGGCATCTATAAATAGAACCAGCCACCCACATAGCAGGGGTCGGTTCAAGAGGTTCTGGACGGTCGACAAGTGAGAGCAAAGTAGAGAGAGTGAGTGAGAGAGAGATAGAAGGGTGACTGAACTCCTCCTAGCAGTTCATCGCCCCAGCCAAGAATAGACCTCGCGAGGCCGTTCTTCCTTTTATTGTTCATCATCATCAGCCCCAGGAGGCAATCCACCAACCACACACTGGAGTAGGGTATTACACCACAACGGTGGCCTGAACCAGTATAAATCTTGTGTCCCTTGTGCAGTTCTTTTAGTAGTTTAGATTTTTGTGAGGCGGGGAGGTAGAAGGCGTAATCTCCGCGCGCACCCCAGTGTTCGAACCTTAAGGGTCTGCCGGAACCCGAAATCCGACAACTGCCGAACGGGACTATGTCAAAGATTAACTCCTCGCTTCGGAAATTATCCGGAGATCGAAGACCACTTCAAGTGTGACTGAGCCTGTACAGTTGGCCTCTACACCTGGTATTACGCCTTTAAAGGTCATTTTGGTGGGCTTAATCCTCGAGGGGTCTATGCCCATTTTCCGCATTGTATCCTGGTAAAGCAGGTTCAGGCTGCTGCCGCCGTCCATAAGGACTCTAGTGAGATGAAATCCGTCAATAATTGGGTCTAGAACCAATGCGGTGAATCCACCATGACGGATGCTAGTGGGATGGTCCCTTCGATCAAAGGTGATCGGGCAGGAGGACCATGGGTTGAACTTTGGGGCGACTGGCTCTACCGCGTATACATCCCTTAACACGCGCTTCCGCTCCCTTTTGGGGACGTGGGTTGCGTATATCATGTTAAGTGTCCACACTTGTGGGGGAAAACCCTTCTGTCCACTGTTGTTCGGCGGCCGGGGCTCCTCGTCGTCATCGCTATGCAGCCCCTTGTCTTCATTTTCGGCGTTTAACTTGCCTGCCTGCTTGAACACCCAACAATCCCTGTTGGTGTGATTGGCCGGCTTTTCGGGGGTGCCATGTATCTGGCACAAGCAGTCGAGTATTCGGTCCAAACTGGACGGGCCCCTAGGATTCCTTTTGAATGGCCTTTTCTGCTGACCGGATTTAGAGCCTCTGAATCCGGCATTAACTACCGTATCCTCAGCATTGTCGCCGTTAATGCGGCGCTTCTGCTTGTTGCGACGCGACCTGCCACTACTGTCCCTGGTGTCCGAATTACCAGGGTTCTTGGTCATATTGTTGCTATGAGCAAGCTAGCTGTCTTCTCCCGTGCAAAAGCGGGTCATGAGTGTCGTGAGTGCTGCCATAGATTTTGGCTTTTCCTGTCCAAGGTGCCGGGCCAGCCACTCGTCACGGATATTGTGCTTGAAGGCAGCTAGGGCCTCAGCGTCCGGACAGTCGACTATTGGATTTTTCTTTGTTAAGAATCGTGTCTAGAATTGCCTGGCCGATTCCTCTGGCTGCTGAATTACGTGACTTAGGTCATCAGTGTCTGGGGGTCGCACATAAGTGCCCTAGAAATTGTCAAGGAATGCGGCTTCCAGGTCCTCCCAACAACTGATTGATCTTGTTGGCAAGCTGTTAAGTCAATGCCGAGCTGGTCCTTTAAGCTTGAGTGGGAGGTATTTGCTGGCGTGGAAATCATCGCCGCGGGCCATGTGGATATGAAGGAGATAATCCTCGATCCATACCGCAGGATCTGTTGTGCCATCATATGATTCGATGTTTACGGGTTTGAAACCCACAGGGATTTGATGATCCATTATTTCGTCTGTGAAGCATAGTGGGTGTGCGGCGCCTCTGTACTGGGCTATATCATGACGTAGCTCCAATGAGCTTTGTCTACTGTGTTCGGCCCTGCCGAATTTGTGGCCGGCGTGATGGTTACCGTCTCGAGCCGTGGGGCGCCCCCGCGATCCGTAGATCGATCTTGTTTTCCTTGCCTTGTCCTCCAACATATCTCGTAAGTCCATCGCATATCCCGTGCCTTGGTACGGGGTGCGGCTTGAGTGGAGGGCCGAGAGGCCTCTCTATCGTGGCCACGAGGTGGCCGGTCGGCCGCATCAAGTGCTTCCTCCTCTAATTGGGGTAGCAACCTACGCGTTGGGTAGCTCTTGGAGGGGCGTTCGAGTTTATGCTCTTCGGCCGCAAGGACTTCAGTCCATCTGTCGACTAGCAAAGCTTGATCAGCTCTAAGCTGTTGTTGTTTTTTCTTGAGGCTTCTTGCCGTGGCCATAAGCCTGCGTTGAAAACGCTCTTGCTCGACGGGATCCTCTGGCACGACGAATTCGCCGTCGTCGAGGCTTGCCTCGTCTTCGGAGGGAGGCATATAATTATCGTCGTCGACCTCTCTGTCCGCCGCTCTCTCATGAGGGCTGGTTTCTCCATCCTCCTGTGCTAAATCTTGCTGGAGGGGGTTTTCTTCGGCACTTTCCGGAGTATTATTATCTCCCGTGCTGGAATCACCGTATTTGTTTTGGCGGGATTTTGAGCGGCGCTGCTGACGCCGGCGCTTAGGCTGTTTCTTGGAGGGGTCATCCTCCGCTGTTCCATCGCCATCTCCTTCTTTTGGGGTGTCCACCATGTATATGTCATATGACGAGGTGGCTTTCCAGGGCTTGGTAGGCGCTGGTTCTTCATCATGTCCTTCATCGGCGTCCATACCGTCGATGTCTTCGGAGTCGAAGTCGAGCATGTCGGTTAAGTCGTTGACAGTGGCTACAAAGTGGGTGGTGGGTGGGCTTTGAATTTCTTCATCGTCCGTACCCCAACCTTGCTGACCGTAGTTCGGCCAGGGCTCTCCTGATAAAGAGAGAGACTTTAGTGTCTTCAGGATATCGCAGTCTTGAATCTGGCGAAGATCAAGTCTCCATGAATGTCCGCAACATAGTTCAAGCTCCCGAATTTGATCTGATGGCCAGGGGCGTAGCTTTCGATCTGCTCCAGACGGCCAAGTGAATTGGCCCGCAGTGCGAAGCCGCCGAAGACGAAGATCTGTCCGGGGAGGAAGGTCTCACCCTGGATTGCATCGCTATTGATGATCATAGGAGCCATCGAGCCTGACGGCGACGACACAGAGGAGCTCTCAATGAAAGCACCAATGTCGATGTCAAAACCGGCGGATCTCGGGTAGGGGGTCCCGAACTGTGCATCTAGGCCGGATGGTAACAGGAGGCAAGGGACACGAAGTTTTACCCAAGTTCGGGCCCTCTTGATGGAGGTAAAACCCTACGTCCTGCTTGATTAATATTGATGATATGGGTAGTACAAGAGTAGATCTAGCACGAGATCGAAGAGGCTAAACCCTAGAAGCTAGCCTATGGTATGATTGTTGTTGTGTATGTTGTCCTACGGACTAAAACCCTCCGGTTTATATAGACACCGGAGAGGGTTAGGGTTACACAAAGTCGGTTACAATGGTAGGAGATCTTCATATCCGTATCGCCAAGCTTGCCTTCCACGCCAAGGAAAGTCCCTTCCGGACACGGGACAGAGTCTTTAATCTTGTATCTTCATAGAACAGGAGTCCGGCTGAAGGTATAGTCCGGCTATCCAAACACCCCCTAATCCAGGACTCCCTCACTCTCCCTCTCTCCTTGCTGGATCAAGGCATGGGAGACGTCACCGGGCTGCACATGTGTTGAACGCGGAGGCGCCGTTGTTAGGCGCTTAGATCGGAATCGACCGTGATCTGAATCACCACGAGTACGACTACCTCATCCGCGTTCTTGCAACGCTTCCGCTTAGCGATCTACAAGGGTATGTAGATGCACTCCCCCTTCCCCTTGTTGCTAGATTACTCCATAGATTGATCTTGGTGATGCGTAGAAAATTTTAAAATTCTGCTTCGATCCCCAACACTTGGGAAGATATTTCTATGGATATTGTTCTTGGATTACCACGTACTAAGAGAGGGAGTGATTCCGTTTTTATGGTGGTTGATATATTTAGCAAGATGGCTCATTTTATCTCGTGTCATAAGAGCGATGATGCTTCACACATTGCTGATTTGTTTTTCAGGGAAGTCATGCGACTACATGGAGTACCATGATACGTCTCCGTCGTATCTACTTTCCAAACACTTTTGCCCTTGTTTTGGACTCTAACTTGCATGATTTGAATGGAACTAACCCTGACTGACGCTATTTTCAGCAGCCTTTCCATGGTGTTATTTATGTGCAGAAACAAAAGTTCTCAGAATGACCTGAAACTCCACGGAACGTCTTTTCAGAAATAAAAAAATCCTTGCCAAATATGAAGACCAGGGGCCCACACCCTGTCCACGAGGGTGGGGGGCGCGCCCCCCTACCTCAGGGCCCCCTTGGAGCTCCTCCTACGCCAACTCCAACTCTATATATTTGTTTTCGGGGAGAAAAAAAATCAAGGAGAAGAAATCATCATGTTTTACGATACGGAGCCGCCGCCAAGCCCTAAAACCTCTCGGGAGGGCTGATCTGGAGTCCGTTCGGGGCTCCGGAGAGGGGGATTCATTGCCGTCGTCATCATCAACCATCATCCATCACCAATTTCATGATGCTCACCGCCGTGCGTGAGTAATTCCATCGTAGGCTTGCTGGAAGGTGATGGGTTGGATGAGATCTATCATGTAATCGAGTTAGTTTTGTTAGGGTTTGATCCCTAGTATCCACTATGTTCAGAGATCGATGTTGCTATAACTTTGCTATGCTTAATGCTTGTCACTAGGGCCTGAGTTCCATGATTTCAGATCTGAACATATCATGTTTTCATGAATATATGTGAGTTCTTGATCCTATCTTGCAAGTCTATAGTAACCTACTATGTGTTATGATCCGGCAACCCAGAAGTGACAATAATCGGGACCACTCCCGGTGATGACCATAGTTTGAGGAGCTCATGTATTCACTATGTGCTAATGCTTTCTTCCGGTACTCTATTAAAAGGAGGCCTTAATATCCCTTAGTTTCCATTAGGACCCCGCTGCCACGGGAGGGTAGGACAAAAGATGTCATGCAAGTTCTTTTCCATAAGCACGTATGACTATATTCGGAATACATGCCTACATTACATTGATGAATTGGAGCTAGTTCTGTGTCACCCTATGTTATGACTGTTACATGATGAACCGCATCCGGCATAATTATCCATCACCGATCCAATGCCTACGAGCTTTTCCTAAATTGGTTCTCACTTATTTAGTTTCCCGTTGCTATTGTTACAATCACTACAAAACACCAAAAATATTACTTTTGCTTCTGTTACCTTTGTTACCGTTACCACTACTATCATATTACTTTGCTACTAAACACTTTGCTGCAGATATTAAGTTATCCAGGTGTGGTTGAATTGACAACTCAACTGCTAATACTTGAGAATATTCTTTGGCTCCCCTTGTGTCAAATCAATAAATTTGGGTTGAATACTCTACCCTCGAAAACTGTTGCGATCCCCTATACTTGTGGGTTCTCAAGACTATTTTCTGGCGCCATTGCCGGGGAGCATAGCTCTATTCTTTGAGTCACTTGGGATTTATATCTGTTGGTCACTATGAAGAACTTAAAAGACGCTAAGACAACTACTTATCCCTCAACTATGAGGGGAGGTAAGGAACTGCCATCTAGCTCTGCACTTGATTCATCTTCTGTTCTGAGTAAGCTTGGGACACCTAAACTTGCTTATGCTATTCGTTCTGATATGTCGCATGTTATTGATGATGCCACTTCTGCTATGCATGATACTTATGATGAAACTACTTCTATGCTTAATACTACTATGCCCCTTAGTGAATTTCTTGATGAACAAATTGCTAGGGCTAGAGAGAAAGAAATTATTGAAACTGATTATATTGATGAAAGTGATGATGAAGATATGCCTATTATTCCTGAGGGTTATGTTTTTGATATGGAAGCTTCTGCAGCTATTTTAGCTTGAAAGATAGATATGAGCTCAAGAGGTTATTAGCTAAATGGAATAAGCAATCTCTTAAAGATAGAATGAAACCTGACCCTGCTTTTGCTACTTCACCTATCTGTGTTGCCGATAAGGATTATGAATTCTCTGTTGATCCTGATATAATTACTTTGGTTGAATCTGATCCTTTTCATGGCTATGAATCTGAAACTGTTGTGGCACATCTTACTAAATTAAATGATATAACCACCCTGTTCACTAATGATGAGAGATCTCGCTACTTTTATATCCTTAAAATATTTCTGTTCTCATTAAAGGGTGATGCTAAGATATGGTTTAATTCTCTTGATCCTGATTGTGTGCGTAGTCCCCAGGATATGATTTATTACTTCTCTGCTTAATATTTCCCGGCTCATAAGAAACAAGCTGCTTTAAGGGAAATATACAACTTTGTGCAAATTGAAGAAGAGAGTCTCCCACAAGCTTGGGCGAGGCTTCTCAAGTTACTTAATGCTTTGCCCGATCATCCTCTTAAGAAAAATGAAATACTTGATATCTTTTATAATGGACTAACCGATGCTTCCAGAGATTACCTGGATAGTTGTGCTGGTTCTGTTTTCAGCGAAAGAACACCGGATGTAGCTGAAATTCTATTGAATAATATGTTGACAAATGAAAATAATTGGACACTTCCTGAGCCAGCTCCTGAGCCTATTCGTAAACCAACTCCGAAGAAGAGATGTGTTCTATTTCTCAGTCCTGAAGATATGCAAGAGGCAAAGAAATCTATGAAAGAAAAAGGTATTAAAGCTGAAGATGTTAAGAATTTACCACCTATTGAAGAAATACATGGTCTTAATCTACCGCCTGTTGAAGAAACATATGATATTAATCCATTACCTATTGAAGAACCTCCTGGTCTTGATAACCCGACACAGGTAGTAAAGGTAAATTCCCTTTATAGATTTGATGAAGGTGATATTCCTCACTATAAGTCTGCTAGGCAATGCTTAGAAGAGTTTGATAATTTTATTGTCAAACAAGAAAACTTCAATGCTTATTTTGGTAGACAATTGAAATACAATTCCGATAGGCTTAAACACTTGGGTGATTATATGGCTAATGTTAGAGGTGAACTTAAACTCGTTAGCAAACATGCTTCTATGGTTACCACTCAAGTAGAACAAGTACTTAAGGCTCAAAATGATTTGCTCAATGAAATGAATAGTAAGAAAAAAGATTATGCTGTTAGAGTGGCTACTAGAACTGGTAGAATAACTCAGGAACCTTTGTATCCTGAAGGCCACCCTAAGAGAATTGAGCAAGATTCTCAGAGAAATAATATTGATGCACCTAGTTCTTCTAAAAAGAAGAAAAGGAAAAACGATAGGACTTTGCATGCTTCTAGTGAACCTATTGCTGAACCACCTGAGAATCCAAATGATATCTCTATTTCTGATGCTGAAACACAATCTGGTAATGAACATGAACCTAGTGAAAATGTTAATGATGATGCTCAACCTAGTAATGACAATGATGTAGAAATTGAACCTGCTGTTGATCTTGATAACCCACAATCAAAGAATCAACATTATGATAAAAGAGACTTTGTTGCTAGGAAACATGGTAAAGAAAGAGGACCATGGGTTCAGAAACCCATGCCTTTTCCTCCCAAACCATCCAAGAAAAAGGATGATGAGGATTTTGAGCGCTTTGCTGAAATGATTAGACCTATATTTTTGCGTATGCGGTTAACTGATATGCTCAAAATGAATCCTTATGCTTAAGGGTGGAATACCAAAGAAACTTGGATATCCAGGAGTACCCACTATACCATGCTCCATTAAAAGAAACTATGTTAAAACTGCTTTATGTGATCTCGGAGCCGGTGTTAGTGTTATGCCTCTTCCTTTATATCATAGACTTGACTTGAATAAGTTGACACCTACTGAAATATCTTTGCAAATGACTGATAAATCAACTGCTATACCTGTCGGCATTTGTGATGATGTGCCTGTTGTGGTTGCAAACGTTACTATTTTAACGGACTTTGTTATTCTTGATATTCCCGAGGACGATAGTATGTCTATTATTCTTGGAAGACCTTTTTTGAATGCAGGGGCTGTTATTGATTACAACAAAGGCAATGCCACTTTTCATGTTAATGGTAATGAGCATACGGTACACTTTTCGAGGAAACAACCTCAAGTTTATAGTATCAACTCTATTGGAAAAATTCCATCGATTATATTCGGAGGTTTTGAATTTCCTCTTCCTACTGTCAAGAAGAAATATGATATTCTTATTATAGGGGATGTGCATATTCCCGTTGAGGTAACATAGTGTTATTCGAAATTTCTCCAGTTTCATGTTATTCGGAATGAGTTTGTTAACAAGACTTGATCACCCTTGTTAGTGGATTCCTTTTGATGAGCATGAGATGGATGAAACTAGAAGGCACAACCTTCTGTACCCTCTCTCTATTTTCTGTTATTTAGTTGAAATAAAGTAAAAATAGTTTTTTTGGTCTGTTTTCTGATTTATCGGTGCAATATAAAAATACCCCGAAAATAAAAGTTCTCCAAATGCCTTGAAAATGAAATATGATTTTTTTCTAGAATATTTGAGGATTTATGGAACTGAGAACACATCAGGGGGGTCAACCACCTGTGCACGAGGGTGGAGGGCGCGCCCTACCCCCCAGGGCGCGCCCCTTGCCTCGTGGGCCCACGGTGGCCCTCCTCCACTTATTCCTGCACCCATACACTCCTTCTTCCTCCCACAAACACGAATATATAACTCAAGCACGGGTTCTAGCTCACTTTGCTGCGATTTTCGATCTCCTTGCTCAAAGCACCTCTCACAAAACTGCTTGGGGAGATTGTTCCTTGGTATGTGACTCCTCCATTGGTCCAATTAGTTTTTCTTCTAGTGCTTTATTCATTGCAAATTTGTGCTGCCTAGGTGACCATGTTCTTGACCTTGCATGTCAAATTTATATGGTTCCAAGTAGTTCTAATGCACGATATAGTCTCTAGGCACTTGTAGGAGTAGTTGCTATCAATTTTGTTGAGCTTGGTTCACTTTGTTTGAAGTTACTAAAAATTTCAGAAATTTTTCAAAGGAAGAAATATGCTTAGGAAAATGTTCCAAGGTGGTTCTTCAAGGAAGCAAGGACCCAGGCTTGCAATGCGTGATGCTGATGACGAGCCACCAAGAGACGCCCCAGTGCGGCCTTGCGAGTGGCCTTCAGAAAATTTTATGGATCGAGTGGGAATCAAAGAGGAATTTAACGCATATTTGCATAACGCCGATCTTGTGAGCTTTGAGGCAGACAAATTCCTGCAGTACCATCATCTCACTAGTTCATTTGTGAGGAGGTTTGAATTTTCATCTTCACGTAATTCTCCAACTGTCATGTTTGATCTTTATGAAAAATCTTATACCATGGACTTAGAGGATTTTACTTCTGCTTGCAAACTTCCACAATGGGGTAGTGTTAGTGATCCCCGTAAATCTGAATTTAGAGACTTTCTTGCTGGTATAACTGTAGGGGAATCTAGAGATATAGCACAAGCTACCATAGGGAGCATTCACTTCCCTGCTATACATTATTTTGCTCTCTTCATAGGTAGGTGCATAAATGGTAAGGATGAAGCATGTCATATGTGTGTGCCTGACCTTAGCATTCTCAGGAGTGCTGTGTTAGGAGACCAATCTTATAATTTGGGAGCCATTGTTGCACATAGGTTGCATCATAATAGATTTAATGGAGATTTCTTTGGAGGAATATATGCAACCCGCTTAGCTGATTTTCTTGATGTGGACGTTCGTGAGGATGATATGGAGTTGCCTCCTACTTATTTAGATTTTAATTCTATGTTCTATCACCAGTTTGTCGAGAGGAATGAATCACCTCTCCAATATCGACTAATCTTTGACAAACAGTGTGCTGCCTGTATTACTCTCCCTGCTCCTGCCTTCTTTGATTATCAGGCAAAAGGAAGATATATTATTACCAGAGAGGAGGCAGATGAGTACGAGTGGAGGGCGGAGGCAGCTCGCCGCCACGCTGCAGCTCAGGAGGCGATAATCGCTACATCTCAATACGACCCCAGCTACACCTACGGATATCCGCCAGGCCATCCCTGGCAATGAACCAACTTAGGCCAAAAGCCTAAGCTTGGGGGAGTACGTATTTCCCATCGACATTACATTTATGTTTACACACACTCATTGCTAGATGTTGGTGCTCATACTTTTTCACTGTATTATCCATGCTAGTTTATTTTCTTTTTCTTGCTTTCTTCTTGTGTGTTTGAAAAACCTTAAGAAAAACCAAAAAATTTAGTAGTAACTTTTAGTTAGTTTACTTTTCTTGCCGTAGTAGTAATAACTAAAAGAAAACGCAAAAAGATTTCCCGTTCTTCTTTTGCTTGTTGGGAGATTTCCCGTGTAAATAATTTTTATTTCTTTTCTTTTCTTTGGGGGTCGATAGGAGAAGACCATGATTAAATTGTTGAAGTGGCTCTTATATGCATTATTGTTGATTTAACCAAGAGCCCATATTGCCTTGTCTTCTCCTATTTATTGAATGCTTGCAGATTCCAGCTTAGTCCAATGCACGTGCACTCTTATTATTATTCACTCGGTTCGGTCGTGCAAGTGAAAGGAAATTATGATGATATATGATGGACTGACTGAGATGAGAAAAACTGGTATGAACTCGACCTCTCTTGTTTTTGTAAATATGATGAGTTCATCGTTCCTGATTCAGCCTATTATGAATAAACGTGTTTGCAATGACAATTAGAGATCATAGTTGCTCGTGCCATGCTTGATTAGCTATGAGTTATAATGGTTTACCTTGCATGCCAACATGCTATTAAAATGGTTGTGATGTGGTATAGTGGGGTGGTATCCTCCTTTGAATGATTTAAGTGACTCGACTTGGCACATGTTCACACATGTAGTTGAAACAAATCAACATAGCCTTCACGATATTTATGTTCATGGTGGATTATATCCTACTCATGCTTTCATCCAATGTTTATTAATTTTAATGCATGTTCATGACTGTTGTCGCTCTCTAGTTGGTTGCTTCCCAGTCTTTTGCTAGCCTTCACTTGTACTAAGTGGGAATACTGCTTGTGCATCCAATCCCTTAAACCCCAAAGTTATTTCATATGAGTCCACTATACCTTCCTATATGCGGTATCTACCTGCCATTCCAAGTAAATTTGTATGTTCCAAACTCTAAACCTTCAAATAAACATTCTGTTTTGTATGCTCGAATAGCTCATGTATCAACTAGGGTTGCCCTTATCTTCCATGTTAGGCGGGTTATTCTCAAGAGGAGTGGACTCCACTCCTCACTCATGAGAAAATGGCTGGTCACCGGGATGCCCAGTCCCATGCTTTATGCAAACTAAATCAAAATAATTGCAAACAAAACTCCCCCTGGGACTATTGCTAGTTGGAGACACTCGTTGTTTCGAGCAAGTCATGGATTGATGCTTGTTGGTGGTGGGGGAGTATAAACTTTACCATTCTGTTTGGGAACCGCCTATAATGTGTGTAGCATGGAAGATATCGCCATCTCTTAGTTGTTATGTTGACAATGAAAGTATGCCGCTCAAAATATTATCTATCTCTATTTCAAAACCGAGCTCTGGCACCTCTACAAATCCCTGCTTCCTTCTGCGAAGGGCATATCTATTTACTTTTATGTTGAGTCATCACCCTCTTATTAAAAGCACTAGCTGGAGAGCGCAGCTGTCATTTGCATTCATTACTATTAATTTATATTGGGCATGACTATGATTGGATCTCTTTTACCATGAATTACAATGTCTAGTCAGTCCTTGATCTTTAAAGGTGCTCTGCATTTATGTTTTGCGGTCTCAGAAAGGGCTAGCGAGATACCATCTTGTTATATCATATTATGATTGTTTTGAGAAAGTGTTGTCATCCGAGATTTATTATTATTGCTCGCTAGTTGATTATGCTATTGATATGAGTAAACATGAGACCTAGGAGTTATTGCAAATGTGGTTAGTTATAATCTTTGCTGAAAACTTGAATGCTGGCTTTACATATTTACAACAACAAGAGGAAACAGAGTTTGTAAAAGTTTTTCTTTATCACTTTCAGTTTATCAACTGAATTGCTTGAGGACAAGCAAAGGTTTAAGCTTGGGGGAGTTGATACGTCTCCGTCGTATCTACTTTTCCAAACACTTTTGCCCTTGTTTTGGACTCTAACTTGCATGATTTGAATGGAACTAACCCGGACTGACGCTGTTTTTAGCAGACTTTCCATGGTGTTATTTATGTGCAGAAACAAAAGTTCTCGGAATGACCTGAAACTCCACGGAACGTATTTTCAAAAATAATAAAAATCCTTGCCAAAGATGAAGACCAGGGGGCCCACACCCTGTCCACGAGGGTGGGGGGCGCGCCCCCTACCTCGTGGGCCCCCTGGAGCTCCTTCGACGCCAACTCCAACTCTATATATTTGTTTTCGGGGAGAAAAAAATCAAGGAGAAGAAATCATTGCGTTTTATGATACGGAGCCGCCGCCAAGCCCTAAAACCTCTCGGGAGGGCTGATCTGGAGTCCGTTCGAGGCTCCGGAGAGGGGGACTCGTTGCCGTCGTCATCATCACTACAAAAAAAGACACATCCATGACATTTTGGGCCGAATGAATTTTTTTGTCATACATATGACACTTCTATGATGACAATTGTGACAAAACCTGGTATCATCATACATGTGGTGGGCTCCTACTTCTATGACAAAAAATCATGACAAAAAATGGGCTTTTCGTCCTGGGCGGGCCGGAGACGCAACTGCATGACATTCTTTGGGCCGTCCATGACGAAAAAACCGTGGTAGAAGCGAGGGGGAGGAAAATTTTGGGGAGTTCCCGGTTATAGTGGGAGGTCGGGGGCCGAGTGATGCGCGTTTCTCTCGTACACGTACGCGCGTGTGTGCGAGGCGTTGGCTCTAAGTGAACCCGAGCGAGGCGTTGGGCTCTAACTGAAGTCGAGCGATTGCACTGCAGGCTACGTGTTACTGAACCCGAGCGATCGATCGATGACCATTAACTGAACCGGATCGAGCGATTCCTTCGCTACTGCTGCTAATTGAAGCTGATCGATGGGATGAATAGTGAGCGTTGCGGGGGGGGGGGGGAGGGGTTGGATGAACAGTGAGCGGTGGCGTTGCCTCTGGATGAACATGACCCCGTGGTGTGGTGGAGGGTTGGATGAACAGTAGACGATGGAGGGTTGCCCGTGGAGGGGTGGTTGAACAGGACCCTGTGGTGTGGAGGGCTAGATGAACAGTAGACGATGGAGGGGTGCCCCTGGAGGGGTGGTTGAACAGGACCCCGTGGTGTGAAGGGCTGGATGAACAGTAGACGGTGGAGGGGTGGTTGAACAATAGCCAGTGGAGTAGCGCGCGGTGGAGGCTGGATGAACAGGAGCCCGTGGAGGCTAGAGGAGGTCGACGGTGGAGATGAACAGTATCCCGTGGAGTCCCATTTTGCGGTATGCCACACCCCTCCCGATGAACAGGACCCCCGTTTTGACCGTATCAGTCCAACACAAGTCCGTTTCGTCTGTTTTGCGGTATGCCACACCCCTCCCGATCAACAGGACCCCCGTTTTGACTGTAGGAGGTCCGTTTCCTCCGTTTTGTGGTACGCCAGACCCCTCCCGATGAACAAGATCCCGTTTCGAACGTGGCCGGTCGAACACACAAGGCCGTTTCCTCTGTTCTATGATACGCTAGGCCTCGTTTCCATCGCATGTTCCGTCCATGCCCTCCCGATGAACACGACCACACATTCCGTTCCGACCCAGCCGGTTGGCTCCCACGCGTTCCGTTGCCTCCCGATGAACACGACGCATTCCGTTGCCTCCCCATGAACACGACGCATTCCATTGCCTTCCCATGAACACGACGCATTCCGTTGCCTCCCCATGAACACGACGCATTCCATTGCCTCTGCATGAACACGAAGACAACAATGTTTCTCCGTTCCAACCCAGCCATGTACACGAGCCCGGGCCGTACGTATGCGCGAGTAGGCGTTCGAGACCCCGCCCGTATGTACACATACGTGGTCGTATTTTCTTTCTTGCACCCTGGCCGCTGTACGTATGTGTACATGCTACGTGCGCGCCTCTACTACGACATGTACGCGCCTCTACTACGACACGTGCACGCCTCTACATCCACCAGTATATACGTACACGTTCGCGACCAGACTGACAACACTACGTACGCTTCGACCAGGTGGGTCCCGACTGTCATGCACTTCCTTGCGTGCGAAGATGTAGCTGGTGGGTCCCAGCAGTCACGGGGGCGAATCGTTTTTTTTGCCCAGACGCACTTCCTTGCGTGCGAAGATGTAGCTGGTGGGTCCCAGCAGTCAGGGGGAAATGTTTTTTTTCGCGAAATACAGTGGCCCGTCCGGTGGGTCCCAGCTGTCAAGTGGATGAATCATTATTTTCCGCGTAATAAGGAGGCACTTCCTTGCTGCGGCCGTGGACCCAGCTGTCAGCCTCTCCACGTATAGTCCACGTCCGATGGAAGTCGTTCCTTGACCATGTTGACCACGCCGTACCGAGAGCACCAGGGCAGTGGACGACGGCGAGGCCTAGGTAGGGGACAACAGGGAGCCGGGGAAGACGCGGCAGTGGAAGCCCGCGCGGAGAGGAGTACGAGGGTTCACAGGTTCGGCTGTGGGGTGAGGCTGCCGTCGCCGCAGGGCCTGGCCAGCGGTGGGAATAGTAGGGGGCGGTGAGGCCTTCGCGGTAGCACAGCCGGCCACGGGAGGCAGGAGCATGCGGCACGACCAGCGCTGCTTTGGGCGGCTGGAGCAAGAAGACCAGAGGTTGAAGAAGCACTACGGCCGTTGGATGGACATCATACGGTCACTGGAGCTAGAATCGTTCATATTGACTAAAGTTGACAAAGGCCCCCGTCCCAGTCAACTTAGTAGGCCCACAAGTCAGCCTCCCACGACAGTGGGTCCCAGCTAGTAGGGGGAGTATTCATTTTTTTGTGCATAATAAGGAGGCACTTCTGGTGGGTCCGAGCTGACAGCGGGGGAATGTTTTTTTGCGAAATACGCTGGCCCGTCCGGTGGGTCCCAGCAATCAGGGGGGAAACGTTTTTTTCGCGAAATAAGGTGGCCCGTCCGGTGGGTCCCTGCTGTCAGGTGGAGGAATAATTATTTTGTGCGTAATAAGGAGGCACTTCCTTGCGGCCGCCTGGACCCAACTGTCAGCCTCTCCACGTACAGTACTCTTCCGATGGAAGTCGGTCGTTGACCACGTTGACCACATCGACCACGTCGCGCCGAGAGCACCAGGGCGGTGGTCTGGACGACGGCGAGGCCTAGGAAGGGGACGACGCGGAGCCGGGGAAGACGCAGCAGTGGAAGCCCGCGTGGAGAGGAGTACGAGGGTTCACTGGTTCGGCTGCGATGTGAGGCTGCCGTCGCCGCAGAATAACATGGGGTGTGGGTGAGTAGAGGGATGGCCTGGCCAGCGGTGGGAGTAGTACGGGGCGGTGAGGCCTCCGCGGCATCACAGCCGGCCACAGGAGGCAGGAGCACGCGACACGACCGGCGCTGCTTTGGGCGGCTGGAGCAAGAAGACCAGAGGTTGAAGAAGCACTACGGCCTTTGGATGGATATCGTACGATCACTGCAGCTAGAATCGTTTATATTGACTAAGTTGACAAAGCCCTTGGTATGCGTCAACTTAGTAGGCCCACAGCTCGGATTTGGCAGAGAACATATAGCCCATTTGCAATTTGTAAGAAGGTACATCCCATTTTTTAATTCTAATGGAATTTACTACAGCCCATTTACTGTTTGTTAAAAGTACATCCCAACTTCTAGCTAGGACAACGATTAATAATTTCAAACAACCGCTCAAAACAGAATTCAAAAAAAATTCTCACATTTTGATGGGATCGGAAATATTTTTATTCGAAATTTCTAGTCAGGTTAAATATAATTTCAAAATAAAGTTGTATTACGTTAAAATCCAACGAAATATTGCGCGTGCAACAAGTAATGAAATTAAAATTTTCAAATTCCAAAAATAATATATTTTTCAAACTAATTACGTGTTTAGTGCATTGTAACTGTCCAGTTATTATAATTACATCCCTTTTATTATTTCTTAAAGTCCATTTTTTTGTTAAGCCTAATGCATACCTCCTAGGAAAGTTTGCAGCTCAAAGGCGGAGAATAACAAGTTGACCCGGATATTGTGTACAACTGTCGGCCGAGTTGCATTGCTGATGTTGAAAAAAGGCCTGTGTAGTATAGTACAACCTAACATGGTTACTCAGCCCACATTCAGCGACGCCGGAAAGGCCCAAACAAGGCTTCTGTACAAATTTTTGAAGTCACTGAGCTACATTAATAACTTAAGAAAAAAGTTAGATTACAGTGGAACCTAATTAAAAGCTGTCACGAGCAAATAAATAATTCAACGGGTCCCACTTGTGCGTGTGCGTGTGTGTGTGTGTGAGAGAGAGAGATAGAGAGAGAGAGAGAGAGACCCATCGGTCGATTCTCGTAAATACATCTTTCAGCCATATGCATTGCTGATGCTCAGTAAAAACTTATATAGTTGACACAATCATATAGAACATCATAGCACACTGAATTTGCATACAAAAATTTCACATAGGCGACACAATCAGGATGGAAGCAGTGAATCGCTTCGGGAAGGGCTATGTTGAAACCAACGAAGTCGTACATAACGGTTCATCGTCTTTATCAATGACGGGGAAATATCTTGAATGTTGTGCAAAGAAAACAGACAAACAACACAATAAGTTCTGCTAGCACATTAAGTTGACGTACAACCCTTTCTAAAAAAAGTTCAGGTACAAAATTAGAACAGGTCACAATCAAATGTACTGGCATATCAGTGCTTCACACCCATAGCTCGGATATAACTAGTATCTGACAAGATTCAGTTGTTACCTCAAATTAGAGTACATCTAGGCAGCCAGCCCTGCCTCTTCTCCCAAAGAAGCAGTGGCCTCCGCCGCGCGATGGAGTAGGCCCTGTGCCATCCATCGTTCCGAGCAACATGGGGAAAGTCTGGCGTTGACTCCTATAATGGACGTCGTCGATGGACCCTGGCACCAGCGGCGGCGGCAGGACTTCGATTGATGGATTGACCACTTCTTCGACATGCACGAACACTCGATACAGGTACATCCCTAACGTGGTCCACGGCGGCCTTGGTGGCGATGAATAGTACAACCCCGGTTCCTGCACCGGTATCTCAACACCAATCACCTTCGGTATGGTGGACGGCTTACTCATCCATGCCATAACCGTCAGAGTCCAGCTGTCTGGAGGAACAAACATACTTACGAGCTCACCTCCAAGGTCGTTGATAAGCTTGTTCATGGACTCGCTGTTCCAAGCACGTCGAGGCATGCCGTGGAAGGTAAGCTTTGTTAAAAACTCAAGCTCAGAGAGCACCGAGCCCCATCCTGGGTGCCACCGATCAAAGCTCACCAGCGCGCCATCGCAGTACAAACGCCGGGAAGATTCGAACACACGACTGCAGTCGAAAGTTGTCAGGAACCTGACGAAGAAATCAGCCAGTGGCGGACAGACTTTAACGAGCAAGTCACTTATTTGGATGCCGTGCGCAATGCCAAGAGCTTTGACAAGGTCGTCCGGCGATACGGGAGGCGGGTCGCCGTTGATGGTTACCATCAGCACTTTGCCGGCAAACTGGTCGTCAAGCGCCGCCATGCCACTGTTGAGCGACAGCATGCAGCGACCGAAGGTAGGACGGACCTCAGGATCTCCGGCTCGGAGATCCGTGTTGACCGATGACATGATATTGCGCTTGAGTACAGGGAGTACAGGAGGGGGATTTGGGGGAACTAGAGTAGGAATCGAGATTCCAGAGGTTGTGGAGGGGCGGGAGACTGGGGATGAAAAGGTAGCATGAATTTCGAGCACGCGCCAATATGCTCTTGGCGCGCAAGCACACGAAAACACCGGTGGCGCCCACATGTCAGCCTAAGAGTCCTTATTCTTTCTTTTTTGGAGAGCCCGGCCTTTTTTTCCAGGATCTTTTGAGAGCCCGGCCTGAGAGTCATAATTGACCTGTTTGGCATTGCGTTACTACTCGGCCCATATTCAACGACACCTCACTGGCCCAAACAAGTGTACATCATCAAAAAGACACTGAGCTCAAATTATATAACTTCAAAATAGGAGATATACTTTGAACACTAGAGAATGGTGATGGCCTCATTTAGCCCACTAGCAGTTCGAGACAATAAAAAGTTCGAAACAACGATATATACAACATTCAAACACTGACTAGTGACTACTACTGACATAAATAGCAAGACATGATAGTTCATAAGAAGTCTTGGTACACCACCAAAACGCACCCATCTGCAGCCCTCAGACTCTCGTGATCCAAACGAGAATGACATTCCAAACAGAAGCAACTATTACATAGTAAGAGTGACATAGACGAGGATGACCAAATAACAAGGAATATGCATAACAAAATAAAGAACTACCCATCCAGAACCAGCAGCAAAGACAACAAAGTCATTCAAAGAGATGATCCAACACCATCATAATTTGCAGCCCCGCTTCAGCGACCAGTGATCCGGAGACACCAGTACTCCACCCTTTCGATGCAACAGCCCAATTACCTATGAACCTGAAGGCTTGAACCACATCACTGCCTGTCGTAATTGAGACATCCAAGGATCAAAGTTAATCTGGATGCCTTTGTCATTCTCACCTTCTTTTGGCTGCAGGCTGTATCGTTGACAATCAGGGGAGTTTGCTCCCGAATTCCTAGGGCTCGCCGTGTAGACACAGTTTTCCATAGCAAACAGAGCCTCTCTGCCATCGAGGTCCTTGCCAACGGTGATCTCCTGGTTAATCGGATAATTGAGTCCGAGAAACAGAGAGTGTGAACCAAGGCTGTTTACCCGCCTCCAACTAAAAAAAATCCTAAAGGCCCCAACAAGCTGGTATCCTGCTCATAGACGTAATAGCCACTGTCCGGACACTCACGTATTACACGGTGCTTGTATACAGTGGGGGTTTTGCAATATAACTTTTCTGGCTCATGTGTTCGAATGATCATCAGTCTTTTGCCGTCGTCTGATCGAGCGAGGAACCAGTTGTGCTTCCCTATTTTTGGCAAAGGTGGTGTGATTACAAAGGGCAGTAATTGTGGGGACACTGCATCATATCAAAAAGGACAGACATTGTTAATGTAAGATCAACATTGTTCAGAGTATGAGTAGGATAATGCAAGAAACAACATTGATATGTCCCTATTGGAACTGGGAGGAAAATACAGGGAAATGTATACTGGGTTCGAAAATATAGAAGTGCCATGCATGGTTATACTCATGTTATCTCGCAATTGATTCTTCACAGGAAACTACCATGTCATGCATGTTATGTAATCATGTTCTGTCCTCACAAACAAATTCTTCAAGGTAACTAACAAACCGTGCATTGTTATATACTCGTGTTCTGTGGGCAAAATTTTGTGAGGATATTATTCTAGCCATTGATTGCTGAAGGGCGAATATAGGTACATACACATGGTAAGCATTACAGGATTTCACTACTTCCAAATATAGAGTTCTCCATATGCACATTTACTTCCCTAATGTATGGTTAGATGAAACCAACAGTGTGGTGCATGTTTCTACATCATGAAAATGAGGAAACTAACATGGCCATTTATACACACTCATATTTAGTAGTAGTATATAGATTACTATAAAATAAGGATAATATCCATATATTCCTAACCGTTTGATTATTCAGGGTACAAATTGGTTGTAATGACATGGTCACAATCGCATGAATTAACTCATTCCAAATATAGCTGATTTACGGCGTCTCTAATACATTGCCATAGTTCTACTCAAACTCTGCTCAAATAGGGATATGCCAATCATCACAAAAAGTTCAAACAGTGTCATGGCGTCATCATTAACATGAGACGGAAACAACTTACATGCGCCGTCCCAGCAATACGTGGTGCCATATGCTTTGTCGATCGCTTAGATGATGCCATTGTGTTCAATAGCATCACAGAAGTGTGTATCAGCTTTGATGATGATCCACTGCGAGCCGAGTTGTCTCCAGCTAAAGAAGGCACCGGCGTAAAGATAGGCGAGTCCGCGGTTGAACAAGGCAATTAGCTTGAAGTCTGCGTAATTCGCATGTCGTGTGGGCACTTGGTAGATTACAATCTTCTGCAAAACAAGGTCCGTCCAACTGATGTAGTAATCTAGATGACTTGGACCGCGATGGTAATACTCTATATAATCCAACGGAGGAAGGATAATCTCATGGGAGGTCTGGAAGTTCACGAGCACCAACTATTTACCGTCTTCTCTGAAGGCAGCCATCCAGTGGGAGTTCATGCCGACCCAGTACATACCTGCCAAGAAGTTTCGGGCGATGGTGATTGGACCGATGTCGAGGGAAATGATGTACGGCGACCCACTACATGCCTGCAAAGAAGTTTCGGCTAATGGAGATCGGATTGAAGTCGAGGGGCATCATGCACGCCTCCGTATCATGGTGAGCCAATCTCGCAAGACCAGATAGCAGCAAGCAGGGTGTCTTGAAAAGCTTAGGCCTCGCTTCGACGATGGCCGTGTGCATGTCCCTTGAGCATGCTGCCAGCCGCAGGGCACTCAACATATCCAGACACGAACAACAAAGGTCGAGGATGTCACTGGGGAGATTGCTCCAATCATGGCTCATATGGATGCTGCGTGGTTCGCGTTCGGCCATGGTGGAGTTTGGAAGGGGGCTTGATTTACGGGGGAGAAGGATGTCGGTGCTAGAGCGGCTAGCGAGGGAATAGTGGTACTGGGGGAGGCGAGTGAGGTGACGGTACATGGGGGCACAGTGATATGGAGACGGAGACGGAGACAAAGAAGGAGATGGAGATGGAGTGGTGCTATGGGAGCAGAGAGGGAGACGAGGCGAGGCACCAATGTGCTATACAGCGACGGTGACAGACTGCACAGTGCACAGGGTGAGGCTGACTTTGGTAACCCGAACACGCCGCCTGGACTAGTGTTAGGCGCAGGGTGTTGTCACTTCACTGTGAGGACCGGATGAATAGTATTTTGACCATCAAGTGTACCATAGTTGTACTACTACTACTACTACTAGTAGGTACTACATGAGTACTCCAGTATTGTATAGCGGAAATAGGTCTCCCGTGCTAGCATGCCTGTTCACTTCATCGTTCAGGTATCATCCATATTGCGAGCAGAACCAAATTCTCGTGCATGCCCAATCAACGCCCTGCCGTGATGCGTGCAGTGGTCGTTCTGGTGCATCAAGGACGTCATGCAGATCGTTCCACACTTGACAAGAGGAAAAATGGAAAGGTAGAACGCGGCAGCAGAGGAAGAGAACGCTGGCTAACGAGGCTGGGAGGGGATCGAGCAGGAAGTTAATGCTCCACGCCTAAAGGTTTTGGGAAAACCTGATTTTCATAAGGTGACTTATACTCACCTAAACGGAGGGAGTATTCCTTAACCAGAGAATGTTGTGTCTCCCACTCACGCGCTCAAAAAAAAACTACAAAACATTTTTTATCTGTTTGCATAGGTCCCACCTATTAGGAAGGATGGGCACATACACGAACATGTATGACTCATCAGTCTACCCGCATAGCCTTTTCGTTTAGTCTACCTAGACGTCTAATCAACTACCTGCACGCCACTTCTCCCATTTACTTCTCCATCGGGAACCGATTCTCCTCGGCTTCTTCACCTCCCCTTCGTCTTCATTTGCATCCAAACCCCACTGCGTTCACATTGTTTTAACCTCTTTAAATAATCATCTACTACTTCAGTTAGACTAGCCATCTAATCCTAATTCTCCAAACCATAGCCCTCCGTTCCAGCGGTTCCAAATGGCGATAGAGATTGAGATGCAGGTTTTTAGCGTCCAACATGTCCTCGTCAAAGCCTCGATGCGCATAGTTGCCACCGTCACCGTCCACCCAAGGGTTGTTCGACAGTGGATCAACAATGTACCCAACTCCCTCAAAAAGGTAGAGATGAGGGTCATCGGTCTCGACGCAGAGTACACAGAGCGTGCCCCTGGGAAGATCCAGCGCGCCGCCGTCCTTCAGCTGTTCCTCGAAGATGATGTTTTGGTGTACCACATCATACACTCGCCCTCCATACCAGGTGAGCTTCACGATTTCTTGTCTCAGGAGGACGTATACTTCTGTGGGGCAGCCATTGAAGGGGACAAACAGAAGCTGGAGCCGTACAACCTTGATTTGAAAAGCATCGCTGACCTACAAACCAGAATCAAAATTCCTGTAGAAGATTGTGATAAACATACACCATCCCTATTCTACGTAGAAAATTTTGTGCTCGGTACAAATCTTCAGAAGGGTGACGAGACGGTGGCATTAAGGTCGTCTGGATGGGATAATTATCCCTTGATGTACGAGCGGATAAAATATGCTGCCCTCGATGCCCATGTGAGTTTCGAGATAGCTGCAAGGTCCAAAGAGCTTGTTGAGAAGCCATCTCCCACAGAGAATGAGAACAAGAAGAACAAGAAGAAGAAGAAGAAGAAGAAGAAGAAGAAGAAGAAGAATAAGAAGAAGAAGAAGAAGAAGAAGAAAAGGCTGCACCAGTAGGAGGGCATTATGGATGGATGAACTATTTCCTCTCTTGTAAAAAAATTATTCCCTCTTGGTGTATATTGATATAGATGGACTATTTCGATGGTGTGCATGTATTTGGAACAGAGTAGTAGTGTGGGTCCGCTTGACTATAAGGAACTATTTATCCGCATATATAGCTTTCTCTTCTACTCCTTCCAGTGATCGGTATGCAGTGCATGTGTCCGTAGACATGACACCTTGTCCAGGGAAGTTCAACTACGACGACCATCACCTTTCATCTCGTGATTCCCATGATGCCTCTCCAACCCACGGCACCACGCCCCCCGACGTGCGCCTCACCCCTCTCGGCTGCACCGCCCCTCTGCCTTTCTGTGCATGACATGTGGTCCACCTAAAATGCGGCGAGCATCAAGTTTCTACCACAGCCACCCGCGATTCCCACGATGCCGCTCGAACCCATGAAACCACACGTCCCCCGACCTGCGGCTCACCCCTCTTGGCCCCATTGCCCCTCTGCCTACGGGAGCATTACATGTGGACCAGTCACCTATCGGGTCCACATGTTATTGACTCAAAGGTAGGTGTAGTAAGGCGCTGAAGCTCAGTCCCAACGGCCCTAAGAGGGAATGTAACTCCTGCGCCAGGGCTTGTGGTGCTCCCGCAGCATGAACTCGTGCCAAACTCGAGATTTGTTTCTTTACTATACATCCACGCAACGATTTAATGGACATTGTAATCTCAACATGTGATGGGGAGCTCTAAATTTGAATTTGAAACTTACAAAACGAAAAGTTTCAAAACAAATAAACTGGGAGAGAGGGAGTATATCGTAGGATGTATCCCATACAAAATAAGTCCCCTGGTTTGTCACCGCGAAGATGCGGTTAGAAAGGAGTACAATGTCTTCCTACTCGTACAACAACAAATCGGCTGCAGACAGCATGGTCCGCCTTTGACCGCCATGTGCAAGGTTCGTGCTATCTTATTCAATCTCCCCGTGGTTACATCATACCAATTCATGCGGTGGCCCGTTGCATGGCTGATTCCAATGTTGGACAAAGGTTCTACGGGAACGGTGTCACCGTTGTAAATGTTGTGCAAATTGATGTTGGTACCCTCCCGTACATATGCAAGCCAATCTCCACTCGCACCGAGCCTAACCTGTGAAACAATGGGCACGGGGAGAATTAGGAAATGGACACGGAAGTAGTCTTTAGAATGCATTTACCACGTGATCAAACTCATCTTACCTTCTCATCGGAGGAAATCCGAGTGCCCCTCAACGTCGGCATCTCAAGGGGCGTCAACTTGCAACTACGGCCACGCCGTGCTGGAGAGACCCCCAAGGAAACATCCTCGTGTGTTCCACGGAACATCAAGATGCATTTGTATGAGTAGTTTATCTTGTGAGAGAAAAGGATGAACGAGGGAAGGCCTCTAGAGATAGAGATGGACACTACTACTACCAATGTGCTGGCCCATGCGTTGCAATGGATCCAAAGTAGTAGAATAATACTTGTTCACGTGCTTGAAATATAAACACTAGTTTTGATATACATGTGTCAGCATACATGACAACTTGTCCATGGAAGTTGAACCACAGCGACCATCATGTTTCTTGTTTCTACCACTACCACACCCACACGCGATTCCCACGACGCCGCTCCAACCCACGTCACGACGTCCCCCGATGTGGACATGGATCCTCTGACGTGGCTATCACTGCCTTGCCCTACCTTTCCTTCGCTGACAGGTGGGACCCACGCTGATGGGTCCCACATGTCAGTGACAGAATGGTAGGATTGTTCGCGTCGGGGGATCCTCATCCCCCCGACGTGCCCCTCATCCCTCTCAGCCCACCGCTCCTCTGCCTTTGTGTGCATGACATGCGGGCCAACTAAACTGCGGCGACCATCAAATTTCTAGCACAGACACACCCGATTGGACGCGGTTTGCCTACTTAGCTGCTGTGCTCCGATGCGTACTCCCGCACCATCGATTTTTCATCCAGCGGCTGTGACACATTTCGTCCCGGGCATCAATCCTCAGCTGGAGTACTTATGTACTACAAGTAGTACCCGCCGGTGTGACCATCTACGCCTCGTAACGCCCCGATGCCCAGTTGTGGCACCCTCGCCACAGCCACGCCGCCACCGGGCGGTTCATCTCGAATGAGTGAGTCGCGAACCACGCCACCACCATGAGAATGACATGTGGGCCAGCCACATTTAAGGTCCGCATGTCATTGACTCATAGGCCGGGCACTAAGCCACTGAAGTTCGGTCCCGTGGGCCCTGAGAGGGAAATGTAACTCCTGCGGCAGGCCTTGTGGTGCTCCCGCAGTACGAGCTCGTGCCAAAATTGGAATTTGTTACTTACTACTACCAACTAGTACTAGTAAGGTACACGTGCATTGCACGCATGAGATTCTGGTGGTTTGTGCATTATGCTTCTACATGTGGAGCTTTCTGGATTCTAACATGTGGCAACATCTGGTGGAATGTAAGTTTAGGCAAGTTTGATTAACTTAGGTGAGTGTTTGGTTCAAGCCACACCTTAGGCAAGCCACACTAAGGCCCCACATGACATACACACACAAAATGTGGCAAGATTCCCTTAGGCTTGCCAACTTGTGGCTCTCATTTTGAAGAACTAATAACTTTGCCTAAGCTTAGTTGTGGCAAAGTTAGTCATGAATTAAGTTCAACCATGGAGTCTTCTAGATTATACATGTGGCAGAATCTGGTGGATGATATCCAACGGTTAGTAGTGCTTGGATTTGCCATCTTTGTACCGTTGGATTGGCTTCATCCAACGACCAACTTTCAAAGTTTTTCACACACTATATAGGGGGTATAGATATAGATGTGCCGGTCCGTTGCAATGGATCCAAAGTATATCTATTTAGTGGAGTGCACTCTAAACACATTATCTATTTATTTTTCTCTAAACTTACGTAGCCATGCAACCAAGCCACATAAGCTTCATGGGTGCCCCCCACATCATATTATTCATACTACGTTGATTGGAAAAAAGATAAATCACCCAAAACAAGATCTTCCCTTTTTTTCCTACGATGTTGTGCCGTGCACATACCTACTAGTTGTATAGTGGTAGTACTAGTAATATAGTATTAGGAGTACAAACTTGGTACTAGTAGGAGTAGTACTAGTACGGAATGCTCCTACTCTATCAACGAGCCCCGTCTGACACGAAATTTCTTGGCTTCCGTGCTACAGCTAGATCTTCCCCTCGTTTTTGTTTTCCAACCCGACGGCGGGCGGGGTGTCGATTTGCTCAACGGCGGTCCCACATGAAAGTGAAAATGCTAGGCAACATGCCTTCCGTAAGCTATATGTCATGCCGGACGGGCCGTGTTGTACTCCCGATTCTCGGGCGTGTGGGGGTGCGACGCGGACGCGACAGGCCTTTTCCTTTTACCAGCAATGTGCCCATGCGTTGCGACGGATCCAAAGTAGTAGTATAGTAGTATTTGTTCACAAACTTGAAAGAAATCACTATTGTTTTGATATACTCCTAATATATTACTCCCTCCATACCTAAATATTTGTCTTTTTTGAGATTTCAAATGGACTATCACATATGGATTATATAGACATATTCTAGTGTTTCTAGCAAGATGCCCGCGCGTTGCACGAAGTTGATGGAAAAGATAAGCACAACTTATAAAATTTACGGATGGAGTACTAGTTACAGTGATGCATATAATTAAGCAAAGGGATCGCACATGTCAGTATTGACTGGAACGAGAATGCAACAGCACAATAAGAATTAAGGCCACGATGATGCGATCGCAGTGGTGGTTATAGAAGGCAAGAAGAAAGATGGATCCACGAACGTACGACCTCCTCCTCCTCAACTTAGTGCGCCGGGCCATCGACCGGCGGCTAAGCAGCGGCGGCTTTTGTGGCGAGGTCGAGGTGCTTCTCAGCAAAGGCATCCAAGGCTTCCAGCCGGTTGAGGAAGGCCAACCTCGTAGCATCCTCACTGGCCTTGTAGATACCTATGTACACGATTTGCTCGTACACGTGGATGTGTAGGTCGACGAATTCTTGCAGAGCGAGGCGCCTTGCGGCGAGCGCGACCTCCAGGTGGACATTCTTCGTGGCGTCGGCGGGCAGTCGCAGGGCCACCGGTGCTTGAAAGAGGTTCCGGCCATGGAGGCCGATTAGGGTGGCAGGCAATGAGGAGCCCGGGCACGCGGGCTAGAGGAGTATGGCGATGTCGTCCGCGAGCTTCTTGATGACGGTGAACTTGTCGCTGGTGGCAATGATTACCTAGTCCAACTGAGAGTCGTGGTTGGCGTCAACGGCGGCCATCCACCTGCCGGTCTCCAACACCATCTGGAGATGATCCTCAGCGCCATGCTGCAGGCCGGCGTCGTGGACCATCTGGCGCAGCCGCTGGCCGCTCACGCGCATCGCCGCCATGGGTCTGGAGTGAGCTCTTTTGCGCTCAGTGTAGGTGCTTAGGCAAATGCTTAGGTGCGTACGATGTGGTAGATGCATTGGAATGGAGGGGCGCCTTTATATGAGGGCAATGAGGGCAAATTGCGTTGCATTCACATCGTGCAACCTCTTTTCCCGGACCTCCTCCCATTACTTCCCTCATGCATTAATTGAAGGAGGATGCATTGGCCGTTCAACATATCGGGAACCGATACTCCCTCCCTTGTCTGCATTAAAGCCGTATCGGGAACTGCGTCGCCCGCTGTCAAATCAAATACTCCCTCCGTCTAGGTGAGTATTAAGTCATCTTACGAAAACCACTCATTTCTTCACATTATATACGTACAATATATATGGCCAACATCATATAGCCATCAATTTAGTTGTCAAAGAATTTCAGGGTGCTTAGTTTTTTCAAAGAATTCCAGGGTGCTTAGTTTTATTTGAGGGGTGGGTTGTGCACTTGTGCTGGACACCATTATTGTGACAAGCCTTTTTAATAGTACTATATGCATAATTTGGCGACGAGCGCTCTCTATATGTACCACCTTTTGTTTTTAATTTCAAGTTTTGCTCCATGGCGCAATCCATCGATACTACTACTGTACAAAAGTGGAGTATACACATTTTTTTAAAAGGCTAGAGGGCGGGGCAATCTAGCTCGGTCGGTTTCACGAGAGGCGAGGGCCTTTGTGATTTGACGGCTCATTACTGCTGTCAAATCGAATAGTAGTGCACCGCCGCTACACGGCCGGCGCCTCCATTAAACCCCTCCGTTAAACCCACATGCAAACCGGGAATCCTACTCCGGCCACACGTCTTTTCATGAGCGGGCCGGAATTAAACGCAACATCGGCCGAGCTCCTCCCGTCCGCCCTCAGTTTAAACGAGGCCAGACGCCGGCCAAGCTCCTAAATGTCCGCCCTCTATTTACACGGGGTTAGACAGACAGCAGGCAAGAATCACACCCCCCCGCCGCTCCCCCATCTCCTCCTTCACCATTTTGTCCACTCCTCTGATGGCTTCCGATGAGCCGTTCTCCGGCATATTACCCGGCTGGGTGGCCCGCCGAGCCCTCCGGATACGGGCGAGACCGCTCGGTGCTTCACCAACCTTGCTTGGCCCGACGGAGCCAGTTGCTGCCCCAAGCAGGGGCGTGGTTCAGCAACTCGCCGCTCCAGTTCAACTTGATGAGGAGTGGCGAGTTGCTCCACGCCGGCACAGCGGCGAGCACGCCGGTATGGGCACCGTCGCTGCCGCGTCGTACCGCGCCACCAGTGTCTGCGGTGGCCGCGCCTCCCGTGCCTGCAGCAGCGCCATGCAGGCAGAGACAGAAGCCGGGTGCATGGAGAGCGATGAGTCGGTGGCCAGCTTCTCCGTGTCCGCCGCCATCATCAAGGAGAAGTAGAACATGGGAGGCCGCCGCCACTTGGGACCCATGAAGGCCACCGCCGAGGCGACGACCGCGGATTCAGGTGGTTTCTTTGCTACTTCGTCTCTTCCGAGGACCTTCGTTGACCCCGCAAGTGTCTGACGGACATGAGGAAGACAAAGGGATCCGCAGGCGGCCATTTAGAACTAAAATAAGTCTAGATACATCCATTTCCGGACGGAGGGAGTATAAATTATACAAGAGAGCCGGATTGGCACCTCTTAGTTCATGTAAATGTAATGAAATCCATCATGTTTATATGGAGATCCGGATTTTTTATACGAAATCCTTCATGGTTATATGAAATCAGTCTGTGTTTACACGAATTTCATCTGGTTGGTTAGAGTTGTAAAAATGTATGCCGCTGGCGTTTGATGTCGTCCTCCGCTTAAGGAAGCGGGAGGAAATTTGCCGGCTGCCGTTGGAGATGCTCTTTATGCTGGAAATAATAGAGTGACATCCAATCCATTTGAGTTTATTGCCTGTATGATTGTCCCTCTATAAAAAGTTAATTGCATGTACAGTGTACACGTGACTTGCAGGGTGGCAACAGCTTCGTACAGAAAGTTAAAAAGAAACAAGTCCATCCTTAATCGTGTATTCTAAGTACTCTGTGGGTTCCACTGTCAGTACAGTAGCGAAGGAAGTATATATTAAATAAGTAGAGTAATATATAATATAAAAATATAAAGTTAAAAGACAGAATTCGAACTCATGGCATCGCGTTGCGAGCATGCGGCGCTAACCAGCCCAACACATTTTTGTTGTAGACCATGCTGGAGATATATCTCCATCTCTACTCTTATATATACTCCATTCGTTCCTAAATATTTGTCTTTTTCAGATTTCAAATGGACTACCACATACGGATGTGTATGTAGACATATTTTAGAGTGTAGATTCACTCATTTTGCTCCGTATGTCTTTTCAGGAAGGGGTCAGATTTGTCCTTAATTTATTTATGACGTATCCAGATGGCACTGCACCGCCAAGAAAAGAGGGTCACTTGTTGGTATGTTGGTAAGGTCCGGTCATAGTCACTTGTTGAAATCTCTAAAAAAGACAAATACTCCCTCCATCCGAAAATACTTGTCATCAAAATGGATAAAAAGAGATGTATCTTTTTATCCATTTTGATGACAAGTATTTTCGGACGGAGGGAGTAGAAAGAGAGTTGGTGATGATGGTGTGCGTGCCATCCTGCAATATAGGCCATCGGATTTATATCTAACGGATAGGAAAGAAACTATGGCAATTTTGCAAAAATATACCCACACGTCTCTCCACGTCCGCAAATAAGGCCTTCCCTCGTTCAACCTTTTCTCTCACAAGATAAACTACTCACACAAATGCATCTTGATGTTCCGTGCAATGCACGGGCAGCTAGCTAATTTCTTTTAAAATAGTTGTTGCGATAATTGGGTTGAAGTGATATATTTTATGTCTGCCCCGAATGATTTCAGATTCACTAGTAGTAACAAAGAAAAGGTTGCCTTGTTAATTAACAGAAAATAGGGTGAAAACTATCACATGAGGCCGGTAAAAACAAGGCACACTGGGTTCAGGGTCATCGTCACTACAGCTATGCGCGCGCGAGAAGTCTACATATCGAGGGGGCTACCGAGCGAGGCACCGAGACACAATGTTTGAGAGAGAAACCAATTGATAGATTATGGTGAGGTCGAGTTGTCACCCTTCTGCTATCATTGTTGGGGGGGGGGAGGAAGAGAAAGACGTATCGAGAGTGTGCGCGGTAGGCACAGAGGCACAACTAGCGAGTGTGTGTGTGTGTGTGTGTGTGTGTGTGTGTGTGTGTGTGTTTGAAAGAGGAGTAGATAGATTATTATCAAGATCGATGTGCCACCCTACTCCTTTGGTGCCAGGTAGTGTGTATGTGTGTGTGTATGTTTGAGAGAGACGCTAGTCGATAGATTAGTATCAAGATCGAGGTGTCACCCTACTCCTTCGGTGTTGGGAAGTGTGGATGTGTGTGTGTGGGGGGGGGGCGTAGTGACACTCACATATCTCTACTCTTATAAAAAATAGAGTTGGTGATGATGGTGTTCCTGCCATCCTGCAATATAGGCCATCCGATTTATATCCGACGGACAGGAAGAAAACTATGACAATTTTGCAAAAAGATACCCACACCCCTCTCCGCATTTGCAAATAAGGCATTACCTCATTCATCCTTTTCTCCCACAAGATAAACTTCTCATACAAATGCATCTTGATGGTCCGTGCAACGCATGGGCATCTTGCTAGTAGGGAGAAGGAGTTTGTGTGACACATATCTAGCTATATTAAGGGATATGTAGATAGCATATGTGTGAGAGACATTAGTGGCTGTGGGTGGGCGGAATTAAAGGGGTGGGCGTGTTAGACATAGAGAGCGTGTGTGTTTGTGTGTGAGAGACTTGTAGGACGGGGTAGAAAGAGGAATTTAACCCTGACGGAGGGAGAGAAATACACGAAGTGTGCGTGTGTAATTCCGACGCCCACAGGGAAATGAGATATGTATGCGTGTGAGAGAGATTGCACAATTAATTCACGTATCACTATCTAGCAATCGTGGACGTGCATCGCTTGGACATAAGTCAATATCTACTTCGTATCATGGCCAAAGGTACAATATCAATTCAACGCTATAAAGATTGGACACTCACATATCACATTTTTTTCTATTTAAATAAGCCTTTTCAGTTGTGCATGCCAAAGTTACAGTGATGTTTCTTCAAACAACCAATGCAGCTATCATGTACATGCACCATTGTTACTCTTGCATTCAAATTCATTAGTCTTGGATGGTTTAAGTTTCTATTTTGAAGTAATATATGTAATATTCATATATGAATTCAACGGGTACACAATTTATGAAATGGAGGCTATGTAATCATATGAGGTAACACTTTTAAGTAGCTGACTACAATATCCATTTCTTTCTGTGCACCTCTACACTAACACATCAATGCATTATGTTTAAAGTAAATAACCAATGGCACTAAATTATCTATTTACACGAGAAATACATAGGCTGAGCGTTTGATCCCTTGTTTTGTGAACGCGCCACTACACCCGTACGATTGGTCGCGCCCGTGTGAACACCCAAGTTATCGGCGCATCATCCCAAGTTATTGTCTTTTTTCTGGGGTGGACTTCACACCAGTTATTAACTGCTGACGTGTGCCCCGTGTACACAGTCTAGCATGACCTTCCCGCTAGCACGGTCCAAAATTAGTTGAAACTGGATACGAACGATCCCGCGGGCGGCAAAATCTCCCGCCTCCTTCTAAAATTTCCGCCACCTTAGTATTTAGCATGCGAAATCCCCCTTTTGTCCTTGGTGCACGGAGACCAAAAGTTACAACACCGCCCTCATCTACATGCTAGGTCGGGGCTGCTTTGGTAACTTCCGGTTTCCCCACTACACGACACCCCCATTTCCTCTCCCCCTCCCGCAAAAACGACTAACTCCACAGCACTAGAGCATCTTACATCACGCCGTCCGTACTTCATCGCCCTTTCTCCCCTCCCCTCTCGAAACCCCAGACTGCTCATCCACCGGCGTACCATAGCCCATTCACTGCCAGCGGTGTCCACCTCACCGGATCTGCTTCTGCGGCCGCATCTACCCTCTCACCTCCCCTAGAAACAAGTAGACTGCTCATCCACCACTGTACCACAGCCCATTCAGTGTCGGCCTTGTCCACAGCGCCGGATCTGCTTCGCCGGTACTCTCGTCAACCGCCGCACATCTGCAGCGGCTCATTCGTACTCCCCACCGGAGACGCTTCGTCCACACCCACCG
Source organism: Triticum monococcum (assembly GCA_034509565.1). Taxonomy (NCBI): domain Eukaryota; kingdom Viridiplantae; phylum Streptophyta; class Magnoliopsida; order Poales; family Poaceae; genus Triticum; species Triticum monococcum. The sequence goes on from CM067842.1 coordinate 723,462,408, forward strand.
GAGCCGCCCCACCGACGCCCCCGTCGACGGCCTCTGATCCTCTTTGCCGACACCTTCCACAACCCCACCGGAGCCGCTTCACCGACACCTTCCTCAACCCTACCGGAGCCGCTTCATCGACACCATCGTCAACCCTACCGGAGTAGCTTCTCCTATACCATTCTCAACCCTACCGGGGCCGCTTTGCCAACTCACAAGTCCACGGCCTCAGATCCGCTTCCTCGCACCCTCATCCAACCTACAAGAGCAGCTTCTGATGCCCCGTCCACGGCCGCAGATCTGCATTGTCGACACCACCCTTAACCCAACCACCGGAGCAGCTTCTGATGCCCCGTCCACGGCCGTAGATCCGCATCATCGACACCATCCTTAACCCAACCACTGGAGCAGCTTCTGACGCCCCGTCCACGGCCGCAGATCTGCGTCGTCGACACCATCCTTAACCCAACCACTGGAGCAGCTTCACCTACGCCCTCGTCCACGGCCATAGATCCACTTCGCCCACATCGTAGTCCACCCTACCGGAGGCGCTCCACAAACACCCTACTCGACGGTTCTAGATCTCCTTACCGGACCCTGATAGCCAGCGCAGTGTCATCACCATCGACGTTTCTAACCTGATTCCCATCGTCTGGAGAGATGCCAAGCACCCGCCATGGCCTAGGTACTTGTCACCTTTAAACCCGTCCAGCATCACCTGCCCGATGTACTTCAAATATACTAACCGGTCGCTGTTACCTGTTATGCAGCTGGCAAAAACTACAAGGACGATGTTTCTTCTGGATCTAACAGCTTGGCCAACCAAGATCCTGGAGTGAGGCATTGCTATGATCTTGTAAGCGCGTCTCTCTCTCTCTCTTGTATTGTTCTGTGCCTGCCAGCGTGCTTTGCTAGGATTTTCGACCAGTAATCCCTTTGTGCAGACAATGATTTCTACTACTGGCTGCTAAATTAGATATGCAGGTGTCACACATGATACTACCTCATACCTCCGTTCGTAAATAGAATTCTTTCTAGAGATTCCACTATAGGCTACATACGGAGAAAAATGAGTGAATCTACACTCGAAAATGCATCTATATACATATCTATGTAGTCCATACTGGAATCTCTACAAAGACATATATTTAGGAACAGGGGCAGTACATTACACAAAATTGTAGGTGGCATGTAGGAATTCCAGTGCACTTCATTAGGCTCCCTTGGAGTGCCTGCAAGTCCAGCATACAGAGTCATGGCTAGTTTATGGTACACACACAATCGTTAATTGGTGGTTTAAATATGCACAAGGGATATGCAATGTAGTATCATGTAGAGATGTCTGAAATTAGCCGTGTCAACTTGCATATAGGGTTACACAATGAAAAAGTACAAGATGTATGTGGCAATTTCATGGAACATCACAAAAAAGGAGAGGCAGCAGTGAGCCTATACAGTGTGCTATGGTACGTCACTCCTGCATTGCAATCATCGTGACATGTTATTTGTATGCCAGTTCTATTAGCCAAGTTTCTTAGGGACCGTTATTACGAGTTATCCTAAGAAAATAAGCACATGTGAATATAAGCTCCATGTAATAAGCCAAGCAGTTCTTTTCATTGTGTTTTCAGCTTATCTTTGGTATGATCAGTGGAAAGTCTAGATTGCATTATATTTTTTTCATTTTGCTACCCATATGGAAATTAATTTGACTTGCAAACATCACAAATTGAACCCAGTGCAGTAATTAATATGATAGGAAAATAGACGATCACTATTTACTCAAAATGCAAATAAAAAGATACCATCTACTTGGCACAATCTACTTTGGTCAATGTTTTCCATAGAGATCCCATTGCCTAATTTAAAAGAAGAATGCATGACCCACATTTAAATGAAGAACAATTATTTATTGAAATTCGATGGTCCAAGTGGCTGGTTATTATTGTATAGCAGCACCACCTGAAAGCATCATATAGCAGCAGCAGCTCATAGAAACTCATCATACAATAGCAGCAGTCTGCAATTCATCATATACCAGTAGTAGCTCATAGCAATTCATCATATAGCAGCAGCAGGAGTAGCTCATAGCAATTCATCATATAGCAGCAGCAGGAGCAACTTGTAGCAACTCATCATATAGCAGCAGCAGCAACTCATAGCAATTCATCATATAGCAGTAGCAGCAGCTCATAGCAACTCATCATACAGCAGCAGCTCATAGCAATTCATCATATAGCAGCAGCAGGAGCAGCTCATAGCAATGCATCATATAGCAGCAGCAGAAGCAGCTCATAGCAATTCATCGTACAGTGGATCAATGAAAATTTGGCAAAAAATCAAAGGAGATCCTCACCTTGTTGGATGAGCTCATCCTTCAACAGCACCTCAAGGCCATGGCCTGGGAGGAGGGGAGGGGGAATAAGGTGCCTTCTACCACAGTGTGGCATCAGCCGTAGTTGTGCAGCGCCTGTCGGAGTAGGGCGTTGGACGAACCACAGTGGAGCAGCTGCTGGAGACCATGAGAATGAGGGGCGGCGCAAGAGGGAGGAGTAGCCAGGAAGATTTGCCCCTACCCACCGGCCATGTAGCCTAGCTAGACATAGCATCATCGAGGACCAGTCCAGATGGGACCAGTGGTGATGGCTTGCTGGAGGAACCATAGTGCTGTAGGCAGGGGATCGAGGTAGAGGGAAAGGGAAGAGGAGATGCAAGCGGGCAGGGCAATGAATGCTTGCGTTTTTGTTTTTACTTGAGGGTCAGGTGTGACACGGGCGTCTGCATTTGCATTTTGAGTGTAATATAGACAGACAATAGAGTCATTTCACTATTCCCCTTCCCTTCAATTTTTAGTGAGGTTCTACCCGAAACACCCCCTCCAAAGCGAAATTAGTTAAGACCAAGACCATAACTCAAAAATGACTTCTTTACATCTTTTATGGCTTATTTTGACAATATGCCCTGAAAAGGCGGAATCGAACCGGCCCTTAACCTACAATTCAATTGTGCGTGCAATGATGAATCACTCCTGCCTGCTATCTGTACATTTAGGCATCATCATACATGGCATAACCTAATACATGTGCAATCCATTGTAGAATCTGGAATATGCAATGTTTATGTTAGTTCGTATGTTGCACATGATGTTTAAATGCCCCTTAAATCTGGTCAGTCAAGTGATGGTCTTTAAGCCTCCTTCTTTGCTTCTTTTCTTGATATGTAAGATTTGCTCACACATCTGTTCAATTGCTTGTTTGCATCAGCAAGCCATACTAGGACTGTTTGCTTTGATTACTTGCTGTTCTTGACCTAACACTCTAACAGAGCTTGTCAAGGATTTAAACGCTAAGGGCTGCTGTAGTGGGGCCTTGTCTAACTCATAGGTGACATAAAGGTTTGGCTGTACACTACAGTAGGCTCTCCAAGAGTACCTGGAGATCCAGTTCGAAGGTATGCCTAGTTTTTACATAGTGCAGACATAGTAAATGCTCATTTCATTGTGTGTAAGTGCAAGAGATGCGACATGTTTCATTATGTGGTGTTGTTTTGTTATAATCTCATCCTTTTGTGTTCACAGACTGGAAAGTATGCATATTTATCTTCCAAGGAGACGAGTAACTAGTTTGTGTCACCTTGTAGAGGGGGTGCAATGAAGATAAGATTGAGGATTTCCAAGTTCAAGATGTTAGGAAGCAGCCTTGCAAGAGAAGTAGGAGCTGCGCTGAGCCTCTTCAACCTGCTAAGGTAAGTCACTGTATGCAACTCAACAGTTCAATTCCTTGTTTGTTTCAGGCATAGTTAATTTTCTCTTTTCAACTGCTTTATTTTTCCTCAGTTAATGAGATGCCCAAATAATCATGCCTGATGTTCGGTACTTGTATCACTATTAGTTGACGTAATTAAAGGCCTTACCATTTAATTACTCTGCTGAAGTGTGCCTGAAGCTTTGAAGTCTATTAACCAACTATTATTGCATGAGACTCATAATCTAGTTTATACTACGCTAATGATTGCATAGTTTTGCCTGCTGTAGTATGTTTGTATGGAACCCTCTGCACATTATGCTCCCTAAGACTTTAATTGAGGCACAGAATGGCCAACTGCTTGCTTACTTCTTACTTATACGCAACGTGCTGTCTAAATTTGTAACTTGTCTGTGTTTTCGATTGGGCCCCAACATCATGCTCCTCTGGTGAGCTAAGAGGGATTTCTATATGCAGGCTGCACAGACTATCTTTTTTATAATTTTTAAAATATCACCTGCTTATGCTTCATGACGTGTAACATTTTTTTTGAAAGTGACGTGTAACATTATTGTTAGTCTTGTTTTGCTATGTAGTACAAAATAGTGTCTTGTTCGCTTCACTATTGTAATTATATTTTTGCCCTAGTCATGTGTACTTATAGAAACATTTCAGGATGAAGTGACATCAACACAAAGATCTGCGAGCAGTGCGGCATGGCTGTTACCGAATTATTATGGATTGGAATTGGAATGTGCTGATGTTCTCGAGCATCAACTAGAGGTGGCAAGACAACGTGTACATGATTGTCAACGTATAATCAACAAGTTGAGACTGGACATGCAGGTATTAGATGCAGGAGTCAAAAAATGAAACAAGATACTGAGGTAACCATGAAGGAATTGGAGATTTTGCAAACTGAAATTTGTGCTATCTGAATCCGGCCAATCCTATTTTCTGAAGAGATTATAGTTCAAATGGAGTTAAGTTGATGCGCGTCCATGATGTATGAGCTGTATTTGCCAAGTGTATGTAATTTGTGGTTTGTGTATGCTTTATTATCACCTGTGCCGAACCATAATGCAAAGTTGGTATAATCGGATGTAATTTCTTTATTGTATAGTGTAGGATTATTCTACCTTTCTATGCCTTGATCTCTTTGTTGTATAGTGTATGCTTTTTAGAGGTGATAGTATTGAGTAGGATAATTCTTTGAATATGCTATATCATTCAAACGGGGGCCAACTCACCCGACCATGGCCCTTCACGGGCCGTCGGATCCATGGGCCTTCTACGTCTCGTAGGATCCATGGGCCTTCTACGTCTCATAGGATCCATGGGCCGCAGACTCATTTATGGGTCTTGTACGGGCCTTTAATGGGCCGTAGACGGGCCTATAATGGAAATCGTACATTTTATGGGCTGACCATAACGGGCCGTTAATAGGCTGTATTTGGTGATGCTATGAAAATGGCCCAACAGACTGATGGTCCACAAACAGGCCGACTATAACGACGGGCTGAATTTGGCCCACAAGCAGAAAATGACAGTAACGGGCCGTCAGTAACCGAATGCTGCAAATGAGCCCAAGAATAAATGGGCCCACAGACGGCCGAAAGTTAACTTGGGATGGAAACGGCCCAACGGAATAACGGGCCGTTAATGGGTATAAAGTGATACAATGTTCATTACGGGCCAGTTTCACCACGGGCCGTTAATTGGTGTAAAGTAATACACTGTTCATTACGGGCCAGTTTCAGCACGGGCCGCTAATGGGCCAAGAGTTACAAAGGGCCTCATATGGGCCGAAAGACGTCATGGGCTATACATGGGCCAGAAGTGAAAATGGGCTGGAATCATATTGGATGGTCCAGATGACGCTACTAGGCCTAATTCAGATAGGGCGTAACGGGCCTTGGGTTAGCGGGCTATAAATGGGCTATATGCGAACAAGCCGTTAACAGGCTTTCCATGGGCCGGCCCGCCAGCTTTTGACCAAGTCAAACGGGCCGGCCTTTTCAGAGGAATGGGCCACTGTTGGGCGGTTCCACGTGTCGACGTATCATAGGCGCCTTCTGTCCAGTGAGTGGATGACATCTGTCCCAGCGATGAGCCGACACGTGTTTCCTCTAGCCAATGATGATTTTACACGTGGAAAATCCCCATTGGTCGGGGTTGTTAACGGGTTATCAGATCCAAAACCCGACCCGATAGCGTAACGGCGTTCCGTTACAGTGGATGCCACGTGTCGGTCACCCTTAACGGAAGCACTTCTGTGACGCGCGATTTATTGTCATGGAAGTGGACACTTCTGTGATGATAATTTTGGTGATGTCATGGAACACTTCTACGACAGCACAGGTATGACTATCTTGATTCTGTCATAAATTTGTCATGGATGTACATGCATGACAAAAAACACGACCTACTGTGACAAACACGTATCATCTCGAAAGTGTATTTTTTTTGTAGTGCATCAACCATCCTCCATCACCAATTTCATGATGCTCACCGCCGTGCGTGAGTAATTCCATCGTAGGCTTGCCGGATGGTGATGGGTTGTATGAGATCTATCATGTAATCGAGTTAGTTTTGTTAGGGTTTGATCCCTAGTATCCACTATGTTCTGAGATTGATGTTGCTATAACTTTGCTATGCTTAATGCTTGTCACTAGGGCCCGAGTGCCATGATTTCATATCTGAACCTATTATGTTTTCATGAATATATATGAGTTCTTGATCCTATCTTGCAAGTCTATAGTCACTTACTATGTGTTATGATCCGGCAACCCCGAAGTGACAGTAATCGGGACCACTCCCAGTGATGACCATAGTTTGAGGAGTTCATGTATTCACTATGCGTTAATGCTTTGGTCCGGTATTCTATTAAAAGGAGGCCTTAATATCCCTTAGTTTCCAATAGGACCCCGGTGCCCCGGGAGGGTAGGACAAAAGATGTCATGCAAGTTCTTTTCCATAAGCACGTATGACTATATTCGAAATACATGCCTACATTACATTGATGAATTGGAGCTAGTTCTGTGTCACCCTATGTTATGACTGTTACATGATGAACCGCATCCGACATAATTATCCATCACCAATCCAATGCCTACGAGATTTTCCTATACTGGTTCTCGCTTATTTACTTTCCCGTTGCTATTGTTACAATCACTACAAGACACCAAAAATATTACTTTTGCTTCTGTTACCTTTGTTACCATTACCACTACTATCATATTACTTTGCTACTAAACACTTTGCTGCAGATATTAAGTTATCCAGGTGTGGTTGAATTGACAACTCAACTGCTAATACTTGAGAATATTCTTTGGCTCCCCTTGTGTTGAATCAATAAATTTGGGTTGAATACTCTACCCTCGAAAACTGTTGCGATCCCCTATACTTGTGGGTTATCATACCACGCACTATTGTTTCAGATCATGACACCAAGTTTCTGAGTTATCTTTGGAAAAGGCAAAGCTTGGAACAAAGCTTCTCTTTTCCACTAAATTCCACCCACAAACAGATGGGCAAACTGAAGTTGTGAACCGCACACTATCCATGATGTTGAGAGCAGTTTTAGAGAAAAAATTGAAGATGTGGGAAGAGTGTCTCCCCCACGTGGAGTTTGCATACAATAGGGCGATACATTCGACCACTAAATTTTGTCCTTTTGAAATTGCTTATGGTTTCAAACCTGCTGCTCCCATAGATCTTTTGCCTTTACCATTGCAGGAGCGAACAAATCTTGATGCAAGTAAGCGTGCTGACTTTGTGAAGAAAATTCATGAGAAGACCAAGGAAAATATTGAGAAGATGACTGAACAATATGTAAAACGAGCAAACAAGGGAAGAAAGAAGGTGTTGTTTGAAGAAGGTGATCTTGTGTGGGTGCACCTACGGAAGGATCGTTTCCCGAATCAACACAAATGTAAGTTGCAGCCACGTGGAGATGGTCCATTCAAAGTGCTTGCGAAGATAAATGACAATGCGTACAAGATTGACCATCCGATGGATTATGGTGTTAGTCCAACTTTCAATGTGTCCGACCTCTCTTCATACTTTGGACCATCAGAGTCGAGGACGACTCCTTTTCAACAGGGGGAGGATGATGAGGACACCACAATCATCAACAAGTCTCCAACAATTATAGGTCCAATCACATGAAGTCGCTCCAAACTAATAAGTGACCAGGTGAACGCTAACTTAAGTTTACCTTATAACCTTGATGACACAACTATGCTTTCATCCCCATTGTTGTTGGTTGAACTTAGGTATCACATGGAAGAAATACAACAACCTATGAGCTCTTGAAGCAACCGGTTTGGAGAAACAAGTTTGAAGAAAACAAGTTTCAAGTGAAGCTGATGCTATCAGTTTTTACCTCTGATGTTTCGTGGTGGCACACCCATATGGTGGAGAGACGGGGCCATAGGGGTACATCAACAGAAGCTAAATCAAATTATCTTTCCAATGCAAAAAAACTCACATCATTTGGAGTTGTGAGTCAAAAGTACTAGTCATTCTCGTGGAAAGTGTCCAGGCTGTCAGGGCTTCGCGAATTTCTGAGGAGTTCTCCAACAACTCCCAAAGTTGACTTCTTATTCCCCCAAGGAAGCCATGCAAACCTGCTTACTTTTGAAACCATTTTCGCAACTAGCTAAGGGGGGTTGTCCCTGCTATAAGACCCCATCCCCCCCATCCTCTTAGGAACCTTTTCTCAAACCATTTAGCTACAGGCTTATGCAGCAAGACTGCTAGAGAGATCCGAGAGATCTTGCTACCTTTGCTCTTGTGAGTTCATTCAGATTCGTGAGAAGGAGCCTCTGGTTCCCCCTAGTTCATGCTCTACGGTTCCGGCCATTTTGTGTGGATTAATCCCGGTTTGTGGTGCTATGATTTTTTTGGACAGCGGGTTGGAGTTCTTGTAGCTTCGACCAGCCATCCCCAATGTACAGGTTGCATCTAGCCTTGGCAGGTATAAAGCTAGTTATCCTGGCTGCTTGCAGCTAGTTATCCCTCCCGATTCGATCCTACGACGTGAAGATCGGGCCACCCTCGGGCGTGAACTCGTTCATCGGATTCCCACCTATCACTTCATCTCTCTCGACCCGGGCATGAGCTTGGAAAACCCTTCTCAGCTCTTGGAACATCTCATGTGCTCCGTGTTGCCCAAAACGCTTTTGGAGCCCCAGTTCTAAGCTATAAAGCATGCCGCACTGAACCAGGGAGTAATCATCACTACGCGACTGTCAGGTGTTCATAACGTCTTGAGTTGCTGGGAAAATGGGTGTGTCACCTACCGGTGCTTCAAGGACATATGCTTTCTTTGAAGTTATGAGGATGATCCTCAAGTTATGGACCCAGTCCGTATAGTTGCTTCCATCATCTTTCAGCTTGGTGTTCTCTAGGAACGCGTTGAAGTTGAGGACAACATTAGCGTGGGCCATTGGATCTACAAGATAGATTGTAAAGACAATTTTAGACTAAGTTCGTGATAATTAAGTTCATCTAATCAAATTATTTAATGAACTCCCACTCAGATAGACATTCCTCTGGTCATCTAAGTGATACATGATCCAAATCGACTAGGCCGTGTCCGATCATCACGTGAGACGGACTAGTCATCAATGGTGAACATCTCCATGTTGATCGCACCTACTATACGACTCATGTTCGACCTTTCGGTCTCTCGTGTGCTGAGGCCATGTCTGTACATGCTAGGCTCATCAAGTCAACCTAAGTGTTTCGCATGTGTACATCTGGCTTACACCCGTTGTATGCGAACGTTAGAATCTATCACACCCGATCATCACGTGGTGCTTCAAAACAACGAACCTTCGCAACGGTGCACACTTAGGGGGAACACATTTCTTGAAATTTTAGTGAGGTATCATCTTATTTATGATACCGTCGTTCGAAGCAAATAAGATGTAAACATGATAAACATCACATGCAAATCATAAAGTGACATGATATGGCCAATATCTTGTGCCTTTGATATCCATCTTCGAGACGCGACATGATCACCATCGTCATCGTCATGGCACCAAGATCTCCATCATCGTGTCTTCATGAAGTTGTCTCACCAACTATTACTTCTACTACTATGGCTAATGGTTAGCAATAAAGTAAAGTAAGTACATGGCGTTTTTATTGACTCGCAGGTCATACAATAAATTAAGACAACTCCTATGGCTCCTGCCAGTTGTCATACTCATCGACATGCAAGTCGTGATTCCTATTACAAGAACATGATCAATCTCATACATCACATATATAATTCATCACATCCATTTGGCCATATCACATCACATAGCATACCCTGCAAAAACAAGTTAGACGTCCTCTAATTGTTGTTGCATGTTTGATGTGGCTGCTATGGGTTTCTAGCAAGAACGTTTCTTACCTACGCAAAAGCCACAATGGTGATATGCTAATTGCTATTTACCCTTCATAAGGACCCTCTTCATCGAATCCGATCTGACTAAAGTGGGAAAGACAGACACCTGCTAGCCACCTTATGCAACAAGTGCATGTCAGGCGTGGAACCATTCTCACGTAAGCGTACGTGTAAAGTCGGTCTGGGCCGCTTCATCCCACAATGTTGCCGAATCAAGATAGGACTAGTAACGACAAGCAAATTGACCAAATCATCACCTACAACTACTTGTGTTCTACTCGTGCATAGAATCTACGCATAGACCTAGCTCATGATGCCACTGTTGGGTAACGTAGTAATAATTCAAAAAAATTCCTACATGTCACCAATATCAATCTAAGAGATGCTAGCAACGAGAGAGAGTGAGTGCATCTTCATACCCTTGAAGATCACTAATCGGAAGCGTTCCAAGGAGCGCGGTTGATGGAGTCGTACTAACGGCGATTCAAATCGCTGAAGATCCGATCTAGTGCCGAACGGACGGCGCCTCCGTGTTCAACACACGTACAGCCCGGGGACATCTCCTCCTTCTTGATCCAGCAAGGGGTAGGACAAGTTGAGGGAGAACTCCGGCAGCACGACGGCGTGGTGGCGGTGGAGCTCGTGGTTCTCTGGCAGAGCTTCGCCAAGCTCAACAGAGGAGGAGGAGGTGTAGGAGGGGGGAGGGCTACGCCAAGGGCTGAGGTGCAACTGCCCTCCCACCCCCTCTATTTATAGGGTGAAGGGGAGAGGAGGCCGCCCCCCTAGATGCATCTAGAGGGGGGGCGACGGCCAAGGGGGTGCTTGCCCCCCAAGTTGGTGGGGGGAGGTGCCCCCACCCCTAGGGTTTTAACCCTAGGCCCCTTGGGCCCCTTGGGGGGTGCACCAGCCCACCAGGGGGGCTGGTTCCCACCCATATTCAGCCCACTTGGTCCCCCGTGGCAGGTAGCCCCTCCCGGTGGACCCCCGGAACCCTTTCAGTGGTCCCGATACAATACCGATAACCCCCGAAACTTTTCTAGCGACTGAAACTGGACTTCCCATTATAAATCTTCACCTCTGGACCATTCTAGAACTCCTCGTGACGTCTGGGATCTCATCCGGGACTCCGAACAACTTTTGTTAACCACATACAATTCCCATTACAACTCTAGCATCACCGAACCTTAAGTGTGTAGACCCTACGACTTCGGGAACCATGCAGACATGACCGAGACACCTCTCCAGCCAATAACCAATAGCGGGATCTGGATACCCATATTGGCTCCCACAAGTTCCATGATGATATCATCGGATGAACCACGATGTCAGGGATTCTATCAATGCCGTATACAATTCCCTTTGTCCATCGGTATGTTACTTGCCCGAGATTCGATCGTCAGTATCCCCATACCTTGTTCAATCTCATTACCGTCAAGTCTCTTTACTCGTTCCGTAACACATGATCCCATGGCTAACTACTTAGTCACATTGAGCTCATTATGATGATGCATTACCGAGTGGGCCCAGAGATACCTCTCCGTCATACGGAGTGACAAATCCCAGTCTCGATTCATGCCAACCCAACAGACACTTTCGGAGATACCTGTAGTGTACCTTTATAGTCACCAGTTACGTTGTGACGTTTGATACACCCAAAGCATTCCTACGACATCCGGGAGTTGCACAATCTCATGGTCTAAGGAAATGATACTTGACATTAGAAAAGCTCTAGCAAACGAATTCTATGATCTTGTGCTATGCTTAGGATTGGGTCTTGTCCATCACATCATTCTCCTAATGATGTGATCCCGTTATCAATGACATCCAATGTCCATGGTCAGGAAACCACAACCATCTATTGATCAATGAGCTAGTCAACTAGAGGCTCACTAGCGACATGTTGTGGTCTATGTATTCACACATGTATTACGGTTTCCGGTTAATACAATTATAGCATGAACAATAGACACTTATCATGAACAAGGAAATATAATAACAACCATTTTATTATTGCCGCTAGGGCATATTTCCAACACCGTCCGTTCAGCAGCGGCAGCCTTAGCCCTATTGGAGGCCACCCACGACCATGTCGAGGCCACCCATGCCCAGCTCATGGTGGTCACCACACAAATCAAACGAAGCTTATCCGACAATAGTCGGCAATCCGCGGCCGAAGACTTGGCAATCGCCGAGAGCGTTCGAGCAGCCGTCCGTTCCTGCGCGGCATACCTTGCCACGATGGAGCCCACCCAAGCCAAGATCGCGGCCGCCCACGCCAAGCTCGTGGTAGCCTATTCCAAAGATATGCCAGATGCGGATGGCGAGATTCTTGCCGAGTATGGTGCGATGGATGCCATGGAGCCCCTTCCCCAGGAGATCGTTAGGCGCGAGCTAGACATGGAGGAGGCGGCATAGATCGACGAGCACCAGCTGTAGTAGTACTCTTTGTTTTGTTTAATTAAAAGCGCCGGTATTTAATTTGTTAGAGTAATGTTTAGGTCAGCGAGCTCTGTTTAATTGCTGAAATTGCTCGATTAAGAAGTGTGGGTGTGCTGTAATCTCATTTGTGTACGCAAATTATGCAATGACATGGATGACCACTGTAACCAGGGAAATTCGAACCAAAATTTTTCACGTTCAAACTTACCACACACAGGTTAAGCTATATGAATCGTTTGCGATGTTCACATATCGTACACAGTGCTGAATACGGGACCGTGTCTGATGACACTTTGCACGCCAGTTTTTTCGCTGAACCGATTCAAAATTTTCGGCTTCCGCGGAAATACCTACCTCCCTGCCCCCCCTTACCAAAAGCCACATTTCCCCTGTTTCCGCCTTCCTTTCCAAGTTGAAACCTTCACTCCTTGCTTGCAGCGCTGCCTCCTCGTCGGCGACCTTCCTTCACGCTGCTCGACCTCGTCTATCCAGGCAGGTAATCCACACCCGACCCCCATCCTCCTCCTTCCACATCCCACATGCTCCGACCGCCGGCGCGACACCTTCCACCCAAATCACCGACCCATCCACCAAATAAGTGCCTCCCTAAGCCATGGTGCATGCAGTATAGCTAGGAGCTCAAGGAGCATTTGGCAACGGAGAAGCGAATCGCGGCCGCACACGCGGATGTCGCGATGGCTGCTATTCGTGCCGACCCCTAGATCTTGGAGGAGCACCTCGCCGTCCAGGCCACCGTTGAAGCCTCGCGCACCGACTCCGCGACACGGTTGGCTGCTTTAAACGATAGTTTGTGGCATTTTCTCAAGGCCACCCTCAGTGCCCTCGACAAAGACTACGAGGTGTTTTCTCAGCGTGCACGTGCTTACCTCAACTCGAAAACCAGCATGTTGGTGCCTGGAGCGGCTCAGGCAACTCACCACTATGACGAGGGCACCCACGATGAGGAGGCCTCGCCCTCTTCCATGTCCAAGGAGCCAATCATCATCGATATCTCCGACAATAAGGAGTAGCTTGTCTTATTAGCTCACTATAAGGACCCATGTTCAGTTTGCTAGCTACTGCCTTTCCTTAACATATTCTAGTGAATTGTGCTATCTACTTTTACCATGCCATACGTTGCTCTAGTGTATATGTTCTATATGTCGTGCAATGTGGTGCTCATTTATTAACTATTTGGTTAATTAGTTGTCGTATTCAGTTAACTGTTTGGTTTAATTCTGCAAATGTGATGTTCAATTCTTTAGGGTGCAATTTTGTATTGTCTTCCATGTGAGAAATAAATCAAAATTTTCTTTACAAAATACATGAGAAACAAATATAATTGCTATATTTTCAAGTTGTCAAGCATGCTTGGTTTGGTTAACCGTCTGATCTTATAGTATGTTATACATTGTGCAATGTGGTGCTCAGTTAACATTTGGTTCATTTGTTGTAGTGTTTAGTTAACTATTTGGTTCAATTCTGCAATGCGATGTTCAATTGTTGTGGGTGCATTCTGTTATTGTATACCATGTGAGAAATAAATCGAATTTGGATGTACTAAATACATGAGAAACAAATACAATTGCTATATTTGCAAGTTGTTAAGCATGCTTGGTTTGGTTAACTGTCTAATCTTCTATTATGAGTATGTTATATTGTGCAATGTGGCGCTCAGTTAATGTTTGGTTCATTTGTTGTGGTGTTTAGTTAACTGCTTGGTTCAATTCTGCAATGCGATGTCCAATTGCCATGGGTAGAATTTTGTATTGTTGTGCATGTGAGGAATAAATCGAATTTGGCTGCACTTAATACATGAGAAACATATACAATTGCTATATTTCCTAATTCTTAATCATGCTTGGTTTGGATAAATGGGTGTTCTATGTGGCTTGAATTAATCTGATGACTCTGCAATGTGCTTATTTTTCATCAACATATTTTACTAATAGCATGTGAAACCTCACTTAACCTGATCACTAACAACCTTATATGTGTTGCAGGGAAACAATGGGAAGCACTAAGGTTTACAATCGAGGTTTGCACATGCATGGTCCTTTGTCTAATAGCACATTAGTGTGCAATTGCAGGAACCATTCTAATATTTAGGTTTTTAACAATTTGGTCTTGCACATGTAGGTCCTGTTGTTAGAGGTTTTGACCCACTGTTCGACCCTTTTGCATATGGGGAAATGAGTTGTCCATGAATATCAGTCAAGTTCAGAAAGATTGTTAGGGTTAAGAAATTAGCGACAAAAAACAACAAGATATTTGTCTGCACAATGAAGAAGACATCAGTTCACTACAAGATGGTACTAACTATTATACCTTGCCTTTTTTATTTCTTTGCCCCATTTCCAATATAGAGAAGATATTTATGCACATGCTTGTTTTCAGGCATTTCCAAAGCAGTTCACTGATGATTACCTCTCAAACCACCTGTATGGTCACGAGGCGAGGAATGTATCCATACAACACCCACGGTTCAATATTGAAGTGTTCTCGAAGAGGACGAAGGATGGACGATCAATCATCCACGGGTACTGGCCTAAAGTTGCAAAGACCTTCAACATCAATGAAGGCTCAATATTCACATTCTGCTTCAGCAGTTTTCCAAATGAGATACACCTGTCTATGTACCGTCTATGATGCTAATTTTGAAAGGTTATAGATGTTGCATGTGAAACTTGGTGCTGGTGCAATTGTGTACTGGGGTAGCTGAGTGCTGAAGCTATATGATTTTGTACTCTGATGTATTTCAATTATGATGATGAAAATGAAATATATTGTGTGCTTAATATGAAATGCCAATTAGATTAATAAAAGGATTATTAATAATAGGATAATTAGCCTGCTAATTGGGTTTTTCTATTGCAAACGGTTATTGACAAAACACCGTGGGCGATGACCTCAAGCAACGCACACAATTTATAGGAATAAACCGTGTTGGATTAATGAACAATTACACACGACATCCTCTTGAAAACTGTTTGCGTTAGGCCACGTGGCGCAAACATTTACCACATAAAAATTGTGTGTGATGGACAGCCTTTGCCACGCAGGTTCTTCTATGCACCATGTGTGATGCATTCAATAACGCAAACGATAAAATTGTTAATACCATGTGCAATGGAAGCGCTATCATAAATGATTTAACGGGGAAAATTGTGTGTGATGTACTTGCGAACAGAAACATTTTCAAACATTTAGCGGGGACTGAATGTGTGGGATGAACTTACGACTGGAAACGATTCGCCTGTATAATTGAATTTTTTTAGCACTAATGTACATATAACCATATTTGATCGCTCGTCGGTCACACACGACCTCATTTTGCCAAGCATGTGTGCCAGGAGGGCATATCCCCGACGGTTTCTGAGTCGTGTGGGAAGGACCCCTCACGCACTAGGCGATGGTTCCAAATGCCGTCGCGGAAAGGGGTTAAAAACCGTTTGTATAGCGCCTCGCTGTACTAGTGACATGTCCTAGTGGAGACCGATTGTCTGGATGTAGTTAACCTCTGGAACACTTGTCGCAATTCTCGTTCAATCGTGGCATCGACTCTATTAGTAATTGGAGAACTTGTCTTAGCTTTTACTTCTTTTGTTATTCACCATGTAAACAGGTCAGCTAATCTTCCGGCTCATCTTTGCGCAAAGCGTGCTTGCTCGCTGATGATCACCGAGAGTTAGCTTGACTCCGAACCATCCTTCCTGATCATCAGTTTATTAGCCGACAAGACTATTTTGAGTTGAATAAAGTTCTCAATTTCCCCGCAAAAAAGCTTCCTTCCGCTCGTGAATCGCATGAGCCAGAGTCCGGACGTGACCCGCCGCCTGTCTCTTCCGCCCAGTCACCCAGACGAGATGCGATGCGCCCTCGCCAGTTCGCCTTCGAGGTCTAGTAATCGTCGTCGATCCGCGTTGAACACGCTGCCCGGCCGGTCAACGTGTGGTTCTTTGATTCTTGCGCCGTTGATTGATCAAGGTAAGCCCTAGCCCTAGGTTCAGTTCAACTTTACAATCTTCAGTTCTAATTTTTAAATTGGTGTTCTTTTCGAACTTTCATGTTAGAAAGCAGTGAGTTTTACTTTTTGATAATGCAAACAAGGTGGCTTCTGTGATGTCATATAGACTAGGTAAATAAAAAAACATGGTGGTGTGGTTTACCAAAAGGGAAACTAGGTCAAAAATAAAATGAAGACAAAGTAAGGAAAAACCACTATTTCGACGCCGGTGACTAAAACACCATTGACAGGCGGAGCTAATGAAGAGATTATTTTTTTTGCAAAAATCTACACTTGGCAACACCCATGATTTTGTTGATTTGAACTAACTTTCTACGAATCCATCTAAAAGAAAGAGATTTACATATTTCCTTTGCTTTTTTGGATAATATCCCTAATGAGGTGATAGTTAGACGATTCCATGGAAAAACGGAAGGAGGTGATGTGCTCAAGGTTATTTCTCCCTAAATTTTAGATGTTTTCTTCTTACAAATTGCATGCCATAAATTGTATTCAAGATTAAAACTGGCATATTGATATTTCTCAATTTATCGGGTCTTAAATGATTAGTTTACTTTTACTTTGGTAATGAGTTTATCCTAATTATGTGTGATGAAATTATAATATACGGAAATATTTTTTCTTCTTCTTAGGCACTATATGTATGCTTGTGTACATGTGGCTAGTTTTTATAAATGATTTAGCCATTAGTTCTTACACGTCCTATACATCTTTGCCCCCTCTCAGTTTTCATCCTGGATCCGCCCCTGATTATATCATCACTTTTATATACTTTTCATATCATTTATATTATTTTTTGGACTAATATATTAATTTAGTGCCCGGTGTCAGTTCATGTTTTCTTTTGTTTTTGGTTCCACAGGAAATCAATATCTACAGAGGTCAAAATCACTTTGCGGTTTAATATGATTTATTGGCCAACAAGGAATCCTAGAAGCTTCGGGAGAGATGGAGACGATCAGCAGGGGGCGCATGGCCACCCTGCACGCCCTAGAGAGTAGGGCGCACCCCTAGGCTGTGTGGGCCCCACCTACACCGCCTTATGTCGATTCCACCGTCATAAATTCCTATAAATACGGGAAGCATTTGCGATATCTTTAGAACAATTTTATAGCCATTGCAAGTTCAGAAGGGATTTCTCGTGTTCTTCCTGGAATCGATCTGATATCGGTGCGAGGGGAAGTTTCCCGATGAACCATTTGACACGGATCTCAGCTCTTCATTGCTAGCTGGATCGGGTACTTGGTCCTTGGAAGATGTCATTGGATCTTGACTTATGGTTGGATCCAACGAGCAACTCTCGTGCTTGCCCTAAACTAGGTTTAACATCGGCATCAGAATGAGTGTCTCATGCTAGCTCTCTATCTGCTTTGACACCCAGTTTGAGAAGACTAGCTTTCCGCGGGAATCCACGGTGTACTACAAGTTGCCGAATCTGATGACTTGGCCCAGAGCAAAGGTTTCCACCTGGCCTAGGTAGCCGGTCAAATCAGCAAAGAGGCTGATGCCGCTAAAGACAAAGATCTGGCCCGATACGAAGGTCATGCAGGTATTGATCTGCTCGATGATCTTGATCCCCATCAAACCTATGTGACTCCTTAGCGGGACCTGTATAGGCCACCAAGGGCATATTTAAATTTGGCAGATCTCGGGTAGGGGTCCCGAGCTAAATGTCTCGACATGATGGAGATAGGGGCATGGGTTTTTATCCAGGTTCGGTCTTTCCTAAGAGATAAAAACCCTACGTCTTGCTTGTGTTTGTATTGATTTGGGATAGAGTACAAAGTACAAGTGATCTATCGCGATATCATTGTATGTCGTCTACGAGCCCTATCCCTTGGTTTATATAGGTACCGGGGGGTCTAGGATCACATCATAGCTGGTTACATACAAGGAGATCATGTTGTAGATGACTTCTAATGTCCTGGAGTATACGTCAAGTCTTCAGGAGCCTTCCTTTTTATACGCCATGGACCACCTCTACATGGCCCACTGGTGAACCGACAAGGGGATCCTCGGCTTGAAACATTTTTATTTTACATAATACGTGTTTTTTTAAAAAATTTAGTTGACAAACTTTGTGCATTGTGTATAGTTGGAAGCATGCAAACAAGGGGGGTCTTCGTCTCTTGAAGTTCCGTTGCCGGCTGATACGTCCCCAACGTATCTATAATTTTTTATTATTCCATGCTATTATATTATCTGCTTTGGATGTTTAATGGGCTTTATTATACACTTTTATATTATTTTTGGGACTAACCTACTAATCGGAGGCCCAGTCCAAATTGCTGTTTTTTTGCCTATTTCAGTGTTTCGCAGAAAAGGAATATCAAACAGAATCCAAACGGAATGAAATCTTTGGGAGAGTTATTTTTGGAACAAACGCAATCTAGGGGACTTGGAGTGGACGTCAAGAAAGAAGCGAGGAGTCCACGAGGCAGGGAGGCGCGCCCCCCACCCTCGTGGGCCCCTCGTAGCTCCCCTGATCGACTTCCTTCGCCTATATATACTCATATACCCCGAAAACATCCGAGAGCACCATAGAACCCTATTTCCACCGCTACAACCTTATGTACCCGTGAGATCCCATCTTGGGACCTTTTCCGGCGCTCCGCCAGAGGGGGAATCAATCACGGAGGGCTTCTACATCAACACCATAGCCTCTCCGATGATGTGTGAGTAGTTTACCTCAGACCTTCGGGTCCATAGTTATTAGCTAGATGGCTTCTTCTCTCTCTTTGGATCTCAATACAAAGTTCTCCTCGATCTTCTTGGAGATCTATTCGATGTAATTCTTTTTGCGGTGTGTTTGTCGAGATCCGATGAATTGTGGGTTTATGATCTAGATTATCTAAGAAAAATATTTGAATCTCCTCTGAATTCTTTTATGTATTATTTGTTATCTTTGCAAGTCTCTTCGAATTATCAGTTTGGTTTGGCCTACTAGCTTGATCTTTCTTGCAATAGGGGAAGTGCTTAGCTTTGGGTTCAATCTTGCGGTGTTCGATCCCAGTGACAGAAGGGGAACCGATACGTATTGTATTGTTGCCATCGAGGATAAAATGATGGGGTTTATATCATATTGCTTGAGTTTATCCATCTACAT
Organism: Triticum monococcum; assembly: GCA_034509565.1. Taxonomy (NCBI): domain Eukaryota; kingdom Viridiplantae; phylum Streptophyta; class Magnoliopsida; order Poales; family Poaceae; genus Triticum; species Triticum monococcum. The sequence continues at coordinate 723,482,108 of CM067842.1, forward strand.
CATGTCATCTTGCCTAATGCGTTACTCTGTTCTTATGAACTTAATACTCTAGATGCATACTAGATAGCGGTTGATGTGTGGAGTAATAATAGTAGATGCAGAATCGTTTCGATCTACTTGTCGCGGACGTGATGCCTATATACATGATCATGCTTAGATATTCACATAACTATGCACTTTTCTATCAATTTCTCGATAGTAATTTGTTCACCCACCGTAATACTTATGCTATCTTGAGAGCAGCCACTAGTGAAACCTATGGCCCACGGGTCTATTTTCCACCATATAAGTTTCCAATCTATTTTATTTTGCAATCTTTACTTTTCAATCTATACAACAAAAATATGAAAAATATTTATCTTATTATATCTAATCAGATCTCACTTTTGCAAGTGGCCGTGAAAGGATTGACAACCCCTTTATCGCGTTGGTTGCAAGGTTCTTATTTATTTCTGTAGGTACGAGGGATTTGTGTGTAGCCTCCTACTGGATTGATACCTTGGTTCTCAAAAACTGAGAGAAATACTTACGCTACTTTGCTGCATCTCCCTTTCCTCTTCAAGGGAAAACCAACGCAGTGCTCAAGAGGTAGCACCGGCTACAACCAGACATTGTAGCACCATCAGACTTACGAATGTATTACGGTTCTAGACGCGTTGTACATAGGGTGCACGCGTCACAGTCATCTGCGTATTGTTTTTGATAGAAATATATGCAGATTGGTGCGTGAGCCGTGTGTTGCATGTGTGTGCCGCGTTGGAGGTTTCTGTCGAGTCCAAATCTTGTTCCTCCCCAAGAGAGGCGAGAGCACACGGTCCCTCGCATCGGTCGTGCCCCAGTATCGTGGAAGCGGTATAGTGTCCCAAGCTCATTTTCTCAGCGCCAGGAATCAGACTCGAATCGAACTCGGCAGTGTTAGGGTCCGTCCGTACATCGGACTGGAATCCGGAATCCGGCCGGCTATTCTGGCATCTATAAAAGGACAGACCTGCATTAAGCCTTCTTCCTAGTTTGTGATACGCAAGAAAAACATGGCGTGCATCGCTGCCTCAACCTCGTCCGCTCCCTCCTTTGCACCTCTCTGCAGCAGAATCCCGTTTGCGCCTCTGCTCAGCTCCACCTCGTTGTCAGCCTCATCCTACCCGTTCCATCCGAGCCGCCTCATGGTGAGGTGGGAAGCTCCTCCCGCGGGGTGGTTGAAGCTAAACTTCGACCGATACGTCTATCATGACGGGTCCGTTTGGCCAAGCTTCGGCGGCGCCATCCAAGACTGCAACGGCCACGTCCTCGTCGCCTTTGCCGAGTCGGCGAGCACTCGACGGTGGGGATAATGCAGAGCTGGTCCAAACCATTTTGGGGCCCGTGACGATGTAAAATAACTATTTTTTGTACTAAACTTTTATACATATTCTGAACTAAGTGACCATATGATAATTTTAATTAATACAATTTTTATTACTCAGTCACATAAGAATGTTTTCAAATAATATATTCATTATTACACAATTGTAATGTATATCTATGAAATTTATGATTCTGCAAAATTTAAATTGTATGATTTACCAAATCTCCGGTAAAAAAATCTTCAAATTAATTTTCTAATATTGCACAAACTATATAGTGTGTATACATATATTTGTGTGTGTGTGTGTGTTTGTTCATATATCCTTTAATATTACTGAATAATATGGTAGATATTTCTATATCATACATACAAACAAATATTTTAATGGTGGTTTCTAGTATCTATTAGGCAACCATATTCATAGAAACTTTTAGGGTATAGCAAATGTGACATACAAGTTGGGTTTAGTAATAGAATCTTCGAAGAACCAAACATGTTGATTATACTTTTGCGCAAGATTTTATTATCTGACATGCCCATCTACATTCAGTTTGGTTTGCCTCTGAATGGTATAAACTATTAGTATGTGTTGTGCATTTGTGCTACTTCAAATTAAGGCTCTATTTTATGCGTTTAATAATCTTTCAGATGTAATGTATAATTGTATAGTGTTACTAGTTTAATTTTTAGTGGGGCCCTTCCCTCTTGAGGGCCAGGACGGTCACCCCTTTTGCCAGGCCTATGGGCTAGCCCTGGGATAGTGGAGGCGTGGGCACTGATCCATGGGCTGCGGCTCGCCATGAGTTGCTTCCATGGCGGGCTAGTGGTGGAAGGTGACGACCAGGTACTGGTGGAGCTCCTGACTGGCAAGGAGACACAGACGCGCATACCGCTATCCATGCAATATGAGATCCTCACGCTGCTTGAGCACTTCTCGACGTACTGATGACCCACAAGTATAGGGGATCAATCCTAGTCCTTTCAATAAGTAAGAGTGTCGAACCCAACGAGGAGTAGAAGGAAATGACAAGCGGTTTTCAGCAAGGTAATTTCTGCAAGCACTGAAATTATCGGTAACAAGTAATTTGATAGTAAGATAATTTGTAATGAGCAAGTAACGGTAACAGTAAATAAAGTGCAGCAAGGTAGCCCAATCCTTTTTGTAGCAAAGGACAGGCCAAAACGATCTCTTATAATAAGCAAAGCGTTCTTGAGGGCACACGAGAATTTCATCTAGTCACTTTCATCATGTTGGTTTGATTCGCGTTCGCTACTTTGATAATATGATATGTGGGTGGACCGGTGCTTGGGTGCTGCTCTTACTTTAACAAGCCTCCCACTTATGATTAACCCCCCTCGCAAGCATCCGCAACTACGAAAGAAGAATTAAGATGACAATCTAACCATAGCATTAAACATATGGATCCAAATCGGCCCCTTACGAAATAGCGCATAAACTAGGGTTTAAGCTTCCATCACTCTAGCAACCCATCATCTAATAACTACTCTACAATGCATTCCCTTAGGCCCAAAGATGGTGAAGTGTCATGTAGTCAACGTTCACATAACACCACTAAGGGAATCACAACATACATATCATCAAAATATCGAACGAATATCAAATTCACATGATTACTTGCAACATGACTTCTCCCGTGGCCTCAAGAACAAGGGCAGTTGCACACAAATAATTTTCATGCTCAAGATCAGAGGGATATTAAATAGTATAATGGATCTGAACATATAATCTTCCACCAAAGAAACCATCTAGCATAACCTACGAGACGTAATCAACACTACTAGTCACCCACATGTACCAATATGAGGTTCCGGTACAAAGATTGAACACAAGAGATGAACTAGGGTTTGAGATGAGATGGTGTTGTTGAAGATTGGCCTCCCAAAGATGAGAGGGTTGTTGGTGATGGCGATAGCTTCGATTTCTCCCTTCCGGAGGGAAGTTCCCCCAGTGAATCACTCCACCGGAGGGCAAAAGTGCTCCTACTCAAGTTTCGCTTCGAGACGGTGGCGCTCCATCCTGGAAGTCATTCCTTTATTTCTTTCTAGGTCAAAAGACCTTACATACCAGAAGATGGAAGATGGGCACCAAAGGTGGGCCAAGGCCCCCACTACCCACCAGGGTGGGGGAGGGCTGGCGCTCCCTGGTGCCTTGTGGGCACCTGGCTGCCCCCCTCTGGTAGTTCTTCTCCTCAATATTTATTATATATTCCAACATAATTCTCCGTAAAATTTTAGCTCATTTGGAGATGTGCAGAATAGGTATCTCTGACATAGTTTTTTAGGTCCAGAATTCCAGCTACCGGTATTCTCCCTCCTTGTATGAACCTTGCATATTATGAGAGAAAAAGCATTAGAATTACTCCATAAAGTGTTATAATGCATAAAAACACTATAAATAACACTAGGAAAATATGATGCAAAATGTACGTATCACGTACCAGCTACAACACATATACCGCTAGGGCAACCACGTCGCCCACATCCTATGCAAAGAAGCATACCAGTGGCCAGAGGTGTGGAGGAGCGGGATTGTGCCGCACGCCGTGTGGAAGAAGGCGCTAGAAGACATGCGTGGCGTGGGGCACGAGCGAATATGCAAGAAGAAGAAGAAGTTGTTTAGTACCATACTGCTACAGTAAGAAGAGTGAGACTTCTTTATAAGGGTTGCTCTACCACTTGCTATTGGGAGCTTCAGAATAGAAGCTGTGCACGCGCGCTCCTCCTCCTTCGCCGCCCACCTTGACTCGCCTAGTCACGATGCGCGCGCACCGCGGGTTGCGGGAACAAGCCGAAGCTTATTTTTGCCGGCCAGGAATGGTTAATTAATCTCGGATTAACTAACGAGTCGCTTACGGAAGTGCCACTGTCCGAGACATTGGACCGTGGGCTGTTCGCGGACTCAGTCATGGGCCTTAGCCCAGGCCAATCTACCCGATCGGTCAGGAATGGTTAATTAATATCGGATTAATTAGCGAGTTGCTTACAAAAGTGCCACTGTCCAAGGCGTTGGACCGTGGGCTGTTCGCGGACTCGGTCATGGGCCTGAGCCCAGGCCCATCTATCCGACGGCATGTATAAGAAGGCGCTGGCCAGTAGAGTAAACCCTAACTCAGTTCACTCTCTGCCTCTCTCACACAACCCTAGCCGTCATCTACTGTTCCTCTCTCTGTGGTGCTTCCGGCGATCCCATCCCGACGACCGCGTGCACGGTTGGTCGGGAGAGCAGGTGCCTCCGGAACTCTGTCATTCGAGATCCTGCCCGGGAGAATGGCAATAAGGTTTTTGGGGAGTGTCTCGACGTGACTACTCCAGATCTGTCACCGTCTCCCTCTGCATCTGCTTCCACCACTTCCCCTGCATCAACACCATGGTCGAAGACGCCGCCGCCAAGAAGAAGGCCACGATCACCGCCGAAGCTGCTGCTACCGCTGCCGCGTTGGCCTGGCCAACCGGAGGGTATGGTTTGGTCATCCCTCGTTTACTCGTACATGCGCCAGCCATATATATGTTGTTCATAGATGTTTCGGTTCTATGTACAGTACATGCTCACATGCTTAGGTTTCGGTATGAGATGCATACTGTATTTTCCTGTTTACTGCTTACTCGTGGATTAGATTAGTCGGCAGCGTGCTAATATTTCCAACAATCCAAAAACCTTGTTATAGGAACTTTTCGACTCGTGGCTTCTCCGCTACTTTGAAACTGGACAAGTTTACCGGAAGGCATTTTAAGCGTTGGCAGACTAACACCGCCTTGTGGCTCACAACGATGAACGTGTTCTGGGTTGGTGATGTGTCTCCCACGGTAACGGTTGCTCCTAAACAGGAGAATGCGTTGGAGGCAACCACCATCTTTGTGGGAGCCGTTCTTACTGTGATCAAAGACAAGTTGATCGACGCGTATCTCCATATGCGCATTACTAAGAATTACTGGGATGCGCTCGAAGCTAATTTCGGCGCAACCGATGCTGGAAGCGAGTTGTATGCTATGGAGCAGTTCCATGATTATAAAATGGTTGATAACCATTCTGTATTGGACCAGGCCCATGAGATACAATGCATCACTAAGAAGCTGGAGCTCCTGAAGGGTGAGTTACCGGACAAGTTTGTCACGAGTTGCATTATTGCAAAACACCCTTCTAGATGGAGGAACTTTGCTAACTCTCTCAGGCACTTGAGATGTGAATTCTCTGTTGAGGATGTCATCGGTCATCTAAGTGTTGAGCAGAACTCGAGAGCAAAGGACTCACACGTGAAAGGCGCCGAGGGCTCTTCTAGCACGAATGTGGTGTAGAAGAATTTTCACAAGTTCAAGGGAAAGAACTCTGTCCAGCAAAATACTACCTTCAAGAAGAAGGGTAAGAAGAAAGGCAAAAAGAGAGATAGCTTCTTTACTTGTGGTTCAGAGGAACACTGGGCAAACAAGTGCCCAAACAAGTACAAGAAGCCAGGACAGGACTCCAAGTCTGTCAATGTCACTCTGAGCAACAATGATGGGGCATCTGGGTATGGTAATCTCTTTACTGTACTTTCAGTTTGTCAGTCCACCGATTGGTGGGTTGACACTGGGACCAATATTCATGTGTGTGCTGATGTGTCTTTTTCCTCTTCTTACCAGGTCGCACAAGATTGTTCCATCCCTATGGGGAATGGCTCGCATGCTTCTGTTCATAGTGTTGGCACGATAGGTCTGAAGTTTACTTCAGGAAAGATCGGGCAACTGAAGAACATGTAGCATGTCCCCACCATCAAGAAGAATCTCGTTAGTGGCTCCCTTCTATGTAAAGAAGGGTTGGAGTTAGTATTTGAGTCCAACAAAGTAGTCGTATCTCGGTATGTACTATTTGTTGGAAAAAGGATATGATTGTGGTGGTTTGTTCCGCCTTTCCCTGGAGGATTTCTGCAATAAAGTTGTGAACCAAATTCATTCTAACGTGAACAAATCTGAGGTTTGGCATTCACGTCTTTGTCACATTAATTTCGGTTGTATGACGCGGCTAGCTAAGATGGATCTAATCCCGAGCTACACTTTAGCCAAAGGCTCTAAGTTCCATGTGTGTGCGCAAACAAAGCAACCTCGTAAGCCTCACAAGCCTGCGAAGGAGAGACATCTGGCACCATTAGAGCTCATACATTCAGATCTCTGCGAGATGAATGGTGTGTTGACTAAAGGTGGAAAGAGATACTTCACGACTTTAATTAATAATTCCACTAGATTATGTTATGTGTATTTGTTAAATACAAAGGATGAGACTCTACACTACTTTAAAATCTATAAGGCAGAAGTTGAGAACCAACTTGAGAAGAAAATAAAACGAGTCCGGTCAGATCGTGCTGGAGAATACTTTTCTAATGAGTTCGATTTATTCTATGCGGAAAATTGCATAATTCATGAGAGGATGCCTCCCTATTCATCCCATTCAAACGGGGTTGCCGAATGAAAAACTGTGCTCTAACATATTTGGTTAACGCCATGTTAGATACATCGGGTTTATCCAAGGCATGATGCAGGAGGCTGTATTGACATCATGTCATGTCCTGAATAAAGTTCCCTCAAAGGATAAGGAGACTACTCCCTATGAGCAATGGGGAAAAAAGAATTACACTCTCTTACTTGCGCACTTGGGGATGTCTGGCAAAAGTCAATGTGCCGATCCCCAAAAAGCACAAGCTTGGACCGAAGACCGTGGACTACGTTAATTTGGGCTACGCTAAGAATAGTGTTGGCTATAGATTTCTAGTGGTGAAACCCGAGGTACCTGATGAGAAGGTCGGTACAATTATAGAGTCTAAGGATGCTACATTGTTTGAGGATATTTTTCTCATGATAGATATGCAAAGCACTTCTATACTGGAATCTGATGAGACTCCTAAACCCGTCATTCTGATGGAATATTATGAACACAAAAGTGATGAAAGTTCCACGGAGGATGACGAGGAAGCTCCTGTTAGGAGCAAGAGACAAATGACTGCAAAGTCTTTTGGTGATGATTTTCTCGTGTACCTCGTGGATGATGACACTCCCAGTTCCATTTCAGAAGCTTATGCATCTCCGGATGCTGACTACTGAAAGGATGCGGTCCGTAGCGAGATGGATTCCATCTTGGCTAACAGGACATGGGAGATCACTGATCGTCCTTATGGTTGCCAGCCATTGGGATGTAAGTGGGTATTCAAGAGGAAGCTTAGGCCCGATGATACTATTGAGAAGTACAAAGCTAGTCTTGTGGCCAAGGGTTATACCCAAAAAGAAAAGGATTTCTTCGATACTTACTCACATGTAGCTAGACTGACAACCATTCAAGTGTTATTCTCATTGACTGCCTCGCATGGTCTTCTTGTTCATCAGATGAACGTTAAGATGGCTTTTCTTAACGGGGAGTTAGACGAGAAAATTTACATGCAACAACCAGATGACTTTGTAGTAAATGGTTAGGAAAGAAAGGTGTGCAAGCTAGTGAAATTTTTGTATGGCTTGAAACAAGCGCCTAAGCAATGGCATGAGAAGTTTAATATAACTTTGACATCTGGTGGCTTTGTTGTTAATGAAGCTGACAAATATGTATACTATCGCTATGATGGGGGGCGAAGGAGTTATACTCTGTCTGTATATCCATGACATACTGATATTTGGGACTCACCTCAAGGTCATTGAGTAGGTCAAGGCTTTTCTATCTTATAATTTTAAAATGAAAGACCTGGGCTCGCTAATGTTATCTTGAACATCAAGTTACTGAGAAATACTGAGAGTGGAACTACACTTTTGCAATTCCACTATGTTAAGAAGATTTTGAACCGTTTTGGATATTTGGACTGCAAACCTTCTGCAACACCATATGATCCGTTTTGGTAGTGCCTCTAACATCGTTGGTGGACGTGTGGAGATGTGTCTCCTGCGAATCTTTCTTTGGTGGATTTGCTCGGATCTGGTTGTCGCTCGTCTTCGTTGTGTGTCTTCAACTTAGATCCTTTCGATCTACGCTACTCTTCATATGTGACGGTTGCTGTTCTAGCGCGTCAGTTTTATGAGGCCTTAGCATGACAACTTCTTGACTGTTTACTACAACAAGTTTTGTCCTGCTACGATGACGGAGGATGATGACGGTGACGCGTCTTCGGCTCGCTTCAGTGTTTATAATCGTCGTTAGGTATTCTATGGATTAGTATGTAATTTTTTGATGTTCGTTGTACTGTCATGATCGGAGACGAATAGATCGAAAGTTTAAAAAAAAATCATGATGGGGCGATCGGATGGCATACCGGTCGAATAGGAGCCTTTTCCAAACCGAAAACGGATTTGACTTTGAATCCGACTGGCGGACCACAAAATCAATAATAAATAGACCAGCAGCTAGGCTTTCTTCCTCATTTGCAGTACGCGAGAGAAATTGAGGAGATCTAGCTTGCGCTAGTACTACCTAGCTAGACATGGCGTGCATCGCAGCCCCAGTTCCCTTTGCTCCTTTCTGCAGGACACCATTTACCTCGACCTCGTTGTCGGCCTCGTCCCCTCCGTTCCATCCGAGCCGCGTTCTGGTCAGGTGGGAACCTCCTCCCCGGGGATGGTTGAAGCTGAATTTCGATGGATCTGTCTATCACGACGGGTCCGGCCGGGCGAGCATCGGCGGCGCCATCCGCGACTGCAACGGCCACGTTCTCGTCGCCTTCGCCGAGCTGACGGAGCACTCGACGGTGGGGATAGTGGAGGCGCGAGCACTGATCCACGGGCTGCGGCTCGCGATGAGTTTCTTCCGCGGCGGGCTGGTGGTGGAAGGCGACGACCAGGTGCTGGTGGACCTCCTGACCGGGAAGGAGTCGCAGACGCGCATACCGCTGGCAATGCAACAGGAGATCCGCGCGCTGCTTAAGCACTTCTCGACATACCAGGTGCAGCACATATACCGCGAGGGCAACCAGGTCGCCCACGTCCTGTGCAAAGAAGCATATCGGCGGCCAGGGGTATGGAAGAGCGGGGTCGTGCCGCACGCCGTGTGGGAGAAGGCGCTGGAGGACATGCATGGCGTGGCGCACGAGCGGATCTGCAAGAAGCAGCAGCTGTGGTAGCTTCCAAGATGGGCGCGTACCAAGACAAGCGCAAGCGGCGGCGTGGTGTCCGACCGGCCGGTGGCTCTTCATCGACGCGCTCGATAAGCTTCGTCGAGATGGACCTGCATAGCCAGTGTAGTCGACCGGATTGTAGCGACGGCAGATTAATCCTTTGTTTGTAGTCTTGTAGAAGAGTCATACGTGACGAGGTCTTGTAGAGTCATACTGTATTAATTCAAGACGATGTTTACTGTTGAAGCAGCTCTGGAAGCGCTTACAGTAACATAGATCCCTGTGGCTACGTTGTGTGCTATGCACACGTAGGGTAAAACATAACTATAATTATTCATTCACTCGTATTTCTTTAAGCAGCTGTGCACGAGTGCTAGTATTCTTTTTCCAATTCAAAATATGCAAGTACTGCGCTGTTTGTAACTCCTTCCTCTCGCCGGAGTAGGACCGCCGCCACTGGCCATGTGGGCAGCTAACGCACGAGCACCTCGAGTTCGCCTGCAGCTTCCTCTCGCTCCGCCTGCACCCCGACCATGCCGCAAGGCCTCCGCCTCAGCCTCCTCCTCGGCAAGCCTCGGCATGCCGCCATGCCTCTTACTATGCACACGAGCTGTTTGGTGAAATATGTAGTGGTAGTTATGGACGAAAATTTGTAGATTGGTGTTCCTTTGGAACCCTAACCACAATTGAAGTGGTTTTATACTACATGCTCATGAGACAAGGCTAAGTACCGTAGACAAGTCTAATCACCCTAACTGTGCACACGAGCTTGTGAAAACTTGATGCACGTGTGCATTCACATTCCAATGGGCTAAATGCACAGTGAAGATGAATAATATTGTGTCATAATTCAACTATAAGAATGTTCAAAATGCCTGCAAAATTAAGGCGTCCAGTTGTGACCATTGGACTGTCAACTCATACAACCACTTGGACGAGTCCATGAAATATGCAGCCGCTTCATTTGATGGGCATCGGCATATAATTCAGCATCATGATACATTCAGCTAGTGTTGTAAGTTCAACGAGTTGGGTAAAATACAAGAGCAAATGTTACTACAGGATTCTTAACAAGTACCTCAAGTATTTGCAGTTACAGAAGGGGGTGGAAAGCTCACTTCTAATTGCCATCTTCCTGATTCTCGCGCGATGCATCGAGCTCCTTGCAACGCTGGCATGAAAACTGGCCAGCCATCGACAAGGAGACCATCAAATTTTCATGCCTCTCACAGTAAGGCCGATTGCATGTGCTGCATTTAGGGACCGTAAGCCAACAATCCAAGCACATAAGATCTGAACAAGCAAGATCAGCCTCGACTAGATCCTCTGGACTGATACAGCCACCACATTTTTCGCATCTAGGAAAGCAGAAGTAGCAGCCTCGGCACCGCCACAAGCTGTCCCTCACTTTCCTGAAATATAACCAAATTGTCAATATGGAGGTGTACAAACCTTAATTGCTTCAGGTCAAATTCATTACACCTGTAGAAATACATGGATGCCTAAATGTTTGCATCAGTTGTTCTCAAGACAAGAGCAACAAAACAGGTAATAGAATTAAGTTGATTTCATGTGGCCCATAGCGCAAACAAATGAGCTTTGGGGCCATCACTTAAAAGGCTATTCATAAAAAATGACATGACCAAGTCAGCTGTTCCACAACCACAGGAGAGAGCGAAAAGGCGAGCAATATCTATGAGCACTTTTTTTTTGAAAGAATAACTATGAGCACCGACTCTTGTGAGCATCACAAATCAAAGATGAATCTTGAACTAGCAGAGTGGATAAGGAATCAAGCAATGACAATTAGTCCAATAAACTGCTAAGGCTATTCCCAAAGAGAAGATCTCGTGGGAATTTAGAGGATCAGAGGTTGCATACCTACAGTCATCCCTCGTACAATCAAACACAGGCCTGATGTTCGCACACACAGGGCAAACATCAACATCAATAGGGCGTTCATCATTGGTGTTCAGCGCTTCACGGGCTCTATGGTTGTAAAAAAGTGGGCTTCTATCTTGTTGCCCTTGTGGGTTACCTTTGCACATGAGAGACATGATAATATCAAGATGATGCTTACTCATCCCGCTAATACCATCAAGTCGGAGACGACTTATATTTCCCTTGCGTTCGTGCAGAAGCTGAACAATTTTGACCACCCCATCACCAGTCAAGCCTGTACATGCAGGCACATAAATCTGCAAGTTAAGGGTAAGTTAGATTAAATGCATTTAGAGGTACATGCAGCTACTGCAGGAGGAAGTGAGCAAAAGCCCTTGGTAATAGTATAATCATCATAGAGTTTCTGTTACGTGCATATAACCACGATTCTATCATCCAGAGATAACAAATTATCAATCAAGCAAACATAGAAGAACTGTAAATGCTGGTTTCATTATGATCAATAACCAGAGGTTAAGATGGCGTGAAGGTTCCATATTAGTAATCAATTCAGAAAAGTATTTGTCATTTTTACTTTGGCTAGAAACCCCAAATCATTGCAAAAAATTAAAAGGGGCAAATAAACAAGCCCATTAGTGTTCCATATGAAGTTGGGATCAATTATCATGATTCTGAAATAAAAATGCTCCACATTAGTAACTCAAAACTGATTCCCAGCATGTCTAGGGAGAATCTTTTTCTGACGGAACTTTTGGTATTTGGGGAGTGCTTACAGTTTGGTTTGGAAAGGAAAGCAATGTATACCAGTAATAGATAATTTCAGAATTATGTAGTTGAAAAACAAAAATATATCTAAATAAATTTCATGTATGCCTGACTGACTAACCCTCTCCATTTTGGAAGTTAGATGTGGCAATTGGCAAACTGGCCATGCTAATTTTACCCCTGGATCGATAACGCTACACCTAAGTAATCCGCAAGTTTCTGTACTTAGGATTTGTCCTTCAAAAAAGCAAAACAGCCAAGCAGGTTAACAATTTAATATCAAAGCAGCCAGATTGAATGTACTATCAGATATAATTCGCAAACATTGCAGTGGTCTAAGTGCTACCGAAATTTGTAGCCAAGAATAAAAAAACATTTCCAGTGCAATGTACTGTATAAGAAAATACATATCCCAGGATATCTATCAACGATTCAATCACTCCATACATTTTTACGTATTAATGTCAATATTGATTCTACCCCTAAGGCCCTAACCCCAGTCACTATCACCATGAGCCAAGGCAAGCAAAATAATATGAAGCATTTAGAAATTCCACTCCACGGAAAGTGAGGGACAGAGATCCAACCAGATCTGTAACCTCACTATATATAAACACCCTATACAGAACCCTGCAGTGATTCTGCATCTGCAGCTGTTTCACAACAATGAAGTTGTGTGATTTAAGAAATGGCAAAAGGACTTGACTAAGTACCAGTGCCGCCCCAATCTGTTCTCTCTCGACCCGCTAATCCGACTGATGATCTGTTTTGTTCACGTGAAGTCTTCTTATCAATGCCGGCATTAAGAAAAAAACTCAAATTAGCTAGACATTGCCTGTATTTGGAATTTGTTCACATCATTAGGCCATGATAGTTCTGAAGTTGAAGTGACTGAGTACTAATTATTGCCGTGTTCTACACTGCCAAAGCATTTATAGCATATATATCAGGGGGTACCTAGCTATGTGTTCTTTTATTGTCGACAGGTATAACATTTTGCCTAGCGCAAGTGAAAACAATTAATCAACTGAACTGCCATCTTTGATTCTTTTCTATGGTGCACATGAAAAGGTTTGTACGTGCATCCCAACCAGCCTAAAATTAATCATATACAGCAAAAAAAACAAGCTTAGTTTCTTAGTCAACATCACGTCCAAGTTCATACCAGTAAAATGTAGCAGATTTATTCCTTGCAAAAAGTGGTATGTGTTTCTTCATAGTTGATACATACACAGCATGGGGTCTGTCTCTCTGGTTCACTAGGCTCATATGAGCTTATCTATCTATGCTGTTGAGTCAAACTAGTTCACAGAGTAAGAGGAGTCACACAAGTAGTCCAGGAACAGCAGGTAAATTGTGGCCGACCTGCAGGCAAGACAGGATCAGGAGCAGCTTCATGAGTCTGATCACAACTCTACACAAGCAGAGATCAACTCTGATTCAGCAAGCAGCAGCTGAGGTGTCTGGGCGTAGGAAACAGAGGTTAAATAGAAAATACGATCCGTGTCCTTGCCCAGTTTAGATAAAGTACTTGTACTACTAGTAATTGAGTCCTAGGCATATATGCTATAAAAGCATACCTATTGTATCACTGAGGACAAGAAGTAAGAGAAGTCTCTCTTCACATATGCTTTCGCAACCCAATCTAGTTCTCTAATTTCTCAATCTCCTGCTGCCTACCCACACTGACCACGGCGCCTACCCGACATTGCCGGCCCCAGCCTCCGGTGAACAAACTGTACAACCTCAGGAGAAAAGCACACATCGACCGGCAATAGTTTATTTGTCATAGCATTCACATCTCATGGCCTGAATTGCGATCCAATAGCTATAATTCAGCAGGTGATGTGGTTCGATGAGGATTCTGCAGTCGGTTCAATTCCAGTTCTTAGAATAATAAAGAATCATTACATCCTAGCCTTCGCATTCTAGTCATGGAAACAAGCTGAGTTGCTGAACCTATGCAACCACAACGCCAGGCATAACAACAAACACTGCGCGCGCGCCACCGACTCCACACGCAAGAATGTAGCTCATTCACCAATTAACAACCTCACACACTTCAATTAGGGGAAACAACCACGCGCCGGAAATCTCCCAATACCTCGGTGACGCGGGGATTGTGCTCGACGACGCGGAGCAGGCCGGCGACGGAAACGTGGACGCACCCGAAAAGGCGGAGAGACCGCAGCGTCCCCTCCGCCCTCGCAGTCAGCTTGAGGAGGACTTGGTCGGTCATCCGGCCGCTGAGCGGCGGCTCTACCGCGACGCGGCGCCACAGTAGAGGGTCCCGCGCGACGGCCTCGCCGAGGAGGCGGCATACGCGCCAGCAGGCTAGCAGCTCGGGCAGCCGCATGTAGCCCAGGGCGAGGAACAGGGCGGCGTGCGGCTCGCCAGGCGGCTCGGCCGGTGGCGGCGGGGGCGTTGAGGCGGTCGCCGTGGTCGGAAGCATTGTGTGGTCTGTGGTGACTTCACTGACTGGCTGCCGTGACATGATGAGGAGGAAACACCGGCAGAAGAGGAAATCAAATGTGAGTTTGGTTCACCGGAGTGAAGTCTGAAAAAAGGCCAACTATAGTTAAGTTGCTTGAAAAAAATGTAAACTGAATTTTTTAGCCGTTCGATTTAAATTCAACGACTCATGTAACTTCTTCCTCCACTAGCCCTTCTTCCACCCACTCAATCCAATGCTGGTCCGCCCGCCTATTGTTGCCGCTCGCGGCGGCCGTGCTCTCACCCTCGCCACGTTATGTTGCTGCTACCCGACCTTTTCTCTAGGCCCCTTTTCTCCCACCACCACCATCGTCACCCTTTTCTTCGGCACCGACAACCCATCTCGCACCCCGAACTGTCAAGTCTTAGACTCCCCTCCATCGGTGTCGTCGTTGTCGTTGCGTCTTTCCTGGATCCAAGTAGAGGCCGTCCTAGTCGGCGACACCACGCCTTGTTGCCGCTCGTCGTTGTGCCCCCGGCTTGGCCTTGGTATCAATAGCAAATGTGCCAAAACAAACCTTAAATTTGTAAGGTCCATCGGAATCAAACCTTGACTTTATAATCCGTGAAATTGGCACCATGTGCTTGCCGATCTCGTTCAATCCTAACCTCGGACCTGTTTAATAAGCTACCTTCAATGACGTCCCTACCCCGCATGTCATATCCATCTTCTTCATCTTGTGTCCTTGATTTTTTTACGATTCAGGACAGAACCAATCATTGCTTAGGACTATATAGGTTAGGTAGGTTACTTTGTAATCCTATCTATGCTCATGTAATCAACATCATGTTCAAAGCAGTAAAAACCGGGCATGGCGCAAGTCTGTTACAATCCATTGGTGTACTTTTGATTTTGTTATTGTTGTGTAGCTCAAGGAACTTACCTAAGGGAAGAAGCATGAGCATTCACCAACGAGATGTACTCCTAAGACCACCCATCCCATCATTTAGCCACAAAATCATGAATGTTTTGTGGTGTTCATAGCAGGAAACACTAAGAACATGAATAATCAAGTATTTTCCATTTATAGTCATGATTGATTCAACATATTTGCACGTCTAAGAGAAATAACAAATATGTCACTAAGTTCAATGATCAGTCATCCAATCTTCTCATCTCATCTTCTTCTTCGATGTGCATTCTCATCGTCATCTCTAGCTTATAGTTAAGAAGCCCAAAAAACTTTCTCTAGCATGCTACCCTTCAAAGCTCACATAGGTTGTCCGAAATTTTAAACATTACTTTGCTTCTGAAGGTGTTCAGTTCAGGATCATGCCAGCTCAATAACTGCATCCTTCTTCATGTGCATCAATATATATTTTTACCAAACCTAAAACATGACCAAGAAGGCAAGACCTCGTATCCATTTCCTTGCAAAGCAAGATAGTAGGCTCCCTAGGTGTGAGGGCAAACTTTGGTTTTGCGGTATCAATTTCCAGTGGCCAGTACCCCAGTGACATGCCCTCAATCAAACATATTGCATGAGGTCGAATGGACTAGCAATGGCCACCATTTATTCCACTAGTGGTGTGCCCATTTGTAGGATCGAAAGTATGTCTAGAGGGGGGGGTGATTAGACTACTTGACCAAAAAAAACTTAACCTTTTCCCAATTTTAGTTCTTGGCAGTTTTTAGCTATCTTAAGACAAGTCAAGCAATCATCACACAATTCAAGCAAGCATGCAAAGAGTATATTGGCAGCGGAAAGTAAAGCATGCAACTTGCAAGAATATAAAGGGAAGGGTTTGGAGAATTCAAACGCTATTGGAGACACGGATGCTTTTCCCGTGGTTCGGATAGGTGGTGCTATCCTACATCCACGTTGATGGAGACTTCAACCCACGAAGGGTAACGGTTGCGCGAGTCCACGGAGGGCTCCACCCACGAAGGGTCCACGAAGAAGCAACCTTGTCTATCCCACCATGCCCATCGCCCATGAAGGACTTGCCTCACTAGCGGTAGATCTTCACGAAGTAGGCGATCTCCTTGCCCTTACAAACTCCTTGGTTCAACTCCACAATCTTGTCGGAGGCTCCCAAGTGACACCTAGCCAATCTAGGAGACACCACTCTCCAAGAAGTAACAAATGGTGTGTTGATGATGAACTCCTTGCTTTTGTGCTTCAAATGATAGTCTCCCCAACACTCAACTCTCTTTCATAGGATTTGGATCTGGTGGAAAGAAGATTTGAGTGGAAAGCAACTTGGGGGAGGCTAGAGATCAAGATTCATATGGTTTGAATGGAATATCTTGGTCTCAGCACATGAGTAGGTGGTTCTCTCTCAGAACATATGAGTTGGAATGATGTATGTGTTCTGATTGCTCTCACCACGAGTGAAGCGAAGGTGGAGGGGTATTTATAGCCTCCACACAAAATCCAACCGTTACACACAATTTATCAATCTCGGTGGGACCGAATCAGAAAACTCGGTCGGACCGAAATAGTAAACCTACTGACCGTTAGGAATTTCGGTGGGACTGACATGCAACTCGGTAGGACCGATTCGGTTAGGGTTTGGGCATAACGTAATCTCGGTGAGACCGATTGCACAAACTCGGTGAGACCGAGTTTGGCAATAAGCTAACCAGAGAGTTGGTCAAGTAAACTCGGTGGGACCGACTTGCTCTTTCGGTGAGACCGAAAAGTTACAAGAAGGAAACATAGAGTTTACATTGCATTTTCTGTGGGACTGATTCGCTCTTTTGGTGAGACCGAAAAGTTACGAAAGGGAAACAGAGAGTTTGCAAGCCCATCTCGGTGAGACCGAGATCCTTATCGGTAGGACCGAATTGCTAGGGTTTGGCAGTGGCAAATGACAAGTGAAACTCGGTGGCGCCGGAATGAAAGAATCGGTATGACCGAGTTTGGCTTAGTGTTTAGGTCATTTGTGGATATGGGAAAGTAGCTGAGGATTTTGGAGCATATCATTAAGCACATAAAGCAAGAGGCTCATTAAGCAACACCTCATCCCTCCTTGATAGTATTGGCTTTTCCTAAAGACTCAATGTGATCTTGGATCACTAAAATATAAAATGAAGAGTCTTGAACTTTTGAGCTTGAGCCAATTCTTTGTCCTTAGCATTTTGAGGGTTCCACTTTCACATCCATGCCATGCCAATCATTGAGCTTTCCTGAAATAATCATCTTGAAATAGCATTAGCTCAATGAGCTATATGTTGTTATGAATTACCAAAACCACCTAGGGATAGTTGCACTTTCAATCTCCCCCTTTTTGGTAATTGATGACAACATATAGATCAAAGCTTTGACAAATGATAATAAGCATGAAATATATCGTCACTTTGAGAAGTATGTGACAAATAAGAGCTCCCCCTAAATTTGTGCATATTTAAAATTTGCTTTGGACTGCAAATGCACAAGGAGTTAAATTCATGGGTTACTCTTCCATGTCACATACATCTTGGTGAAGCGCTAAAAATGATAAGATTGAAATACATGCACTCATCACCAAGAATAGTGAATGATCACAAAAGATAGATAGAATGATAATATTTAAGCAAGCATTAAGCAAACATTAAGTGTAGCTTATGATCAAACACATGATCATCGATGTCTCACACAGATAAGGACGTAGTATCTCACACACAAGCAAACAAAGTTCGAAAAACCACCAAATAAAACAAGAGAGAATAAAGGCAACACTCTCTCTCGAAGCCTATGATCTATACATTTTCTCCCCCTTTGGCAACAAGTTACCAAAAAGTTCCTAGAAAATGCATAGTGCTAAGTCGACGCTCAGGCTTGATATTCAGGTGGTGGTGGAGTCCGGAGCACTCCAAGGACGAAGCCTTCGGTAGACGTGGTCGGAGTTGAGGCTGAAGTGGATGCTGGAGCTGGTGGAACTGAGGCTGTGGTTGGCGTAGACGTTGTAGCTCTAGTGTCAGCAACTGGAAGTGCAGACGACCTCGGACCTCGTGGCACCCTGGCAAAAGCATCAGTCGTGGTCCTGCCTCTCCTCTCATTCATGTCCTCCTGGAGCTTCTCCACGGCAGTCTGTATCTCTGTCACCTTGATGTCCAAGTCATAGAACCTCTGTTCCATGATCCTCTCTAAGCTTGCCTGGTTCTGAGTCAGGGTGGCAAGTCCTTGCTCAATTCGCAGGGTGGACGCAATCAGGTAACCAAGCTGCTCTTGTTTGGTTTTCAGGAAGTAATCAGATGCCTCCGCTTGAGTAGGCATCCTGGCAGCTTTCTCCTTCTTCGCCTTCTCCTTCTGAGCTTGTGCATGGACAGATGATGGCTCATTCTCAGTCATGACCACTTGGTTATCTTCAAAATCTGGACGGATGGGCAGGTGTTCCTTATCCAAGAGGTATATGCCCGTGCCCATCTTGGAGTTGATGAGCTCCTGAATCTGTGGGCATATCCACAGCTCCTCTTCTGGTCTGCTGCTGTCCTCTTGATTGTTTCCACTATGAGACTCATGACTTTGAATTTTTGAGGCACGTCAAAGACATGGAGTAAATTGATCGCGTGACCTCTGATCATCTTGTGATCTCCAGACTTGGGCAATAGGGTGTGCCTCAGTATCCAGTTGATAGTGGGCAGTCCTGATAGAAGATGGTGCACTGAGCCAAACTTGAACGTGTCAAGTGCTTCATTCGGAATCTCCTTGTACATGTTGGACATGGTGTTGTGGTCCATCTTCTTCTTGGCATAAATGTCCAAGTCATCTGCTTGCTCCTCTGGGGCATTGATCAACTTCGCCCATTCCTCAACAGTTGATTGGTACCTTGTACCCTCTGACATCCAAGTGATCCTGCCATACGGATAGAAGTGTGTTGTGGAGTAGAATTGCATGATTAGCTCCTCGTTCCACTTTGTGAGCTTCTGCCCAACAAAGTCTGCCACTCCACACGCACTAAAGCTGTCATATACTCCAGGGTAGTGTTCCTCATTCTCCTTCATGTAGGTCCAGTCGACCCATCTCATGTCACATACAATTGGCTTCTTGTCAAGCAAAACTGTCTCATAGAAATCCTGCTGCTCCTTGGTATGAAACCTGTAGTCCACTGCAGTCCTTCTCCTAGAAGCATACGGATATGCTTCTCTCCACTTCCTCAGCCCTGAATCTCTCCTGAGCTTCATATCCTCAGCCACAGGATGAGCATCGTTGTGGTCTGGGATCTTGGGCTTGAGCTTCCTAAGGACATGCTCTTCGTCTTCCTCTGCAACTTCAGGCACTGGGGCCTAGTTCTTCTCAGTGGTTGGGATGCTTCTTGTGTTTCTCTTCGGCTTTGGCTTTGGAGCTGACTTGGCCTTGGAAGTAGCTCCCCCTGATTTTATGGCATCTCCCATTAGCTTGGGAGCCTTGGGTGCTGGTGCAGCAACCTCTTCTTCTTCCTCCTCATCTACCATGATGGAGGCCTTCCCAAGCACTCTAGCTACAGTCTTCTTCACTCTTTCTTTCCTCTTTTTGCCCTCAGCAGCAACGGGCTCAATGGGAGCAGGCTTCACAGTTGAAGCTCTAGCCTTTGACATGGGCTGCCTGCCTGCTGGCCTTTTGATTTTCAGGCCTGGCTTTGTGCCTTGAGCTGGCTCAACTCTCTTTGATGTGGCCTCTTCCTCTACCACATAGTCCTCATCTTCAGAATCTGAGGTTCTCTTCTTCCTTTGTCTAGTGGCAGCTTTAGGCAGGTTGCTGGGTGTGCTCCTGCTGCCATCATCTGAGGAACTTGAGGGGCTAGTGCCCTCACTCAACTGCACTTGCTGCTCTGACAAGTTCTGGCTGTCACTCTGGTCTGACATGATGCAAACTGACTGCTGACCCTGTGAATAGATTATAGATGAGATAGAGTGGATGAGCATCACAAAATGCAGAGATTTTTGCAAAAGAATAATTCAAAAACTTAGTTTAGTTTCCCACTGAGATCATCTCGGATCTGCCGATTTTCAAACTCGGTGACACCGAAGCAGTTTTGGCACCAGAACTAGTGAACTCGGTCAGACCGAGTCACAGTTCGGTGGCACCGAGACTGCTAGGGTTTCACAGAGTTCCAAAATCGGTCACACCGATAAGTAATTCTTGGTCAGACCGAGTTTTACTTGTGCAATGGCATAAGCCAAATCGGTGGGACCGAGTTTTTCAACTCGGTGGGTCCGAGATGGTTTCGGCGGAAACCTAACCCTAAAATTTTCGAATTAAACCTAATCTACGAGTTCATTGACTAGATAGGATTTTATCAAATGTGGCAAGAATCATGATGATCACAATGTGCTAGGAATCGGATTGGAGAATAGCACAAAGATCGAGTCCATACCCTAGTTCGGCGGAGACTCGCTACGGCAGCAACGGCGGGGCAGAAATCCCGTTGACGGCGACGGAGACCAGCGACTTGAGGCTACTGGCGGCGAGGAGGACGATCCGGAGACCCAGGAGGCAGAGCGAGCTATGCGCGGGCGAAGAGGTTTCGGAGAAATTTCCAAAATTCTGCCCGTCACTATATATAGCCCGACCCTGTCGGTGTGACCGAGTGGAACAACTCGGTGGCACCGAGATGCAAAACTGTATACAGTTATTGCGACTCGGTGTGACCGAGTGGTTCAAATCGGTTGCACCGAGATCGAAAACCTAGATCAACTTAATGATCTCGGTAGGACCGAAAGTATGGTATCGGTCAGACCGAGAATCACAAAGAGGTTTTGGAAGTTTAAGTCTATGACGAATCGGGGACTCCGAGCGCTCCTCACACAGAGTGGTTCGAATCTGACTTGATCAAGTTTTGTGATGCAGCATGAATAGAGTTTGAGACGAGAAAAGCATAGATAGCTAGAGGAGGTTCTTAGGCATTCTTGTCCATCCACTTGGCAAAAGAAGATAAAGCCAAACAATCAAAACAACAAGTGGATGTCCTCGAATGAGTAAAATATGCAACCAACATGCTCACACAATAAGATGGCAAATGAAATATGTGGCAAAGCATGCACAAACAATTCTAGCATCTATCAAGCAATTTGCGATGACTAGGTCATCTATATATGAGTATATTGACTTAGGAGTCAAGTGAGAACACTTGATTGTAGGTCATACTCATCGTTTAAGCTCAAGTGGGGTTACCACTTTTACATAAAGCATTGTTATATTCACATCTTTAGAGTTGCTTTAGCTCAAGTCTTAGAGTAAAGCTCCCCCTAGATGTGATATCCCCCCTAAGAGGGATGAACTAACCTTGTGTTTTGTCGAGGATGACTTCATGTAGATGTTGAAGATGTGAATGCTCAATGTTGATGTAGATCACTTGGAGCTATCCATTTGAGTGAATTGCACTTTCAATACCTACATGGGTTAGTCCCACAAGGAACAAACAAGTATATCCATAGACATAGAGTGATGCATACACAAGATGATGTCCATGAAAACTTTAGGTTACCTTGTCCCTTGTCTTACCAACAAGAGGGTTTGTGACTCCTTGAACTAGTGCATGATGTGGAAGTTGATTGCACTTGTTCTTGCCAAAATGATGAGAATGAAATATGTTGGTGGAGTCACCCTCAAGAACTCTCTAGTTCTTTTTCTTTTGGATCCACACCATCTTGATGGGAATCCTTGGAGTTGTAGTCGTACTTGATGAAGTGGAACTTGACGTGGTCTTGGGAATCCACTTGACTAAGGTCTTAGGAGCTTCTTCAAATGCATCAATCTCCTCTTGAAGCTTGTCCTTGCCTTTTTGCTTGTAGTCTTGTGGTGGAAGATCATCTTGAGCTTGTGTCCCCTTGAAAGAGGTATCATACTTCTCTTGTTGAGCAACAAACTTTGTCTTGGGGTATTGATCTTCTTCCCATTCAACTCCATTGGCATTGAACTTTCGTTCAAAACCAACACCTTGATTCTTCCGGTGCATTCCTTGCTTGCGCACAATTTCCTTGAATTGCTTACTCCCGGCAAGGCTTTTGTATACTCCTTTCTCTATAATCCCCTTCAATAAGCTATTTTCTTGCTCAAGTGTAACTTGGCTAAGAGAATCATTAGTGGAATCAAGAGAACTACTAGAAGCAACAATATTGGATTTAGCATGATCATTGTTACTACTAGAGGAAGAATCTTTCTTGTTCTTGTTACTAGACTTGACTTGAGGCATGTAAGTGGATAATAGTAAACGCTTGGCAATGTAAGAACTTTTCTTGCGGAGATCATCATTGATTGCTTTTAAGAACTCGTGCCCTTGCTCAAGATTGAGCTTTTCAAAGCGTAATTTCTCATGAGCTCTTAAAAGTTCTCGATGATCTTCGAAGACAGTTTCATGAGCTAACTTAAGAGTGTTTAGTTCTTTAGTTAGAGCCTCAATCTTCTCCTTATCATTGTCATTCGTTTTAGCATGATTAATTGATGTTTCATCATAGTACTCATCACTAGAGTTGTCAACAAGCAAGTCATCATCACCTAACAAGTCATCTTCATCACTATTAAAATCAACATACTCGGGGTGTGTTACCTTAGGACCTTTGGCCATGAAGCATCTTCCAATTCCTTCATTTGGTGAGTCAAATATGTCGTAGGAGTTGGTTGACACAAGTGCTAGACCGGCAACACCTTCATCTTGAGTATCTTCGGAGTCGGAGTGATAACTTCTCTCGGAGTGGCTGTCGGAGTCGGAGCCGGATACCCATTCACCAGCTTGATGTCTTCGTTTTGTATAGCTCCTTGATGATTTTTCCTTCCTTTCCGAATCCTTGCTTCTCCGTGAGTATCTCCGTTCATAACGATCATCTCTACTCCTTCTCTCTCTTGGTGGTGATTCTTTGCTTCTTCTTTTTGGAGAATCTTCTCTTCTTTTGTAGGGAGCCGTACACTCATTGGAATAGTGTCCGGGTCTTCCACAATTATAGCAGTTACGCTCTCGACTAGAAGATCTTTTGTCATTGTATGACCTTGACTTGAAGCTTCTATCTTTGCTTCTACTCTTGTAGAACTTGTTGAAGTTCTTCACCATTAAGCTCAATTCTTCATTGAAGTTTTGTTTCTCACTTGATGATGTGGGGACTTCACATGAGGCTTTGTAGGCACCACTTGATTTGTTGTGAAGTTCCTCTTTATCCTTGAGTGACATCTCATGAGCAACAATCCTTCCAATCACTTCCGTTGGCTTGAGATCTTTGTAATTGGGCATCATTTGAATCAATGTGCACACGGTATCATATTTCCCATCCAAGGCTCTTAGGATCTTCTTGATGATGAATCTATCGGTCATCTCTTCACTTCCTAAGCCGGCAATCTCATTTGTGATGAGAGCAAGCCTAGAGTACATTTCAGCGACACCTTCACCATCCTTCATCTTGAACTTGTCAAGTTGACTTTGGAGCACATCCAACTTGGATTCCTTGACGGAGTCGGTACCTTCGTGCATATCAATCAAAGTGTCCCAAATTTCCTTTGCATTCTCAAGGCAGCTGATTTTGTTGAATTCTTCAGGGCACAATCCGTTGAAGAGAATATCATAAGCTTGAGCATTGTATTGCAACATCTTCAACTCATCCGCGGTAGCTTCACGGTTTGGTTTCCTCCCATCAAAGAACTCACCTTGCAAGCCAACACAAACAATAGCCCATACGGCGGGGTTATGTCCAAGAATATGCATTTTCATTTTATGCTTCCAACTAGCAAAATTAGTACCATCAAAGTAAGGACCTCTACGGTGATAATTTCCCTTGCTAGACGCCATACTCTCCTAGGTTGTGAAACCAAGGCTATGACCACCAAAAGCTATGGAGATCAAGGCAAATGGAGACCAAAGCTCTGATACCACTTGTAGGATCGAAAGTATGTCTAGAGGGGGGGTGATTAGACTACTTGACCAAATAAAAACTTAACCTTTTCCCAATTTTAGTTCTTGGCAGTTTTTAGCTATCCTAGGACAAGTCAAGCAATCATTACACAATTCAAGCAAGCATGCAAAGAGTATATTGGCAGCGGAAAGTAAAGCATGCAACTTACAAGAATATAAAGGGAAGGGTTTGGAGAATTCAAACGCTATTGGAGACACGGATGTTTTTCCCGTGGTTCGGATAGGTGGTGCTATCCTACATCCACGTTGATGGAGACTTCAACCCACGAAGGGTAACGGTTGCGCGAGTCCACGGAGGGCTCCACCCACGAAGGGTCCACGAAGAAGCAACCTTGTCTATCCCACCATGGCCATCGCCCATGAAGGACTTGCCTCACTAGCGGTAGATCTTCACGAAGTAGGCGATCTCCTTGCCCTTACAAACTCCTTGGTTCAACTCCACAATCTTGTCGGAGGCTCCCAAGTGACACCTAGCCAATCTAGGAGACACCACTCTCCAAGAAGTAACAAATGGTGTGTTGATGATGAACTCCTTGCTCTTGTGCTTCAAATGATAGTCTCCCCAACACTCAACTCTCTTTCATAGGATTTGGATCTGGTGGAAAGAAGATTTGAGTGGAAAGCAACTTGGGGAAGGCTAGAGATCAAGATTCATATGGTTTGAATGGAATATCTTGGTCTCAACACATGAGTAGGTGGTTCTCTCTCAGAACATATGAGTTGGAATGATGTATGTGTTCTGATTGCTCTCACCACGAGTGAAGAGGAGGTGGAGGGGTATTTATAGCCTCCACACAAAATCCAACCGTTACACACAATTTATCAATCTCGGTGGGACCGAATCAGAAAACTCGGTCGGACCGAAATAGTAAACCTAGTGACCGTTAGGAATTTCGGTGGGACTGACATGCAACTCGGTAGGACCGATTCGGTTAGGGTTTGGGCATAACGTAATCTCGGACTGACATGCAACTCGGTAGGACCGATTCGGTTAGGGTTTGGGCATAAGCTAACCAGAGAGTTGGTCAAGTAAACTCGGTGGGACCGACTCGCTCTTTTGGTGAGACCGAAAAGTTACAAGAAGGAAACATAGAGTTTACATTGCATTTTCGGTGGGACCAATTCGCTCTTTCGGTGAGACCGAAAAGTTACGAAAGGGAAACAGAGAGTTTGCAAGCCCATCTCGGTGAGACCGAGATCCTTATCGGTAGGACCGAATTGCTAGGGTTTGGCAGTGGCAAATGACAAGTGAACCTCGGTGGCGCCGGAATGAAAGAATCGGTATGACCGAGTTTGGATTAGTGTTTAGGTCATTTGTGGATATGGGAAAGTAGCTGAGGATTTTGGAGCATATCATTAAGCACATAAAGCAAGAGGCTCATTAAGCAACACCTCATCCCTCCTTGATAGTATTGGCTTTTCCTAAAGACTCAATGTGATCTTGGATCACTAAAATATAAAATGAAGAGTCTTGAACTTTTGAGCTTGAGCCAATTCTTTGTCCTTAGCATTTTGAGGGTTCCACTTTCACATCCATGCCATGCCAATCATTGAGCTTTCCTGAAATAATCATCTTGAAATAGCATTAGCTCAATGAGCTATATGTTGTTATGAATTACCAAAACCACCTAGGGATAGTTGCACTTTCACCATTCAATGAGCATACATTGGGTCGCGACACTAACGAATCCTCGTCGACTGCTGACACCACATTCAGGCTCTCCTTGCACATATATGCCATGGTCATGGGCTCCCTGTCCGGATCAATCACATGCATGGTAGCTTGAACTGCATCTCCGAATGAGATAAGAGAAAGATTGATGTGACTTAGGACACTAAGGGATGTGAGTGGAAGATGAGTTTATCCACCACCGCCCCTTGTTTCAACCATCATCATCGATACCTTTGTTCGGGGAGAGGTAAGAGGGGCAAGGGGTATAGCTCTGGTGATAGAGCCATTCGCTCACGGGAGGGGTGGAGAAGTAAGCGAAACATTTCTAGGGTGAGGCGAGGTTGCCCATGTTAGGAAAATGTGTATGAGTTCAACCAGGTTTAGAGGAAATAAGCTGAGAATCCGGCTTCTCTCCTTCATCTTTGCACCCCAACTACTAATGACGTTGGCTTTCCAGCGAAAGACGGCTGACTAAGTAATCGAGGGCTCACGACAAATCTAACCTCCGTTTCCACCCGGATCTAGCGCCTAGTCGAACTCCAAGTCAGAGATGGCGGGTCCAGGGGAACAAACCTGCACGACACAATGCCTACCCTGACGATGCCAGAGGAGGAGGCAGTAGGGGTCGGCGGACACGCAGTTGGGGTGTGCGTGAGGGAGGGAGGGAGGCCACCACCGCCGCCAGTGCTGCTCAGGACCTTGGAGATGGAAGGGTGGGAGTGAGCGAAACATTTATATGATGAAACGAGTGAAGAAATCGTAGGGTGGTTGCCCTTGTCTGATGGATTTTACGGAATATGTTCAATTAGGTTTTGGAGGTAATCTTGGGAATGCGGTTGCTCTCACCCTTCTCATACTTTGAATCAAATGTGGAGAAACCATCCATCCAAAAACTAACTAATCCTATCCCGCCAAGGGATAGCAGGTGAATCAAACACACCTTAACAATCAATCAATCAATAGTTAACATTTTGGTCCCACTAAAGTGTTGGGGAACGTAGTATTTCAAAATTTTCCTACGATCATGCAAGATCTATCTAGGAGATACATAGCAACGAGAGGGGAGAGTGTGTCTACGTACCCTCGTAGACCGAAAGCGGAAGCGTTTAGCAACGCGGTTGATGTAGTCGAACGTCTTCGCGATCCAACCAATCAAGTACCGAACGCACGGCACCTCCGCGATCTGCACACGTTCAGCTCGGTGACGTCCCTCGTACTCTTGATCCAGCTGAAGCCGAGGGTGAGTTCTGTCAGCACGACGGCGTGTTGACGGTGATGATAAATTTATCAATGCAGGGCTTCGCCTAAGCACTACAATGATATGACTGAGGTGTATATCTGTGGAGGGGGGCACCGCACACGGCTAAAAGATCAACTTGTGTGTCTATGGGGTGCCCTCCCCCGTATATAAAGGAGGGGAGGAGGAGGAGGGCCGGCCTCAAGGGGCGCTCCCAAAGGGGAGATTCCTACTCCTAGTAGGAGTAGGTTTCCCCCTTTCCTAGTCCAAGTAGGAGAAGAAGGAAGGAGAGGGAGAGGGAGAAGGAAAGAGGGGGGCACCGCCCCCTCCTAGTCCAATTCGGACCAGCCCATGGGGGGCGCGTGATAACCCACAAGTATAGGGGATCGCAACAGCTTTCGAGGGTAGAGTATTCAACACAAATTTATTGATTCGACACAAGGGGAGCCAAAGAATATTCTCAAGTATTAGCTGCTGAGTTGTCAATTCAACCACACCTGGAAACTTAGTATCTGCGGCAAAGTGTTTAGTAGCAAAGTAATATGATAGTGATGGTAGCAGCAACAAAAGTAAAGACTGCAAAAGTAATGTTTTTCGTATTTTGTAGTGATTGTAACAGTAGCGACGGAAAAGTAAATAAGCGTAAACCAGTATATGGAAAACTCGTAGGCACCGGATCACTGATGGATAATTATGCCGGATGCGGTTCATCATTTAACAGTCATAACATAGGGTGACACAGAACTAGCTCCAATTCATCAATGTAATGTAGGCATGTATTCCGTATATAGTCATACGTGCTTATGGAAAAGAACTTGCATGACATCTTTTGTCCTACCCTCCCGTGGCAGCGGGGTCCTATTGGAAACTAAGGGATATTAAGGCCTCCTTTTAATAGAGAACCGGAACAAAGCATTAGCACATAGTGAATACATGAACTCCTCAAACTATGGTCATCACCGGGAGTGGTCCCGATTATTGTCACTTCGGGGTTGCCGGATCATAACACATAGTAGGTGACTATAGACTTGCAAGATAGGATCAAGAACTCACATATATTCATGAAAACATAATAGGTTCAGATCTGAAATCATGGCACTCGGGCCCTAGTGACAAGCATTAAGCATAGCAAAGTCATAACAACATCAATCTCAGAACATAATGGATACTAGGGATCAAACCCTAACAAAACTAACTCGATTACATGATAAATCTCATCCAACCCATCACCGTCCAGCAAGCCTACGATGCAATTACTCACGCACGGCGGTGAGCATCATGAAATTGGTGATGGAGGATGGTTGATGATGACGATGGCGACGAATCCCCCTCTCCGGAGCCCCGAACGGACTCCAGATCAGCCCTCCCGAGAGGTTTTAGGGCTTGGCGGCAGCTCCGTATCGTAAAACGCGATGATTTCTTCTCTCTATTTTTTTCTCATCGAAACTCAATATATGGAGGTGGAGTTGGAGTCGGAGACGCAACAGGGGGCCCACGAGGTAGGGGGCGCGCCCTAGGGGGGGCACCCTCGTGAGAAGGGTGTGGGCCCCCTAGTCTTCATATTTGGCGAGGATTTTTTATTATTTTTTCTAAGACCTCCCGTGGAGTTTCAGGTCATTCCGAGAATATTTGTTTTCTGCACATAAAACAACATCATGGTAATTCTGCTGAAAACAGCATCAGTCCGGGTTAGTTCCATTCAAATCATACAAGTTAGAGTCCAAAACAAGGGCAAAAGTGTTTGGAAAAGTAGATACGACGGAGACGTATCAACTCCCCCAAGTTTAAACCCTTGCTTGTCCTCAAGCAATTCAGTTGACAAACTGAAAGAAAGAAAGAAAAACTTTTACAAACTCTGTTTGCTCTTGTTGTTGTAACTATGTCAAGCCAGCATTCAAGTTTTCAGCATAGATCATAACTAACCACACTTGCAATAATTCTCAGGTCTCATAATTACTCATATCAACAGCATAATCAACTAGCAAGTCATAATAATAGATCTCGGATGACAACACTTTCTCAAAACAATCATAATATGATATAACAAGATGGTATTTCGCTAGCCCTTTCTGAGACCGCAAAACATAAATGCAGAGCATCTTTAAAGATCAACGAGTGACTAGACATTGTAATTCATGGTAAAAGAGATCCAATCATAGTCATACCCAACATAGATTAATAGTGATGAATGCAAATGACGGCTGTGCTCTCCAGCTAGTGCTTTTTAATAAGAGGGTGATGACTTAGCATAAAAGTAAATGGATAGGCCCTTCGCAGAGGGAAGCAGGGATTTGTAGAGGTGCCAGAGCTCGGTTTTGAAATAGAGATAAATTGTATTTTGAGCGGTATACTTTCATTGTCAACGTAACAACTAAGAGATGGCGATATCTTCCATGCTAAACACATTATAGGCGGTTCCCAAACATACTCCCCCTCCACCAACAAGCATCAGTCCATGGCTTGCTCGAAACAACGAGTGCCTCCAACATACATCAGGTCCCAGGGGGAGTTTTGTTTACAATTAATTTTGATTTACTTTGCATAAAGCATGGGACTGGGCATCCCGGTGACCAGCCATTTCCTCGTGAGTGAGGAGCGGAGTCCACTCCTCTTGAGAATAACCCGCCTAACACGGAAGATAAGGACAACCTTTGTTGATACATGAGCTATTCGAGCATACAAAACAGAATGTTTATTTGAAGGTTTAGAGTTTGGTACATGCAAATTTACATGGAACGGCAGGTAGATACCGCATATAGGAAGGTATAGTGGACTCATCTGGAATAACTTTGAGGTTTAATGGTTTGGATGCACCCGCTTAGTACAAGTGAAGGCTAGCAAAAGACTAGGAAGCGACCAACTAGAGAGCGACAACAGCCATGTACATGTTGGGTAACGTAGTAATTTCAAAATTTTCCTACGCACACGCAAGATCATGGTGATGCATAGCAACGAGAGGGGAGAGTGTGATCTACGTACTCTTGTAGATCGACAACGGAAGCGTTTGGTTGATGTAGTCGTACGTCTCCACGGCCCGACCGATCAAGCACCGAAACTACGACACCTCCGAGTTCTAGCACACGTTCAGCTCGATGACGATCCCGGACTCCGATCCAGCAAAGTGTCGGGGAAGAGTTCCGTCAGCACGACGCCGTGGTGACGATCTTGATGTACTACTGTCGCAGGGCTTCGCCTAAGCACCGCTACAATATTATCAAGGACTATGGTGGCAGGGGGCGCCGCACACGGCTAAGAATATGATCACGTGGATCAACTTGTCTTTCTCTGGGGTGCCCCTGCCTCCGTATATAAAGGCTCAAGGGGGGGGTGCGGCCGGCCAATCCGGAGTGCATTTTCCACTGTTTTTAGCTTTTGCTTCTGCTTTTTAGGCTGCGTGCAGTTGCAACGAGCCTCTCGTGGAGATTCTTCTGTTCCATATGCTTATCCGGTGTGAGGTCGTCCGGAATGCCGTTTTCGCCGGAGGAGGGGCGTTTGGTTTCTCTATCCGTGTTGCCCTGTTCGGACAGCTGTTCTAAGGCCTGCTCGTCGTCTACCGGCTCGTCCTGCTCTATGGCTGGGTTTTTATCGAGGCGGGGCTTGGGTCGGTGTTTACGCCGACGCTTTGACTGCTTTTCGGGGGGTCGATCTCCCGTTCCCTCCCCTTTTTCCTCGTTGTCGCTTCCTTTAGGGGTATCCACCATGTACACATCGTGAGATGAGGTGGCTGTCCAATGCCCTATGGGCGTTGGTTCGTCGGTATATCCTGCATCGTCATCCATGCTGTCGATGTCTCCGGAGTCGAAGTTGAGCACGTCGTTTAAATTGTCGACAGTGGCTACCAAGTGGGTGGGCTTGGAATTTCTTCATCGTCCGTATCCCATCCTTGCTGACCGTAATCCGGCCAGGGCTCTCCTGATAAAGAGAGATACTTAAGAGAATTCAGGATGACGCCAAAAGGCGAGTGCTGAAAGATGTCTGCAGCGGTGAACTCCATTATCGGCACCCAATCGGATTCGATCGGCAGGGGCGCAGGCGGCTCGGAGTCCGGGGAGGAGTCCGGATCCTCGGAGTCATGGGTCATGCAGAGTACGGGGCTAGCGTTCTGCTCAATCTCCTTTGAGATCGCAGCCCCCGAGGTGGCGTCCAACCGCTCGTCCTCGATTGGCGCAATAGGCTCCGAGTTAGAGGTCGGAACCGATGCGTGAGCGGCCTCCAGGACACTGGCCGGAGGCAGAGCTAGATCATGCCCCTCGAGATAGTGCGGCGCGCTTGGCCGTGGCTCGAACCCGTCAAAGATCAAGTCTCCGCGGATGTCAGCCGTGTAGTTTAAGCTTCCAAACCTGACTTGATGGCCAGGGGCTTAGCTTTCGATCTGCTCCAAGTGGCCAAGAGAATTGGCCCGCAGA
Organism: Triticum monococcum; assembly: GCA_034509565.1. Taxonomy (NCBI): domain Eukaryota; kingdom Viridiplantae; phylum Streptophyta; class Magnoliopsida; order Poales; family Poaceae; genus Triticum; species Triticum monococcum. The sequence goes on from CM067842.1 coordinate 723,513,810, forward strand.
GCGAAGCCGCCGAAGATGAAGATCTGTCCGGGGAGAAAAGTCTCACCCTGGACCGCATCGCTGTTGATGATCAAAGGAGCCATCGGACCTAACGGCAACGACACAGAGGAACTCTCAATGAAAGCACCAATGTCGGTGTCAAAACCGGCGGATCTCGGGTAGGGGGTCCCGAACTGTGCGTCTAGGCTGGATGGTAACAGGAGGCAGGGAACACAATGTTTTACCCAGTTTCGGGCCCTCTTGATGGAGGTAAAACCCTACGTCCTGCTTGATCAATATTGAAGATATGGGTAGTACAAGAGTAGATCTACCACCAGATCAAGGAGGCTAAACCCTAGAAGCTAGCCTATGGTATGATTGTTGTCTATGGAGTTGATGATGTTGTCCTACGGACTAAAACCCTCCGGTTTATATAGACACCGGATAGGGTTAGGGTTACATAGAGTCGGTTACAATGGTAGGAGATCTTGAATATCCGCATCGCCAAGCTTGCCTTCCACGCCAAGGAAGGTCCCATCCGGACACGGGACGAAGTCTTCAATCTTGTATCTTCATAGTCCAGGAGTCCGGCTAAAGGTATAGTCCGGCTACCCGAACACCCCCTAATCCAGGACTCCCTCAGTTGTGTACTAGACATCACGCATCGACCTCCACCCAGCAGACAGACAAGCGCGACGCGGTGGCACGCCGAGATAGCAGGGTCGAGGAGCATAGCTTAGTGCGGCTGCCGCCTGAAGTTTGACCTCCACTATCCCGCCATCGACCGCGATGGATGTGCTCGAATCACGCCGCCGCCGACCTCGATGGTTGAGCTCCTCCTATCTCCCACTGCAGGCCGAAGATTCACCTCCTGTGACGCCGCCATCGCCCACCGACCGAGGATTCACCTCTTCTCCGGTAGCCGCTACCTAGGCCGCCGCCGCCATCTCTATATGCAGAGCATCCATCTTTTTTACGGATATCCGCAGAGCGGCTGTTCACACGGTATATCACCGTACCTCAATTATATGGACAGGGTAGTACATCACATACGGTTATGTAATGACAGCCGTGTCTAACCTACATTGTCTTCTCACACGGTTTGGTGTGGAAATCGTGTGTGACATTGTAATACCCAACACAAACGACATGTACAAACAGTGTGCTATATACAACATATATATAGTGCCATTAGTAGTTCCCGACCATTAGCTTATCTCCACAGTTTCACCATTTGCCCCAAATCACTACATAGCCTCCAAATTCCCTCGCTTGGTGCTGACAATGGGGGAATGTGGACGAGTGGTGCTTATGGTTTCGGTGCGGCTGCTCCTGCTCCTATCGCCGCCACGACGGCGGTCATCACAAGGCAGGTGTACTACGGATCTAAATTGTCTTATCAGGTTCCAATCTATCTCAATCTTTTTAGCATGTCCAAAGTATAGATCCTTGCTGAATCCGTCCTGAATGACCCTCCCCCCTAGTAAAGCGATCTGCCGCCGGATCCGGAGCTTGACTCTAGACTCCCACTACACGAGTTCGACTCCGAGTTTTGCGCCACCGAGAAGTACCAAAATATGAGTTGTGTGCACGGGCACACTCCCACTTGACGTGTATGCATGGAGGGATTCGACGTTCGCAAGCGGTTTCTCAGTTGCCCCTTAGAGGTTAGTGCTAATTAAGTTCATCATTTTACTTCAGTCAATGCCATCGCTCATCCAGAATACTATTTAACATTGGCGGGGATATGAGGCTTGTGCCTTTGTTAACTGGCTCGATGAAGAATGGCATGGCAGGGCTCGGAGTGTTATCACCAAGGTCGCAGAAGATAATGTAAAGTTGAAGAAGGAACTGGTTGATCTAGAATGTACAATCAGTACGATGAAGCAAGAAAGAATCAATCACATGCAACAGATGAAAGCAAGAGACAAGAAGGAACTAGCATGTGTAGTTGTGGTTGTCGCATTAGCCATGTTCTATGCGCTGTTTGCAATGATGATTAGGGGTTTTGTTTGACTGTATTGCTGAAGCACATCTAGATGTGCTCTAAGTAATGCATATCTAGGTCCTATGCCATTGATGTCACGCGAAGATTCATGCAGATATTTTTCTTTGTCTTTTTTAGTTTCCTTTCTAGTTTGATTATTACTGGCTTTATCAATAAGAAGAGCTCAATGTATTGCTTGCCAACTGTCCTACTCCGTTTGTACCGGTACCGGTGCATAATCCCAAAACTCGTTCCTTGTTTTTGTCCTGAAAAAGGAAACTAGCCAAATAGCCAATAGGAGTCCTGCGCAACCAACCCTAAAAAAAGGAGACCTCCACAACCCTGGGAATTTGGAGTGACTAGGTACAAATAATTGCGGTTGATTATATTAGCAGTTAGATAATACATCAATCCCCGCTTCAATCTCCGCTTCAATTGGCAGTTCCTCTTCTTTGCATACCCCGCTTAAGTGTCCACCGTCTTCATCATCCCCGGCAGGCCACGCTACCGACTGGCACACACTCTGCAGCCAGCCATGTCGAGTGATAGCAAGGACGACAGTTCAGCCAGCAGTCTGGCGCCCGATGATAGGTCAACATCAGAATCATCCCGCTCGTCTTCCATGAGTTCGGCGTCGAGCCCAGAGCTCGATTATATCTAGTTCATGGAAGGGACGCCGCCTCCGGAGTCTTCAGACGACAACCAGACGGACGAGGAGCCGTCGGAGGACGAAGAAGAGGACGATGATGATGATGAGGAGGAATGGTCGAATGAGGAGGAGGACGACGATGACAGCAATGATGATGACGACGGCAGAGGCGATGAAAAGCCAATGGTCAGCGGCAAGAAATGTCCTCGCCAAGACGATGTCCCGGGGCCATCCAACAAGAATAACAACAAGAAGAAGGACTAAATTAAGAAGACTGTATGTATCTATGTTTATCCTGTCAATCTCATCGCACATGGTTAGTGAGGGAGTCCTGGATTAGGGGGTCTCCGGACAGCCAGACTATATCCTTTGGCCGGACTGTTAGACTATGAAGATACAAGATTGAAGACTTCGTGTCGTGTCCGGATGGGACTCTACTTGGCATGGAAGGCAAGCTAGGCAATACGGATATGTGTATCTCCTCCTTTGTAACCGACCTTGTGTAAGCCTAGCCCTTTCCGGTGTCTATATAAACCGGAGGGTTTTAGTCCATAGGACAACATACAATCATACCATAGGCTAGCTTCTAGGGCTTAGCCTCTTCGATCTCGTGGTAAATCTACTCTTGTACTACCCATATCATCAATATTAATCAAGCAGGACGTAGGGTTTTACCTCCATCAAGAGGGCCTAAACCTGGGTAAAACATCGTGTTCCCTATCTCCTGTTACCATCCGCCTTAGACGCACAGTTCGGGACCCCCTACCCGAGATCCACCAGTTTTGACACCGACATTGGTTCTTTCATTGAGAGTTCCTCTGTGTCGTCGCCGTTAGGCTTGATGGCTCCTACGATCATCGATAGCGATGCAGTCCAGGGTGAGACTTTTCTCCCTGGGCAGATCTTTGTGTTCGGCATGTTCACACTGCGGGCCAACTCGCTTGGCCATCTGGAGGAAATCGAAAGTTACGCCCCTGGCCACTAGGTCAGATTTGGAAGCTTAAACTACACGGCCGATATCTGCAGAGACTTGATCTTCGACGGATTCGAGCCTCTGCCTTGTGCGCCACGCGGTCACGATGAGTACGATTTAGCTCTACCATCAGATAGTGTTCAAGAGATCGCACCGGCGGCCGCTCCGACCCTGAATTCGGAGCCAGTTGTGCGGTCCATGGACGGGTGGATGGACCCCGCAACAGAGGCCTTACCCCCAGCGGCGATCGAGCCGAACATCGACCTTACCCTGCACAAGAGCCGTGTTGTCAGACTGCTGGATCCTTCTCCGGCCACGGACTTCGAACCGCCTACGCCCGTTCCTAGCGAATCCGATTGGGCGTCGATCATGGAGGTTACCTCCGCGGATATTTTTCAGCGCTCGCCCTTTGGTGACATACTGAACTCATTAAGGTCTCTCTCCTTGTCAGGAGGATCCTGGCCGAACTATGTCTGGCAGGATTGGGATGCGGATGATGAAGAAATTCGCTGCCCACCCAACACCCACTTAGTAGCCACTGTCAACGACTTAACTGACATGCTCGACTTCGACTTCGAAGACATCGATGGTATGGACGACGATGCGGGAGACGAAGAGGAACCACTGCCCACATGGCACTGGACAACCACCTCATCATACGATATATACATGGTGGACACACCCAAAGAAGGCAATGGTGACGAGACAGCGGAGGATGACCCCTCCAAGAAGCAACCCAAGCGCTAACATCAGCGGCGCTGCTCTAAGTCCCGCCAAGGCAAAAGTGGTGATACCGGCACCGAAGATAATAGCACTCCGGACAGTGCCGAAGACAACAACAATCCCCTCCAGCAAGATTTAGAGCAGGAGGATGGAGGAGCCAGCCCTCCAGGGAGAGCGGGAGATGGAGAGGCTGAGGATGGTAATTACATGCCCCCCTCCAAAGACGAGGCAAGCATCGACGATGACAAATTCGTCGTGCCAGAGGATCCCGTCGACCAAGAGCGCTTCAAGCTCCGGCTTATAGCCACGGCAAATAGCCTTAAGAAAAAGCAGAAGCAGCTTCAAGCTGATCAAGATCTGCTAGCAGACAGATGGACAGAAGTCCTCGCGGCCAAGGAATATAAACTCGAGCACCCCTCCAAGAGTTACCCAAAATGCAGGTTGCTACCCCGACTGGAGGAAGAAGCATATGACGCGGTTGATCGGCCACCTCGTGGCCGCGATAGAGAGGCATTCCAGCCAAAAGCTTAGCCCGCACCCCGACATCATTCAAATAAAAAGGCATGGGGAAATACGCCAGGCCTGCGAAACGTATTGGAGGACAAAGCAAAACATGCAAGATCGATCTACGGATCACGAGGGCACGCCACTATGCGAGACGATAAATGTCACGCCGGATATAGTAAACGTAAATCAGGCCGGGCCGAACACAGCGGGCAAGACTCATTGGAGCTGCGTCGCGATATAGCCCAGTACAGAGGCGCCGCACACCCCTTGTGCTTCACAGACGAAGTGATGGATCATCAAATCCCAGAGGGTTTCAGACCCGTAAATATTGAATCATACGACGGCATAACAGATCCTGCGGTATGGATCGACGATTTCAACATGGCCTGCAGTGATGACTTACACGCCATCAAATACCTCCCACTAAAGCTCAAAGGACCAGCGCGGCATTGGCTTAACAGCTTGCCAGCAAAGTCCATTAGCTGTTGGGAAGATCTGGAAGCCGCATTCCTTGACAACTTCAGGGCACTTACGTGCGACCACCAGACGCCGATGACCTAAGCCATATAATTCAGCAGCCAGAGGAATCAGCCAGGCAATTCTGGACATGGTTCCTATCAAAGAAAAATCAAATCGTCGACTATCCGGATGCAGAGGCCTTAGCAGCTTTTAAACACAACATCCGCGACGAGTGGCTAGCTCGGCACCTTGGTCAGGAAAAGCCAAAATCTATGGCAGCCCTCACGACACTCATGACCCACTTTTGTGTGGGAGAAGATAGCTGGCTAGCTCACAGTAATAACATATCAAAGAACCGTGGTGCTTCGGATACCAAGGACGGCACTGGCAGGTCACATCGAAATAAACATAAGCACCGCATTAACAGCGACAATACCGAGGATACGGCAGTCAATGCCGGATTCAAAGGCTCTAAACCCGGTCAGCGGAAAAGGCCATTTAAAAGAAGCACTCCGGGCCCGTCCAGTTTGGACCGCAAACTCGATCGCTTGTGTCAAATACACGGCACCCCCGACAAGCCAGCCAACCACACCAATAGGGATCGTTGGGTATTCAAGCAGGCCGACAAGTTAATTGCCGAAAACAAAGATAAGGGGCCACATAGCAATGACGAGGAAGAGCCCCGGCAGCCGAACACCGGAGCACAGAAGAGGTTCCCCCCACAAGTGCGGACGGTGAACATGATATACGCAACCCACATCCCAAGAGGGAGTGGAAGCGTGCGCTCAGGGATGTATATGCGTTGGAGCTAGTCACCCCAAACTTCAACCCATAGTCCTCCTATCCGATCACCTTCGATCGCAGGGACCACCCCAGTAGTATCCGTCATGGCGGATTCACCGCACTGGTCCTAGACCCAATCATCGACGAATTTCACCTCACTCGAGTCCTTATGGATGGCGGCAGCAGCCTGAACCTGCTTTACCAGGACATAGTGCGCAAAATGGGTATAGACCCCTCAAGGATCAAACCCACAAAAATGACCTTTAAAGGCATCATTCCAGGTGTACAGGCCCATTGCACAGGCTCAATTACACTGGAAGTGGTCTTCGGATCCCCAGATAACTTTCGAAGCGAAGAATTAATCTTCGATATAGTCCCGTTCCGCAGTGGCTATGATGCACTACTCGGGCGAACCGCATTTGCAATATTCAATGCGGTACAACATTATGCATACCTCAAGCTCAAGATGCCAGGACCTCGGGGGGTCATCACAATTAATGGAAACACAGAGCGCTCTCTCCGCATGGAGGAGCACACTGCAGCCCTCGTAGCAGAACTGCAAAAGCAGCCTCGCAAGGCAATCCACCAGTTCGGCATTTCAAGACCCGGACACCTTCAAGCGTGCTCAGAGTAATTGGCAACTAGACCGGCTGGCACGATCTGAGCTCACATAGCAATGCGCCCCCCACCCCGGCCCAAGCCAAATGGCGAAATTCGTGCTACGCATACATAATTACGCATTAAAAATACCATGGGCACAAACGGGGAGGGGGGCACAACTCCGACGCGCCCCAATACGCGGCTTAAAGTGCACTAGGGGCTTCCCACTTTGTTATTTTTCTCTTTCAGGACTTTAATCTCTGGAAACCCTATCCGGCAGCATGATTGCCGAACACATGATGCAGCAACCAAGGAGGCTGAAAGCTACGTCACACCACGGAACTCCTGGGTGGATTACGATAACGAGTGAAATATTTGCTTTAATACTATTCCTCAGCTTGCCCTTGGAAGGGACATAGTCCTACTTTTTTGCTTATCGCACTATCTGTATCATTCTGCTTTAACGCACCTTTTTGAATAAACAATGCATAACATTATGACTATTATTGCATTCTTGTTATATATATATATGTGTTCATTAATGACACCTTGCAACCGTACACTTTGGTACGGCCAATACACCAGGGGCTCAAGTACCCCACAATATGGTGTGAGAAGTCCGAACACTTTCACAAGTGCGGCACCCCGAACTTATAGCATTATATGCATCAGCTCCGAATCATGTCTTTGGTCAAATGTTGGGTTTGCCCGGCTCCTATGTTTTGGTACCTTACGTTGCGCTCTATCGACTAAGGTAGCACTAGGAGAACTACTGCGATTGTGCCCCGATTCTGCTGGTCTAAGCACCTCAATAGAGAAAGCTAAAACTGACTGTCATGATAAGGCGAGAGACAGGTCGCTGTTCGGCGAGGTTTCGAGTCCCTAAAGACTTATGCCGCTTAGAGTGAGGAGCCAGTCCTGTCCGGCTTAAAGGCGTGTATCGTGCCCCGAATTCGGCCTTCCGAATACCAGGGGCTTCGCCGAAATTTAAAATTATAGAATTCTATGGCTAAGTGAGAGTGATAAAGCATTATTAGTCTGGTTGCCTTGTTCGCTGTGCTAAGCACCTCCCTCGAAGGACCCAAAAATGGGAACAAGAGTGCTCAGGTTTATGCCGAACACCCCAGCACTCGCGGCATGGGGGCAGAAGCCGAGGACTAGCCATCTCTCAGATTGGATAAACAGCCAAACAGAAGGTAATATTTTAAATTCAAACAAGCATTGCATAGCGCATATGAAACAAGTTTTCATCATACAGGATCACACGAGCAAGTTTACTCAAATATTGCATCCTTCGGACATTCGTCCGCTACAAGACGGTCACCCGTCAAGACACCCTCATAATAAATTACGGGGGTGCGATGCTCCTTGCCCTGCGGCGGTCCTTCCTTGATTAGCTTCACGACGTCTAGCTTCGCCCATTGCACCTTCACATGGGCGAAAGCCTAGCGTGCACCTTCGATGCAGACGGACCGCTTGACGACTTCCAGCCGTGGGCAGGCATCCACAAGCCAGCTTACCAGGCCGAAATAGCTGTTCGGACGGGCGTCGCAAGACCACAGCCGGATTATAAGGCCCTTCATGGCCTGTTTGGCCGCCTTGTGTAGCTCGACCAGCTGCTTTAGCTGGTCGCTCAGAGGCATCGGGTGTTCGGTCCCAGTATACTAAGACCAGAACAGCTTCTCCATTGAGCTTCCCTCCTCGGCCTGGTAAAACTGCGCGGCATCCGACACGCTGCGGGGCAAATCTGCGAATGCTCCTGGAGAGCTCCGGATTCGGGTAAGTAATAGGTAATTTACTTTCACATGCTTGCTTTGCATATAAAATGCCTTACCCGCCGCTATTTTTTTCATCGCATCAATCTCCTGGAGGGCCTTTTGGGCTTCGGCCTTGGCACTCTTTGCGCTCTCGAGGGCCACGGCAAGCTCGGACACTCGCGTCTTCGAGTCAAGCTCCAACGCCTCGTGCTTCGTCACGAGAGCCTGGAGCTCTTGCTGCACCTCGCCCACCCGAGCCTCTTGCCTTTCCCGCTCGGTGCGCTCCTTGGCCGCTTTATATTCGTCCTCGGACAACGCTTGCTTTAGGGTCGCCACTTCGGTCATGGCCCCTGGCAAATTCATGATGATCCTGTCATTTTGCAATCACATTCTTTTTATACATATCCATAGATGAGGTACTACTTACCTTTGTTCTCCTCGAGCTGCCTCTTGGCAAGGCCGAGCTCATCCTTGGACCCTTTAAGGTCCTGCTTCAGTGCGGCGACCTCCGTAGTCAGTGCGGCAGATGCCAGCAGCGAAGCCTGCATACGCATATTAACATAGTTATATTAGACTCCTGCGATATTGTTTGATCCTCGATTTGGCTTTTCTTTATGAACACCGAACAGAGCATCAGGGGCTACTGTCTATGCGGTAATATTTTTCCTATATTTTTAAAACTTACCTCAAAGCCTGTTAGAAGGCTGGCACAGGCTTCAATCAATCCGCTCTTGGCGGACTGAACCTTCTGGACCACCGCACTCATAATAGTACGGTGCTCCTCGTCGATGGAAGCGTTGCGAAGCGCTCCCAGCAGATTGTCCAGTGCCTCTGGATGGACAGAGGTCACCCGCACAGGCGTCTTGCCCCTCTTCGAAGGAGGCTGCCTGCCTGAGTCCGGAACCACTCGAGCTCCTGGCGTGGTGTTCGGCTGAGGGCCGAACTCGGAGCCCTCAGGGGCCTTGTTCCCTCTACTCCCGGAGTCCAGAAGGTCGCCTTGAGGCGCCTCCGGGACTGTCTCCCCTTGACCCGGTGCCTCTTGAGACAATACCTCAGCGTCGTCCGCAGGGCAATGGGAGGTGGCGGTCGGAAGTGGATCGCTATCCATATCCGACGAGCCCAAGGAGCCGTCCGACGATACATCAATACGGGCTCGTGGCGGCCTGCATAATCATATTTGGCGTTAGGGGAAGCAATGTGACAAAGGAATGCTATGAGTTACTCTGGTATTCGAATACTTACGACTTTGCCAGGGGCTTGGCCCTGAGCAGCCACTCGTCTTCGCCTTCGGCGGCGGTGGTGGATCTATCCGGAAGGAGAGTCCTTCCCTTCTTGGACCCTTCGCCCTCCCCGGTTGTGGCGGCCTTCCTTTTCTTGTCTCCCCCAACTGAAGGGGGAGCATCTTCTTCTTCCTGCTCGTCTTCCGGGGAGGAGTGTGTCCAGAGTTATCGGACGATGAGTCCGATGACGCCTGGCATCGGGAACTCTTTCGGGTTCCCTTGGCCTTCTTGGCCTTCTCCGGCACCTTATAAGGGGCCGGAGTCAGCATCTCCGTAAGGAGAGCGTCCGTAGTGTCTTCGGGCAGAGGGGCCGGACAGTTAATCTGCCCCGACGTCTCCACCTAGTCCTGTCAAAGGCATGGAGATCAGACCCCGCGCATAATTAAGCTAGAGGAAATAAAATATCCTACTGGATGTGTAGAACTCATGGAATGCGCTCGGCGCTTCGCGCTTAGCGCGCGGTCCTCGGTAAGGGAGGGAGGGACCTCGGCGCCCTTGAATAGCACCTTCCAGGCATCCTCGTGTGTTGTGTCCAAGAGCCTATTTAGTGTTTTGTGCTGGGCCGGGTCGAACTACCACAAGTTGAAAGCCCGTCGTTGACACGGGAGGATCCGGCGGATGAGCATGACTCGGACTACATTGACGAGTTTGAGCTTCTTGCTCGCCATGTTTTGGATACATGTTTGGAGTCCGGTCAGCTCTGCCGAACTACCCCAGGACAGGCCCTTCTCTTGCCAGGACGTGAGCTGCATGGGGATGCCAGATCGGAACTTGGGGGCCGCTGCCCATTCGGGGTCACGCGGCTCGGTGATATAGAACCACCCCGATTGCCGCCCCTTTGTGATCTCCACGAAGGAGCCCTCCAGCCAGGTGACGTTGGGCATCTTGCCCAACATGGCGCCTCTGCACTCCGCCTAGCGGCCGCTCACTACCTCCGGCTTGACATTAAAGGTCTTCAGCCATAAGCCGAAGTGGGGCTGGATGCGGAGGAAGGCCTCGCACACGACGATAAACGCCGAGATATTGAGGGTGAAGTTTGAGGCCAGATCGTGGAAATCCAGGCCGTAGTAGAACATGAGCCCCCGGACGAATCGGTGGAGAGGGAATCCCAGTCCGTGGAGGAAATGGGTAAGGAACACTACCCTCTCATGGGGCCTGGGGGTGGGGATGAGCTGCCCCTCATCTGGGAGCCGGTGCGCGATGTCGTCAGACAGGTATCCGGCTCTCCTCAGCTTCTTGATGTGTCCCTCCATAACAGAGAAGACCATCACGTGCCTCCCGCTCCGGTAATGGTTGGAGAAGGGTTGAGGTGGGAAGTGCAGACTTGGCATAATGTAGTAAAGGACACGGTCTCTGCTTTGACAAGACGTGTCAAAAAACTGCCTCACTTTATGTGTGGGGCTAGTTAAAGGAAATGGTTCGAATAATCACCGGGCCATGTCATAATGTCGTGTTGCCAAAACAAGTCAGCAAATTGGATTTGTGGAAATATTATTCTCTCTGCGGTGGTATGTGGAACTTATTTTGCAGGGTCGGACACTATCCTTGTATTCAAATTCTACCGTGGTGTATTCGAAGGAGGAACCCGCCTTGCAATGCCGAAGACAACACTGCGCGCCGGACTCATCGTCATTGAAAGCCTGGTTCAGGGGCTACTGAGGGAGTCCTGGATTAGGGGGTCTCCGGACTGCCGGACTATATCCTTTGGCCGGACTGTTAGACTATGAAGATACAAGATTGAAGACTTCGTCTCGTGTTCGGATGGGACTCTACTTGGCGTGGAAGGCAAGCTAGGCAATACGGATATGTGTATCTCCTCCTTTGTAACCGACCTTGTGTAACCCTAGCACTTTCCGGTCTCTATATAAACCGGAGGGTTTTAGTTGGAAGGAGAACATACAATCATACCATAGTCTAGCTTCTAGGGTTTAGCCTCTTCGATCTCGTGGTAAATCTACTCTTGTACTACCCATATCATCAATATTAATCAAGCAGGACGTAGGGTTTTACCTCCATCAAGAGGGCCCGAACCTAGGTAAAACATCGTGTTCCCTGCCTCCTGTTACCATCCGCCTTAGACGCACAGTTCGGGACCCCCTACCCGAGATCCGCCGGTTTTGACACCGACAGTTAGTAATATGTATTCGACAGAGATCTTCTACATTATCGCCAACAGGTTGGTTTCTTGAACTGTGTGCCATGACGAGCACACAATTCACAAAAAAACATCATATGGGCTGTCTATAATGATCGCACACAATTCTGATTACCGACCTGTTTTCCGGCTATCACACACATCTTGTTATGCCAAATCGTTCGTGTTCACCTAACTAATCGCAAATGGTTCATCGAACCAAACTGCATGCCGTATATCCCACCGACCTTGATCTGGCTGCCCATTTCTGTTGTTCTGTCTCATCACAAATAGTTCGTACAGATCAACCGTCTGCCCCTCATCGCACACGCAACTATAATCTGAACCATTTTATGTATCATTCATCGCAAATGTTTTGCATCATTTCTGACAGTTTTCGTACAACACCGTTTGCGATTATTGCATCGCACACAGTTTCTCGAAGGGTCCCTGATCGTAGTGTCGTGTTAGTAGCATCCTGCAGTAGTGTGTACCAAATCAATTCACACTACAAATGTCATTCAAAACTTTGAATTCGTGTTATGTTCAATTAAAATATTTTGCTACATGTGTGATGCATGCAACCTGCTACTGAAATGAATGTTTTAGTGCATTCCAACCGTATATACTACCGCTTCAATATGAACTAAATTTGAATTCATTTCTCTATTTTTATAAGATCTGCAATAATGATTGTTGTGAAGTCAAACCATTTGAATTCGTTTCACTATTTTAATAATATTTACAATCATCATTATTGTCAAGTTAAACCATCGTTTGTGTATTATCTTCACAGCACACCACATGATTATTGTCGAGTTAGATATGAACTATGTGTACTATATGAACTTGAACTCGATTTTTTGAATCCACTTTATGTTGATTTCAAATCACAGTACATTTCAAGCTCTAGCTAGATCTTCATAATCTAAACCATGTCTTCTATGTATAGTGTATTTATCACATAATGTATGGTGCCTTGCCCCCTACTCCTACAAGTATTTATATGTGAGTTGCAAATGCCACACATTACCACAAATTCAAATAAAATGTGAGATTGTTCGATATATAGTATTGTTTAGATTGTTTGATATTTAGTTGTAAGCTGCAAACGCCACACATTATCACAAATTCAAATAAAATGTGAGATTGTTCGATGTATAGTATGGTTTAGATTGTTCGATATTTAGCTGTGAGTTGCAAACGCCATTTGTTATCACCTTATGGTATAACATGTGCAAAACCACATCACACGTATCACCGCTATATTCATGCATGCATATGTCTATAACACTATGACCTCCTATTCAAATATATGAATCCACTTTCATATCAAAATATCATCTTTGTTAGTCTCTTACACCCACACAATCCACTAACCTTTGTAGCTAGCACTAACTTTCACTTGTGCATGCACACGCCCTCCTCACCCTCCCCCTCCCTCAGCATTCTATCCAGTGTGCACATTCTTTTTTTAGGTCATTCTCCCATAGTCTCCACAACTCCTTTCCGACACACACTAATCGATAAACTTCTCTAGCGATGTCTGCCTACAACATACACATGCACCTTCCATCTCCTCCTTTCTATGTCCATGCCTCCTGTCTCTCATACAATCACACATGTGTAAACTCTCGCCCTTCTTTTCATCGATCTCACAATCACACACTCCTCCCCCTATATAGCTAGTAGCTCGGCATGTGGCACCACCTCCTAGCTCCATTCTCTCTGTGTATCCGTCTCGCTGGGCCTTATTTGCCTCTAACAAATGGCTGTACACCGGCGATCTACCTCTATACATATAGCTAGCTAGGTCCTTATAACTCGTTTTTACCCACGCGTCGATCAATCTACCTCATTAGTTATGTCTCTCCCTTCCTCCGACAAACAACAATTGATCTACCGTTCTAGTTAGCTTTGCTTACCAAACACATGGTTCCCCTTCATCATCCATGCATGTGTCCTGACACATCTGTCATGCACAGGCACACACAGAAATACATCCCCACTCTTATTGATAATATTGCAGTTCTACCCTTAGTTTGTCTAGTAGGGCTCTCCCACTATCTTTGAGAAGCAACTCCATCACCCATCCAGCACTCAACCCCTCTCCCTCCCTCCCTCCCTCTCTCTCTCTCTCTCTCTCTCTCCTCTGTCTCTCTCTCTCTCTCTCTCTCTGTCCGAACATATTTCCCGTCCTTCAGTTATGTATGGATGTCGACAGATCTCCCTAAATACATAGCTGGGTCTCTCCTTCTCAACACATATACGCGTCGTTCTACCTCTCTAGTTAGGCCTCTGCCTCCCCCCTCCTCCCCCCCACACACACCGATACATCGAGCGCTTTAGTCATGTCTCCTGCCACACACAAACTTGACCTGTGCCCTCCAATGTTCCGGTAGGTCAGTCACCCTATATATTTGACTTGCACACACACAATTTTGATGGCTCTCTTCATCGATCTCCCACCCACCCACTTGATCCTCTCTTCGACTCTATCGATATCTATTACCCCTCCCTCTCTTCTCGTGGATCCCCCCTCCATATATGATATCGATAGGACTCTATTTCACACACATTGCATGTGTCAAATTTTTGTTTGAGATGTCATCGACACATATTCCCACAAATACATTCACGAAATCACCCCCACCACCAAACAAAAAATACTCACGAATGCACACGCCATCTATCTAGGTTTGTGTCTCTCTCACACACACCCATGTAGGTGGGGGCGTGCACGAAGAGAAGAAGTGCACGCACGGCGCACGTACTCCCATCTCTTTCCCAACCACACCCGCGCGGATATACGGTGGAGCTCATTTCTGTAAGAAAAGGCAGCCCATGTGGTAATTTGACACTTGTACTGGTTGTCCACTTGATGGAGGATTGTCTACCACGGGTCAAGAAACAAATTACGACTTGATGCATTATGTTAAAAAAGAGGCAAACCATGTGGGGCTTACCTTAGAGGCAATGCTCTATACACTCTGGATGCTCTGTGCGTATTACTTCTGATGTGTCCCATCAACTCGCAGAACAAGGAGAAGCTTCCTTAGTACGCCGTCTCCCTTGCACACGGGCACGGTGGCTCTCAGGATGAGGTGAAGCTTGCTTACTATGCCTTACGCCCGCTCCCTCTCCCACGCGTGCGGTGGCTCGCAGGACAAGGAGAAAATTTTACTACTCCCTCTGTTTACTCCTCGTCCCTACCTTGGTTAGAGAGATTATCATATTGTTTGGAATATATGTCCTTTACTAGATTTCAATATGAACTACTAGTACATACTCCAAACACTGATGTATATAGATGTATTTTAGAGTGTAGATTCACTCATTTTGCTCCGTATGTAGTCAATATTGAAACATACGTAATAGTATGCACTCTCCCTCGCCCACATGTTGGACGTGCAACAATTAATTCGGTCTCATATAGCCAGAATGATATATACTGCAGTACCATTATTGCTTGACATCCCGAAGAGGCAAAGAGCCAATCGCAAGGTTAATATTTTGGAGATGCCAAGCGCAAGGTTTATAGGAGAACGAGTAGTAGTAGTACTAGTAGTATGTACCAGTGGTACGTACTGTACGAGGAAGAAGGCAACAAGATGTGTTTTTTGGCGTGACAGTCTCTTCTTACAGGACGTGGTAGACCTAGTGGACCTCATTGTTGAAATGGGACTACTCCCTATCATATATGGCATGATTCAGAGTGGTGGGCAGCGGGCATAATTCGGAGCTGCTTAGGCTAGTCATAGTGGGAGTAACTTTTGTAGTAACAGGACACATCCTATGACAAATTTGCATATGTGGCATGCAGTTAATGAGGGAAGAGGTGCTTGTGGTGACATAATATGTTACTGTAACATAACACACCCCGAGGTAAAATGAGTCTATGTCTCAATTAATGAAGGTTTGTATGTTACTATCTATATGTTACTACCCATTATGAAGGTAGTAAAATGGACTAGTAACAAAAGCATGTTACTAGTCTAGGTTACTCCCGACGATGACCAGCCTTAGTCTTAAACCCCATGAAGAAGTCCCATCGAAAGGAATAGCCATCCTCTGCATGTGCTCCTATGTAAAATGAGTAAATGAGACAAAAAGAGAAAGATACAAAGTAAAAAAATCACCATCCTTAGATCTAGCCCGATTGTATCAGTGAATGATATTTCTACGTCGTGATTGACATGGCTATATTATTAACCATGCTACGGAGGTAGAAGCGGATTTTTATTTATTCGCGGATGTAGCAGCGGATGGATATTCAATGAGGAGTGAAATGATGGATGCTTCCTCAGTCAAACATAGAGAAAGGTGGGCCTCGTGATTTCACGGCTTATTAGTCACTATTACTGCCTATAGTCTTTGCCCATATATAATAACCGTGTGGTAGTACAGTAGTGGGCTATACTTTTAATAACCATGCTCGAAGAGAAGAGGTGCACGCACCCACGCACGTAGTGTACTAGTAGCACTCTTTGCGTCTTTTGTGTCTTCCCCAACCACACACGTGACACGGTGGAGAACTCATTTCTGTAAGATCACTACTAGGAAAACGGCTATAGATGAAATGGACACTAATGGCGCACCATGTGTGTGGTGCGCCATTAGAATATAGCACTGGCGCACCACATACAGGTACGCCATTAGTAATATATTACTAATGACGCACCTGGTGTGCGGTGCGCCATTAGAAGTTTTGAAAAAAAAATAAAAACAAAATTTGTTACTAATGGCGCACCGTGGGTGTGGTGCGCTATTACTAGTTGACATAGTAATGGCGCGCCACACCCACGATGCGCCATTAGAAGTTTCGAAAAAAAAGTAAACAAAAAAAAAATTGTTAGTAATGGCGCACCAGTGGACAGTGCGCCATTACTAGTTTTTTAACTAGTAATGGCGCACTGTCCACTGGTGCGCCATTACTAAGTTTTTTTCAAAAAAATTCAAAAAAAATTTCAAATTTTTTAATATTTTTTTTCAAAACTAGTAATGACGCACCACACCCACGGTGCGCCCCTCCCCTCCGGGAGTAGGATCCCCCCCCCAATCCTAGTTGGAATAGGATTCGCAGAGGGGGGAGAGAAAGGGGGCCGGCCCCCACTCCTTGTCCTATTCGGACCAAGGGAGGGGAGGGGCGCGCGGCCCATCTAGGCTGCCTCTTCTCTTTTCCACTAAGGCCCACTAAGGCCCATATAGCTCCCGGGGGGTTCCGGTAACCTCCCGGTACTCTGGTAAAATCCCGATTTCACCCGGAACACTTCCGATATCCAAACATAGGCTTCCAATATATCAATCTTTATGTCTCGACCATTTCGAGACTCCTCGTCATGTCCATGATCACATCCGGGACTCCGAACAACCTTCGGTACATCAAAACGTATAAACTCATAATATAACTGTCATCGAAACCTTAAGCGTGCGGACCCTACGGGTTCGAGAACAATGTAGACATGACCGAGACATGTCTCTGGTCAATAACCAATAGCGGGACATGGATGCCCATATTGGCTCCTACATATTCTACGAAGATCTTTATCGGTTAGACCGCATAACAACATACGTTGTTCCCTTTGTCATCGGTATGTTGCTTGCCCGAGATTCAATCGTCGGTATCCAATACCTAGTTCAATCTCGTTACCAGCAAGTCTCTTTACTCGTTCCGTAATACATCATCTCGCAACTAACTCATTAGTTGCATTGCTTGCAAGGCTTAAGTGATGTGCATTACCGAGAGGGCCCAGAGATACCTCTCCGACGATCGGAGTGACAAATCCTAATCTCGAAATACGTCAACCCAACATGTACCTTTGGAGACACCTGTAGAGCACCTTTATAATCACCCAGTTACGTTGTGACGTTTGGTAGCACACAAAGTGTTCCTCCGGCACACGGGAGTTACATAATCTCATAGTCATAGGAACATGTATAAGTCATGAAGAAAGCAATAGCAACATACTAAACGATCGGGTGCTAAGCTAATGGAATGGGTCATGTCAATCAGATCATTCAACTAATGATGTGATCCCGTTTAATCAAATGACAACTCTTTGTCCATGGTTAGGAAACATAACCATCTTTGATTAACGAGCTAGTCAAGTAGAGGCATACTAGTGACACTCTGTTTGTCTATGTATTCACACATGTATTATGTTTCCGGTTAATACAATTCTAGCATGAATAATAAACCTTTATCATGATATAAGGAAATAAATAATAACTTTATTATTGCCTCTAGGGCATATTTCCTTCAGTCTCCCACTTGCACTAGAGTCAATAATCTAGATTACACAGTAATGATTCTAACACCCATGGAGCCTTGGTGCTGATCATGTTTTGCTCGTGGAAGAGGCTTAGTCAACGGGTCTGCAACATTCAAATCCGTATGTATCTTGCAAATCTCTATGTCTCCCACCTGGACTAGATCCCGGATGGAGTTGAAGCGTCTCTTGATGTGTTTGGTCCTTTTGTGAAATCTGGATTCCTTTGCCAAAGCAATTGCACCAGTATTGTCACAAAAGATTTTCATTGGACCCGATGCACTAGGTATGACACCTAGATCGGATATGAACTCCTTCATCCAGACTCCTTCGTTCGCTGCTTCCGAAGCAGCTATGTACTCCGCTTCACATGTAGATCCCGCCACGACGCTTTGTTTGGAACTGCACCAACTGATAGCTCCACCGTTTAATGTAAACACGTATCCGGTTTGCGATTTAGAATCGTCCGGATCAGTGTCAAAGCTTGCATCAACGTAACCGTTTACGATGAGCTCTTTGTCACCTCCATATATGAGAAACATATCCTTAGTCCTTTTCAGGTATTTCAGGATGTTCTTGACCGCTGTCCAGTGATCCACTCCTGGATTACTTTGGTACCTCCCTGCTAAACTTATAGCAAGGCACACATCAGGTCTGGTACACAGCATTGCATACATGATAGAGCCTATGGCTGAAGCATAGGGAACATCTTTCATTTTCTCTCTATCTTCTGCAGTGGTCGGGCATTGAGTCTGACTCAACTTTACACCTTGTAACACAGGCAAGAACCCTTTCTTTGCTTGATCCATTTTGAACTTCTTCAAAATCTTGTTAAGGTATGTGCTTTGTTAAAGTCCAATTAAGCGTCTTGATCTATCTCTATAGATCTTTATGCCTAATATGTAAGCAGCTTCACCTAGGTCTTTCATCGAAAAACTCTTATTCAAGTATCCTTTTATGCTATCCAGAAATTCTATATCATTTCCAATCAGTAATATGTCATCCACATATAATATCAGAAATTCTACAGAGCTCCCACTCACTTTCTTGTAAATACAAGCTTCTCCGAAAGTCTGTATAAAACCAAATGCTTTGATCACACAATCAAAGCGTTTATTCCAACTCCGAGAGGCTTGCACCAGTCCATAAATGGATCGCTAGAGTTTGCACACTTTATTAGCTCCCTTTGGATCGACAAAACCTTCCGGTTGCATCATATACAACTCTTCTTCCAGAAATCCATTCACGAATGCAGTTTTGACATCCATCTGCCAAATTTCATAATCCTAAAATGCGGCAATTGCTAACATGATTCGGACAGGCTTAAGCATTGCTACGGGTGAGAAGGTCTCATCGTAGTCAACCCCTTGAACTTGTCGAAAACCTTTTGCGACAAGTCGAGCTTTGTAGACAGTAATATTACCGTCAGCGTCAGTCTTCTTCTTGAAGATCCATTTATTCTCAATTGCTTGCCGATCATCGGGCAAGTCAACCAAAGTCCATACTTTGTTCTCATACATGGATCCCATCTCAGATTTCATGGCTTCAAGACATTTTGCGGAATCTGGGCTCACCATCGCTTCTTCATAGTTCGTAGGTTCATCATGATCTAGGAGCATGATTTCCAGAACAGGATTACCGTACCACTCTGGCGCGGATCTCACTCTGGTTGATCTACAAGGTTAACTAGTATCTTGTCCTGAAGTTTCACGATCATTATCATTAGCTTCCTCACTAATTGGTGTAGGTGTCGCAGAAACAGTTTTCTGTGACGTACTACTTTCCAATAAGGGAGTAGGTATAGTTACCTCATCAAGTTCTACTTTCCTCCCACTCACATCTTTCGAGAGAAACTCCTTCTCCAGAAAGTTTCCGAATTTAGCAACAAAAGTCTTGCCTTCGGATCTGTGATAGAAGGTGTATCCAGTAGTTTCCTTTGGATATCCTATGAAGACACATTTCTCCGATTTGGGTTCGAGCTTATCACGTTGAAGCTTTTTCACATAAGCATCGCAGCCCCAAACTTTCAGAAACGACAACTTTGGTTTCTTGCCAAACCATAGTTCATAAGGCGTCGTCTCAACGGATTTTGATGGTGCCCTATTTAACGTGAATGCGGCCGTCTCTAAAGCATAACCCCAAAACGATAGCGGTAAATCAGTAAGAGACATCATAGATCGCACCATATCTAGTAAAGTACGATTACGACGTTCGGACACACCATTACGCTATGGTGTTCCGGGTGGCGTGAGTTGCGAAACTATTCCGCATTGTTTCAAATGTACACCAAACTCATATCTCAAATATTCTCCTCCATGATCAGATCGTAGAAACTTTATTTTCTTGTTACGATGATTTTCAACTTCACTCTGAAATTCTTTGAACTTTTCAAATGTTTCAGACTTATGTTTCATTAAGTAGATATACCCATATCTGCTTAAGTCATCTGTGAAGGTGAGAAAATAACGATATCCGCCATGAGCCTCAATATTCATCGGACCACATACATCTGTATGTATGATTTCCAACAAATCTGTTGCTCTCTCCATAGTACCGGAGAACGGTGTTTTAGTCATCTTGCCCATGAGGCACGGTTCGCAAGTACCAAGTGATTCATAATCAAGTGGTTCCAAAAGTCCATCAGTATGGAGTTTCTTCATGCGCTTTACACCGATATGACCTAAACGGCAGTGCCACAAATAAGTTGCACCATCATTATCAACTCTGCATCTTTTGGCTTCAACATTATGAATATGTGTATCACTACTATCGA
Source organism: Triticum monococcum (assembly GCA_034509565.1). Lineage (NCBI taxonomy): Eukaryota > Viridiplantae > Streptophyta > Magnoliopsida > Poales > Poaceae > Triticum > Triticum monococcum. The sequence continues at coordinate 723,534,683 of CM067842.1, forward strand.
GATTCAATAAGAATAGACCACTCTTCAAGGGTGCATGACCATAAAAGATATTACTCATATAAATAGAACAACCATTATTCTCCGATTTAAATGAATAACCGTCTCGCATTAAACAAGATCCAGATATAATGTTCATGCTCAACGCTGGCACCAAATAACAATTATTTAGGTCTAATACTAATCCCGAAGGTAGATGTAGAGGTAGCGTGCCGACCGCGATCACATCGACTTTGGAACCGTTTCCCACGCGCATCGTCACCTCGTCCTTAGCTAATCTTCGCTTAATCCGTAGTCCCTGTTTCGAGTTGCAAATATTAGCAACAGAACCAGTATCAAATACCCAGGTGCTACTGCGAGCATTAGTAAGGTACACATCAATAACATGTATATAACATATACCTTTGTTCACCTTGCCATCCTTCTTATCCGCCAAATACTTGGGGCAGTTCTGCTTCCAGTGACCAGTCTGCTTGCAGTAGAAGCACTTAGTTTCAGGCTTCGGTCCAGACTTGGGTTTCTTCTCTTGAGCAGCAACTTGCTTGCTGTTCTTCTTGAAGTTCCCCTTCTTCTTCCCTTTGCCCTTTTTCTTGAAACTAGTGGTCTTGTTGACCATCAACACTTGATGCTCCTTTTTGATTTCTACCTCCGCAGCTTTCAGCATTGCGAAGAGCTCGGGAATAGTCTTATTCATCCCTTGCATATTATAGTTCATCACGAAGCTCTTGTAGCTTGGTGGCAGTGATTGGAGAATTCTGTCAATGACGCAATCATCTGGAAGATTAACTCCCATCTGAATCAAGTGATTATTATACCCAGACATTTTGAGTATATGCTCACTAACATAACTGTTCTCCTCCATCTTGTAGCTATAGAACTTATTGGAGACTTCATATCTCTCAATCCGGGCATTTGCTTGAAATATTAATTTCAACTCCTGGAACATCTCATATGCTCCATGACGTTCAAAACGTCGTTGAAGTCCCGATTCTAAGCCGTAAAGCATGGCACACTGAACTATCGAGTAGTCATCAGCTCTGCTCTGCCAGACGTTCATAACATCTGGTGTTGCTCCTGCAGCAGGCCGGGCACCCAGCGGTGCTTCCAGGACGTAATTCTTCTGTGTAGCAATGAGGATAATCCTCAAGTTACGGACCCAGTCCGTGTAATTGCTACCATCATCTTTCAACTTTGCTTTCTCAAGGAACGCATTAAAATTCAACGGAACAACAGCACGGGCCATCTATCTACAATCAAACATACATAAGCAAGATACTATCAGGTACTAAGTTCATGATAAATTTAAGTTCAATTAATCAAATTATTTAAAGAACTCCCACTTAGATAGACATCCCTCTAATCCTCTAAGTGATCACGTGATCCAAATCAACTAAACCATGTCCGATCATCACGTGAGATGGAGTAGTTTCATTGGTGAACATCAATATGTTGATCATATCTACTATATGATTCACGCTCGACCTTTCGGTCTCTGTGTTCCGAGGCCATATCTGCATATGCTTGGCTCGTCAAGTATAACCTGAGTATTCCGCGTGTGCAACTATTTTGCACCCGTTGTATTTGAACGTAGAGCCTATCACACCCGATCATCACGTGGTGTCTCAGCACGAAGAACTTTCGCAACGGTGCATACTCAGGGAGAACACTTCTTGATAATTCAGTGAGAGATCATCTTATAATGCTACCGTCAATCAAAGCAAGATAAGATGCATAAAAGATAAACATCATATGCAATCAATATAAGTGATATGATATGGCCATCATCATCTTGTGCCTGTGATCTCCATCTCCGAAGCACCGTCATGATCACCATCGTCACCGGCGCGACACCTTGATCTCCATCGTAGCATCGTTGTCGTCTTGCCAATCTTATGCTTCCACGACTATCGCTACCGCTTAGTGATAAAGTAAAGCATTACAGCGTGATTGCATTGCATACAATAAAGCGACAACCATATGGCTCCTGCCAGTTGCCGATAACTCGGTTACAAAACATGATCATTTCATACAATAAAATTCAGCATCATGTCTTGACCATATCACATCACAACATGCCCTGCAAAAACAAGTTAGACGTCCTCTACTTTGTTGTTGCAAGTTTTACGTGGCTGCTACGGGCTTAAGCAAGAACCAATCCTACCTACGCATCAAAACCACAATGATAGTTTGTCAAGTTGGTGCTGTTTTAACCTTCGCAAGGATCGGGCGTAGCCACACTCGGTTCAACTAAAGTTGGAGAAACTGTACCCGCAAGCCACCTATGTGCAAGGAGAACCGGTCTCGCGTAAGCGTACGCGTAATGTCGGTCCGGGCTGCTTCATCCAACAATACCGCCGAACCAAAGTATGACATGTTGGTAAGCAGTATGACTTATATCGCCCACAACTCACTTGTGTTCTACTCGTGCATATAACATCAACACATAAAACCTAGGCTCGGATGCCACTGTTGGGTAACGTAGTAATTTCAAAATTTTCCTACGCACACGCAAGATCATGGTGATGCATAGCAACGAGAGGGGAGAGTGTGATCTACGTACTCTTGTAGATCGACAACGGAAGTGTTTGGTTGATGTAGTCGTACGTCTCCATGGCCCGACCGATCAAGCACTGAAACTAGGGCACCTTCGAGTTCTAGCACACGTTCAGCTCGATGACGATCCCTGGACTCCAATCCAGCAAAGTGTTGGGGAAGAGTTCCGTCAGCACGACGGCGTGGTGACGATCTTGATGTACTACTGTCGCAGGGCTTCGCCTAAGCACCGCTACAATATTATCGAGGACTATGGTAGCAGGGGGCGCCGCACATGGCTAAGAATATGATCACGTGGATCAACTTGTCTTTCTCTGGGGTGCCCCTGCCTCCGTATATAAAGGCTCAAGGGGGGGGTGCGGCCGGCCAAGAGGTGGCGCGGAGGAGTCCTACTCCCTCCGGGAGTAGGATTCCCCCTCCCCCCCCCCCCCCAATCCTAGTTGGAATAGGATTCGCGGAGGGGGGAAAAGAGAAAGGGGGCCGGCCCCCTCTCCTTGTCCTATTCGGACCAAGGGAGGGGAGGGGCGCGCGACCCATCTTAGGCTGCCTCTTCTCTTTTCCACTAAGGCCCACTAAGGCCCATATAGCTCCTGGGGGGTTCCGGTAACCTTTCGGTACTCCGGTAAAATCCTGATTTCACCCGGAACACTTCCGATATCCAAACATAGGCTTCCAATATATCAATCTTTATGTCTTGACCATTTCGAGACTCCTTGTCATGTCCGTGATCACATCTGGGACTCCGAACAACCTTCGGTACATCAAAATGTATAAACTCATAATATAACTGTCATCGAAACCTTAAGCATGCGGACCCTACGGGTTCGAGAACAATGTAGACATGACCGAGACATGTCTCCGGTCAATAACCAATAGCGGGACCTGGATGCCCATATTGGCTCCTACATATTCTACGAAGATCTTTATCGGTCAGACCGCATAACAACATACGTTGTTCCCTTTGTCATCGGTATGTTGCTTGCCCGAGATTCGATCGTCGGTATCCAATACCTAGTTCAATCTCGTTACCGGCAAGTCTCTTTACTCGTTCCGTAATACATCATCTCACAACTAACTCATTAGTTGCATTGCTTGCAAGGCTTAAGTGATGTGCATTACCGAGAGGGCCCAGAGATACCTCTCCGACGATCGGAGTGACAAATCCTAATCTCGAAATACGTCAACCCAACATGTACCTTTGGAGACACCTGTAGAGCACCTTTATAATCACCCAGTTATGTTGTGACGTTTGGTAGCACAGAAAGTGTTCCTCCGGCACACGGGAGTTACATAATCTCATAGTCATAGGAACATGTATAAGTCATGAAGAAAGCAATAGCAACATACTAAACGATCGGGTGCTAAGCTAATGGAATGGGTCATGTCAATCAGATCATTCAACTAATGATGTGATCCCGTTTAATCAAATGACAACTCTTTGTCCATGGTTAGGAAACATAACCATCTTTGATTAACGAGCTAGTCAAGTAGAGGCATACTAGTGACACTCTGTTTGTCTATGTATTCACACATGTATTATGTTTCCGGTTAATACAATTCTAGCATGAATAATAAACCTTTATCATGATATAAGGAAATAAATAATAACTTTATTATTGCCTCTAGGGCATATTTCCTTTAGTACATGCATTAAAATTAATAAACATTGGATGCAAGCATGAGTAGGATATAATCCACCATGAACATAAATATCGTGAAGGCTATGTTGATTTTGTTTCAACTACATGCGTGAACATGTGCCAAGTCAAGTCACTTAAATCATTCAAAGGAGGATACCACCCCATCATACCACATCATAATCATCTCAATAGCATGTTGGCATACAAGGTAAATCATTATAACTCATAGCTAATCAAGCATGGCACAAGCAACTTTGATCTCTAATTGTCATTGCAAACATGTTTATTCATAATAAGCTGAATCAAGAACGACGGGCTCATCATATTTACAAAAACAAAAGAGGTCGAGTTCATACCAGCTTTTCTCATCTCAGTCAGTCCATCATATATCATCATAATTGCCTTTCACTTGCATGACCGAACGGTGTGAATAATAATAAGAGTGCACGTGCATTGGACTAAGCTGGAATCTGCGAGCATTCAATAAACAAGAGAAGACAAGGCAATATGGGCTCTTTGGGTTAAATCAACAATAATGCATATAAGAGCCAGTTCAACAATTTAATTATGGTCTTCTCCTACTGACCCCCAAAGAAAAGAAAAGAAATAAAACTATTTACACGGGAAAACTCCCAACAAGCAGAAGAAGAACGGGATATATTTTTGGGTTTTCTTTTTAATTATTACTACTATAGCAGAAAAATAAACTACTACTAATTTTTTTGGTTTTTTCTTAAGGTTTGACAAACACACAAGAAGAAAGCAGGAAAAAGAAAATAACTAGTATGGATGATACAATGAAAAAGTATGAGCACCGACATCTAGCAATGAGTGTGTGTGAGCATAAATGTAATGTCGGTGAGAAATATGTACTCCCCCAAGCTTAGGCCTTTGGCCTAAGTTGGTCTATGGCCACGGCTGGCCTGGCGGATATCCATCATAATAGTTGTTGGGGACGTACTGTGATGAGGAGGAATATTGGGATCATACTGATGTGCAGCGGTTATCGCCTGCTGAGCTGCAGCGTGGAGTCGGGCTGCCTCCGCCCTCCTCTCGTACTCTTCTGCCTCCTCTCTGGTAATAACATATCTTCCTTTTGTCTGTGAATCAAAGAAAGCAGGAGCAGGGAGAGTAATACGGAAAACACGTCATTTATCAAAAATTAAGCGATACAAGAGAGGTGATTCAGGCCTCTCGACAAACTGGTGCGAAGCCATAGAGTTATAATCTAAATATGCAGGAGGCAACTCCATATCACCCTCACGAATGTCTATTTCAAGAAAATGAGCTAAGCGTGTTGCATAAATTCCTCCAAAGAAATCTCCATTATGTCTATTATGATGCAACCTACGAGCTACAATGGCTCCCATATGATAAGATTGGTCTCCTAACACAGCACTCCTAAGAATGCTAAGATCAGGGACACACATGTGACATGCTTCATCCTTAGCATTTATGCATCTACCGATGAAGATAGCAAAATAATGTCTAGCAGGAAAGTGAATGCTCCCTATGGTAGCTTGCGTTATATCTCTAGATTCCCCCACAGTTATACTAGCAAGAAAGTTTCTAAATTCAGATTTAGGGGGATCCCTAACACTACCCCATGATGGAAGTTTGTATGCAAGAGTGAAATCCTCTAGGTCCATGGTATAAGATTTGTCATAAAGATCAAACATGACTGAAGGAGAACTATGCGAAGATGAATACTCAAACCTCCTCACAAATGAACTTGTGAGATCATGATACCGGGGGCATTTGTTAGCCTCAAAATCCTCAAGACCGGCATTGCGCAAATATGCTTTGAATTCTTCTTTAATTCCCGCACAGTCCATAAAATTTTCCGACGGCCATTCGCAAGGCCATACTGGAGCGTCTCTTGGTGGATCCTCGTCAGCATCGCGCATAGCAATTCTGGGCCCTTGCTTCTTAGAGGAACCACCTTGGAACATCTTCCTAAACATATTGTTTTTCTCTCAACGGGGATATGCACATCCCCTATAATAAGAATATCATATTTCTTCTTGACAATAGGAAGGGGAAATTCAAAACCTCCAAATATAATCGATGGAATTTTTCCAATAGAATTGATACTATGAACTTGAGGTTGTTTCCTCGGAAAGTGTACCGTATGCTCATTACCATTAACATGAAAAGTGACATTGCCTTTGTTGCAATCAATAACAGCCCCTGCAGTATTAAGAAAAGGTCTTCCAAGAATAATAGACATATTGTCATCCTCGGGAATAACAAAGTCTGTTAAAATAGTAACGTTTGCAACCACAACAGGCACATCCTCACAAATACCGACAGGTATAGCAGTTGATTTATCAGCCATTTGCAAAGATATTTCGGTAGGTGTCAGCTTATTCAAGTCAAGTCTATAATATAAAGAGAGAGGCATAACACTAACACTGGCTCCAAGATCACATAAAGCAGTTTTAATATAATTTCTTTTAATGGAGCAAGGTATAGTAGGTACTATGGGATCTCCAAGTTTCTTTGGTATTCCACCCTTAAAAGTATAATTAGCAAGCATGGTGGAAATCTCATCTTCCAGTATCTTTCTTTTATTAGTAATGATATCTTTCATATATTTAGCATAAGGATTTGTTTTGAGCACATCAGTTAATCTCATACGCAACAAGATAGGCCTAATCATTTCAGCAAAGCGCTCAAAATCCTCATCATCCTTTTTCTTGGATGGTTTCGAAGGAAAAGGCATGGGTTTCTGAACCCAAGGTTCCCTTTCTTTACCATGTTTCCTAGCAACAAAGTCTCTTTTTATTATAACGTTGATTCTTTGATTGTGGGTTATCAAGATCAACAGCGGGTTCAATTTCTACATCATTATCATTACTAGGTTGAGCATCATCATGAACATCATCATTAATATTTTCATTAGGTTCATGTTCATCACCAGATTGTGTTTCAGCATCAGACATAGAAATATCATTTGGATTATCAGGTGGTTCAGGAATAGGTTCACTAGAAGTTTGCACAGTTCTATCATTTTTCTTCTTCTTCTTTTTAGAAGAACTAGGAACATCAATATTATTTCTTTGACAATCTTGCTCGATTCTCTTAGGGTGGCCTTCAGGATACAAAGGTTCCCGAGTCATTCTACCAGTTCTAGTAGCCACTCTAACAGCATAATCATTTTTCTTTCTATTCATTTCATCAAGCACTTCTTTTTGAGCTTTAAGTACTTGTTCTACTTGGGTGGTAACCATAGAAGCATGTTTGCTAACAAGTTTAAGTTCACCTTTAATATCAGCCATATAATCACCCAAACGTCTAATCATATAAGAATTTTCTTTTAATTGTCTACCAAAATAAGCATTGAAGTCGTCTTGTTTAAACATAAAGTTATCAAACTCATCCAAGCATTGACTAGCAATTTTAGTAGGAGGGACTTCAGCTTTATCATATCTATAGAGAGAATTTACCTTTACTACCTGTGTCGGGATATCTGGATCAGGAGGTTCTTCAGTAAATAAATAATTAAGATCATATGTTTCTTCAACACGCGGTATATTAAGACCATGTATTTCTTCAATAGGAGGTAAATTCTTAACATCTTCAACTTTAATACCTTTTTCTTTCATAGATTTCTTTGCCTCTTGCATATCTTCGGGACTGAGAAATAAAATACCTCTCTTCTTCGGAGTTGGTTTAGGAATAGGCTCAGTAATTGGAGCAGGAGTTGGCTCAGGAGCTGGCTCAGGAAGTGCCCAATTATTTTCATTTGTCAACATATTATTCAATAGAATTTTAGCTTCATCCGGTGTTCTTCCCTGAAAAGAGAACCAGCACAACTATCCAGGTAATCTCTGGAAGCATCGGTTAGTCCATTATAAAAGATATCAAGTATTTCAGGTTTCCTAAGAGGATGATCAGGCAAAGCATTAAGTAACTTGAGAAGCCTCCCCCAAGCTTGTGGGAGACTCTCTTCTTTAATTTGCACAAAGTTTTATATTTCTCTCAAAGCAGCTTGTTTCTTATGAGTAGGGAAATATTTAGCAGAGAAGTAATAAATCATATCTTGAGGACTACACACACAACCAGGATCAAGAGAATTAAACCATATCTTAGCATCACCCTTTAATGAGAACGGGAATATTTTGAGTATATAAAAGTAACGCGATCTCTCATCATTAGTGAACAGGGCAGCTATATCATTTCACTTAGTAAGATGTGCCACAACAGTTTCAGATTCATAGCCATAAAACGGATCAGATTCAACCAAAGTAATTATATCAGGATCAACAAACAATTCATAATCCTTATCAGGAACACATATTGGTGAAGTAGCAAAAGCAGGGCCAGGCCTCATTTTATCTCTAAGTGATTCTTTGTTCCATTCAATTAATAACCTCTTAAGATCATATCTATCTTTGCAAGCAGAAATAGCGGCAGAAGATTCCATATCAAAAAGATAACCTTCAGGAATAACAGGCATATTTTCATCATCACTATCATCATCGTATTCAGATTCAATAATTTCTTTTTCTCTAGCCCTAGCAATTTGTTCATCAAGAAATTCACTAAGGGGCACAGTAGTATCAGGCATAGAAGCAGTTTCATCATAAGTATCATGCATAGAAGAAGTGGCATCATCAATAACATGTGACATATCAGAACGAATAGCAGAAGCAGGTGTAGGTGTCGCAAACTTACTCATAACAGAAGGTGAATCAAGTGCAGAGCTAGATGGCAGTTCCTTACCTCCCCTCATAGTTGAGGAATAGATCTTGGTTTTTGGATCTCTCAAGTTCTTCATAGTGATAAGCAGATATAAATCCCAAGTGACTCAAAGAATAGAGCTATGCTCCCGGCAACGGCACCAGAAATTGGTCTTGATAACCCACAAGTATAGGGGATCGCAACAACTTTCGAGGGTAGAGTATTCAACCCAAATTTATTGATTTGACACAAGGGGAGCCAAAGAATATTCTCAAGTATTAGCAGCTGAGTTGTCAATTCAACCACACCTGGAAACTTAGTATCTGCGGCAAAGTGTTTAGTAGCAAAGTAATATGATAGTGATGGTAGCAGCAACAAAAGTAAAGACAGGAAAAGTAATGTTTTTGGTATTTTGTAGTGATTGTAACAGTAGCAACGGAAAAGTAAATAAGCGTAAACCAGTATATGGAAAACTCGTAGGCACCGGATCAGTGATGGATAATTATGCCGGATGCGGTTCATCATGTAACAGTCATAACATAGTGTGACACAGAACTAGCTCCAATTCATCAATGTAATGTAGGCATATATTCCGTATATAGTCATATGTGCTTATGGAAAAGAACTTGCATGACATCTTTTGTCCTACCCTCCCATGGCAGCGGGGTCCTATTGGAAACTAAGGGATATTAAGGCCTCCTTTTAATAGAGAACCGGAACAAAGCATTAGCACATAGTGAATACATGAACTCCTCAAACTATGGTCATCACCGGGAGTGGTCCCGATTATTGTCAATTCGGGGTTGCCGGATCATAACACATAGTAGGTGACTATAGACTTGCAAGATAGGATCAAGAACTCACATATATTCATGAAAACATAATAGGTTCAGATCTGAAATCATGGCACTCGGGCCCTAGTGACAAGCATTAAGCATAGCAAAGTCATAACAACATCAATCTCAGAACATAATGGATACTAGGGATCAAACCCTAACAAAACTAACTCGATTACATGATAAATCTCATCCAACCCATCACCGTCCAGCAAGCCTACGATGCAATTACTCACGCACGGCGGTGAGCATCATGAAATTGGTGATGGAGGATGGTTGATGATGACGATGGCAACGAATCCCCCTCTCCGGAGCCCCGAACGGACTCCAGATCAGCCCTCCCGAGAGGTTTTAGGGCTTGGCGGCGGCTCCGTATCGTAAAACGCGATGATTTCTTCTCTCTGATTTTTTTCTCATCGAAACTCAATATATGGAGGTGGAGTTGGAGTCGGAGACGCAACAGGGGGCCCATGAGGTAGGGGGCGCGCCCTAGGGGGGGGTGCCCCCCACCCTCATGAGAAGGGTGTGGGCCCCCTGGTCTTCATATTTGGCGAGGATTTTTTATTATTTTTTCTAATACCTCCCGTGGAGTTTCAGGTCATTCCGAGAATATTTGTTTTCTGCACATAAAACAACATCATGATAATTCTGCTGAAAACAGCGTTAGTCCGGGTTAGTTCCATTCAAATCATACAAGTTAGAGTCCAAAACAAGGGAAAAAGTGTTTGGAAAAGTAGATACGACGGAGATGTATTAGCGCGCTGCCTCCCCTTGTGGCCCTTCTCTCCTTTCCACTAAAGGCCAATAAGGCCCAATACTTCCCCCGGTGAATTCCCGTAACTCCCCAGTTCTCCGAAAAAATACCCGAATCACTCGGAAGCTTTCCGATGTCCGAATATAGCCTTCCAATATATTAATCTTTACCTCTCGACCATTTCGAGACTCCTCGTCATGTTCGTTATCTCATTCGGGACTCCGAATAAACTTCGGTCATCAAATCACATAACTCATAATACAAATCGTCATCGAACGTTAAGCGTGCGGACCCTACGGGTTCGAGAACTATGTAGACATGACCGAGACACATCTCCAGTCAATAACCAATAGCGGAACCTGGATGCTCATATTGGCTCCTACATATTCTACGAAGGTCTTTATCGGTCAACCGCATAACAACATACGTTGTTCCCTTTGTCATTGATATGTTACTTGCCTGAGATTCGATCATCGGTATCATCATACCTAGTTCAATCTCGTTACCGGCAAGTCTCTTTACTCATTCCATAATGCATCATCCCGTGACCAACTCATTAGTCACATTGCTAGTAAGGATCATAGTGATGTGCATTACCGAGAGGTGTTGGGGATCGTAGCAGAAATTTAAAATTTTCTACGCATCACCAAGATCAATCTATGGAGTCATCTAGCAACGAGAGAGAGAGGAGTGCATCTACATACCCTTGTAGATCGCGAGCGGAAGCGTTCAAGAGAACGTGGTTGATGGAGTCGTACTCGTCGTGATCCAAATCACCGAAGATCCTAGCGCCGAACGGACGACACCTCTGCGTTCAACACACGTACGGAGCAAGGACGTATCCCACGCCTTGATCCAGCAAGGAGGAGGGAGAGGTTGAGGAAGAGGGCTCCAACAGCAGCACGATGGCGTGGTGGTGGTGGAGCAGCAGTACTCCGGCAGGGCTTCGCCAAGCTCTTGCGGAGGAGGAGAGGTGTTGGGGAGGGGAGGGGCTGCGCCTTGGATGTTGTGTGCAGCCCTCCCCTTGCCCCTCTATTTATAGGGGAAGGAGGAAGGGGGCCGGCCCCCTCTAGATGAGATCTAGAGGGGGGCGGCGGCCAAGGGGAGGGGGCATGCCCCCCCAAGCAAGGGGGGCGCCCCCCTTAGGGTTTCCCCCACAACCCTAGGCGCATGGGCCCAAGGGGGGATGCGCCCAGCCCATGTAGGGCTGGTTCCCTTTCCTCTACAGTCCATTAGGCCCTCCGAGAGAGGTGAACCCTCCCGGTGGACCCCCAGAACCCCTCCGGTGGCCCCGGTACAATACCGATATGCCCCCGAACCTTTCCGGTGACCGTATGACAACTTCCTACATATAAATCTTCACCTCCGGACCATTCCGGAACTCATCATGACATCTGGGATCTCATCCGAGACTCCGAACAACATTCGGTAATCACATACAAGTCTTCCTAATAACCCTAGCGTCATCGAACCTTAAGTGTGTAGACCATACGGGTTCGGGAACCATGCAGACATGACCGAGACAACTCTCCGGGTAATAACCAACAGCGGGATCTGGATACCCATGTTGGCTCCGACATGTTCCACGATGATCTCATCGGATGAACCACGATGTCGAGGATTCAAGCAATCTCGTATACAATTCCTTTTGTTAATCGGTACGTTACTTGCCCAAGATTCGATCGTCGGTATCCCAATACCTCGTTCTATCTCGTTACCGGCAAGTCACTTTACTCGTTCCATAATGCATGATCCCGTGACCAACTACTTAGTCACACTGAGCTCATTATGATGATGCATTACCGAGTGGGCCCAGAGATACCTCTCCATCATACGGAGTGACAAATCCCAGTCTCGATTCATGCCAACCCAACCGACACTTTCGAACATACCTGTAGTGCACCTTTATAGCCACCCAGTTATGTTGTGATGTTTGGTACACCCAAAGCACTCCTATGGTATCCGGGAGTTGCACAATCTCATGGTCTAAGGAAATGATACTTGACATTCAGAAAAGCTCTAGTAGACAAACTACACGATCGTGTGCTATGCTTAGGATTGTGTCTTGTCCATCACATCATTCTCCTAATGATGTGATCCCGTTATCAATGACATCCAATGCCCATAGTCAGGAAACCGTAACCATCTATTGATCAACGAGCTAGTCAACTAGAGGCTCACTAGGGAAATGTTGTGGTCTATGTATTCACACATGTATTATGATTTCCGGATAACACAATTACAGCATGAACAATAGACAATTATCATGAACAAAGAAATATGATAATAACCATTTTATTATTGCCTCTAGGGCACATTTCCAACAGTCTCCCACTTGCACTAGAGTCAATAATCTAGTTACATTGTGATAAATCGAACACCCATAGAGTTCTGGTGTTGATCATGTTTTGCTCGAGGGAGAGGTTTAGTCAACGGATCTGCGACATTCAGGTCCATATGCACTTTACAAATATCTATGTCTCCATTTTGAACATTTTTCACGTATGGAGTTGAAGCGACGCTTGATATGCCTGGTCTTCCTGTGAAACCTGGGCTCCTTGGCAACGGCAATAGCTGCAGTGTTGTCATAGAAGAGAGTCATCGGGCCCGACGCATTGGGAACAACTCCTAGGTCGGTAATGAACTCCTTCACCCAGATTGCTTCTTGTGCTGCCTCCGAGGCTGCCATGTACTCCGCTTCACATGTAGATCCCGCCACGACGCTTTGCTTGCAACTGCACCAGCTGACTGCCCCACCATTCAAAATATACACGTATCTGGTTTGTGACTTAGAGTCATCCAGATCTGTGTCGAAGCTAGCATCGATGTAACCCTTTACGACGAGCTCTTCGTCACCTCCATAAACGAGAAACATATCCTTAGTCCTTTTCAGGTACTTCAGGATATTCTTGACCACTGTCCAGTGTTCCATGCCGGGATTACTTTGGTACCTTCCTACCAAACTTACGGCAAGGTTTACATCAGGTCTGGTACACAACATGGCATACATAATAGACCCTATGGCTGAGGCATAGGTGACGACACTCATCTTTTCTCTATCTTCTATCGTGGTAGGGCATTGAGCCGTGCTCAATCTCATACCTTGCAACACAGGCAAGAACCCCTTCTTGGACTGATCCATATTGAACTTCTTCAATATCTTGTCAAGGTACGTACTCTGAAAGACCAATGAGGCGTCTCGATCTATCTCTATAGAACTTGATGCCTAATATATAAGCCGCTTCTCCAAGATCCTTCATTGAAAAACACTTGTTCAAGTAGGCCTTTATGCTTTCCAAGAATTCTATATCATTTCCCATCAATAGTATGTCATCCACATATAATATGAGAAATGCTACAGAGCTCCCACTCACTTTCTTGTAGACACAGGCTTCTCCATAAGTCTGCGTAAATCCAAACGCTTTGACTATGTCATCAAATCGAATGTTCCAACTCCGAGATGCTTGCACCAGCCCATAGATTGAGCGTTGGAGCTTGCACACCTTGTCAGCATTCTTAGGATCGACAAAACCTTCCGGCTGCATCATATACAATTCTTCCTTAAGGAAACCATTAAGGAATGCTGTTTTGACGTCCATTTGCCATAGCTCATAATCATAGAATGCGGCAATTGCTAACATGATTCGGACGGACTTCAGCTTCGCTACGGGTGAGAAAGTCTCATCATAGTCAACCCCATGAACTTGTCGTTAACCCTTAGCGACAAGCCGAGCCTTATAGATGGCCACATTACCTTCCGCGTCTGTCTTCTTCTTAAAGATCCATTTATTTTCTATGGCTCTCCGATCAACGGGCAAGTCAATCAAAGTCCATACTTTGTTTTCATACATGGATCCTATCTCGGATTTCATGGCTTCCAGCCATTTGTCAGAATCTAGGCCCGCCATCGCTTCTTCATAGTTCAAAGGTTCACCATTGTCCAACAACATGATTTCCAGGACAGGGTTGTCGTACCACTCTGGTGCGGAACGTGTCCTTGTGGACCTACGAAGTTCAGTAGCAACTTGATCTGAAGTTTCATGATCATCATCATTAACTTCCTCTCTAGTCGGTGCAGGCACCTCAGGAACATTTTCCTGAGCTGCGCCACTCTCCGGTTCAAGAGGCAATACTTCATCAAGTTCTACTTTCCTCCCACTTACTTCTTTCGAGAGAAACTCTTTCTCTAGAAAGAATCCATTCTTGGCAACAAAGATTTTGCCTTCGGATCTGAGGTAGAAGGTATACCCAATAGTTTCTTTAGGGTATCCTATGAAGACCATTTTTCCGATTTGGGTTCGAGCTTTTCAGGTTGAAGTTTCTTCACATAAGCATCGCATCCCCAAACTTTTAGAAACGACGGCTTAGGTTTCTTCCCAAACCATAATTCATACGGTGTCATCTCAACGGATTTCGATGGAGCCCTATTTAAAGTGAATGCGGCAGTCTCTAAAGCATAGCCCCAAAATGATAGTGGTAGATCGGTAAGAGACATCATAGATCGCACCATATCCAATAGAGTGCGATTACGACGTTCGGACACACCATTATGCTGAGGTGTTCCAGGCGGCGTGAGTTGTGAAACTATTCCACATTTCCTTAAGTGCGTGCCAAATTCGTGACTCAAATATTCTCCCCCACGATCTGATCGTAAGAATTTGATTTTCCTGTCACGTTGATTCTCAACCTCACTCTGAAATTCCTTGAACTTTTCAAAGGTCTCAGACTTGTGTTTCATTAAGTAGACATACCCATATCTACTCAAGTCATCAGTGAGGGTGAGAACATAACGATAGCCACTGCAAGCCTCAACACTCATTGGACCGCACACATCAGTATGTATGATTTCCAATAAGTTGGTTGCTCACTCCACTATTCCAGAGAACGGAGTCTTGGTCATTTTTCCCATGAGGCAAGGTTCGCACATGTCAAATGATTCATAATCAAGAGACTCCAAAAGTCCATCTGCATGGAGTTTCTTCATGCGTTTGACACCAATGTGACCAAGGCGGCAGTGCCACAAGTATGTGGGACTATCATTATCAACCTTACATCTTTTGGTATTCACACTATGAATATGTGTAACATCACGTTCGAGATTAAATAAGAATAAACCATTGACCAGCGGGGCATGACCATAAAACATATCTCTCATATAAATAGAACAACCATTATTCTAGGATTTAAATGAGTAGCCATCTCATATTAAACAAGATCCTGATACAATGTTCATGCTCAAAGCTGGCACTAAATAACAATTATTGAAGTTTAAAACTAATCCCATAGGTAAATGTAGAGGTAGCGTGCCGACGACGATCACATCGACCTTGGAACCATTCCCGACGCGCATCGTCACCTCGTCCTTCGCCAGTCTCCGCTTATTCCGCAGCTCCTGTTTTGAGTTACAAATATGAGCAACCGCACCGGTATCAAATACCCAGGAGCTACTACGAGCACTGGTAAGGTACACATCAATAACATGTATATCACATATACCTTTGGTGTTGCCAGCCTTCTTATCCTCTAAGTACTTGGGGCAGTTCCGCTTCCAGTGACCACTTCCCTTGCAATAAAAACACTCAGTCTCGGGCTTGGGTCCATTCTTTGCCTTCTTCCCGGCAGCTTGCTTACCGGGCGCAGCAACTCCCTTGCCATCCTTCTTGGAGTTCTTTTTACCCTTGCCTTTCTTGAACTTCATGGTTTTATTCACCATCAACACTTGATGTTCCTTTTTGATTTCCACCTTCGCTGATTTCAGCATTGAATATACCTTAGGAATGGTCTTTTCCATCCCCTGCATATTGAAGTTCATCACAAAGCTCTTGTAGCTAGGTGGGAGCGACTGAAGGATTCTTTCAATGACCGCATCATCCGGGAGATTAACTCCCAGCTGAGACAAGCGGTTGTGCAACCCAGACATTTTGAGTATGTGCTCGCTGACGGAACTATTCTCCTCCATCTTACAACTATAGAACTTGTCGGAGACTTCATATCTCTCGACCCGGGCATGAGCTTGGAAAACCATTTTCAGCTCTTAGAACATCTCATATGCTCCGTGTTGCTCAAAACGCTTTTGGAGCCCCGGTTCTAAGCTGTAAAGCATGCCGCACTGAACTAGGGAGTAATCATCAACATGGGACTGCCAAGCGTTCATAACATCTTGGTTTGCTGCCGGTGGTGCTTCACCTAGCGGTGCTTCAAGGACATATGCTTTCTTGGCAGCTATGAGGATGATCCTCAAGTTCCGTACCCAGTCCGTATAGTTGCTACCATCGTCTTTCAGGTTGGTTTTCTCTAGGAACGCGTTGAAGTTGAGGACAACATTAGCGTGGGCCATTTGATCTACAAGACATATTGTAAAGATTTTAGACTAAGTTCATGATAATTAAGTTCGTCTAATCAAATTATTTAATGAACTCCCACTCAGACAGACATCCCTCTAGTCATCTAAGTGATACATGATCCGATTCAACTAGGCTGTGCCCGATCATCACGTGAGACGGACTAGTCATCATCGGTGAACATCTTCATGTTGATCGCATCTTCTATACGACTCATGTTCGACCTTTCGGTCTTCCGTGTTCCGAGGCCATGTCTGTACATGCTAGGCTCGTCAAGTCAACCTAAGTGTTTTGCGTGTGTAAATCTAGCTTACACCCGTTGTATGCGAACATTAGAACCTATCACACCCGATCATCACGTGGTGCTTCGGAACAACGAACCTTAGCAACGGTGCACAGTTAGGGAGAACACTTTCTTGAAATTATTGCGAGGGATCATCTTATTTATGCTACCGTCGTCCTAAGCAAATAAGATGTAAAACATGATAAACATCACATGCAATCAAATAGTGACATGATATGGCCAATATCATTTTGCTCCTTTTGATCTCCATCTTCGGGGCGCCATGATCATCGTCGTCACCGGCATGACACCATGATCTCCATCATCATGATCTCCATCATCGTGTCTTCATGAATTTGTCTCGTCAACTATTACTTCTACTACTATGGCTAACGGTTAGCGATAAAATAAAGTAATTACATGCCGTATAAGTTGACACGCAGGTCATAAATAAATTAAGACAACTCCTATGGCTCCTGCCGGTTGTCATACTCATCGACATGAAAGTCGTGATTCCTATTACAAGAACATGATCAATCTCATACATCACATATATCATTCATCACATCCTTTTGGCCATATCACATCACACGACATATGCTGCAAAAACAAGTTAGACGTCCTCTAATTGTTGTTGCAAGTTTTTACGTGGCAGCTATAGGTTTCTAGCAAGAACGTTTCTTACCTACGCCAAAACCACAATGTGATATGCCAATTTCTATTTACCCTTCATAAGGACCCTTTTCATCGAATCCGATCCGACTAAAGTGGGAGAGACAGACACCCGCTAGCCACCTTATGCAACTAGTGCATGTCAGTCGGTGGAACCAGTCTCATGTAAGCGTACGTGTAAGGTCGGTCCGGGCCGCTTCATCCCACGATGCCGCCGAATCAAGATAAGACTAGTAACGGCAAGTAAATTGACAAAATCGACGCCCACAACAACTTGTGTTCTACTCGTGCATAGAAACTACGCATAGACCAAGCTCGTGATGCCACTGTTGGGGATCATAGCAGAAATTTAAATTTTTCTACACATCACCAAGATCAATCTATGGAGTCATCTAGCAACGAGAGGAGAGGAGTGCATCTACATACCCTTGTAGATCGCGAGCGGAAGCGTTCAAGAGAACGAGGTTGATGGAGTCGTACTCGTCGTGATCCAAATCACCGAAGATCCTAGCGCCAAACGGACGGCACCTCCGCATTCAACACACGTACGGAGCGAGGACGTCTCCCGCGCCTTGATCCAGCAAGGAGGAGGGAGAGGTTGAGGAAGAGGGCTCCAACAGCAGCACGATGGCGTGGTGGTGGTGGAGCAGCAGTACTCCGGCAGGGCTTCGCCAAGCTCTTGCGGAGGAGGAGAGGTGTTGGGGAGGGTAGGGGTTGCGCCTTGGATGTTGTGTGCAGCCCTCCCCTTGCCCCTCTATTTATAGGGGAAGGAGGAAGGGGGCCGGCCCCCTCTAGATGAGATCTAGAGGGGGCGGCGGCCAAGGGGAGGGGGCTTGCCCCCCCCCCCCAAGCAAGGGGGGCGCCCCCCTTAGGGTTCCCCCCCCCAACCCTAGGCGCATATGCCCAAGGGGGGATGCGCCCAGCCCATATATGGCTGGTTCCCTTTCCTCTACACCCATTAGGCCCTCCGAGAGAGGTGGCCCCTCCCGATGGACCCCCGGAACCCCTCCGGTGGCCACGGTACAATACCGATATGCCCCCGAACCTTTCGGGTGACCGTATGACAACTTCCTACATATAAATCTTCACCTTCGGACCATTCTGGAACTCCTCGTGACATCCGGGATCTCATCCGGGACTCCGAACAATATTCGATAATCACATACAAGTCTTCCTAATAACCCTAGCGTCATCAAACCTTAAGTGTGTAGACCATACGGGTTCGCGAACCATGTACACATGACCGAGACAACTCTCCGGACAATAACCAACAGCGGGATCTGGATACCCATGTTGGCTCCCACATGTTCCACGATGATCTCATCGGATGAACCACGATGTCGAGGATTCAAGCAATCCCGTATACAATTCCTTTTGTCAATCGGTACATTACTTGCCCGAGATTCGATCGTTGGTATCCCAATACCTCGTTCAATCTCGTTACCGGCAAGTCACTTTACTCGTTCTGTAATGCATGATCCCCTGACAAACTATTTAGTCACACTGAGCTCATTGTGATGATGCATTACCGAGTGGGCCCAGAGATACCTGTCCGTCATACGGAGTGACAAATCCCAGTCTCGATTCATGCCAACCCAACATACACTTTTGGAGATACCTGTAGTGCACCTTTATAGCCACCCAGTTACGTTGTGACGTTTGGTACACCCAAAGCACTCCTATGGTATCCGGGAGTTGCACAATCTCATGGTCTAAGGAAATGATACTTGACATTCAGAAAAGCTCTAGCAGACGAACTACACGATCTTGTGCTATGCTTAGGATTGGGTCTTGTCCATCAATCATTCTCCTAATGATGTGATCCCGTTATCAATGACATCCAATGTCCATGGTCAGGAAACCGTAACCATCTATTGATCAACGAGCTAGTCAATTAGAGGCTCACTAGGGATATGTTGTGGTCTATGTATTCACACATGTATTACGATTTCCGGATAACACAATTATAGCATGAACAATAGACAATTATCATGAACAAGGAAATGTAATAATAACCATTTTATTATTGCCTCTAGGGCACATTTCCAACAAGAGGGCCCAGAGATACCTCTCCGATACACGGAGTGACAAATCCTAATCTCGATCTATGCCAACTCAACAAACACCATCGGAGACACCTTTAGAGTATCTTTTTAATCACCCAGGTATGTTGTGATGTTTGATAGCACACAAGTTGTTCCTCGGGTATTCGGGAGTTGCATAATCTCATAGTTATAGGAACATGTATAAGTCATGAAGAAAGCAATAGCAATAAACTAAATGATCATAGTGCTAAGCTAACGGATGGGTCTTGTCCATCACATCATTCTTTAATGATGTGATCCCGTTCATCAAATGATAACACATGTCTATGGTCAGGAAACATAACCATCTTTGATTAACGAGCTAGTCAAGTAGAGGCATACTAGGGACACTTTGTTTGTCTATGTATTCACACATGTACTAAGTTTCCGGTTAATACAATTCTAGCATTAATAATAAAAATTTATCATGATATAAGGAAATATAAATAACAACTTTATTATTGCCTCT
Source organism: Triticum monococcum (assembly GCA_034509565.1). NCBI lineage: Eukaryota > Viridiplantae > Streptophyta > Magnoliopsida > Poales > Poaceae > Triticum > Triticum monococcum. The sequence continues at coordinate 723,554,998 of CM067842.1, forward strand.
AGGGCATATTTCCTTCAGTCTCCCACTTGCACTAGAGTCAATAATCCAGTTCACATCGTCATGTGATTTCACACCAATAGTTCACATATTTATGTGATTAGTTCACATCTTCATGTGACTAATACCCAAAGGGTTTACTAGAGTCAATAATCTAGTTCACATCGCTATGTGAGTAACACCCCAAAAGTGATCATGTTTTGCTATGAGAGAAGTTTAGTCTACGGATCTGCAACATTCAGTTCCGTATGTATTTCGCAAATTTCTGTGTCTACAATACTCTGCACGGAGCTACTCTAGCTAGTTGTTCCCACTTTCAATATGTATCTATATCAAGACTTAGAGTCATCTAGATTGGTGTCAAAAGCTTGCATCAACGTAACTCTTTACGATGAACTCTTTTATCACCTGCATAACCAAGAAATATTTCCTTAGTCCTTTAAGGATAATTTTGACCGATGTCCAGTGATCTACTGCTAGATCACTATTGTACTCCCTTGCCAAAATCATGCTCAGGTACACAATAGGACTGGTACACAGCATAACATACTTTATAGAACCTATGACTGAGGCATAGGGAATGCCTTTTCATTCTCTTTCTATTTTCTGCCATGGTCGGGTTTTGAGTCTTTACTCAACTTCATACCTTGCAACACAGGAAAGAACTCCTTCTTTGACTGTTCCATTTTGAACTACTTCAAAATCTTGTCAAGGTATGTACTCATTGAAAAAATCTTATCAAGCGTCTTGATCTATCTCTATAGATCTTGATGCTCAATGTGTAAGAAGCTTCACCGAGGTCTTTCTTTGAAAAACTCCTTTCAAACACTCCTCTATGCTTTCCAGAAAATTGTACATCATTTCCGATCAACAATATGTCACTCACATATACTTATCAGAAATGCTGTAGTGCTCCCACTTACTTTCTTGTAAATATAGGCTTCACTGCAAGTCTGTATAAAACTATATGCTTTGATCACACTATCAAAGCGCATATTCCAACTTCGAGAGGCTTGCACCAGTCTATAAATGGATCACTGGAGTTTGCACACTTTGTTAGTACCTTTAGGATCGACAAAACCTTCTGGTTGCATCATATACAACTCTTCTTTAATAAATCCATTAAGGAACATAGTTTTGACATCCATTTGCCAAATTTCATAAAATGCGGCAACTGCTAACATGATTCAGACAGACTTTTAAGCATCGATACGAGTGAGAAAATCTCATCGTAGTCAACACTTTGAACTTGTCGAAAGCCTTTTTGCAACAATTCGAGCTTTGTAGATAGTAACACTACTATCAACGTCCATCTTCCTCTTGAAGATCCATTTATTCTCAATGTCTCACCGATCATCGGGCAAGTCAATCAAAGTCCATACTTTGTTCTTTATACATGGATGCTGAGGGAGTCCTGGATTAGGGGGTCTCCGGACAGCCGGACTATATCCTTCGGCCGGACTATTAGACTATGAAGATACAAGATTTAAGACTTCGTCTTGTTTCCGGATGGGACTCTACTTGGCGTGGAAGCAAGCTACAATACTGATATGGATATCTCCTCCTTTGTAACCGACCTTGTGTAACCCTAACCCTCTCCGGTGTCTATATAAACCGAAGGGTTTTAGTCCGTAGGACAACAACCATAACATACAATCATACCATAGGCTAGCTTCTAGGGTTTAGCCTCTCCGATCTCGTGGTAGATTTACTCTTGTACTACCCATATCATCAATATCAATCAAGCAGGACGTAGGGTTTTACCTCCATCAAGAGGGCCCGAACCTGGGTAAAACATTGTGTCCCCTGCCTCCTGTTACCATCCGGCCTAGACACACAGTTCGGGACCCCCTACCCGAGATCCGCCGGTTTTGACACCGACATTGGTGCTTTCATTGAGAGTCCCGTTGTGCCGTCGCCACCAGGAAGGATGTCTCATCCCGTCTTTAAAGACGGCACTGTTGCTGAGGGAGCTTTGGCTATCGGCCAAACTCTCCGGCTAGGTGGTTTTCTTATGACCGCCTGTTTGGCCACTGCACCGACGATGGCTTCTCGGGTCATCGAAAGCAATCTTCACGTCAACTCGAAACTCGCCGAGCAGTTAGATCCAATGGAGCTCTCTTCCCTGAACGAGCTCTTGGATCGCATCGCCGCCCTGGAAGTCGCTACAGACTACGATTAGATTGGGCCTAAACCCGATCTGAGAGAGATCAACTCCCCCCAGGTCACCCATCATGCTGCAGTGGTGGAGGAACAATGCGGCAACCCTTCATCTATCTTAAGGACTAGCTATGTCCGGATTCTCGATCCCTCCAAGCCGGATACCCGCGGAGGGGAGGACGTCACTCAAGACCTGAACTTAGAGTAAGGCAGCGGGCTAGATTTATTGGAAAACATCCAAGAATCCAAACTTCTGAGTTCGGAAACTCCTTGGCCCCTGAGTCTCAGATTGGGTGAGGATTCGGGTTCAATTCCACCCACCCACCCAAACATAAATCTATCCCAAATTAGGCAAGAGCCCGAAGAAACAGTACACCATTACTGGGCCAGATTCCTCCTGGTCATGAATAGGATAAAGGACTACCGCGAGGAAGACGCAATTTCATTATTCTGCAATAATTGCACGGACAAGGGAATCCTCAATGCCATAAGTTGCCGTGAAATTACACGCTTTGCCGACTTGGTGTCCATGGTATGAAAGTACTGTGCAATGGAAAGCGCTTGGAAAACCGAAATAAAATTTTGGGATAATCTGGCCCTGAATACAAACCTAGTCCGAAATAAAAGGGTGCATTATCACAATACACTTGAGTTAACTACCAAAAAGCAAAAGCCCTCTAAGGGGCAAGGAACCGTACTTGAGGGATGGCTAAACGGACCCTGCAAAATTCATAGTACAGCGGATGCAATACCAACGCACAGCCTTAGAGCATGTTGGATACTCCGGCAGGTGGCCAAAAGTGGTGAGGATCTACTCCTCCCAAATACCACAGAGCACCATCCCGTGGACAACAATACGGTGTTAACGGTCTTTGAGACCTTCGAGTCAAATAATAGACGCAAGCGAACACTCCGCAGCATGGCCGAAATCTGCCACATAGCAGAAATAAATCCTTGGAGTGACACGGCTATTACCTTCAATGCCAGTGACGAACCCAAATTCCGAACAGCCCGAGCACCAGCCACACTGGTCCTCAGTCCAATCATGGACAGCTTTCGACTCACCAAGGTACTCATGGACAGCGGCAGCGGATTAAACCTCATCTATGAGGAAACTCTTCAAAAGATGGAAATAGACTAGAGCCGCATTGAGCAAAGTAGCACAACCTTTAGAGGAATCATCCCCAGTCAGGAAGCACGCTGTGCTGGGAAAATCACACTAGATGTGGTATTCGGCACATCGGATAATTACAGGTCCGAAGAAATTACATTCCAAGTGGCCCCGTTCAGCAGTGGATACCACGCTCTATTAGGGCGGGAGGCGTTTACAATCTTCCAAGCCATACCCCATTACGGGTACATGAAGCTCAAAATGCCCGGGCCCAACGGAATCATCACTCTGGCTAGTGATCCAGACATAGCACTCTGCGCCGAAAATAAGACAGCCGCACTGGCCCTCGAGGCACTATCCGAAGCCCTAGTGGCCGAGGAACTAACTGCGCTGCGCTCCACGGTGAACAGGGACGACGTGATACTCGATAAAAGATCCAAGTCCACCTCCTTTAAACCGGCGGACGAAATAATCAAATTTCAAGTCCATCCAACGAACCCTACAAAAACAGCTTCCATCAGGGCACAATTAAACCCTGATGTCGATGCCGCACTGCGAGAGTTCCTACGCGAGAACTGGGACATTTTTTCCTGGCACCCTTCAGACATGCTAGGAATCCCACGCAGGCTGGCCGAGCACAGCCTAAATATCCTAAAAGGATTCAAGCCAGTCAAGCAGGCTCTTCGCGTTTCTCCGAACCTAAGAGACAAGCCATGGGAGAGGAACTAGCCAAGCTATTGGAGGCCGGATTCATCAGAGACATAAAACATCCGGACTGGCTAGCAAACCTGGTGATGGTACCAAAGAAGGACAAATCCTGGCGCTTGTGCATCGATTTTAAGGACCTTAACAAGGCCTGCCCAAAGGATCCCTTCCCCTCCCCTGCATCGATCAAATCATTGACGCTACCGCAGGACACAATTCATTGTGTTTCCTCGACGCATACTTCGGCTACCATCAAATTAAAATGGCAGAGCCAGACCAAGCCGCAACGGCATTCATCACACCATACGGCCCATTCTGCTTCAACACAATGCCCTTCGGGCTCAAAAACACCGGCGCAACATATCAGCGCATGATTCAGACATGTCTGGCAAACCAGATCGGCAAAACAGTGGAGGCATACGTAGATGACATGGTCGTCAAAACCAAGCATGTCGAATCTCTAGTAGACGACTTGAGGCTCACATTCGATAACCTCCGAACATATGACATCAAGCTCAATCCAGAAAATGTGTTTTCGGCGTACCAAACGAAAAGCTCCTGGGATTCATTGTCTCCAGTAGAGGTATTGAAGCTAATCCGGCCAAAATCCGAGCGTTGTCACAGTTGGCTCCTCCAACAGACCTCAAACAAATACAAAAATTGACCGGATGTGTGGCGGCTCTAAGCCGCTTTATCTCCCGCTTGGGAGAAAAAGCATTACCCCTTTATCGCCTCCTCCGACGCACCGAACACTTCGAGTGGACGGATGCCGCCACGGCCGGACTCAACGAAATAGAAGCCATATTGGCAACAAACCCAGTCCTGGCCGCACCAAACATTGGCGAACCAATGCTATTATACATTGCGGCAACTCATCAAGTAGTAAGCGCAGTGCTCGTCGTCGAGCGAGAAGTGGACGGACACAAATTCTCCCTTCAAAAGCCGGTTTACTATGTGTCCACTGTCCTTACCCCATGCAAATCACGGTACCCGCATTATCAAAAGATAGCGTATGCGGTATTTATGGCATCCCGGAAGGTGCCACACTACTTTCAAGAGTGTTCGATAACGGTAGCCTCAGAAGTACCACTTAACGATATTATAAACAACCGTGACGCGATGGGCCGGATTGCCAAATGGGCCATTGAGCTCCTCCCGTTTGACATAACTTACAAGCCACGGCGAGCTATTAAGTCGCAAGTTTTGGCTGACTTCGTCGCTGAGTGGACGGAAGCCGAACTCCCTAAGGAGTACGGCACATATTCAAACTGGATCATGCACTTCGACGGCTCCAAAATGTTGGCTGGTCTGGGGGGATGGCGTCGTTTTAACGTCCCCAATAGGAGATACAGTTCAATACATACTACAGATAATGTATACGGACTCCAACAACACAGCCGAATATGAGGCCCTTCTACACGGTCTCCGGATGGCAGTATCCATGGGCATTCAACGCCTAGAGGTGCGCGGGGATTCGAACCTTGCAATATCCCAAATAAATGGAGACTTTGATGCCAAGGATCCGAAAATGGCAGCTTATCGCAATGCCGTCCTAAAAATGTCAGCTCGGTTTGAGGGGCTCGAATTTCACCATGTGGCTCGGGAAAACAAGGCGGCGGATATCCTCGCGCCGCATCGGCGCAAAATGCGACGTGGTCCCTCCCAACATATTTCTGGAAAGGCTCTTCAAGCCATCCATAGCATGGGAAGGGGACACCGGTAACAACAGTCCGGACCCGGCCAAAAATACCCAATACCGAACTCTCTTACACAATCGGAGGCTCCGCCACCGAAATAACACATTAAGCCCACGAAATAATGGCCATTATTGCCCCGTGGACAGAACCATTCCTGGCCTACCTAACTAGACAGGAACTTCTGAAAGACCAAAATGAGGCACGCTGCATAGTGCAGCGATCCAAGGCCTACAGGGTCCATGAGGGAGAATTGTACAAGAAAAGCACTACCGGAGTCCTTCAAAGGTGCATCTCCGAAGAGGAAGGGCGGAACCTTTTGGCAGAAATTCACGCCGGACTCGGCGGTCATCACGCCGCAGCCCGGGCTCTTGTAAGCAAGGCCTTCCGTACAGGATTCTATTGGCCAACGGCCCGGGCAGATGCACAGGACTTGGTCCAACATTGTGCCGGTTGCTAGCTCTTTGCAAATCAAAGCCACATGCCACCCACCGCCCTCCAAACAATCCCCATTACATGGCCCTTTGCGGTCTGGGGGCTTGACATGGTTGGACCCCTTAAAGGGGGAACCCACAAGAAAAAAATACTTATTGGTCATGGTGGATAAATTCACCAAATGGATAGAGGCTAAATAGATTTCATATCCGGGGTTGTACACCGTTACAGCGTCCCCCACAGCATCTGAAGGAAATATGCCCTAGAGGCAATAATAAAGTTATTATTTAATTCCTTATATCATGATAAATGTTTATTATTCATGCTAGAATTGTATTAACCGGAAACATAATACATGTGTGAATACATAGACAAACAGAGTGTCACTAGTATGCCTCTACTTGACTAGCTCGTTAATCAAAGATGGTTATGTTTCCTAACCATGAACAAAGAGTTGTTATTTGATTAACGAGGTCACATCATTAGTTGAATGAACTGATTGACATGACCCATTCCATTAGCTTAGCACCCGATCGTTTAGTATGTTGCTATTGCTTTCTTCATGACTTATACATGTTCCTATAACTATGAGATTATGCAACTCCCGTTTACCGGAGGAACACTTTGGGTACTACCAAACGTCACAACGTAACTGGGTGATTATAAAGGAGTACTACAGGTGTCTCCAAAGGTAGATGTTGGGTTGGCGTATTTCGAGATTAGGGTTTGTCACTCCGATTGTCGGAGAGGTATCTCTGGGCCCTCTCGGTAATACACATCACATAAGCCTTGCAAGCATTATAACTAAGATGTTAGTTGTGAGATGATGTATTACGGAACGAGTAAAGAGACTTGCCAGTAACGAGATTGAACTAGGTATTGGATACCGACGATCGAATCTCGGGCAAGTAACATACCGATGACAAAGGGAACAACGTATGTTGTTATGCGGTCTGGCCGATAAAGATCTTCGTAGAATATGTAGGAGCCAATATGGGCATCCAGGTCCCGCTATTGGTTATTGACCGGAGACGTGTCTCGGTCATGTCTACATTGTTCTCGAACCGTAGGGTCCGCACGCTTAACGTTACGATGACAGTTATTATGAGTTTATGCATTTTGATGTACCGAAGGTTGTTCGGAGTCCCGGATGTGATCACGGACATGACGAGGAGTCTCGAAATGGTCGAGACATAAAGATTGATATATTGGAAACCTATGTTTGGACATCGGAAGTGTTCCGGGTGAAATCGGGATTTTACCGGATTACCGGGAGGGTTACCGGAACCCCCCGGGAGCCAAATGGGCCAACATGGGCCTTGGGAGAAAGGTGAAAGGGCTGCCCCATGGGCTGCGCGCCTCCCCCCTTCCCCTAGTCCAATTAGGACTAGGGAAGGTGGCCGGCCAACCCCTCTCTCTTTCCCACTTGAGAAAACCTAGTTGGACTAGGATTGGAGGGGGGAGCCCTACTCCCGGTAGGAGTAGGACTCCTCCTGCGCCTCCCTTGCTTGGCCGGCCAGCCCTCCCCCTCTCATCCTTTATATACGGGGGCAGGGGGCACCTCTAGACACACAAGTTGATCCTTGAGATCGTTCCTTAGCCGTGTGCGGTGCACCCTGCCACCAAATTCCACCTCGATCATACCGTTGTAGTGCTTAGGCGAAGCCCTGCGTCGGTAGTACATCAAGATCGTCACCACGCCGTCATGCTAACGGAACTCTTCCTCGACGCTTTGCTGGATCGGAGCCCGAGGATCGTCATCGAGCTGAACGTGTGCTAAGAACTCGGAGGTGCCGAAGTAACGGTGCTTGGATCGGTCGGATCGGGAAGACGTACGACTACTTCCTCTACGTTGTGTGATCGCTTCCGCAGTCGGTTTGCGTTGGTACGTAGACAACACTCTCCCCTCTCGTTGCTATGCATCACCATGATCTTGCGTGTGCGTAGGAAAATTTTGAAATTACTACGTTCCCCAACAGTGGTATCAGAGCCTAGGTTTTATGGTTTGATGTTGTTTGCACGAGTAGAACACAAGTGAGTTGTGGGCGATACAAGTCATACTGCCTACCAGCATGTCATACTTTGGTTCGGCGGTATTGTTGGACGAGACGACCCAGACCAACCTTACGCGTATGCTTACGCGAGACCGGTTCCCTCGACGTGCTTTGCACATAGATGGCTTGCGGGCGACTGTCTCTCCAACTTTAGTTGAACCGAGTGTGGCTACGCCCGGTCCTTGAGAAGGTTAAAACGGAGTCTATTTGACAAACTATCGTTGTGGTTTTGATGCGTAGGTGAGATGAGTTCTTGCTTAAGCCCGTAGCAGCCACGTAAAACTTGCAACAACAAAGTAGAGGACGTCTAACTTGTTTTTGCAGGGCATGTTGTGATGTGATATGGTCAAGGCATGATGCTGATTTTATTGTATGAGATGATCATTTTTTGTAACCAAGTTATCGGCAACTGGCAGGAGCCATATGGTTGTCGATTTATTGTATGCAATGCAATCGCGATGTAATGCTTTACTTTATTACTAAGCGGTAGTGATAGTCGTGGAAGCATAAGATTGGCGAGACGACAACGATGCTACGATGGAGATCAAGGTGTCGCGCCGGTGACGATAGTGATCATGACGGTGCTTCGGAGATGGAGATCACAAGCACAAGATGATGATGGCCATATCATATCACTTATATTGATTGCATGTGATGTTTATCTTTTATGCATCTTATCTTGCTTTGATTGACGGTAGCATTATAAGATGATCTCTCACTAAATTATCAAGAAGTGTTCTCCCTGAGTATGCACCGTTGCCAAAGTTCGTCGTGCCCAGACACCACGTGATGATCGTGTGTGATAAGCTCTACGTCCATCTACAACGGGTGCAAGCCAGCTTTGCACACGCAGAATACTCAGGTTAAACTTGACGAGCCTAGCATATGCAGATATGGCCTCGGAACACAGAGACCGAAAGGTCGAGCGTGAATCATATAGTAGATATGATCAACATGACGATGTTCACCATTGAAAAACTACTCCATCTCACGTGATGATCGGTTATGGTTTAGTTGATTTGGATCACGTGATCACTTAGAGGATTAGAGGGATGTCTATCTAAGTGGGAGTTCCTAAGTAATTTGATTAACTGAACTTAAACTTATCATGAACTTAGTACCTGATAGTATCTTGCTTGTTTATGTTGATTGTAGATAGATGGCTCGTGCTATTGTTCCGTTGAATTTTAATGCGTTCCTTGAGAAAGCAAAGTTGAAAGATGATGGTAGCAATTACACGGACTGGGTCCGTAACCTGAGGATTATCCTCATTGCTGCACAGAAGAATTACGTCCTGGAAGCACCGCTGGGTGCCAGACCTACTGCTGGAGCAACGCCAGATGTTATGAACGTCTGGCAGAGCAAAGCTGATGACAACTCGATAGTTCAGTGTGCCATGCTTTACGGCTTAGAATCGGGACTTCAACGACGTTTTGAATGTCATGGAGCATATGAGATGTTCCAAGAGTTGAAGTTAATATTTCAAGCAAATGCCCGAATTGAGAGATATGAAGTCTCCAATAAGTTCTATAGCTGCAAGATGGAGGAGAACAGTTCTGTCAGTGAGCATATACTCAAAATGTCTGGGTATAATAATCACTTGATTCAGATGGGAGTTAATCTTCCAGATGATTGTGTCATTGACAGAATTCTCCAATCACTGCCACCAAGCTACAAGAGCTTCGTGATGAACTATAATATGCAAGGGATGAACAAGACTATTCCCGAGCTCTTCGCAATGCTGAAAGCTGCGGAGGTAGAAATCAAGAAGGAGCATCAAGTGTTGATGGTCAACAAGACCACTAGTTTCAAGAAAAAAGGCAAAGGGAAGAAGAAGGGGAACTTCAAGAAGAACAGCAAGCAAGTTGCTGCTCAGGAGAAGAAACCCAAGTCTAGACCTAAGCCTGAAACTGAGTGCTTCTACTGCAAGCAGACTGGTCACTGGAAGCGGAACTGCCCCAAGTATTTGGCGGATAAGAAGGATGGCAAGGTGAACAAAGGTATATGTGATATACATGTTATTGATGTGTACCTTACTAGAGCTCGCAGTAGCACCTGGGTATTTGATACTGGTTCTGTTGCTAATATTTGCAACTCGAAACAGGGACTACAGAATAAGCGGACGCTAGCAAAGGACGAGGGGACGATGCGCATGGGAAACGGTTCCAAAGTCGATGTGATTGCGGTCGGCACGCTACCTCTACATCTACCTTCGGGATTAATATTAGACCTAAATAATTGTTATTTGGTGCCAGCGTTGAGCATGAACATTATATCTGGATCTTGTTTAATGCGAGACGGTTATTCATTTAAATCAAAGAATAATGGTTGTTCTATTTATATGAGTAATATCTTTTATGGTCATGCACCCTTGAAGAGTGGTCTATTCTTGTTGAATCTCGATAGTAGTGATACACATATTCATAATGTAGAAGCGAAAAGATGCAGAGTTGATAATGATAGTGCAACTTATTTGTGGCACTACCGTTTAGGTCATATCGGTGTAAAGCGCATGAAGAAACTCCATGCCGATGGGCTTTTCGAACCACTTGATTATGAATCACTTGGTACTTGCGAACCGTGCCTCATAGGCAAGATGACTAAAACACCATTCTCCGGTACTATGGAGAGAGCAACAGATTTATTGGAAATCATACATACCGATGTATGTGGTCCGATGAATATTGAGGCTCGTGGTGGATATCGTTATTTTCTCACCTTCACAGATGATTTAAGCAGATATGGATATATCTACTTAATGAAACATAAGTCTGAAACATTTGAAAAGTTCAAGGAATTTCAGAGTGAAGTTGAAAATCATCGTAACAAGAAAATAAAGTTTCTACGATCTGATCGTGGAGGAGAATATTTGAGTTACGAGTTTGGTGTACATTTGAAAAATTGTGGAATAGTTTCGCAACTCACGCCACCCGGAACACCACAGCGTAATGGTGTGTCCGAACGTCGTAATCGTACTTTACTAGATATGCTGCGATCTATGATGTCTCTTACTGATTTACCGCTATCGTTTTGGGGTTATGCTTTAGAGACGGCCGCATTCACGTTAAATAGGGCACCATCAAAATCCGTTGAGACGACGCCTTATGAACTATGGTTTGGCAACAAACCAAAGTTGTCGTTTCTTAAAGTTTGGGGCTACGATGCTTATGTGAAAAAGCTTCAACCTGATAAGCTCGAACCCAAAGCGGAGAAATGTGTCTTCATAGGATACCCAAAGGAGACTGTTGGGTATACCTTCTATCACAGATCCGAAGGCAAGACATTCGTTGCTAAGAATGGATCATTTCTAGAGAAGGAGTTTCTCTCGAAAGAAGTGAGTGGGAGGAAAGTAGAACTTGACGAGGTAACTGTACCTGCTCCCTTATTGGAAAATAGTACATCACAGAAAACTGTTTCTGCGACACCTGTACCAATTAGTGAGGAAGCTAATGATGATGATCATGAAACTTCAGGACAAGATACTACTGAACCACGTAGATCAACCAGAGTGAGATCCGCACCAGAGTGGTACGGTAATCCAATTTTGGAAGTCATGCTACTAGATCATGATGAACCTACGAACTATGAAGAAGCGATGGTGAGCCCAGATTCCGCAAAGTGGCTTGAGGCCATGAAATCTAAGATGGGATCCATGTATGAGAACAAATATGGACTTTGGTTGACTTGCCCGATGATCGGCAAGCAATTGAGAATAAATGGATCTTCAAGAAAAAGACTGACACTGACGGTAATATTACTGTCTATAAAGCTCGACTTGTCGCAAAAGGTTTTCGACAAGTTCAAGGGGTTGACTACGATGAGACCTTCTCACCCGTAGCGATGCTTAAGTCCGTCGGAATCATGTTAGCAATTGCCGCATTTTATGATTATGAAATATGGCAGACGGATGTCAAAACTGCATTCCTGAATGGATTTCTGGAAGAAGAGTTGTATATGATGCAACCAGAAGGTTTTGTCGATCCAAAGGGAGCTAACAAAGTATGCAAACTCCAGCGATCCATTTATGGACTGGTGCAAGCATCTCGGAGTTGGAATAAACGCTTTGATAGTGTGATCAAAGCATTTGGCTTTATACAGACTTTTGGAGAAGCCTGTATTTACAAGAAAGTGAGTGGGAGCTCTGTAGCATTTCTGATATTATATGTGGATGACATATTGCTGATTGGAAATGATATAGAATTTCTGGATAGCATAAAGGTTTACTTGAATAAAAGTTTTTCGATGAAAGACCTCGGGGAAGCTGCTTACATATTAGGCATAAAGATCTATAGAGATAGATCAAGACGCTTAATTGGACTTTCACAAAGCACATACCTTGACAAGATTTTGAAGAAGGTCAAAATGGATCAAGCAAAGAAAGGGTTCTTGCCTGTGTTACAAGGTGTGAAGTTGAGTCAGACTCAATGCCCGACCACTGCAGAAGATAGAGAGAAAATGAAAGATGTTCCCTATGCTTCAGCCATAGGCTCTATCATGTATGCAATGCTGTGTACCAGACCTGATGTGTGCCTTGCTATAAGTTTAGCAGGGAGGTACCAAAGTAATCCAGGAGTGGATCACTGGACAGCGGTCAAGAACATCCTGAAAAACCTGAAAAGGACTAGGGATATGTTTCTCGTATATGGAGGTGACAAAGAGCTCACCGTAAGAGGTTACGTTGATGCAAGCTTTGACACTGATCCGGACGATTCTAAATCGCAAACCGGATACGTGTTTACTTTAAACGGTGGAGCTGTCAGTTGGTGCAGTTCTAAACAAAGCGTCGTAGCGGGATCTACATGTGAAGCGGAGTACATAGCTGCTTCGGAAGCAGCGAACGAAGGAGTCTGGATGAAGGAGTTCATATCCGATGTAGGTGTCATACCTAGTGCATCGGGTCCAATGAAAATCTTTTGTGACAATACTGGTGCAATTGCTTTGGCAAAGGAATCCAGATTTCACAAAAGGACCAAACACATCAAGAGACGCTTCAACTCCATCCGGGATCTAGTCCAGGTGGGAGACATAGAGATTTGCAAGATACATACGGATCTGAATGTTGCAGACCCGTTGACTAAGCCTCTTCCACGAGCAAAACATGATCAGCACCAAGGCTCCATGGGTGTTAGAATCATTACTGTGTAATCTAGATTATTGACTCTAGTGCAAGTGGGAGACTGAAGGAAATATGCCCTAGAGGCAATAATAAAGTTATTATTTATTTCCTTATATCATGATAAATGTTTATTATTCATGCTAGAATTGTATTAACTGGAAACATAATACATGTGTGAATACATAGACAAACAGAGTGTCACTAGTATGCCTCTACTTGACTAGCTCGTTAATCAAAGATAGTTATGTTTCCTAACCATGAACAAAGAGTTCTTATTTGATTAACGAGGTCACATCATTAGTTGAATGATCTGATTGACATGACCCATTCCATTAGCTTAGCACCCGATCGTTTAGTATGCTACTATTGCTTTCTTCATGACTTATACATGTTCCTATAACTATGAGATTATGCAACTCCCGTTTACCGAAGGAACACTTTGGGTACTACCAAACGTCACAACGTAACTGGGTGATTATAAAGGAGTACTACAGGTGTCTCCAAAGGTAGATGTTGGGTTGGCGTATTTCGAGATTAGGGTTTGTCACTCCGATTGTCGGAGAGGTATCTCTGGGCCCTCTCGGTAATACACATCACATAAGCCTTGCAAGCATTATAACTAAGATGTTAGTTGTGAGATGATGTATTACGGAACGAGTAAAGAGACTTGCCAGTAACGAGATTGAACTAGGTATTGGATACCGACGATCGAATCTCGGGCAAGTAACATACCGATGACAAAGGGAACAACGTATGTTGTTATGCGGTCTGACCGATAAAGATCTTCGTAGAATATGTAGGAGCCAATATGGGCATCCAGGTCCCGCTATTGGTTAATTACCGGAGACGTGTCTCGGTCATGTCTACATTGTTCTCGAACCGTAGGGTCCGCACGCTTAACGTTACGATGATAGTTATTATGAGTTTATGCATTTTGATGTACCGAAGGTTGTTCGGAGTCCCGGATGTGATCACGGACATGAAGAGGAGTCTCGAAATGGTCGAGACATAAAGATTGATATATTGGAAACCTATGTTTGGACATCGGAAGTGTTCCGGGTGAAATCGGGATTTTACCGGATTACCGGGAGGGTTACCGGAACCCCCCGGGAGCCAAATGGGCCAACATGGGCCTTGGGAGAAAGGTGAAAGGGCTGCCCCATGGGCTGCGCACCTCCCCCCTTCCCCTAGTCCTATTAGGACTAGGGAAGGTGGCCTGCCAACCCCTCTCTCTTTCCCACTTGAGAAAACCTAGTTGGACTAGGATTGGAGGGGGGAGTCCTACTCCCGGTAGGAGTAGGACTCCTCCTGCGCCTCCCTTGCTTGGCCGGCCAGCCCTCCCCCTCTCATCCTTTATATACGGGGGCAGGGGGTACCTCTAGACACACAAGTTGATCCTTGAGATCGTTCCTTAGCCGTGTGCGGTGCCCCCTGCCACCAAATTCCACCTCGATCATACCGTTGTAGTGCTTAGGCGAAGCCCTGCGTCGGTAGTACATCAAGATCGTCACCACGCCGTCGTGCTGACAGAACTCTTCCTCGACGCTTTGCTGGATCGGAGCCCGAGGATCGTCATCGAGCTGAACGTGTGCTAAGAACTCGGAGGTGCCGGAGTAACGGTGCTTGGATCGGTCGGATCGGGAAGACGTACGACTACTTCCTCTACGTTGTGTGATCGCTTCCGCAGTCGGTCTGCGTTGGTACGTAGACAACACTCTCCCCTCTCGTTGCTATGCATCACCATGATCTTGCGTGTGCGTAGGAAAATTTTGAAATTACTACGTTCCCCAACAGCATCATCACTGATAACGGCACGAACTTCACGGCCGACGAGGTAAAACTCTGGTGCAGCAAAATGGGCATCAAGCTCGATTATGCTTCAGTCTATCACCCACAAACCAACGGTCAAGTCGAACAAGCAAACGGTCTTATAATGAGCGGCATTAAACCCAGATTAGTGCGTTCCTTAACGGAGTCTGACACGCACTAGGTAGAGGAGCTCGACTCCGTACTCTGGGGGCTGCGGACCACGCCGAATCGTAGTACCAGATATACACCATTTTTTATGGTGTACGGCGCAGAGGCAGTCTTGCCCTGTGACATAATTCATGACTCACCTCGAGTGTGCATGTACGAAGAAAGAGAAGCCGAGCTCGATCGGCAGGACAGTCTGGACACCTTGGAGGAAGAGCGCGACGTAGACAAAGCCCATTCCACATTTTACCAGCAACAGGCTCGCAGATACCAAAGCAGAGAAGTACGGGCCAAAACTTATAACGTTGGCGAACTAGTTCTACGACTGTCGGATAAGAAAAAGAACAAGCTTGAGCCCAAATGGGAAGGTCCCTTCATTATCAACCAAGTTCTGACCGGTGGAGCGTACCGACTGTGGGATGCATCGACTAGTTGACTCGAGCCGAACCCATGGAACGCAGCCAGGCTTCGAAGAATCTACGCCTAGCACCGGACTCTATGTTAGTCCCCTCCCTTTGTCCATTTTCTGCATATGCATCATCTGTCTTGTTTCCCTTTCTTTCTTTTTCTTATTATTTCTCTAGGCCTTCAAGGGTCACCTTGTGCCTCACTTGTACATTACAGATGCGCTAGCCGCACTCTCCATACCTGGGGGCTTCTTTCACAGAAGCTTAAATTATTTACCTGGGCCTCACGCCCAACACATGTGTTATACTTCCGCATGTACCTTTTTTCACCATTAAATGCATCGATATGACTTAAGTTTTGGCCAAGCTGGGTTGCCTGGCTCTTGTATTTATGCCCTACGTTCCCGTTAATTCAGCTAGGGCATAAGGGGAGCACCTCTACGATTGTTACCACCGGGTCAGCCGGATGTGTACCTCAGACTGGGTGAAGCCGAAAGCTAGCGTTCTTAAGGGAATATTCGGTCGGTGAACAAAAGATGACTTTTATTTATTATCCATATCTGCCCCCAGATGCTTTTTCTGGGCTTCTTATCGCAGTCCGGACATGCACTTTAGGGCATGCTTACCCAGGGAAAGGAACCCTTAACGGAACTATTCTCCCTGGAAGACGTTTCTCACTACCCATGTAATATAACATAACTAGTTGGGCACTTGTCTGATAAAGCACTAATGACCCCTATGCCTGGTCTCCACGCATGCCCCGGTTCTTACATAACCGAGAGGGTATTCGGATACACTCCGGACCGTCGGGTCCCGAGGTTGAAGCGAAAAGGTCCGCCATGACAAACGATCTACAATACGGCTAGAAGGCATTATACATGTCACTTTAAATTACATAGTAAATTTGACTGGTTGAATTCCTCTTCAATACCATCCAATAGGCTGTCTAGTCTACAGTCCTGTTGGGACTACTTTGCGGCCAATTCTACTTGGTCGTACACTAAGCTCACAGGGATCTCCTTCCCATCGGGCCCCATAGGTCCGACTTCGGCCATGTGATTCGGGTCAGCCTTTGTGTATCGTGTCTTCACCATTGCCCAGGTTTCCCTGGCGCCCTGACGGCAGGCTGATATCTTCCATAATCAGAAGCGCCGCCGCGCTCCCTTTAGCTTTTCTGCAAGCTCTCCAAGGCCTTCGGGTATGGAGACGGATGGCCACAAGGCCCGGGCGATGCCTTGCATCACCTGCCGAACTCGTTCGTGCAGCTGTGAGAGCTCGGGAAGAAGGTCACCCATTGAACCGGCCATTTCCTCTGCAGGACGACCTGTTAGCATACCTACAGACATAACTCTGTCAGCCAGCTTCCTCGCCGAACTCTTTTTCAAAATTCGTTCAAGCACTTACTAAATATGCCGCGTCGAAGCCGCCGATTCTCCTTAACAGAGTCCGACAGTTGGGCATGAACATCTTTTAGTTCCACGCCCAGCTTGGTGTTGGCATCTAGGAGATCATTCTTCTCCTGACTCACCCTCGTAAGCACGCTCTCACCAGCCTTCAGCTGGCGTAGAAGCTGTTGCTTATCCGGATTTACTCCAGCATCATCTGCAATTTTATCGTCAGATCTGCATATATGCCGCATCCTATATGACACTTATCATTCGAAGGATATATTACCAGAGGGGGTCTCTTTGGGCTCCCCCGCCGCGGCCAGTGTGGCCTGAAGTTGGGCTCTGCACTCTTCCAGCTCCTGGGACAGTTGAGTATTCTTTTCGGTAAGAACCTGCATAACAAATGATCCTTAAATCAGTTATTCTAACTATTTCAAGTCTCAGGGGCTACTGATATATATAATGACCAAATTTTCTCACCCGTATGTCTTTTACATACTGCTCCGTGGCTTTGGCTAGACCATTTTGAGTGGCACGGAGGTACGCATCTCCCGAGTTGAAGGCATCCAATGCCTCTTGGGAGAAACAAGTGTCACGAAGAATAGTCCGGCGACGCCTGTGGTTCATGTCACTTTCCACCTCGGAATTGGTGGCGGACAGTTTATCCGCATCCTCTATCGGAGGAGCGCCCGACGCATGGCTCGTATTCGTTCTCGCCTCCGAATCCGGCCTTGGAGCCTGGCTGGTGGAGGCGCCATTAGTAGCCTCTACGGGTATAGTCCGGCGAGCGCTCTTTTTCCTGAAAAGAAGGCATGGGCGTTAATATGCCTCTGAGAATAATGTCTTGCAATAAAGACGGCACGTCGTACCACTGCGCCGGTGTCTCAATCCGGACTGTGGGTCTTTTCAGCCTGCCTGGCCTCGCGGCCCCTTGTTGGCTAGTCACCGCAGGCTCGGCCTTCCGCCTCGAGGACCTTCCCTGCAAAGCACAGTTGTTATACGGCAATCAAAAACACGTAAGGACGGATCCCTTTTCGAAGTACTGGGACTTCGGTCTCAGTCACCTGTGAGGCTGGTGTTGGAAATATGCCCTAGAGGCAATAATAAAAGCATTATTATTATATTTCCTTGTTCATGATAATTGTCTTTTATTCATGCTATAATTGTGTTATCCGGAAATCGTAATACATGTGTGAATAATAGACACCAACATGTCCCTAGTAAGCCTCTAGTTGACTAGCTCATTGATCAACAGATAGTCATGGTTTCCTGACTATGGACATTAGATGTCATTGATAACGAGATCACATCATTAGGAGAATGATGTGATGGACAAGACCCAATCCAAAACATAGCACAAGATCGTATAGTTCGTTTGCTAGAGTTTTCCAATGTCAAGTATCTTTTCCTTAGACCATGAGATCATGTAACTCCCGGATACCGTAGGAGTACTTTGGGTATACCAAACGTCACAACGTAACTGGGTGACTATAAAGGTATACTACGGGTATCTCCGAAAGTGTCTGTTGGGTTGACACGGATCAAGACTGGGATTTGTCACTCCGTATGACGGAGAGGTATCACTGGGCCCACTCGGTAATGCATCATCAATATGAGCTCAAAGTGACCAAGTGTCTGGTCACGGGATCATGCATTACGGTACGAGTAAAGTGACTTGCCGGTGACGAGATTGAACGAGGTATTTGGATACCGACGATCGAATCTCGGGCAAGTAACATACCGATTGACAAAGGGAATTGTATACGGGGTTGCTTGAATCCTCGACATCGTGGTTCATCCGATGAGATCATCGAGGAGCATGTGGGAGCCAACATGGGTATCCAGATCCCGCTGTTGGTTATTGACCGGAGAGCAATCTCGGTCATGTCTACATGTCTCCCGAACCCGTAGGGTCTACACACTTAAGGTTCAGTGATGCTAGGGTTGTAGGGATATGTATATGCAGTAACCCGAATGTTGTTCGGAGTCCTGGATGAGATCCCGGACGTCACGAGGAGTTTTGGAATGGTCCGGAGGTAAAGAATTATATATA
Source organism: Triticum monococcum (assembly GCA_034509565.1). Lineage (NCBI taxonomy): Eukaryota > Viridiplantae > Streptophyta > Magnoliopsida > Poales > Poaceae > Triticum > Triticum monococcum. The sequence continues at coordinate 723,574,092 of CM067842.1, forward strand.
GGAAGTGCTGTTTCGGCCATCGGGACAAGTTTCGGGGTCACCGGTATTGTACCGGGACCACCGGAAGGGTCCCGGGGGTCCACCGGGTGGGGCCACCTATCCCGGAGGGCCCCATGGGCTGAAGTGGGAAGGGATCCATCCCAAAGTGGGCTGGGGCGCCACTTCCCCCTAGGGCCTATGCGCCTAGGGTGGGGAAACCCTAAAGGGGGCGCCCCCTTGCTTGGGGGGCAAGCCCCCCACCCCTTGGACGCCCCCCTAGGAGATTGCATATCCTAGGGCCGGCGCCCCTCCTAGGCCCCCTATATATAGTGGGGGGGATGGAGGAGACATTACGCTGACCGTACGTGTGTTGAACGCGGAGGTGCCGTCCGTTCGGCGCTAGGATCTCCGGTGATTTGGATCACGTCGAGTACGACTCCCTCATCCCCGTTCTTTGAACGCTTCCGCTCGCGATCTACAAGGTACGTAGATGCATCCAATCACTCATTGCTAGATGAACTCATAGATGGATCTTGGTGAAACCGTAGGAATTTTTTTGTTTTCTGCAACGTTCCCCAACAGTGGCATCATGAGCTAGGTCTATGCGTAGTTCTCTTTGCACGAGTAGAACACAATTGGTTGTGGGCGTAGATGTTGTCAACTTTCTTGCCGCTACTAGTCTTATTTTGCTTCAGCGGTATTGTGGGATGAAGCGGCCCGGACCAACCTTACACGTACGCTTACGTGAGACCGGTTCCACCGACTAACATGGACTAGTTGCATAAGGTGGCTAGCGGGTGTCTGTCTCTCCCACTTTAGTTGGAGCGGATTCGATGAAAAGGGTCCTTATGAAGGGTAAATAGAAGTTGAAAAATCACGTTGTGGCTTTCACGTAGGTAAGAAAACGTTCTTGCTAGAACCCTATTGCAGCCACATAAAACTTGCAACAACAATTAGAGGACGTCTAACTTGTTTTTGCAGCAAGTGTTTTGTGATGTGATATGGCCAAAGTTGTGATGAATGATGAATGATATATATGTGATGTATGAGATGTTCATGTCATTGTAATAGGAATCACGACTTGCATGTCGATGAGTATGACAACCGGCAGGAGCCATAGGAGTTGTCTTTATTTTTTGTATGACCCGCGTGTCATTGAGAAACGCCATGTAAATTACTTTACTTTATTGCTAAACGCGTTAGCCATAGTAGTAGAAGTAATAGTTGGCGAGCAACTTCATGGAGACACGATGATGGAGATCATAATGATGGAGATCATGGTGTCATGCCGGTGACAAGATGATCATGGAGCCCCAAGATGGAGATCAAAGGAGCTATGTGATATTGGCCATATCATGTCACTATTATTATTTGATTGCATGTGATGTTTATCATGTTTTTGCATCTTGTTTACTTAGAACGACGGTAGTAAATAAGATGATCCCTCATAATAATTTCAAGAAAGTGTTCCCCCTAACTGTGCACCGTTGCGACAGTTCGTTGTTCCGAAGCACCACGTGATGATCGGGTGTGGTAGATTCTAACATTCACATACAACGGGTGTAAGACAGATTTACACATGCAAACACTTAGGTTGACTTGACGAGCCTAGCATGTACAGACATGGCCTCAGAACACAGAAGACCGAAAGGTCGAGCATGAGTCGTATAGAAGATACGATCAACATGAAGATGTTCACCGATGTTGACTAGTCCGTCTCACGTGATGATCGGACACGGCCTAGTTAACTCGGATCATGTTATACTTAGATGACTGGAGGGATGTCTATCTAAGTGGGAGTTCATTGAATAATTTGATTAGATGAACTTAATTATCATGAACTTAGTCTAAAATATTTACAATATGTCTTGTAGATCAAATGGCCAATGTAGTCCTCAACTTCAACGCGTTCCTAGAGAAAACCAAGCTGAAAGATGATGGCAGCAACTACACGGACTGGGTCCGGAACCTGAGGATGATCCTCATAGCTGCCAAGAAAGATTATGTCCTACAAGCACCGCTAGGTGACGCACCTGTTCTCCCTACAGAACAAGACGTTATGAACGCCTGGCAGGCACGTATCGATGACTACTCCCTCGTTCAGTGCGGCATGCTTTACAGCTTAGAGCCGGGGCTCCAAAAACATTTTGAGAGACACGGAGCATATGAGATGTTCGAAGAGCTGAAAATGGTTTTCCAAGCTCATGCCCGGGTCGAGAGATATCAAGTCTACGACAAGTTCTTCAGCTGTAAGATGGAGGAAAACAGTTCTGTCAGTGAGCACATACTCACTATGTCTGGGTTGCATAACCGCTTGACTCAGCTGGGAGTTAATCTCCCGGATGACGCGGTCATTGACAGAATCCTTCAGTCGCTTCCACTGAGCTACAAGAGCTTTGTGATGAACTTCAATATGCAGGGGATGGAAAAGACCATTCCTGAAGTATTTGCAATGCTGAAATCAGCAGAGGTAGAAGTCAGAAAGGAACATCAAGTGTTGATGGTGAATAAAACCACTAAGTTCAAGAAAGGCAAGGGTAAGAAAACCTTCAAGAAGGACAGCAAGGGAGTTGCCGCGCCCGGCAAGCAAGCTGATGGGAAGAAGCCAAAGAGTGGACCCAAGCCCGAGACTGAGTGTTTTTATTGCAAGGGAAGTGGTCACTGGAAGCGGAACTGCCCCAAATACTTAGCGGACAAGAAGGCCGGCATCACGAAAGGTATATGTGACATACATGTAATTGATGTGTACCTTACCAGTACTCGTAGTAGCTCTTGGGTATTTGATACCGGTGCAGTTGCTCATATTTGTAACTCAAAGCAGGAGCTGCAGAATAAGCGGAGACTGGCGAAGGACGAGGTGACGATGCGCGTCGGGAATGGTTCCAAGGTCGATGTGATCGCCGTCAGCACGCTACCTCTACATTTACCTACGGGATTAGTTTTGAACCTCAATAATTTTTATTTAGTGCCAAGTTTGAGCATGAACATTGTATCAGGATCTCGTTTAATACGAGATGGCTACTCATTTAAATCCGAGAATAATGGTTGTTCTATTTATATGAGAGATATGTTTTATGGTCATGCTCCAATGGTGAATGGTTTATTCTTAATGAATCTCGAGCGTAATGCTACACATATTCATAGTGTGAGTACCAAAAGATGTAAGATTGATAATGATAGTCCCACATACTTGTGGCACTGCCGCCTTGGTCACATAGGTGTCAAACGCATGAAGAAGCTCCATGCAGATGGACTTTTAGAGTCTCTTGATTACGAATCATTTGACACGTGTGAACCATGTCTCATGGGTAAAATGACCAAGACTCCATTCTCAGGAACAATGGAGCGAGCGACCAACTTATTGGAAATCATACATACTGAAGTGTGCAGTCCAATGAGTGTTGAGGTTCGCGGTGGCTATCGTTATGTTCTCACCCTCACTGATGACTTGAGTAGATATGGGTATATCTATTTAATGAAACACAAGTCTGAGACCTTTGAAAAGTTCAAGGAATTTCAGAGTGAGGTTGAGAATCAACGTGACAGGAAAATCAAGTTCTTGCGATCAGATCGTGGAGGAGAATACTTGAGTCACGAATTTGGCACACACTTAAGAAAATGTGGAATAGTTTCACAACTCACACCGCCTGGAACACCTCAGCGTAATGGTGTGTTCGAACATCGTAATCGCACTCTATTAGATATGGTGCGATCTATGATGTCTCTTACCGATTTACCGCTATCTTTTTGGGGCTATGCTTTAGAGACTGCCGCATTCACTTTAAATAGGGCTCTGTCGAAATCCATTGAGACAACACCGTATGAATTATGGTTTGGGAAGAAACCTAAGCTGTCGTTTCTAAAAGTTTGGGGATGCGATGCTTATGTCAAGAAACTTCAACCTGAAAAGCTCGAACCCAAGTCGGAAAAATGCGTCTTCATAGGATACCCTAAAGAAACTATTGGGTATACCTTCTACCTCAGATCCGAAGGCAAGATCTTTGTTGCCAAGAATGGATCCTTTCTAGAGAAAGAGTTTCTCTCAAAAGAAGTAAGTGGGAGGAAAGTAGAACTTGATGAAGTATTACCTCTTGAACCGGAAAATGGTGCAACTCAAGAAAATGTTCCTGAGGTGCCTGCACCGACTAGAGAGGAAATTAATGATGATGATCATGAAACTTCAGATCAAGTTGCTACTGAACTTCGTAGGTCCACAAGGACACGTTTCGCACTAGAGTGGTACGGCAACCCTGTCTTGGAAATCATGTTGTTAGACAACGGTGAACCTTCGAACTATGAAGAAGCTATGGCGGGCCCGGATTCCGACAAATGGCTAGAAGCCATGAAATCCGAGATGGGATCCATGTATGAAAACGAAGTGTGGACTTTGACTGACTTGCCCATTGAGCGGCAAGCCATAGAAAATAAATGGATCTTTAAGAAGAAGACAGACACATATGGTAATGTGACCATCTATAAAGCTCGGCTTGTCGCTAAGGGTTATCGACAAGTTCAAGGGGTTGACTACGATGAGACTTTCTCACTGGTAGCGAAGCTAAAGTCCGTCCGAATCATGTTAGCAATTGCCGCATTCTATGATTATGAGATATGGCAAATGGACGTCAAAACGGCATTCCTTAATGGTTTCCTTATGGAAGAATTGTATATGATGCAGCCGGAAGGCTTTGTCGATCCTAAGAATGCTAACAAGGTGTGCAAGCTCCAACGCTCGATTTATGGGCTGGTGCAAGCATCTCGGAGTTGGAACATTTGCTTTGATGAGATGATCAAAGCGTTTGGGTTTACGCAGACTTATGGAGAAGCCTGCGTTTGCAAGAAAGTGAGTGGGAGCTCTGTAGCATTTCTCATATTATATGTAGATGACATACTTTTGATGGGAAATGATATAGAACTCTTGGACAGTATTAAGGCCTACTTGAATAAGAGTTTTTCAATGAAGGACCTTGGAGAAGCTGCTTATATATTAGGCATCAAGATCTATAGAGATAGATCAAGACGCCTCATAGGTCTTTCACAAAGCACATACCTTGATAAGATATTGAAGAAGTTCAATATGGATCAGTCTAAGAAGGGGTTCTTGCCTGTGTTACAAGGTGTGAAATTGAGCTCAGCTCAATGTCCGACCACGGCAGAAGATATAGAAGAGATGGGTGTCATCCCCTATGCCTCAGCCATAGGTTCTATTATGTATGCCATGCTGTGTACCAGACCTGATGTAAACCTTGCCGTAAGTTTGGTAGGTAGGTACCGAAGTAATTCCGGCAAGGAACCCTGGACAGCGGTCAAGAATATCCTGAAGTACCTGAAAAGGACTAAGGAAATGTTTCTCATTTATGGAGGTGACGAAGAGCTCGTCGTAAAGGGTTACGTCGATGCTAGCTTCGACACAGATCTGGATGACTCTAAGTCACAAACCGGACACGTGTATATTTTGAATGGTGGGGCAGTAAGCTGGTGCAGTTGCAAGCAGAGCGTCGTGGCGGGATCTACATGTGAAGCGGAGTACATGGCAGCCTCGGAGGCAGCACATGAAGCAATTTGGGTGAAGGAGTTCATCACCGACCTAGGAGTCATACCCAATGCGTCGGGGCCAATCAAACTCTTCTGTGACAACACTGGAGCTATTGCACTTGCCAAGGAGCCCAGGTTTCACAAGAAGACCAGGCACATCAAGCGTGGCTTCAACTCCATTCGTGAAAATGTTCAAGATGGAGACATAGATATTTGTAAAGTACATACAGACCTGAATGTAGCAGATCCGTTGACTAAACCTCTCCCTAGAGCAAAACATGATCAACACCAGAATTCCATGGGTGTTCGATTCATCACAATGTAACTAGATTATTGACTCTAGTGCAAGTGGGACACTGTTGGAAATATGCCCTAGATGCAATAATAAAAGTATTATTATTATATTTCCTTGTTCATGATAATTGTCTTTTATTCATGTTATAATTGTGTTATCCGGAAATCGTAATACATGTGTGAATAATAGACACCAACATGTCCCTAGTAAGCCTCTAGTTGACTAGCTCGTTGATCAACAGATAGTCATGGTTTCCTGACTATGGACATTAGATGTCATTGATAACGAGATCACATCATTAGGAGAATGATGTGATGGACAAGACCCAATCCTAAACATAGCACAAGATCGTATAGTTCGTTTGCTAGAGTTTTCCAATGTCAAGTATCTTTTCCTTAGACCATGAGATCGTGTAACTCCCGGATACCATAGGAGTACTTTGGGTATACCAAACGTCACAACGTAACTGGGTGACTATAAAGGTATACTACGGGTATCTCCGAGAGTGTCTGTTGGGTTGACACGGATCAAGACTGGGATTTGTCACTCCATATGACGGAGAGGTATCACTGGGCCCACTCGGTAATGCATCATCAATATGAGCTCAAAGTGACCAAGTGTCTGGTCACGGGATCATGCATTATGGTACGAGTAAAGTGACTTGCCGGTAACGAGATTGAACGAGGTATTGGGATACCGACGATCGAATCTCGGGCAAGTAACATACCGATTGACAAAGGGAATTGTATACGGGGTTGCTTGAATCCTCGACATCGTGGTTCATCCGATGAGATCATCGAGGAGCATGTGGGAGCCAACATGGGTATCCAGATCCCGCTGTTGGTTTTTGACCGGAGAGCAATCTCGGTCATGTCTACATGTCTCCCGAACCCGTAGGGTCTACACACTAAAAGTTCGATGACGCTAGGGTTGTAGGGATATGTATATGCAGTAACCCGAATGTTTTTCGGAGCCCTGGATGAGATCCTGGACGTCACGAGGAGTTTCAGAATGGTCCGGAGGTAAAGAATTATATATAGGAAGTGCTGTTTCGGCCATCGGGACAAGTTTCGGGGTCACCGGTATTGTACCGGGACCACCGGAAGGGTCCCTGGGATCCACCGGGTGGGGACACCTATCCCGGAGGGCCCCATGGGCTGAAGTGGGAAGGGATCCAGCCCAAAGTGGGCTGGGGCGCCACTTCCCCCTAGGGCCCATGCGCCTAGGGTGGGGAAACCCTAAAGGGGGCGCCCCCTTGCTTGGGGGGCAAGCCCCCCACCCCTTGGCCGCCTCCCCCCTAGGAGATGGCATCTCCTAGGGCCGGCGCCCCCTAGGCCCCCTATATATAGTGGGGGGGATGGAGGACCTCTCACCTACGCCTTTGGTGCCTCCCTCTCCCTCTCCAACACCTCCTCCATAGAGCTTGGCGAAGCCCTGCCGGAGTACTGCAGCTCCACCACCACCACGCCGTCGTGCTGCTGCTGGAGCCATCTTCCTCAACCTCTCCTTTCCCCTTGCTGGATCAAGAAGGAGGAGACGTTACGCTGTCCATACGTGTGTTGAACGCGGAGGTGCCATCCGTTCGGCGCTAGGATCTCCGGTGATTTGGATCACGTCGAGTATGACTCCCTCATCCCCGTTCTTTGAACGCTTCTGCTCCCGATCTACAAGGTACGTAGATGCATCCAATCACTTGTTGCGAGATGAACTCATAGATGGATCTTGGTGAAACCGTAGGAATTTTTTTTCTGCAACGTTCCCCAACAGCTGGAAGTAGCCTAGGGTAATCGGCCGTAATGGCCACCAAAGCATTGTCATTACTCAATTGGTAAAATACCCCATCGATCAGCTCCACAGATATGTCCGGATCCTCCTGGGAGGCCGGGTCAAGAGACCGTCCAAGGTCCTCGGGTTGTGGAGGGGGTTGTTTATCTCCCTTATAGCCTGGCACAGCTCCTGTGTTGAAATCGCTAGACTGAATACTTAACTACGGGAATACGAAACGGATGGGCGAGAAAAAGTCTCCGCTTACCCAGCTTGGAGGATTGTACATAGAAAATCCGCCCTGCGGGTTGACATGAAGGAATTCCTCCTCTTCTCCCTTGTACAAAGTGGATAGGATCTTTATTAGATCAGCAACCGATCCCGGCCCTTTACGGCCGTGGCGGGTGGCGTCATCCTCCCCGTTGAACTCCCACATGGGGTGGCCTCTATATTGAAGCGGCTGCACCCCCCGCATAATACATATGGCCATGACCTCGATCATGGTCAATTCGAATCGAGCTAAAAAACTTATCCGGCTCATCAGGTAAAGAACGTGCCTGTCATCTTCCTCTAGGGAGCTCCATGGACGCCAGCTCCGGCGCTTCTTCAAAGGGGCATTGTCGAACTCAGGAAGGCCGATTCTAATAGGATCCGGGAGGTTGACGTCTTCTATATAAAACCATTTTGAAGGCCAATCTTCGAACGTCTTCTTTGGGGTTCCGGACAGGTATCCGGTCCCGGCAATACGCCACACTTCGGCTCTGCCCACTTGATATATTGACCCCTTCTGAGAACGGGGCACAAGGCAGAACAACTTCTTCCATAGAGCGAAATGAGCCTCATAGCCCAAAAACAACTCGTAAAGGGCTACGAATCCCGCGATATGCAACATGGAGGCAGGCGTAAGGTTGTGCAACTAGAGGCCGTAGAACTCCAGGAGCCCCCGGAGAAACGGATGAATTGGAAATCCGAGCCCTCTTACCAAATAAGGGACAAGGCATACCCGCTCTCCCTTGGAGGGATTGGGAAGGCTCTCCGCTTGCTCTCCGCCATTATAGGTGGCAAGCCCGGCTCGAACCGGGACCATGTACGCTGGGGGAAGAAATCCCTTGGTCTGAAGCATCACTAATTTGCTGTGCGGGACGGAACATCTCTCCCAATCTCCAGGCTTGGGGCTAGGGGAGCGAGAGGAGGAGCTGCATCGACCAGCCATGATGGAATGGATCTCTGTCAAATGCGCTCCGATGAAGGCTCGCCAAGGGAGGATGGTGTGATTTGGATCTGAATCCTTGTCTTTTTAATAGGCAGCTCATTCACACAGCTAGGGGGTAAATGTAAAAACACCCTGGCTCTTCACATTCACTCGACACGTGGAAAGTGGCCATTATTGGGCGTGGAAGCCAAGGAGTGCAACATTCACAAGAGGTCGAACACTATTTCGACAGGTACACGGAATTTGGAGAGGAACCCGCCCTACAATGCCAAAGACAATACTGCACGCCGGACTCATCGTCATTGAAGCCTGGTTCGGGGGCTACTGAGGGAGTCCTGGATTAGGGGGTCTCCGGACAGCAGGACTATATCCTTCGGCCGAACTGCTAGACTATGAAGATACAAGATTGAAGACTTCGTCTCGTGTCCGGATGGGACTCTACTTGGTGTGGAAGGCGAGCTAGGCAATACGGGTATGGATATATCCTCCTTTGTAACTGACCTTGTGTAACCCTAACCCTCTCCGGTGTCTATATAAACCGAAGGGTTTTAGTCCATAGGACCACTACTAGGGAAAAGGCTAGCAGCAGCGCGGGTTTTAGGCCTATCAGTAGTGCGGGGATATGCGCTAATGATAAGGCGCTACAGCTATTCCTTAGCAGTAGCGCGTGTTACACGCGCTACTGCTAGGACAAGTAGCTGCAGCGTTTGTTCAATCCCGCGCTACTGGTAATGTAACTACTAGCAGCGCGTTTTCCGTCCATTGCCACTAGTATTCTTTTTTTTATTTTTTATTTTTAGTGTATTTATCGTACAAATATTGGTACAATACCAGTTATGAGGTTTACATCATTATGTTCATAACAGTGTGTCAAATGAAGGTGGATTAGTTTCAAGTGGAGGCAATATGTGGTGCATGTCAAAAGTATACTACAAATCCAAACTTGATCTAGTTTGGACTAGTAGTACTTTTGATGTGCACCACATGTTGCCTCCACTTGAATCTAATCCGCCAACACAAGCTATTTAATCATCATCATAGTCATTACCACCAACATTAGCTATTTAATTATCATAGTCATAGTGTAGCACACATCATCATCTTCAAACTCTCATTCTAGCTAGCTAATCACCACCAACACTAGCTAATAATAATCATCATAGTCATTACCACCAACACTAGCTATTTTATCATCATAGTAATAGTGTAGCACATCATCATCCTCAAACTCATTTCTAGCTAGCTAATCACTCCTGCTGCTCTCTCTTAGGTAAAATAACATAAAACATGTGTAGCTCTCCTCCTTGATCAAGTTGGAGCATGCAGATGAACCTGTCTCCTAATTTTGGGTAGCACATTTGTTTGCTGCCCCCTAGTACTTCTCTGCGCTCCCCCATCACATATCTGGTCCAGTCTTGCACTATTAAGCATTCATCGCTGATCTTGAATGCACTAAAGTAACATGTAGGATATATTGGCCATAAGCTAATAATACTCATGGTACCTTTAGTCTCGATCCCATAAGGCACAACATTCATCGGGAGTCCCTGTTGAAAAAACATCGTATGGTAACATACTTAGCAATGAAGTTTAGCTTCACAAATAATGCATGGAAAAGATGCACTGAGGACAAATAGTAAAAATCTTACCATCCTTCCTAAATAGATGTGACCGTAGTTCATTACGAACACTATTGGTCGCACATTTTTAGTACTAACATTTCTAAGTCCAGGAAGAAAATTTGTCTTGACAGTATCAAGATCCTCAAGCCATGAAACATAATGACTTAGCTCCTCGCAGTTTAGTTCAGCCCCAGGACAGTAGTAGGTCCTGTCTACCAAGCGCTGGACATGTTTGCTTGCACCGAAATAAGCTGACAATACAAATTAGTTGTCAACTATTTTTGAATAAACAATATCAAAGACATAAATATGGTTGAGAAACTTACATAATGGTGTAACTGGAGGCGTCTGCACATCAACCCAGATGTCGGTATTACCTTCAATATCATCTTCTGGACGAATATCAAAGGTGATAACCATATCAGGCTCAAATGCATAAGTCTTGCATAGTGCTCGCCATGTTTTGCATTCAAAATAGGTGTAGTCGTCTGAATTGTATAATTTTGCGTGGAAAATATAACCATGCTCGGTCTTCAAGTAAACTTTCTTTACCTCCATAGTATGACTGAAACCTATCTTATCCAATACAAAAACTCTTGCATGGCAGGGGATACGCTAGTAGAATAGTAAAAAAAATATAAGTTGAAGCAAATGAAGCAGATGTCATGCTTAATTACGAAAAAAGACTTGTCTTTGTGACTTACTGTATCCACTTCGAAGTTCTCGTCCAGCTTGATGCTGAAGCACCTATCATCATCTAGGAAGATTCCGTCGCACAGGCCGCGCTCGTCTTCGCAGTATTTGCAAATACCGAAATCCTTTTTGTCGTCAGACATTTCCTATGTTCATAGTTAAAACATTAATTGAAAATCGATAGAAGACAACTACCAGGATACTCAACACACAAATCCGGGGCACTCGATATTTCCTACATATTCTGGCAGAAGTCATGCCAAAATTTACGGAAAAATCCGGCATGACCTTTGCTAAAATAGGACATATCGAGCGCCTAAAATTTGCCGGAACGGAAATGAATCAACACTCCGGCAAAACATAGGCCACTCGGAGGTGTAACCTGCAAACATGACCGTCCACTTGGATATTGAGCAACACAAGATATACATTTCAAAATATCTTATAGGACTCAAATTAGCATGCATTCAATAAGCAAAAGTAAATCATCTCATGCATCCGTACATCGTCGAATATTATCACTAATACATCCCGAATAGTGTCATACATATAACATCACTAGTACAACTAAAACCCTAGCACACGACGGGTATCAGCGCGGGCGGTGGACACCCACAGAGAAGGAACCATCATGGGATCATAGCTCCAGTGAGATCCCCGGAGAACCTGCCAGGTATTGGAGAACCTGTGCTCCAACGCAAACAAGTAGTGACGGACGTGCGCGTCCTCCTCACTGACACGGTGACGCACCACCTCCGCGGAGTCCTCGAGTCTCTGGACCGTCACTGGCCCACGCGACCGCCACCAAAGAAGGTTCGGGTCAACGACAGGCTGGCTCCTCACCAACCTGCGCCCCCGGTAGGTAGCGCCTCCCAGTACCACCCCGGCGGAGCCCAGTCCCGGACATGGCCCATCTGGTCAAGCAGGTGTCGTCCTCCGCCAACTCGACGACGAGGATGCGGGATATGCATCGTCTACGTCGATGAGAGAAAAATTGCTTTAACTAAAAAAATAGCAACAAGTTCTTACTAACTAGTTTTATTAATGCAACTCGTTCTTACTAAATATAAACTTACTATAAATAGAAAGAAACTAGCACATCTACTACTACTAATTAACATCTAACTACTACATCTACTACTAATTAACATCTAACTACTAATTAACATCTACTACTGCTAATTATACAACTAGTTTACCATCACTACTTCTAAAAATCATTATCTATGAACCCTAAATTAACATCTACTACTACTAAAATCATCTACTAACTAAGCAAAGAGAGAGGGGGTGGGGGAGGGGTGGGGGCTTACAGAGGGAGAGACGTTGGCGGGGAGGTGCTCGACGACGGAGGGGCAGCGAGGGCAGGCTCGGGATCAGGAGGCGGCGGTCCTGGGCGGCGGGCTCGATCGAGGGCGGCGGGCTCGGTTGAGGGCGACGGCGGTGAGGTCGAGGGCGGCGACGGTGTGGTCGAGAGCGGCGGCGGTGAGGTTGAGGGCGGGCGACGGCGGCGGCGGTGAGGGCAGGCGCGCTCGGGCTCGGGCGGCGGCGACAAGAGTAGGGGAACCGGCCGGGGTGGCGGGGAGGAGGACTTAGCGAAATTTTGATTCGGGGGGGGGGTGGTTAACCCGAACTAGCAGTAGCGCTCATATGGAAAACGCGCTATAGCTAACTTATCTATAGCGCGTTTTAGAGAAAACCGCTACTGCTAATGGAAGCAGTTATTTCTTTTGTTTATCCCAATATCAGTAACGCTTTGTCCTGGAAAAACGCTATAAGTCTAAGCAATGTAAAAACATCAAAAATATACATTGGTCATCATTGATCTTTTTGTGTGTAATCTAAATAGTCAACATGAATCCTCACTGTACTTGTATAGGTACAGGCGAGGATTCATATTGCAACCACAAATCATACACATATAGTTCAATGAAGACCAAGTGCTCGAGATAGGTTGAGAAGTAACATATTTAAGGTGGTAAACACCTTGTTCGCTTAGCAGTATGGGACTAAACTTAATTAGTTGCGGTGATACTTAGCAGCAGCGAGTTTTGAAGAAAATCGCTGCTACTAAGTTCTTTAGCAGTAGCGCGTCCACGGGAAGGGCGCTACTACTATATCTAGCCTGGGGGCAACACCGTGGCAATTATAGTAGTAGCGCTCTTTTCACCTAGAGCGCTACTGCTACTTAGTCATTAGTAGCGCTCTTTACTGAAGCTCGCTACTGCTAATTAGCAGTAGCGCCTATTTTTAGACCGCGTTGCTGCTAAGATTCTGTGTATAAGATTTTCCCTAGTAGTGGACAACAACCATAACATACAATCATACCATAGGCTAGCTTCTAGGGTTTAGCCTCTCCGATATCGTGGCAGATCTACTCTTGTACTACCCATATCATCAATATCAATCAAGCATGACATAGGGTTTTACCTCCATCAAGAGGGCCCGAACCTGGGTAAAACATTGTGTCCCCTGCCTCCTGTTACCATCCGGCCTAGACGCACAGTTCGGGACCCCCTACCCGAGATCCGCCGGTTTTGACACCGACATCCGTGATCTCATCTGGGACTCCAAACAAACTTCGGTCATCAAATCACATAACTCATAATACAACCGTCATCGAACGTTAAGCGTGCGGACCCTACGGGTTCGAGAACTATGTAGACATGACCGAGACACATCTCCGGTCAATAACCAATAGCGGAACCTAGATGCTCATATTGGCTCCTACATATTGTACGAAGATCTTTATCGGTCAAACCGCATAACAACACATGTTGTTCCCTTTGTCATCGGTATGTTACTTGCCCGAGATTCGATCGTCGGTATCATCATACCTAGTTCAATCTCGTTACTGGCAAGTCTCTTTACTTGTTCCGTAATGCATCATCCAGTAACTAACTCATTAGTCACATTGCTTGCAAGGCTCGTAGTGATGTGCATTACCGAGAGGGCCCAGAGATACCTCTCCGATACACAAAGTGAAAAAATCCTAATCTCGATCTATGCCAACTCAACAAACACCATCGGAGACACATGTAGAGCATCTTTATAATCACCCAGTTACGTTATGACGTTTGATAGCACACAAGGTGTTCCTCCGGTATTTGGGAGTTGCATAATCTCATAGTTATAGGAACATGTATAAGTCATGAAGAAAAAAATAGCAATAAACTAAATGATCATAGTGCTAAGCTAACGGATGGGTCTTGTCCATCACATCATTCTCTAATGATGTGATTCCGTTCATCAAATGACAACACATGTCTATGGTCAGGAAACATAACCATCTTTGATTAACTAGCCTGTCAAGTAGAGGCATACTAGGGACACTTTGTTTGTCTATGTATTCGCACATGTACTAAGTTTCTGGTTAATACAATTCTAGTATGAATAATAAACATTTATCATGATATAAGGAAATATAAATAACAACTTTATTATTGCCTCTAGGGGATATTTCCTTCATAAAGATTAACTTGCCATTTTTTTGGCATTAATCACCTTTTCAAAAACGCAAAAGATAAATGCAACGCTTCCCAAAGGTTAGAAGGAGTAACCCCTCTCCTCTCGCAATGTGGTGCAAGAGGCACGAAAGTTGGAGATATTGGGGAGTTGTCGGTGTTTTTATTTTGCATGCGCCAAGTATTTTGCTTTTGGGGTAAAGAAAAAAAATGAAAATTAGCCATAGAGCAAGAGTGATACTGAAGATGTGTTGTTTAGCTGGGTTACAACGAAACAGTGCTAGTAGATTTACTAAATGGGTTGAGGTGGGCAATAAGCATAGAGAGTAGTCAATTTAAAGGGGAAAGACATAAGTAGTAGAGACTTTTTATACTTCCTCCGGTTGGGTTTATAAATCGGACACTGATTTTTTGTTCTTCAATTTGACTAAGAAAATATTTATTATATTTCATAAAATTTGCTTCCGAAGGTGTTCAAGGATCATGCCAACTAAATAACCACACCCTCCTTCCTGTGCATCAATAAAAAAATTAATGAACCTAGAACATGACCAAAAAGGCAATAATTAATACATTGGCACTAAAATTGGAAAGGAAACTAAAACCTCTTACCCAGTTCATTGCCAAGTGAAGTAGTACGCTTGCTAGGTGTGAATCACCCGAGATATAAATGGGAAAACCTTTTGCGGTAGCAACCTCCACTGCCAATACCCCAATGACATGCCCTCAATCAAACCGATTGCGCCAGGTCGAATGGACTTGCGAAGGTCATCGTCGAATCCGTTTGTGGTGTGCCCGCTCGACGAAAGCACACATTGGGCCCTGACACCAAGGAGCCCTCGTTGTCTTTCGCCGCCACATTTTAGGGTATCCTTGCACATAGGCCATAGTTGGGGGCTCTCTATATATTCAGATCAATCACATACATGGTAGCTTGAAAAATAACTGTTGCTCTGGAGGAGATGAGGGAAGGAGAGGGGTGGTTTAGGACGTGGCCGGATGCGAGTGGAAGATGAGTTTAGCCACCGTCCCCTGTGGTTCAACCATCACCGTCAATACGTTCATTCGAGGTGAGGTGAGAGGGACAACAGGGACAAAGATGGTGATGGGGCCAGTTTCGCTCGATGGAGGAGCCGAGGGAGTGAGCGAAACATTTATAGGGTAAGGTGAGTGGAGCAATCTTAGGACGAGTCAACAAGTTTAAGAGGAAATAAGTCGAGAATTCGATTGCTCTCATTCATCTCGTGCTTTGAACCAAATGTGGATCAGTCATCCAAAAACTGACTATTCATGTCCCTCCAAGGGATGACGATATACTAAGCACACTTTTGGTCATCAACCAATTAATAATTAACTTTTTGGTCCCGCAAAATATGAATGTGCCAAATTTTGGAATTAAACTAATCATTGCCCCTACAGAGTATGCTGCATCCTGCTATCCCTGGAACAAACCTTCGTTGGGATGGTCTACGTTAAATGTGGACGGCCACGTCGACGAAAGCATTGGAGGAGCAGGCATAGTGTTAAGGAACGACACATGAGCCATCATTTTCTCATGGTGTCGTTTTCTTTGCTCATGTAGATTCCCAATGGAGGCGGGAATTGCAGCGTATCTTGAGGGTACGCCCCTGATGTTGCAGTGGACGAACATGTCGTTGATCATTGAACTAGATTGTAAGGAAGGAGTTGATGCTCTCTCAAGTAGGAGGATCAACAGATCTTCGCTGACAGGCATGATGGAGGATACGAAGAGTCTCATGCATGGGATCCAACGGCATTGCTTTGTCCACGCCCGAAGATGAGCGAATGGTGTTATACACTGCATGACTCAAATGGGCCGTTGCTCCCAACGCACGGTAGTCTAGTTAGCTGATGGGCCAGATGGTTTATGTAAAATATGTGAAAACGAATATAACATTATTTCTTAATTAATACAAGCCCATTTCACATGCAAAAACTCAATAATTGCCCCTACATCATATCTTAAGGCATGTACATTGTTGATAAGATCATCTTATCTTAAACCTAACACATAATCTAGAGTAGTAAATAAAAATATGATGTAGGAGTACAATGATTATCTCATAACCTTGTCTCTAATAACTACTAACTAGACATTCCTAAAAATGTGATGAGTTATCTGGACAATTCTCTTATGCTTAATTAATCGATTGGGCAAATCTTTTTCCTCCGTTTCAAAGAAAATAAATGTGGTGAGACATTGTTACAATGTTGCTTTGAGATCATCTCTTAATTAAGAGAAGACAAATCTTTTCTTTTGATTTCTCTTTCTCTACCTCATAAGATATTCTAAATGGCACTCTTAAGATAGCCCCTCTCTGCCGGCCATGTGGCGCGAGATGCACGAAGGGTAGAGATTTTTTTCTTGGTATAAAGGCGAAAATGAAAACCAGTCCATAGAGCAGCATTCGTTGACTAAGCTTGACAGGCCTGCACATACGCGGCCCAAACAACCTT
Organism: Triticum monococcum; assembly: GCA_034509565.1. Classification (NCBI taxonomy): domain Eukaryota; kingdom Viridiplantae; phylum Streptophyta; class Magnoliopsida; order Poales; family Poaceae; genus Triticum; species Triticum monococcum. The sequence goes on from CM067842.1 coordinate 723,591,132, forward strand.
CGATCGTCCCAGTGGCACACCACGGAAGCCCAAGAAAAGTACGGTCGCTATGCCCAGCTCCAACCAACCATCGTTCACCCCCAATTCCACCTCCACCTTTCTCTCCACCGCCGGCGTCCGGCGACTGCCGCTTGCCGGCCTACCGGTGATGGGTCGCGCATCCACTTGATGGATCCGTCGGCGGCAGGGCCTGCGCCACCACGGGCCGCCCCGGGCAGAGGGGCGGACCCAGCGGAGCGGCGCAGGCGGTGGTGCGGGATCACAGTCCGCGGGGCCCTCGTGATGCTCTTCCCCATCGCCGTGTCATTCCTCTTCTCCTTCCTCTTCGGCATCGCTGGCCTCCTCCTCGGCGGGCTCTCCTCCAACGCGTCCGTCTCCATGCCCTCCACCTGCCGCATCCTCTCTACCGGTCGGCCACTGTACCTCCCCTTCCGTCTCTTCCCTCCCGATTTACTCCCATGCTGTTTCCAGAGCTTAGGATTCTAACCGGGTGCTAAATTTAGCATGCAAATTAGCTGCTTTGGTGTTTAGCGTGGAGAGCTTACTGCAAATTTTGTGATATGCAGTATATTCCATTAATGCACTTTACCATCTGCTCCACCAAGTCTAAGAGCTGCTTACGTATTCCCCACTTGGTGTGTCACTGTGTGCTATCACTTGGGTGTGTGTTCGATGCTGATTACACTGTGGCTCAGCTAGTGAGCTTAGGATATGATTAGTTTTCCCTATCGAGCTGCGTTGATCCTTAGCCTGATGCGGTTGTTGGCGCATTGTAGGCCTGGACATTCGGTCATCTAAGGTTTGCGAGCTTGGACTGTTGAACTATAAAGCTAAGCATGTATTTTACCCCTCGAGTAATCGAAGATTCCGCTGCCATGATGACTATTACTGGGCTTCAGTTTTTGAGGTGAGAATTTATATTGTGATTCTACTTTGGTGTTTGTTTCTCTAGTGGAGCAGCTAAAAATGTTGTTCAAGCTGCTGGTTGGTTGTTTCACCTGCTTTATCTTCTTGTACCAGCACACGACATTTTATACATCATGTATTAACTACTTTTTAGCTATTCTCACATTCAGCTCCTCTAGATTTGGGCTGTCTAATGTTTTTAACTGATAATGATATATACAGACCTTTGATGCTTTCCACGTGCTCTCAACTCCCAAATAAGGCAATAAATGATGAACAATTCTAGCTGTAGTTTCTAGTTTGTTGATAAAGGACCTGTAAAAAAAAGGACACGACATATTTACATTTCGAACATCAGCTTGCGGTCATGCACGTCTTTCAGTTTACTATTAGTATTCACAAGGATTACTGTATGTGTTTAGTTAATTAATGGGTGGGGATATAGGTATCCAGAATTTAGGAGGGGAAAGGCCATGTGTGTGCAAAAAAAAATTAAATAAGAAGATCATGATACTGAAACGCACAGCCTCTCATTTCTATTCCAAGTTAGTTTCACTTACTGAAGTAGCTTAACACCTTCCAAATTTATCATATCAAATAAAGAAGATCATGAACATGTTCAATTCTCACATACCTCATAAGAAATGACTTGTCAGCACTCAGCAGCAGACCATCGTTTTAGTTAGCTAATAAAGAAAGAAAACAGCAGGTGTTAACTCAACAAATCAAAGCTAACTCTTTTTTGTAAGCCAGAACATCACAAAATGTACTTCTCAGCTCGGTAGAAAAATCGACAGGCAGAACCTACCATAGGTGACAGAAGCAAATGAGCAAACACCTAGAGTTACTCAGATGAGCAATCAGCACCTTATTGAGTAAGCTGGGGTCCTTGAAGAGAAGACGGGATTACAGAAGAGCCTTACGAGTGCATTCATCTGATCTTGTGGATCTGCGATGGCATCACCATGTGTGCCGCAGCCTACGCCGGTCTCACCTTCGCCTCGACGTGCACGACGGTTGCGAACTCAACGGTACTGCCACCTCTCCTATCGCTCCCGTGCGGGACTGTTGTAGAGGGCATGCTGTCGGTGCCTGTAACGCTGATGGCTGGGACGGCGTGCCATGCTAGGACAGCGTCTCTGTTGGCGGGTTCGCCGTCGTGTTCTCTGATTGGGGCGGCTCCTCCCACACCGGTGACCCGAACCACGACATCCAGGGGGAGGGGGGGGGGGGGGGGGGGGCACGAGGCAGCGACGGAGACAAGCAGCGGACAGCTCATCGTGGCAGAGAATGTGGGCCGTGGGGGTGGGGCCGGGAGGCGATTTATGTGGTGTGCCTGCGTGGGATGTGTGGGTGCGTGGCTGACGGACTGGCGGTTGTTACCCCTTTCCCGGGTTTTTTTCCCGTTCTTTTCTTCTTTTTGTTTTCATGTGCTGGAAGGGGACGGAAGGAGGAGTAACTATTACGACGGCAAACTCCCCTTTAATAGTACAGATTTAGGTATTCTCACATTCAGATCCTCTAGATTTGGGCTGTTTAATGCTTTTACTGATAATGATATATACAGATCTTTGATGCTTTCTATGTGCTCTCAACTCCCAAATAAGGCAATAAATGATGAACAATTCTAGCTGTAGTTCTAGTTTGTTCATGAAGTCCTGTAAATAAAGACACGACATATTTACGTTTCGAACATTAGCTTGTGGTCGTGCACTGCACACTGCACAGCCTGCCCGCAGTCTTTCAGTTTACTATTAGTATTCACGAGTATTACTATATGTGTTTAGTTAGTTTTTCTCACTTGTGTTGTGGATGGATACTCTAGGTTGAATACACAGAATATTTTTCTGGTCAAACATCTTATGCAATGGCAGAAGCTCCAAAAGAGGCTCTTCCTCACAATTGCCGGCCTGATTTTGGTGCTGTATGGTCAACAACAGCAAAGTTCAAGGTACACTACTATGGAACATCTAGTTCACATGAGAAATACATAATGTTCTCTCCAGTGAGTTTTTGAATCTTCAGTTGTTTGCATGCCCTTTGCGTATATCATGTTAAGTTATCAAGAGGTCATCATTTTATTATCGTCTTTTCTTGTAGGTCAATGAATCATACAACTGCAGATACACACTGGGGAGTACCAAAGCTGACATTTATTCAGACAAGTTATTCAATTGCACTGCTGAGGATCCTTCAATAATTGAAATGCTGAAGAGGATTTTTGTACTGTGAGTATATGCCCTCTATTTTTCTACCTGCTGCATGTGCACCGCCTTAACTTCTCATAATGTGATAACATCATGTTAATCCACATATCCTTCACCAGAAGTCGATATCCAAAAATACTCATTGCTCTTATTTGCTCTGGTATCTCTAGTGCTTTATGCTTATCAGTTGGCTTTGTTTCTTATACTTGGGTTGTATTGTTGCATCACCACTTAATTTCAAGCTGTAAACACTAGGAACTTAAGAACCTTTGGTTGGTAATAAAATGGTTACTTTCTTCCTTCACTTCTATTAATGGTCATTTATCTTCAATACATTAACATTTCCTTTTGTTTAACTTGAGATGGAAACATGACAGGTTTTCAAAGTTCTGCAAGTCAAAAGATTTCAGTTCGTGGTGGATGCTTGGATATGCGGCAGCAGGGGTCGTGGCGGGGGTGCTGAGCTCCATACTCATCACCATAGCAGTAAGAGTCCTCCGAGGAGTGTTCCTTGCTGCGGCCAGGCGGGCCGTGAGCAACCATAGCATCAGGGTGTTTGCTTACCGTTTCAAGCGGGCGTGCCTTCTTGTTGCATATATATCTTTCGTTGGCTGGATCACCTTGCAGTACAGCAAAATGGTTGGGCTGAAGGAGCTTGTGCTGGACTTCAAACTCCTGGAGAGGTTCTTGTAAAATGTAAATGGGTCTCGGCAGTGTATATCGAATAAGCCGATCCCCTTGTGTGATGTAACCCAGTGTAACTTATCCTGTGCTGTGCTTGGATATGCGGCCGCCCATGAACAGGTGGATGAATCATGGGTGGCTGCGGTTGGCATGGAGTAACTCCCCCCATCTGTTGTAACCTGCAGTGCAACATGTGTCAAAATCATCCTAATGGTAATTTGTGGGCTTGGAAATGTGGTCTGACTTTCTGGCTCTGAATGCAGATCACGGTTAAGGCCTCTTGGATTCGCTGGAATTTTTCTCTGAATCAAAGAGGCCCCAACGAGGATAATTATGAATATTGTTTCGAACTGAATTTTTCTTTGATGGGATCAGAGGTACGTACTGGACGAACCATGCCTACAGCTTTTTAGTTAAGAAAAAACTCTGCCTGATAATGTAGCTCTTTTACGCCGGGATCTTTCTCCGAGCTGATTGGAATCCAGAAATTTCCTGTGGAAAAACAGTACTTCCAGAAGTCCCTGAAAGTTTTTTTTTAACAGAATGCAACTCTTAAGATACTTTTATACTTGAAAAAAAATGGTAGTGCATAAAAACTGTCTGTTGCCATTGCATGGCTGTGTTCCTCGAAGAAAAAAATGGAGCCGTATACGTTTGAAGAACCCTTTAGACATGAACAGCCATCTCCAACTGGACATGACCAAGTCCCCAACTGTCCCACTCAGCACTCGAGCCCAACACCTGCTTGGCCTCGTCTTCCATTTTGATGCGCCCACTCACCATGTCCTGCGCGTGCACGGGACACATGGACATGGAATCTGTCGTCCCCATCATCCCGTCCACGGCGAAGAATGGTCAAGTCGCCTCCCCGGTTGACCCCCAGAGGCCAAGACCAGGTGGCGCGAGCACGGCCGTCCCGTGCGTGGCATCCACGCCACGGGCAGCACGGCAAGTCAAGTTCGTGTCCGGATCGCGCAGCGCAACCGATGGATGGCTCGCGAACGAACTCCCCCGGAAGCCGGCGACGACCTTCTCCGTCACGAGCTCCTCGGCCAGTCCGTTAAGAACCCTTGACTAGTCAACCAGACAGAGACTTGCACGGCAAGCAGTTGATTCCGTTTAGATCAGGCAACGGCTGTGCTGCGCTGCCGCTCTGCCCAGGAAGCAGCGCGCGCCGGCCGAGCCCGCCGCACTAGTGCATTATTGTAACTAGGTACAACTGTCTCAGGTCAAATATGCTCACCTTTCTAAATTTCAGTAGTCTGTCTTTTTGCGGGGCAAATTAAGTACTCTGTTAGCAGCCCCTCATGCAAAAAATACTACTGTACTATTGTACTCCTACATATATAACAACATAAAGAAGGATAAAACCATAAAATAATAACTTATTTTGGACGGAACCACACAAGAATTGGATCATCAATCGCAGTTAGCTGTTGGGCGAGTGCGCACATATCTTTTTTTTCTCCTTCTCTATCCACGGAGAGTGCGCACATGCTGCTGTCTAGTGGCATTCCGGGAAGCACCGTGCCGCGCAGGCCGAGACGTTCCCGACACGCGAGATCTCCTATAAAACCATCTCCAGCAAGACGTCTCTTGCCATCACTCAGTTTACACCAACACAAATCACTTCCCAGCCAACAAAAACAGACTTCCCATTCCATCCGATCACCACAAAAACCTCAAGCTTTTCCACCGGTTTATTAGTTGTTCAACAACCACCATGAGCTCTCGGATGGCCGGAGCCACGTTGCTGCGCCACCTTGGCCCCCGCCTCTTCGCCGCCGCCGACCCGGCGTCCGGGCTCGCCGCGAGCGCGAGGGGCATCATGCCCGCCGCCGCGAGGATCTTCCCCGCCCGGATGGCTAGCACCGAGGCCGCCGCCCCGCATGCCAAACAAGAAGAAGCCACCGAAAAGCCCCAGGGCGCAACAACGCCGGAGCACAACAAGAAGCCCGTGGTCAGCTACTGGGGCATCGAGCCGCGGAAGCTCGTCAAGGACGACGGCACGGAGTGGCCGTGGTTCTGCTTCAGGCCGTGGGACACGTACCGGCCGGACACGTCGATTGACGTGGCCAAGCACCACGAGCCCAGGGCGGTGGCGGACAAGGTGGCGTACCTCATCGTGCGGACGCTGCGCGCGGGCAGCGACCTCTTCTTCCAGCGCCGGCACGCCAGCCACGCGCTGCTGCTGGAGACGGTGGCGGCGGTGCCGCCCATGGTGGGCGGCGTGCTGCTGCACCTGCGCTCGCTCCGCCGCTTCGAGCACAGCGGCGGCTGGATCCGCGCGCTCATGGAGGAGGCCGAGAACGAGCGCATGCACCTCATGACCTTCATGGAGGTGACGCAGCCCCTGTGGTGGGAGCGCGCGCTCGTGCTCGCCACTCAGGGCGTCTTCTTCAACGCCTACTTCGTCGGCTACCTCATCTCCCCCAAGTTTGCTCACCGCTTCGTCGGCTACCTCGAGGAGGAGGCCGTCCACTCCTACACCGAGTACCTCAAGGACCTTGAGGCCGGCTTGATTGAGAACACGCCCGCCCCGGCCATCGCCATCGACTACTGGCGCCTCCCCGCCGACGCCAGGCTCAAGGACGTCGTCATCGCCGTGCGCGCCGACGAGGCGCATCACCGCGACGCCAACCACTACGCGTCGGACATCCATTACCAGGGAATGACACTGAATCAGACGCCTGCGCCGCTCGGGTACCACTGATCAGTTCAATGGACGACCATAGATCGATGCCTGCTCAGTCCACCGCTGTCGTCTACTACCAGTGTTGCCGACGTTTTGTCCCGTTAATTTGAGATGGATTGTTGCGCGCGCAGTATGTTTATGTCTATGAGTTTTTGTACCCAAATGTCACATGTTTTTTTCAAGAAAAGTAATCAAATCATATTTACAAGAATTACCAGCTTACAAAACATATCTTTGGGTACAAAGTGACACTTTTTTTTGCATCAGTACAGACACAAGCGCTCATATATACGCGCATACACTCACCCCTATGAACGCACACACGCACACCCTACCCCTATGAGCACCTCCGAGAGACTGAGCCGGCATATCATCTTGAGATTTACGAAGTTACCGTAGGCGCCTCGTCGTCAACGGGAACGTCTCCTTCCATTGAAAGCGCATCGCCGGAAATCCTGAAATAAATACAGAAATAATGCGAGCACCAGGATTTGAACCCTGGTGGGTTGGGGATACCACTGTCCATCAAACCAATTCAACCACAAGTTGATTCGCGGTACAAAGTGATACTATTACTTGTCAATAACATATTTTTAACGGACGTGCAATATGCATGCTTTCCTAGGCAAAATGCCACCCACCAAAACATCTCATCGTTAAAGCTCTTAAATCATACTCCATTATTTTTCCTTTGTGTTTTTTAAATCTTTCTCGGTGTGTAATCTATACCCAATAATAAAGCGGGGTTCATTTCTTCGATTATATAGATTTTTTCTATTTGAGGTAGTACTAACTTGTTTCTCTGGGTTTTTTGCTTGTTCAGGGACCTCCTATATGACGCACAGTGCGGCACAAAGGCTGGGCACACTACTGGGTCGGCCCATCGACGCGAAGCCAGTTCTGTTTTTAAAAGAACAGGAAAAAGCAACGGAACGGGCCAGCCCAATAAGAAACGCCTGCAGGTGCCCCTTGGTGAACCAATAATCTATATCTTAAAAAAAATCTATATATCTATATCTTGTCTAAAAATAATAATCTATATTAAAAAGACCCAAAGAGGCAGATCCAATCAATCTCGATCGTAAAATCATGTCAATCCAACAATCTATATTGCTCCAATAGCGAACGCTCAATATGTTTAGCGTGTAATTAATATCATATCAAATATCAACTTCTACACTATCCACGTAATAAATGTGAATTGATATCCTACATAATACCAACATGCAATTTATTTTCTTTTTCATACTCCGTCCGTCCCAAAATTCTTGTCTTAGATTTGTCTAAATACGGATGTATCTAGTTACGTTTTAGTGTTAGATACATCCGTATCTAGAAAAATTTAAAACAAGAATTTTGGGACGGAGGAAGTACCAACGTTCATTGCACATACGCATTTACTAGTAATAAAAAAGCTCTTGTCATGGAGGTATATGCCTAGCCCCCACTCCTTTTGTATATTATTTTTCCTTTATGTTTTTTAAATCTTTCTCGGTGTGTAATCTATACCCAATAATAAAGCGGGGTTCATTTCTTCGATTATATAGATTTTTTCTATGTGAGGTAGTACTAACTTGTTTCTCTGGGTTTTTTGTTCGTTCAGGGACCGCCTATATGACGCAGAGTGCAGCACAAAGGCTCGGCACACTACTGGGTCGGCCCATCGACGCGAAGCCACTTCTTTTTTAACGCATGATGTAGAAAAAGCATGTAAAGGAGGGAGCTCCCGAGGATTCAAACATGCCACCCACACTATTGAGGTTTTTCTTTTGAGAAACACTCACACTATTGAGGTGAGATGCTTGCCACTACAATGTCGCAATTCCTTTCTGGCGCTCATGCATCTTGGCTGGCCCAAATAAAAGTGACTAGACCTGTAGCTAGGGTCACATGTCTCCCTTCGATCACATCGCTTGGTCGATGCGTCAACCGTTGACCATTTGGACTTTGAAAAAATAATGAATCTGAAAATTGGTAATTTTTTTGGAAAAAAAGGATTAGACAAAGTTCATATATTTGAAAAAATAGGGATATGGTTTATTTTTTAAAAAAGATAGTGAATTTGAAAAAATCAACAATTTAAAACAAATGGTTAATTTTAGAAAATTTCATTAATTTGAAAAAGTTCATCGATTTTGAAACAAAAGGTTCACAAAATTGAAAAAAATCATCGATTTTTTAAAAAAATATCAAATTTCAAAAAAAGTTCTTCAATTTTTAAAAACGTTCATCAATTTTGAAAAAAAAAATCAATGTTGAAAAAATGTGCAAAGTTTAAAAAAGAACGGAAAGTGAAAAAAGTAAGAAAATCAGCCAAAAAAACAAGTTCATGTTTGTTATTTCAAGAAAAATAAAGAAGGTGACTAGGCACAACAAGAAAGTTGTCCAGTTTGGTTACGATGGTTGTACATAGCTTACAGGCGTAGATTGAATCATGGTTGGCACATATTTTTTGAAGATTGTACGAAAAAAAGTGTAACATGGGCTGGCCCAACGCGGTGGGGGTGTGTAGCTAGGGTCACATGTCTCCCTTCGATCACATCGTTCGGTCGATGCGTCAACCGTCGACCATTTGGACTTGGAAAAAATAATGAATCTGAAAATTGGTAATTTGTTTTGGAAAAAATGGATTAGACGAAGTTCATATATTTAGAAAAACAGGGATATGGTTTATTTTTTAAAAAAGATAGTGAATTTGAAAAAAGTTCATGAATTTGAAAAAAAATTATCGATTTAAAACAAATGGTAAATTTTAGAAAAGTTCATTGATTTTGAAACAAAAGGTTCACAAAATTTAAAAAATCATCGATTTTGAAAAAAAATTCATCAAATTTCAAAAAAAAAGTTCAGCAATTTTGAAAAAAATCATCAATGTTGAAAAAATGTGCAAAGTTTTAAAAAGAAAAGAAAGTGAAAAAATTAAGAAAATCAGCCAAAAAACAAGTTCACGTTTGTTATTTCAAGAAAAATAGAGAAGGTAACTAGGCACAACAAGAAAGTTGTCCAGTTTGGTTACAATGGTTGTACATAGCTTACAAGCGTAGATTGAATCATGGTTGGCGCATATTTTTTGAAGATTGTACGAAAAAAAGTGTAAGATGGGCTGGCCCAACACGGTGGGGGTGTGTGCGTTCATTTACAACTATTGAAGAAAGTCCCCTAAAAACTATTGAAGAAACAGACATTGAATGCGCCGAATAGGAATTGCCCAATCTAGGACAGACAATGGATACCCTAATAATAAATGCTCTTGTCATGGAGGTATATGCCCATTCCCCACTCCTTTTCTATATTTGTTTTTTAACATACGCACATACACTCATCTCTCAAAACACACACACGCGCGCACACCCCTATGAGCATCTTCAAGAGACTGCGTGATTGCTCGTGTCTGCGTTGGTAATTCTCTGAAGAGGAGAGGATGATGCAGCACAACAACGGTAAGTATTTCCCTCAATTATGAAACTAAGGTTATCAATCGGAGAACCAAGCAACACTATATAAACATCACCCGCACACAAATAACAAATATTTGCAACCCAACGCGTAAGAGGGGTTGTTAATCCCTCCTCGGTATTGAGATAAATTAAATTGTATAAGATTTAATAAATAGATCTTGCAAAAACTCAAAATAAAATACATAAAGAAAAAGTGCATCAAGGTATTTTTGATTTTAATATGATAGGAAATAGACCTGGGGGCCGTAGATTTCACCGGAGGCTTCTCTCGAGAAAATAGCATACAATGGGTGAACATATTGTTGGGGAACGTAGTAATTTCAAAAAAATTCCTACGCACACGCAGGATCATGGTGATGCATAGCAACGAGAGGGGAGAGTGTTGTCTGTTGGGGAACGTAGTAATTTTAAAAAAAATTCCTACGCACACACAGGATCATGGTGGTGCATAGCAACGAGAGGGGAGAGTGTTGTCTACGTACCCTCGTAGACCGTAAGCGGAAGCGTTTATCAACGCGGTTGATGTAGTCGTACACCTTCACGATCCGTCCCGATCAAGTACCTAACGTACGGCACCTCCGCGTTCAGCACACGTTCAGCTCAATGACATCCTCGCCTTCTCGATCCAGCAAGAGGGGCGAAGTAGTAGATGAGTTTCGGCAGCACGACGGCGTGGTGACGGTGTTGGTGAATAACAATCTCCGCAGGGCTTTGCCTAAGCACTATGAAAACTATGACGGAGAATAAACTAGAGGGGACGGGGTAGCCGGCACACGCTTGGTGTTTCTTGATGTGTCTTTGGTGCTAGCCCTGCCCCTCTATTTATATGTTGAGCCCCGGGGTCGAAACTTGGAGCAAAAGCCTACTCAAAGTCAGTTTTGCCCGAAAGGCAAGAGTCCCACTCGGACTCCAGGACCAAATGCCACAATCCTTGGCGTCTGGCCCAGGGCCAGACACCACGGTCTCCGGCGTTTGGCCCCCTGGCCTCCGCAAAACTCCTTTTGTACCGACTTATAGCCCCGTGGGCCTGACCCCTTGGCCTAACCATATCATCCAATATATGAATATTTACCTACGAACCATTTCGGAGCTCCTCGTCATGTCCTGATCTCATCCGGGACTCCGAACAACATTCGGTTACCAACATACATAACTCATAAATACTATATCGTCAACGAACGTTAAGCGTGCGGACCCTACGAGTTCGAGAACTATGTAGACATGACCTAGACACTTCTCTGGTCAATAACCAATAGCGGAACCTGGATGCCCATATTGACTCCTACATATTCTACGAAGATCTTTATCGGTCGAACCGCATAACAACATACGTTGTTCCCTTTGTCATCGGTATGTTACTTGCCCGAGATTTGATCGTCGGTATCTTAATACCTAGTTTAATCTCGTTACCGTCAAGTCTCTTTACTCGTTCTGTAATACATCATCCCACAACTAACTCATTAGTTACAATGCTTGCAAGGCTTATAGTGATGTGCATTACCGAGTGGGCCCAGAGATACCTCTCCGACAATCGGAGTGACAAATCCTAATCTCGAAATACGCCAACCCAACAAGTACCTTCGGAGACACCTGTAGAGCACCTTTATAATCACCCAGTTACGTTGTGACGTTTGGTAGCTCACAAAGTGTTCCTCCGGTAAACGGGAGTTGCATAATCTCATAGTCATAGGAACATGTATAAGTCATGAAGAAAGCAATAGCAACATACTAAACGATCAAATGCTAAGCTAACGGAATGGGTCAAGTCAATCACATCATTCTCCTAATGATGTGATCCCGTTAATCAAATGAAAACTCATGTCTATGGTTAGGAAACACAACCATCTTTGATCAACGAGCTAGTCAAGTAGAGGCATACTAGTGACACTATGTTTGTCTATGTATTCACACATGTATCATGTTTCCGGTTAATACAATTCTTGCATGAATAATAAACATTTATCATGATATAAGGAAATGAATAATAACTTTATTATTGCCTCTAGGGCATATTTCCTTCAGTCTCCCATGTTGGGGAACGTAGTAATTTCAAAAAATTTCCTACGCACACGCAAGATCATGGTGATGCATAGCAATGAGGGGGAGAGTCTGATCTACGTACCCTTGTAGATCGCAACGGAAGCATTGACACAACGTAGAGGAAGTAGTCGTACGTCTTCTTCCCGATCCGACCGATCCAAGCACCGTTACTCCGGCACCTCCGAGTTCTTAGCACACGTACAGCTCGATGACGATCCACGGGCTCCAATCCAGCAAAGCTTCGGGGAGGAGTTCCGTCAGCACGACGGCGTGGTGATGATCTTGATGTTCTATCGACGCAGGGCTTCGCCTAAGCACTACAATGATATGATCGAGGTGGAATATGGTGGCAGGGGGCACCGCACACGGCTAAGGAACGATCTCAATGATCAACTTGTGTGTCTAGAGGTGCCCCCTGCCCCTGTATATAAAGGAGCCAAGGGGGAGGGGTGCGCCGGCCAGGGAGAGGGCGCAGGAGGAGTCCTACTCCCACCGGGAGTAGGACTTCCCCCAATCCTAGTTGGACTAGGTTTCCCAAAGGGGGAAAGAGAGAGAGGGGGGCCGGCCCCGTCTCCTAGTCCTAATAGGACTAAGGGAAGGGGGGCGCGCGGCCACCTATGGGCTGCCCCTTTTCTCTTTTTCACTAAGGCCCATGAAGGCCCATATGGCTCCCGGGGGGTTCCGGTAACCTCCCGGTAATCCAGTAAAATCCCGATTTCACCCGGAACACTTCCGATATCCAAATATAGGCTTCCAATATATCAATCTTTATGTCTCGACCATTTCAAGACTCCTCGTCATGTCCGTGATCACATCCGGGACTCCGAACAACCTTCGGTATATCAAAATGCATAAACTCATAATAACTGTCATCGTAACGTTAAGCGTGCGGACCCTACGGTTCGAGAACAATGTAGACATGACCGAGACACTTCTCTGGTCAATAACCAATAGCGGGACCTGGATGCCCATATTGGCTCCTACATATTCTATGAAGATCTTTATCGGTCAGACCGCATAACAATATACGTTGTTCCCTTTGTCATCGGTATGTTACTTGCCCGAGATTCGATCGTCGGTATCCAATACCTAGTTCAATCTCGTTACCGGCAAGTCTCTTTACTCGTTCCATAATCCCGCAACTAACTTATTAGTTGCAATGCGTGCAAGGCTTAAGTGATGTGCATTACCGAGAGGGCCCAGAGATACCTCTCCGACAATCGGAGTGACAAATCCTAATCTCGAAATACGCCAACCCAACATTTACCTTTGGAGACACCTGTAATGCTCCTTTATAATCACCCATTTACGTTGTGACGTTTGGTAGCACCCAAAGTGTTCCTCCGGCAAACGGGAGTTGCATAATCTCATAGTCATAGGAACATGTATAAGTCATGAAGAAAGTAATAGCAACATACTAAACGATCGGGTGCTAAGCTAATGGAATGGGTCATGTCAATCAGATCATTCAACTAATGATGTGACCTCGTTAATCAAATAAAAACTCTTTGTTCATGGTTAGGAAACTTAACCATCTTTGATTAACGAGCTAGTCTAGTAGAGGCATACTAGTGACACTCTGTTTGTCTATGTATTCACACATGTATTATGTTTCCGGTTAATACAATTCTAGCATGAATAATAAACATTTATCATGATATAAGGAAATAAATAATAACTTTATTATTGCCTCTAGGGCATATTTCCTTCAGTCTCCCACTTGCACTAGAGTCAATCATCTAGTTCACATCGCCATGTGATTTAACAGCAATAGTTCACATCACCATGTGATTAACACCCATAGTTCACATCGTCATGTGACCAACACTCAAAGGGTTTACTAGAGTCAGTAATCTAGTTCACATATCTATGTGATTAACACCCAAAGAGTACTAAGATGTGATCATGTTTTGCTTGTGAGAGAATCTTAGTCAACGGGTCTGCCACATTCAGATCCACATGTATTTTGCAAATTTCTATGTCAACAATGCTCTGCATGGAGCTACTCTAGCTAATTGCTCCCACTTTCAATATGTATCTAGACCGAGACTTAGAGTCATCTAGATTAGTGTCAAAACTTGCATCGGCGTAACCCTTTACGACGAACCTTTTTATCACGTCCATAATCGAGAAACATATCCTTATTTCACTAAGGATAATTCTGACCGCTGTCCAGTGATCTACTCCTAGATCACTATTGTACTCCCTTGCCAAATCAGTGCAGGGTATACAATAGATCTGGTATAAAGCATGACATACTTTATAGAACCTATGGCCAAGGCATAGGGAATGACTTTCATTTTCTTTCTATCTTCTGCCGTGGTCGGGCTTTGAGTCTTACTCAACTTCACACCTTGTAATACAGGCAAGAACTCTTTCTTTTACTGCTCCATTTTGAACTACTTCAAAATCTTGTCAAGGTATGTACTTATTGAAAAAACTTATCAAGCGTTTTGATCTATCTCTTATAGATCTTGGAGCTCAATATGTAAGCAGCTTCACCGAAGTTTTTCTTTGAAAGCTCCTTTCAAACACTCCTTTATGCTTTACAGAATAATTCTACATTATTTCCGATCAACAATATGTCATTCACATATACTTATCAGAAATGCTGTAGTGCTCCCACTCACTTTCTTATAAATATAGGCTTCACCGCAAGTCTGTATAAAACTATATGCTTTGATCAACTCATCAAAGCGTACATTCCAACTCCGAGATGCTTGCACCAGTTCACAGATGGATCGCTGGAGCTTGCACATTTTTGTTAGCATCTTTCGGATTGACAAAACCTTCTGGTTGCATCATATACAACTCTTCTTTAATAAATCCATTAAGGAATGCAATTTTGTTTATCCATTTGCCATATTTCATAAAATGCGGCAATTACTAACATGATTCGGACAGACTCAAGCATAGATACGAGTGAGAAGCTCTCATCGTAGTCAACACCTTGAACTTGTCGAAAACTTTTTGCGACAATTCTAGCTTTGTAGATAGTAACACTACTATCAGCGTCCGTCTTCCTCTTAAAGATCCATTTATTCTCAATTGCTTGCCGATCAACGGGCAAGTCAACCAAAGTCCAAACTTTGTTCTCATACATGGATCATATCTCAGATTTCATGGCCTCAAACCATTTCGTGGAATCTGGGCTCATCATTGCTTCCTCATAGTTCGTAGGCTCGTCATGGTCAAGTAACATGACCTCCAGAACAGGATTACCGTACCACTCTGGTGTGGTTCTCACTCTGGTTTACCTACGAGATTCGGTAGTAACTTGATCTGAAGTTACATGATCATCATCATTAGCTTCCTCACTAATTGGTGTAGTAGTCACAAGAACAGATTTTTGTGATGAACTACTTTCCAATAAGGGAGAAGGTATAATTACCTTATCAAGTTTTCTACTTTCCTCCCACTCACTTCTTTCGAGAGAAACTCCTTCTCTAGAAATGATCCATTCTTAGTAACGAATGTCTTGCCTTCGGATCTGTGATAGAAGGTGTACCCAACAATCTCCTTTGGGTATCCTATGAAGACATATTTCTCCGATTTGAGTTTGAGCTTATCGAGATGAAACTTTTTCACATCGCAACTCCAAACTTTAAGAAACGACAGCTTAGGTTTCTTGCCAAACCATAGTTCACACGGTGTCGTCTCAACGGATTTAGATGGTGCCCTATTTAACGTGAATGCAGCTGTCTCTAATGCATAACCTCAAAAACGATAGTGGTAAATCGGTAAGAAACTTCATAGATTTGCACTATATCTAATAAAGTACGGCTATGACGTTCGGACACACCATTATGCTGTGGTGTTCCGGGTGGCACGAATTTGTGAAACTATTCCACATTGTTTTAATTGAAGACCAAACTCGTAACTCAAATATTTGTCTCCGCGATCAGATCGTAGAAACCTTATTTTCTTGTTACGATGATTCTCCACTTCACTCTGAAATTCTTTGAACTTTTCAAATGTTTCAGACTTATGTTTCATCAAGTAGATATACTCATATCTGCTCAAATCATCTGCGAAGATCAGAAAATAATGATACCTATTGCGAGCCTCAATATTCATCGGACCACATACATCAGTATGTATGATTTCCAACAAATCTGTTGCTTGCTTCATTGTTCCGGAGAACGGCATTTTAGTCATCTTGCCCATAAGGCATGGTTCGCAAGCATCAAGTGATTCATAATCAAGTGATTCCAAAATCCCATCAGCATGGAGTTTCTTCATGCGCTTTACACCAATATGACCTAAACGGCAGTGCCACAAATAAGTTGCACTATCATTATTAACTTCGCATCTTTTGGTTTCAATATTATGAATATGTGTATCACTAAGATCGAGATCCAATGAACTATTTTCATTGGGTGTGCAACCATATAAGGTTTTATTCATGTAAACAGAACAACAATTTATTCTCTTACTTAAATGAATAACCGTATTACAATAAACATGATCAAATCATATTCATGCTCAACGCAAACACCAAATAACACTTATTTAGGTTCAACACTAATCCCAAAATTATGGGGAGTGTGCGATGATGATCATATCAATCTTGGAACCACTTCCAACACACATCGTCACTTCACCCTTAACTAGCCTCTATTTATTCTGCAACTCCCGTTTCGAGTTACTACTCTTAGCAACTGAACTAGCATCAAATACTGAGGGGTTGCTATAAACACTAGTAAAGCACACATCAATAACATGTATATCAAATATACTTTTGTTCACTTTGCCATCCTTCTTATCCACCAAATACTTGGGGCAGTTCCGCTTCCAGTGACCAGTCCCTTTGCAGTAGAAGCACTTAGTCTCAGGCTTAGGACCAGACTTGGGCTTCTTCACTTGAGCAGCAACTTGCTTGCCATTCTTCTCGAAGTTCCCCTTCTTCCCTTTTGCCCTTTTCTTCAAACTAGTGGTCTTGTCAACCATCAACACTTGATGTTTTTCTTGATTTCTACCTTCGTCGATTTCAGCATCACGAAGAGCTTGGGAATCGTTTCCGTTATCCCTTGCATATCATAGTTCATCACGAAGTTCTACTAACTTGGTGATGGTGACTAGAGAATTCTGTCAATCACTATCTTATCTGGAAGATTAACTCCCACTTGATTCAAGCGATTGTAGTACCCAGACAATCTGAGCACATGCTCACTAGTTGAGCGATTCTCCTCCATCTTTTAGCTATAGAACTTGTTGGAGACTTCATATCTCTCAACTCGGGTATTTGCTTGAAATATTAACTTCAACTCCTGGAACATCTCATATGGTCCATGATGTTCAAAACGTCTTTGAAGTCCCGATTCTAAGCCATTAAGCATAATGTCTGCATCTGCTCCTGCAATAGGTCTGTCACCTAGCGGTGCATCAAGGACATAATTCTTCTGTGCAACAATGAGGATAAACCTCAGATCACGGATCCAATCCGCATCATTGCTACTAACATCTTTCAACACAATTTTCTCTAGGAACATATCAAAAAATAAACACAGGGAAGCAACAACGCGAGCTATTGATCTACAACATAATTTGCAAAATACTACCAGGACTAAGTTTATGATAAGTTTAAGTTCAGTTAATCAAATTACTTAAGAACTCCCACTTAGATAGACATCCCTCTAATCCTCTAAGTGATTACGTGATCCAAATCAACTAAACCATAACCGATCATCACGTGAGATGGAGTAGTTTTCAATGGTGAACATCGTTATGTTGATCATATCTACTATATGATTCACGCTCGACCTTTCGGTCTCTGTGTTTCGAGGCCATATCTGCATATGTTGGGGAACGCAGTAATTTCAAAAATTTTCCTACGCACACGCAAGATCATGGTGATGCACAGCAACGAGAGGGGAGAGTGTTGTCTACGTACCAACGCAGACTGACTGCGGAAGCGATCACACAACGTAGAGGAAGTAGTCGTACGTCTTCTTCCCGATCCGACCGATCCAAGCACCGTTACTCCGGCACCTCCGAGTTCTTAGCACGCGTTCAGCTCGATGACGTTCCTCGGGCTCCGATCCAGCAAAGCGTCGAGGAAGAGTTCCGTCAGCACGACGGCGTGATGACGATCTTGATGTACTACCGACGCAGGGCTTCGCCTAAGCACTACAACGGTACGATCGAGGTGGAATTTGGTGGCAGGGGGCACCGCACACGGCTAAGGAACGATCTCAAGGATCAAGTTGTGTGTCTATGGGGTGCCCCCTGCCCCCGTATATAAAGGCCAGGGGCAAGGGGGTCGGCCGGCTAGGAGGGAGGCGCAGGGAGGAGTCCCACTCCTACCGGGAGTAGGACTCCTTCCCTCGAATCCTATTCCTAATAGGACTCTTCGGGAGAAAGAGAAGAGAGGGGGGCCGGCCCCTTCTCCTAGTCCTAATAGGACTAGGGAAGGGGGGTTCGGCCGGCTAGCCTGTGGGCTGCCCCTTCTCTCTTTTCCACTAAGGCCCAATAGGCCCATTTGCCTCCCGGGGGGTTCCGGTAACCCTCCCGGTAATCCGGTAAAATCCCGATTTCACCCGGAACACTTCCGGTGCCCAAACATAGGCTTCCAATATATCAATCTTTACGTCTCGACCATTTCGAGACTCCTCGTCATGTCCGTGATCTCATCCGGGACTCCGAACAACCTTCGGTACATCAAAATGCATAAACTCATAATAACTGTCATCGTAACGTTAAGCGTGCGGACCCTACGGTTCGAGAACAATGTAGACATGACCGAGACACGTCTCTGGTCAATAACCAATAGCGGTACCTGGATGCCCATATTGGCTCCTACATATTCTACGAAGATCTTTATCGGTCAGACCGCATAACAACATACGTTGTTCCCTTTGTCATTGGTATGTTACTTGCCCGAGATTCGATCGTCGGTATCCAATACCTAGTTCAATCTCATTACTGGCAAGTCTCTTTACTCGTTCCGTAATACATCATCTCATAACTAACATCTTAGTTATTATGCTTGCAAGGCTTTATGTGATGTGTATTACCGAGAGGGCCCAGAGATACCTCTCCGACAATCGGAGTGACAAACCCTAATCTCGAAATACGCCAACCCAACATCTACCATTGGAGACACCTGTAGTACTCCTTTATAATCACCCAGTTACGTTGTGATGTTTGGTAGTACCCAAAGTGTTCCTCCGGTAAACGGGAGTTGCATAATCTCATAGTTATAGGAACATGTATAAGTCATGAAGAAAGCAATAGCAACATACTAAACGATCGGGTGCTAAGCTAATGGAATGGGTCATGTCAATCAGATCATTCTACTAATGATGTGACCTCGTTAATCAAATAACAACTCCTTGTTCATGGTTAGGAAACATAACCATCTTTGATTAACGAGCTAGTCAAGTAGAGGCATACTAGTGACACTCTGTTGGTCTATGTATTCACACATGTATTATGTTTCCGGTTAATACAATTCTAGCATGAATAATAAACATTTATCATGATGTAAGGAAATAAATAATAACTTTATTATTGCCTCTAGGGCATATTTCCTTCAGTCTCCCACTTGCACTAGAGTCAATAATCTAGATTACACTGTAATGATTCTAACACCCATGGAGCCTTGGTGCTGATCATGTTTTGCTCGTGGAAGAGGCTTAGTCAACGGGTCTGCAACATTCAGATCCGTATGTATCTTGCAAATCTCTATGTCTCCCACCTGGACTAAATCCCGGATGGAGTTGAAGCGTCTCTTGATGTGTTTGGTTCTTTTGTGAAATCTGGATTCCTTTGCCAAGGCAATTGCACCAGTATTGTCACAGAAGATTTTCATTGGACCCGATGCACTAGGTATGACACCTAGATCGGATATGAACTCCTTCATCCAGACTCCTTCGTTTGCTGCTTCCGAAGCAGCTATGTACTCCGCTTCACATGTAGATCCCGCTATGACGCTTTGTTTAGAACTGCACCAACTGACAGCTCCACCGTTTAAAGTAAACACGTATCCGGTTCGCGATTTAGAATCGTCTGGATCAGTGTCAAAGCTTGCATGAACGTAACCTCTTACGGTGAGCTCTTTGTCACCTCCATATACGAGAAACATATCCTTAGTCCTTTTCAGGTATTTCAGGATGTTCTTGACCGCTGTCCAGTGATCCATTCCAGGATTACTTTGGTACCTCCCTGCTAAACTTATAGCAAGGCACACATCAGGTCTGGTACACAGCATTGCATACATGATAGAGCCTATGGCTGAAGCATAGGGAACATCTTTCATTTTCTCTCTATCTTCTGCAGTGGTCGGGCATTGAGTCTTACTCAACTTCACACCTTGTAGCACAGGCAAGAACCCTTTCTTTGCTTGATCCATCTTGAACTTCTTCAAAACTTTGTCAAGGTATGTGCATTGTGAAAGTCCAATTAAGCGTTTTGATCTATCTCTATAGATCTTTATGCCTAATATGTATGCAGCTTCCCCGAGGTCTTTCATCGAAAAACTTTTATTCAAGTATCCCTTTATGCTATCCAGAAATTCTATATCATTTCCAATTAGCAATATGTCATCCACATATAATATCAGAAATGCTACAGAGCTCCCACTCACTTTCTTGTAAATACAGGCTTCTCCAAAAGTCTGTATAAAGCCAAATGCTTTGATCACACTATCAAAGCGTTTATTCCAACTCCGAGATGCTTGCACCAGTCCATAAATGGATCGCTGGAGTTTGCATACTTTGTTAGCTCCTTTTGGATCGACAAAACCTTCTGGTTGTACCATATACAACTCTTCTTCCAGAAATCCATTCAAGAATGCAGTTTTGACATCCATTTGCCATATTTCATAATCATAAAATGCGGCAATTGCTAACATAATTCTGACGGACTTAAGCATCGCTACGGGTGAGAAGGTCTCATCGTAGTCAACCCCTTGAACTTGTCGAAAACCTTTTGCGACAAGTCGAGCTTTATAGACAGTAACATTACCGTCAGCGTCAGTCTTTTTCTTGAAGATCCATTTATTTTCAATTGCTTGCCTATCATCGGGCAAGTCAACCAAAGTCCATACTTTGTTCTCATACATGGATCCCATCTCAGATTTCATGGCCTCAAGCCACTTTTCGGAATCTGGGCTCACCATCGCTTCTTCATAGTTCGTAGGTTTATCATGATCTAGCATCATGACTTCCAGAACTGGATTACCGTACCACTCTGGTGCGGATCTCACTCTGGTTGATCTACGCGGTTCAGTAGTATCTTGTTCTGAAGCTTCATGATCATCATCATTAGCTTCCTCACTGATTGGCATAGGTGTCGCAGAAACAGTTTTCTGTGATGTACTATTTTCCAATAAGGGAGCAGGTACAGTTACCTCGTCAAGTTCTACTTTCCTCCCACTCACTTCTTTCGAGAGAAACTCCTTCTCTAGAAATGATCCATTCTTAGCAACGAATGTCTTGCCTTCGGATCTGTGATAGAAGGTATACCCAACAGTTTCCTTTGGGTATCCTATGAAGACACATTTCTCCGCTTTGGGTTCGAGCTTATCAGGTTGAAGCTTTTTCACATAAGCATCGCAGCCCCAAACTTTAAGAAACGACAACTTTGGTTTCTTGCCAAACCATAGTTCATAAGGCGTCGTCTCAACGGATTTTGATGGTGCCCTATTTAACGTGAATGCGGCCGTCTCTAAAGCATAACCCCAAAACGATAGCGGTAAATCAGTAAGAGACATCATAGATCGCACCATATCTAGTAAAGTACGATTACGACGTTCGGACACACCATTACGCTGTGGTGTTCCGGGTGGCGTGAGTTGCGAAACTATTCCACAATTTTTCAAATGTACACCAAACTCGTAACTCAAATATTCTCCTCCACGATCAGATCGTAGAAACTTTATTTTCTTGTTACGATGATTTTCAACTTCACTCTGAAATTCTTTGAACCTTTCAAATGTTTCAGATTTATGTTTCATTAAGTAGATATACCCATATCTGCTTAAATCATCTGTGAAGGTGAGAAAATAACGATATCCGCCACGAGCCTCAATATTCATCGGACCGCATACATCGGTATGTATGATTTCCAACAAATCTGTTGCTCTCTCCATAGTACCAGAGAACGGTGTTTTAGTCATCTTGCCTATGAGGCACGGTTCGCAAGTACCAAGTGATTCATAATCAAGTGATTCCAAAAGCCCATCAGTATGGAGTTTCTTCATGCGCTTTACACCGATATGACCTAAACGGCAGTGCCACAAATAAGTTGCACTATCATTATTAACTTTGCATCTTTTGGCTTCTACATTATGAATATGTGTATCACTATCTTCGAGATTCAACAAGAACAGACCACTCTTCAAAGGTGCATGACCATAAAAGATATTATTCATATAAATAGAACAACCATTATTCTCTGATTTAAATGAATAACCGTCTCGCATTAAACAAGATCCAGATATAATGTTCATGCTCAACGCTGGCACCAAATAACAATTATTTAGGTCTAATATTAATCCCGAAGGTAGATGTAGAGGTAGCGTGCCGACCGCGATCACATCGACTTTGGAACCGTTTCCCACGCGCATCGTCACCTCGTCCTTTGCTAGTGTCCGCTTATTCCGTAGTCCCTGTTTCGAGTTGCAAATATTAGCAACAGAACCAGTATCAAATACCCAGGTGCTACTGCGAGCTCTTGTAAGGTACACATCAATAACATGTATATCACATATACCTTTGCTCACTTTGCCATCCTTCTTATCCGCTAAATACTTGGGGCAGTTCCGCTTCCAGTGACCAGTCTGCTTGCAGTAGAAGCACTCAGTTTCAGGCTTAGGTCCAGACTTGGGTTTCTTCTCCTGAGCAGCAACTTGCTTGCTGTTCTTCTTGAAGTTTCCCTTCTTCTTCCCTTTGCCCTTTTTCTTGAAACTAGTGGTCTTGCTAACCATCAACACTTGATGCTCCTTCTTGATTTCTACCTCCGCAGCTTTCAGCATTGCGAAGAGCTCGGGAATAGTCTTGTTCATCCCTTGCATATTATAGTTCATCACGAAGCTCTTGTAGCTTGGTGGTAGTGATTGGAGAATTCTGTCAATGACGCAATCATCTGGAAGATTAACTCCCATCTGAATCAAGTGATTATTATACCCAGACATTTTGAGTATATGCTCACTGATAGAACTGTTCTCCTCCATCTTACAGCTATAGAACTTATTGGAGACTTCATATCTCTCAATTCGGGCATTTGCTTGAAATATTAACTTCAACTCCTGGAACATCTCATATGCTCCATGACGTTCAAAACGTCGTTGAAGTCCCGATTCTAAGCCGTAAAGCATGGCACACTGAACTATCGAGTAGTCATCAGCTTTGCTCTGCCAAACGTTCATAACATCTGGCGTTGCTCCAGCAGCAGGCCTGTCACCCAGCGGTGCTTCCAGGACGTAATTCTTCTGTGCAGCAATGAGGATAATCCTCAGGTTACGGACCTAGTCTGTGTAATTGCTACCATCATCTTTCAACTTTGCTTTCTCAAGGAACACATTAAAATACAACGGAACAATAGCACGAGCCATCTATCTACAAGCAACATAAACAAGCAAGATACTATCAGGTACTAAGTTCATGATAAGTTTAAGTTCAGTTAATCAAATTACTTAGGAACTCCCACTTAGATAGACATCCCTCTAATCCTCTAAGTGATCACGTGATCCAAATCAACTAAACCATAACCGATCATCACGTGAGATGGAGTAGTTTTCAATGGTGAACATCGTCATGTTGATCATATCTACTATATGATTCACGCTCAACCTTTCGGTCTCTGTGTTCCGAGGCCATATCTGCATATGCTAGGCTCGTCAAGTATAACCTGAGTATTCTGCGTGTGCAAAGCTGGCTTGCACCCGTTGTAGATGGACGTAGAGCTTATCACACCCGATCATCACGTGGTGTCTGGGCACGACGAACTTTGGCAACGGTGCATACTCAGGGAGAACACTTCTTGATAATTTAGTGAGAGATCATCTTATAATGCTACCGTCAATCAAGGCAAGATAAGATGCATAAAAGGATAAACATCACATGCAATCAATATAAGTGATATGATATGGCCATCATCATCTTGTGCTTGTGATCTCCATCTCCGAAGCACCGTCATGATCACCATCGTCACCGGCGCGACACCTTGATCTCCATCGTAGCATCGTTGTCGTCTCGCCAATCTTATGCTTCCACGACTATTACTACCGTTTAGTAATCTAGTAAAGCATTACATCGCGATTGCATTGCATACAATAAAGCGACAACCATATGGCTCCTGCCAGTTGCCGATAACTTAGTTACAAAACATGATCATCTCATACAATAAAATCAGCATCATGCCTTGACCATATCACATCACAACATACCCTGCAAAAACAAGTTAGACGTCCTCTACTTTGTTGTTGCAAGTTTTACGTGGCTGCTACGGGCTTAAGTAAGAACTCATCTCACCTACGCATCAAAACCACAACGATAGTTCGTCAAATAGACTCCGTTTTAACCTTCTCAAGGACCGGGCGTAGTCACACTTGGTTCAACTAAAGTTGGAGAGACAGTCTTCCGCAAGCCATCTATGTGTAAAGCACGTCGAGGGAACCGGTCTCGCGTAAGAGTACGCGTAAGGTTGGTCTGGATCGTCTCAACCAACAATACCGCCGAACCAAAGTATGACATGTTGGTAGGCAGTATGACTTGTATCGCCCACAACTCACTTGTGTTCTACTCGTGCATATAACATCAAACCATAAAACCTAGGCTCGGATGCCACTGTTGGGGAACGCAGTAATTTCAAAAAAATTCCTACGCACACGCAAGATCATGGTGATGCACAGCAACGAGAGGGGAGAGTGTTGTCTACGTACCAACGCAGACTGACTACGGAAGCGATCACACAACGTAGAGGAAGTAGTCGTACGTCTTCTTCCCGATCCGACCGATCCAAGCACCGTTAGTCCGGCACCTCCGAGTTCTTAGCACATGTTCAGCTCGATGACGTTCCTCGGGCTCCGATCCAGCAAAGCGTCGAGGAAGAGTTCCGTCAGCACGACGGCGTGATGACGATCTTGATGTACTACCGACGCAGGGCTTCGCCTAAGCACTACAACGGTACGATCGAGGTGGAATTTGGTGGCAGGGGGCACCGCACACGGCTAAGGAACGATCTCAAGGATCAAGTTGTGTGTCTATGGGGTGCCCCCTGCCCCCGTATATAAAGGCCAGGGGCAAGGGGGTCGGCCGGCTAGGAGGGAGGCGCAGGGAGGAGTCCCACTCCTACCGGGAGTAGGACTCCTTCCCTCGAAACCTATTCCTAATAGGACTCTTCGGGAGAAAGAGAAGAGAGGGGGGCCGACCCCTTCTCCTAGTCCTAATAGGACTAGGGAAGGGGGGTTCGGCCGGCTAGCCTGTGGGCTGCCCCTTCTCTCTTTTCCACTAAGGCCCAATAGGCCCATTTGCCTCCCGGGGGGTTCCGGTAACCCTCCCGGTAATCCGGTAAAATCCCGATTTCACCCGGAACACTTCCGGTGCCCAAACATAGGCTTCCAATATATCAATCTTTACGTCTCGACCATTTCGAGACTCCTCGTCATGTCCGTGATCTCATCCGGGACTCCGAACAACCTTCGGTACATCAAAATGCATAAACTCATAATAACTGTCATCGTAACGTTAAGCGTGCGGACCCTACGGTTCGAGAACAATGTAGACATGACCGAGACACGTCTCCGGTCAATAACCAATAGTGGGACCTGGATGCCCATATTGGCTCCTACATATTCTACGAAGATCTTTATCGGTCAGACCGCATAACAACATACGTTGTTCCCTTTGTCATCGGTATGTTACTTGCCCGAGATTCGATCGTCGGTATCCAATACCTAGTTCAATCTCGTTACTGGCAAGTCTCTTTACTCGTTCCGTAATACATCATCTCATAACTAACATCTTAGTTATTATGCTTGCAAGGCTTTATGTGATGTGTATTACCGAGAGGGCCCATAGATACCTCTCCGACAATCGGAGTGACAAACCCTAATCTCGAAATACGCCAACCCAACATCTACCATTGGAGACACCTGTAGTACTCCTTTATAATCACCCAGTTACGTTGTGACGTTTGGTAGTACCCAAAGTGTTCCTCCGGTAAACGGGAGTTGCATAATCTCATAGTTATAGGAACATGTATAAGTCATGAAGAAAGCAATAGCAACATACTAAACGATCGGGTGCTAAGCTAATGGAATGGGTCATGTCAATCAGATCATTCTACTAATGATGTGACCTCGTTAATCAAATAACAACTCCTTGTTCATGGTTAGGAAACATAACCATCTTTGATTAACGAGCTAGTCAAGTAGAGGCATACTAGTGACACTCTGTTGGTCTATGTATTCACACATGTATTATGTTTCCGGTTAATACAATTCTAGCATGAATAATAAACATTTATCATGATGTAAGGAAATAAATAATAACTTTATTATTGCCTCTAGGGCATATTTCCTTCAGCATATGCTAGGCTCGTCAAGTTTAACCTGAGTATTCTGCGTGTGCAAAACTGGCTTGCACACGTTGTAGATGGACGTAGAGCTTATCACACCCGATCATCACGTGGTGTCTGGGCACGACGAACTTTGGCAACGGTGCATACTCAGGGAGAACACTTCTTGATAATTTAGTGACAGATCATCTTATAATGCTACCGTCAATCAAAGCAAGATAAGATGCATAAAAAGGTAAACATCACATGCAATCAATATAAGTGATATGATATGGCCATCATCATCTTGTGCTTGTGATCTCCATCTCCGAAGCACCGTCATGATCACCATCGTCACCGGCGCAACACCTTGATCTCCATCGTAACATCGTTGTCGTCTCGCCAATTATTGCTTCTACAACTATCGCTACCGCTTAGTGATAAAGTAAAGCATTACAGGGCGATTGCATTGCATACAATAAAGCGACAACCATATGGCTCCTGCCAGTTGCCGATAACTTGGTTACAAAACATGATCATCTCATACAATAAAATTTAGCATCATGCCTTGACCATATCACATCACAACATGCCCTACAAAAACAAGTTAGACGTCCTCTACTTTGTTGTTGCAAGTTTTACGTGGCTGCTACGGGCTTAAGCAAGAACCAATCTCACCTACGCATCAAAACCACAATGATAGTTGCTCAAATAGACTTCGTTTTAACCTTCTCAAGGACCGGGCGTAGCCACACTCGGTTCAACTAAAGTTGGAGAGACAGTCGCCCGCAAGCCATCTATGTGCAAAGCACGTCGAGGGAACCGGTCTCGCGTAAGCGTACGCGTAAGGTTGGTCCGGGTCGTCTCGTCCAACAATACCGCGGAACCAAAGTATGACATGCTGGTAGGCAGTATGACTTGTATCGCCCACAACTCACTTGTGTTCTACTCGTGCATATAACATCAAACCATAAAACCTAGGCTCGGATGCCACTGTTGGGGAACGTAGTAATTTCAAAAAATTTCCTACGCACACGCAAGATCATGGTGATGCATAGCAACGAGGGGGAGAGTCTGATCTACGTACCCTTGTAGATCGCAACGGAAGCGTTGACACAACATAGAGGAAGTAGTCGTACGTCTTCTTCCCGATCCGACCGATCCAAGCACCGTTACTCCGGCACCTCCGAGTTCTTAGCACACGTACAGCTCGATGACGATCCCCGGGCTCCGATCCAGCAAAGCTTCGGGGAGGAGTTCCGTCAGCACGACGGCGTGGTGACGATCTTGATGTTCTATCGACGCAGGGCTTCGCCTAAGCACTACAACGATATGATCGAGGTGGAATATGGTGGCAGGGGGCACCGCACACGGCTAAGGAACGATCTCAATGATCAACTTGTGTGTCTAGAGGTGCCCCCTGCCCCTGTATATAAAGGAGCCAAGGGGGAGGGGTGCGCTGGCCAGGGAGAGGGCGCAGGGGGAGTCCTACTCCCACCGGGAGTAGGACTCCCCCCCCCCAATCCTAGTTGGACTAGGTTTCCCAAAGGGGGAAAGAGAGAGAGGGGGGACGGCCCCTTCTCCTAGTCCTAATAGGACTAAGGGAAGGGGGGCGCGCGGCCACCTATGGGCTGCCCCTTTTCTCTTTTTCACTAAGGCCCATGAAGGCCCATATGGCTCCCGGGGGGTTCCGGTAACCTCCCGCTAATCCGGTAAAATCCCGATTTCACCTGGAACACTTCTGATATCCAAATATAGGCTTCCAATATATCAATCTTTATGTCTCGACCATTTCGAGACTCCTCGTCATGTCCGTGATCACATCCGGGACTCCGAAAAACCTTCGGTACATCAAAATGCATAAACTCATAGTAATTGTCATCGTAACGTTAAGCGGGCGGACCCTACGGTTCGAGAACAATGTAGACATGACCGAGACACTTCTCTGGTCAATAACCAATAGCGGGACCTGGATGCCCATATTGGCTCCTACATATTCTACGAAGATCTTTATCGGTCAGACCGCATAACAACATACGTTGTTCCCTTTGTCATCGGT
Organism: Triticum monococcum; assembly: GCA_034509565.1. Taxonomy (NCBI): domain Eukaryota; kingdom Viridiplantae; phylum Streptophyta; class Magnoliopsida; order Poales; family Poaceae; genus Triticum; species Triticum monococcum. Next base: position 723,619,683 of record CM067842.1, read on the forward strand.
ATGTTACTTGCCCGAGATTCGATCGTCGGTATCCAATACCTAGTTCAATCTCATTACCGGCAAGTCTCTTTACTCATTCCGTAATCCCGCAACTAACTTATTAGTTGCAATGCTTGCAAGGCTTAAGTGATGTGCATTACCGAGAGGGCCCAGAGATACCTCTCCGACAATCGGAGTGACAAATCCTAATCTCGAAATACGCCAACCCAACATTTACCTTTAGAGACACCTGTAATGCTCCTTTATAATCACCCATTTACGTTGTGACGTTTGGTAGCACCCAAAGTGTTCCTCCGGCAAACGGGAGTTGCATAATCTCATAGTCATAGGAACATGTATAAGTCATGAAGAAAGCAATAGCAACATACTAAACGATCGGGTGCTAAGCTAATGGAATGGGTCATGTCAATCAGATCATTCAACTAATGATGTGACCTCGTTAATCAAATAACAACTCTTTGTTCATGGTTAGGAAACTTAACCATCTTTGATTAACGAGCTAGTCTAGTAGAGGCATACTAGTGACACTCTGTTTGTCTATGTATTCACACATGTATTATGTTTCCGGTTAATACAATTCTAGCATGAATAATAAACATTTATCATGATATAAGGAAATAAATAATAACTTTATTATTGCCTCTAGGGCATATTTCCTTCATCCCACTCGCACTAGAGTCAATAATCTAGTTCACATCGCCATGTGATTTAATACCAATAGTTCACATCACCATGTGGTTAACACCCATAGTTCACATCTTCATGTGACCAACACCCAAAGGGTTTACTAGAGTCAATAATCTAGTTCACATCGCTATGTGATTAACACCCAAAGAGTACTAAGGTGTGATCATGTTTTGCTTGTGAGAGAAGTTTAGTCTACGGGTCTGCCACATTCAGATCCGTATGTATTTTGCAAATTTCTACGTCAATGATGCTCTGCACGGAGCTACTCTAGCTAATTGCTCCCACTTTCATAATGTATCCAGATTAAAACTTTAGAGTCATCTGGATCAGTGTCAAAATTTGCATCGACGTAACCCTTTACGATGAACCTTTTGTCACCTCCATAATCGAGAAACATATCCTTATTCCACTAAGGATAATTTTGACCGCTACCCAATGATCTACTCCTAGATCACTATTGTACTCCCTTGCTAAACTCAGTGTAGGGTATACAATAGATCTGGTACACAGGATGGCATACTTTATAGAAACTATGGCTGAGGCATAGGGAATGACTTTCATTCTCTTTCTATCTTCTGCCGTTGTTGGGCTTTGAGTCTTACTCAATTTCACACCTTGTAACACAGGTAAGAACTCTTTCTTTGATTGTTCCATTTTGAACTACTTCAAAATCTTGTCAAGGTATGTACTCATTGAAAAAACTTATCAAGAGTCTTGATCTATCTCTATAGATCTTGATGCTCAATATGTAAGTAGCTTTACCGAGGTATTTATTGAAAAAACTCCTTTAAAATACTCCTTTATGCTTTCCAGAAAATTCTACATTATTTCCGATCAACAATATATCATTCACATATATTTATCAAAAATGCTGTAGTGCTCCCACTCACTTTCTTGTAAATACAGGCTTCACCACAAGTCTGTATAAAATTATATGCTTTAATCAACTCATCAAAGTATATATTCCAACTCCGAGATGCTTGCACCAGTCCATAGATGGATCGCTAGAGCTTGCTCACTTTGTTAGCATCTTTAGGATTGACAAAACCTTCTGGTTGCATCATATACAACTCTTCTTTAATAAATCCATTAAGGAATGTAGTTTTGATATCCATTTGCCAAATTTCATAAAATACGGCAACTGCTAACATGATTCGGACAGACTTTTAAGCATCGATACGAGTGAGAAATTCTCATCGTGGTCAACACCTTGAACTTGTCGAAAACATTTTTGCGACAATTCGAGCATTGTAGATAGTAACACTACTATCAGCGTCCGTCTTCTTCTTGAAGATCCATTTATTCTTAATGACTCACCGATCATCGGGCAAGTCAATCAAAGTCCATACTTTGTTCTCATACATGGATCCCATCTCAGATTTCATGGCCTCAAGCCATTTCACGGAATCTGGGCTCATCATCGCTTCCTCATAGTTCATACGTTCGTCATGGTCAATTAACATGACCTTCAGAACAGGATTACCGTACCACTCTGGTGCAGATCTCACTCTGGTTGACCTACGAGGTTCGGTAGTAACTTGATCTGAAGTTACGCGATCATCATCATTAGCTTCCTCACTAATTGGTGTAGGAGTCACAGAAACAGATTTCTGTGATGAACTACTTTCCAATAAGGGAGTAGGTACAGTTACCTCATCAAGTTCTACTTTCCTCCCACTCACTTCTTTCGAGAGAAACTCCTTCTCTAGAAAGGATCTGTTCTCAACAACAAATATCTTGTCTTCGGATCTGTGATAGAAGGTGTACCCAACAGTTACTTTTGTGTATCCTATGAAGACGCACTTCTCCGACTTGGGTTTGAGCTTATCAAGATGAAACTTTTTCACATAAGCATCGCAACCCCAAACTTTAAGAAACGACAGCTTAGGTTTCTTGCTAAACCACAGTTCATACGGTGTCGTCTCAACGGATTTAGATGGTGCCTTTTTAATGTGAATGCAACTGTCTCTAATGCATAACCCCAAAACGATACTGGTAAATCGGTAAGAGACATCATAGATTGCACTATATCAAATAAAGTACGGTTATGATGTTCGGACACACCATTACGCTGTGGTTTTCTAGGTGGCGTGAGTTGTGAAACTATTTCACATTGTTTCAAATGAAGACCAAACTCGTAACTCAAATATTCTCCTCCACGATCAGATCGTATAAACTTTATTTTCTTGTTACGATGATTTTCGACTTCACTCTGAAATTATATGAACTTTTTAAATGTTTCAGACTTATGTTTCATCAAGTAGATATACACATATCTGCTCAAATCATCTATGAAGGTCAGAAAATAATGATACCCACCGTGAGTCTCAACACTCGTTGGACCGCATACATCGGTATGTATTATTTCCAATAAGTCAGTGGCTCGCTCCATTGTTCCGGAGAATGGAGTCTTAGTCATCTTGCCCATGAGGCATGGTTCACAAGCATCAAAATGATTCATAATCAAGTGATTCCAAAAGCCCATCAGCATGGAGTTTCTTCATGCGCTTTACACCAATATGACCTAAATGGCAGTGCCACAAATAAGTTGCACTATCATTATTAACTTTGCATCTTTTGTCTTTAATATTATGAATATGTGTATCACTACGATCGAGATCCAACGAACCATTTTTATTGGGTGTATGACCATAGAAGGTTTTATTCATGTAAACAGAACAACAATTATTCTCTAACTTAAATGAATAACCGTATTGCAATAAAGATGATTAAATCATATTCATGTTCAACGCAAACACCAAATAACATTTATTTAGGTTTAACACTAATCCTGAAAGTATAGGGAGTGTGCGATGATGATCATATCAATCTTGGAACCACTTCCAACACACATTGTCACTTCACCCTTAACTAGTCTCTGTTTATTCTGCAACTCCCGTTTCGAGTTATTAATCACATCAACTAAACTAGTATCAAATACTGAGGGGTTTCTATAAACACTAGTAAAGTACACATCAATAACATGTATATCAAATATACCTTTGTTCACTTTGCCATCCTTCTTATCCGCCAAATACTTGGGGCAGTTTTGCTTCCAGTGACCAGTCCCTTTGCAGTAGAAGCACTTAGTCTCAGGCTTAGGTCTAGACTTGGTCTTCTTCACTTGAGCAGCAACTTGCTTGCTGTCCTTCTTGAAGTTCCCCTTCTTCCATTTGCCCTTTTTCTTGAAACTAGTGGTCTTGTCAACCATCAACACTTGATGCTTTTCTTGATTTCTACCTTCATCGGTTTCATCAACATGAAAAGCTCGGGAATCATTTTCGTCATCCCTTGCATACTATAGTTCATAACGAAGTTCTACTAACTTGGTGATGGTGATTAGAGAATTCTGTCAATCACTATTTTATCTGGAAGATTAACTCCCACTTGATTCAAGCGATTGTAGTACCCAGACAATCTGAGCACATGCTCACTGCTTGAGCTATTCTCCTCCATCTTTTAGCTATAGAACTTGTTGGAGACTTCATATATCTCAACTCGGGTATTTGCTTGAAATATTAACTTCAACTCCTGGAACATATCATATGGTCCATGACGTTCAAAGTGTCTTTGAAGTCCCAATGCTAAGCCGTTAAGCATGGTGCACTAAACTATCAAGTAGTCATCATATTGAGATAGCCAAACGTTCATAACGTCTGCATCTGCTCCTGCAATAGGTCTGTCACCTAGCGGTGCATCAAGGGCATAGATCTTCTATGCAGCAATGAGGATAATCCTCAGATCATGGATCCAATCCGCATCATTGCTACTAACATCTTTCAACTTAGTTTTCTCTAGGAACATATCAAAAAAATAAAACAGGGGAGCTAAACGCGAGCTATTGATCTACAACATAGATATGCTAATACTACTAGGACTAAGTTCATGATAAATTAAAGTTCAATTAATCAAATCACTTAAGAACTCCCACTTAGATAGACATCCCTCTAATCATCTAAGTGATCACGTGATCCAAATCAACTAAACCATGTCCGATCATCACGTGAGATGGAGTAGTTTTCAATGGTGAACATCACTATGTTGATCATATCTACTATATGATTCACGCTCGACCTTTCAGTCTCCAGTGTTCCGAGGCCATATCTGCATATGCTAGGCTCGTCAAGTTTAACCTTAGTATTCTGCGTGTGCAACTGTTTTGCACCCGTTGTATTTGAACATAGAGCCTATCACACCCGATCATCACGTGGTGTCTTAGCACGAAGAAATTTCGCAACGGTGCATACTCAGGGAGAACACTTTTATCTTGAAATTTAGTGAGAGATCATCTTATAATGCTACCGTCAAACAAAGCAAGATAAGATGCATCACATGCAATCAATATAAGTGATATGATATGGCCATCATCATCTTGTGCTTGTGATCTCCATCTCCGAAGCACCGTCATGATCACCATCGTCACCGGCACGTAACCTTGATCTCCATCGTAGCATCGTTGTCGTCTCGCCAACTTATGCTTCTATGACTATCGCTACCACTTAGTGATAAATTAAAGCATTACAGGGTGATTGCATTGAATACAATAAAGATACAACCATATGGCTCCTGCCAGTTGCCGATAACTCGGTTACAAAACATGATCATCTCATACAATAAAATATAGCATCATGTCTTGACCATATCACATCACAACATGCCCTGCAAAAACAAGTTAGACGTCCTCTACTTTGTTGTTGCAAGTTTTATGTGGCTGCTACGGGCTGAGCACGAACCGTTCTTACCTACGCATCAAAACCACAACGATAGTTCGTCAAGTTAGTGCTGTTTTAACCTTCTCAAGGACCGAGTGTAGACACACTCGGTTCAACTAAAGTTGGAGAAACTGACACCCGCTAGCCACCTATGTGCAAAGCACGTCGGTAGAACCAGTCTCGCGTAAGCGTACGCGTAATGTCGGTCTGGGCCGCTTCATCCAACAATACCGCAGAACCAAAGTATGACATGCTGGTAAGCAGTATGACTTGTATCGTCCACAACTCACTTGTGTTCTACTCATGCATATAACATCTACGCATAAATCCTGGCTCGGATGCCACTGTTGGCGAACGCAGTAATTTCAAAAAAACTTCCTACGCACACACAGGATCATGGTGATGCATAGCAACGAGAGGGGAGAGTGTTGTCTATGTACCCTCATAGACCATAAGCGGAGACGTTTATCAACGCGGTTGATGTAGTCATACACCTTCACGATCCGTCCCGATCAAGTACCGAACGTACGGCACCTCCGCGTTCAGCACACGTTCAGCTCGATGATGTCCTCGCCTTCTCGATCCAGCAAGAGGGGCGAAGTAGTAGATGAGTTCCGGCAGCATGACGGCGTGGTGACGGTGTTGGTGAATAACAATCTCCGCAGGGCTTTGCCTAAGCACTACTAAAACTATGACGGCGAATAAACTAGAGGGGACAGGGTAGCCGGCACACGGCTTGGTGTTTCTTGATGTGTCTTTGGTGCTAGCCCTGCCCCTCTATTTATATGTTGAGCCCTGGGTCGAAACTTGGAGCAAAAGCCTCCTCAAAGTCGGTTTTGCCCGAAAGGCAAGAGTCCCACTCGGACTCCAGGACCAAACACCACAATCCTTGGCGTCTGGCCCAGACGCCATGGGCCTCGGCGTCTGGCCCAGGGCCAGACCTCCGGCGTTTGGCCCCTGGCCTCCGAAAAACTCCTTTTGTACCGACTTATAGCCCCGTGGGCCTGACCCCTTGGCCTAACCATATCATCCAATATATGAATCTTTACCTCCGGACCATTCCGGAGCTCCTTGTCATGTCCGTGATCTCATCCGGGACTCCGAACAACATTCGGTTACCAACATACATAACTCATAAATACTATATCGTCAATGAACGTTAAGCGTGCGGACCCTATGGGTTCGAGAACTATGTAGACATGACCGAGACACTTCTCTGGTCAATAACCAATAGTGGAACCTAGATGCCCATATTGGCTCCTACATATTCTATGAAGATCTTTATCGGTCGAACCGCATAACAACATACGTTGTTCCCTTTGTCATCGGTATGTTACCTGCCTGAGATTCGATCATCGGTATCTTAATACCTAGTTTAATCTCGGTACCGGCAAGTCTATTTACTCGTTCTGTAATACATCATCCCGCAACTAACTCATTAGTTACTATGCTTGCAAGGCTTATAGTGATGTGCATTACCGAATGGGCCCAGAGATACCTCTCCGACAATCGGAGTGACAAATCCTAATCTCAAAATACGCCAACCCAACAAGTACCTTCAGAGACACCTGTAGAGCACCTTTATAATCACCCAGTTATGTTGTGACGTTTGGTAACACACAAAGTGTTCCTCCGGTAAACGGGAGTTGCATAATCTCATAGTCATAGGAACATGTATAAGTCATGAAGAAAGCAATAGCAACATACTAAACGATCAAATGCTAAGCTAACGGAATGGGTCAAGTCAATCACATCATTCTCCTAATGGTGTGATCCCATTAATCAAATCAGAACTCATGTCTATGGTTAGGAAACATAACCATCTTTGATCAACGAGCTAGTCAAGTAGAGGCATACTAGTGACACTATGTTTGTCTATGTATTCACACATGTATCATGTTTCTGATTAATACAATTCTAGCATGAATAATAAACATTTATCATGATATAAGGAAATAAATAATAACTTTATTATTGCCTCTAGGGCATATTTCCTTCATTGTCTATGTACCCTCGTAGACTGTAAGCGGAAGCGTTTATCAACGCGGTTGATTTAGTCATACACCTTCACGATCCGACCCGATCAAGTACCGAACGTATGACACCTCCGCGTTCAACACATGTCCAGCTCGATGACGTCCTCGCCTTCTCGATCCAGAAAGAGGGGTGAATTAGTAGATGAGTTCCGGCAGCACGACGGCGTGGTGATGGTGTTGGTGAATAACAATCTCCGCAGGGCTTTGCCTAAGCACTACTAAAACTATGACGAAGAATAAACTAGAGAGGACAGGGTAGCCGGCACATGGCTTGGTGTTTCTTGATGTGTCTTTGGTGCTAGCCCTGCCCCTCTATTTATATGTTGAGCCCTGGGTCGAAACTTGGAGCAAAAGCCTCCTCAAAGTCTGTTTTGCCCGAAAGGCAAGAGTCCCACTCGGACTCCAGGACCAAACGCCACAATCCTTGGCGTCTGGCCCAGACGCCATGGGCCTCGGCGTCTGGCCCAGGGCCAGACCACCGGCGTTTGGCCCCCTGGCTTCCGAAAAACTCCTTTTGTACCGACTTATAGCCCCGTGGGCCTGACCCCTTGGCCTAACCATATCATCCAATATATGAATCTTTACCTCCGGACCATTCCGGAGCTCCTCGTCATGTCCGTGATCTCATCCGGGACTCTGAACAACATTCGGTTACCAACATACATAACTCATAAATACTATATCGTCAACGAACGTTAAGCGTGCGGACCCTACGGGTTCGAGAACTATGTAGACATGACTGAGACACTTCTCTGGTCAATAACCAATAGCGGAACCTAGATGCCCATATTGGCTCCTACATATTCTACGAAGATCTTTATCGGTCGAACCGCATAACAACATACGTTGTTCCCTTTGTCATCGGTATGTTACCTGCCCGAGATTCGATCGTCGGTATCTTAATACCTAGTTTAATCTCGGTACCGACAAGTCTATTTACTCGTTCTGTAATACATCATCCCGCAACTAAATCATTAGTTACTATGCTTGCAAGGCTTATAGTGATGTGCATTACCGAGTGGGCCCAGAGATACCTCTCCGACAATCGGAGTGACAAATCCTAATCTCAAAATACGCCAACCCAACAAGTACCTTCGGAGACACCTGTAGAGCACCTTTATAATCACCCAGTTACGTTGTGACGTTTGGTAGCACACAAAGTGTTCCTCCGGTAAACGGGAGTTGCATAATCTCATAGTCATAGGAACATGTATAAGTCATGAAGAAAGCAATAGCAACATACTAAACGATCAAATGCTAAGCTAACGGAATGGGTCAAGTCAATCACATCATTCTCCTAATGGTGTGATCCCATTAATCAAATCACAACTCATGTCTATGGTTAGGAAACATAACCATCTTTGATTAACGAGCTAGTCAAGTAGAGGCATACTAGTGACACTATGTTTGTCTATGTATTCACACATGTATCATGTTTCCTGTTAATACAATTCTAGCATGAATAATAAACATTTATCATGATATAAGGAAATAAATAATAACTTTATTATTGCCTCTAGGGCATATTTCCTTCATTGTCTACATACCCTCGTAGACCGTAAGCGGAAGTGTTTATCAACGCGGTTGATGTAGTCGTACACCTTCACGATCCGTCCCGATCAAGTACCGAACGTACGACACCTCCGCGTTCAACACATGTTCAGCTCGATGACGTCCTCGCCTTCTCGATCCAGCAAGAGGGGCGAAGTAGTAGATGAGTTCCGGCAGCACAACAGCGTGGTGACGGTGTTGGTGAAGAACAATCTCCGCAGGGCTTCGCCTAAGCACTATGAAAACTATGACAGAGGATAAATTAGAGGGGATGGGTAGCCGGCACACGGCTTGGTGTTTCTTGATGTGACTTGGGTGCTAGCCCTACCCCTCTATTTATATGTTGAGCCTTGGGATCGAAACTTGGAGTAAAAGCCTCCACAAAGTCGGTTTCACGCGAAAGGCAAGAGTCCTTCTCGGACCCCAGGGCCAGACGCCAGGGTTCCCGGCGTCTGGACCCAAACGCCAGGGACCCTGGCGTCTGGCCCTTGGACTCCGCAAAACTTCCTTTTGCGCTTTCCAAAAACCTGGTGGGCTTTCCCCTTTGTCCCAAATAAAGTGTTCTCGTACCCAAACATTTCGGGAAACATCCGGAACCCCTTCCGGTGAATTCCGGAACCCTTCCGGAGACCAAACACTATTATCCCATATATCAAACTTTATCTCCGGACCATTCCGGTGTTCCTCGTCATGTCCATGATCTTATCCGAAACTCCGAACAACATTCGGTTACCAACATACATAACTCATAAATACTATATCGTTAACGAACATTAAGCGTGTGGACCCTACGGGTTTGAGAACTATGTAGACATGACCGAGACACTTCTCTGGTCAATAACCAATAGCGGAATCTGGATGCCCATATTGGCTCCTACATATTCTACGAAGATCTTTATCGGTCGAACCGCATAACAACATACCTTGTTCCCTTTGTCATCGGTATGTTACTTGCCCGAGATTCGATCGTCGGTATATTAATACCTAGTTCAATCTCGTTACCGGCAAGTCTCTTTACTCGTTCCGTCATACATCATCCCGCAACTAACTCATTAGTTGCAATGCTTGCAAGGCTTAAGTGATGTGTATTACCGAGTGGGCCCAGAGATACCTCTCCGACAATCGGAGTGACAAATCCTAATCTTGAAATACGCCAACCCAATAAGTACCTTTGGAGACACCTGTAGAGCACCTTTATAATCACCCAGTTATGTTGTGATGTTTGGTAGCACACAAAGTGTTCCTCCGGTAAATGGGAGTTGCATAATCTCATAGTCATAGGAACATGTATAAGTCATGAAGAAAGCAATATCAACAAACTAAAACGATCAAGTGCTAAGCTAAATGAATGGGTCAAGTCAATCACATCATTCTCCTAATGATGTGATCCCGTTAATCAAATGACAACTCTTTGTCTATGGCTAGGAAACATCACCATCTTTGATCAACGAGCTAGTCAAGTAGAGGCATACTAGTGACACTCTGTTTGTCTATGTATTCACACATGTATCATGTTTTCGGTTAATACAATTCTAGCATGAATAATAAACATTTATCATGATATAAGGAAATAAATAATAACTTTATTATTGCCTCTAGGGCATATTTCCTCCAGTCTCCCACTTGCACTAGAGTTAATAATCTAGATTACACAGTAATGATTCTAACACCCATGGAGCCTTGGTGCTGATCATGTTTTGCTCGTGGAAGAGGCTTAGTTAACGTTTCTGCAATATTCAAATCCGTATGTATCTTGCAAATCTCTATGTCTCGCACCTGGACTTGATCTCGGATGGAGTTGAAGCACCTCTTGATGTGCATAGTTCTCTTGTGAAATCTGGATTCCTTTGCCAAAGCAATTGCACCGGTATTGTCACAAAAGATTTTCATTGAACCCGATGCACTAGGTATGACACCTAGATCGGATATGAACTCCTTCATCCAGACTCCTTCATTTGTTGCTTCTGAAGCAGCTATGTACTCCGCTTCACATGTAGATCCTGCTACGACGCTTTGTTTAGAACTGCACCAACTGGCAACTCCACCATTTAATAAAAACATATATCCGGTTTGCGATTTAGAATCGTCAGTATCAGTGTCAAAGCTTGCATCGACGTAACCATTTACGACGAGCCCTTTGTCACCTCCATAAACGAGAAACATATCCTTCGTCCTTTTCAGGTATTTCAGGATGTTCTTGACCGCTGTCCGGTGATCCACTCCTGGTTTACTTTGGTACCTCCCTGCTAAACTAATAGCAAGGCACACATCAGGTCTGGTACACAGCATTGCATACATGATAGAGCCTATCGCTGAAGCATAGGGAACATCTTTCATTTTCTCTCTATCTTCTGTAGTGGTCGGGCATTGAGTCTTACTCAACTTCACACCTTGTAACACAGGCAAGAACCCTTTGTTTGCTTGATCCATCTTGAACTTCTTCAAAACTTTGTCAAGGTATGTGCTTTGTGAAAGTCCAATTAAGCATCTCGATCTATCTCTATAGATCTTGATGCCTAATATATAAGCAGCTTCACCAAGGTCTTTCATTGAAAAACTCTTATTCAAATATCCTTTTATGCTATCCAGAAATTCTATATTATTTCCAATCAATAATATGTCATCCACATATAATATTAGAAATGCTACAGAGCTCCCACTCACTTTCTTATAAATACATGCTTCTCCAAAAGTCTGTATAAAACCATATGCTTTGATCACACTATCAAAACGTTTATTCCAACTCCGAGAGGCTTGCACCAGTCCATAAATGGATCGTTGGAGCTTGCACACTTTGTTAGCTCCCTTTGGATGAACAAAACCTTCCGGTTGCATCATATACAACTCTTCTTCCAGAAATCCATTCAGGAATGTAGTGTTGACATCCATTTGCCAAATTTCAGAATCATAAAATGCGGCAATTACTAACATGATTCGGACAGACTTAAGCATCACTACGGGTGAGAAGGTCTCATCGTAGTCAATCCCTTGAACTTGTCGAAAACCTTTGCAACAAGTCGAGCTTTATAGACAGTAACATTACCATCAGCGTTAGTCTTCTTCTTGAAGATCCATTTATTCTCGATGGCTTGCCGTTCATCGGGAAAGTCAACCAAAGTCCACACTTTGTTCTCATACATGGATCCCATCTCAGATTTCATGGCTTCAAGCCATTTTGCGGAATCTGGGCTCAACATTGCTTCTTCATAGTTCATAGGTTCATCATGGTCTAGCAACATAACCTCCAGAATGGGATTATCATACCACTCTGGTGCGGATCTTACTCTGGTCGACCTACGAGGTTCAGTAACAACTTGATCTGAAGTTTCATGATCATAATCATTAACTTCCTCACTAATTGGTGTAGACGTCACAGGAACCGGTTTCTGTGATTAACTACTTTCCAATAAGGGAGCATGTAATGTTACCTCATCAAGTTCTACTTTCCTCCCACTCACTTCTTTCGAGAGAAACTACTTCTCTAGAAAGGATCCATTCTTAGCAATGAATGTCTTGCCTTCGGATTTGTGATAGAAGGTGTACCCAACAGTTTCCTTCAGGTATCCTATGAAGACACATTTCTCCGATTTGGGTTCGAGCTTATCAGGTTGAAGATTTTTCACATAAGCATCGCAGCCCCAAACTTTAAGAAACGACAACTTTGGTTTCTTGCCAAACCACAGTTCATAAGGTGTCGTCTCAATGGATTTTGATGGTGCCCTATTTAACGTGAATGCGGCCGTCTCTGAAGCATAACCCCAAAACTATAGCGGTAAATCAGTAAGAGACATCATAGATCGCACCATATCTAGTAAAGTACGATTACGGTGTTCGGACACACCATTACGCTGTGGTGTTCCGGGTGACGTGAGTTGCGAAACTATTCCGCATTGTTTCAAATGTAGACCAAACTCATAATTCAAATATTCTCCTCACGATCAGATCATAGAAACTTTATTTTCTTGTTACGATGATTTTCAACTTCACTCTAAAATTCTTTGAACTTTTCAAATGTTTCAGACTTATGTTTCATTAAGTAGATATACCCATATCTGCTTAAATCATCTATGAAGGTGAGAAAATAACGATACCCGCTGCGAGCCTCAACATTCATTGGACCACATACATCAGTATGTATGATCTCCAACAAATCAGTTGCTCACTCCATAGTTCCGGAGAACGGCGTTTTAGTCATCTTGCCCATGAGGCATGGTTCGCAAGTACCAAGCGATTCATAATCAAGTGATTCCAAAAGTCCATCAGTATGGAGTTTCTTCATGCGCTTTATACCAATATGACCCAAACGGCAGTGCCACAAATAAGTTGCACTATCATTATCAACTCTGCATCTTTTGGCTTCAACATTATGAATATGTGTATCACTACTATCAAGATTCATCAAAAATAGACCACTCTTTAAGGGTGCATGACCATAAAAGATATTACTCATATAAATAGAACAACCATTATTCTCAGTTTAACTGAATAACCGTCTCGCGTTAAACAAGATCCAGATATAATGTCCATGCTCAATGCTGGCACCAAATAACAATTATTTAGGTCTAAAACTAATCCCGAAGGTAGATGTAGAGGTAGCGTGCCGACGGCGATCACATCGACTTTGGAACCATTTCCCACGCGCATCGTCCCCTCGTCCTTAGCCAGTGTTCGCTTAATCCGTAGTCCCTATTTTGAGTTGCAAATATTAGCAACAGAACCAGTATCAAATACCCAGGTGCTACTGTGAGCTTTGGTAAGGTACACATCAATAACATGTATATCACATATACCTTTGTTCACCTTGCCATCCTTCTTATCTGCCAAATACTTGGGGCAGTTCCGCTTCCAGTGACCAGTCTGTTTGCAGTAGAAGCACTCAGTCTCAGGCTTAGGTCCAGACTTGGGTTTCTTCTCCTGAGCAGCAACTTGTTTGCTGTTCTTTTTGAAGTTCCCCTTCTTCTCCCCTTTGCTCTTTTTCTTGAAACTGGTGGTCTTATTGACCATCAACACTTGATGCTCCTTCTTGATTTCTACCTCCACAGCCTTTAGCATTGCGAAGAGCTCGAGAATCGTCTTATCCATCCCTTGCATGTTATAGTTCATCACGAAGCTCTTGTAGCTTGGTGGCCGTGATTGAAGAACTCTGTCAATGACACTATCAACAGGAAGATTAACTCCCAGTTGAGTCAAGTGATTATGATACCCAGACATTTTGAGTATATGCTCACTGACAGAACTATTCTCTTCCATCTTGTAGCTATAGAACTTATTGGAGACTTCATATCTCTCAATCTGGGCATTTGCTTGAAATGTTAACTTCAACTCTCGGAACATCTCATACGCTCCATGGCATTCAAAACGTCGTTGAAGTCCCGGTTCTAAGCCGTAAAGCATGGCACACTGAACTATCGAGTAGTCATCAGCTTTGCTCTGCCAGATGTTCATAACATCTGGTGTTGCTCCTGCAGCAGGTTTGGAACTTAGAGGTGCTTCCAAGACGTAATTCTTTTGTGCAGCAATGAGGATAATCCTCAAGTTCTGGACCCAGTCCGTGTAATTGCTACCATCATCTTTCAACTTTGCTTTCTCAAGGAACACATTAAAATTCAACGGAACAATAGCATGAGCCATCTATCTACAACAAACATAGACATGCAAAATAATATCATGTACTAAGTTCATGATAAATTTAAGTTCAATTAATCATATTACTTAAGAACTCCCACTTAGATAGACATCCCTCTAATCATCTAAGTGATCACGTGATCCAAATCAACTAAACCATAACCGATCATCACGTAAAATGGAGTAGTTTTCAATGGTGAACATCACTATGTTGATCATATCTACTATATGATTCATGCTCGACCTTTCGGTCTCAGTGTTCCGAGGCCATATCTGCATATGCTAGGCTCGTCAAGTTTAACCTGAGTATTCTGCGTGTGCAAAAACTAGCTTGCACCCGTTGTAGATGGACGTAGAGCTTATCACACCCGATCATCACGTGGTGTCTGGGCACGACGAACTTTGGCAACGGTGCATACTCAGGGAGAACACTTTTATCTTGAAATTTAGTGAGAGATCATCTTATAATGCTACCGTCAATCAAAGCAAAATAAGATGCATAAAAGATAAACATCACATGCAATCAATATAAGTGATATGATATGGCCATCATCATCTTGTGCTTGTGATCTCCATCTCCGAAGCACCGTCATGATCACCATCGTCACCGGCGCAACACCTTGATCTCCATCGTAACATCGTTGTCGTCTCGCCAATTATTGCTTATACAACTATCGCTACCGCTTAGTGATAAAGTAAAGCATTACAGGGCGATTGCATTGCATACAATAAAGCGACAACCATATGGCTCCTGCCAGTTGCTGATAACTTGGTTACAAAACATGATCATCTCATACAATAAAATATAGCATCATATCTTGACCATATCACATCACAACATGCCCTACAAAAACAAGTTAGACGTCATCTACTTTGTTGTTGCAAGTTTTACGTGGCTGCTACGGGCTGAGCAAGAACCGTTCTTACCTACGCATCAAAACCACAATGATAGTTCGTCAAGTTAGTGCCGTTTTAACCTTCTCAAGGACCGGGCGTAGCCACACTTGATTCAACTGAAGTTGGAGAAATTGACACCCGCCAGCCACCTATGTGCAAAGCTCGTTGGTAGAACCAGTCTCGCGTAAGCGTACACGTAATGTCAGTCCGGGCCGCTTCATCCAACAATACCGCCGAACCAAAGTATGACATGCTGGTAAGCAGTATGACTTGTATCATCCACAACTCACTTGTGTTCTACTCGTGCATATAACATCTACGCATAAAACCTGGCTTTGATACCACTATTGGGGAACGTAGTAATTTCAAAAAAAATTCCTACGCACACGCAGGATCATGGTGATGCATAGCAATGATAGGGGAGAGTGTTGTCTACGTACCCTCATAGACCATAAGTGGAAGCGTTTAACAACGCGGTTGATGTAGTCGTACACCTTCACGATCCGTCCCGATCAAGTACCGAACATACGGCACCTCCACGTTCAGCACACGTTCAGCTCGATGACGTCCTCGCCTTCTCGATCTAGCAAGAGGGGCGAAGTAGTAGATGAGTTCCGGTAGCACAACGGTGTGGTGATGGTGTTGGTGAAGAACAATCTCCGCAGGGCTTCGCCTAAGCACTACGAAAACTATGACGGAGGATAAACTAGAGGGGACGGGGTAGCCGGCACACGGCTTGGTGTTTCTTGATGTGTCTTGGGTGCTAGCCCTACCCCTCTATTTATATGTTGAGCCTTGGGGTCGAAACTTGGAGTAAAAGCCTCCACAAAGTCGGTTTCACCCGAAAGGCAAGAGTCCTTCTCGGACTCCAGGGCCAGACGTCAGGGTTCCCGGCATTTGGACCCAGACGCCAGGGACCCTGGCGTCTGGTCCCTGGACTCCGCAAAACTTCCTTTTTCGCTTTCCAAAAACCTTGTGGGCTTTCCCCTTTGGACCAAATAAAGTGTTCTCGTACCCAAATTTTTTGGGAAACATCCGGAACCCCTTCCGGTGAATTCCGGAACCCTTCTGGAGACCAAACACTATTATCCCATATATCAAACTTTATCTCCGGACCATTCCGGAGTTCCTCGTCATGTCCGTGATCTTATCCGGAACTTCAAACAACATTCGGGTACCAACATACATTACTCATAAATACTATATCTTCAATGAACATTAAGCGTGTGGACACTACGGGTTCGAGAACTATGTAGACATGACCGAGACACTCTTTGGTCAATAGCCAATAGCGGAACCTGGATGCCCATATTGGCTCCTACATATTCTACGAAGATCTTTATCGGTCGAAACGCATAAAAACATATGTTGTTGCCTTTGTCATCGTATGTTACTTGCCCGAGATTCGATCGTCGGTATCTTAATACCTAGTTCAATCTCGTTACCGGCAAGTCTCTTTACTTGTTCCGTAATACATCATCCCGCAACTAACTCATTAGTTGCAATGCTTGCAAGGCTTAAGTGATGTGTATTACCGAGTGGGCCCAGAGATACCTCTCAGACAACCGGAGTGACAAATCCTAATCTTGAAATACGCCAACCCAACAAGTACCTTTGGCGACACCTGTAGAGCACCTTTATAATCACCCAGTTATGTTGTGACGTTTGGTAGCACACAAAGTGTTCCTCCGGTAAATGGGAGTTGCGTAATCTCATAGTCATAGGAACATGTATAAGTCATGAAGAAAGCAATAGCAACAAACTAAAATGATCAAGTGCTAAGCTAACTGAATGGGTCAAGCCAATCACATCATTCTCCTAATGATGTGATCCCGTTAATCAAATGACAACTCTTTGTCTATGGCTAGGAAACATAACCATCTTTGATCAACGAGCTAGTCAAGTAGAGGCATACTAGTGACACTCTGTTTGTCTATGTAATCACACATGTATCATGTTTCCGGTTAGTACAATTCTAGCATGAATAATAAACATTTATCATGATATAAGGAAATAAATAATGAATTTATTATTGCCTCTAGGGCATATTTCCTTCACTTATTAAGGTTGGGCAATTGATAGAAAAGTGAATAATTATGACGATATCCAAGGCAATGATCATGTATATAGGTATCATGTCCAAGATTAGTAGACCGACTCCGGCCTACATCTACTACTATTACTCCACACATCAACCTCTATCCAGCATGCATCTAGTGTATGAGGTTCATGGAGAAACGGAGTAATGCAATAAGAATGATGACATGATGTAGACAAGATCAATTCATGTAGAAATAAACCCCATATTTTTATCCTTAATGGCAACGATACATGCGTGTCATGCCTCTTTCTATCACTGAGATTGTGCACCGCAAGATCGAACCCATCACAAAGGACTGAAAGGATCGAGAAGAGGTGTCTAGAGGGGGGGGGGGGTGAATAGACTCTTAACAGGAAAAGTTTCAGTTTTTAAATTCTTTGAGTTGAAGTGGAGTTTAGCACAAGTTCAAACATTCACAATACATATCAAGCAAGCATGACAAGAGTATATAAGCAGCGGAAAGTAAATCATGCAATTTGTAAGAATGTAAAGGGTTGGGATTGAAGTGTGCAAACGCAATTGGAGACACGGAGATTTTTTGTCCATGGTTCCGACAGGTGGTCCTATCTTACATCCACGTTGATGGAGACTTCAACCCACGAAGGGTAAAGGTTGCGCGAGTCCACGGAGGGCTCCACCCATGAAGGGTCCACGAAGAAGCAACCTTGTATATCCCACCATGGCCATCGCCCACTAAGGACTTGCCTCACTAGGGTAGATCTTCACGAAGTAGGCGATCTCCTGGCCTATACAAACTCCTTGGTTCAACTCCACAATCTTGACGGAGGCTTCCAAGTGACACCTAACCAATCTAGGAGACACCACTCTCCAAGAGGTAATAGATGGTGTGTTGATGATGAACTCCTTGCTCTTGTGCTTCAAATGATAGTCTCCCCAACACTCAACTTCATAGGATTGGATTTGGTAGAAAGATGATTTGAGTGGAAAGCAACTTGGGAAGGCTAGAGATCAAGATTTATGTGGTTGGAATGGAATATATTGACCTCAACACAAGTGTAGGTGGTTCTCTCTCAGAAAATGTATGTTGGAAGTGTAGGCATGTTCTGATGGCTCTCTCCACGAATGAAGAGTGGGTGGAGGGGTATAGACCAATGTCCACACTTAGTTTCTCTCAAAGTTGTGTAGCTCTTCATGCATAGCATTTGTCCAATCCGGATCTTCCAATGCTTCTTCAACCTTCATAGGTTGAACGCTAGAGATGAATGAATAGTGTTCACAAAAATTAGCCAAACGAGATTTAGAGCGAGTGATTCTCCTGGTTTGAATGTCATTGTAGATTTGCTCGACGGGGTGGTCTCTAGCGACTCTTGCTCTAACTCGTGGGAGCTTTTGCTTGGGTCGGGGTGGAATATCTTCTTCATCTTGTCCTTCTTCATTGTTGATGTTGTCGTTCTCTTGTCGTGGTGGAGAAGGAGGTTGCTGATGTTCATCTTGGTGTATTTCCTCGTTCTCTTCATCTTGGTGTGTCCCACTTGTGGATGCTTCCGTATCAACTCTTGGTTCACCTTGTCGTGAGGTAGAAGCTTCCACTTGGACGGACGAGGTACTTTCCTTCACCTCCGTTGGATGAATCTTGCCAATAGACAAGTCTTGGATTGCTTCCAAAGGATCTTTATCTCCTACATCAATTGGAAATTGCTCTAATTACGAGCCATTAGATTCATCAAACTTCACATCTACCGTCTCTTCAACCTTTCGGGTGAAATTGTTGTAGACACGATAAGTGTGAGAGTTCGAGCCATAACCAAGTAGGAAACCTTCATGAGATTTAGGAGAAAATTTAGAGCGATGATGCTTATCAAGAATGTATCACTTTGAGCCAAATACCCGAAGGTATCCAACTTGGGGTTTGTTACCGGTGAGAAGCTCGTATGCCGTCTTGCAGAGTAGCTTGTGAAGATACAAGCGATTTGTTGCATGACAAGCCATCTCAACCGCTTCCGCCCAAAGGTGTTTTGGAGTCTTGTACTCATCAAGCATCGTTCTAGCCATCTCAATAAGAGTCCGGTTCTTCCTCTCAACAACTCCATTTTGTTGAGGCGTGTACATAGCCAAGAACTCGTGTGAAATCCCTTCTTCGTCAAGAAAGGTATCCACATTTGTGTTCTTGAACTCAGCTCCATTGTCGTTCCGAACCTTCTTGATCTTCACTTCAAATTGGTTTTGGGCCTTCCTAGCGAAGCTCTTGAAGATCTTTTGGACCTGCGATTTATCATCAAGAAAGAACACCCATGTAAATCTTGAAAAATCATCAACTATGACTAGACTAAATGAGTTACCACCGAGACTCTTGTAGGCATTAGGACCAAAGAGATCCATGTGAAGTAGCTCGAGCGGTCTTCTCGTGGTCATGATGTTCTTCACGGGGTGGTTTCCTCCAACTTGTTTTCCTGCTTGACAAGCACTACAAAGTCTATCCTTGTCAAATATAACATCTTTTACTCCAAGGATATGATCACCTTTAATAAGCTTATCAAGATTTCGCATGCCCACATGACCTAACCTTCTATGCCACAACCATCCTTTCGAAGATTTAGCAATAAAGCAAGTTCTAGGTTGAGCCTTTTTAGTGAAATCAACAATGTAAAGATCACCTCTACGGATACCGGTAAATACCATTTTATGATTATCTCTATGAAACACTTGGCAATATACTTCAGTAAATAGGACGTTGAAACCAAAGTCAGCAAGTCTAGATACGAAAAGTAAATTTTACCCAAGAGATTCAACGAGCATGACATTTTGTATGGAGCTATCATGTGAGATGGCCACCTTACCAAGGCCAACCACCTTACCCTTTGAGTTATCACCAAAAGTGACATACTTTCGAGGGCCGCCGTTTTCAACAAGCTCACGAAACATATCTTTATCTCCGGTCATATGATCAGTACATCCACTATCAAGGACCCATTCCTTTCCTCCAGCCATGTAGCCACGAAGATTAGCCATAAGACCAAAGTGTCTCATCACATCATCAAGATCACAGTCACTATTATCATACTCATCATAGTATCCATGTTCAACATTGTCATGTGATGGATCAATTCCTAGAGAGAGTGATTCATTAGAAGTATTACCGTAACAATGTTCATCTCTATGAATTCTAATAACTTCGGAAATGATATTGCTAATAATTCCAACATCTCCTTTGTCACGCATAAGATAACGAATCTCAAATAGACAATCATCAAATTTAGGATCACTAGTAATCATCCTATTCAAGGCAATAGACTTATGGAGAATCTCATCTAGATTTTTCAAGGAATAATTTGGGAATCGTTCCTCTAGAAATCTCCATATAGTGTAAGCACAATCTAGAGTAGGTAAGCTAGCAATCAAATTTTTTGGCAATCCTTTTACGATAAGATTGATAGTTCTAAGATTGCGAATCATGTCAAGATCCTCATCGGGTGTGGCATGCAACGGATCAACAATGCGAGCACAAGGAGTAGTAATGTACTTGGTCAAATGATATTCATTGAAAATCTCAAGCATCTCATTTTTCCACTCATGAAAGTACTCTCCATCAAGTATAGGCACTCTATGTCTAAGACTCCCCAACATAGACTCATCCATCTTCCTCCAAAGGTGTTTAAACCAAAGCAATGGAGACCAATGCTCTGATAGCAATTGAAAGGATCGAGAAGAGGTGTCTAGAGGGGGGGTGTGAATAGACTCTTAACAAGAAAAGTTGCAGTTTTTAAATTCTTTGAGTTGAAGTGGAGTTTTAGCATAAGTTCAAACATTCACAATACATATCAAGCAAGCATGACAAGAGTATAAGCAGCGGAAAGTAAATCATGCAAGTTGTAAGAATGTAAAGGGATGGGATTGGAGTGTGCAAACGCAATTGGAGACACAGAGATTTTTTATCCGTGGTTCCGATAGGTGGTGCTATCGTACATCCACATTGACAGAGACTTCAACCCACGAAGGGTAACGGTTGTGTGAGTCCATGGAGGGATCCACCCACGAAAGGTCCACGAAGAAGCAACCTTGTCTATCCCACCATGGCCATCGCCCATGAAGGACTTGCCTCACTAGGGTAGATCTTCACGAAGTAGGCGATCTCCTTGCCCGTACAAACTCCTTGGCTCAAATCCACAATTTTGACGGAGGCTCCCAAGTGACACCTAACCAATCTAGGAGAGGCCACTCTCCAAGAGGTAATAGATGTTGTGTTGATGATGAACTCCTTGCTCTTGTGCTTCAAATGATAGTCTCCCCAACACTCAACTCTCTCTCATAAGATTGGATTTGGTAGAAAGATGATTTGAGTGGAAAACAACTTGGGAATGCCAGAGATCAAGATTTATGTGGTTGGAATGGAATATCTTGACCTCAACACAAGTGTAGGTGGTTCTCTCTCAGAAAATGTATGTTGGAAGTGTAGGCATGTTCGGATGGCTCTCTCCATGAATGAAGAGTGGGTGGAGGGGTATATATAGCCTCCACACAAAATCTAATCGTTACACACATTATACCAAACTCGATGGGACCGAATCAGAAAACTCGGTCGGACCGATCCAATACATATGTGACCGTTAGGCCATTTCGGTGGGACCGACATGATCAACTCGGTGGGACCGATGTGCTAGGGTTAGGGTAAAGACTTATCTCGATTGGACCGATTAGACAAACTCGGTGGGACCGATTTGGGTAATAAGCACAACAGAGAGTTGGCCAAGAAAACTCGATGGTACCGATTTCATATTTCGGTGAGACTGAAATTAATGCAATAGGCAACATAGAGTTTGCAAGCCCATCTTGGTGAGACCGAGATCCCATCGGTGTGACCGAATTGATTAGGGTTTCTGGCAGTGGCTATGTTAAGAGAACTCGGTGGCGCCGGATGAAAAGATTCGGTGGGGCCGAGTTTGACTTTTGGTTTGGGACGTATGTGGATGTGAGAAAGTGGTTGAGGGCTTTGGAGCATATCACTAAGCACTTTGAGCAAGCAAGCCATTAAGCAACACCTCATCCCCTCTTAATAGTATTGGCTTTCCTATGGTCTCAATGTGATCTTGGATCACTAAAAGTAAAATGTAGAGTCCCGAGCTTTGAGCTTGAGCCAATCCTTTGTCCTTATCATCTTGAAGGGGTTCCACATCCTCTTGTCCATGCCACTCCACTGTTGGACTTATCTGAAATATACTAGATGAAAGTATTAGTCCACAAGAGATATGTTGACATTAATTACCAAAATCACCCAGGGAGCACTTGTGCTTTCAAGGACCTCTTCCCATTGCAAGAAAAATCAATCTAGTTGGCCAAACCAAACCAAAGTTTCGGAGAAGAAATACGCGGCTATGACAATCATGCATAAAAGAGTTCAACAAAGACTCAAATAATATTCATGGTTAGATCTGATCATAAACTCACAATTCATCGAATCCAACAAACACACTGCAAAAAGGCATTACTATGATAGCCTGGATTTTGCCTTATCTCTTTTTCCGGACTTGCCTTCTCTCCTTTTCCGGACTTGGTTTTCACCGTGCTTTTTCCCTGATTTGATTTGGTTTTGAATCACCTCATATGGACTTGTCACTTGGGCATATCCTTGGCTTTCACCCAAGTGACCTATCTACATTATTATTCCAACAAATTCCCAAAATAATCAAATGAATATTTTTCCTAAAAGAAAAATATCCATTTCTGTGGGTGTACTAAAGTAGGGGTACCTTAGTATCCCGAACTTGTGCACGGGCAGTTGCAGCGTCCCGTGGCAAGGCTTGCCAGGCGACCGCCAAGATCCTCCTTGGTTCCTTTGGAACCATTCAAGAACAAAGTATCCAAACAAGGCCCCGGCAAGAGGATCTTGCCGGGAAGGAGACAAGACCCCGGCAAGAGGAGCTTGCCGGGGAGGCCAACCAAGGCATCTCAAGGAACTTGCCGCAGCGCACCATGTGTCCCGGCAAGACCCAGTGAGCGACAAGCTCCTGGACACGACAAGACGATAACCGCGGCAAGGCGCCTGCCGCGGCAAGCTTCCATCCTGTACCTGCGCTCCAGCACATCCACCAACGTGTCGCTCTGGGACCCTTCCAAGCGTACATGGCGGAAGGCTGTGCAGCCAGAGGTACACGGTGGCGAGCGGCGCTGACAAGATAGCCATCATGGCAAGCAGTGGCGTCCCTAGCGGTCCCTTTCTGCACCGTCTAGGCGACGCAGACAGGCATTTAATGCCTTTGTCCCCTGCCGCTTAGGTTAGGTATGATAACACTTTTGTAGGCGGCGGTGCTTTTTCCAATTTTGCCCTTCTCTACGTTGCTACCTGCCGGTGACCCCTTTAGCGTATAAAAGGAGGCCCATGCGCAATGTAGAGGGGGGACGATCATTCTCTCGCTCGGTCTGGCTAGCTGCTGGTGTGTACTGTAGCAATCAGCGCTCTCGAGCAAGAATCTAATACAGCCACAAAGCAGGAGTAGGGTTTTACGCATCCGTGCGGCCCGAACCTAGGTAAACTGATCGCGTTGCTCGTGCGCCTCGCCTCGATCTGCTCTTCGTGCACTCTCCGCCCCCCTGCCGAACCGAAAGGGGCCTTGGTCCGCCGTGGTCCCATAGGTGTCCGTGGGATCAGCACCCCCGACATCTTTGGCGCGCCAGGTAGGGGGTGCGTCCAGGCTGTGTGAATCTGATCCGGCGTTCGCACGAGCCGAATCTTCATCATCTTCATCAACATGCCGCCGAAGAAGGCTTCGGAGGCAGCTGCTCCGTCCGCGCTGAGCCCACCACCGCAAGAGCGAGCGGCTGGTGGAGTAGACACCGGCGGGAGAGCGGGCGCCGATGAGGAGGCTCATGGTGCTGCCAGGTCCAAGGACAAGACTGCGCTGCACATCGGCGGCGCAGTCGGCTCCCACAACGACCGGGCGCACTCCAAGACCTCGGCGTCCGTACACGCACCGCGCCCATCTCAGGAGGCGCGGGACCAGCAGCGTCATGGTACTCACGGTACCATACGTTTGCTGGGCCAAGATCAAGCTGGCGGATCCCGGAGTGCTCAAGACCAGCATGCACGCCAGCGTGCTAGCGCGAGCATGGCACGGTCGCCTGGACGAGATACTGCTCCTTCTAACATAGTTAGAAGTCCGAGCATATCCCATTCATCGCGCCGTTCGCCACCGCCACCCGCCACTCCGGCAGAAGCTTTAGCACGAGCTCAACTGCTCTTAGATTACCCTCCAGCGCCAGAGAAGATCGATGACTGGAGGGCCACTATCCAGAGCCTCATCGGCTTCGCCAATGGCGATGACCCGCGGCAGCTGAGCGCATCGCAGCCGCGACAAGTCAGTCAGGCGCGAGCCGGTGGCGACAAGACCAGGGAGGGTGCAACCACTGTGCACTCTCTGCCTAGAAGGTCAAGATCGCCAACTCGCCGGATCCACCTCGACAGCGACTCCACCGCGTCATCAGATCCGCGAGCTCGTCGCGATCAGCGCCAAGTTCTTCATGAGAGACAGCAAGAAGACACTCGAACATGCATCGAGCGCCGAAGAGAAGCGCGGCGTCAATCAGACCTGCGCGCTGGGCCTTCTGTTGACATGCATGCGCCCGAAGAACCAGGCGACTTGCCGTACGCGGTAGGTTGCCCTGCGTTTACCCGTGAGCTGCGGCAAGTCTAGTGGCCCAGCCAGAAGCATTTCAAGCCAGACGTACCGGAGAAGTACGATGGCAAGTCGCACCCGTCAGAGTTCCTCAGCATCTACACCATTGCGGTGCAAGCTGCCGGGGGGCGAGACGACAAGGTCCTTGCCAACTACTTCCCGCTGGTGCTCAAGCCCGAAGTCAGGTCCTGGCTCATGCACTTGCCGGACAACTCCATATCCTCTTGGGCAGACCTTTGCGATCAGTTTGTCAGCGCCTTTACAGGCGGCCACAAGCCACATGGCCAGGAAAGTGATCTTCACCTGCTTGCCCAGAAGGAAGGAGAGCCCCTGCGCAAGTATATTCAAAGATTCAGCCATGTGCAGCGCAACATCCCAGACATCCACCCTGCCGCGGTTATCAGCGCGTTCCACCAGAACGTGCGTAATCGCAGGATGCGGGAGGAAATGGCGATGAGCAGGATCAGAGACGTCAGTGAGCTATATGCCCTGGCCGACAAGTGCGCACGCGCTGAGGAAGGGAGGAAACTCCCCGGAGAGACTGCAGGAGCAGGAGGGTCTGACAGTGAGGATGCCGCCCCGGCAAAGAAAAACCGGCCGCGCAATAGGAAGAAGAAGGGCAAAGAGGTGCTAGTCGTTGAGCAGTCCGGCAATGACGGTGCCGCCAAGCAAGCCAAAGTTGGTAGCTCCGGCAAGGAGGTTGCCGCGTGCACCAACTGCCAGGCTGTGGCAGCCGCCGACAAGCAGGACGGTACCGACAAGCAGTATTGCAAGATCCACCGCACCAAAGGCCATGACCTCCAGAGCTGCAAGAAGGTCGAGCAGCTCGTCCAGTAGCAAAAAGCTGAGTATGAGCGGCGCGACAAGGAAAGGGCCCAAGGAGGCGGTGGAGAAGCCGGCAAGAAGCGCGCTGGCCGGGGAGGACGCCGCGGCAAGGCCAAGCAGCGGCAAGGAGACAGACCTCCCCGCGGCCGCGACAAGGATGAAGACGATGACGACGACGAAGACATGGATGATGTCGAGAACAGTGAGCAGGAGTTTCAGAAAGCTACCGAAGTCTTGTGTGTTGATGGCGGTGCATCTCTGCATACTTCCCACCGCCAACTCAAACAGTGGCTGCGGGAAGTTAATGCGGCAGAGCCACCTGTCGAGTCGCGCAAAATTCTGAAATGGTCTAGCACACCTATCATCTTTGACATTGAGGACCACCCTGATCGCACAACTGCGGTCGGGTGCTTGCCGTTGTTGGTTTCGCCAACAATCTGCAACCTCAAAGTCACTAGGATGCTAGTTGACGGCGGGGCCGGCTTAAATCTGATCTCCTCCGCTGTGCTCCAGAAACTCCAGATCCCGGACAGCGAGCTCGAAGAGACCGGTACATTCCAAGGAATTAACCCGGGAAGGAGCAAGCCGAAAGGGAAGGTCACGTTGCCGGTGACATTTGGCAGCGAGCTGAATTTCAGAACGAAGAGGGTCACTTTTGACGTTGCCGATTTCCCATCGCCTTACAATGGGATACTTGGCCGTCCAGCACTCGCCAAGTTCATGGCAGCCTCTCACTATGCATACAACATGCTCAAGATGCCAGGCCCGATAAGTGTCATCTCTGTCCCTGGCGACAAGAAGGATGCCCTTATCTGCGCCGACAAGATCTATCGGGAAGCAGCAGCTGCAACAGATCGCAAGACACTTGCCGCTGAAGCTCCCGAGGGAAAGAAGAAGACCAAGTCCGGCAAGAGCTCTGATGCCCACTCCGGCAAGCGCACCTCCTCGGAGTGCTGCGCTGCCGTCGAGGACGCACCATCGAGCTCCACCGGCAAGTGTAAGAAAGCAATGGCGGCTCCACCACATACCAAGAAGGTGTGTGCCAAGGAGGACGGCACTGGTGGTACCTTCACCATCAGTGCCACGTTTGACCCTAGATAGGAAAGCGCGCTCGTTACTTTCCTGCGGGCGAATGTCGACGTGTTTGCATGGCAACTGTCTGATATCCCCGGTGTTCCCAGGAAAGTAATTGAGCACCATCTTACCGTTTGTCCTCATGTGCGGCCCGTCAAGCAGAAGGTCAGGAAACAAGTAGTGGAGCGCCAAGAATTCATAGCAGAAGAAATCAAGAAATTGGAAGCAGCAGGCCTTGTCAGAGGAGTGCTCCATCCCACGTGGTTGGCCAATCCTGTTGTAGTGCGCAAGGCAAATGGAAAATGGAGGCTTTGTATTGACTTTACTGATGTTAATAAAGCTTGTCCTAAAGACCCATTTCCCTTGCCGCGCATTGACCAGATTGTTGACTCCACAGCCGGATGTGATTTGCTTTCATTTCTTGACGCATATTCAGGATACCATCAGATCTTCATGGCAGAAGAGGATGAGGAGAAAACAGCATTCATTACTCCATGTGGCACATACTGTTTCATACGGATGCCTTTCGGATTAAAGAATGCTGGTTCAACATTTGCAAGAGTAGTCCATGTCGCTTTGAAACCACAGATACACAGAAATGTAGAAGCCTACATGGATGACATAGTGGTCAAGAGCAAAGACAGGGCAACCTTAATTCAAGATTTAGATGAGACCTTTGCAAATCTGCGCAAGATCAACCTCAAGCTCAACCCCGAGAAGTGTGTGTTTGGAGTCCCTTCCGTGAAGCCAATCCCGACAAGATCAAGGTCATTGAGCAGATCGAAGCACCGAAGCGCATCAAGGATGTACGGAAGCTTGCCGGTTGCGTGGCTGCTCTCAGCAGGTTTATTTCTCGGTTTGCTGAGCGCGCCCTGCCGTTTTTCAAAATTTTGAAAAAGGCAGGTCCAATGAAATGGACTCCGGAAGCGGAGGCTGCGCCGCAGGACTTGAAGAGATACCTGTCCTCCACTCCAACACTTGTCGCACCTAAACCACAAGAGAAGTTGCTGCTGTATATAGCGGCAACCAATCAAGTGGTTAGTGCTGCGTTAGTGGCAGAGAGGGAGGCAGATGACGAGCCAACAACCACGACAAGCGCATCCAGCGACAAGCAAGGGGCTTCCCCGACAAGCTCTGGTCCCGACAAGGATGGATCTGCACAGCCATGCGAAGAGGTGCAAAAGAGAATGGTGCAGCGCGCAGTTTACTTTGTCAGTTCCCTTCTGCAGAGGGCTAGGTCAAGGTACTCTGGCATGCAGAAGTTGCTATTCGGCCTTCTTATGGCCTCGAGAAAGCTGCGCCATTACTTCCAGGCACATGAGAACACAGTTGTCACTCGCTTTCCGCTGAAGAGGATACTGCAGAATCCAGAAGCGACAGGCAGGATTGTCGAGTGGGCATTGGAACTGTCAAGCTTTGGTCTCAAATTTGAGATTACTTCAACTATCCAAAGCAGAGCATTGGCAGAATTCATAGCAGAGTGGACGCCAACACCAGATGAAGAAATTCCGGAGACGAGCATCCCCGCCAAGGAAACAAACCAGGAGTGGCTCATGTACTTTGACGGTGCCTTCTTGCTGCAAGGCGCCGGTGCTGGTGTACTGCTTGTCGCACCCACCGGAGAGCACCTCAAATACATAGTCCAGATGCACTTTCCCAAGGAGCAAGCGACAAACAATACTGCAGAGTATGAAGGCTTGCTTGCCGGTCTCAGGATCGCGGCGGAACTTGGGATTAAGAAGCTCATTGTCAGGGGTGACTCGCAGCTTGTCGTCCGCCAAGTAAACAAGAATTACCAGAGTCCTTTGATGGAAGCCTATGTTGACGAAGTGAGAAAGCTAGAAGAGCGCTTTGACGGCTTGCAGATGGAGCATATTCCAAGAGCTCAGAATGACATTGCCGATGGCCTGTCAAAGTGCGCTGCACTTATGTTACCTGTGGAACCAGGAATCTTTGTGCTCAAGTTTACTCAACCGTCCGTAGCGCCGCCAACTGGACAAAGCAAGAAGAGGAAGTTGGTTTCTGGCGACTATTTTCCGGCAGAGCTTCCCGAAGCCGCCGCCAAAAAGGTCCCCAAGATCAACACCAACAGTGCTGAGGAGCAGTCTGCTCCGGCAAGCCCCAGGGTTTGTTCCGTTGAAGCAGACGCTCCCGACAAGCTTTGCTCCGACAAGCTTGCCGGGGAACGACAAGCTCCGGCAGAGCCGCAGGTTCTTGCCGTAGAAGCGGACATTCCCGCAGCAACAGATATGCCTTTAGTCCTTGTTGTCGAGCCACAAGCTCCAGCATGGGCGCAGCAAATTTTCCATTTCCTTCAGACAGGAGAACTTCCCGAAGAACAAGAAGAAGCAGAAAGAGTAGCCCGGCAGTCTAGTATGTACCAGTTTGTCGACAACATACTGTGCAGAAGAAGACTCAACGGTGTGAAATTGAAGTGCATTCCCCGGGAAGATGGACAAAAGCTGTTGGCAGAGATACATGGAGGCATATGTGGTCACCACATTGGCGCAAGAGCACTTGTCGGCAAAGCATTCCGGCAAGGTTTCTTCTGGCCGACAGCCCTCCGGGATGCAACTGCACAAGTAACCAAGTGTGAAGCGTGCCTGTTCCATTCCAAGCAGATACACCAGCTAGCTCAAGCTCTCCAGACGATCCCTTTATCCTGGCCATTTTCGGTCTAGGGGCTCGACATCCTCGGCCCCTTTCCCCGAGCTGTCGGGGGCTTTGAGTACTTGTACGTTGCGATCGACAAGTTCACAAAGTGGCCGGAAGTGGAACCAGTGAGAAAGGTGACAGCACAGTCAGCAGTCAAGTTCTTCAGGTCGATTGTTTGCCGTTTTGGGATCCCTAACAGGATAATCACCGACAACGGTACACAATTTACGAGCCGCACCTTCATGCCGTACGTCCAAGATCTTGGCGCCAAGGTCTGCTTCGCTTCTGTTGCTCACCCGAGAAGCAACGGTCAAGCGGAGAGGGCAAATGCTGAAGTGCTGCGCGGGCTCAAGACCAGAACTTTCGACAGGCTGCACAAGTGCGGAAGAAACTGGATTGAGGAGCTGCCGGTGGTTCTTTGGTCGATCAGGACGACGCCAAATCGAGCCACTGGCCAGACACCCTTCGCTCTAGTCTATGGAGCGGAGGCAGTTCTCCCCACGGAACTCGTATACGGGTCACCTCGAGTGCTCGCTTATGAAGAGCTCGAGCAAGAGCAGCTGCGGCAAGATGACGCGCTGCTCCTCGAGGAAGACCGTCTTCAGGCTGCTGTGCGAGCTGCTCGCTACCAGCAAGCTTTGCGCCGCTACCATAGCCGCAAAGTTAATGCCAGAAGTCTCGAGGAAGGCGACCTTGTTCTTCGGCGCGTTCAGTCCGCCAAGAATTCAAACAAGTTGACGCCGAAGTGGGAAGGCCCTTACCGGGTGAAACGAGTCACTAGGCCTGGCGCTGTCCACCTGGAGACCGAAGATGGCATCCCAGTGAGCAACTCCTAGAATATTGAGCATCTTCGCAAGTTTTACCCGTAGGGCGCAGTTGCCGGAACCCGTTCCGGCAACCACCTTTTGTACAAGTCTTGCCGCTGTTGCATGTAATCCTTTGTACAAAGCCGGGCACAGATCTCGTGCATAAATATCATGTGCTCAGCACACCTTGTCGATTTTCATGCTTTCTATTATTTGCATGTGTTATCTGACACTTTGTGCAGCACTTACAACCGGTGAGCAACAACGAGCCCTAAGGTTCCATAGATTTTTCTCCTTCTTCTTTTTTCTCTCAAGGAAAGGAATGTTCTCTCGCGCACAAGTTTGCCGGGGGGGGGGGGGAGGAGAAGATACGGTATGGACCAGGCGTCGTTCAAGGAGGTTTCGCCTTGCCGGGAAGCAAACAACAGAAAAGATAATTTGCCCAAGTTTTAGCAATCAGATTCTTAAATTCGTAGAGTTATCTTCCTTGAACGACCGTCCTTTGTATGGAAAACCTGTGCGCGGAGGAACCAACTCGTAGCTAGTTGCGCCCTTACTGTTGTTTCGAGCCCACTCAATAACTTAAGTGAGCTGCAACGGGCTCTGCGACAAGGTTTCTTGTTGGTCGCGGCACCGCCTGCAGGCTGCTGACGTTCCGCACTCAGCACTCGCGGCAAAGGTGCTCGCGCCGGCAAGTTCCCTAAAAGCGTAGGGTAAAAACATACAAGGGAAGGAATCAAGTAAAGGAAATAACATTGCAATCATAGCACAAGATAGAATATATAACAAAATAACTTGTCGTAGCTCTAACAGACTGTTTTTCATAACATGATTAATAGCGACAAGGAAAGAAGAAGATGGATGGCCTAGTCTATGCGGTCACCTTCGACCCTCCTAATTCCGCTCACCCTGTCCACGATAGGCGCGACAAGGGCCTTGAGATCCTCTAGATCAGCATCTGGCGGCAAGCTTCGGAGGACGTTGGTGAGGCGGAGACCTGGGTTGCGGAAGGCCACCTTCATCAGCACCTTCTGGGGAGCTCCCGCACAAATCTTGCGCGATTCGTCGGCAAGCTGCTTTGGGATCTGCTCCCGGAGTCGCTGAAGCACCGTCGCCACGCCCTTGAAGAACAGAGTAAGCTTGGCGCTGGGTTGGAGGTTCTCGTCGGAGGAGTACCCGAGATCCACCATCCCTAATTGCGCCAGCTCCTTGTCGACGTCCGTGGCGACGTTCACCAGACCCTCCGTCCAGTGCTCCACGTTCTCCGACAAGGTCTTCTGGGCGGCAGCAGCATTCGCCAGCAGCACCTTGCCGGCCTCGACTTCCTCCTTCAAGGCCGTCTTCTGCTCCTTGGCGCTGTCCAGAGATTGCGTCAGAGCCGCCAGCTTCACTTCGAGATCAGCGTTGGATTTCTTGGCGGCGTCGAGCTCCTTGTCCTTCTCGGCAAGATGGGCCTGCAACTCCGAATAACTGTTGGCGTCCCTCTCCCGCTCGAGCTTGAGCGCGGCGAGCTCGTCGCCGTTCGCCTTAAGGCTCGCCTCCAGCTGCGCCACCTTCAGCTCCAGCTCGTTCTTGGCGGCCTCGGCGGCTGCGGCGGCGTCTTCAGCTTGTTTAAGGGCTCCGCCAACTGCCCGCTCGCGCGCGGCAAGTTCCTCCTCGTGGCTGTCGAGATTGACCTTCCGCTGCGCCAAGTCACCCTCCTGCAAAGACAACTTCTCCGCGGCAAACCGTTGGCGCTCTTCGACGCCGGCCTTCTCGAGAAGGAAGGCTTGCTGCGCTTCGGCGAGTTGCTCCCGCTCCTTTGCCAGGGAGCGGAGAGCTTCCTGATTGGCGCCCCGGAGCTCTTCCGCGCGCTTCTCGATATCAGCACCGGCCTTCGCAACGAGCGCTTCGCGGGACTCCAGCTTGGTCTGCTGGGCGCGGTAGAGCGCCACCAGCTTCCGCAGCAGACGCTCCTCTTCAGGTTCACCGCTGCTACTGCTTGGCGCGTCGACCAGCTTCAGCCCGATGGAGGCAAGCACCTCTCTGTCAAGCATTTCTCCCTTGACCGGCGCCCTGGAGCTCGACGCCCAGGGGAGGTTGATGAAGATGTCGTCGCCGGCCTTCAGATAGACGCCAGGCTGGGGCTCTTCGGAGCCTGGAGCGGCGGCAGCGACAGAGGAGTCGGTGGTCGGAGCAGCACCTGGCGCTCCTGCGGCCTCCGGGTCGTCAGTACGACCGCCAGACTCCCCGCCCGCCTCCGTGGTGGCAGCCCTGGCGGCCTCCTCACCGGCGCCGGCTGCCTCCTCGACAGCAACAACGTCGTCGGCGGCGACTTCAGTCTCCATCGGCTCTGCAGCAGATGGATCTGACAGCCGGAAGAGGGGAGAAGATTCAAGCAAAACTCGGGCAAAATCCAATAAGAAGATCAAGAAGCCAAGGGGAGTTTGGAAGCAAGGAATTTACCTGTGCCAGGGTCTGCAGCTGTGGTCTCCGTCGTTGGGGGATCACTAACGCAGTCCCTTGCCGGAGATCCCTCCCTTGCCGGGGGCTCCTCTCTTGCCGGAGCCTCCTCCCTTGCCGAGGGCTCCTCCCTTGCCGGAGTCTCCTCCCTCGCCGGAGAGCTCTCCCTTACTGGAGACCTTTCCCTCGCCGGAGGACTTTCCCTTGGCACTTCGGGAGCGGCCTCTGGGCTCTCCTGGTGAGGCTGCTCTGCTCCTGCACAAGTCAATAAACAAATATCAGCAAAAGCAAGGATCTTCATGCGCGCCCGATAGCGGAAAACGAACGAGACACTTACGCTGGGGGCTGCTCTGAAGATCAGCCGCCGGGTTCGACAAGTTTGTCTCAGGCGCGTCCCCTATTGACGCAGTGGGTTCATCCTCGATGACAATCATCGGCGCCTTGGCTCTCTTTGCCGCTCTCTGCGCCAGAGTCCTAAAAAGGAACAGATACAGGGAAAGGCAAGTGAGAAACAAGACAAGACAAAAACAACAAAAATCAAAGAATTGCAAGTACAATAAGAGGAACTTACTCTTCTTCTTCTTCCTCGTCAGAGCTGAATGCGGAGAAGTCGAAGTACGGCCCGCCTCCGGCGCGGGAAGGTCGAGGAGTAGGCTCCCTTGGCCGCTTGGCGGGAGCGGAGGCAGCAGTCCGAGAAGACCCCGCTCCAGTTGTTGCGGCAGCGTGGAGCGCTCCCGCGGCAATAGTGCTTGCCGCGGTGGAGCGTGTCGCGCGACGCGGCGACTGTCGACGCGTCTGCCACCTCGCTGCATCCCCGACCTTGCGGAGACGCCTTCTTGGTGGAGACGGAGGCGCTGCTGGCGGCGTTCTGTCAGAGGACGAAGTGGAAGAAGAGCCGATCTCCAACGACCCGCTCGCATCCTTGGCAGGCCCACTCGGTTCGGCGTCATGCCTGGCAGCCTTGCTCGGTTCGGCATCACGCCCGGCAACCTCCTTCTTGCCGGCAAGATCTTCCCACTCGGCACGGTTTGCCGCCTCTGCTGTCGCTGCCTCCTCCAAGGTGAAGCCGAACTCGCCCGCCGCGGCAGCTGCCGCCGCCTCCTCCAACCTGGTGGCGATGCGCTTCAGCTCCGCCTCAGTGGTGTCACGGTGAGGCCGTCCTTCTCGTCGGCGTGGATTGGCACTTCCACCAAGTCGTCAAAGAACTGCTGCACAACCTCGTCTTCTGGCTCTTGCCAGGTTGGCACGATTCCGTGCGAATCGCACAGTGGCATCATCGCCCTGATGCGGTCGAGCGCCGAATTGTTGCATAGTGGGAAGACGCCCTGCGGCAACCTGAATACTTCTGGGTGGTCAGGGTCATATTTGAAGAGCTCCTGCAGCATTGCGTTGAGCTCCAAGACGGTGAAATTGTAGTTGAGCCCCGGGCGCAGCCTCATGATGTCTGCCACGTTCTTGAACTCCCAGGCAGGCCTTCCCCGTTCTTGCAGGGGGGCGATGCGGCGGCGAAGGAAGTCTGCGCCAACGGCGCCTACTGTGAGTCCGGCAAGCCTGAGGCGCTGGATCCTGGTGACGGCAATCCTTAGCCTGCTGTCCTCCGGGGCCACGTCACTCCAGTCGCTGCCGCGTACTGCCGCTACTTGGCGCCGGGCAGTGAACGGCTGTGGGCTCTCCTCGACAATCCAACACCAATCTGCCCTCCACTCCTCCCACTTGCCGCGGAATTCGCCCTCTAAATAGGAATCCTTCTTGCCGGTCCTAGAGACCCAGGCGATTCCGCCGGACAAGGGCTCTCCTCTCTCTACCCGGGGAATGAAGAAATGGCGGAAAAGGGCTACGCTAGGGTGGACTCCGACAAAGTTCTCGCAAAGGTGTGCGAAAATGGCCATGGTGAGGACAGCGTTGGGAGTGAAGTCAAGGAGGCAGAGATTGTAGGTATTCATGATGTCACAAAAGAACTCGGAAAAGGGCGGGCAGAGCCCGCAGTAGAAGAAGACAGCGAAAAAGGGGTATCCTTGCGGAGCAGTTTTGTGAGCAGCAGCTGGGAGTACCTTGGTGCCCAGGTGAGCTCGCGTCTCCGTCGACCAAAACAGGTAATAGTACTCCCTCAGCTCCTTCGCGGCGAGCTTTGGGGGGAAAATGGCTCGCTCCTTCCGCAGCGCCGCAAGCCGCTGCGCCTCGGACGACTTCACGGCTTTCCCCTTGTCGCCTTTCGGAGCCATGGCGGAAGCGGTGGAGGAGGTCGACGACATTGGTGGTGCTGGTGGCAATGTGGGGGCAGGGCGCTGCGCTCTGTGTGCTTTGGGAAGACGGAGGCGGGGCAGAGTTTTTCAAGATTGGAGCGGAATGGGGGCTAGTGGGCGCACTACCCCTGCTTCCCCTTGCTTATAAAGGGGGAGTTGGCGGACGTTCCACCTTTCCAAATAAAGCAACCACCCACGATCTCTCCCATGATGCCGCGTTCGATGCGTGCCGTGCAGGGAGGGAGCGGTGGATGCGGAGTGAGCTACAGCGTAACCTAGGCCGCGCGTGCCCGTGCCCTGTTTTGGGCCTGGCCCAACAGCGCTCGGCACCGTGTATGGCCCAGGCCCGGGGGCTCCTGTCGGTGTACTAAAGTAGGGGTACCTTAGTATCCCGAACTTGTGCACGGGCAGTTGCAGCATCCCGCGGCAAGGCTTGCCAGGCGACCGCCAAGATCCTCCTTGGTCCCTTTGGAACCATTCAAGAACAAAGTATCCAAACAAGGCCCCGGCAAGAGGAGCTTGCCGGGAAGGAGACAAGACCCCGGCAAGAGGAGCTTGCCGGGGAGGCCAACCAAGGCATCTCAAGGAACTTGCCGCAGCGCACCATGTGTCCCGGCAAGACCCATTGAGCGACAAGCTCCTAGACACGACAAGACGATAACTGCGGCAAGGCGCCTGCCGCGGCAAGCTTCCATCCTGTACCTGCGCTCCAGCACATCCACCAACGTGTCGCTCTGGGACCCTTCCAGGCGTACGTGGCGGAAGGCTGTGCAGCCAGAGGTACACGGTGGCGAGCGGCGCTGACAAGATAGCCATCGTGGCAAGCAGTGGCGTCCCTAGCGGTCCCTTTCTGCACCGTCTAGGCGACGCAGACAGGCATTTAATGCCTTTGTCCCCTGCCGCTTAGGTTAGGTATGATAACACTGTTGTAGGCGGCGGTGCTTTTTCCATTTTTGCCCTTCTGTACGTTGCCACCTGTCGGTGACCCCTTTAGCGTATAAAAGGAGGCCCATGTGCAATGTAGAGGGGGGACGATCATTCTCTCGCTCGGTCTGGCTAGCTGATGGTGTGTACTATAGCAATCAGCGCTCTCGAGCAAGAATCTAATACAGCCACAAAGCAGGAGTAGGGTTTTACGCATCCGTGCGGCCCGAACCTGGGTAAACTGATCGCGTTGCTCGTGCGCCTCGCCTCGATCTGCTCTTCGTGCACTCTCCGCCCCCCTGCTGAACCGAAAGGGGCCTCGGTCCGCCGTGGTCCCATAGGTGTCCGTGGGATCAGCACCCCCGACAATTTCCCTCTCCGAAACTCACTTCAGAACTTGTGCTCCAAAGGAACCTCAATTTTTCTTGATCAGAAAAATCTAAGATAATTCATGAATATTCTTATGACCCTGGGACACCTTCCCATGCAAAAATATTGCATCACTTTTTGTAATATTTTTTCTTTAGAAAATCATTTCTCTTCTGACCTAAAGTCCCAGTTTGTACAACAAGTACATTTTTTCCTTGAGCTTTTAGCCTTGATCTTTCTTGAGCTTAAACACCCTCCTAAGAAACCCTAAACCCCAGGAGATTAGCCCTAATGGCCTTCTAGAAGGTGGCCAAACTTGGCAACCAGGTTTCTGACCAGAAACTTGCCAACTTGTTAGAGTCACGTCTGTTCGGTCTGGGTATGATCCATCACCCCTCCTAGACGTAACACTGCACGGTCGAGCGCGTAGACAAGGTTTGGCTGCTCCTAGCCATCGTTTTGACCATGCCACCTTGGTGACCGCACGAGCACACGACGCCTGGTAGCGTCTCGACGCGCTCTGGCTGGCGCCTTGCTCTCTGTTTCGCACGTGCTCGTTCTAGCGCTCGCCTCCGACTGCCGCACCGCGCCACAACCCTCGAATCATCAATCTTGACCCCTCCCTGGCGCTCGCCGATGCCGGAGCCGCCGCAGCAAGCACGGGCGCGTCACGGCCAAAACGCCACAATGCGTGCGTGTGCTTGTCTGCTTCCCCAACCGCCGCCTGTACGCGTCCGCAAGCGTGGGCAAGCCCCTGAGTCGACGCAGCACCTTGCCCCCTCGCGTTGGAGCTTCTCGTCGACGTCCTCCACATGTCCAGAACGCTCGCGGCGACACGTCCCCCGTCTTGCTCCGGCTATATAAAGCCACCCGACTCGAATCCTGGCCACGGACCACTCCACACAACCACCACGAACACGTAGAACGATCGTAGTTCGGTCGGGCAGGCCTCTTGCCGTCGCCCCGACCCGAGGACTTCGGTGATCCCCGCAGGCCAGCTGCCGCTCTCCAGGGCCTCTCAAGCTCAGGCAACTGCTTGGTCAGGGCCTTGGTGGTCTGTTGGTGCTACTTGGAGGCCGCCAAGCCCTCGGATCTGCCTCTAGCCGCCGTCTTCAACCTCTCCGACGAACCCCGTCCGCCACCGAAGCTCATGAGCTCAACCCCGAGCTGCTCCGCCCACCTCTCGCCAAGCCATGGGTACGGGAAGGTGCACCACGAGCCCCGCTTCCAATCTATACCTCTAGCCTAGCCCCAAAACCCCTCGTCGCTGCCGTGAGCTCCGGCGAAGCGCCGCCTCCGCTCTGATCTCGATCCCCCTCTCTCTCCTGTCGGGCGGGGCCTAGTGTCGGCCTCACCACTCGCACCCGAAGCGGTACGAGTGGAGGCGCACTCCCGTTTTACGTCTTTGACGTGACCCCCCGAGGATTTTCTGTTTATTCAAATTTAATTCAGAAATTTGACTAAACTTTGACCAGCCACCATTTCTAAACCATAAGTCCAAATGAGTTGATTCTTTTTGCATTATCTTTGTTACAGAAAGCTCTAGTAGCACACAAAAGATGGATTTTTCCTTGCTTTCTAGA
The DNA here is from genome assembly GCA_034509565.1 of Triticum monococcum. Lineage (NCBI taxonomy): Eukaryota > Viridiplantae > Streptophyta > Magnoliopsida > Poales > Poaceae > Triticum > Triticum monococcum. The sequence continues at coordinate 723,657,841 of CM067842.1, forward strand.
ATTTCTGGTGATTTTCAGAATGTGTTTTGAAATTTATTTTTTTGGTTTTAAATTATTTTTCAGAAGGAGAAGCTTGTCTTGAAGCAAACCAAGAGGGGTGTGATCCTCCTCTACACTAAGGCTAGCCACACCAACATTTGGATGGTGTTATTTCAATATCTATGATTTTCTACTTGAATATGAGTTCTTATTTGCATTTAAAATTTGGTAAATAATTTTGGTAAATTGTTAGTTACTTTATTCTGTTAGAAATGCTTGTTTTAGTTACTGGTTGCATGCAATGAACTTGTTTGGTTAAGTAGGGTAAGATTTTGCACTATGCATATTGCTATGGAAATTAATGGTAGTAATTTTACTAAGTGCTATTTTCATTTAAATAAAGAGCTAAGAAAAATGTCGCTTGCTGATAAAAATGAGTTATAACTAGAGAGTTTTGACCTTTAGTGTTGCAAGGTAATTATGTGGTTAAGTTTGATCCATGAACATGAGTTGTTTGCTTTGCATGCCGAGTAGTTGCATGAAAATTATTTTTCATATCATGTTTTTGATAAAAAGTTTTTATGAAAGTTAAACCTGATTAAGTTCAACTTAAATATGATGTTGATCACATCATGGTGCCACTGAATCGGGTTTTTAATTCAGTGCGACCACATTTACCTAATGGGAAGGTCTTGATTCGGTCCTTTATTGTGGCTCTCACCGGTGCCTCCCGCGAGGGAAGGTTATGGGCATGCATACCCTGGCCCGGTAGGCAGACATAACCTCGTGTGCTCGTTTTTGTTTTTATGGTACCTTGTCCCCGTTTGGGACCGTTTTGCCACAACGGTGGCCATTGGTGTCTTTGGTAGACACGGGGCCACCCAAGACCTAGCCCTGGGAGGGAGATGGTCGGAGTGGTCGGGGCGAGTGCATGACAAAGGGAGGGTTTTGTCGGAATATTTTGGTCCACTCGAATGGGAAAGCGAGGCCAGGTACTCCGTAGTGTGGGTAAAGTGCGCTACCTCTGCAGAGTGTATTTAATCCATCGATAGTCGCGCCCTCAGTTATGGGCAAGACTCGGGAGTAAGTCACACCATGGATCAACTTTTATAATTAATCTTGCAAACTAGGCGACTGTTGTGATGCATTGTTTCGTGGTGAACCTTGAACGCTCGAGGTGTTCATCGGTTTTTGGTTTCAGGTGTGACCCCAGTGTGGTCAGCGTTTGGTTACGAGGTAACCGTCTGGTAAGCGAGTGCGCATGACTCGGTGCACTGTTTGGCTGCATTGCATCTGTAGTATTTCTTGCATTAATTTAACTTGATTAATTATCATGATATTGTCTGTCATCGTGCTTATGTTTGTTGTGAGCTTGCAAGTACATTTGATGTACTGACCTGGCGTGTTATGCCGGCTTTCAGGCAAGTTGATTCCCATCGGAGCGCATCTCGTGTCTAGGCCGTGCCCAGGTCGGTGTCCCTGTGCTATGGAGTTCCGCTGCGTCGTTTTTCCGCTGCCGCGTAGTTTCGTGTGATTGAGGCCCCAGCCATGTTCATTAAATAATGTACATACTGTCCAGCAGCACCGTGTGTGCCGCTTGGCCTCGCATCTCAATGTAATGTCAGACCTATGTATCCCACCAGTATCAATAAAGCGGTTATTTTCTGTACCATGTTGTTGTGTATTGCCAGAAGACTCGATCTCTGGGCTGGCAATGCAGGGTAAACCGGCTGCTCTGAGCCTGGGTGCCACAATTACATCAAATAGATCTCCAAGAACATCGAGGAGCACATTGAATTGGAGATCAAAAAGAGAGAATAAGCCATCTAGCTACTACACACAGACCCGTAGGTATGTGGTCCACTACTCACGCATCATCGGAGGGGGTAAGGGTGCTGATGAAGAACCCCTCCGTGATCATTGACCCCTCCAGCAGATTCCGGAAAAGGCCCCTAGATTGGATCTCGTGGTTCTGGAACATGCGGCAGCTGAAATTGTGTTTTGTTGACTCCCCTAGGGTTTTGGGGATTTTAGAGTATTTGTAGAGGTAGAGGTCGGTGGAGGGGGTGCCTTTGGTCCCCACTACCCATCAGGGCGCGCCCGGGGGCCCTGGCGCGCCCTGGAGCCTAGTGGGCCCCATAGGTGTGTTGGTGTGGACTGGCGACTCGATGTCATTGTCCATGTCCTTGGCCTCCTCGGAGGCATAGTGCAACATATCAGTTAAGTCTTCGATAGCAGCTACTAAGTGTGTGGTGGGTGGGACGTAAAATTCCCTGGGATCTAACTCGCGAATCGAAGATAGGCCGCCTGTGATGCTCATCCTTTGGATCCGATCTAGTGCTTCAATTATCAGGACGAGGCTAGTCGGATCGACATGTGGGATTCCTTCGGAGTTGTCCTCCAGAGCGCTAGTAGGTGGAGGGGTGGGCCCGACGATGATGGACTCTTGCTCTTCGAATGCTGAACTGATATCCTGGCTCGAAATCAGACCAATGGCAAGAGGGGAGAGTTCGGCCAAGACCATCTCCGGACTTATGAGTGCCAGGACAGCGTTAAGACTCGAAGCCTATCCCGAGGTGGGGGGAGTGCGTCCGGCCAGAGCGAACTCTGGGTCTTCGGACACAGCCGTGCTCGGGTTCGAATCTCGGTGCGCATTGATGGCCGATCCGATGATCAGACCAGGCATGGATTCGGAAGTCAAGGCTCCCGAATGGTCGGGCGTTGTCAGCATTCTGGGAACGGGGGTCCCCAGACTTGCCTGCCTACGGCCCACGACGTGGCTCCACAAGCGGGCCCGTACGACCCATCTTCACCAGCAAGCACCCAAGACCCTTTCAAGGGGCCAAGCCTCGCGAGGTGGACGACACAAGACCTCCTCGGGAGCGGCCTCACCAGGCTGGCTCATGAGGGGCGGAGAGATCAAGGCAAGGGGGTACCTCGCGAGGTTTCCCGTGACGTAAGCCATGACGACCAAGGCCAGCCGGGCGCCAGCGCACACAGTGTCCTTGTTTCCCCATTGGTGCTAAGGAGGCAAGCGTAGACAAAGAGTACTGAGGCATGAGGCAAAGGTTTCCACATCAGTGCAACAAGACTGTCGGTGTCAAAACCGGCGGATCTCGGGTAGGGGGTTGATGACCCACAAGTATAGGGGATCTATCGTAGTCCTTTCGATAAGTAAGAGTGTCGAACCCAATGAGGAGCAGAAGGAAATGATAAGCGGTTTTTAGCAAGGTATTCTCTGCTAGTACTAAAATAAGTGGTAACAGATAGTTTTGTGATAAGATAAACTGTAACAAGCAACAAATAACAAAAGTAAATAAAGTGCAGCAAGCTGGCCCAATCCTTTTTATAACAAAGGACAAGCCAGAACAAACTCTTATAATAGGAAAAGCGCTCCCGAGGACACATGGGAATATCATGAAGCTAGTTTTCATCACGTTCATATGATTCGCGTTCGATACTTTGATAATTTGATATGTGGGTGGACCGGTGCTTGGGTGCTGTTCTTACTTGAACAAGCATCCCACTTATGATTAACCTCTGTTGCAAGCATCCGCAACTACAACAAAAGTATTAAGGTAAACCTAACCATAGCATGAAACATGTGGATCCAAATCAGCCCCTTACGAAACAACGCGTAAACTAGGGTTTAAGTTTCTGTCACTCTAGCAACCCATCATCTACTTATTACTTCCCAATGCCTTCCTCTAGGCCCAAATAATGGTGAAGTGTTATGTAGTTGACGTTCACATAATGCCACTAGAGGCTAGACAACATACATCTTATCAAAATATCAAACGAATACCAAATTCACATGACTACTAATAGCAAGACTTCTCCCTTCTCCTCAGGAACAAACGTAATTACTCACAAAGCATATCCATGTTCATACTCAGAGGGGTAATAATATGCATATAGGATCTGAACATATGATCTTCCACCAAATAAACCAACTAGCATCAACTACAAGGAGTAATCAACACTACTAGAAACCTACTAGCACCAATCCCGGACTTTGAGACAAGAATTGGATACAAGAGATGAACTAGGGTTTGGAGATGAGATGGTGCTGGTGATGATGTTGATGGAGATTGCCCTCTCCCGATGAGAGGAGCATTGGTGATGACGATGGTGATGATTTCCCCCTCCCGGAGGGAAGTATCCCCGGCAGAACAGCTCTGCCAGAGCTCTAGATTGGTTCCGCCTCGTGGCGGTGGAGTCTCGTCCTGAAGAGTTCCTTCTGATTTTTTTCTCATCGAAAGACTTCATATAGGAGAAGATGGACGTCGGAGAGCCACCAGGGGGCCCACGAGGTAGGGGGCGCGCCCTAGGGGGGTGGTGCCCCCACCCTCATGAGCAGGGTGTGGGCCCCCTGGCCTTCATCTTTGGCGAGGATTTTTCTTTATTTATTTTAAGATGTTCCGTGGAGTTTCAGGACTTTTGGAGTTGCACAGAATAGGTCTCTAATATTTGCTCCTTTTCCAGCCCAAAATTCCAACTGCCAGCATTCTCCCTCCTTATGTAAACCTTGTAAAATAAGAGAGAATATCCATAAGTATCGTGACATAAAGTGAAATAAATGTCCAAAATGCAATAAATATTGATATAAAAGCATGATGCAAAATGGACGTATCAACTCCCCCAAGCTTAGACCTCGCTTGTCCTCAAGCGAAAAGCCGATAACAATAAATATGTCCTCATGTTTAGAGGTAGAGGTGTCGTTAAAAGATAAAATACAGACATGAAGGCATCATGATTATTCTCATAACAGCAACATATATAGATTTTGTCATATGATTACTTATGTTCAAGTGATGATCTATTCACAATGCAAAAGTATAAATCATAAACCTTATTGGGCTCCGACAAACTATAATCTCAGTCATTGAAGCAATTGCAATTTATTATAACATTGGAAAGAGTCTATGTCAGAGCTAAAAAGCAAGTCCACATAATCAACTATAATTTAGTCCTCCATAATTGCTAACACTCACGCAATACTTGTGGTTACAGAGTTTTAATCGGACACAGAGAAAGATAGGGGCTTATAGCTTTGCCCCACAACCTTTTACCTCAAGGGTAATGTCAACAATAATGTTTCATGTTCCCCTACATCCAGTTAGATATATATATATATATATATATATATATATATATATATATCATATTCTTTCCAACATGCTGAGCTTGCCAAAGGATAAAATGAAAAATAAAAGGTGAAGATCACCATGACTCTTGCATAAGGTAGAAGATAATAATAAAGGATAGGCCCTTCGCAGAGGGAAGTAGAGGTTGCCATGCGCTTTTATGGTTGGATGCATAAAATCTCAATGCGGAAGAATGTCACTTTATATTGCCCCTTGTGATATGAACCTTTATTATGCAGTCCGTCGCTTTTATTACCTCCACATCACAAGATCGTATAAAGCTTATTTCTCCCATACCAATCAATCATACATATTTAGAGAAATTTTTATTGCTTTGCACCGATGACAACTTACTTGAAGGATCTTACTCAATCCATAGGTAGATATGGTGGACTCTCATGGCAAAACTGGTTTAGGAATTTTGGAAGCACAAGTAGTATTTCTACTTGGTGCTGAGAATTTGGCTAGCATGAGGGGGAAAGGCAAGCTCAACAAGTTAGAGGATCCATGACAACATACTTTATCTCAGATATAAGAAAGACATAACTCATTACGTTGTCTTCCTTGTCCAACATCAACTCTTTAGCATGTCATATTTTAATGAGTGCTCCCAATCATAAAAGATGTCAATGATAATATATCTATATGTGAAAACCTCTCTTTCCTTATTACTTCCTATTAATTGCAACAATGACCAAAGCTATGTCTGCCAACTCCCAACAACTTTTAATCATCATACTCTTTCTATGTGAAGTCATTACTCTCAATAAGATCAATATGAACTTTTTGTTTCTTTTTATTCTTTCTCTCTTTCTTCTATTCACCCAAGATCATGGCAAAATAATCAAGCCCTTGACTCAACACTAATCTTTATTATATATAGCTCACGGACTCGATTACACGGAGAGATCATAAAGCAAAACTCAAAACTAGATCATGCCATAAACTTTATTCTACTAGATCAAGATACTACTAATAGGATCGAACTAAGAAAAACAATAAAGATAGGAGTTGCGGTTGTGATACGATACCAGGGCACCTCCCCCAAGCTTGGCAGTTGCCAAGGGGAGTGCCCATACCCATGTGATTATATCTCCTTTGTTGGTGAAGAAGGTGGAGGTGTTGTTGATGATGCAGGCTTGTCATCTATCTTCCAAGGCATAGGCTCACCATCATAGAAGGATGATCGAGTCTCCGGAATCCTCGAATCTGCAGCCAAACTCATTCTTTTGAATCTATATTCATACTCACAGTTTTGGTTTTGCAGGTCATATATTTGGGCTTGGAGGTGCTCGATCTTCTCATATAGCTTGAAGATGGCCTCCTCAGTGTTCTTGGCATCCGGCTTGTAGTTGTTAGTGAACTCCGCGAGCATCATGTGGCTAGCATTGATTCCACGCTCCACCATCCCCTGGCACTTGAAAACTTGTTGCTCCATTAATTCGAGCCTCGTCTCCACGCTTCCAGTCCCCTTTGGTCCCTCAACATCGTGGATGTGCAACAACCCATCACGCATCTCAATGGTTTGAGGGTGTTGCAGCACCTCCGCGAGGTAAGGGTTGATGACCTTCTCGAAGAACTTGTCCTTGGAAGCACTTGGGGACGTCATGATAATCTAGATCTGCCAGAAAAACAGCTCGAAACAAGAACAGATAATAATTGCGTGATACGGGAGTCAAAACCTTCGGGAAGTTATATAATGAATTTTTACCGACCAAAATACATAACGTGCAAGAAAACGGAGTCCGGAAGGCACACGAGGTGGTCACGAGGTAGGGGGGAGCGCCCAGGGGGTAGGGCGCGCCCACCACCCTCGTGGGGCCCTCGTGTCCTTCCCGGACTGCTACTTATTTTTCTATTTTTCTAAATATTCCAAATGGAGAAATATTGCCTTAAAAATTGTTTTAGAGTCGGTTTACTTACTGTACCACATACCTATTCCTTTTCAGAGTCTGAAACATTCCGGCAAGTGTCCCTTATGTATTCCTCCGGGGTTACGGTTTCAATAATATTGGTTTCAACATTTATGGGATTACCTAAGATATAATGTTTAATTCTTTGACCGTTTACCACCTTCGGATTTGTGCCTTCAAAGTTGTTGATTTTTATGGCACCAGAACGATAGACCTCCTCGATAATGTAGGGGGCTTCCCATTTAGAGAGAAGTTTTCCTTCAAAAATCTTAAACAAGAGTTGTATAGCAATACATAATCACCTACATTAAACTCACGCTTTTGTATTCTTTTGTCATGCCATCTTTTAACTTTTTCTTTAAACAACTTGGCATTTTCATAAGATTGGGATCTCCATTCATCAAGTGAGCTAATATCAAATAACCTCTTCTCACCGGCAAGTTTAAAATCATAGTTGAGCTCTTTAATAGCCCAATATGCCTTATGTTCTAGTTCGAGAGGTAAGTGGCATGCTTTTCCATAAACCATTTTATACGGAGACATACCCATATGATTTTTATATGCAGTTCTATAAGCCCATAATGCATCATCAAGTTTCTTAGACCAATTCTTTCTAGACCTATTAATAGTCTTTTGCAAAATTAATTTGAGCTCTCTATTGCTCAACTCTACTTGACCACTAGACTGAGGGTGATAAGGGGATGCAATTCTATGATTAACATCATATTTAGCAAGCATTTTACGGAAAGCACCATGAATAAAGTGTGAACCACCATCAGTCATTAAATATCTAGGGACTCAAAACCTTGGGAAAATAACTTCTTTAAGCATTTTAATAGAAGTGTTATGATCAGCACTACTAGTTGGAATAGCTTCTACCCACTTAGTAACATAATCAACAGCAACTAAAATATGTGTGTATCCATTAGAGGCAGGAAAAGGTCCCATATAATCAAAGCCCCAAACATCAAACGGTTCAATAACAAGAGAATAATTCATAGGCATTTCTTGACGTCTACTAATATTACCAATTCTTTGACATTCATCACAAGACAAGACAAACTTACGGGCATCCTTGAAGAGAGTAGGCCAATAAAAACCAGATTGCAATACCTTATGTGCAGTTCTATCTCCAGCGTGGTGTCCTCCATAAGCCTCGAAATGACACTTGCGTAGGATCTGTTCCTGTTCAAGCTCAGGTACACAACGTCTAATAACACCATCTACTCCTTTATAAAGATGTGGGTCATCCCAAAAGTAATGTCTCAAGTCATAGAAAAACCTTTTATTTTGCTGATATGTGAAGCTAGGTGGTATAAACTTAGCAACAATATAATTAGCATAATCAGCATACCATGGAGTACTACGAGAAGTACTTATAACATTTAATTGTTCATCAGGAAAGCTATCATTAATAGGTAGTGGGTCATCAAGAACATTCTCTAACCTAGACAAGTTGTCTGCAATGGGGTTCTCAGCTCCCTTTCTATCAACAATATGCAAATCAAATTCTTGTAGCAAGAGAACCCATCTAATAAGTCTAGGTTTAGCATCTTTCTTTTCCATAAGGTATTTAATAGCAGCATGATCAGTATGAATAGTTACTTCAGAATCAACAATATAAGGTCTGAACTTATCACAAGCAAATACAACTGCTAAAAGCTCTTTTTCAGTAGTAGCATAATTTCTTTGAGCATTGTCTAGAGTCTTACTAGCATAATGAATAACATTTAATTTCTTATCAACTCTTTGCCCTATAACAGCACCTACATCATAATCACTAGCATCACACATAATTTCAAAGGGTAAATTCCAATCAGGTGGCTGAACAACAGGTGCAGAGACTAATGCTTTCTTAAGTATTTCAAATGCTTCTACACAATCATCATCAAAGACAAATGGTATATCTTTTTGCAATAAATTAGTCAGAGGCCGAGAAATTTTTGAGAAGTCCTTAATGAACCTCCTGTAAAATCCAGCGTGACCACGGAAACTTCTTATACCTTTGATGTCCTTGGGACATGGCATCTTTTCAATAGCATCGACCTTGGCTTTATCAACTTCAATACCTCTTTCAGAAACTTTATGCCCCAAGACAATACCTTCATTAACCATAAAGTGGCACTTTTCCCAATTCAAGACAAGATTAGTTTCTTCACATCTGTGCAAAACTCAATCAAGATTGCTCAAGCAATCATCAAAAGAGGAACCATAGACGGAAAAATCATCCATGAAAACCTCAAAAATCTTTTCACAAAAGTCAGAGAATATAGCCATCATGCATCTTCAAAATGTAGCAGGTGCATTACATAAACCAAAAGGCATACGTCTATAAGCAAAAGTACCAAAAGGGCATGTAAAAGTAGTCTTTCATTGATCTCTAGCCGACACAGGTATTTGAGAGAAACCAGAATAACCATCTAGAAAGCAATAGTGTGTATGTTTGCATAATCTTTCTAGCATTTGATCAATAAGAGGTGAGGGGTAATGATCTTTCTTAGTAGCCTTATTTAATTTGCGGAAATCAATTGCCATCCTATAACCTGTGATAATTCTTTGTGGAATCAATTCATCTTTATCATTAGGAACAACAGTAATACCTCCCTTCTTAGGGACACAATGGACATGACTTACCCATTGACTATCAGCAACGGGATAAATTATACCTGCCTGCAGAAGCTTGAGTATTTCTTTTCTTACCACTTCTTTCATTTTAGGATTCAAACATCGTTGAGGATCACGAACTGGTTTGGCATCTGCTTCCAAATTTATTTTATGTTGACATAGAGTGGGACTAATGCCCTTCAGATCATCAAGAGTATATCCAAAAGCAGCACGATGCTTCCTTAGAGTTTTGAATAATCTTTCTTCTTCATGCTCTGAAAGGTTAGCACTAATAATAACAGGATATATCTTCTTTTCATCAAGATAAGCATATTTAAGATTATCAGGCAATGGTTTAATCTCAAACACGGGATCACCCTTGGGTGGAGGAGGATCCCACAAAATTTCAACAAGCAAGTTGTGTTGCAGAATAGGTTCCTGTTTAAAGAATACTTCATCTATTTCCCTTCTTTCATTCATGAACATATCATTCTCATGGTCTAGAAAATAGTGTTCTAAAGGATCACTAGGAGGTACGGCAATAGAAGCAAGACCAATAATCTCATCCTTACTAGGTAATTCTTCCTCACGATGTTGTTTACTAACTTTAGAGAAATTAAACTCATGAACCATATCATCCAAGCCAATAGTAACAACATTCTTTTCGCAATCTATCCGAGCATTAACAGTGTTCAAGAAGGGTCTACCAAATATAATGGGACAAAAGCTATCTTGCGGAGAAGTAAGAACAAGAAAATCAGCAGGATATTTAGTTTTCCCACACAAGACTTCAACATCTCTAACAATTCCAATTGGTGAAATAGTATCTCTATTGGCAAGTTTAATTGTGACATCAATACCTTCTAACTCAGCAGGTGCAATTTCATTCTTAATTTCTTCGTATAAAGTATGCGGTATAACACTAGCACTCCCACCCATATCACATAAGCCATGATAACAATGATCTCCTATTTTAACAGAAATAACAGGCACACCTACCACAGGTCTATGTTTATCTTTAGCACAAGGTTTAGCAATTCTAGTAGTTTCACCTTTGAACTGAATAACATGCCCATCAATATTATCAGACAAGAGATCTTTAACAATAGCAATATTAGGTTCTACTTTAACTTGTTCAGGAGGTGTATAAGTTCTAATATTGCTTTTACGAACAACAGTTGAAGCTTTAGCATGATTCTTTATTCTAACAAGGAAAGGTGGTTTCTCAACATAAGAAGTAGGAACAATAGGATCATTATAAGTGACAGTCTTTTCTTCAACTTTAATAGGTGCAACTACTTTTACTTCTGTGGGAGGATGATATTTAAACCACTTATCCTTAGGGAGATCAACATAAGTAGCAAAAGATTCACAAAAAGAAGCTACTATCTCAGAGTCAAGTCCATATTTTGTTCTAAACTTACGGAAAATATCGGTATCCATAAAAGATTTAACACAATCAAACTTAGGTGTCATACCTGACTCCTTACCTTCGTCGAGGTCCCAATCTTCAGAGTTGCATTTAATTCTATCCAATAAATTCCATCTGAATTCAATAGTCTTCATCATAAAAGAGCCAGCACAAGAAGTATCGAGCATTGTGCGATTGTTTTCAGAAAGCCGAGCATAAAAACTTTGCATAATTATTTCTCTCAAGAGCTCATGATTGGGGCATGAATATAACATTGATTTAAGCCTCCCCCAAGCTTGAGCGATGCTTTCTCCTTCGCGAGGCCAGAAATTATATATATATATATATATATAATTGCGATCATGATGAACAAGATGCATAGGGTAATACTTTTGATGAAATTCCAATTTCAATCTTTTATAGTTCCATGATTTCATATCATCACATAGCCTATACCATATCAATGCGTCTCCCTTCAAAGATAAAGGCATGACCTTCTTCTTAGAAACATCATCGGGTATACTTGCAAGCTTAAATAATCCACAAACTTCATCCACATATATTAAGTGCTCATCAGGATGCTTTGTTCCATCTCCTGTAAAAGGGTTAGCTAGCAGTTTTTCCATCATACCCGAAGGAAATTCAAAAGGAGTTTCATTTTCAATAGGTTCATTAGGTTGAGGAGCAACTCTGTGCTCTACTGGATGGGGTGAAGATACCCTGAACAAGCCCCTCAGAGAATTACTTTCCATAGTAGCAAGTGACAGTAAATTTCAGCACACTATATAAATTTTTCCTTACCAAATTCCACCTACCAAAGGCGCTACACTCCCCGGCAACGGCACCAGAAAAGAGTCTTGATGACCCACAAGTATAAGGGATCTATCGTAGTCCTTTCGATAAGCAAGAGTGTTGAACCCAACGAGGAGCAGAAGGAAATGATAAGCGGTTTTCAGCAAGGTATTCTCTGCAAGTACTGAAATAAGTGGTAATAGATAGTTTTGTGATAAGATAAATTGTAACGAGCAACAAGTAACAAAAGTAAATAAAGTGCAGCAAGGTGGCCCAATCCTTTTTATAACAAAGGACAAGTCGGAACAAACTCTTATAATAGGAAAAGCGCTCCCGAGGACACATGGGAATACCGTCAAGCTAGTTTTCATCACGTTCATATGATTCGCGTTCGATACTTTGATAATTTGATATGTGGGTGGACCGGTGCTTGGGTGCTGTTCTTACTTGAACAAGCATCCCACTTATGATTAACCTCTATTGCAAGCATCCGCAACTACAACAAAAGTATTAAGGTAAACCGAACCATAGCATGAAACATGTGGATCCAAATTAGCCCCTTACGAAGCAACGCATAAACTAAGGTTTAAGCTTCTGTCACTCTAGCAACCCATCATCTACTTATTACTTCCCAATGCCTTCCTCTAGGCCCAAATAATGGTGAAGTTATGTAGTCGACATTCACATAACACCACTAGAGGCTAGACAACATACATCTTATCAAAATATCAAATGAATACAAAATTCACATGACTACTAATAGCAAGACTTCTCCCTTGTCCTCAGGAAGAAACGTAATTACTCACAAAGCATATTCATATTCATAATCAGAGGGGTAATAATATGCATATAGGATCTGAACATATGATCTTCCACCAAATAAACCAACTAGCATCAACTACAAGGAGTAATCAACACTACTAGGAACCCACTAGCACCAATCCCGGACTTTGAGACAAGAATTGGATACAAGAGATGAACTAGGATTTTGAGATGAGATGGTGCTGGTGAAGATGTTGATGGAGATTGCCCTCTCCCGATGAGAGGAGCGTTGGTGATGACGATGGTGATGATTTCCCCCTCCCGGAGGGAAGTATCCCCGGCAGAACAGCTCTGCTGGAGCTCTAGATTGGTTCCGCCAAGGTTCCGCCTTGTGGCGACGGAGTCTCATCCCGAAAAGTTCCTTCTGATTTTTTTCTCATCGAAAGACTTCATATAGGAGAAGATGGGCGTCGGGGAGCCACCAAGGGGCCCATGAGGTAGGGGGGCGCCCTAGGGGGGGAGCCCCCCACCCTCGTGAGCAGGGTGTGGGCCCCCAGGCCTTCATCTTTTGTGAGGATTTTTCTTTATTTATTTTAAGATGTTCTGTGGAGTTAGGACTTTTGGAGTTGCGCAGAATAGGTCTCTAATATTTGCTCCTTTTCCAGCCCAGAATTCCAGCTGCCGGCATTCTCCCTCCTTATGTAAACCTTGTAAAATAAGAGAGAATAGCCATAAGTATCATGACATAAAGTGAAATGTGGCGACCAGACCCGAATGGATCAAGTCTACTGTGCTCCGGTGTCATCCCTGGATCAGTAATGCTGACACCACACAGTACTTCGAAGGATTTATAGCAGAGTAGCAATCACACACTTATTACATCGGTGTCTCAAAAGAGAACTTATTACATAAATATGGCTTAAGGCCATCTAATATCGATAACAGCGGAAGACTTGGAAGGTAAATGGGTCCATCAACTCCAGCGGCATCACTGAGTATAGAACCACGACCTAAAAGCACCTTAATCATTGTCTGAAAAGTCTGCAACATTAACGTTGCAGCCCGAAACGGGTCAGCACATGGAATATGCTGGCAATGTAACACATAGAGAGTAATGGAATGAAACGGCTATACTATATGCATATTTGGCTGGTGGAAAGCTCTATGGTTACTGTTTTGCGTAAAGCCAGTTTTTCCCTACTGCAAAGGAATAAATTTATTTAACTATCATGGTGGTTGTAAAACATTGAGAATGGTTGACAGCATTCTCAATCCCAATTAAAAGTAATCATTAAAACCCAACAATATTAATTTAGAAGTAACATGATGAGATTCACATGATATTCAAGTACTAGATACTCAAGATGTCCATAACCGGGGACACGGCTAATCATGATTAGTTTATTACACTCTGTAGAGGTTTGCGCACTTTTCCCCACAAGACTCGATCGCCTCCGTTGGATTTCTCGCACTACTGGTGTTTGAGAAACGGATGACCGAGACACAGTCTTTCAGAAGCGCTAGCACCTTACGATGGATAGACCGGTACACCTACTTTCCCCTACATCTGCTAGTCTATCCTGTAAGAGTTCGCATGACTTAGTCAACTATGCCAGAGCCCATAATGGCTTGTGGCTGCACACGTAAGTTTCTAGCATGAAAGATCTTATGATCCCTTTGAACCTGGGTGGCGGTCCAAAATAAAACAGGCAAATCCTGATAGACATCAGGTGCCTCAATCCACCCAGATGTGTGTTTAAGTTGCCACCTTAGATAAACCCTTTAAATTATCAATCTCACATCTGTCATGGATATCACTCACCCAATCCACGTCTACTAGCATAGCATGGCATAATAAGAAAACATAGAAGTAACTCCCAAAGGTTTCATAATAAACAGGTAATAGGTACTACCTCATCTACTTCCCATCCCACAATTTAATTAGATCCTAATCATGCAATGTGTGAGGATGGATCTAATGCAATAAAACTGGGTTGTAGAAAAGGTATGATCAAAGTGTTACTTGCCTTGCTGATGATCCGCGAGTCCTAGAGATTCGAAGTAACAGGCGGCGCAATCCGGGTAATCTATCGCAGACAAACAACAAGCATACAATAAGTACTCATCTAATGCACAGGTAAAACTCGAACAAGAGATCGAACCAGAAAGTTCAACTTAAGAACTCCGGTTGCAAAGAGAGAAAGAACCGAATAAAGAAACCGAAAACAAACGGCGGAAGAAACAACTCGGTTCTAGAAAGTTGAAACTAGGTCAAATTTTACCATAGCAAAAACTTGTTTAAGTTGATTAGTCGGAACGACAGTTTCGAAACGAAACTCCAGGCGCTTGAATCACCTGATTTCGATAAACGAGCGAGAAGATAGACTAGAAAGAAGATCGGATCTGAGATCGCGATCGCGGAATAAATCCGACAAAAAGAAAAAGAAGAACGGTTGAACGAACGGACATTCGTTAACCTAGAAGAATCCGGTGATCACGTTCGTTAGGACGAACGGTCCGGCGAACGGTCTCTAGGCAACTAAATCAGAAAAGAAAACGAATCCGATCTAGGGTTTCGGAAAAGAGATCGAAACAAGAAACCGATCTAGAAAATGAATCGGAAGAGAAGAAAAGAATCGGAAAGAGGAGAAAAAGAACCGGAACGATTTAGAAGAAAATCGAACCAAGGGGAGAAAAAGAGACGCGGGGCAACCTCGGCGAGGTCTCCGGCGGGGGCTCCGGCGGCATCGAGCAAGGGCGGCGGCGGCGCTAGGGCAAGGGCGGCGGCGGCGGTGACGCAGGGCGGCGGCTCTAGGGCGCGGCGCGGCTTGGGGCTTGGGGTTTGATGTGGGGTTTATAGAGGGGGGGGGTGAGTATTTATATAGGTGAGGGGAGGGTTTGCTTGGGGGAGGGGGCAAGAAATAAGAGAAGGAGAGGGAGTCCTAAAAAAACAAACGGAGTCCAACTAGGACTCCTATAGGCGGCGGCAGCGGCCTCCTGGCGCGCTGGCGCGCGGAGCGACGCGGCGGCCTAGCCTGGCCGGCCGGCCCGCTAGCTGGGCCTTGGCCCAGGGCGCTGCAGGATTTTTTTTAAAGCGGTTGCGCGCGTAGAAAACAAAAGGAACGAGAACTAAACGAACTCCAAAACTTCTAAAGTAAATTTTCCCCGACTCCTAAAAATGAGTCGAACAAAATGAAGTTTTCTCCGGGCCTAAAATGCAATTTTTGAAAATGCGCATTTTTCCCTATCCAAATAAAAGGCGAAAGAAACTCCGACAAAAACCAATGATCCTTTCTTCAAAATTTGAGAGAACTCAAATACGAAAATGACGAAATCTCCAACTCTCTCCGAGGGTCCTTGAGTTGCGTGAAATTTCTAGTATCGACAAAATGCAAGAAAATATGATATGCATGATGATCTAGTGTATAACATTCCAAATTGAAAATTTGGGATGTTACAAACCTACCCCCGTTAAGATGAATCTCGCCCTCGAGATTCGGGTTGGCTAGAAAATAGGTGAGGGTGGTTCTTGAGCAAATCTTCTTCTCTCTCCCAGGTGGCTTCATCCTCTGAGTGGTGGTTCCACTGAACTTTGCAAAACTTGATAACCTTCCTGCGGGTAACTCGGCTGGCAAACTCGAGAATCTTGATTGGTTTCTCTTCATACGTTAAGTCGTCCTTCAACTGAATCGCTTCCAATGGCACGGTATCTCTTAACGGTACCTCCGCCACCTCGGCGTGACATTTCTTCAGCTGAGAAACATGGAATACATCATGAACTCCTGACAGTCCCTCTGGTAATTCCAACTTATAAGCGACTTCTCCCATACGTTGCAAGATCTTATATGGTCCAAGGAAACGTGGTGCTAATTTTCCCTTAACTCCAAAACGCTTAACTCCTCATAGTGGGGATACTCGGAGATACACCCTGTCTCCGGTTTCGTAAACTATCTCCTTGCGTTTAGAATCCGCGTAGCTCTTCTACCTGGACTGGGCTACCTTGTGCCTATCGCGAATCAACTTCACCTTCTGTTCAGACTCCTTAACCAAATCTGGTCCAAAGAACTGACGGTCTCCAACTTCGTCCCATGACAACGGTGTCCTGCACCTCCTTCCGTATAAAGCTTCGAAAGGTGCCATCTTCAAACTGGTTTGGTAACTGTTGTTATATGAAAACTACGCATATGGCAAGTTATCGTCCCAACTAGATCCATAATCTAGTGCACAAGCTCTCAGCATATCCTCCAAAATCTGATTGACTCTCTCGGTCTGTCCATCTGTCTGTGGATGAAAAGCGGTGCCGAACTCTAGCCTGGTTCCTAAAGTTTCATGCAACTGATTCCAAAACTTTGAGGTAAATTGGGTTCCTCTACCCGATACAATACTCCTCGGAACTCCATGCAAACAAATGATCCTAGTCATGTATATCTTTGCCAACTTAGCACTGGTGTAAGTGGTCTTAACTGGAATAAAATGCGCTACCTTCGTCAAACGATCCACTACTACCCATATCAAGTCATATACTGCCTTCGTCCTGGGTAGTCCTATGATAAAATCCATGCCTATCTTATCCCACTTCCATTCGGGTATCGGCAATGGTTGCAACAATCCGGCTGGCTTCTGATGCTCTGCCTTTACTCTATGACATACGTCACAGACTGCTACATATGCGGCAATATCCTTCTTCATTCCGGTCCACCAGAATGTTTCCTTCAAATCCAAATACATCTTGGTATTTCCTGGGTGAATCAAATATGGTGAATCATGTGCCTCTTGTAGAATCAACTTCCCGATCTCCGGGTCATTTGGCACATAAACACGCTCCTCAAACCATAGGGTATCGTGCTCATCCTCACGAAATCCCTTTGCTTTTCCTTCACTCATTTTCTTCTTTATAGAAGCAATCTCCTTGTCAGATTTCTGAGCCTCTCTGATTTTATCCATCAAAGTTGACTGAATTTCCAACGCTGCTACATAGCCTCTCGGAACTATTTCCAAACATAGTTCACGAAGGTTTTCCGCTAACTCCTTGGGTATTTCTCCGATCATTAACGTATTGACTTGGCTCAATGCGCCAGCTACTACCTTAGCTTTTCCGGGATGGTAATGCAGTCTCATATCATAATCCTTGATGAGCTCCAACCATCTCCTTTGTCTGAGATTCAACTCCTTCTGCGTGAAAATGTACTTCAAACTCTTGTGATCTTTGTAAACCTCACAATGATTTCCAATGAGAAAATGTCTCCACGTCTTCAATGCATGCACTACGGCTGCTAACTCCAAATCATGTGTGGCGTAGTTCAACTCATGAGGCTTCAGTTGTCGTGAAGCATACGAAACAACTCTACCCTCCTGCATAAGCACTGCTCCAAGTCCTCGACGTGAAACGTCGCAATACACCTCATAATCCTTGGTCTGATCTGGCAAAATCAACACTGGTGAGGTAACCAATCATTTCTTCAACTCCTGAAAACTAGCCTCACACTCCTCAGTCCAATTGAACTTGGTATCCTTCTTCAACAACTCCGTCATAGGCTTCGCAATCTTTGAAAAGTTCTCAATGAATCTCTGGTAGTATCCTGCGAGTCCAAGAAAACTCCGGATCTCTCCAACTGTCGTTGGCGCATCCCATTCGGTTACGGTCTCAACCTTTGCGGGGTCAATTGCTATCCCTTCTCCGGATATAACGTGTCCGAGGAATCCTACTTCTTTCAACCAAAACTCACATTTGCTAAATTTGGCATATAACTTATGTTCCCTTAGTTTCTCCAAAACCAAACGCAAATGTTCCTTATGCTCTTCTTCATCCTTTGAATAAACCAGGATATCATCAATGAACACTACGATGAACTTATCCAAAAATTCCATAAACACTTTGTTCATCAGGTTCATAAAATAGGCAGGCGCGTTAGTCAATCCAAATGACATAATGATATACTCATACAGTCCATATCTTGGGGTGAATGCTGTCTTAGGTATGTCCTGCTCTCGAATCTTCAACTGGTGGTACCCTGATCGCAAATCGATCTTGGAAAACACTTTAGCTCCTTGCAAACGATCAAACAGATCATTTATCATTGGCAGTGGGTACTTGTTCTTGATGGTTACTTCGTTCAGTCCACGGTAATCAACAACCATCCTTAATGATCCATCCTTCTTCTCCACTAGAAGTACGGGTGATCCCCAAGGCGAAGAACTTGGGCGAATGTAACCTTTGTCCAATAACTCCTTAATCTGACTCTTAATTTCTACCAAATCCTTTGCTGGCATCCGGTATGGTCTCTTTGATATTGGGCCTGTACCTGGCAATAACTCAATCAAAAACTCAATGTCTCTATTAGGTGGCATGCCTGGCAACTCTTCAGGAAATACATCAGGAAAATCCTTTACCACTGGTACTTCCTCCTGCACTACTCCTGTTAGGCAATTTACTTGGGTCCTATTTGGCACATGCCGGGATACATACTTGATCCTTCTTCCTTCTGGCGTTGTGAGCAAAATTGTCTTACTAGCACAATCGATGTTTCCTCCATACATCGACAGCCAATCCATACCGAGAATTACATCCAGACCTTGGGATTCTAGAATAATCAAATCCGTTGGAAAAAC
The DNA here is from genome assembly GCA_034509565.1 of Triticum monococcum. Lineage (NCBI taxonomy): Eukaryota > Viridiplantae > Streptophyta > Magnoliopsida > Poales > Poaceae > Triticum > Triticum monococcum. Next base: position 723,677,058 of record CM067842.1, read on the forward strand.
ATGCCTTCCTATGCTTAATGGCACTTGAAAACATCCTTGACTGGCCATGTATTTTGCTCCTGGCGAACTTACTAGCATAGGTGTTTCAAGAATCCTAGTGGGAAGGCTATATTTTTCCACAAATCCCCTTGATATGTATGAATGCGATGCACCAGTATCGAAAAGAACGAGTGCGGTAAATGACTTAACCAAAAACTTACCGATTACTGCATCCGGCTGATCTTCAACCTCCTCCACGCTAACGTGGTTCACCTGTCCCCTATTGAAAGGGTTCGGCTTCTTCCCTGAGCTTCCATTGCCATTTCCATTCTGGCCTTCAGGACATTCATTGGCATAATGTCCGGTCTTGGAACACTTGAAACGGGTGACTGGACTCAGGTCTCTCTTGGATGGGGTTGATGGGGTGGTCCAATTCTGGCCGTTGCTTCCTCCATTCCCATTACCATTCTTGTGGCCATTGTGGTTGTGCGAACTACCTCCTCCATGGGTATGCTGAAACTGAAATCCCGATTTAGGGGTAAAACGGGGCTTCTGCTGGGCTCCAGAGTTATACTTCCCCTGTCCATACTTCCTCTTATGGTTCTCAATCTGCTGTTGCTTCCCTTCAATCATGATGGCACGATCTACCAACTCCTGGTAGTTGTTAAAACTTCCTACCATCAACTGCATGCTTAACTCATCATTCAGTCCTTCCAAGAACTTCTCCTGCTTAGTGGCATCCGTAGCAACGTCATCTGGGGCATAACATGCTAGCTTGCTGAAATCATCAACATACTGGCCAACTGTCCTTCCTCCTTGGCGTAAGTTGCGAAACTCACGCTTCTTCATGGCCATTGCTCCTGCTGAAACATGTGCAGTGCGGAAAGCTTGCTGGAACTGATCCCATGTGACAGTGTCAACTGGGAAAGTGGCTGTGAAATTCTCCCACCATGCTGCCGCGGGTCCTTCTAACTGATGTGCGGCAAACTTCACTTTCTCACCATCCGTGCATCCTGTAGTGGTAAACTCCCTTCCTATCTTGCGGAGCCAATCGTCTGCTACTATCGGCTCGGTGCTACTAGAAAACACCGGCGGATTCAGCCTAAGGAAACGGGCTAAGTGGCCAACATGTGGTGGTGGTGGTGGTGGGTTGTTGTTGTTGTTGTTGTTGTTGTTCTGCTGGTTCTGAACTAACATCTGCATCAATTGATTCTGCTGTTGGATCAATTGAGTGAGCTCCGGTGGAAATCCATTGTCACGTCTCGGAGGCATATGAGGGTTTAGAAAAGATGAGAGATAAGAATAGAATGAGGTCTAAAGAGAAAACACTACCCCAATGCACATGAGCAAATGCACACAAAATCACTTCATTCAATCAAACAAGGGCTTACAATCGATCTAGCTATCGCAAAAGTGCTCGAACTATAGTGTTTACATGGGGGAAATACTATTAATATTTGGTGGTCATCTAGAAATTTGAACCGTTGGAAGACTCCATGATGTCCGCTCCAACTTCGTCTTCAAAGTCGGGTTCACTTGGATCCGAATCGGTGTCGTCGATGATGATGTAGTTGTCCGGACATGCGACGTACATGTCTTCCTTCCTGGATGCTAACTCCCTCTTGAGTTCTTCAATCTCTTGCTTAATATTGACGTTGTGTCTTGCTAGAGCTACGATCTCGTCCATGTAGTCCTTGTGTGTAGCCTTCAGTTCTCCTTCTAGCTCGATGATCCTTGTCTTCGCGTTCTTCAACTCCATCATATCATTGCACATTTGGTTCTCGTGGCGTCGAATGTGCTGGTTTAACTCCTGGATGAATGCTGCAATGGATCTATCCTTCTTGGTGCTAACTAACTCCCATTGTTCATCTCGGTGTCCGCAAATCTGGTAGATAGTGTCCTTGAGGTCTTCTTGATAAACTTCTCCAATGCATCCTATGGTGATATGGGCTGCCATGCTCTTCCCTAGACTCCAAGTTGGTGCATTGAAAACACTATCTATGGGCTTCGTGATTGGCGCGAATGTTCTTCCCGGAACGTGAGCTTGAATCTTCCAGCGCTCCTCTTCAGGCAGAGTGGCGTTGAAGGTTCCCGTGAAACTTGGTAATCCAATGTTTAGGTACTTGGTGACTTCCTTCAAGTGAAATCCAAAAGGTGTGCCTTCATCTGGTTGAGCGTACTTAATCTTCGCGTCCTTCATCCTAAAGAGTAGAAAAGATGAGGAGTTAGAAAATGAGGAGAGAATAGTGATCTATGGCTTTAACTTAGTGGTCGTGTCCTACAGTCAGCGTGTGCTCTGATACCATCTCTGTGGCGACCAGACCCGAATGGATCAAGTCTACTGTGCTCCGGTGTCATCCCTGGATCAGTAATGCTGACACCACACAGTACTTCGAAGGATTTATAGCAGAGTAGCAATCACACACTTATTACATCGGTGTCTCAAAAGAGAACTTATTACATAAATATGGCTTAAGGCCATCTAATATCGATAACAGCGGAAGACTTGGAAGGTAAATGGGTCCATCAACTCCAATGGCATCACTGAGTATAGAACCACGACCTAAAAGCACCTTAATCATCGTCTGAAAAGTCTGCAACATTAACGTTGCAGCCCGAAACGGGTCAGCACATGGAATATGCTGGCAATGTAACACATAGAGAGTAATGGAATGAAACGGCTATACTATATGCATATTTGGCTGGTGGAAAGCTCTATGGTTACTGTTTTGCGTAAAGCCAGTTTTTCCCTACTGCAAAGGAATAAATTTATTTAACTATCATGGTGGTTGTTAAACATTGAGAATGGTTGACAGCATTCTCAATCCCAATTAAAAGTAATCATTAAAACCCAACAATATTAATTTAGAAGTAACATGATGAGATTCACATGATATTCAAGTACTAGATACTCAAGATGTCCACAACCGGGGACACGACTAATCATGATTAGTTTATTACACTCTGCAGAGGTTTGCGCACTTTTCCCCACAAGACTCGATCGCCTCAGTTGGATTTCTCACACTACTGGTGTTTGAGAAACGGATGACCGAGACACAGTCTTTCAGAAGCGCTAGCACCTTACGATGGATAGACCGGTACACCTACTTTCCCCTACATCTGCTAGTCTACCCTGTAAGAGTTCGCACGACTTAGTCAACTATGCCAGAGCCCATAATGGCTTGTGGCTGCACACGTAAGTTTCTAGCATGAAAGATCTTATGATCCCTTTGAGCCTGGGTGGCGGTCCAAAATAAAATAGGCAAATCCTGATAGACATCAGGTGCCTCAATCCACCCAAATGTGTGTTTAAGTTGCCACCTTAGATAAACCCTTTAAATTATCAATCTCACATCTGTCATGGATATCACTCACCCAATCCACATCTACTAGCATATCATGGCATAATAAGCAAACGTAGAAGTAACTCCCAAAGGTTTCATAATAAACAGGTAATAGGTACTACCTCATCTACTTCCCATCCCACAATTTAATTAGATCCTAATCATGCAATGTGTGAGGATGGATCTAATGCAATAAAACTGGGTTGTAGAAAAGGTATGATCAAAGTGTTACTTGCCTTGCTGATGATCCGCGAGTCCTAGAGATTCGAAGTAACAGGCGGCGCAATCCGGGTAATCTATCGCAGACAAACAACAAGCATACAATAAGTACTCATCTAATGCACAGGTAAAACTCGAACAAGAGATCGAACCAGAAAGTTCAACTTAAGAACTCCGGTTGCAAAGAGAGAAAGAACCGAACAAAGAAACCGAAAACAAACGGCGGAAGAAACAACTTGGTTCTAGCAAGTTGAAACTAGGTCAAATTTTACCATAGCAAAAACTTGTTTAAGTTGATTAGTCGGAACGGCGGTTTCAAAACGAAACTCCAGGCGCTTGAATCACCTGATTCCGATAAACGAGCGAGAAGATAGACTAGAAAGAAGATCGGATCTGAGATCGCGATCGCGGAATAAATCCGACGAAAAGAAAAAGAAGAACGGTTGAATGAACGGACGTTCGTTAACCTAGAAGAATCCGATGATCATGTTCGTTAGGACGAACGGTCTCTGGGAAACTAAATCGGAAAAGAAAACGAATCCGATCTAGGGTTTCGGAAAAGAGATCGAAACAAGAAACCGATCTAGAAAACGAATCGGAAGAGAAGAAAAGAATTGGAAAGAGGAGAAAAAGAACCGGAACGATTTAGAAGAAAATCGAACCAAGGGGAGAAAAAGAGACGCGGGGCAACCTTGGCGAGGTCTCCGGCGGGGGCTCCGGCGGCGGCGAGCAAGGGCGGCGGCGGCGCTAGGGCAAGGGCGGCGGCGGCGGTGACGCAGCGCAGCGGCTCTAGGGCGCGGCGCGGCTTGGGGCTTGGGGTTTGATGTGGGGTTTAGAGAGGGGGAGGTGGTGAGTATTTATATAGGTGAGGGGAGGGTTTGCTTGGGGGAGGGGGCAAGAAATAAGAGAAGGAGAGGGAGTCCTAAAAAAACAAACGGAGTCCAACTAGGACTCCTATAGGCGGCGGCGGCGGCCTCCTGGCGCGCGGAGCGGCGCGGCGGCCTGGCCTGGCCGGCCGGCCCGCTGGCTGGGCCTTGGCCCAGGGCGCTGCAGGATTTTTTTAAAGCGGTCACACGCGCAGAAAACAAAAGAAAAGAGAACTAAACGAACTCCAAAACTTCTAAAGTAAATTTTCCCCGACTCCTAAAAATGAGTCGAACAAAATGAACTTTTCTCCGGGCCTAAAATGCAATTTTTGAAAACGCGCATTTTTCCCTATCCAAATAAAAGGCGAAAGAAACTCCGACGAAAACCAATGATCCTTTCTTCAAAATTTGAGAGAACTCAAATATGAAAATGACGAAATCTCCAACTCTCTCCGAGGGTCCTTGAGTTGCGTGAAATTTCTAGGATCGACAAAATGCAAGAAAATATGATATGCATGATGATCTAGTGTATAACATTCCAAATTGAAAATTTGGGATGTTACATGAAATAACAGTCCAAAATGCAGTAAATATCGATATAAAATCATGATGCAAAATGGACGTATCAGGGGTCCCGAACTGTGTGTATAAGGCGGATGGTAACAGGAGGCAGGGGACACAATGTTTACCCAGGTTTGGGCCCTCTTGATGGAGGTAAAACCGTACGTCCTACTTGATTGATATTGATGATATGAGTAGTACAAGAGTAGATCTACCATGAGATCAGAGAGGCTAAACCCTAGACGCTAGCCTATGGTATGATTGTGTGTTGTCCTACGGACTAAAACCCTCCGGTTTATATAGACACCGGCGGGGGCTAGGGTTACAAAAGGTCGGTTACAAAGGAGGAGATATACATATCCGTATTGCCTAGCTTTCCTTCCGCGCCAAGTAGATTCCCATCCAGACACGGGACGAAGTCTTCAATCTTGTATCTTCATAGTCCAACAGTCCGGCCAAAGGATATAGTCCGGCTGTCCAGAGACCCCTTAATCCAGGACTCCCTTAGTAGCCCCTGAACCAGGCTTCAATGACGATGAATCCGGCGCGCAGTGTTGTCTTCAGCATTGCAAGGCGGGTTCTTCTCCAAATCTTGAATGTTTGTCTAGTAGTGTCTGGCCCCCTAAATGTTGCACTTCTTGGTTTCTGTGCCCAGTAAAGGCTATCTTCCACGCGTCGAATGAATATGAGGAGCCAGGGCGTTTTTACATTTGCCCCCCTAGCCAAATAAATAAATTGTCTATTAAAGGGATGGGGATTCTTAGATCCAATCCACACCATCCTCCCACAGCGAGAATCCATCGGAGCGTGCTTCGGAAAAATCCACTCCACCGTGGCCGACCACCACAACTCCTCCTCTCGCCCCCGTAGCCCTAAGCCCGGTGATTGGGAGAGGTGTTCTATCCCACACAGTCGATTAGTCAAACTACAGACTCAAGGATTCCTCCCTCCAGCGTATATGGTTCCCGTCCGAGCCAGGCTCGCCACCTACAATGGCGGGGAGCAAGCGGAGAGCTTCCCCAGCCCCTCTACGGGGGAGCGGGTGTGCCTTGTTCCTTACTTATTAAGGGGACTCGGATTTCCAATTCATCAGTTCCTCCACGGGCTCCTGGAGTTTTACAGCCTCCAACTGCATAATTTCACCCCTGCTTCCATATTGCACATCGCCGGCTACGTTGCCCTTTGCGAGTTATTCCTGGGTTGCGAGGCTCATTTCGAGTTGTGGAAAAGGTTATTTTGCCTCGTCCCCCGCACACAGAAGGGTCACTTTATCAAGTGGGTGGAGCCGAAATATGGCGCATCGCTGAAACTGGATACATGTCCAGTACTCCGAAGAAGATGTCCGAAGACTGGCCTTCGAAATGGTTTTATATGGAGGACGTCCCCCTTCCGGACACTGTTCGGCGGGGTCTTCCTAAGTTCAACAATGCTCCTCTGAAGAAACGCCGAAGCTGGCGCCCACAGAGCCCCTAGGAGGAAGACAACGGAGAGGTCCTTTACCTGATGAACCGAATTAAAGCGTTTGCTCAATCAGGATTGACAGTAATCGAGGTTATGTCAATATGCATAATGCAGGGAGTGCAACCACTTCAATATTGAGGGCACCCCCTGTGGTGTTTTAACGGGGAAGATGATGCCACCCGTTGCGGGCGTAAGGGACCGGACTCCGCTACTGCTTTAACAAAAATTCTGTCCGACTTGTTCAAGGGAGAGGAAGAGGAGTTCATCCGCATCAAGCCACGGGATGGATTCTCCATGTACAATCCTCCAAGCTGGGTGAGTTATATCTCCTTGCTCCCAGTCTTCCCGCATTCTTTGTTGTAGGTACTCACCTTGCCTTTTTACGACAGGAACTGCGAAAAGCTGTAAGGGAGGTCAACAGCCCGTCTCCACAACCAGAGGACCCTGACCGGGCCCTCGGTCCCGGACTCGAAGAAGATCCAGACATATTCGTGGAGCTGCTAGACAGGCAGTTCTATCAATTGAGTTGTGATGATGCCATGGTGGCCATTACGGCCGACTATCCGGGACTGCTCCCTGCGTCGCACATAAGAAAAACCAAAATCCCGACTCCGAAAACTAGGATCCCCCTTTTAGACACTTCACCTACCATATACATATGGTGTTTTACAGGGAAGGCATTCAGGACGCCGTGCCGAACCCGCAGCAACTCGCCAACAAGAGGCACCAAGGCCGGGTAGGCCAAAAAGGAAGGCAATCAGGATGGAGACGCCAGCGCAGAGGTATGACAAAAAAAACCCCGCTCCATGGTTGTCGTCTTTCTTAAAATGTAATGACGTCCGTATTTCTCTAATAGGAAAAACGCTCGCCAGAATATGTCCGGAGAGGCTGCCGATCACACTTCCACCAGTCAGGCCCCAAGGCCGGACATAGAGGCGGAAACCGATATGGGGCGGACGCCGGATACTCACCCTACAGAGGATGCGGATAGACTGTCCACTACAAATTCAGAAGTGGAGAGCGCCATGAATCATAGGCGTCGCCGGGCCATACTCCGTGACGCTTGCTTCTCACCAGAGGCATTTGATGCCTTCAATTCTGGAGATGCGTACCTCCGTGCTGCTCAAAATGGTCTAGCCAGAGCCACGGACCAGTATGTAAGGGATGTACGGGTAAGCAAATCTGACGATTATATGTGTCAGTAGCCCCTGAGACTTGAAACAGTTGACGCAACTGATTTAAGGATCATTATTTGTGCAGGTTCTTACAGAGAAGAATTCCCAACTGTCTCAAGAGCTGGACGAGTGCAAGGCCCAGCTGGAAGCCGATGTTGCCGCATTGAAGGAGTCCAAAAAGGGCCCCCCTGGTAACTCCTTTGTCTATTGCAAAGAATATTGGTACCAGGTAGTATGCGGCGTATACACACATCTAACAATAGATGTTGCAGGTGGCCCCGGAGTGAATCCGGAGGCCGTGGAGGCGGATACGGCACGTGATGATCGACAGTGAAATGCTGGTGAGCGCGTGCTGACACGAGTCAGGCAGGAGAAAAATGATCTCCAAGATGCCAATATACGGTTGGGCGAGGAACTGAAGGATGTCTGAGCCCAGCTTGCGGACTCCGTGAAGGAGAATAAACGGCTTCAGCGTGGCATTTTTAGTAAGCGCTTGAACGAACTTTTTTTAAAGGAGTTCGGCGAAGAAGCCTTCTAACAGTGTTATGTCTGTAGGTATGCCGATGGGTCGTCCCGCAGAGGAGATGCCCGGGTCCTCGGGTGATCTTCTGCCAGAGCTCTCACGACTGCACGAACAAGTTCGGCAGGTGATGTAGAGTATTGCCCAAGCCTTGTGGCCATCTGCGTCCCCGCCAGGAGGCATGGGGGAGCTTATGGAGAAGCTCAAGGGAGCGGCGGCGCTTCCGATTATGGAAGATATCAGCCTGCCGACAAGGTGCTCGGGTAGCCTGGGCTATGGTGAAGACATGGTATACCAAGGCTGACCCAAACCACATGGCCGAGATCGGACCTGTGGGGCCCGATGGGAAAGAGATCCCCGTCAGTTTAGTGTATGATCAATTAGAATTAGCTGCAAAGTATTCCCAATAGGATTGTAGGCTAGACAACCTGTTGGATGGTATAGAGGAAGAATTTAATCAGTCTTAGTGACTGTGTACTTCGAATGACATATGTAATGTCCCTAGCCGGATTGTAAATCATTTGTCATGGCGGACCTTTTCGCTTCGACCTCTGGACCTGATAGTCTAGAGTGTATCCGAATACCCGCTCTATTATATAAAAACTGGGGTATGCATGGAAACCAGGCGTAGGGGTCATAAGTGCTTGAACAGACAAGTACCCAACTACTTATGTTATATTACATGGATAGTAAGAAACATCTTCCAGGGAGAATAGTTCCGTTAAGGGTTCCTTTCCCTGGGTACGCATGCCCTAATGTGCATGTCCGAACTGCGAGACACATGCTAAAAACATCTGGGGGCGTGTAATAATTTAAATGAAAGTCATCTTTTATTCACCGACTGAATATTCCCTTAAGAACGCTAGCTTTCGGCTTCACCCAGTCTGAGGTACACATCCGGCTGACCCGGCAGTAACAATCGCAGAGGTGCTCCCCTTATGCCCTAGCCGAATTAACAGGAACGTAGGGCATAAACACAAGAGCCAGGCAACCCAGCTTGGCCAAAACTTAAGTCATATCGATGCATATAATGGCGGAAAAAGGTACATGCGGAAGAATAACACATGTGCGGGGCAAGCCCGGAAAGATAATTAGATTAAGCTTCTGTATAAGAAGCCCCCAGATATATTGAACGCGGTTAACGCGTCAAGGTTGTGTAACCAAGACACAAGTATAGCCTTAAAAGGATTTGAAAGAAGGAAAAAAGGAAAGAGAGAGAAGAAACAAATGTGCAAAAAATTGATGAAGGTAGGGAGACGAACACAGAGTCCGGCGCTAGGCGTAGAATCTTCGGAGTCTGGCTGCGTTCCATGGGTTTGGCTTGAGTCGATTATCCGATGCATCCCGCAAGCGGTACGCTCCACCGGTCAGAACCTGGTCTATAATGAAGGGACCTTCCCATTTGGGATTGAGCTTGTTCTTTTTCTTCTCCGGCAGGCATAGAACTAGTTCGCCAACGTTGTAGGTTTTGGCCCGCACTTCTCTGCTTTGATACCTTCGAGCCTGTTGCTGATAGAATGCGGAACGGGCTTTTGCCACGTCGCGCTCCTCCTCCAGGGCATCCAAATTGTCCTGCCGATCGAGCTCGGCCTCTCTATCTTCGTACATGCGCACTCTAGGTGAGTCATGAATTATGTCGCAAGGCAGCACCGCCTCAGCGCCGTACACCATAAAGAATGATGTGTATCCGGTAGTGCGATTCGGCGTGGTCCGCAGCCCCCATAGTACGGAGTTGAGCTCCTCTACCCAATGCGTGTTTGATTCCTTTAAGGACCGCACTAATCTGGGTTTGATGTCGCTCATGATAAGACCATTTGCCCGTTTGACTTGACCGTTAGTTTGTGGATGATAGACAGAAGCATAATCAAGCTTGATGCCCATGTTGATGCACCAAAGTTTCACCTCATCGGCAGTGAAATTCGTGCTGTTGTCATTGATGATGCTGTGGGGGACGCCATAACGGTGTACGACCCCGGATATGAAGTCTATCATTGGTCCGAATTCATCCGTTTTGACAGGTTTGGCTTCTATCCATTTGGTGAATTTATCCACCATGACCAGTAAGTATTTTTTCTTATGGGTTCTCCCTTTGAGGGGTCCGACCATATTAAGCCCCCAGACCGCAAAGGGACAAGTAATGGGGATTGTTTGGAGGGCGGTAGGTGGCATGTGGCTTTGGTTTGCAAAAAGTTGGAAACCAACACAATGTTGGACCAAATGCTGTGCATCTGCCTGAGCCGCCAGCCAATAAAAACCTGTGCGGAAGGCCTTGCTTACAAGGGCCCGGGCTACAGTGTGGTGGCCGCCGAGTCCGGCAAGGATTTCTGCCAAAAGCATCCACCCTTCCTCTTCGGAGATGCACCTTTGAAGGACTCCGGTTGTGCTTTTCTTATAAAGCTCTCACTCGTGGACCTTGTAGGCTTTAGATCGCCGCACTATGCAGCGTGCCTCATTTTGGTCCTCGGGTAGTTCCTGCCTAGTTAGGGAGGCAAGGAATGGTTCTGTCCACGGGGCAATTATGACCATAATCACGTGGGCTAAAGGTGTTATTTCGGTGGCAGAGCCTCCGATTGTGTTAGAGTGTTCGGTATCTGGGTTTGTGGCCGGGTCCGGACTATTCTTGCCGGTGTCCGCTTCCCATACCACAGATGGTTTAAACAATCTTTCCAAGAAGATGTTTGATGGGGCAGGGTCGCGTTTGGCGCCGATGCGGGCGAGGATGTCCGCCGCCTGGTTGTTTTCCCGAGCCACATGGTGGAATTCAAGCCCCTCAAATCGAGCTGACATTTTGAGGACGGCGTTGCGATATGCCTCCATTTTCGGATCCTTGGCATCGAAGTCTCCATTTATTTGGGATATTGCAAGGTTCGAATCCCCCCGCACCTCTAGGCGTTGGATGCCCATGGAGACTGCCATCTGGAGACTGTGTAACAGGGCCTCGTATTTGGCTGCGTTATTGGAGTCTGTGTATAGTATTTGGAGTACGTATTTGCTACCTCTTGAGCACTGCGTTGGATTTCCCCGAAGAGGAAGGGATGATGCAGCAAAGTAGCATAAGTATTTCCCTCAGTTTTTGAGAACCAAGGTATCAATCCAATAGGAGGCTACGCTCGAGTCCCTCGTACCTACACAAAAACAATAGCTCAACACAACCAACGCGCTTAGGGGTTGTCAATCCCTTCACGGTTACTTACGAAAGTGAGATCTGATAGAGATGATAAATAATATTTTTGGTATAGAGATGCAAAGTAAATAAAGTAAAAGCAAAGTAAAAGCAAAGAAATAATAAAGTAATGGAGATTGATATGATGAGAAAGAGACCCGGGGGCCATATGTTTCACTAGTGGCTTCTCTCAAGAGCATAAGTATTCTATGGTGGGTGAACAAATTACTGTTGAGCAATTGACAGAATTGAGCATAGTTATGAGAATATCTAGGTATGATCATGTATATAGGCATCACGTCCGAGACAAGTACACCGAAATGATTCTGCATCTACTACTATTACTCCACTCATCGACCGCTATCCAGCATGCATCTAGAGTATTAAGTTAAAAACAGAGTAACGCCTTAAGCAAGATGACATGATGTAGAGGGATAGTTTCATGCAATATGATAAAAACCCCATCTTAAGATTCGAAATAGTAGATAATATAGCATGGAGCAATCAAAAATTATAGATACGTTGGAGACATATCAAGCATCCCCAAGCTTAATTCCTGCTCGTCCTCGAGTAGGTAAATGATAAAAACAGAATTTTTGATGCAGAGTGCTACTTGGCATAATTTCAATGTAAATTTTGTTAATTGTGGTATGAATATTCAGATTCGAAAGATTCAAGACAAAAGTTCATATTGATATAAAAAGAATAATACTTCAAGCATACTAACAAAGCAATTATGTCTTCTCAAAATATCATGGCCAAAGAAAGCTATCCCTACAAAATCATATAGTCTAGCTATGCTCTATCTTCACCACACAAAGTATTTAAATCATGCACAACCCCGATGACAAGCCAAGCAATTGTTTCATACTTTTGACATTTTCAAAACTTTTTCGATCTTCACGCAATACATGAGCGTGAGCCATGGATATAACACTATAGGTGGAATAGAATGGTGGTTGTGGAGAAGACAAAAAGGGAGAAGATAGCCTCACATCAACTAGGCGTATTAACGGGCTATGGAGATGCCCATCAATAGATATCAATGTGAGTGAGTAGGGATTGCCATGCAATGGATGCACTAGAGCTATAAGTATATGAAAGCTCAAAAGAAACTAAGTGGGTGTGCATCCAACTCGCTTGCTCACGAAGACCTAGGGCATTTTGAGGAAGCCCATCATTGGAATATACAAGCCAAGTTCTATAATGAAAAATTCCCACTACTATATGAAAGTGACACAATGAGAGACTCTCTATCATGAAGATCATGGTGCTACTTTGAAGCACAAGTGTGGTAAAAGGATAGTAACATTGTCCCTTCTCTCTTTTTCTCTCATCTTTTTTTGTTTGGGCCTTCTCTTTTTTTATGGCCTCTTTTTTTCGTCCAGAGTCTCATCCCGACTTGTGGGGGAATCATAGTCTCCATCATCCTTTCCTCACTTGGGACAATGCTATAAAAATGATGATCATCACACTTTTATTTTTCTTACAACTCAACAATTACAAATCGATACTTAGAACAAAATATGACTCTATATGAATGCCTCCGGCAGTGTACCGGGATGTGCAATGACTCATGAGTGACATGTATGAAAGAATTATGAACGGTGGCTTTGCCACAAATACGATGTCAACTACATGATCATGCTAGAAATATGACAATGATGGAGCGTGCCATAATGAACGGAACAGTGGAAAGTTGCATGGCAATATATCACGGAATGGCTATGGAAATGCCATGATAGGTAGGTATGGTGTCTATTTTGAGGAAGGTATTTGGTGGGTGTATGATACCAGTGAAAAGTGTGCGGTATTAGAGAGGCTAGCAATGGTGGAAGGAAGGAAAGTGCGTATAATCCATGGACTCAACATTAGTTGTAAAGAACTCATATACTTATTGCAAAACTCTAGAAGTTATCAAAGCAAAGTATTACGCGCATGCTCCTAGGGGGATAGATTGGTAGGAAAAGACCATCGCTCATCCCCGACCGCCACTCATAAGGAAGACAATCAATAAATAAATCATGCTCCGACTTCATCACATAACGGTTCACCATACGTGCATGCTACGAGAATCACAAACTTTAACACAAGCATTTCTCAAATTCACAAGTACTCAACTATGACTCTAATATCACCATCCTCATATCTCAAAACAATTATCAAGCATCAATTTCTTCTTAGTATTCAACACACTCATACGAAAGTTTTATTATTAATCTTGCATACCAAGCATATTAGGATTTTAAGAAAATTACCATGCTATTAAGACTCTCAAAATAATCTAAGTGAAGCATGAGAGATCAATAGTTTCTATAAAACAAATCCACCACCGTGCTCTAAAAGATATAAGTGAAGCACTAGAGCAAAACTACAAAGCTCAAAAGATATAAGTGAAGCACATAGAGTATTCTATCAAATTCCAAATCATGTATAGCTCTCTCAAAAGGTATGTACAGCAAGGATGATTGTGGTAAACTAATAAGCAAAGACTCAAATCATAAAAGATTCTCCAAGCAAAACACATATCATGTGGCGAATAAAAATATAGCTCCAAGGTAAGTTACCGATAGAAGTAGACGAAAGAGGGGATGCCTTCCGGGGCATCCCCAAGCTTTGGCTTTTAGGTGTCCTTAGATTATCTTGGGGGTTCCATGGGCATCCCCAATCTTAGGCTCTTGCCACTCCTTGTTCCATAATCCATCAAATCTTTACCCAAAACTTGAAAACTTCACAACACAAAACTTAAAGTAGAAAACTCGTGAGCTCCCTTAGCGAAAGAAAACAAAAGACCACTTCAAGGTACTGTAATGAACTCATTATTTATTTATATTGCTGTTATACCTACTGTATTCCAAATTATCTATGGATTATAAACTATTTTACTAGCCATAGATTCATCAAAATAAGCAAACAACACACGAAAAACAGAATCTGTCAAAAACAGAACAGTATGTAGTAATCTGTAGCTAGCGCAAGATCTGGAACCCCAAAAATTCTAAAATAAATTGCTGGAAGTGAGGAATTTATCTATTAATCATCTTAAAAAAGAATTAACTAAATATTACTTTTCAAATAAAAATTACAGCAGTTCTCGTGAGCGCTAAAGTTTCTGTTTTTTACAGCTAGTTCAACAAGACTTTCCCCAAGTCTTCCCAACGGTTCTACTTGGCACAAACACTAATTAAACCTAAAAACACAACAAAAATAGAGGCTAGATAATTTATTTATTACTAAATAGGATCAAAAATCAAGGAATAAAAATAAAATTGGGTTGCCTCCCAACAAGTGCTATCGTTTAACGCCCCTAGCTAGGCATAACAAGCAAGAATAGATGTAGGTATTGCCATCTTTGGTAGGCAATCCATAAGTGGCTCTCATGATAGATTCATATGGTAATTTTATTTTCTTTCTAGGGAAGTTCTCCATTCCCTTTTTAATGGAAATTTAAATCTAATATTCCCTTCCTTCATATCAATAATTGCACCAATCGTTCTAAGGAAAGGTCTTCCAAGAATAATAGGGCAAGAAGGATTGCAATCTATATCAAGAACAATAAAATCTACGGGCACATAATTCCTATTAGCAACAATAAGAACATCATTAATTCTTCCCATAGGTTTCTTAATAGTGTAATCCGTAAGATGCAAGTTTAGAGAGCAATCATCGAAATCACGGAAATCTAGTAAATCACACAAAGTTTTGGGAATAGTAGAGACACTAGCACCCAAATCACACAAAGCATAAAACTCATAATTTTTGATTTTAATTTTAATAGTTGGTTCCCACTCATCATAAAGTTTTCTAGGGATAGAAACTTCCAATTCAAGTTTTTCTTCATAAGATTGCATCAAGGCATCAATGATATGTTTAGTAAACGCTTTATTTTGACTATAAGCGTGAGGAGATTTTAGCACGGATTGCAACAAGGAAATACAATCATACAAAGAGCAATTTTCATAGTTAAATTCATTGAAATCCATAATAGTGGGTTTAGCAACATCTAGGGTTTTAATTTCTTCAATCCCACTTTTATCAAATTTAGCATCAAGATCAACAAATTCCGAATTCTTAGAACGCCTTCTAGGTAAAGGTGGATCATATTCAGTCCCATCATTATCAAGATTCATATTGAAAAACAAAGATTTAATATGGGACACATCAATAACTTTTAGATCTTCATCATTATTTTCATAGGATCTAGAAGAACACGCTTTTATAAAGGCATCTTTCTTAGCATCATCCTAGCGGTTCTTTCTTTGCACTCGTCAATGGAAATTCTCATGGCTTTGAGAAACTCATTGATATCATGCTTAGGTGGAATAGATCTAAGTTTCAAAGAATCAACATCAAGAGCAATTCTATCAACGTTCCTAGCCAAATCATCAATCTTAAGCAATTTTTCTTCAATCATAGCATTAAAATTCTTTTGCGAAGAAATAAATTTTTTAATATTAGATTCAAAATCAGAGGGAATCTTATTATAATTTCCATAAGAATTGTTGTAGGAATTACCATAATTATTAGAGGGATTACTAGGATAAGGCCTAGGATTGAAATTTCCTATATACGCGTTGTTACCAAAATTGTTCCTACCAACAAAATTCACATCCATAGATTCATTATTATTCTCAATCAAAGTAGACAAGGGCACATCATTAGGATCAGAAGAAACAATCTTATTAGCAAATAATTTCATAAGTTCATCCATCTTTCCACTCAAAACATTAATTTCTTCTATCGCATGCACCTTTTTAGTTGATCTTTCAGTATGCCATTGAGAATAATTAACCATAATATTATCTAGGAGTTTAGTAGCTTCTCCTAAAGTGATTTCCATAAAAGTGCCTCCCACGGCCAAATCTAAAAGATTTCTAGAGGCAAAATTGAATCCGGCATAAAAATTTTGTATAATCATCCACAAATTCAAACCATGAGTAGGGAAATTACGTATCATTAATTTCATTCTCTCCCAAGCTTGTGCAACATTTTCATGATCAAGTTGTTTAAAATTCATAATATCGTTTCTAAGAGAGATGATCTTAGTGGGAGGAAAATACTTAGAGATAAAAGCATCTTTGCACTTGTTCCATGAAACAATACTATTTTTAGGCAATGACGAAAACCAAGCTTTAGCACGATCTCTAAGCGAAAAAGGAAATAGCTTCAATTTAACAATATCATTATCGACATCTTTTTTCTTTTGCATGTCACACAAATCAACGAAGCTATTAAGATGTGTAGCGGCATATTCACTAGGAAGGCCGGAGAACGGATCTTTCATGACAAGATTGAACAAAGCAGTATTAATTTCACAAGATTAAGCATCGGAAAGAGGAGCAATCGGAGTGCTAAGGAAATCATTATTATTGGTATTGGTGAAGTCACACAATTTAGTATTATCTTGAGCCATCGCGACAAACAAGCAATCCAACACATGAGCAAACAAAGAGCAAACGGGCAAAAGAGGCAAATAGAGAGGGAGGATGGAGAGAGAGGGCGAATAAAACGGCAAGGGTGAAGTGCGGGAGAGGAAAACGAGAGGCAAATGGCAAATAATGTGATGCAGGAGATAGGGATTGTGATGGGTACTTGGTATGTTGACTTTTGCGCAGACTCCCCGGCAACGGCGCCAGAAATTCTTCTTGCTACCTCTTGAGCACTGCGTTGGATTTCCCCGAAGAGGAAGGGATGATGCAGCAAAGTAGCGTAAGTATGTCCCTCAGTTTTTGAGAACCAAGGTATCAATCCAGTAGGAGGCTACGCTCGAGTCCCTCGTACCTACACAAAAACAATAGCTCAATGCAACCAACGTGCTTAGGGGTTGTCAATCCCTTCACGGTTACTTACGAAAGTGAGATATGATAGAGATGATAAATAATATTTTTGGTATAGAGATGCAAAGTAAATAAAGTAAAAGCAAAGTAAAAGCAAAGCAATAATAAAGTAATGGAGATTGATATGATGAGAAAGAGACCCGGGGGCCATACGTTTCACTAGTGGCTTCTCTCAAGAGCATAAGTATTCTACGGTGGGTGAACAAATTACTGTTGAGCAATTGACAGAATTGAGCATAGTTATGAGAATATCTAGGTATGATCATGTATATAGGCATCACGTCCGAAACAAGTACACCAAAATGATTCTGCATCTAGAGTATTAAGTTAAAAACAGAGTAACGCCTTAAGCAAGATGACATGATGTAGAGGGATAATTTCATACAATATGATAAAACCCCATCTTGTTATCCTCGATGGCAACGATACAATATGTGCCTTTCTGCCCCTTCTGTCACTGGAAAAGGACACCGCAAGATCGAACCCAAAGCTAAGCACTTCTCCCATGGCAAGAACAACCAATCTAGTAGGCCGAACCAAACTGATAATTCGAAGAGACTTGCAAAGATAACCAATCATACATAAAAGAATTCAGAGAAGATTCAAATATTATTCATAGATAGACTTGATCATAAACCCACAATTCATCGGTCTCAACAAACACACCACAAAAATAATATAAAGGTGGATAATAAAGCCCAATAATGTTTAAAACAGTAGATAATATAGCATGGAGCAATAAATATTATAGATACATTGGAGACGTATCAGTATTGCACTGTATCTCCGGTGGGGGACGTCAGGACGACGCCAGCCCCCAGACCAGCCAGCATTTTGGAGCCGTCGAAGTGCATGATCCAATTGGAGTATGCGCTGTACTCTTTAGAGAGTTCGGCTTTCGTCCATTCGGTTACGAAATCGGCCAGGACTTGCGACTTAATGGCTCGCCGTGGTTTGTATGTTATGTCGAACGGGAGGAGCTCGATAGCCCATTTGGCAATCTGGCCCGTGGCATCGCGATTATTAATTATGTCATTGAGTGGTACTTCGGAGGCCACCGTAATCGAACACTCTTGAAAGTAGTGTCGTAATTTCCGAGATGCCATGAATACCGCGTATGCTATCTTCTGATAATGTGGGTACCATGATTTGCATGGAGTGAGGACGGTTGACACGCAATATACTGGCATTTGAAGTCGGAATTTGTGTCCGTCCATCTCTCGTTCGACGACGAGCACTACGCTCACAACTTGATGAGTTGCCGCTATATATAATAGCATTGGTTTGCCAATAGTTGGCACAGCCAAGATTGGGTTAGCGGCCAGGATGACTTTTATTTCTTCCAATCCGGCCGTGGCTGCGTCCGTCCACTCGAAGTGTTCAGTGCGCCGAAGAAGGCGATAAAGGGGAAGTGCCTTTTCTCCTATTAGGGAGATAAAGCGGCTTAGAGCCGCCACACATCCAGTTAATTTCTGGATTTGCTTGAGGTCAGTTGGGATAGCCAACTGCGACATAGCTCGGATTTTAGCTGGATTTGCTTCAATTCCTCTACTGGAGACTATGAAGCCCAGGAGCTTTCCGGCGGGAACGCGGAAAACACATTTTTCCGGATTAAGCTTAATGTCGTATGTTCGGAGATTGGCGAATGTGAGGCTCAAGTCGTCTATTAAGGAGTCGACGTGTCTTATTTTAATGACCACATCGCCTACATATGCCTCCACATTCTTGCCGATTTGCTTTTCCAGACATGTCTGGGTCACTACGGGAAACAACTAATTTGCCATCAGGAGGGGTCTTTGCCGTCAACTTTTCGTCGGGCAGACGGCAACGAGTGGGTTTGCCGTCATCACTAGACGGCAAAGAAAAACTGACGGTAAAATAAACTTTACCATCTGTGGAAAAAAATACATACGACAAAGAGCTCACTTTACCGTCTGCAACAAAAATCACAGACGACAAAGAATCTTTGCCATTTGGGTTTTTATTGGCAGACGACAAAGATTCTTTGCCATTTGGGTTTTTATTGGCAGACGACAAAGATTCTTTGCCATTTGTATTTTTTTGTTAGACGACAAAGTGAGCTCTTTGCCGTATGTATTTATTTTCGCTGACGGCAAAGAAGAAACACGTCACACGGATCAATCACACGGATTGATGAGTTGGCAATATCTCATACGCACATCCCACACCGTCGGTCGCATGCCTCCACCCACCCCACGATGCACGCACCCCGACACATGCCCCCACCCATGAGGCCACGGGCCTACCTGCCCCACCCACGACTCCCATCTCCTCTCCCGTGCTCCCTCTTCTCTCCACCTCCCCGAGCAGTAGCACACCGCTGGCCAGTGCCTTCCTCTCTCCTGCTCCCTCCTCCCTAGCTACATCTCCCCTGAGCAGCCACAGGCCGCCGGGCTGAGCACAGCGCCCGCCCGTCAACAATCAGCTGCACGCCGTGGCCAGCGCCCTCCCGCCATCCGTCCACCGCCGCGCCCCAACACCCTCCCGCCCGTCCGTCCGCCCCCGAGCAGCCGCGCGCTGGGACCAGCGCCCGCCCATCCCCGAGCAGCCGCACGCCGTGGCTAGCGCCCTCCCGCCGTCCATCCACCGCTATGCCCAACACCCTCCCGCCCGTCCGTCCGCCCCCGAGCAGCCGTGCGCTGAGCCCAGCGCCCGCTCGTCCCCAAGCAGCCGCACGCCGTGGCCAGCTCCCTCCCGCCGTCCGTCCACCGCCGCGCCCAACACCCTCCCGCCTGTCCGTCTACCACCTCGCCAGCGCCACGTGAAGGTCCACCTCGCGAGCTCGTCTTCACCCACCGGCCGTGCGCACAACAGCTCCTCCGGCCGGGCACCCGAGCCCGTCCACACTCCGAGCTCCACCGCTAGAGCAGTCAGGCGCTCCGCCTCGCTAGCTCTGCAGGTCGAGCACCGCCCATTCCCGACCTCCCTTGCGTGCCTCGTCGTGGCGTCGGAGCGAGACAACTCCCAAGTGTGGCTAGGCCGGAGCGACACGGCTGAGCAGGGCCGGGCGAAGGCGCACCGAGCAGAGCAGTCCGGCGAGCGTTGGGGCCGGGCGATGGCGCACCGAGAAGAGCAGTCCGGCGAGCGTTGGGGCCAGGCAGCGGGGCGAACAGGGCACTGCAGGGGAGAAGAAGGACTCGA
Source organism: Triticum monococcum (assembly GCA_034509565.1). NCBI lineage: Eukaryota > Viridiplantae > Streptophyta > Magnoliopsida > Poales > Poaceae > Triticum > Triticum monococcum. The sequence goes on from CM067842.1 coordinate 723,697,345, forward strand.
TTGATTTTTATTTTTACTTTTTAGGGTTCTTTTTGTTAATTTCCAGGACTATTCTGTAGCTTTAGTTTTTTTGCGGTCATGTTTGCATTTTGTACTAGACTATCATGGAATGAAAGCACTAAACATGGTCGAGCCTTTGCTTGTTAAATCTATACTACTATTAAATAATCAAACAAGAATTTTTTAAGTACACCCCACAAAGTGTACACAGATCCAATACCACCGCACGATTAGGCGCACTAAAATCAATCTAACGGTTAGCCATAACCTAAACCATTTTTTGTGTGCACATAACAATTTACATTGACTGACCGTACTCCACCGTGAAGGAAAATATGAAACTCCACGCCTGGGCAATTAGGAAACTATATAATCACGGTGCATCCTATGCATCCTATTCTAGGAAACTAAATCTGAGTGCATCCATCCTATTAGGAAACTAGCAGACAAATCCATCCTATTAAAAAACTTATTACTCCTACCATATATAATTGCCATCTAATTATTATTATCAGCTAAAATAGGAAGCCACTCAACCTAATTGATCTCTTCCTGCCCCGCATCTCATGCTATCGGCATCCAAACATGCCCATTCATCCCTCCCTGTGCCGTCTATCTACGTCGTCGTCCCTTCCCGTTTCTTCCTCGGCTGAAAACATATCTTCTCTAATCCCTCTTACTATCCGTCGTTGCATCTGCCAAGGATACGCTACACACCACCTCCGTCGCCGCCATCTGGGACATCAGAGTTGTCGCAGCCTCCGATTCGACGCGCTGCCTGATCATCAGGGTGGAAACTGTCTTGGCCGGTCTGACCAGCCTGGCAGTCCCGTTTTCCGTGACCACTGACCAGACCGATGGTGCTCTAGACCGGGCCGGACTGAGTGGACCGGCAAGTGGCGACGGCGAGCACCGACAGTAGTTCATGAGAAGCACGCACGGCAGCAGGAGGCCATGGCGACTGTCGCGGCGGCCCATGGCGGCAGGAGGCCATGGATGGTGCATGCAGGAGACGTCTACGACGTGGACACCGACGACGATGAGGACGTCGAAGGGGCTATCGTGCCGGCCAACCACGGAAACCCTGGTGCGCTCCTGCACCCGCTGACGTTGTCCATGGGCTCCGGGTCCCTGTCCAGCTGCGTCGGCGTGTTGTAGGCACCCGCACACGCCCATGCCCACGCCGCTGCCGGCGGCGAGTATATCCGATAGACACAGTAGGATGCATACGCCCATGCCCACGCCGTTGCCGGCGGCGAGTAGATCCGACAGAAACAAAAGGATGCACACAACTTCAATGCGTTGACTATATATAACCTCTTCTCTTCATACACGTCTGCGTGCACGCACATGCATTGACTGTACAACCACATGACCGCACACGCCCATGCCTACGGCACCACTGGTGGCGAGTACATCGGACGTGGATGGAGCGTTCAGGAGATTTGGTTTTTTATTGTATACGATAATTAGGTGTCAGTGCTCTATGCATACGATGACTCATTTAAATGATAGGTTGATTTGTAATATTTTTATTGTTATTAGAATGTCTTTTCTATGGGAATTCTTATTTTTGACGGTGACCAAGGTGGGCAAAAGCTGACTTGTATTATTTTCATTAACATTTATTTTAAAAATAGAAGGCGAAACAATCCAGCATCATCGTCAACCGGAGTGGAGACCTGAGTCTGACCACCGCCTGCCTACCTTCGCCAGACCACCACTTCTAGACACACCAATGTTGCCTCACCCGCCAGACGCAAATCCAAACTACGCGAGAAGAAGCAGGGCACCACCAATGGGCATCCGGACCGGCACCATTGGAGCTAGGCCTTCCCGGGACTGCGCCCCCACAGACAACATAGGTGCTCCACGACCAGGACCCAAAATGCGTGCTCCATGGCTCAGATTTGACCCTCCCACACGGAGCCACGCGGATCACTACCACCACCCATCATCGTCTAGGGGTGCCACTATTGCTTAGAGGGATGCTTTCCCATGAGCAGCAAGGAGAGTTACGTGAATATAATATTAGCCGAGACGTGCGTTGCACGTGCATGCTTACTAGTGAAGAAGAAGAAACATAAGGTTCAAAAAAAAGAAGAAGAAACATAGGCAGTGCACTGCGTGCGTTTACCGCCTCCTCAGGTCAACGCTGTTGTGTTTCTTTAATTTGACCCATTTCTTTGCCATCTGTGATATACGAGGCTAACGGCAAAGGCACGAATAGATGACGGTAAAGATGTAGTCTGGCTGACGGCAAAATTACTTTTCTTTGCCGTCCATGATTTATAAGGTTGACAGCGAAGCAGATTTGGCTGACAGCAAAATCTTTGCCGTCTGTTAGATGAAAAGCTGACGGCAAAGTATTCTTTGTCGACTTATCTTTGCCGTCTGACTTTGCCGTGTGCTTCTTGACGGCAAAATCTTTGCCGTCTGGATTTAGGTCTTTGCCGTCTGTGATCCACAGACGGCAAATTACCTGTTTCCTGTAGTGGGTCATGCGCTGATATGTTGCGCCGGCGTTTTTGAGCCCGAAGGGCATTGTGTTAAAATAGAAAGGGCCGTATGGCATGATAAATGTCGTTGCAGCTTGATCGGACTCCGCCATCTTAATCTGGTGGTAACCGGAGTATGCGTCGAGGAAGCACATTGATTCATGTCCTGCAGTAGCATCAACAATTTGATCGATGCGAGTGAGTGGGAAGGGATCCTTTGGGCAGGCCTTATTAAGGTCTTTGAAGTCGACGCATAGGCGCCATGATTTGTCCTTCTTTGGTACCATCACTAGGTTTGCTAGCCAATCCGGATGTTTTATTTCTTTAATGAATCCGGCTTCCAGTAGCTTGGCCAGATACTCTCCCATTGCTTGTTGCTTAGGTTCAGAGAAACACCAAAGAGTCTGCTTGACCGACTTGAATCCTTTTAGAATGTTAAGGCTATGCTCGGCCAATCTGCATGAGATTCCTGGCATGTCTAAAGGATGTCAGGCGAATATATCCCAATTCTCGCATAGAAACTCCCGTAGTGCGGCGTCTACAGCGGGGTCTAACTGTGCCCCAATGGATGCTGTTTTTGTATGATCCGTTGGATGGACTTGGAATTTGACTATTTCGTCCGCTAGTTTAAAGGAGGTGGACTTGGATCTTTTGTCTAGTATCACGTCGTCCCTGTCCACCGTGGAGCGCAGCACGGTTAACTCCTCCGCCACAAGGGCTTCGGATAGTGCCTCGAGGGCCAGTGCGACTGTTTTGTTCTCGGCGCGGAGTGCTATGTCCGGATCACTAACTAGAGTGATGATTCCGTTGGGCCAAGGCATTTTGAGCTTCACGTACCCATAATGGGGTATGGCTTAAAAATCGTGAATGCCTCCCGCCCTAGAAGGGCGTGGTATCCGCTACTGAACAGGGCCACTTGGAATGTAATTTCTTCGGACCTGTAATTCTCCGGAGTGCCGAATACCACATCAAGTGTTATTTTCCCAGCGCAATGTGCCTCCCGACTGGGGATGATTCCTCGGAAGGTCGTACTGCTTTGCTCAGTACGGTTGCTGTCTATTTCCATTTTTGAAGAGTCTCCTCATAAATGAGGTTTAATCCGCTGCCGCCGTCCATGAGCACTTTAGTGAGTCGAAAGCCGTCCGCAATTGGACTGAGGACCAAAGCGGCTGGTGCTCGGGCTGTTCGGAATTTGGGTTCGTCACTGGCATTGAAGGTGATAGCCGTGTCACTCCATGGATTTATTGCTGCCACATGGCAAACTTCGGCAAGGCTGCGGAGTGCTCTCTTACGCCTATTATTTGAGGCAAAGGTCTTGAAGACCGTCAATACTATATTGTTATCTGTAGGAAGGTGCTCTGAAGTATTTTGGGTGAGGAGATCCTCACCGCTTTTGGCCACCTGCCGGAGTACCCAACATGCTCTAAGGCTGTGTGTTGATATGGTATCCGTTGTACTATGGATTTTGCAGGGCCCGTTAAGCCATCCCTCCAATACGGTTCCACGCCCCGTAGTGGGCTTTTGCTTCTTTGTAATTGAGTCGGGCGACTTATGAGAGTGCACCCTTTTAGTTTGGACTGAGGGTTTTGTAAGAGCCGGATTGTTCCAAAATTGCGTTTGGGTTTTCTAGGCACTTTCCATCGCATAGTATTTATGTACTATGACCGCCAAGTCAACGAGGTGTGCTATGTCACGGCGACTTATGGCATTGAGGATTCCCTTGTCCGTGCAATTATTGCAAAAGAACGAAATTGCATCTTCCTCACGACAGTCCTTGACCTTGTTCATTGCAAGGAGGAATCTGACCCAATAGTGATGTACTGTCTCTTGGGGCTCTTGCCTAATGTGGGAAAGATCGTTTGTATCTAGGTGGGTGGGTGGATTTAAGTCCAGACGTTGAGCCGATTTGTGATCCCGGGGCAGGGGAGTTTCTGATCTTAGAAGATCGGGCTCCGAGATGCTGCCCTGTGGGTTCGGTATGCGGCCTGATTCTGGATTCAGGGTTAGGGCGGCGTCCTCCCGTGAGCGAGTATCCGGCTCAGAGAGCTCGGGAATCCGAACATAGTTCGTCCTCAGGATAGAGGGAGAATCGCCGCATTGCTCCTCCACCACCGCTATCTGATGGGTGACCGGCGGAGAGTTAATCTCCCTTTGGTCGGGTTTAAGCCCGACTCGATCGTAGTCCGTAGTGACTCCCAGAGCGGTGATGCGATCCAAGAGCTCGTTCAAAGAGGAGAGCTCCATTGGATCCATCTGCTCAGAAAATTTCGAGCCGACGTGGAGGCTATTTTCGATGACCCGAGAAGTCATCGTTGGCGCAGCGGCCGAGCGGGCGGTCATGACGAAGCCGCCTAGTCGAAGAGTTTGGCCTACAGCCAGGGCCCCCCAGAGGTGACGTTATCCTTGACAACGAGGTGATCTATCCTCCTTATGATGACGACACAGTGGAACTCTCAATGAAAGCACCAATGTCGATGTCAAAACCGGCGGATCTCGGGTAGGGGGTCCCGAACTGTGTGTCTAAGGCGGATGGTTACAGGAGGCAGGGGATACAATGTTTACCTAGGTTCGGGCCCTCTTGATGGAGGTAAAACCCTACGTCCTGCTTGATTGATATTGATGATATGAGTAGTACAAGAGTAGATCTACCACAAGATCAGAGAGGCTAAACCCTAGAAGCTAGCCTATGGTATGATTGTGTGTTGTCCTATGGACTAAAACCCTCCGATTTATATAGACACCGGTGGGGGGTGGGGGCTAGGGTTACACAAGGTCGGTTACAAAGTAGGAGATATACATATCCGTATTGCCTAGCTTGCCTTCCACGCCAAGTAGAGTCCCATCCAGACACGGGACGGAGTCTTCAATCTTGTATCTTCATAGTCCAACAGTCCAGCGAAAGGATATAGTCCGGCTATCCAGAGACCCCCTAATCCAGGACTCCCTCAAAGACCAATACCAGCAGGATGGCAGGACGGAGGTCACTGTGGAGCCCAAGACGGCGTCACCACCAGAGCCTTTGGCAGGCGAAGACTACTTTTTCCAGGATAAGCTATACTAGCTGTCCCCCTTCAAACTCGGCCGTTGTGGCATCCCTTCCCGCTCAATATTTGGGAAGAGGACCAGGGCCTCTATAAATAGGACTAGTCATCACCGAAGGAGGCAACGAATCATGAGCAATCCTCACCCACACACCAGCCCACCAAGCATAAGAACACCTCTCCTCAGGAGGCTATTCTTCCCTTGTACTGTTCATCCTCAGCCCAAGAGGCAATCCACCACCACCACACTAGAGTAGGGTATTACACCACAATGGTGGCCCGAATCAGTATAAATCTTGTGTCCTCGTGTTCTTTGGGTTCGGCGAGCTAGTCCGCGAGATCGTGTAGTGCGAGAGATTGGGAGAGGAGAGATCTTCGTGCGCACCCCAGTGTTCGAACCTCAAGGGTTTTGCTGGAACCCGAAATCCAACATTTGGCACGCCAGGTAGGGGTGCACCGGAGTTTTCCTTCCGTCGATCTGTGCCTCGCTGCCACCGCGCTTTGCCCCCATGGCAAGGGCAGTGCTTTCCGCTCCGACGACCGATGCCAGCGGTGGGGCTAGGGGGCTCTGAGCCTTGGCCTCCGCCTTACGACAGGTGCGGTGGCCGCCCAAGTTCAAGCCGGAGATGCCACCACGCTACGGCATGGCAGATCCGGTGGCTTTCCTACTGGCGTACGAGGAGGCCGTCCTCAAAGCTAAGGGCGACAACAGGGTCATGGCCAACTGGCTTCCCATGGCCCTTGCGGGCGCACCACGTGCCTGGCTGCTCACCCTCCCAGGGTCTTCCATGGCGTCGTGGAAGGAGTTGCGCGACCTCTTCACCGCGCGCTTCGTGGCGCCGGCACCCCACGTTGTGTCGGCCCTCCTAAGTGGCTCGCAAGCGCCACCCTCAGACCGTTACCTCAAGCCATTCCTTCGCCAGGTCGGTGCCGCTCCAGCGCGCCAGGGGGCTCCCCTGGACTGGGCGGCGCCTGAGCTGACCTCACCTTCGACTGAGGGGACCACCCCATCACCACCGCCGGCTCGGGTATGCTCCCAATGCTTTGCACGCCCACCATATGCAACAGGGCCATCACCAAGACCCTCATCGATGGCGGCGCCGGCCTCAGCATGCTCTCCATGGAGGCCTTCAGCCTTCTTCACGTACCACTCGAGCGGCTCCGCCTCAGCAAGCCTTTCTCAATGGTTGGCGGCGCAACCGCCCACTCCCTGGGACAAATCCGCCTTCATGTCACCTTCGGCACGCACGACAACTACCACACCAAGCTGGTCGACTTCGACATCACCCGCATCGGCCTCCCGTACAATGCCATCCATCGGTACCCAGCTCTGGCCCAGTTTATGGTGGCGACCCATCCGGCCTACAACCTCATGAAGATTCCTGGGAGCAAGGGCGTCCTTACCATCGAGGGGGACACCAAGGAGGCTCTGGTGTCGCTCAAGCTTGCCCTCAAGACTACCGCGGCGGCGCATCCCGCCGGCGCGGGCGCCTCCGAGGCCAAGGGAGCCGCACCAACCAAGAAGAAGAAGTTGTTCACCCAAGACAAGGTAGAAACCAAGCAGGTGCCAGTAGATGAAGACGGGTCCTCAGGAGCCACCTTTACCATAGGTGCCTATCTCGACCATGATCAAGAGGAAGCGTTGGTGAAGTTCTTGCGCGCAAACAAGGACATATTCGCAAGGGAATCCAAATAGCTGGTGGGGGTCCCGAGAGAGGTGATTGAGAATCACTTAAAGGTATGCCCCAATGTATGCCCTGTGAAGCAGCGGGCGAGACGACAGTCCACGGAGAAGCAGGCCTTCATCATCCAAGAAACCCGCAAGCTGGAGGCGGCGGGTGCCATTCACGAGGTTCGGTACCCCGAGTGGCTGGCGAACCCCGTTGTTGTGCCGAAGAAAGGTGGGAAGGAGCGCATGTATGCGACTTCACCAACCTCAACAATGCCTGCCCCCAAGATCCGTTCCCGCTTCCATGCATCGACCAGATCATCGACTCCACCGCCGAGTGTGATTTGCTGTGCTTCCTGGATGCATTCTCAGGCTATCACCAGATCAAGATGGCGGTAGAAGATGTGGAGAAGACCGCCTTCCTGACCCCGTGTGGGGTGTACTGCTATACTTGCATGCCTTTCGGGCTGCGCAACATGGGAGCGACCTTCCAACGGATGATGCACATCGCCTTAGGGGGGCAGCTCGGGAGGAACACGGAGGCCTACGTCGACGACATTGTGGTGAAGTCTCTGGAGGCGAGAACTTTGATCCAAGACCTGGAGGAGACCTTCGCGAGCCTACGCCAGGTGAACTTGCATCTCAACCTGGAGAAGTGCGTGTTTGGTGTCCCTTCCGACAAGCTGTTGGGTTTCGTCATATCCCACAGAGGGATCGAGGCGAACCCAGAGAAGGTCAAGGCAATCGAAGACATGAGCCCACCGCATACCCTCAAGGAGATGCAGAAGCTTGCCGGTCGTGTGACTTCGTTGGGGCGCTTTATCTCCAAGCTGGGAGAGCACGCCCTACTGTTCTTCAAAATGATGAAGAAGAAGGGCCCATTCGAGTGGACTCCGGAGGCCGACCAAGCATTTCAAGACCTCAAAAGATACCTGACCAGCCCACCAGTGATGGTGGCGCCTCGACCCCTCGAGCCCTTGGTGCTCTACCTATCTGCCACACCCCACTCTGCTAGCGCAGCGCTGGTGGCCCTCAGAGAAGAGCGCCAGATCAAGGGCCCGCCAAGTGGAACGACCAGGCCGGACGAAGCGGCGCAGCACCAAGGCGAAGCTCCTGAAGCAGCGGCTGCTTCGGCAGACCACCAAGCCCCGGAAGCCGAAGACCCCAAAGAGACACCTCAACCCTCGGAAGCCAAAGTCTCCGTCAGCTCTCCCGCCCTCGTCGAGCACCCAGTGTACTTCATCAGCACAGTGCTGCGGGATGCGAGGGCACGAACCCCATGCCTTAGAAGATCCTACTCGCGCTCCTGGTGGCCTCGCGCAAGCTGCGCCACTACTTCCAGGGTCACCCCATCAAGGTCGTCTCGGCTTACCTTCTGGAAAGAGTGCTCAGGAGCCCCAATGTTGCCGGGCAAGTCGCTGAATGGAACATCGAGTTGCAAGCGTTTGACTTGGAGTTCAACATGACCAAGGGCGTTAAGGGGGCTCTGCTCACAGACTTTGTGGAAGAATGGACTGACGCCCCAGAGCTCGAAGCAGGCGAGAACCAATCCCTATCTCCAGGGAGCGAAGCGCCGGACGCTGGGTCATGTACTTCGACAGCGCGTTCTCACGCCAGGGCACGGGGGCTAGAGCGGTGCTCATCTCACCCACCCAGGACAAGCTCTACTACGTCGTGCAGCTCTGCTTCCAGCAGGGCAAGAAGGTCTCCAATAACATAGTCGAGTACGAGGGCCTCATAGCTGGCCTCAGGGCTGCGGTGGCCCTAGGGGTGAGGCGTCTCACCATCAAGGGTGAGTCGCAGCTCCTCGTCAACTTCTTCAACAAAGTATATGAGCCAAAGGACGAGTACATGGAGCCATACCTCGCGGAGGTGCGCAAGATGGAGAAGCAGTTCTCGGGTCTGGAATTATAGCATGTGCCCCATGGCACCAACAATGAAGCCGACGACATCTCCAAAAGAGTATCCAAGCGGCTACCCCAAGAGCTTGGTCTCTTTGAGGAGCGGCTCTTCAAACCATGAGCAACACCGCCACTCTCAAGAACAGCGCTACCTCGGGAGGAGCTCCCTCAACCACCTGCCTCAGGATCCCCGGCCTACGGCCCGACCTCGGGAGCGCGTTTGCTCTTGGCGCTCGAAGCTCAGGAGGGGTGCTGGATCAAGGAATTCAAGGAATACCTGACGCAAGGGACGCTGCCAAAAGAGGAGGAGGACATGGAGCATGTGGCCCGACAAGCCACGACGTACTGCATCCGGGATGGTGAGTTATACAGGAAGCGGCCAAATGACGTTTCCCTGCGTTGCATCTCCAGGGAGCAAGGAAGAGAGCTGCTGGCCGACATACACGGCGGGGACTGCGGGCGCCACTCATCGTCACAGACCCTTGTCGGCAAGGTGTTTCATAGTGGATTCTACTGGCCCACGGCACTCAACGACGTGACTTAGTTGGTGAGGTCCTGCGAGGTCTACCAGTTCCACGCCAAGCAGATTCATCAGCCAGCCCAGGGCCTCCAGACCATCCCACTCTCATGGCCATTCGCGGTCTGGGGGCTGGATATCGTGGGCCCGTTCCCTCGAGCGCATGGGGGCTACCGCTATCTCTATGTCACCATCGACAAGTTCACCAAGTGGGCGGAGGTAGAAGCCGTCTGCACCATCCCAGCTGGCTCCACGGTCAAGTTCATCAAGGGTCTCATGAGCCGTTTCGGGGTCCCTAACCACATCATCACCAATAACAGCTCGTAGTTCACTAGTAATCTCTTCAAGACATATTGTGCTAACCTTGGAACACCGATCTGCTATGCTTCGGTGGCGCACCCTAGGAGCAATGGTCAGGCCGAACGCGCCAACACAAAGGTCCTGAGGGGCCTCAAGACCAGGAATTTCAAGAAGAAGCTTGAGGCCCGCGGTAGGGGCTGGCACGACGAGCTCCAGTCCATGCCGTGGTCCATCCGCACCACCACCACCAAGCCAACGGGTGAAACCCCATTCTTTCTTGTCTACAGAGCAGAAGCGATTCTCCCTCACGAGGTCAAACATCGCTCCACGCAGGTCCTGGCATTCGATGAGGCGCAGCAGGATGCCATGCGGGGGATGGACCTCGTGTTGGGGGAGGAACGCTACAGTGAAGCCACGCTACGAGCGGCAAGATATCAGCAGGCGCTGCGGTGATACCACTGCCGCAACATCCGCTCCAGGACGCTTGAGGTGGGTGACCTCTTCCTAAGGCGGGTGCTCTCCAGGGAAGGGCTACATAAGCTCTCACCCATGTGGGAGGGCCCGTTTAGGGTTGCCCACGTCTCCAGGCCTGGCGCCGCATTCCTAGAGACGCAGGACGGGGTACCCATCCAGAACGTCTGGAACATCCAGCACCTCCGGAAGTTCTACCCATGAAGAAAGGCCCAGCGCATGTGAAGAAGGCCCAGTGCCTGTGAAGTTCTCTGCTCGTGACACTCTCATGTAATAATGAGTGGGGCTGTACACGCCCCGGAGTCTCAGGAGTGCCGCCCTCGGGCCTCTGGGGCTCCTACCCACGTCCTGGTGGCAACACTTAGCTCCGCGCTGGTGAGAAGACAAGAAGACTAGACTAGGTGCCGGACGTGGCTTTTCATTTGCTTTCTGTAGTTGGCTCGCCCCTCTTTAATCGAAATTTGCTTTCTGGTGTTCTCTTGTTGGTCTCGTCCTGTCGCTCTCTGCCTTCGTTTCTCTATTCGGCCTGCACTCTCTCTCGCATCCCTTGCGAGGGAGCTGGATAGGTGCCCTCGTGAGCGTCTTGTTTTTTCATGAAGCACCCTCATTCGAGCCGCAAGCTGGCGCTCCTCCCCTAATCTGTGCCCCACGGGTACCGTGATGTGAGGCACTGAGTCATGGCTGGCGGCACCTGTGATCAAGGCTCGGAATTCCCTAACTAACAAATTTTTGCAGTTCCCAAAAAAGCCTGGCCAGTTGCTGAGGAATGCGTGCCTCATGAGGTGGAAACTACTTCAAACATGACAAGCTAAGTTATTCCTACGCGCCTATATAAGACATTTATGCTACGACACGACACAGGAACTATAAACATAGCATAACAACTGAGAAACCACAATTTTTTTGCGGGCCCCTGCGGGGCCCCATACTCGTCTCTCTTGATGCAGGAAGGAAAGGAAGAACAAAGTAAAAGCAGCGCGTGCCTCTGCAGCGGTTCGTGAGGTCGGACCCGTGGCGCTCTCCTGAGCTCAGTTGGACCCTTCCTCACGCTTCACTGAGGCGCGACGGCGAGATGACCCACTTCCACCATCGAAGCGGGCGCGTCGGCTGGTCGTAGCCGCAGCTGCTGGAGCTGTCGCCGGAGGGAGAGTCGCCGCAGCTCGGCTCGAGGTCCTCCTCGCCCTCATCTCGACCGTCGCCAAGGCCATGCACTTCGTCGCCGTCCTTGTCCTCGGGGCAGCACCCGACGCGACGGCCATCTTCTCTGAACACCCTCACATAGAGGGTTGCGTTGCCGTCATACTTGAAGTGCAGGGTGCACCATCTGCCCAGGCCACGCGCGTGGGCAAATGTCTGCTAGCCGCGAGCCAGGGCCACGTTGCTAGCAACGGAGACCTCAACCGCTGCCCACGAAGCTTTGCTGCAGCATCCGTCCGCCTGCAGCCAGAGCCCGCCGGGACCTGCGGCCGGCAGCTCCCCAGCGAAGAAGCGCGGGAGCTGAAGCCAGGTGCTGGTCGGATTCTCCGACCAAACGACGAACTCTGGCAGCAGCTCCACCGAGTGGAAGTGTGGGCGGGGAGGCCGCGCGACCACATCACGCCTCCCTCCACCAACAAGGCTGCCATGACCAGGGCGACCCCCACCACTACAAAAAAAAGAGACATCCGTGACATTTTGGGCCAAACAATTTTTTTTCTGTCATACTTATGACACTTCTATGATGATAATTGTGACAAAACACGGTATCATCATAGATGTGGTGGGGTCCTACTTCTATGACAAACAATCATGACAGAAAATGGGCTTTTTGGCCTGGGCGGGCCAGAGACGCAGCTGCATGACATTCTTTGGGCCGTCCATGACGGAAAAAACCGTGGTAGGAGCAAGGGCGAGAAAAATATCGGGGTGTTCCCGGTTACGGTGGGTGGTCGGGGCCGAGCGATGCGCGTTTCTCTCATACATGCACACGCATGGGTGCGAGGCGTTGTGCTCTAACTGAACCTGAGCGAGGCGTTGGGCTCTAACTGAACCCGAGCGATTGCACTGCAGGCTATGCGTTATTGAACCCGAGCGATCGATCGATGGCTGTTAACTGAACCCGATCGAGCGATTCCTTCGCTCCTGCTGCTAACTGAAGCCGATCGATGCTGCCTCTGGATGAACAGTGAGCGTTGCTGGGGGGGGGGGGTTCTATGAACAGTTCCTGATGGGGGTGGATGAATAGGACCCAGTGACGTTGTGTCTGGATGAACAGGACCCGATCATTCGAGTTAGTTGGGGCTGGATGAACAGGACCCCGTGGAGGGCAGGATGAATAGGACCACCCCGTGGAGGGCAGGATGAACAGTAGATGGTGGAGGGGTGGTTGAACAGGAGCCCGTGGAGAGGGCTGGTTGAACAGTAGCCGGTGGAGTAGCGCGTGGTGGAGGCTAGATGAACAGGAGCCCGTGGATGAATAGTCACAGGTGGAGGCTGGAGGAGGTCGACGGTGGATGAACAGTAGCCCATGGAGGCTGGAGGGGGTCGACGGTGGAGATGAACAGTATCCCATGGAGTCCCGTTTTGCGGTACGCCACACCCCTCCCGATGAACAGGACCCCCGTTTCGACCGTAGCACTCCAACACAAGTCCGTTTCCTCCGTTTTGCGGTACGCCACACTCGTCCCGATCAACAGGACCCCCTTTTCGACCGTAGGAGGTCCGTTTCCTCCGTTTTGCGGTATGCTAGACCCCTCCCAATGAACAGGATCCCGTTTTGAACGTGGCCGGTCGAACACAAGGCCGTTTCCTTCGTTCTATGGTACGCCAGGCCTCGTTTCCATCGGCTATTCCGTCCAAGCCCTCCCGATGAACACGACGACACATTCCGTTCCGACCCAGCCGGTTGGCTCCCCGTGAACACGATGACGACGCTATTTCTCTGTTCCGACCCAACCATGTACACGAGCCCTAACCGTACGTATGCGCGAGTAGGCATTCGAGACCCTGCCCGTATGTACGTACGTGGCCGTATTTTCTTTCTTGCACACTGGCCGCTGTACGTACGTGTACATGCTACATGCGCGCCTCTACTACGACACGTGCACACCTCTACATCGACCAGTATGTACGTACACATTCGCAACCAGAATGACAACGCTAAGTATGCTTCGACCTAGTGGGTCCCGACTATCACGCACTTCCTTGCCTGCGAAGATGTAGCTGGTGGGTCCCAGCAGTTAGGGGGGGATCGTTTTTTTTCCGGACGCACTTCCTTGCATGCGAAGATGGAGCTGGTGGGTCCCAGCAGTCAGGGGAAACGTTCTTTTCACAAAATATGGTTCTCCGTCCGGTGGGTCCCCGCTATCAGGTGGAGGAATAATTATTTTGCACGTAATAAGGAGGCACTTCCTTATTGCGGTCGTGGACCCAGATGTCAGCCTCTCCACGTACAGTCCACGTCCGATGGAAGCCGTTCCTTGACCACGTTGACCACGCCGCGCCGAGAGCACCAGGGCGGTGGACGATGGTGAGGCCTTGGAAGGGGACGACACGAAGCCGGGGAAGACGCGGTAGTGGAAGCCCACGCGGAGAGGAGTACGAGGGTTCACTGGTTCGGCTGCGGTGTGAGGCTGCCGTCGCCGCAGGGCCTGGCCAGCGGTGGGAATAGTAGGGGGCAGTGAGGCCTCCGCGGTAGCACAGCCAGCCACGGGAGGCAGGAGCATGCGGCACGACCGGCGCTGCTTTGGGCGGCTATCGGCGTTCTGGGAACGGGGGTCCCCAGACTTGCCTGCCTGCGGCCTGCAGCGTGGCTCAAAGGGGGGCCCAGCGCGGCCCATCTTCACCAACACAAACCCAAGACCCTCGCGAGGGGCCAAGCCTCGCGGGGCAGACGACGCGGAGCTTCCTCAGGCATGGCCTCATCAGGCTGGCTCGCGAGGAGGCGGAGAGATCAAGGCGGAGTACCTCATGAGGTGCCCCTGACGCAAGCCATGACGACCAAGGGCGCCAGGCGGGTGCCAGCCCGCGCAGTGTCCTCCTTTCCCCTTTGGTGCAAAGGGGGCAAGCGCAGGAACGGAGTACCGAGGCATCAGGCAAAGGTTGCCATTTCGGTGCAACAAGACCAAGACCGGAAGGACTGCAAGACGGAGGTCATCGTGGAGCCCAAGACAGCGTCACCACCAGAGCTTTGCGCAGGCGAAGACTACTTTTGTCAGGATAGCTGGTACTAGCTGTCCCCCTTTAAATTAGCCCGCCATTGTTGGCTCCCTTATCGCTCGATATTTGGGAAGAGGACCAGGGCCTCTATAAATAGGACCATCCACCCAAAGAGGGGAGGGGGATCGATCGATCGATCAATCAAAGGATCAAGGGATCAGAGAGAGAGAGAGAGAGTGAGAGAGAGAGAGAGAGAGAGAAGGGTGACTGAACTCCTCCCAGCAGTTCGTCCCCCCAGCCAAGAACAGACCCTCGCGAGGCTGTTCTTCCTTGTATTGTTCATCATCATCAGCCAAAGAGGCAATCCACCACACCACACACTGGAGTAGGTGTAGGATCGAAAGTATGTCTAGGGGGGAGGTGATTAGACTACTTGACCAAATAAAAACTTAACCTTTTCCCAATTTTAGTTCTTGGCAGATTTTAGCTATTTTAGGACAAGTCAAGCAATCATCACACAATTCATGCAAGCATGCAAAGAGTATATTGGTAGCGGAAAGTAAAGCATGCAACTTGCAAGAATGTAAAGGGAAGGGTTTGGAGAATTCAAACGCAATTGGAGACACGGATGTTTTTCCCGTGGTTCGGATAGGTGGTGCTATCCTACACCCATGTTGATGGAGACTTCAACCCACGAAGGGTAACGGTTGCGCGAGTCCACGGAGGGCTCCACCCACGAAGGGTCCATGAAGAAGCAACCTTGTCTATCCCACCATGGCCATCGCCCACGAAGGACTTGCCTCACTAGCGGTAGATCTTCACGAAGTAGGCGATCTCCTTTCCCTTACAAACTCCTTGGTTCAACTCCACAATCTTGTCGGAGGCTCCCAAGTGACACCTAGCCAATCTAGGAGACACCACTCTCCAAGAAGTAACAAATGGTGTGTTGATGATGAACTCCTTGCTCTTGTGCTTCAAATGATAGAGTCCCCAACACTCAACTCTCTCTCACAAGATTTGGATTTGGTGGAAAGAAGATGTGAGTGGAAAGCAACTTGGGGAATGCTAGAGATCAAGATTCATATGGTAGGAATGGAATATTTTGGCCTCAACACATGAGTAGGTGGTTCTCTCTCAGAACATATGAGTTGGAAGTGTAGATGTGTTCTGATGGCTCTCTCCACGAGTGAAGAGGAGGTGGAGGGGTATATATAGCCTCCACACAAAATCCAACCGTTACACACAATTTACCAATCTCGGTGGGACCGAATCAACAAACTCGGTAGGACCGAAATAGTAAACGTAGTGACCGTTAGAGATTTTCGGTGGGACTGACATGCAACTCGGTAGGACCAATATGGTTAGGGTTAGGGCATAACGTAATCTCGGTGAGACCGATTACACAAACTCGGTGAGACCGATTTAGGTAATAAGCTAACCAGAGAGTTCGTCAGGCAAACTCGGTGGGACCGATTCGCTCTTCTCGGTGAGACCGAAATGTTACGAAAAGGAAACAGTGAGTTTACATTGCAATCTCGGTGGGACCGATCTGCACTTTCGGTGAGACCGAAAAGTTACGAAAAGGAAACAGAGAGATTGCAATCCCATCTCAGTGAGACCGAGATCCCTGTCGGTAGAACCGATTTGCTAGGGTTTGGCAATGGCTATGACAAGTGAAACTTGGTGGCGTCGGGTTGAAAGAATCGGTAGGGCCGAGTTTGGTTTTGGGTTTAGGTCAAACGTGGATATGGGAAAGTAGCTGAGGATTTTGGAGCATATCATTAAGCACATGAAGCAAGAGGCTCATTAAGCAACACCTCATCCCTCCTTGATAGTATTGGCTTTTCCTAAAGACTCAATGTGATCTTGGATCACTAAAATGTAAAATGAAGAGTCTTGAGCATATGAGCTAGAGCCAATCCTTTGTCCTTAGCATTTTGAGGGTTCCACTTTCACCATCGATGCCATGCCAATCATTGAGCTTTCCTGAAATGATCATCTTGGAATAGCATTAGCTCAATGAGCTATATGTTGTTATGAATTACCAAAACCACCTAGGGATAGTTGCACTTTCAATCTCCCCCTTTTTGGTAATTGATGACAACATATAGATCAAAGCTTCGACAAATAATAATAAGAATGAAATATATCGTTGCTTTGAGAAGTATGTGATAAGTAAGAGCTCCCCCGAAATTTGTGCATATTTAAAAATTTGCTTTGGACTGCAAATGCACAAAGAGTTAGAGTCATGGGTTACTCTTCCATGTCACATACATCTTGGTGGAGTGCTCAAAAAGTAAGAATTAAATACATGCACTCATCACCAAGAAAAGTGAATGATCACATAAGATAGATAAGATATATCAGGCATGCATAAGTGTAGTTTATGATCAAACACATGATCATCAATGTCTCACAAGCATATGAAAGTACCTCAACCAAAAGCAAACAAAGTTTGAAAAACTACCAAATAAAGCAAGAGAGAATAAAAGCAACACTCTCTCTCTCTTGAAGCCTATGATCTATACATTTTTCTCCCCCTTTGGCAACAATTTACCAAAAAGTTCCTAGAAAATGCATAGTGCTAGATCGACTCTCAGGCTTGATCTTCTGGTGAAGGTGGAGTCTGGATCACTCCAAGAACGAAGCCTTCTATAGACGTGGTTGGAGTTGGAGCTGAAGTAGATGCTGGAACTGGTTGGGCTGGTGCTGTGGCTGGAGCTGAGGTGGTGGCTCTGGTGTCAGGAACTGGCACTGCAGTTGACCTCGGAGCTCGTGGCACTCTGGCAAATGCATCAGTTGTAGTGTTCCCTCTCCTCTCCTGCATGTCATCTTGAAGTTGCTCCACTGCAGACTGAATCTCTGTTACTTTGACATCCATGTCATAGAACTTTTGTTCCATGATTCTTTCTAAGCTCATCTGATTCTAAGTGAGGGTGGCCAGTCCTTTCTCATTTCTCAGTGTGGATGCAATCAAGTAACCAAGCTGCTTTTGTTTCAGTTTTCAAGAAATACTCAGATGCCTCCTCTTGAGTTGGCATCTTGGCAGCTTTCTCCTTCCTTGCCTTCTCCTTCTTTGCTTGTGCTTGAACTGATGATGGTTCATCCTCATTCATGACAACTTGATTGTCCTCAAAGTCTGGATGGATGGGCAGGTGTTCCTTGTCCAACAAGTATGTGCCTGTGCCCATCTGTGAGTTGATTAACTCCTGAATTTGTGGGGCATATCCACAGCTCCTCTTCTGACCAGCTGCTGTCCTCTTAATGGTCTCTACCATGAGGCTCATCACCTTGAACTTCTGTGGCACATCAAATATATGAAGCAAATTTATTGCATGGCCTCTGATCATCTTGTGATCACCTGACTTGGGCAACAGAGTGTGCCTTAGGATCCAGTTGATAGTTGGCAGCCCTGACAGAAGATAATGCACTGAGCCGAACTTGAAAGTTTCAAGAGCTTCATTTGGGATCTCCTTGTACATGTTTTACATGGAATTGTGATCCATCTTCTTCTTGGCATAGATATCCAAGTCATCTTCCTGCTCTTCTGGGGCATTGATCAGCTGAGCCCATTCAGCAACTGTAGATTGGTATCGAGTGCCTTCAGACATCCACACTATCCTGCCATCTGGATAGAAGTGTGCTATGGAGTAGAACTGCATGATCAGCTCTTCATTCCACTTTGTGAGCTTCTGCCCAACAAAGTCAGCTACTCCACAAGCTTTGAAGCTGTCTTGCACTCCAGGATAGTGCTCTTCATTGTCTTTGATGTACTCCCAATCAACCCATCTCATGTCACAAACAATGGGCTTCTTATCAAGCAAAACTGTCTCATAGAAGTCCTGTTGTTCCTTTGTGTGGAACCTGTAGTCAACAGCAATTCTTCTCCTTGAAGCATATGGGTCTGCTTCTCTCCACTTCCCGAGCCCTGAATCTCTTCTGATTTTCATATCCTCAGCCACAGGATGAGCATCATTGTGGTCTGGGATCTTAGGCTTAAGCTTCCTGAGCACTTGACCTTCTTCTTCCTCAGCAATGTCAGCACTGGGGCCTTGTTCTTTTCAGCAGCTGGTATGCTCCTTGTATTCCTCTTTGGAGCTGACTTGGGCTTGGAGGCAGCTTTGGGTGCTTCTTTGGGCTTTGATGCAGCAGCCCCTGTCCAGATAGCATCACCCATAAGCTTAGGTATCTTAGGTGCTGGAGCAGCAACCTCTTCTTCCTCTTCCTCTTCAGAATCTCTCATGATTGAGGATCTCCCAAGCACTCTAGTAGTGGTCTTTTTGACCCTCTCCTTCCTCTTCTTCCCTTTAGCAACAACTGGCTCTATGGGTGCAGGTTTTTCAGGAATCTGAGTTGAAGCTCTGGCCTTTGGCATAGGCTGTCTACCCGTTGGCCTTTTGATTTTCATCCCTGGCTTTGTGCTCTGTGCTGGGCCATATTCCTTCTTGAGCACAACTCTCTTGGAAGGTGCTTCCTCTTCTGCCACATAGTCCTCATCCTCTGAGTCTGAGGTTCTCTTCTTCCTTTGTCTGGTGGCAGCTTTTGGCAGATTTCTTGGGGTACTCCTGCTGCCTTCATCTGAAGAGCTAGAGGGACTAGTGCCCTCACTTGTGTGCACCTGCTCTTCTGACATGTTCTGGCTGTTACTCTGATCAGACATGATGAAAAAGCTGACTGCTGACCCTGTGAAGAGTTTATAGATGAGGTAGAATAGATGAGCATCACAAAATGCAGAGATTTTTGCAAAAGAATGATTGAAAAATCTTAGTTTTAGTTTCCCACAGAAATCATTTCGGATCTACCGATTTTTAAACTCGGTGATACCGAAGCAGTTTTGGAACCTAAACTAGTGAACTCGGTCAGACCGAGTCATAGTTCGGTGGCACCGAGACTGCTAGGGTTTCACAAAGTTCCAAAATCAGTCACACCGATAAGTAATTCTCGGTCAGACCGAGTCTCACTTGTGCAATGGCATGAGCCAAATCGGTGGGACCGAGTTTTTCAACTTGGTGGGTCCGAGATGGTTTCGGCGGAAACCTAACCCTAAAGTTTTTCGAATCAATCCTATTCTACGAACGCATTGACTGGATAGGAGCGTTTCAATCATGGCTAGAAACAATAAGATCACAATGTGCTAGGAATCAGATTGGGGATAGCACAAAGATCGAGTCCATACCCTAGTTCGGCGAAGACTCGCTACAGCGGCAACGACGGGGTTGAATTCTGTTGACGGCGATGGAGACCAGCGACTGGAGGCGGCTGGCGACGAGGAGACGATCCGGAGACCATGTTGGCAGAGCGAGCTATCGCGCGGGCGAAGGGGTTCGGAGAAATTTCCAAATTTTTGCCCGTGACTATATATAGCCCGACCCTGTCGCTGTGACCGAGTGGAACAACTCGGTGGCACCGAGATGCAAAACTGTATACAGTTATTGCAACTCGGTGTGACCGAATGGTTCAAATCGGTTACACCGAGATCAAAAATTCAGATCAACTTAATGATCTCGGTAGGACCGAAGTAGGATATCGGTCAGACCGAGAATGACAAAGAGGTTTTGGAAGTTTAAGTCTATGATGAATCGGGGACTCCGAGTGCTCCTCACACAGAGTGGTTCGAATCTGACTTGATCAAATTTTGTGATGTAGCGTGAATAGAGTTTGAGACGAGAAAAGCATAGATAGCTAGAGGAGGTTCTTAGGCATTCTTGTCCATCCACTTGGCAAAAGGAAATAAAACCAAACAATCAAAACAACAAGTGGATGTCCTCGAATGAGTAAAATATGCAACCAACATGCTCACACAATAAAATGGCAATTGAAATATGTGACAAAGCATGCACAACCAATTCTGGCATCTATCAAGCAATTGGCGACGACTAGGTCATCTATATATGAGTATATTGACTTAGGAGTCAAGTGAGAACACTTGATCATAGGTCATACTCATCGTTTAAGCTCAAGTGGGGTTACCACTTTTACATAAAGCATTGTTGTGTTCACATCTTTAGAGTTGCTTTAGCTCAAGTCTTAGAGTAAAGCTCCCCCTAGATATGATATCCCCCCTAAGAGGGATGAACTAACCTTGGGTTTTGTCGATGATGACTTCATGTAGATGTTGAAGATGTGGATGCTCAATGTTGATGTAGATCACTTGGAGCTATCCATTTGAGTGAATTGCACTTTCAATTCCTACATGGGTTAGTCCCACAAGGAACAAACAAGGATATCCATAGACATAGAGTGATGCACACACAAGATGATGTCCATGAAAACTTTTAGGTTACCTTGTCCCTTGTCTTACCAACAAGAGGGTTTGTGACTCCTTGAACTAGTGCAAGATGTGGAAGTTGATTGCACTTGTTCTTGCCAAAATGATAAGAGTGAAGTATGTTGGCGGAGTCACCCTCAAGAACTCTCTAGTTCTTCTTCTTTTGGATCCACACCATCTTGATGGGAATCCTTGGAGTTGTAGTCGTACTTGATGAAGTGGAACTTGAAGTGGTCTTGGGAATCCACTTGACTAAGGTCTTAGGAGCTTCTTCAAATGCATCAATTTCCTCTTGAAGCTTGTCCTTGCCTTTTTGCTTGTAGTCTTGTGGTGGAAGATCATCTTGAGCTTGTGTCCCCTTGAAGGAAGTATCATACTTCTCTTGTTGAGGAACAAACTTTGTCTTGGGGTATTGATCTTCTTCCCACTCAACTCCATTGGCATTGAACTTTCGTTCAAAACCAACACCTTGATTCTTTTGGTGCCTTCCTTGCTTGCGCACAATTTCCTCAAATTGCTTACTCCCGGCAAGGCTTTTGTACACTCCTTTCTCTATAAATCCCTTCAATAAGCTATTTTCTTGCTCAAGTGTAACTTGGCTAAGAGAATCATTAGTGGAATCAAGAGAACTACTAGAAGCAACAATATTGGATTTAGCATGATCATTGTTACTACTAGAGGAAGAATCTTTCTTGTTCTTGTTACTAGACTTGACTTGAGGCATGTAAGTGGATAAGAGTAAACGCTTGGCAATGTAAGAAGAACTTTTCTTGCGGAGATCATCATTGATTGCCTTTAAAAACTCATGCTCTTGCTCAAGATTGAGCTTTTCAAAGCGTAACTTCTCATGAGCTCTTAAAAGTTCTTTAGTTAGAGCCTCAATCTTCTCCTTATCATTGTCATTCTTTTTATCTTGATTAGCATGATTAATTGACGTTTCATCATAGTATTCATCAATAGAGTTGTCAACAAGTAAATCATCATCACCTAACAAGTCATCTTCATCACTATTAAAATCAACATACTCGGGGTGTGTTACCTTAGGACCTTTGGCCATGAAGCATCTTCCAATTCCTTTATTTGGTGAGTCAAATATTGTCGTAGGAGTTGGTTGACACAAGTGCTCGACCGGCAACACCTTCATCTTGAGTATCTTCGGAGTGGGAGTGATAACTTCTCTCGGAGTGGCTGTCGGAGTCGGAGCCGGATACCCATTCACCAACATGAGCTTGATTTCTTTGTTTTGTGTAGCTCCTTGATGATTTTTCCTTCCTTTCCGAATCCTTGCTTCTTCGTGAGTATCTTCGTTCATAACGATCATCTCTGCTCCTTCTCTCTCTTGGTGGTGATTCTTCTCTTTTGCTTCTTCTTTTTGGAGAGTCTTCTCTTCTCTTGTAGGGAGCCGTACACTCATTGGAATAGTGTCCGGGTCTTCCACAATTGTAGCAGTTTCGCTCTCGACTAGAAGATCTTTTGTCATTGTAGGACCTTGACTTGGAGCTTCTATCTTTGCTTCTACTCTTGTAGAACTTGTTGAAGTTTTTCACCATTAAGCTCAATTCTTCATTGAAGTTTTGTTTCTCACTTGATGATGTAGGGGCTTCACATGAGGCTTTGTAGGCACCACTTGATTTGTTGTGAAGTTCCTCTTTATCCTTAAGTGATATCTCATGAGCAACAATTCTTCCAATTACCTCCGTTGGTTTAAGATCTTTGTAATTGGGGATCATTTGGATCAATGTGCACACGGTATCATATTTTCCATCCAAGGCTCTTAGAATCTTCTTGATGATGAATCTATCGGTCATCTCTTCACTTCCTAAGCCGGCAATCTCATTTGTGATGAGAGCAAGCCTAGAGTACATTTCAGCGACACCTTGACCATCCTTCATTTTGAACTTGTCAAGTTGACTTTGAAGCACACCCAATTTGGATTCCTTGACGAAGTCGGTACCTTCGTGCATATCAATCAAAGTGTCCCAAATTTCCTTTGCATTCTCAAGACGGCTGATTTGTTGAATTCTTCGGGGCACAATCCGTTGAAGAAAATATCACAAGCTTGAGCATTGTATTGCAACATCTTCAACTCATCCGCGGTAGCTTCACGGTTTGGTTCTCTCCCATCAAAGAAGTCACCTTGCAAACCAACACACACAATAGCCCAAACGGCGGGGTTATGTCCAAGAATATGCATTTTCATTTTATGCTTCCAACTAGCAAAATTAGTACCATCAAAGTAAGGACCTCTACGGTGATAATTTCCCTTGCTAGACGCCATACTCTCCTAGGTTGTGAAACCAAGGCTATGACCACCAAAAGCTATGGAAATCAAAGCAAATGGAGACCAAAGCTCTGATACCACTTGTAGGATCGAAAGTATGTCTAGAGGGGGGGGGTGATTAGACTACTTGACCAAATAAAAACTTAACCTTTTCCCAATTTTAGTCTTGGCAGATTTTAGCTATTTTAGGACGAGTCAAGCAATCATCACACAATTCAAGCAAGCATGCAAAGAGTATATTGGCAGCGGAAAGTAAAGCATGCAACTTGCAAGAATGTAAAGGGAAGGGTTTGGAGAATTCAAACGCAATTGGAGACACGGATGTTTTTCCCGTGGTTCAGATAGGTGGTGCTATCCTACATCCACGTTGATGGAGACTTCAACCCATGAAGGGTAACGGTTGCGCGAGTCCACGGAGGGCTCCACCCACGAAGGGTCCACGAAGAAGCAACCTTGTCTATCCGACCATGGCCATCGCCCACGAAGGACTTGCCTCACTAGCGGTTGATCTTGACGAAGTAGGCGATCTCCTTGCCCTTATAAACTCCTTGGTTCAACTCCACAATCTTGTCGGAGGCTCCCAAGTGACACCTAGCCAATCTAGGAGACACCACTCTCCAAGAAGTAACAAATGGTGTGTTGATGATGAACTCCTTGCTCTTGTGCTTCAAATGATAGTCTCCCCAACACTCAACTCTCTCTCAAAAGATTTGGATTTGGTGGAAAGAAGATTTGAGTGGAAAGCAACTTGGGGAAGGCTAGAGATCAAGATTCATATGGTAGGAATGGAATATCTTGGCCTCAACACATGAGTAGGTGGTTCTCTCTCAGAACATTTGAGTTGGAAGTGTAGATGTGTTCTGATGGCTCTCTCCGCGAGTGAAGAGGAGGTGGAGGGGTATATATAGCCTCCACACAAAATCCAACCATTACACACAATTTACCAATCTCGGTGGGACCGAATCAACAAACTCGGTCGGACCGAAATAGTAAACCTAGTGACCGTTAGAGATTTTCGGTGGGACTGACATGCAACTCGGTAGGACCGATATGGTTAGGGTTAGGGCATAACATAATCTCGGTGAGACCGATTACACAAACTCGGTGAGATCGATTTAGGTAATAAGCTAACCAGAGAGTTGGTCAGGCAAACTCGGTGGGACCAATTCGCTCTTCTCGGTGAGACCGAAATGTTACGAAAAGGAAACAATGAGTTTACATTGCAATCTCAGTGGGACCGATCTGCTCTTTCGGTGAGACCGAAAATTTACGAAAAGGAAACAGAGAGATTGCAATCCCATCTCGGTGAGACTGAGATCCCTGTTGGTAGAACTGATTTGCTAGGGTTTGGCAATGGCTATGACAAGTGAAACTTGGTGGCGCTGGGTTGAAAGAATCGGTAGGGCCGAGTTTGGTTTTGGGTTTACGTCAAACGTGGATATGGGAAAGTAGCTGAGGATTTTGGAGCATATCATTAAGCACATGAAGCAAGAGGCTCATTAAGCAACACCTCATCCCTCCTTGATAGTATTGGCTTTTCCTAAAGACTCAATGTGATCTTGGATCACTAAAATGTAAAATGAAGAGTCTTGAGCATATGAGCTAGAGCCAATCCTTTGTCCTTAGCATTTTGAGGGTTCCACTTTCACCATCCATGCCATGCCAATCATTGAGCTTTCCTGAAATGATCATCTTGGAATAGCATTAGCTCAATGAGCTATATGTTGTTATGAATTACCAAAACCACCTAGGGATAGTTGCACTTTCAGTAGGGTATTACACCACAACAGTGGCCCGAACCAGTATAAACCTCGTGTCCCTCGTGTTATTCTTTCCATAGCTTAGACCTTAGCGGGGCGGAGGGGTGCAGGTAGGTAGGAGGCGAAATCTCCACGCGCACCCCAGTGTTCGAACCTCAAGGGTCTGCCGGAATCTGAAACCCGACATTTGGCGCGCTAGGTAGGGGTGCGCTGGAGTTTTCTCTTCCACCACCGCCACGGCCTGCCTCGCGATGAGTAGCGCGTCGCCCGCTCCGGCCACCGGCACCAGCACGGGGGCCAGGGGCTCCGAGCCCTGGCCCCAGCCCTGCAACGGGTACGGTGGCCGGACAAGCTCAAGCCAATGATGCCGCTATGCTACTGCGGCGCAACAGATCCGCTGGCCTTCTTGCCGGCGAGCTAGGAGGCCATCCTCGAAGCTGGGGTTGACGATAGGGTCGTGGCCAACTGGCTCCCCATGGCCCTCACCGGCACTCCGCGCACATGGCTGCTCCACCCGTCGGCAGCCTCCGTGGCCTCTCGGGAAGAGCCCCGCAACCTCTTCCCCGCCCATCGCGCTACACCAACACCCCCGGTCGTTGTGACCCTCCTGGGCGGCTCGCAGGCGCCGCCTATAAGTCACCACGTCAAGCCGTTCATTCGCCGGGTCAGCACCGCTTCCACGCGGCAGGGGGCTCCCCTGGACCGGGCGGCGCCCGAGACCGGCCTGTCCTTCAGCTCGGAGGACCACCCCTCCAACGCGGCCTGCTCGGGTGCGCTCCCCATGCTATGCACCCCCACCATCTGCCAGGTGGCCGTCACTAGAACCCTCATTGATGGCGGTGCGGGCCTCAGCATGCTCTCGGTCGAGGCCTTCAACCTCCTCTGCATACCCCTGGAACGGCTGCAACCCAGCCGGCCCTTCTCAGGCATTGGGGGCGGATCGTCCAGCTCCTTGGGACATATCTGGCTCCCAGTAACCTTCGGCACCTACGACAACTTCCGCACGGAGCTGGTCGACTTCGACATTGCCCCCATCGGCCTCCCCTACAATGCCATCCTCGGCTACCCAGCACTGGCCCAGTTCATGACCGCGACGCACCCGGCATACAACCTCATGAAGATGCCCGGGAGCAGCGGTGTCCTCACCGTGCACAGGGACACCGGAGACACGCTACGGGTGCTCAAGCTCGCCTTCAAGATGGCGGTGTTGGCACAGCCTGCCGACTTGGAGACCCCCGAGCCCAAGGGGGCTGCACCCGCCAAGAAGAAACAGTTGTTCACCCAAGACAAGGCAGAAACCAAGCAGATACCCGTCGATGAGGACGGGTCCACCAACGCCACTTTCACCATAGGCGCCCACCTCAAACCCGAGCAGGAGGAGGCCCTGGTCAGGTTCCTGCGTGCAAACAAGAAGGTATTCGCTTGGGAGCCTGACCAGTTGGCAGGGATCCCTAGGAGTGTAATCGAGCATCACCTCAACGTGTGCCCCAACGTGCGCCCTGTGAAGCAGAAGGCCAGGCGGCAGTCCACAGAAAAGCAGGCCTTCATCGTCCAAGAGACCCGCAAATTAGAAGCCACTGGGGTCATTCATGAGGTCTGATACCCGGATTGGTTGGCCAACCCTGTCGTTGTGCCAAAGAAGGGAGGGAAGGAGCGCATGTGTGTCGACTTCACCAACCTCAACAAAGCATGCCCGCAAGATCCGTTCCTGCTCCCCCGCATCGACCGGATCGTCGATTCCACTACGGAATGCGACCTGTTATGCTTCTTGGATGCCTTCTCTGGGTATCACCTTATCAAGATGGCGGTAGAAGACGCCGAGAAGACAGCCTTCCTAACCCCGTGTGGGGTGTACTGCTACACATGCATGCCATTCGGGCTGCGTAACGCGGGGGCGACCTTTCAGCGGCTGATGCACATCACCTTGGGCCCGCAGCTTGGGAAGAATGTTGAAGCTTACGTCGATGACATTGTGGTAAAGTCTCGGGAGGCCAGGACCTTGATACAAGACCTGGAGGAAACCTTCGCGAGCCTCAATGCAGTGAACCTACGGCTCAAACCAGAGAAGTGTGTGTTCGGAGTCCCCTCAGGCAAGCTCTTGGGTTTCCTCGTGTCCCACCCAGGCATCGAGGCTAACCCGGAAAAGGTCAAGGCGGAGGAAGACATGAGCCCACCAAAGACCCTCAGAGAAATGCAGAAGCTCATGGGGCGCGTGACCGCGCTAGGGCGCTTCATCTCCAAGTTGGGGGAACAAGCGCTGCCCTTCTTCCAGCTAATGAAGAAAAAGGGGCCCTTTGAGTGGACTGAAGAGGCCGACAAGGCATTCCAGGATCTCAAGAGATACCTGACCAGCCCACCGGTCATGGTGGCTCCGCGCCCTCAAGAGCCCCTGGTGCTTTACCTCGCCGCCACTCCCTACTCCGCCAGTGCAGCCTTGGTGGCAATCAGAGAGGAGCATCGAATCAAAACCGCAGCAGCAGCCCGGGACAAGGCAGAACAGGAACAAGGAAGGCCCACAGAAACCACCACCGCGGCTGAGGAGGATCCGCCGCCGCAGAGGAGCGCATCGGAGGCGGAAGAGGCCCCTCTCCCAGATGGCCAGTCTCAGGAGGCCTCATTGCCTCAAGAGGCGCCATGGTCTCTGAAGGGAGCCACTAGCACTGACGCACTCCACCTCGTTGAGCACCCAGTGTACTTCGTCAGCACGGTGTTGCGGGATGCAAGGGCACGGTACCCCATGCCTCAGAAGCTCCTCCTCGCGCTACTGGTGGCCTCGCGCAAGCTGCGGCACTACTTTCAGGGTCACCCCATCAAGGTTGTCTCATCATACCCCCTGGAGAGAGTGCTCAGGAGCCCTAACTCAGCTGGAAGGGTCGCTGAGTGGAACATAGAACTGCAAGCGTTTCAGCTCGAATTCAGCACGACCAGAGTCATCAAGGGAGCAGCATTGGCAGATTTTGTGGCAGAATGGATGGAGGCACCAGGCCTCAAGGTAGATGAGGATCGGTCCCTCTCCCCGGGAAGCGAGGCGCCAGAAGGCTGGGTCATGTACTTCGATGGGGCGTTCTCCAGGCATGGCGCTGGGGCTGGGGCGGTGCTTATATTGCCCACTCAGGACAAGCTCTACTACGCTGTGCAGCTCTGTTTCCAGCAAGGTGAAAAGGTCTCCAACAACATAGCGGAGTATGAAGGTTTAATAGCGGGCTTGAAGGCCGCAGCTGCCCTGGGAGTGAAACGCCTCACCATCAAGGGTGAATCGCAGCTCCTTGTCAATTTCTCCAACAAGGTGTACGAGCCGAAAGATAAGCACATGGAAGCCTACCTTGCGGAGGTCCACAGGATGGAGAAACAGTTCTGGGGGTTGGAGTTGCAGCATGTGCCCCGTGGCACCAATCAGGAGGCC
Source organism: Triticum monococcum (assembly GCA_034509565.1). Taxonomy (NCBI): domain Eukaryota; kingdom Viridiplantae; phylum Streptophyta; class Magnoliopsida; order Poales; family Poaceae; genus Triticum; species Triticum monococcum. The sequence continues at coordinate 723,725,591 of CM067842.1, forward strand.
GACGACATCGCCAAACGGGCGTCTAGGCGGTTACCTCAGGAGCCTGGCGTTTTCGAGGAGCGGCTCTTCAAGCCCCCAGCCCAGCCGTCAATGTCAAATACGGCTCAGCCTCGGGAGGAGCTCCCCCAGCCACCTGCTAGGGGAGCTTCGGCCTGTGGCCCGGCCTCTGGAGCACGCCTGCTCCTGACGATGGAACCTCGGGAGGGATGCTGGATCACGGAGCTCCGGAGTTACTTAACACAAGGGACCCTGCCGGAGAAGGAGGAAGCGGAGCGAGTGGCACGACAGGCCACGGCGTACTGCATCAAGGATGGAGAGCTCTACTGGAAGCGACCAAACGATGTATCCCTGCGTTGCATCTCCAGGGAGCAAGGGAAGGAACTGCTGGAAGATATACATGGCGGAGACTGTGGACATCATTCATCATCACGGACCCTCGTCGGCAAGGCGTTCCGCAGTGGGTTTTATTGGCCCACCGCGCTCAATGACGCTGTCGAATTAGTGAAAGCTTGTGTGGCCTGCCAGTTCCACGCCAAGCAGATCCATCAGCCAGCGGGAGGCCTGCAGACTATACCCCTTTCATGGCCATTCATAGTCTGGGGGCTGGACATCTTGGGCCCGTTTCCTCGGGCGCCAGGGGGCTACCGCTACCTCTACGTCGCCGTGGACAAGTTCACCAAGTGGGCTGAAGTAGAGGCTGTCCGCACCATTCCCGCGGGTTCCGTGGTCAAGTTCATCAAAGGCATCGTGAGCCGGTTCGGGGTGCCGAACTGCATCATCACGGACAACGGTTCACAGTTCACCAGTAACCTCTTCAAAACATACTATGCTAACCTTGGAACGCAGATATGCTACGTTTCGGTGGCGCACCCCCAAAGCAACGGCCAGGCCGAGCGAGCCAACGCAGAAGTCCTGAGGGGCCTCAAGACCAGGACGTTCAAGAAGAAGCTGGAGGCCTGCGGCAGAGGTTGGTATGACGAGCTTTAGTCTGTGTTTTGGTCCATCTGCACAACCGCGACCAAGCCGACTGGAGAGACCCTGTTCTTCCTAGTCCACGGAGCCGAAGCGGTCCTCCCTCACGAGGTCAGACGTTGCTCCGCGCGGGTCCTGGCGTTCGACGAGGCACAGCAGGATGCCATGCAGGGGATGGACCTCGTGCTGGGGGAGGGACGTCGCCGAGAAGCCGCGCTGCGAGCGGCGAGGTACCAACAAGCATTGCGGCGATATCACTGCGCAACATCCGCCCCAGAACTCTTGAGGTAGGAGACCTCGTGCTCAGGTGGGTTCTCTCCAGGGAGGGGCTGCACAAGCTCTCTCCCATGTGGGAGGGCCCGTTCAAAGTTGTTCATGTTTCCAGGCCCGGCTCCGCACGCTTGGAGACTCAGGAGGGGGTGCCGGTCCAGAACGCACGGAACATCCAGCACCTCCGGAGGTTCTACCCCTAAAAAGGCCCAGAGCCTGTGAAGAAGGCGAATGCCTGTGAAGCTATTGCGTTTTGGAAAAGGCCTAGAGCCTGTGAAGAAGGCGAATGCGTGTGAAGCTGTCGCGTTTTGGAAAAGGCCCAGAGCCTGTGAAGAAGGCGAATGCCTGTGAAGCGGCCGCGTTTTGGAAAAGGCCCAAAGCCTATGAAGAAGGCGAATGCCTGTGAAGCTGTCGCGTTTTGGAAAAGGCCCGGAGCCTGTGAAGAAGGCCAACGCCTGTGAAGCTCGCCGCCCGTGACACTCTCACGTAATAATGAGTTGGGGCTGTACACGCCCCGGAGTCTCGGGAGCGCTGGCCTCAGGCCCTGGGGCTCCCTCCCACGCCCAGTGGCAGCACTTAGCTCCGCGCTAGTGAGAAGACGTCGAAGACTAGATTAGGTGCCGGACGCGGCTTTTCATTTGCTTTCCGCAGTTGGCTTGTTCCTTCTCATTCGAAGTTTTATTGAAGTTGTTGCCGTCTTTGGCTTGCGGTTCTTCGACTTTTCACTCTCCTGCCTCGATTTCTATTGTGCAAGGCTCGCGAGGGGGGGGGGGGCAGCCGAGCGCCCTCGCGAGTGTTCCTATCCTAGTCATTCAAAGGGTCCGCGACCTGGGCCCATTACAGGAGCACCCCTCCAGTCCGTGCCCCACAGGCACCGCGACACAAACACAGGGCCTGGGTCGGTCGCCCCCCATGGCTGGGGCCGGGAACTATCCGCGCGCGGGCACATAACCGGAAGGTACGATAACGGAAGCAAAACGATGATTAACAGCGATAACCCAAACACGCCCCCGCGGGGCTCCACACTACTGTCTTTTTTATGCAGGAAAAAGGAAAAGAAAGAACAAATCAGGTGCAGCTCGCCTCACACCGGCCCGTAGGGAAGACCCGAGCTGCCTCCGGAGCTCAGACAGACTCCCTCTCGTGCTTCACTAGGGCGCGACGGTGGGCGGACACGCTACCACCTCCCAAGCAGATACGGCAGCTTGGAGGCTGACCGCGGCCACTGCTAGAAGAGTCGCCGCCTGAAGAAGAACCGGAGAAGCTTGAGGAACCCTGAGCGCCGCCAGCCGCGTGAGCGCTGCCCTCTCCATCATCGCCGGAGCTGGGTTCCTAGCTGCGGTCGTCGCGCTCGGGGCAACACCCTGTGCGGCCACTGTCTTCCCCAAACACCCTCACGTAGAGGGTGGCATCGCCGTTGAACTTGAAGTGCAGGGTGCACTGACGGCTCAGGCCATGTGCGCGGGCAAACGTCTGCCAACCGCAGGCCAGGGACAGGCTCCCGGCTTCGGAGACCTCCAGTGAGACCCATGAGGCCCGGCTGCAGGAGCCATCGGCCTGAAGCCAGAGGCCGCCCGGGGCACCGGCTGGGAGCTCGCCAAGGCGGAAGCTAGGAAGTGGAAGCCGGGTGCTAGTCGGCTTCGCCGACCACATGACGAACTCCGACAGCACTTCAGTAGCGCGAAAGCGCGGCCTAGGGGGACGCGCAGCCGGAGCGCGCCCCCGGCCGCAGCAATCCGCCCGTCGCTGTGCTGAAAATCGCCTCCACGGCCGTGGGGAGCTACCGTGGTGGCCACAGGATGTTTGCGAGGGCGCCCTCGGCCGCACTTGGGCGGGGGAGAGGCGGGCTCAACCTGGCGAGCCTTCCCCTTCTCTGCAGCCGAGAACCTCCTTGACGGGGCCATGAAGAAGAAGGCGGGCTCAACCTGGCCATGAAGAAGAAGGAGAAGCAAGGGGGATGAACTAGAAGGGCGCGCGTCGATCCGTACTTATAGCTGGCGAGGGCCAACCGACGGCCCCCACGATCGCAGGTAATTATGATCCGCTTTGCATGCAGGGACTTGTCCAATCCGTGCAGTTGCTGAGGCGCCATGGGGCAGTGGAGACGCCCACGTCCAATCAACCGCCACACGGCGCCCAAGGCCGTAGGCTGTTAGGGCCCGCGGCGCTTCGCTCTTGCCTTTCCGCCTCCCTGCACGGCCAAGTCCGGGCGCGCCTTGGGCCCGGGGGCTACTGTCGGTGTTCTGGGAATGGGGGTCCCCAGACTTGCCTGCCTGCGGCCTGCGGCGTGGCTCAAAGGGGGGCCCAGCGCGGCCCATCTTCACCAACACAAACCCAAGACCCTCGCGAGGGGCCAAGCCTCGTGGGGCGGATGACACGGAGCTTCCTCAGGCACGGCCTCGTCAGGCTGGCTCGCGAGGAGGCGGAGAGATCAAGGCAGGGTACCTCATGAGGTGCCCGTGACGCAAGCCATGACGACTAAGGGCGCCAGGCGGGTGCCAGCCCGCGTAGTGTCCTCCTTTCCCCTTTGGTGCAAAGGGGGCAAGCGTAGCCACGGAGTACCGAGCCATCAGGCAAAGGTTGCCATTTCGGTGCAACAAGACCAAGGCCGGATGGACTGCAAGATGGAGGTCATCGTGGAGCCCAAGATAGCGTCACCACCAGAGCTTTGCGCAGGCGAAGACTACTTTTGTCAGGATAGCTGGTACTAGCTGTCCCCCTTTAAATTAGCCCGCCATTGTTGGCTCCCTTCCCGCTCGATATTTGGGAAGAGGACCAGGGCCTCTATAAATAGGACCAGCCACCCAAAGAGGGGAGGGGGATCGATCGATCAATCGAAGGATCAAGGGATCAGAGAGAGAGAGAGAGAGAGAGAGAGAGACCCCAGCAATTCAACCCCCAGCCAAGAACAGACCCTCGCAAGGCTGTTCTTCCTTGTATTGTTCATCATCATCAGCCCAAGAGGCAATCCACCACACCACACACTTGAGTAGGGTATTACACCACAACGGTGGCCCGAACCAGTATAAACCTCGTGTCCCTCGTGTTATTCTTTCCATAGCTTAGACCTTAGCGGGGTGGAGGGGTGCAGGTAGGTAGGAGGCGAAATCTCCACGCGCACCCTAGTGTTTGAACCTCAAGGGTCTGCCGGAACCCGAAACCCGACAGCGGCTGGAGCAACAAGACCAGAGGTTGAAGAAGCACTACGGCCGTTGGATGGACATCGTATGGTCACTGGAGCTAGAATCGTGCATATTGACTAAGTTGACAAAGCCCTCCGTCCCCGTCAACTTAGTAGGCCCACAAGTCAGCCTGCCACTATACTGGGTCCCAGCTAGCAGGGGAGCATTCATTATTTTTGTGCGTAATAAGGGCGCACTTCCTTGCGTGCGAAGATATAGCTGGTGGGTCCGAGCTGTCAGTGGCGGTAACATTTTTGTCGCGAAATACAGAGGCCCTTTCGGTGGGTCCCAGATGTCAGGTGGAGGAATCATTATTTTGCGCGTAATAAGGAGGCATTTCCCTATGTGCGACCGTGGACCCAGTTGTCAGCCTCTCCACGTACAGTCCACTTCAGATGCATGCCGGTCGTTGACCATGCTGACCAGGCCACGCCGAGAGCACCAGGGCAGTGGACGGCGGCGAGGCCTAGGAAGGGAATGACACGGAGGCAGGGAAGACTCGGGAGTTGTTTCCCACGCGTAGGGGAGTATGACTGTACCAGGGTTTACTAGTTCGTCTGCCGTCGCTGGAGAATAACAGCAGGTGTGGGTGAGTAGAGGGATGGCTAGGCCAGCGATGGGAGTACAGTGAGGCGGTGAGATCTGCGCGGTAGCACAGCCGGCCGCGGGGAGGAGGGAGCAGGAAGTCCCGCCGGTGCTTGTTTGAGCGGCTTGAGAAGGAAGAGCAGAGATTGAAGAAGCACGACGGCCGTTGGATGGACATCCAACAGTCACTGCTTGTGCATCAACCTTTTTTTAGGAAAGCCTCAAATCTGTGGAAAACAGCATACAACCCATTTGCCATTATTTCTAATAATTTACAGCCCATTTGCTAATTCTTAAGGTTTTTTTGGAGCCCATATTCTTTTTGTTAGCATTACAGCCCATATTGTGGCCATGGTTAAAAAATTATACGAAATTTTGCATATTTCGGTGCGGTCCGAACTGTTTTTAATCCTGAAATTTCAAGTCACATTCAAACTGATTTTAAAAATAAATGTATATCAATATAAAATCCAACAAATTGTCCACACATAAAAATTAATGCAATTTAAAATCTCAAAATGAAAAAAAAAGAAATTTTGCCGGTTTGATGTGTTTTAAAAATGTACAGCCCATTTCTCATTACTGATTGGCATTTTCTCATCCAGCCGAATGAAGCTCTCCTCGTCTTGAAAGATTTGCAGCCCAACAGGCCTGACAAAGTGACTTACTTGGCAAATCACAAAAAAAAACCGGGCTAGCCATTTTCAGAAAGAAAAAAACTACTGGGCTGGTCTGTGGTAAACATAAAAGAGAAGGCTGTCTAGATAGGCCAGAGTGCCCCGCACAGCCCAGTTGACACCCTGCTTCCGTCTCAAAAACAAATTAGATAAATGCCACTCCAATTATGGCGATTGATAAAAATGCCACTGCAATTTCCAAACTTTGAAAAATGCCACTGCAATTTTTGCAAACTTTGGAAAACGCCACTCCAATTTGCAAACTTTGAAAAACGCCACTCCAGACTTCGAAAAATGCCAGTAGAAATGGCATGAAATGGCATTTTTCAAAGTTTGGAAATTGCAGTGGCATTTCTTGGAAACACCAGATTTGGAGTGGCATTTATCAAATTAACCCAAAACAAAAATAACTGGGCGAGCTGTTGGGTCCCTGGTGTCAGCCGCTCATTGTGCAATTCTCTCATTTATTCACTACGTTGACAATGGCATGGGACCCAGATGTCAGAAATCCATTCGGAGGAGCCATTTTTTTATTGGCTTGAAATAAGGAGGCACTTGATTGCGTACTACCATGACCTTGGCGGGTCCCTGCTGTCATCCTCTCCACGTACAATCATCTCCTGATTGTGTACGTGTCAACTTGGTAGGCCCACAAGTCAGCCTCTAAACCCGTGGAGGACAAATACAACCCATTAAAAAAATAACAGCCCATTCCATACGTTCAAATGGAAAGTTCAACATTCAGAGCAAAGTAACAGGTCTGATCCACATATAGAGTACTGAACTTCCACATTGACAACCATCATAGCCAAGTTAACTATCTACTCACACTAATACTCTAGTAGCATACAAGTACAACTAGACGATGCCGGCCGCCATCTGCGGTACACGCTAAACGCCGGCACCGGCGTCCTCCGCCTCGCCTCGGACTTGCCATAGGTGCGATAGGCGCGTTGCTTGTGCGCGTTGGCCCTTTCCATGCCGGCGTGGTCCACCGAAGCTTCGGCTTCTAAGCGGGAAACCCACTTGACGAGCTGGTAGTAAAAATCGGCATCGCGAACGCGTGCATGCTCGACAGCCTCTAGGGCTATTTGCCGGGCGCCGGCCTCCATGTAGTTGGCCCAGTTGCGAGCGCTCTGCTGGCGACTCAGAGCATCGGTGCGCTGCTGCTCCATGTCCCGCCGGTGGCGCAAATCGGCGATACGCTGCTCCTCCGCCAAGCGGTCGCGCTCCAACAACTCCTGCTCCTCCGCCAGGCGGTCGTGCTCCGACAACTCCTCGATCTCCGCATTGCCATCTAAAGACCGATAGAATGCCTCCTCCCTCCGTCTGCCTTCCGGTGAAAAACCGAACACTAGTTCCGGCGGTGACCGCCTTTGGTGTCACCTATCGCGGACGGGTGGGGGCATGGCGGACGTGGCGAGAGCGAGGATAAGTGGCGAGCAACGTCGAGCCGGTGGGGGCTTATGAGGATAGGGCGAGTTGGGTGATGGTGCCACCGGAGAAGCCTGGGAAACAATAATTTTAGGCGGAAGGTAGGTGAACTAGCGTGTTGTGGGAAACGCGACGGTCATCGCGGTCATCGGAATTTAATGCATAAGCAGGCGTGGCTTAGCACGCCAGCTTGCCGTGGAAAACTAGAAAAACTGAAATTATGACTGTGCCATCCCGTCCCTTCAGTGGTGCGTCCCGTCCGTGCTGGGTCGCACGCCGTCATGACGGTCAAACGAGTGCACTCGAATCATCCATATGAGGTACTCCCTCCTTGTCAAAAATGATTCCACCACTCATCATCTACCTTGGTTGGTTAGATTTTTGAATTAAGCCCTGCAAACCGGAAAGGAGGTAGTACGTGCGTGATCCGCTATTTATTCGTGCAGGATCGAGTAGGTCATTTTTTTGAATTGAGCCCTGCAAACCGGAAAGGAGGTAGTACGTGCGTGATCCGCTATTTATCCATGTAGGATCGAGTAGGTCGGATAGTGTACGTGTAGGATCGAGTAGGTCGGATGGTGTACGTGTACAATCGCATTAGCTAATGAACGTTTGCTGGGAGATATGGCATTTGCGAACGTTTTTGCTGGCAGTTTCTTCAGATTCGCATGTCATTTTCTTCAGAGCAGCTTGTCAGTGTCTTCAAAGGTAGGCATGTTTATTCAAAAAACTACCACTTCGGATCTTGCGTCGGAACTAAAACTGCCAGGAGCGCATTAGTAGGCTTGCTAGTGATCGGTCAGTAACTTGTGAACACTGAGCGAACAGAAATAAGGAACTGTTAGTAACTTGTAAACACTGAGAACACAAAAATAAGGATCATGCTATGCACAACAGTAAGAGCCGATCTGTTCAAAATGTTCACACGAGACTCACAGGCCTGGCATTGTAATATGTTCACATTAGTAGCCCAAATTCAAAACCAACTAGTACGATTCCCATACATAAGATCAACATGTTACTGCATCTCAATGATTCACAGATCATATATAAATATGTAGCTCCAAAAGTAAAGATCTACAAAAAAAAAATCTGTTCTTCCTACTAACATGGATGCTTCTCTTGGCCAACATTCAGTACAGACTAAAAGACAAATTTGTTTGTGAAGTCTACAATTCCTCTTACAAACGTAAGTGGTTTCAGCAACTGCTGGAACCATGAGAATGAACCACACATGATGGAGGAACATCCGTTGCAATATGATTTGGTATTCTCTCGATCACACGCCGAGACTATATTCGGAATACAAACTTTAACTTAGGCAAAATGATGCCCATTGTATAACAACACCAAAGCAATGAAGCACCTAGTGTTGGCCAATAAATAGTACATCACTACTTTTCTGCAGTCCATGAAGTGACTATCCAATCTTTCTGTGTCTATTTTCAAATGGCACTGCATGCAGTGACTATACTATTCTCTTGTGCAGTTCAACCAAAATTGCGGTCACTTTGTGTGTTTGCCAAATAGCAATGGGCAGACATCTTTGTTTGCACAAATATCAAGCAGCTAGTAAACATATACCCCACCTTGTATTTTCGGTTTAAACATGTCTCTTCCGCTTAGCATCTGTCATGTTTTGCACTGGACAATTTGATACAGTCATGTTTTGCCCTGGACAATTTCATACTGAATTGATTTGCTGGTTCACAACAGAAATATAGCGCCTATTCTTCATCAGACCAAGGATATCCATGTTCGCAGCGATGGAAGAGGTGAAATTGATACAACCGAAATTGAGCATCCAATCATTGAATCCTGTCCTCCACCTCCAATGTAGGTCCACCTTGCCAATAAATTCACATGCAAACCACTAGTATTACTATCTAATGACAGTACAAAAAGAGTAGCAAGATTGTAGCAAACCATGTACCTTCGTAATGAACAGCTCATAGTGCCACCAATTGGATATAAAGGTTTGGAAGAAAACATGCTCCTAATGTCGAACCAGTTGGACTTTTTTGTGCAGTTCCAATAAAATCGAGCATCCCTGTTTGCATAGATATTGAAAGTGTGATTACTATAAAAGTGACACTAGTTGAAGCATAGACTCACAAATATAAGCATTCCAATTTCTTAATGGGAAAAGGTAGCAAGACTGTTTCTAACCACCTGTTTGAAGGAATAGATAAGGCAACATCGGCTGATGTCAGAAAGGCATATATAGTTCTTTCTGAAAGAATGATCGATTCCTGACCTTTCCTCTTCTTTTAAGCATATTTTGTGTAGTTCAACTAAAATAAAATGCCATCACCGCCTTGACAATTCAGTGACACTGTACAAAAGGAAATGACTTAACATTACATCATGATGTCAGGTATGTAGTCGACAGGCATTAGAGACAAACATACAAACCTCCTCCGATAACATAATGAACATTAATTTTTACAAAGGTGTGACTAGCTTTACCGAGATAATTTGAGTGAACTCTACACCCTCTGTTCCTTAATATAAGACGTTTTCGCAGTTCAATTTAAAGTACCCAAACATTCACTATTTAGAAAAATAGGTAGTATTTTCTTGAGCACATATCTGGGAAAGCTTGCCACACTTTATATATGTCCATATGCTAACGCAACACCATTCGAATAGTACAAATATACACTAATCCAGTGGCTAGTGCAACAGTAGAGTAGTTATTCTATTATAGGGTACAGTACAATAGTTTTACTGAACAGATTTCCATAAGCTCTAGCACTGGAAGATTTCTATAAGAATTAACAATAGAAAATGTAAAGGTAACAAGTTTCAGCATTGGTATACTAGTTGTGCAAGAGCATTAAACCAAATACAAAAGTCTGAAGGTAACTAGCATTATTAACTAATGACAGTATTAAAAAATTGCAAATCATGTACCTTGAAGGTAAATGTCATTTTGAACTCGAGTGGACATGAAAAATTGCTATCCCAATCTTGATAATCGATCAAACATAAAAACTTGATCGAACGAATCAATACAATAGCCAAAGGAGGAGGTTCCCACTCTTGACCTTTCCTCTTGTCTTCATAATTTTTTGTGCAGTTTAACCAAAATAAAATGACATCAGCACCTTGGCATTTTGGTGACACTGTACAAAAAAATTGACTCATCTCATGAAAGTGAGGTATGTAATCTATAAGCATTAATAGTGCAAAAATCTGAAGGTAGTAACAAGTTTCATAGTTGGTATACTGGCTGTGCAACAACATTAGAATGCCTTAGATGAAAAATCTTTAATACGTCCGCAATCAACAGCTAACCCTGAAATAATCCAGAGACATTAAATGGCATTGCTTAAATTTATCGGTGGCATTAGACTGAATGCGGCATTAGTTAAATGTGGCATCACTTTAGCAGTAGCATTGGTTGACTTTACCGCTGGCGTTATACTAAGAGCAAAAAAGTGGCAATAAGAGCATGGGAGACCCATTCGGACAGTGGGCGCACCAGTACGATGTACCTCCATGGACGTGTAGAGTGGTGAGGGAGGTATGGTTGCCCAGAGCAACAAATATCCAGACAACATATGTGGATTACGCCCCATTTTTGTTCTCTTTAGACACCTTTTTCCTATGTGAGGACAACAAACCGATCGACCTGGTCATTCTCTATTGCGTTGTCATGCGTTTCTACCCTTCTTCAACCAAGAGACACAGGACTTGTTCCTTAGCTACTGATTCCCCCCTTTCTAACCTAGATGCGGGTTCGATGCCTACTCTCTTGGACAGTATAGTCTCCCTTCCTTTCCTTATTCAACCCAGACATGGATTAGTCTGCATGAAGTAGGGTTTTCTTTAATAGTGCAAATTAAGGTTTTCGTCTGCATGACCAGCAGAGCAGAGAACATGAAATTGGGAAGATGGTGGAGTGGAAAAATATCCGCATGCAACGACAGTGGCGGAGCCATCTCAAGTTTAGAGCCTGGGCAAGATCTAAGTGCTGCCAAATTAATTTGTTTTTGCCCAAACAAAATTATACGCTCGTGGCAGATGGGGCAATAGAACAAGGGTATGGTTCGAAAAGAGGTAGGATACTTGAGGGTCGGCGGGAAGTGGCTTCGCTCGTGGTCGTTGTCCTCCGCACGCACTATGGCAACGAGCTTGGGGACGTAGGCCATCCCGCGCGTGCGCTAGGTCTGAGAGGACGGCCTTGTCGTCAGTGCGTGACCTCGCTCGCCGACGGCGAGTGCGTCAACGCTGCACATCCTTTTCTTCCCCGGCGAATCTGTGACCACCAGTGAGGAGGGAGAGAGAGGTCGTCTTTTTTAGATCTGGAGAGAGGGTGATAGTGTGAGAAGCAAGTGGGAAGCCCTTAGCAAGAAAGCTCTAAAGCTGCAGCCTATATATCTATTTTATACTACTAGTACTAGAGGTGGAGTAGTGGTAGGGTAGTTTATATTTTCTCTGCAAATAGTACCAGTTAGTCGTGCTTCAAAACTGTACGGCACGCCATTAAAGAAATAAAGTCGAGAAATAATGCGGCACCTCGGGCCAACGCAGCCAGATCGCATTTTGCACGAGAAATTACACACCATGTTTCATTGACATGTGGTCCTATTCCAACATGTCAGTGAGACAACGGCGAGTCCTTCTGTACAATTTCCAAAAGGACGTGTAGGCCAGGGCGCCTCTTCATGTACCATGGCAAACTGGCAACCGTCCACCGACTCTTCACCTTTCCCTCTCGATTTGGAACTGCTGTCGCACGCTCTTCCTCCCTCCTCCATTTTCCTTCATCCTTCCTTCTGCCATTGTTCAATCCTCTTCTCCATGGAGGGAACAAGCCAGAAACGATCCCGTTATTCCTGCCCCGATCTGAAAGATGACATGGTGGGGGAACTCACTGATCGGTGCGACGTCATCACCTCGGATAGCATGGCAGGTTCGTTCAAGCCCATTCTCGACTCAACTAATAACATCATTACAAGGAACCCAAGGGTCTAGGAGCGGTTTGATCTCCCTTATCTTCTTCGCTATAAGCCTATTCGCATGGGCGCGGATGACAGAGGCCTCGTCTTGTGCAAGTTGATGCCGCTTGATAATGATACGTGTGATGTCAAGATGCCATCACTTAAGGGTAAGTCCTGGGCTGGCGCAAATGGAGATTGGGTTGTCTATATTGGGTACAATTGCGAGTGGGAACTTGTGAATGTGTAAACTCGTCAGCTGATTCCACTTCCAAAAATCTCCGAGTGCCCTGAGGTTGAGCACACAAATGATCTACGTACGTTCAAATACGATCATGGTGACTGTCGTCTACTAAAGATAACAATTTGTCGAGTTCCCAACCGCTCTTGGAATTACAAGAACTATCAAGTTGTTGCTATCTTCGACAAGCTTGTTGCTGTCCTTCATGGTTTGACTGGATGGATATTGCTCAAAAATCAGTTTCTATACACGGATGTGTACTGTGATGCAATTGAATACGAGGATCTTGTGTTTTCTGCCACCACTCGTGGCACTGTTTTTGCATGGGATCCTCGTAGTTTCGGTACGTTTGTCTTCCACCGCAATTATAATTGTTTCATCCACATGCATTAGGGTTAGCAAGTTTCCCTTCTCTACCAATTAATCGTCTTCTTGTGTTTCCAAGGTCCTTTGAACATTCCACCACCTATACTTGAAAAATTTTATAAGAAAGGGGGAGATGACGATGGTGATGACCACGAGCATGAGGAGGAGCAGAACTTATATACTCAGTGGCTCCTGGCAACTAATTCCGATGGATCACCTCTTCTTGTTTGTATACAGTGCACTCAGACTGTTACTACTAAGGAGGCATGTGTTGTCTCCCATGGTCGCCCTCTCCTGACCTATTCCAACACCTGTTACATGGTTATCAGGATGGATACTAGTGTGCTAGCGCCAACACCCTCTCCCTGGTTCAGTATTGATAGTCTTGGAGCAAACTCGCTCTTCCTTGGACCAAACTATCCAATGATGGTGAAAGGCGATCCAGATGTTGTTGACAAAACGTTACTACCATTTATGAGAAGCAACTGTATCTATACCTCGAACATTTTGGTGGTTCCCTACCCTGGTCCTGATATATGTCGCTTCAGCCTGGATGATCAGTCCTGCGTTGCTCTCGATATTGACAATAGCTGGCCCTTCCCAGAGCACCTATGGTTCAAAGCAAGCATTTCCCACGCCGAGGATTGGTTGAGTTGAAGTTCATTTCATTGCTTGTTATTTGTTGTGTGATAAAACTTTAGTATTTGCTAGAATGTTTTGTTGGAAATAATCTATAATCCAACATGTATCCTCGTTGTCGTTGTGTGTTGATGACTTGTTGTATTTAATGAATGGTACATTTCAGTTGCCAATGCATGTCATAGACTCAATTTATGAATGGTTTTCGAGTCACTTCTTGGAGTGTGAGTACCGTAGTAGTATAGCCAGCATCCGGTTAGTATATGAAGTTGCCACATCACATAGAGCCAACCTAATATTGGAGTATGCTAGCCCTCCACCGGTGCGCCGCTTCAAATGGCGGAGGAAGTGAGAGGTCGCGTCACCTTGTGTCCAGATCTGAGATGCCACATGTACCAGATGAATGACTCCAAGTTCGACCACCGTGATGCTAGGTGCGAGCCCAGGAACACTGTTGGAGAGACACCCCTCATAATTTTCCTACATTGGTCGTTTGATTCATAGGATATAATGCTATAGGATTTTTTTCCTATGTAATCATGTTTTAATTGGCAATCTAGCATCCACTCCAACTTTTGTTTCACTTCCTTTGTTCCTACGAAGAGAATACTTGCTCTAAATGATGTGTCGCTGCAAGAGCCGCCTATATTTATTAACCATGCTCTAAAAAGGTGGACCAGCTTTGACTATAGTAGTACTGTACTAGGTTAGTAGGTGACCTTGCGCTTGGCTCTTCTCCTCTTCCGAAAGTCGAACAATAATGATGGTACTACAGTAGTACTTTTGGCAATCTGACACCAAATGAACTGCTGCACGTCCACTGCTTGTAAGCAAAAGTTTCTCCTCATGCTGCGAGCCACCGCGCACGCGTTGGCGAGGGAGAAGGCGTAGTAAGAAAGCTTCTCTTTGTTCTGCCAGTTGATGGGACACATCAAAGTTATTTATTAGTACTCTCTTCAAAAAGGGCCGACCATGTCCATGGCTACCATCCCGTGCTCTGTCATTGAGTACGTGCACTATTCACATGCCATCGAGGAGAAAAAAATATTGCGTAGTACTAGGTGCCATCGAAGTGCACGACTCACTTACGCACTGCATATCTCCATTTTCTTGCATGACACGCCACCTTGATGCTAGATTTCCTGCGTGTCATGGAGGCATATAGTATGATTTTGTAAAATGGAGGCGTATAGATGTCCCGCGTGTCAGCAAAAGGATGAACAAAGCTCATGTCTTAAATGAAAGAGTGGAAGAACATAGATTCCCGACGACCGAGAAGGAGCAACAAACCTCGGGGTGGAGCATCTGCACTCATAATATTTTATATTATTCAGCGATATAAAATCAACCAAATCTCTCCACGTTCGTATACTATTCTATAGTATGAGAATAACTTTGAACGTAAGCCATTGATTCACTCTATCCAATGTTCATAGTTGGAAAATCCAAACAAAACCAAGCATTGGATCAACTCTTTTTTTGAGATCATCTCTTTTAGCACTTACCACCTGCCCACCTAGCCCACCTATATATCCGCTCACGTGTCATGACCATAGGAGCTATCCACTCAGATTGTATGTTAAAAAATAAAGGTCAATAACTAATGCGGCACCTCGGGCCAATGCGGCCAGATCGCATTTTGCACGAGAAATTACACACCATGTTTCGTTGACATGCGGTCCCGTTCCAACATGTTAGTGAGACGACGGCAAGTTCTTTTGTATAATTTCTGAAAGGACGTGTAGGCCGGGGCGCCTCTTCGTGTACCATGGCAAACTGGCAACCGTCCACCGACTCTTCGCCTTTCCCTCTCGATTTGGAACTACTGTCGCAACTCTTCCTCCCTCCTCCATTTTCCTTCACCCTTCCTTCTGCCATTGTTCGATTGTCTTCTCCTTGGAGGGAACAAGCCAGAAACGACCCCGTTATTCTTGCCCCGATCTGAAAGATGATGTGGTGGGGGAACTCATTGATCGGTGCGACGTCATCACCTTGGCTAGCATGGCAGGTTCGTTCAAGCCCATTCTCGACTCAACTAATAACATCATTACAAGGAACCCAAGGGTCTAGGAGCGGTTTGATCTCCCCTATCTTCTTTGCCATGACCCTGCACGCTGGCGAGCGGACGACGGAGACCTCGCCTTGTGCAAGTTGATGCCGCTTGATAATGATACGTGTGATGTCAAGATGCCATCACTTAAGGGTAAGTCCTAGGCTGGCGCAAATGGAGATTGGGTTGTTTATATTTGGTACAATTGCGAGTGGGAACTTGTGAATGTGTACACTCATCGGCGGATTCCACTTCCAAAAATCTCTGAGTGCCCTGAGGTTGAGCACACAGATGATCTACGTACGTTCAAATACGATCATGGTGACTGTCGTCTACTAAAGATGGCAATTTGTCGAGTTCCCAACCGCTCTTGGAATTACAAGAACTATGAAGTTGTTGCTATCTTCGACAATCTTGTTGCCGTCCTTCATGGTTCGACTGGATGGATATTGCTCAAAAATTAGTTTCTATACACGGATGTGTACTGTGATGCAATTGAATACGAGGATCTTGTGTTTGCTACCAACACTCGTGGCACTGTTTTTGCATGGGATCCTCATAGTTTCGGTACATTTGTATTCCACCATAATTATAATTGTTTCATCCACATGCATGCAAGTTAGCAAGTTTCCCTTCTCTACTAATTAACCTTCTTCTTGTGTTTCCAAGGTCCTGTGAACATTCCACCACCTATACTTGAATGTTTTTATAACCAAGGGGGAGATCACGATGGTGATGATCACGAGCATGAGGACGAGGAGGGCCCATATTCTCAGTGGCGCCTGACAACTTCCGATGGATCACCCCTTCTTGTCTATATACATCCCACTGCTGATGTCACTACTAAGGAAGCAGGTGTTGTCTCCCATGGTTGCACTCTCCGGACCTATTCCAACACCCATTGCATGGTATTCGGGATGGATACTACTGTGCTAGCACCAACACCTTCTCCCTGGTACAGTATTGATAGTCTTGGAGAAAACTCGCTCTTCCTTGGACAAAACTATCCAATGATGGTGAAAGCCGATCCAGCTGCTGTTTACACAACGTTACTACCATTTATGAGAAGCAACTGTATCTATACGCCGGACATTTTGGTGGTTACATACCCTGGTCGTGATATAGTAGGCCACTTCAGCCTGGATGATCAGTCCTGCATTGGCCTCGAGATTTACAATAGCTGGCCCTTCCGAGAGAATCACTTGTGGTTCAAAGCAAGCGTTTCCAATGCCGAGGATTGGTTGAGTTGAAGTTCATTTCATTACTTGTTATTTGTTGTGTGATGAAAACTTTAGTATTTATAATGTATCCTCATTGTCGTTGTGGGTTGATGACCCATTGTATGTAATAAAATGATATGTCTATGATACACTTACTAAATTTATGAATGGCTATCAAGTCTCTTCTCCGAGTGGGTGCTGTGACGAGGCAAAAAAATATTCCGAATACATAATTGTACGTGCATTGCAACATGTTATCGGATGAGGCCAATCAACAATAGTACACTATTTGTACTAGCTTCACATGCTGCACTATCTCTACGTCTACGTACGTAATACAACAAGTTTTGAACTTGAGACCAGCCACCCATCCTCACAAAGAACACTTTTTAACCTAGCATGGACTCCAGGAAATTTGGCCATAGTGTGAGGTGGGCCATATGTTAATGTGTTCGCTGTACGTAACCAGCACCTCGAATCCTCGATACTACTACTATAAGTAGTACTAGGAGTAGTAGGGTGGCATGGGCCAGAACAAGCATTCACGTCCAGGAGTACGTCACACGCCACTAGCATGACTTCCATCTGACACCATATTTCTTGGAGTCTGTGCTACAACAATCTCTTCAACCTCTTCGTTTCTCTAACTCAGCCATCACGCGACGGGCGAGGTGGGGGTTTGTCGATAGTCGGTTTCCTCAACTGCGGTCCCACTTGTAAGGCCAACTCCAAGGCACGACCCCAAACAGACCTCCGTTTTGCCCGGATTCTGAACGTTTGGGTAAGGCAATGGGGTCGTGTCCGAGCCATTTCTCGAATGCGGTGGTCGTGCGCCGAACACGCGACCGCATCCCGGCCGCGTACATTTTTCTTTGCAAACACATATCTTTTTTT
Source organism: Triticum monococcum (assembly GCA_034509565.1). NCBI lineage: Eukaryota > Viridiplantae > Streptophyta > Magnoliopsida > Poales > Poaceae > Triticum > Triticum monococcum. Next base: position 723,743,067 of record CM067842.1, read on the forward strand.
CATCATTGATTTTTTGGTACATGGAAATACATCACCAAAACTTTGACTAGAAAAGCAAGACCAAAGAAAACAAGAACCACAAGAATACAATTTGGAAGATATCCAACTTCCATAACTGCTCCTGTAAGTTGGATTAGTGCCTTCTCGATGCATTCATTGTTGATCTGCGGAGGCTCGATCTTGCGTGCTTCTTTCTTCTTCGAGTGTAAAGAAGTAGACGTGTCTAGCCTCTATTCTATCAACAAGTGCACTAGTCTCATCTCTAGCCTCTATGCTAGCTAAAAGTGCTAGAACATCTACTAAATTGCGCTCTATTAATATATCGTTGTACTCTTCTTCCCAATACCAAAAGTTGCATCCATTCTACACAATAAAATTTTAAGTTAGGACAACTAGTCTAATCCGAGAGCACAACCGAAGATTTGGTTGATTTCTTCCTCCTTTTGCCGACACGTGGGCCATCCAACATCCAGGTCGTGTCATGCAAGAAAATAGAGTGGTAGGTGAAGCCACGTGATGTGCATCATGGGTTAAACTTTAATAGAATCTTACTACTCTTGAGTAACTCCAAAAGCGGCCACCAAAGATCTTTATTGGATTTGTTTTTCATCACCAGCACATCGAGGTGAAAGATGTGCAGGTTCAATGGGTCCTCTTGTGTTTTCACTGATATGTGGGACCGCATATGAGCAAACAGACGATGGGCTCCACGCGTCTGCTGGCTGGCTAAGAATAGAGATAGAGGAGGGCTGAGCACGGACTCCAGGAAATTTGTTCTACCTACTTGATATAGTGGAGTAACCAACACCTCAATATAGTGGGGTGGCATGGGCCATAACTAGCATTCATGTCTGGCAGTACGGCCCACGCCACCCACATGAGTCCCATCCGACACCAATTTCCTTGGAGTCCGTGCTAGCTACAACCATCTCTTCTCCCTCCTATTTTCCCAGCCATCATGCGGTGAGCGGTGTGGGGGTTTGCCGATAGTCGGTTTGCTGAACTGCGGTCCCACTTGTAAGTGAAAATGCAACACATCACGCATTCCCCCCTTGAGCGGCGTTGTCGGTGCCAAAACCGGCGGATCTCGGGTAGGGGGTCCCGAACTGTGCGTCTAGGCGGATGGTAACAGGAGGCAGGGGACACGATGTTTACCCAGGTTCGAGCCCTCTTGATGGAGGTAATACCCTACGTCCTGCTTGATTATTCTTGATGATATGAGTATTACAAGAGTTGATCTACCACGAGATCGAAGAGGCTAAACCCTAGAAGCTAGCTTATGGTATGATTGTTGTTGTTGGTCCTATGGACTAAACCCTCCGGTTTATATAGACACCGGAGGGGGCTAGGGTTACACAGAGTCGGTTACAAGGAAGGAGATCTACACATCCGTACTGCCAAGCTTGCCTTCCACGCCAAGGAGAGTCCCATCTGGAAACGGGACAAAGTCTTCGATCTTGTATCTTCATAGTCCAACAGTCCGGCCAAAGGATATAATCCGGTTGTCCGGATACCCCCTAATCCAGGACTACCTCAGTAGCCCCTGAACCAGGCTTCAATGACGATGAGTCCAGCGCGCAGATTGTCTTCGGCTTTGCAAGGCGGGTTATTCCTCCGAATACTTCATAGAAGATTTTGAACACGAGGATCATGTCCGGCTCTGCAAAACAAGTTCCACATACAACCATAGATAGAATAATATTTTCACAAATCTAATTTGCCGACGCATTCCATAGTGTGACATCACACCACAGCCAGGTCACCATTCGAATCGTTTTTCACAACCAATCTCAGCGTGTTTCGCGAGGCGGTTTCCTTGGCACTCTTGTCGAAGCAGAGATCGTGTCCCTTATTACGGGATTCCCATCAATACGGATGTGGGTAACCCAACTGCGCCATCAATTACGGCGCTTGGGGGATAAGCGAGTTTTACCAGGCTGGTGGGGGCGCATAGTTTCGTCCGCCCTTATAAAGGGATAAGGGTTCACCTTTTTCTACCCACGCCTTCTTCCTCCTTGCTCATCCATTCTCGCGCACTCGAGCTCCAGCGCCCAAGTCCACATCCTTCTCCTCAAACCTCTCCAAACATGTCCGGAGCGGGAGGCAAGTGGATGGTCTCCTTCGTCACGGAGGGAGACATCAAAATGCTACGCGGGGCCGGATACTTAGCCGCGGATATCATGCACCGGCTACCAGCTGTGGGGCAGATCGTCCCTACCCTGGAACGTTGCGAAAGGGTGGTTTTCCTCACCCACTTCGTCCGTGGACCGGGGTTTCCCCTCCATCCATTCGTCCACGGCCTTATGTTCTATTATGGGCTGGACTTCCATGATCTGGCCCCAAATTTCATCCTCAACATCTCGGCGTTCATCTTCGTGTGCGAGGCTTTCCTCCGCATCCGACCCCACTTCGGCCTGTGGCTGAAGACCTTCAATGTCAAACTGAAGGTAGTAGGTGGCCAAAAAGCAGAATGCGGCGGAGCCATGGTGGGCTAAATGCCCAACATTACATGGCTCGAGGGCTCCTACGTGGAGACCATAAAGGGGTGGCAATCGGGGTGGTTCTACATCACCGAGCCGCGCGACACCAACTGGGTGGCGGCCCCCTAGTTTTGATCCGGAATCCCCACGTGGCTCACTTCCTAGAAGGAGAAGGGCCTGTCCTGGAGCTGGACGGACTCTAGAAGTGTATCCGGAACATCATAGGCAAGAAACTCAACCTTCTCAACGTGGTCCAGGTCATGCTCTTCCGTCGGATCCTCCCGCGTCAATGACGGGCTTTCAAGTTATGGGAGTTCGACCCGGCCCAGCACCAGACTCTAGCGAGCTCTTCGACACGACGCATAAGGACATCTGGAAGGTGCTATTCAAGGGCGCCGAGGTCCCCCCTCCCCTTACCGAGGACCGCGGGCTAAGCACGACGCGTCCTGCGAATCCGGTAAGTTCTATACACCTCGTAAGGTATTTATTTTCCATAGTTTAACCATGTGCGGGGTCTGAGCTCCCATTCCTTTGACAGGACTGGGTGGAGACATCGGAGCAGATTGACTGTCCGGCCCCTCTGCCCGAAGACCCTACAGACGCTCTCCTAACGGAGATGCGGACTTCGGCTCCTTATGAGGTGCCGGAGAAGAAGATCAAGAAGAAGGCCACGGGAATCCGAAAGAGTTCTCGGCGCCAGGTGGTATCGGACTCATCGTCTGATAACTCCGAGACGCACTCCTCCCGTGAAAATGAGGTGGAGGAAGATGACGGTTCTCCCCCTCCAGCCGGGGGAGACAGGAAAAGGAAGGCCGCCCCAACCAAGGAGGCCGGAGGGTCCAAGAAGGGAAGGACTCTCCTTCCGGACTGTTCCACCACTATCGCCGACAGCGAAGACGAGTGGATAATCAGGGCCAAGCCCCTGGCGAATTCATAAGTATTCGGATTCCAGAGTAACTCATAGCATACTTTTATTGCACTGCTTCTCCTAACGTCGAATATGATCAAGCAGTCCGCCCCGAGCCCGCATCGACGTATCCTCGTCGGACGGTTCCTTGGACTCGTCGGATATGAATAGCGAGTCACTTCCAACCGCCTCCTCTCCTCGCCCTATGGACACCGTCGACGTATTGTCTCAAGGGGCATTGAGCCGAGGGGAGGTAGCCCTGGAGGCGCCTCAAGGCGACCTTCCGGACTCCAGGCGCAAAGGGAGCAAGACTTCCAAGGGCTCCAAGTTTGGCCCTCAGCCGAACACCGCGCCAGAACCTCCAATGCTTCCGGACTCCGGGAGGCGCCCCCCTTCCAAGAGGGGAAAGCCGCCCGTGCCAGTGACCTCTGTCCATCCAGAGGCACCGGACAACCTGCTGGGAGGGCTTCGCGGCGCTTCCATCGACGAAGAGCACCGCACTATTATGAGTGCGGTGATCAAGAAGGTTTAGTCCGCCAAGAGCGGACTGACTGAAGCCTATGCCAGCCTTCTAACAGGCTTTGAGGTAAGTTTTTAAAATATAGGAAAATATTAGCACATAGACAGTAGCCATTGATGCTCTGTTTGGTGTTCACAAAGAAAAGCCGAATAGAGGATCAAATAATATCTGCAGGAGTCTAATACAAGTATGTCTATATGCGTATGCAGGCTTTGCTGCTGACCTCTGCCGCACTGACTGCGGAGGTCGCCACACTGAAGCAGAACCTCGAGCGGTCCGAGAAAGAGCTCGGCCTTGCCAAGAGGCAGCTCGAGGAGAACAAAGGTAAGTAATACCTTGTCTATGTATATATATATATATATATATATATATATATATATATATATATATATATAAAAGATGCAGTTGCAAAATGATAGGATCATCATGGATGTGCCAGGGGCCACGACCCAAGTGGCGACCATGAAGCAAGCGTTGTCCGAGGCCGAAAAGAAAGCGGCGAAGGAGCGCACCGAGTGGGAAAAACAAGAGGCACGGGTGGGCGAGGTGCAGCAATAGCTGCAGGCTCTCATGAAGAAGCACGAGACTTTGGAGCTTGACTCGAAGACGCGAGAGTCCGAGCTTGCCGCGGCCCTTCAGAGCACGAAGCATGCCAAGGCTGAAGCCCAAAAGGCCCTCCAGGAAATTGAGGCGATGAGGAAGATAGCGGCGGGTAAGGCATTCATTATGCAAAGCAAGCATGTGAAGGTAAATTACTTGTTACTTACCCGAGTCCGGAGCTCTCCAGGAGCATTCGCAGATTTGCCCCGCAGCGTGTCAGATGCTGCAAAGTACTACCAGTCCAAGGAGGGAAGCTCGACGGAGAAGTTGTTCTGGTCTCAGTATACTGGGACCGAACACCCGATGCCTGTGAGCGACCAGCTGAAGCAACTGGTCGAGCTGCACAAGGCGGCCGAAAAGGCCATGAGGGGCCTTATAGTCCGGATGTGGCCTGACGACTCCCTTCAAAACCGCTACTTCGGCCTGGTGAGGCAGCTTATGGATGCCTGCTGTAATGCCCCGAGACCGATGTGCCAGGTGTCTTCCAGTTATTCGCTATCGTTGCCATGTCATTTGCTTGCGTGTCGCATCTTGCCATGTCATCATGTGCATTGCATCATCATGTTTTCAAAACTTGCATCCGTCTGGGTTCCCCCAGTTCCTTCTGTTGTCCGTTCTGAGCCCAGCCACACTTGCACGCACCTGCGGCACGTCCGAAATATTATTTTATAAGTGGCCGGAAAATGTTCTCGGATTGGGTTGAAAGTTGGCGTGTGGTCTTATTATAGTGTAGATAGACCGCCTGTCAAGTTTCATCGCATTCGGAGTACGTTTGATAGCCCAACCGTTAAACTATAGCGGCAATATAGCCGGTCTAACGTCGGACATTTTCGGTCTCCGGAAACCTTGCCGGGCTGCATTTCCGTCTCTCTCTTCACAGCCTGAGACCTCTCCTACACAGCCTAGGCCCAGCCTACCCCCCTCTTTGCACAGTGCATCGACCCCTCGCGCGTGTCCGAAACTTCCCCGGACCCGACTCGGACTGTCGCCACCGTTGTGTCCTGATCATCCCCAAACATCTACAAAACATCTCCGTTTTCTTATTTGGGCTCCCTAGCATACTTTTCCCGACCGTATGATTACGATCGGAGGGACGGATTAGCCCCTACCCAAAAATCCTTTTGCGATATATATGTCAGACCAAACCCTAAAAACTAGGTCATTTGTCCCCCTCAGCCGCCGCCAACTCCACCAAATCCCCATCGATATCCTCCCCAATCCAATTCCTCCTCGTTTTCTCTCCTGCCAGATCCAACCAGCGGCCCCAACCAACTCCCTTGGTTTCCGCCGCCGCCAACCACAGCAAGCCACAGCAGGACCTCCCACACCCTCTGACCTTCGCCTCCACGTCGCCGGCGCACCCAGCAGGCCAGGGAGACCACCATGGCCTCGGAGATCCATGCGCCGCTGCCTCCTCTGCTTCGGGCCATGCCCAGCACCGCATCGACTTTCCTACACAGCCGACGTCCTTCGTCAGGAGCTCCGTCCCACGCCATGGCCGTCCTCTCCTTCCTCCCTCGCTGCTACTTCTCTGAATTCGATTCCCTGCCATGTCCTTGCAGCTCCTCTGAACGCCCAGCTCCGCTCGCCGCCGTCTGCCAAGTTTCTGCGCCGCGCCAAGTTTGACCGCCATGTCCCTCGCCTCGCCGTCCAGTGCCTGGAGCCGCGCCCCTCCGTCATCTCTTCCTTGAGTCACTGCAGCAGGCGGACCTCCGCATCCGGTCACACCGCTAGCAAGCCCTGCCTCCTCGCCTGCGCCTCAAGTCCGTCCCTGCATCGTCCCGAGCCTCCCTCGCTTTATGATTGTTGTTGTTGGTCCTACGGACTAAACCCTCCGGTTTATATAGACACCGGAGGGGGCTAGGGTTACACAGAGTCGGTAACAAGGAAGGAGATCTACATATCCGTACTGCCAAGCTTGCCTTCCACGCCAAGGAGAGTCCCATCCGGACACGGGACAAAGTCTTCAAGCTTGTATCTTCATAGTACAACAGTCCGACCAAAGGATTCGGCTGTCCGGATACCCCCTAATCTAGGACTCCCTCAAGCGTGCTGGACAAACCATGTGGGGGTGTGACGCGAACACTGCAGGCTTTTCCTTTTGAACTTGTAACTTGTAAAATTTGGTTCTGCTCCATGGGGCGACCGATAGATAGAAATAACAATTTTCCCTAGAGTAATGAGAAGTTTGGTTCTAGCGCGGTTCATGCATGGAGTACGTAGGAAAATTATGAAGTTGGTGCGGAAGGTAAGATAATTACTAGTAGTACCATATACTACATGGATTTGACGAAAAGATAAAGATACATACGGATCCATCAATGACATCCTCACGCCCTAGTGCACCGGGTCACCAACCGACGTGTGAGGAGCAGCGTCGTTGGCGGCAAGCTCAACATGCTTCTGAACAATGCAGTCCAAGGTTGCCCTGCGGTCCAAGAAGGCCAGCATCCTATCGTCCTCCTCTAGCACGTAGTAGTCCTTGTGGACGATTTGCGTGTAGACGTGGGTGATTATGTCGATGGTGTCTTGCTGCGCCAAGCGCTGCGCGGCGAGCGCGACCTCGAGGTGGACATTCTCCGGCACGACGGCGGGCAGTCGCAGGGCCACCAGTGCATCGAAGAGGTTGTCACCATAGAGGCCATTAAGGGTGGAAGGCATCGTAGAGCCTGGGCGCGTGGGCTGGAGGCATACGTCAAGGTCGTCCGCGAGCTTCTTGACGACGGTGAACTTGTCGAGGAAGCCGGCGAGGACCTCGTCGAACAAGGAGACGAAGCTATCGTCCAAGCGGCCCCTCGCCCTGACGGCCTCAAGCACTACCTGGAGACGTTCCTCGGTGCCAGGCCGCAGGCCGGTGTCGTGGACCATCTGGCACAGCCGGCTGATGCTCGCGCTCATCGCCTCCATGGGTCTAGCTTCTAGTCAACTAATCTTGCGATTGGAGTGATCACTCTTGCCCTTGGGTGCGTAGGTGCGTAGGATTTTGTAGATTGGACTGGCGGGAGCCTTTCTATGAGAAGTGCAGACTGCGTTGAATTCACGTGTGTGTTGGCCATCTACTCCTCGCCCCTCTACTGCACCTGCCTTTGGCTGTATGATAGGTTGGCCAACTACCCGTTGGACCCACGTGTCATACACCCAAAGGTAGGTGCAGTACGTCAATGAAGTTGCATCCCCGTCCGTGCCCGTGCACGCTTTCAATGACTTGAGACTACCAAACATCACATGCGGTGGTTAGTTCATTGCATGTAATCCTATTAAGTAGCAAAAAGACATTAAGTTACCTCACCGATAGGAATAAAACAATACACCATGTATTTATTGACAGAGGGAGTAGTACATTTTTTGTGACATGCATTACTAGATATTGCTAGCCAATTACTAAATCCAGATGGACGTAGTATACTACTAAATCCAGACGGTGGTGCTAGTACTAGTAGTAGTAGTAGTAGTACTACCAATGTAGTAGCACTGTACTACCCGTTGGTTAAATTATTACGTGCTGCTCCTCATAGTGAAGTGACAAGACACTACGCCGGAGATGACACCTGAGTATAGGCGCCATGTCCGCCATACCAGAGTCAGCCTCACCGTCTACATTCACTATCATGATGGCTGTAGACCTAGTCTGCTTACAACTAGCCGTGTTCGACATAATTTCCCGTGCGTAGATGCCCGTGCATTGCACGGAACACCAAGATTGGGGGGTGGACGGCGCCGGCAGTGGCCATCGCGCCAGATTTTTCCATGGCCTTCAAGATGTGGTGGGGAGGAGATAAGGCTGATTGTGAGAGACAAGGAGTTGTCTGTAAATAGGGAACAAGTGCAGGCATCTTTTTGCAAATCTGGAGAAGTTTTGTTTGTATGCGTCAGATCTAGATCCGATGGCTACTGGTGAAAGATGGCAGGCACAACATCATCACCAACTTAGGACCTGTTTGATTCACAGGATTTTGAAAACGCAGGAATAGGACACGGCAATATTACAAGTTTCAAACTGATATTACAAATGTTAGGAGTAATGCTGCACCTATGAAGAGAGAATTACTAGGAAGTTTACGTAAGAACTTTCATTACTTTAGGTGGATGCAGCATTATCGTACAAACTAAAATCCACCGCCCTGGCAAGTAACTAATGGGTAAATAAGTTTCCGAGTCTGGCCACTTGATGTTTCAAAAACAAATTCAGCTTCTGCGGAGACTTTGTCATTTAGGCTTAGACGCTTGCGGTGATCAGCACGCCATTCATTGTTGCGCTAGATTTTGCCAAAGCTCATTACCTTGAGCACACTTGCCTCCAGAACAAAGAACCTGGCCAATTTAATCTCAGATGCGCTACCTCGGTAGTCGATCAAATCAATTTCTGTAAGATGGAGGTCAACGCATTCAATGAGATTGTTATAGTGCAGCACATTTTTCACTTTCGGGTCTTTTTTTATCTACAAAAGAAGAGAACATATTAGAGTAGCTGGCTATATAAGATTTCCGTGTCATCAAGAGGTACCAATATCATTCGCTCATACGATAGGGTTGGCTGGCTAGTGATATTTTTTCACTCACTCTCACTCACTCTCTCTCTCTCTCTATCTCTCTCTTTCTCTTTCCTCTCATTTACCTAGGAGTACGTGAAGAGCTTGGGAATTTGTTGCCTTCCACTATGTGGACGATGCCATATTTCGCAAAAGTATGCCACGTAATACGCATCGATGTTAAATCAAAAGATTTTGACACCACTCTCGTGATGTGAGAGAGTTGGCACCGCTATGCACACAGACCCACATGTATAAACAAATCAATCAAACCAACAACACCAGCCTCTCACTCTCCCAAACAAGTGTTTTTTATTGCCTCGGTCCTCTCTCTCTCCCATGCAAGTGTTTTTTCATTGCGTGAGTTAATTTGGCACCGGAGCAAAGTAGGTGATCCAGATTGGGGCACCAGGTGAGCAATGGAGGGGCATCGATGCCAAATGCATCACAAGTGAATTTGGCATGTGTTTTGGCCTACATAGTGGAGGGCTGTTATAGCCCACTTTTGTACTACCTCTTATTTAGTATAAAATTTTGACCATATATTTATGTAAGAAAATGCCAATGCATGTCACCAAAAATTACACCATTTGAAATTATGTTCAAATAGGAATCCAACGATATAGTTCTTAGTGACATGCATTAACATTTTGTCAGTTAAATCTATGGTCAAATTTTCATACTACAAAATAGGAAGAGTAAACCAGGACGGAGGTAGTACTTGCTCTTAGGGTAACCATAGAGTTACTGGAGTAGTCTAAGTTACTTTCCACTATGACTAGCCTAGGCTACTATAGTAGTACAACAAAAAAATGATGTAGGTGATCATGTGAGAAAAAAAATACTAAAAACATTTCTTTCGGTGCAGTTTTGAACACTACACTTGTCATCATAATTTGGGAAAATTACGAAAAATTTGAGCTACGTTGTGATTACCATTTACAAATAGGAAAGAAGTTTCACCTCGATGTGTAGCTTCTCTGTGCATGGCAAGCATGCAAGGAATCCAACAACTTAATCCAGATTGGGGCCGATAGATTTTATTGCCAAGATCTTGACTGTGCGCATAGACTGGGTCAAGCTTGTGGGAATCATTTTTCTGGAAGACGGTCGTAAATACATCAAGAATAAATTTGAAAATGTGAATTTCAAGAAGACAGAGAAGAAGATGAGTGTTGTACCTGAACGATTACGGATCCAATAAAGAGTTCGGAGAATTTGGCAGACGAGTGCACCAACCTGTCAATTTCAGCGCGTCAATGACCCTGATTTTTGTTGGACGTTCTAGATCCGATACAAGCAATCTCTCAAGGAAAGGCGCATTCTCAATGACCATAACATGGAACAACTAGAGTGATCTCTTCCCAATTGATGCCTTGTTGCGGGGCCAGCAAGACACATAAATCCATCGGAGATTCATCGAGGCGATGTGGAGGCTAATGAACCCGTGGATCTGCTCAAGACGAAGGTACTCGAGCGCAGTACAGCTGCGGAGCAGGTGCTCCATAGCCTTCTTCGAGATGACAACATCGAAGAGGTCGAGCTGCTTGAGTTGAGGGCGAAGAAGGGCGGGTGCGGCATTAATCTGGGGAAGATAGCAGGAGCTGAAGCTGGCGCGGCGCAGCGTTGGCGCGAGGCAGAGCGCGGACGATGGCAGAGAGCGACATCGTCCAGCTTCAAAGCTGAGCTCCTTGAGCTAATCTAGGGCGGGGGATAAGAACCACTCATCGAACTTGGGTTGGACCTTGCAGTTGGTACTGAACATGCGGATGTCAAGGCGTCTGGCTGGCCCAGGGTGCGATGAAAGGATCTAGGAGACTGTGGCCATGCGTTTGCAATCCCCATCGCAGAGGCAGCTGTCGACGGTGAGGTTGAGGGGGACGCGGCGCCAGAGGGGGTGCCTCCCCCAGTAGAGCAGGGCGGTCCGCACGACATATTTGGTGGGGAGGAGGCCGATGATGATGAGCAGCATGTCATCGGGGAGGCTACTGATGAAGTCCAGGCTCGCCGGATGCGGTTTTGCCTCGAGCTGCCTCCGCTTGTTGGCTGCCTCGCCGTCCATCTCAACCGGCGGCGACGCCGACATACATGTGTGCTGGTGTGTGTTGTGTGTTGGGTGTGCGCGAGTGCGTCCTTCTGTGCATGTCGTCGCGCAATGGTGAAGTGTGCGCGAGTGCGTCCTTCATGCGGAAGAAGTGTGTCCTCAATGCGCCCTCAATTTACTAGCGTGCGGGGTGCTACCTCGAGTGGTTTCAACTTTGTTTACTTCACCGCGTGTCAGATGGGCCTGTAGTTTACTTATTTTCACCCACTGCCACATGGGCCAGCACACGAAGATACAGAACACGAGCTGACAAGGCAACATGTGGATTGGTTGACCAGTCAACTAAACAATATAGGGAGCTATGCACTGACATAGTGAGCGTATAATCCGTCGGTATAGAGTGTTCGTGTGAGAGGGGAGGCCCGTGAGAGAAAGCAAAGAGAGAGAGAGAGAGAGCTACTCCCTGTGTTCGATAATGTAGTTCCAACATTTTTTTAAAAGTCAAACTTTTGAAACTTTAACCAAGTTTATAAATAAATTACTTATATCTACAATACCAAAGATAAATGATAGTATGGAGTAAGTACATGTTGTGATGAATCTAATGATCTTTCCAGAAGTATATGTTTTTCTCCACATATACCTGGTCAAACTTTTCTGAGGTTTGACTTTTCAAAACATCCATATGCTTATGGACGTGAGAGAGTCCCTAACTAGAGAGAGAGAGAGGGAGAGAGAGAAAGGGAGAGAGAGAGAAATAGAAAGAGTGAGTGAAAACGTGTGTGTGCGTGTGTGAAAGAAACATGGACAACACTCGATAAAAGTCAAGAAAAAACGTGTGTGTCTTATGCAAACATATCACAGATGCATCTTCGACAAGAGAAGCAAGGTGAGGAGATGGTGTGTGGTTGTTTGCAACCGAGAGAGCAAGACCCCTAGCACGTGGCCAAGAGGGGTCTGACAAACAAGGGAGATAGGTCGAGAGAGACGTACAGAGAAAATGCAGACATGGGGAGGAGAGAGTGTATGTTTGTCATAGAGAGATCCCCTAGAGACCGTGATGGGACTACATGGGTGGGAGATCGAGTGACAAGGTGTGTGCGCGATAGAAGATACCCCGAGAGATATCGAGATAGACGTATGGATGGAAGGAGACAATACGTGTGTTCCTGATGGCTAGCGAGAGATAATCATACTTAGGGGGGGGGAGTGCTCCCGCCTATGATGGGGTGAGGGATTATGGTACTTATTAGGGGGGTGCGTGTCACATAGAGAGAGAACAAGGGCGGAGAGTGTTGGATGGGTCTATATGTATAGCGCGAGTGAGACATGTGTATGTGTGAACCAGGGAGATATAAAGTTTGAGAGAGATTGCGGAGCCCCGATAAGGCTGAGTGGTGCGTCAGATAGGTGAGAGGGGGAAAGAGATACTCCATCCGCTCAATAATGCAGTGCATGTAACTTTTTTAGAAGTCAAACTTTGGAAACTTTGATCAGGTTTACCCAAATGTTATTTATATCTTCAATAGCAAAGATACATCATACAAAACTACATCTCTTGGTGAATCTAATGGTATATGTTTTCTGTTCTAGATGTAATTGTTTTTCTCCATGTACATGGTCAAACTTTGTGATGTTTGACTTCTCAATAAATCAATATGCTATGGACCGAGGAGAGTGCCTAAGTCGAGAGGGATCAAGTGCGTGTGAAGGAGAATGAGTAAGTGTGCAAAAAGAGTATGTGTGTGAAAGAGAAAGTGACAACAAACGATAAATTAGAGAGAGAGTGTGTGTTTTTTCGTTTCTTAGGTGAACATATCACGCCTGCATCTCGAAGATAGAAAAGCGAGGCGAGGAGAAACACGAAGATAGCTAGTGTGTGATTGTTTGCAACGGAGAGAGACACCCCTATAGCACATGTCTAATAGAGGTCAGGCCAACAAGGAACAAAGGTAGAGAGGGACACATGGAGAACATGGACACATGGAGAGGGCGAGAGGGTGTGTTTGTGATAGAGAGACCCCCTCGAGATCATGAGGGGACTATATGGGTGGGAGATTGAGGGAGGTGCGTGCGCGATAGAAAGATGACCCGAGAGAAATCGAGATAGACCATGCACATGTTTGTGATGGAGACTAAGATTAGCTAGTCATATACATATAGGGCGGACTGCGTGTGCCTACAATTGAGTGAGAGACCATCATACTGGCTAGCTAGGCATAATATTGTGTGTGTGCGTGTGAGATGGAGAGAGAACGAGGGAGAGAGATAGAGTTTTAGATGGGCCTATCGAGTGCGAGTGAGATATGCATGTGTATGTGTGACCCAGGTAGATGGAGACTTTGAGAGAGAGGGGGAAGAGCTCCGAGATGACAGAGTGGTGCGTGAGAGGGTTATGGGCAACGAGCCAAGGAATTTGTGTGCGTACGATGAGTGCACCTAAGATATCTAGCTTGGACTAGAGAATCATACATAGTGTGCGAGAGATACCTATAGATGGAGTATATATGCATGCGAACTAGAAAGACCCCCCCACCCACGCACACACACAAACAGAGAGAGAGAGATGGAGAGAAAGAGAGAGTACCAACAAGGTTTGTGTGCTGGATGCATGCGGCAGAATTGAAGATTGTCGGCGAGAGAGAGAGAGAGAGAGAGAGAGAGAGAGAGAGAGAGAGAGAGAGAGAGAGAGAGAGAGAGCAGGAGTCCGGGAGAGGGGGAGGTCGCGTTTTATGCATTAAAGATGGTATAAACCATGTTTCGATATAAACTTGTATTCAAATATTTAAATTGGAGAACATGTTGTCTGCAATCCACACAAGAACCGATATATGCGTATATCAAACAAGTTCATTAATTTGACTTTCAACATGTTCATGGAGTACTATAATACTATACAACATGCTATTTGATTGAGGTGTTCAATTTTGGATTCAGTTCACTATTTTCACCTGGTGAACGAGCTATTTCATTGAATCGAGATATTTCATTTTGGGTTTCATTCCCGTTTTTGAGTGGGTCAACTATTTGTCATATCACTACAAAAAAAAGACACATCCGTGACATTTTGGGCCGAACGGAATTTTTTTCTGTCATACATATGACACATCTATGACGATAATTTTGACAAAACCCGGTATCATCATAGATGTGGTGGGCTCGTACTTCTATGACAAAAAATCATGATAGAAAATGGGCTTTTCGTCCTGGGCGGGCCGGAGACGTAGCTGCATGACATTCTTTGGGCCGTCCATGACGGAAAAAACCATGGTAGAAGTGAGGGGGAGGAAAATTTCGGGGAGTTCCAGGTTACGGTGGGAGGTCGGGGGCCGAGCGATGCACGTTTCTCTCGTACACGTACGCGCGTGTGTGCGAGGCGTTGGCTCTAAATGAACCCAAGCGAGGCGTTGGTCTCTAACTGATCCCGAGTGATTGCACTGCAGGCTACGCGTTACTGAACCCGAGCGATCGATTGATGGCTGTTAACTGAACCCGATCGAGCGATTCCTTCATTACTGCTGCTAACTGAAGCCGATCGATGCTACCTCTGGATGAACAGTGAGCATTGTGCGCGCGGGGGGGGGGGGGGATTGGATGAACAGTTCCCGGTGGGGGTGGATGAACAGGACCCCGTGGTGTTGCCTCTGGATTAACAAGACCCTGATCGATCGAGCCGGCTGGGGCTGGATGAACAGGACCCCGTGGAGGGCTGGATGAACAGGACCACCCCATGGAGGGCAGGATGAACAGTAGATGGTGGAGGGCAGGATGAACAGTAGCCCGTGGAGGGGTGGTTGAACAGGAGCCCGTGGAGAGGGTTGGTTGAACAGTAGCCGGTGGAGTAGCGCGCGGTGGAGGCTGGATGAACAGGAGCCCATGGATGAACAGTCACATGTGGAGGCTGGAGGAGGTCGACGGTGGATGAACAGTAGCTCGTGGAGGCTGGAGGGGGTCGACGGTGGAGATGAACAGTATCCCGTGGAGTCCCGTTTTGCGGTACGCCACACCCCTCCCAATGAACAGGACCCCCGTTTCAACCGTAGCGCTCCAACACAAGTCCGTTTCGTCCGTTTTGCGGTACGCCACACCCCTCCCGATCAATAGGACCCCCGTTTCGACCATAGGAGGTCTGTTTCCTCCGTTTTGCGGTACGCCAGACCCCTCCCGATCAACAGGACCCCGTTCCGAACATAGGAGGTCCGTTTCCTCTGTTGTGCGGTACGCCAGGCCTCGTTTCCATCGCCTGTTCCGTCCAAGCCCTCTCGATGAACACGACCACACATTCCGTTCTGACTCAGCCGGTTGGCTGCCATGCGTTCCATTGCCTCCCCATGAACATGGAGCATTCCGTTGCCTCCCCATGAACACGACGCATTCCGTTGCCTCCCCGTGAACACGACAACGACGCTGTTTCTCCGTTCCTACCCAGCCATGTCAAGGAGCCCTCGCCGTACGTATGCGCGAGTAGGCGTTCGAGACCCCGCTCGTATGTACACATACATGGCCGTATTTTCTTTCTTGCACCCTGGCCGCCTCTACTACAACACGTGCGCGCCTATACATCCACCAGTATATATGTACGTACACGTTCACGACCAGAATGGCAACGCTACGTACGCTTCGACCAGGTGGGTCCTAAATGTCAGGCACTTCCTTGCGTGCGAAGATGTAGCTGGTGGGTGCCAACAGTCAGGGGGGCGAAATACGGTGGCCCTTCCGGTGGGTCCTCGCTGTCAGGTGGAGGAATAATTATTTTGCACGTAATAAGGAGGCACTTCCTTGCTGTGGCCGTGGACCCAGCAGTCAGCTTCTCCACGTACAGTCCACATCCGATGGAAGCCGTTCCTTGACCACGTTGAGCACGCCGCACCGAGAGCACCAGGGCGGTGGACGACGGCGAGGCCTAGGAAGGGGACGACGCGGAGCCGGGGAAGACGCCGCAGTGGATGCCCACGCGTAGAGGAGTATGAGGGCACTGGTTCGCTGCGGTGTGAGGCTGCCGTCGCCGCAGAGTAACAGGGGGTGTGGGTGAGTAGAGGGATGGCCTGGCCAGTGGTGGGAGTAGTAGGGTGCGATGAGGCCTCCGCCGCATCGCAACCGGCCACGGGAGGCAGGAGCACGAGGCACGACCGGCGCTGGTTTGGGAGGCTGGAGCAAGAAGACCAGGGGTTGAAGAAGCACTACGGCTGTTGGATGGACATCGTACGCTCACTAGAGCTAGAATCGTGCATATTGACTAAGTTGACAAAGCCCTCCGTCCCCGTCAACTTAGTAGGCCCACAAGTCAACCTGCCACTATACTGGGTCCCAGCTAACAGGGGGAGTATTCATTTTTTTGTGCGTAATAAGGAGGCACTTCCTTGCGTGCGAAGATATAGCTGGTGGGTCCGAGCTGTCAGTGGCGGTAACGTTTTTTTCGTGAAATACAGAGGCCCTTTCAGTGGGTCCCTGATGTCAGGTGGAGGAATCATTATTTTGCGTGTAATAAGGAGGCATTTCCTTACGTGCGGCCATGGACCCAGCTGTCGGCCTCTCCATGTATAGTCCACTTTAGATGGATGTCGGTCGTTGACCATGTTGACTAGGCCGCGCCGAGAGCACCAGGGCGGTGGACGACGGCGAGGCCTAGGAAGGGAATGGCACAGAGGCAGGGAAGACTCGACAGTTGTTTCCCACGCGGAGGGGAGTACGACTATACGAGGGTTTACTGGTTCGTCTGCCGTCGCCGGAGAATAACAGCAGGTGTGGGTGAGTAGAGGGATGGCTAGGGCAGCGATGGGAGCACAGCCAGCCGCGGGGAGGAGGGAGCAGGCAGTCCCGCCGGCGCTTGTTTGAGCGGCTGGAGCAGGAAGAGCAGAGATTGAAGAAGCACGACGGCCATTGGATGGACATCCAATAGTCACTGCTTGTGCGTCAACCTTTTTTAGGAAAGCCTCAAATCTGTGGAAAACAACATACAACCCATCTGCCATTATTTCTAATAACTTTCAGCCCATTTGCTAATTCTTAAGGTTTTTTTGGAGCCCATATTCTTTTTGTTAGCATTACAGCCCAAATTGTGGCCACGGTTAAAAAATTATACGACATTTTGCATATTTCGGTGCAGTCCGAACTCTTTTTAATCCCGAAATTTCGACTCACATTCAAACTGATTTTAAAAATAAATGTATATCAATATAAAATCCAACAAATTCTCCATGCATAAAAAATAATGTAATTTAAAATCTTGAAATGAAAAAAAGATATTTGAAACTAATTGCCGGTTTGATGTGTTTTAAAAATGTACATCCCATTTCTCATTACTAATGGACCATTTTCTCGGCCAGCCGAATGAAAGCTCTCCTTCTCTTGAAAGATTTGCAGCCCAACAGGCCTGACAAAGCGACTTACTTGGCAAATCGCAAAAAAACTGGGCTGTGGCCGTGGACCCAGCTGTCAGGCTCTCCATGTACAATACTCTTCCGATGGAAGTCGTTCCTTGACCATGTTGACCACGCCGCGCGGAGAGCACCACAGCGGTGGACGACGGCGAGGACTAGGAAGGGGACGACGCAGAGCCGGGGAAGACGCGGCAGTGGAAGCCCGCGCGGAGAGGAGTACGAGGGTTCACTAGTTCGCCTGTGGTGTGAGGCCTCCGCGGCAGCACAGCCGTCCACGGGAGGCAGGAGCATGCGGCGCGACCGGCGCTGCTTTGGGCGGCTGGAGCAAGAAGAGCAGAGGTTGAAGAAGCACTACGGCCGTTGGATGGACATTGTACGGTCACTGGAGCTACAATCGTTCATTTATAATACTTATAAAAGAGCAAACATTATCTTCTCTAAGTACACCCCATAAAATGTACGCGAATACATTAGCATCGCATGATTAGTCTCACTAAACTCAATCTAATGGTTAGCCTTAACCTAATTTGTTCTCTGTGTGCACTTAGCATCTATACTACTTACAAAAGAGCAAACATTATCTTCTCTAAGTGCATCCCACAAAACGTACACGAATACATTACCACCGCATGATTAGTCCCACTAAACTCAATCTAACGGTTAGCCTTAACCTAATTTGTTCTCTGTATGCACTTAGCAACTTACATTGACTGACCATACTCCACCACGGAGGAAAATATGAAAGTCCACGTCCGGTCAATTAGGAAACTATAATCACAGACACTCCTATTAAGAAACTAATCACGGGCGCATCTGATTATTAGGAAACTAATCACAAACGCATCTTATTATTAGGAAACTAATCACGGACGCATCCTATTATTAGGAAAATAATCACGTGCGCATCCTATTAGGAAATTAATTATGGACGCATCTAATTATTAGGAAACTAATCACGGATGCATCCTATTGGATAACTAATCATGAACGCATCTAATTATTAGGAAACTAATTGCGAGCGCATCCTATCGTCTCGGGAATTGGGATCGCGAGTCGCCTGCCGTCACCAGCCCACCACCCACGCGAGCCAGA
This sequence comes from Triticum monococcum, assembly GCA_034509565.1. Classification (NCBI taxonomy): domain Eukaryota; kingdom Viridiplantae; phylum Streptophyta; class Magnoliopsida; order Poales; family Poaceae; genus Triticum; species Triticum monococcum. The sequence goes on from CM067842.1 coordinate 723,761,619, forward strand.
GTGGGAGACACGCGAGGAGGAGTAGCGGCTTCCTCCGAACACACACACGTGCCGTCACTGCTTTCGTCTTCTGCCTGGAGGCCAGGTCACTTTTCTACTGACTGCAACGACTTCGTTCACGCCCTGGCATGTTCTTCGGGAACCATCGGCATCCGCGTCGACTTCAGCTCCGTCCACAATACTCACGCTGACAACCACCCACCGCCGACACCCTTCAAGTGGGGGCAACACTGAGTATTCTGGACCAGTATAAGCGGGCCAAAAAAATCGAGTGGGGGGCGCCGTGGTGCATGGAGGGCGTAACCGCAAAGCTTGACAACTGATTCACCTGCGTCGACAACACCGCCCAGCTGGTGAGAGGACACGGTCGCCGCGCCCACTTGCAGGCCTGAACGACGGAGACGCTCGCCTTCACGCAAACACGCCACACGCACGCACTAATCAAATAAGCACCGAGTGTTGTTTTTTTACTGTCATCGCTACCTCACCGGTGGTGACACATCTAGAAGTACACGAACTAGAGATGAGGCAATGAGAAACACAGGCCCGCTGGAGCACACAGAGTTGGGTTTCAGGCAACCAATGCCTTCTTTCTTTCTTTCTTTCTTTATTTGTTTACTGATTTTCGTGTACCTGTAACAGACATCCCTGTTTTTTAAGTATTGACTACCGGTTATTACATGGCCAACTCACGACTACATAGTGAACTCACAGAAAAATTTGCTGAACCAAGACATTACTTGCAGTCATGAAATCACGTGAAAAAACCCCAGAAGTTTGCATAAGTTTTAGTAAAAAAAATAAAGTTCGCATAAGTTTTACTAAAAAAACCTGAAGTTTGCATAAGTGTATTTTTTTGTCTAGCAGATACATGGCAATTGTAATTTTACATGAGCATTTTCATACCGTCCTTATCTACAGTTGAGTTAACATGTTTTCCTGATAGAAAAACTTGTACCACATACAAGAGAAGCAAAAAATGCATGTTGATTATGATGATTACGAATGTAGGATATTTTGTGGTCATGGTAAATTCCCATATCATTTATTTTGAGTTTCATGATAGATCTTCTAAATAATTTTGAGTTTTATACATTGGGAACACTGGGTGGTCTTTTAATACAGCAGACATGTTGATTAAGGAGAAACGATATTTCAAATTGTTTGTACGAGTAGGGAATAAGAGATTGTGTATTTTATAGGGAAAATTCAAATTTATGAATAAATTGTCTTGTATTAAGTTTACTATAGTGTGTTAAAACAAATAAGTGTGTGTTGCATGTGCATACTTATTAGTTCAAATAGACGCGCCTTGCACGTGCACACTCACTAGTATTGACTAAGTTGACAAAGCCCTCCGTCCCCGTCAACTTGTTGGCCCACAAGTCATCCTCCCACTATGGTGGGTCCCAGCTAGCAGGGGGGTATTCATTTTTTTGTGCATAATAAGGAGGCACTTCCTTGCGTGCGAAGATATAGCTGGTGGGTCCGACATGTTAGCAGGGGGAATGTTTTTTTCGCGAAATACAGAGGCCCTTCCAGTGGGTCCCAGCTATCAGGTGGAGGAATCATTACTTTTCGTGTACAGTCCACGGCCGATGGATGTCGTTCGTTCACCAAGTTGACCAGGCCGCGCCGAGAGCACTATGGCGGTGGACGACGGCGAGGCCTAGGAAGTGAACGACACGGAGCCGGGGAAGACTTGGTAATGGTTGCCCACGGGGTGGGGAGTACGAGGGTTTACTGGTCCGGCTGCCGTCGCCGGAAAATAACAGGAGGTGTGGGTGAGTAGAGGAATGGCCTGGCCAACAATGAAGTAGGGTGGGGCGGTGTGGCCTGTGCGGCAGCATAGCCGGCCACGGGAGGCGGGAGCAGGCAGTCCCACCGGAGCTGGTTTGGGCGACTGGAGCAAGAATATCAGATATTGAAGAAGCAGCACGTCCGTTGGATTAACATCCAACGGTCACTGCAGCTAGAATCGTTTGTGGACTAAGTTGACAAAGCCAAAGTACACGTCAACCTAGTAGACCCACAAGTCAGCCTCCAAATCTGTCCCAAACAGCGTACATCCCGAAATTTCTAGCCAGATTCAAATTAATTTTAAATCTAGATATACCTTAATTTAAATTCAATGAAATTTTACCCGCACAAAAACAATGAAATTTAAAATATCAAAATCTGAAAGAAAATAGTATTTTGGAACTAATTGTCTGTTTGCTGTATTTTTTCATTTTACAGCCCATTTATTATTACTTATAGCCCATTTCTCATTACTTATAGCCCATTTTCTGGGCAAAATGCATCCCTCCTCGTCTTGAAAGATTTTCGGCCCAGCAGGGCGTAGAAAAGCAAGTAGGCCTATGTTGGTTATTCTGCAAAAAACAAAATAGCTGGCTAGCAATTTCAGAAAGGAAAAAAACAAACTGGGCTGGCCATGTGCTAAGCATATGAAATAAAAGCCTGGGCTAGACGGGCCACGGGTCCCGCACAACCCAGTTCATACCCTTCTCCGTCCCGAAAAAACAAAATTACTGCGCGCGCTGCTGGGTCCCTACTGTCATCCTCACCATGTATAGTCATCTCCTTATTTCTCTCGGTTGTTGACCATGTTGACAAAACCAGAGGGCGGCGCCGCAGCGAGCGAACCATGGCGGAGGACGATGGTGAGGCCTCGTATGGGAACGAACAGGAGCCGGGGCATATCACAGCCACCCGTGGGAGGCGGGAGCAGGCGGTCCCGCTGGCGCTGGTTTGGCTTTGGCGGCTCGAGGAAGAAGAGACTGAAGAAACACGACAGACGTTGAATGTCAATCCAACGGTCAAGGTTGGCACAATCATTTTGTTGACTAAGCGGACACCAAGTAGCATACTTTTTTATATATAGGAAGAAAACTGCGAGGAAAATGCGTTCGTCTGCCGTCCTCCTCACAGGGAACGTTTGCCACATAAGTGACTAGCACCCTTGCTTTTCAACCGAGAGGTCTTGGGTTCGAGTCCCAAGAACTCTCAATTTTGTCCTCCTTCCTTCCTCGCAAAAAAGGGAAAGAAAATCAAAGACTTGGGAAGGCGTACAGAACAAGCTAGTGTACCAGTAATGAGACGTTGCCGAGTTTTAGAAAACAGAAAGACGTGCTCCTGTAGCTGGTTCGAATCCAAACCTAGACTATGACTATATATGGTGCTATGCTACTCTGCAAGTAATGAAACTGACATATCCAATGTTCGCTTCTCCTCTTCTCTACTTACTCCGCCTAGCATTAGAAGCTCTAGCCGCAGCAACCATGTCCGCTGGCTGCTCGTCCACCTGCTCTTCAGCAGGCAACAACCAGATATGCGCCAAGTCGGAACCCGTACCATCGCCTATGGATCTCATCACACCCTCGCCGGCACGCGCACTGCAGCCGATTGCTCATCGCAACCCGCTGCCATTGTTGTGGTGCCACTGCTGCAAATCACGCAGTCATCCGTCGCGTCTCAACCACAATCCGCAACCCTGGCTGAGTCTTCTACAAATGCCCGAATCATGGGGTAATAATATGTTTAAGTGTTGTTCTGCTGCTTTCAGTTGCTAATTTTTTAATAGTTTGGTTGATGATCTACCAATTTGATTCGTGCAGAAAAGGGAAGATTCATGTGATTTGTATTTCTGGGAAGTTGCTGATGTGGGGGAATGCAACTACGCTGATCATTTGGTTAGCCGAGGAATCCCAATACCAGCAGGTTGGGGTGTTGGACATGTAACTGAAGGAAGGACAGAAGAGGCAGATGCAGAGCAGAAGCTTAAAGATGTAGTTCCTCTGATCATGGCCAAGCAATAGCTGCTGAACGGCCTTGACAACAATGAGGAGATGAAAGAGCTTGTGAAGATAATGGGCAAAATCGATGTGCTCTGTTGGATGATTGTCTCTTTATTTGCAGTGTATGTAACACTCGTGATGTATTCAGTGGCTACGACATGAGCACTTTGCTGAAACTAGTAATGAATGAAACCTCTGTAGCAAGCTGGGCATAGTATTGTGAACATCTAATGATTTCTATTAATGGAAATCAGGGGGTATCCCCTTTTGCTCATATAAATAAATAAATAGTAGAGGCCCTGTCGGGTCAACTTTGTTCTCATTCGAAGACGTCGAGCAAATTGCAGTCCAACAGCAAACTATGTCATCAAAATCAAGTTTCACAGCCAAATATGAGTACAACTAAACAACAATGTCATCATGTTTTAGTTGTCATACAATCACCAAACACAAATTAGCATACATAACAAGTGATGTTCTCACAGCAAAATACTAAACAACATGTTCGTCAGGGTTCAGTTGTCATAGCAAACACAATTTCACATATTAGATAAAAAACGTCTTCTGACAGGCAAATACGACAAAAGCAATGTAATCATCATCCGCAGCAGCAGCGTCAACATATTCACCATGTGTATCAGTCTGAATCATAATTCCCCATGGTGTCATCTTCTTCTTCATCCTTAACGTCCTCGAATGTTGGCTTCTTCTTGATCAACTCTTGTATGTCCACAACACGACAGGCAATCTTTTCGCCGGCGTCATTGACGTGATGGTTCTCAAAGATATTAGGAACATTTGTGTTATCATGTACATCAAGAGCAGTGTGAGCATCATCTTGTTGTGCAACTTCATTAAATGAATCCCTCTGCTCAAACCTTTGCAATACTCTCCAGTCATCGCTACGTGCAAATGTGTCTTCCAAGAAAAATATCTGTGTTGCTTGATTTCCCAAAATAAAAGGCTCGTTGGTCTGGTACGCCGCCTTGACATTGATGGATCTGAAATAATCATCAGCTCTGGGTTTTGCGATCCTGGAAAACAGGTTATACCAACGACAGCACAACAGAACCACACACCAATGATCCTCGAAACTGGAGATACACTGCAACTGAATAATGTCTGTTATGTTAGCATATATTTCAGTTGTCTCTTTGTCATACGTATATGTGCTCATGATGGCACTGTTTTGTGTCTTCCTGCCTTCGTCTCATGCAAGGGTGTTGTAGCGCACATCTCCAACAATGCAAGATTCATAATGTCTTACCCGAGTATCTGGACCCATTGCTAGTGAGTAAAGGGCATCATCAATTGTCTGTGGATAGAAAATAGACAAGCTGATCATCTTATGTACTCAATATATTAAAAAAACTGACAGTGCACTTCAAAAGCTTACATGGTTCTTGAACCATTTCGCAAATCCTGCCATAACCAGTTCGTCAATGTTTCTTGGATTTTGCGGCAGTAACTCCTCTTTGTAGATGCTGCACAACATAGTGATCGCGTCAAACATCTAAATATATAAGAATGTGCTGCAAGTTTAGTAGATTATGATGTATAAGCTGCAGTACTGCACTTAGTTGATATAAGGTAGTATCTCAGGACAGTTATTCAACACATACCAAACCATTTTGTCCAAATCTTTAGGTTTGTCCTCTTGTCGACTCTTCCCTGTAACTTGAACAGAATAATCGAAAACATTGAGCCCAGGATTGTCTTCACCCTCCTCTTTGCTAAGCTGATCAGCTGTTTCAATGTATTTTGAGCAGAATGTCAACGCTTCTGTAGCAATGTAGGCCTCTGCAATGGAACCCTCGGGTCTAGCTCTGTTCCTAACATAGCCCTTGAAAGTGCCTAGCCGCCTTTCAATAGGGTACATCCAGCCATACTGTACTGGACCTCTAAGTAGTGCCTCATCAGGTAGATGAATAGCCAAATGCACCATCACATCAAAGAAGGCTGGAGGATATATCTTCTCAAGGTCACATATGATAGTTGGTATCTTGTCTCTAAGACACTCCAAAGCATCTATCCTGATATTCCTACTGCAGAGTTCCCTGAAGAATTGTCCCAACTCTGCAACTGCTCTGTATAAGTCAGGGCGGCCCAATCCTCTAATGATAACAGGTAAAACCCTTTGAAGTAGGACGTGGCAGTCGTCAGTTTTCAACCCTTGTACCTTGTTTCCATCTGCACTGACTCTCCTTACAGGGTTGGAAGCAAATCCATGTGGGAATCTCACACGTGACAGGACCTTGCAGAATTCTTTTCTTTTTACCTTGTCCAAGACATACACAGCTGGTGCCATATCCTGTGGTTTACCTTCATCTTGCACCTGCAAATCCTTTCTGATACCCAGGTGTGTCAAATCAATCCTAGATTTTAAGGTATCTTTCGTCTTGCCTTCAATATTAAGAAGTGTGCCGATAATGATGTCACATATATTTTTCTCGATGTGCATCACATCAAGATTATGCCTTAGATCCAAATCTTTCCAATACTCCAAGTCCCACAAAGTGGACCTGCGGGTAAACAATAATCTCTCTTCTACCCTACCATGCTTCCTTTTCCCGCTACCATTACCAGGATGGTTTCCTGGTGTAATATGCCTGACCTTCTCTAATTCCACTTGCAAATCATCGGCGGTGAGCCTCTTTGGCGCATCACGATTTTCATGCTTTGCATTGAACACATGTCTTCGGTATTTTCTAGGATGCGGCTTGTCCTTGGCAAGGAAACGGCGGTGTCCAATGTAACAGATCTTGCTAAGTATTGCGTATGACAGCGGATTCCTGTCACAACGAACCCATGCATTGTAACCATGTGTCGTTTGCCCTGACATAGTGCCCAAAGCCGGATAATCATGGATGCACCAAATTATAATAGCACACAGAAAGAAATCAGCTGGTGGGGTGCTATATAGGTCTCGAGTGAGAACACCCTTCCATAGCTGTTGAAGTTCCTCCATAAGAGGATCCATGAACAAATCAAAATCCTTTCCAGGACTTTTTGGACCTGGGATGAGCAAGGCCATCATGTAGTTTGATTATTTAGTGTAGACATTTGGAGGCATGTTGTAAGGGATAACAAGCACTGGCCACATGCTATATGTGGCGCTCTGGTGGCCAAATGGGTTAAATCCATCTGAAGCTAAGCCAAGTCTAATGTTTCTCAGGTTAGCAGCAAACTCTTTGTGTTTATCATTGAAGATTTTCCACTCACTACCATGAGATGGATGGCTCATTACATTCTGATCTCTGTACTCCTGGTTCCTAGAATGCCACAGTACATCCTCTCTTGTTTCAGCATCATGAAACAACCTCTACAATCTTGGTGTAATTGGAAAATGTCTTAGAACATTATGAGGAATCCTCTTCACAACATCACCATCTTTCCATCTTGATGATTTGCATTTCGGGCATTCAGTTAAGTTGGCATAATCCTTCTGGAACAGAACACAATTATTCTTACAAACATGATTCATATCATATCCAATTCCAACTGCACGAAGGAAATTCTTCATTTTACTGTAGGTGTGTGGCAGCTCAGACGCATCTGGGAAAGATTCGCGGAAAGTAGCCAACATTGCATCCAATGATTTGTTGGTCATCCGCTCAGATGTCTTCACCTGAAGAAAGGTGACCATAGCTGAGAATACTGATAGCTTATTTCCTGGGGTGACAGCAACGTTGCATTGTTCCAACATGCGGGCCCACCATTTTTCTTCTGCAGGTGAAAGTTCATGGAATGCACGAGCATATCGTAGCATTGTTTCAATGTTGTTCAAACTCACTGGCTCCGCCACCACCACCTCCTCCTCCTCTTCCACCTGAGCATCAGGCAGATCAAGATGATGATCTGCTGCTTCCACGTAGTCAATAACATTGATGTTCACAGCTTCACCATGATGAACCCACCTAGTATATGTGACCGACATCCCATACAAGTGTAGATGATTTTGCACAGTTGACTGGGGTCTTGTAACTGAATTCATACAACTGCTACACGGGCAGAGCACATCTGATTTTGGACCACAGTACTCAGCTCTGATAAAGTTCATGAAGTTTTCAACCCCCTCGACATATGCAATGGAGAATCTTCGAGAAGAAGTTATCCAAGTCCTGTCCATCTGTTATACATACAAATTAGTTCTTCTACTAGATATTACAGGAAAAACATATATGCTTTTTTATGAAGTCCAGAAAAAATACCTAGGTCGATGTCTAAAGCTATGGCAAGATATTTGGACGAGCAGATCTAAGTAACGAAATATATGTAAAGCAAATTCAGCAAATAGATTTGAGTGCCAAATTATGGCAGGCTATTTCAGCAGTCAATGAGGCCGAGCACACAGCCATCGAACTATCGAAGGCCATCGCAGCAACAAAGATCGAGTATAAAACGGTGTAGAGCTATTTCAGCTAACAGATTGGCTACTAGACCATGGCAATCTACGTCACAATAAATATATGACAGGAGATTTTAGCAACTAATCGGCCTTGGCATTCCATCTCAGCTAAGAAAATTGAGTGCAGAACAGGGCAAGGAAGCTTCTTAAGCAGAGCATATTGACAGTAAACTACTTCGGCAAACAGTGAGATTAATAGTGTCTATCAGCTAACATTCAGCGCTACACCGACATGAACGGGGCCTCAGTCTAGAATGCGCATACCATGGGAGAAGCTGACCGCCGTGCGTCTCCACACGAACGTCGCCAGCGGTGGCGGCACTGACCGCCGTGCGCCTCCATAAGAACGTAGCTAGAGGTGGCGGCGCGGCTAGAGGACGGCAGTCTACGAGAGCGTACTGTGGGAGCGAGAGGATCACCGAACCGCGGCACCGACGTATCGGCGCGACGGAGAGGGCGGCTTTGGCGGAGCGAATGGAGTGGAGGGGGACAGGGGGGAGGGGGGTTTGGGGAATATTATTGGCTAGTTGGCTGAAGGGCAGTTGAATCGGATTTGGGGGGAACTTTTGGGTGTGGGGGGGAGGATTTTCGCACGGTGGGCGGGGGGAGTTTGGCGCATGGTCGGTTTCTCCAAGTGCAGTCCCACGTATCAGTGAAGAGGCAAGCCGAAGCGCGTTCCATTAGCGTGAGCCGTGTGCAGGACCGAACGTGCGTGGGGTGCAATGCGACCGTGACAGGAGTGCTGTGAGTGTACCACATTTTTTCCTTTTAAACTAGGTGCTTCGCCCCTCAAAAAAAATCTGTTGCTTCGCCCGATCCATCGATACTACTACTAGTAATCCGGTAATCCCGACTAAAACAGCGCAGCCGGGTCTTTTCCCGCGCGATATGCTGGGAGGTTGGCTTAGTTGGGTTTTTTAGGATGAATAATGCTACACCTACGTAATCCCATTTACATAATTAACGTAATGTGAAACGTGTGAGCTATTGATTGTAGATTGGGGGGAGGGAGCGGCCCACCACCATGAAAATCAGGGGAGGAGAGAGAGAGGCCATTTACGTTAACCCTTTCGTAGGTTCCCGTATATGTAGAAAGATGTGTCCGATCCTGCAATATAGGCTGTCCGATCTATATCTAACAGATAGGAAGGAAACTATGACAATTTACCCGCACTCCTCTCCACATTTGCAGATAAGGCTTTCCCTTGTTCATCCTTTTCTCCCACAAGATCTTGATCTTCCGTGCAGCGCACAGGCATCTTGCTAGTACTCCTACAATATGTATATTATTGTGAAAGTCCATATACACCGGCCGAGATTAATGCAAACATGGCAGATTTTCATTACATTTCAAACTTTTATAGGACAAAAAAATAAAAGAAACCCGACCCTAAACTTATTCTACGGCGGCGACCGACGTCCTCCATCTGTGATCTACATGTACGGGCGCGGTGTTCAAGACCCATGACGTGAAGGTGCGGTCTCCGACGAGGAAAAGTAGAACACGGGAGACAGACCGGCCAGTTGGCACACCATGCCCTGCCGCCTCCCATGCCCTACTCATCCTCGGAGGAGTCCCCGACCTCGGTGGTTCCGGATGTTGGACGGCGGCAAGTAGGACGCGTGGCTGACGGTGCTCCCGTCGTCGGCTGCCAGCGTGGCCACCGCTTGTGCGGCGACTTGAGCGAGGGCGGCGACCTCAAGCTCCATCCCCAAAGACAAGCTCTCCCGCAGAGCGTTCGCGCTTGCGGTCAAGGCGGATGTGGTTCAGGTAGGAGGACGGTGCGCTATGGTGTGGAGGTTAGCTGGGCGTTGCCACCTTAAGTAGCGCATTCTGGTGAGGCCAAGCGCCTGGGTGTGTCATTAAGTCGCCAGGGTTGGTTCCGCGGGCACCGAGCCTCTTAATGACGACATACGAACGGACGACATGAATGTGGGCAGCTGGCGCCGGCTGGGAACGCACCGCGCGACGGCGCGAGGGACGAGGGTTTTGGTGTGCCAGGATAGTCAGCTGCGGTCGTGGCAACGTTGGATATGCCCTTTTCTCACATGCGATCCTCGCATGTCATTGGAAAAGCAAGATGACCCGACATGGTCTCAGGTCCAGAGGATGCAGTTGGCCGCGCTACACCACTCCGCGGACGCGTCGCGCCTTCCCGTGCATCATCGACGAGCCGGGTGTTGGGGTGTGTTTGGATTGTGCCCAAAGTGCACCTTGCCAAAATTTTGGTCATGACCAAAAGATTGGTCTTTGTTTCAATGGTTGCCATTTTTTTGGCATGCCAATGAACTCTAGCCAACTCTAGTTCATTTTGCTTGCCAATGTCGGCCAAATCATGGGCAACCAATACCTCAACCAAAATTTTCGTCATGACCCAAAGATTGGTCTTTGTTTGGATGGTTGCCATTTCTTTGGCATGCCAATGAACTCTAGCCAACTCAAGTTCATTTTTCTTGCCAATGTTGGCCAAATCATGGGCAACCAATACCTCAACCAAAATTTTGGCTACCCAATGCTTTGATGGGGCAACCTTGGGCAAAAACCAAACATACCGTTGGTCGTGCCACAGCACTAACCCCACCCTCGGCAAACTGAAAGCGGCCGTGTCTAGCGACGACATGAGCGTGTCGCTCACCGCGGTCACCGTGTCCAGAGGAGGTGCTGGAGCTGCGCCCCGTTGTTGACCCCAATGACCCACATGAACGGTTGTCGGTGGCGAGGAGGTCGTGGGCCAGCTCCTCCATTGGACTAGTCTGCGCTACGTCGTCCCGATGGGTTTGCCCCACATGTCTGTTTCCATGTTTTCCCGGCCATATTCGAGTGTCAGTGCTCCGTGTTGCGCATTAGGCCTTTCACTATGTAGGCCAAGCGAGACAACTTATTGTTTATTTGAGCCGTTCAAGTATAATCATGTGGCATTTGCTTATTTCTCATTCCTCTCCAACCCTCTTCTCCATCGATCATGTCGCCCTCCAGTTGAGTCCATCCTCCCGCATGCCTCATTTGAACATTCCGCCGAGTATCATTCGCATGTACCCACCCTAGTCCTCTTTCAATAGATCTCCGGACCCTGAGATGAAATCGAGACGGAACGAGTGGGGGCACGTGATACCTAAGGCGGATTCAAAATTTTGAACCGGTGATCATAGCATCCGCAAATCATATATAAAGGGTATTCAATGTTCGTTTCGTTTTTGAACGTACAATATACTCCCTCCCATCCTTTCTAGTTTACATATAAGTTTTATGTGTACTCAAAGTATATCTACTTTGATCAAAAAGGTATCAACATTCAACAACGCCTAATCAATATTGTTAGATTCGTACATACTCCTAGATTTGTACTCGAGATGGATTCCAATTTGACTATTGACAAGATTAATAGTACATGAGATGTATAATGTGAAAATTATATCATTGGAAACTCCTTTCACATACGAATTTGACCGTATGCTTTGTGTAAGTTGCATGTCATATATTATTACTCTAACATTTGGTCAAAGTTAGCCTCGAAAAACGCATTAGACCCTGTATGCTTTGTGTAAGTTGCATGTCATATATTATTACTCTAACATTTGTGTAAGTTGCATGTCATATATTATTACTCTAACATTTGGTCAAAGTAGTATAGTGGAAGTGGATCCTCTGACATAGGTATCCCTGCCTTACCCTCCCTTTCGGTCACTTACTGGCGGACCCCATGCTTGCTAGGCCCCGCATGTCAGTTACTCAATGGGTTCGGCCACATCAGGGGATCCTCATCCGTAGTATACTCCCTCTATTTTTATTTACTCCGCATAAAACAGAGGGAGTGGTGGTATAATAAATGACGCGGGCGGGGGAGGGGGAGGGACGTCGGTTTGCTCTCAACTGCGGTCCCACAAGCGAGCAAAACGCAAGACGAAGCGCGTTCCATTCGGTGAGCGACGTGGAGGGTCCAGCGTGCCGTGGTGCAACTCGAACGCGACAAGAGCTATGTACAGCCAAAACCGATTGACCGGTCGTCGCTGGAACCACTATTCACACCAGAACCTTCGCTGCTCGGCCTACGCCAGCCACTGCCCTAAAACTACACCAAATCTCTAGACCATTCCCCCACCTTTTGATCCCCTAGCCCGCATCAAGCGTCCCCTAGTTCGCCGGAAAGCCATGGTGCACCGCAAGATCACTTACTACAAGATGCTGACGCCGGAGCGCCGCATAGAAATCGCGGCGGTGGTCGGCGCCATAGACCTCCGTTCCCAAGCTCGCTTTGCGGTGGGCCAATCCCCGAGTTCTCTGGAGCCAAGCTACGAGGAGGAGGAAGCTGATCCAATGTTCATGGCGGAGGTCGCGGCGCAGAAGGCCCCCGATGGGTATGAGATGATGGACGTCGACTTCGTGCCGGCGTCCGAGTCCCCCATGGTGCAGGCAGACCAGCAGTTAAACATGGCGATACTAAAGGAGGACCGGGAGGCAGAGGCTCAACTCGACACGGAGCGCGTGCATGCCGCTGCCATCGAGGCTCTCCTTCAGGCGGAACCGGATGTCGTGGATGTGAACCGGGTGGTGGAGGCTTAACTTGAGGCGGAGCGCGCGGATGCCGCTGCCATCGAGGCCCTCCTGCAGGCGGAACTGGACGTACCGGGCGGCAGAGGCTCGACTCGACTCGACGCAGAGTGCGCGGATGCCGCTCTCATTGACGCCCTCCTGCAGGCGGAATCGGACGTCCTGGACTTGAACTGGGCGGTGGGGGCTTGACTCGACGCGGAGTGCGCGGATGCCGCTGCCATCGAGGCCCTCCTGCAGGAGGAACCGGACGTCCTCGACTTGAACCAGGTTGTGCTCTCGTCCGTGCAGAGCGCCCGCACGCTCCGCTTGAACGAGTAGCTAGAGGCCGAGGACAACCACAGTGCGGAGACACACGTCAGCAGCGACGGCTAGTTCACGCCGATAGCCAAAGACGACGAGGTCATCTCTTTCCGCGAACAGTGATAGTTTTTCTTTATGTTGTTGTTTTTATTGATCTTTTGCTGTGTAAAAACATATATTTGTTATGCAAGTCGCCTGACTAAGGTCAGTCTACCATTTCAGGCGGTTGGATGAATATCCTACGTCTCCTAACCCTTCTTTCCTTCTTCCTCACCCCTTCTTCTTCCCCAACAGACCACCGCACGGGTCCTACGGATACTCCCCAACATGCGGTTGGATAAACATACTCTATGAACGAAAATTATGTGTCAGCGGTAGGATGGCTGAGTTTGGTGTGTTCACATGCAACAGCACATGTCAGTGAGGGTGCGTTCCCTTGGTTGGGTTTGCGGCGTGCAGGAGCGACCCTGTGAGGGTGCGGTGCGACCGCGGCGTGCAGGAGAGACCGTGTGAGGGTGCGGTGCGACTGCGATAGCCGTGCGCAAGTGTACCTCCTCATTTTTAAAACTTTAGGCAAGCTTGGAAAAATGTGTGGCGAAGTTTGGCAATGCAAGGCCTAGACCCAAACAGGATAAGCACATACGTACTAGGAGTACTAGTATTAAAAAAGAAAGGTTGGGTTTTCCTTCGCGGGATTTAATCGATACAAATCCTCGTTTCACGTGTCAATTAATGCGTATTATTTCTCCAAAGACCAAAGAGCTAACCATCTCACTCCTCATCGCTTGATTAATGCAGCGCCATGCAAACCAACCTTCTCACTTCCGCATGCATGCAGGGGATATTAATGTCCTTGGTTGCTAACCCCATCAATTTTGCCTCGATTAGTGTTAGTGGCCCTTTGCAAATTGTAATTTTGATATACTGGCCATGTGTAAAAAAACAATGGAGGTAGTAACTATATTTGACTTCCTTCCCCATTGCGGTGACGTCGACGATATTTTTTTGGGTGGTTTGGCGAAGTGCGTTCGACGGAGAACACCATTGAGGCAGACCATGGTAAGTCGTTCGCAAGTGCCGCCTGCAAGCCAAGACAACTTCCTTATTTGCATCCAGGAAGTCCTTTACTAGTACTACTATAACTAATGCGGTGAGATGGCTTCTCGAAGAAGACGATGGAGAAGCGGAGTCAGCGAAGAGTGAAATGATGGTTGCTTCATCAGTGCTTTTGTGATTAGATGCCTCACTGCTTTGTGATTTGTGATAGGAGGGACAGGGGAGTAGACTCTGTGCTCTATATTGTACTACATGACTCCAAGCATAGGAGAAAGAGGATAGACGTTGCATTTTTCTATTCCTTCAATCAATCAATGAGGGAGCTTCGGTTCCATCTTTTTGGCTTTGGCAACACCGTCCACAATGGTTCCCACGATGCCAAAAGCTATTTTCACATTTGGCTACACATTGTGGATGCCCTTAACTGTACCACTTGGTTTTTCTCCTATGTGCTATCTATACAAATCTCAATTATATTGATCTAAAAAATTATAGAATCGAGATTAGTAAAAAGGAGGTGATTTTGCCGCGCGGATGGCGGGGAAGGTTTCTTATTTGAGCAATGCTACATCCACGTAATGGTTTACATAAAGTTACGAACTAATGTGATCTGGGACTATTTGATTGTATTAAAGGAGAGGATTAGGCCCACCCCACCTGAAAATCAGGGGGGCATATATAGATTAGATGGAAAGTATACGTAGCAGCTATGTAGCCCTTTGTAAGTCTAGGGTTAGGCTTCTTATTTTCGGAGGACGCTGTCCTGGCTATTTGCTAACATGCGGCCCCACGTGTCATTGCTTTACCAAGCCGATCCGCGTCCCACATGAGGTAGAACAATGGCAGAAGCAACAGGTGGTTAAGTCGAAGAAGATGAGGGAGAAGCGGATTCAGCAACGAGTGAAATGATGGTTGCTTCGTCCCTCCAACTTAACTGCGGGAAAGGTGCAACTTTGTGATTTGACAACTCATTGCTCATTACTACGCCGGCGCCATGACTGGGGTGCTTCACCCTGGCTGCTCTGCACTGTATTCCGGTATGGCACGTGGACCCGGTAGCTTGATGTCCCACATGTCGGCGAAAGGGACTAGAACATTTATGAAAGCGAGCGCTCCACTCTTATGACAGAAGAGTAGACGACACGACGGCCTAGTGAACTGTCACTTGTACGATATAGTACTACAGTTTTGCTGTTTCGCATGATCCATCGATACAAACCCGATTAAACAGGAAAGGACGGGATTTCTCCCGCGCTGTAGATGATACTGGCCATACATTTCAAAGGCAATTTTAATGTATGCAAACTGAATAATTATAAGTAACAATATGATATCTAGTAAAACTAAAAACACATATGATTTATTGTGTTTGAGTGTAGTAGTAGTGTTGTATTGCATAGTTGTTAGATGTAACATGCGAGAACGTGTAGAGATGTAGTTTTGGAGGGCCTATAGAGAGAAAAGCATAATACGGTCACCGAACTTTAGAATAAGCTGATTATGGTCACTATATACGTTTTGCGGTGATTATACGGTCATGTGCTCACAGCTCAGCATTGGATTGCACTCTGTTGACCGGCCAAATAGTCTGCGTGGCACCGTGTTGACTAGTTAAATTGACCACATTCGTTGTGGGTCCCACCTGTCAGTTCGCATAGGCAAAAGGTCAGATAAACACAAATTTACGAAGGCGCGACAAGGCTCCAACCCATGCGCGGGAATCACCTGGTTGTGTATGTGTTTGTCAGGGCCTGATGTGTGTGCATGCACGTGTAGGTTGAGCACTTGAGCGTGACAGTGTGTGTTGGTCGTGTGGTGTACTAGTGTGTGCATGCATGCGTGTGTGTGTGTGTGCGTGTGAGTATTGCGTGCGTGCGTGCATGGCTGCGTGTGTACGTGTGAGTGTTGCTTGCATGTGTGGGTGCATGTGTTTGTGTGAGTGTTGCGTGGATGTAGTTCGTGTGCATGCGTGCGTGTGTGTATAATCACCACACCAGCTCATGTGTGTTAAAACAGACTACTCAGCATACCAATACAAGGCCACTTTGTCCGCTGCGCCCGCGGTCATGACTTCGAACCACCGTCCAAATATTTTTTTGTCGTTGTTTTCATTCTTACTAGCAAGATGCCCGTGCGTTGCATGTAACATCAAGATGCATTTGTATGACTTGTTTATCTTGTGAGAGAAAAGGATGAACGAGGGAAGGCCTTATTTGCAAATGTGGAGAGGTGTGTGGGTACCTTTTTGCAAAATTGCCATAGTTTCTTTCCTATCCGTCAGATATAAATCGGATGGCCTATATTGTAGGATGGTAGGCACACCATCATCACGAACTCTGTTTTTTATAAGAGTGTATTTTATGTATTTGATAAGAGTATAGATGTAGAGTAGATACAAGTCGACAGGTGGGCACGATGGTAGTGAGATAATGTAATGCAACACTAGAGGTGCCACATGGAGCATTTAATTGGTCAACTAGTCATGTCATGAGCAAATACAGAGTTGTACGGTGAGCCCGTGACTGCATAATAACCACTAAACGTAAATGGTGACCGTAATGAGTGGATTCTGAAGTCCAATGTACGTATCGTGCTTTCGCTTCAAATACAATGATCGTCATTGCATATATCGCGAGAGAAAGATGAAACTGTTGGAAATATGCCCTAGAGGCAATAATAAATTGATTATTATTATATTTCCTTGTTCATGATAATCGTTTATTATCCATGCTAGAATTGTATTGATAGGAAACTCAGATACATGTGTGGATACATAGACAACACCATGTCCCTAGTAAGCCTCTAGTTGACTAGCTCGTTGATCAATAGATGGTTACGGTTTCCTAACCATGGACATTGGATGTTGTTGATAACGGGATCACATCATTAGGAGAATGATGTGATGGACAAGACCCAATCCTAAGCATAGCACTAGATCGTGTAGTTCGTATGCTAAAGCTTTGCTAATGTCAAGTATCATTTCCTTAGACCATGAGATTGTGCAACTCCCGGATACCGTAGGAGTGCTTTGGGTGTGCCAAACGTCACAACGTAACTGGGTGGCTATAAAGGTACATTACAGGTATCTCCGAAAGTGTCTGTTGG
The DNA here is from genome assembly GCA_034509565.1 of Triticum monococcum. Lineage (NCBI taxonomy): Eukaryota > Viridiplantae > Streptophyta > Magnoliopsida > Poales > Poaceae > Triticum > Triticum monococcum. The sequence goes on from CM067842.1 coordinate 723,778,837, forward strand.
GTTGGCACGAATCGAGACTGGGATTTGTCACTCCGTGTAAACGGAGAGGTATCTCTGGGCCCACTCGGTAGGACATCATCATAATGTGCACAGTGTGATCAAGGAGTTGATCACGGGATGATGTGTTACGGAACGAGTAAAGAGACTTGCCGGTAACGAGATTGAACAAGGTATCGGGATACCGACGATCGAATCTCGGACAAGTATCGTACCGATAGACAAAGGGAATTGTATACGGGATTGATTAAGTCCTTGACATCGTGGTTCATCCGATGAGATCATCGTGGAACATGTGGGAGCCAACATGGGTATCCAGATCCCGCTGTTGGTTATTGACCGGAGAACGTCTCGGTCATGTCTGCATGTCTCCCGAACCCGTAGGGTCTACACACTTAAGGTTCGATGACGCTAGGGTTATAAAGGAAGTTAGTATGTGGTTACCGAATGTTGTTCGGAGTCCCGGATGAGATCCCGGACGTCACGAGGAGTTCCGGAATGGTCCGGAGGTAAAGATTTATATATGGGAAGTCCTATTTTGGTCACCGGAAAGGTTTCGGGGTTTATCGGTAATGTACCGGGACCACCGGGAGGGTCCCGGGGGTCCACCAAGTGGGGCCACCTGCCCCAGAAGGCTGCGTGGGCCAAGTGTGGGAGGGGACCAGCCCCTAGGAGGGCTGGTGCGCCCCCCACAAGGGGCCCAAGGCGCAAGGAAGAGTGGGAGGGGGCAAACCCTAGTCCAGTTGGGCCTTAAGGCCCACCTAGTGGGCTCCTTCCCCTCTCTCCCCTCTTGGCCGCCCCTTTGGTTCCCATCTAGGGCTGGCCGCCACCCCTAGGTTGTGGAAACCCTAGAGGGGGCGCAGCCCTCCCTTCCCCCTATTAATACATGAGGTCTAGGGGCAGCCCAAGATACATGAGAACTTCTCCTCTCGTTGGTGCAGCCCTGCATCTCTTCTTCCTCCTCCTCTTCTCCTGTGGTGCTTGGCGAAGCCCTGCAGGATAGCCACACTCCTCCACCACCACCACGCCGTTGTGCTGCTGATGGATGAAGTCTTCCTCAACCTCTCCCTCTCTCCTTGCTGGATCAAGGCGTGGGAGACGTCACCGGGCTGTACGTGTGTTGAACGCGGAGGTGCCGTCCGTTCGGCACTTGGTCATCGGTGATTTGGATCACGATGAGTACGACTCCATCAACCCCGTTCACTTGAACGCTTCCGCTTAGCGATCTACAAGGGTATGTAGATGCACTCTTCTTCCCCTCGTTGCTAGTCTCTCTATAGATAGATCTTGGTGACACGTAGGAAAATTTTGAATTTCTACTACGTTCCCCAACAGTGGCATCATGAGCTAGGTCTATTGCGTAGATTCTATGCACGAGTAGAACACAAAGTAGTTGTGGGCGTTGATTTTGTTCAATATGCTTGCCGTTACTAGTCTTATCTTGATTCGGCGGCATCGTGGGATGAAGCGGCCCGGACCGACCTTACACGTACTCTTACGTGAGACTAGTTCCACCGACTGACATGCACTAGTTGCATAAGGTGGCTAGCGGGTGTCTGTCTCTCCCACTTTAGTCGGATCGGATTCGATGAAAAGGGTCCTTATGAAGGGTAAATAGCAATTGGCATATCACGTTGTGGTCTTTGCGTAGGTAAGAAACGTTCTTGCTAGAAACCCATAGCAGCCACGTAAAAACATGCAAACAACAATTAGAGGACGTCTAACTTGTTTTTGCAGGGTATGCTATGTGATGTGATATGGCCAAAGGATGTGATGAATGATATATGTGATGTATGAGATTGATCATGTTCTTGTAATAGGAATCACGACTTGCATGTCGATGAGTATGACAACCGGCAGGAGCCATAGGAGTTGTCTTTATTTATTTATGACCTGCGTGTCAACTTAAACGTCATGTAATTACTTTACTTTATTGCTAACCGTTAGCCATAGTAGTAGAAGTAATAGATGGCGAGGCAACTTCATGAAGACACGATGATGGAGATCATGGTGTCATGCCGGTGACGATGATGATCATGGAGCCCTGAAGATGGAGATCAAAAGGAGCAAAGTGATGATGGCCATATCATGTCACTATTTGATTGCATGTGATGTTTATCATGTTTATACATCTTATTTGCTTAGAACGACGGTAGTAAATAAGATGATCCCTTATTAAAATTTCAAGAAGTGTTCTCCCCTAATTGTGCACCGTTGCGACAGTTCGTGTTTCGAAGCACCACGTGATGATCGGGTGTTAGATTCTAACGTTCACATACAACGGGTGTAAGACAGATTTACACACGCAAAACACTTAGGGTTAACTTGACGAGCCTAGCATGTACAGACATGGCCTCGGAACACAGAAGACCGAAAGGTTGAGCATGAGTCGTATAGAAGATACGATCAACATGAAGATGTTCACCGATGTTGACTAGTCCGTCTCACGTGATGATCGGACACGGGCTAGTTGACTCGGATCATTTAATCACTTAGATGACTAGAGGGATGTCTATCTGAGTGGGAGTTCATAAGATGAACTTAATTATCCTGAACATAGTCAAAAGGATTTTGCAAATTATGTCGTAGCTCACGCTATAGTTCTACTGTTTAGATATGTTCCTAGAGGAAAATTAGTTGAAAGTTGATAGTAGCAATTATGCGGACTAAGTCCGTAAACTGAGGATTGTCCTCATTGCTTCTTAGAAGGCTTATGTCCCTAATGCACCGCTCAGTGTGCTGAACCTCGAACGTCGTCTGTAGATGTTGCGAACATCTGACATACACGTTTTGATAACTACATGATAGTTCAGTTAAACGGTTTAGAGTTGAGGCACCGAAGACGTTTTGAAATGTCGCGAAACATATGAGATGTTTTGAGGGCTGAAATTGAGATTTCAGGCTCGTGCCCATCTCAAGAGGTATAAGACCTCCGACAATTTTCTTAGCCTGCAAACTAAGGAGAAAAGCTCAATTGTTGAGCTTGTGCTCAGATTGTCTGAGTACAACAATCATTTGAATCGAGTGGGAGTTGATCTTCCAGATGAGATAATGATGTTTCTCTAAAGTCATTACCACCAAGCTGCTAGAGCTTCGTGATGAACTATAATATATCAGGGACATATATGATGATCCTTGAGTTATTCGCGATGTTTGACACCACGAAAGTAGAAATCAAGAAGGAGCATCAATTGTTGATGGTTGGTAAAACCACTAGTTTCAAGAAGGGCAAGGGCACAAAGGGATACTTCATGAAACAGCAATTCAGCTGCTGCTCCAATGAAGAAACCCAAGGTTGAACCCAAACCCGAGACTAAGTGCTTCTGTAATAAGGGGAACAACCACTGGAGCAGAATTACCCTAGATACTTGGTAGATAAGAAGGCTGGCAAGGTCGATAGAAGTATATTGGATATACATTATGTTAATGTGTACTTTACTAGTACTCCTAGTAGCACCAGGGTATTAGATACCGGTTCGGTTGCTAAGTGTTAGTAACTCGAAATAAAAGCTGCGGAATAAACGGAGACTAGCTAAAGGTGAGATAACGATATGTGTTGGAAGTATTTCCAAGGTTGATCAAATATCATACGCTCCCTCTACCATCGAGATTGGTGTTTGCGTTGAGCATAGTCATGATTGGATTATGTCCATCGCAATACGGTTATTCATTTAAGGAGAATAATGGTTACTCTGTTTATTTGAATAATACCTTCAATGGTCTTACACCTAAAATGAATGGTTTATTGAATCTCGATCGTAGTGATACACATGTTCATGCCAAAAGATAGTAATGATAGTACCACCTACTTGTGGCATGCCACGTAAGTCATATCGGTATAAAACGCATGAGGAAGCTCCATGTTGATGGATCTTTGGGCTCACTCATTTTTGAAAAGTTTGAGGCATGCGAACCATGTCTATTGGTGTATATGCATGAATAAACTCCATGCAAATGGACCGTTTGGACTCACTTGATTTTGAATCACTTGAGACATGTAAATCATACCACATGGGCAAGATGACTGAAAGCCTCGGTTTCAGTAAAATGGAACTAGAAAGCAACTTGTTGGAAGTAATACATTTTGATGTGTGCAGTCCAATGAGTGCTGAGGCATGTAGTGGATATCGTTATGTTCTTACTTCACAGATGATTTGAGTAGATGTTGAGTATATTTACTTGATGAATCACGAGTCTGAATTATTGAAAGGTTCAAGTAATTTCAGGGTGAAGTTGAAAGATCGTCGTGACAAGAGGATAAAGTATCTATGATATGATCATAGAGATGAATATCTCAATTACGAGTTTGGCACAGAATTAAGACATTGTGGAAATTGTTTCACAACTAATACAGCCTGGAACACCATAGTGTGATGGTGTGTCCGAACATCATAACTGCACCCTATTGGATATGATGCATACCATGATGTTTCTTATCGAATTACCACGATAGTTTATGGGTTAGGCATTAGAGATAACCGCATTCACTTTAAATAGGGCACCACGTAATTCCGATGAGATGACACTGTATGAACTATGGTTTAGAGAAACCTAAGTTGTCATTTCTTAAACGTTTGGGGCTGCAATGCTTATGTGAAAAAGTTTCAGGCTGATAAGCTCAAACCCAAAGCGGATAAATGCATCTTCATAGGACACCCAAAACAGTTGGGTATACCTCCTATCTCAGATCCGAAAGCAATAAGGGATTGTTTCTAGAATCGGGTCCTTTCTCGAGGAAAAGTTTCTCTCGAAAGAATTGAGTGGGAGGATGGTGGAAACTTGATGAGGTTATTGAACCGTCTCTTCAACTAGTGTGTGGCAGGGCACAGGAAATTGTTCATGTGGCACCTACACCAATTGAAGTGGAAGCTTATGATATTGATCACGAGACTTCGGATCAAGTCACTCCCAAACCTCGTAGGATGACAAGGATACGTAATCCTGTCTAGGAAGTCATGTTGCGAGACAACAATGAACCTACGAGCTATGGAGAAGCGATGGTGGGCCCGGATTCCGATAAATGGCTCGAGGCCATATAATCCGAGAGAGGATCCATATATGAAAACAAAGTGTAGACTTTGGAAGAACTACTTGATGGTCGTAAGGCTGTTGAGTACAGATGGATTTTAAAAGAAAGACGGACAATGATGGTAAATGTCACCATTAAGAAAGCTCGACTTGTCGTTAAGATGTTTTCCGACAAGTTCAAGGAGTTGACTACGATGAGATTTTCTCACTCGTAGCGATGCTAAGAGTCTGTTGGAATTATATTAGCGATTACTGCATTATTTATGAAATCTTGCAGATAGGATGTCAAAACATTGTTTCCTCGATGATTTTCTTGAGGAAAGGTTGTATGTGATACAACCGGAAGGTTTTGTCAATCTTGAAAGATGCTAATAAGTATGCAAAGCTCCAGCAATCCTTCTAAGGACTGGAGTAGGCATCTCGGAGTTGGAATGTATGCTTTGATAAGATGATCAAAGTTTTGGGTGTATACAAAGTTTATGAGAAACTTGTAATTCCAAAGAAGTGAGTGGGAGCACTATAGAATTTCTGATGAATATATGTTGTTGACATATTGTTGATCAGAAATGACGTAGAATTTCTGGAAAGCATATAGGGTTATTTGGAAAGTGTTTTTCAATGGAAAGCCTGGATTAAGCTACTTGAACATTGAAGCATCAAGATCTATAAGGATAGATCAAAACGCTTAGTGGAACTTTCAAATGAGCACATGCCTTGACGTGATCTTGAAGGTGTTCAAGATGGATCAGTCAAAGAAGGAGTTCTTGCCTAAGTTGTAAGGTATGAAGTTAAGACTTAAAGCTCGACCACGGCAGAATAGAGAGAAAGGAACGAAGGTCGTCCCCTATGCTTAAGACATAGGCTCTACAGTATGCTATGTTGTGTACCGCACCTGAAGTGTGCCTTGCCATGAGTCAGTCAAGGGGTACTAGAGTGATCCAAGAATGGATCACAGGACAGCGGTCAAAGTTATCCTTAGTAACTAGTGGACTAAGGAATTTTCTCGATTATGGAGATGGTAAAAGAGTTCGTCGTAAAGGGTTACGTCGATGCAAGCTTAACACCTATCCGGATAGCTCTGAGTAGAGATACCGGATACGTATAATGGAGCAACAATTTAGAATAGCTCCAAGTAGAACAGTTATTTGGAATAGCTCCAAATAGAACGTGGAAGCTACATCTAGGAGATGACATAGAGATTTGTAAAGCACACACGGATCTGAAAGGTTTAGACCCGTTGACTAAAACCTCTCTCACAAGCAACATGATCAAACACAGAACTCATTGAGTGCTAATCACATAGTGATGTGAACTAGACTCTTGGTTGTTAGTCACATGAGGATGTGACCTTGAGTGTTAATCACATATCGATGTGAACTGGATTATTGACTCTAGTGCAAGTGGGAGACTGTTGGAAATATGCCCTAGAGGCAATAATAAATTGATTATTATTATATTTCCTTGTTCATGATAATCGTTTATTATCCATGCTAGAATTGTATTGATAGGAAACTCAGATACATGTGTGGATACATAGACAACACCATGTCCCTAGTAAGCCTCTAGTTGACTAGCTCGTTGATCGATAGATGGTTACGGTTTCCTAACCATGGACATTGGATGTCGTTGATAACGGGATCACATCATTAGGAGAATGATGTGATGGACAAGACCCAATCCTAAGCATAGCACTAGATCGTGTAGTTCGTATGCTAAAGCTTTGCTAATGTCAAGTATCATTTCCTTAGACCATGAGATTGTGCAACTCCCGGATACCGTAGGAGTGCTTTGGGTGTGCCAAACGTCACAACGTAACTGGGTGGCTATAAAGGTACATTACAGGTATCTCCGAAAGTGTCTGTTGGGTTGGCACGAATCGAGACTGGGATTTGTCACTCCGTGTAAACGGAGAGGTATCTCTGGGCCCACTCGGTAGGACATCATCATAATGTGCACAGTGTGATCAAGGAGTTGATCACGGGATGATGTGTTACGGAACGAGTAAAGAGACTTGCCGGTAACGAGATTGAACAAGGTATCGGGATACCGACGATCGAATCTCGGACAAGTATCGTACCGATAGACAAAGGGAATTGTATACGGGATTGATTAAGTCCTTGACATCGTGGTTCATCCGATGAGATCATCGTGGAACATGTGGGAGCCAACATGGGTATCCAGATCCCGCTGTTGGTTATTGACCGGAGAACGTCTCGGTCATGTCTGCATGTCTCCCGAACCCGTAGGGTCTACACACTTAAGGTTCGATGACGCTAGGGTTATAAAGGAAGTTAGTATGTGGTTACCGAATGTTGTTCGGAGTCCCGGATGAGATCCCGGACGTCACGAGGAGTTCCGGAATGGTCCGGAGGTAAAGATTTATATATGGGAAGTCCTGTTTTGGTCACCGGAAAGGTTTCGGGGTTTATCGGTAATGTACCGGGACCACCGGGAGGGTCCCGGGGGTCCACCAAGTGGGGCCACCTGCCCCAGAAGGCTGCGTGGGACAAGTGTGGGAGGGGACCAGCCCCTAGGAGGGCTGGTGCGCCCCCCACAAGGGGCCCAAGGCGCAAGGAAGAGTGGGAGGGGGCAAACCCTAGTCCAGTTGGGCCTTAAGGCCCACCTAGTGGGCTCCTTCCCCTCTCTCCCCTGTTGGCCGCCCCTTTGGTTCCCATCTAGGGCTGGCCGCCACCCCTAGGGTGTGGAAACCCTAGAGGGGGCGCAGCCCTCCCTTCCCCCTATAAATACATGAGGTCTAGGGGCAGCCCAAGATACATGAGAACTTCTCCTCTCGTTGGTGCAGCCCTGCATCTCTTCTTCCTCCTCCTCTTCTCCTGTGGTGCTTGGCGAAGCCCTGCAGGATAGCCACACTCCTCCACCACCACCACGCCGTTGTGCTGCTGATGGATGAAGTCTTCCTCAACCTCTCCCTCTCTCCTTGCTGGATCAAGGCGTGGGAGACGTCACCGGGCTGTACGTGTGTTGAACGCGGAGGTGCCGTCCGTTCGGCACTTGGTCATCGGTGATTTGGATCACGACGAGTACGACTCCATCAACCCCGTTCACTTGAACGCTTCCGCTTAGCGATCTACAAGGGTATGTAGATGCACTCTTCTTCCCCTCGTTGCTAGTCTCTCTATAGATAGATCTTGGTGACACGTAGGAAAATTTTGAATTTCTACTACGTTCCCCAACAGAAACATGCGTGAATTTTCTGGGGGCTTACTTTTAGAGGATCTGGAGATAGTTTTGTGTGCATACGTGAATGGGGCGTACAGGGGGGTATGCAATGGAGAGAGAGAGATGCTCTCCATTTCTCTTTATTATGACTAACTTTGTATATAGTATAAAAATATACAAATTCATAGTGCGGAACAAATATCATTGTGGGCACCATGCAATGCAAATTAGCGTTCGTACTCCTCCATATAACTTTGTAATGTTGTATATATGTAGAAACTCTAAAATAATTTTTTGGCCACACTTTATTTAAAAGGAATGTTGTATGCAAAATAAACGTGAAGAGAGGGCTTTTTAGATCAATGGGGTACGTGATGTAACATGTGTGAATGTGTAGTTGATGCATTTGGCGGGGCCTAGAGAGGTATGTGTGTGTGTGTATTACGTATTCGAGAGAGGCATGGATAGAGGGGCCGACGGGGGGGGAGGGGGCGTGGGAGAGATATCACGAGAAATGAGAGTGGTCTAGAGGGAGAGACGAATATGACGTCATGACAAGAGATTCCATTCCATTGGGCGTGTATATGCAAGGGGGGAGGGAATAGAGGCACCATGAGAAATTTTCTGTGTGTGTGGTGTTTGTGTTGGTATGTGTGGGTGTGAGAAGATAATGAGACGTGGGGGCAGAGGGTGTGTCACCGCGTGAGGTCCGGTGGGTCGAGGTGAGGCCCTTCGTTCTGTTTCGTGTCGGCCCGTGATGCATTTAGGAAGACCCATGGATGACTAGTCGTACAAGACAAAGATAGCAGAATTGTGAAGGACTTTGTGTCCACTGCCAAAGCCGGCTAGGATTTGTAACCCTAGGTTCTCGGACTAAGGTAACCCCTTTTATCTCTGATATTACTATTCATCCAACATAACTTTAAGGGGCATCCTACAGAATGCTCTGCTAGAATCATACTCATTGATTAGGAAGAGAGGTGTGAGACAATGCGTGAGAGATAGGCGTAAAGATAATGTGCGTACATGAGACACGTAGGCAGGTCCATGTATATAGAAAGGGTCGATGAGGATTGTGCGTGTATATGTTTGCGAGAGGAAGAGTGCTTGTGATAAAGGTTAGTGAAAACAGTTGTAAATGGTTACGAGAGGGAGGGAGGGTTATATCTAGAGCATGTGTGCGAGAAAGACACCTCGGGAGAGAGTGTGTGGGCATGTCTGAGAGACCACCCATGGAGAGTGAAACTACACGTAAAAGACTGCTCTACACATTGATTAAAGATATAAATTGTATCCAAATATTAGGATGGGATCATGATATTTGCAATTCGCGTAAGGAGCGGCCATTGATCCATCAGACATCTAGATTCTATCAAATTTGAGCATGTCTATGTTATTATTCGACACAATTGATCCACATAGTTAGTATTTTGAACTCCAGACAATGCATTGCTTTAGCAATCGAATATAAACGTGAGTATAGTTCATGTTGTGTGTGTAAAGCACATTATACATACGGAAGTTACACAATGGACATTATAAATAGCTACTACCTATGAACTAGCATACATTTGAATTCAACTTAAGGTGGTTTAAAAAAATCTAATTCAACATGAAGTCCATTCAATTATTTGAATTTGATATCATGGCATTTGTAAACCATACCTAAATTATGGGGCACCAATCTTTGCTCTGCTTTTGTACATAATAGCATATGTAGTCGTGTACAAAATAGATTCAAATTTAGCTCCTCCATTCCAAAATAATCATATATATAGGATTTTCAAGTGTCAAAATTTCAAAAAGAAGCGGATAATTTAATGAGGTTTTCAAACATACAAGGTCAAATATAACGTTGTATATTTAGGTCAATCCTCATAGTTCAAGAGTACTCTAAACATGAATGCTTGTGTTTCAAAATTTCGAACGAAGCGCCAAAAGAGCATCTACTCGCCCGAAACTGCGTGAGACCAATGTTTGGTAGTACAAGGAAATTACTTTTCTAATAACTCCGACCCGTGCAACCTACCGGCCCAACGTCCAAAGGTCTAAACCGGGGTAGGTTTGTAGCTTCATCTAGACGCCACGCAACCGCATCCGAAAAACATTCATACACAATGGCCGCCTAAGCACACATGCGCGCAGCCGAAATCGCTGCCGCCCACTATTTGGGACACCTGGGATTACCATCCTACACCCGACCCGTAGTAGATCCGAAATTTAAGAGGGGGCAAAGTTTGTACTTTCCCCAAATTCAAACAAGCGCATCCCATTTCTGTTCAAAAAAGCCAAAGATAAGCGCGTCCCAGACCGAAACATGGTTCCCCCCCACCCGTCCGATTCCCCATTCGTACTCCATGGGTGCCAAAACTACCTCTCCACCAGCCACGAAACCCCGGCGTCCTCCGTCCTCCGTCCGCCACCCCATCCCACCCATCAACCGCCGCCCTCCTCCATCAGGCAGGAGCCGATACCCCGACGTCGTCTTCCACCGCAACCTCAACCGCAGCGCCCTCCACGACTAGTAGTTGAAGCCGAGGCCGAGCCGTCCGTACCCGAGCCAGTTCAACCACATCGTCCTGCGCCTCACCGCTGCCGCTCCAACTTCGCCACCCTCCACCGCACCGGAGCTGTTCCTGCTATGCCGTCCTTCGCCGCCTCGGATCTGCTTCCCCTCCGCCGACATACAGCCATGGCAACACAGTCAACAATTTAGCCATGGGTTCGTCCAAGCCTGCACCCTCCAGAACATTGGTTTCCCCGGTAAAAAGAAGAAAATCGGCGCGACTTGTGGAGGTGACCACACCGGCAACCGAAAAGGTACTCCTCTTCCCTTATTCATGCAAATCTTACGTCTCTGCTTGCACGGTATTCATCCCACAGAAGACACTAGTTGACCGCTTCTTCTTGATACTAGATGTTCCTAGTAACTCGCGATGCACAAGGTTTCTCCTCATATACTATTTCACGTTAGCTAGAGGTCCGTCGCCCCCCTGAATTTCAATTTCTGGCCACTTGATTACCAATTAACGGAAGCATTCCCCGGCATAACAGGCGCTAGTACGCCTATTGCGCCGGGGAAACAGCGCCTTGGTGTTTATCTTCGGGGCGTGTGCGGCCTAGAGCTACTAGCGCCCGATCTGGAGGTCGGCCGGGATTAAAGGGATGGCCTGGGGGCACTGCCAAGCACGGCGGTGGTGTGAGGTCGATTGGAGGGCGGGGCGGCAGAGGCAGGGGTCTGGGCTGATGGTCGCTGGCGGTTCGAGAAAGATCGTCAACAGTGACTGGCGGAAGGTAGACGAAGGCCATCTGCCCGTTCCTTATAGATCGGGCGGTTCATTAAAAAATCGACTGACCTATTTATTTTCAGTCGATTGTTATCTTAGATATGACAACATGTGGTGGTGTGCTGGAGGAGTACCTGCATTTCCTGTGCTCATATATTACAAAATCATACAGAGCAGAATCTAATTTTGTTTGCCATGCAATGTTGTAGAGCTATCATATGTCTCCTGTCATTTATTTTTCAGCCACCTGCTATCTTCTACTTTTACAATGCACTAGTTCTGCACACACTTCACCCTTACTCTCACTGTTGTGTTTTTATGCAAGGGTATTTCAGACTCTACTGCCATGAGAGAAGCCAAAAAGAAAAGAGAGAAGTCGCTCCAGTTTGGTGTGCGGCTAGGCAAGACACATTTCAACGCTTTAAAGGGTGTATTGTCAGCAGATGGAGACGGGGAACATAGCTCTGGAGTTGATGACCTCGCTCGCAATGAACCACCATCCCAGGTGCTTGCTTTAACTTCGCGGTGTCATATGTGGTTGCATGTTCCATATGGTGTCTAGCTTGTATTCGAAAGGACGAAGTCGGTAAGATAAGGAAAGATATTTTTTTACATGAACCACCATCCCGTGAGCACCAGAAGATAAATAGCTAGTCAGGGCACTGGCCGAGCCAGTGACAAGCCCAACAAAGATAGGCATCACCTGGAAGCCAACTAAAAAGCTGCGATGGTGGCGAAGCAACCCGCCTCCCACCAGGCTCTCTGGTCCTAGATGATCATGCTCACCACTCCAGCCGGATGTCTAGCTTGTATTGCTTCCAATTTGGTTAAATTGCATCTGCTTAGCTTACACATTATACCTTTGAATATGACATGCCTTTCTGTTTTTGGTACATACTAGTACATCTGTGTATTTACCATGTTCTTACATCAAACTAATGTTCTTGTGTATCCCTCATCAATCACTTATGACAAGGCATGTAGGCAAGGGGACTACTCCTCATTTAAAGAATGCAGCGTCAGCCTCCCGACATGATTCTCAAGAAACAGAAATGCTAGATGAAGATAGTGAACGTAGCTCTGTAGTTGATTACAACATTTCCCTTACACTAGCATCGCAGGTGCTTGCTCTAACTTGGCGGCGTGATATGTGGTTGCATGTTGCATATGGTGTCTAGATTGTAATTCTTCCAATCTGGTTAAACTGCATGTGCTAGTCTGCTTAGCTTATACATTATACATGTTAATGTGACATGCCTTCCTGTATTTAGTACATACTACATCTGTCTATTAAGCATGTCCTGCCATAAAACTATTGTTTTTTTGTATCCCGCATCAATCAACATGACGAGACACCTTTAGTATATGCAGTGCGATATTAGTTGCATCTTTCATATGATTTATAGCATGCGCTGCTTCTAATTTGTTGAAATTCCATTTATGATGGGACGCTTTTAACTTGGGAGAGTCATATTGGTTGCATCTTTCATGTGGTGTCTAGCTTGCATTGCTTCTTATTTGCTGGAATGGTTTCTGCTTAGTTTACATAAACAGTTGTGAACATGCCATGCCGTCCTGTTTTTCGTACATATTCCATCCTGGTACCATGTGTTTGCCTTACATCAAAGTAGTGATTGTCAGTATCATGCATGAATGAGTTCTAAAGAGAGAATTTTATTACTTTTTCTTGTCGGTTTTACTTGACAATTCAAAATCAATAAAGCGGAAGGAAGTTAGCAAGCCAGCGGATAAATGTGCTCCTTCCGAATGGAGGCCCTCTACAGTTTCTACTCCTCTACACCCCGAGATGATTTCCAAGACAACACATGCATAGACACTCAACAAAGCTGTGTTTATGATGAGCACGTCTCCCCTAGTGCAGCATCACCGGTGCTGCCTCTAACTTGGCACTGTTATATGTGGTTGCATGTTATGTGTGATGTCTAGCTTGTATTGCTTCTAATTTTGTTGAATTCCATCTGCTTACTTTACACATTATACTTGAATAAGACACGTGTTCCTGTTTCTAGAACATACAATATCTATCTATCACACCATGTTCTTACATCAAATTACTACTGTTGTGTAACCTGCAACCATCACTTATCATAAGACACGTTTGACTTTGGAGTGTGATATAGTTTACATCTCACATTCTTTTCTAGCTTGTATTACTAATTTGTTGAAATGGCACTTATGACGAGACAGTTTTAACTTGGTAGAGTGATATTCGTTGCATCTTTCATATGGTGTCTAGCTTTCATTGCTTCTAATTTGTTGAAATGCCTTCTCCTTAGTTTACACATCATAAGCTGTGAATATGCAATGCTGTGAATATGCAATGGCACTAATGACGAGAGACCTCTAACATGGTAGTGTGATGTTGTTTGCATCTTGCATATGATTTATTTCTTCTACTGCTTCACATTTGTTTAAATGCCATTTATGATGAGACACTGTTAACTTGGCAGAGCGATATTTGTAGCATCTTTCATATGGTGTGTCGGGGATATACCCCGCGGCGTAAACCGGCCGGAAGTATAACCCGGTCGGACTAGGCGTTTCATTGGTAAACCGCCAGAGGATTGGCGGTTTACATGATTGGCGGTGTAAACCGGCCGGAAGTGAACCCGGCCGGACTTGGCGGTTTATTTGAAGACCCCGCTGACACTTGGCGAGTTACTGGCGACCCGCCTTGACCTGGCGGTTTACAAGAAACCCACCTGGTCATTATGACTCACTAGTGATCCGGCGTGCGGGATAGACGGATGACATGGCCCAAGGCCCAGAAGGCCGGTTCACGTTTAATGGTGGGCCGGTTTAAGAGGAAAGGCGTGAGGAATATTTCCCTAACAAGGAGTCAAGACCCGGACTGGTATCAGGTTTGTATTAGAAGAAAGACTAGTCCTAATCCTAATAGGACTCCACATGTAACCCACCCCTTCAACATATATAAGGAGGGGCAGGGCTCCCCAAAAGGGAGAAGATTCACAAGTTCCACAAGTTGGACAAGTTAGGTTTAGACAATAGCTTTCGAGATAGAGCACTCTTGTAACCGTGATCATCATCATCAATATCAATGAAGCAGGATGTAGGCTTTTACCTCCACCATGAGGGGCCGAACTTGGGTAAAACATCGCGTCTCTCGACCCGCTCAACCCCTCTCAAGCTACCACATAGATGCGTTGGCCTCGCGGCTAAGTCCTGAAACTAAGGACATCTGCCGTGACAATTCCACGACAGTTGGCGCCCACCGTGGGGCTCGCGCACGGTGGTATAGAGTTCTTGGAGGGATCTTTCCAGGGTTTTGAGAAGCTCGCGGTTAAGCGGATGAAGAAGATCCGGCGCGATCGGATCTACATCATTGGCGGCCGCTCTTTCCTGTTTTGGCGAGTCTTCACGATCGCGTGTTTCGCTCATCGATGAGCGGCCGACTGTTTGAGTCAAAGTCTAGCATCCGAAAACAGTTGATACGGGGGACAAGTCGCCGAGACCGACACCATCGTCCGTGTCCAAATCTAATTCGAAGCATCAGATTCCATCGCTATTGCATGGCGTGGCCCCCTAGGCCTTCTGCCAATTTTTCAACGGATCAAGGCCGAAACCTCAGGCACGTGGACCAGCAGTTGAAAAAAAAGTGCCAAACGACCCGGACGTGGACAAGGCCACGATTCGGGAACAGATACGCAGGTGGCTTCACCAGCGAGCCGCCCGCTACCGTCCCGCCTCCGCCGCCCGCGGCCTCGCCTCCATTACCGCGCGGGCCGCTGCCCTCGTTCACCTCTGCTTCGGGCCGCCGTACCTCGCCGGATCCGCCTCAGCCTCAAGCCGCCGCGCCTCGCCCAGCATCCGCCTTCGTCCCGAGCAACAAGTCACCAACTCAGCTGGTGTCAAGCCACCTGCGTCGGCGGGGTACACCTCGCCGCCGGCTTCTGTCGTCCAAGGTGAGCCGGACGTGACCCAGGCATGGACGCGGACTCGGCCTCCGTCACCCTCGGCCGCCGCTGCTTCTGCTGTTACCAACCTTGCCGACGCGTTCTTCCGACTCACTTCCGTGGAAGCAGGCCACCTCGAGTCGCCGGATCGACCCGCCGTCTGAGCCACCTTCGTCTCGTTGCTCACTACCATCACCTCAAGCAGCTCACGGTTCTAGAGTCCAGGAGGCCGCTCGACCCGTCTCCGTTGTCGACCCGCCGGCACCCATGGCGCTACAAGGCAAGCCAATTCACTACTAATAAACAATTCATCCGTGGAGTGCTAGTACTTGCTAGCATGACCCCAAGTAAAGGATCAATCCAAGGGAAGAGTCCGCGTGAAGATACGCTAGCTCGTTTCCAAAGCAGTGCTGGCGGTACTAATCCGCGTATGGATCAAGACTACTGATTGCTAGTGGAACGTCAGATCAGACGTACATATATATGAGTTGTCTTTTTTATCCGACGACTACGTCCAGTATCATCCAACACCAGCATCCTGTTCATCTGGCGAAAATGCCAGGTGATATCCATCTAAGTTTATTTTTCTTAACACATTGTTTTTATCAAAGAACAATTATTTGGTCTATGCTATTTTTTCGCAGGACCATTATTCCAAACAAAAAGGTCTTGCAAAAGGGGCGTGAGCAGATATTATTTTTTGCACTAGCGCTCATCCTGTGCAGGTTGCTACCCCCGCTACATCAGCACACGCAATTAACTTATTGTTCGCCCCTGCGGCCGATTCTCCCACCCGCACCGGTTTATAACACCGCGGTTGACTCGCTGTCCACGCCGGCTTACAAACGTCGCGGCTGACTCACCCGTCCGCACCGGTTCATCCGTGAGCGACTTCAATTTCACCAAGCGATCATCAATCTCATGGCGGATCATTTCTGGCCTGGCACATTAGGTGATATCCATCTAGATATATTTTATTGGCATATATTATTGTTGTCAAAGAGCAGTTTATCTTTGCCTTGGTCTGCACTCCCTGTCTCCAGAGGTATTTTGTAGATCCCAAGGAAGCAAAGCTAATGCGCTGGCACGTGGAGAGGAAGAAGCCCGACGATGGAGATGATCCGAAGCTGAGACACGTCAAGGATGGAAACCAGTGGAGAGCGTTCAACGGCATCTATCGGTATTTTGGATGTGATGCAAGGAACATCGTGCTCGGCGCATGTACCGATGGCATGAATCCGTTTGGCAATGAGAGAACCAACCATAGCACATGGCCCGTGTTTGTATGGATGTACAACCTCCTCCTGGTTGTGCATGAAATCAAAGTACATTTACATGAGCATGCTTATTCATGGGCCGAAACAACTAGGAAATAATATTAATTTGTATCTGGGGCTACTTCAAGAGGAGTTAGACATGTTATGGAAAACACCGGCCAAGACATGGGACGCCAGCAAAGGAGAGTATTTCAACATGAGAGCCGCGCTGATCACGACAGTGCTGGACTATCTCGGTTACGGATATGTGGCAGGCCAGGTGTGCCATGGATATTGCGGATGCAAGTGGTGCATGGATGATACGACGTCTCAGCAGCTAACGTCAAGGAAAGATGGCGGGTCTGGGAAAATCATGTACATGGGGCATCGAAGATGGCTTGAACAGGACGACTCACGGAGAAACCGTGAAGATCTGTTCGGTGGTCGCGTTGAGCATTGAGGACCTCCACGTAAGCGGAGCGGTGCCGAAATCGATGAGCTGTTGAAAAACTGGAAGGAGTGCCTCGCATCGGGAAACTCGATGAGAAAGGTGCCGGAGCCGCTGCTGAAGGTATGGAAGACGAGGTCTGTGTTCTGGGACTTGGAGTACTGGCACAAACTCGATACACCTCATTGCCTTGATCAAATCCATATCTGTAAGAATGTCCTTGAGAGCTTGCTCGCAACACTGATGAACATGCCGGATAAGACCAAGGATGGGCCGAAGGCAAGAAAAGACTTGCAAGCTTTGAAAATCAGGGAAGATCTGCACATGCCACCCCATAAAATGTTAGACGAGACAGAGACGGAGATAGAGGCACGGGAGAATAAGGGCAAGAAAATAAAGAAAGAGGATTATTGCCCCTCTTCTTGCTTCACCTTAAGTTAGGCTGAGATCCGTCAATTCTTTAAGTGCCTTACCGGAGTCAAAGTTAGTTTTGGTTACTGTGGCAAGATAAGCAGATATCTAGACACGGACAAGAAAAGGTTCAGCGGGATGAAGTCCCATGACTGTCATGTGATGATGACGCAGATACTACCTATTGCCATTAGAGGGATAATGGACAAGCACGTCCATGACACGCTTATTGGTCTCTGCAACTTTTTCGACGTCATCTATCGAAAGTCGATCAATGTGAAGCAGCTCCAAAGGCTACATCATTGTGATACTGAATGAGCTTGAGATGTACTTCCCGCCCACGTTCTTTGACGTCATGGTGCATCTGTGTGTCCATATTGTGGATGACATAATAGACCTGGGGCCGTCATTCCGGCACAACATGATGCCATTTGAGAGGATGAATGGGATCATCAAAGGATTCGTTCGTAAACTGTCCAAACCGGATGGAAGCATCGTCCAGGGCTATTTGACACAAGAGTGCATCTCTTTCTGTGAGAATTTTCTATATGGCGCAGACCAGCCACCCGTTAACAAGCACGATGGGAGGCTCGAAGGAGAAGGTCACTGCAACGGTCGCAGGGAATTGCATGTGGCATACTCAGATCGATGCAGCGACTTTGACAGAGCAAACTTGGTAGTGCTACAACATGTAGACGAGGTAGATCCTTTCGTGGCACTGCACAAAGAAATTATCTCAAAGAAGTATCGTGACCGGGGGGTATGCAAGACAGACGTCGAAGTTACTAGAGAGCACAACTCCACTTTCCTGCATTGGTTCAAAGAGCATATTATTGCTAATCCCCTGGAGGAGGGCTCTAAGGATGGATTGCTCATATACGCCTTAGCACATGGCCCTCGCCCAACCTCGTAACCTATCAGGCATATGATATCAACGGATACACGTTCTACACGGAGGCCAAAGATATGGACAGTGATGATCAGAACTCAGGGGTGATGATGGAATTCATGACCGGCAGTGACAACGGCGCAACTGAACGATTTTATGGAAGGGTCGAGGAGATCTGGGAGCTTGACTACTCTGGACTGCACAACACGATGATGTTCCATGTCAGATGGGCTAAGAATGTCGAAAGAGAAAACCGGATTTTCACTACCATGACTATACCCGATGCCAAGAGCGCTATCGTGAACGCTATCGCAAAAAACGAGCCATGGGTACACACTAAGCATGTGACACAATGCTTCTTCATAACCGACCCATGCAATCCCAGTCGTGTTGTCGTGAGGAGAGGCAAAAGGAACATCATTGGAATGGATGGAGTCACCGACGAGGAAGACTATGATCAGTACGGCAACCAAATGAGGGAAGATGATGATGATGATGAAGTATACGTCAAAAGAAGAATCAATACTACATTACCAAAGAAAAATCATACTCCATGGAAAAGGCAAAGTCACAATGAGGGGCTCAATTATTCTTCGACGAATAAGAAGGGAAAGAAGCTGACTCAAAAACGAAAACGTCAGCGCTGAGGAATCGGTCAAATGATGTAATATATATATATATATATATATATATATATATATATATATATATATATATATATATATGTTCCTATTTTGTATACACACTTAGCCATTATTATGCATGGGTCCAATGATGTAGTATATATGTTCCTATTTTGCATACATATTTAACCATCAAATGGTGCAATATATATCGCCTTCCCTTCGTTCACTACTCTCGGAAAAAAAGTGACAAAAATAAAGGAAAAGAAAAAGGGAAACTGCTTATAGCAGTAGCGCTTTACTAAAAAAGAGCTACAGCTAGTCAAGGTAGCAGTAGCGGTTTCCGTATAAAACCGCTATAGCTGCCCGTAATAGTAGTAGCGCATTTCATATAAACACGCTACTGCTATGTCCACTTAACCCAAAATTCTCACTCTCCCTGCTTCAACCCGCCTCTTTTCCCCCAAATCCCCACTCTCTTCCCCGGCCCCGTCGCACCGCCGCGCCCGACCCAGGCGCGCTCGCCCCGGCGCCGGCGCTCGCCCCCGACCTCGGCGCGCTCGGCCCCGACCCGTCGGCCCTCACCTCCCTCCTATGTTTCCTCCCCTCTCAACCTTGGCCGTCGTCGGGCCTGCCTCCTCGCCCCTGCACCCTCTATAAACCACCCCCCTCTCGCTCTGCTAGCTAGGGTTCTTCGGTTAATTTACTTAGGTTTTAGTTATGTTAATTAGGTTATCTATTTAATTATGAATTTCGATAGGTTTCAAAATTAGCTGAATTTATATGCAAATTTGAACTGGACATGTGATATGTGGATATGTCATGTTTTGGACATTTCATGTTTTGGTAAATGACCCGAGTGGCCTATGTTACGCCGGAATGTTGATTCATTTCCGTTCTGGTGAATTTCAGGCGCTCGATATGTCCATTTTTTAGCAAAGGTCATGCCGAAATTTCCCGTGAATAAAGGCATGATTTGTGCTACATAGTTGGCATATCGAGTGCTAGCACATAGATTTCTTTTTTATTTCATTTCTCATAGGACACTTAATCATAGGAAACATGTCGAACAACGAAGAAAATGGGCCTTTTGACCAAGATGCATACGAGATGGATTATCAGGGTGAACAAGACTACCTCGACTTTTTGACTGCTAAGCAAGGTTTGCAGGTCCGCCTCTATGATGCTACTGACGCCGACATCGACACCGACGGTGCCGGCACCGATGGCGGCGCCGATACCGGTGGGGAAGATACCGACGGGGAAGGTACCGATGCCGCTACCGAAAAGAGGAAGCATAAGAAGCAGAGGATACGAAAACCTAACAAACTAGGGATTGGATGACTTGTGATCACAGAGATGGCACCTGGCAAGTTTGAGCCGTTAGAGCCGGAAGAACCTCACAAGTGCTATGGGAACCAAGTAGGATGTATCCTACGGGAATGCATGGGCATCAACGACGATGACTTAAGGAGTAAAGAACATTTGATGCAGTTGCTCCTAACGATATTGCACAAGAGATTCAAGTTCCCCGTCCGGGATGATAACATAGAACAACCATGGGATGATCCGAAGATGAAAAAGATTAACAATCATGCCATGGGCCTGTTCAGCAATGATTTGGCCTCCTGGAAAGGGAGGGTAAAACGAGCTATTGAGGCTGAGGAACCCCTGTCCAAGATTCTGGAGGAAAATCTGACACTTACGGAAGAGGAGTTTGAAAAGTTCAAGGACACTTCCCCTAGCGAGGACGCCAAGGCTAAGGCTGCGAAATTCAAGAGCCTTCAGGAAAGGAACACGGGGAAGCATCACCTCGGAAGCCGTGGCTACCTCGGTAAAAGGCCCATATGGGATAAGGAGGACGCGGAACATGAAGCCGCGGGTCTCCCAGACCCCTTCGCGAAGTTCACCAACCCCTTGGAGCATGACTTCATCAGGGCCCGCTACAAGTGGGACAAGGAGAAAAGGTTTTTTACACGGACCAGATCACGAGGAAATTGATTAGACTACTGGAGAAGCAACACCAGCTTGCAGCCGAAAGCCCTACTTCTCCGATGAGGCCCAAGTGGGACCCCCCTCTCAACCGGTCCTTGAACGAACTTAAGGGACTCCCTTTGGGCCAGCGGCCGCAATATGGTCGTGTGCATGGCGCTGGAGACGGCGCCACGTGGAAGGTGTCTTACAACGAGGGCCCGGAGGCCAAGAAGCAGAGAAAGAAGTTTAGTCAGGCGGACATCGACGCGAAGGTGAAGCTTGCGGTCGAGAAAAAAGAAGCTGAGGACGCAAAAAAGCAGCCGAGGACAAATATGAGTTGTTACAGCAGGCAGTCAATGCAGCTGTAACTGCCTGTAGAAATGATTTCACTACTAACTTGGTTCTAGTTATCATCATCTGGACGAAGGAAAATCCAGACAAGACAGTACATGATTTCCCATTGCCCAGTTTCGTTGGGAGCAAATCCATGAACAACAACATCATCGCACCATCACTTTCCCATGCAACCGGGCCTCCTCTCGCAGCCGCTCCCGCTCTTAGCAGCCCATCCTCAGTCTCTGGCGGGCTCGGTGGGCCTTCGTCTTTGGCTGAGCTCGACGCCATCACAGTAATTACATGTCGCACCACCATATATATATAATATTCCATTTTGTTGCCTTTCGGATGTTTTACGCCATAGACATATGTGTTTGCAGGCGAAAGAAACCCCGTGCACCATACTCTACTTGATCAAAGGCCAGAAGGTGGACGTGGGAAAGGGGATCATAAGCCTTGCAACCCACGTTCCACAACTAGCCAATCCCTGCTGGGCACTTCAGGGTTATTTTGTCCAGTGTGAAATCGGGGCACGAGGATTTGCCTCCTCCAGTACAGCATGTGGGAGCGGACGACGAGACCCCGCCGCGGGTTGGAAGCTGCAAGGGTTGGGTGCTGCTATGGCCGAAGAATCTTATTTGTCCGGAGCCGGCCAAGAGCACACCAATAACCGCACATCAACAAGCATGTGCGGAGACCACCACCCCGCCTACGCAATTACCGGCTCTTGTAGTGCCGGGTGAGAGCGGCGGACGACATGATGAAGGGGGTGCAATAGTGCCGGCTGATGTAATTTGTCCTGTAGAACAGAGAATGGATGATGAGACGGAGGTCGACCATATGGATTTCCTCATTACAAACACATATGAATGTGACATAGAATTGATGAGTCAACCATATGACGAATCGGGCTATCAGCTTGCTAATGAGGATATGGATGATATGCCCGGGCAGGAAGGTCATAGCAGGGATTGCAAAAAGTCTCTCTTCATGAAATCCTCACAGGACATGCCTGAAGATGCCGCCTCAACACATGCTCAACTAGCCGGGCGCGAGGGTCGTACAGTAGTTAGCCTGGGAACACTGGGGCAGGGGTTAAGGAAGGGTCTAGAAGGTGTGCCCATGAAAAAGGAGAGAAAGAGATCGGGGAAGATAGCTGCCTCCAAACAAGCCAGAGCACATAGGAGCCAGATGATGCATTCTGAAGAGCGTGTACCCGTGAAAGGTGCGGCCATGTTCCATCTCATGGGCGAGCCAATGCTACCGCCGAAACCGCTGGAGGCACTATCAGGGGATCTCAGGAGACTGCACGACCATGTGATGTAGACTGAGAAAAGCCTACTAGCCTCAAAGGATCCAGGATATCCGACATACGCGGCTCGTGTGTCTGAGGGGAAGTGCTACGTCAAGACACGGCCCGCGGAGGTGTTCTTCCTGCGGTTTGACCATATCTTTGAGATGTTTCTGACAAGGCGGCTCCATTTTACAATAGTCTACCTTTTTACGCTACATATGAGCTCCGTCATGAAGAGTGAAGAAGTCTCACAAATCTGTGTGGCGGATCCGTACTACATGCACGAGCCTTTCTTGAGTCTCGGCGACTTTTAGCGCGAAACTGCTAGGGACTACCTCCAAAACTTCATGGTACAGAATAAGGACCGGGAAATTGTCTCGTGCCTTATCATCCAAAGTAAGTCAGTTCCAAACAACCCTTTCATACATTTCAATCATTCCTTCTCTCTCTATGGGGAATAATTTGAGGTGTCTTTTCCCTGCAGCAACGGGCGCGCCGTACTTATCGTTCTTTACCCGTAAGTCTCCCACGCCGTGTATTTTGACCCTTCCAAAACTATGAGAAAAAAGACTACACCCACATAATGAATATTCTAGGTGATGCTCTCCAAGGCTTCAGCATTAGAGGTGGCCACGTGCAGATCAGGAAACAAAGGAACAAGAAGATGGGTTTCGCGCATAAAACTAACTTCTCCTGCATCCATGTCCCAAAAGCAAGAAAGAAGGATGGATTCTACATCGTCCATCTCATGATTCAGTTCAACATGGATCACCAAAAGCTTCGCATGAGAAACAGAAATGATGATCATATCCACAAGTGGCTAGAATCTCATGCAGAAGCGGATTCTAAACTTAGAGATGACTTCTTTCTCATCCAAAGCGACATTGCGATGATCATCATGAAAGAAGTCGTCGATCTAAAGGGGATGTTCCACCACGGCCCTATATCGCGAGCTGACGTCCGAACTCGCATAGGCATGCAACGTCTAGACCTCACGCCATTCAAGGAGCTAGGGTCCAACCTCGATGATATGGAAGGATGGAGCTTCTAGTGATTTATGATGCCGATGATGATGATACGTGTCGGTTGAACTTGTATACTTTTTGTAGCGATGAAACTATGTGATGTCCACGGTCCATGCCAAACTTGCGTAACGCTACTTTGTTAGTTTGCATACGATGACCTGCGTACCTCTAGTTAACTAATTTGCGTACCGTATGATGCATCTAGTTGCTAACCCTTTCTTTTTTGGTGTTGCTCTAGTATATTTTGTTGCATATATATGATTGTACATCCTCTTCATGAACATGCATCTCTAACAGGTACCTAGTTTCTTGATGGCGAGATGGAAGTGCTATGTCGTGTACAAAGGGAAGGTTCCGGGGGTGTACAACGAGTGGCATGAGTGTCAGGCGCAAGTGAATGGGTTCTCGGGTGCCAGCCATAAAGGCTTCAAAAGCAGACAAGAAGGAGAAGCTAGTTACTTGAGGTTCACGCTAGCGCGAGAGAGGACTCGTAACCGCCACCTCATGTACTGCATAGTTCCGCTCTCACTCATAGTGATAGCTCTTCTCGCGTATACCTTTGTTTAGATGGATGACGTTCTAGTTGCAAGTATTCGAGACTTGCATGTATCGCTATTTTCGAGATGATGACAAGATACCACTTTGTGTTGGATGATGATTATGATGAGACTATTTGTATGTATATGCTATGATTACATTTCTGGTCTCGCAGACATTTGTATGTGTATCATGATGACATTTGTATGTGCTAAAGATTCTTCTATAAAGCCTGTTCAAATACAAAACAAATATGCCCAAAAAACTACTAAAATTAGCAGTAGCGAGTGGGGAAAAGTTAGTAGCAGTGCGATAGTAGCAGTAGCGCGTACAGGAGAAGCACGCTATAGCTATTAGCAGCAGCGAGCTTCCACTAAGAGCGCTGCTGCTACACTTGTGTAGCAGGAGCGCTGGTCAGCACGCGCTACTGCTACATGTTAGCTGTAGCGCCTTATTAGTAGCGCCGGTCCCCGCGCTACTGATAGACCTAAAACCCGCGCTGCTGCTAGCCTTTTCCCTAGTAGTGCCTACTCCTGAACCCAACGAAGACGTCGTGTTCATCTCCCACTTCCTCCGAGGACTAGGCCTCACTCTGGATCCCTTCGTAAGGGGTTTGATGTTCTATTACGGGCTTGATTTCCACGACCTAGCCCCGGATTCCTTTCTACACATATCGGCTTTTATTGGCGTATGTGAGGCCTTCCTCCGCATTACCCCTCACTTCGGCCTGTGGCTCAAGACCTTTGATGTGAAGCCGAAGACTGTCGAAGGGCAGCATGCACCGTGCGGAGGCGCAGTAATAAGCAAGATTGCAGGAGCTCCATGGCCAAAAGGGCCCTTCCAGAGGTGTGCAGATTATGGCAACAAGAGTGGTTCTACATCACCGCTCCCAGAAGTGCCAAGTGGGTAGCTTCCCCCGCCTTTCGCTCGGGCCCTCCACCACAACTGATGTCATGGATCAGCAGGGGGCTGAGCTGGGGTCCAGCCAAGGATGTGCCCATATTGCAAGGTCGCATCGAAGGAGATTTTAGTTTGGTTATGGTAGTGCAAGTCATGCTGGTTCGTCGAGTCCAGCCATGCAAACGCCGACCCATCCGCCTGTGGGAATTCAACCCAGAAGGACCCCGCGCTATTCAGAACTTCCTCGGCCTGATGCACGAGGAGATGTATAAATCATTCTTCAGACCTCAAATGGAATGTCCGGATACTACCAAGGACGTGGGCCTGAGCAGCAACCGCACCACCGACCAAGTAAGTAATCCTCTAGCCGAACACACCGTCTTTCACTTATCATGACATAATTATGAGAAATCGCCCTTTGGCCAGGATTGGCTAACAAAGGCGAAGATGATTCGGTGTTCGGCCCCCCTTCCTGAGGGTTTGGACAATCCAGTACTGGAAAAGATGCTCGAGCTAGCACCTTGCCTGGAGCCCTCAAAGGAAGATAAAGGGGGGGAATAATGAGGGCGAAAGCAGGCCCCCATCGCTACCAATTCCAACCGAGGTTATGAGCGCCTCCGTGCAGGAGGATAACCAAGGGGAAGATTCCGACCTTCTCTCGCTCCGGGGAAGGAAGAGGACTGCCTCTAAGGATCCGGAAACCAAGGCTTCCAAACGGGAGAAGAAGTCTCCAACAGAGGGTCCTGCCTTGGGGGGTGCTCTTGCCGCACAAAGTCCGCGCGGGGATCAGCCCTCTAACGAGCCGTAAGTGATAAAAAACTTAATAGTAAAGATATTCTTCCTAATTTCCGAGGAAGATAACCGAAGCGTTTATCTTGCAGTTCGGATCTTAGCCCTTCTGAACTGAGCTCGTCTTCAGTTGACCTTCTTTCTAGAATATATGGCTGGTGGAAAGCTCTATGTTAAACATTGAGAATGGTTGACAGCATTCTCAATCCCAATTAAGCATCATCATAATGAAAACCCAACAAAATTAAATAGAGTAACATGATGAGATTCACATATAATCCAGGTACTAGATACGGCTAACCATGATTAGTTTATACACTCTGCAGAGGTTTGCGCACTTTTCCCCACAAGACCCGATTCCTCCGTTGGATTTCTTGCACGACAAAGTGTTTGAGAAACGGATGACCGAGACATAGTCTTTCAGAAGCGCTAGCACCTTACGAACGGGTAGACCGTACCAACCTACATCCCTTACATCTGCTAGTCTACCACTGTAAGAGTTCGCACGACTTAGCCAACTATGCTAGGGCCCATAATAGCATGTGGCTGCACACGGAAGTTTCTAGCATGAATAATCTCATGATCCCTTTGAGCCTGGGTGGCGGTCCAAAGAAAAACAGGCAATCGCTGGAATACCCAGGTGCCTCAATCCATCCAGATGTGTGTTTAAGTTGCCACCTTAGATAAACCTTTAATTAACAATCTCACATCTGTCATGGATACACTCACCCAATCCACGTCTACTAGCATAGCATGGCATAATAAGCAAACGTAGAAGTAACTCCCAAAGGTTTGATAATACACGGGTAATAGGTTCTACCTCAACTACTCCCCAAACCCACAATTTAATTAGATCCTAATCATGCAATGTGTGAGGATTGATCTAATGCAATAAAACTGGGTAGTAGGAGGTATGATCAAAGTGTTACTTGCCTTGCTGATGATCCGGGAAACCTAGCGATTCGAAGTAGCAAGCGGCGCACTCTGGATATTCTATCGCAAACAAACAAACACACAATAAGTACTCAACTAATGCATAGGTAAAACTCAAATAAGTGATCTAACCAGAAAGTTCAACTTAATAACTCCGGTTGGCAAAAGAATCAAAACGAACGAAGCAACGAGAGACGGATGGTAAAAGAAACAAGCTTAGTTTACTATTCTGGATCTAGGGCAATTTTTACAGTGGCAAAACTTGTTTGAGTTGGTTAAACAGAAAGAGGGTTTCGAGACGAAACTCCAGGCGCTTGAATCGCCTGATTCCGATAAACGAGCGAAAAGTTAAACTAAAACGAACATCGGATCAGGGATCGCGATCATAAAAATCGCGGATTTAATACGAGAAAAGAAAAACGACGAACAGGTTAACGAATGAACGTTCGTTAACAGGAACTAAACGAAAAACGCGTTCATTAAAACGAACGGACGAGTGGACGCTCGCTAAATAAATAAACCGGAGAAAAACCGATTTATTTAAAAAAACAAAAACTGGGGTTTTCTAAAAAAACGGATCGGATTTTCTCAAGAAAACCGGGCGGCGGTGACAACCCCGGCTCGGGCTCTGGCGAGGTCTGGCGGGGTTCCGGGCGGCGGCAGGTGGTGCGGGGCGGCGGCTCCCGGCAGCAGCGACGTGCGGCGGCAGGCGGCGGCGCGGCGCGGGGTGCGGCGACGGTGGTTTGGGGCTCCAAGGGGGGGGGTCCGGTGGGGTTATAAAGGGGGGGGCCATGGCCTGGGGAGGGAGTCGGGCGGCAGCGTCCCCGGCTCGGACTCCCGAGTCCGGCGGCGGCACGGTGTAGGAGGCGGCGGCTCCTGGCGGGCCGGCCTGGCTCGGCTGGGCCCTTGGCCATTCGGGCGCGGGGTTTTTTTAAACAATTTCGCCGCGCCTACAAAGACTTCTAGAAAAAAAATCCAAAAAGGCCAAAACAAATTTTCTCCGTCTAAATAAAATATTTAGAACATGATGAACATTTTTTTGGCTCTAAATGCAATTTTTGAAAACGTGCAATTTTTCCAAAATTCAAATAAAATAGCAAATAAAACCAAATAAAATCTTATTTGATTTTTTATTAAATCCTCACTATTTCTTTATTTTGGGAAAGTCATTTTATTCCCTCTCTCATATTTTGATAATAGAAATAAATGAAGATAAAATAAATAAAATCGAATGATCCTTATTTTCAAAATTTGAGAAAACTCAAATATGAAAATAACGAAATCCCCAACTCTCTCCGAGGGTCCTTGAGTTGCGTAGAATTTTTAGAATCAACCAGAATGCAATAATATATGCTATGCAATGATGATCTAGTGTATAACATTCCAAATTGAAAATTTGGGATGTTACAAACCTACCCCCCTTAAGATGAATCTCGCCCTCGAGATTCGGGTTGGCTAGAAAATAGGTGAGGGTGGTCCTTCAGCAATTCTTCCTCTTGCTCCCAGGTGATTTCATCCTTGGTGTGGTGACTCCACTGAACTTTGCAAAACTTGATAACCTTGCTGCGGGTGACTCGACTGGCATACTCTAGAATCTTGACTGGTTTCTCCTCATTGGTCAAATCACTGTCCAACTGTATTGCTTCCAGTGGCACTGGGTCTCTCAGCGGTATGTCAGCCATTTCTGCGGGGCACTTCTTCAACTGGGAAACGTGGAACACGACGTGAACTCCTGATAATCCTTCAGGCAACTACAATTTATCGGCTACTTCTCCCATACGGTCCAAAACTTTGTATGGGCCTACAAAACGTGGTGCTAACTTTCCCTTAACTCCAAAGCGCTTGACTCCTCGAAGTGGAGATACTTGAAGATAAACTCAGTCTCCGACTTCATAAACTATCTCCTTGCGTTTAGAATCTGCATAACTCTTCTACCTGGACTGGGCTACCTTGAGCCTATCGCGAATCAATTTCACTTTCTATTCAGACTCCTTAATCAAATCCGGTCCAAACAACTGACGGTTTCCAACTTCATCCCATGACAATGGGGTCCTGCACCTCCTTTCATACAAAGCTTCGAAAGGGGCCATCTTCAAACTAGATTGATAACTATTGCTGTATGAGAACTCTGCATATGGCAAATTCTCGTCCCAACTAGATCCGTAATCTAGCGCACAAGCTCTTAGAACATCCTCCAAAAATCTGATTTACTCTCTTGGTCTGTCCATCTGTCAGCGGATGGAAAGTTGTACTAAACTCTAGTCTCGTACCCAAAGTTTCATGCAACTGATTCCAGAACTTTGAGGTAAATTGGGTTCCTCTATCTGATACAATGCTCCTTGGAAGTCCATGCAGACATACGTTTCTGGTCATGTATATCTTTGCCAACTTTGCACTAGTATAGGTAGTCTTCACTGGAATGAAATGGGCTACCTTTGTCAAACGATCGACTACAACCCATATTGAGTCATAGCCTGAACGAGTTCTGGGTAAACCCGTAATAAAATCCATGCCTAACTTATCCCACTTCCATTCGGGTATCGGCAATGGCTGTAGCAATCCTGCTGGCTTCTGATGCTCTGCCTTTACTCTCTAACATACATCACAAACTACTACATACTCCGCAATATCCTTCTTCATTCCGGTCCACCAGAAAGTATCCTTCAAATCCAAATACATCTTGGTATTTCTTGGGTGAATCGAAAATGGTGAATCATGTGCCTCTTGCATAATTAACTTCCTGATCTCCGAATCATTAGGCACATAGACACGGTCTTCAAACCATAAGGTATCATGCTCATCCTCACGAAATCCCTTATCTTTTCCTTTGCTCATTTTCTCCTTAATAGAGGCAATCTCCTTGTCAATCTTTTGAGCTTCTCTGATCTTATTCATCAAAGTAGACTGAATCTCCAATGCTGCTACATAGCCTCTCGGAACTACTTCCAAACATAGCTCATGAAGATTTTTGGCTAACTCCCTTGGTAAATCTCCCGTCATTAAGGTGTTGACATGACTTTTACGGCTCAATGCGTCAGCTACTACGTTAGCCTTTCCGGGGTGATAATGCAACCTAATATCATAATCCTTGATGAGTTCCAACCATCTCCTTTGTCTGAGGTTCAACTCCTTCTATGTGAAAATATACTTCAAACTCTTGTGATCCATGTACACCTCACAATGGTTTCCAATGAGAAAATGTCTCCAGGTTTTCAATGCATGCACAACGGCTGCTAACTCCAAATCATGCATAGCATAGTTTAACTCATGAGGCTTAAGCTGTCGTGAGGCGTAGGAAACAACTCTTCCTTCCTGCATAAGCACTGCTCCGAGTCCTCGACGTGAAGCGTCGCAATACACCTCATAATCCTTGGTCTGATCTGGCAAAATCAACACAGGTGATATAACCAAGTGTTTCTTCAGCTCCTGGAAACTGGCCTCACATTCCTCAGTCCATATGAACTTGGTATCCTTTTTCAACAACTCCGTCATAGGCTTTGCAATCTTCGAGAAATTCTCTATGAATCTCCAGTAGTATCCTGCGAGTCCAAGGAAACTCCGGATCTCTCCAACTGTTGTTGGGGCTTCCCAATTGGTCACGGTATAACCTTTAGTGGGATCTACTGCTATACCTTCTCCCGGTATAACGTGCCCGAGAAATCCAACTTCCTTCAACCAAAAGTCACATTTGCTAAACTTGGCATATAATTGATGTTCTCTGAGCTTTCCAAGAACCAAACGCAAATGCTCCTCTTCATTCTTTGAGTAAACCAAGATATCATCAATCAACACTACGACGAACTTATCCAGAAACTCCATAAACACCTTGTTCATCATGTTCATAAAATATACAGGTGCGTTAGTCACACCAAATGAGATAACGGTATACTCGTACAGCCCATACCTGGTGGTAAAAGCCGTCTTAGGTATATCCTGTTCTCGAATCTTCAACTGGTGATATCCTGATCGCAGATTGATCTTTGAAAATACCTTAGCTCCTTGCAATCGATCATACAGATAATTGATCATCGGTAGTGGCTACTTGTTTTTGGTGGTTACTTCATTCAATCCTCGATAATAAACAACCATCTTTAACGATCCATCCTTCTTCTCCACTAGAAGTACTGGCGATCCCCAAGGTGAAGAACTTGGGCAAATATATCCCTTATCCAGTAACTCCTTAATCTGCTTCTTAATCTCCACCAAATCCTTGGCGGGCATCCTATGTGGTCTCTTCGATATTGCCCCTGTTCCTGGCAAAAGCTCAATCAAAAACTCAATGTCTCTTTCTGGTGGCATGCCTGGCAACTCTTCTGGGAATACATTAGGGAAATCCTTCACTACTGGTACTTCCTCCTGTACAACTCCTGTTAGGCAATTTACTTGAGTCCCTCTCGGCAGATGCCGGGATACATACTTGATCCTTCTCCCTTCTGGGTGGTAAGCAAAATTGACTTACTGGCACATTCAATGTTCCCTTCATACTTCGATAACCAATCCATGCCTAATATCACATCCAATCCTTGAGATTCCAATACTACTAGGTCTGAGGGAAATACGTAGTTACCAATCCTTAATGGTAACCGATCACACCATAGACTAGCCATATACTCTGCTCCAGGCGAGGTTACTAACATGGGTGACCTAAGGGCTTGGGTTGGCAGTTTATACTTATCCACAAATCCCCTTGATATGTATGAATGCGATGCACCAGTATCAAAAAGAACGAGTGCAGTAAATGACTTAACCAAAAACTTACCGATTACTGCATCTGGCTGCTCTTCAACCTCCTCCACGTTAACATGGTTCACCTGTCCCCTGTTGAGAGGGTTCGGCTTCTTCCCAAAGCTTCCATTGCCATTTCCATTCTAGGATTCAGGACATTCATTGGCATAATGTCCAGTCTTCTGGCACTTAAAACAAGTGACTTGGCTCAGGTCTTTCTTGGCTGGGGTCGATGGGTTGGTGCGGTTCTGGCCGTTGCTTCCTCCATTCCCATTACCATTCTTGGTGCCATTATGACTGTGCGAGCTACCTCCTCCATGGGTATGCTGAAAATGTCCTCCCGGTCTAGGGGTAAGGCGTGGCTTCTGTCGAGCTCCTGAATTGTACTTTCCTTGTCCATACTTCCTCTTGCGATTCTCAATCTGCTGCTGCTTCCCATCAATCATGAGAGCACGATCTACCAACTCTTGGTAATTGTTGAAGGTTGCTAACATCAACTGCATGCTCAACTCATCATTCAGTCATTCCAGAAACTTCTCCTGCTTAGCTACATCCGTAGCAACGTCATCTGGGGCATAATGTGCTAACTTACTAAAGTCCTCCACATACTGGCCAACTGTCCGTCCTCCTTGGCGCAAGTTGCGAAACTCTCGCTTCTTCACGGCCATAGCTCTTGTTGAAACATGGGAAGTACGAAAAGCCTGCTGAAACTGGTCCCACGTGACAGTGTCGACAGGCAAAGTGGCCGTGAAATTCTCCCACCATGATGCCGCAGGTCCTTCAAGCTGATGTGCGGCAAAATTCACCTTTTCCGCATTTGTGCATCCTGCCGTGGTCAACTCTCTAGCTGTCTTGTGGAGCCAATCATCTGCTACTATCGGCTCGGTGCTACTGGAAAACACCAGCGGATTCAGCCTAAGAAAACAGGCTAAGTGATCGACAGGTGGTGGTGGTGGTGGGTTGTTGTTGTTGTTCCCCTGATTCTGATTCTGGACTAGCAACTGCATCAATGTGTTCTGCTGCTGGATCAACAGGGTGAGCTCCGGTGGCAAGGTAAATCCGGGGTCATGTCTCGGAGGCATCTGAGGGTTTAGAAAAGATGAGATTTAAGAATAGAGGTGGTCTAAAGAGAAAACACTACCCATATGCACATGAGACAAAAGCAAACAATTCACTTCATTCAATCAATCAAACAAGGGCATACAATCGATCTAACTATCGCAAAAGTGCTCGGACTACTATATTTACATGGTGGATTACTACTACTGTTGGGGTGGTCTACTAGAAATATTCTTCGGTTGCAGACTCCATGATATCTGCTCCAGCTTCATGAACATAGTCATCATCGCTATAATCTGGATCCGAGTCGGTGTCGTCGATGATGATGTAGTCTTCCGGGCGAATCTCCTTGGGTTGTTCGTCTTCTTCTACTGGTGTAGGGCCTCCCATAAATATTCCAATCTTCTTGATCAGATCGTCATTCTTCTCCACTAATACTTCGATTTCCTCTTCATAATCTTCACGTGTAGCCTTGAGTTCTTCCTCCAGATCCTTGATTCTTGTCCTCGCCTTCTTCAGATCTATCATGTCGGTGCACATCTGGTTCTCCTGACGTCGAATGTGTTGGTTTAACTCCTGGATAAAAGCTGCAACTGATCTATCCTTCCTGGTGCTGATCATCTCCCAGTGCTCATCTCGGCGCCCACAAATCTGGTAGATAGTATCCTTGAGATCATTGCGGTAAATTTCTCCAATGCATCCCATGGCGATGTGAGCTGCCATGCTCTTTGCCAGATTCCAAGTTGGTGCATCAAAAGAAAACTCTATGTGCTCAGTGACTGGCATGAATGTCCTTCCTGGAACTTGAAATTGAATCATCCAGCACTCTTCTTCAGGTAGAGTGGCGTTGTAGGTTCCGGTTAAACTTGGTACTCCTATGTTCAGATATCTAGTGACTTCCTTCAAGTGACGTCCAAAGGGTGTATCTTCATCCGGTTGCGTGAACTTGTTCCTTGCATCCGCCATCCTAATAGAGTAGAAAAGATGAGGAGTCAAAATGAGAAGAGTGAGTAGCGATCTAGGTCTTTAGCTTAGTGGTTGTGTCCTACAGTCAGCGTGTGCTCTAATACCATCTTGTAGCGACCAGACCTCAAACGGTCGAATCTCTATGCTCAGGTGTCATCCCTGGATCAGTAATGCTAACACCACACAGTACTTGAAGGATTTATAGCAGAGTTGCAATCACACACTTATTACATCGAGATTCTCAAAAGAGAACTTATTGCAATAATAATGGCTTAAGGCCATCAAATAACGATAACAACGGAAGGCTTGGAAGATAAGTGAGTCCATCAACTCCAATGGCATCACTGAGTATAGAACCATGACCCAAAGGCACATTAATCGTCGTCTGAAAAGTCTGCAACATTAACGTTGCAGCCCGAAATGGGTCAGCACATGGAATATGCTGGCAATGTAACACATAGAGAGTAATCGAATGAAATAGTATATACTATATGCATATATGGCTGGTGGAAAGCTCTATGGTTACAGTTTTGTGTAAAGCCAATTTTCCCTACTGCAAAAGAATAGATTTTATTTAACTATCATGGTAGTTGTTAAACATTGAGAATGGTTGACAGCATTCTCAATCCCAATTAAGCATCATCATAATCAAAACCCAACAAAATTAATTAGAGTAACATGATGAGATTCACATGATAATCCAGGTACTAGATACTCAAAATGTCCATAACCGGGGACACGGCTAACCCTGATTAGTTTATACACTCTACAGAGGTTTGCGCACTTTTCCCCACAAGACCCGATCTCCTCTGTTGGATTTCTCGCACGACAAAGTGTTTGAGAAACGGATGACCGAGACATAGTCCTTCAGAAGCGCTAGCACCTTACGAACGGGTAGACCGTACCAAGCTACATCCCCTACATCTGCTAGTCTACCACTGTAAGAGTTCGCACGACTTAGTCAACTATGCTAGAGCCCATAATAGCTTATGGCTGTACACGGAAGTTTCTAGCATGAATAATCTCATGATCCCTTTGAGCCTAGGTGGCGGTCCAAAGAAAAATAGGCAATCGCTGGAATACCCAGGTGCCTCAATCCACCCAGATGCGTGTTTAGGTTGCCACCTTAGATAAACCTTTAATTAACAATCTCACATCTGTCATGGATACACTCACCCAATCCACGTCTACTAGCGTAGCATGGCATAATAAGCAAACGTAGAAGTAACTCCCAAAGGTTTGATAATAAACGGGTAATAGGTTCTACCTCAACTACTCCCCAAGCCCACAATTTAATTAGATCATAATCATGCAATGTGTGAGGATTGATCTAATGCAATAAAACTGGGTAGGAGGTACGATCAAAGTGTTACTTGCCTTGCTGATGATCCGGGAAACCTAGCGATTCGAAGTAGCTAGCGGGGCACTCCGGATATTCTATCGCAAACAAACAAACATACAATAAGTAATCAACTAATTCACAGGTAAAACTCAAAGAAGAGATCTAACCAGAAAGTTCAACTTAAGAACTCCGGTTGGCAAAAGAATCAAAACCAACGAAGCAACGAAAGACAAACGGCAAAAGAAACAAGCTTCGTTTACTACTCTGGATCTAGGGTAATTTTTACAGTGGCAAAACTTGTTTGAGTTGGTTAAACGGAAAGATGGTTTCAAGATGAAACTCCAGGCGCTTAAATCGCCTAATTCTGATAAACGAGCGAAAAGTTAAACCAAAATGAACATCGGATCAGGGATCGCAATCAGAAAAATCGTGGATTTAATCCGAGAAAAGAAAAACGATGAACAGGTTAATGAGCGAACATTCGTTAACAGGAACCAAACGAAAAACGTGTTCGTTAAAACGACCGGACGAGCGGACGCTCGCTAAATAAATAAATCGGAGAAAACCCAATTTATTAAAAAAACGGAAACTAGGGTTTTCTAAAAAAACCGGATCGGTTTTTCTCAAAAAAAAACTGGGCGGCGGTGACTACCTCGGCTCGGGCTCCGGGCGGCGGCGGGTGGTGCGGGGTGGCGGGGCGGCGGCTCCCGACAGCAGCGGCGTGCGGCGGTGCGGCGCGGGGTGCGGCGGCGGCGGTGGTTCGGGGCTCCAAGGGGGGCTCCGGTGGGGTTATAAAGGGGAGGGGGGGTGGCCATGGCTTGGGGAGGGGGATGGGCGGCAGCGTCCCTGGCTTGGACTCCCGAGTCTGGCGGCGGCACGGCATAGGAGGCGGCGGCTCCTAGCGGGCCAGCCTGGCTCGGCTGGGCCCTTGGCCCAGTCGGGCTCGAGTTTTTTTAAAACAATTTCGCTACGCCTAATAAGAATTCTACAAAAAAAATAAATAAAAATCTAAAAATGCCAAAACAAATTTTCTTTGTCTAAATAAAATATTTAGAACAGGATGAAATTTTTTTTGGCTCTAAATGCAATTTTTGAAAACGTGCAATTTTTCCTAAATTCAAATAAAATAGCAAATAAAACCAAATAAAATCTTATTTGATTTTTTATTAAATCCTCAATATTTCTTTATTTTGGGAAAGTCATTAATTCTCTCTCTCATAGTTTGATAATAGAAATAAATGAAGATAAAATAAATAAAATCAAATGATCCTTATTTTCAAAATTTGAGAAAACTCAAATATGAAAATAACGAAATCCCCAACTCTCTCTGAGGGTCCTTGAGTTGCGTAGAATTTCTAGGATCAACCAGAATGCAATAAAATATGCTATGCAATGATGATCTAGTGTATAACATTCCAAATTGAAAATTTGGGATGTTACAGGCCCTTGGCCATGTTTATCTGGGAGTGCCGCTTTGCTTCTCCCCTTTATCACGTGTAACACGTTTACTGTTTTGACTTCTGGTGGAAATTTCTTCTGTTCCCCAGTGTTTTGCGTGCGAGGCTCATCCTCGTCTTCGCTTGGTGCATCCTGCCCCTTATGTTCGGCGTTGAGCTTGTCGGACTGCTTGAAGACCCAACATTCTCTGTGGGTATGATTTGCAGGTTTATCGGGGGTGCTATGGATCTGACATATTTGATCCAGAATTTTGTTTAAGCTGGACAGTTCATCTCCGGCGCCTTTAGGGGGCGGCTTTTGCTGACCTGGCCAAGAGCTTTTGAATCCGGCATTTACCGTCGTGCTCTTCGGGTTGTCTTCTTTATTCCGACGCTTATTATTTTTGCTGCGTCGTGATTTCCTGTTTTCCGTCTCTAACTTCGGATGTATTTGGGTCACTGGTGCTGCATCGGGCTAGCCAGCTGTCCTCACCCGCGCAAAAGCGGGTCATGAGGCTTGTTAATGCTGCCATTGTTCTTGGCTTTTCTTGGTTGAGGTGTATGGCAAGCCATTCGTCTCGGACGCTGTGCTTAAAGGCTGTCAAGGCTTTGGCGTCCGGACAGTCGACTATTTGGTTCTTTTTAGTAAGAAACCTATTCCAAAGCTTTCGGGCTGAGTCTCCAGGCTGTTGAGTTATATGACTCAAATCGTCCGCATCCGGAGGTCGGACATAAGTCCCTTGAGCTTGAGGGGTAAGTACTTGATGGCGTGGAGATCATCTCCTCGAGCCTTATGGATATGGAGGATATAGTCCTCAATCCAGACTCCAGGGTCTGTTGTTCCGTCGTATGCCTCTATGTTTACGGGTTTGAATCCCACTGGAAATTCATGGTCCAACACCTCATCAGTGAAACATAGGGGGGGGGGGGTGCGGCACCTTCGAATATTTGTTGTGTTGCATTTCTTGCTAGAGCGTGCTTTTTTGGCCCGTAGATATATCTGGTTGGGCCATCTTTTTATGCGAGTCCTCGTGTGGATCGCGTGTTGGCTTGTGTGCGGCGCCGTTTACTGCTCTATGTTGGCCATGAGGTCGTCTATCCGACCGGATGGCTTCTTTGTTTTTTGATTGTGGGGGCTCTAAGGCCTCGTCATCAAATTCTGGCAGTAGCTTTCGCTTCGGGTAGCTCTTTGTGTGGCGACTGCCGCCATATTTGTCTGCGGTGTTGAGTACCTTGTTCCATCTGATTCTGAGTGCATCTTCCGCAGTCTTGAGCTTCTGCTTCTGCTTTTTCAGGCTACGCGCAGTGGCGACGAGCCTTTTATGGAGGTTCTTCTGCTCCAGGAACTTGTCTGGCGTGAGGTCATCCGGACTGTTATCTTCGCCGGGGACGGGTTGTTCGGTTTGGTTATCCAAGTTGCCTTGTTCAAACGGTTGCTCGATGCCATGTTCATCGTCTGCTGGCTCGCCCTGCTCTGTGGCTGGGTCTGTATGATCGTTGTTTCTGTTGAGGCGGGATTTGGGGCAGCGCTTACGCCGCCGCTTTGATTGCTTCTCGAGGGGACAACCCTTCATTGCATCCTTCTGTTCCTCGTCGTAGTTTTCTTTTGGTGTGTCCACCATGTAAACGTCATGTGATGAAGTGGGCGTCTGATGCCTTGTGAGCAGTTGTTCCTGTTCATCTCCTGCATCGTCATCCATACCATCGATGTCTTCGGAGTCGAAGTCGAGCATGTCGGTTGAATCGTCGATAGTGGCTACTAAGTGGGTGGTGGGTGGGCAGCGATTTTCTCCGTCATCCGCATCCCAATCCTTCTGGACATAGTTCGGCCAGGATCCTCCTGACAAGGAGAGAGACCTTAATGAGTTTAGTATGTCGCCAAAGGGCGAGTGCTGAAAAATATCCGCGGAGGTAAACTCCATGATCGGCGCCCAATCGGATTCGATAGGAACGGGCGCAGGCGGTTTGGAGTCCATGGCCAGAGAAGGATCCGGCATTTTGACAACACGGCTCTCGTGCAGGGTAAGGTCGATGTTCGGCTCGATCGCCGCTGAGGATAAGGCTTCTGTGGAGGGGTCTATCCACCCGTCCACGGACAGTGCAACTGGCTCCAAATTGAGGGTCGGAGTGGCTGCCGGTGTGATCTCCTGAACACTGTCCGATGGTAGAGCTAAATTGTACACATCGTGACCATGTGACGCACAAGGCAGAGGCTCGAATCCATCGAAGATCAAGTTTCTGCGAATATCGGCCATGTAGTTTAAGCTTCCAAACCTGACCTGGTGGCCGGGGGCGTAACTTTCGATCTGCTCCAGATGGCCAAGCGAGTTGGCCCACAGTGCGAAGCCGCCGAATACAAAGATCTGTTCGGGGAGAAAAGTCTCACCCTGGACGGCATCGCTATCGATGATCGTAGGAGCCATCAAGCCTAATGGCGACGACACAGAGGAACTCTCAATGAAATCACCAATGTCGGTGTCAAAACCGGCGGGTCTCTAGTAGGGGGTCCCGAACTGTGCGTCTAAGGTGGATGGTAACAGGAGGCAGGGGACACAATGTTTTACCCAGGTTCGGGCCCTCTTGATGGAGGTAAAACCCTACGTCCTGCTTGATTTATTCTTGATGATATGGGTATTACAAGAGTTGATCTACCACGAGATTGGAGAGGCTAAACCCTAGAAGCTAGCCTATGTGTATGGAGTTGATTCTGTCCTACGGACTAAAACCCTCTGGTTTATATAGACACCGGAGGGGGCTAGGGTTACACAAAGTCGGTTACAAAGGAGGAGATATACATATCCGTATTGCCTAGCTTGCCTTCCATGCCATGTAGAGTCCCATCCGAACACGAGACGAAGTCTTCAATCTTGTATCTTCATAGTCCAACAGTCCGGCCAAAGGATAGATTCCGGCTGTCCGGAGACCCCCTAATCCCAGACTCCCTCACCCCCTATGGCTCCTCACCCCTGTCGACCTCCTCGACGCCCACGTGCTCTGCCATTGCTATCACAAAAGCTTGGATGCATTCTCCTAGATCCTCAGCAGTCACCATGGCCCAATCAGAGGCTTTATCATGGGCAAGTTCCGTTCCAATGGCATGGACCGAGCCAAGCTTGACGAGTGGATCCGATCCCCCGCCATAGATCAGCTCGAGGAGCTCAATTTTAATGATGGGCATATGTGCTCGCTGCCAACATCCGCGCTCCGCTTCGCGCCCACATTGCGCCTCGCCAAGTTCATGAACTGTCATCCCCCCACCCCTTAATGATGCGCCCGCTCTTTTTCTACCATGACTTAAGCACCTCGAGCTCGTCGCCGTCCACATCCCAAAGGATGACATGGAGCGCCTGCTACGTGGCTGTACTACAGTCGAGTTCCTTCTTCTGCAGGCAATGAATTGGCCGAGTACCTTCCACATCACCTCCAGGACTCTCCAAACTATTTATGTGTGTTGTTAGTGCTGCAACGAGGTGGACCACAATATGGTCATTGAGGACACACCTTCACTTGAAATATTACTTGTAGTTGACCAACAAGGTCCAACAAGAATCAATGTCATTTCTGTAGCGAAATTGATAGTGGTGGGCTACTCGTCTGTCAAATACTACTACTTTCAGGTACAACAGTCGCCTTATTCCTCTCCTTCTTGATATCAACATTATTTCTAGTTTTGAAGATGTATGTTCATCTGTCATCCAACAAAGCTCCACCCAGATTCTAGGCACAGTGAAGGTCTTGGCACTAGAATTTTTCGGCCCCAACCTGGACCAAGTTGTCAGTTGCCTGAGATGCTTTCCGTGCCTGAAGAAGCTGTATATCGAGGTGATGTTCCTTTCCTGTTAAATATTAACCATAAGGGATTTCAATTTTTAGCACCTTTTCCCAAATTTACAATGACAATGTACTATGATTTCTAAAGAATTTTGGAGGATTTCAAGACATACACCCCATCCCATATTGGTTGCTTGATTCATATGGTTACAATCCATAAGCATTTCTCCTTTGGATTCATCTGTACTAGTTTTCTTAGGGAATTTTTAATCCATCCAACCTCTTGTGAAGAAGGCTACATGTTTCTAGATTGTAATCAAATGCCCATGTTAATCATGTCAGATCGAAGATGGCACGTTGGTGCATTTTACAAATCCTACAAACCAAATAGTCATGTAGTAGTGTTCAAAACTGCATGTAGGCACTAACACATTCTCTTCTTTTGCAGATAATAATAGGCCCGGAGGTGAATAATGTTAATAACAACAATCACATTGAATGCCTGGATCTACAACTCTCAAATATTACTTTGAACTCCTACCAAGGGACCTTACCGGAGATTACACTCGCCAGGTTCTTTCTTGCCAGAGCAAGGGTGCTGAGGGTACTGGGTCGAACACGCATTTAATTAGGAAAGATGAATGGTATGTTGATCAGGGCTGACAGGTACTGTGTCGGTGTACTAAAGTAGGGGTACCTTAGTATCCCGAACTTGTGCACGGGCAGTCGCAGCGTCCCGCGGCAAGGCTTGCCGGGCGACCGCCAAGATCCTCCGTGGTTCCTTTGAAGCCATTCAAGAACAAAGTATCCAAGAACAAGGAGACAAGACCCCGGCAAGAGGAGCTTGCCGGGAAGGAGACAAGACCCCAGCAAGAGGAGCTTGCTGGGAAGGCCAACCAAGGCCCGGTGAGCGACAAGATCCCAGATGCGACAAGACAACGACCGCGGCAAGGCACTTGCCGCGGCAAACCTCCACTCTGTACCTGCGCTCCAGCACATCCACCAACGTGTCGCTCTAGGACCCTTCCAGGCGTACGTGGCGGAAGGCTGTGCAGCCAGAGGTACACGGTGGCAAGCGGCGCTGACAAGATCGCCATCGTGGCGAGCGGTGGCGTCCTTGGCGGTCCCTTTCTGCACCGTCTAGGCAACGCAGACAGGCATTTAATGCCTTTGTCACCTGCCGTCAGAGTTAGGTATGATACAACTATAGTAGGCGGCGGTGCCAACCACCACGCCTTTTCCATTTTTACCCTCATCTACATTGCCACCTGTCGGTGACCCCTTGAGCATATAAAAGGAGGCCCATGCGCAACGTAGAGGGGGTCGGCCAACAGAATACTCACGCTCGGTCTCGCTAGCTGCGGGAGCATACTGTAGCACATCGCGCTCCCGAGCAAGAAATCAATACAACCAAAAAGCAGGAGTAGGGTTTTACGCATCCGTGCGGCCCGAACCTGGGTAAACTGATCGTGTTGCTCGTGCGCTTCACCTCGATCTGCTCTTCGTGCTCTCTCCGCCCCCTGCCGAACCGTAAGGGGCCCAGTCCGCCGTGGTCCCATAGGTGTCCGTGGGATCAGCACCCCTGACATCTTTGGCGCGCCAGGTAGGGGTGCGTCGAGGTTGTGTGAACCTGATCCGGCGTTCGCACGAGCCAAATCTTCATCATCTTCATCGACATGCCGCCGAAGAAGAAGGCTTCGGAGGCAGCTGCTCCGTCCGCGCCAAACCCGCCATCGCCGGAGTGAACGGCTGGTGGGGTAGACGCCGGCGGAAGAGCGGGCGTTGACGATCGAGCTCATGGTGCTGCCAGGTCCAAGGACACCAGGTCCAAGGACAAGGCTCCGCTGCACATCGGCGGCGCAGTCGGCTCCCACAACGACCGGGCGCACTACAAGACCTCGGCGTCCGTACACGCACCGCGCCCATCTCAGGAGGTGCGGGACCAGCAGCGTTATGGTACCCATGGTACCATACGTTTGCTAGGCCAAGATCAAATCGGTGGATCCCAGAGTGCTCAAGACCAGCACGCATGCCAACATGCTGACACGAGTGGGGCACGGTCGCCTGGACGAGGTACTGCTCCTTCTAACATAGTTAGAAGTCCGAGCATATCCCGTTCCTCGCACCGTTCGCCGCCGCCGCCCGCCACTCCGGCAGAAGCTTTGGCGCGAGCTCAACTGCTCCTAGACTACCCTCCAGCGGCGGACAAGATCGACGACTGGAGGGCCACCATTCAGAGTCTCATCGGCTTCGCCAACGGCGACAATCCACGGCAGCCGAGTACTTCGCTGCCGCGGCAAGTCAGCCATGTGTGAGCCGGTGGCGACAAGACCGGTGGGGGTGCAACCACTGTGCACTCTCCGCCTCGAAGGCCAAGATCGCCGACTCGTCAGATCCACCTCGACAGCGACTCCACCGCGTCATCACATCCGTGAGCTCGTCGCGATCAGCGCCAAGTTCTTTACGAACGACAGCAAGAAGACGCTCGTACTCGCATCGAGCGCCGAAGAGAAGCGCGGCGTCAATCAGACCTGCGCGCTGGGCCCTCTATCGACATACATGCGCCAGGGGAACCAGGCGACTTGCCATACGAGGTAGGTTGCCCTGCGTTTACCCGTGAGCTGCGGCAAGTCCAGTGGCCCAGCCAGAAGAATTTCAAGCCAGATGTACCAGAGAAGTACGATGGCAAGTCGCACCCGTCGGAGTTCCTCAGCATCTACACCATCGCGGTGCAAGCTGCCGGGGGGCGAGACGACAAGGTCCTTGCCAACTACTTCCCGCTGGTGCTCAAGCCCGATGTCAGGTCCTGGCTCATGCACTTGCCGGACAACTCCATATCTTCTTGGGCAGACCTATGCCATCAGTTTGTCGGCGCCTTTACAGGCGGCCACAAACCTCATGGCCAGGAGAGTGACCTTCACCTACTCGCCCAGAAGGAAGGAGAACCCCTGCGCAAGTATATTCAGAGATTCAGCCGTGTACAGCGCAACATCCCAGATATCCACCCTGCCGCGGTCATCAGCGCGTTCCATCAGAACGTGCGTAACCGCAGGATGCGGGAGGAGATGGCGATGTGCAGGATCAGAGACGTCAGTGAGCTCTATGCCCTGGCCGACAAGTGTGCACGTGCTGAGGAAGGGAGGAAACTCCCCGGAGAGAACACTGGAGTAGGAGGATCTGACAGCGAGGATGCTGCCCCGGCAAAGAAGAACCGGCGGCGGAACAACAGGAAGAAGAAAGGAAAAGAGATGCTAGTCGTTGAGCAGTCCGGCAACGACGGCGCCGCCAAGAAAGCCAAAGTTGGTAGCTCTGGCAAGGAGATTGCCGCATGCACCAACTGCCAGGCTGTGGCGGTTGCCGACAAGCAGGACGGCACCGACAAGCAGTACTGCAAGATCCACCGCACCAAGGGCCATGACCTCCAGAGTTGCAAGAAAGTCGAGCAGCTTGTCCAGCAACAAAAAGCTGAGTACGAGCGGCGCGACAAGGAGAGGGCCCAAGGAGGCGCTGGAGAAGCCAGTAAGAAGCGCGCTGGCCGGGGAGGACGCCGCGGCAAAGCCAAGCAGCGGCAAGGAGAAAGACCTCCCCGCGGCCGCGACAAGGATGAAGACGACGACGACGACGAAGACATGGATGATGTCGAGACCAGTGAGCAGGAGTTTCAGAAAGCCACAGAGGTCTTGTGCGTTGACGGCGGTGCTTCTCTGCATACTTCACACCGACAGCTCTAGCAGTGGGCGCGGGAAGTCAATGCAGCGGAACCACCTGTTGAATCGCGCAAGCTTCTGAAATGGTCCAGCACACCTATCATCTTTGATATTGAGGACCACCCTGATCGCACAACTATGGTCGGGTGCTTGCCGCTGTTGGTTTCACCAACTATACGCAACCTCAAGGTCACTAAGATGCTAGTTGACGGCGGCGCCGGCTTGAACCTGATCTCCTCCGCTGTACTCCAAAAACTCCAGATCCCTGACAGCGAGGTCGAAGAGACCGACACATTACAAGGAATTAACCCGGGAAGGAGCAAGCCAAAGGGGAAGGTCACGTTGCCGGTAACATTTGGCAGCGAGATGAACTTCAGGACTGAGAGGGTCACTTTTGACGTTGCCGATTTCCCATTGCCTTACAATGGGATACTTGGCCGTCCATCACTCGCCAAGTTCATGGCAGCCTCTCACTACGCATACAATATGCTCAAGATGCCAGGCCCGATAAGTGTCATCTCTGTCCCTGGCGACAAGAAGGATGCTCTTATCTGCGCCGACAAGATCTACCGGGAAGCAGCAGCCGCTACAGATCGCAAGTCACTTGCCGCTGAAGCTCCCAGGGGGAAGAAGAAGACAAAGACCGGCAAGAGCTCTGATGCCCACTCCGGCAAGCGCACCTCTTTGGAGTGCTGCGCTATCGTCGAGGACGCACCATCGAGCTCCG
Source organism: Triticum monococcum (assembly GCA_034509565.1). Taxonomy (NCBI): domain Eukaryota; kingdom Viridiplantae; phylum Streptophyta; class Magnoliopsida; order Poales; family Poaceae; genus Triticum; species Triticum monococcum. Next base: position 723,823,412 of record CM067842.1, read on the forward strand.
CCGGCAAGTGTAAGAAGGTAATGGCAGCTCCGCCAGAGACCAAGAAAGTGTCCGCCAAGGAGGACGGCACTGGTGGTACCTTCACCATCAGTGCCACGCTTGGCCCTAAATAGGAAAGCGCGCTCATTGCTTTCCTGCGGGCGAACGTCGACGTGTTTGCGTGGCAACCGTCTGACATCCCTGGTGTTCCCAGGAAAGTAATTGAGCACCATCTTGCCATTTGTCCTCATGCGCGGCCCGTCAAGCAGAAGGTCAGGAAGCAAGCAGTGGAACGCCAAGAGTTTATCGCAGAAGAGATCAAGAAATTGGAAGCAGCAGGCCTTGTCAGAGGAGTGCTCCATCCAACGTGGTTGGCCAATCCTGTAGTCGTGCGCAAGGCAAACGGGAAATGGAGGCTTTGTATCGACTTTACTAATGTTAATAAAGCTTGTCCCAATGACCCATTTCCCTTGCCGTGCATTGACCAGATTGTTGACTCCATAGCCGGATGTGATTTTGTTTCATTTCTTGATGCATACTCGGGATACCATCAAATCTTCATGGCAGAAGAGGATGAGGAGAAAACCGCATTCATTACTCCGTGTCGCACGTACTGTTTCATATGGATGCCTTTCGGTTTAAAGAATGCTGGTTCAACATTTGCAAGAGTAGTCCATGTCGCTCTGAAGCCACAAATACATAGAAATGTGGAAGCCTACATGGATGACATAGTGGTCAAGAGCAAGGACAGGGCAACTCTAATTCAAGATTTAGACAAGACCTTTGCAAATCTGCGCAAGATCAACCTCAAGCTCAACCCCGAGAAGTGTGTGTTTGGAGTCCCCTCTGGCAAGCTTCTCGGGTTCTTCGTGTCTCAGCGGGGAATTGAAGCCAATCCCGACAAGATCAAGGCCATTGAGCAGATCGAAGCACCAAAGAGAGTCAAGGATGTACGAAATCTTGCCGGTTGCGTGGCTGCTCTCAGCAGGTTTATTTCTCGGTCTGCTGAGCGCGCCCTGCCGTTTTTCAAAATTTTGAAAAAGGCAGGTCCAATGAAATGGACTCCGGAAGCGGAGGCTGCGCTGCAGGACTTGAAGAGATACCTGTCCTCCACTCCAACACTTGTCGCACCTAAGACACAAGAGAAGTTGCTGTTGTACATAGCGGCAACCAATCAAGTGGTTACTGCTGCGTTAGTGGCGGAGAGAGAGGCAGATGACGAGCCAACAACCGCGGCAAGCGCATCCAGCGACAAGCAGGGGGCTTCCCTGACAAGCTCTGGTCCCGACACGGATAGATCTGCGCAGGTGCGCGAAGAGATACAGAAGAGAATGGTGCAGCGCCCAGTTTACTTTGTCAATTCCCTTCTGCAGGGGGCTAGGTCAAGGTACTCTGGTGTGCAGAAATTGCTTTTCGGCCTTCTCATGGCCTCGAGAAAGCTGCGCCATTACTTCCAAGCACATGAGATCACAGTTGTCACTCGCTTTCCGCTGAAGAGGATACTGCAGAATCCAGAAGCAACAGGCAGGATTGTTGAGTGGGCACTGGAACTGTCAAGCTTTGGCCTCAAGTTTGAGAGTACTTCAACTATCCAAAGCTGAAAGTGCAACTATCCCTAGGTGGTTTTGGTAATTCATAACAACATATAGCTCATTGAGCTAATGCTATTCCAAGATGATTATTTCAGGAAAGCTCAATGATTGGCATGGCATGGATGTGAAAGTTGAACCCTCAAAATGCTAAGGACAAAGAATTGGCTCAAGCTCAAAAGTTCAAGACTCTTCATTTTATATTTTAGTGATCCAAGATCACATTGAGTCTTTAGGAAAAGCCAATACTATCAAGGAGGGATGAGGTGTTGCTTAATGAGCCTCTTGCTTTATGTGCTTAGTGATATGCTCCAAAATCCTGAACCACCTTTCCATATCCACAAATGACCTAAACCCTAAGCCAAACTCGGTCATACCGATTCTGTCAATCCGGCGCCACCGAGTTTCACTTGTCATTTGCCACTGCCAAACCCTAGCAATTCGGTCCTACCGATAAGGATCTCGGTCACACCGAGATGGGGTTGCAAACTCTCTGTTTCCCTTTCGTAAGTTTTCGGTCTCACCGAAAGAGCGAATCAGTCCCACCGAGAATGCAATGCAAACTCTCTGTTTCCTTCTTGTAACTTTTCGGTCTCACCAAAAGAGCAAGTCGGTCCCACCGAGTTTGCCTGACTAACTCTCTGGTTAGCTAATTGCCGAACTCGGTCTCACCGAGTTTGTGCGATCGGTCTCACCGAGATTACGTTATGCCCAAACCCTAACCGAATTGGTCCTACCAAGTTGCATCTCAGTCCCACCTAAATTCCTAACGGTCACTAGGTTTACTATTTCGGTCAGACCGAGTTTTCTGATTCGGTCCCACCGAGATTGGTAGATTGTGTGTAACGGTTGGATTTTGTGTGGAGGCTATAAATACACCTCCACCTCCTCTCCATTCGTAGAGAGAGCCATCAGAACACATACACCATTCCTACTCATATGTTCTAAGAAAGAACCACCTAATCATGTGTTGAGACCAAGATATTCCATTCCTACCATATGAATCTTGATCTCTAGTCTTTCCCAAGTTGCATTCCACTCAAATCTTCTTTCCATCAGATCCAAATCATATGAGAGAGAGTTGAGTGTTGGGGAGACTAGCATTTGAAGCACAAGAGCAAGGAGTTCATCATCAACACACCATTTGTTACTTCTTGGAGAGTGGTGTCTCCTAGATTGGCTAGGTGTCACTTGGGAGCCTCCGACAAGATTGTGGAGTTGAACCAAGGAGTTTGTAAGGGCAAGGAGATCGCCTACTTCGTGAAGATCTACCGCTAGTGAGGCAAGTCCTTCGTGGGCGATGGCCATGATGGAATAGACAAGGTTGCTTCTTCGTGGGTGGAGCCCTCCGTGGACTCGCGCAACCATTACCCTCCATGGGTTGAAGTCTCCATCAACGTGGATGTAGGATAGCACCACCTATCCGAACCACGGGAAAACATCCGTGTCTCCAATTGCGTTTGAATCCCCCAAACCCTTCCCTTTATATTCTTGCAAGTTGCATGCTTTACTTTCCGCTGCCAATAAACTCTTTGCATGCTTGCTTGAATTGTGTGATGATTGCTTGACTTGCTCTAAGATAGCTAAAATCTACCAAGAACTAAAATTGGGAAAAGGCTAAGTTTTTAGTTGGTCAAGTAGTCTAATCACCCCCCCTCTAGACATACTTTCGATCCTACAAGTGGTATCAGAGCTTTGGTCTCCATTTGCCTTGATCTCCATAGCTTTTGGTGGTCATAGCCTTGGTTTCACAACCTAGGAGAGTATGGCGTCTAGCGAGGGAAATTATCACCGTAGAGGTCCTTACTTTGATGGCACTAATTTTGCTAGTTGGAAGCATAAAATGAAAATGCATATTCTTGGACATAACCCCGCCGTATGGGCTATTGTTTGTGTTGGTTTGCAAGGTGAGTTCTTTGATGGGAGAGAACCAAACCGTGAAGCTACCGCGGATGAGTTGAAGATATTGCAATACAATGCTTAAGCTTGTGATATTCTCTTCAACGGATTGTGCCCCAAAGAATTCAACAAAATCTGCCACCTTGAGAATGCAAAGGAAATTTGGGATACTTTGATTGATATGCACGAAGGTACCGACTCCGTCAAGGAATCCAAGTTGGATGTGCTCCAAAGTCAACTTGACAAGTTCAAGATGAAGGATGGTGAAGGTGTTGCTGAAATGTACTCTAGGCTTGCTCTCATCACAAATGAGATTGCCGGCTTAGGAAGTGAAGAGATGACCGATAGATTCATCATCAAGAAGATCCTAAGAGCCTTGGATGGGAAATATGATACCGTGTGCACATTAATCCAAATGATTCCCAACTACAAAGATCTCAAGCCAACGGAAGTAATTGGAAGGATTGTTGCTCATGAGATGTCACTCAAGGATAAAGAGGAACTTCACAATAAATCAAGTGGTGCCTACAAAGCGTCATGTGAAGTCCCCACATCATCAAGTGAGAAACAAAACTTCAATGAAGAATTGAGCTTAATGGTGAAGAACTTCAACAAGTTCTACAAGAGTAGAAACAAAGATAGAAGCTTCAAGTCAAGGTCCTACAATGACAAAAGATCTTCTAGTCGAGAGCGAAACTGCTATAATTGTGGAAGACCCAGACACTATTCCAATGAGTGTACGGCTCCCTACAAGAGAAGAGAAGTTTCTCCAAAAAGAAGAAGCAAAGAATCTCCACCAAGAGAGAGAAGGAGTAGAGATGATCGTTATGAATGAAGATACTCACGGAGAAGCAAGGATTCGGAAAGGAAGGAAAAATCATCAAGGAGCTATACAAAACAAAGACATCAAGCTCATGTTGGTGAATGCGTATCCGGCTCCGACTCCGACAGCCACTCCGAGAGAAGTTATCACTCCCACTCCGAAGATACTCAAGATGAAGGTGTTGCCGGTCGAGCACTTGTGTCAACCAACTCCTACGACATATTTGACTCACCAAATGAAGGAATTGGAAGATGCTTCATGGCCAAAGGTCCTAACGTAACACACCCCGAGTATGTTGACTTTAATAGTGATGAAGATGACTTGTTAGGTGATGATGATTTGCTTGTTGACAACTCTAGTGAAGAATATTATGGTGAAATATCAATTAATCATGCTAAAAAAAATGACAATGATAAGGAGAAGATTGAGGCTCTAACTAAAGAACTAAACACTCTTAAGTTAGCCCATGAAACTATCTTCGAAGATCATCGAGAACTTTTAAGAGCTCATGAGAAACTATGCTTTGAAAAGCTTAATCTTGAGCAAGAGCATGAGTTCTTAAAAGCAATCAATGATGATCTCCGCAAGAAAAGTTCTTCTCACATTGCCAAGCGTTTACTTTTATCCACCTACATGCCTCGAGTCAAGACTAGTAACAAGAATAAGAAAGATTCTTCCTCTAGTAGTAACAACGATCATGCTAAATACAATATTGTTGCTTCTAGTAGTTCTCTTGATTCCACTAATGATTCTCTTAGCCAAGTTACACTTGAGCAAGAAAATAGCTTATTGAAGGGAATTGTAGAGAAAGGTGTTTACAAGAGCCTTGCCGGAAGTAAGCAATTCGAGGAAATTGTGCGCAAGCAAGGAATGCACCGGAAGAATCAAGGTGTTGGTTTTGAACGAAAGTTCAATGCCACTGGAGTTGAATGGGAAGAAGATCAATACCCCAAGACAAAGTTTATTCCTCAACAAGAGAAGTATGATACTTCCTTCAAGGGAACACAAGCTCAAGATGATCTTCCACCACAAGACTACAAGCAAAAAGGCAAGGACAAGCTTCAAGAGGAGATTGATGCATTTGAAGAAGCTCCTAAGACCTTAGTCAAGTGGATTCCCAAGACTACTTCAAGTTCCACTACATCAAGTACGACTACAACTCCAAGGATTCCCATCAAGATGGTGTGGATCCAAAAGAAGAAGAACTAGAGAGTTCTTGAGGGTGACTCCGCCAACATACTTCACTCTTATCATTTTGGCAAGAACAAGTGCAATCAACTTCCACATCTTGCACTAGTTCAAGGAGTCACAAACCCTCTTGTTGGTAAGACAAGGGACAAGGTAACCTAAAGTTTTCATGGACATCATCTTGTGTGTGCATCACTCTATGTCTATGGATATCCTTGTTTGTTCCTTGTGGGACTAACCCATGTAGGTATTGAAAGTGCAATTCACTCAAATGGATAGCTCCAAGTGATCTACATCAACATTGAGCATCTACATCTTCAACATCTACATGAAGTCATCATCGACAAAACCCAAGGTTAGTTCATCCCACTTAGGGGGGATATCACATCTAGGGGGAGCTTTACTCTAAGACTTGAGCTAAAGCAACTCTAAAGATGTGAATACAACAATGCTTTATGTAAAAGTGGTAACCCCACTTGAGCTTATACGATGAGTATGACCTATGATCAAGTGTTCTCACTTGACTCCTAAGTCAATATACTCATATATAGATGACCTAGTCATCGCAAATTTCTTGATAGATGCTAGAATTGGTTGTGCATGCTTTGCCACATATTTCATTTGCCATCTTATTGTGTGAGCATGTTGGTTGCATATTTTACTCATTCGAAGACATCCACTTGTTGTTTTGATCGTTTGGCTTTCTTCTTTTGCCAAGTGGATGGACAAGAATGCCTAAGAACCTCCTCTAGCTATCTATGCTTTTCTCGTCTCAAACTCTATTCATGCTGCATCACAAAACTTGATCAAGTCAGATTCGAACCACTCTGTGCGAGGAGCGCTCGGAGTCCCTGATTCGTCATAGACTTAAACTTCCAAAACCTCTTTATGAATCTCGGTCTGACCGATACTCCATTTTCGGTCCTACCGAGTTCATTAAGTTGATCTACGTTTTCGATCTCGGTGCAACCGATTTGAACTTTTTGGTCACACCGAGTTGCAATAACTGCACACAGTTTTGCATCTCGGTGCCACCGAGTTGTTCCACTCGGTCACACCGACAGGGTCGGGCTATATATAGTGACGGGCAAAATTTTGGAAATTTCTCCGAAACCTCTTCGCCCGCGCGATAGCCTGCTCTGCCTTCGTGGTCTCCGGATCGTCTTCTCGCCGCCAACAGCCTCCAGTCGTTGGTCTCCGCCACCGTCAACGGAATTCTGCCCCGTCGTTGCCGCCGTAGCGAGTCTCCGCCGAACTAGGGTATGGACTCGATCTTTGTGTTATTCTCCACTCTGATTCCTAGCACATTGTGATCATCATGATTCTTGCCATGATTGAAACACTCCTATCCAGTCAATGAACTCGTAGATTAGGTTTAATTCGAAAATTTTAGGGTTAGGTTTCCGCCGAAACCATCTCGGACCCACTGAGTTGAAAAACTCGGTCCCACCGATCTGGCTTTTGCCATTGCACAAGTGAAACTCGGTCTGACCGAGAATAACTTATCGGTGCGACCGATTTTGGAATTCTGTGAAACCCTAGCAGTCTCGGTGCCACCGAACTGTGACTCGGTCTGACCGAGTTCACCAGTTCTGGTGCCAAAACTGCTTCGGTGTCACCGAGTTTGAAAATTGGTAGATCCGAGATGCTTTCTGTCGAAAACTAAAACTAAGTTTTTGAATTAATCTTTTGCAAAAATCTCTGCTTTTTGTGATGCTCATCCACTCTATCTTATCCATAATCTATTCACAGGGTCAGCAGTCAGTTTGCAACATGTCTGATCAAAGTGACAGCCAGAATGTGTCTGAGCAGCAAGTTGTGATGAGTGAGGGCACTAGCCCCTCAAGTTCTTCTGATGATGGCAGCAGGAGCACCCCCAGCAATCTGCCTAAGGCTGCCACACGTCAAAGGAAGAAGAGAACGTCTGATTCTGAGGATGAAGACTATGTGGCAGAGGAAGAGGCCACATCAAAGAGAGCAGAACCAGCTCAAGGCACAAAGCCAGGGCTGAAAATCAAAAGGCTAGCAGGCAGGCAACCCATGTCAAAGGCTAGAGCTTCAACTGTGAAGCCTGCTCCCGTTGAGCCCGTTGCTGCTGAGGGCAAGAAGAGGAAAGAGAGGGTGAAGAAGACTGTAGCCAGAGTGCTTGGGAAGGCATCCATCATGGTAGATGAGGAGGAGGACGAAGAAGAAGAGGTTGCTGCACCAGCACCCAAGGTAGCCAAACTCATGGGAGATGCTATAAGGTCAGGAACACCTGCATCCAAGCCGAAGGAAGCACCTAAGGCTGCATCTAAGCCTAAGAGTGCACCAAAGAGAAACACACGAAGCATCCCAGCTGCGGAAAAGAACAAGGCCCCAGTGCCTGAAGCTATCGAAGAAGAGGGAGAGAGTGTCCTTAGGAAGCTCAAGCCCAAGATCCTAGACCACAACGATGCTCATCCTGTGGCTGAGGATATGAAGCTCAGGAGAGATTCAGGGCTGAGGAATTGGAGAGAAGAAGATCCGTATGCTTCTAGGAGAAGGACTGCCGTGGATTACAGATTTCATACCAAGGAGCAGCAAGATTTCTATGAGACTATTTTGCTTGACAAGAAGCCAATCGTTTGTGACATGAGATGGGTCGACTGGACCTACATCAAGGACAATGAAGAGTACTACCCCGGTGTATTTGACAGCTTTAGTGCGTGTGGAGTTGCAGACTTTGTTGGGCAGAAGCTCACAAAGTGGAACGAGGAGCTGATCATGCAATTCTACTCCACAGCACACTTTTATCCGGATGGCAGGATCACATGGATGTCAGAGGGTACAAGGTACCAATCCACTGTTGAAGAATGGGCGAAGTTGATCAATGCCCCAGAGGAGCAAGCTGATGACTTGGACATTTATGCCAAGAAAAAGATGGATCACAACTCCATGTCCAACATGTACAAGGAGATCCCGAATGAAGCGCTCGACACGTTCAAGTTTGGCTCAGTGCACTATCTGCTCTCAGGATTGCCTACGATCAACTGGATCCTTAGGCACACCCTTCTGCCCAAATCTGGAGATCACAAGATGATCAGAGGTCACGCGATCAACTTGCTTCATGTCTTTGACGTGCCTCAGAAATTCAAGGTCATGAGTATCATTGTGGAAACAATCAAGAGGACAGCTGCAGACCAGAAGAGGAGTTGTGGGTATGCCCCACAGATTCAGGAGCTCATCAACTCCAAGATGGGCACGGGCGTGTATTTATTGGATAAGGAACACCTGTCCATCCGTCCAGATTTTGAGGATAACCAAGTGGTTATGACTGAGAATGAACCCTCATCTGCCCATGCACAAGCTCAGAAGGAGAAGGCGAAAAAGGAGAAAGCTGCCAGGATGCCTACTCAAGCGGAGGCATCTGATTACTTCTTGAAGACCAAACAAGAGCAGGTCGGTTACCTGATAGCATCCACCCTGCGGATTTAGCAAAGTATAGCTACCCTGACTCAGAACCAGGCGAGTCTAGAGAGGATCATGGAACAGAGGTTCTATGACCTGGACATCAAAGTGACTGAGATACAGACTGCCGTGGAGCAGCTCCAGGACGACATGAACGAGAGAAGAGGCAGAACCACAACTGATGCTTTTGCCAGGGTGCCACGAGGTCCGAGGTCGTCTGCACTGCCAGTTGCTGACACTAGAGCTACAACGTCTCCACCAGCTACAACCTCCGTTCCACCAGCTCCAGCATCCACCACAGCCTCAACTCCTACCACATCTTCTGAAGGCTTCGTCCTTGGCATGCTCCGGACTCCACCACCACCTGAAGATCAAGCCTGAGCATCGACTTAGCACTATGCATTCTCTAGGAACTTTTTGGTAACTTGTTGCCAAAGGGGGAGAAAATGTATAGATCATAGGCTTCGAGAGAGAGTGTTGCTTTTATTCTCTCTTGTTTTTATTTGGTGGTTTTTCGAACTTTGTTTGCTTGCGTGTGCGATACTATGTCATTATTCGTGAGACATCGATGATCAAGTGTTTGATCATAAGCTACACTTAATGGTTCCTTAATTCTTGCTAAATGCTATCATTCTATCTATTGTCTGTGATCATTCACTATTCTTGGTGATGAGTGCATGTATTTCAATCTTATCATTTTTTTGAGAGCTCCACCAAGATGTATGTGACATGGAAGAGTAACCCATGATTCTAACTCCTTGTGCATTTGCAGTCCAAAGCAAATTTTAAAATATGCACAAATTTAGGGGGAGCTCTTACTTATCACATACTTCTCAAAGCGACGATGTATTTCATGATTATTATTATATTGCCGAAGCTTTGATCTATATGTTATCATCAATTACCAAAAAGGGGGAGATTGAAAGTGCAACTATCCCTAGGTGGTTTTGGTAATTCATAACAACATATAGCTCATTGAGCTAATGCTATTCCAAGATGATTATTTCAGGAAAGCTCAATGATTGGCATGGCATGGATGTGAAAGTGGAACCCTCAAAATGCTAAGGACAAAGAATTGGCTCAAGCTCAAAAGTTCAAGACTCTTCGTTTTATATTTTAGTGATCCAAGATCACATTGAGTCTTTAGGAAAAGCCAATACTATCAAGGAGGGATGAGGTGTTGCTTAATGAGCCTCTTGCTTTATGTGCTTAGTGATATGCTCCAAAATCCTGAACCACCTTTCCATATCCACAAATGACCTAAACCCTAAGCCAAACTCGGTCATACCGATTCTGTCAATCCGGCGCCATCGAGTTTCACTTGTCATTTGCCACTGCCAAACCCTAGCAATTCGGTCCTACCGATAAGGATCTCTGTCACACCGAGATGGGGTTGCAAACTCTGTGTTTCCCTTTCGTAACTTTTCGGTCTCACTGGAAGAGCGAATCGGTCCCACCGAGAATGCAATGCAAACTCTCTATTTCCTTCTTGTAACTTTTCGGTCTCACCGAAAGAGCAAGTCGGTCCCACCGAGTTTGCCTGACCAACTCTCTGGTTAGCTAATTGCCGAACTCGGTCTCACCGAGTTTGTGCGATCGATCTCACCGAGATTATGTTATGCCCAAACCCTAACCGAATCGGTCCTACCGAGTTGCATCTCAGTCCCACCGAAATTCCTAACGGTCACTAGGTTTACTATTTCGGTCAGACCGAGTTTTCTGATTCGGTCCCACCGAGATTGGTAGATTGTGTGTAACGGTTGGATTTTGTGTGGAGGCTATAAATACCCCTCCACCTCCTCTCCATTCATAGAGAGAGCCATCAGAACACATACACCATTCCTACTCATATGTTCTGAGAAAGAACCACCTACTCATGTGTTGAGACCAAGATATTCCTTTCCTACCATATGAATCTTGATCTCTAGCCTTTCCCAAGTTGCTTTCCACTCAAATCTTCTTTCCATCAGATCCAAATCCTATGAGAGAGAGTTGAGTGTTGGGGAGACTATCATTTGAAGCACAAGAGCAAGGAGTTCATCATCAACACACCATTTGTTACTTCTTGGAGAGTGGTGTCTCCTAGATTGGCTAGGTGTCACTTGGGAGCCTCCGACAAGATTGTGGAGTTGAACCAAGGAGTTTGTAAGGGCAAGGAGATCGCCTACTTCGTGAAGATCTACCGCTAGTGAGGCAAGTCCTTCATGGGCGATGGCCATGATGGAATAGACAAGGTTGCTTCTTCGTGGACCCTTCGTGGGTGGAGCCCTCCGTGGGCTCGCGCAACCGTTACCCTCCGTGGGTTGAAGTCTCCATCAACGTGGATGTAGGATAGTACCACCTATCCGAACCACGGGAAAACATCTGTGTCTCCAATTGCGTTTGAATCCTCCAAACCCTTCCCTTTATATTCTTGCAAGTTGCATGCTTTACTTTCTGCTGCCAATAAACTCTTTGCATGCTTGCTTGAATTGTGTGATGATTGCTTGACTTGCTCTAAGATAGCTAAAATCTGCCAAGAACTAAAATTGGGAAAAGGCTAAGTTTTTTGTTGGTCAAGTAGTCTAATCACCCCCCTTCTAGACATACTTTCGATCCTACAAAAGCAGAGCCTTGGCAGAATTCATAGCAGAGTGGACGCCAACACCAGATGAAGAAATTCCAGAGACGAGCATTCCCGTCAAGGAGCCAAGCAAAGAGTGGCTTATGTACTTTGACGGTGCCGTCTCGCTGCAAGGCGCCGGCGCTGGTGTGCTGCTTGTCGCACCCACCAGAGAGCACCTCAAGTACGTGGTCCAGATGCACTTTCCCAAGGAGCAAGCAACAAACAATACTGTTAAGTATGAAGGCTTGCTTGCCGGTCTCAGGATCGCGGCAGACCTTGGGATCAAGATGCTCATTATCAGGGGTGACTCGCAGCTTGTCGTCCGCCAAGTGAACAAGAATTATCAGAGTCCGTTGATGGAAGCCTACGTTGACGAATTGAGAAAGCTAGAAGAGCACTTTGACGGCCTACAGATGGAGCATGTCCCAAGAACTCAGAACGACATTGCCGATGGCCTTTCAAAGTGCACTGCACTTAAGTTACCCGTGGAACCAGGGATTTTTGTGCTCAAGCTGACTCAACCGTCCGTAACGCCGTCAACTGGACAGAGCAAGAAGAGGAAGTTGATTTCTGGCGACTATTTTCTGGCAGAGCTTCCCGAAGCCGGCGCCAAGAGGGTCCCCAAGATCAACACCAAGAGTGCTGAGGAGCAGTCTGCTCCGACAAGCCCTAGGGTTTGTTCCGTTGAAGCAGACGCTCCCGACAAGTTTTGCTCCGGCAAGCTTGCCGGGGAACGTCAAGCTCCGGCAGAGCCGCAGGTTTTCGTCGTAGAAGCGGATGTTCCCGCAGCAATAGATATGCCTTTAGTCCTTGTTGTCGAGCCACAAGCTCCAACATGGGCACAGCAGATTGTCCGTTTCCTTCAGACAGGAGAACTTCCCGAAGAGCAAGAAGAAGCGGAAAGAGTAGCCCGGCAGTCTAGTATGTACCAGTTTGTCGATAACACACTGTGCAGAAGAAGACTCAACGGTGTGAAACTGAAGTGTATTCCCGGGAAGATGGACAAAAGCTGTTGGCAGAGATACATGGAGGCATATGTGGTCGCCACATTGGCGCAAGAGCACTTGCCGGCAAAGCATTCCGGCAAGGCTTCTTCTGGCCGACAGCCCTCCAGGATGCAACTGCACAAGTAACCAAGTGTGAAGCGTGCCAGTTCCATTCCAAGCAGATACACCAGCTAGCTCAAGCTCTCCAGATGATCCCTTTATCCTGGCCATTTTCGGTCTGGGGGCTCGACATCCTCGGCCCCTTTCCCCGAGCAGTCGGAGGCTTTGAGTACTTGTACGTTGCAATCGACAAGTTCACGAAGTGGCCGGAAGTGGAACCAGTGAGGAAGGTGACAGCACAGTCAGCAGTCAAGTTCTTCAGGTCGATTGTTTGCCGTTTCGGGATCCCTAACAGGATAATTACCGACAACGGTACACAATTTACGAGTCGCACCTTCATGCAGTATGTCCAAGATCTTGGTGCCAAGGTCTGCTTCGCTTCTGTTGCTCACCCGAGAAGCAACGGTCAAGCGGAGAGGGCAAATGCTGAAGTGCTGCGCGGGCTCAAGACCAGAACTTTCGACAGGCTGCACAAGTGCGGAAGAAACTGGATCGAGGAGCTGCCGGTGGTTCTTTGGTCGATCAGGACGACGCCAAATCGAGCCACTGGCCAGACACCTTTCGCTCTAGTCTATGGAGCAGAGGCAGTTCTCCCCATGGAACTCGTATACGGGTCACCTCGAGTGCTCGCTTACGATGAGCTTGAGCAAGAGCAGCTGCGACAAGATGACTCGCTGCTCCTTGAGGAAGACCGTCTTCAGGCTGCTGTACGAGCTGCTCGCTACCAGCAAGCTTTGCGCCGCTACCATAGCCGCAAAGTTAACGCCAGAAGTCTCGAGGAAGGCGACCTTGTTCTTCGGCGCGTTCAGTCCGCCAAGAATTCCAACAAGTTGACGCCGAAGTTGGAAGGTACTTACCGGGTGAAATGAGTCACTAGGCCTGGCGCTGTCCGCTTGGAGACCGAAGATGGCATCCTAGTGAGCAACTCCTGGAATATTGAGCATCTTCGCAAGTTTTACCCGTAGGGTGCGGTTGCCGGAACCCGTTCCGACAACCACCTTTTGTACAAGTCTTGCCGCTGTTGCATGTAATCCTTTGTACAAAGCCGGGCGCAGATCCTGTGCATAAATACCATGTGCTCCGCACACCTTGTCGATTTCATGCTTTTTATTATTTGCATATGTTATCTGACATTTTGTGCAGCACTTACTCCCGGTAAGCAACAACGAGCCACAAGGCTCCATAACTTACTTTCTCCTCTCTCTTTTCTCTCAAGGAAAGGAAGGGTCCCTCGCCCACAAGTTTCCCAGGGGGGAAGGAGAAGATATGGTGTGGACCAGGCATCGTTCAAGAAAGTTTCGCCTTGCCGGGAAGCAAACGATAGAAAAGCTAAGTTGCCAAAGTTTGAGCAATCATATTTCCTTTAAATTTTTAAGTTATTTTCCTTGAACGACTGTACTTTGTATGGAAAACCTGTGCGCGGAGGAACCAACTCGCAGCTAGTTGCGCCCTTACTGTTGTTTCGAGTTCGCTCAACAACTTAAGTGAGCTGCGACTAGCTACAACAAGGTTTCTTGTCGGCTGCGGCACCGCCAGCAGGCTACTGACGTTCCGCACTCAGCGCTCACGACAAAGGTGCCTGTGCCGGCAAGTTCCCTAAAAGCGTAGGGTAAAAACATACAAAGGAAGGAATCAAGTAAAGGAAATAACATTGCAATCATTGCACAGGATAAAATTATATTACAAAATAGCTTGTCGCGGCCCTAATAAATTGTTCTCATGACATGACCAGAAGCGACAAGAAAAGAAGAAAATGGGCGGCCTAGTCTACGCGGTCGCCCTCGACCCTCTTGATCCCGCTCACCCTGTCCATAATGGGTGCGACAAGGGCTTTGAGCGCCTCCAGATCAGCATCCGGCGGCAAGGACCTGAGGACGTTGGTGAGGTTGAGGCCCGGATTGCGGAACGCCACCTTCATCAGCACCTTCTGAAGAGCTCCCGCGCAGATCTTGCGCGACTCGTCGGCAAGCTGCTTCGGGATCCCTTCCCGGAGTCGCCGGAGTGTCGTCGCCACGCCCTTGAAGAACGAAGTGAGCTTGGCGCTAGGTTGGAGGTTCTCGTCAGAGGAGTACCCGAGATCCTCCATTCCCAGCTGCGCCAGCTCCTTGTCGATGTCGACGACAACATCCACGAGCCCTTCCGTCCAGTGCTCCACATTCTCCCGGAATGTGCTCTGGGCGGCAGCGGCACTCGCCAGCAGCGCCTTGCCGGCCTTGACGTCCTCCTTCAGGGTCGTCGCCTGCTCCTTGGCGTTGTCCAGTGTCTTGGTTAAAGTAATCAGCTTCGACTCAAGATCTGCAGTGGAATCCTTGGCGGCGTCAAGCTCCTTGCTCTTCTCGGCAAGATGAGCCTGCAGCTCTGAGTAGCTGTTGGCGTCCTTCTCCCGCTCAAGCTTGAGCGCGGAAAGCTTGTCGCCGCTCGCCTTGAGATCCGCTTCTAGCTGCGCCACCTTCATCTCCAGCTCCTTCTTGGCGAACTCGGCAGCTGTGGCAGCGTCTTCTGCTTGTTTGAGGGCTCCACCAACTGTTCGCTCGTGCGCGGCAAGCTCCTCCTCGTGGCTGTCGAGGTGGACCTTCCGCTGCACCAGCTCGCCTTCTTGCACCGCCAACTTCTCAGCAGCAAGCCGCTGCTGCTCTTCGGCTTCGGCCTTCTCGAGAAGGAAGGCCTCCCGCTCCTCGGCAAGTCGCGCCCGCTCCACTGCCAAAGATCGGAGAGCTTCCTGATTGGAACCCCGGAGCTCCTCCGCGCGCTTCTCGATGTCGACTCCCGCCTTCGCGACAAGCGCCTCGCGGGATTCCAACTTGGCTTGCCGGGCGCGGTAGAGTGACACTAGCTTCCGTAGCAGCCGCTCCTCCTCAGGCTCGCTGCTGCTGCTGCTTGGCGCGTCGACCAGCGCCAGCCCGGCGGAGGCGAGCACTTCTCCGTCGAAGCTTTCTCCCTCGACCGGCGCCCTGGAGCTTGACGCCCAGGGGAGGTTGATGAAGATGTCGTTGCCGGCCTTCAAGTAGACGCCAGGCTGGGGCTCTTCGGAGCCTGGCGCTGCGGCCGCGGCGGAGGGATCGGTGGTCGGTGCAGCGCCTGGCGCTCCTGCGGCCTCAGGGTCGTCAGTACGACCGCCAGACCCCCCTGCCTCTGCGGCAGCAGCTCTGGCGGCCTCTTCGCCGGCGGGCTTGTCAGCGCCGGCTGCTTCCTCGGCGGCAACGGCGTCATCGGCGGTAGCTTCGGTCTCCATCGGCTCCGCGGCAGATGGATCTGACAGCCGGAAAGGGGAGAAGATTCAAGCAAATATCCAAGAAAGAAGAAGATCAACAAGAAGAAGAACCCAAGGGAAGTTTTGAAGCAAGGAGAGTACCTGTGCCAGGTTCTGCAGTTGTGATCTCCATCACCGGGGGGGCACTGGTGCAGTCCCTTGCCGGAGATCCCTTCCTTGCCGGAGACGTCTCCCTTGCCGGAGAACTCTCCCTTGCCGGGGACCTCTCCCTTGCCGGAGGACTCTCCCTTGGCACCTCGGGGGCGGCCTCCGGGCTCTCCTGGTGGGGCTGCTCTGCTCCTGCACAAGTCAACAAACATATATCAGCAAAGCAAGAATCTTCGTGCATGCCCAATAGCGGAAAGTAAACAAGATACTTACGCTGGGGGCTGCTCTGGAGATCAGTCGCCGGGTCCGGCAAGATTGTCTCGGGCGCATCCCCTGCTGACGCGGTGGGTTCGTCCTCGATGACAATCACTAGGGCCTTGGCTCTCTTCGCCGCTCTCTGGGCTAGAGTCCTAAGAAGGGATGGGTTCAGATTGAAGCAAATGAGATGCAAGACAAAAACAGCAAAGATTGAAGAACTGCAAGTACAATAAGAGAAACTTACTCTTCTTCTTCCTCGTCGGAGCTGAACGCGGAGAAGTCGAAATCCGGCTCACGCCCGGCGCGGGAAGGCGGAGGAGTAGGATCCCTTGGCCGCTTGGCGGGTGCAGAAGCAGTGGTCCGGGAAGACCCTGCTCCAGTTGCCGCAGCAGCGTGAGGCGCTCCCGTGGCTACGATGCTTGCCGCGGTGGAGCGTGTCGCGCGGCGCGGCGACTGTCGACTCGCCTGCCGCCTCGCCACGTCCCCAGCCTTGCGGAGAAAGCCTCCTTGGTGGGGATGGAGGCTCTGCTTGCGGCGTGCTGTCTAAAGATGAGGAGGAAGAAGAGTTGATCTCCAACAAGCCGCTCGTGTCTTCGGTGGGCTCGCTCGGCTCGGCGTCACGACCGGCAAGATCTTTCTTGCCGGCAGGCTCCTCTTGCCGGGAAAGCTCTTTCTTGCCGGCAATCTCCTCTCGCTCGGCACGGTTTGCCGCCTCTGCTGCCTCTGCCTCCTCCAAGGTGAATCCGAACTCGCCTGCCGCTGCGGCTGCTGCTGCCTCTTCCAACCTAGTGGCGATGCGCTTCAACTCCGCATCGGTGGTGTCGCGAGTGAGGCCATTCTTCTCGTCGGGGCGGATCTGCACTTCTACCAAGTTGTCGAAGAACTGCTGCACGACGTCATCTGCAGGCTCTTGCCAAGTTGGCACAAGTCCATGCGAGTCGCACAACGGCATCATTGCCCTGATGCGGTCGAGCGCAGAATTGTTGCCCAACGGGACGATGCCCTGCGGCAACCTAAAAGCTTCGGGATGATCTAGATCATACTTGAACAGCTCCTGAAGCATCGCATTCAGCTCCAAAACAGTGAAGTTGTAGTTGAGGCCCGGGCGCAGCCTCATGATATCCGCCGCGTTCTTGAACTCCCAGGCAAGCCTCCTCCGTTCCTGCAGGGGGGCGATGCGGCGGCGAAGGAAGTCTGTGCCAACGGCGCCTACAGTGAGTCCGGCAAGCCTGAGGCGTTGGATCCTGGTGACGGCAATCCTCAGCCTGCTGTCTTCCGGGGCCATGTCGCTCCAGTCACTGCCGCGTACTGCTGCTGTTTGGCGCCGGGCGGTAAATGGCTGCGGGTTATCCTCGACAATCCAGCACCAGTCTGCTCTCCACTCCTCCCACTTGCCGCGGAACTCGCCCTCCAGATAAGAGTCCTTCTTGCCGGTCCTTGAGACCCAGGCGATTCCACCGGATAAGGGCTCTCCTCTCTCTACCCGGGGTATAAAGAAATGGCGGAAAAGGGCTACATTTGGGTGGACTCCGACAAAGTTTTTGCAAAGGTGTGCGAAAACTACCATGGTCAGGACGGCATTGGGGGTGAAATCAAGGAGGCAGAGGCCATAGGTGTTCATGATGTCGCAAAAGAATTTAGAGAAAGGCGGGCAGAGCCCGCAGTAGAAGAATACGGCAAAAAAGGGATATCCGTTCGGAGCCATCTTATGAGCAGTAGCTGGGCGTACCTTGGTTCTCGGATGTGCTCGCGTCTCCGTCGACCAGAAGAGGTAGTAGTATTCCCTCAGCTCCTTTGCGGCAAGCTTGGGGGGGAAGATGGCCCGCTCCTTCCGCAGCGCCGCGAGCCGCTGCGCCTCGGTCGACTTCACAGCCTTCCCCTTGTCGGCTTTCGGAGCCATGGCGGAAGTGGTGGAGGAGGTCGACGGCGTTTGTGGTGCTGGTGGCGATGAGGGGGGCAGGGCGCTGCTCTCTTTGCTTTGGGAAGACGGAGGCGGGGCGGAGGCTTCTGAGATTGGAGTGGAAAGGGGGCGAGTGGGCGCACTACCCCTGTTTTCCCTACTTATAAAGGGGCAGTGGGCGGACGTTCCGCCTTTCCTAATAAAGAAACTGCCCACGATCTCTCCCACGACGCCGCGTTCGACGCGTGCCGTTCAGGGAGGGCGCGGTGGATGCGGAGTGAGATACGGCGTAACCTAAGCCGCGCGTGCCCGTGCCCTGTTTTGGGCCTGGCCCAACAGCGCTCGGCACCGTGTATGGTCCAGGCCCGGGGGCTCCTGTCGGTGTACTAAAGTAGGGGTACCTTAGTATCCCGAACTTGTGCACGGGCAGTCGCAGCGTCCCGCGGCAAGGCTTGCCAGGCGACCGCCAAGATCCTTCGTGGTTCCTTTGAAGCCATTCAAGAACAAAGTATCCAAGAACAAGGAGACAAGACCCTGGCAAGAGAAGCTTCCCGGGAAGGAGACAAGACCCTGGCAAGAGGAGCTTGCCGGGAAGGCCAACCAAGGCCCGGTGAGCGACAAGATCCCGGATGCGACAAGACAACGACCGCGGCAAGGGACTTGCCGCGTAAAACCTCCACTCTGTACCTGCGCTCCAGCACATCCACCAACGTGTCGCTCTGGGACCCTTCCAGGCGTACGTGGCGGAAGACTGTGCAGCCAGAGGTACACGGTGGCAAGCGGCACTGACAAGATCGCCATCGTGGCGAACGGTGGCGTCCCTGGCGGCCCCTTTCTGCACCGTCTAGGCGACGCAGACAGGCATTTAATGCCTTTGTCCCCTACCGTCAGAGTTAGGTATGATACAACTGTAGTAGGCGGCAGTGCCAACCACCACGACTTTTCCATTTTTACCCTCATCTACGTTTGCCAACTGTCGGTGACCCCTTGAGCATATAAAAGGAGGCCCATGCGCAACGTAGAGGGGGTCGGCCAACAGAATACTCACGCTCGGTCTCGCTAGCTACGGGAGCATACTGTAGCACATCGCGCTCCCGAGCAAGAAATCAATACAACCACAAAGCAGGAGTAGGGTTTTACGCATCCGTGCGGCCCGAACCTGGGTAAACTGATCGTGTTGCTCGTGCGCTTCGCCTTGATCTGCTCTTCGTGCTCTCTCCGCCCCCTGCCGAACCGAAAGGGGCCCGGTCCGCCGTGGTCCCATAGGTGTCCGTGGGATCAGCACCCCCAACATACTGCATAATGGAAGAGGCTCCAAAAAAAGCTAAACCTCGTATTGGAAGAGCATATGATAGAGCAATTGGAAGTCATTCTGTCAAACCCATACATGACTTGTCAGCGGCTGATCCCTTAGCACAAATGACAATGTTTGCAATGTATGAATTTGGGCATTGTAATCTTTGAATTTGAACCTTGCAATATTTATGGTTATGCAACCATGTCCTTAATGTTGTTGTTCCGTATACAATCCCATCGCACATCACAGACGTCTTATTAGCAGCAATCATGTGTGTTATTATCTGTCTTCGCACACATTTCTGATTACAGACCTGTTTGTCGCGTATCACACACATCTTGTTATATTGAACCATTTATGTTCTCTTGTCTCAACGCTAACAGTTCATCCGAGTGAACCGCATGCCATATATCACACACACCTTGATCTGGCTGACCGTTTCTTTTTGTGTTGCCTAATCACAAATGGTTCATCTGAGTGAACTGTATGTTGTATATCGCACACACCTTCATCTAGCTGCCCGTTTCTTTTGTTCCTCCTCATCGCAAATAGTTAATTGAACTGAACTGTATGCCCTGCATCGCACACACAACTAAAATCTGAACCATATTTGATGCATCTGTCATCGCAAATGTTTTGCACCTTTTTGATGGTTTTTTTACACCACTGTTTGCGATTATTGCATCGCACACAGTTTCGTCGAAGGATCTCTGATCGTAGTGTCCTGTTAGCAGCATCCTGCAGTAGTGACAGAAGTATAGGTTGCTTCACAACCTAGCACGAGCAGGGTTATTCCTTTAATAGAAAAATGGATGTTCCCAAGAAATAAATACTGGGGTTAGGCTAGGATGGAAATGATATAGCCTTGGGAAAGATTTGGGAGTGATGATCCACTAGGGAGAAGAAGAAGAGATGATCTTCCCAGGTTTCAAGACCACATAGCCAAACAAAAATAAATCCAAATCAAAATTCAAAGAAATCCAAAAGAAAAAGAAATGGCCAAAAATCAGAGTGTCACATCCTCTACTTAGGATCATACATGCGATAAGCCTTGAACCCAACCTCTTAGCCAATGAACACCATTTTCTTGCTTTAGTCCGACAATTTTGTTTGACCTGGTCCAATCAGTTTGACATGAGCCACACACCCGAAGGTCCTTAAGTGATGGACAATAGCTTTCGTTCTGTGCCAGGCTTGATATGGGGTCATCCCATTGACACTCCTAGGAGGGGATCTATTGAGTAGATATACTGATGTGCACACCGCTTCACCCAAGAACTTTGCCGGTAACCCCATACTCTTGAGCAAGCTCCTCGTGATACCGAGTATGGTTAGGAAATACCACGGGGTATAAGCTGAAGTCAGTAAATGCTTCAACACTTGGTGATTCCAGTGCTCACCAAAATCGATAGAAGTGAACTCATCTCCTTTGTCAGTCCGGATGGCCTTCAATTTCAAACCAACTTTATTTTGAATGGCCCTATACTACCTCCATGGCTTCATCCTTACTGCGCAATAGGGAAAGCCACATAAACCTCGAGGAATCATCAACCAATAGAAAGTACTTCTTCCCCTGGCGTCTCTGATGAGATAGGACCACACAAATCTCTATGAGTCAATTGTTTCTTGTGAAGGAAAGGGCACGCGCCGTTGCTTGGCAGTGATGCACCCATTGCAGACCTGCTCGACCTCATATGTGCACAACATCCCCTCGACTAACTTATCTGTCGCTAGTGCCTTCATAGAACAAAAATTCACATTCCTGAATGAAAGTGCGTTATATCGACTAGAGGGGGGTGAATAGGCGATTTTTATGAATTCTTCACTGAGGAATTTGCGGGTGAGGAAATTCCTTAGCGAAGAACTACTTGCAGCGGAATAAGTACTCAAAAGTAAACATAGCAGAACACAAGCAGGGTCATCATGATGAAATCAAGACAAGCACAGAGTACAGAAAGTGTAAAACATAGGATAACATAGGATGAAGACAAACCGACTGAAGAAATTGAACTGAGGAAATTGAGAAAGTCTTCAAATCTTCAAACACATATGAACAAGTGCACAACACAGTTATGAGGAAATGAAAGATTTGAGGAAATAGAACCAGTAAGCTTGGGGAAGACAATGATTTGGTACACTAGTTCCAACTGATGTCTCGGTTTTACGTCTGGTTGGAGCGGCTAGGTATTTAAACCTGAGGACACCCAGTCCTGGACACACAGTCCTCACCGTATTCTCCTTGAGATAAGGTCACACAGACCTCGCCCAATCACTCGTGGTAAGTCTTCAGGTGACTTCCAAACCTTCACAAACTCGGTCACTCGGCGATCCACAATGCCTCTTGGATGCTTTAGACCATGACGCCTAACTGTCTGGAAGAAGCACAGTCTTCAATGGTAACAAGTGTCGGATCCACGCAGGATCAATTTCTTCAGTGATGCTCAATCACATTGGGTTTGTAGGTGTTTGGGTTTGGGTTTTCCTCACTCGATGATTTTCGCTCAAAGTCCTCAGAGGATGGGATGCTCTCAAATGACAAGTGTCAGTTTCTCTCGGAGCAGCTAACTAGCTAGTGGTTGTAGGGGGCGACTATTTATAGCCTAGGGAGCAGCCCGACATGATAGGACATAAATGTCCTTCAACGATATGACTGTTAGGTGGGTAGATGTTTTGGGACAGCTGGCACAAGGCACAACAACGGTCGGAAATTTGAGTATCAAATTTCTTAGGGCTATCATGTTCCTCACTATGTAGGCAATCCGCACTGGCGAATTCCTAACTCCTCAGTCAGAACAAATTCTCAGAGACCAGAAGAACTTCGTCTCTATCACTCAAGAATATGACTGAACTGTATGAGATTTCCAACGGATTCACTCGAAGGGATTGGTAGGTGTAGGATTTTGAGTTGAGCATCACATGGAAATTTTTCCTTAGTATTTCCTCGACTCCCTTTAACAGTACGGTGTTTCCTATGACTCAAGAAAGAGAAAATGAAACTACGAAAACAAAATTCTTCACGCTTCATGTTCCTCGAATGGTTACCTAGTATTCAAGGTCACACCAATTTCTTGACTTTCAAACTCTTCAGAAAGTCTTCAGAAATCCAAAGTCTTCAGTCGAAGAACTTCATTTTTAGGGGTCGACTTTCTCTGTAAATACCAAACTCCTCATAGACTTATAGACCTGTGTATACTCATAAACACATTATTCCCTTAACCTATAAGTCTTCAATACACAAAAATCACTAAGGGGCACTAGATGCACTTACACCGAACCGCATGTGCCACAACCATGCATCCTCCTTTGCATGTGAGAGCAGGCACACCGACTTGGACGACTAAATGTTGAGCAGGTACATCATGTTGCGGGTGTGCGACACATGGGCCAGAACCTTCCTCTGCTTATCCTCACCCCCATTCTCACTGACATACTTAAATCCATTTTCAACGAGTTACCCAAGACTAATGATTGTCGCGACTGGGTTTTCCGGGTATTAAATTTCCAGAAAATGGCTGTCGTGCTCACCAGCCCCAGGATTACTGTTAGCTGATGAGGCACCAACTTGATATAGAAATTCCAAGCAAAAATACCAAATATGTCATAAAAGACCATTCTGGCCTGTGAGTACAACAATTGGTTTCAAGTGGTCGATGGCGGAAGCGGTTTGTGAGTCGTCAGTGTCTATGGGACTCCATTTCCCACAGGAACAGCTGACCAGGTCAACTCCTATCTTCACGAGGCTGCTATCACCGTTGCTTAGTTTCCGGGGCTGTCACCGCAATGCTCCTCTCCATGCAGAAATCTGGCCAAGACAATAGCCAGGGACAAGCCAGTGAGTACTTTGAATGTACTCGCAAACATTATGAACACTGGGATAATATAATTGATAATCATGCACTGAAGTATTCTATGATCACATCGTCAGTCATAAATAAAACATCTATTATGCATGCAAGCATGTTATTCATATGCAACATGAATAAGCAATAATGGAGTGGGAATAAAATGCCGCAGTCAGGCGTCTGTGCGACACCACATAAAAGGGCTTATAAAGTAAATAAATAACCAGCAATGGCACAGTCGGGCGTCTCAGCGACACCACATAAAGGGCTTATAAAGTAAATAAATAACAAGCAATGCCACAGTCGGGCGTCTCAACGACACCACATAAAGGGCTTATAAAGTAATTAAATGACAAGCAATGCTGGTGAATTGTATTAGATAGAGGAACCCAGTTTATGTGGATCGTATGTCTGCATGGAGTTCCAAGGAGGATTGTATTAGATAGAGGAACCCAGTTTACCTCAAAGTTCTGGAATCAGTTGCATGAGACTTTGGGAACCAGACTAGAGTTTAGCACAGCTTTTCACCCACAGACAGATGGACAGACTGAGAGAGTCAATCAGATTTTTGGAGGATATGGTAAGAGCTTGTGCGCTAGACTACGGATCTAGCTGGGACGAGAATTTTCCGTATGCAGAGTTCTCTTACAACAACAGCTATCAATCCAGTTTGAAGATGGCCCCTTTCAAAGCCTTGTACGGAAGGAGGTGCAGGACCCCATTGTCCTGGGATGAAGTTGGAGACCGCCAGTTGTTTGGACCGGATGTGGTAAAGGAATCTTAACAGAAAGTGAAATTAATTCGCGACAGGCTGAAGGTAGCTCAATCCAGGCAGAAGAGTTACGCAGATTCTAAATGCAAGGAGACAGTTTACGAAGTCAGAGACCGAGTTTATCTTCGAGTATCACCACTTCGAGGAGTTAAGTGCTTTGGAGTTAAGGGAAAATTAGCGCCACGTTTTGTAGGCCCATACAAAGTTTTGGAGCGTATGGGAGAAGTAGCCTACAAGTTGGAATTGCCCGAAGGATTGTCGGGAGTTCACGACGTGTTCCATGTATCCCAGTTGAAGAAGTGCCACGCAGAGATGGCTGACATACTGTTGAGAGATACGGTACCACTGGAAGCAATTCAGTTGGATAGTGATTTGACCTATGAGGAGAAACTAGTTAAGATTCTAGAGTATGCCAGTCGAGTCACCCGCAGCAAGGTTATCAAGTTTTGCAAGGTTCAGTGGAGCCACCACACGGAGGATGAAGCCACCTGGGAACGAGAGGAAGAATTGCTGAAAGACCACCCTCACCTATTTTCTAGCCAACCCGAATCTCGAGGGCGAGATTCATCTTAAGGGGGGTAGGTTTGTAACATCCCAAATTTTCAATTAGGAATGTTATACACTAGATCATCATTGCATATCATATTTATTGCATTTTGGTTGATCCTAGAAATTTTTCGCAACTCAAGGACCCTCGGAGAGAGTTGGGGATTTCGTTATTTTCATATTTGAGTTGTCTCAAATTTTGAAAATGGGATCTTTTGATTTTATTTATTTTATCTTCAATTATTTCTATTACAAAAAATATGAGAGAGGGGATAAAATGACTTTCCCAAAAAAATATTGAGGATTTAATAAAAAATCAAATAAGATTTTATTTGGTTTTATTTGCTATTTTATTTGAATTTAGGAAAAAATGCGCATTTTTCATAGTTGCATTTAGGCCCCAAATAAATGTTCATCTTGTGCGGCTTGATTTTAGAAGCCGGGGGAAATTTATTTTGGGATTTTTGGAGTCCGTTTAGTAGTCCTTTTGTTTTTTTCGAGCGTAAGTATTTAAAAACAACGTCCGAACTGACCTACGGGCCGTGCTAGGCCCGAACTCCTCCAAGCCTCAGCCTTTATAAACCGCCGGCCCACCCCGGGCCGAAACCCTAGCCGCCGCCCGCCTCGAGCCCTGCGCATGCGCCGCTGCCGCCGCCTTCCGCTGATGCCGCCGCGCCCTCACCGCTGCTGCCACGCCCTCGTCGCCACCGCCGCCACGCCCGCCGCCACCGCCGCCACGCCCGCCGCCACCGCCCCGCGCCGCCCCGCCGAACCCCGACGCCGTCGCCTTGCCGGAGCCGCCGCCGCCCGTCTCGCCGCTGAGTCGCCGAGGTTGACCCACCGGTTTTCGTTCGGTTTTCGCCGGTTTTCATTCGGTTTTTTTAGTTTCGTTTTTTTTTTCTTTAGATCTGGTTTTTCGGTTTAGGCTAATTAGCGATCCTTTGCTCATTCGTTCATTTTAACGAACGCGTTCTTCGTTTAGATTCAGTTAACAAGCGTTCATTCGTTAAACTGTTCGTCATTTTTCTTTTTCTCGGTTTAAATCCGCGATTTTTTTGATCGTGATTTCTGACCTGATTTTCGTTTTAGTCTAACTTTTCGCTCGTCTATCAGAATCAGGCGATTCAAGCGCCTGGAGTTTATTTCGAAACCCTTTTTCCGTTTAACCAACTTAAACAAGTTTTTTGCACTGTAAAAAATTGCCTTAGATCCAGAATAGTAAATGAAGCCTGTTTCTTTTGCCTTTTGTCTTTCTTTGCTTCGTTTGATTTGACTCTTTTTGCCAACCAGAGTTCCTAAGTTGAATTTTCTGGTTAGATCTCTTATTTGAGTTTTACATGTGCATTAGTGAGTACTTATTGTATGCTTGTTTGTTTGCGATAGAGTACCCGGAGTGCGCCGCTTGCTACTTCGAATCGCTAGGTTTCCCAGATCATCAGCAAGGCAAGTAACACTTTGATCATGTTTTTCCCTCTACCCAGTTTTATTGCATTAGATCAATCCTTACACATTGCATGATTAGGATCTAATTAAATTGTGGGTTTGGGAAGTAGTTGAGGTAGTACCTATTACCTGTTTATTATCAAACCTCTGGGAGTACTTCTACGTTTGCTTATTATGTCATGCTATGCTAGTAGACGTGGATTGGGTGAGTGTATCCATGAAAGATGTGAGATTGTTATGGTTTATTTAAGGTGGCAACTTAAACACACATCTGGGTGGATTGAGGTACCTTGGTATTCCAGGATTGCCTATTTTTCTTTATGGACCGCCACCCAGGCTCAAAGGGATCATGAGATTATTCATGCTAGAAACTTCCGTGTGCAGACACAAGCTATTATGGGCTCTAGCATAGTTGACTAAGTCGTGCGAACTCTTACAGTGGTAGACTAGCAGATGTAGGGGATGTAGGTGGTACAGTCTACCCATCGTAAGGTGCTAGCGCTTCTAAAAGACTATGTCTCGATCATCCGTTTCTCAAACACCATGTAGTGCAAGAAATCCAACGGAGGAGATCGAGTATTGTGGGGAAAAGTGCGCAAACCTCTGCAGAGTGTATAAACTAATCATGGTTAGCCGTGTCCCCGGTTATGGACATCTTGAGTATCTAGTACCTGGATTATCATGTGAATCTCAACATGTTATTATAAAATTAATTTTGATGGGTTTGTTTAATGATGATGCTTAATTGGGATTGAGAATGCTATCAACCATTCTCAATGTTTAACAACCACCATGATAGTTAAATAAATGTATTCCTTTGCAGTAGGGAAAAAATTGGCTTTACGCAAAACTGTAACCATAGAGCTTTCCACCAGCCAAATATGCATATAGAATAGCTGTTTCATTCCATTACTATCTATGTGTTACATTGCCAGCATATTCCATGTGTTGACCCGTTTCGGGCTGCAACGTTAATGTTGCAGACTTTTCAGACGACGATTAAGGAGTTTTAGGTCGTGGTTCTATACTCAGTGATGCCGTTGGAGTTGATGGACTCACTTATCTTCCAAGCCTTCCGCTGTTATCGTTATTAGATGGCCTTAAGCCATATTTATTGTAATAAGTTCTCTATTGACACACTCGATGTAATAAGTGTGTGATTTCTACTCTATTATAAATCCTTCAAGTACTGTGTGGTGTCAGCATTACTGATCCAGGAATGACACTGGAGCACAGAGATGAAACTCCGCCGCCACGAGGCGGAACCTTGGCTAAACCAATCTAGGGCTCCGGCAGAGCTATTCTGCCGGGGAAACTTCCCTCCCGGAGGGGGAAATCATCGCCATCGTCATCACCAACGCTCCTCTCATCGGGAGAGGGCAATCTCCATCAACATCTTCATCAGCACCATCACATCTCAAAACCCTAGTTCATCTCTTGTATCCAATTATTGTCTCCAAGTCTGGGATTGGTGCTAGTAGGTTGCTAGTAGTGTTAATTACTCCTTGTAGTTGATGCTATTTGGTTTAATTGGTGGAAGATCATATGTCCAGCTCCTTTATGCATATTATTACCCCTCTTATTATGAACATAAATATGCTTTGTGAGTAGTTACGTTTTTTTCCTGAGGACAAGGGAGATATCTTGCTATTAGTAGTCATGTGAATTTGGTATTCGTTCGATATTTTGATGAGATGTTTGTTGTCTAGCCTCTAGTGGTGTTATGTGAACATCGACTACATAACACTTCACCATTATTTGGGCCTAGAGGAAGGCATTGGGAAGTACTAAGTAGATGATGGGTTGCTAGAGTGACAGAAGCATAAACCCTAGTTTATGCGTTGCTTCGTAAGGGGCTAATTTGGATCCATATGTTTCATGCTATGGTTAGGTTTACTTAATACTTTTGTTGTAGTTGCGGGTGCTTGCAATAGAGGTTAATCATAAGTGGGATGCTTGTTCAGGTAAGAACAGCACCCAAGCACCGGTCCACCCACATGTCAAATTATCAAAGTACCGAACGCGAATCATATGAACGTGATGAAAACTAGCTTGACGATATTCCCATGTGTCCTTGGGAGCGCTTTTCCTTATATAAGAGTTTGTCCAGGCTTGTCATTTGCTACAAAAAGGATTGGGCCACCTTGCTGCAGTTTATTTACTTTTGTTACTTGTTGCTCGTTACAAATTACCTTATCACAAAACTATCTGTTACCACTTATTTTAGTACTTGCAGAGAATACCTTGCTAAAAACCGCTTATCATTTCCTTCTGCTCCTTGTTTGGTTCGACACTCTTACTTATCGAAAAACTACGATAGATCCCCTATACTTGTGGGTCATCAAGAATCTTTTCTGGCGCCGCTGCCGGGGAGTGAAGTGCCTTTGGTAGGTGGAATTTGGTAAGGAAAATTTATATAGTGTGCCAAAATTTACTGTCACTTGTTACTATGGAAAGTAATCCTCTGAGGGGCTTGTTCGGGGTATCTTCACCCCGACCAGTAGAGCAAAGAGTTACTCCTGAACCTACTGAACCTATTGAAAATGAAATTCCTTATGAGTATCCTTCGGGTATGATAGAAAAACTGCTAGCTAATCCTTTTACAGGAGATGGAACAAAGCATCCTGATGAACACCTAATATATGTGGATGAAGTTTGTGGATTATTTAAGCTTGCAGGTATACCCGATGATGTTTCTAAGAAGAAGGTCTTCCCTTTATCTTTGAAGGGAGACGCATTGACATGGTATAGGCTATGTGATGATACGAGATCATGGAACTATAGAAGATTGAGATTGGAATTTCATCAAAGGTACTACCATATGCATCTTGTTCATCGTGACCGCAATTATATATATAATTTTTGGCCTCGTGAAGGAGAAAGCATCGCTCAAGCTTGGGGCAGGCTTAAATCAATGTTATATTCATGCCCCAATCATGAGCTCCCAAGAGAAACAATTATTCAAAAAAAATTATGCTCGGCTTTCTGAAAATAATCGCACCATGCTCGATACTTCTTGTGCTGGCTCTTTTATGGTGAAGACTATTGGATTTAGGTGGGATTTATTGGATAGAATTAAACGCAGCTCTGAAGATTTGGACCTTGAAAAAGGTAAGGAGTCAGGTATGACACCTAAGTTTGATTGTGTTAAATACTTTATGGATACCGATATTTTCCATAAGTTTAGCACTAAATATGGACTTGATTCTGAGATAGTAGCTTCTTTCTATGAATCTTTTGCTACTTATGTTGATCTCCCTAAGGAGAAGTGGTTTAAATATCATCCTCCCATAGAAGTAAAAGTAGCTGCACCAATTAAAGTTGAAGAAAATACTGTCACTTATAATGATCCTATTGTTCCTACTTGTTATGTTGAGAAACCACCTTTCCCTGTTAGGATAAAGGATCATGCTAAAGCTTCAACTGTGGTTCGTAAAAGCAATATTAAAACATATACACCTCCTGAGAAAGTTAAAGTTGAACCTAATATTGCTATTGTTAAAGATCTCTTGTCTGATAATATTGATGGGCATGTTATTCAGTTCTATGGTGAAACTGCTAGGATTGCTAAACCTTGTGCTAAAGATAAAAATAGACATGTGGTAGGTGTGCCTATTATTTATGTTAAAATAGGAGAACATTGTTATCATGGCTTATGTGATATGGGTGCTAGTGCAATACCTATTGACTTATACAAAGAAATTATGCATGACATTGCAACCGTTGAGTTAGAAGAAATTGATGTCACTATTAAACTTGCTAATAGAGATACTATTTCACTAATGGGAATTGTTAGAGATGTTGAGGTCTTGTGTGGGAAAACTAAATATCCTGTTGATTTTCTTGTTCTTGGTTCCCCACAAGATAGCTTTTGTCCCATTATATTTGGTAGACCCATCTTGAATACTGTTAATGCTACCATAGACTGCACAAGGGATGTTGTTACTGTCGGCTTAGATGATATGACTCATGAGTTTAATTTCTCTAAATTTAGTAAACAACACTATGAAGAAGAATTGTCTAGTAAGGATGAAATTATTGGTCTTGCTTCTATTTCCGTACCTCCTAGTGATCCCTTAGGACAATATTTGCTAGACCATGAGAATGATATGTTTATGAATGAAAGAAGGGAAATAGATGAAGTATTCTTCAAACAAGAACCTATTCTGAAACACAATTTGCCTGTTGAAATCCTAGGGGATCCCCCTCCACCTAAGGGTGATCCCGTGTTTGAGCTTAAATTGTTGCCTGATAATCTTAAATATGCTTATCTTGATGAAAAGAAGATATATCATGTTATTATTAGTGGTAACCTTTCAGAGCATGAAGAAGAAAGTTTATTGAAAACTCTGAAGAAGCATTGTGCTGCTATTGGATATGCTCTTGATGATCTCAAGGGCATTAGTCCCACTCTATGTCAACATAAAATAAATTTGGAAGCAGATGCCAAACCAGTTCATGATCCTCAACGATGTCTGAATCCTAAAATGAAAGAAGTGGTAAGAAAAGAAATACTAAAGCTTCTGGAGGCATGTATAATTTATCCCGTTGCTCACAGTCAGTGGGTAAGTCCTGTTCATTGTGACCCTAAGAAGGGACGTATTACTGTTGTTCCTAATGATAAAGATGAATTGATTCCACAAAGAATTATTACAGGTTATTAGATGGTAATTGATTTCCGCAAATTAAATAAGGCTACTAAGAAAGATCATTACCCTTACCTTTTATCGATCAAATGCTAGAAAGATTATGCAAGCATACACATTACTGCTTTCTAGATGGTTATTTTGGTTTCTCTCAAATACCTGTGTCGGCTAAAGATCAATCAAAGACTACTTTTACATGCCCTTTTGGTACTTTTCTTATAGACGTATGCCTTTTGGTTTATTTAATGCACCTGCTACCTTTCAAAGATGCATGATGGCTATATTCTCTGACTTCTATGAAAAGATTTGTGAGGTTTTCATGGACGACTTTTCCGTCTATGGATCTTCTTTTGATGATTGCTTGAGCAATCTTGATCGAGTTTTGCAGAGATGTGAAGAAACTAATCTTGTCTTGAATTGGGAAAAGTGCCACTTTATGGTTAATGAAGGTATTGTCTTGGGGCATAAAGTTTCTGAAAGAGGTATTGAGGTTGATAAAGCCAAGGTTGATGCTATTGAAAAGATGCCATGTCCCAAGGACATTAAAGGTATAAGAAGCTTCCTCGATCACGCCGGTTTTTATAGGAGGTTCATTAAGGACTTCTCAAAAATTTCTGAAAGAGGTATTGAAGTTGATAAAGCCAAGGTTGATGCTATTGAAAAGATGCCATGTCCCAAGGACATCAAAGGTATAAGAAGTTTCCTTGGTCACACCGGATTTTATAGGAGGTTCATTAAGGACTTCTCAAAAATGTCTCGGCCTCTAACTAATTTATTACAAAAATATATACCATTTGTCTTTGATGAGGATTGTGTAGAAGCATTTGAAATACTTAAGAAAGCATTAGTCTCTGCACCTATTGTTCAGCCACCTGATTGGAATTTACCCTTTGAAATTATGTGTGATGCTAGCGATTATGCTGTAGGTGCTGTTCTAGGGCAAAGAGTTGATAAGAAATTAAATGTTATCCATTATGCTAGTAAGACTCTAGACAATGCTCAAAGAAATTATGCTACTACTGAAAAAGAACTTTTAGCAGTTGTATTTGCTTGTGATAAGTTCAGAGCTTATATTGTTGATTCTAAAGTAACTATCCACACTAATCATGCTGCTATTAAATATCTTATGGAGAAGAAAGATGCTAACACTGGTAGAAAAAGGGCCTATAGTCCCGGTTCGTAAGGGCCTTTAGTCCCGGTTCCTGAACCGGGACTAAAGTGTCGGTACTAATACCTCCCACCTTTAGTCCCGGTTCAATCCAGAACCGGGACTAAAGCCCCTCCACGTGGGCAGTGTGCAGAGCCCAGTCAGGAGACCCTTTGGTCCCGGTTGGTGGCACCAACCGGGACCAATAGGCATCCACGCGTCAGCATTTCTGTGGCTAGGGTTTTTTTTTTGAAAGGGGGGGTTGGGGGTTTTGGGGGGTTAATTTAGGTGTTTCATATATTGTGTTAGCTAGCTATAATTAATATAGAGAAGTGTCCTCTCTTATGTCCGTGCTTGGTCGACGCTACGTACTATACATACGTATAGAGAGGACTAGACACGCTGGCTAGCTAGTAAAGCAAACGAAGGACATAGAAGATCGTCATGAACATATATGCATACAGAGAGAAGTGATATCGACCACCTCTCCTTCTCCGAGAGATTGGTCGAACAACAAGTTCTCGTATATCTATCTGACAGTACCGGCTACATATATACAATAATTATCTCTTACAAATATAATCATACGGACTCAGGGTTCACATAGAATTCTCCGTCTTCAGGGATCACGTGGTCAAGAAAGAATGCCGCCAATTCCTCTTGAATTGCTCGCATGCGAGCTGGTGCTAGGAGTTCATCCCGCTTCCGAAACATCTAATTTGAAGAAGGGGGTCAATACATATATATATATGAATGAATGAAACTCAACACAAATGATGGTAATAAAATAAAATTGTGAATATTGTTATTTACGTACTTCATATTGTTCGTTAGAGTACCCGCCCCGCTCACACGTCGTGTGGCGGATGGACTCGCAGATGTAGTATCCACAAAAATCATTCCCTTGTTCCTGCCACAACCACTTTACAAGAAATAGAGGTCAATCAAACTGATAAGCAAGAATGCTAAATGGTATTGATGAAACTAGCGCTTGAATCACTAGGAGATGCGCGGAACATGCTACTATAGTACTTACTTTCGGGTGTCTAAATTCCAGCTCCTTCGGCAGTCCCGGAACTTTTTTGGTGAATTTTCTCCAAACCCTGCCGGACAAAGAAAACAATTACTTGATATCAGGAAATGAACAAAGTTGCTGATATGGTGGATAATGATCGATTTAACTCACTTCTTGAGGATTTCAGTCATGTCTGCATAGTCCTGGGGATCTTTTCGTTTTGAGTCTAAGACGGTTACTAGTCCCTGCTCAAGCTTAATCTCTAGGAGAATATAGTGGAAACTGCACACGCATGCATAACTCCTGAATTACATTACTATAACCTTGAGTAATATATGAGGGAAACCGAATACGCACAAGACAGTAACACTCACTTGAAGTTGTAAGGAAAGAGTATTATATATTTGTTTTGATTTATTACGAACGATTGTAGCAAGTTGGCCTCGGTAGTTGCGGCATGAAGTTTAACCTGAATTGCATCTATGAGATATGTGTTAATGAACCCAATATCACCGACTTGTCTTTTCTTCAATTCGACGATCTTCAATCTGCATAATATAGTGAGGATGATTATAAATACATGCAATGAAAGAGCTAAGCTATATAGAGAAACTTAATGACAGAAGTAGTACTACTTACAGACAGTAGCAGGCGACCGTTGTTTTATCGAGGGCCAATTGATTGAAAAACTGATAGAACTCCTCAAATGGAACAGGCAACAGATCAATTCCAACGAGGTCATGCTCCTTTTTAACTTTCACATACAAAGTACTACTCCCCCCAGAGTCTCTGCAGATTTTCAAGTACCAATCATGCAATCTTCGCATCATCGTTGATAGAGATCTTTCATCTTTGACGAGAGGCTTCCCGTACTCGTATCTTTGCATCTGCATCTCCATGGGTTCATAATGTACTTCGTCGGGCAGGTAATCTGCAAGATTGCTATAATCGGGCACCATCCTTGGATCATTAGCGACGTTGTGGCTAGGCACCTTGAGCGGGGGGCATGATTGCTTCGCTTGTTTGCCGAGCTGGGCAATTTGTTTCCCAGCTCGTCATTTTTTCAGCCTTTCATCACTGACAGTAGTTCCCGACCGTTCCGCTTTGGCAAATTCCTTTCCAATAATGCGGTCATAGTTTCCTTTCGGCGGATCAGACTTTGGTGGTTTTGTCAGGGCAGCCAGAGTGCGCTTCACTTTCACCCCATCTACCTTCTCCTCCGGAGGTGGATGTTTCTTTGCTTTCACCCCTTCAAAGAATTTCCTCACTTCTTCTCACGCGATCTCGGCATTCTCCTCCTGGGTCCTCTCGTATGGTAACTTCTCTGGAGTCTTCAAAGAAGGACCGAATCTGTATGTCCTCCCGCCTCTGGTTGTACTGCTAGACGCCGACCGAGCAGACGAAGCGGTTGTCTTCTTTACTTGCTTAAGAGGCGGAGGAGAAGGACTACGACCCGCCGGAGCAGCTGGAGCGGCGGCAGGTCTCTTCTGCCCTTGCTGACGAGGCGGAGAAGGAGGAGGTTGGCTGCTCGGGCGCGTCGGCGCAGGAGGAGACGGAGGCGGAGTGCCGCCACGCGCCGGAGAAGGAGCCGGCCGAGGGCCCTGATTGTCACTCGCCGGAGGAGGAGGCGGTGGAGGAGGCGGAGTGCCCTGACTCGCCGGAGGAGGAGGAGGAGGCGGAGGCGTCCAGTTCGGAAGGTTGATGAGGTCCTTCCGCCATAGGCATGGAGTCTTCAGAGCAGACCCCAGCCGAGTCTCCCCTTCACCGGTAGGGTGGTCAAGCTGGAGGTCCTCAAATCCCTCCGTTATCTCATCCACCATCACCCTAGCATATCCTTCTGGAATCGGCATGCAGTGAAAAGTTGCGCCGGGTTTAGTAGGATAAACAGAGCCAACAGCCGCCTTGACCTTCAAATTCATCCATTGCGTCATAAGGTGGCAATTTTGAGACTCCGTTATAGCATCCACAGGATAGCTGGCAGGAGCCTTCAAGGCATGCTGCAGCTGAAGCTGCTCGGTGGAAGCCACGCTGCTTCTGCGCTGAGATGGCGGGGTAGCTTCGGGGGAGGCTTCGGCAGTACGTTTGCTGCGATTTGCTTCTCGTTCCTCTATCAATTGTACCCTTGCGTGCAGCGCCTATAGTTCGGTCTGCTGCACTTTTTTCCTCCTCTCATGGGATTTGTAACCTCCTGCATCCGGAAACCCAACCTTCCACGGAACGGAGCCTGGCGTGCCTCGTGTCCGTCCAGGGTGCTCAGGATTCCCGAGGGCCATTGTGAGCTCGTCGTGCTCTCTGTCTGGAAAGAACGTCCATTCCTGCGCTGCGTCAATATAGTGCTTAAGCTTACTGACTGGTATGTCCATTTGTTCGTTCGTCCAAATGCATTTCCCTATTTCAGGGTCCAAGGTTCCGCCAGCCCCGAAGAACCAAGTCCGGCAACGGTCTGGCCAGTTATTTGTCTCTGGTTCGATCCCTTTATGAACGAGATCATTCTCAACCTTGGACCACTTAGGCCGGGCTACGAGGTAGCCACCTGACCCCGTGCGATGGTGAAGCTTCTTCTTCGCGGCATTATGCTTGTTTGTCGCCGACATCTTCTTACTCTTTTCCGATGTCTTGTAGGCCACAAATGCGGGCCAGTGATCTCTGATCTTCTCATATCTTCCCTTGAATTCTGGTGTCTCTTTTTTATCGACAAACCTATTTAGCTCTTTCTTCCACCTCCTGAATAGATCTGCCATCCTCTTCAGAGAAAAAGACTTGATTAATTTCTCTTTAATTGGGTTCTTTGGATTATCCTCTGGCAGTAGGGTGAAATTTGACTTCAGCTCAGTCCAAAGATCATTTTTCTGCATATCATTGACATAAGACACCTCAGGGTCTTTTGTAGCCGGCTTAAACCATTGCTGGATGCTTATCGGGATCTTGTCCCTAAACAGAACCCCGCACTGAGCAACAAATGCCCTCTTTGTCCGGAGGGGTTCAATAGGTTGGCCGTCGGGCGCGATTGCTGTGATCTCAAGCTTTTCATCCGAGCTCAACTTTTTCTTCGGGCCTCGTCTCTTTACCGAAGTTGTGCTCGATCCGGAGGGCTAGAAAAAAGAACAAAGACTTAATTAATATGTGTACATACCAAAACAATGAATGCATCAATCAGCTAGTCAGCATAGGCTTAACTAATATATATACTTGGCCGGACTCGGTTCGGTCACCGGAGCCGTCATCACGGTCTCCTTCTTGCACCGGCATTGGGTCACCGGCGCCGTACTCATGTTCTTCTTCTTGCACCGGCATTAGGTCACCGTAGCCAGCTTGTTCACCCTCTCCTTCCAGACCATCGATGATATCGTTGAGATAGTACGAGACGGCATCATTTCCTTGTGCGATTATCTCCCTCAACAACGCTTCTTTTGTTGCTTTGTCTAGGGCGGTGTCCATAGTTTCTACAAATATTTACAACATGGCAATTATTATTCAAACATGACAGATGGATATATTAGTGCCAAACGTAGAACTAGCTACCTAATCATGGTAAGCTATCGGGAGGGGGTATATATCGACAACGACGACACTACATCTATATATGTCCCTCGATGACCCTCGTTCCCGATAAAAAAAGAGGAAGAAGAAGAAAAAAAAGAGGAGAAGAAAGAATAGAGGAGAAGAACTCCTCTATTCTTTCTTCTCCTCTTTTTTCTTCTTCTTCCTCTTCTTTTTTTATCCTCTTCTTCCTCTCATGTTCGAGAGGATCACCTTGGGGTCGGGAGGTTGCCTAGTGTCAAAGGATTCAACAAAACCATGTCTTCATCATTAGGCGAAAGTAACATGTGCATGATGGTAGGAAGCTCTTCAAAGTTGTTCTGGAACGGAGTCCCAGATAGGATAATTCGCTTTTTGGTACAAAGTTCAGCAAGAGCCTTCCGAATATCGCTATTTGGAAGGCCTTTGCTGAATTCGTACCAAAAGGCGGATTATTCTATCCGGGACTCCATTCCAGAACAACTTTGCAGAACTTCGTACCAACATGCCCTCGTTACTTCCGGCTAATGACGAAGGCATGGATTTCTTCAATACTTTGACACTAGGAAACCTCTCTCGACCCCTCGGTGATTCTTGACCCCTCGAACCCTCAACGACCCTGAAACCCTTGACCCTTGACCCCTTAACGACCCTCAACCCTCTACCCTAGTTCCCGACCCTTGACCAATAGAGGAGAAGAAGAAAGGAATAGCTAGAGGAGAAGATCGAAGAAAAAAAAGAAGAAACAAAAGAGGAGAAGAAGAAAGGAATAGTGGAGAAGAAGAGAAAATAGAATATATTCTATTTTCTCTTCTTCTCCACTATTCCTTTCTTCTTCTCCTCTTCTTTTTCTTCTGTTTTCTTCTTCTTATTTATTTCTCCTCTTCTTTTTGGTAGAGGAAACCCTAAATAGCAAGCAAGTATCGTGGGTGTGAGATACATGTGGCCTTCGGTGTCGGACACTACATCCACGTCCCACAAGTGACGTGGGCGTCGAAACACGCGCCACTTGTGGGATGTGGATGTAGTGTCCGACACCGACGGTACATGTATCTCACACCGATGATACTTTCTATTTAGGGTTTCTCCTCTACCACTCGACGGCCCTCTCGAGGACCCTCGTTCCCGATAAAATAAAGAGGAAGAAGAAGAAGAAAAAAGAAGAGAAGAAAGAATAGAGGAGAAGAACCCTCGAACCCTCGAACCCTAGACGACCCTCTTCTTCATCTCATGTTCGAGAGGATCGCCGAGGGGTCGGGAGGTTGCCTAGTGTCAAAGGAAACCCTAAATAGCTAGCAAGTATCGTGGGTGTAAGATACATGTGGCCTTCGGTGTCGGACACTACATCCACGTCCCACAAGTGACGTGGGCGTTGAAGCCCGCGCCACTTGTGGGATGTGGATGTAATGTCCGACACCGATGGTACATGTATCTCACACCGACGATGCTTTCTATTTAGGGTTTCTCCTCTACCACTCGGCGGCCCTCTCGACGACCCTCGTTCCCGATAAAATAAAGAGGAAGAAGAAGAAGAAAAAAGAAGAGAAGAAAGAATAGAGGAGAAGTCTCCTCTATTCTTTCCTCGCCTCTCTCATGAATGTCCGGCGTTCTCGACCCCCCCCCTCCCCACGTGTCGAAGAAAAAAAGAAGAAAAAAAAAGAGGAGAAGAAGAAAGGAATAGAGGAGAAAAGAGAAAAATAGAATATATTCTGTTTTTCTCTTTTCTCCTCTATTCCTTTCTTCTTCTCCTCTTTTTTTTCTTCTTTTTTCTTCTTCTTATTTATTTCTCCTTGTCTTCCTCTCCCCTCTCAGCGACCCTAGACCCCCTCTCGACCCTCGACCCCTAGGCGACCGTCGACCCCTCTCTTTTTTTTTCTTCCTCTTCTATTTTATCCTCTTCTTCCTCTACCGCTTGGCGACCCTCGACGACCCTCGTTCCCGATAAAAAAGAGGAAGAAGAAGAAAAAAAGAGGAGAAGAAAGAATAGAGGAGAAGTCTCCTCTATTCTTTCTTCTCCTCTTTTTTTTCTTCTTCTTCCTCTTTTTTTTATCCTCTTCCTCCTCTCATGTTCGACGACCCTCAACCCCTCGGCGACCCTAGACCCCCTCTCGACCCCCTCTTCTTCTCCCTCTTCTAATTCATTTGTTCATATGAATATAAAAACAATTTCATATTTACAATAATTAATATCACCAAAAAAATCCTAATTTTTCTAAAGAACTATTTTTTGCATATATACATGAACATAGATATATACACAGAGAACATATATACACATATATATAAAAAACAAGCATATATATGAAAAAATATCTATGAACAGAAAAAAATCCTAATATAGCTATGAACAGAAAAATATCTATGAAAAAAATGCAAATATAGCTATGAAAAAATATCTATGAAAAAAAAATCCTAATATATCTATGAAAAAATATCTATGAACAGAAAAATATCTATGAAAAAACAAGCATATATATATACATATATATTTTTTGCATATATACATGAAAAAAAGCATATAGCAGAAAAAAAAGCATATAACAGGAAAAAAAAGGGCGCCGCGGCCGGACCAGAGGAGGACCGTGACGGCGACGATGGGGGCGGGCGGGCGACAGCGACGGCGATGGCGACGGCGACGGCGGGGCGGCGCGCGGGAGGGCGACGGCGACGGGGCAGGGACGGCGAGCACGGGGCGGCGACGGCGAGGAAGGCGCGCGGGGGCGCGACGAGGACGGCGGGGGCGGCGAGGGCGCCGGCGCGCGGGGGCAGGGGCGCGGGGCGACGGCGACGACGAGCACGGGCAGGGGCGCGGGGCGACGACGGGGCAGGGCGCGGCGACGGCGACGAGGAGGACGAGCAGCCTGGCGGCATCGGCGATGGGGAATGGAGCAGTTGCCAAAAATTTCGCAAGTGCTGTATATATAGGCAGAGCAATGGTCCCGGTTCGTGGCACGACCCGTGACCAATGCCCCCCTTTGGTCCCGGTTGGTGCCACGAACCGAGACCAAAGGCCAATTTTCAGCAGCCCAAAGGGCGGGAAGCGGCGGCCTTTGGTCCCGGTTGGTGGCACCAACCGGGACTAAAGGGGGGCAATGGTCACGGTTGGTGCCACGAACCGGGACCAATGCCACCTTTAGTCCCGGTTGGTGCCACCAACCGGGACCAATGCCCTTGTGCGCCCCGCGCCCAGAAGTTTAGTCCCACATCGCTAGCTGAAGGGCGCCGATACTGGTTTATAAGTGCTGCTCTGCCTCCCCTTTCAAGCTCCTCTCAAATGCAGGCTTTCGGGCCTAAACTGCTACTGCCTGTGGGCCTATTGGGCCTCTACGGGCCTGAATCCTGGCCCATGTAGGGTTTCTAGTCGTATTCAGGCCGTGGAGGCCCAGTAGGAGGCATTATTTTTGGTTTTTTCTTTTTTGTTTCTATATTTCTTTGGTTTTTTATTTTTTTTATTTCTACTTACAACTAAATACTTACAGTTTTTTAGTGATTTCTTTTTGCTTTTAGGTCACAAAAATTATAAACTTTCTATTAGTGCCATTAGTTTTAAATTTTAAATAGTTTAAATTTGAATTTTTAAAAATTTGTGTGAATCACTAGTTTATGAATAACTTTACTATAAAATTAGAATTTTTTTCTATTTATTTTTTATTTCTACTTACAACTAAATACTTACAGTTTTTTAGTGATTTCTTTTTGCTTTTAGGTCACAAAAATTATAAACTTTCTGTTAGTGCCATTAGTTTTAAATTTTAAATAGTTTAAATTTGAATTTTTAAAAATTTGTGTGAATCACTAGTTTATGAATTTTTTTCTTCTTTGCTATTTATTTTTTATTTATACTTACAATTAAATACTTATAGTTTGCTTTTAGGTCACACAAATTATATTCTTTTTGCTATTGAAGAATATTATAGTTTTATTTTAGTTGATCATAACATAATATTTTAATTGATTGTTTTTATTTTCATAAAAGTTTTGTAGTTCATTCTGTTTGCTATTAATTCATTCTTTGAGCTAAATGACTCTGAAATTGGAAAGCATTTCAAAATGAACTCTGAAAAGGTTGAAAGTTGGCATGGTATCATCATTTCACCCACATAGCATGTTCCAAAAAGTAGAGAGGGTTACGACAAAAACTTGATGCACTTCGTGTACAAAATGGACAATCACTTTCGAAGTATCAAAGTTTCAAACCATAAGACATGAAAGCATTTCAAATGAACTCTGAAAAATTTGAAAGTTGGGATGCATGGTATCATAATTTCACCCACATAGCATTTTCTTATTGCGGGAGAAAGTCTTCACTTTTTCTTCGCTTGTGTCATTTGCTTATTGCGCCGTAACCATGGATAATCTTCATTGTTTATTAGGATGCTTGGGTCAGCCTTGACATTGAAGGGAGGAATTTCATGAAACTTTTCATAATCTTCAGACATGTCTGTCTTGCCGTCCACTCCCAGGATGTCCCTTTTTCCTGAAAGAACTATGTGGCGCTTTGGCTCATCGTATGATGTATTCGCTTCCTTATCTTTTCTTTTTCTCGGTTTAGTAGACATGTCCTTCACATAGATAACCTGTGCCACATCATTGGCTAGGACGAACGGTTCGTCAGTGTACCCAAGATTTTTCACATCCACTGTTGTCATTCCGTACTGTGGGTCTACTTGTACCCCGCCGCCAAACAGAATGACCCATTTGCACTTAAACAAAGGGACCTTAAAATCAGGTCCGTAGTCAAGTTCCCATATGTCCACTATGTAACCATAATATGTGTCCTTTCTGCTCTCGGTTGCTGCATCAAAGCGGACACCGCTGTTTTGGTTGGTGCTCTTTTGATCTTGGGCGATCGTGTAAAATGTATTCACATTTATCTCGTATCCTTTGTAAGTCAATACAGTCAAAGATGGTCCCCTGGACAACAAGTACAACTCATCACAAACAGTGTTGTCACCTCTAAGACGTGTTTCCAACCAACTGCTGAAAGTCCTGATGTGTTCACATGTAATCCAGTCGTCGCATTGCTCCGGGTGTTTGGAGCGCAGACTGTTCTTGTGTTCATCGACATACGGGGTCACCAAGGTAGAGTTCTGTAGAACTGTGTAGTGTGCTTGAGACCAAGAATATCCGTCCCTGCATATTATTGAGTCTCTTCCAAGAGTGCCTTTTCCAGTCGGTCTCCCCTCATACCGCGATTTAGGGAGACCTATCTTGTTAAGGCCAGGAATGAAGTCAACACAAAACCCGATAACATCCTCTGTTTGATGGCCCATGGAGATGCTTCCTTCTGGCCTAGCGCGGTTACGGACATATTTCTTTAGGACTCCCATGAACCTCTCAAAGGGGAACATATTGTGTAGAAATACGGGCCCCAGGATGACAATCTCATCGACTAGATGAACTAGGACGTGCTTCATGATATTGAAGAAGGATGGTGGGAACACCAGCTCGAAACTGACAAGACATTGCGCCACATCACTCCTTAGCCTTGGTACCATTTCTGGATCGATCACCTTCTGAGAGATTGCATTGAGGAATGCACATAGCTTCACAATGGCTAATCGGACGTTTTCCGGTAAAAGCCCCCTCAATGCAACCGGAAGCAGTTGCGTCATAATCACGTGGCAGTCATGAGACTTTAGGTTCTGAAACTTTTTCTCTGGCATATTTATTATTCCCTTTATATTCGATGAGAAGCCAGTCGTGACCTTCATACTAAGCAGGCATTCAAAGAAGATTTCTTTCTCTTCTTTCGTAAGAGCGTAGCTGGCAGGACCTTTATACTGCTTCGGAGGCATGTCGTCTTTTTCGTGCAAACGTTGCAGGTCCTCCCGTGCCTCCGGCGTATCTTTTGTCTTCCCATACACGCCCAAGAAGCCTAGCAGGTTCACGCAAAGGTTCTTCGTCACGTGCATCACATCGATTGAGGAGCGGACCTCTAGGTCTTTCCAGTAGGGTAGGTCCCAAAATATAGGTTTCTTCTTCCACATGGGTGCGTGTCCCTCAGCGTCATTCGGAATAGCTAGTCCACCAGGACCCTTTCCAAAGATGACGTAGGGTAAATCATTGACCATAGCAAGCACGTGATCACCGGTGCGCATGGCGGGCTTCTTCCGGTGATCTGCCACGCCTTTGAAATGCTTGCCTTTCTTTCGACATTGATGGTTGGTCGGAAGAAATCGACGATGGCCCAGGTACACATTCTTCCTGCATTTGTCCAGGTATATACTTTTAGTGTCATCTAAACAGTGCGTGCATGCGTGGTATCCTTTGTTTGTCTGTCCTGAAAGGTTACTGAGAGCGGGCCAATCGTTGATGGTCACGAACAGCAACGCCTTAAGGTTAAATTCCTCCTGTCTGTGCTCATCCCAAGTACGTACACCGTTTCCATTCCACAGCTGCAAAAGTTCTTCAACTAATGGCCTTAGGTACACATCAATTTCGTTGCCGGGTTTCTTAGGGCCTTGGATGAGAACTGGCATCATAATGAACTTCCGCTTCATGCACATCCAAGGAGGAAGGTTATACATACATAGAGTCACGGGCCAGGTGCTGTGATTACTGCTCTGCTCCCCGAAAGGATTAATGCCATCCGCGCTTAAAGCAAACCATACATTCCTTGGGTCCTTTGCAAACTCATCCCAGTACATTCCTTGTATGTTTTGTATCATCGAACTGAATGATGTTTTATTCAAAAAGAAAATGTGTTTTTTTGTTTCCTTCTTTAACTCAACAGTTTTTTGACAACATTGTTCTGAACTTCTCTCATTTTACGACTTGTACTGAGGTACTTACTAAGCAGGATTTTCATGGGGTTTCTTTTTTTGCTTGAACTTTACAATTTGAATTTCTGCCATTTCTTTTATTCCGAACGGACCACTGTTTTAAACTCATACTGAGGTACTTACTACGCCCGAACTGGGGTGGCTATCGCGAGGCAAGGAAGGTGTTGTGCGGCGGCGTGAGGTGAGATGTCGGCTGCATACGAAGGATCACGTGGAAGCGCTGTGTAGAGCGTGGTCTAGCGGCACGCTGGAGGGAGGACCATGGCGGGGCGGCACGCTCGAGGGAGGGGTGCGGGGCGGCACGCTGGAGGGAGGGACTACGGGGCTGCGCGCTGGGGGAAGGGGTGGCGGGGCTGCGCGCTGGAGGAAGAAGAAAGGCGGGGTAAGTTGGGGTCGCCGCGGCATGGGTCTGGTCCAGCGGCATCGGGGTGCGTCGGGCGGCGGCATCACGCGGCGGGGAGGGATGAGGTGGCGCGCCGGCGGGGAGGGGGCAGTGCACGGCGGGGGAGGGAGGAGGCGGCGCACAGCGGGGGAGGGAGGGTGCGGCGCACCGGCGGGGGAGGCACATGGCGGGGGAGGGAGGGGGCGCCGGACCGGCGGGGAGGGAGGGGGTGGTGCGCGGTGGTGAAGGGAGGGGGCGGAGCGCCGGCGTGGTGGGAGGGGGCGGCGCGCTGGAGGAGGAGTTGGGGATCGGGAGGGAGGTGGTGGGTTCGGTCGCCGTCGCTCCTATATAGGGCCGAAGGGTAACAGAATATTATTTTGTTACTAGTAACAGAATAGCCCTATCCTATATATATATAATTGGATGTAGGGGGGCATGAGTTATTATTGTTGACATTACCCTCGAGGTAAAAGGTTGTGGGGCGAAACTATAAGCCCCTATCTTTCTCTGTGTCC
Source organism: Triticum monococcum (assembly GCA_034509565.1). NCBI lineage: Eukaryota > Viridiplantae > Streptophyta > Magnoliopsida > Poales > Poaceae > Triticum > Triticum monococcum. The sequence continues at coordinate 723,867,455 of CM067842.1, forward strand.
GATTAAAACTCCGTAACCACAAGTATTGCGTGAGTGTTAGCAATTATGAAGGACTAGATGATAGTTGAGTATGTGGACTTGCTTTTTAGCTCTGACGTAGACTCTTTCTGATGTTATGATAAATTGCAATTGCTTCAATGACTGAGGTTATAGTTTGTTGGTTCTCAATAAGGTATCTAATTCATACTTTTGCATTGTGAATAGATCATCACTTGAACATAAGTAATCACATAACAATATCTATGAATGTTGCTGTTATGAGAATAATCATGATGCCCTCATGTCCGTATTTTATTTTTATCGACGCCTCTTCCTCTAAACATGGGGACATATCTATTGTTATCGGCTTTCGCTTGAGGACAAGCGAGGTCTAAGCTTGGGGGAGTTGATACGTCCATTTTGCATCATGCTTTTATATCGATATTTATTGCATTATGGGCTGTTATTTCACATTATGTCACAATACTTATGGCTATTCTCTCTTATTTTACCAGGTTTACATAAGTAGGGAGAATGCCGGCAGCTGGAATTCTGGGCTGGAAAAGGAGCAAATATTATAGACCTATTCTGCACAACTCCAAAAGTCCTAAAACTCCACGGAATACCTTATAATAAATAATGAAAAATCCTCGCCAAAGATGAAGACCAGGGGGGCCACACCATGTCCACGAGGGTAGCCCCCCCCCCCCCCCCTAGGGCGCGCCCCCCTACCTTGTGGGCCCCCTGGTGACTCTTAGATGACCATCTTCTGCTATACGAAGTCTTTCATCGAGAAAAAACGAGAAGCAACCTTTCGGGACGAAACTCCACCGCCACGAGGCGTAACCTTGGCGGAACCAATCTAGGGCTCCGGCAGAGCTGTTCTGCTGGGGAAACTTCCTCCCGGAGTGGGAAATCGTCGCCATCGTCATCACCAACGCTCCTCTCATCGAGAGAGGGCAATCTCCGTCAACATCTTCATCAACACCATCTCATCTCAAAACCTTAGTTCATCTCTTGTATCCAATTCTTGTCTCCAAGTCCGGGATTGGTGCTAGTAGGTTGCTAGTAGTGTTAATTACTCCTTGTAGTTGATGCTAGTTGGTTTAATTGGTGGAAGATCATATGTTTAGATCCTTTATGCATATTATTACCCCTCTGATTATGAACATGAATATGCTTTGTGAGTAGTTACGTTTGTTCCTGAGGACAAGGGAGAAGTCTTGCTATTAGTAGTCATGTGAATTTGGTATTCGTTCGATACTTTGATGAGATGTATGTTGTCTAGCCTCTAGTGGTGTTATGTGAACGTCGACTACATAACACTTCACCATTATTTGGGCCTAGAGGAAGGCATTGGGAAGTAATAAGTAGATGATGGGTTGCTAGAGTGACAGAAGCTTAAACCTAGTTTATGTGTTGCTTCGTAAGGGGCTGATTTGGATCCATATGTTTCATGCTATGGTTAGGTTTACCTTAATACTTTTGTTGTAGTTGCGGATGCTTGCAATAGAGGTTAATCAAAGTGGGATGCTTGTTCAAGTAAGAACAGCACCCAAGCACCAGTCCACCCACATGTCCAATTGTCAAAGTACCGAACGTGAATCATATGAACGTGATGAAAACTAGCTTGACAATATTCCCATGTGTCCTCGGGAGCGCTTTTCCTTATATAAGAGTTTGTCCATGCTTGTCCTTTGCTACAAAAAGGATTGGGCCACCTTGTTGCACTTTATTTACTTTTGTTAGTTGTTGCTCGTTACAAATTACCTTATCGCAAAACTATCTGTTACCACTTATTTCGGTACTTGCCAATGTTGGGGATATCGCTTATCGGGAACTTATCGGTCAACCCATGATAAGGGGTAAATCGGCCAGTTTATCGGCATATCGACAGATTTGTCGCCATATCGGTTGATTTATCGGTCAATTTATCTTATCGGTCAAACAACGGTAAGCGATAAATCGGCCGATTTATCGGAATATCAGAAGATATCTTAAATAGTTACTTGCAGAGGATACCTTGCTGAAAACCGCTTATCATTTCCTTTTGCTCCTCGTTGGGTTCGACACTCTTACTTATCGAAAGGACTACGATAGATCCCCTATACTTGTGGGTCATCATGTATTAAGTTCATGGAAAAATGGAGTAATGCAATAAGAACGATGACATGATGTAGACAAGATCTATTTATGTAGAAATAGACCCCCATCTTGTTATCCTTAATATCAACGATACATACGTGTCGGTTTCCCTTCTGTCACTAGGATCAAGCACCGTAAGATCGAACCCATTACAAAGCACCTCTTCCCATTGCAAGATAAATAGATCAAGTTGGCCAAACAAAACCCAAATATCATAGAAGAAATATGAGGCTATAAGAAATCATGCATATAAGAGATCAAAGAAAACTCAAATAACGTTCATAGATAAAAAGATAGATCTGAACATAAACTCAAAGTTCATCGGATCCCAACAAACACACTGGAAAAGGAGTTACATCATATGGATCTCCAAGAGACCATTGTATTGAGAATCAAAAGAGAGAGAGGAAGCCATCTAGCTACTAACTATGGACCCGTAGGTCTACAAAGAACTACTCACGCATCATCGGAGAGGCACCAATGGACATGATGAACCCCTCTATGATGGTGTCTAGATTGGATCTGGTGGTTCTGGAACTTCGGCAGCTGGAATTGATTTTCGTTGACTCCCCTAGGGTTTCTGGAATATTGGGGTATTTATAGAGCAAAGAGAAGGTGCGGGAGGCCACCAAGGTGGGAACAACCCACCAGGGCTCCAGGCGCGCCCTGGTGTCTTGTGCTCACCTCGGGCTCCCTCTTCGGTACTTCTTTGTCCCACTGGATGTCTTCTGGTCTAAAAAAATCCACAAAAAGTTTCTCTGCGTTTGGACTCCGTTTGGTATTGATTTCCTGCAATGTAAAAAACATGCAGAAAATAACAACTGGCACTGGGCACTACGTCAATAGGTTAGTACCAAAAATGATATAAAATGACTATAAAATGATTGTAAAACATCCGAGAATAATAATATAACAACATGGAACAATAAAAAATTATAGATACGTTGGAGACGTATCAGTATTACGGAACGAGTAAAGAGACTTGCCGATAACGAGATTGAACTAGGTATGAAGATTCCAACGATCGAATCTCGGGCAAGTAACATACTGATAGACAAATGGAATTGCATATGTTGTCATAACGGTTCGACCGATAAAGATCTTTGTAGAATATGTAGGAGACAATATGGGCATCTAGGTTCTGCTATTGATTATTGACCGGAGAGATGTCTCGGTCATGTCTACATAGTTCTCGAACCCGTAGGGTTCGCACGCTTATCGTTTGATGCCGATATAGTATTGTATGAGTTATGTGATTTGGTGACCGAATGTTGTTCGAAGTCTTGGATGAGATCACGGACATGACGAGGACTCTCGAAATGGTCGAGAGGTAAGGATTGATACATAGGACGATAGTATTCGGACATCGGAAGTGTTTCGGAGGGTACCGGGTACTTATCGGGTCACCAGAAGGGGTTCCGGGCACCCCCGACAAAGTTATGGGCCTTATGGGCCAAGAGAAGAAATGCACAGCCAAAAGGGGCTGGTGCGCCCCCCATAGCAGGCCGGCCTAAGGAGGAGAAGGAAAAGGGGGAGGGAAAGGAAAGTGTGGATTAGGATTCCTACTATCTTCCCTCTCCCCCCTCTTTCCGTCCCCCTGAGTTATATATGGCAGGGGGCGCGGCTTGGGAGGGACTCCAGGTAGGATATATATATATATACTATTCATCACCCAGGGTGCAGATAAGTTATTCTTCACCCGAGGTAATCTTACGATCATTTCATAATTAAATTACGTTTCGAATTCAAATATTTACATTCCTATTGATTCACTACATAAAATTTGACATAAGAAAATAAAAATATAGGTCATAAGACAAGAAAATTTGTAGTTTATGTGTATTTTAGACTATGTTTTTACATTTGTAATTTTACATAACATAAAATATTTTTTACGGCGATTATATATTTTCTTACGATCCCTTTTTGCATCGGAAATAAGACAAAAGTTAAGGAACGTAAAATTATGATGCATTGATGGTAAAATAGAGAGGGGTGAAGAATAACTATTTCTCACCCAGGGTGACGAATAGCACGTATATATATATATATATGGGAGGGGGCGCCTAGCACACCCCAGATCAATTGTTAGCCGTGTGCAGCGCCCCCTCCACCGTTTACGCCCCCGGCCATCTTTTCATAGTGCTTAGGTGAAGCCCTACAGAGATCACTTCACCACCACCGTCAGCATGCTGTCGTGCTGAAGGAACTCATCTACTACCTCGAAGTCTCGATGGATCAAGAAAGCGAGGGACGTCACCGAGCTGAACATGTGCAGAACACGGAGGTGTCGTGCATTCGGTACTTGATCGGTTGAAGCGCGAAGAAGTTTGACCATATCAACCGTGTTGTGAAACACTTCCGCTTACGGTCTACAAGGGTACGTAGACACACTCTCCCCCTCGTTGTTATGCATCTCCATGGATAGATCATTGCGTGTGCGTAGAATTTTTTTTGTTTTCCATGCAATGATTCCCAACAGAACCATCTGCAAATTCGACCTTGCCCTTTAGAGTTGCCAGTCATGTGATTGCTCACTTCCGTGTCCAAGTACCATGAGATGTAATGGGCGCCTACGATCTTTGGCAACACCTTCTCCTCATTGAGTAGCACATATGAACGGCGCCGACTCAGGAGGAGGGCGTGAGCTGGCACCTGGGCTCCGGACAATCAGACTGAAAATGACCCATCTCGTTGCAATTGAAACACCTCACCTTGGTGATATCAAAATTTTGGCGCTTCTTTTGCTTGGTCATGTCCTTGCTCTGGCCACGCCCTTGTTGTCCATGGTCACCACGCCCGCCGCGGCCTACACCACGTCCTTTGTCATTTCCTCGGCCACGTGCAGCCCCCCTCTAGGTGACCCTTTCTTGCCCTTCATCATATTCTCAAGGGCTTGTGTCGTGGTATTCTCACGGGGGGCTTGCGAGTCGACAGATGCCACAAGGGCTTAGTGTGAGGTAAGACTGCTACTGATAGGACCGGGAGCGGGTATGCGAGTAGCACGCGCTAGTTTACCCAGGTTCGGGGCTCTCCGGAGAGATAACACCCCTACTCCTGCATGTCTGAGTATATCTGGTATATCTGGTACAGAGTGCTCCTGGAGCTGTATCTGAGCTCAGTGCCATAGGCATCTGGCTTTGTATATGCCTATATGAGGCATGCTAGTGGTCGGCCATGCTCATGGCCGTGAGCATGTGTGCTCATGTGGATGGATGGATGGATAGCTAGCTAGCTTGCTAGCTAGTTGCTTGTGTGTGTGTGTGTGCGTGAGAGTCCATCCCCTGGATGGATGGATGTGTGCCTCCTTTTATAGTGTGAGGTAGCTTAGGATGTAAGCTAGGTAGTGGCATGGGCTAGGCATGGTCGGTGTCATCCTTGTCCCCTGGGTCACTTCATAAATAGTGCCAGGGGACAAGTGACACTATACATGATGGCTGAGATGACACATGAATAGTACTCGGGTACATCCGTCTCGTCGGTGTCTCGTCAATGTCGGGTCGGGCTGCAGTCGGCAGCCGGCTGGTTGGTGCAGTCGGCAGCCGGCTGGTTGGCGCAGTCGGCGGCCGGCTGGTTGGTGTAGTCGGTAGCCGGCAGGAGCGGCCGGGTAGTCGGACTGAGGGGCTTTGCTAGCCCCGATGTCTTGATTTATTGTCTCGCCGCCTTCGGGGTATCCTTGTCCAATTACTCCGACAGTAGCCCCCAAGCCTCCGGGCAACTTGGCAAAGTTGGGCGGAGGTTTTTTTGGCGAGTGTTCATGGAAATGATCATGAAAAAGACAAAGTTAGTCCATGCAGATATATCATATGTTTGCTTTTAGCATTGCAAGTTTTATGCGGAGGGTGCCGACTCGGTTTCGTCCGAGCACCCTTCAATCTTTTTCATGTTCCCTCCACTTTTTGGCTTGTGCTCTTGCTTGCCGGACAGCCGCTCTGTAGTTTTTTGCTGAGAGTGGGCCGCGAAGTGGAGTGTACAGTACTCAGAGTCTAGGAGCAGATTCAACCGAGTAGATACTTGTAAAGGAAACGGTCGGGTCGCCCGAACGTTTTTCTTCCCGGGCGTTTTTCTCGTGAGTGGCCTCCAGCGTTCACTCTTGCTAGTTGGACAGCCGCTCTGTGGTCTGTGACTAAGAGTGGGCCTTTGGTACCGTGCATGGTACTAAGCCGTCTGCGGGAACTAACGTCTCAGGCCAAGCGGCCAGCCCCCGGGCCAACTCTGGCTGGCGCCAGGGCGAACAGTGATGCTACTGTAATAAAATGCGGAGACAGCCCCCGAGCATCGCTCGTGGTTATCCATGCTTGCGTGGTGCAAAAAATATGCGGGTGAGGAGCTCACATTGATTTTCGTGTAGTCACAGTCGTCGAAGACAGCTGGCGCGACTCGGCGCTCGCGGAGCGTGTTGGCGCACCCGCTGGGTGAAGCCTTCGAGCCTCCGGGTGCTCGAAGGGGGGTCCAGGCCGGTCAGGCTCGACCGGCCAGGCGGCGAGGCATCTTGCAGCGCCCCTTTTTTTCTGCGGGCTACTGTCAGCCGGACAAAACTCTTCTCTTGTCTGCAATCTTCACGGGGGCGCGTCAGCGCACCTGCTGGATGTAGCCCCCGAGATTCGGGTCGACTGCTGAGCAGTCGGGCCGGATCTTCCGGCAACTACTTCGTTTTCTTCTTCGTGGGGGCGCGTCAGCGCACCCGCTGGTTGTAGCCCCCGAGATCTGGGCCGACTACTGAGCAGTCGGGCCGGATCTCCCGGCAACTACTTTGTCTTCTCTTTCTTCGCGAGGGCGCGTCAGCGCACCCGCTGGGTGTAGCCCCCGAGATTCGGGCCGACTGCTGAGCAGTCAGGCCAGATCTACCGGCAACTACTTTGTCTTCTCTTTCTTCGCGGGGACGCGTCAGCGCACCCGCTAGGTGTGTCGTCGGAGCAGGAAGCTGTCCAGCCGGCTTGGCACAGCCAGCAGCGTGGGTCGCGTCTGACCGTCCGAGTGGCGAAGCAGGCGGACGGGTCATCCGGACGAGTATTTCTTTTCTTCTCTTTCTCCCCTCTCTCTCCTCTCTCTTTTTTTATATCCAGCTTGACCAGCCGGGTGTGGGCAGTCGGCCCTTGACTTTTTAGCCGGATCTCGGGCAGTCGGCGCGTTTCTTTTTTTTTTCTCAGCCAGCCATCGGGCAGATAGCCCCTTTTTCTTTGTCTTAGCCGCCTCTCTTCTTTTCTTTCTTTCTCTGTTCTGGGCACTTCGGCCGCACAGGTGGCTGGACCTGGAGCGCAGCAGCCGGCAGCAGGGGGAAGCCAGGTGTGGGGCGGAGCCGGCCGTCCGGGTGCGCGGCAGAGCCGGCCGTCCGGGTGCGTGGCGCGATGCAGGTGCGGAGCAGCAGTTGGCCAAGGGCGACACGGATGGAGGATTCCGGGATGCCGGGGAAACCGGCGCACGGGAGCCGGCCAGCCGGGTTGCGGGAAGCCGGCGAGCGCAGGAGCCGGCCGGAGCGGAGGCGAAGCCGGCACTGTGTGCGGAGCGGACGGATGTGAGGGCCGGGCGCAGGCGAAGGCGACCGCGAGGCGGAGTGGAGCAGCCGGCCAGTGGCTCCGAAGCCTGGCATAGCAGCGTGGGAGGCGGAGGACCAAGGCTGGCGCTGGTGCGGAGACGGGCGAAGCAGCAGGCAGGCGCGGCGCAGAGGCGAGGAGCAGTGCCAGCGCAGGGAGCCGACGACGGCCGCGAGCGGTGGAGCGCTGCCGCAGGCAGCAGCACGGGGCTGGGCGCGTGGTTGGTGATGAGCGCAGAGGCCTACGGGCGTGCAAGGCACGGCGGCGCGGGTGGAAGTCAGGCGCGCAGCAGCGCTGCTGGCGAAGGCAGCAACGGACCCGGCAGAGGACACGAGCACGTCGACTCGCAGGGACATGAGCGGTGACGATGTGTGCGGCGAGGAGCGTACGGTGGGTGTACATGCATCACATGGCCATTGTCTAGGGCATGTACGGGGTAGTATTTGTGTAGTGGTGTGGCTAATGGCTTGACCACTATTGACCAGCATCTAGCTAGCTAGCATATATGAGATATGGAGTGGCAAACACGCGCTTCGGCCGGAGCAAGGCACAACGCGGAGGGGAACAAGTGTGAGCAACGTGGCGCGGCGCGCACACCGACGCGGCCGACCGAAGCGAGGCACCGCACACACAGTGCTGCGCGGGCGGATGTCCGACGTTGCAACGGTGATGATGACGAAGACGCACCGCCCCTCATGGATGCGCCGAGGGCGTGCTGACATCGAGCCCTCGACCGGCGCCGGAGAGGTGGCGACGTCGCGGTGATGATGAAGATGGCGACGCCGGCAGCAAGGACGCGCCGCCCATCGCGGCCGCTCCGGGAGCGTGTCGATGTCAAGCCCCCGAGCGCTACCGGAGAGACGACGGCGACGTCGCGGCGGAGATGACGAAGATGGTCCCGCCCGGACTGCGAAACCAGCAGCAGCGCGGTAGCATAGTACCGCCCCATGGTGGGCGCCAACTGTCGTGGTATTCTCACGGGGGGCTTGCAAGTCGACAGATGCCACAAGGGCTTAGTGTGAGGGTAATACTGCTGCTGATAGGACCGGGAGCGGGTATGCGAGTAGCACGCGCTAGTTTACCCAGGTTCGGGGCTCTCCGGAGAGATAACACCCCTACTCCTGCATGTCTGAGCATATCTGGTATATCTGGTACAGAGTGCTCCTGGAGCTGTATCTGAGCTCAGTGCCATAGGCATCTGGCTTTGTATATGCCTATATGAGGCATGCTAGTGGCTGGCCATGCTCATGGCCGTGAGCATGTGTGCTCATGTGGATGGATGGATGGATAGCTAGCTAGCTTCCTAGCTAGTTTCTTGTGTGTGTGTGTGTGTGTGTGTGTGTGTGTGTGCGCGTGAGAGTCCATCCCCTGGATGGATGGATGTGTGCCACCTTTTATAGTGTGAGGTAGCTTAGGATGTAAGCTAGGTAGTGGCATGGGCTAGGCATGGTGGGTGTCATCCTTGTCCCCTGGGTCACTTCATAAATAGTGCCAGGGGACAAGTGACACTATACATGATGGCTGAGATGACACATGAATAGTGCTCGGGTACATTCGTCTCGTCGGTGTCTCATCGATGTCGGGTCGGGCTGCAGTCGGCAGCCGGCTGGTTGGCGCAGTCGACAGCCGGCTGGTTGGTGTAGTCGGTAGCCGGCAAGAGCGGCTGGGTAGTCGGACTGAGGGGCTTTGCTAGCCCCGATGTCTTGATTTATTGTCTCGCCGCCTTTGGGGTATCCGTGTCCAATTACTCCGACAGCTTGTGTCCTCAACATTAGTTGATTGTCTTGTCCGCTAGAGTGACGGTGGTGCTGATATGTCTCCAAGGTATCTATAATTTTTTATTGTTCCATGCTGTTATATTATCATTCTTGGATGTCTTACAAGCATTTTACAATCATTTTATATCATTATTTGCGACTAACCTATTGACATAGTGCCAAGTGCTAGTTGTGTTTTCTACTTGTTTCTTACATCGCAGAAAATCAATATCAGACGGAGTCCAAACACCCCAAAACTTTTTGTGGATTTTTTATGGACCAGAAGACATCCAGTGGACGAGAGAAGCACCTGGGGGTGCCCCGAGGGGGGCACAACCCACCAGGGCGGGCCCAGGTGGGTTGTGCCCACCTCTGTGGCCACCCGCACCCCCTCTTTGCCCTATAAATCACCAAATATTCCAAAAACCATCGGGTTAACCTAGATCAGAAGTTTCGCCGCTGCAAGCCTATATAGCCATCGAAAACCAATCTATACCCTGTTCTGGCACCCTTCCGGAGGGGGAGATCATCACCGGTGGCCATCTTCATCATCTCAGCGGCCACCACGATGAGGAGGGAGTAGTCCACCCTCGGTGCTGAGGGTTTGTACCAGTAGCTGAGTGTTTAATCTCTCTCTCTCTCACTCGTGTTCTTGAGATGCACAATCTTGATGTATCGCGGGCTTTGTTAATATAGTCGGATCATATGGTGTTTTCCCCTCTCTATCTCGTTGTGATGAATTGAGCTTTCCCTTTGAGATTTCATTTTATCGGATTGAATAGTTTTATGGATTTTAGAGCACTTGGTATATGTCTTGCATATGAATACTCATGGTGACAATGGGGTTTCATATTGATTCACTTGATATGTGCTTTGGCACTCAACTCACGGATTCCCAGGGTGACATTAGGGTAATCTATGCATAGGGGTTGATGCACGTTCTTGTCTTTGTTTCTCCGGTAGAAATCTTGGGGCACTCTTTGAGGTTCTTTATGTTGGATTGAGTATTATGAATCTGAATTTGCATTGGTGTTATTTTAGTATGAACTCTAGGATATATCAAACGGAAAGAATAGCTTTGTGTTATTTTAGTGCGAACTCTTGAATAGATCGAACGGAAAGAATAGCTTTGAGGTGGTTTCATACCCTACAAACAACTTCGTCTTATGTTCTCCGCTAGATAGGAACTTTGGAATGATTCTTCATCGCACCTTGAGGGATGGTTATATGATCCAATTATATTAGCATTGTTGAGAGATTTCACTAGCAAAAGTACGAACCCTAGGCCTCATTTTCAAGCATTGCAACACCATTTGTGCTCCATTTTATCAATTGCTACCTTGCTGTTTTTTATTGTTCCTATCACAAAAAACAATATCTACTATCACTACTACACTTTTATTACCATCTCTTCACCGAACTAGTGCACCTATATAATTTACCATTATATTCGGTGTGTTGGGGACACAAGAGACTTTTTGTTATTTGGTTGCAGGGTTACTTGACAGAGACCATCTTCATCCTACACCTCCCATGGATTGATAAACCTTAGGTCATCCACTTGAGGGAAAATTTCTACTGTCCTACAAAACTCTGCACTTGGAGGCCTCTACAAGAATAAAGTTGCGTAGTAGACATCAAGCTCTTTTCTGGCACCGTTCCCAGGGAGGTGAGTGCTTGAAGGTATACCTCTAGATCTTGCGATCGAATCTTTTAGTTTCTTGTTTTATCACTAGTTTGGTTTATAAAAGAAAACTACATAAAAATTGAATTGAGGTTGCATCATATTATTGATCATCTTTATAATATCTTTCTTGAAAATGATTGATCGGAAAATTGTGCTCAATTATTAGAAGAAGAAGTCAATAAAATGTTTGGCACAAAATATTTGAATGATGAGCATGATTGCAATGTTTTTAGTATGAATTCCTTAATATCCAAAATGCTAATGATGATTGCATTTGTCATGATAATGATGTATCCAATAAGAATGTCAATTTTTGTGGAGTGAATTGGGAGTGAAAATGCACACCAAAAAGGGAAGATAGATTTTGTAAGAAGCACAAATATTTGGAAACAAAAAAGTTACATGAGAGGCTAGATAATGTGTTGAAAGATTTAATACTTCTACCTAGTATATTTCTGATGAGTTCAACATTGGAGTGGCAGGACAAGAGGATGTGGAACCCCTTCAAGATGCTAAGGACAAACATTGGCAAAAGCTCTAGACTCTACATTTTCACTTAAGTGGTCCAAGATCACATTGAGTCCATAGGAAAGCTAATACTATTAAGCTTGCTTTCTCAAAGTACTTAGTGATATGCTCCAAAGCCCTCAACCACTTTCTCAAATCCACATATGTCCTAAACCTAATGTCAAACTCGGCCCCACCGATTTGAACTATCCGACGCCACCGAGTTCAAGTGACATAGCCATTGCCAGAAACCCTAATCAATTCGGTCTCATCGATGGGATCTCGGTCTCACCGAGATGGGCTTGCAAACTCTCTATTGCTTGTTGCATCTATTTCGGTCCCACCGAAATTTGCAATCGGTCCCACTGAGTTTGCTTGACCAACTCTCTGTTTGCTCATTACCAAAATCGGTCTCACCGAGTTTGTGTAATCGGTCAAACCGAGTTGAGGTTTTACCCTAACCCTAGCACATCGGTCCCACCGAGTTGATCATGTCGGTCCTATCGAAAATCCTAACGTTCACATTTTGAACCATATTGGTCTGATCGAATTTCACTATTCGGTCCCATAGAGTTTGGTAAATTGTGTGTAACGGATAGATTTTGTGTGGAGGCTATATATACCCCTCCACCCATTCTTCATTCATGGAGAAAGCCATTCATTTTCTGAGAGAGAAACACCTACTCATGTGTTGAGACCAAGATATTCCAATCCTACCACAAGAATCTTGATCTCTAGCCTTGCCCAAGTTGCTTTCCACTCAAATAATCTTTCCACCATATCCAAATCTGTGAGAGAGAGTTCAGTGTTGGGAAGACTATCATTTGAAGCACAAGAGCAAGGAGTTCATTATCAACACACCATCAATTACCTTTTGGAGAGTGTTGTCTCCTAGATTGGTTAGGTGTCACTTGGGAGCCTCCGTCAGGATTGTGGAGTTGAACCAAGGAGTTTGTAAGGGCAAGGAGATCGCCTACTTCGTGAAGATCTACCCAAGTGAGGCAAGTCCTTCATGGGCGATGGCCATGGTGGGATAGACAAGGTTGCTTCTTCCTAGACCCTTCATGGGTGGAGCCCTCTGTGGACTCGCGCAACTGTTACCCTTAATGGGTTGAAGTCTCCACCAACGTGGATGTATGATAGCACCACCTATCGGAACCACACCAAAAATCTCTGTGTCTCCAATTGTGTTGGTATACTCCAATCCCATCCCATTACTTTCTTGCAACTTGCATGCTTTACTTTCTATTGCTCATATACTCTTGCCATGCTTGCTTGAAATGTATTGTGGATGTTTAAACTTGTGCTAAAACTCCACCTTAACTTGAAGAACTCAAAAACTGCTACTTTTCTTTCTTGAGGGTCTAATCACCCCCCCCCCTCTAGACACCTCTTCTCGATCCTTTCAATTGGTATTAGAGCTTTGGTCTCCATTGCTTTGGTTTAATCACCATTGGAGGAATATGGATGAGTCTATGTTAGGGAGTCTTAGACATAGAGTACCAATAATTGACGGAGAGTTCTATAATGATTGGAAAAATGAGATGCTTGAGATTTTCAATGAATGTCATTTGAACAAGTATATAACTAGCCCTTGTATGCCCCCTAGTGATCCTTTGCATCCTACTCCCGATGAGAATCTTGATATGACTTTGCATCTTAGAACCATAAATCTCATCGTGAGAGGGTTGCCTAGAAATCTGATTCATGCTTGCCTACTCTTGATTGTGCTTACACCATATGGAGATTTCTTTAGGAAAGATTTCCAAACTATTCCTTGCAAAATCTAGATGAAATTCTTAATAAGTCTATTGCCTTAAGTAAGATGAATTCCAATTATTCTAAGTTTGGTGATTGTCTATTTGAGCTTCGTGGCCTTATGCATGCCAAAGGAGATGTTGAAATCATTAGCGACATCATTTCCGAAGTCTTTAGAATTCATAAAGATGAACATTGTTATGATCATATATCTAATGAATCACTCTTTCTAGACAATGGTCAATCACAAAACGATGTTGAACATGGATACTATGATGAGGATAATGATAGTGACCTTGATGATGCGATGAGACACTTTGGTCTTATGGCAAATCTTCACGGCTACATGGCTGGAGGAAAAGAATGGGTTCTTGATAGTGGATGTACTGATCACATGACCAGAGACAAGGATATGTTTCGTGAGCTTGCTGAAAATGACGGCCCAGGAAAGTATGTCACTTTTGGTGATAAATCAAAGGGTAAGGTGGTTGGCCTTGGTAAGGTGGCCATCTCACATGGTAGCTCCATACAAAATGTCATGCTCGTTGAATCTCTTGGCTATAATTTACTTTCCATATCTAGACTAGCCGACTTTGGTTTCAATGTCTTATTTACTAAAGTAGATTGCCAAGTGTTTCGAAGATATAATCATGAAATGGTCTTTACCGGCATTCGAGGTGATCTATACATTGTTGATTTCACTAACACAGCTCAACCTAAAACTTTCTTAATTGCTAAATCTTCTAAAGGTTGGTTATGGCATAGAAGGTTAGGTCATGTGGGCATGCAAAATCTTGAGAAGCTTATTAAAGGTGATCATATCCTTGGAGTGAAAGATGTTATATTTGACAAGGATAGATTGTCCAGTGCTTGCCAAGCAGGAAAACAAGTTGGAGGAAGCCGCCCCGTGAAGAACATCATGACCACGAGAAGATCGCTTGAGCTACTTTATATGGATCTCTTTGGTCCAAACACCTATAAAAGTCTCGGTGGAAATTCGTTTGGTTTAGTCATAGTCGATGATTTTTCAAGATTTATGTGGGTGTTATTTCTTGATGATAAATTGCAGGTCCAAAATATCTTCAAGAACTTCGCTGGGAAAGCCCAAAATCAATTTGAAGTGAAGATAAAGAAGGCTCGCAGCAACAACGGAACGGAGTTCAAGAACGCAAACGTGGATACCTTCCTTGACGAAGAAGGGATTTCACATGAGTTCTCGGCTATGTATACGCCTCAACAAAATGGAGTTGTTTAGAGGAAGAACCGGACTCTTATTGAGATGGCAAGAACGATGCTTGATGAGTACAAGATGCCAAAACACTTTTGGACGGAAGCGGTTGAGACAGCTTGTCATGCAACAAATCGTCTATATCTTCACAAGGTACTCGGCAAGACAGCATACGAGCTTCTCACCGACAACAAACCCCAAGTTGGACAACATCCACACACGACACTAGAGGGGTTGGCACACCGAGCGGTGCATCAAGGACAGAAGCCTTCTGTGTAGCAGTGAGGACAATCCTCAGGCTATGGCCCTAGTCCGCACCATTACTTACAATATCTTTCAACTTAGTCTTTCTCTGTAATACCTAGTCCAATGAGAGTCCCACCTCCCCTCCCAACGGCACCCTAGGCTCTCCGGTGATCTCCCTCTCCAACCAGTAAATCTTGCTCTTTCTGAAGGAAATATGCCCTAGAGGCAATAATAAAGTTATTATTTATTTCCTTATTTCATGATAAATTTTTATTATTTATGCTAGAATTATATTAACCAGAAACATAATACATGTGTGAATATATAGACAAACAGAGTGTCACTAGTATGCCTCTACTTGACTAGCTCGTTAATCAAAGATGGTTATGTTTCCTAACCATGGACAAAGAGTTGCTATTTGATTAACGGGATCACATCATTAGATGAATGATCTGATTGACATGACCCATTCCATTAGCTTAGCACCCGATCATTTAGTATGTTGCTATTGCTTTCTTCATGACTTATACATGTTCCTATGACTATGAGATTATGCAACTCCCGTGTGCCGGAGGAACACTTTGTGTGCTACCAAACGTCACAACGTAACTAGGTGATTATAAAGGTGCTCTACATGTGTCTCCAAAGGTACATGTTGGGTTGGCATATTTCGAGATTGGGATTTGTCACTCCGATCGTCGGAGAGGTATCTCTGGGCCCTCTCGGTAATGCACATCACATAAGCCTTGCAAGCATTGCAACTAATGAGTTAGTTGCAAGATGATGTATTACGGAACGAGTAAAGAGACTTGCCGGTAACGATATTGAACTAGGTATTGCGATACCGACGATCGAATCTCGGGCAAGTAACATACCGATGACAAAGGGAACAACGTATGTTGTTATGCGGTCTGACCGATAAAGATCTTCGTAGAATATGTAGGAGCCAATATGAGCATCCAGGTTCCGCTATTGGTTATTGACCGGAGACGTGTCTCGGTCATGTCTATATTGTTCTCGAACCCGTAGGGTCCGCACGCTTAAGGTTTCGATGACAGTTATATTATGAGTTTATGAGTTTTGATGTACCGAAGGAGTTTGGAGTCCCGGATGAAATCAGGGACATGACGAGGAGACTCGAAATGGTCGAGACGTAAAGATCGATATATTGGACGACTATATTCGGACATCGGAAAGGTTCCGAGTGGTTCGGGTATTTTTCGGAGTACCGGGGAGTTACGGGAATACGAGAGAAGAAGTATATGGGCCTTATTGGGCTTTAGGGGAGAGGGAGAGGCAGGCCGCGCGCCCCCCAAGGCCTAGTCCGAATTGGATTAGGGGGAGGGGCTGCGCCCCCTCCTTCCTTCTCTTCCCTCTTCCCCTTCCTTGTCTCCTACTCCTACTACATGGAAGGACTCCTAGTTGGACTAGAAAGGGGGAATCCTACTCCCGGTGGGAGTAGGACTCCCCTAGGGCACGCCATAGAGAGGGCCGGCCCTCCCCTCCTCCACTCCTTTATATATGGGGGCAGGGGGCACCCCATAGACACACAAGTTGATCCACGTGATCGTTTTCTTAGCCGTGTGCGGTGCCCCGTTCCACCATAATCCTCGATAATATTGTAGCGGTGCTTAGGCGAAGCCCTGCGACAGTAGAACATCAAGATCGTCACCATGCCGTCGTGCTGACGGAACTCTTCCCCGACACTTTGCTGGATCGGAGTCCGGGGATCGTCATCGAGCTGAACGTGTGCTAAAACTTGGAGGTGCCGTAGTTTTGGTGCTTGATCGGTCGGGCCGTGAAGACGTACGACTACATCAACCGCGTTGTGCTAACGCTTCCGCTGTCGGTCTACAAGGGTACGTAGATCACACTCTCCCCTCTCGTTGCTATTCATCACCATGATCTTGCGTGTGCTTAGGAAAATTTTTGAAATTACTACGTTCCCCAACAGTGGCATCCGAGCCTAGGTTTTATGGTTTGATGTTATATGCACGAGTAGAACACAAGTGAGTTGTGGGCGATATAAGTCATACTGCTTACCAGCATGTCATACTTTCGTTCGGCGGTATTGTTGGATGAAGCGGCCCGGACCGACATTACGCGTACGCTTACGCGAGACTGGTTCTACCGCCTTGCTTTGCACACAGGTGGCTGGCGGGTGTCAGTTTCTCCAACTTTAGTTGAACCGAGTGTGGCTACGCCCGGTCCTTGCGAAGGTTAAAACAGCACCAACTTGACAAACTATCGTTGTGGTTTTGATGCGTAGGTAAGATTGGTTCTTGCTTAAGCCTGTAGCAGCCACGTAAAACTTGCAACAACAAAGTAGAGGACGTCTAACTTGTTTTTGCAGGGCATGTTGTGATGTGATATGGTTAAGACGTGATGAGATATAAGTTGTTGTATGAAATGATCATGTTTTGTTGAAGTTATCAGCAACTGGCAAAATCCTTATGGTTGTCTCTCTATTGCATAAAGATGCAAGCGTCCAATAATTGCTTTACTTTATCGCTATGCGATAGCAATAGTTGCAAGAGCAATAGTTGGCGAGACGACCATGTGACGACATATTGATATAGATCAAGATGATGGAGATCATCGTGTCATGCCGGTGATGATGGAAATCATGACGATGCTTTGGAGATGGAGATCAAAGGCACAAGATGATGATGGCCATATCATGTCACATATTTTGATTGCATGTGATGTTTATCTTTTATGCATCTTATCTTGCTTTGATTGACGGTAGCATTATAAGATGATTCCTCACTAAATTTTAAGATAAAAGTGTTCTCCCTGAGTATGCACCGTTGCCAAAGTTCGTCGTGCCCAGACACCAGGTGATGATCGGGTGTGATAAGCTCTACGTCCATCTACAACGGGTGCAAGCCAGTTTTGCACACGCAGAATACTCAGGCTAAACTTGACGAGCCTAGCATATGCAGATATGGCCTCGGAACACTAAGACCGAAAGGTCGAGCGTGAATCATATAGTAGATATGATCAACATAGTGATGTTCACCATTGAAAGCTACTCCATTTCACGTGATGAACTGTTATGGTTTAGTTGATTTGGATCACGTGATCACTTAGAGGATTAGAGGGATGTCTATCTAAGTGGGAGTTCTTAAGTAATATGATTAATTGAACTTTAATTTATCATGAACTTAGTCCTGGTAGTATTAGCATATCTATGTTGTAGATCAATAGCTCGCATTGTTGCTTTCATATGTTTATTTTGATATGTTCCTAGAGAAAATTGTGTTGAAAGATGTTAGTAGCAATGATGCGGATTGGATCCATGATCTGAGGTTTATCCTCATTGCTGCACAGAAGAATTATGTCCTTGATGCACCGCTAGGTGACAGACCTATTGCAGGAGTAGATGCAGACGTTATGAACGTTTGGCTAGCTCAATATGATGACTACTTGATAGTTTAGTGCACCATGCTTAACGGCTTAGAATCGGGACTTCAAAGACGTTTTGAACGTCATGGACCATATGAGATGTTCCAGGAGTTGAAGTTAATATTTCAAGCAAATACCCGAGTTGAGAGATATGAAGTCTCCAACAAGTTCTATAGCTAAAAGATGGAGTAGAATCGCTCAACTAGTGAGCATGTGCTCAGATTGTCTGGGTACTACAATCGCTTGAATCAAGTGGGAGTTAGTCTTCCAGATAAGATAGTGATTGACAGAATTCTCTAGTCACCATCACCAAGTTAGTAGAACTTCGTGATGAACTATAGTATGCAAGGGATGACGAAAACGACTCCCGAGCTTTTCATGATGATGAAATCAATGAAGGTAGAAATCAAGAAAGACATCAAGTGTTGATGGTTGACAAGATCACTAGTTTCAAGAAAAGGGTAAAGGAAAAAAGGGGAACTTCAAGAAGAACAGCAAGCAAGTTGCTGCTCAAGTGAAGAAGCCCAAGTCTGGTCCTAAGCCTGAGACTAAGTGCTTCTACTGCAAAGGGACTGGTCACTGGAAGCGGAACTACCCCAAGTATTTGGCGGATAAGAAGGATGGCGAAGTGAACAAAGGTATATTTGATATACAGATTATTGATGTGTATTTTACTAGTGTTCGTAGCAAACCCTCGGTATTTGATACTGGTTCAGTTGCTATGAGTAGTAACTCGAAACGGGAGTTGCGGAATGAACAGACTAGTTAAGGGTGAAGTGACGATGTGTGTTGGAAGTGGTTCCAAGATTGATATGATCATCATCGCACACTCCCTATACTTTCGGGATTAGTGTGGAACCTAAATAAGTGTTATTTGGTGTCAAGCATGAATATGATTTGATCATGATTATTGCAATACAGTTATTCATCTAAGTAAGAGAATAAATTGTTGTTCTGTTTACATGAATAAAACCTTCTATGGTCATACACACCAACGAAAATGGTTTGTTGGATCCCGATCGTAGTGATACACATATTCATAATATTGAAGCCAAAAGATGCAAAGTTAATAATGATAGTGCAACCTATTTGTGGCACTGCCGTTTATGTCATATTGGTATAAAGCGCATGAAGAAACTCCATGCTAATGGACTTTTGGAATCACTTGATTATGAATCACTTGATGCTTGCGAACCATGCCTGGGCAAGATGACTAAAACTCCGTTCTTCGGAACAATGGAGCGAGCAACTGACTTATTGGAAAGAATACATACTGATGTATGCAATTCAATGAGTGTTAAGGCTCACGGCAAGTATCCTTATTTTCTGAACTTCACAGATGATTTGAGCAGATATGGGTATATCTACTTGATGAAACATAAGTCTGAAACATTTGAAAAGTTCAAAGAATTTCAGAGTGAAGTGGAGAATCATCGTAACAAGAAAATAAAAGTTTCTACGATATGATCGCAGAGGTAAAATATTTGAGTTATGAGTTTGGCCTTCAGTTAAAACAATGTAAAATAGTTTCACTACTCACGCCACCTGGAACACCACAGCATAATGGTGTGTCCGAACGTCATAACCGTACTTTATTGGATATAGTGCAATCTATGATGTTTCTTACTGATTTACCACTATAGTTTTGGGGTTATGCATTAGAGACAGCTGCATTCACGTTAAAAAGGGCACCATCTAAATCCGTTGAGACGACACCGTATGAACTGTGGTTTGGCAAGAAACCAAAGTTGTCGTTTCTTAAAGTTTTGGTTTGCGATGCTTATATGAAAAAGTTTCATCCTGATAAGCTCAAACCCAAATCGGAGAAATGTGTCTTCATAGGATACCCAAAGGAGACTGTCGGGTACACCTTCTATCACAGATCCGAAGGCAAGACATTCGTTGCTAAGAATGGATCCTTTCTAGAGAAGGAGTTTCTCTCGAAAGAAGTGAGTGGGAGGAAAGTAGAAAATTTGATAAGGTAATTGTACCATCTCCCTTATTGGAAAGTAGTTCATCACAGAAATCTGTTCTTATGACTACTACACCAATTAGTGAGGAAGCTAATGATGATGATCATGTAACTTCAGATCAAGTTACTACCAAATCTCGTAGGTAAACCAGAGTAAGATCCGCACCAGAGTGGTACGGTAATCCTGTTCTGGAAGTCATGTTACTAGACCATGACGAACTTGCGAACTATGAGGAAGCGATGATGAGCCCAGATTCCGCGAAATGGTTTGAGGCCATGAAATCTGAGATAGGATCCATGTATGAGAACAAAGTGTGGACTTTGGTGGACTTGCCCGAGAATCGGCAAGCCATTGATAATAAATGGATCTTCAAGAGGAAGACGGACACAGATAGTAGTGTTACTATCTACAAAGCTAGAATTGTCGCAAAAGGTTTTCGACAAGTTCAAGGTGTTGACTATGATGAGAGTTTCTCACTCGTATCTATGCTTAAGTCTTTCCGAATCATGTTAGCAATTGCCGCATTTTATGAAATCTGGCAAATGGGTAACAAAACTGCAATCCTTAATGGATTTCTTAAAGAAGAGTTGTATATGATGCAACCAGAAGGTTTTGTCAATCCTAAAGGTGTTAACAAAATATGCAATCTCCAGCGATCCATCTATGGACCGGTGCAAGCATCTCGGAGTTGGAATACACGCTTTGATAAGTTGATCAAAGCATATAGTTTTATACAGACTTGCGATGAAGCCTGTATTTACAAGAAAGTGAGTGGGAGCACTACAGCATTTCTGATAAGTATATGTGAATGACATACTGTTGATCGGAAATAAATGCAGAATTATTCTGGAAAGCATAAAGGAGTGTTTGAAAGGAGTTTTTCAAAGAAAAACCTCGGTGAAGCTGCTTACATATCGAGCATCAAGATCTATAGAGATAGATCAAGACACTTGATAAGTTTTGCCAATAAGTACATACCTTGACAAGATTTTGAAGTAGTTCAAAATGGAGCAGTCAAAGAAAGAGTTCTTGCCTGTATTACAAGGTGTGAAGTTGAGTAAGACTCAAAGCCCGACCACGGCAGAAGATAGAAAGAGAATGAAAGTCATTCCCTATGCCTTGGCCATAGGTTCTATAAAGTATGTCATGCTGTGTACCAGATCTATTGTATACCCTGCACTGATTTTGGCAAGGGAGTACAATAGTGATCTAGGAGTAGATCACTAGACAGCGGTCAGAATTATCCTTATTGAAATAAGGATATGTTTCTCGATTATGGACGTGACAAAAAGGTTCGTCGTAAAGGGTTACGTCGATGCAAGTTTTTGACACTGATCCAGATGATTCTAAGTCTCAATCTGGATACATATTGAAAGTGGGAGCAATTAGCTAGAGTAGCTCCGTGTAGAGCATTGTAGACATAGAATTTTGCAAAATACATACGGATCTGAATTTGGCAGGCCCGTTGACTAAATTTCTCTCACAAGCAAAACATGATCACTCTTTGGGTGTTAATCACATAGCGATGTGAACTAGATTATTGAATCTAGTAAACCCTTTGGGTGTTAGTCACATGGAGATGTGAACCAATCACATAAAGATGTGAACTATTGGTGTTAATCACATAGCGATGTGAACTAGATTATTGACTCTAGTGCAAGTGGGAGACTGAAGGAAATATGCCCTAGAGGCAATAATAAAGTTATTATTTATTTCCTTATTTCATGATAAATGTTTATTATTTATGATAGAATTGTATTAACCGGAAACATAATACATGTGTGAATATATAGACAAATAGAGTGTCACTAGTATGCCTCTACTTGACTAGCTCGTTAATCAAAGCTGGTTATGTTTCCTAACCATGGGCAAAGATTTGTTATTTGATTAACGGGATCACATCATTAGATGAATGATCTGATTGACATGACCCATTCCATTAGCTTAGCACCCGATCGTTTAGTATGTTGCTATTGCTTTCTTCATGACTTATACATGTTCCTATGACTATGAGATTATGCAACTCCCGTGTGCAAGAGGAACACTTTGTGTGCTACCAAATGTCACAACGTAACTGGGTGATTATAAAGGTGCTCTACAGGTGTCTCCAAAGGTACATGTTGGGTTGGCGTATTTCGAGATTGGGATTTGTCACTCCGATCGTCGGAGAGGTGTCTCTAGGCCCTCTCGGTAATGCACATCACATAAGCCTTGCAAGCATTGCAACTAATGAGTTAGTTGCAGGATGATGTATTACAGAACGAGTAAAGAGACTTGCCGGTAACGAGATTGAACTAGGTATTGAGATACCGACGATTGAATCTCGGGCAAGTAACATACCGATGACAAAGGGAACAACGTATTGTTGGAAATATGCCCTAGAGGCAATAATAAAAGCATTATTATTATATTTCCTTGTTCATGGTAATTGTCTTTATTCATGCTATAATTGTGTTATCCGGAAATCATAATACATGTGTGAATAACAGACACCAACATGTCCCTAGTAAGCCTCTAGTTGACTAGCTCGTTGATCAACAGATAGTCATGGTTTCCTGGCTATGGACATAAGATGTCATTGATAACGAGATCACATCATTAGGAGAATGATGTGATGGACAAGACCCAATCCTAAACATAGCATAAAGATCGTGTAGTTCGTTTTGCTAGAGTTTTGCAATGTCAAGTATCTTTTCCTTAGACCATGAGATCGTGTAACTCCCGGATACCGTAGGAGTGCTTTGGGTATACCAAACGTCACAACGTAACTGGGTGACTATAAAGGTAGACTACGGGTATCTCCGAAAGTGTCTGTTGGGTTGACACGGATCAAGACTGGGATTTGTCACTCCGTATGACGGAGAGGTATCACTGGGCCCACTCGGTAATGCATCATCATAATGAGCTCAAAGTGACCAAGTGTCTGGTCACGGGATCATGCATTACGGTACGAGTAAAGTGACTTGCCGGTAACGAGATTGAACGAGGTATTGGGATACCGACGATCGAATCTCGGGCAAGTAATATATCGATAGACAAAGGGAATTGCATACGAGGTTGATTGAATCCTCGACATCGTGGTTCATCCGATGAGAACATCGTGGAGCATGTGGGAGCCAACATGGGTATCCAGATCCCGCTGTTGGTTATTGATCGGAGAGTCGTCTCGGTCATGTCTGCTTGTCTCCCGAACCCGTAGGGTCTACACACTTAAGGTTCGGTGACGCTAGGGTTGTGAAGATATGTATATGCAGTAACACGAATGTTGTTCGGGGTCCCGGATGAGATCCCGGACGTCACGAGAAGTTCCGGAATGGTCCGGAGGTAAAGAATTATATATAGGATGTGCAGTTTCGGCCATCGGGACAAGTTTCGGGGTACCCGGTATTGTACCGGGACCACCGGAAGGGTCCCGGGGGTCCACCGGGTGGGGCCACCTATCCCGGAGGGCTCCTTGGGCTGAAATAGGAGGGAACCCAGCCCATAGTGGGCTGGGGCGCCAGCCCCCCCAAGGCCCATGCGCCTAGGGTTGGGGGGGAACCCTAAGGGGGGCGCCCCCTTGCTTGGGGGGCAAGCCCCCCCCACCCCTTGGCCGCCGCCCCCCCCCCCCCCTGGCACCCCTATATATAGTGGGGGGAGGAGGAACTTGCAGCCCATGCTTTTGGTGCTTCCTCTCTCCCCGTTACTTCTTCCTTTCTCGTAGTACACGGCGAAGCCCTGCTGTCGTGACGCCCTGCATCCACCACCACGCCGTCGTGCTGCTGGATCTTCATCAACCTCTCCTTTCCCCTTGCTGGATCAAGAAGGAGGAGACGTCTCCCGTCCCGTACGTGTGTTGAACGCGGAGGTGCCGTCCGTTCGGCGCTGGTCATCGGTGATTTGGATCACGTCGTGTACGACTACTTCAACCTCGTTCTAACGAACGCTTCCGCTCGCGATCTACAAAGGTATGTAGATGCATCTCGTGACTCGTTGCTAGATGAACTCCTAGATGATCTTGGTGAAACGAATAGAAAATTTTTGTTTTCTGCAACGTTCCCCAACAGTGGCATCATGAGCTAGGTCTATGCGTAGTTCTTCTTGCGCGAGTAGAACACAATTTGTTGTGGGCGTGGATTTGTCAACTTTCTTGCCGCTACTAGTCTTTTCTTGCTTCAGCGGTATTGTGGGATGAAGCGGCCCGGACCAACCTTACACGTACGCTTACGTGAGACCGGTTCCACCGACTAACATGCACTAGTTGCATAAGGTGGCTGGCGGGTGTCTGTCTCTCCCACTTTAGCTGGAGCGGATTCGATGAACAGGGTCCTTATGAAGGGTAAATAGAAGTTGACAAATCACGTTGTGGCTTTCACGTAGGTAAGAAAACGTTCTTGCTAGAACCCTAATTCAGCCACGTAAAAACTTGCAACAACAATTAGAGGACGTCTAACTTGTTTTTGCAGCAAGTGCTTTGTGATATGATATGGCCAAAGTTGTGATGAATGATGAATGATCTATATGTGATGTATGAGATGTTCATGCTATTGTAATAGGAATCACGACTTGCATGTCGATGAGTATGACAACCGGCAGGAGCCATAGGAGTTGTCTTTATTCTTTTATATGACCTGCGTGTCATTGAGAAACGTCATGTAAATTACTTTACTTTATTGCTAAACGCGTTAGCCATAGTAGTAGAAGTAATAATTGGCGAGCAACTTCATGGAGACACGATGATGGAGATCATGATGATGGAGATCATGGTGTCAAGCCGGTGACAAGATGATCATGGAGCCCCAAGATGGAGATCAAAGGAGCTATGTGATAATGGCCATATCATGTCACGTTTATTATTTGATTGCATGTGATGTTTATCATGTTTTGCATCTTGTTCACTTAGAACGGCGGTAGTAAATAAGATGATCCCTCATAACAATTTCAAGAAGTGTTCTCCCCTAACTGTGCACCGTTGCTAAAGTTCGTCGTTTCGAAGCACCACGTGATGATCGGGTGTGATAGATTCTTACGTTCACATACAACGGGTGTAAGACAGTTTTACACATGCAAAACACTTAGGGTTAACTTGACGAGCCTAGCATGTGCATAGACATGGCCTCGGAACACAGAAGACCGAAAGGTCGAGCATGAGTCGTATAGAAGATGCGATCAACATGAAGATGTTCACCGACGTTGACTAGTCCGTCTCACGTGATGATCGGACACGGCCTAGTTAACTCGGATCATGTAATACTTAGATGACTAGAGGGATGTCTAATCTAAGTGGGAGTTCATTATGTAATTTGATTAGATGAACTTTATTATCATGAACATTAGTCTAAAATATTTACAATATGTCTTGTAGATCAAATGGCCAACGTAGTCCTCAACTTCAACGCGTTCCTAGAGAAAACTAAGCTGAAAGACGATGGCAGCAACTACACGGACTGGGTCCGGAACCTGAGGATCATCCTCATAGCTGCCAAGAAAGATTATGTCCTACAAGCACCGCTGGGTGACGCACCTGTCCTCCCTGCTGAACAAGACGTTATGAACGCTTGGCAGGCACGTACCGATGACTACTCCCTCGTTCAGTGCGGCATGCTTTACAGTTTAGAACCGGGGCTCCAAAAGCGTTTTGAGAGACATGGAGCATATGAGATGTTTGAAGAGCTGAGAATGGTTTTCCAAGCTCATGCCCGGGTCGAGAGATATGAGGTCTCCGACAAGTTCTTCAGCTGTAAGATGGAGGAAAATAGTTCTGTCAGTGAGCACATACTCATGATGTCTGGATTACATAACCGCTTGACTCAGCTGGGAGTCAATCTCCCGGATGATGCGGTCATTGACAGAATCCTCCAGTCGCTTCCACCAAGCTACAAGAGCTTTGTGATGAACTTCAATATGCAGGGGATGGAAAAGACCATTCCTGAAGTATTTGCTATGCTGAAATCAGCAGAGGTAGAAGTCAAGAAGGAACATCAGGTGTTGATGGTCAATAAAACCACTAAGTTCAAGAAGGGCAAGGGTAAGAAAGCTTTCAAGAAGGACGGCAAGGAAGTTGCCACGCCCGGCAAGCAAGCTGCCGGGAAGAAGCCAAAGAATGGACCCAAGCCCGAGACTGAGTGCTTTTATTGCAAGGGGAGCGGACACTGGAAGCGGAATTGCCCCAAGTACTTAGCAGACAAGAAGGCCGGCAAAACAAAAGGTATATGTGATATACATGTAATTGATGTGTACCTTACCAGTAATCGTAGTAGCTCTTGGGTATTTGATACCGGTGCAGTTGCTCACATTTGTAACTCACAGCAGGAACTACGGAATAGGCGGAGACTGGCGAAGGACGAGGTGACGATGCGCGTCGGGAATGGTTCCAAAGTCGATGTGATCGCCGTCGGCACGCTACCTCTTCATTTACCTACGGGATTAGTTTTAAACCTCAATAATTGTTATTTAGTACCAGCTTTGAGCATGAACATTGTATCGGGATCTCGTTTAATTCGAGATGGCTACTCATTTAAATCCGAGAATAATGGTTGTTCTATTTATATGAGAGAAATGTTTTATGGTCATGCTCCTATGGTGAATGGTTTATTCTTTATGAATCTCGAACGTAATGATACACATGTTCATAGTGTGAGTACCAAAAGATGTAAGGTTGATAACGACAGTCCCACATACTTGTGGCATTGCCGCCTTGGTCACATAGGTGTCAAACGCATGAAGAAGCTCCATGCAGATGGACTTTTAGAGTCTCTTGATTATGAATCATTTGACACGTGCGAACCATGCCTCATGGGTAAAATGACTAAGACTCCGTTCTCAGGAACAATGGAGCGAGCAACCAACTTATTGGAAATCATACATACTGATGTGTGCGGTCCAATGAGTGTTGAGGCTCGCGGTGGCTATCGTTATGTTCTCACCCTCACAGATGATTTGAGTAGATATGGATATATTTACTTAATGAAACACAAGTCTGAGACCTTTGAAAAGTTCAAGGAATTTCAGAGTGAGGTCGAGAATCAACGTGACAGGAAAATCAAGTTTCTACGATCAGATCGTGGAGGAGAATACTTGAGTCATGAATTTGGCACACACTTAAGAAAATGTGGAATAGTTTCACAACTCACGCCGCCTGGAACACCTCAGCGTAACGGTGTATCCGAACGTCGTAATCGCACTCTGTTAGATATGGTGCGGTCTATGATGTCTCTTGCCGATCTACCGCTATCTTTTTGGGGCTATGCTTTAGAGACTGCTGCATTCACTTTAAATAGGGCTCCGTCAAAATCCGTTGAGACGACACCGTTTGAATTATGGTTTGGAAAGAAACCTAAGTTGTCGTTTCTAAAAGTTTGGGGATGCGATGCTTATTTCAAGAAACTTCAACCTGAAAAGCTCGAACCCAAGTCGGAAAAATGCGTCTTCATAGGATACCCTAAAGAAACTATTGGGTATAACTTCTACCTCAGATCCGAAGGCAAGGTCTTTGTTGCCAAGAATGGATCCTTTCTAGAGAAGGAGTTTCTCTCGAAAGAAGTAAGTGGGAGGAAAGTAGAACTAGATGAAGTATTGCCTCTTGAACCGGAAAATGGCGCAACTCAAGAAAATGTTCCTGAGGTGCCAGCACCGACTAGAGAGGATGTTAATGATAATGATCAAGATACTTCTGACCTAGCTTCTACTGAAATTCGAAGGTCCACAAGGACATGTTCTGCACCAGAGTGGTACGGCAACCCTGTCTTGGAAATCATGTTGTTAGACAACGGTGAACCTTCGAACTATGAAGAAGCGATGGCGGGCCCGGATTCCGACAAATGGCTAGAAGCCATGAAATCCGAGATAGGATCCATGTATGAAAACGAAGTATGGACTTTGACTGACTTGCCCGTACAACGGCGAGCCATAGAAAATAAATGGATCTTTAAGAGGAAGACAGACGCGGATGGTAATGTGACCATCTATAAAGCTCGACTTGTCGCTAAGGGTTATCGACAAGTTCAAGGGGTTGACTACGATGAGACTTTCTCACCAGTAGCGAAGCTAAAGTCCGTCCGAATCATGTTAGCAATTGCCGCATTCTACGATTATGAAATATGGCAAATGGACGTCAAAACGGCATTCCTTAATGGTTTCCTTAAGGAAGAATTGTATATGATGCAGCCGGAGGGTTTTGTCGATCCTAAGAATGCTGACAAAGTGTGCAAGCTCCAACGCTCGATATATGGGCTGGTGCAAGCATCTCGGAGTTGGAACATTCGCTTTGATGAGATGATCAAAGCGTTTGGGTTTACACAGACTTATGGAGAAGCCTGTGTTTACAAGAAAGTGAGTGGGATCTCTGTAGCATTTCTCATATTATATGTGGATGACATACTTTTGATGGGAAATGATATAGAACTATTGGACAGCATTAAGGCCTACTTGAATAAGAGTTTTTCAATGAAGGACCTTGGAGAAGCTGCTTATATATTAGGCATCAAGATCTATAGAGATAGATCAAGATGCCTCATAGGTCTTTCACAAAGCACATACCTTGATAAGATATTGAAGAAGTTCAATATGGATCAGTCTAAGAAGGGATTCTTGCCTGTACTGCAAGGTATGAAATTGAGCTCGGCTCAAAGTCCGACCACGGCAGAAGAAATAGAAGAGATGAGTATCATCCCCTATACCTCAGCCATAGGTTCTATTATGTATGCCATGCTGTGTACCAGACCCGATGTAAATCTTGCCGTAAGTTTGGTAGGAAGGTACCAAAGTAATCCCGGCAAGGAACACTGGACAGCGGTCAAGAATATCCTGAAGTACCTGAAAAGGACTAAGGAGATGTTTCTCGTTTATGGAGGTGACGAAGAGCTCGTCGTAAAGGGTTACGTCGACGCTAGCTTCGACACAGATCTGGATGACTCAAAGTCACAAACCGGATACGTGTATATTTTGAATGGTGGGGCAGTAAGCTGGTGCAGTTGCAAGCAGAGCGTCGTGGCGGGATCTACATGTGAAGCGGAGTACATGGCAGCCTCGGAGGCAGCACATGAAGCAATCTGGGTGAAGGAGTTCATCACCGACCTCGGAGTCATACCCAATGCGTCGGGGCCGATCAAGCTCTTCTGTGACAACACTGGAGCTATTGCACTTGCCAAGGAGCCCAGGTTTCACAAGAAGACAAGGCACATCAAGCGTCGCTTCAACTCCATTCATGAAAATGTTCAAGATGGAGACATAGAAATTTGTAAAGTACATACGGACCTGAATGTAGCAGATCCGTTGACTAAACCTCTCCCTAGGGCAAAACATGATCAACACCAGAATTCCATGGGTGTTCGATTCATCACAATGTAACTAGATTATTGACTCTAGTGCAAGTGGGAGACTGTTGGAAATATGCCCTAGAGGCAATAATAAAAGCATTATTATTATATTTCCTTGTTCATGGTAATTGTCTTTATTCATGCTATAATTGTGTTATCCGGAAATCGTAATACATGTGTGAATAACAGACACCAACATGTCCCTGGTAAGCCTCTAGTTGACTAGCTCGTTGATCAACAGATAGTCATGGTTTCCTGGCTATGGACATAAGATGTCATTGATAACGAGATCACATCATTAGGAGAATGATGTGATGGACAAGACCCAATCCTAAACATAGCATAAAGATCGTGTAGTTCGTTTTGCTAGAGTTTTGCAATGTCAAGTATCTTTTCCTTAGACCATGAGATCGTGTAACTCCCGGATACCGTAGGAGTGCTTTGGGTATACCAAACGTCACAACGTAACTGGGTGACTATAAAGGTAGACTACGGGTATCTCCGAAAGTGTCTGTTGGGTTGACACGGATCAAGACTGGGATTTGTCACTCCGTATGACGGAGAGGTATCACTGGGCCCACTCGGTAATGCATCATCATAATGAGCTCAAAGTGACCAAGTGTCTGGTCACGGGATCATGCATTACGGTACGAGTAAAGTGACTTGCCGGTAACGAGATTGAACGAGGTATTGGGATACCGACGATCGAATCTCGGGCAAGTAATATATCGATAGACAAAGGGAATTGCATACGGGGTTGATTGAATCCTCGACATCGTGGTTCATCCGATGAGAACATCGTGGAGCATGTGGGAGCCAACATGGGTATCCAGATCCCGCTGTTGGTTATTGATCGGAGAGTCGTCTCGGTCATGTCTGCTTGTCTCCCGAACCCGTAGGGTCTACACACTTAAGGTTCGGTGACGCTAGGGTTGTGAAGATATGTATATGCAGTAACCCGAATGTTGTTCGGGGTCCCGGATGAGATCCCGGACGTCACGAGAAGTTCCGGAATGGTCCGGAGGTAAAGAATTATATATAGGATGTGCAGTTTCGGCCATCGGGACAAGTTTCGGGGTACCCGGTATTGTACCGGGACCACCAGAAGGGTCCCGGGGGTCCACCGGGTGGGGCCACCTATCCCGGAGGGCTCCTTGGGCTGAAATAGGAGGGAACCCAGCCCATAGTGGGCTGGGGCGCCAGCCCCCCCAAGGCCCATGCGCCTAGGGTTGGGGGGGAACCCTAAGGGGGGCGCCCCCTTGCTTGGGGGGCACCCCCCCCCCCCCACCCCTTGGCCGCCGCCCCCCCCCCCCCCTGGTAGATCCCATCTACCAGGGCCGGCGCCCCCCCTGGCACCCCTATATATAGTGGGGGGGAGGAGGAACTTGCAGCCCATGCTTTTGGTGCTTCCTCTCTCCCCGTTACTTCTTCCTTTCTCGTAGTACACGGCGAAGCCCTGCTGTCGTGACGCCCTGCATCCACCACCACGCCGTCGTGCTGCTGGATCTTCATCAACCTCTCCTTTCCCCTTGCTGGATCAAGAAGGAGGAGACGTCTCCCGTCCCGTACGTGTGTTGAACGCGGAGGTGCCGTCCGTTCGGCGCTGGTCATCGGTGATTTGGATCACGTCGTGTACGACTACTTCAACCTCGTTCTAACGAACGCTTCCGCTCGCGATCTACAAAGGTATGTAGATGCATCTCGTGACTCGTTGCTAGATGAACTCCTAGATGATCTTGGTGAAACGAATAGAAAATTTTTGTTTTCTGCAACGTTCCCCAACACGTATGTTGTTATGCAGTCTGACCGATAAAGATCTTCGTAGAATATGTAGGAGCCAATATGAGCATCCAGGTTCCGCTATTGGTTATTGACCGGAGACGTGTCTCGGTCATGTCTACATTGTTCTCGAACCCGTAGGGTCCGCACGCTTAAGGTTTCGATGACAGTTATATTATGATTTTATGAGGTTTGATGTACCGAAGGAGTTCGGAGTCCCGGATGAGATCGGGGACGTGACGAGGAGTCTCAAAATGGTCGAGATGTAAAGATCGATATATTGGACGACTATATTCGGACATCGGAAAGGTTCCGAGTGGTTCGGGTATTTTTCGGAGTACCCGGGAGTTACGGGAATATGGGAGAAGAAGTATATGGGCCTTATTGGGATTTAGGGGAGAGGGAGAGGCAGGCCCCCCCCCAAGGCCTAGTCCGAATTGGACTAGGGGGAGGGGCTGCGCCCCCTCCTTCCTTCTCTTCCCTCTTCCCCTTCCTTGTCTCCTACGCCTACTACATGGAAGGACTCCTAGTTGGACTAGAAAAGGGGGAATCCTACTCCCGGTGGGAGTAGGACTCCCCTAGGGTGCGCCATAGAGAGGGCCGGCCCACCCCTCCTCCACTCCTTTATATACGGGGGCAGGGGGCACCCCATAGAGACACAAGTTGATCCACGTGATCGTTTTCTTAGCTGTGTGCGGTGCCCCCTTCCACCATAATCCTCGATAATATTGTAGCGGTGCTTAGGCGAAGCCCTGCGACAGTAGAACATCAAGATCGTCACCACGCCGTCGTGCTGACGGAACTCTTCCCCGACACTTTGCTGGATCAGGGTCCGGGGATCGTCATCGAGCTGAACGTGTGCTAAAACTCGGAGGTGCCGTAGTTTCGGTGCTTGATCGGTCGGGCCGTGAAGACGTATGACTACATCAACCGCGTTGTGCTAACGCTTCCGCTGTCGGTCTACAAGGGTACGTAGATCACACTCTCCCCTCTCGTTGCTATGCATCACCATGATCTTGCGTGTGCGTAGGAAATTTTTTGAAATTACTACGTTCCCCAACACTTTCCCCAACCATCATCTCCGGCGTTCTCTGATCTTTCACCCTATACCCATCTCACATGGGTCATCATGGTGGATCAACTTTGGATCTGGACTTTTCCAAAGGAATGGCTTTTGTGAGGAGGTTTTTAGATCTTGTGGGAAATGCATTCATCCCTCGGATGACACGGGCATTTCATTATGGTCGTGTCTTTTAGCAGGAACATCTTTCATCTTCATGATGATTCGGTGGTGGCGGCATTGGAATCAGCAATTGGAGGATCAGTAATTGATATGTCCATTCAACTCATTAAAGACAAGGTATTCTCATTTATTGTCTCTTGCAAACATGTTGGTCTTCTTATTCTTCAATTGCGATGTTTTGTGTGTCCGCAATTCAAATGTTTTTTCCATATATGGGGTAATGGTGGCCCTAATTGGAAATGTGAGTTTATTATTTGGAAGAAATAATGTGATGCTGAGTGGATTTTAATTAGTCCATCTAAGAGGCATGCTTC
Organism: Triticum monococcum; assembly: GCA_034509565.1. NCBI lineage: Eukaryota > Viridiplantae > Streptophyta > Magnoliopsida > Poales > Poaceae > Triticum > Triticum monococcum. Next base: position 723,900,309 of record CM067842.1, read on the forward strand.
TCTCAGTATGATTGCCATGCATAAGCCACCTTCCAAGTCTGCTTTGCGTTCGGGTTCTAGATCATCGAAGAAAATCTCGGTTGCTACTTTCCAACAGTATGATGTTTGCAAGGGATATAGATATCCAGCCTTGCCAGATTTGGTTGATGCAGTCGCTGATGCTGGGTATTCAATCCTTCCTCGTGAGAGAGTAATTTTGCCTCCGCCGCCGGTGACTAATCTCCGATGGACGATGGCCAAACCACCCATCATTTTCGGAACAGTTAACGATCGTGAGATTTCTTTGGTCGGGTTTTCAATGGCCACCCCAACTAGCTTGGATGTCAATATGCATGTGCATGGGGGAGAGCTGGTTGGACCATCTTCGTCTCCGGCCCAGGTTGTTTCCCTGGCCCAGACCATTTCACCCGATCCGGTTGTTCTCATGGCCCAGGACGATTCCACAACTTCGGTTGCTTCCCCAGTCCTATCAAATCTGGACTCTTCTGATATTTCCCCAACTGGTTTTGACAATGAGGCGAATATAGATATGCGACCAACGGACTCACCTGGAGATTCTGCTGATTTAAATGAACTTATTGATGACATGGTTTTTAATGTGTGGAAATGCCAGAATTGTTTGTCCATGATGCATTTAACCAAAGCGTGCACCAGCAGGGTTCGGTGTCATAGATGTTTTCGGTTGGGGCACCGGGCAAAGGGCTGTTCGGATTCTACTCCTTCTCCCTCTTACAAGTGGGTCCCGCGGATCAAATCTAGTGGGTCCAACCGGTCAGTAGGTTCTTCTACGTTGGACGCCTCGATTCCCTCCATAGCTAGTCCTGCTGGGTCTATGCCCAGTCCCGTCGAGCCTGCCACCCCATATATTCCACCTCTGCCTACAGAGCCACCGCCCATAACGCCTCCTCCACCTTCATCATTGCTGCCTGCATCGCCCACCTATTGCACCACTGTCGGTGTTCTGGGAACGGGGGTCCCCAGACTTGCCTGCATGCGGCCTGCGGCGTGGCTCAAGCGGGGGCCCAGCACGGCCCATCTTCATCAGCTCAATATCAAGACCCTCGCGAGGGGCCAAGCCTCGCGGGGCGGACAGCAGGAAGCTTCCTCAGAGGCAGCCTCATCAGGCAGGCTCGCGAGGAGGTGGAGATATCAAGGCAGGGGTACCTTGCGAGGAACCTGTGACGCAAGCCATGACGATTAAGACCAGGCGGGCGCCAGCCAGCGCAGTGTCCTTGTTTCCCCTTTGGTGCAAAGGGGGCAAGCATAGGCCAAGGCATCAGGCAAAGGTTACCATTCCGGTGCAACGAGACCAAGACCAGCCGGACGGCAGGACGGAGGTCACCGTGGAGCCCAAAACGGCGTCATCGCCAGTGCTTTTGGCAGCCGAAGACCACCTTTGGTCAGGATAACTTGTACTAGATGTTCCCCTTTGAAATGGCCAATTGTTGGCGCCCTTCCCGCTCATTATTTGGGGAGAGGCCCAGGGCCTCTATAAATAGAGCTAACCACCACAGAGTAGGAGAACCCCGGAGAGATCAAGACACCACGAGGACCCCGAACACCCAGGAAGAGATCTGGTAGAACCATAGTAGAGAGAGAGGCGACTGAACTCACCCTAGCAGTTCATCGCACTAGCTCAAGAACACCTCTCGCGAGGTTGTTCTTCCCTTGTAATGTCCATCATCAGTTCCAGAGGCAATCCACCACACCACACACTGGAGTAGGGTATTACATCACAATGGTGGCCCGAACCAGTATAAACATCGTGTCCCTTGTGTTGTTCATCATTTTCATCTTAGTTCGCACGAGAGGATCGGACGTAGATCGGTAGGGGAGAGATCTCCGCGCGCACCCCAGTGTTCGAACCTCAAGGGTCTGCCGGAACCCGAAACCCGACATTTGGCGCGTCAGGTAGGGGTGCGCCGGAATCTGCCTTCCGCTGTTCGCGTGTGATCTTCCGTCGTGTCCATGGCTGACGCTCGTCGGCGGTCCCCCTCGTCGTCCCCCGTCGCCCGCCACCAACGCTGCCACTGGCCCAGCGGGGAACGAGCAGCAGGCCTTGTCCCAGCACCCCTCGGTGCGGCGGGATGGCCGCACCGCCACCACGTCGCTGACTCTAGCTGGCTCGTCGTCCCACGCCCGTCACGCACCCATGGATGCGCACGCCTCACTGCTCTTGGCGCGAGAGCTCATGCACTATCACCCCATCGATGACCTCTACGAGGACTGGCTCACCCACATCACCGAGCTCGTCAGTGCCGCAGGGGGCTCCCCCTTGCGGTCCTTCTCGCTGCCTCACCCCCCGTCCCGTGTAGGGGGCGAGGATCAGGAGGTGCCTCCGCCGCCTCCTCCCCAAGAAGGTGCCTTGGGTCCAAGGCACGCAGCCCCAGGGCGAGACCCTCCACGTCCGGTGCCTGCGCAGCAAGAAGGGAGCTGCCAAGAGATCCCACGTCCCCGGGAAGGTGCTCGCGCGCTCCCAGCGCCGATGCGCCAAGAACGTGCCCCAGCGCCTCCATGACAAAACCCTGCGCTGCTCTTAGTGGTGGCGCGTGGTGACCCGCAAGAACGAGTCCAGCACCAGCAAAGGGCGCCGGTGGCCACGGTGGGCTGCCTCGCCTTCACCCTCGAGCTGCGCGGTGTCACATGGCCAGGCAAGTTCAAGCCTTACCTCCCTCCCCGCTACGATGGCACAGCGGACCCGCGGAGTTCCTGCAGCTCTACGAGCTGGGCATCATAGCCGCCAATGGAGATGAGAAGGTCATGGCGAATTGGTTCCCCATGGCGCTCAAGGACGGCGCTCGCACCTGGCTCCTGAACCTGGCTCCCGGCACGATCTCCTCCGAGAGCGAGATGCGCGCCCGCTTCATCGCCAACTTCCAGGGCACTCGCGACCGGCCCCCGGCCGTGAGCGACCTGCACCGCATCAAGCAACAGCCAGGAGAAACCCTGCAGAAGTACATCCAACGCTTCAACTACGCTCGCCTCAAGATCCCCAAGGTGAATGAAGAAGCCATCATCTCAGCCTTCTCCGACGGCGTGCGCGACGTCAGGATGAAGGAAGAGCTAGCAATCCATGAAGACCTGTGCACATCCCTGGAGCTATTCAACTTGGCGACCAAGTGCACCAGGGCTGAGGAAGGGCGTCTCTCCCTCCTCGAGCTCCCGGCAGCCGGCCCAGAAGAAAAGAAGCTCAAGGCCAAGGACGTGAAGCGCAAGGGGCTGCCGTGCTAGCGGCGGAACCAGACACCAAGCAAGGCAGGGATCAGCCTGAGTCATCCAAGGGCGGACGATATTGCGTGTACCACGACCTCCACACCCACAACACCAACGAATGTCAAGAGCTCAGAGCCATGCGAGATGGGTGAATCGGCCGACGCCCAGAGCGCAACGACAGGGGCTATGGCCGAGGAGGAGGAAGAGGCGGTGGACGATGGGAAGACCGTGGACTTCGCCAGGGATGGCGTGACCGCCATCGCGAGGACCGCTGGCAGGACCAGCCTCGCGAGGGAGGCTAGAGGGGCCAGCCTCGTGAGGACCGCCCCCACGGCAACGCAGGCCTCCCTCCTCTGCCGCCTCCACCAAGGAGGAACGAAGACCAACACCAAGACGATGGGGCTGGGGGCTTCCAAGAGCCGCGTGCAATTGCTTGCATCTTGGGCGGCGCCCAGGCCCCAGCCTCACAGCGCATCTTCAAGCAGTTTGCTCACGAGGTGAATGCAGTCCTTCCCAAGCTTGAGGCCACGCGCCCTCTCAGGTGGTCTTCGTGCACGATCACATTCAGTTTCGTAGACCAGCTCAAGTATGCGGCAACGGCCGGAGTCCTCCCGATGCTTTGCTCCCCGGTCATCAGCAACGTGCAGGTCACCAGGACCCTCATCGATGGCGGGGCAGGACTCAACGTCCTGTCCGTCGAGACGTTCGACAATCTCCAAGTGCCACACGACCAGCTTCAGCCGACCAAGCCTTTCTCAGGAGTCACCGATGGTTCCACTGTTCCAATTGGGCAGGTTCGCCTTCCTGTCACCTTCGGGCAACGCAACAACTACCGCACCGAGCTCATCGACTTCGACGTCGCTCACATCCGTCTGCCGTACAACGCCATCCTCGGGTACCCAGCCCTAGCCAAGTTTATGGCAGTGACTCACCCTGGTTACAATGTCCTCAAGATGCCGGGAAGCGGTGGAGTCATCACCATACCCTGTGAAGAAAGGGACGCAGTGTGCTCGCTCGAGCGTGCGTTCCAAGCCACAGCAATCAAAGACCCAGATCGCAGGAGTGGGGGGCCTCCCAAGGCGACCCTCAAGAAGAAGAAGACCTCACCTGGTCAGAGCCACAAGGAAGCAGGCACCTCCGGAGGTATTGCGTCGGGATTCACGCCCGATCAGGGAGCGCCGCCCTCTCGCGCATAGGAAGGCGCGCCTGGCACCCTCCTCAGGCAGGGCTCGGGGGCTCTCTCTTGGAGAGCCACCGACCTTGCCAAGGTCGCGGGGGAGGCGCTCGGGCACCACTTGGAGGGGTGCTTTCAGGCACGCTTCCCTCAGAAAGGTACAAGTCAAAGGAGACAAAACCCTCGGGAGTTCATAGCAAGGAACACCCAAGAGCTACAAGAGTCCAGAGTCATGTGTGGCAGCCGCCGCTTACCTGCCGTGGCCCCACATCCAAGCGAGGATGGAGGACTGCGTGTCTGCGTCGATGTACGAGTACTCAACCGAGCTGCGTCCCAGGAGCGCCTATGGCCTTCGGTTGTAGGGCGCTGCATGGGACCACCCCACAGCTATGTTCGCATGCCCTTCGGCCTGCCGAGCGTGGTCGCCGCACATTAGCGCATGTTGAGGAGCATTCTGGAGGCTCAGGAGGTCAGGCATCACGCGGTCCTGGCGGAGGTGGCGATGGTACCCGAAGACCTGCACGTGCCACCAGAGCCTCCCGAGGCCCCTGTGGCCTAGGGGCTCATGAGGGCCGATGTCTTCACCGAGCATCGCTCACTTCCTCAGCATCACTTCATCTTCAACAGCACCAGGTGACATCTTTCAGAGTTCTACTTTCAGCTGGGAGCGACCACAGGGCTGCATCATTCCCAGGCCGCGTGGGTCCGTCCCCACGGCATTTATCCATTTTGGTTATGCTCTTTACTTACCCTGTTGGGGGCGCCCCTCGGGCTGCATCATCCCCACGCCGCTCGGGCCCGACCCAGTGGCGGTTGCTTTCAACTGCGCTTGCTTGAAATTGGATTTCCTCCTATGTGCTTAACATACCTGACCTAATCACCTGCTCGATCGGCGCCTATTTGAAGAGTCGCTCGCTCTAGCACAGTGCGTGCGCACGGGTCCATCCCTGCAGCGTTGATGAACCTGAGTGGTCGAGCTCTGCCGCGGCAGCCCCGCACGGCGCCACCTCACCAGGCCCTCAGTGCCCTGAACACTCCCTCGGAGTGACCATAGGTTGGTCGGTGACCGTAACGACAGGCCTTGTTTCTCCTCATGATTGATGTGCAGGACCTACTCCAGGAGCAATGTTGGGGGCATCGTGAGCTCTCTCTCTCCCTCTCTTCGGCACGGACCGCTTGCATGTTAAAAGGGGGTACCTGAGCATCGCGACTCATGGGCTCCTACCTGGCTCTCCAGCCCTCACCCCCAGGCCTTGACCCACGGCATCGCAACCTGTCATACCAGCGGCGGCTGAGCTCGCTCGAGGGCCGGGACCTAAGGACGTAGAGCATTAAGGAAAGTGCGGGGAGTGGGAAGAAGCTCGCGAGGGCCTAACCCAGCAGTACCTCGACCACCGCCTCTCGGGCCACGCGCCTCTTCGAGGAACAACGTCAGACACACAAGATAAGTCGCACCATCGCAAAAGCTAGACCAACGCAGCGCTAAATCCCCTCCCAGTGCTACTCTGTCATGGCGACGCTACCTTCCGTTCTCGCCTAGCAAGGATTGCTTGAGCGCTAAAGGGGACCTCCCGAGCATCGCGACCCGGGGTTCTTACCGGACCTCGGGCCGCTCACCTCATGGCCTTGACCACGGCATCGCGACCTGGCATACCAGCGACGGCTGAAGCTTACCTGGGGACTGGGACATGTCAGCGTAGAGCGCCAAGTCCTCATGAGGATAGAAAGGGGGAGCTTAGCCGGAACAGAACGGACACCTCACGCCAATTCATATTAAGGATATAGTAATTACAAAAGCACGGCAGACGCCTTACATACCCCCGCGGGGTGTTGCTTTAATTCCTTGCAGGGAACAAAGGGTGCTAACCCAAAAGAACGCTGCTTGCTAGCACCTCCCCAGGCGACACTATCATCAACAGTGGGTTGCCCAGTGCCGGCTCCAATCCCATCCAGATCAGTGGCGTCGGCAGCCCGATGCAGCTGCCTCACTCCGAGCGCGGTGCGAGCTCGGAGGCTCGTAGCTGTCGTCGCTCGTCTCCGGGGTCACGAGGAGTTTGGGGGAGCCACTGAAGGCCGCAGTCCCTCTGCTGCTGCCTGAGGAGCTGCAGGAGGACCAATGGGCGGGGCTGGTCCTCGCCAGTTCGTCACCACTGCCGCTTCCCTTAGGGCAGCATTCCACCAGCGTCCTTCTGCATCAAAGACCTTGAAGAACATCAAGGAGGCGTCGTCGTATTCAAGATGGATCACCAAGGCACCGTCCGCGCGATAGACCCGGGCAAGCTCACCCCAGCCCCGGGTCATGAAGACCTTGCCCGGAGCGACGACCAAGACCTCCGGTCTAGTTGCAGGGGTGCCACAGTCGGCGTGCTGCAGCCAGAGCTCTAGGGCCCCGCTCGGCGGCATCTCGAAGGCAAAGGAGGGAGGAAGGCGGATCCACGAAGTTGGAGGCATGGCGGCGTGAAGCACAAGCTCGCGAGAGGAGCGCTCCACGTGGACTCCAGGGGGGGCGACGCGCACCATTGTGACTCGCCGGCGTCGGCAGCGACGCTGTCGGTGCTGCTCGGCGCCCTCCCCCCCTGGGGCCTACGACGTGGGCGTGCAAGGGCAGCAGAAACATAGGCGGCGACCGCTCGTACCACGGCCTCGACACCACCTGCCAGGCGCCTTCATCCCGGTGACAAGGGATTGGCCGCTTCTTCGGCGGGAGGGGGTCAGGACCCTCTCTGGGGGGCCTTTCCCTTCTCCTCAGCTAAAAATCGGCGGATCGGTGCCATTGGCGCAAGAGGAAGCAAGGATGAGGAAGAAGAAGAGGAGGAGTGACGGAAAGGGGTGAACCGGTGAAGCTCACGTGGCCCCGTACTTATAGCCGGGTAAGGCCAACCGCCGGGCATCATGACCTCAGGTAATCGTGACCCATATCTTTGCATGCAGGGACCTATCAAGTCGTGCAGTTGCCGAGGCGTCGTGGGAAGTGCAGACGCCCATGCCCAATCAACCGCCATGCGGCGCCCAAGGCCGCAGGCTGTTAGGGCCCGCGGCGCTTCGCGCTTGCCCCTTCGCTTCTCTGCTAAGCCAAGCCCGGGCGCGCCTTGGGCCCGGGGGCTACTATCGGCGTTTTGGGAACGGGGGTCCCCCGACTTGCCTGCCTGTGGCCTGCAGCGTGGCTCAAGCGGGGGGCCGGCGCGGCCCATCTTCATCAGCTCAAGCTCAACACCCTTGTGAGGGGCCAAGCCTCGCGGGGTGGACGACGAGAAGCTTCCTTAGAGGCAGCCTCATCAGGCAGGCTCGCGAGGAGGCGGAGAGATCAAGGCAGGGGTACCTCGCGAGGAACCCTGACGCAAGCCATGACGATCGAGACCAGGCGGGCGCCAGGCGGGCGCCGGCCTGCTCAGTGTCCTTGTTTCCCCTTTGGTGCAAAGGGGGAAAGCACAGGCCAAGGCATCAGGCAAAGGTTACCATTCCTATGCAATGAGACCAAGACCAGCCGGACGGCAGGACTGAGGTCACCATGGAGCCCAAGACAGCGTCATCGCCAGTGCTTTTGGCAGCCAAAGACCACCTTTGGTCAGGATAACTTGTACTAGATGTTCCCCTTCGAAATGGCCAATTGTTGGCGCCCTTCCCGCTCATTATTTGGGGAGAGGCCCAGGGCCTCTATAAATAGAGCTAACCACCACAGAGTAGCAGAACCCCGAAGAGATCAAGACACCACGAGGACCCCGAACACCCGGGAAGAGATCTGGTCGAACCATAGCAGAGAGAGAGGCGATTGAACTCACCCTAGCAGTTCATCGCACCAGCTCAAGAACACCTCTCGCGAGGTTGTTCTTCCCTTGTACTGTCCATCATCAGCCCCAGAGGCAATCCACCACACCACACACTGGAGTAGGGTATTACACCACAACGGTGGCCTGAACCAGTATAAACATCGTGTCCCTTGTGTTGTTCATCATTTTCATCTTAGTTCGCACGAGAGGATCGGACGTAGATCGGTAGGGGAGAGATCTCCGTGTGCACCCCAGTGTTCGAACCTCAAGGGTCTGCCGGAACCCGAAACCCAACAACCACCACCGAGCAGTGCTACTCTCGTCCCTCAGCGCCGGCAATGGCCAACTTCGCGCTGGATCCCATGGAGTTCATCCCATGGGGCTTTGACATCATCGATGGCGGTGAGCTGCGTCTGGCCCACACCTTCTTCGCGCCAGCGGTGGCTCCGGACCGGCAGCATGAGGAATACACCATCGCCATCGTCGAGCCAACTCCTCTGCCTGAAGAAATCGCCATCTTTCGAAACATGGTCAGTGATTTTGTTGTCAATGATCTGGGAAGAGCTGTTCTGGATGCCCAACCTTGGATTCAAGGGGTTGGGTTATTTCGTTTTTGTAGTGCTCTGGCTCGTCAAGCATTAGTTGATCACCCACCCTTCGATCTGGGCAACGATAGATTTGTTCGGTTTATTCCGCATGATGAGGGTATAAATTACAGAGCAACTCAGGGTTTTCGCCGTGGATGGATCTTGGTGTTCCTCTGGACTATAGGTGTACACAGTACCTTGCGGATGTCATCAGCACGTTTGGTAGATTCCACCATTGGCACCAAGATGATCCGATGCTGGTCCGCTCGCTGACTTATGTTTCTTTCCCTACACCAAACTTAGTTCCACACTCTGTGGCTTATAGAGAGTATGCAGACTTTGGTGGTGCCAGGATCTCTTGGACTGCACCTGTCTATGTTCTCTCAACGGATTTTGTAGACATCTTGCTAGCTGATGAAGATCCCATGCCCTTCAATGGCAATCCGCACCCCCTCCCTAGTAATATGCAGTTTGATAATCACAATTGGGTCATGCCTGAATTTCCAGAGCTGGGATGGAATGACATGCCACACCCTGTTAATGAGCAACAACACAATGAACCCCCACCAGTCCATGAAGCTGTGCAGCAAGAGAATGTTGACGAGATTCAGTCTCAAGAGTCCATTGTTCTGCAACTTTCTGAAGATTCGGTCAACAATGTGGATAATGCTGCGGAGGTGGATGTCTTCCAGCCCCCAATGGGACCACAGCAACCTCCTCTTCTGATTGGGCAAGTGTTTACTGTCTATGGACCGATCTTGCCGCCTGTGGTGCAGTGGCAGTGTACTTTTGAGAAGATGTTGCCATTTATGTGGTCTTCTGACATTCCCCAGTCTGTTTTCAAGTCTGACATTGGTGCTCTGCTGAACAAGCAGTCCTGGGAGTTTCTCTACAATGCTCCAGCGCCCAATCTTCAGCTGTTACCTGCGCCTGTTTCCTCTCTCAGCCCACTGCAGGATGTGCCACATGCTGATGTCTACTACACAACCTTCTTCTTGTAGACGTAGTTCGGCCTCCAAGTGTAGAGGTTTGTAGGACAGTAGCAAATTTCCCTCAAGTGGATGACCTAAGGTTTATCAATCCGTAGGAGGCATAGGATGAAGATGATCTCTCTCAAGCAACCCTGCAACCAAATAACAAAGAGTCTCTTGTGTCCCCAACACACCCAATACAATGGTAAATTGTATAGGTGCACTAGTTCGGCGAAGAGATGGTGATACAAGTGGTATATGGATAGTAGATCATAGTTTTTGTAATCTGAAGATATAAAAACAGCAAGGTAACTAATGATAAAAGTGAGCGTAAACGGTATTGCAATGCGTTGAAATAAGGCCTAGGGTTCATACTTTCACTAGTGTAAGTCCTCTCAACAATACTAACATAATTGGATCACATAACTATCCCTCAACATGCAACAAAGAGTCACTCCAAAGTCACTAATAGCAGAGAACAAATGAAGAGATTATGGTAGGGTATGAAACCACCTCAAAGTTATTCTTTCCAATCAATCCGTTGGCCTATTCCTATAAGTGTCACAAACAGCCCTAGAGTTCGTACTAGAATAACACCTTAAGACACAAATCAATCAAAACCCTAATGTCACCTAGATACTCCAATGTCACCTCAAGTATCCGTGGGTATGATTATACGATATGCGTCACACAATCTCAGATTCATCTATTCAACCAACACATAGAACCTCAAAGAGTGCCCCAAAGTTTCTACCGGAGAATCACGACGAAAACATGTGCCAACCCCTATGCATAGGTTCATGGGCGAGCCCGCAAGTTGATCACCAAAACATACATCAAGTGAATCACATGATATCCCATTGTCACCACAGATACGCACGGCAAGACATACATCAAGTGTTCTCAAATCTATAAAGACTCAATCCGATAAGATAACTTCAAAGGGGAAACTCAATCCATTACAAGAGAGTAGAGGGGGAGGAGAAACATAAGATCCAACTATAATAGCAAAGCTCGCGATACATCAAGATCGTGCCAAATCAAGAACACAAGAGAGAGAGATCAAACACATAGCTACTGGTACATACCCTCAGCCCCGAGGGAGAACTACTCCCTCCTCGTCATGGAGAGCACCGGGATGATGAAGATGGCCACCGGAGAGGGATCCCCCACCCTCCGGTAGGGTGCCGGAACGGGTCTAGATTGGTTTTCAGTGGCTACGGAGGCTTCTGGCAGTGGAACACCTGATCTATTGTGCTCCCTGGTCGTTTTAGGGTATATGGAGATATATAGGTGGAAGAAGTACGTCAGGGGAGCCACGAGGGGCCCACAGGGTGGAGGGCGCACCCCCCTACCTCGTGGCTTCCTCGTTGCTTCCCTTACATGGACTCCAAGTCTCTCGGGTTGCTTTCCTTCCAAAAATAATTTCCGTGAAGTTTCAGGTCAATTGGACTCCGTTTGATTTTCCTTTTCTGCGATACTCTAAAACAAGGAAAAACAGAAACTGGCACTGGGCTCTAGGTTAATAGGTTAGTCCCAAAAATCATATAAAATAGCATATAAATGCATATAAAACATCCAAGGTTGATAATATAATAGCATGGAACAATCAAAAATTATAGATACATTGGAGACATATCACCTGCACCTGTGAGACGACCAGTAGCTCGGGCTCTCTGCTTTGATGATCTTGACGAACCAGTTTCTGAAGCTTTTGAATTCTCAGTTGTTCCTGAAGTCTCTTTGAAGCGTGGAAGAAAGTCTAAGGCCTCAAGAATCATTGTTGACACTGAGGTGCGGCGCAGTGCACGTTTGAGCACTCTCCATGACGGCTACCGCAAAGTTACTGGTGGGAATTCATCTAAGAAGTCTCCCACTCAGAAGAAGCGCAAGACCAGTAAATTTCAGTCTGAAGATAGCCCTTCTGTGCCCCCACCAACAGCTATAGCAGATCTATAGCGCATTGGTGTTCGACTTCGCATTGCGCCCGAGAAGATTACTGCGGACAAGCTTGTTGCTGATCCTGCCAAGTCCAACAGCACCAAGGGTTATGATGATTAGTTACGTCATGCAGGGTTCAGGTCCATGGCATATCGTAATCGCAATTTATCTTTCTTTCTATGTATGCAACTATGTGATGCTTGTCTACTTAGTGGGTCAGTGTAGGTCATTGCGTGGCCTACTTTTAATGCATTTACTTTTGGTTTGTAATGAATCAGACAGGGTTTAAGGATTGGAACGTTCGGGGACTCAATTCTGAAGCACGTCAGCGTGAGGTTAGGCAAAAGATCGATGAAAGTGGTTGTTCTGTTGTTTGTCATCAAGAAACTAAATGCATGCATATTGATCAGCGTTTCATTAGGAAGTTCTACCCGAGGCATTTTGATAATTTTGTTTATGTTCCCTCGGCTGGCGCGTCTGCTGGGATGGTAAGTTACTTGGAATTCATCCTTTTTCATAGGGACTTTAATTGAGGCAAAACCCTATGGGATTATTGTGGAGTTTAAGTCTAAGCACACTTCTGAAACCCGGTCTTTAGTCTCCATATATGGCCCTTGTCAAGGTCCTGCCCGTGATGAATTTGTTCGGTGGTTATATCGTCTTGATATTCATTTTGGTGAGAATTGGCTGCTTTTGGGTGATTTCAACTTCATGAGATCGCTTGAGGTGATGTTAATGATATCTTCTTGTTTAATGAAATAATTGGTCATTTGGGTCTTGTTGAGCTGCCAATCAAGGGTCGTCAATATACATGGTCCAATATGCAAACTTCAGTGCTTCTCGAGCAGATTGACTGGTTTTTCATGTCGGTTGCTTGGACATCTGATCACCCCACATGATGGTTTTTCCTCTTGCACGCACTGCCTCTGATCACGTTCCGTGTTTGGTCTCTATTGCCACATGTATTCCCAAGGCAAAAGTTTTTCGCTTTGAGAATTATTGGGTTGATTTACCTGGTTTTGCTGACTGTGTTTCTGAGGTTTGGAACAGGCTAGTGGAAAAATCTTAGATTGCCTTAACAATTTCGGCTAAGTTTAAATCCCTCTGATATGCTCTCAAGAAATGGCATCTCAACCTATCCACAGTCAAATCTCTCATTGCTCATTGCAATAAAGTGATTATTTTTCTAGATGATATTGAGGAAATTAGACCCTTGAGTTGGCCGGAGTTTAATTTTCGCAGAATTGTTAAATTGCACCTTGAGGATATCTTACATTGGCAATTTATCTATTGGAAACAACGTTGCACGATCAGAAATATCAAAGTTGGTGAGGAAAATTCGAAAAAATTCATGCCATGGCTACAGAAAGATATCGGAGGAACACAATCTTCTCGATCAAGTCTATTGACGGCGATGTGATCACTGATCATCAGCAGTTGGCGGGGATGTTCTAGTCTGACTTCAATCAACGAATACCGTTCACGGAATCTGAGGTGGATACGGTGATTAAGAACATGCCTACTGATCGTGCGCCGGGACCGGACGGGTTTACAGGCATTTTTTTGAAGAGATGTTGGTCTATTTTAAAAGAGGATTTTATGAAACTTTTCCAAGAATTCTATGATGGGAAATGTAATTTGGAGTGTCTCAATACATCTCTTATCACCCTCATTCCTAAGAAGTTGAGCCTTGAATATGTTGGTGATTTCCGGCCCATATCATTGACAAATACCTGTTTAAAGTTTTTAACCAAGCTTTTGGCTAATCGTCTCCAGGGTGTGATCTTGAAATGTATCCACCGCAACCAATATGGCTTTCTTCGGTGTCAATCAATTCAGGACTGCCTAGCGTGGTGTTTTGAATACATCCACCAATGCAAAGCTTCCAAGAGGCCTATCATTCTTCTAAAGCTTGACTTCACAAAGGCATTCGACACCATTGAGCATGATCTGATTCTCGGGATTCTGAAATGTAAGGGTTTTGACGATCGTTGGACAAGTTGGATTGAGAGCATTTTGTCCACGGGCTCCTCTTCAGTTCTTTTTAAATGGAGTGTCTGGTAATCATTTCGTCTGTCGTTTGGGTGTTCGCCAAGGAGATCCACTATCTCCTTTGCTCTTTGTCATCGCTGTGGACTTACTCCAATCGGTTGTAAATGAAATGTGCTCAAGGAACATTCTCACCTTACCTATCCCAACAGCTTCAATGGATTATCCGATTGTTCAGTACGCGAACGAGACACTCATTGTTCTTCCAGCTATTGACAGCCAGCTCATTGCTTTCAAAGAAATGCTTGAAGTCTTTACTAAATCAACTGGACTGAGGGTCAACTTCAGTAAGTCCTCTTTGATACCTATCAATATGAGTGATGATGAGGGTAAGCGTGTTGCTTGTTTGCTTGGGTGTGATGTTGGTTCCATGTTGTTCCCTTACCTTGGCTCGCCCATGGGTACCTCCCGGCCAACAATTTATGATCTGTTGCCTTTGGTGGATCGTATTGAGCGACAATTATCTGCGTCTTCTTGTGTGTTGAATCAAGGAAGCCGGCTACAGCTCTTGCAATCTGTTCTTAGTTCTATGCCAATATATTTCATGTGCACTCTTTCGCTGCCGCGGGGCATCTTGAAACAGATTGAACGTATCATGCGGCAATGCTTGTGGAGAGGGAACACGGATACGCCACGGCAATCACTGGCGGCTTGGGATTTGGTCTGTCGTCCTAAAACCCTGGGAGGCCTGGGCGTTCTGGATTTGAGCATTTAGAATGATGCCTTGTTGATCAAGCACCTCTTCAAGTTCTTTAACAAGAGGGACGTGCCATGGGTAACACTTATTTGGGACACATATTATGCCGCAGCGCCTCCCCAAGTCACTCAAAGCTGCGGTTCTTTCTGGTGGAGGGATGTATTGAAGCTATATGATAGGTTTTGCAAGTTTGCGGTACCACACGTATGTGCGGGAGACACGGTGATTTTCTGGCTGGACTGTTGGCAACTTGGCAATAATACGGTTATCATGCAACATCAGTTTCCGAGGCTTCACTCTTTTGTGATTGATGACACTCTCACCATTAAGGATATAATGGCACTATCGGACCCAATAAACAACCTTCATCTACCACTGTCTGTTGAGGCCTTCGAGGAATTTACTCAACTCCAGGCTTTGCTGCCTTTGGTCAACATTCAGGAGGGGGGAAAGGATGTCTGGAAGTGGACTTCCAAGTCTGCTGATTACCAGTCACGGATTTATTACATGTCATGCTTTTCGGACACTGTGGTTGATCCCATATTCAGGTGGATCTGGAAATGTTCTTGCACCCTTAAGTTTAAGGTGTTTGGTTGGCTTCAATGGATCGCCTGAACACTAGGGACATGATGCAGCAGCGGCATTGGATTATCCAGGATGACACTTGTGTTCTGTGTCACTCTGCATCTCATGAGGACAGAGCGCATCTCTTCTTTGCATGTAACTTTAGTCAACATGTCTGGAATTATCTGGGTATTTCCTGGCTTACTCAACCTAATCAGACTACTTATGAGATGGCTTCTACTGCTAGGACGGATTTTGGCTTCCCGTTCTTCTCAGAGGTAGTCTTCACTGCTACTTGGAATATTTGGACACAAAGAAATGGGAAGATTTTTAGAAATGAGTTACCTTCTTTCAGATCTTGGAGGAGAAATTTTCTTCATGAGATATCTCTTTTAGCTCATAGAATCAAATGTAAATATAGGAATAGCCTAATTTCTTGGATAACTGCCTTACCTTAAACACTCTTTGTAAGTATTCCCCCCTCTCTTCCCTTGTCTTTAACTTGTAACTTGTATATATTTGGTTCTTTGGTTTAATAAAAGACTGTGAGGCTGTTGCCTTGCAGTATATAGTCAAAAAAACAAACCCCAAGTTGGATGTTTTCGAGTATTCAGCTCAAAGTGCTATATTCTTGATAAGCATCATCGTTCTAAATTTGCTCCTAAATCTCATGAGGGTTTCCTACTCGATTATGGCTCAAACTCTCACACTTAAAGTGTCTACAACAACTTCACCCGAAAGGTTGAAGAGACGGTAGATGTGAAGTTTGATGAATCTAACGGCTCACAAGTAGAGCAATTGCCAATTGATGTAGGAGACAAAGACCCTTCGGAAGCAATCCAAGACTTGTCTATTGGCAAGATATGTCCTACGGAGGTGAAGGAGAGTACCTCGTCCATTCAAGTGGAAGCTTCTACCTCACGACAAGGTGAACCACGAGTTGACTCGGAGGCATCCACAAGTAGGACACATCAAGATGAAGAAAACGAGGAAGTACACCAAGATGAACCTCATCAACCTCCTTCTCCACCTCCACAAGAGAACAACAACACCAACAACGAAGAAGGCCAAGAGGAAGAAAAGGATGATGAAGTAGATGTTCCACCCCGACCAAAGCAAAAGCTCTCACGTGTTAGAGCAAGAGTTTCAAGAGATCATCATGTAGAACAAATCTTCGACGATATTCAAACCGGGAGAATCACATGCTCTAAATCACGCTTAGCTAACTTTTGTGAACATTACTCATTTATCTCTAGCATTGAACCTATGAAGGTTGAAGAAGCTCTAGAAGATCCGGATTGGATAAATGCAATGCGTGAAGAGCTACACAACTTTGAGAGAAACCAAGTTTGGACCTTGGTTGAGAAGCCCGACAACCACGACATCATCGGTACCAAATGGGTGTTTCGCAACAAGAAAGACGAAGATGGACAAGTCGTTCACAACAAAGCACGTCTCATCGCCCAAGGTTACACTCAAGTCGAAGGTGTGGACTATGGTGAGACATATGCCCCCGTTGCTAGACTTGAGTCCATTCGAATCTTACTTGCATATGCAAATCATCATGATATTACCTTGTACCAAATGAATATCAAAAGTTCTTTTCTAAATGGTGAAATTGAGGAGGAAGTTTATGTTAAACAACCTCCCGGCTTTGTTAATCCTAAGAAACCTAATCATGTGTACAAACTTCACAAAGCTCTTTATGGTCTTAAACAAGCTCCTAGAGCATGGTATAAATGTTTAACCAAGTTCCTTATTGAAAAAGGCTTTGAGATTGGAAAAATTGATTCTACTATTTTACTAAAAGGGTCAATGGAGAATTATTTGTGTGCCAAATTTATGTTGATGATATCATATTTGGTTCGACTAACCCTCATTTTAGTGAAAAGTTTGGAAAGCTAATGTCGGAGAAGTTTGAGATGTCTATGATGAGTGAGCTCAAGTTCTTTCTTGGTTTGCAAATCAAGCAAACTAAGGAGGGTACCTTTGTTTCTCAAACAAAGTATACCAAGGACTTATTCAAGAAGTTCAACATGCAAGAAAGCAAAGGTATGAAAACACCCATGCCTACTAGTGGACATCTTGACTTGACTAAGGATGGCAAACCGGTTAACCAAAAGGTTTACCGCTCTATGATTGGTTCGTTGTTATATCTGCGTGCCTCCTGTCCCGATATTATGCTAAGTGTGTTCATGTGTGCATGATATCAAGTGGCCCCCAAAGAATGTCATCTTAAGGCTGTGAAAAGGATAGTGAGATACTTAATTCATACACAAAACTTTGGCATTTGGTATCCTAAGAGGTCTTCTTTTGATCTTGTTGGCTATTCCGATTCGGACTATGCTGGTGACAAGGTTGATAGAAAGTCCACTTCGGGTACTTTGTCAATTTCTTGGTAGATCTCTTGTGTCTTGGTCTTCCAAGAAACAAAACTCGGTATCCTTATGTACCGCCGAAGCGGAATACATTGCGGCCGGTTCATGTTGTGCTTAATTGCTTTGGACGACCCAAACTCTTAAAGATTATGGGATATATGTGAAACATGTTCCAATGCTTTGTGATAATGAGAGTGGTATTAAGATTGCTCATAATCTCGTGCAACATTCTTGAACTAAGCATATTGAAGTTCGTCATCATTTCATTCGAGATCATGTTGCTAAAGGAGACATTTATCTTAAGCATGTTCATACCGATAAGCAATTGGCGGATATATTCACCAAACCGCTTGATGAGAAAGTATTTTGCCGTTTGAGAGGTGAATTGAACATCATTGATGCTTAAAACTTGGAGTAGAAACTCCATTTGGATACATGCAAGGCATGAACCTTATGACTAATCCTTGATGTCTCTCTTATGATGATGATCATATGTCATGGATCTATATTTGTACCCTTGCATGTTATCTAACCCTTGTAGGTACTTGGATGAATCTAAATCTATGAGATTGCAACTCACTCACATCTTGAGCAGTCTCTACATCACCAAGTCTCTACAATTCAGTGGTTGAAGACAAGCAAGCATAAATCATCTTAACATATCCTTTGATAAACTCTACATCAAATTTCATGATTGTCATTTTGGATACACAAGTGCTCTTCCTTGCAAGGCTAACGCATGTAGGTAGATGAACTCAAACTACAAGTGGTGCTCTCAACTCTTGATGAGCTACATCAACGTTGAGCATCCTACACAACTTCAACTACATGACCAAGATCAAACACCACCAGCCAAGGTATGTTATTCCATCTTAGAGAAGCTTTACCCCAAGTCATGGGTCAAAGCAGCTCAACAAGATGTGAATACATCAAAATGCTTAAACGAAAAATGGCAACCCCATTTTGAACTTAAACGATGAGTATGACCTACGATCAAGTGTTCTCACTTGACTCCTCAGTCAATATACTCTAACATAGGTGACTTTGTCGCTGACCAATTCTAGATGAAGTTCTCTAGTGTTTCTATGTGTTCTTGCATTTGTCTCTTGCATGCTTGTTCCCCTTTCAAAACAACTTCATCTAGATTTATTTTCTTTTCTCTGTTATTCTGCATTCCCTACATCCAATTCATTGCAAATCTTTCAGTTGATTCCTTGCAAATCTTTGTGAGATCTTATTTGCCTAGTGAGCTGAGATGACAAAATCTTTCCTCTGCATTGAACTCAGTCTCACCGGGTTATACATTCCGGCTAGACTGAACTACAATGCTACATTGTAGGTTGTTCATCGGTTCAACCGAAAAGGACAAACCCGGTCTGACCGATATGGATCATCTATGACACTGCCAACTCGGTGTCACCGATGAAAATTACTCGGAGCAACCGATTTCAATACTGAGAAAACATTTTGCCATTTGCATCCTGCATATTTGTTCCAGATCCACTCAATGATTCTTGTCCTCTACTAGCATGTTATATTATATGTTGCTTTGTAATGTGACTCAAGGACCAATCCTACTTGACTCATGCTCCAGAAGGTCCCTTCTTGGAAATTGATGCCAAAGGGGGAGAGAGAGCACATCAAAGTTTATCACATAAGAGAGAATGCACACCTTAAGCTTCTCTAGATGCTTATTGTCTGTAGAGGAGAGAAGTCACATATCTTCAAGAGGGGAAAAGACATGTTAGTATGTGTTATGTTTGATTATGATTTTTTTGCTCTGATTTTTCTTTTCCTATCTTCTCCCATTATCCAATATAAGATTCAGGTGGAGAAAGACATTTAAGGGAAGGAAAGGAAATCTTCGAATTCTTTGCATATCTTTATTTCTTGGGGACATGTCAATATCCAAACAGAGTACCTAGTACTCACTCTCTACATGTCATCTCAATCTTGGTACTCTTGTGGTTTACTGGTCTTGCTCTGTTTAGTAGATATTCCTGTGTTATCTAACCTTGTTTACTCAGGTTCATCTCTTTCAAAGCCAGCTCATGACCACAAGGTAAGTATATGCATCACACTCATGTGCATGATGATCTCTTGCTAATGTACATATTGTTTGCAAGAAGGAATCATGAACATGGAGGTACATTTCATATAATCACATCATTTGCTCTGATGCATATAGCCAAGATACATGTAACTCATTGCTTGCTCTATCATGCTTATGAATTCACACGCTCTTACATTCCATATTCACATGATTGCATACATGTAGGGGGGGGGGGGCTATGCATGTTACATGTATTTCCAAATCTTTACTTGTTATCCTTCATATGTTTATCTAAAGCTTTGATGCATGTTGTCATCAATTACCAAAAAGGGGGAGATTGAAAGCACAAGTGCTCCCTGGGTGATTTTGGTAATTAATGTCAGCATATCTCTTGTTGGACTAATACTTCTACCTAGTATATTTCAGATGAGTTCAACATTGGAGTGGCAGGACAAGAGGATGTGGAACCCCTTCAAGATGCTAAGGACAAACATTGGCAAAAGCTCTAGACTCTACATTTTCACTTAAGTGATCCAAGATCACATTGAGTCCATAGGAAAGCCAATACTATTAAAAGGGGATGAGGTGTTGCTTAATGGCTTGCTTGCTCAAAGTGCTTAGTGATATGCTCCAAAGCCCTCAACCACTTTCTCAAATCCACATATGTCGAAAACCTAAAGTCAAACTCGGCCCCACCGATTTGATCTATCCGGCGCCACTGAGTTCAATTGACATAGCCACTGCTAGAAACCCTAATCAGTTCGGTCTCATCGATGGGATCTCGGTCTCACCGAGATGGCTTGCAAACTCTCTATTGCTTGTTGCAGCTATTTTGGTCCCACCAAAATTTGCAATCGGTCCCACCGAGTTTGCTTGACCAACTCTCTGTTTGCCCATTACCAAAATCAGTCTCATCGAGTTTGTGTAATCGGTCAAACCGAGTTGAGGTTTTACCCTAACCCTAGCACATCGGTCCTACCGAGTTGATCATGTCGGTCCCACCGAAAATCCTAACATTCACATTTTCAACCATATCGGTCTGACCGAGTTTCACTATTCGGTCCCACCGACTTTGATAAATTGTGTGTAACGGATAGATTTTGTGTGGAGGCTATATATACCCCTCCACCCATTCTTCATTCATGGAGATAGCCATCAGGACATGCCTATACTTCCAGCATTCCTTTTCTGAGAGAGAACCACCTACTCATGTGTTGAGACCAAGATATTCCAATCCTTCCACAAGAATCTTGATCTCTAGCCTTCCCCAAGTTGCTTTCCACTCAAATCATCTTTCCACCATATCCAAATCTGTGAGAGAGAGTTGAGTGTTGGGGAGACTATCATTTGAAGCACAAGTGCAAGGATTTCATCAGCAACACATCGTCTATTACCTCTTGGAGAGTGGTGTCTCCTAGATTGATTAGGTGTCACTTGGGGGCCTCCGTCAAGATTGTGGAGTTGAACCAAGGAGTTTGTAAGGGCAAGGAGATCGCCTACTTCGTGAAGATATACCCAAGTGAGGCAAGTCCTTCATGGGTGATGGCCATGGTGGGATAGACAAGGTTGCTTCTTCATGGACCCTTCGTGGGTGGAGCCCTCCGTGGACTCGCGCAACCGTTACCCTTCGTGGGTTGAAGTCTCCACCAATGTGGATGTACGATAGCACCACCTATCGAAACCACGCCAAAAATCTCCGTGTCTCCAATTGCGCTTGCATACTCCAATCCCTTCCCCTTACTTTCTTGCAACTTGCATACTTTACTTTCCGCTGCTCATATACTCTTGCCATGCTTTCTTGAAATGTATTGTGAATGTTTAAACTTGTGCTAAAACTCCACCTTAACTTGAAGAACTAAAAAAACTGCTATTTTTCTTTCTTGAGGGTCTAATCACCCCCCCCCCTCTAGACACCTCTTCTCGATCATTTCAAATGTCCCTTGTGATCTTGAAATCATTTTAGCACTTGCTTGGAAGAATATGATAATAATGTTTGCTATACTATTGGTGCCATTCATGCTATTGATAAGAATTGTTGTGATGATATGCAAAACCACAAGCTTGGGAATGCTATGTTTAATGAGTATGAAATGTTTGAAGATTTATTTGTTGGAAATAATGCTTGTCCTAAGCTTGGGGATGCTTTGCTTAATGAATATGATCCTTTGGTCCCTTCTACTTTCGATAAGAAAATTTATTATGATGATAGCATGCCTCCTATTTATGATGATTACATTGATGAAAGTGGGTTTGGAAGGGTGTAAACTCTAGGTAGTAGTGATCCCACTATTTTGGAGGGTGTTGAATCTTATTACAATATTGATGAAAGTGGATTTTAATAGGCCATGACTTTATTTAGTGATACATCCACTATTTTGAAAGAGGTTTCAATTGAGTATGACAAAAAGTTGCTATTTATGATGATTATTATGATGGCATGTATGCCATAAAGAGTAATAAATCTTCTATGCTTGTGCATCATGAAAAGAGTGTTGTATGTGATAGTTATATTGTTGAATCCATTCATGATGTTTCTGAAAATTATTACGAGGGAGGGACTTATGCTCTTACATATCTCAATAATATCAAGTTTCTTCTCTATGTGTTGATTGTTTTGAAGTTGTACTTGTTTTGCCTTCCTATGCTAGTTGGTTCTTGTTCTCATGGATTTGCTTGCTCACAAAACCCCTGAACATAGGAAGTGGGTTAGGCTTAAATGTGTTCGATGTATTTCTCATGATGCTCCATTTATGTTTCAATTCTTATCTTCGTTGTGAGCATCATTAAATCATCATGCCTAGCTAAAAGGCATTAAAGAAAAGCGGTTGTTGGGAGACAACCCAACACTTTTACCTACTATTTTTGTGTGTTCACATGATTATGATATTGTAGTAATCATGTTTTATTGCTTTTGTTTCAATAAAGTGCCAAGTAAAGCCTTTGGGATAGTGTGGATGATAGTTGACTTGAATCTGTGCAAAAACAGAAACTTTTGCGCTCATTCCAGGAATTTAAAAAATTCACTAGAATGTGCTTTGGATCAGAATTTTTTATAGGTTATAGATATACAAATTATGTGTTGTCCTAATTTCAGAATTTTTGGAGTAGCAGAAGTATGGTTGGAGTACAGATTACTATAGACTGTTCTATTTTTGATAGATTCTGTTTCCAATGCATAGTTTGCTTGTTTTCTAGTTTCTATGGCTTACATTGCTCAATATAAATTGTGGAAGTGATATGCTACAGTAGGCATTGTGTGGAAACAATTATGAATCTTTTCTTTGACAGTACCAAAGTGAAATGGTTTGCTCTTTATCATACTAACCTATCTCACGAAGTTCCGTTAAGTTTTGTGTGATTGAAGTTTTCAAGTTTTGGGTGAGATGTCGATATGAGGAGAATAAGGAGTGACAAGACCCTAATCTTGGGGATGCCCAAGACACCCCAAGGTAATATTCAAGGAATATCCAAGCAACAAAGCTTGGGGATGCCCCGGAAGGCATCCCCTCTTTCGTCTCCAACATTATCGGTAACCTCACTTGGAGCTATGTTTTCATTCGTCACATGATATGAGTTTTGCTTGGAGTGTCATTTTCTTTTGTTTTGATTTGCTTGATGTTATTTAAAATAATTTTTTTATCTTTTAGTTCAATAAAAGTGTCAAGTATAGCCTTTGCCATGCTTATTTTGCAAGTCTATATGTGGCTGTTTAAAAGCAGAAATTTCATCGATGTTGCAAAAATTCCCCAGAAAAGTTAGAATGTGATAAAATGTTGAATTTTTTTCACAATAAGCTCTGATATATTTTTCCAAAGTGTGTTAAATTTTCAGAATTTGTTAAGTTGAATAAGTATGGATCCTCTTGCATTCTTTAGAGATTGTACTATTTTGGAAAATTGATGTTATGTTTGCTAGTTTAATGATTCTATTTGAGGATAGGAGTATTAAATATGCAGAGGCATTTAGTATGAAATGTTGAATAATAATTTTTTATTGTTTTCTACAGTAGATAATGATAAGGTTTTTGCATTGGTTTATACTAACTTATCTCACGAGTTCTTGTAGTTTTGTGTGGATGAAGTTTTCAAGATTTAGGGAAACTGTGGTATAAAAGGAATTAAGAAGACACAAAAGCTCAAGCTTGGGGATGCCCAAGGCATCCCAAGTTAATATTATAAGAAGTCTCAAGCATCTAAGCTTGGGGATGCCCTGGTAGGCATCCCACCTTTCTTCTTCAACAATTATCGGTCATTATCGGTTGAGCCTAAGTTTTTGCTTCTTCACATGATGTGTGCCATTCTTAGAATTTCATTTTATTTTGCTTTGCTTTTTTATTTCTGTTTTAATAAAACACTTAGATCTGAAAGTTTTTAAATAAAAGAGAGTCCTCAAATAGCTACCCATTTACATAACTACTCGCTTGATCTTCACTTATATCTTTATGGAGTAGTTTGTCATATGCTCTCTTGCTTCACTTAAATTATTTTGAGAGAAGAAAACAAATTATGCTCATGATCTTCACTTAAATTTGTTTGAGCTTATCAAAAGCAACATATGAAATTAGTTCCAAAGTGATAGATATCCAAGGAATATATAATAAAAACTTTCATGAAGATCATTGGAAAAATAAACTTGATTGTAATAGTTTTGAGATATGATGATATGGTATGGGAGTCATGTTGATCATTAATTGTGCTTTAGTAAGAATATTGGTATTAAGGTTTGTGATTCCCTATGCAAGCACGAACATCAATAGTTATGCAATAAAGTTACATCCTACTTGTGGTGCATTATTCGGTGTTAATTATGCTTAATGCTCGCTTACGAGATTGTTCGTTTCTTGGTTGGGTGCTTCTCAATATTTTGCTAGCCTTCATTTGCGCTAAGCATGATCACTACTTGTGCATCCAAAATCTTTAAACCTAGTTTTGCCACGTGAGTCCACTATACCTACCTATATGCGGTATTTCCATGCCGTTCTAAGCAAATTTGTATGTGCCATCTCTAATTTCAAAATAAACTTCTCTTTTGTGTGCTTGTACCGCTCGCGAAACGGTAGGGGGTGGCTAATATATTTCTATGCTAGATATGTTATTCTCGCGATGAGTGTTTATTCACTTGTCATTGCACGAGAGTAAGGCAAAGGTATTAGGGAATCCCAGCCCCGAATGAAAAATGAATTTACTTTATGTTGTCAAATAATAAATTCCTTGGTAAGTATTGGTATGGAGGGCACCCATGGATACGGCTAGCCATGGAAAGTGAAAGTATGGTGGAAAAGGGAATAAAACTTTATTTTCTGTTTGGGAACCTCCTATGATATATCTAGCATGGAAAGTATTGGGAACTACTCGATCGTTATATTTGGCAGGAAAAGTATGCCACCCAAAATGTTTTTATCTCTATCTTTTTCGCGTTGAGCTCTGGCACCTCTACAAATCCCTACTTCCCTCTACGAAGGGCTGATGACCCACAAGTATAGGGGATCTATCGTAGTCCTTTTGATAAGTAAGAGTGTCGAACCCAACGAGGAGCAGAAGGAAATGATAAGCGGTTTTCAGCAAGGTATTCTCTACAAGTACTGAAATAAGTGGTAACATATAGTTTTGTGATAGGATAATTTGTAGCGAGCAATAAAAAGTAAATAAAGTGCAGCAAGATGGCCCAATCCTTTTGTAGCAAAGGACAAGCCGGAACAAACTCTTATAATAGGAAAAGCGCTCCCAAGGACACATGGGAATATCGTCAAGCTAGTTTTCATCACGTTCATATGATTCACGTTCGATACTTTGATAATTTGATATGTGGGTGGACCGGTGCTTGGGTGCTGTTCTTACTTGAACAAGCATCCCACTTATGATTAACCTCTATTGCAAGCATCCGCAACTACAACAAAAGTATTAAGGTAAACCTAACCATAGCATGAAACATATGGATCCAAATCAGCCCCTTACGAAGCAACGCATAAACTAGGGTTTAAGCTTATGTCACTCTAGCAACCCATCATCTACTTATTACTTCCCAATGCCTTCCTCTAGGCCCAAATAATGGTGAAGTGTTATGTAGTCGACGTTCACATAACACCACTAGAGGCTAGACAACATACATCTTATCAAAATATCAAACGAATACCAAATTCACATGACTACTAATAGCAAGACCTCTCCCTTGTCCTCAGGAACAAACGTAATTACTCACAAAGCATATTCATGTTCATAATCAGAGGGGTAATAATATGCATATAGGATCTGAACATATAATCTTCCACCAATTAAACCAACTAGCATCAACTACAAGGAGTAATTAACACTACTAGCAACCTACTAGCACCAATCCCGGACTTGGAGACAAGAATTGGATACAAGAGATGAACTAGGGTTTTGAGATGAGATGGTGCTGATGAAGATGTTGATGGAGATTGCCCTCTCCCGATGAGAGGAGTGTTGGTGATGATGATGGCGATGATTTCCCCCTCCCGAAGGGAAGTTTCCCCGGCAGAACAGCCCTGCCAGTGCTCTAGATTGGATCTGCCAAGGTTCCGCCTCGTGGCGGCGGAGTCTCGTCCCGAAAAGTTCCTCTCTATGTTTTTCCCATCGAAAGACCTCATATAGGAGAAGATGGACGTCGAAGAGCCACCAGGGGGCCCATGAGGTAGGGGGCGTGCCCTAGGGGGGGTGCCCCCCACCCTCGTGAGAAGGGTGTGGGCCCCCTGGCCTTCATCTTTGGCGAGGATTTTTCTTAATTTATTTTAAGACGTTCCATGGAGTTTCAGGACTTTTGGAGTTGCGCGGAATAGGTCCCTAATATCTGCTCCTTTTCAAGACCAGAATTCCAGCTGCCGGCATTCTCCCTCCTTATGTAAACCTTGTAAAATAAGAGAGAATAGCCATAAGTATTGTGATATAAAGTGAAATAACAGACCATAATGCAATAAATATCGATATAAAAGCATGATGCAAAATGGACGTATCAACTCCCCCAAACTTAGACCTTGCTTGTCCTCAAGCGAAAAGCCGATAACAATAAATATGTCCTCATGTTTAGAGGTAGAGACGTCGATAAAAATAAAATACGGACATGAAGGCATCATGATTATTCTCATAACAGCAACATATATAGATTTTGTCATATTGTCGGATTTCGGGTTCCGGCAGACCCTTAAGGTTCGAACACTGGGGTGCACGCGGAGATTACGCCTTCTACCTTCCCGCCTCGCAAAGATCTAAACTACTAAAAGAACTACACAAGGGACACAAGATTTATACTGGTTCGGGCCACCGTTGTGGTGTAATACCCTACTCCAGTGTGTGGTTGGTGGATTGCCTCCTGGGGCTGATGATGATGAACAATACAAGGAAGAACAGCCTCGCGAGGGTCTGTTCTTGGCTGGGGTGATGAACTGCTAGGAGGAGTTCAGCCACCTTTCTCTCTTCTCTCTCTCTCTCTCTGCTTGCAAACTGAATGAACCCATCGGCCGACCTGAACCCCCCCCCCCCCCCCGCTATGTGGGTGGCTGGTCCTATTTATAGAGGCCCTGGTCCTCTTCCCAAATATTGAGCGGGAAGGGAGCCAAAAATGGCGGGATAATTTGAAGGGGGACAACAAGTATCAACTATCCTGACAAAAGCAGTCTTCGCATGCGCAAAGCTCTGGTGATGACGCCGTCTTGGGCTCCACGGTGACCTCCGTCTCGTAGTCCTCCTGGTCTTGGTCTCGTTGCACCGAAATGGAAACCTTTGCCTGATGATTTGGTACTCCACAGCTGCACTTGCCCCCTTTGCACCAAAGAGGAAAGAAGGACGCTGCGCGCGCTGGCACCCGCCTGGCGCCCTGAGTCGTCATGGCTTGCGTCATGGGCACCTCACGTGGTACCCCGCCTTGATCTCTCCGCCTCCTCACGAGCTAGCCTGACGAGGCCATGCCTGAGGAAGCTCCGTGTCATCCGCCTCGCGAGGCTTGGCCCCTCGCGAGGGTCTTGAGTCTTGTGTTGATGAAGATGGGCCATGCCGGGCCTCCTTTGAGCCACGCTGCAGGCCGCAAGCAGGCAAGTATGGGGACCCCCATTCCCAGAACGCCGACAGTAGCCCCCGGGCCCAAGGCGCGCCCGTGCTTGGCCGTGCCGAGAGGTGAAAGGGCAAGGGCGAAGCGCCGTGGGCCCTAACAGCCTACGGCCTTGGGCGCCACGTGGCGGGTGATTGGACACTAGTGCCTCAGCAACCGCGCAGGTCAATAAAGGAGCGGCATCTACCCAGACTTTGCCTTTTGCTTTCTCCGGTTGCTGCTCAGATCCCCTTTCTTGCGCCTCCCCTTTCTTCCTCCAAGCTTCCAGATCTACTCCGGTTGCGTGACCGAGGAAGCCATGGCGCCTCGCCAGCCTCCGGCCGAAGCTTGGTACTCTCCTGCTCTGGACTTGCTGAATGTGTCCAAGGCTGGCCTTGCCCGGCTGCGCCAGATGGCGGCGGTGTAGGGCATCAACGGGACGAAGGTGTTCAAGGCCGGCTCTGCCACCCCTGAGGGCCGAGGGAGCACCTTTTATCCTCTCTTTGTAAGCTCCATTGCTGCGGGCCTGGTGCCTCCCTTCTCCGAGTTCTTCTTCTCTATCCTCCGCCATTACAACTTGCAGGCTCTGCATCTCCACCCCAACTCTGTTCTTCTTCTGGCGATCTTCGCTTACTACTGCGAGGCCCACGTAGGGGTGCAGCCTTCAGTGGCCTTGCTGCGCCACTACTTCTCCCTCCGGGTCACTCGAGGTTCTCCTTCCGCGTGCGCGGGCTTTGTCGCGTACGGTGGCACCATTGCCATCTCGAATCCCGGGAAGAGGATTGAGGGCTTCCGGAGCAAGTGGATCTTGGTAGATGCCGGGCGCGTCCATCCTAGGTTGATCTTGCCCGCGGAGCCGCCCGCGAGCTCCGGCGACTGGGGCCGAGCGGAGCTCACGGACCCCCGCGCAAAACTGGTGTTAGAGAAGATGGACGCGGACCTGAGGCCGGCCAGCACGGCGGCGGCGAAGTTGACGAGTGCGTTACTGCTAAAGGAGTTCGTGGAGCACCAGCTGGCTCCACTCCGGCGGTACTCACCTCTGATGTGGAGGCCTCATCCGAGCCCCGCGGCCTTGAGCGGCGAAGATTTGGCCGCGGTCCTCCAATCTCTGGTCGGGGGCGAGGTGGCAAGGTTGGAGGGCGCTCCCAAGCCCTTGTTCCTTCGCGACGACTGGGAGTAGGTGGTGAAGTCCATGCCCATTTTTAACGGGGACGGGCTCGTGCCCGTGGCGGCTTCCGAGGGACTGGGGGACGTGCCCTCCGGTGACTCCAGCAAGGAGGAGGACGAAGAGGAGCGGGGAAAGGGGCCCGACTCTGAGGCGACCAATGGAGAGTCGAGGGCTCCCCTCCCCCGGTGCAGGCCCCGTAGTCTCCGCCTTTCTTCGAGCGATGATGACGAGGATGGAGATGAGCAGGTCGGCGGGAGCTTGCCCCTGATCCTGAAGAAGGACAGGACTGGGCTGATCTCCCGCGGGCCTGCCCCTGCCCCGAGGCAGTCTGCAGACGCGCCTTCTACTTCCGGGGTTGACCCTTCCAGCCGGCTGTCAGGCTTCAAGTTTGGCCGGAGGCTGCCCGAGCTCGCCGGCGATGACCCGTAAGTGCTCGACCCTTGTCTTTTATTTCTTGTTCCGCTGCCAAGGCTTGACGTTCGCATCTCTTGAATAGGCTGGAGCCCGTGGCGAAGAAACCGAAGGGGGCTCCTGAGGCTCCATCCGCGGCAGCGCCTTTGCCAGTGGAGGAGGGTGACCGTGGCGCGCGGGCTTCTCCCGCCCGGTCGTCCTCGCGAGGCCAGGCCGAGCTGGCTGGGGCGAGCTCAGCCCCCGTGGCCCAAGTGACTCCTGTGGTGCCTTTGCCCACTGCCGCCACCACAGCCGCTGGGGCGCAGCAGGCTCCACCTCAGGACGTTGTGGTCTTGCCGCCGCCGCCTTCTTCCTCCGTTCCGCCGACTGTTGCTTCTCCAACTCCTCGTGTCGTCCTGGAGCGTGCTATTGCTGGACTAGACCGGCTGCGGCAGGATCTTCTTGGTGCCGACCCTCGCCTGGTGGTCGGGCGCTTGGAGCTGGCTTCGGGATGGATTCGCTCCGACACCTCGATCCGGGCGGCGCTGGTTCAAGACTCGACGGCCTACGACGAGGATAGGCAGGCCATCCTTGAGACGAAGGCTGCTCGTGACGCAGCCCTGGGGGAGGTGGTTGAAGTCCGCGGTCGTTGCAAGGCGCTGGAGGACGAGCTGCAAGGCCTGCGGGACCAGCTCGCGAAGGAGGTTCGTCTTCGCCAGGAGCAAGAAGAAGGCATGAAGGCTCGCGAGGCGACCATCGAGGGCCGGGAGGTCAAGCTCAAGAAGCGCCGCGACCGCCTAAGTGCGCTGGGGGAGGAGCTGGAGGCGACGAAGGTCGAGCTGGATAGCAAGGCCAGGGTTCTTGTCGAGGATCGCGTGGCCTTCGCAGACATGGAGAAGAAGGCTCGTGCTTCACTGAAGATGCTCTAGGCCAGTGGCCTGGAGAGCCCGCTGGAAGGCGCCAAGGACGGCCCCGCCAAGCTGCTTCCCTTCCTGGTTCGTGCTCTTGAGGATGTCACCCTCGGCCTTGGCCCCACGGCCGAGGCCGAGGCACGTGTCTTGTCTTCTGCTGCGCTGACGCGGGTCTTCACCCACATCTACCTTCGCGACCCCAGCGCCGACCTCGACAGCCTGCTGGAGCCAGTAAGTGGCGAGGGTGCTGCTGCCGCTACCGAGGCCATGAAGGGTCGCGCGGAAGCTCTGCTGGGGAAGTTCCGGGCCTTCAGTACCAAGTCGAAGCAGGATGCTTCCGGTTCTGCTGCTCCGTGAGGCGGGGCCACCCGCGCTGCTCCACCGCCGCCAAGTGACTCCGCTACTGCTCCTGCCCTGCTTTTAATTCCTGCATCATGCATCATGCCTCGGGGAGGCGTTTAAACTTGCGTCTGGTATTGAGACGACAGTATGGACTGTAATATTTGCTTTTAAGTTCCTTGAATTTTATGCTTTCCCTCCCTACTTGCTTGTGTTCTACGCCGGCAGAGCCCGGCCCCGCGCGTACCTCACCCAGCATTAGTCCTGACCGGAAACCAGGACGGGACCAAAGGAGTGAGGGGCTACGGAGCCAGTTAGGCTCCTGAGTCGTGATGCTCAGGAGTCCCCCTTGGCGCACGAACAACAAGTAGGGAGGTGTGATGTAGGTGGATCTTCCGTTTTACGTCTGCAGAGCCCGGCACCGCGCGTGGCTCACCCAGCATAGCCTTTCGGGACTAAGGAGTGAGGGGCTACGGGACCAGTTAGGCCCCTAAGTCGCGATGCTCAGGGGTCCCCCTTGACGCGCCAACAGCATGTGATTAGGTGAGATGCGAGTGGGGCCACCGTTCTACGTCTGCAGAGCCCGGCCCCGCGTGTGCCTCACCCAGCATAGCCTTTCGGAACTAAGGAGTGAGGGGCTACGGGACCAGTTAGGCCCCTGAGTCGCGATGCTCAGGGGTCCCCCTTGACGCTCAAACGGCCTTCATACCTTGGCTCCGCTCGGGGAGAGGCGCGCGACGAACCAGGCCCGAGGGGCCTGGCTGGGCGGCGTACGTCCGGGCGTGACCCAGGCGCAGCCCCCGTGCCCAGCCCCCTCACGCGGCGCTCCCGAGGGGAGGCGTTGCGATGAGGCTAGACACTGAGCTCTGGGCTCCCTGAGGTTGATGCGGCCCGGGGGCCACCCTTAGTTGTTTATCACCAGCGCGGAGCATAGCGCTTCCGCATGTGTACGGGCATAGCCACTCCTCGGCAGTGTCGTCATCTAGCGCGGAGCATGGTGCTTCCACTGGTACGTGGGAGGGGCCCCCCTCCAGGAGGAGCCCCCGGGGTGTGTACAGCCCCGCCCTGACACGTGGCCGGCATGGTAGGGCTAGGTGAGGTGTATCTGGGCACCCGTGAGCCAGCGCGGGACTCATGGGGCCCTACCTCTAGGCGGGTTGCGCCTGGCACTGGGCCTTATCTTGGGCTGCGTTCCTGCAAACTTGGTTAGATGTCGGCACTCTACGTCCTCGGGTCCCGGCCCTCGAGCTTGTCTCAGCCGTCGCTGGTATGCCAGGTCGCGATGCCGTGGACATAACCAGAGGGTGAGGGCTGGAGAGCCAGTAAGAGCCCTGAGTCGCGATGCTCGGGTACCCCCCCATTAACATGCAAGTGGTCGACATGGAGAAGAAAAGGTGCCGTGGACAGGCATCAAGTAATCATGCATGATGGGCGAATGCATAACCGGAGATAAACGCAAGGGAGATACATGCCGCTGGGCCTGGCCCGAGCGACTTGGGGATGATGCAGCCCGAGGGGCGCCCCCAACAAAGCAAGCTAATGACATGAAAATAAAAAGGGATACATACCGCAGGGACGGACCCACGTGGCCCAGGAATGATGCAGCCCTGGGAGGGCGCTCCCAGCTGAAAATGAAACTTGTAAGATGTCACCTGAGGGTGTCGAGGGAGAAGGGGTGTTGGTGCAGCAGACTCGGGAGGTTGCGGAAGCCGGTCCTCACGAGCCCCCAGGCCCAGGGGCCTCGGGAGGCTCCAGAGGCACTGGTAGCTCTTCACGAATCATCTCCATCTCCGCCAGGGCTGTGGAACGCCTGTCTTCTTGAGCCTCCATGATGCCCCTCATGAGGCGCTGGCGCGTAGCAACCGCGCTCGGCAGGCCGTAAGGCATGCGAACGTAGCTGTGGGGTGGACCCCGGTAGCGCCCCACTCGCAAGGGCCAGAGGCGCTCCATCGTAGCGGCTTGGTTGAGCCCTGGTACATCAACGCAGACGCGCAGCCCACCATCCTTGCCTGGATGGGGAGCCGCAACCGGTAGACGGCGGCAACCTCTCATGATCCTTGATTCCTGTAGTTCTTGAATGGCTTTGTCGACGAACTCCTGCGGGTCTGACCTTCCTTGCCTTGCTCCTTCTTGAGGGAAACGTGCTTCGAAACACGCCTCCACGTGGTGCCCAAGCACCTCCCTCGTGACCCTGGCCAGGTCGGTGACCCTCCAGGGGAGAGCCCCCGAGTCCTGCCTGAGGAGGGCGCCGGGCGCGCTTTCCTATGTGATGGAAGGAGGCTCCCCCTGGACAGATGCGGACCCTGAGGGGCCTGCCTCCCGAGGGGCCGGTCCGGACGATGTCTTCTTCTTCTTGGGGGTGGTCTCGGGAAGCCTCCTGCTTCCGCGATCCGGGTCTTCCAGTGACGCGGCCTGGAAGGCTCGCTCCAGGGAACACACTGCATCCCTCTCTTCACAGGGCACCGTGATGACTCCGCCACTCCCTGGCATCTTGAGGACGTTGTAGCCATGGTGAGTCACGGCCATGAACTTGGCCAGCGCTGGGTACCCGAGGATGGCGTTGTACGGCAGGCGGATGTGGGCGACGTCGAAGTTGATGAGCTCGGTGCGGTAGTTGTCACGTTCCCCGAAGGTGACAGGGAGGCGGGCCTGCCCAATCGGGACCGTGGGGCCGTCGGTGATTCCGAAGAAGGGCTTGGTTGGCTGAAGCTGGTCGTAGGGCACTTGGAGATTGTTGAACGTTTCCACGGACAGGACGTTGAGCCCTGCCCCACCATCAATGAGGGTCTTGGTGACTAGTACATTGCTGATGACTGGGGAGCAGAGCATCGGGAGGACGTCAGCTGTGGCTGCACACTTGAGTTGATCCGCTGAGCTGAATGTGATGGCGCACGCCGACCACCTGAGAGGGCGCGTTGCGTCGAGCCTGGGGAGGGCTGCGTTCACCTCACGGGCAAACTGCTTGAATATGCGTTGGGAGGCTAGGGCTTGAGCTCCACCCAGGATGCAGGCGATTGCGCGTGGCTCCTGAAAGCCCCCAGCCCCCTCGTCTTGATGGCAGTCCTCGTTCCTCCTTGGTTGAGGCGGCAGTGGAGGGAGGCCTGCATTGCCTTGTGGGCGATCCTCACGAGGCTGATCCCTCCAGTCCCCCTCGCGAGGCAGGTCTCGCCAGCGATCCTCGCGAGGTTGATCACGCCACCCTTGGCGCGGGCCACGGTCTTCCCAGCGTCCTGCGTTTCTTCCTCCTCCTCGGCCGTAGCCCCGATCGGCGCGATCAGGACGACGGCCGATCCTTCCTTCCCGCACGGCGCGGAGTTCTTGGCATTCGTTGGTGTTGTGGGTGTGGAGGTCGTGGTACACACAGTACCGGCTACCCCTGGAGGACTCAAGAAGATCTTTGCCCCGCTTGGTGTCTGGTTCTGCTGCGAGCACGGCAGCCCCCTTGCGCTTCACATCCTTGGCCTTGGGCTTTTTCTCCTCTGGTTCTACGGCAAGTAGCTCGAGGAGGGAGAGGCGTCCCTCCTCAGCCCTGGCGCACTTGGTCGCCAAGTTGAACAGCTCCAGGGAGGTGCACAGGTCTTCATGCATCGCCAGCTCCTCCTTCATCTTGACATCGCGCACGCCATCGGAGAAGGCCGAGATGATGGCCTCCTCGGACACCTTGGGGATCTTGAGGCGCGCACTGTTGAAGCTGTAACGCCTCGAGACCGATGTTCCAGGTGTCCGCCAGTTATTCGCTGTTGTTGCCTTGTCATTCGCTTGCGTGTTGCATCTTGTCATGTCATCATGTGCATTGCATCATCATGGTTTTGAAACTTGCATTCGTCCCGGCCTCCTCGTTCTCTCCGTTGTCCGTTCTGAGCCCAACCACACTTGCACTGCGCCCGCGGCGTGTCCGAAATAGTATTTTATAAGTGGCCGGAAAATGTTCTCGGATTGAGTTGAAATTTGGTGTGCGTTCTTATTATAGTGTAGACAGACCGCCTGTCAAGTTTCATCGCAATCGGAGTTCGTTTGACGCCCCAACGGATAAATATAGCGGCAATAGTAGCCGGTCAAAACGTCAGACGTTTTCGGTCTCCGGAAACAATCGCCGGGCCTCTCTCTTATTTTCTCTCAGCTCGAGCCCTTCTGGACAGCCCACGAGTTCCAACCGACCCCTCGCGCGTGCGTCCGAAAAGCTGTCCCGGACCCGACCCGAGGAGTCGCCACCGTTGTGTCCGGATCATCTCCAAACGTCTACAAAAAGTCACCGTTTTCTTATTTGGACTCCCGAGCCTATTTATTCTCGTCCGTAGGTTTTCGATCGGATGATCCAACTTCCCTCTTTTCCTGTATATATAGTCTACCCCTAGTCTATCTTCGGACCAATCCCTAATCCCTAGGGATCCTCCTAGCCGCCGCCGCCACACTTAAATCCCACCTCGGGATCCTCCCAGATCTGTTTCTCCTCGCGCCGTGGATCCCCTTTGCCTTGCTTGAGCTTGCCAGGGAGCAGAGCACCACGGCGCCCCGATTTTCTCGCGCCCCCACTCGAACCAGGAGCCAGAGTTCGTCCATGCGCTGGCCAGCAGCAGTGCGCCCCGCCTTGACTCGCCATGGAGACCACCGCGGGCTTCGACGCTGTCGTCCTCGTGCTGCATCGTCGCCGATGCCCGTGTCTTCGAACGTCGCTGCCTCCTCTGCTTCAGACCAACGCGCCGGCCGCCAGATCCGAACCCCGCCGTCCTCGTCTGTCGCGCCGCCGGCAACCACCAGATCAGTCCCCCGCCACGTCGTTTCCTCGCCACCGGTGAGTAGCGCGCCACTGCGCCCCTTCTTTTTCTCTGCTCTCTCGCAGGCCTCTCATCTCTCTCTCTCCTTCCCCCCTGCAGAACCGCCATGGACGCCCGATCCCGACGGTGACCTCGACCATCAGACCACCCGGACGCGCCTTGGGTCCTACCGGGAACCGGCTCCCCGTCGTCAGGACTCCTCGGATCCGCGTCGTCGCCACGCGATGCCCCGACCTCGAGCTCTTCCCGCTGCCACCTGCGTTCTTCAGCTTCGTCATAGCACGAGCGAGGCCAGGCGCGTTGACCCTTTCGACCGAGCCAAGCAGGCCGGCCCAGCGTGCCCCCTGCTAGCCCTGCCTTCCTCCGACTGGGCCAGGCCCATGGGTGAGGCCACCCACATCCCAGCGCCCCCTCCTCTATTTTTTTCCTCACTGATTGGGCTTGTCCAGTGCACTATTTAGATTCGGCCCGTGTTTTTCAGCGTCTGCGAATTTGTCCAATTATTCCTGAGCCAGCAGTTTTGCAGAATAGTCCCTCATGTTCATGCATATAATAACTTCACAACCGTGCATCGGACTAAAATGATTTATATATGAAACTTGCTCAGAATTTTGTGTAGATTAATAATATCCAACTTTCACCTATGTTTGAAATATTTAAAATGTTGTTTGCATTAATTTGCTCCTCTGCCATGCTAAAATAATTTAATTCATAACTAATTAACCGTAACTCCGATTTTAATAAACTTTATATGTATTTGGGGTAGAAAAATGTCTAGTTTATCATGGTGGCTTCACTTTGCATGCCTAACAACTCTAAAATATGTTTTAGGACAGAACAGGACCTAACCTAAATTATGCACATGAGGAGTTTCCGGACTTGTTGTTCCGACCTCATTTAAATTTGCCTAGATAGGTAGTTTTCATCTGCTTCACCTCTTGCCATGTTAATCAACATTTAATATTGTTGGGGTACATAAACGAGAGAGAACTAAATAATTGACGTGGTGTTTCGTCAATATGCAACTCGTTGCATATTGAGCTCCATTTAATTTGTAGGATTGCTTGTGCATTTTGCCATGCCATGCTTCATTAAACCGGACATGCATCATACTCGATTGTGCATCATGCCATGTTGATGTGTTGGTTGTTTACTATGTTGTGTGCTTCTTTTCCGGTGATTGCTTCTTCGGGTTGGATCCGGTAACGTCGAGTTTGTGAGGATTCGTTCCACTTCGTCCGTTTGTCCTCTTCATGGACTCGTTCTTCTTCCTTGCGGGATTCAGGCAAGATGATCATACCCTTGAAATCACTACTATCTTTGCTATGCTAGTTTGCTCGCTCTTTTGCTATGCCATTGCTACGATGCCTACCACTTGCTTGTCAGCCTCCCAATTGCCATGATTGAGCCTCTAACCCACCTTTGTCCTAGCAAACCGTTGATTGGCTATGTCACCGCTTTGCTCAGCCCCCTTCTTATAGCGTTGCTAGTTGCAGGTGAAGATTGGAGGCCGTTCCTTGTTGGAACATTTATTTACTTGTTGGGATATCACAATATATCTTATTTATTTAATGCATCTATATACTTGGTAAAGGGTGGAAGGCTCGGCCTTATGCCTGGTGTTTTGTTCCACTCTTGCCGCCCTAGTTTCCGTCATATCGGTGTTAGGTTCCCGGATTTTGCGTCCCTTACGCGGTTGGGCTATAATGGGAACCCCTTGACAGTTCGCCTTAAGTAAAGCTTTTCCAGCAATGCCCAACATTGGTTTTACCATTTGCCACCTAGCCTTTTTCCCTTGGGAGTCGCGCATCCCGAGGGTCATCTTTATTTTAACCCCCCCCCCCCCCCCCCCGGGCCAGTGCTTGTCTAAGTGTTGGTCCAAACTGTCAGCCGCCGGTGGCTACCAGGGGCAACTCTGGGCTGGCCTACCGGAAGTTTAGACAATCCGATGTTGCCCTGAGAACGAGATATGTGCAGCTCCCATCAGGATGTCAGCGCATCGGGCGGTGTTGCTGGTTTAGTTTTACCCTGTCGAAATGCCTTGTTGTACTGGGATACCAAGTCTGATCGGAATGTCTCGGGTGGAGGTCTATTCCTTCGTTGACCGTGAGAGCTTGTCATGGGCTAAGTTGGGACACCCCTGCAGGGATTTGAACTTTCGAAAGCCGTGCCCGCGGTTATGGGCAGATGGGAATTTGTTAACGTCCGGTTGTAGAAAACCTGAACTTGACCTTAATTAAAATGAATCAACCGTGTGTGTAACCGTGATGGTCTCTTTCCGGCGGAGTCCGGGAAGTGAACACGGTTGTTGGAGTTATGCTTGACGTAGGTAGTCCAGGATCACTTCTTGATCATACTTTTATCGACCGTGCTTTGCCTTCTCTTCTCGCTCTCTTTTGCGTATGTTTAGCCACCATATATGCTAGTCGCTTGCTGCATCTCCACCTCACGCCTTTACCTTACCCATAAGCTTAAATAGTTTTGATCGCGAGGGTGCGAGATTGCTGAGTCCCTGTGGCTCACAGATTACTTCCAAAACCAGATTGCAGGTGCCGATGAGTCCGTGCAGATGACGCAACCAAGCTCAGGAGGAGCTCGATGAAGATCTTGTCCTTTGTGTTGTTTCGTTCTAGTTGATCAGTAGTGGAGCCCAGTTGGGGTCGATCGGGGACCTTTGTCGCATTTGGGGTTCTTCTTTTATTTTGGTTCCGTAGTCGGACCTTGATTGTATTTGGATGATGTAATGCTTTATTCATGTAATTGTGTGAAGTGGCGATTGTAAGCCAACTATGTATCTTTTTCCCCTATTATATTACATGGGTTGTGTGAAGATTACCTCACTTGCGACATATGCCTTCAATGCGATTATGCCTCTAAGTCGTGCCTCGACACGTGGGAGATATAGTCGCATCGAGGGTGTTACAAGTTGGTAATCAGAGCCTTCCCCGACCTTAGGAGCCCCCACTGATTGATTGTTTTTAGCGGCCGAGTTGTGTCTAGAAAAATGTTTTGAGTCATCTAGGAATTATATATCGGAGAGTTTAGGAATTATTTTTATTTCCCAGTCTCCTCATCGCTCTGGTAAGGCATCCTGTAACGCCCCATATGTAACTTTCCCCAATTGTACTCCAACTCTTGCCATTTCCGGCATTAAGTTATATTTAATTCTCGGGTTCGGATCTTTGTCTCCGTGTGTTGTTTTTGTTTTCGTGCATCTCATATCATGTCATCACGTGCATCGCTTTTGCATACATGTTCATCTCATGCATTCGAGCATTTTCCCCGTTGTCCATTTTGCATTCTGGCGCTTCGTTCTCCTCCGGTGGCCATTTCTAGCTTTCTTTCGTGTGTGAGGATTAAACATTTCCGGATTGGGCCGAGACTTGCCATGCGGCCTTGGTTTACTACCGGTAGACCGCCTGTCAAGTTTCGGGTCATTTGGACTTCGTTTGATACTCCAACGGTTAACCGAGGGACCGAAAAGGCCTCGTGTGTGTGCAGCCCAACACCCCTCCATTTTGGCCCAAAACCCACCAAACTCAGCTCCATCGTCTCGGTCGTTCGATCACGATCGTGTGGGCGAAAACCGCACCTCATTTGGACACTCCTAGCTCCCTCTACCTCTATAAATACACCCCTCCGTTTTCGGGTCTTCTTCCTCCTCAAAACCCTAAAAACTGCAGCTCCGCGCGCCGGACATTGTCCGTCCGGGCCGGACGCACCGCCGCCGCCACTCCCACGCCACCACGTGGCGCGCAGCCGCCGCCTCCCACCGAAGCCCGCTCAGGCCCGAGCCGGGCCCCCGCAGCCCAGCCGCTCCCGCCGCCGCCCGGGTCGTCTCCCTCCTCCAGCCCGGCGCCGCCCTCCGTCACGCCGCCGCAGCTCGCCCTCGCCGGCCGAGCTCGCCACGCCACCCGCCGCTGCCGCCCGGTGCCTCCTCCTCGTCGCCCCGCCGCGCCCGGCGACGGATCCGGCCACCGCGCTGCCGGATCTCGCCGGCCCCGGCCACCACCGCCTCGCCGGAGCTCCATCCTCGCCGGCGACCTCCATTCCGGCCAACCTCGGGTTCCGCGCCGCTGGTGAACAGTGTTTTTCGCCAGATCCAGATCCAGCTACAGTGAAACCCTAGGGGGTTGACTTTTTCCCTCTCCCGTTAAATTTTCGTGCTACCTTTGACCTGCCATATCTTTGCATCCGTAGCTCCGATTTGGGCATATGATATGTAAAAATCTTCGATTCGACGAGTACATCATTTCATTCCATTGCATCATTTGCATTTGAGGTCATCTTGGTGCCCAAAATGCTGTTGGAAGGAGGCATCATGAGTTAAATTGCAGATCCGTTAGTTCAACATGCACTTTTGTCATTTTTGCCATGTTTAATCCGTGCATGATATGCCTGTGCCCCTTTGGGATGAATTGTTAAGCATGTTGTCTTCTTTCCAGAGGTGGCTCCCATGCATTTTTAGGATGTGTGTGTTGTCTTGTGCAAGCTTGCGAAGAGGGCTACCTGAGTTTACTAATTTCAGGGACTTGGTGAATTTCACTAAGTCTGGGATGTTTTAGTTCACGATGCTATATGTCCGGCTTGTTTCCTAGTGATCCGTGCCTCTTTTGAGGATGATCAGTAAGAGTGATTTGTTATGCTTGTTGTGCTTAATCCATCCATGTCTTTACTTGTTATGTTGGAGCACCCTAGGTTGACTCAATCGAGCTCAACTTTTGCATAGTTGCTGTTTTGGGCAGATCGTGAACTCTTTTGCGATTTTGCCAGAGTTATTGCTCGTGATCAATGCATGCTATGCCATTGTTCTTGCCATGTCTAGCTAGCATTTTGTGCCTTCTTAATGGATATATGCTTGCCTTGCCATGACTTGCACCGTAGTGAGAGCATCGAGCTCGTTTACATGCCTCCGTGAGTTATTATTTCAGCATGTCCCAGTTTTCACTAAGTCTGAAAACTGATTGTGTTTCATCGATGTTCGTGTGCTCGGTAGAGTATTTTGTGAACCCTTTTGGCCCCAGGTAATTTTGGGTGTTTTGTTAAGCTTATTGAGTAGCTCCATGCCATGCTCTTA
The DNA here is from genome assembly GCA_034509565.1 of Triticum monococcum. Classification (NCBI taxonomy): domain Eukaryota; kingdom Viridiplantae; phylum Streptophyta; class Magnoliopsida; order Poales; family Poaceae; genus Triticum; species Triticum monococcum. Next base: position 723,940,403 of record CM067842.1, read on the forward strand.
CTTGCCATGTTCAGGTTTTGCTTCATGTTGTTTTGCTGCTCCGAAGAGAGCATCGTGGTCTGAAATTCCAGACTAGCGTTAATTTCGCTAAGTCTGAAATCTGTTTTCCTTATTCAGTTTTGCCATGCTTGTTTGAAGCCCTTAATGGATGAATTTGCCTATGCCTCAGTCCTGATGATTTGTTAAGCTTCTTGAGTACATCACTGCCATGCAATTTTTTTTCATGTTGGGTGGCTGTAGCATGTTCATTTCGTTGCATTTAGGAGCCTACTTGCTATAAATCGCAGATCGGTTCGTTTAGTAAAACGCTTGCCATTTCTAAACCGTAGCTCCGATTGCCATGATCTTTATATCGTTTTCTGGGGATTTCTTCCCCTCTATCCAGTGGCACACTTGGTTTTCCAAGTTGAGGCCAGGTTCATGCATTTCCTGTTACATCTTGCATTTTGCATCCCGCATCGCATCCCGCATAGCATATCATCTTTGCATGTTATTGGTTGCCCTTGCACGTGGTTTATTGTATCCTTGTTGCTTGTTTGTGTTGTTGGGTAGAGCCGGGAGACGAGTTCGCTAACGAGGAGCCCGTTGAGTTTGCTTTTGAGGATCCAGTCAATTCTGACAACTGTGCAGGCAAGATGATCACACCCTTGAAATCACTACTATCTTTGCTATGCTAGTTTGCTCGCTCTTTTGCTTTGCCAATGCTACGATGCCTACCACTTGCTTGTCAGCCTCCCAATAGCCATGATTGAGCCTCTAACCCACCTTTGTCCTAGCAAACCATTGATTGGCTATTTTACCGCTTTGCTCAAGCCCCTTCTTATAGCGTTGCTAGTTGCAGGTGAAGATTGGAGCCGTTCCTTGTTGGAACATTTATTTACTTGTTGGGATATCATTATATTGCTATGTTATCTTTACTCATCTATATACTTGGTAAAGGGTGGAAGGCTCGGCCTCTCGCCTAGTGTTTTGTTCCACTCTTGCCGCCCTAGTTTCCGTCATATCGGTGTTATGTTCCCGGATTGTTGCGTCCCTTACGCGGTTGGGCTATAATGGGAACCCCTTGATAGTTCGCCTTGATTAAAGCTTTTCCAGCAATGCCCAACATTGGTTTTACCATTTGCCACCTACCCCTTTTTCCCTTGGGTTTCCGGAGCCCGAGGGTCATCTTTATTTTAGCCCCCCACGGGCCAGTGCTCCTCTGAGTGTTGGTCCGAACTAGAGTCCTGTGCAGCGCCCCCTCGGGGAAACCCGAGGTTTGGTTTTAGTTGTATGGAGCGCTCATCTGAGTGTGCCCTGAGAAAGAGATATGTGCAGCTCCTATCGGGATTTGTCGGCACATTCGGGCGGTGTTGCTGGACTAGTTTTGACCTGTCGAATCATCTTGTTGTACCGGGATACCGAGTCTGATCGGTGGGTCCTGGGTGGAGGTCTATTCCTTCGTTGACCGTGAGAGCTTGTTATGGGCTAAGTTGGGACCCCCTGCAGGGATTGATCTTTCGAAAGTCATGCCCGCGGTTATGGGCAGATGGGAATTTGTTAATGTCCGGTTGTAGATAACTTGAACTTAATTAATTAAAATGAATCAACTGAGTGTGTTGCCGTGATGGCCTCTTCTCGGCGGAGTCCGGGGAGTGGACACAGCATTGGAGTTATGTTTGCGTAGTCTGCTCTATTTAGTTTTCCGCTCGTGCTTTGCCTCCTCTTCTCGCTCTGCTTTGCGAATAAGTTAGCCACCATATATGCTAGTCGCTTGCTGCAGCTCCACTTACATTACCCCTTTCCTACCTATTAAGCTTAAATAGTCTTGATCGCGAGGGTGCGAGATTGCTGAGTCCTTTGTGGCTCATAGATTACTATTACACCAAACGCAGGGACCGATGATACCTCTCCGGATGGCGCGCTCGAGCTGAAGTGGGAGTACGACGAGGACTCTCAGCGATACTATGTGTCTTTTCCTGATGATCAGTAGTGGTGCCTATTCGGGGTTCGATTCAGGGTTTAGTCGCTTGTTGGGGGTCTTTTCTATTTTGGCGCCGTAGTCGGGCCATGAGTGATTGTATGATGGATGTTATTCATGTACTTTGATGTGACGTGGCGAGTGTAAGCCAACTATGATATTATTACTTCCCCTTTATATTATATATGTACATGGGTTGTGTAATGATTCCCGACTTGCGACATTGCTTTCCATGCGCCTATGTCTCTAAGTCGTGCCTCAACACGTGGGAGACATAGCCGCATCGAGGGCGTTACACATCCTGACGTAGAGTTTTGACTCTTCTCTTCTCAAATTTCACTAAAAAAATTTAGGATCACGCGGGTATCTCGGAATCGTTCCGATGGTTTTATGATGAGAACATTGTCTTGGTGCCTCCTGTCAGGGGTTTTGTGGAAGTGTCCCGGGGAGTTGAGCTCTGAGGTGTTGTCATCATAATTTTATCGTTGCAATTCTGGAATACCTGAGTTTAGTACGCCGACATCGAAAATCTCTTTTATGCAGTTCGTTGGTGAGATAACCTCTACGCCACCCAGTACTGGGGCGGGAGTTCGGGAGTATCGCCATAACTTGTATAACGGATGCTTTTCGAAGGTTGAGGTAGATGGTTTCCGAAGGTTTCTTGGTTATGTGTTGAAGGATGGATACAGCTGGATGTAGGATTTGCTAGTTTGGGTGAGATATTATGCTTCCCCTGTATCCCCAACACCTAATTGCATAACCGGAAAGTTTCGGGAGTTTCATAGGTGGGAATTCAAGTAGCTCCTAGGATATCTTTCCGACAGATGTATGATATGAAATTGGGGTTCGACGTCTAGTGGTTCGCCTATTCACGGTCGATTTTACAGTGGTCTCGTTGTGTCTTAAAGAGTCCTTGGCTATGCTGACTCGGGGACGCTTCGTATGTCATGTGCACTGCCTTGTACATGACGGTGCTGTACGATCGAGCCCGTGTAGGTCCCACCATGAAAACTTCGGATGAAATCTCTATCATATGTTTGTTCTGGCTTATTCTGCAAGCCAATCCTTTGTTTTTGTTTTGAGTTGTGGTATTCGAGTTGCTTCAATGTCAAGTGTTGATTCCATACCTTCCCCAAATGGTGTTCTCATACTCTGATGTGAATACTAATCCTTCTGGATAATCGAGATTGTCATGCCAATTTCTTTTAAACCGGCGTGTTTCTCTTCAAGTGGATCCGATCATTTCAACTCCCGCAAGATCAATTATCACTTCTTCTCAACGGTGTTTGTTTCATTCGTCCCAAGCTGCCTTTGTTTTTCCCTCCCTCCCACCCTTGTTTCTTCGAGGAACCATATTTCTTATTCAAGTATCCTTTTATTCATGTGAAGTCTCTCCATTCTTTTCTATCAATATTCTTATCCGGTGATTCTCATGAAGATTCTAACGGAGCTTCAAGTTCGTCTCCCATCACTCGTTTTCTTCTCCGGTGGATTCAATTCAAGCTTTCGGTGTTGATCATATCCTTTTCCTCGTTTCAAATACCTTCTCATGCCGGTGCACCTCATATTCATTCACTTCTCGCTATTTAATTGTTCTGGAGTGCTAAAGATATCTTGAAGATTCCTGTTTCCACTCTGCTTTCGTTCAAGATCTTTCGAGGATGTCACTTCATTCAAGTCATTTAATTCAACCGGTGCAACCTCTCTTTTAAATCGTTCAACGGTGTTTTCTTTCGAGTGGGCCCTAACCCACAGGTCTTTTCCCAGGATCTTACCTGACTCTTCCAATTTTCCTGAAGCTATCCAAACTTATTTTCGAAGTGTGACGTAAGAATGATTCATCATCAGTCAAATGTTTTTCCCCAAGATCTTTCAAATTCTTTTCATCGTTGGCTCAACTTTTCCATTCTTCATTCCGGTGTGCCTCAATAATTCTTGATGGTGTTTATCATCGTCATTCTCATATTTTGAAGACCGAAGAAGAGTTTCTTTCATTTTGATCCATTCTCTTCAAGATTCGTGATTCTAACTTGTTGCCATCCTCTCGATATTTGTTTTAATCGGGAGAATTCTTTTCACCCTTCCGGAGAAATTTAAGAGTCTTCTCAGTTGTTATCCAGAGTCCATCATCTAGGATTTATTCATTCTCAGCTTTCAGCTCTCGTTCTTCAATTTTACCGGTGCTTCGTTCAAGTGATCTTTAATCGGCTCGTGATCTTTTCGTTCTCTTGTATCTAAATTCTCTCAAGCATCTTCATTCATGTGCTAATTCTTTCCGGAGTTTCTTTATCTTCTCTTCGTTCCTTTTCAATTCTCATGGTGGTTCATTCAAGAGCTCTCGTCATTCGTTGTCATATCAATTCACTCGTTGTTTCGATTCCACCGGTGTTTCATTGAAGACCTTCTCAAGTTGGCATGATATCTATCTTAATCTTTTCTACGAGAATAAGTAGTATGCCAATTCCATTGCTTGTCATCAATTTAATTGGTGAAGGATAAGCATAATGTAATTCTTACTCTTGTTTCATCCAAGTGATTTAATTCCTTATTCCGGAGCCTCATCAAAATTCTTGGTTTCAATTGTTTCATCTTTTCTTTTCCGGAGTTCCAAGCTCTCTCAATTTATTTCATCGCGAAGATCCATCTAATCATTACAAGGATTCACCTTATGTTCTCAACTTCTCTTTCTTTTGTTCATTCTTTTATTACCGGAGTTCTTCATGGAGGTTCTACATGTTGGTTCATAAAGGATTTAATTCTTTCTCGAAGTTTTCATCAAGATTCTTTTCTAAGGAGCTCAAGTCTCTTCATATTGCAATCCGGAGTGCAATTCTTTCTTCCATATCATTGGAGATGGTATCATGTCATTCTTGTTAATTTGAATTCATATTTCTTGATTCACATGTTGTCATGAATGAGATATTTCAAATCCATCAATCTCGTCATTGGAGTTATCTTGGGTTATATTTCACCTTAAGCCTTCCCTAAGGATGGTTGTTATTATGGTGCTTATATATGATCCAAGTTTTTCATTTATCCTCCCGGTGAAATAAGTTTCTCATCTCTTTGTTCTTATCAATCCAATTCTTTTCCCGTGAGTGGCAGGTTGTCACCTCATAATTTGAGATGTATTCCATAAGACCATATCAAGCTTATTATTTTCATTGTGGGTTTTCCAACAACTCCGTTCTAGCTTCTGTTGTAACCGTGCTCTCTCAAGATATCATTTTCCTTTGTTCACTCCATTCCATTCTTACTTTTGTTCCGGAGGCATTGTGATGTTCATCTTTTCAACCCATCATCTCGTTTTGTCAAAGATCATGATCTTTCCATGCCTATCCTTTTAATCTGAGTGTTGTGTCCTCTTTTCAAGTATCATCTCATCTTGTCAAGTTCAATTCCTTCCATTTACAGACAGAGTGCTGTCCAAATTATATCACTCTTATTCCTTCCCTATCTTGCTTAACCGGAGTATTGTGCCCCTTTGTTCAAGTTCTTGTCGCCTTATCAAGTCTTGCATCCCTTTCTCAACAGGAGTGTCGTGTTTTCATTTGAGCTCTCTCATCTTATCAAATTTTGACTCCCTTCTCAACCGGAGTGCTGTCTGAGATCTTTCTTACCCCTTGTTCCATTCATTCAATAGTTCCGGTGGCTGTGTGTTGTGATTTCATCAAGTATCTTCTCATCTTATCAAGACCTTATTCAATTCTTTTTCTTTCCAACCGGAGTGTTGCCCGAATTTGGTCTTCCTTGATCCCCTTCCTTAACCGGAGTGTTTTCAATATATATCTTCCCTTCAACCTCAGGATTTCGCAATGCTCTTTGTTCCTCGTTTCTAACGGAGTGTTTTCGACCTAGTTCACCTTCGTGGTATTCTTTTCTCGAATTTGTTCAACCCTTCAAGGTTCGTGGTTTCACTTTTGTCAAAGAAGCAACTTAGTTTGACCTCTTCTCTTTTCTCTTCCGTTGTTTCCCTTCGGTGCCATTCTAGATCTCGGGACGAGATCCTCTCGTAGTGGTGGAGTGTTGTAACGCCCCGAGACCAATGTGCCAGGTGTCCGCCAGTTATTCGCTGTTGTTGCCTTGTCATTCGCTTGCATGTTGCATCTTGTCATGTCATCATGTGCGTTGCATCATCATGGTTTTGAAACTTGCATTCGTCCCGGCCTCCTCGTTCTCTCCGTTGTCCGTTCTGAGCCCAACCACACTTGCACTGCGCCCGCGGCGTGTTTGAAATAGTATTTTATAAGTGGCCAGAAAATGTTCTTGGATTGAGTTGAAATTTCGTGTGCGGTCTTATTATAGTGTAGACAGACCGCTTGTCAAGTTTCATCGCAATCGGAGTTCGTTTGACGCCCCAACGGATAAATATAGCGGCAATAGTAGCCGGTCAAAACGTCGGACGTTTTCGGTCTCCGGAAGCAATCGCCGGGCCTCTCTCTTCTTTTCTCTCAGCTCGAGCCCTTCTGCACAGCCCACGAGTTCCAACCGACCCCTCGCGCGTGCGTCCGAAAAGCTGTCCCGGACCCGACCCGAGGTGTCGCCACCGTTGTGTCCGGATCATCTCCAAACGTCTACAAAACGTCACCGTTTTCTTATTTGGACTCCCGAGCCTATTTATTCTCGTCCGTAGGTTTTTGATCGGATGATCCAACTTCCCTCTTTTCCTGTATATATAGTCTACCCCTAGTCTATCTTCGGACCAATCCCTAATCCCTAGGGATCCTCCTAGCCGCCGCCGCCACACTTAAATCCCACCTCGGGATCCTCCCAGATCTGTTTCTCCTCGCGTCGTGGATCCCCTTTGCCTCGCTTGAGCTCGCCAGGGAGCAGAGCACCACGGCGCCCCAATTTTCTTGCGCCCCCACTCGAACCAGGAGCCAGAGTTCGTCCATGCACTGGCCAGCAGCAGTGCGCCCCACCTTGACTCGCCATGGAGACCACCGCGGGCTTCGACGCTGCCGTCCTCGTGCTGCATCACCGCCGATGCCCGTGTCTTTGAACGTCGCTGCCTCCTCTGCTTCAGACCAACGCGCCGGCCGCCAGATCCGAACCCCGCTGTCCTCGTCTGTCGCGCCGCCGGCAACCACCAGATCAGTCCCCCGCCACGCCGTTTCCTCGCCACCGGTGAGTAGCGCCCCACCGCTCCCCTTCTTTTTCTCCGCTCTCTCGCAGGCCTCTCATCTCTCTCTCCTTCCCCCCTGCAGAACCGCCATGGACACCCGATCCCGACGGTGACCTCGACCTTCAGACCACCCGGACGCGCCCTGGGTCCTACCGGGAACCGGCTCCCCATCGTCAGGACTCCTCGGATCCACGTCGTCGCCTCGCGATGCCCCGACCTCGAGCTCTTCCTGCTGCCGCCTGCGTTCTTCAGCTTCATCAGAGCACGAGCGAGGCCAGGCGCGTTGACCCTTTCGACCGAGCCAAGCAGGCCGGCCCAGCATGCCCCCTGCTAGCCCTGCCTTCCTCCGACTGGGCCAGGCCCATGGGTGAGGCCACCCACATCCCAGCGCCCCCTCCTCTATTTTTTTTCCTCACTAATTGGGCTTGTCCAGTGCACTGTTCAGATTCGGCCCGTGATGTTTTTTTCAGCGTCTGCGAATTTGTCCAATTATTCCTGAGCCAGCAGTTTTGCAGAATAGTCCCTCATGTTCATGCATATAATAACTTCACAACCGTGCATCGGATTAAAATGATTTATATATGAAACTTGCTCAGAATTTTGTGTAGATTAATAATATCCAACTTTCACCTATGTTTGAAATATTTAAAATGTTGTTTGCATTAATTTGCACCTATGCCATGCTAAAATGATTTAATTCATAACTAATTAACCGTAACTCCAATTTTAATAAACTTTATATGTATTTGGGGTAGAAAAATGTCTAGTTTATCATGGTGGCTTCACTTTGCATGCCTAACAACTCTAAAATATGTTTTAGGACAGAACAGGACCTAACCTAAATTATGCACATGAGGAGTTTCCGGACTTGTTGTTCCGACCTCATTTAAATTTGCCTAGATAGGTAGTTTTCATCTGCTTCACCTCTTGCCATGTTAATCAACATTTAATATTGTTGGGGTACATAAACGAGAGAGAACTAAATAATTGACGTGGTGTTTCGTCAATATGCAACTCGTTGCATATTGAGCTCCATTTAATTTGTAGGATTGCTTGTGCATTTTGCCATGCCATGCTTCATTAAACCGGACATGCATCATACTCGATTGTGCATCATGCCATGTTGATGTGTTGGTTGTTTACTATGTTGTGTGCTTCTTTTCCGGTGATTGCTTCTTCGGGTTGGATCCGGTAACGTCGAGTTTGTGAGGATTCGTTCCACTTCGTCCGTTTGTCCTCTTCATGGACTCGTTCTTCTTCCTTGCGGGATTCAGGCAAGATGATCATACCCTTGAAATCACTACTATCTTTGCTATGCTAGTTTGCTCGCTCTTTTGCTATGCCATTGCTACGATGCCTACCACTTGCTTGTCAGCCTCCCAATTGCCATGATTGAGCCTCTAACCCACCTTTGTCCTAGCAAACCGTTGATTGGCTATGTCACCGCTTTGCTCAGCCCCCTTCTTATAGCGTTGCTAGTTGCAGGTGAAGATTGGAGGCCGTTCCTTGTTGGAACATTTATTTACTTGTTGGGATATCACAATATATCTTATTTAATTAATGCATCTATATACTTGGTAAAGGGTGGAAGGCTCGGCCTTATGCGTGGTGTTTTGTTCCACTCTTGTCGCCCTAGTTTCCGTCATATCGGTGTTAGGTTCCCGGATTTTGCGTCCCTTACGTGGTTGGGCTATAATGGGAACCCCTTGACAGTTCGCCTTAAGTAAAGCTTTTCCAGCAATGCCCAACATTGGTTTTACCATTTGCCACCTAGCCTTTTTCCCTTGGGAGTCACGCATCCCGAGGGTCATCTTTATTTTAACCCCCCCCCCCGGGCCAGTGCTTGTCTAAGTGTTGGTCCAAACTGTCAGCCACCGGTGGCTACCAGGGGCAACTCTGGGCTGGCCTACCGGAAGTTTAGACAATCCGGTGTTGCCCTGAGAATGAGATATGTGCAGCTCCCATCAGGATGTCGGCGCATCGGGCGGTGTTGCTGGTTTAGTTTTACCCTATCGAAATGTCTTGTTGTACTGGGATACCGAGTCTGATCGGAATGTCTCGGGTGGAGGTCTATTCCTTTGTTGACCGTGAGAGCTTGTCATGGGCTAAGTTGGGACACCCCTGCAGGGATTTGAACTTTCGAAAGCCGTGCCCGCGGTTATGGGCAGATGCGAATTTGTTAACGTCCGCTTGTGGAAAACCTGAACTTGACCTTAATTAAAATGAATCAACCGCGTGTGTAACCGTGATGGTCTCTTTCCGGCGGAGTCCGGGAAGTGAACACGGTTGTTGGAGTTATGCTTGACGTAGGTAGTCCAGGATCACTTCTTGATCATACTTTTATCGACCGTGCTTTGCCTTCTCTTCTCGCTCTCTTTTGCGTATGTTTAGCCACCATATATGCTAGTCGCTTGCTGCAGCTCCACCTCACACCTTTACCTTACCCATAAGCTTAAATAGTTTTGATCGCGAGGGTGCGAGATTGCTGAGTCCCTGTGGCTCATGGATTACTTCCAAAACCAGATTGCAGGTGCCGATGAGTCCGTGCAGATGACGCAACCAAGCTCAGGAGGTGCCGCTGAGTCTTGTGTTGTTTCATTCTAGTTGATCAGTAGTGGAGCCCAGTTGGGGTCGATCGGGGACCTTTGTCGCATTTGGGGTTCTTCTTTTATTTTGGTTCTGTAGTCGGACCTTGATTGTATTTGGATGATGTAATGCTTTATTCATGTAATTGTGTGAAGTGGCGATTGTAAGCCAACTATGTATCTTTTTACCCTATTATATTACATGGGTTGTGTGAAGATTACCTCACTTGCGACATATGCCTTCAATGCGATTATGCCTCTAAGTCGTGCCTCGACACGTGGGAGATATAGTCGCATCGAGGGTGTTACAGAAGCGCTGGATGTACTTCTGCAGGGTCTCTCCGGGTTGTTGCTTGATGCGGCGCATGTCGCTCATGGCGGGTGGCCGGTCGCGAGTACCTTGGAAGTTGGCGATGAAGCGGGTGCGCATCTGGTCCCAGGAAGAGATCGTGCCCGTAGCCAGATTCAGGAGCCAGGTGCAAGCTCCTTCCTTGAGCGCCATGGGGAACCAGTTCGCCATGACCTTTTCGTCCCCACTGGTAGCTTCGATGCCCAGCTCGTAGAGCTGGAGGAACTCTGTAGGGTCAGTCGTGCCATCGTAACGAGGAGACAGGTCTGGCTTGAACTTGCCGGGCCACGCGACGCTACGCAGCTCGATGGTGTAGGCACGGCAGCCTGCGGTGGCCACGAAAGGCCTCGGCTGGTGGAGAGCTTGGTCTTGAGGGTCCCCACGAGCTGCATCTAGGAGCAGTGCGGGGTCTTCGCGTCCTGGAGCTGGAGCAGGGTCGCGGCATGCCGGAGCAGGGAGCACCCGGGCAGCCCCTTGCGGGCGAGGGATTTCTTGGCAGCTTCGTTCTTGCTGCGCTGGCGCCTGACGGAGCGAGTTCCGCCCAGGGGCCATGCGCCTTGGAGCCATGGCATCTTCTGAGAGAGGAGGTGGCTGGTACGCCTCCGGGGCTTCGTTGCCCACGCGGGGCAGGGTGTGGCATAGAGGAACGGACGGCGCGAGAGAGCCCCCTGCGGCGCGGACAAGCTCGACGACGCGGTCGAGCCACTCCTCGTAGATGTCGTCGACGGGACGGTAGCGCAGGAGCTCGTTTGCCGCAAGGAGCACAGCTCGAGCCTCCATGGGTGCGCGGAGCGCGCGGGACGAAGAACCAGCTGGTGCGAGCGATGGAGTAGCGGTGCGGACGTCTTGCCGCACGGATGGATGCTGGGACGACGCTTGCTGCTCGCCCCCCACCGGGCCGGTGGCGGCGTTGACGGCGGGCGACGGGGAACGACGAGGACGTCCACCAACGGGCACCGTCTGGGCGACGCGAGAAGCGATGGTGGCCCGACGATCGGCGCGGGCCCGACGAGCGTCGAACATGGATGCGACGGTCGGAGGAGAACGGGGCGGTGGACGACGAATTCCGTCGCACCCCTACCTGGCGCGCCAAATGTCGGATTTCGGGTTCCGGCAGACCCTTAAGGTTCGAACACTGGGGTGCACGCGGAGATTACGCCTTCTACCTCCCCGCCTGGCAAAGATCTAAACTACTAAAAGAACTGCACAAGGGACACAAGATTTATACTGGTTCGGGCCACCGTTGTGGTGTAATACCCTACTCCAGTGTGTGGTTGGTGGATTGCCTCCTGGGGCTGATGATGATGAACAATACAAGGAAGAACAGCCTCGCGAGGGTCTGTTCTTGGCTGGGGTGAATGAACTGCTAGGAGGAGTTCAGCCACCTTTCTCTTCTCTCTCTCTCTCTCTCTCTCTCTCTCTGCTTGCAAACCGAATGAACCCACCGGCCGACCTGAACCCCCCCCCCCCCCCCGCTATGTGGGTGGCTGGTCCTATTTATAGAGGCCCTAGTACTCTTCCCAAATATTGAGCGGGAAGGGAGCCAACAATGGCGGGCTAATTTGAAGGGGGACAGCAAGTATCAACTATCCTGACAAAAGCAGTCTTCGCCTGCGCAAAGCTCTGGTGATGACGCCGTCCTGGGCTCCACGGCGACCTCCGTCTCGTAGTCCTCCTGGTCTTGGTCTCGTTGCACCGAAATGGCAACCTTTGCCTGATGCTTTGGTACTCCGCGGCTGCGCTTGCCCCCTTTGCACCAAAGAGGAAAGAAGGACGCTGCGCGCGCTGGCACCCGCCTGGCGCCCTGAGTCGTCATGGCTTGCATCACGGGCACCTCGCGAGGTACCCCGCCTTGATCTCTCTGCCTCCTCGCAAGCCAGCCTGACGAGGCCGTGCCTGAGGAAGCTCCGTGTTGTCCGCCTTGCGAGGCTTGGCCCCTCGCGAGGGTCTTGAGTCTTGTGTTGATGAAGATGGGCCATGCCGGGCCTCCTTTGAGCCACGCTGCAGGCCGCAGGCAGGCAAGTCTGGGGACCCCCGTTCCCAGAACGCCGACACATATGATTACTTATGTTCAAGTGATGATCTATTCACAATGCAAAAGTATAAATCATAAACCTTATTGGGCTCCGACAAACTATAATCTCAGTCATTGAAGCAATTGCAATTTATCATAACATCGGAAAGAGTCTATGTCAGAGCTTTAAAAGCAAGTCCACATACTCAACTATCATTTAGTCCTCCATAATTGATAACACTCACGCAATACTTGTGGTTATGGAGTTTTAATTGGACACAGAGAAAGATAGGAGCTTATACTTTTGCCCCACAACCTTTTACCTCAAGGGTAATGTCAACAATAATAATTCATGCTCCGCTACATCCAATTAGATATATATATATATATATATACATATATATATATATCTGGTTCTTTCCAACATGCTGAGCTTGCCAAAGGATAAAATGAAAAAGAAAAGGTGAAGATCACCATGACTCTTGCATAAGGTAGAAGATAATGATAAAGGATAGGCCCTTCGCAGAGGGAAGCAGAGGTTGTCATGCGCTTTTATGGTTGGATGCATAAAAATCTCAATGTGAAAGAACGTCACTTTATATTGCCCCTTGTGATATGAACCTTTATTATGCAGTCCGTCGCTTTTATTACTTCCACATCACAAGATCGTATAAAGCTTATTTCTCGCACACCAATCAATCATACATATTTAGAGCAATTTTTATTGCTTTGCACCGATGACAACTTACTTGAAGGATCTTACTCAATCCATAGGTAGATATAGTGGACTCTCATGGAAAAACTGGTTTGGGGGTATTTGGAAGCACAAGTAGTATTTCTACTTGGTGCTGAGAATTTGGCGAGCATGAGGGGGAAAGGCAAGCTCAACAAGTTAGAGGATCCATGACAACATACTTTATCTCAGATATAAGAAAAACATAACTCATTACATTGTCTTCCTTGTCCAACATCAACTCTTTAGCATGTCATATTTTAATGAGTGCTCCCAATCATAAAAGATGTCAATGATAATATATCGATATGTGAAACCTCTCTTTCCTTATTACTTCCTATTAATTGCAACAATGACCAAAGCTATGTCTGCCAACTCCCAACAACTTTTAATCATCATACTCTTTCTATGTGAAGTCATTACTCTCAATAAGATCAATATGAACTCTTTGTTTCTTTTTATTCTTTTTCTCTTTTCTTTTATTCATCCAAGGTCATGGCAAAATAATCAAGCCCTTGACTCAACACTAATCTTTATTATATATATATAGCTCACGGACTCGATTACATAGAGAGAGAGAGAGATCATAAAGCAAACTCAAAACTAGATCATGCCATAAACTTTATTCTACTAGATCAAGATACTACTAATAGGATCGAACTAAGAAGAACAGTAAAGATAGGAGTTGTGATGGTGATACGATACCGGGGCACCTCCCCCAAGCTTGGCAGTTGCCAAGGGGAGTGCCCATACCCATGTGATTATATCTCTTTGGTTGGTGGAGAAGATGGAGGTGTTGTTGATGATGCAGGCTTGTCATCCATCTTCGAGGGCATAGGTTCACCATCATAGAAGGATGATCGAGTCTCCGGAATCCTCGAATCTGCAGCCAAACTCATTATTTTGAATCTATATTCATACTCACAGTTTTGGTTTTGCAGGTCATAGATTTGGGCTTGGAGGTGCTCGATCTTCTCATATAGCTTCAAGATGGCCTCCTCGGTGTTCTTGGCATCCGGCTTGTAGTTGTTAGTGAACTCCGCAAGCATCATATGGCTAGCGTTGATTCCACGCTCCACCATCCCCTGGCACTTGAAAATTTGTTGCTCCATTGCTTCGAGCCTCGTCTCCACGCTTCCAGTCCCCTTTGGTCCCTCAACATCGCGGATGTGCAACAACCCATCACGCATCTCAATGGCTTGAGGGTGTCGCAGCACCTCCACGAGGTAAGGGTTGATGACCTTCTCGAAGAACTTGTCCTTGGAAGCACTTGGGGACGTCATGATAATCTAGATCTGTCAGAAAAACAGTTCGAAACAAGAACAGAGAATAATTGCATGATACGGGAGTCAAAACCTTCGGGAGAATATATAATGAATTTTTACCGACCAAAATATGTATCGTGCAAGAAAACGGAGTACGGAAGGCACACGAGGTGCTCACGAGGTAGGGGGCGCCCAGAGGGGTAGGGCGCGCCCACCACCCTCGTGGAGCCCTCGTGTCCTTCCCAGACTTCTACTTATTTTTCTAAATATTCCAAAACGGAGAAATATTGCCTTAAAAATTGTTTTGGAGTCGGTTTACTTACCGTACCACATACCTATTCCTTTTCGGAGTCTGAAATGTTCCGGAAAGTGTCCCTTATGTATTCCTCTGGGGTTATGGTTTCAATAATATTGGTTTCAACATTTATGGGATTACCTGAGATATAATGTTTGATTCTTTGACCTTTTACCACCTTCGGATTTCTACCTTCGAAGTTGTTGATTTTTATGGCACCGGAACAATAGACCTCTTCGATAACATAGGGGCCTTCCCATTTAGAGAGAAGTTTTCCTACAAAAAATCTTAAACGAGAGTTTTATAGCAATACATAATCACCTACATTAAACTCATGCTTTTGTAACCTTTTGTCATGCCATCTTTTAACTTTTTCTTTAAACAACTTGGCATTTTCATAAGCTTGGGTTCTCCATTCATCAAGTGAGCTAATATCAAATAACCTCTTCTCACCGGCAAGTTTAAAATCATAGTTGAGCTCTTTAATAGCCCAATATGCCTTATGTTCTAGTTCGAGAGGTAAGTGACATGCCTTTCCATAAACCATTTTATACGGAGACATACCCATAGGATTTTTATATGCAGTTCTATAAGCCCATAATGCATCATCAAGTTTCTTGGACCAATTCTTTCTAGACCTATTAACAGTCTTTTGCAAAATTAATTTGAGCTCTCTATTTCTCAACTCTACTTGACCACTAGACTGAGGGTGATAAGGAGATGCAATTCTATGATTAACATCATATTTAGCAAGCATTTTACGGAAAGCACCATGAATAAAGTGTGAACCACCATCCGTCATTAAATATCTAGGGACTCCAAACCTCAGGAAAATAACTTCCTTAAGCATTTTAATAGAAGTGTTATGATCAGCACTACTGGTTGGAATAGCTTCTACCCACTTAGTAACATAATCAATGGCAACTAGAATATGTGTGTATCCATTAGAGGCAGGAAAAGGTCCCATATAATCAAAGCCCCAAACATTAAATGGTTCAATAACAAGAGAATAATTCATAGGCATTTCTTGACGTCTACTAATATTACCAACTCTTTGACATTCATCACAAGACAAGACAAACTTACGGGCATCCTTGAAGAGAGTAGGCCAATAAAAACCAGATTGCAATACCTTATGTGCAGTTCTATCTCCAGCGTGGTGTCCTCCATAAGACTCGGAGTGACATTTGTGTAGGATCTGTTCCTGTTCATGCTCAGGTACACAACGTCTAATAACACCATCTACTCCTTTATAAAGATGTGGGTCATCCCAGAAGTAATGTCTCAAGTCATAGAAAAACTTCTTTTGCTGGTATGTGAAGCTAGGTGGTATAAACTTAGCAACAATATAATTAGCATAATCAGCATACCAAGGGGTACTACGAGAAGTACTTATAACATTTAATTGTTCATCAGGAAAGCTATCATTAATAGGTAGTGGGTCATCAAGAATATTTTCTAACCTAGACAAGTTGTCTGCAACAGGGTTCTCAGCTCCCTTTCTATCAACAATATTCAAATCAAATTCTTGTAGCAAGAGAACCCATCTAATAAGTCTAGGTTTAGCATCTTTCTTTTCCATAAGATATTTAATAGCAGCATGATCAGTGTGAATAGTTACTTTAGAATCAACAATATAAGATCTGAACTTATCACAAGCAAAGACAACTGCTAAAAGTTCTTTTTCAATAGTAGCATAATTTCTTTGAGAATTGTCTAGAGTCTTACTAGCATAATGAATAACATTTAATTTCTTATCAACTCTTTGCCCTAGAACGGCACCTACAGCATAATCACTAGCATCACACATAATTTCAAAGGGTAAATTCCAATCAGGTGGCTGAACAACAGGTGCAGAGACTAATGCTTTCTTAAGTATTTCAAATGCTTCTACACAATCATCATCAAAGACAAATGGTATATCTTTTTGTAATAAATTAGTCAGCGGCCGAGAAATTTTTGAGAAGTCCTTAATGAACCTCCTGTAAAATCCAGCGTGACCAAGAAAACTTCTTATACCTTTGATGTCCTTGGGACATGGCATCTTTTCAATAGCATCAACCTTGGCTTTATCAACTTCAATACCTCTTTCAGAAACTTTGTGCCCCAAGACAATACCTTCATTAACCATAAAGTGGCACTTTTCCCAATTCGAGACAAGATTAGTTTCTTCACATCTCTGCAAAACTCGATCAAGATTGCTCAAGCAATCATCAAAAGAGGAACCATAGACGGAAAAATTGTCCATGAAAACCTCACAAATCTTTTCACAAAAGTCAGAGAATATAGCCATCATGCATCTTTGAAAGGTAGCAGGTGCATTACATAAACCAAAAGGCATACATCTATAAGCAAAAGTACCAAAAGGGCATGTAAAAGTAGTCTTTGATTGATCTCTAGCCGACACAGGTATTTGAGAGAAACCAGAATAACCATCTAGAAAGCAATAGTGTGTATGTTTGCATAATCTTTCTAGCATTTGATCAATAAAAGGTAAGGGGTAATGATCTTTCTTAGTAGCTTTATTTAATTTGCGGAAATCAATTACCATCCTATAACCTGTGATAATTCTTTGTGGAATCAATTCATCTTTATCATTAGGAACAACAGTAATACCTCCCTTCTTAGGGACACAATGGACATGACTTACCCACTCACTATCAGCAACGGGATAGATTATACCTGCCTCCAGAAGCTTGAGTATTTCTTTTCTTACCACTTCTTTCATTTTAGGATTCAGACGTCGTTGAGGATCGCGAACTGGTTTGGCATCTGCTTCCAAATTTATTTTATGTTGACATAGAGTGGGACTAATGCCCTTAAGATCATCAAGAGTATATCCAATAGCAGCATGATGCTTCTTCAAAGTTTTCAATAATCTTTCTTCTTCATGCTTTGTAAGGTTAGCACTAATAATAACAGGATATATCTTCTTTTCATCAAGATAAGCATATTTAAGATTATCAGGCAAGGGTTTAAGCTCAAACACGGGATCACCCTTGGGTGGAGGAGGATCCCCTAAAATTTCAACAGGCAAGTTATGCTGCAGAATAGGTTCCTGTTTAAAGAATACTTCATCTATTTCCCTTCTTTCATTCATGAACATATCATTTTCATAGTCTAGCAAATAGTGTTCTAAAGGATCACTAGGAGGTACGGCAATAGAAGCAAGACCAATAATTTCATCCTTACTAGGTAATTCTTCCTCACGATGTTGTTTACTAAATTTAGAGAAATTAAACTCATGAACCATATCATCCAAGCCAATAGTAACAACATTATTTGTGCAATCTATGGTAGCATTGACAGTATTTAAGAAGGGTCTACCAAATATAATGGGACAAAACCTATCTTGCGGAGAAGTAAGAACGAGAAAATCAGCAGGATATTTAGTTTTCCCACACAAGACTTCAACATCTCTAACAATTCCAATTGGTGAAATAGTATCTCTATTGGCAAGTCTAATTGTGACATCAATACCTTCTAACTCAACAGGTGCAATTTCATTCTTAATTTCTTCATATAAAGTATGCGGTATAACACTAGCACTCGCACCCATATCACATAAGCCATGATAACAATGATCTCCTATTTTAACAGAAATAACAGGCACGCCTACCACAGGTCTATGTTTATCTTTATCACAAGGTTTAGCAATTCTAGCAGTTTCACCTTCGAACTGAATAACATGCCCATCAATATTATCAGACAAGAGATCTTTAACAATTGCAATATTATGTTCTACTTTAACTTGCTCAGGAGGTGTATAAGTTCTAATATTGCTTTTACGAACAACAATTGAAGCTTTAGCATGATCATTTATTCTAACAGGGAAAGGTGGTTTTCTCAATATAAGAAGTAGGAACAATAGGATCATTATAAGTGACAGTCTTTTCTTCAACTTTAATAAGTGCAGCTACTTTTACTTCTATGGGAGGATGATATTTAAACCACTTCTCCTTAGGGAGATCAACATAACTAGCAAAAGATTCACAAAAAGAAGCTACTATCTCAGAGTCAAGTCCATATTTAGTGCTAAACTTACAGAAAATATCGGTATCCATAAAAGATTTAACACAATCAAACTTAGGTGTCATACCTGACTCCTTACCTTCGTCGAGGTCCCAATCTTCAGAGTTGCGTTTAATTCCATCCAATAAATTCCATCTGAATTCAATAGTCTTCATCATAAAAGAGCCAGCACAAGAAGTATCGAGCATGGTGCGATTGTTTTCAGAAAGCCGAGCATAAAAACTTTGCATAATTATTTCTCTCAAGAGCTCATGATTGAGGCATGAATATAACATTGATTTAAGCCTCCCCCAAGCTTGAGCGATGCTTTCTCCTTCACCAGGCCAGAAATTATATATATAATTGCAATCACGATGAACAAGATGCACAGGGTAATACTTTTGATGAAATTCCAATTTCAATCTTTTATATTCCCATGATCTCATATCATCACATAGCCTATACCATATCAATGCGTCTCCCTTCAAAGATAAAGGGAAGACCTTCTTCTTAGCAACATCATCGGGTATACCTGCAAGCTTAAATAATCCACAAACTTCATCCACATATATTAAGTGCTCATCAGGATGCTTTGTTCAATCTCCTGTAAAAGGGTTAGCTAGTAGTCTTTCCATCATACCCAAAGGAAATTCAAAAGGAGTTTCATTTTCGAAAGGTTCAGTAGGTTGAGGAGCAACTCTTTGCTCTACTGGACGGGGTGAAGATACCCCAAACAAGCCCCTCAGAGAATTACTTTCCATAGTAACAAGTGACAGTAAATTTCAGCACACTATATAAATTTTTTTCTTACCAAATTCCACCTACCAAAGGTGCTACACTCCCCGGAAACGGTGCCAGAAAAGAGTCTTGATGACCCACACGTATAGGGGATCTATCGTAGTCCTTTCGATAAGTAAGAGTGTCGAACCCAACGAGGAGCAGAAGGAAATGATAAGCGGTTTTCAGCAAGGTATTCTCTGCAAGTACTGAAATAAGTGGTAATAGATAGTTTTGTGATAGGATAATTTTTAACGAGCAATAAAAAGTAAATAAAGTGCAGCAAGATGGCCCAATCCTTTTGTAGCAAAGGACAAGCCGGAACAAACTCTTATAATAGGAAAAGCGCTCCCGAGGACACATGGGGATATCGTCAAGCTAGTTTTCATCATGTTCATATGATTCGCGTTCGATACTTTGATAATTTGATATGTGGGTGGACCGGTGCTTGGGTGCTGTTCTTACTTGAACAAGCATCCCACTTATGATTAACCTCTATTGCAAGCATCCGCAACTACAACAAAAGTATTAAGGTAAACCTAACCATAGCATGAAACATATGGATCCAAATCAGCCCCTTACGAAGCAACGCATAAACTAGGGTTTAAGCTTCTGTCACTCTAGCAACCCATCATCTACTTATTACTCCCCAATGCCTTCCTCTAGGCCCAAATAATGGTGAAGTGTTATGTAGTCGACGTTCACATAACACCACTAGAGTCTAGACAACATACATCTTATCAAAATATCAAACGAATACCAAATTCACATGACTACTAATAGCAAGACTTCTCCCTTGTCCTCAGGAACGAACGTAATTACTCACAAAGCATATTCATGTTCATAATCAGAGGGGTAATAATATGCATATAGGATCTGAACATATAATATTCCAGCAATTAAACCAACTAGCATCAACTACAAGGAGTAATTAACACTACTAGCAACCTACTAGCACCAATCCCGGACTTGGAGACAAGAATTGGATACAAGAGATGAACTAGGGTTTTGAGATGAGATGGTGCTGATGAAGATGTTGATGGAGATTTCCCTCTCCCGGTGAGAGGAGCGTTGGTGATGATGATGGCGATGATTTCCCCCTCCCGGAGAGAAGTTTCCCCGGCAGAACAGCCCTGCTGGAGCTCTAGATTGGATCCGCCAAGGTTCCACCTCATGGCGGCGGAGTCTCATCCCGAAAAGTTCCTCTCTATTTTTTTCTCATCGAAAGACCTCATATAGGAGAAGATGGACGTCGGAGAGCCACCAGGGGGCCCACGAGGTAGGGGGCGCGCTCCCCACCCTCGTGAGAAGGGTGTGGGCCCCCTGTCCTTCATCTTTGGCGAGGATTTTTCTTTATTTATTTTAAGACGTTCCGTGGAGTTTCAGGACTTTTGGAGTTGCGCAGAATAGGTCTCTAATATTTGCTCCTTTTCCATACCAGAATTCCAGCTGCCGGCATTCTCCCTCCTTATGTAAACCTTGTAAAATAAGAGAGAATAGCCATAAGTATTGTGATATAAAGTGAAATAACAGTCCATAATGCAATAAATATCGATATAAAAGCATGATGCAAAATGGACGTATCAAGGGCCTTTATTCAATTTTTATTTTATTTGAGTCTCCATCTTCTCTCATAAAGCACCAACTAAGGGGCACTATGATCATACTTGAGCATTGGGTGTAGCTAATATGTAAGTGTGTTTCATGAATGGATCAATGATTGAGCATAATGGGCTAGGGATAACTTGCTTTAGTGTTGATATTTTGAAAGACATGGTTGCTTGTTGATATGCTTGAGTATTGAAATCGTCATGTCAAAACTAGACTATTGCCTTGAACCATATAAAATTCCATATGTCCATGTTATAAAAGAAAGAATATGTGATGAACATGTTAGGCAACATTCCACATCAAAAATTCTGTTTTTATCATTTACCTACTCGAGGACGAGTAGGAATAAGCTTGGGGATACGTCTCCAACGTATCTATAATTTTTGATTGTTCTGTTGTTATATTATCATTCTTGGATGTTTTACAAGCATTTTACAATCATTTTATATCATTTTTGGGGACTAACCATAGTGCCAAGTGCCAGTTGTTTTCTACTTGTTTTTTACATCGCAAAAAATCAACATCAAATGGAGTCCAAACACCGCGAAACTTTTTTTGGATTTTTTATGGACCAGAAGACATCCAGTGGGCCAGAGAAGCACCTGGGGGTGCCCCGAGGGGGGCACAACCCACCAGGGCACGCCAGGGGGCCCAGGCGTGCCCAGGTGGGTTGTGCCCACCTTGGTGGCCTCCTGCACCCCCTCTTTGCCCTATAAATCACCAAATATTCCAAAAACCCTCGGGTTAACGTAGATCAGAAGTTCCGCCGCAAGCCTCTATAGCCACCGAAAACCAATCTAGACCCCGTTCTGACACCCTGCCGGAGGGGGAGATCATCACCGGTGGCCATCTTCATCATCCCGGCGGCCACCACGATGAGGAGGGAGTAGTCCACCCTCGAGGCTGAGGGTTTGTACCAGTAGCTATGTGTTTAATCTCTCTCTCTCTCTCTCTCGTGTTCTTGAGATGCACAATCTTGATGTATCGCGGGCTTTGTTAATATAGTTGGATCATATGATGGTTTCCCCTCTCTATATTGTTGTGATGAGTTGAGTTTTCCCTTTGAGTTTTCGTTTTATTGATTGAATACTTTTATGGATTTGAGAGCACTTGATATATGTCTTGCATATGTACTCGTGGTGACAATGGGGTATCATATTGATTCATTTGATATGTGTTTTGGCCCTCAACTCGCGGATTCCCGAGGTGACATTGGGGTAATCTATGCATAGGGGTTGATGCATGTTCTTGTCTTTGTTTCTCCGGTAGAAATCTCGGGGCACTCTTTGAGGTTCTTTTTATTGGATTGAGTATTATGAATCTGAATTTGCTTTGATGTTATTTTAGTACGAACTCTAGGATAGATCGAACGGAAAGAATAGCTTTGTGTTATTTTAGTACGAACTCTTGAATATATCAAACGGAAAGAATAGCTTTGAGGTGGTTTCATACCCTACAAACAACTTCGTCTTATGTTCTCCGCTGGATAGGAACTTTGAAGTGATTCTTCACCGCACCTTGAGGGACGGTTGTATGATCCAATTATATTAGCATTGTTGAGAGATTGCACTAGCGAAAGTACGGACCCTAGGCCTCATTTTCAAGCATTGCAATACCGTTTGTGCTCCGTTTTATCAATTGCTACCTTGCTGTTTTTTATTGTTCCTATCACAAAAATCAATATCTACTATCACTACTATACTTTTTTACCATCTCTTCGCCGAACTAGTGCACTTATACAATTTACCATTGTATTCGGTGTGTTGGGGGCACAAGAGACTTTTTGTTATTTGGTTGTAGGGTTACTTGAGAGAGACCATCTTCATCCTACACCTCCCACGGATTGATAAACCTTAGGTCACCCACTCGAGAGAAAATTGTTGTTGTCCTATAAAACTCTGCGCTTGGAGGCCCAACACGAGTCTATAAGAATAAAGTTGCGCGGTAGACATCAGGCGCCCGCACTGGCTCTCCTCTAGCGCGGCCAGAGGACCGGCGGCTTCCGCCACGGTCATGGTGGGGAGGTCCCCCCACTGCTTAATGGTGTTCACGATGTCACCGAATCGGCTCAGAACGGCATCGAAGAGGACCTCTAATCTCTCGCTCATGGAAGAACTCAATGAGGGAGGAGACACACACAAGCACCGTGAGTTTTTGGTGACGCGTAAAACTTGTGTCTTTTCTGTTTCTTCCTTTTATTAACTGGTAATAAAAACAAATTGGGCTGCCCATGACCCATTTGCCATCCCATGGACTGATTGTGGTCAGCAACTAACTAATAGAAAACACCCCTAAAAAACTAACTAACAGAAAAAAAAAGTGCATGGCCACAACACGAACACAGAGTGCTTGTGGTATTATTTCTACATGGAACATAAAAGCACAATCAGGTGGAAGTAAAACATAAAATCTTTTGCATTATTTCCACATGGAACGTAAAGTGTAAAAGCCGAAACATAAATCATAAAATCCATCTGTAATGTAAAACGTAAAATCCAACACTGCATCAGGATTAACTATAATAGTCGGGAGCATAGCCACCAAAGCGGCTCGTCGAAGCTTGTGTGCTGCAACGGGAGAAAAAAACCGTCTCATATCTCTAGCTGGGTTAGTTGGAGAAACTATGTGTGGCCGGTTGGCAGGTTATGAGATCGAATCTTCTCACCGGCAATTTTATTGTTTGCCTAATTAAAGCGGGACCAAACGAAGCGGGACGAAACTAAGAATATCACATCTCTTTAATAATAGGTATAGATATAGATATAGATATAGATATAGACATAGATGTGCGCACTTATAAGCGGGATCGACCTGTAAGAAATAGAAAACGCTAGATTAGACCTAGTTGCAACAGTTTACACCAATATGTGTGCATGGCTTTGTGCAACAAACCCATAGAGTGGGTGTTCTTAGCAAAATCAGCACGAATACTTAGTGGTTTGTGCAATTTCCTCGTGGAAGAAGAGAGGTGGTCATGGACGCGGCCGAGGATCGTGCGTTCGAAGTACTGGAAGAAGAGAGGGTAGCTGGAAGCGGGTGAACTCTCGTGCATGGCGGATGCGGTCGCCGATATCAAAGCCATGCACGACGATGAGGAGTTGGTCTGAGGGTTGAGGCGTCGGTACTTGGAGCGGCGGGGCTTGTGGAAATCGCTGAGGGGATTGGCTGTGGACAAACTCACCTGCACCGACAGAAAAAACGATCTACCAGAACTAAACCATAAGCTCGACGAGATAAATGTACGGGCTTATACTAAAGAATTAAAGCTACTAAGCTAGCTCAGCTGAGGTGAATTTCCAGTTCTCACCGTGACTTCTTGGTGGGCTGACACGTGTGTATGTTTTTTTTCAGTTCAGCGTCATTTTTTTCTGTTTTGCCACCGGCTTTTTATAGGCG
Source organism: Triticum monococcum (assembly GCA_034509565.1). NCBI lineage: Eukaryota > Viridiplantae > Streptophyta > Magnoliopsida > Poales > Poaceae > Triticum > Triticum monococcum. The sequence continues at coordinate 723,964,524 of CM067842.1, forward strand.
TTACGCGCGACTAAGTTATTTTACCGGTTCAGGGAGCTACCGGTTGGAAATCCACCATTCATCAGTGCTTCTAGATTCGTGTGGTTGGACCCCACAAAATTTCTTTTTCCCCACCGATTCCAGGATACGAGACCTATACAGACTAGTAGAGTGCCCGTGCGTTGCCACGGACTCTTGAAATAGTTTATCAGAGTTACATGTTAAAATCCACACATACAAACAATATAACACAAACTGAAGTCCATTATTGCAATGTAACAAGATGAGTGATGTTACAACTTAATATCTATTACAAAATTATTAATATCTAGATGATGCGCTTAAGAAAATCTTTCACAATATCAGGAAAGTTTCCTCTAGCTTCATTCCCGCGATGTTTTAGCAAGTATAATAAAAATTGTTGCCTCAATTCATACCCATCCTGCAAAAAAAAATGTAGTTAGTATGAAAAATTCACGGAGAAGGTCTTAAAACATGTAACCCACAATACTCACCGCGCAAACCGGCTTGACCAATTCTTTACCGTTCCACCAGAGCATAAAATGAAAAACAAAATAGCCAGACACATTCCTGGAAAACTTTCAATTAATATTATAAATAATATAATGATATGAAAAGTAAATATTCTTATTATGAATTCATTACCCGTCTATACTCGTTGGAACACCGGCCGGAAATAAACGATGCCATTTAGATATATCAGAATTCCACACAGGCAGCTTTATTTCGAGTGCTTCTTTGAAATCCCTTGAAAAACTTTTTAATTTCAGTGAATGCCTCAAGTTTTTATCCTCTGACAATTGTGATGATTGAATAGGATCCATAATATGTAGACGACGTGCCTTTTTGTCGATGATGTACAGGATGTATCGGCCCATGGATGCATTGGGAAGATAAATCTACAAGTGGAGCTATTAGAAACAAAAATAAACCATGATAACAATGGTCAAAATATTTTATTTACCTTATTGCAAGATGAGATGTCGGTCTCCATCCCAGGCCAGCTATCAAATAATGTTGCCAACGTCTGGATAGTTTCCTTCTCACAAAACTTCTGACCTCGTGTTGACTCTAGCAGCATCGACTAAGTAGAAGAAAAAAATATTGTTTCAACATGTTGATACTAATGGAACCTAGAATGAAGAGTTATGGTAACTTACACAAAATCGTAGATCCATGTAGTGTATAGGAGGGTCTGTGAACAATATTCCCTCGTCACATGCCAGCATAAGCACGGCGGTGTTGAAGCAATCATTGTCCATGGGCTGCTCCATGTTAAGTATGCACTGAAGTTTCTTAAGACTTAAGCTCATTGGATCGGGTGTGGAGCTCCGGACCCACACCTCCCTGTAATTTGGATGGTAAGAAGAACAATAATATACATCCGCACATTAAATATTGATACATGATACTTACTCCAAACATCCAGCATCATAGATCGACATGATGTAGTTGCAGAGGCCGGCAAGTATTTCGCGTTGGTCCATGGGAATGATAGTGATTGGGGCGGGACGTTTCTCTTCGACAACGTCAGATGGATTATCCAGGATCTCAAGATCAGAATTATCATGGAGCAGATAAGTTTCTTCGCTAAGAGGTTGATGGTATACGGGACATCCTTTTAACTTATTAAGCTCTGAATCGAGCAAAATAATTGCTAATTTTTGTCGAAAATGTTTCATATCCTCCTACAAAAAAAATTGAAAACAATTTATAAGATGTTTTGATAAAACATTATGAGATAATGTATAAAACCAAAATACCTGCGTAAACTGGTCTGACAGTCCATGTGGTGTCCAGTATTCCATATAATTTAGCATAAACAATCCACATGATACGCTATAATATTATAAAATAATGCTTTAGAATATCACACAGATGAATCTAAAAACAAAGTATTGAAACAAGTACTTACCCATCGGTTTGTATTGCCTCCTGAATTTGCTCTACAACAGTCCATTTTCTAACATTGAGATCAGGCCACTTATGACCGTTGATAAATTCCGGACTATGCTCTGCAAGTTTCAGCCATTTCTCGAGCCCTAATAACTTTTATGTATATACGAGAAATGTTAAGGATAAAGTCAAACAAAATAAATGCTAAGATGAGAAAAGAAATAGATAGTTACCGTAGTAGCAAGGTCATTGCGTTTGACATTCTCACCAAGTGAGTCCAATACTTGGATCTCTCGTTTTTTGGCGTTGGCAACTGCTAGATACCAATGGTAGCCCGACATGTTAATCGGAATGAACAACTGGTGTAAATAAGATACAAGTCACAGTTACAATTAGATATAGTTATTAATAAATCATTCAGCATATGAACTAAATAAAAATAATCCATAATTATATGCATGGATTACGAGACAAAAACTAACCATATCTTGTTGTAGATAACTATTAACATGACGCATGATGCGACGATATTTTGATGAGTCTATGTCTCTTTCCCCGTCTTCTTTTATCTGGCCCGATACAAACGTGCTAATAATGTGTACCTTTTCATCCGCCCTGTCTTGTAGATGCTCGTGAGCAAGCATGCAATATATGTAAGCATTTATCACCTGTAATGGGCATTTAGATTATATTAATATTTTATGATATTATATATTGTTCGTATTATTAATTACAAAGTTTGTGCAATTGGTCTTACACCGTCATGTAAGAACATATCATCTTTAATAAGGCATTCCAAATCGTCGGCTGATAACAAGGCATCTCCAATGTCTATGAACTGGGTATTCTTCGGGGCAGACTTGATTGATTCGATGACTGTAATATCCCTAGCGGTACAAACATAGTCTGTCGAATTCATAAAAATATGAGCCAACTTAACAATCAAAATGAGCAAAATTAGTTGAACACAAAAGACAATATTACAAAAATAAGATTTATAATAATATTAAAAAATACCTTGTGGGATAATATGTAAATTAGCAACCTTTTTTGGTTTGTTGTGAGATATAACCTCTTCGACATTTTTATGTTGTGAATCTTCGTCCCCTTTCAGCGTAATCGCATCTGAACCCTCAATGGATTCTTTCCGTGCATCTCCAAAGTCCATATCCATCTCTCCTGTATTTTGAAAAAACAAGAAAAATAAAGAAAGCCATTCCGTATTATCATCTATAAGATACATACAGAGGAGGTTAGCTATATGCACCTCTTCTCGTGGTGTTTCACTGTGGTCTGTCATCGTTTCATCAGTGAGTATGTCGGAACCCATCAATTTATATCTATGCTGAAATATAATAAATACTTTTTACTGCATCATAAAATTATATAAAATATATGTTAAATCTGAATGTGAAACCAACACAACTGTTTTATCTGCTAATAAAAATAGTATTTGGTTATATTAGGAAAAAGATGCTTAGATCATTTTACTAACACAACAAATCGGGGCAAAAAACAAAATATAATGTTCATATATAAGTAATTAAGCATCTGAAATTGCTTAAGTTATTTTAAATTATTTGTATTGGCTATGGAAAATTGCCATACAAAAACTAAAACAAACCAACCAACATTAACCAAGTATATTTATTTTTTGTATGATTTGTTTTGTGATACCCTTAGTATATGTCATAAGAATATACATATTTATTTTTATACACCATATTTAGTATTCTAGGTATGTATACTGTAAATATATATATGATATTTTCTGAGGTATAAAAATAATCACAAAAAAATCAGACGTCCACTAATAACAAATATACCATGATGAAATATTTAAGATGAAATATAAATGGTATTCCATAGTGCATCATATTTGTATATATAATATATGAACTAAAAAATAAAAGTGAAACTAACAGAATTTTTTTCTATGCAAAAAAGGATACCTATTTAAATAAATGTTGGCTAAATAAATGTCCTACCCCATGAAACTCGGGATAAACAACAAACCTCAATGTTCATATATAAGTAATTAGTCATTTCATAATTATTTAAAATATTTTTGTAGGCTATGAACAAATGTCCAACAAAAAAAACCTTTGTAAACTATTACAAACAAAAAATTACACGGGCCATAAACAGCACGTCCAGGCCCAGACCAAATGCATCACGGGCTAGGCGTCGGCCCACCTCCCCCCCCCCCCCCCCCCCCCGCGACGGCCCACCTCCCCCACGCGACAGCCCACCTCCCCAGCGCGACGGCACACCTCCCCCGCCTCCCGCATAACTCGTGGCCACCTAACCCGCCCCATTCACCTTATCCATTCACTCCTCACTCCACTCGCTTCAACTGCCCCTTTCCCCTCCGTCGCCGCATCGCCGCGCGCGTAGATGAGCGGCCGGCCGCGCTCCTCCGCCCGCTCATGCCGCATCAGTCCCTCCCCTCTCCTCTCAACTCACTCGCCAGTCGCACATCTAACCCGCTCACCTCCCCCAGCCGCATCGTCGCGAACATCGCGGAGCTCGCGACCACCACGACTCCGCCAACCGACCACCGCACCTATCTCCGGCGACCCGTGTGCGACAGATGTTGACGACCACGGGCACATCGACCAGGCGCGGGTGTTGGATCTGGTCGCCGTTTGGATCCGCAGCGGTGCTGGTCTCCGGCGAGTTCCTTGCTCAGATCCGAAGCGGGGTGCCTCGATCTGCAACGCCAAAAGCCCCGGTACGCCGATTCGAACCATTTCCTCATCTACTTCTTCAATTTGTTGCTTCCCTAACCTGATATCATCCTCGTTGTTCTATCGAGGCACCATGGCACGGCCGCACATGGAGGGCCAGGGCGAAGACACGGCCACGCTGGTGCAGCCTGTGGTCCACTGCGGCATCCACCCGGCCTACTCCGGCATGCGGCGCTGCCCTACTTCGACGAGATCGACCCCTCCGCCATCGACGTCCTCCTCGTCACCCAGTAAGCAACCGCGCCTCCATCCCCACCTGCGCATATATGCGTTCCTAACGCCTAATTTCCGGCCTTGGATTGGAATTGCAGCCGTGGGCGGCGGCGGGTGTTGGCATGTGCGCGTACGGAGGAGCTCCACCCCACCCACTTCAGCTTCCTCCCGTCGTCATCATTGTCCTCCGCGCGACCACGCCAGCTTCCATGGTTTGGGGGAGCCTTCCCTATGAGGATCCAGCGTGTCGTCCTCGTTGCACCCTAATGAGGTTCCTGGTGTGTCCGCAGCGCCGCACCCTAATTTGATTTCTACTGGAGTCTAGGACGTCAGCGCCACCAGGTACGTACATCTGGATGTTCATCTTTCTTCATCCGAACGAGCAGCGACCTATGCGTTTCTGATTCTAGATTTGCCTGATTGTTTCTCCTCTCTAATCTCTATAGTTTAGCAATCAGGTCGTTAGCACTGCCGTCCAGGTGATAATAAACGCCGTTCACCACAACAAGAAGTGAGAGGCAGATTCCAGATAAGGTATGCCCTAGCAGGTTTTATGAACCAGAGGCGAGAGGCAGATTCTTGATGATGATTTTTAACTGGATCTTATATTATCATAGCTTTGTGCTAATTTCCAAAAATAATTATCCTTTTCAATTTTAGTACTGTGATGTCTACTCGAAAGTATGCATTGAGAAGAAATTGTTGGATGAGATAGATAGTTACTATCATTACTAATTTACTAATTTGCATCTCGGATGATTTTATTATTTGATATGCTTAATGATTTTAGATGCCCTTATTTTTTGGCCTCTAAATTTATGTCTACATAGATTGATTATTATTTAGACCTTTATACTAAAGGCCCTGGATTTTTGTTTCGCCCTGGGCCCTTAAAATCCGAGGACCGGACCTGCGGGCAGCACTTGATTCTATTTTAGTTGCAACCAAGTATATACTTTAAAGTTATATAGATCAAATTTTGTCGATAAAGCTGATTTTCCTGATCCTATAATCCTTGTTCTGTCAATTTAAACATGTCATTTTCTTTAAGTTTGCATGACTGTATTTGTTATTTGTCATTTTCTAAAGTTTTATGAACACTTCTGCTTTTCTGTCGAGCACTAATAGAGAGAAAACTGTTTTCTTATTTTTAACAGGGAGCAAACTGCGTAGCAAGATCAATAATGAATGGTCCAAGTCATGTGTTACAAGTTACAATGAGCAGGTGGTACTCAAGTCCGTTGATGATAAGGATATTATTCGAACATTTACTGCAATGAGGTCTCGGAAAGGGCATTTGCCTTGTGATTGTCTTTAGTGCGCTGTCGGTATTCGGTATGTTCCATCTGACCATCTCTATTTTGGCAAGCTTTTGATTTGTAATATATTCAAATAATTTGTATTTAAAAATTATGGGTTAGTAGATCCGTTTAGGGTGAGACAAACGGCCCCTCCCCCCTGCCCAGTACCCGCGAATGGACTACGGTCCGCGTTTTGCTGTAATTTGTGGCTAGCTATGTCAGCGTGTACTGCTACTATTATTATTAGGAGAAGAGAGAGGGAGAGGTACAGGGAGATATACAAATGTATGTGCTAGCTATTGTGAGCGTGTACTGCTACTATTAGCTTTGCGAGAAGAGAGAGTGAGAGGTAGAGGGAGATAGACAAATGTTTGTGCTAGCTATTGTGAGCGTGTACTGCTACTATTAGCTTTAGGATAAGTGCTGTGGACGGCGACAAACTTTGGACGATACACACACGGTGGTTAAAAATGGCAAGTCGCCGTCCACAGGTATGAGGTACGTATAGGAGAACAAGGATAAGCAAGGTCTGTGTGATTTTCTGTGACTGATATAAATTGCAGGAGTGCTAATTTACATATTGTTGTAAACTTGATATTATCAAATATCTCGCTAATACAGTAAATGAGGACATGTTTTATTATTTTTCTCCTGTATTCTCCATGCAATAGTTCTTATTTAGAAACCAGATTGACACAACATTCTTTTACACGTAAAAGAATGGGCAACCGTCAAAAAAAACTCACAAAATTACTACGAGTTTCCTAGACACAAATAAGCCGCTGATGAGGCCGCACAATGCAGCAGAAACACATGACATGCTCTACAAGTTTCTTTTTTTAGCAGTAACATGCTCTACAAGTTTTTTTTAGCAGTATCATGCTCTACAAGTTTTTTTAGCAGTATCATGCTCTACAAGCTAGCAACGGTATTGAGCGGACTATCACACCAGAGGGGCACATCTTTGATTACTTGTGTGGACATATTTCAAAAAATTAACTTTGCCCATAAATTGGACCAACCAAGTATGGGTTATATGTAAAAAGTATCTTAATTGTACTCTCTTTGTAAACTAATATAAGAGTGTTTAGATCACTAAAATAGTGATCTAAACGCTCTTATATTAGTTTATGGAGGGAGTACCACAAAAATCAGTTTCTGAGCCCAGGCTCAGATGATTCCGAAATCTACATCACCAACACACATGTGGATCCGTGCCATCCAGTGTATTTCCCTGTCGTATTCTCATTTCCCACTCAACTGCTGTAACATAATCATTGCAACGGCGCGTTACGATGCAGAAATAGGCAGCACATCGATGGATCGGCGTGTTTTCTGCTACCTGGACTATGACCGGTCAAAAACATGCCAAGTTAGCTCGGAAACCGCTTCAGTTGTGTCGAGGGACAAATTTTGTCCGGTATTAAAGTTCAAGGTGTAAGTTGTCTGATTTCATCATTGAGGGACTAAATTTAGACTCCGCCAAGAATTGAGAGACGAAAAGTATATTTTCTCTTCTTTATAATAGGGAGAGGGTTATGGTGGGTGTGTCCTTTAATGACTTATATCAAACGATTGTGAAACTATTATTTGGATTTTAGTGTCTCGGTTAGAAAAAGCATAATAAATCGAAACATTTTTTAATACATGTTCAACATTTTTTCAATACACATTTAACAGTTTTCAAATGCTTGATTATATTTTTTCAAATACTTGTTTAAGATTTTGTCAAATGCTTGATTCACATTTTTCTCTATACACATTAAACATTTTCCAAGTGCTTGGTTAACATTTTTGAAATACATGGTCAAATTGTTTCATACACATTTTCTGTATACTTGATAAATATTTTCTCTATGCTTATTTAATATTTTTTAAATGCTTGGTCAACATTTTTATAGATGTTTAAAATTTATTTAGAATATTTTTAAGTTCAAACAAAAGTTAAAAAAGAAAGCAAAAAATAAAAGAAACGGCAAAAAAAGAAAACGAGGCTATTGTTCCTGCACACCTTGTTAGGCAAATTTCATAGATGGTCCAGGCCAGTCCTGCAATGAACAGGACATGAAGCAGACACATCCATAATTTCCACGATATTTGTATGGTAGACCAGACATCACAAAGATAAATGAATAATCTTCTTGATAAAAGCCACATTTTGCGGCCTTTCCAATTCCTCTTTAATATATTATAGACTAAAACTTACGTGGGGGTGTAGGGAGGGGAGAGTTCAAAAGTTCCAAGGTTAAAACTATGTAAAGTTCGAAAAACATGAATAATCTTCTAAATACTTTATCATTTTCAGAAGTTAAATATTTTTATATGTACAAATATTTTTTAAACACACATACATTATTAGTTTTTATTATTTTAATTTTAATTTATAGTATATTTTAGCAAAAATCTTAAAGAAGAAAATAAATTTGTGTGAATGGGCTTCACTCACAACGACCTAATAAGTTAATGTGGTACAGGGAGATATACAAATGTATGTGCTAGCTATTGTGAGCGTGTACTGCTACTATTAGCTTTGCGAGAAGAGAGAGTGAGAGGTAGAGGGAGATAGACAAATGTTTGTGCTAGCTATTGTGAGCGTGTACTGCTACTATTAGCTTTAGGATAAGTGATGTGGACGGCGACAAACTTTGGACGATACACACACGGTGGTTAAAAATGGCAAGTCGCCGTCCACAGGTATGAGGTACGTATAGGAGAACAAGGATAAGCAAGGTCTGTGTGATTTTCTGTGACTGATATAAATTGCAGGAGTGCTAATTTACATATTGTTGTAAACTTGATATTATCAAATATCTCGCTAATACAGTAAATGAGGACATGTTTTATTATTTTTCTCCTGTATTCTCCATGCAATAGTTCTTATTTAGAAACTAGATTGACACAACATTGTTTCATTGAGAGTTTATACTATCTGCAATTTTTGTAGAGTATGCAATCATATTTAATAAATACAATTTTTTTGCTGATTGGTTAACTCCAATGTTTGTATTTGTTCATCCAAAAAAATGTGGTCCTATCAGAAATAGAAAAATGCAATGTTTGCAGCACTACATATTTCTGTATATATTCTGTCATATTGTGTTTTGTGAGGGTAACATTAGGAAGCACTGCCATTAATAAATTTGGCTTTATGAATACTTTTAGACTATTCCATCGAAGCATTATGTCTCATGCAATTTCTATTACATGTAATGATTTAGTATTATGACTCTGATGATATCTATCTTCAGAAGATGATTAAATTTGTTTGTTTTCTGCCATGTTGAAACACTTAAGAAGTTAATTGTTTGTTTTTCTGGCTCAAATATATTTATAAGATTTCATTAAAAAGTTAGGCAATCAATTATGGTCATATCTTAAACAGTTAGGTGTATGCCACACTTGCGATGTCCAGAATAGACTGTTAGCCTATAATATCTGAAATAACTGTTTGTATTCAGTTGCAGCCCATCTAATAGGACTGCTTGATTAGATCTAAAATCAATTGTATTGGCTATGATATTTTTCTTCAAGTTGCTATCTCCAATGGTGATCTTTTTTTGGATTTTGATGGTATGCCTGACCAAAGCATGATCCTAATCTAGTAACTGTTGCGCTTTTACAGAATACAAAGATCCAGAAATTTTCACATACCTAGAGGACATCGACTTCTTGGTGCTCCTTGCTTACATAAGGTACTCCTAGGGAATTGGTGCTCCAAGTATGGGTATTATGATCCTTTGCTATCTGTGATGGGCGAAGGGAGAGTAAGGAGGGGGGGTGAGGGATGGCACAGGAGGTTAACATATATAGGTAGGCCATGCAGGGGAAGGCTGAGTAGCATATATATTTCTAGTTTTACCATATATACTTACGGATGTTGTAGATATCTTTCCTTTTTTCATCAAACACATATCATAATAAATCAGAAAAGATGTCAGAAATCAGAACTTACTAAAAATTAAATTATTGTATTAATTAAATAAACAACTTATCATGGCAGATAATTTAGTGATTGCATGCCATATAAAATCAAAATATCTTATTTGTCTATTAAAATATTGATTCTATTTTGATTATTGTTCAGTTTGAATAGGTAAACATGACTTTTCATAGGGTTAAATCAAGTTAAATAAACATTAAAATAATCTAAAATGTTTTGTTTCTGAAAGATGTCAATTAACAACCTTCTGTTCTTGTTGTATGCACAATCAAAACACAGATGCACCTAATGCATCATCGACCTGTTACAACGTCAACATCGACCGGGTACGAGCGGCCGTAGGTCACAAGGGGGCGTGCAAGTGTTGCAGACCATTTGTGACAGAGCATAATCCAGCAACTTTGCCCAGGTTGGTATATCCTCTACACGACTACATGGTAGCAACTTAAAGAAAATTATTCCTTTTTTTGCTTCAAAGACCTGATATCCTCCTCGATGATGTATCGAGGTGCCGTGACCCGGCTTCAAAGGCAGGGCCTGGGCGAAGAGGTATCCCCGACGGCCAAGACAAGGCCGCGGTCGTGAAGACTGTGGTTAGACAGAGCTAACCCCAGCGAATTAGACCAGCCAGGTACACCATCTACACGACTAAACGGTATCAACTTGAACAAAAATTGACTTGTTTTCATTATAGTAGCTTAGTAGTAGTATTGTGAGTGGTCTTGTTTATGTCGAACAATCATTGAACCGGATATGCAGGCCTGGGATAATATATGTGGGGGTCTCGATATTGTTAGTGGACTTGTATATGTTAAGCTGGATGATAAATACACAAATCGTGTAAGACGCACAGATTGTTTGCTTTGTTAAAATCTCATTGAGGTGCAAAGCAAGAGGCATCATTGTCTTGGTTTGCTAGGATCCAATTAGCCAACCAAAATTCCATATATAAAACATTAGCAGGATAGTCTGTTTAGTAATAAGAGCCATAGAGTCCATTGTTTTCCAAATAATTTATAACAAACACTATGAATTTAATTAAATGAGACCTAAAAACTAAATTGCTTGATGATTTCCTCATTTGAAATGTTAAAATTGCTAAGCTCAATTATGGCATAATCGCATTTTTTAAAAATAACAATGGCGTCAATCAATTTTATAATTTCAAATGTATCTGGCTGTTGAATATCAGTCTCTTTTTTTAATCAAAATTCTAAAACTTTGGTGTTGTGGTGGCTATTTGATTTCACTGTACAAATGTCTGTTTTCAGTGCAAATGATGTCCCTTGATCAACTAAACTGGGTGAATATAAAATCATGTGGAGCCTTCAAGCCTTCTAATGTAAGAGTATGCTCAACTCAATTTTGATAAGTGAGTCCATTACATCATTCTAATAGGGTCAAGTTACACTTTAATCTGCAGGCAAATAATGCAGGAAATGATTGTTGGATTCCATCACTCTATAAAAATGTAAAAACATAAAGAACGTGTTTGTATAAATGTAAGAGTAATTTTGAGCATTATTTTGTTTAATACATGTTGAATTTTTCTTGAATGCATGATGAACATATTTCAAAACACATATACAATTTTTTAATAGGCATGACAAAATTTAAAAAATAAGTTGAGTAGTTTTTTCTTCGGCGGGAAAAAAACATGAATTTGGGAAAAGCATAAAAAGAAACCTTCTGCGGGACCATAAGGATGCCATACATTAGGATAAAAAATAAGGCAAACACTTGAAGAGGTAAATAGCAACATGATAAATAGACATCTAGCTCACAAATAGGATTCATTTTCGTCCAATATACTTAGTCAAAGATGCGATATATATATATATATATATATATATATATATATATATATAGTGTTACTATTCATCACTCAGGGTGCAGAATAAGTTATTTTTCACCCGAGGTAATCTTACGAGCATTTCATAATTAAATTATGTTTGGAATTCAAATAGTTGATTCACTACGTAAAATTTGGCATAAGAAAATAAAAATATAGGTCACAAGATAAGAAAATTTGCAGTTCATGTGTATTTTACACTATGTTTTTACGTTTTTAATTTTACATAACATAAAATATTTTTTACGGTGATTATATATTTTCTTACGGTCTCTTTTTACGTTAGAAATAAGACAAAACTTACAAAACGTAAAATTACGATGCATTGATAGTAAAATAGAGAGGGGTGAAGAATAACTATTCCTCACCCAGGGTGACGAATAGTCAATCCCTATATATATATATATATATATATATATATATATATATATATATATATATATATATATATATATATATATATATATGTCTGGCTCTAACATACCTACTATTTTAGTTTTAGGTTTTATCTATATGTACTGCTCAATAAGAAAACCCATTGCTCTCTCTAATTTTTGTTTTCTATTCAGGAACACATAAAAGATAATCAGCGTTTATTTGCAAGGATGGAATTGAAGGAATCGGCGAGAGAGGCAGATAAAGGAGAACTTGAAACTTATATAATATATGCAAGGTACGTGCCGTATGAAAATCATATTTTTATTGACTACTCGCTAGCTGGAATGTGTTTTTTATTACGAATAAAACCTCGTATAGTATAGCAGTGCGTGTATGGATGGAGTTATACTATACGAGGTAGTATATGTTGCGAGGCACTGAATATCTGAAAACATCACCTGCCGGTCTATGAGTACGTTGTGAACCTATCATGGTCTAACACAAAAGTATTTTGGTGCACCTGCAGCACCAAACCTGGTCCAAACTAATATGGCCTTCTTCCCGTAAAATTTAGATGGATGGAAGGATAGATATATAACCAACAAATCTAGGGGATGCCAACATCAATCTATAGCTAGTGGATACCAACCAACATAAATATAAGAGAAAATGTCAACTAATCATCTGATCAACACGGGCATTGAAACAGATATTTCCTAGAAAGCCACTAAACATCATTTTATTATAAGGTATTTATTGAAGCAGAAGTCCTCCTTAGCCACCAATAAATCTCAACGCTGCTCTCACTTGCTTTGGAATGTTATGCTTTGCTTCGTTATCCCTAACCATCAACAGTTGGACCATTAGTCGCTTCCTGAGACTTTGTGGATCCTACAAATTATGCATAAACAAAGTCAAAAGATATATTTAGCAAATATATGCAATCTGTAACCTCATTACAAAATCACTTACGTCAGTCCTAGGCATGTTATGAACCATGTCATTACCGATGGTTTCATACAGATGGGCCATCTCCTATAGAACTTTGAATCCGGAGTCCATACTGTCACAAAAAAAACATATTGTATTAGCTATATTAGAGCACGCACTAATATGCAAGCCAAATTTAGAATAGTACCGCCGAGGTGAAACATGAATGTTATCTTGTTCGGGCCATTGCACAAGTTGACTGTTCCTATCAGGGGCCTCCTGTTGCAATACAGAGCTGAATTCTTGCTTCACTAAAAGGGCTTCCCTCTTAAGTTCAGTGCCGTGGGGGTCCTCAAAATGAAACACATCCTGGTTCGAATAGTCAATAACGATAGTCCTCTCCATTTCCATGTTCACTGCTAAAAGACCGTAGGACGAATCCACGAGTGACAGTGGTAGAAGATACTACATTTGGTAGACAAAGGTAAATGTCAAACAAAGTAACCAACTAATTTGTAAGAATGAGAACACTTACAATTGTAGGGGTGTGAAACACGTCGTATCTTGGAAAAGGCTCAAGCACGACATTGTTAATAAGTGAATTGATGCGCTGTTCTTGGCTTAACCAAGTCTGCCTTAGCGCCCGTGCTTGCACATGGAATCCCAAATTGAAAAAATGTGTCTTTCCAACATAGCTGGTGCCTGCGCTCCTCTCTGCTGCGTCGGTAGTAATCTTACGCACAGCTAGATTGAAGCATAACGGATGGACAAGTCCATCTCCTAGGATGGTGTCTCGGATGATCCGTAGGCTAATCTCGATAGGGAATGGGCGCGGGCTCCTAATCCAGATTGTGCTGTAAAAAATGAAGATCAAGGTTCATACCAATTATATGACTTCAAGTAATCCTAAACTCAAACGATAAAACTGTGTTCCTGTCTATAAGATATGAATAATTAAACAATAGTATATATCACATTAAATGACCTAAAAGATATTGTAATCTCTACCAAGTTAAGTATTTTAATATTATGTACGGGCAATAAACTAACAGATTGAAGTGTTTTCGTAGTAGTACATGGACCTGCATACAAATTTTTGTAGATTTTGGATGAAAAAATTCAACATGTAGTTTATAGCTTGTTCAACATGGTTGTAAAAGGTGTTAGACCCCATAGTTTTGGACCACAGTTTCATACGTATTTCGTTTCATACTTATCAGCTATTTATGATAGACGCCGCAAAACACTGGTTTTAGACACAATTTACCAATACAAATATAATATCTGGTAACAACCATTGAATATGTATTTATATACTTGTATAAGAAAAATAACTACACATTCAGCCATTGTAACAGACGTCTGAACTTAGACAAAGACCACGTGATCCTGACCAGGGTATACCTTCTAATCTAAACATAAAGTATATATGTACAGGGCAGGAAGATTTTTTATGGGGGTATATCTTCTAAATGCAAAGTATACATGTACATGGCAGTGGACTTAGACGATGAAGAGCAAAAAAATTTAGATCTATCGGGCCGTGACAACTTACTCAAGTAGATCTTCGTCTGAGGAAAGTGCTATGAAATCGTACACGTAGTCGACTGCGTGTCGCACTCCCCCAAAATTCGCCATTGCTTCCATTGACGGGGCAAAAAGTCGGTCGTACAACTGGTAAAGCGAGAGAGGAAGGAGCCCATAGGATTTTATTGAGTAGATATGAGGCTGTGGGGAATTGTGCGACAACAGTTAGGAAGGTGCACCCTGTGCTTCCTTATTTGCATGTTTCCATAAAAAATACTATCAACAAAATCGGCAAGATATTTGTTTTGATTACACTATGCAAAAAACCAGTAACAGATTAAAAGTTGCCTAAATTACGTCTCCCTTAACCCATAACTTTCCCAAATGAAAAAACTAAATGAAACCGGACTTACTATGTCGTGAGGAAGTGCAACGCTCGATCAATAACCTCGATCAATAACGCTCCTTTGCGGGCGAGCATTGAAACGCTCGATCAATAACCTCTCCTTCAGTTAATTCTATCAATTAGTGGGCCCAGTCTTTACTTCCTTAAATCTCTGTCGCAATAAATTAAGCAGGTGGGGCCCAACATTGCCTTCCATAAATCTCTCCGCCCCCCTGATTTCAACGGGGGGTGGGGCCAGGTGCGTCCCTTAATTTTTCTGTGACGGGGATTTGCTTAAAAGGAAGGTTGAGATTCCGTCAAAAAAAAGTAAACTTTGACTTACCTGCGTTCCGGTCGGAAATCGAGCGCTGGAACGCTCGCTCGCGATATTCATCAGCGGCGATGGACCTCTCCTCGACGCCGAGCTCTGCGCTGGCGAGGGCCGCTCCTTGACGGGCGTCCTCTCCTCGAAGTTGAGCGCGATGGGCCTGACAACCTTGGGTGATGCGATCACCCCGGCATCGCCGGCGCCGCTATGCTTCTCGGCCCCAGGAGCCCCTCCGCGGCACGGCGGACTTCTTGGCAGGCTCGGGCGAGCCGACAACTGTGGGGCCCTGATTTGAATGGTGGGGCCGTGATTTATTTCTCTATCAAATATGCCCCCCCTGATTCCAACTGTGGGGGCCGGTGCCTTTCCTCTAATAAATATTTTCCCCACATTTTTTTGTCGCGGGAATCAAGCTTACCATTAACCAAGTTGGCAGCGAGGTCAAGCTCGCTGGTGTTAACAGCCTGGAGCTAGTTGAGTGAATCTGTCTGAGCTTGCACTCCCGTCATAACCCAGCCGCCTCAGGAAAAATTATCAAGAAAGCGATATGCGCTAATCATGCATTTGGCCAGCAATTATTTAGATATCTACGTCACAAGCGTTAGGCTTTATTTCTTTAGTGTGAGGAAATAGCCCAGATGGTCTGCCCTGGCCCACTTAAACAAAGGGACATATTGTGGTTCCCCTACTAAAGATCGGTATGTGCATACTCTACTGATGCCACCTCTCCCCCTCGTCCTCTATCCTTGATGCATCATGGCGCCTATCTCCCTCATCCTATATTGATTGCAACACTGATCGGGAACCGGAATGTGAAGCTCGATTTCTAACTTGAGAAGCTAGACCCCTCGCCGGAATAAGTTGCTTTGTCGTCGGAGCGGTTGAATCCTCGTAGGGTAGGAGATATGATTGTGGGTGAGATTGTTTTTTAGCTATCAAATGTGGCTAAATGATCATCGACGTCAGACAAAAATAAATTACCAAAACAACAAACATAACAGCGAAACCAACTTGTAGTAGTAGCAAAACTCCAAATAGTTCTTAAATATTGTAAACCCAAAAACAAAAATTATAGTTTCCATCCATAACCAAACATGACAAGATGATTGAAGTATTCCTGACGGTTCTGCATGCATAGAAGCATATTTAGTTGTTCAAAACCCTCAAGGCCGCCGTAATCTCCTGAGGGATGTTTCCAGCAGCTAGATTGTCTTTGACCATGAGCATCTGGACTACCACTTGGCTCCTGAGCATAATTGGATCCTAGAAACAATGAAACAAATTCACCATGAAACTCCGAAGTGGTTGGATTATAAATGGCACATTAAAAATCGTCGTAAAGATAATTACTTTAGTGTTCATCCAGGTCATGCTACGCAAAGAACCTAGCTGGTGGGCCATCTCTTGTAGAACTAAGAAACCCGAGTCTTTGCTGTGACAAACAGAATAAAAACATGAGATTTCTACATATTGCATCTTATTCATCTGAAAAATTTATTAAATTACCGCCAAAAATTGAATGACATGTTGTCTTGTCGCCAATCCATTAGTTCGGTGTTCCATCCAAGGACCCTAGCCTGCAAAACTTCATTGAGTTCTTGCTTCAAAATAGTGATCTCCTTCATCATTTCTTTGTTGTGAGAGCTATTTCCCACTTGTCGTACGTCTAGTGATGGATTAAATACGATAACCCTTCTCCTCATCCGATTTACCACAAGTAGACCATACGATGAATCCGGGATAGACAACGGAAGTAGATACTACATAAGGTCAACACAGGTTAATTGCTATCAGGAAACAAAAAATAATTTAGGAATTAAAAACTCTTACAATTGTGGAGTTGAACACATCATATTTAGGAAAGGGTTGTAGAACAGCATTGTTGATCAGCGTCGAGGTGGTCGAGGTGCGCTGCCCTTGCGGCATCCAGGAATTCCTTAGAGCTCGTGATTGAGCATGGAACTGCAAGTCAAAATAATGTTTTCCTCCAACCATGTTGGTGCCTGCATGCCTCTCTACTTCAGCGCTAGCAAGCTTACGAACAACGAGATTGAAGCAATTGGGATGTAGACTTGCGGACATTACAAATAGTGTGTCCTTCAGCATTCTGAGGCTGATTTCGATCCGGTACGGTGTATCGCTTCTTATCCAGATAGAGCTGCACGTAAAAATCCATAAATATGGTTAGCACTATGAGTGGTACTTTAAAACATAAAAATGTTCATATGGTAACATTTTCTAGATAATCTAATAGCTATGAGCAGAACGTAATATTTTGTTAAACTATAGAGCATGTAAATGTTTGCAGCACCTTTTAGCAAAAGCTAAAATTAAATAATAACTTCTCTGTAATAACAATATTAATTTATTATAAATTAAGAGCAGGAAAATGTAGGTACCACCCATTATAACAAGTTTGTTGGCTGTTCAAATACAATATTAAATTGTTGTACAATATAGTAAGGACACTAAGTTGTTCAACTTTTTGTTATTCATTACATACGGTAGATGTGCAACAGACATACTGCCAAAACATTTAACAAAAAAAATTTGTACAGCTGGCCGCAAAATGTAAGATTTAATTTAAAGAAAAACAAATCAAGTACATCCTATATCAAACAGAGTCTGCTGTGTACGACCTAGTTCTAATAAGATTTCTTTAGAGAAAATAAACATACAATAGCATATCTTACTCTAGTGTGTGCTCATCATGAACGCCGTTCATGAAGCCGAATATATATTCGAGTGCATCTTCCACGAAATGCCTGGGTGGGGGCAGAAGATGCAGGGGTGCGGGCAAATCCTCCTGGGGGTCGCCCACAGCCTCATTCGGGTCGGGGCCAGCGGCATCCAGGGGCCTGGGCACAGAAACCTCCTGGTATGTGCGCGCTGCCACAACTTGGATCGCCGGCGCATTGTTTCCAATGATGGGCTCCATCGCTGATCGATACGCGTGAGTGATCGTTTACTGAGGGGTGTTGGCAATTAGGATGTCTATGCAGCATATATATAAACGGATATATTATTAATGCTTTTTATTGCCTGCCAAATATATCAAGTCGTTTTTAAGACGTAGATGATTCTTCCTAATTATAAAAAGACGTAATGGGGCGTATCAGATCTTGCTCCTTTTTATAGTTGAATATTTTGTTCCTATGGCATACCATATTTACAGTTCAATCTGAACGAATTGAAAAAAATAAACCTTTGTCTAAAACCAGATATCCCAAATTAAGTACGCGTACAGACAATACATATACTGCCATAAAGTTTCTGTGTGGGGACAGTTCACATTTATCGCCTTTAAGCGTCGTGATTTATGACAAGTGATTTTATTTTAGCGCTGATGTTGATAAGTAGGCATTGACATGTTAGTTATATATAGTTTGTATTGCCAATTATGTAGTTCATGACTTTACTGTTATAATTGACGTTAACGCACATGAGTTATAGGGTGTGTCTCAAAACAAATGTGTAATATATATAAAACAAAAAAAGTATTTAAATCTACTACCTCTCTCTTAGTTTACAGGGCGTGCGCGTACCCCTAGGTCGTTAATCAGATGCTCTATTTTCAAATATAGTTTGTATTGCCAATTATGTAGTTCATGACTTTACTGTTATAATTGACGTTAACGCACATGAGTTATAGGGTGTGTCTCAAAACAAATGTGTAATATATATAAAACAAAAAAAGGTATTTAAACCTACTACCTCTCTCTTAGTTTACAGGGCGTGCGCGTACCCCTAGGTCGTTAATCAGATGCTCTATTTTCAAAACCGTATAATTTTTGTGTTATATAGTTTATATTAAGGTGATAAAATTGGCAACCTAGGTATACGCGTAGGACTTATAAACTGAAACGGAGGTAGTATATAAATCATCCAATGCATTTAATAGATATCCGTATTGCAAAATAGATAATTCTCAGTACGATGCCTAACAAAGATGTAGTAGCCATTTATTTGCGACATACGAAAATATATGTAGTAGCATGATTTTCAGCATCGGATGGTACCTAAGGCCGATGGAAAGTGCCCATATCATTCCATCCGTGCATGTCTATATTATTCATTTCCTAGTATAAAATAATTTCAGCTTTTGGACGGATCATATCTTGCGCGCTGCCAATTAGGATGTCGAAGCAGCATATATATAAACGGATATATTAGTAATGATTTTTATTGCCTGCCAAATATGTCCAATCGTTTTTAAGACGTAGATGATTCTTTCTAAGTATAAATAAACGTGACGGGGGCGTATCAGATCTTTCTCCTTTTATTATAGTTGAATATTTTGTTCCAGTTCAATCTCAACGAATCGGAAAATAACAACCTTTGTATAAAACCAAATACCCCAAATTAAGTACGCGTACAAAAAATACATACTTCCATAATGGCTACACTTAGAGTTGCCAAGCAGAAAGAAAATACACTTTAAAAGAAATGTTTGTTCTGTGAGAATACATTATTATTACAAATGTAGATAAAAGGACCGAGGGAAACGAGCTTTTGATTGTGCCGTGTTGAAAAGCAAATTCCTCTATTGTCCATTTTTCCAGGCTATAACTGCAGCATTGACATATGATACTGTTTCGTCAAGTGTCATTAAGCAGGCTTCGTGGATATCTACGAAAAAACAATTTGTTAGTACTGATAACATCATAATACAGAAAAGAACAAAAAAGCCATACAAATCAAAATAGTTTATAGAATTCACCTTGAAGATGATGAACATCATCATTAATGTCGGGGGAGAACAAGAATGTGCTCTCCCTCATAGTCTCCATGCACTTATCCCTACGGTTAACCTGTATGTACGTAACTGCCATTTTCTCGAACAAATTATCAGTGCGCTGCAAGTGGTACAAGTGACGACCAGCATGCTCTTGGCTTAGGCGTATAAAAAGTATCTCCCGTCTGCAATGATAAAGATATGTTGTTGGTAGGCAACTATCAAACATTAATAATCATATAAAACCTCAAATACCGATTGGAGTTTACCGAAAATTCATGATGCCTATCTCAACAAAATGGACCTGGCGTCTATATACTGAATCCCACCTATGTTGTATCCTACCAGCATAGACAAGAATACCAAGAACATCTGGAAAAAAATTAAGTCTGTGTGAGACAAAATGTTAAATCGACAAATATGCAAAAACAAACTAAAAGATGTTGCACCGGTAATTTGTTTGTCCCGTAGCAAGGATATGGCACCAAGTTGTGGGAAAAAAGGTGGACAAATTGTCGATGCAATACTGTGCACCGATGTCCTAGCCATGGTTATATCATTTAGTTCAACGACAAACTCCTTGCATAGATACCAGAAGTGACCATCCAGCATTTCCGTGGGGTTTATCCCGACGTTAATGAAGTCATAAGTTAGCCCGGTCTGCAGAATGGCGTTGAATCGATAAGCTTGGTTGCTGAATGCAATTGCTTCAATCTTTGTTCCCTGTAAATTTTTAAAAAATCAGATAACAATACTTAAAAACACATGTGTATATACATTAAAAAAGGTTGCTATATTTAGTGATCACTAACTTCCTGGTCCAGAAGTATGGAACGAAAGTATGGGTTTCCCATTGCATGCACCCTGATATGGGACTTCCACATCACCTTAGCTCGAATGATCCAACATCTTTGATAAATATGTTCCATCTGTACACTTTGAAAATTCAGGAACCTACATAAAATAACCCGAAATGATGGGATCAACAAACGGTGATTTCAGACAAGCGTGCATGAAGATCTGTACACTTACCTATTCATCGGAGGGATGGTAGGCAGAGGCATGATGGTATCCGGTGGATTCGCCATCACCCTCCTCGAGGGCCTCGAGCTGTACGATATCACCATGGTCAGGGAGCTAATGGATGAAGAGTTAAAGAAAAATAGAGGGGCGCACGGGCACGGGTACTGGAATTTATATATATAGTCCAAGGGGCCAACAGGCGGGATAATCAAAATTCTTTCAATATTTGAATGTGGCCGTCTAGCAAAAAAAAACTCTACTATCGAAACTATTATAAACAGTATGTTCTGGGAGTTCTTTGGCAACAAATAATTTATTGCTAAAACATTTTCAATCAATTAATTATTTATAGAAATTTGAGATTCTTAATCTGATCGAAATCATGTCAAATATCTCACCAGTATCATTGTTTCCTTTTCGCCTGTGAATACGATATATTCAATATAACAAACTGCGGGAATATATAGATGACTTCAGAATTTTATTTAGGAACGCAATAATAGGATATATCAAAATAATTAAGGTGATAGTGCGTTAAGGTAAGTGTAGTCACGCAATTAATATATTACCATGGATTCGCCAATATTTCGTCGATTAAATATTTTATCATTAATTACCGACATGCTGCAATTTTAAAAATCGATTATTTACTCAGCTATTATTATACTATATATGTTATTTTCTAAAATCCCAACAAATTTGATTTTATTACATGTGATGAGACGTCGTTTTGTTACTTTGCAACGACTATTTTATGGGCATTTTAAAATAGTAACAAATAATTAAATCGAAGTTAGTAGCAATAGTAATAATTAGTTTAGTCCACTGGTAGAAAAAGAGGCTTCCGTCCAGCCCCATTAGTCGCGAAACTGTAGGAACCGCGACTAATGAAGTCTTTAGTCGCGGTTCGGCAGACGAACCGCGACCAAATGCCTGGGCCCAGGGCGCTCGCGGGCTTTAGTCGCGGTTGGCCAGGCCAACCGCGACTAAAGGTGCCCAAAGGCCTTTAGTCGCGGTTGGCCAGGCCAACCGCGACTAAAGCTCCTCCCCTTTAGTCCTGGTTTGTGGCACGAACCGGAACTAATGGGGTTGAGACCTTTAGTCCCGGTTCGTGCCACGAACCGGTACTAAAGGTCCCATTTTCAAACTCTACCCCCCCCCCCCCCCCCCCCGTGGATCGCCTTTTCAGTTTTAAAAAAAATAAAAGAAAATAATGGAAATGTCAAAAAAATAAAAGAAAATAAGTTTCTCATGTGATATGTGGTCTAGTTGTTGGGAAAATTTGCAAATGTGAATTTTGACTTTATTTGCAAAATCTCTCTGAAATTTGTAAAAATGGGCATAACTTTTGCATACTAACTCGGATGAAAAAGTTTTTTATATGAAAAATCATCTACTCGAAAAGTTACATCCAAATTTAACGGGGGAACCCCGTTAAACATTTTCAAAATCCTCAAAAACCTAATAGAAAAAAAGTTACGGGGCTTTTAAGATCTAGAGTGGAAAAAATTGAAAAATATTCAAACAGTGGGCAAACTATGGTCAAACAATGGTCAAACTAATTATTCTAGAATATTAGTGTTACTAAATAATTATTTTAATTATTTCAATTTTGGTCAAATCTGGTCAAACTGTGGTCAACTGTGGTCAAACTGTGGTCAAACAATGGTCAAACTAATTATTCAAGAAATATTAGTGTTACTAAATAATTATTGTTTTTTAAAACAATAGTTTCAAACTCAAACAGTGAAATGTGTCACTTCATGCTCAAGCAAAATTCCTGAAGGTTAATAGGATTGACATCTTATTATTGTCAGGAAAACAACAAGTGCAGACTTGGAGCGTGGGAGAATAGAACCCGAAAGTTAAGCGTGCTTGGGCTGGAGTAGTGAGAGGGATGGTGACCGGTTGGGAAGTTAGATGATTTGGAATGATGAGGGTGATAAAAGAATAAATTGAGAAGTGATGAGGGGTGGTGATTACAGACTAGAGGTTAAAATAATTCAGAAATTTGAAAATAAAAAAATTTCAAAAAAAAATTTCAATTTTTTTTTCAAAAACCTGTGGCGGCCTTTAGTCGCGGTTAGCCACAAGAACCGGGACTAAAGGGGGGGGTCTTTAGTCGCGGTCCGTAAGAGCCGCGGCTAAAGGGGGGTCTTTAGTCGCGCTTATTTAGTCCCGGTTGCACAGCCGGGACTAAAGGCTGTTGCGAACCGGGACTAAAGGGCTTTTTTCTACCAGTGGTCGGTCTTTGATGGCTTAATTCGTTGGTCGCGATTGCATGCACAACTGAGTATGCGCGTGAAAAGCTAACTTCGTTCTTTTTTTTTAATTGGCGTGTCTTTTTTAATTTGATTGTATATGCACAATGTAGTAACAGCCGCACTTTCAAAACCAGAATGCTTAATTGATAAGCTTGTGCATTTTGTGACGTAAGTTAGTTAATATAGCACAAACGCAGTCAATGCCATTTGTAATAAAAAGAAAATTACAAGGAAAGTACAGACTACAGCATTTATACCGCGTATTCATATAAGAAAAAGAAAATTATAGCATGTTAGGCGACAAAGCTCAAAGGGAAGCATTAAACAATATTAGTTCTTTGTTCACACTGTCATAGTTTGACTCCATATTGATTACAATGCAAACTACTCTTAAGTAGCGTTGAAACATAAAACATAAAAAGCTATAAAGAATATTGTATAACTACTCATGATTGCTCCTTTCAAGGCATTTCCGTCTTCTTTTCGCATTCTTGCATGTGCTCTCCTTGGTTTGGATCTTCCTTATGAGAGTTTGCATCAGCTTGTTGCTCTCCTTGGTTGACTGCAGAATTAGATCGTTTCTAGAACACCAACCGTCGCCCAAACCTTCTTTCATCTAGTCTAGGGTAACGGGATATGTACTACTAATAGGCAGGTTAATAGGCTCTACGTGATTATGCATCCTAATCCTTTTTGGTTTTGGTGTGGTACCGTTACCAAAGGGACGCATCGTACATTTCATGATAGCTAAACCGATTAGGAATGTTTTTAACATGAAGCAAATAAAATAGTTAACATGCACGTATTGTACAGTTTTCAAAAACAATTTCAAAATTTCCTTATACACGGGATTTTATTAGAACTATGTTGAATACTGTTTTCTTCAAATGCATTAACACTTCATTCAAGTTTGTGCCAGCTGTAACGTTTACTTACATTTCCTTGTTCAAAGAGGGATGAGAACATGAAAAAGGTACAACATTTAAAACTCAACGTAACAAGAATTAGGGAAGTAAATAAAAAGAGACCTTCATAGCTATAGCTGTACATGAAAAAGGTGTACATGAAAAAGGTACAACATTTAAAACTGGGTTCAACAAAAGAAATATAACAGGGTCATAAACACTCATAAAAATGTATCAAATATAATCTGCATGCTTAATGATGTCATCACATGCATGCTACAGGTTTTAATCAAACTGTACAAAGTAATAGTAACATGTAGCGGCTCTATATGAAGCCAAACATTATTTCAGAATCTCAAATTAGAAATAACACGGTATGCTGTGTGACATTTACATTGCTAGAAACATTGCGATAGTGGAAAGCAAATAACAGTGATAAAGGTTAAATATTAGTTAAACATGATGCAGATCTTCATGATGCCAATCATTATTTCTGATTCTAGTCTTACACGTAACACAGTAAGCTGTGTGACATGTACAATATCAGATTACACATAACACAGTATAAGTTTATTGAAAATGCAGTTATTACTTTAACTTATTTGTGTGTAACTCTAACAACCGAGATACCAAATGAAAAAAATATGTCATACAACCGAATTTCAGCAATTCTTGACCATCGGAAGAGTAAATTTCATATATAAATCCACCAGGTCTTATAAGACCTAACTTCATCATGTAAGTACTTCCTTGTAGACGATGTTCTTCGGGTTGTTATGTTGCTTGTTGGCCTTATCCTTTGGCTTCTCCTTCTGAATAAGTATTTTAATGTTTCTCTTTGCGGTGGCTCGAGACAAAGCAACATAGAGTTGACCATGAGAGAACACTGGATTAGGTAGATAGACACCAACAATGGGGATGGTCTGCCCTTGAGCCTTGTTAATCGTCATAGCAAAGCTAAGCCTTATCGGAAATTGCTTCCTCTTAAACTTGAAAGGAAACATGTCGTTGTCAGATGGGCATAGAGGTATTCGAGGAAGGAAGACCCTCCTACCAGCGTGTTGTCCAATCACGATTTCTGCATCAATGGTGTTCCTCTCAAAACCTCTAACAACAAGCCTAGTCCCGTTACACAGACCATTAGCTGGATCAATGTTTCTTAGAAGTATCACAGGGCAGTTCAGCTTTAGTTTTAGTGCATGCGGAGGAAGACCATTGGGAGTCAATCCGTTTAGAAACTCAGGAGCGTAGTAGCCGTATGGGTCGTCCTCCGCACTGTCAAAGCTATGGTAGATTACTTCGTCTCCTTGGAAACGCTCTATCAAACGGATGTTTATCTTGTCGACGTTATCATTTGTCGTGGAAAGGATTGCGCGAGATGTCATGTAACTCGAATCTGCCATGTTGTCATCTAGACTTGGAAACACATGCTCAATCAGCTTCTCCAGGTCGTCAACCTCGCATGTAGATGGGAGACAAATATCATATGGGAGTAGTATGTTCCCTTGGTCGTCGGCTTCCTCAGTGCCATTACCAACCCTGAGCAAGTAATCTGCAAACCACGTGTCATTACCAGCCCTCATGTTGGTGATGAGCCGAAGCTGCCGCATACTCTTCCATAGATGAGAACTTCGGAGGCTTGCATCTATTATCTGGCCCCGTGACCCCCTTCTGACAACCGGAAGCACTTGCCTAAAGTCCCCGCCAAAAACAACAGTCTTTCCTCCAAAGGGTCGGTCGCGTATTCCCATGATGTCGCGCATGCTATTGTCTAATGCCTCAACCGCTTGTCGCTTAGTCATGCTGGTCTCGTCCCATAGTATCAATGAGGCCATCCTTAGCAGCTTGGCGGTCCCACTCTGCTTGGTGAAGCTGCACGACGCTCCATCATCGCAACTCAGTGGGATTTTGAACCTTGAGTGGGCAGTCCTGCCTCCAGGCATGATAGAAGCGGCGACACCTGACGTCGCGGTAGCGATAGCAATCTTGCCTTCGCGCCTCACCTTGGCGAGCATCGCCCTGTAGAGGAAGGTCTTCCCCGTACCTCCAGGACCATCCACAAAGAATATACCCCCATCACCGCGTTCAACAGACGCTAGTATTTCGTCGTATGCAGCCCTTTGCTCAGAATTCAAGGAAGATGACAATTTAGTGTCACTTTCGTCAAACTCAACAGTTGATTCCTCGATGATCTCTCTGGCCTCGCCCTCGGTTGGGTCAAACGCATCATCGATCGTTGGAAGAGCGAAATCAACAATGTCTTTACCCATAGACTGCAACATACCCCTAATGTCAAGCAACACCATCTGCTCCACCTCGTTCGGGGACGTGCGTGTCCGACGGTAGTCATCGGACATAGGCTCGAGGTGTCTATCCCATAAACCGCGCACGTCACCTGGCTCGCAGTGCACCAATATTGTTGCAAAAAGCCTCCTAAGAGAACATGGCATAGCCCACTGCTCCGCCTCAGTAAGACAGTCGTCGAGCGTGTTGTCTGCCTCGATGAGTCCCAACCTTTCACCGGCCTCTCTAAAGCTCCCACATACCACGCCGTCGACGGTGAGCAAGTCCTCAAATGATGTTTTCCCTGTAACATGGTTCAACAACACATGAAGGTAGTATCGCTCCCCCTCGGCAGGATTGGCAGACACAATACGACGTATTTGAAAACGCTCCACCCGCGTCTTCCAGAACTTCTTTTTCTTCTCCCATGTGAAGCTTCCGGGGAAATCCTTGTACAATATATGCCTTGCCCAAGGGTGTTTTTCGTTTGCCTTGAAATATTCCGTTAACATGGATTTTGAAGCATTCTCGGAAGATACAACATTTGTCAAGTCAGCCTGTGCATTGAATGCAACCCTGTGCATATTCGGGAGATGAAGATGCAACTGCAAGACAGGCGGGTAATTGGCACACAGTGGGAAACCAAATATCCTCCACATAGCCTCCGGAGGGGTGACCCATCTTGCATCAACGTATCTCTTGATCTCATCAATGTTACCATCAGCGTCTGGCTGGTCAATGCTGAAAGAAGCCTTATCATGGCCCTTATAAATGTATTTTACAGCCTTTATGCTAGAGCAGACCTCGACGTTTATGTGGCAATTAAACATCCGCAGAAGGTAAGGGTTATATGGCACAACCCATCGGTTGTCCAACATTTTCCCTCGAACCTTAGCGCGTCTACCATCGTCTCTACAACGATAAACTGGGTATGAGTCCTTGCCTTGTATCGTGTTGTCATTGAACGGCCGCGGGTTGCATTCATTATCTTGCATGCAAACATTCTTCGGGTTGAGAGCACCGCATGGTCCATGCATCATATGTTTTACCACCATTGCATACAATTCCGGATACTTCTGCTTGTCTGGGAGCTCTGCGGAAATGAGACGGTCATACTGCTCTAGGACAAGAAGCTTATAATTTGAATCCATGATCAACAAAAAATGTGCGTGGGGGAGGCCTCTCTTCTGGAACTCCACTACGTAAACATAAGCAACAACAACACCCAGGACCATCTTCTTGAGCAACAAATCTTTCATAGCCTCTAGTTTGCCATAGAACACGCGAGCCACAATATCAGGTCGGTCTTGCGCCGTCTGTCCGGGAAGCAACTCATTTGTTATCTCTTCCCATTTAGGGTTGCAAGTCATGGTCAAGAAGATGTCAGGCTTCCCGTATGTATGGACAATTGCCATGGCATCCATATGTCTCTTCTTCATGTCGCGGTCGCCACCAGGGTAAGTTCCAGGGAGAACTATTCTCACCCCAACAGCGCTTGCTCGCGTCTCCCCCGATGATATTGCATCAACAACTCCTTTATACAAATCGGCACGGATCTGCGTCTGGTTCTTCCTGTACCACCTCAACCGACAGCTCTCAATCTTGATGTACATGTCAACCGCCCATTGCTGCAGTAGGCGTGCTCCATAGAGAATTGGATTGAATATCGCAGGCCTTGTTTGCGGCATGTAACAGTAGTAGTCTCTAACGGAGACGCATAACCTGCTATTCCCCTCTGCACACGTTTGATTCAGATCGCGTGAGCATTATGTTAAAAAAAGAAGATATTTTTAACAAAGTGGGACACAAAACGACATACCTGCATCATCCTCATCATCATGAGACAAAAGAGGATTTTGGACAACATTCCAATCAACATTACGTTTGGGTAGCTTCGGATGCCAACCTAGCTCCCCCATTGGATAGAATAATGGATAAGACAACGGGTCGTATGCCCCTGAGGTCACACGAATACTATGCCTTTCGTTGTTGTTACCACAAAGTGTTATCTTGCGGTCAAACCTTTTTGCTAGGCCAGTGCCCTCAACCCAAATTGCAGCGACCTCAGAGGACACCGGTCTATTATACCTTCTTTGGTCCAGCCTCTTATCGGTGTTTAGGTCTATCCTATAATCATCGAGGTTGTCTTTGTGTGCACCCAAACTCCTAAATTGCTGGGAGTATGGGTTTTCTTTGAGTATGTCTACTAACCTCTTCACGACATCCTGGTCTAATTGCTTGGTGGCCGCCTTACGATGATGTAGGCTAGGGTCGTCGTCATAGAAGTACAACTGCAGATGTTCTGGACGCGAGCTAGGTCCAAACGAATGGACATTGTGGTAGATGGTGCCGTGAGCTCGGAATGTGTACACCCCAGACCTCATGTTTGTGTAGTTTTCATCAAGGCTGACCCCAAGGGTGGTGAAGGCGAAATGCCCGTTGAAGAACCGTATGTTCTCCCGAAAATGTCTCGAATCTGCATCCATGCTGGACCATAGCCTCATAAGCTCTGGGATTGGTTCCGGTTGCTTAAGTTGGATCTGGCCATTGCGATAGCAGAAGCCGTCAGTCTCAGATTCAAACTTCCTGGCCTTACAGTGTTTGCAATTTTCATCGAGTTTCAGGACGTGAGTGTTGTCTGGAATATTTGAGTAGACAGTGTCAAATGGATCAATCTCGCTAAGTTTATCGGTAGACTTGCTCGCTTCCTCATCATCATCCAAAATGTCATTATCGGATCCTACGGGGATTTGTTGAAAAATCAAGTACAATTCACTAACAACAAATAAATGAGACAACAATATAGCTCCAAAGTGTCATAGCGTAGGGTTTGCAATACCTTCATTGCAAAACATGTAGTACTCCTCATCAAACCCGTCATGTGCTTCCTGCTCATGACGCATGGTGCCACTTTGGAAAACATCGATGACTTCTGCATTGTCGTCATACAAATAGCGACAACGGACACAATCATGTTAGAACAACATGCTGAGAATGATCTTAAGAAACTGACAATCGCAAATTCATACCAGTGGCATCGGCAGAGTATGTCGGCATATTCGTCCCCGGATCGCCATCAGATGAATCAGCTTTTGCGGCCCGGGAGAAGGGTGACACGCGGCTTGGGCATGTGGGACATTCGGAATCTGAGTTTGCTAGGTATGTAAGGGGGATTGCGATGCATTCTTTACACGGTGTGTTTTTCCTTCGGTCATAATAGGCCTTCCTCTTTGCACTTGACTCCCCCTTCTCATTGTCCGACATGCTTTTCCGGCGTTGCACGCTCCTCTCGCGTCTTTTTTCGTGCATTACTTCTCTCCCCTCCAACGTTAATTCGTCACTTCTCTTCTGATGGCATGCTCTGCTCCTTGCATTTTTCGCCTCCCTTTGATCGTTTGTTAAATTACGTTTCGGCTCATTGTCAGTCTGCCTCCTAGCTATAACAGTGTCCTGAATGACAGACGCGTGTAAAGTTGAAGGGGGACATGTTGCTCCCTCTGTCATTAATTCTGTAACGGTAGGGCTATTTTGGTTGTCTGGATCAAAATTAAGTTCAATTCGTATCTAGTTATTTTTGATTCATCGGATTTGGAGGAGTCACATATAGAAATAGCAGGGCCTGCCATAGAAATGGATATTGAATAGAAGCGCATACCTGAAGTAGCAGATGCATGTTTGTCTTGATCTTGGACACGGTTAACCTTGTTCCTCCAATAAGCAGCTCGCCGCAGGGCGTTTCTATGGTCTCTCTTGCGTTCTGCTTCAGTTTTTTCTTGCGTTTCTTGTATGCCATTCAAGATCCCGTCTGGAGCCATTTCAAACATTACCGAAAATAAA
This sequence comes from Triticum monococcum, assembly GCA_034509565.1. Lineage (NCBI taxonomy): Eukaryota > Viridiplantae > Streptophyta > Magnoliopsida > Poales > Poaceae > Triticum > Triticum monococcum. Next base: position 723,995,071 of record CM067842.1, read on the forward strand.
AATGCATGGATCAGAGATGGAAGCAATCTCTGTTATAGTATAACAAAATTAGAATACCTTGTAGCTCTATGTCATTAATGATCTCAGTCGAGACCTCCGTTGTATCAGGAAATGCCAACGCATCATCCGAGAATGATGTATAGTTCGAGCTAGTGTGGTTGCCTTCCATACAAAAGTTGTCCAGACATATTATTGCCTATTTATTAAATCAGTTATTAACATAATGATTAAATCATTAATAGCATACCTGATAAATGCAGGGTGTGTGCATGTTCAACTTGTACGGTATATTGTTTCTTCCGCTGATAGGAAGCCCTCCTCAGGGCGTTTCTATGGTCTCTCTTGCGTTCTTCTTCCGTTTTAAGCTCTGTTTGTTGGGTGTATTACAAGATTACATTCCCGAATATTATAGAACATCACAGATACGCCAACGAAAATGGTGGATGATTAGACACAAATATGATTACCTTGATGCTCGGTGTCACAGATGATTCCAGATGAGACCGTATTTGAACTTGGAAATGTCTCCAAGCTGGCTGGGTTGTCTGTTGAACCAGATTTGACCAAACAAAATTATGCTAATAGGTTAAGACGATACCGACTATAATGTAAAGATCATTTTGAACCATACCTGTTAAATCAAGGGGCATTGCAATTTCATCTCGGACATTAGGTTGCTTTTTCCGGTGATATGAGGCCCTTCGTAGTGCGTTTCTATGGTCTCTCTTGCGTTCTTCTTCCGTTCTATCATCTATTTTTTGGGTGTAATTATGGAATGCTCTTGCATCTGATGTCATTAGGGCCAAACACATAATTTTGTTAATATAACAGTAACATGTCATGAATTTGTTGAATGAGTAGGCAAAATATGATCACCATGCATGTCGTTCTCATTAACGAGACCAGAAAGTCCGGTAGTTGTAATAGAAAATGTTGATGCATCATGCGAGAATGCTGTATAGTTAGAGCTAGCTGGGTTGTCTGGTTGACAAAAGTTGTCCAAACACATGTCAGCTAATTGGTTTAGACATAACCAATATCATGGTTACTACTCTTTAAGTTTACCTGATGATTGAAGGGCAAATGCATTTTCATCTTGGACATTAGGTTGTTCATCCCGCATAGAGAGAGCACTTTCCAGTGCACTTGTTTGGTCTTTTTTGCTTTTATGATCCTTTGCTATATGTACATAACAATGACATTAATTTAATTATATCTAAAACAAAATGAGAAAAGTCAACTTGACAGAATATCTCGAAATGATAAAACACAACCATGGAGATGGAGAGATCATGTTACCTTCTTTATGTCCAACACAAAGGACATCCGATGTGACCATCGCATTATCCGGGTATGAATTATCGTTAGGCGAGAGTGATGTATAGTCCGAGATAGCTGAATTACATGATTCAAGAAACTTGGTGAGTACTTATTTAAAATATGTAATAAGTGAAACTTTCTGTGAACACAACACATACGGGACGTGGATCAATTTACCAACCATGATAATCTCGCGTGGGTTTAGTTCTCTCCATATCTTCGAGAACATTTGTGATATCACATATAGACTGGCGACGGGCAGACTTCCCAATGACTTGTTGGTTACCCAAACCATTTGACAACTTGTTGCGATAAGCAGCCCGCCTACGAGCGTTGATAGCATCCCTATGATCTAATAAGGGGCAAAGTAGTACATAGTAAGCAACATACGTATGCACATCAAACTAACAGTGTCCATCAAGCTTACCAGATTTTGCAACTACCGGCTGATTCTCATTTTGGAAGCTGACAGTATCCTCATTTCGTTTAATCCGATAAGCTGCACGTCTCCTTGCATTGTACTGCTCCCTTGCATGATCCGCGTATTTTTTTGCATTCATTATGTAATGATAGAGTTTCATGATGTTCGTAAGATGTGTTGTCTGCATGTATAAATACAAATAAAAAAACAAATAAAACGGCGGTTGGGAAGGTGGATATCATGCATATGCATACCTTGAGAATTATCTCGTAGCTGCATGTTATGAATAGCATGATCGAGTGTTTGGCTAGCCGTAAGTGCAAATGTTTGACCATCATCATGGTACCCAGGCCTTACCCTTTCCGGTCCATCTGTAGAGTATAGTAAGCATGAATTCAACCTCAATATTAATCTGGTATGCACGCAATCAATCATGTACCTGTCTCCGTCGTGTAGAAAGGCTCAACATCTGCAGATATGGTTATGATGCTTGGATTACAATCTTTCAGTGTTGTGTCGCTCGTAGGTGCTGCAACACATTAAAGCATGGTACAAGACATTGTCAGACTTGCACGTCAGGCATCACATCACAGTATTTTCACACTTCATTTACCGGGTTCAGTCGCGCAAATAGCATCTACTTTTTCATCAACGGGTATCAAGTTTGCGTTGTATTCTTCATCATTTTTTACGCTCGTCTGATCTGCAAACCATTATGCAAAAAGCGTGATATTAGCAGAGAAGCAAGTATTCATAGTACAGCAAACAATACCTGTAGCCTTGTCGTCGTCTTGTTCATGTTCACCGGCTTTGCTTCTTGCATTACCCATTCGCAAATGAATTGACCGCTACCTCCCTTTTTTGTGTGGCTCTGGTGTTTTCGAGGCCTGGGAGAAACATAAAAGCTACAATGATCGGATGGACATAAGTGATGCATCATCAAAGCAAGAGAGATGGCAAACTTGAAGGCATGAACAAGAAGGTACTTTAATTCAAAGCATTAACAACTATCTTGGGCTTTAGTCAATCTTGAACTGTAAGCACATGTTGATTATCCACATACTCGTAGATATTAAGTTAAAACAAATCAAGTATGGTAAAAGGCGAATGTACATAAGAAAAATAAGGCTTAAAAGTATGCTTTTATAACATATTGTATATCTACTTCCCACATTAATATGCTTGATACCCATGTTTCTTTAATCGCCAATCCCAAGTCACTACAGGACCATAAGGCTTAAAAGTGTTAAAAGTCAACCTGCACACAATTTAAAAAAATTTGTATTTTGATCCCAAATGATAGTATCTACTGGAAGCAGTGAGAATGCATCGCACAATTACATATATCTATCATCTTCGTTTCTATTTAACAATGGAACTTTCAGTAGGGATGCATAATATAAACCCGGTACGATGCATCATATAAATCCAAAAGCAATTGGAATTCTACTATTAAGCAAACAAATCCCCATGAGATTGCAATGCCATTTGGTGCTGGTTTTCTTACTTATTGTTCATCTTGGTCAGAACAGCCCTCTAGATTTCTTTTATGGATCATGGTGAAAAATCGTGAAGAATCCTGAAAAGCCATATCACTCACAAATAACGTAGCTGTTGTATGGTGCTTTCTCATTGTACCAGTTTGATGGTTTATGCACCTTCTCATTTGTAGGGTGACCGATGAATGTGTGTATGCGATGGCTGTGTGTATGTGCTGGCAGTGTGTATGTGATGGCTGTGTGTTTATGTGTTGTGTATGCGATGGATGTAAATATCTGATCTGTGATGTAGGTTCAGATCTGTGTTGTGTACCTGGAGGGCGTGTAGAGATCTGTCCCAGGTTCAGATCAGGTCCAGAAGGGGATCCGCGCCGGCGCAATGGAGACCGCCGGGCTTGATCAGGTTCAGATATATGTTGTGTACCTGGAGGGCGCCACGCCCTGGACCTGTCCAGCGTCAGGTCCAGAAGGGGATCCGCGTCGGTGCAATGGAGACCGCGGGCTTGATCCGCGCCGGATCCTCGATGGGATGGAGCAATGGATCCTTGATCCGCACGCAGGACCAGCGCAGGAGCAATGGAGTCCGGCGGTGGGATGGCGGGGAAGGACCGATGGGCGGCGGCGGGATGGCGGGGAAGGACCGATGGGCGGCGGCGGGATGGCGGGGAAGGACCGATGGGCGGCGGCGGGCGAAGGAGGGCACTGTAGTCGCAAGATCCAAACGAGACCTCGCTCGAGGGCACGAGAATTCGTTCGAGTCCGCAAGTTGAGCCGGTTTTTTTTCGCTGGTTAATTTTCGCCGGTCTGTGTTCAGGGGTCTTTTTTTCGTTCATCTGAGACAATAAGGACGGGAGTTTGTGCGGGTGCGGGACTCCATTGGGGTTTTTTTTTTGGTTTTCCGCGGTTGAGAGGGAGGTGGGAAGTACCAAAGAAGTATAAAAAAACCGGGTGAGGTGAAACGAAAATAAAATTCGGAACGCGACCTACCAACTGACATATTAGAGATATTAGGAGTTTAGATGCAATACAAGATGGAGCCCACGTCTCGATCCAATATCCTCTCGATCACGCACATCCCATCCCACGAACCCACGCCCCCACTCTGCCTCGCCTCCTCTCACCCATGGCCGCCGGCGCCGCCACGCTCGTCCTCTCCCTCATGGCCGCCGGGGCCGTTCCTCTTCGCGCCCAGCTTCTCATCTGGACGGCCCCCGACCTCGCGGCCGCCGTCTAGACGTCACTGTCGGACGCCGTCATGGGCGACGGCACCGATCGGCCACCCCGCCGCTGGATCCTCCTTCCTCGGCCGGCCATGGCGACCACCACGCGTACAAGTACAAAAACCCTCATGGTCCAATGAGATCCAGCGAGACAGGTTCGTCCCCATCTAACCCGGTCAGCGCTCGTACCCTGCATCGACCAGATCCCGTGGGCGTCGGGGTGACCTGCTCCGGCGAGGTTCCTCGATCCCGCCCGCCATAAGCCCGTCCACGGGCAGCCGAGCTCGCCGTTGGTGGCTACGTGCAGCACGGGCACCAGGGCGGGGCACCGCACACGGTTGTCGCCGGATCTGGCGACTCCAAGCCTGACCGCCATTGGATCTGGTTAGTCATGAATCATCTCTCCTAACCTCTCTCCATATCATGATTTCGGTTTTATTTTTCATGATTTCAACATTCCTTGTTTCTCTACCAGATCATCGGCCTCCTGCCTCTTCAGTTTCAGATATTTGATTGTTTGTGCAGAGGGCATGTGTTACACTTTTCTGAAAGAGAACCAAGAGTGAATCAATTTCAGAAATCAAGTTACATCTATGTACCTGTGTGTGTAGCTGAGTTGTGCAAGATATGTGAAATTTATATTTCAATCTGTAACTTGTTATTTGAGTGAAATATGTATTGAAATAGTTGTTTCAATATAAATTGAAATTGTTTGTGCCACTTTTAGAGTGTTGAATTTCAATCTTTTTTGAAAAATATGAAATTTTAATAACTGAAATCATCTTTTAAAGAAATTGAAATTATATTATCTCACTCCGTTATTTGAAATGAACGGATTTCACTCTGTTTATTAATATTTGTAACTTGTTATTTCAGTGAGATATGTATTGAAATAGCTGTTTCAATATAAATTGAAATTGTTTGTGCCACTTTTAGAATGTTGAATTTCAATCTTCTTTGAAAAAAATGAAATTTTAATAACTGAAATCATCTTTTAAAGAAATTGAAATTTTATTATCTCACTCTGTTATTTGAAGTGAACGGATTAAACTCGGTTTATTGTTATCTGTAACTTGTTATTTCAGTGAGAAATGTATTGAAATAGTTGTTTCAATATAAATTGAAATTGTTTGTGCCACTTTTGGAATGTTGAATTTCAATCTTATTTGAAAAAAAATGAAATTTTAAGAACTAAAATCATCTTTTAAAGAACTTGAAATTTTATTATCTCACTCTATTATTTGAAATGAATAGATTTCACTCGGTTTATTGGTATCTGTAAATTGTTATTTCAGTGAGAAATGTAACTGAAATCATCTTTTAAAGAAATTGAAATTTTATTATCTCACTCTGTTATTTGAAATGAACGGATTTCACTCGGTTTATTGGTATCTGTAACTTGTTATTTCAGTGAGAAATGTATCGAAATAGCTGTTTCAATATAAATTGAAATTGTTTGTGCCACTTTTGGAATGTTGAATTTCAATCTTATTTGAAAAAAATTAAATTTTAATAACTGAAATCATCTTTTAAAGAAACTGAAATTTTATTATCTCACTCTGTTATTTGAAATGAACGGATTTCACTCGGTTTATTGGTATCTGTAACTTGTTATTTCAGTGAGAAATGTATTGAAATAGCTGTTTCAATATAAATTGAAATTGTTTGTGCCACTTTTGGAATGTTGAATTTCAATCTTATTTGAAAAAAAATGAAATTTAAAGAACTGAAATCACCTTTTAAAGAACTTGAAATTTTATTATCTCACTCTGTTATTTGAAATGAACGGATTTTACTCGTTTATTGGTATCTGTAACTTGTTATTTCAGTGAGAAATGTATGGAAATAGCTGTTTCAATATAAATTGAAATTGTTTGTGCCACTTTTGGAATGTTGAATTTCAATCTTATTTGAAAAAATGAAATGTTAGTAACTGAAATAATCTTTTAAAGAAATTGAAATTTTATTATCTCACTCTGTTATTTGAAATGAACGGATTTCACTCTGTTTATTAGTATCTGTAACTTGTTTATTTCAGTGAGAAATGTATTGAAATAGCTGTTTCAATACAAATTGAAATTGTTTGTGCCACTTTTGGAATGTTGAATTTCAATCTTCTTTGAAAAAATGAAATTTTAATAACTGAAATCATCTTTTAAAGAAATTGAAATTATATTATCTCACTCTGTTTTTTGAAATGAACAAATTTGAAATCTATTAAAAGTAGTTTCTGGTAAGTGAGTGAAGTTTTATAAGTTTTAACTTTAAATATTAATTTAAAAGATTTCAAATCAATTTAGAGTGAGAGTGGTTGATCATTTGAAAAAAATGGAGTACGTACTTATGTATGTGTGTGAGGAGAGACTTTGCCTCAAGTGGCTGTGTACAGCGAGGGGCGTGAATGATATCACGTGGATGGGCTCAGCTGTTCAAATCACATGGGTGGGTCCAAACTGGTGAAATACAGTTAAATGAAGAAAACAGTGGAATACAAAGATACAACTTAGTACAACTTTTGAGGTGGCAGGACTCTATTGGCTATGGAACCACCGGTAGCTCCCGGCTCCCGTAAAAAGAGGTTTGCGGCATTACGCGTTAGAGCATCTTCAGCCGTTCGGCCCCTCAGGACGCATAAAAATCGCTCCCTGGGGTGAGCCGGCGATGTAATTGGCGCTGGGGCGGTTTCACGTCCAGTCGTTGCCCCCGGCTTGTCCCCAGGCGTTGAAATTGGTTCACTTTTCAGCCCCATTTCAGTGAATAAAGGGTTCATATGGGCGACAATAAGCCTATATTTGACGTGGTTCGCCGTTGTTCGGCGTTCAATTATGCACATAAAATTTTTTTATCACATATTTCATCACAAAAATATCAAATACTTCAATAAAATAGTACAACAACAAATAGTTCAATACAAATTATATAGTTCAACAAATAAAAACTCATATTTCATCACACGTTGTGCCAGGCGTCGCCCTTGAGCCTTCATAGATGCTTTATCAGATCTTGCTGCAGTTGATGATGCACCTGTGGGTCTCGATCTCTTGACGCATACTGAGATAGGCAGTCCAGATTGCCGGTAGCTGGTGATCAACTTCGGCTAGAGGACCTTGCCTGTAGTATGGTTCAGTGTCAAACACTGGGTCTTCTTGCTCGCTCTCGATGATCATGTTGTGCAAGATGACACGGCAAGCCATAATCTCCCACATTTGATCTTTCGACCAGGTCTGAGCGGGGTACCGGACAACAGCAAATCGAGATTGGAGCACACCAAATGCCCACTTGACATCATTCCTGCAAGCCTCCTGAACCTTCGCAAACCAGGCGTTCTTGCCTCTTGGCACAGGGTTTGAGATCGTCTTCACAAATGTCGACCATCTCGGATAGATGCTATCAGCTAGATAGTACCCCTTGTTGTAGTGCCGCCCATTGATCTCGAAGTTCACCGGAGGAGAATGACCTTCAACAAGCTTGGCAAAGACAGGAGAGCACTGCAGCACATTGATGTCATTGTGAGTTCCTGGCATACCAAAGAAGGAGTGCCAAATCCAGAGGTCCTGTGTGGCCACCGCCTCAAGCACCACACTGCAACCGCCTTTTGCGCCTTTGTACATCCCCTGCCAAGCAAATGGGCAATTCTTCCATTTCCAATGCATGCAGTCGATGCTTCCAAGCATCCCAAGAAATTCTCTTGCTGCATTCTGTGCTAGGATCCGAGCAGTGTCTTCCGCATTGGGTGTTCTCAAGTATTGTGGTCCAACCACTGCCACCACTGCCCGACAGAACTTGTAAAAACACTCTATGCTGGTGGACTCGGCCATGCGCCCATAGTCGTCGAGTGAATCACCGAAAGCTCCATATGCAAGCATCCTCATCGCTGCCGTGCACTTCTGGACGTAGGTGAATCCAAGAGCGCCGGTGCAATCCATCTTGCACTTGAAGTAGTTGTCGAACTCCCGGATGGAATTCACAATCCTGAGGAAGAGCTTTCGGCTCATCCGATAACAGCGCTGGAATGTTTTCTCGCCGTGAAGTGGAGTATCGGCGAAATAGTCGGAGTAGAGTATGCAGTAGCCTTCGAGACGATGCCGGTTCTTTGCTTTCACCCGCCCAGGCGCCGAGCCACCTCGCCACGGCTTTTCATTGCTCGCCAGCAGCTGGGCGAGGGCGGCGAGCACCATGAGATGCTCTTCTTCCTGGACGTCGGCCTCGGCTTCCTCCTCCAGCAGCGCGGCGAGCGCTTCCTCGTCATCCGAGTCCATCGCCGAGGCAGGAAAATCGCTGAACACCTTACGCTCGGTGGGCGTGTATTCGCCGCTAAACCGCGCCTCCACGGCTGGAAACGGCGGCCGGAAACGTCCAACTGCTGTTGGAGGGGCTGCCGCGGCGAAGCGCTGCTATTTTTCCGGCGGGGAATGGCTATCTAGCGGTGTAGGGCGGCGGGCGGCGGCGGGATATAGCTACTGGTGGCCGAGGGCGCGGTGGGTGGGAGGCGAGTCGGGAAATAAAATCTTAACTTTTCCCCTGACGGTGTGGGCCAGCCACGCTTTTCCCTTGCGCCGGAGCCCCCAACTGCTCCCCAGTGCGCCGGGTTCGGCCTGTGACCGCTGGGTGGGAAAAATGACCGAACCGACAATTTTCGACATCCTAGATGCATGACTGGAACGTTTTTTCCGCGCCGGCGCCGAAAAAATAATCTAAAGAGGCCTGTTAGGGGCGTGGCTGGAGATGCTCTTAGCTGGTTGACCGCTCAATGGGTCCCAAGGCTAACCGCTTATCTCTCTCGGTGGCAGACTCTTCCCGAAACGTCTTGAAAAAAAGCTTCTCGGCGCCCCCTCCTCTCCCTCCCTCAGATCGAGCTGGTTCACTCCTCACTCCGCCCCGATGCGCGCCTCCGCCTCCTGGCCGCCGCGCGCCTCCACACCCGGACGTCCACGCGCCTCCAACTCCCAGCCGCCGCGCGCCTCCACGCCCTGACGCCGACGCGCCGGCCGACGCCCCCACCGCGTGCTGCCCTGTACTGCTGCTCCCATACCTCCATGCTGATGCTACTTGAGCAAGCAGTTCAAGTATCCACGCCGATTTTTACACCATGACTCCAGGCAAAAAGGGAAGCGATCGGCGGTGCGGCAGCTCCTGCTGCTGCTAGGCAGCGGCACATCACACCAGGGTAGCAAACGCACTTTAAGCTAGGACTCCAGGCCTCTAAATCTTAGCTTTTGTTGACCTCAAAATGCATCTCGGTTGTGCTCTTACGTGGCGTCTTTGCAGTGTGTCCAACATGTGTTTGTGTTAATGCCTGGATGAGAAACAATGTCCTACATCTTAGTACAAGCACCGCTGACTCCATAAGAAGTTGAATCCCACAAATTCGACTGGTAAGTGCAAGCTTTAGTGTCACTGTTCAATTTGATTTTCTAAAAAGAGACCAATCCTCCTTGTTGCTTCACATATACAAGTATAAGTGAGTACTGGTACCCTTCATGTTCATATACTGTACTTCTGTATTTACATTGACAATTCATCCATTTATGTGTCAAAGATTCACTTTGATCTAGCACACCATGAGTAGTAATTGTACTAGGACATGTCAAGTTGCCACATGGATAGATTCACCTTCTCATCAGCATGCTACTCTGAGCCACGCAATCTTACTTCTTACGAACTTTAATCCTCTTTTGTTACAGGCCAAGCAGTCTAAATTAAGCCAATGATTGGCATCATGTCTTTCATGAGGCTGTAATCTCAAAGGTTGCCTCAGTTTGTTAGGTACTTGCACATCACACATCTAATCTGAATTTGACCAAGTCTGTGCTATATGGTAAATATCCCATCATTATTATGCAATGGATATCTGTTTTGATTTGCTTTCTTGGTGATCACACACATGCAGGTGGAGCTAGATGTATGTGCTTTGCATAGCTTTGTGGATTATATGTTTGCTTACAAAGTGAGTTACCTCAGGTAGATGTATTATACTTTCCAGGTGCACTTGTGTTTTCAGTTTGTTTGTTGCATTGCTGAACATCTCGGGTACAGAGGCGTGGCTGGTTCATAATATTGTTTCAAAGAACCTGTTACATTCCCTTTGTTGAAAATTTCAGTGTATGCGCTTACAAGTTTATGTACTTCACAAAGTGTGATAGTTAAAGGTAATGGTAAGCAGGACAAGGTACTTTCTTCTTATCTCCTTTCAATGGAGTATCTATTACTATTAGCAGATGGAAATGATCAAGTTGATGTGTTCTTACGCATGTATGAGCCATCTCATTGGAGGTGTGTTTTATTGTATACTCGGAGAGCTCTTCTCTTGCATACAACTTACTTTATTCGATGCTTTGTCAGTGTAATCCAAAAAGATACATAAATTTAGTATACTATGAAGGCAGTTTAATCATAAGAAAATATGTGCAAATGCAATGCCTTGAATTTAAAATGTGTGGAAACTAGCGCATCAGCTTTCAATTTCAAATGATGAAATGATACTTGATTGAGAATTCAGTGCGGTATGAGTCATATATTTAAGAAATTTTAGAGAAAAAAATGCTAAGCGCTGTCAGTGGACTGCATACTTTGGGCATGTTGAACTTTATGGTTGCAAAAGGGAGTTAATTAATCAATAAGGCCAAAATTATGTTTCTTTACCTGCATTTTGCACAAATGAGCAATTATTGGGTGTTTGCCTTTTTCAGGGATTTGGTAATGTTAGCTCCTGGGCTGCTCAACTGATTGCCGAAGTTGGAGGGCAAGCTGGTCGCTATTACCGATGTCATAAGTGCTGTCAAGAACATTAGTGGCCTTGACATCCCCAAGCTGGTGAAGCACCTGCCAGAGAACTGTGGGATCAAGGGATTTGACGAAGGCAACGCTGTTAACCCGGCCTTGCTGCTCATCGAGGAATGCGTCGTCCTTATCCCGCCAGCACCGGGAGGAGTTGTAAACAAGTAATCTTCTTTTTCATCATGAACGTTCACTTCATCCTTGACTAAATGTATTCACCTACAGTATCATTCTGCCTGTTGTCTTTCCTTCTGTATCTGAAACCATTCTTGCTAATGAAACATATTGTTCTTGACTATGATTTTCTGTCCAATGGAGAATGCTAATGCCATCAGAGAAAAATACATCAGTGAGCTGCCAACCACCCCACAAACCCTGAAGCTCACCAGGTAAGAACATCAATCATTTTTGCTTTTTCCTAATAATCAATGTGTGTAAAGCGGACATTTTTACTATGAGATTTTCCTTGGTCCTTAAAAAGTATCCTCACATGAATTTGTTCGTATTTTAATCTTGATAGTAAAGCATAAATCAAAATTTTACATACACCCTGGTGCTTGGGAATGCCCAGAACTCTTACGTGTTTTGCACTTCAGATATCATTCATGCTAATGAATTCTCTGGAAAGACATCTGATTGTTCCATAAATCTATGTTAAAGTGCTGTGGTCTGCTTGAGTGTTTACTTATATATATGTTATATGAAAACAGACTGTTATTAGTAAAATACATCAGTTACTTTAACTCTTACTACTAGAGTGTATGTACACATCACTGACATCTTTTGTCTTGAAACAACCTTATTGTTGTCGTTATCCTCTGTTTGTTAATGAAGAAACATTCTTTTTTTGCAAGACGTCGAGTACACAATGATTCTAATTGCCCTTGTGTTATGAGCGGCATATATTACAGCCCAGGCAGTTAGGGGCCTGGCCCAGTTATCTTATCGTGTTAGGGGCTTAGCCCAATTATATCATTAGGAGGATTATATAAACTCATGTAAGGACCCGTTTTGAGATTAAGCAAGAAGCAATCATTATTTGCTCGGCTTCTCGAAGGGAGCCGGGAGACCTAATTAACCCTAGCCGCCTCCTGCCAACGCCGCCGCCTCCTCCCTCGCGCACGACGGCGCCCAGCCGCCGGCGACCGCGAGTTCACCCACGTCCAGCCCCCTCCTTCCCCTACACCCTCTGGCCTAGACCCGGTAGAACCCTAGTTTCTACCACCTTGGTATCAGGTAGCTCTGTTCCGATCATGTCTTCGTCGCCGCCCATCCCGTCGCTTCCGCTGCCGACCGTCACCACCGCGCCGCTGCCCTCCCCGTCCGCGCCGTTGGTCGCGTCCTCCGGCGCCGCCATCACCCAGATGACGGTGCCCTCCACCGCCCCACCGGCCGCCGCCTACACCCTGGAGGAGATCACCGGGGTCCTCAACGATCTCGTCACAGCCGTCCAGGGGATCTGCCTCTACTTGTCTGGGCCCTACGGGCTGCCGCCGACCGCGTCACCAACCATCGCCACCAGGCCGATGTTGCCGCTGTGGCAGCCGCCGCACCCGGCGGCCTCCGCCGCACTCACCGGGCCGCTGCAGCCACAGCCGCCACCACCCTGGCAGCCCTGGCAGCCGCCGCACCCAGGGGCCACAGCAGTGCTGGTCGGGCCGCTGCAGCCCCCGCTGCAGCTGCAGCCAGCCCGCCGCCTCCGCTGTTTCCATGCAGCAGCAGTTGCCGCTGCCGGCGCCTCCGCCGCCCAGCCTCGGGCTGTGATACGACCAATGTAATACCCGATGTATCTTCAAATGTCGTCACCACTCAAGTCAAACCAACTAAAGAGATGACAAGCAAAGCAGAACTTGTGCGAACAAATTTGGTGCATGCTACTGAAAAACATCGAGGCATTGATGGGCGAATGCGTTTGTTATGTGGCCCCGGAATTAGTATTGTGTCGAGTTCAAGATCAACCTATATTGTTCCAGCCAAACGACCGAAACAAAAGTCGCAAATACAGCATGTATGGCAACGGAGGAAAGTGTGGAGCAGCCTTGATGTTTCTGATATATCATGCAAAGAACAGAGAAGAAGAAGTCGTGGACCCATGCATGGATTGACCCTTGAACAAGAAAACCAAGGGTAGGAGCCGAAACTAGAGAAGATCATCCCCACGTTCAGAACTCCCCCTCAATGGATAAAGGCATGTTCGTTTCAATCCCATGGAATAAGGAACGCACGTTACGTGCTAGATAAATACATGCATGCTAATTAGCAAGAATATTATATTAGGAAGTTTCTTAAATAGTAGTTACGGTTGTGATTGGTTAGGATTTTTGTTTCTTATTCTAGTCCAAGTCTTGCACGACTTGTTTAGGTGTTAATTCTTTTTTTCCCTTTAGCGGAGCAGTCACGTGGAGATGGCTATTTATCACGGCCACGGCCATTGTAACAGGGGAGATGAGTTGTGAGTTTTATTTTCGAGTATGAGATATACAGAAAAACGTTCGAGTTACGGGCGGCCATATCTTGTGTATTATTTGTGATTTTTCCATCCTGGAAATTTACTAGCGACGGAGGGTTGATCATCACATCAACGCCTACGTGCTGATTCGAGGAGGTCATTATTTTCGTTTGTGTATTTTCGTACACATGTGAAAATTATCTTGAAGGTTGCGAGGAGGAACAAGGGGACGAACTGTTGATCAAGCATCGCCGTGAAAGATCGGGCCATCTACACGCGCGAATTAGCATCTCGCTAGTCCGTGCCTCATCAAGTGGTATTCAGAGCAAAGGTTAGTCACGGCGACTCAGTTTGCAATATCATCTACGGAGTCAAGCATCAACATGTTGAGCAGGAACGTATTGATGGAGGAGGAAGGTATTGGCGAGGTCACTCTTTTTCACACTCGTTGCGTCGTGAATGAACGATGTGTCAATCTAACGATCGATGAGAGTACCGCAGTCAATATGGTGAGCATGGAGGTGGTGAAAAAATTGGGGCTGAAGATGGCACCTCTTGAAAGGCTGTACACGCTGAAGTGGTTCAAAGGTGAAATCAAAATTACGCATCGGATTTTGCTATTTTTTGATCTGGGAAAATATTGTTGTGCGGAAGTTTTTCACGTTTGTCCTGTGTCCATGGTGTCGTGCCATCTACTACTTGGTAATCCATGGTGCAAACGTGTTGGCGCTATTCGGAATTTCAAGAAAAATAATTACTCTCTATCATGGAAGGGCCAGCAGATTTATTATATTCCTATGCCAGTGGATCTGTACACTGCAGATTGGAAAAGTCGTTTGCTTAAAAGAAGAGAAGAGCAAGAAGATATAAAGGAAGAAGTCGATGCACCGAGGAAGGGGCTGAATCTTTTGGTGGAGAAAGTGCAAGATGATAGTGGTGCAAAGGGGCAGCGGTGGAGTGTTTTTAAAACACAGTGCAATATCAAGAATCGTACATGCAAGATGATAATTGATTGTGGCAGTTTTACCAATGCCATAAGCAAAGATCTCGTGCAGGCTTTGGGTTTGTCCATGTGGCGGTACCCAAAACCGCATCATATTGAGTGGCTTTACAATTCTGGAAAATTAAAAATTACACATAAAGTACATGTAATATTTGATATTGGTGAATATATTGACAAAGTCGACTGTGATGTTGTGCCAATGGATGCGTGCCAGCTCTTGTTGGGAAGACCATGGCAGTATGACCATGACGCTGCGCCTGCAGGTAAATCTAATACATATACATTTATGCACGATGGAAGACAACACGTGCTGAAACCAATGACGGACAGTGCAATAAAAACAGAATTCCAATTTCCCAAGTCTAAAATCAAGCTTGAAATAGACTTGAAATCGAGGACGATTTCGCTTCAAGGAAGAAAGGATGATACGACCAATGTAATACCCGGTGTATCTTCAAATGTCGTCACCACTCAAGTCAAACCAACTAAAGAGATGACAAGCAAAGCAGAACTTGTGCGAACAAATTTGGTGCATGCTACTCAAAAACATCGAGGCATTGACGAGCGAATGCGTTTGTTATGTGGCCCCGAAATTAGTATTGTGTCGAGTTCAAGATCAACCTATATTGTTCTAGCCAAACGACCGAAACAAAAGTCGCAGATACAGCATGTATGGCAACGGAGGAAAGTGTGGAGCAGCCTTGATGTTTTTGATATATCATGCAAAGAACAGAGAAGAAGAAGTCGTGGACCCATGCATGGATTGACCCTTGAACAAGAAAACCAAGGGCAGGAGCCGAAACTAGAGAAGATCATCCCCACGTTCAGAACTCCCCCTCAATGGATAAAGGCATGTTCGTTTCAATCCCATGGAATAAGGAACGCACGTTACGTGTGCTAGATAAATACATGCATGCTAATTAGCAAGAATATTATATTAGGAAGTTTCTTAAATAGTAGTTACGGTTGTGATTGGTTAGGATTTTTGTTTCTTATTCTAGTCCAAGTCTTGTACTGACTTGTTTAGGTGTTGATTCTTTTTTTCCCTTTAGCGGAACAGTCACGTGGAGATGGCTATTTATCACAGGCCACGGCCATTGTAACAGGGGAGATGAATTGTGAGTTTTATTTTCGAGTATGAGATATACAGAAAAACGTTCGAGTTGCGGGCGGCCATATCTTGTGTATTATCTATGATTTTCCCATCGTGGAAATTTACTAGCGACGGAGGGTTGATCATCACATCGACGCCTACGTGCTGATCCGAGGAGGTCATTATTTTCGTTTGTGTATTTTCTTACACATGTAAAAATTATCTTGAAGGTTGCGAGGAGGAACAAAGGGACGAACTGTTGATCAAGCATTGCCGTGAAAGATCGGGCCATCTACACGCGCGAATTAGCATCTCGCTAGTCCGTGCCTCATCAGGCTGACTACAACCGCGCTGGCGGGCGTGCCGATTCAGCAGGTGTGGTTCCCGCCCTCGCTGTCACAGCTTCCGGTCTGGTTGGCCGGGACGTCACCGCCGCCAGTCTACACCATGGGCGCGGACCAGCCGGCGCCCTCCCTGCCGTACGGCGGGCCCTCCGGCTTCGCGGGTTTCCACGCTGGCTTCGATGGGCCACCGCTTCCCCGCGAACCACCTGTGGACACCGGACCAACGCCATCCTCTTCGCTGCTCCGTATCGCCAAGCCGTACACTCACGGCGGTCATGCTCAAACACCGCTGTGCTTCGCCAAGCTCGACTTCACCACCTACGACGGCGCCGAGGACCCCCTCAACTGGCTCAACCAGTGTGAGCAATTCTTCCGGGGGCAACGCACGCTCGTGTCGGAACGTACCTGGCTCGCCTCATATCACCTTTGGGGCGTCGCACGGACGTGGTACTACGCCCTCGAGCACGACGAGGGCGGCACGCCCCCATGGGAGCGCTTTCGCGAGCTATGCCTCCTTCGCTTCGGGTCGCCAATACGCGGGAGCTGGTTGGCGGAACTCGGCCGTCTCCACTTCACCTCCACGATGCAGGACTTCGCCGACCGCTTTCAGGCCCTGGCGTGCCACACGCCCGGCGTAATGGCTCGCCAGCGGGCCGAGCTCTTCGTCGGCGGTCTGCCGGATCATATCCGCGTGGACGTGGAGCTGCGGGGACCCCAGGACCTCCAGACGGCCATGTACTACGCCCGCGCATTCGAGCGCCGCGCGGTGGCCATCCAGCAGGCATCATAGTCCCGGGCCGGATGTTCCCACGCAGGGTCGGCCTGCTCAGGTTTCCGCGGCACCCCTCGCCGTGACCGCGGCACGCCCGTTCTGCCGGCTCACATCGGCCGAGCAACTCGAGCATCGCCGCCAAGGGTTGTGCTTCAACCATGACGAGCCCTACGTCCCCGGCCACGTCTGCCCGCGACTCTTCTACCTGGAGGATGCGGACTACATTGAGGCCGACGCCGCCGCTGCCAGCCTTGGCGACCTACCCGCCCAAGTTGCCTCGGAGGTGTTTGGCGACGGTTGATCACCTTGAGGAGTTCCGCAAGCGCTTCCCTGCCTTCCAGCTCGAGGACGAGTTGTTTGTGCAGGCGGGGAGAAATGTTATGAGTGGCATATATTACAGCCCAGGCAGTTAGGGGCCTGGCCTAGTTATCTTATCGTGTTAGGGGCTTAGCCCAATTATATCATTAGGAGGATTATATAAACTCATGTAAGGATCCGTTTTGAGATTAAGCAAGAAGCAATCATTATTTGCTCGGCTTCCCGAAGGGAGCCGGGAGACCTAACCCTAGCCGCCTCCTGCCAATGCCGCCGCCTCCTCCCTCGCGCACGACGGCGCCCAGCCGCCGGCGACCGCGAGTTCGCCCACGTCCAGCCCCCTCCTTCCCCTACACCCTCCGGCCTAGACCCAGTAGAACTCTAGTTTCTACCACCTTGATTTATGTTGTTTAGGTCAAATGCTTGAGAGGTTGCTCCGAATATCCAAAAAAAAATCTCTCCTTTCTTGATGTTTCCAGTTCTTTATAGGAGTGTTTTTCCTAAGTTAGGCAGATAATCTGTTCTCTGTATCCTTATGTAATGATATATTTTCTCGCTCAATATTTTTTCCAAGATGAAAGTTCAAGGCCTATGCAAGGATCAAACTGTAGATTAGTTATAGATTTTTAAATTATATATGGTTTCCCATTTGGTACTACATTTAGAGATGAATCTGAAGGAGTGCAATGAGCATACGACAGATATGGTATCTTCATGCTTATGATGTTCTATCATGTGCAGGTGGCGTGGATATGGCTTACAAATTTGTAGTGGTTGTCGAATTGTACCAACCACATCTTGTGTTGCCACCAGATATAATATTAATGTGACTATATAGAAATGGAGAAGGGTCAAAGGTGTTCGATATCATACATTCACGACTGCTACTCCTTCTGTACCATGGTATGATTCTTCTGTATGTAGTTTGTTGCTTGCAGCATAGACTGTATAGATGCCCGGTTATGGCTGAAGAATTAGCTCATGACCAAGCTATACTTTGCATGTTGGCAAAATGTTAATATGTTGACAGAAGCACAATCAATATTTTATTATTGTGAGGACCTCAAAGAAAGAAGTCCATATTAAACAGGCAGTAGATAGGTCTTTTATAGCATCATTTTTTTAATATAGATCAATTTGGTTCATACTCAGGAGTTGTTGACTCTCTCAACTCTGTTACGGTCTTACGGAGCAGAGATGGGATGATACAACGGCAACGAAGCAGAGATGTTGACAAAGTACCAATGTATACAATAAAAAGGGCATTTGTTTACCATGCATCCTTCCAGCAACGATAATTATTTTGCAACTTCTACTTGCTTTTTCTTGAGCTACCATATTTTTTATAGCCTTGCACTAGAGAGGGGTTGAAGTGTCTAGCTAGCGTTTATCCCAACCCAGCGAGAATTTATTATTGATCTACACATGATTAGTAGATGATTGTTTCCTTTCTTCCCATTCAACAAATGTATTTCCTGATTGTTTGGAATGTACACACCGTCCCCTCCTTACGTTTCCAGCAAAGAAAAGATGCCTGAAACATTGCATTTTCTTGGCTATTAGGAGACCAACCACAAGCAGAGAACAAAGAGCCTAAGAGTGGTGACCAACCATCTGCGAAGGAGTAACAGAGCAAAGCAGAGAAGAGAAGGGGAGTACTAGCTAAATATTTTAAAAGGAAAGACATCTTTCTATTTTCTGGCAGCCATGTTAGTTCATTTATGTGATTTTATTTTACCTTCTCTAAAGAGGCCTTTAGTCCTTGGGTACAACTTATATTTTTTACACAGAGATGACCGTTGCAATGGATCATGAAATCTCTATGTCTAACTCTACTAATTAATTTGTTTTACTTCTATTTAATTAGGAAAGTGACAAGTTAAGTACAACATTGTTTTTGCACATCTTCAGGCATTGGTTTCTGCTATCTAAAAGGGTAAAGCTCTCAATTAGTGTTGTGTATATTTATGTAGCTCAGAGCAGCTTTTGGAACTTATGTTCTACAGTACTAAACTTTACTATAATTCTGCATGCATCAGGGATCCTGAATTGGACTTACTGGTGTCTTTGCAACCAGCTCGACCTAAAAAACAACAAACAAGCGTGCACAGGCTCAACCATAGGCACGGCCTGCTAGTAACAATTAATATTCCTATCTATAGAACAATCCATACTTTTAGAAAGGAAGCTAGCTGACTTTAAAATTAGGCCCTTTAAGTTACAAGATTCCAATGAAAAGATACAAGGTCTGAGGGACCAAACACATGCGACTCAGCGCACATAAGCTACATATATAAGGCTAGTTGTAATGGTAGTATTATAGCTAGTATCATGCATGCCAACTAGGCAATTTTGATGAAGTGTTATAGCCTTAAATGAAGAAAGAGATTGTGGAGTATCATATCATGATACAGTATCATAATAAATGCTATGATACTTTGTGTCATGCATGACAATAAATAAAGTACTACATGATACTAATATATGATACTATGCATTAAGGAGGTAGTATCATACACTACTATCATATGCATGATACTATATGATATTCCCTATTACAACCAGCCTAATAACTAGAGGTGTAGTTTGATACATGGTCATAGACCCGATACAAGCGACACAGTGCTGATAAGGAGGTACTCAGCGAAGATGCACAAGTACCAAAGACCAACTCAATGGCTCAAAGCCATTGCTGTCCATCTCACATCCACACTCCAGAATCTCCGGTTGTTGAGGTCAGGCCAGGCCACTTCCTCATCCTGATCTCTGTAGGTGTAAACATAGACACATGGATAAACCAACAATTAGATACTAGCAATAACTGGATGGATGGGGACATCTACTCAAAACTTACTATGGATAGCGTGTCTTCTTAGTAATCCAATCCTCCCTCATGTTTAGGAGGGTGTAGCAAGCATACATAAAATGTTTGAAACGAGTTCTAATCACAGCGAGATGATAGTTCTGACCGTTAAAACGCTGAAAGATTAATAGAGCACTAGTTTAGTTATTAAAAACTGAATCCAAAAAAGAATAGGATGCAAAGAATCAGAAAAATAAAGCATGTGGCTTAGATGTATACCGGATCGTGTTGAACTCCATGCTTTATCAGATTCTGAACCAACCTAAGGACATTGATATAGATAAATCGTGAACCATAATTAGATGACCAGCAACTATCACGATTGTTGTATACGAACTCATTCATTTTTTATGGTGTTGATGGATAGCGAGGGTCTACTTTCAGTTCCATATAACTGTTGTGTCTGAATGTGAAAAGGTCTTTGTAGACTTCCTCAAACGAAACAACTTCATTAGTACGGAAATCAAACTCGTTATCCACTGCGTCATCGGGGATGTCGCGACGGAAGTAACTTCTAAATTGCTGGTAGTCCTTGTGAATCCTATTAGAGAACCTAGCTTTCTCCCCATTGATATCGTCCAGCCCCATCGCATCTGAATGGAGATGTACAAAACATTCCAGTATTTCTTTGGTGGTGCCCAGTAAAGTTGGGTGCCGCAAGGCAGCTGCTAGCCAGTCACGACAGTAATAACTATAATAAGCATGGACTCTAACCGGGTCCCTGCATGCATACACGAATATTATTTAGTTACTGCGCATAGTATTGCAGGAGTAGGTACAACAAGAACACGTAGTAATACAACTCTTTTTTTTATCATGATAAAAGTAACAAGTCCACGTATACTTGCGATAGCACTTGCGTCTACAGCTTCCATACTATTTAATTTAATTCATTTTTCACATTGTGTTGTACTACTACTAAGCTGTGTTATGGGATATGGCAGAAGTAGTACCTCATGGACTGTAAAAGCAGAAGCTTCTTCAGGGTTCCCCACTCGTCGTTAGTCAAACTCCAGGGTAATTGTGTAGATATTAGAGCCATAAGATCTTCCATGTCTTTCCCGACAACGTATTTTCCACGATCACGTCGCCCCACATTAATTATCTTCAGATCCTCACGGCAAGTCACGTACTCCCACTGTTTCAAATTACTCGTCGCAGAAATGGATTTATCTAGAACTAAAATACATCTAGATACATTCATATATGTGACAAGTAATTAGGAATGGAGGGAGTAGCTGGCAGGGTCCGAGAGACTACCATGTGTGATTTTGCACTTTGCCGCATGATGGAGAAGTTGTATGAATGACCTGCGTGATCCCAAAAAACACAAGAATAAATCACACCAATCTCTATACCTGATCTCTAAACAGTCAATATATTAATTGTATGACACAACACACCTCATCCTGTTTCGCCAAGATTCTGACAAGCCTTGCCAATCAGCAGAAAATAATGGTTCACTGTGTATTGCCTGAATATAGTTGGGTCTGAATCGCTCATAGGCTACTATATATTGCTGGATTTTAATGGCAAACGTACTGAAATATGGTCGCAGAATTAAGTCACCACCATATCTAGAAAGATTCTCAGTATGCGCAACAATGTAATCTCCAGTCTCACTAGTGTTGTCCGCATTCTCTAAGATCAGTACTGTGATAGGGTGAGTTTCCACCCGCTCATCATCATACTCAATTGTCATTGTGCCGTCACGGACATTGTCATTGGATAATTCGTCAAAAGCGTAGGTTCTAACAAACCCACCCAAGACTTTCTGCATGAATGCATATGTATGTTAGAATACATTTGCTTACTCTACGGAATAGTAAATAAAATGAGCTTGGATCGACAAGAGTTTGTGGTTTCAATTGATACTGACTCCGTCTGGAAATACTTGTCAGCAAAATGGACAAAAATGAATGTATCTAAAACTAAAATACATTTAGATACATCCTCTTTTATTCATTTTGATGACAAGTATTTCCGGATGGAGAGAGTACTATACAATTAACATTCTCTTACATATATCTAGGTAAGAATATTTCGTTATTAACATCAAGTCTAACAAAAAATTTGGTCTAATTTTCATGGTTATGAATTTGTATCACAATCAGATTTATGTTGGCTTTTAACAATCTACGAGCCTTTCCCGCAAAAAAAAACAATCTATGAGCCTAACATCCAAAAAAAAATAGATGTGTAGTTTAGGACAAGATCCATATGGAAGTAGGCATGGCCATTTACTGTAGGTATAGAATTTCTTTTTCTTTTCTGGAAAAATATTTGTTAGAATTTATGATCCATTTCTTTGGTAGAAAAAAAGAGTTTATGCAATTTTGTGTGTTGCCCCAAAAAAAGACAAGTACTTCTATTTCTTTGGGTCAAACTTACAAATGTCCTACAAAAACATTATAAGCTTTTTAAAAAAACTTATAATATACCTACAAAAACATTACAAGTACTTCTATTTCTTTGACCATATGTACCTACCAAGCAACAATTGTTGTGGTGTTCTTGGACATTTTTTTAACGGTCAGAACTATCATCTCGCTGTGATTAGAACTCGTTTCAAACATTTTATGTATGCTTGCTACACCCTCCTAAACATGAGGGAGGATTGGATTACTAAGAAGACACGCTATCCATAGTAAGTTTTGAGTAGATGTCCCCATCCATCCAGTTATTGCTAGTATCTAATTGTTGGTTTATCCATGTGTCTATGTTTACACCTACAGAGATCAGGATGAGGAAGTGGCCTGGCCTGACCTCAACAACCGGAGATTCTGGAGTGTGGATGTGAGATGGACAGCAATGGCTTTGAGCCATTGAGTTGGTCTTTGGTACTTGTGCATCTTCGCTGAGTACCTCCTTATCAGCACTGTGTCGCTTGTATCGGGTCTATGACCATGTATCAAACTACACCTCTAGTTATTAGGCTGGTTGTAATAGGGAATATCATATAGTATCATGCATATGATAGTAGTGTATGATACTACCTCCCTAATGCATAGTATCATATATTAGTATCATGTAGTACTTTATTTATTGTCATGCATGACACAAAGTATCATAGCATTTATTATGATACTGTATCATGATATGATACTCCACAATCTCTTTCTTCATTTAAGGCTATAACACTTCATCAAAATTGCCTAGTTGGCATGCATGATACTAACTATAATACTACCATTACAACTAGCCTTATATATGTAGCTTATGTGCGCTGAGTCGCATGTGTTTGGTCCCTCAGACCTTGTATCTTTTCATTGGAATCTTGTAACTTAAAGGGCCTAATTTTAAAGTCAGCTAGCTTCCTTTCTAAAAATATGGATTGTTCTATAGATAGGAATATTAATTGTTACTAGCAGGCCGTGCCTATGGTTGAGCCTGTGCACGCTTGTTTGTTGTTTTTTAGGTCGAGCTGGTTGCAAAGACACCAGTAAGTCCAATTCAGGATCCCTGATGCATGCAGAATTATAGTAAAACCTTTTAATTGGTTGAGTGCTATAAGTTGGCACTTCTTTAAGTTGGCACTCCTTAGTCAACAATTGTTGTGGTGTTCTTGGACATAAGTTGGCACCTTTGTTTGAGCTACAGCTACTGGATTCAGATTCTAGGCCTTCTAAAATCAGAATCTCAAACAAAGACATTGATTTCTATCTAGCTTCATGGAATCTGATTCTGAAAAACGAACTACCAGGCAAGGGAATCCCGCATCAGCGATTCTGGTGATTCGGCGGATTCTGCAACTTCCCACAAAGGAAAACGATTCGTTTTCAGCCCTTGCCCCTATTTCCTGTTAGAACTACAACAAAACGGCCATCCGCATCCAGTCTCCACTCTCCACCCCGCGGGCCGAGTCAACCAACGCCCGAACCCCCTCGTCTCGTCTCCCTCGGTCCCTCCCCATGGCGGTCGCGACGGCGATGGTGCGCCTCCTGCGGGTGGAGGAGCAGGCGAAGCACGGCGGCGGCGCCTGGGAGTACCTCTCCCTCGCATGGACGATTCACGCGCGCCGCCCCGCCCCCGTCCTCCACCTCGGCCTCTCCCCACCGAATGACGACGCCTCCTACTCCCCTGAGAGTTTTGGCACATGCTTAGCGCCACTACCTCGGCCTCTCCCCACTGAATGACACCACAACGTGGATTAAACTAGATTTTGGTCAATGTTTCCAGCTACTTGCTGGGGAGAGATGATGCTTGTTTACAGTTGGTTCAGACCCGGCTAGATCACCATCCCACTGAACTGCACTTGGGATGAGCCTAGCTCGGCCCACTGAACTGCTGGTCAGTTCATGACAATAACCAGGTTCATGACAGGTTCAGGTTCATAACCAGGTTCACATGATCTAGCTCTGACCAAAACTAAAAGGAGAACAAAACCGACCAAAACTAGTATACATACATTTCATCTCAGCCTAAACTCGAGAAAACAACTAATGTGCACCGAATCGCATATAAATGTCATACTCAACATTTAGGGGCATCATTGACATTGCACAACACCTACAGTTCCTACAGCTATCCAGCAGCGGGGTAAACAAACAATCAGCTTCTGATCTCAGGAATCTACAGCCACAACTAATTTTCAGGAATCCACAGCCATGGTGATTCTTAGGAATTTGTAGCCCAAACAAAGGGGGCGTAAGCACTGAAAATGTACTCAGTTACCGTTGTGATGTTTGGCGCATTGGCTCGTCTCTGTCTGAGGCGTTGTTGCGTGGGGGTCAAGTCGTTAAGGAATACTCGCTCTTGCTGAAGCCTCTACATTCATTAACAAATAACAAAGTAAAGAAGATAGCTAATGCATCTACAGAAATAGAAGAAAAAAAAAAGCAGAGTTTGAACTAACATTACGGGTTTCAGCATTATCTGCAGTACGACCCCAAGCATTTTTTGGCATCTGTCAGGTGAGAAAAGAAGATGGATTAATCCAAAATTATGAACAAGGGAGAGAGAGAGAGAGAGAGAGAGAGAGAGGAGGGAAGAGAGGGGAACACTTGAGAGAAGATGAGAAACACACTTGATGAAAGAAACCAACACAGAGATCTCTAGATCTACAAGAGAGAGATGGACTGTTCGAGATGACTAACAAATTCAAATGCAGTGCAAGATGAACATACATTAAGAAAAATAGAGAGAGAGGGAGACTAACCCTAAACCATAATCCAAGAACAAGAAAAAGGAAAGAAAGAGAGAGGGAGGAGGGAAAAGAGAGGAGGAACACTTGAGAAAGGATGGAAAACCTCAACAAACTTGGACGATAAATCCAAAGACAGCAAAGATCTCTAGATCTGCAAGAAAGATGAACTGTTAGAAAAGACTAACAATGCACTGCAAGAAATAGAGAGAGGGATGCTGACCCTAAACCATAAGCAGGACGTCCCCATAAGCAACCCCTGTGCGCGCTGTGTGGCTGCACGAGCGCCAGGCATCAACTTATAGAGGCCGTGGGAGGGGCGAGGCACAAGGTGGGGGTAGCTGTCATAAGTGATGTTTGGTCATAGGGGAGAGAGAGCGAGCAGAGAAATAACTATCAGCCGAGATAGAGAGAGAGCAAATAAGCATGTGAAGGAGCTGTGTGTGTGAGAGAAAAAACATCTCCTAAGAGACAATGTCGCGACGGGATTATGTACAAGGAGCTAAGGGAGTATTTAACAAAAAAACTACCACAATTCGTGGACCCACGCATACAAAATACCACTTTACAAATTTGTGTGAAAAACTACCATTTTTTCACTAATATTTGACAAAAAAACTAGTGACCGAGTTGGACGAAATTAAACTCGATTACGACAGCGCTGGCCCACACATAAGCATTGACCCCGCACCTCTGCCCCCAGACCCCGCACCGCACCACAAGTCAGGGCTCGATCTGGCCGCGGGATCCGGCGAGCGCCCGCCCTCCATCTCCTAGCGAGGCAGCGGCCGGCGCCGCGGGATCCGGCGAGCGCCCGTCCTCCATCTCCTAGCGAGGCAGCGGCCGGCGCCGCGGGATCCGGCGAGCGCCCGCCCTCCATCTCCTAGCGAGGCAGCCGCCGGCGCCGCGGGATCCGGCGAGCGCCCGCCCTCCATCTCCTAGCGAGGCAGCCGCCGGTGCCGTGGGAGCCGGCAAGCACCCGCCCTGGTGATGGAAGCTCTTCACCATCAATTGGTCGCCGTCGAGCAACGACTTCGCGACCCAGTCGTGCAGCGGCGTGCCGGGGAGCACGCGCACCGGGTGCCGGTGGCCGTCGTAGTTGGCGTAGTCCATGTGGCAGACGGCGGCGTTGGCCTGGGGGTGGAGCTCGTGCCCGACGTCCTGGTAGAGCGAGCCGCAGAAGGCAACGAGCCGCGTGCGAGGAGTTAGATCGGACGGCTCGCGCGCGGAGATCCGACAGCTGTCGAGGTGGTGGATGTTTACTAGACATTTACTGATAGGCACGTAGCGCTCCCCATTTTTAATCGTGTACTGAAAGAACCAGTCTAAATTTTGCATGTTTGGTTGAGTCAAATCACTGTGAAGATCCCGCGTCTTAAGGAAAATGACAGTGGGAGATCCAAATCATCGAGCAGAAGATCCTAATAAATTGGGGCCATCACATCTGGTTGAGAAAGAACGACCTTAGGACATGTATAATGGTGCTATATTAGGATTGCCACGTAGGATAAATGATAAGGTGGAGGAGAGAGAACTCATAAGAAAAGGCATGTCTTCTCTTATTTAAGATAAGACAAGAGATGATCTCTTAGCACAATTTGTCTTACCATGTTTTAAGGAATTGCTAGTTATTGAAGATAAGACTAAGATATAACCCATTGTAGACATACTTTTTTGTCATCTCTAAATTACATGCAAGACTTAAAATAAGACTGTCTTATCAACCATTGTACATGCCCTTACGCCATGCGTGCATTCGCGCTTTTCGGTGTTCAGAAACAGAGAAAATACCATGGTATTGGAGATACCGTGGTATATTAAAACAGTTTTTTAGGTAGCCAAACAACTCACAGTAATAAGAACTGTAGCAATAAAAAAACCGTACTAGTATTTGTAAAATACTTAAAAAATATTTTGCTATCAGACGAGGCCTACGCCATATTTCTGACAGTCTTTTGTGTTTGTATTAGCTGACTGTAACCCTATTACAGAGTTACATAGGAATAAACTCTATTCTCACCCCGATAAAAGAAAAAAACTGGCCGACGAGTGCTAGAGACGACGCACCGCCTGCAGCTTCCAGTTACACACAGGATGAAACGCTGATACTGTTCACCCACCGCCTGCTTGCTTCGCCCAACATCCAGAGGTACGTAGCACAGAGCCTTGAACCAGACGCAAAGCAGAGCTTTCATTGGCTGGCTCTGCCTGCTGTTTGCCTACCTCAGCTTTGCAGCGGCGTTCTTTATTTCGACTGGCGCCTCACGCATACACATCTACTACTGTACAAGCGTAGCCCAGCTGGTTCACTTCCCACGCCAAGACTGGCGCCTGACGGATACGTAGGCGTAGGCGTAGGCTGGGTTCATCGTGCCAATCCCGCGCGCCACCCACCACGCTGCCGTACTACCCATCCCCGCTCTGCCGCACTACCCATCCCCGCTCTGCCGCGCCCAAATTTAAAACTCTTCCTTTGGACGGACGCGGATTTCATAAAGCCTACATTTCTGAGCCTGAAAAAAAGAAAGCCTAAATTTCGGTGTGCAGGCGCATGCACAGTCATTTGCAAGCACGATTAGTATATACTCCCTCCGTTTTTATTTAGTCCGCATATTAGTTTTGGTCAAAATCAAGCTTTGTAAATTTTGACCAAGTTTATAAACAAAAATATTAACATATACAATAACAAATCAATATCATTAGATTCATTATTGAATGTACTTTCATATCATATAGATTTGTTATGGTAAATGTTTATATTTTTTTTCTATAAACTTGGTCAAACTTTACAAAGTTTGACTTCAATCAAACCTAATATGCAGACTAAATAAAAACGGAGGGAGTATTTTTTTTCTTTGAGAAACTGCATCAGATGGCATGAAACAGTAGCCTTTTTCTTCGGTCATAGTATTATTTTGTGTGGCATTTTTTTTGAGAGAATTGTTTCGCTTATTAGACTTAAATTGCAAAACATGCTCAACACGCCTGGTGGGCCGAATCCCGACCAGTATGCTTATCCATACCACTAGTAATATCTTTTCTTGATGCCTGCCTGCGAATGCTCCCAAGTCCCAACTCACAAAGCTAGTACTGTAGGAAGGAATCTTGTAGATAGAGAAGCATAAATAAGGTGAGGTCATAAAATCTCTGATCGTCCCTCACGCTGGACTTGTCAGCTTTCACGCGTCTATCATCACGTTCATCATAATTGAGAGTGGAAGCGTGCCTGGTCAAGGCTGCCCTGCGCAGGTGCAGCTCCAGCTTCACGCGGATACTTACTCGCTCCGTTTTTATTTAGTTCACATATTACCTTTGGTCAAAGTCAAGCTTTACAAATTTTGATCAAGTTTATATAAAAAATATTAAGATATACAATAACAAATCAATATCATTAAATTTATTATTAAATATACTTTTACAGCGTATAGATTTATTATGACAAATGTCTATATTGTTTTCTATAAACTTGATCAAACTTTACAAAGTTTGACTTCAGTCAACTCTAATATGCAGAGTAAATAAAAATGGAGAGGATATATATTTGGCGTCATGTCACTCGGACAATTGGCGTCACGTCAATCGTGGCACCTTTCGCGGATAGTTTATTGAGTTGGGCAAGCAACCACGGTGATCCAGCGAACGAGCCTGCCAGTCACAACTCACAAAGCCCTAGCGGCGTCACGTGCCGCTACTATAGGTGCTGCAGCTATGAGCATGGGCAAACGTAGCATGCATCAGCAAACGATGGGCATTATTTGTGTTGCACCATTATTAGTTAATTACTACTCTCATCCAATAGGAGTACTCTAGATGGTGCTTTGATGAGATTTCTCCCCGGTTTAGAGGGCTTATTAGTGAATGGGAAACACTTCCCTACATATACGGCTGGGGAGAAGCATTCGTCAGACTGGTCAGATGCCGTTGATTTGTTTTGTATCTCACGGCTGAGAGGTGTACTCAGATCATGCGCCAGATATACTAACCTCCTGATTTTCTGGCCCGTCCCTATAATCTCTCCCTAATTTAATTGCCCGAACTAACTCTGCACATCTCTCCTGCCCGTCCCGTAGACATCGCCGAGCTCGCCATGCCCTGCGCTGCCCTTGCTCTCTCCCCCAACGAGTCTCTGACCCACCCGTCTACGATCTCTGTTCCACCTCGTCGGTGTGTCATCTCATCCGGCAGCTGCACGACTGACCAACCACTTGCTTACGGACGGGCTCGTAAACTCCCACGCCGCCATGAACTCCACCAAGATCAAACCCTGCTGCTCCACCGTTTTGGCCTCCAGCCCACCTTGCTGGAGGGCCGTCTCGGTCTCGGTTTGGGTACAAGGCCATCGATCCATTCATTCATGTTGAATGAATGATACGTGCAATCCAGATTCAAGCTAATGCATGAATCGAGACTCACATGTGCTTCATCCTCGTCACCTACTTGTGCATGTGATGCTGAGATGCAACATCGCATGGTAAGTGTTACCCTTCTACATGTCGTGACAGCCTATCCTAGGATTATAGTTTGCATTGTTCTTTTTTTCCACTGGGACATTTTCGTAAGTAATATAGAGATCTTCTTTGTCACTCTTGGATTTGTTTATTGATTTTTGGTCACACCGTCGCATTATTATGTATAGGATTGCGGGAAGCATGGAAGAAGGTGGTAAGATGCAGCACGTCTTTCCACAGGCCACGGTGCGAGAGATTGTAGGAAACATATATCGGATTGCAGGTCTTCGCACTTTTGCTCGCACTTCATGTAACTGCAGATGGTGCAGTGCTTCAAGATCACCAGCAAATTATCTACTAATTAACCGAGACAAATGGTTGACCGTTGTGGCAACATATTCCCATGAAGTTTAAAATTATGTATGTTTGATGGAAACAAATATATGTTTGTATGGAAGAAATTCTCTGATATAATAAAAACATAGTATCATAATGATTTAGTAACAGACCGTATATCCTTGACCAAATCATGATCATATGCATCATTTTTGTTGTATTGAAGCAAATATTCATTTTTATAGATGCAAGTTCCAAATTCTTTGGAAGCAAATTATCATTTCATTGGATGCAAATACCAACTGCTTGGGAAACAAAGTCTCAATTTAATCGACACAGCTATGTTGCTGTTGTGAAACTACATTTGTAAACAATTCTGGTTGTTGTGGCCATGGAAGCAATTTATATGATCTTTTAAAACTATCAAGTCATAAATAGATCGAAGCAATCCCTGTTTACAGTGGAAGCAATATTTTACCGACGACTGAAATATACAAATTCTAACTAGATTGAAGTGATTGCTGGTTGTCCTGGAAGCACTTAGTGCGAACGACCGAAGCACACATTTCAACCAGATGTAAGTAATCTCCAGTTGCTTTGGAAGCAAATTCTAATCTTTTGGAAGCAGTGTTGAATCTAATAAACAATCAAACAAAAACTTTCTTACGTGCACCCAGCAATTAGTCTCAAAAAACATGCGGATCAATTGACACCACACGATTAGTCCCATAAGGCAAAATCTAACAGCCATCATTCATTATGGTGTCGACGTAGCAAATTCTAATGACTGACCATACTCCACCGCGAACGAAAACAGCCCCTGCCTCCTCGCACGGGAACTCCCCTCGCACGCCTCCACGCGCCTGCAGCCGCCGCCCCCTCCCCAAAAAAACCACGCGCCCAGCGTCCCTCGCCCACACGCACAGGGCGGCTGAGGAGGTACTTGCTGACGAGCGGGCTCCGGCGGCCACCTGGCGCTCACAGTTGGATCAGGACGCTAGGGTTTTCCCGGCGTCGCCCCACAGCAGTGAAGTGGTGACGAGGAGATAGCAGTCTGGCGGCGGCGGCAGCTTCAAGATCTGGCGCCCTCTTGTCCTCGACGCCCACAAAAAGCACACACGCAGCTAGCTGGATGGATTTTTCTTTGAGGAGCACATGCACATGTGGAAACTGCAGCCGCCGGTTTGCTTGATCGAACACGCATGCGAACACAATCGATTTGATGACCAAGCGTGTGTTGTCCATGGAAGCCGGCGGACCTATACCCAGGCCCTCCTCTACAACGCCGGTAAGGACAGCTCCAGCCTCGCCACGAGGACCAACCGTGAGGACCACGCTCAGGTACACGCATACATATACCAAGATCCTTATGGTTGCAAGTTCATGTCCACCGGTGATGTATTGATGTCATGGTGAGCTATGGGATAATAACTGGGAACTTTTCACTACTCAGTTCTTACCAGATGAATATTTGTAGTAAGCAATCACTTTTCATACCCCTTCTTATACTTACAAGATTAAACCTGGGAAACGTGTAGTTGACCACTTGGGTATGTTTGATTTCTTTAGTAGATGCAACGACAACCACCATTGTTCATGATATATTCTAAAGATAGATTATTAGCAGTGCAGAATCTTTGTTGGTTTAATCAAATACTTCAGCCGGGACGGTTCTTACTAATATTTAAGCCAGCTTCAATTTTTAGCCTGCTCGATCATTTTGGATTATTTAGTTTCAGTTTTGGGTGTTGTCTTTAATAGAACAACAAACTGATTTTTAGGTGCTAAAATAAACACTAAAGGCTACTTCCTCATGGCGACTATGTGTAGAAAGACGATCCCAGTGGAGGAGATGCAGACTATCTATGTGAAGCTGGGGCGGAAGAAGGGCACGCAGATTCTTCTGGTACAGTTATGTGTTAAAAAGTTATTGGGGTATAATTTTCATATTAACACTATAGTCTATGAAGTTATATTTCCAAATATTTCACTTTTCGCATAAGCTGAGGCAGCATTTTGTTTTAAAATATTTTCGGAAGTAAATTTTGTGAATAAACTCCATGGGTCAGGGCAGCCCCTGTTGCCACACTGCAGCATGTCGGCCAACAAAGCCGCCACCACCCACACCCCCCGATGCCTCGCCACCACCACCAGAGAGCCACACCGCCGCACATCGGACCGCCGGCCCGCTCCAACCCAGATGGGGCCCAAAAGGGCCTAGATCTGGGCGGAGTGGACGCCGCCAGCCAGCCGCACCACCACGCGCCTTGCAGCCAACGGCCGCGCCGCCGCATCAGGGGCACCCACGGCCCGCAACGCGCGAGCGGGGAAAGAACGACCTGCCTTCGCCCGAGGAGCACCACCGCCATCAGCCCCTCCCCCCCCCCCCCCACACACACCCAACGCGTGAGCGGGGAAAGAACGGCCCGCCTCTGCCAGCACCGCGTGGGAATGACCTGGCGGACCACGCCGGCGGCGGTAGGGGGGAAAGACGGGGAGGGATTGGAGGAGAGGGGGGTCGGGGATTCACATGTCGCCCGCGAGGGGGGGTGGGGCAAGCGAGCGAACAGATCAAATCAGTGTAGGACGTTTTTCTTAGGTGCTTGAAATCATACAATTTACCATTTAGAAACACTACAGAAAAACACATCTTCTAGAACATACTACTCCTACCTCTCTTGTGATAGGTAGATATATCAATCTTTGATAACATTTATTGTTAGAATTTTATTGGCATTTATTTTTATTTTTATCTTAAGAGAGGTAGAACGGTCGTGCGTTGCCACGGGCTTTTGGAATATTTTGTTAAAGTTATATATAAACATAATGCATGTTAAATTTCACATGTATAGAAATTATAGTACCGGGCGATAAAAATGGTAGAACCTGCTTGATGGGTCATTTTCGCCATTTTTAATATCTAATTCTAATAAATGTTGAACATGGAAATTTCTTTTTTTAATAAAACTTAATATTTCATTAAAATGTAAAGTCTATAAAATAACTTTTTTTGAAAAGAATGTAAACTCCAAGTACCATGAAATTGGAGAACCATACGGATTGATTTCTCATTTCTCGTTTCAGAAAATAGCATGATCTGTTTTTAATACTGACACTTGGAATGCTCCTTATAAAATGGAATGTGCCATTTAATATTAAAGCTCTTGGCATGGTATAGAAACTCAAATCGAACTAACAATAACATACTAAGCGTTGTGTGAACCAACTGTACATATTTTTTATGAAGCAAATATAGCTCTTATGTTAGGATAATCCTTTCACTACAACACTTAAGAAACAAAGCACCTTCCTTTGATTTTGTCTGGTAGGCATGAAAGCTACAGTAACAATTGGCAGTTTCTGCAGAATAAAGAGACGAACAGAAAGATATGGGCATGATAGAACCTTGCATGTCAAACATTCTTTGCTTCTAGTTGAACTGATAGGTCATGGGTGTCAATTCTACAATTCCATACACATCAATTATGTTTCTCTTCTCTCCCAACTGGTAAGTAGTGCCCACAAATCTGGATTTAATGAAGAACAGAGAGCACGTAACTCGGTGACGGCAACGACCATCTTAGCAATGTGGTCGGCGTTGCAGACTTGCAGTACATGCCTAGACACATGGCGTGGAGCACCTCCCTGTCCGGATGCTCCTGGACAGAGAACGTCGCTACCGACAGAACATTGAATAGGAAGGCGAGGTCGCCATCCAATCCTGTGATGACTGCGCGGCAGAGGAGCATAGCAGTGTTGCGCGCTAGCCACAACTGTACCGAAAAAATCAGATTGTTCCTTCTAGGAAGGTGATCTTCATGCCCTTCTTCCATCCCGGCTTCACGTCGACCGTCGGGATCTCCACCGTGATCGTCTTTCTACACATAGTTGCCATGAACAAGTAGTGTTTAGTGTTTATTTTAGCACCCAAAATCAGTTTCTTATTTTATTAAAGACATGCATCAAAATTGACACTAAATCATCCAGATTGACCGAGCATGCTAAAATTTGAAGTTGGCTTAAAGATTAGTAAGAACCCATCCAAATCAATAAGACACGGCTGAACTATTTGGTTGAAGTAACAAAGATATTGCAGTGATAATAATGCTGCTTTAGAATAGATCTGAACAATGGTGACTGCCGTTGCACTCTACTGAACAAATTAAACAGACCCAACTGGTCAACTACAAATTTCTCAGGATTAATCTTTGGAACACATGTACCTCATACTGAGGTTAAATAATTCAGAATGATTGAGGAAGCTAAAATCTGAAGACGGCTTAAGATTACTGAAAACTGCCCAAATCAATAATACATCTCAGATGGAACCAACAAGGAAATTGTATTTATCAAATTTAATCTGGACCAACTAAAATAGTCTTCAATATTCAAGAATGTAGTGGATCTTGATTCTTAATCGGGATAACAAATGACCACATGCATACAACAGAGGGAAGGAGAATATACTCACATGTGTACCACACTTGAATTTCCTACAAGTAAGAAAGGGTAGGGAATAGAATTACAATATAAGGATTCAACTGGATGAACTGAGCGGTGAAAACTTCCTAGTTATTATCAATGACATCATCGACCAGAATAGGCGGCGAAGTTGAAGCTATCCTCGTCGGCCTTGCAAAGGAGGGCCTGCTTCGTGGGACAACACACACTTTGCAGCCGAGGCAGTGCCCAGCTGGAACAAATCGGGACGACACGGGGAGATGGGATTATTTAGTATGTTTTTAGCCATACAAATTGTTTCGCATAATAATGCAAAAGGAATTATGAGAATTCAACATAATTACTACAGAGAGCATGAAAATCATAGCATGTGTATAATTCGAGAAAATACGATTGTGCTTAGTTTGATCTCACTAAGAAGAACCTACAGAATGTACATAGTTCACAATTAACCATCAGTCTGCACAAGTGAATGCAAGAGCAAACAGAACTTAACCTGCATAACTATACCGCGGAAACCAAGAAATTCAAGTAATTGATGTGAACATCATTCATCAAGCATACAGTTCTTAGTGTGTTGACTTCCATCCAAATAGGAATTTAAATAGGACGGAGCGTGAACATTGTAATTAATAGTCACAATCTATATTATCTTGTCAATGCTAACATATGTCAAGATAATCCAATATGTTTGCTGAAACTGAAAGATACTAAAGTGGCATATGCTAGCATTTTTAAATCAGATGACTATAAAAAAGAAGCCAACGAAGAAAAGTAAATAAGTATCAAGTGTTCAAAGATAATGGTGGAGCATAAGGCCATGAAGTGATAAATTAGAGCAGCCAAGCAATCTAGAGCAGCAGGAATCCAAGAACAACCTTACCTTCATAAAAAATAAGGGAAGAACACTTTCTTCATAGCCTTCCTACAAGTACCAAACATACGCAATTAGCATTGTTTCAGTCTCATTTTTTTCAAATAAAGATTGTAATAATTACCGCCTCTTTTTTTGCCACTAATAATTACCACCTCTGACTGACCTCTAGTAGCAGAATCAAAAAAAAAGCTCATCACGTATAGTGGCGGAGACAGGCCCCAGGCAGCCCGGGCGGCTGCCTGGGGCGTGATAGTTGTTTGCTTCGTTGACTGTAGCGATTATTATACATATAGTGCTACAGTAAGCTACAGTGAACGAAGGCTGCCTGGGTCGGCCTGGGGCTTGTCTAATTCCTGGCGCCGCCGCTGATCACGTACAATATCATAGTTGTACACTCCAAGTCAAAGTAGAACAGATCACATGGATTCCCTGACAACCAGAGATGGCCAGATCAATTTGCTTATAATTTCATTCCATCTCACGATCCATTGCCCGCTCTATCTTAATGGAAATAAAACTTACGAAAGTCACAAGTTGTCACTGTTGTTAACATTCAGAAATTAAATCACATGAAATCTATAGCCAATTCCTGATTGCATTAAGCTGTAAATGTTGCAAATGCAGAAGTACAACAAAAACCATGAAGGTGCAATGCATGGCAGTAAATACATGAACTGTAAATGTTGTAAATACATGAATTGCAAAGGCTTCCCGAGCTGCTGCTTGTCATGGTCGAGTACGACACTAAAATCTCACCTCCTAACAAAAATTGCTTATAACGATACAACATGTGCCATACTATCAATTCATAATCCAAGAGATGAAGCTAGCTGATTAGCTCAACTAATGCACTGGCGTTTTTCTAATTTGTGACAAAGATGTTACTAACAAAGATACTTAGTTGTCCTTTCAAAAAAATGCATGCTAAAGTTTTGGATTGGCTTGCTAATAAAGAATGTGGGTGCCTTGTGAGGAGTAGGAGCACGTCCGCCTGTCCACGGCTGTGGTGTACAGGCAATGTGTTGTATAAGCAGTGCAAGTTGAGGAGTATACATGCATGCGTGCCCACATCCAGCAATCAGGCTCAAGAGCTGCTCATACCTAGCGTCAGCCGACCAAACCTCCCAGTGCGGAATATGCATCATGTTGGGGAACGTAGTAATTTCAAAATTTTCCTACGCATACGCAAGATCATGGTGATGCATAGCAACGAGAGGGGAGAGTGTTGTCTACGTACCCACGCAGACCGACTGCGGAAGCGTTGACGCAACGTAGAGGAAGTAGTCGTACGTCTTCCCGATCCGAACGATCCAAGCACCGTTACTCCGACACCTCCGAGTTCTTAGCACACGTACAGCTCGATGACGATCCCCGGGCTCCGATCCAGCAAAGCGTCGGGGAAGAGTTCTGTCAGCACGACGGCGTGGTGACGATCTTGATGTTCTACCGACGCAGGGCTTCGCCTAAGCACTACAATGATATGATCGAGGTGGAATATGGTGACAGGGGGCACCGCACACGGCTAAGGAACGATCTCAAGGATCAACTTGTGTGTTCTAGGATGCCCCCTGCCTCCGTATATAAAGGAGCCAAGGAGAGGGGGCTGGCCGGCCAAGGAGGGCGCGCCAGGAGAGTCCTACTCCCTCTGGGAGTAGGATTCCCCCCCCCCCCCAATCCTAGTTGGAATAGGATTCCTTGAGGGGGGAAAGAGAGAGGGGGCCGGCCACCTCTCCTAGTCCTAATAGGACTAGGGGAAGGGGGTGGCGCGCAGCCCACCTTGGGCTGCCCCTTTCACCTTTCCACTAAAGCCCACTAAGGCCCCCGGTAACCTCCCGGTACTTCGGTAAAATCCCGATTTCACCCGGAACACTTCCAATATCCAAACATAGGCTTCCAATATATCAATCTTTATGTCTCGACCATTTCAAGACTCCTCATCATGTCCGTGATCACATCCGGGACTCCGAACTAACTTCGGTACATCAAAATGCATAAACTCATAATAACTGTTATCGTAACGTTAAGCGTGCGGACCCTACGGTTCGAGAACAATGTAGACATGACTGAGACACATCTCCGGTCAATAACCAATAGCGGGACCTGGATGCCCATATTCGCTCCTACATATTCTACGAAGATCTTTATCGGTCAGACCGCATAACAACATACGTTGTTCCCTTTGTCATCGGTATGTTACTTGCACGAGATTCGATCGTCGGTATCCAATACCTAGTTCAATCTCGTTACCGGCAAGTCTCTTTACTCGTTCCGTAATACATCATCCCGCAACTAACTCATTAGTTGCAATGCTTGCAAGGCTTATGTGATGTGCATTACCGAGAGGGCCCAGAGATACCTCTCCGACAATCGGAGTGACAAATCCTATTCTCGAAATACGCCAACCCAACATCTACCATTGGAGACACCTGTAGAGCTCCTTTATAATCACCCATTTACGTTGTGACGTTTGGTAGCACACAAAGTGTTCCTCCGACAAACGGGAGTTGCATAATCTCATAGTCATAGGAACATGTATAAGTCATGAAGAAAGCAATAGCAACATACTAAACGATCGGGTGCTAAGCTAATGGAATGGGTCATGTCAATCAGATCATTCTACTAATGATGTGACCTCGTTAATCAAATAACAACACTTTGTTCATGGTTAGGAAACATAACCATCTTTGATTAACGAGCTAGTCAAGTAGAGGCATACTAGTGACACTAAGTTTGTCTATGTATTCACACATGTATTATGTTTCCGGTTAATACAATTCTAGCATGAATAATAAACATTTATCATGATATAAGGAAATAAATAATAACTTTATTATTGCCTCTAGGGCATATTTCCTTCAGTCTCCCACTTGCACTAGAGTCAATAATCTAGATTACACAGTAATGATTCTAACACCCATGGAGCCTTGGTGCTGATCATGTTTTGCTCGTGGAAGAGGCTTAGTCAACGGGTCTGCAACATTCAGATCCGTATGTATCTTGCAAATCTCTATGTCTCCCACCTGAACTAGATCCCGGATGGAATTGAAGCGTCTCTTGATGTGCTTGGTCCTCTTGTGAAATCTGGATTCCTCTGCCAAGGCAATTGCACCGGTATTGTCACAAAAGATTTTCATTGGACCCGATGCACTAGGTATGACACCTAGATCGGATATGAACTCCTTCATCCAGACTCCTTCGTTCGCTGCTTCCGAAGCAGCTATGTACTCCGCTTCACATGTAGATCCCGCTACGACGCTTTGTTTAGAACTGCACCAACTGACAGCTCCACCGTTTAATGTAAACACGTATCCGGTT
This sequence comes from Triticum monococcum, assembly GCA_034509565.1. Taxonomy (NCBI): domain Eukaryota; kingdom Viridiplantae; phylum Streptophyta; class Magnoliopsida; order Poales; family Poaceae; genus Triticum; species Triticum monococcum. The sequence continues at coordinate 724,033,727 of CM067842.1, forward strand.
TGCGATTTAGAATCGTCCGGATCAGTGTCAAAGCTTGCATCAACGTAACCTTTTACGATGAGCTCTTTGTCACATCCATATACGAGAAACATATCCTTAGTCCTTTTTAGGTATTTCAGGATGTTCTTGACCGCTGTCCAGTGATCCACTCCTGGATTACTTTGGTACCTCCCTGCTAAACTTATAGCAAGGCACACATCAGGTCTGGTACACAGCATTGCATACATGATAGAGCCTATGGCTGAAGCATAGGGAACATATTTCATTTTCTCTCTATCTTCTACAGTGGTCGGGCATTGAGTCTGACTCAACTTCACACCTTGTAACACAGGCAAGAACCCTTTCTTTGCTTGATCCATTTTGAACTTCTTCAAAATCTTGTCAAGGTATGTGCTTTGTGAAAGTCCAATTAAGCGTCTTGATCTATCTCTATAGATTTTTATGCCTAATATGTAAGCAGCTTCACCGAGGTCTTTCATTGAAAAACTCTTATTCAAGTATCCCTTTATGCTATCCAGAAATTCTATATCATTTCCAATCAGTAATATTTCATCTACATATAATATCAGAAATGCTACAGAGCTCCCACTCACTTTCTTGTAAACACAGGCTTCTCCGAAAGTCTGTATAAAACCAAATGCTTTGATCACACTATCAAAGCGTTTATTCCAACTCCGAGAGGCTTGCACCAGTCCATAAATGGATCGCTGGAGCTTGCACACTTTGTTAGCTCCCTTTGGATTGACAAAACCTTCCGGTTGCATCATATACAACTCTTCTTTCAGAAATCCATTCAGGAATGCAGTTTTGACATCCATCTGCCAAATTTCATAATCATAAAATGCGGCAATCGCTAACATGATTCGGACAGACTTAAGCATCGCTACGGGTGAGAAGGTCTCATCGTAGTCAACTCGTTGAACTTGTCGAAAACCTTTTGCGACAAGTCGAGCTTTGTAGACAGTAATATTACCATCAGCGTCAGTCTTCTTCTTGAAGATCCATTTATTCTCAATCGCTTGCCGATCATCGGGCAAGTCAACCAAAGTCCACACTTTGTTCTCATACATGGATCCCATCTCAGATTTCATGGCTTCAAGCCACTTTGCGGAATCTGGGCTCACCATCGCTTCTTCATAGTTCATAGGTTCATCATGATCTAGTAGCATGACTTCCAGAACTGGATTACCGTACCACTCTGGGGCGGATCTCACTCTGGTAGATCTACGAGGTTCAGTAGTATCTTGTTCTGAAGTTTCATGATCATTATCATTAACTTCCTCACTAATTGGTATAGGTGTCACAGAAAAAGTTTTCTGTGATGTACTACTTTCCAATAAGGGAGCAGGTACAGTTACCTCGTCAAGTTCTACTTTCCTCCCACTCACTTCTTTCGAGAGAAACTCCTTCTCCAGAAAGTTTATGAATTTAGCAACAAAAGTCTTGCCTTCGGATCTGTGATAGAAGGTGTATCCAATAGTTTCCTTTGGATATCCTATGAAGACACATTTCTCCGATTTGGGTTCGAGCTTATCAGGTTGAAACTTTTTCACATAAGCATCGCAGCCCCAAACTTTTAGAAACAACAACTTTGGTTTCTTGCCAAACCACAGTTCATAAGGCGTCGTCTCAACGGATTTTGATGGTGCCCTATTTAACGTGAATGCGGCCGTCTCTAGAGCGTATCCCCAGAACGATAGCGGTAAATCAGTAAGAGACATCATAGATCGCACCATATCTAGTAAAGTACGATTACGACATTCGGACATACCATTACGCTGTGGTGTTCCGGGTGACGTGAGTTGCGAAACTATTCCACAATTTTTCAAATGTACACCAAACTCGTAACTCAAATATTCTCCTCCACGATCAGATCGTAGAAACTTTATTTTCTTGTTACGATGATTTTCAACTTCACTCTGAAATTCTTTGAACTTTTCAAATGTTTCAGACTTATGTTTCATTAAGTAGATATACCCATATCTGCTTAAGTCATCTGTGAAGGTGAGAAAATAACGATATCCGCCACGAGCCTCAATATTCATCGGACCACATACATCTGTATGTATGATTTCCAACAAATCTGCTGCTCTCTCCATAGTACCAGAGAACGGTGTTTTAGTCATCTTGACCATGAGGCACGGTTCGCAAGTACCAAGTGATTCATAATCAAGTGGTTCCAAAAGTCCATCAGTATGGAGTTTCTTCATTCGCTTTACACCGATATGACCTAAACGGCGGTGCCACAAATAAGTTGCACTATCATTATCAACTCTGCATCTTTTGGCTTCTACATTATGAATATGTGTATCACTACTATCGAGATTCAATAAGAATAGACCACTCTTCAAGGATGCATGACCATAAAAGATATTACTCATATAAATAGAACAACCATTATTCTCTAATTTAAATGAATAACCGTCTCGCATTAAATAAGATCCAGATATAATGTTCATGCTCAACGCTGGCACCAAATAACAATTATTTAGGTCTAATACTAATCCCGAAGGTAGATGTAGAGGTAGCGTGCCGACCGCGATCACATCGACTTTGGAACCGTTTCCCACGCGCATCGTCACCTCGTCCTTAGCCAATCTTCGCTTAATCCGTAGTCCCTGTTTCGAGTTGCAAATATTAGCAACAAAACCAGTATCAAATACCCAGGTGCTACTGCGAGCATTAGTAAGGTACACATCAATAACATGTATATCACATATACCTTTGTTCACCTTGCCATCCTTCTTATCTGCCAAATACTTGGGGCAGTTCCGCTTCCAGTGACCAGTCTGCTTGCAGTAGAAGCACTCAGTTTCTGGCTTAGGTCCAGACTTGGGTTTCTTCTCTTGAGTAGCAACTTGCTTGCCGTTCTTCTTGAAGTTCCCCTTCTTCTTCCCTTTGCCCTTTTTCTTGAAACTAGTGGTCTTGTTGACCATCAACACTTGATGCTCCTTTTTGATTTCTACCTCCGCAGCTTTCAGCATTGCGAAGAGCTCGGGAATAGTCTTGTTCATCCCTTGCATATTATAGTTCATCACGAAGCTCTTGTAGCTTGGTGGCAGTGATTGGAGAATTCTGTCAATGACGCAATCATCTGGAAGATTAACTCCCATCTGAATCAAGTGATTATTATACCCAGACATTTGAGTATATGCTCACTGACAGAACTGTTCTCCTCCATCTTGCAGCTATAGAACTTATTGGAGACTTCATATCTCTCAATCCGGGCATTTGCTTGAAATATTAACTTCAACTCCTGAAATATCTCATATGCTCCATGACGTTCAAAACGTCGTTGAAGTCCCGATTCTAAGCCGTAAAGCATGGCACACTGAACTATCGAGTAGTCATCAGCTTTGCTCTGCCAGACGTTCATAACATCTGGTGTTGCTCCAGCAGCAGGCCTGGCACCCAGCGGTGCTTCCAGGGCGTAATTCTTCTGTGCAGCAATGAGGATAATCCTCAAGTTACGGACCCAGTCCGTGTAATTGCTACCATCATCTTTCAACTTTGCTTTCTCAAGGAACGCATTAAAATTCAACGGAACAACAGCACGAGCCATCTATCTACAATCAAACATAAACAAGCAAGATACTATCAGGTACTAAGTTCATGATAAGTTTAAGTTCAATTAATTAAATTACTTTAAGAACTCCCACTTAGATAGACATCCCTCTAATCCTCTAAGTGATCACGTGATCCAAATCAACTAAACCATGTCCGATCATCACGTGAGATGGAGTAGTTTCATTGGTGAACATCGCTATGTTGATCACATCTACTATATGATTCACGCTCGACCTTTCGGTCTCCGTGTTCCGAGGCCATATCTGTATATGCTTGGCTCGTCAAGTATAACCTGAGTATTCTGCGTGTGCAACTGTTTTGCACCCGTTGTATTTGAACGTAGAGCCTATCACACCCGATCATCACCTGGTGTCTCAGCACGAAGAACTTTTGCAGCGGTGCATACTCAGGGAGAACACTTCTTGATAATTTAGTGAGAGATCATCTTATAATGCTACCATCAATCAAAGCAAGATAAGATGCATAAAAAGATAAACATCACATGCAATCAATATAAGTGATATGATATGGCCATCATCATCTTGTGCTTGTGATCTCCATCTCCGAAGCACCGTCATGATCACCATCGTCACCGGCGCGACACCTTGATCTCCATCATAGCATCATTGTCGTCTCGCCAATCTTATGCTTCCACGACTATCGCTACCGCTTAGTGATAAAGTAAAGCATTACATCGCGATTGCATTGCATACAATAAGGCGACAACCATATGGCTCCTGCCAGTTGCCGATAACTCGGTTACAAAACATGATCATCTCATACAATAAAATTCAGCATCATGCCTTGACCATATCACATCACAACATGCCCTGCAAAAACAAGTTAGACGTCCTCTACTTTGTTGTTGCAAGTTTTACATGGCTGCTACGGGCTTAAGCAAAAACCAATCTCACCTACGCATCAGAACCACAACGATAGTTTGTCAAATAGACTCCGTTTTAACCTTCGCAAGGACCGGGCGTAGCCACACTCGGTTCAACTAAAGTTGGAGAGACAGTCGCCCGCAAGCCACCTATGTGCAAAGCACGTCGGGGGAACCGGTCTCGCGTAAGCGTACGCGTAATGTTGGTCCGGGTCGTCTCGTCCAACAATACCGTTGAACCAAAGTATGACATGCTGGTAGGCAGTATGATTTATATCGCCCACAACTCACTTGTGTTCTACTCGTACATATAACATCAAACCATAAAACCTAGCTCGGATGCCACTGTTGGGGAACGTAGTAATTTCAAAATTTTCCTACGCACACGCAAGATCATGGTGATGCATAGCAACGAGAGGGGAGAGTGTTGTCTACGTACCCACGCAGACCGACTGCGGAAGCGTTGACGCAACGTAGAGGAAGTAGTCGTACGTCTTCCCGATCCGACCGATCCAAGCACCGTTACTCCGGCACCTCCGAGTTCTTAGCACACGTACAGCTCGATGACGATCCCCGGGCTCCGATCCAGCAAAGCGTCAGGGAAGAGTTCTGTCAGCACGACGGCGTGGTGATGATCTTGATGTTCTACCGACGCAGGGCTTCGCCTAAGCACTACAACGATATGATCGAGGTGGAATATGGTGGCAGGGGGCACCGCACACGGCTAAGGAACGATCTCAAGGATCAACTTGTGTGTTCTAGGGTGCCCCTGCCTCCGTATATAAAGGAGCCAAGGGGAGGGGGCTGGCCGGCCAAGGAGGGTGCGCCAGGAGAGTCCTACTCCCTCTGGGAGTAGGATTCCCCCCCCCCCAATCCTAGTTGGAATAGGATTCCTTGAGGGGGGAAGAGAGAGAGGGGCCCGACCACCTCTCCTAGTCCTAATAGGACTAGGGGAAGGGGCTGGCGCGCAGCCCACCTTGGGCTGCCCCTTTCACCTTTCCACTAAAGCCCACTAAGGCCCATATAGTTCCCGGGGGGTTCCGGTAACCTCCCGGTACTCCGGTAAAATCCCGATTTCACCCGGAACACTTTCGATATCCAAACATAGGCTTCCAATATATCAATCTTTATGTCTCGGCCATTTCGAGACTCCTCGTCATGTCCGTGATCACATCCGGGACTCCGAACTAACTTCGGTACATCAAAATGCATAAACTCATAATAACTGTCATCGTAACGTTAAGCGTGCGGACCCTACGGTTCGAGAACAATGTAGACATGACTGAGACACATCTCCGGTCAATAACCAATAGCGGGACCTGGATGCCCATATTGGCTCCTACATATTCTACGAAGATCTTTATCGGTCAGACCGCATAACAACATACGTTCTTCCCTTTGTCATCGGTATGTTACTTGCCCGAGATTCGATCGTCGGTATCCAATACCTAGTTCAATCTCATTACTGGCAAGTCTCTTTACTCGTTTCGTAATACATCATCCCGCAACTAACTCATTAGTTGCAATGCTTGCAAGGCTTATGTGATGTGCATTACCGAGAGGGCCCAGAGATACCTCTCCGACAATCGGAGTGACAAATCCTATTCTCGAAATACGCCAACCCAACATCTACCATTGGAGACACCTGTATAGCTCCTTTATAATCACCCACTTACGTTGTGACGTTTGGTAGCACACAAAGTGTTCCTCCGGCAAACGGGAGTTGCATAATCTCATAGTCATAGGAACATGTATAAGTCATGAAGAAAGCAATAGCAACATACTAAACGATCGGGTGCTAAGCTAATGGAATGGGTCATGTCAATCAGATCATTCTACTAATGATGTGACCTCGTTAATCAAATAACAACACTTTATTCATGGTTAGGAAACATAACCATCTTTGATTAACGAGCTAGTCAAGTAGAGGCATACTAGTGACACTAAGTTTGTCTATGTATTCACACATGTATTATGTTTCCGGTTAATACAATTCTAGCATGAATAATAAACATTTATCATGATATAAGGAAATAAATAATAACTTTATTATTGCCTCTAGGGCATATTTCCTTCACATCAGACAACACCGTACAGTTCCCAGCCCATGCCACAAATAAATCCAAGCCAATGGAGTGGCGGTGGTAGGCAGCGCTGTAGCGGTGTGGAACTGATGCGACGGCGACAGGGACAATGGTACAACGATCCGGCAACGAGCGCTCGACTGATTTAGTTCAGGTTTTGGGTTTAGGTGCGTGCGTCCACAGTCCACACCGAGGGAAAGGGAGAGAGGGAGATGGGGATAGTACCAAATCCGAAGCAACATGTAGCCAACCTGCAAGAAATCCATCGACGGCGGCTCAGATCCCGGCCAACCCCAGCAAGCCCTCAACAGGAGCGTGACACGGGCCCCGCCGCTTGGTCCCCAGTCCTCATGGCCGTGCAGGACTCCCGCACCGGCGGCAGCCCCGAGGGGCCTCCAAGCCGATGCGCGACCCGACACGGGGGAGGGGCTGCCCCGAGGAGCGGTAACCCGGCGACTCCGTCGGTCAGGAGCTGGGCGGGGCCTTCCGTCATCGCCGCCGTTTGGGGAGGGAAGCGGTCCCGGTCGATGCGATCATTGGCCACGGCCCACGGCGAGCGGGACAGACTCGACGGCGGGATTCAGACGGCGGAGCATGGATACAGGAGATGGTGGCGCATCGATGGGAGATGGGTGCGGTCGCGGCTGCGGTGGGCGGAGCGTCGGCGGCGGGCGGCGCGCGGTGAGGCTGGGCGGGGCGGGACAGGAGGTGGCTGCGGGACGGAGGTCAAGATGGGATCGAGGAGGAAGGTCGTGCAAAGGCTGGGCTTTTTTTTCTTTCTCTTCTCTCCTCCCTGTACCGGTTATATTGAGCAGAGGTGGTAGGATGACGAAAAAAAACGGTGGTGGGAGGATGACGAAAATAAACCAGTGAAAAAAAAAACCACGCGGACTATTCACCAAGCGCTCCATTAGGAGTAGAGATTGCTGAGCTTCAACATTTCGGTAAAACGTCACATGGAAAATTAGCTACAACCAACCAACATTGTTAAATCTTGATGTGTTTTATGCTGAACTCAAGAAATGCGAATAAGCAAGAAAGCTTCTGAAGAGATCAGTGCATCATCTCTTACGCAACTGCTGGTGCAATTGACTCCTCTCCAAATACTGGTAAGATCTTTCTACAGATCTTAGCGACGTCTCTCTTTTCAAAGGTGAATCAATATATTTATTCAACACATTTTATATCAATTGATAACTTTGAATCTTTTCGTCTTTCATCAGATCATGCTTACTGTTGGATTTGCACATGAATAACTAAAAGCGCCACGACGTTACGCATTTCCATCATTTTAGCCGTTAAACTTATGTATCCAGTGTTAATTTAGTATGATATCTTGTCCTGAGTGTATATTCATCTTAGTTAAGAAGGTCTTTGAGTGATTTTGGTCATCATAAATTTTGTGTAGATTCTTTTTGCAGTCCGGGTTAGCTCTGCAAAACAATAATTATCATAGCCCTTCTCTACATGTACCCAATTTCCTTATATTGTACAGTTTCCCATTCTAGAATAGTAGCCTTTCCGCACTACTAAAATGTTGAAGCATGGCGACATGTTTAACTCATGTTTAGCTTCTACTCCCTCCGTTCATAAATATAGGTCTTTCTAGAGATTCCACTATAGACTACATAAGGAGCAAAATGAATGAACCTACACTCTAAAAATGTACATATACATCCAAATGTAGTCTTTATAGTGGAATCTCTAAAAGGACTTATATTTATGAATGGAGGGAGTAGATGTTCTGCAACTATACAAACGAAATAAACTGGTAATGGCTAAAAAATCCGACTCTTCTCGCTATGACTGCCATGGGTGACTACCACAGCTGTCGAACCTTCAAATTCTGAAGATAACAAGTAGCACGAATCGAAGAAGAGAACTAATTTAGTTATGCCAAGACTGGTATTTTTTGTGTATCGTTGTTCCAACTTTGCGTGACACCATGTCTGCTTGGACAATGTTTATATGTTCCTTTGATTTTCACCCAAGAAAATAAAAACTCAGACATCTTCATAGAGTATTTGATTCCATTTTTACTATATAATAGACTAAATAGGCTATGCCCTTAATATTCTCTGTGGAGAAGTTTAGCCAGTTGATTGCCATTGATTTGTGACATTTTCTATACAGTTATGGTTTCTTTGTGGCCTGCTTGGCATAATCAAAAGATAATTGATGGGTTTGTATGTCTCCTTTTTTTATAGAGAATGGTCATCTTATAGTATGAATTCAAAATTTTATACCCGCATGAATTTGACATTGTTTGACTGAGACGTGCATTGCACGTGCACACTTACTAGTGAAAACAAATTAGCAAAGCGATCGTGAGTTGATGTGGAAGCAAAAACGCCGACTGAAGTAAACAAATTCTAACCTGATGGAAGCAATCCGTATTTTCCATGGAAACAAATTCATAGGCTGGCCAAAAAAAGGTCACGTGTAGAAGGCAATTAAAGTTTCATCCAAAATAAGGATGGGAAAAAATTGTGTGGAAACAAATCGGCATGCGTGTAAAGCATGGCGCCTAATCAATTTGACATGGCCTAAATTATAGGAGCAGTTATTAAGAAGTAAATTGATCGAAATTAGTGCGGGATCACGCATGCTGCATGCAAACTACTGGGGCTGTACGAGCTGGATCCGATGGTCATCATGGTTCTCATCCTACGGTGGATGACTAGTCTGATCAATGCAAAGGATCAGTAGTCTGATCCTAGTGTCTCCAATTACTACTCCCATCCAATACTCTACATGGTGCTTTGATGAGATTTCTTTCCAGTTTAGATTACCCATAATGGGTAACATAGGTAGTAATATCACACATATTTAGATAAAATAGATGATGTTGCAAGTAATAAATGTTACTACTTCCTTCTTACCGGTTTATAAGGCTCAACTCAAAATCTTCATATTTCTATTTTATAAGGCTTGTTTTGGGAGTAGCTTGGTTAAAGCGCTGAGGTCTTTTCGGTTGTTGCGTTGCATTTAATTCCCAGGTACTATTTTCAAAAAAATAATTAATCACGGAGCCAAGTCGTTGCTCCTTTCTTCCATCAGCTGCATGCATGCAGCAAACTGGACATTAAAACGAGATAAAAAAACGAAGACTGACCAGTGCATGCGCCATCTGGATAAGAGAGAGAGAGTGGGACGCATGCGGGCTTGGGGTGCTGTAGTTAATTGCATTGGCAATTGAACAGGTTGAGACTTAGAGGATGTTTGGATTCAAGAGATTATTTTTAGTCTGACTAAAAGTAGTCTTTTTTAGAGGCTAAAGTTTCAAGCACCGCTGACTAAAGAGGGGCTAGGACTAGTCTTGAGGCTAAAAATTTTTAATCATAGGAAATCTATTAAAATATGTATTAGCCCTCTCTCTCCTCATTTAATGCCTTTCCTTTAACACATGTGAGTTCTAGATTGGAGGATTTGAAGGATAATAAATGCTCAATAACTTAATTTTAGTCTCTTTAGTATTTAAATCCAAGCATAGGTGAGGCTAGCAAGTTTTAGTCCCACTACTTTTAGTTATGGGACTAAAACGTATCCAAGCACCCTCTTAATACCAGTATGCTAATTGGGCACTTTTTACTTAAGCTCAATTCATCTTAGCCAATAGACATTTACTTTGGTTGATGGGATTCCAGATATGAGCCTTATACTTCCTCTGTCCTGGTTTATTAAGTCTAAAGACAACTTCTCTTAGACCAAGACACATAGTAATTTGCTCACATTAATTCTTTCATTCTACTCCCAATGCACTCTCACATGCATGCAGCCAATGAAAAAGCATGCATGAAGTGTATTAATTTTCCAGCCTTAGTACCAACAACAATGACTTTCAATGCAACCAATGAAATGGCTGTATGCATGCACCTTTCCAAAGCTAGGCCTTATAAAAAGGGACATGTTTGTGATGCTGAGAGGCCTAATAAATCCGAACGGAGGTAGTAAATTGGTAATGAGGGAGTACTAGTATGAATAACATCACACATATTAAAGCAAGATAAGTCTATAGCCTAATAAATGAAGTGTTGCATGTTACCACGCATATGTTACTCCCCACTATAGAGGTAGTAACATGGGCAATGTTACTACTCTATGTTACTACCCATTGTGGCTAGTCTTAGAGGGATTATCTTAATTTTTTCGTTTTTCCAATTTAAATGGCTCATCTCCATCTCCTGTTGAGATTCCGAGGCACATTAAATCTTTGCAAATAAGAATAATGGAACTCACCAATACATCTAATGGCCAAGCATGCATGCACAGTAATTAATGCACCCGTTTAATTTAGATAGTTTTGTAAAGTATGAGATAAATTTCTTCACTCATCATCTGTATTGGTTGATGAGATTTTATATTTGAGCCCTGCAAACCGGAATGGAGGAAGTACTAGCTAAATTCCCTTCATTTAATGTTTTGGTAACAAAACTCTTTCATACATTGGTGAGCTTCTTTGCTTTAAGTGTTTTACCAAGGTACACATATTTGACATTGTTTCTTTATAGGGTCGCTAAACACATCTTTCTCCTCTTAATTACATTATCACATCAGATTTTTCACCTACATGGCAGCCTTAGAGCATCAATAGCCCGGCGCCCTAAACCCGTCTTAAACGTCCGGGCCGGCAGACTGGTTACAACCGATCACAAAAAATTGACCCACTCGGGCGTCTCAAACCGGCCTCAAACGCCCGGGTGGTCCGGCACCCATCATATCCGACCCAAATGCAGGGCGGATATGGGGCGGCCTGGGCATGCCCGGCGCGTCCGCCACGCCGGAGCTGACACTCCCGTCCCACCACCGACCCCACGACCGTCCCAGCTGAACTTGCGTAACGCTACTTTGTTAGTTTGGGTACGATGACATGCGTACCTCTAGTTAATTAGTTTGTGTACTATATGTTGCATCTAGTTGCTAACCCTTTCTTTTTCATGTTGCTCTAGTATTTTGTTGTTGCATATGATCGTACATTATCTTGATGAAGATGCATCTCTAACAGGTACCTAGATTCTTGATGGCGAAGGAGTGCTATGTCGTGTACGAAGGGAAGGTTCCGGGAGTGTACGACGAGTGGTATGAGTGTCAAGCGCAAGTGGAGGGGGTCTCGGGCGCCAGCCATAAAGGCTTCAAAAGTAGACAAGAAGCACAAACTAGTTACTTGAGGTTCAGGCTAGTGCGAGAGAGGCCTCATAACTGCCGTCTCATGTACTGCATAGTTCCGCTATCACTCATAGTGTAAGTGCATCTAGTGCCACCCCTAGTTGGTTTTGGAGTATTGACGACAAATCTGGTTGAGGGACTAATGTGTTTGTGAGAATTGCAGGATAACACAGGTAGTAGTCCCTCATTGATTCGGTTTACCTACCGGAGATGACCCCTAAAAATGTATGAAGACATTGAAGACAAAGGTGGTATGTGAAGATAATCACATTGAAGACTATGACAAGAGAAGATATCGCGTGAAGACTATGGAGCGCGAAGACTTAGTTGTTTCGTTGTTTCCTTTTCTTCTTTGTTGAGTCATAGGAACCACCGTACTGATAAGTGGGGGTCCCAGTGAACAAAGTCAGAGTGACTGAAGTGATGCTTAACCAAAATCCTATGTCTTCGAGCGGAGACAATGAGAGCAAATCTTATCCAAAGCTAGATGAGTCAGCTTTACTTGTAGCCCAAGTAAAGTTGCCAAATCTGACCGTTGGAACACGTGTCAGTTTCTTAGTGACCCAGGGTCATTTCAGACAAATCAGGTCGGGTTGCCTAGTGGCTATAAATAGCCCACCCCCTACACCATAAATTGGTGGCTGCTCAAAGTTAGTGCACGGCTTTTGTCGTTTGAGAGCAACCCACCTCGAAGCAAGTTTAGCTTGGATTTATCCATGGTAAACTTATGCTGCAAAATAAACACAAGAACAAATTTGACAGGTTGTGCTCCGGGTTAAGAATTCTTGTAAACCGCACCTGATCATCCTTAAGTCCTTGTCCTTTCCTCCTTCTAGAAAATCCGGGTCAATAGACCAGCTTCATAATCAATTTGCTTGTAGAAGAAATATTGTAAATAAAAAATTCATTTGATTCGGCCTTCAATGCTCTAACTTGACAAAAATATTGGTCTTCAAATATTCAACTGATATCCAGCCGGCTTGAAAATGTAGAACTTGCCAAGCTATGATTTCCAAATTCGACGGGTTATAAAAACTGATAATTCCGGGTCATGATTATTGCCAATGCCGGTTCATGATTGTTGTCAACGCCGGTTCATGATTATTGATGACGTCGGGTCAATATGGTTTATTCAAAACTGAGAATTTGAAGATTTTTCTCCCTTATATACATATTATCTGTAGCCCCCAAGTCTTGAACAGAACAAAGTGATGGCTTAAGACTTGCTTCAATATAAATACTGCCACTTAAGAAATCCATGTTGTTCATCCCAGTCACTTTAGTAAAAACCGAATACTCCATATTATGTAGCCCCCAAGTGTCGGGTTGTCATGCTTGCAGCAACCTGGGACTTATAATTGCCTGACGGTCAAAAAACTTCAACCGGTGTAGCCCCCAAGGGCCAGGTCATTATGCAATAATGAGGAGGGACTTTATAAATATAATCATGCTTCCCTGAAAATAATACCATATGATGTAACTCCACCATGGGGCTTGAACCCACGTCCACAAGGTTAAGAGCTTTGTGTTTTACTAACTGAGCAGCGGACCCTTGAATATAACGGATTAAGACTTATGTACCTTGAATCATTAATAGGAGCAATTGGTAGCCCCCAAGGGCCGGCTCATTATGATGTGATGAGTCGGATCTTCAATAAGGCCAATAAAAATGACTTTGCATTAGCCCCCAAGTGTCATGGTGCATGCTTGTAGCGACATGAGACTTGCATATTTGATATAATCTCCATTTGAATAACGTAGCCCCCAAGTGCCGGGTCGTAAGCCTGCAGCTACTCGGGACTATTCCCTCCATTGTAGAATAAATCGTATCCATTGATAATATGATAGCCATTGCGCTAAAGCGACTTTGAAAACCTTGATCATAATACTGGTTATTGATAACCATAAAAAATCCAACCATGTTTGGCTATTTGAAGATCTGGTTTAAAAACCTCAATCATTCAATATCATCATGAAAATCCAGCCAATTTTGGCTATGAAAGATATGAATATCTTACCAGTTGATAAGTAAATCCGGAGTTTAAATACTCGGCGGCACTTGGCCGATGGCGACTTAATGCGCATTCATTGTAAGCCATAATTTTTATAACCCGGCGGCTGATAGCCTTTGAGAAAATCCAAAATGGATAACCCTTTTGAAGCATCAATTTTGATGATGAGCTTGAATTTATATGTCATAATTCTGCAAATCCTGCTCAAAGTGTAAATAACATATGCCCTGGCGACTTAACGTCGAAAACCATGGTGGGTAGCCACCCGAATGTATTCTTATCTTGCACACAAGTAGATCACAAGAATCCTTGGCGGTTTACCGCAGGGCGGGTCATAATGCCCATATAAATAACCAGGGTTTATAGCCAAAGCTATAATTGAAGATAATCAAATATGACATAGATGATACATGTGACATTGAATCACCTCGTTGGTTCAACCAATTCTTGTAGTGAGGGTGGTAACCCCAATCTTCAGTATTGAGAACTCCTTCCTTAATTTGCCGGATTATGATAATAAACCATACCGGGATATAATAAACACCAGATTTTCCTTATAACACTGGCGACTTGTTAGTCAAAACCAGACCGGGTTAATAAGCGCCGGATTATAAGTGATCATGTACAAACAACTTGTCGTTGAAAGTCAAGCCGGGTTAATGAACGCCGGTATATCCATGCACATATGATACATGCTATGACGATGTAATGATGATGCAACATATGATGCAATATATGATGATGTATATGTATGATCAAGAGGGTTTAAGCTATGGTTCGGATATGACTAGAGCCCCCATGTAGTCATAATTGTGGCATTGCGCCGATCAAGAGGTGTAACTATGGTTCGAATACGACCAAGCCCCCAAGTGATTTCCCTAGTGCCCTTATGCCTATCAAGAGGTGTAACTATGGTTCAAACCCATAGCCCCCAACTGATTTTCCCTGGTGGCCTTATGCCTATCAAGAGGTGTAGCTATAGTTCGGATACGACCAAGCCCCAAGTGATTTCCCTGTTGCCCTTATGCTGATCAAGAGGGTATAAGCTATGGTTCGGATACGACCAGAGCCCCCAAGTGATTTCCCTGGTGGCTTTAAGCCTAGCAAGAGGTGTGACTATGGTTCGAACATGGCCCCCAAGTGATATTGTGAGCTGTGCTCAAGGGATACCCATGTTTGAGTTGTGTTGTGCAACAGACTCTCTTTGGCCCCTTATGATAATATTGGTTTGATAGCTGGATTACCAAAGTAACCAGAGCCGTGCTCTTATGATAATATTGGCTTGATAGCTGGATCAATATGTAATCAAAACTCCAATTTTTAAATAGAAGCCCCCATGTGATCAATAATATGATAAGCCAATAAGGCAGGATAACCCATGTTTGAACCGCGCGTCATGGCAACAGGTCCTCTTCGGCAACCTTTATCTTTTTGCAAGAGATAATTTCTTCTTGAACTGGGATTTTGAACCGGATATTGAGAGCGTCAGAGCTTTGTAAGAGATAGTTTCCTCTTAAACCGGATTTGAACCAGGTACTAAGGGTTTCAATGCTGTGTGGGAGACGGGATTTCTCTTGAGCCGGATTTTAAACCGGAATCCTTCTTTTTAAGCCGGAAAATTTTCTGACGGCCTTTAAACTCGAACTTGCGAGAGATTAATTCTTTTTGGAACCGGAAATTCTTAAACCGGATTTGAGAGCTTCAGTGAGACTGACTTCCCTTGAGCTGGATTTTAAACCGGAATTCTTTATTTTGAACCGGCAATTTTCTGACGTCCTTTTAATTTTTATCAATATGGTAGTAGCCTCCGGGACCGGGTTAGCTTTCCCTCCAACGTCCTGGGGTTCTTGACTTCCCTGAAACCGGCAACATTTGCTGAGTCATATCATTGTAGCCTCCGAGTCTCAAGGTGACTCAAGGAGTTGGCTTGAGATTCTCCATATTTGACCGCGATATAAACCGGCATAAATTGTATATCATTGGTGTTGATAGCATGATGTGAATCCACAAAAGGTTGAGGTGACTGCGGCGGGTTATAAATGATCCGTATGAGCCGTGTCAGCAACTCGGCTAATGGTTCCTTCCAACTGGCTATTTGAAGTTAACCAAACTATAGTGGCGGTGACTTGTGCGCCTGCCCATTGGGCCACCCAGTGCAGACGGCGGTTGATAGTATATGATAATTTGCCTCCATTTTGTTAAAAGAAAATCGGCTACCCAAGCTGTGACTTGTTTATACTCAATAAACAGCTCATGCAGACAGGTGTGATCCGGTATGTTGATGTAGACCAGACTCGGTGACGCTAAAACCAAACACGACAGAGTCGGCCGTGAGAGCAGACAGATGAGCCGGCCGCGGCGTTGTAAGCCGGTGCGGGCGGGCGAGTCGATCGCAAGCGTTGTAAGCCGGTACGAACGAGAGAATCGGCCGCAGGTGCGGACGGATGTAAACCAAACAGTGGGGGCGGCGACTTGCATGCGTACCCGTCAAGCAACATGACATGGACCAACGCCAGTGCAGAGTTATACTGGTGCGTACTCCATATCTGCTGTACAACACCCCTGTCCTGAATGACTATCCTGTATAAAAAAATATTACAGGACAAAATAATTGTTCTCGCAAATTAACAAATGCTATTAAAAACAGGCTGGAAAAATATCACCTGATGTTTGAACGAGAGACAATCTCATCATGTCTCTATGAACAGTGAGCCATTGTCCTGTTTTTCTTAGACAAAAGATGACTTGTGCATACGTCTGCCGGGACGCACACTGACGAAGGTAGGAGTAGCGGATCATGGCACAAGGGCGAGGTGACGGAGCGACACGTCGGCCATGATAGAGCCACAGCAGCGGGGGAGCGGCCCGGTCGACCCAGGCGGGTTTGACCCAATTGTAGTGGTCGTGGATAACCTACGCCCATCCGGGTCGGGGCGAAATCACAGTTCTGACCTTGTCAGCGTTTATAGTCACAAACTGAACTCGACGAGAAAGTATTTCGCGATTTGACCTTTTTAGAAACGACAGGATCCGCGGTGTTTCCACCCAACATAGAAACGCTGAGCAAGCTAGCGTTTCAAGCCAACACGCAAACGCTGAGGCAGCTAGCGTTTCTGACCTGGCCCACGGTCAGTCTGAACCCGCTGTTTTCGCTGACGTGGCACGCTTGAAACGCCAAGGTCCTTGGCGTTTCTGACCAGGATTAAGTAACGCGCGCGGGCCGCGGGGGCCTAACCCAGCCCACTCTCCCGGTCGAGCAGTTCCTTCTCGACGATGAACTGGCGGCCGCCCCCTCCCTCTTCTTCACCAAATCTTCCCCAGATCTGCTATTTTGATCATCAAAACGAGGAGATCGGAGCATCCCCGAGTTGCTTGAGGTATTCTCCTCCCAATCCTCCATTTATTTTCAGTCAAGATTGGCTGTTGTAGATGTATTTTTTCGAACATGGTGGGACCCTAAGATGAGTTATTAGTGATTTGTTTGATGAATATTTTGGTTACATTATGTTTAGAAAGAAGACATATACTCCTTGTGTTTAAGTATTCTTAGTTAACTTGTTTATTATTGGATTTAGAGAGAGACCATTTTTTGGATTAGGTTGAGCCTATTATTTGTTAATAATTAGTTGTGATAGATTCTTTAGGATAAAATAGGTTGAAAAGAATTGGTGTTGGTAATGTATCTTTGGGATAATTTGTAGTAGTTCTCACACGATTTTGTATATGATGCGGTCATAATTTTAAGCATATATTATAACAAATCCATTGACCTTATTTTGTAGGATGTTTGAGCCGGATAAATATCCCGGCCTTGATGATTATTACGAGGAGAAGCATCGTGCTGTGCTAGTGGAAAGAGGGGAGGTAATTATGTATCTACATTGTTGATTCTCATATTGTGAGTAGTTTAGAGAAGTATATAAATTGTGCATGTGTTATTTGTAGGTTCCTCCAGTACTTCGTTTGAGAGGCCACAACCCACGTGAGTCCTTGAGGTATGACCGTCGCTACGAGCCTTATTTTAGAAGAATGGATCTTCTCCAGTTTGTGCTCAACTTTAAAGGCACACCACCATGGCTGAACTCGACGGTCATTACCGCCCTTACGGACCGTTGGAGACCGGAGACGCACTCTTTTCACCTTGCTCTTGGTGAGATGACCGTTACTTTGGAGGATATTGCGATGATCTCCGGTCTTCCGATCGAGGGCAGGGCTCTTACCGGGAAGGTGAGGCCTGAGGGGTGGCGACAAAGGGTTGCAGGTTTGGTTGGTGTTGAACCTCCCCCGTGGATTCATGAAACAAAGAAGGATCCTAGGCCATCTGGTGTTTTGTTCTCATGGCTACAAGAACATTTTTATGAGTGCCCAGAGAATGCCAGTCCGGCTGTTGTGGAGAGGTATGCTAGGGCTTACTTATGGAATCTTTTGACCCAAGTGGTGTTTCCTGACGGCACGGGAGACACAGCCTCGTGGATGTTCTTGGACCCTCTTCGTAACTGGGATGTCAAGTGGAGTTGGGGGTCGGCGGCACTAGCCTTATTGTACCGTCAGGTAATGATAATTTGATGCATTCTCATTATATGAAAGAAATTTTTTCCTGTGATTGTTTAATGTGTGTACAAATGTGCAGTTGGACGGAGCATGTATGAGGAGTAAGTCGAAATCTTGTCTTGGTGGTTTTGTTTGGGCCCTATAGATTTGGATGTGGGAGCGTATCCCTATGGGCCGTAACTTCACCATTGCTCCGGAAGAACCCTGGGAGTGGCCTTTTGACGGGGATGAGGAGCGATATCCCACTATCGCATACACTTGGGCTAATGTCCAAGTGTCGAGTATCGCCGCCATGGGGCGGTATAAGGCATACATAAGCGAGCTTGACATGCTTACTTACAACCAGGTAATTATCAAATCCCTTGCCATCATTACAGATTTTTTTTGTTGTGCATGAGCTAGTGACATGTTGTGATGTAGGTTAATTGGAGGCCGTACATGGTACTTAGGCAGTTCCCTTTGAGCAATATGTGCCTTCGTGACCAACATCTTTGGCGTGTGCGTTTCCCCATGATATGGTTTTTTGCGGTGGAGTGGCATCTTCCACATCGTGTTTCGAAGCAATTTGGAGTACAACAACGCACCCCGCCGGAGTATGTTGAGACAAGTGTGGTGCTACATAGGTGAGAGTTTCTTGTACCATATGTTGATCAATGTGTAACCACGGAAAAACGAAAATGATGCCGATACTTCTCATGCTTTGTAGGATGAGCTGGCAACACAACAAGAATGTCATTAATTGGGAGGATCACCATCTTATGTGGGTAGACATGTGGAATGCTCAGAGGAATGCCCGAGTTGAAGATGATCACACACCTGACAACGATGAGGGGGCATATTTAAGGCATTTGGAGTGGCTTCGCAAAGAGTACAGAGTTATCCTTAAGGGTGCTTGGACTCGTGCCGATTGCTTGGAAGTAATGCCAAGTGAGGCTGCTGATGGTGCATTCAACAACTCTATTAGGGAGACCATTGGAGCGCACCTAGATTATGGCCCTCTGCATGACTGAGTGGTATGTATTTTTGTCTCTTTTTTGAACATGTGACATTTCTTCATGAGTGGTGTGTCACTTAAGTTTTATTCAGGGCACGGAGCTATGGAGATGTATCAATGATAGTAATGTGGTGCTTGGCCGCGCGCCTGGTAGAGAAACAGACGTTCTCGTTAGGAGTACTCTACAGGTTAGAGGCCCTCTTAATATGAACATGTGTCATGTGAACTATTTTTGCATATTTACATGTCAATGTCTTTGCCTCTGCAGAAGGTTGTGAATCGTTGCCGAACACTAGCCGCTTTACTTTCTTGCCATGGCGGTTCATCCACGGATGTGCGTGCACGTGCTCAGTATAGAATGGATGTGCTGTCTTCTGCTCGTCCATCTTCGAGCCAAGCATGCGCTTCTTTCACTCGTCCATCTTCCAGCCGAGCAGGTGCTTCTTCGAGCCGAGCATGGATTGATGAACAGGAAGATGAGGAGGAGGAGACAGACTACGATGCGGATCCGGACTATGTGGAGCTTGCGGCTTCGCAGATGGAAGATGCTCCACCGCCAACTCAACCTTCTCAGCCTTCTGAAGAAGCACGCCGAGTTAGCTCAAGAACCATCCGACGTCCTGGATGGCAGAACACTCCAGAGGGCTACGTCAACAGGGGGAAGATGGCTGCAAAAAGAGGCAAGAAGTGAAGTGATGACTAATGCGAACTTGTTAGTTCTATATGTGGTGAACTAGAAATGTAGTGAGCGTTTCAGATGGAGCAAACTTGTTAGTTCTATATGTGATGAACTTCTTATGTTTTATGTCTGATGGACTTCTTAGTTCTATGTTAGCAAGACTTGGTAATTATTATGTAAGATGGATCATGTTAAGTTCATTGCCGAAAAATATGTCTCATTGCTATACTGTTGCTGTAATTGGCATTATATTGTGAAAACTGTTGTTGTACCTTTGCTATCTGTGATGGAATGGACATGGGCAGCCGGGTTTGCTGTGTTCTGCATAACAGGGAAGAAACGCCAAGGACAACGACGTTTAACTGTGGCTCGGAAACGCCAAGGACAATGGCGTTTCAGGTGTGAGCGGCAACGTTTCGTGAACACGGCCCAACCAGCCTCTGCCTTAAAGAAACGCCAACCCACGGAGGGCGTTTTGTTGTAGGGTGGAAACGCCATGGACATTGGCGTTTCTGGGGTGAGCGGCAACGTTTAGTGAACATGTCCCATCCAGCCTTTGTCTTCTAGAATGCCAAGCCAGGCAGAGCGTTTCGTTGTAGGGTGGAAACGCCAGGGTAGTTGGCGTTTCGGGTGTACATAGAAACACCCATTTGTTTGGCGTTGCTATCATAACAGGGTGTCAAAACAAACTCCAAAGCCTTTTGTGGAGTAAACATAGAGGAGTCCAAAGCAATTGTGACATCACATAAAGGAGTATACATAGAGAAGTCCAAAGCAATTGTGACATCACATAGTTCAACACATAAAGGAGTACACATAGAGGAGTCCAAAGCAATTTAGAGTACACATAGTTCACCACATAAAGGAGTCTAGGCAACAAGAAGGTTCAAGATGAAATGCACACGAAGGTCCAAAGCATGGCACAGTTCACATCATTGCTCTATTCTGTAGAGCAAGGCCCCTTTTCCTTCTTCTTCTTCCTCTCTTCTTCTTCTTCTTCTTCCTCCTCCCTTTTCCTTATGAGGTGAGCCTCCTTGACCACCCTCTCCATGAATATCTGATTCTACCTCTCTTTTTTTCATCTGCAATTGCCCAAAGCTTCAAGGTTTTTTCTACAAAATCCTTTTGACGCTTTTTCTGTGCCTCCTCACATTTCCTCACCAACGCTTGCTCCCTAGCATACATCGCATTTCTCGCTCTCTTTAATTCTTTCCTCTTCTCAAGTTCCTCTTCCTTCTTCTTCTTTAGCTTGGCTGCATCCTCCTCTCTAAGCTTCTTCGCAGCCTTCTCCCACCATCCCGCCATCTCACCTTCGCCATCCTCAAGCCCCTTCATTGTTGCCTTGTTGGGTTGAGAAGCCGCCATACCTATGAAAAATTGCAAGACATTAGTTAGTAAGGACAAAAACAACATGAAAGTAATATTGGGAGACATGAAAATAATAATGAAATGTAGCCACGTACAGAAATGGTCCATCTAGGTATCCAAACATTCCTCTAGCATTACCATGGCCTCTACCCATGAAACCTCCTCTACCACCACCCGAACCACTACCTCTACCACGAGCACCATCACCGGTAATTCGTCCTCGACCACGACCACCCCTGGATCCTCGGCCACCACCGGAACCTTGGCCGCCGGAACCTCGGCCACCACCAAGGCCACCACCGGAACCTCGGCCACCACCAAGGCCACCACCGTAACCTCGGCCACCACTAAGGCCACCACCGGAACCTCGGCCACCACCAAGTCCATCACCGGAACCTCGGCCACCACCGGAACCTCGGCCACCACCAAGGCCATCACCGGAACCTCGGCCACCACTTGAAGAAGCATTGTGCCCTTTTGAAGTTTTGTTTGTTTTGCAAGTCCTTTTGTTGTGTGTCGTTTCATTGCAACCACCGCATTGGTTCCTATCACGTGGCTCCATGAAATGTCCACTACCAAATTCTCTGGTGCTCATGAGGTCATCCATATCATTCCTGTATTGCTTTGTTCTCCTTCTACCCTTGGGTTGTACCATCATCTCCGGACCGGGCCTAATATTAGGACCGTGATACTCTGGCCACTGCGATGCGTCCAGAAAAGGGTGGAATCTAGACGCCCATGTTAACTTATGAGTTTGCAAATTGAATTCATGCAACCTCACAACTACTCCATCGGAGATATCCACATTCCTGATGCGGGCCGCCGACATCATGTGCGAGCATGGCCAGTGGTACTTACTAGGCCGCTCACAAGTGCAATGTCTTGTCCTAAGAGCCACCGTAAATGAGCGCCACCATATGATTGTCCATCTCTAGTTGTCCCACCTGGCTCATTCACTTGGTATTTCATTTCTACATTATCGAAACAAGTGACTCGTTGGATGGCTGACTTGTCTCTCTGAAACTCCAGCCACTCGGCAACCTTCTTCGGATAAATTTCATTGGGAGGCTTCTCACTATCAGCAATCAACTTGTCGATTTCGTCGGAGTGCTTCAAAAAATACTCATTCAGCTTGTAAAGGTATATTCCGCTATTGCCGTCACCGGCAACTGACGTGCACCCTTCAAGACAAAGTTAAAGCACTCAACTAGATTGCTTGTCATGTCACCATATCTCATGCCTCCTTCGTCACATGCCCGTGACCACTTGTGTCTCTCATCAATATTCCTTTCTAAGAAATCTTTCCAACCTTCGTTTGCCTTCTCATAGATTTTGTTCAAGCGTGTCGTGAATGACTTAACGGAGAAGGCTACACATGCAGAGTTAAGATCCTTGCAAAGATCCTTGTTCTTACAAGCCCTGTAAAAGTTTGCAACGAAGTGCCTCATACACCATCGGTGGTGAAGCCTCGCATGACCTGGAATATGAATATCCACGGCCTTCAATATGCCTTGGTGCCGATCGGATATGATGCATACCTCCCTATTCGGAGGAATGACTGTGCTCCTAACAAGTCTCATGAACCATTCCCAGTTGTCTTGGTTCTCCACGGAGACCAAAGCAAATGCCACAGGCAACACATGATAGTTAGCATCATGTGCCATTGCTATCATGAGTGTGCCCTTGTATTTCCCTGTCAAGAATGTCCCATCTATAGACAAAACCAGTCGACAATGCTCAAAAGCTGCAATGCATGGGCCAAACGTCCAAAAGGCACGACGGAACACTCCTTCAATATCTTGGACATAGTGGTACATTCCTGGGTTTCTGTACGACATCGCTCCCAGCAACCTGGGTAGCATGTTGTAAGCCTCTTCCCATCCACCATACAACATTCTGAGAGCGACTTGCTTGGCCTTCCATGTCTTTCCGTACTTGACCTTATATCCGAATTTATCTTCAATCCAACTCATCAACAACTTCACTTTAATGGTTGGATCCTCGGCTATATGTTTCTGGTATTTATAACCAATGAATTCTGATGTTAGTTGACGGTGTGTCTTCCGTGCTTCTACGGCCGGCGGTGTGCATTGGTGAGTGGCTTTGCAACTAGTTATCTTCCACCAACCATCTTTCATGAGTCTTCCATTGACTTTCCATTTGCATCTTTCTACCTCACATTTCACGGTGTATCGCTTGTTGCAGTCCGAGTGAACAACTATGAAAGGCCTATGGTGTTTGACAACATACTCACACAATCACATCCTGAATTCTAGCATGTGCTCGAACATCAAACCTTTCCTCACGTATGACATCGAAATCGCGTCGGGTGTACTACTTGGGAACTGTCTAGCCTCAATTGTCTTGCTCATGCCACCGTCGACTATAGCCTTATCTGCAAGGCTAACATCACAAAACAAGGGAACTTTGTGATCCCTACTGGTGATTTTTGTGTACCACTCTGCTTCTTTCGCAGTCAAGCCATCCTCGTCCAACTCATTCACCGGGCCTTCATCATCCGAGTCATCCACACAAGCACGCTGATAGATAATGTCAGGATCCATGTCCTGATGCCTTACTTCAGCCTCTACATCACCAACAATGTTGTGGTGCCTCTCATACTCTTCGTCGGAGTCATCGCCATCATCTTTCATCGGTGCACTACCTCCAAACTCATATTGGGGATACTCATTGGCTTCCGCTTCAACTTTATACTCAACAATAGGCGGCACACTACTAACCGGGTTCACATCATTTACTAAGGTTTGGTTCAAGTCAACATAAAAGAGAGGAGCCTTGACCACCTTACTTGCAAAGACTTCGAGTGACTTGACTTCTGAGGATGCAACAACCTCCTTATATGCAGCCCAATGCAAATTGGACTTGATAGGCATTGTCTTCATCCGACACTTGTGTGCCGACCCAACATCATATCTTCCTACTAATTCAACTTGATCACTTGCATCCACCCACTTTAATCTTATTCGTGTTTCTTCCACAACCTCTTCATAACTAGGGGTCTCAAGAAATATCAACACTTCCTCATACTTGTCAACAATATCCACATTCATGAATGCCTCTTTGTCAACATAATGAATATTCACAATCTTGTCCATCTAAAAAAATGGTAACATAAGTATAAGAAATGTACAATGCTAAATATACCACATTGCTAACAAAACACCTAACCCTAACCCTAAATCTTAACATTGGCCATAACCCTAACCCTAAATCTTAACATTAGCCATAACCCACAATAAGGTATGCTCAACAACATCAAAATGCAACACTATTGGAACAACAATACTCAAAACATCACATTATAGATCCATGCTCAAAACTAGGGTTAGGAACAACAAGAACAAATCAATCCAAATGGACAAATCCAACCAATACAAATTTGTGAGATGAAGGAGATTACCTCAACGAACGGAAATGACACCGGATCCACGGACCAATCCAATTGATTTGCAAGGATTTGTGAGGGGCTAAGTGAGGGACACAAAGGGGGAAAAGGGCAAGAGCTCGGGATAGGCCAATGGGGGAGAAGAGAGTGAGTGGTGAGTGGTGGGTGAAAGCCCCGCGGCCACCTAAAATATCTGCACTAGAAACGCCACTGATTATGGCGTTTCCAGAAACGCTAGCTGGGTCGGCGTTTCCAGCCTGCCACGTCAGCAGCCAACGCGTCCTCGGCCTGGCAGTGGGCCAGGGCAGAAACGCTAGCTTGCTCGGTGTTTCTATGTTGGGTGAAAACGCCGCGGACCCTGGCGTTTCTAAAAGGGTCAAATCACGAAATACTTTCTCGTCGAGTTCAGTTTGTGGCTATAAACGTTGACAAGGTCAGAACAGTGATTTCGCCCCCACAAGTCGATCGCAAGCGTTGTAAGCCGGCACGAACGAGAGAATCGGCCGCAGGTGCGGACGGATGTAAACCGAACAGTGGGGCGGCGACTTGCATGCGTACTCGTCAAGCAACATGACACAGACCAACGCCAGTGCAGAGTTATACTGGTGCGTACTTCATATCCGCTGTACAACACTTCTGTCCTGAATGACTATCCTGTGTAAAAAATATTACGGGACAAAATAATTGTTCTGGTAAATTAGCAAATGCTATTAAAAACAGACTGAAAAAATATCACCTGATGTTTGAACGAGAGACAATCTCATCATGTCTCTATGAACAGTGAGCCATTGTCCTGTTTTTCTTAGACAAAAGATGACTTATGCGTACGTCCGCCGGGACGCACACTGACGAAGGTAGCAGTAGCGGATCATGGCACAAGGGCGAGGTGACGGAGCGACACGTCGTCCATGATAGAGCCGCATCAGCGGGGGATCGGCCCGGTCGACCCAGGCGGGTTTGACCCAATTGTAGTGGCCGTGGATAACCTACCCCATCCGGGTCGTGCTCCTCCTTTATCTTTTTTTATTGCTATACTGCCAAACGCTTCAACACATGCATGCGCAGCCTGTTCGTGAAGCGTGGCGCCTGAGGCTGTGGTCTTGAGATTTGGAGTGTTAGGTCATGTGTTGGCCGTATGTGCTTTTTCTCCCTGTTGATGATCCCGTAGTAGTACTTGAACTCTTCCCCGATTGACTCGGATACCTGCTCTCGGTTGCAGACGGAATAAAAAATATGAATCGTATTAGAATCAGATCAGCTCACTTTTAGGCTGCTGTCAATGCATGGGTGTTTAGATGAGATGCTAAGCACATTAAATAGCTTAGCAACTATACTTCCCAATGCATAGGTACTTAGCTTATGATTGCTAAGCTTGCTTCATTTAATGATTTAGCAACTAAAGCTCTTCATGTATTGGTGGACTCTCTTCTTTTAGATGTTTTGTCTAGGTTCACGCGCTTAGCATTGGTTCTTTCTGGGGTCATCACACTCATCTCTCTTCTTTTAAATAACTTGCCTACGTGGAAGGCTTAGCACCTGTACAAGATGGAGCATTGGGAGGGCCCCTAACTTTTAGCTCAAGTGTCTCATCAATTAAGGAATATTCCTCCTGATGTCTCTCTTGTGTCCTAGTAACCCTTTTTTCTTTCCTTTTTAGCCAGGAGTCCGACTTGAGTCAAAGTAGTACTCCACTTGATGTCTTGAGGCTTCACGTACGATGGTGACGGCGACTCGGCGAATCAGACAAAAACAACAGTAATTTGATGATCATAATCCGTACTGATGAAATCCCCTTTGCGTGCTTGGCTTCTCGCGACAATGAAACGGAAAGTGATCCGGACACGACGGATCGCCTGGCTGCGTTTGACGGTGCACATAGATGCAATCTGGCTCGTTTCATCTGAAAATTATGAACTTTTCAAAACCTGTGAAAGATCTTTTCAAGAACTCAACACCACCGTGCGTCAGCCCCACGGTGGGCGCCAACTGTCGTGGATTTGTCACGGCAGATGTCCTTACTGTGAGGACTTAGTCGCGAGGCCAACGCATCTATGTGGTAGCTCGAGAGGGGTTGAGCGGAATTGAGAGACGCAACACAAGACAAGGATTTAGACAGCTTCGGGCCCCGGGAAACATCATTCGGTAACAACCCTACGTGCTGTTTGAGGCTATGTCTCATTATGACCATGAGGAAGTCGCTGTAAACCGGCTCTCCTAGTTAACCCTAACCCTTTAAGATTGTTTCTTCCTCCTTCTCCCTCTTTCGGGAGCCCTGCCCCTCCTTATATAAGTTGAAGGGGCGAGTTACATGTAGAGTCCAACTCGGACTTAAGACTTAACTATTATGACTTCTCTTCATGGGCTTCTTAACATCTTGGGATTCATAATGTCTCGGGCTTCATAACTCCTAGCAACCCAGTTACCACTACCTGCCGGGAGTTAACTGGTGCCGGTTTAAGATTGTTTGCCGGGAGTTAACTTCTGCCGGTTTAAGATGGTCTACCGGTTTAAGAATATCTGCTGAGTTATCATCTGACTTAACCCCTGTCTTAACTGTCAGCCGGTTTAACAACCGACCGGTTTACCATCTGGGTTAACTACCTGTTTTACCTGTCTGTCTTAACTGTCAGCCGGTTTACCATCTGACTTAAAACCAACCAGTTTACCACCTGTCTTAACACCTGCCGGTTTACCACCTGCTTTAACACATGCCGGCTTACTAAGTCCCAGCCGGGTTATAACTCCGGCCGGATCATACCGCGGGGTATATCCCCGACAAAGCCTTTGAGAGAAAAATCCTTGCGAGGACAAAGCCCTAAACACCCAGAGCCAAAGAGTGTTAGGCATCACTGAAGTCTTCCTGTCTGTGTGATCTGAAGACTTGTTACACTTGAGGACTGTGAATCCTCCAGCCGGTTATGCATCGCGTTCTGAGCATCCAAGAGTCATTGTGGATCGCCGGTGAACGAAGTCTGTGAAGGTTTGAAAGTCTACCTTGAAGACTTACCAGAGTGATTGGGCGAGGACTGGGTGTCCTTAGCTCAAGGGGAATAAGGTGAAGACATGGTCTTCTGAGTTAAATCTCAGCCTCCCTAACCAGACGTACAGTTGTCACAGTAACTGAAACTGGTCCAACAAATCATTGTCTTCAATAAGCCACTGGTTCTATCCTTCCCATCTCTTTATTTACAGTTGGTCCTTGTGAAGTCATTGCCTGTTTGCATTGTCCATTTGTCTTCACTGTGTGACTGTTTGTTCAGATTGGTTTCATACTATCTTCCATCCTAATCCGTACTGCCTAACTGCTATTAGTCTTCATGCTCTCACTTCATTGAATACTTGACTATGGCTTGTCTAGTGTAGTCTACCTTCCGCTGCATGGTTATAGGTTCATTTCTATCGTTTGTCTTTGAAACTCCTATGTTTTGAAGACTTTCATAAAAATCGCCTATTCACCCCCTCTAGTAGATAACTAGCCCTTTCAATTGGTATCAGAGCAAGGTACTCCCTTGTTCTGTGTGATTCGGTTTAACCACCTGGAGTTTTAGCTATGTCGACTGCAGGGATAATCAAAGTCTCCGATGCGTGCCCCGTCTTCGATGGAACTGAATATCCCTATTGGAAGAATAAGATGTGCATGCATCTTGAAGCCATTGATGTCGACCTCTGGTATGTCATCAAGAATGGCATTCCCAAAGCTGGTGAAGGTGTCACCGCTGCTGATGTCAAGAAGTTCGTTCAACTGGATTCCACTGCAAAGAACATCATCTGTGGTCATCTGACCAAAGGGCAGTATGGCTGTGTGAGTGCTCTGGAAACATCGAAGCTAGTCCGGGACTGGCTCTCCAAGGTCAACGAAGGCGTCTCAACCCATAGAAATCAAAGGATCAGTGTCTTCGCAACCTCTTCAACCGCTTCAAGAGAAACAACAATGAGAATGTTCATCTCACGTTTGATCGCCTCACTGACATCACTAATGAGCTTCAAGCTCTCGGGGCTACTGAGATCACCAAGCATGAAATTGTCAAGACACTCCTGAGATCACTTGATAGCTCGTTTGACACCTTAGCCCTGATGATTCAAGAATTCCCTGACTTTAAGACACTCGATCCGTCTGACATACTTGAAAGGCTCAATGCACATGAGTTTCAACTTTCTGAGAAAAGAGATATCTACGGTCCCAACTATGGCCGAACTCGCGCCTTGAAGGCAAAAGCTGTTTCCTCATCTGAAGAAGAATCTGACTGCAGTTCTGATGATCCTGAAGACATTGGAAAGGAGCTTGCTATACTTGTGAAGAAGTTTCAGAAATTCACCAAGAAGAAAGGCTTCAGAAAGTCTTCACGATCCAGCTCAAGGAATGATGAAGTTTCTACTCATGACTACAAGAAGAGAACATGCCACAAGTCCAAGAAACCTGGTCACTACATCTCTGAGTGTCCGCAGTGGGACAATGAGAACAACAACAAGAAGAAGAGCAAGTAATATGATTCTAACGACAAGGAGAAGAAATACTCAAAGCCTTCTTCCAAGTCTTCCTCAAAGTCTTCATCACACAAGAAGAGCTCATCTGGCAAGGCTCGTGCGTTTGTTGGCAAGGAAATGGATTCAGAGGAGGAGTCTGCTTCTGAGGAGGCGGAGGTGGAGTCTGAGGAGGAGTCCGACTCTGACGTTGCAAGTCTGGCTACATCCTACGTTGCCAAGTCCATCTTCAACAGTAAAGACAATGACTTCATCACCGACGTCGATGCTAATGACAAGGACAACTCCGCTCCCACCTATTGCTTCATGGCACGCGGTGCCAAGGTAAACTCACACGATGCACACTATCAAACATCCAGTGAAGATGACTCTGATTGTGGTTCCAAACCAAGCTACAAAACACTTGCTAAAATTGCAACTGAACAACAGAAAGCTATGGAACATATTCAAAAACTGTTAGACAAAAGCGATGACCTGTTGGACACTGAAATGACTCGATCTCAGTCCTTAATTGAAGACATAAAATATCTTCATGTTAAGTATGAGGAACTTGAAAGTCGTCATGAAACGCTCTCAACAACTCATGAAAAGCTTCCCTATGATTATCTTCAAAGGAAGCAAGAACTTGAGAAATTGAGAGCGGCTCATGAAGATCTTCAAAAGGAAAACGAGTCACTTCGCGCTCAGCAGATCAGCCCCGCTCAGGAAGGATTTGAACCACCATGTCTTAAATGCCTTGAGCGTGATAACGCTACTTCTGTTGCTGAATGTTCTACTGCTGCTACTGTTGCAATATCTTTAACTGTTGATGTGGTAACTAACCCCTCTGCTGAGGATGCCACTGCTATTGCTGATGAAAATGCTAGGTTGAAGACATTGCTTCAAACAGGGATGTACAAAAGTCTCAAAGGGCATCAGACACTATGTGATGTCCTCAAAAGACAGATTCTAAACCGAAACCCTAGGAAAGAGGGTGCTGGGTTCGAAAGGAAAATGAATGCTGATGGCTCTTACTGGAAGCCTGAGTAGTACCCCAAAACCACATGGGTTGCTGCAAAGGAACCTTCAGTGTATCCATCCACCCTATCTGTCTTCACTTGTGCTAATCCAATTGTCATTGTTGAATCCTTTGATGCAAACTATAAACTGTTTAAGAATCAAAATGGTGAAGTATTTGCCAGGTATATTGGTATTAACTGCAGGAATGGGCCACCTATGAAGAAAGTCTGGGTGCCCAAAAGGTGTCTGGAGAATCTTCCTATGAATGTCGTCATGACACCACAAGGGAAGAAGACAAAACCCAGACCAGAGGCTTCTTATGGTCCAAAGGCTCTATATAGACAGAGGACTCACCTGACTCGCACTTGTTGGGGAATGTAGTAATTTCAAAAAAAATTCCTACGCTCATGCAAGATCATGGTGATGCATAGCAATGAGAGGGGAGAGTGTTGTCCACGTACCCTCGTAGACCGAAAGTGGAAGCGTTAGCACAACGCGGTTGATGTAGTCGTACGTCTTCATGATCCGACCGATCAAGTACCGAACGTACGGCACCTCCGAGTTCAGCACACGTTCAGCCCGATGACGTCCCTCGAACTCCGATACAGCCGAGTGTTGAGGGAGAGTTTCGTCAGCACGACGGCGTGGTGACGATGTTGATGTTCTACCGACGCAGGGCTTCGCCTAAGCACCGCTACAGTATTATCGAGGTGGACTATGGTGGAGGGGGGCACCGCACACGGCTAAGAGATCAATGATCAATTGTTGTGTCTCTAGGGTGCCCCCTGCCCCCGTATATAAAGGAGCAAGGGGGGGGGGGGTGTGGCCGGCCAAGGGAGAGGGCACGCCAGGAGGAGTCCTACTCCCACTGGGAGTAGGACTCCCCCCTTTCCTAGTTGGATTAGGACTTGAGGGGGAAGGAGTGGAGGAGAAGGAAGGAAGGGGGGCGTCGCCCCCCTCTCCTTGTCCTATTCGGACTAGGGAGGGGAGGGGCGCGCGGCCAGCCCTTGCCTCCTATCCTCTCTTCCACGTAGGCCTACTAAGGCCCATTTGATTCCCGGGGGGTTCCGTTAACCTCCCGGTACTTCGATAAAATCCCGATTTTACCCGGAAGACTTCCGATATCCAAACATAGGCTTCCAATATATCAATCTTCATGTCTCGACCATTTCGAGACTCCCCGTCATGTCCGTGATCACATCCGGGACTCCGAACAACCTTCGGTACATCAAAACATATAAACTCATAATATAACTGTCATCATAACGTTAAGCGTGCGGACCCTACGGGTTCGAGAACTATGTAGACATGACCGAGACACGTGTCCGGTCAATAACCAATAGCGGAACCTGGATGCTCATATTGGCTCCTACATATTCTACGAAGATCTTTATCGGTCAGACCGCATAACTAACATACGTTGTTCCCTTTGTCATCGGTATGTTACTTGCCTGAGATTCGATCGTCGGTATCTCAATACCTAGTTCAATCTCGTTACCGGCAAGTCTCTTTACTTATTCCGTAATACATCATCCCGCAACTAACTCATTAGTTGCAATGCTTGCAAGGCTTAAGTGATGTGCATTACCGAGAGGGCCCAGAGATACCTCTCCGACAATCGGAGTGACAAATCCTAATCTCAAAATACGCCAACCCAACAAGTACCTTTCGAAGACACCTGTAGAGCACCTTTATAATCAGCCAGTTACGTTGTGACGTTTGGTAGCACACAAAGTGTTCCTCCAGTAAACGGGAGTTGTATAATCTCATAGTCATAGGAACATGTACAAGTCATGAAGAAAGCAATAGCAACATACTAAACAATCGTGTGCTAAGCTAACAGAATGGGTCATGTCAATCACATCATTCTCCTAATGATGTGATCCCGTTAATCAAATGAAAACCCATGTCAATGGCTAGGAAACTTAACCATCTTTGATCAACGAGCTAGTCAAGTAGAGGCATACTAGTGACACTCTGTTTGTCTATGTACTCACACATGTATTATGTTTCCGGTTAATACAATTCTAGCATGAATAATAAACATTTATCATGATATAAGGAAATAAATAATAACTTTATTATTGCCTCTAGGGCATATTTCCTTCAGTCTCCCATTTGCACTAGAGTCAATAATCTAGATTACACAGTAATGATTCTAACACCCATGGAGCCTTGGTGCTGATCATGTTTTGCTCATGGAAGAGGCTTAGTCAACGGGTCTGCAACATTCAGATCCGTATGTATCTTGCACATTTCTATGTCTCCCACCTGGACTAGATCCCGGATGGAATTGAAGCGTCTCTTGATGTGCTTGGTTCTCTTGTGAAATCTGGATTCCTTCGCTAAGGTAATTGCTCCAGTATTGTCACAAAAGATTTTCATTGGACCCGATGCACTAGGTATGACACCTAGATCGGATATGAACTCCTTCATCCAGACTCCTTCATTTGATGCTTCCGAAGCAGCTATGTACTCCGCTTCACATGTAGATCCTGCCACGATGCTTTGTTTAGAACTACACCAACTGACAACTCCACCGTTCAATGTAAACACGTATCCGGTTTGTGATTTAGAATTGTCCGGATCAGTGTCAAAGCTTGCATCAACGTAACCATTTACGATGAGTTCTTTGTCACCTCCATAAACGAGAAACATATCCTTAGTCCTTTTCAGGTACTTCAGGATGTTCTTGACCGCTGTCCAGTGATCCACTCCTGGATTACTTTGGTACCTCCCTGCTAGACTTATAGCAAGGCACACATCAGGTCTGGTACACAGCATTGCATACATGATAGAGCCTATGGCTGAAGCATAGGGAACATATTTCATTTTCTCTCTATCTTCTGCAGTGGTCGGGCATTGAGTCTTACTCAACTTCACACCTTGTAACACAGGCAAGTACCCTTTCTTTGCTTGATCCATTTTGAACTTCTTCAAAACTTTGTCAAGGTATGTGCTTTGTGAAAGTCCAATTAAGCGTCTTCATCTATCTCTATAGATCGTAATGCCCAATATATAAGCAGCTTCACCGAGGTCTTTCATTGAAAAACTCTTATTCAAGTATCCCTTTATGCTATCCAGAAATTCTATATCATTTCCAATCAGCAATATGTCATCCACATATAATATCAGAAATGCTACAGAGCTCGCACTCACTTTCTTGTAAATACAGGCTTCTCCAAAAGTCTGTATAAAACCAAATGCTTTTATCACACTATCAAAGCGTTTATTCCAACTCCAAGAGGCTTGCACCAGTCCATAAATGGATCGCTGGAGCTTGCACACTTTGTTAGCTCCCTTTGGATCGACAAAACCTTCCGGTTGCATCATATACAACTCTTCTTCCAGAAATCCATTCAAGAATGCAGTTTTGACATCCATCTGCCATATTTCATAATCACAAAACGCGGCAATTGCTAACATGATTCGGACAGACTTAAGAATCGCTACAGGTGAGAAGGTCTCATCGTAGTCAATTCCTTGAACTTGTCAAAAACATTTCGCAACAAGTCGAGCTTTGTAGACAGTAACATTACCGTCAGCGTCAGTATTTTTCTTGAAGATCCATTTATTCTCAATTGCTTGCCGATCAACTGGCAAGTCAACAAAAGTCCACACTTTGTTCTCATACATGGATCCCATCTCAGATTTCATGGCTTCAAGCCATTTTGCGGAATCCGGGCTCACCATCGCTTCTTCATAGTTCGTAGGTTCATCATGATCTAGTAGCATGACTTCCAGAACAGGATTACCGTACCACTCTGGTGCGGATCTTACTCTGGTTGATCTACGAAGATCAGTAGCAACTTGATTTGACGTTTCATGATCATCATCATTAACTTCCTCACTAGTTGGTGTAGGTGTCACAGAAACCGATTTCTGTGATGTACTACTTTCCAATAAGGGAGCAGGTACAGTTACCTCATCAAGTTCTACTTTCCTCCCACTCACTTCTTTCAAGAGAAACTCCTTCTCTAGAAAGGATCCATTCTTGGCAACGAATGTCTTGCCTTCGGATCTGTGATAGAAGGTGTACCCAACAGTCTCCTTTGGGTATCCTATGAAGACACATTTCTCCGATTTGGGTTCGAGCTTATCAGGTTGAAGCTTTTTCATATAAGCATCGCAGCCCCAAACTTTCAGAAACGACAACTTTGGTTTCTTGCCAAACCATAGTGCATAAGGCGTCGTCTCGACGGATTTCGATGGTGCCCTATTTAACGTGAATGCGGCTGTCTCTAAAGCATAACCCCAAAACGATAGCGGTAAATCTGTAAGAGACATCATAGATCGCACCATATCTAGTAAAGTACGATTACGACGTTCGGACACACCATTACGCTGTGGTGTTCCGGGTGGCATGAGTTGCGAAACTATTCCGCATTGTTTCAAATGTAGACCAAACTCGTAACTCAAATATTCTCCTCCACGACCAGATCGTAGAAACTTTATTTTCTTGTTACGATGATTTTCAACTTCATTCTAAAATTCTTTGAACTTTTCAAATGTTTCAGACTTATGGTTCATTAAGTAGATATACCCATATCTGCTTAAATCATCTGTGAAGGTGAGAAAATAACGATATCCGCCACGAGCCTCAATATTCATCGGACCACATACATATGTATGTATGATTTCCAACAAATCTGTTGCTCTCTCCATAGTACCGAAGAATGGCGCTTTAGTCATCTTGCCCATGAGGCACGGTTCGCAAGTACCAAGTGATTCATAATCAAGTGGTTCCAAAAGTCCATCAGTATGGAGTTTCTTCACGCGCTTTATACCGATAAGACCTAAACGGCAGTGCCACAAATAAGTTGCACTATCATTATCAACTCTGCATCTTTTGGTTTCAACATTATGAATATGTGTATCACTACTATCGAGATTCATCAAAAATAGACCACTCTTCAAGGGTGCATGACCATAAAAGATATTACTCATATAAATAGAACAACCATTATTCTCTGATTTAAATGAATAACCGTCTCGCATCAAACAAGATCTAGATATAATGTTCATGCTCAACGCTGGCACCAAATAACAATTATTTAGGTCTAATACTAATCCTAAAGGTAGATGTAGAGGTAGTGTGCCGACCGCGATCACATCGACTTTGGAACCGTTTCCCACGTGCATCGTCACCTCGTCCTTTGCCAGTGTTCGCTTAATCCGTAGTCCCTGTTTCGAGTTGCAAATATTAACAACAGAACCAGTATCAAATACCCAAGTGCTAGTGCGAGCTCTAGTAAGGTACACATCAATAACATGTATATCACATATACCTTTGTTCACCTTGCCATCCTTCTTATCCGCCAAATACTTGGGGCAGTTCCGCTTCCAGTGACCAGTCTGCTTGCAGTAGAAGCACTCAGTTTCAGGCTTAGGTCCAGACTTGGGTTTCTTCTCCTGAGCAGCAACTTGCTTGCTGTTCTTCTTGAAGTTCCCTTTCTTCTTCCCTTTACCCTTTTTCTTGAAACTAGTGGTCTTGTTGACCATCAACACTTGATGCTCCTTCTTGATTTCTACTTCCGCAGCCTTTAGCATTGCGAAGATCTCGGGAATTGTCTTATCCATTCCTTGCATATTATAGTTCATCACGAAGCTCTTGTAGCTTGGTTGCAGTGATTGAAGAACTCTGTCAATGACACTGTCAACCGGAAGATTAACCCCCAGCTGAGTCAAGTGATTATGGTACCCAGACATTCTGAGTATATGTTCACTGACAAAACTATTCTCCTCCATTTTGTAGCTGTAGAACTTATTGGAGACTTCATATCTCTCAATCCAGGAATTTGCTTGAAATATTAACTTCAACTCCTGGAACATCTCATATGCTCCATGACGTTCAAAACGTCGTTGAAGTCCCGGTTCTAAGCCGTAAATCATGGCACACTGAACTATCGAGTAGTCATCAACTTTTCTCTGCCAGACGTTCTTAGCGTCGTCAGTTGCATCAGCAGCAGGCCTGGCACTCAGCGGTGCTTCCAGGACGTAATTCTTCTCTGCAGCAATGAGGATAATCCTCAAGTTACGGACCCAGTCTGTGTAATTGCTACCATCATCTTTCAACTTTGCTTTCTCAAGGAACACATTAAAATTCAACGGAACAACAGCACGGGCCATCTATCTACAATCAAACATAGACAAGCAAGATACTATCAGGTACTAAGTTCATGACAAATTTAAGTTCAATTAATCATATTACTTAAGAACTCCCACTTAGAAAGACATCCCTCTAATCCACTAAGTGATCACGTGATCCAAGTCAACTAAACCATAACCGATCATCACGTGAAATGGAGTAGCTTTCAATGGTGAACATCACTATGTTGATCATATCTACTATATGGTTCACGCTCGACCTTTCGGTCCCAGTGTTCCGAGGCCATATCTACATATGCTAGGCTCGTCAAGTTTAACCTGAGTATTCTGCATGTGCAAAACTGGCTTGCACCCGTTGTAGATGGACGTAGAGCTTATCACACCCGATCATCATGTGGTGTCTGGGCACGACGAACTTTGGCAACAGTGCATACTCAGGGAGAACACTTTTATCTTGAAATTTAGTGAGAGATCATCTTATAATGCTACCGTCAATCAAAGCAAGATAAGATGCATAAAAGATAAACATCACATGCAACCAATATAAGTGATATGATATGGCCATCATCATCTTGTGCTTGTGATCTCCATCTCCGAAGCACCGTCATGATCACCATCGTCACCGGCGCGACACCTTGATCTCCATCGTAGCATCGTTGTCGTCTCGCCAATCTTATGCTTCCACGACTATCGTTACCGCTTAGAGATAAAGTAAAGCATTACAGGGCGATTGCATTGCATACAATAAAGCGACAACCATATGGCTCCTGCCAGTTGCCGATAACTCGGTTACAAAAACATGATCATCTCATACAATAAAATTTAGCATCATGTCTTGACCATATCACATCACAACATGCCCTGCAAAAACAAGTTAGACGTCCTCTACTTTGTTGTTGCAAGTTTTACGTGGCTGCTACGGACTTAGCAAGAACCGTTCTTACCTACGCATCAAAACCACAATGATAGTTTGTCAAGTTGGTGTTGTTTTAACCTTCGCAAGGACCGGGCGTAGCCCACTCGGTTCAACTAAAGTTGGAGAAACTGACACCCACCAGCCACCTATGTGCAAAGCACGTCGGTAGAACCAGTCTCGCGTAAGCGTACGCGTAATGTCGGTCCGGGCCGCTTCATCCAACAATACCGCTGAACCAAAGTATGACATGCTGGTAAGAAGTATGACTTATATCGCCCACAACTCACTTGTGTTCTACTCGTGCATATAACATCAACGCATAAATCTGGCTCGGATGCCACTGTTGGGGAACGTAGTAATTTCAAAAAAAATCCTACGACATGCAAGATCATGGTGATGCATAGCAACGAGGGGGGAGAGTGTTGTCCACGTACCCTTGTAGACCGAAAGCGGAAGCGTTAGCACAACACGGTTGATGTAGTCATACGTCTTCCCGATCCGACCGATCAAGTACCGAACGTACGACACCTCCGAGTTCAGCACACGTCAAGCCCGATGACGTGCCTCGAACTCCGATCCAGCCGAGTGTTGAGGGAGAGTTTCGTCAACACGACGGCGTGGTGACAATGTTGATGTTCTACCGACGTAGGGCTTCGCCTAAGCACCGCTACAGTATTATCGAGGTGGACTATGGTGGAGGGGGGCACCGCACACGGCTAAGAGATCAATGATCAATTGTTGTATCTCTAGGGTGCCCCCTGCCCCCGTATATAAAGGAGCAAGGGGGGGTGTGGCCGGCCAAGGTAGATGGCGCACCAGGAGGAGTCCTACTCCCACTGGGAGTAGGACTCCCCCCTTTCCTAGTTGGATTAGGACTTAAGGGGGAAGGAGTGGAGGAGAAGGAAGGAAGGGGGGGGAGGCGCCCCCTCTCCTTGTCCTATTCGGACTAGGGGGGAGGGGCACGCGGCCAGCCCTTGCCTCCTCTCCTCTCTTCCACCTAGGCCCACTAAGGCCCATTTGATTCCCGGGGGGTTCCGATAACCTCCCGGTACTTCGGTAAAATCCCGATTTTACCCGGAAGACTTCCGATATCTAAACATAGGCTTCCAATATATCAATCTTCATGTCTCGACCATTTCGAGACTCCTCGTCATGTCCATGATCACATCCGGGACTTCGAAAAACCTTTGGTACATCAAAACATATAAACTCATAATATAACTGTCATTGTAACGTTAAGCGTGCGGACCCTACGGGTTCGAGAACTATGTAGACATGACCGAGACACGTCTCCGGTCAATAACCAATAGCGGAACCTGGATGCTCATATTGGCTCCTACATATTCTACGAAGATCTTTATCGGTCAGACCACATAACAACATACGTTGTTCCCTTTGTCATCGGTATGTTACTTGCCCGAGATTCGATCGTCGGTATCTCAATACCTAGTTCAATCTCGTTACCGGCAAGTCTCTTTACTCATTCCGTAATACATCATCCCGCAACTAACTCATTAGTTGCAATGCTTGCAAGGCTTAAGTGATGTGCATTACCGAGAGGGCCCAGAGATACCTCTCCGACAATCGGAGTGACAAATCCTAATCTCGAAATATGCCAACCCAACAAGTACCTTTCGGAGACGCCTATAGAGCACCTTTATAATCACCCAGTTACGTTGTGACGTTTGGTAGAACACAAAGTGTTCCTCCGGTAAACAGGAGTTGCATAATCTCATAGTCATAGGAACATGTATAAGTCATGAAGAAAGCAATAGCAACATACTAAACGATCGTGTGCTAAGCTAACGGAATGGGTCATGTCAATCACATCATTCTCCTAATGATGTGATCCCGTTAATGAAATGACAACCCATGTCAATGGCTAGGAAACTTAACCATCTTTTATCAACGAGCTAGTCAAGTAGAGGCATACTAGTGACACTCTGTTTGTCTATGTATTCACACATGTATTATGTTTCCGGTTAATACAATTCTAGCATGAATAATAAACATTTATCATGATATAAGGAAATAAATAATAACTTTATTATTGCCTCTAGGGCATATTTCCTTCAGCACTAACACAAATATTTTGCAGGGAAATCATACCCAGGCCTATGAATATGAGCGTGTTTCATCAAACTGCCATGTTCATACGACCAAGAACTACTCTGCTTATTCCTATGAGTATTATTCACCTCCTGCAAAGCTATTTGCCAGGGCTTTAAAGCCAAAGTTCTCAGATGCTGCACTTAGACTTATTGCTTCGAAGCCACCCTTGAAGATGTGGGTGGCTAAGAAAGCTTAACTCTCTTTTGCAGGGAAAGGTCTCCAGCCGAAAATCTAATGCATCTGAAGCTATTGCTGGGGACCTAAAACATCTTGTAGGGCGCAAGATCAAATGCCCAAAATGGTCTTATTATGTATTTTGTTCCTGAGTCGCTTGCTATTTGTCCTATCAATCCTAACCTCGATCTAAGCTTTCATAATCCACTTGCTCGTCAAATGTTTATGCTTCACAATACTCTTCGTGAAGCCTATCCCCCTAACTGCACTGTAGGGTATGACACCAGCTGCTTCAGAATGGATTATTGATAGTGGATGTACTAATCACATGACTGGCGAACGAAGTCTTCTCATGGACTCAACCTTACGTCCATCTGACAAAAGTCACATCACATTTGTAGACACTGGTAAAAGCAAGGTATTGGGTCTAGGTAGAGTTGTAATCTTAAAGGATCAGCACATGGATAAAGTGATGTTTGTTGAATCCCTTGGTTTCAACTTAATGTCTGTCTCAATGCTTTGCGATTTGAACATGATTGTGATATTTGGAAAATATCATTGCCTTGTTCTAATGGAATCTGACAAGTCTCTAGTCTTTGAAGGGTATCGGAAAGATGATTTGTACATGGTAGATTTCTCGGCAGGACCACAACTTACCGTATGTCTTCTTGCAAAAGCTTCAGAGTGCTGGCTCTGGCATCGGAGGCTAGGGCATGCTGGCATGAGGAACTTGCATACTCTTGCGAAGAAGAAGCACGTCACAGGCATCGAGGGCGTCAAGTTCAAGAAGGATCACTTATGCGGTACCTGCGAAGCTGGAAAGATGACGAGGGCCAAGCATCCCTCGAAGACAATCATGACAATGACTCAACCCTTGGAACTGCTACACATGGACCTCTTCGGCCCTACTCACTACTCTACCCTTACTACTACTGCTTGTCTCTATGGCTTCGTCATTGTTGATGATTATTCAAGATATACATGGGTACATATAATCCTCTACAAGACTGAAGTGCAGGATGTCTTCAGACGCTTCGCCAATCGAGCCATGAACAACTATGGCGTCAAGATCAAGCACATCAGAAGTGACAATGGCACTGAATTCAAGAACACCGGCCTCGACACTTATCTTGATACATTGGGCATCACTCATGAGTTCTCAGCTCCGTACACGCCGCAGCAGAATGGCATCATGGAACGTAAGAACAGAACACTCATTGAGATGGCTCGGACGATGCTCGATGAATACAAGACTCCAAGAAAGTTCTGGCCTGAAGCTATTGATATTGCATGCCATGTCATCAACCGTGTTTATCTTCACAAGCTTTTGAAGAAAAAATCCTATGAACTCCTCACTGCCTGAAGACAATCCTTCAAACGATGACAATGATCAGCAAGAGCAAAATCTTCATCCAGTTCATCCTCGTGCTGCAAATGAAGTACAGATTGAGAAGATAATTGATAGCATCAATGCACCTGGTCCACTCACTCGTTCAAGGGCAACACAACTAGCAAATTTCTGTGGGCACTTTGCATTCATCTCAATATCTGAACCCAAGAAAGTTGATGAAGCCTTCATGGAACCTGAATGGATTCAAGCTATGCAAGAAGAGCTTCAACAGTTCGAGCTGAATAATGTATGGGAACTGGTCAAGCGTCCTGATCCTGGTAAACACAATATCATAGGCACTAAATGGATATATCGCAACAAGCAAGATGAGCATGGTCAAGTTGTCATAAACAAGGCTCGTCTCGTTGCTCAAGGATACACTCAAATTAAAGGAATTGACTTCAATGAAACATTTGCTCCTGTGGCTAGGCTTGAAGCTATACGCATACTGCTAGCCTATGCAAATCATCATAACATCCTTCTGTATCAAATGGATGTGAAGAGTGCCTTTCTCAATGGCAAGATTTAAGAACAAGTGTATGTTGCACAACCACCTGGTTTTGAAGATCCAAAACATCCTGACATGGTTTACAAGCTCAACAAGGCACTGTATGGCCTCAAACAAGCCCCTCGTGCTTGGTATGACACACTCAAAGACTTCCTGAAGAGCAAAGGCTTTAAACCTGGTTCCCTGGATCCCACACTCTTCACGAAGACATATGATGGTGAACTGTTTGTGTGCCAAATATATGTGGATGACATTATGTTTGGCTGCACTAATCAGAAATACAGTGATGAGTTTGGACACATGATGCAAGAGCAATATCAGATGTCCATGATGAGTGAGCTGAAGTTCTTCCTTGGTCTTCAAATACGGCAGCAACGCAATGACATCTTCATATCTCAAGAGAAATACCTCAAGGATTGCCTGAAGAAGTTTGGAATGCAAGACTGCAAAGGTTATACGACGCCAATGCCAACCAAAAGTCATCTGGGTCCTGACGCCAATGGTAAAGAGTTCGGTCAAAAGGTATACCGCTCCATGATTGGTTCTTTGCTTTATTTATGTGCATCTAGGCCAGATATCATGCTTAGTGTTTGCAAGTGTGCCGATTCCAAGCGGCACCAAAGGAATCACATCACTTAGCTGTGAAGCGAATTCTTCGATATTTGGCTTACACCCCAACACTAGGATTATGGTATCCAAAGGGCTCAAAGTTTGATCTAGTTGGATTCTTGGATGCTGATTATGCCGGTGACAAGGTGGATCGCAAGTCTACATCAAGCACATGTCACTTTCTAGGACGATCACTTGTGTGTTGGTCTTCAAAGAAGCAGAACTGTGTATCTCTCTCCACTGCTGAATCTGAATACATTGTTGCTGGATCTTGCTGCGCTCAGCTTCTATGGATGAAGCAAACACTCAAATACTATGGCATTCATCTGAAGCAAGTACCACTCTACTGCGACAATGACAGTGCCATCAAGATTGCCAACAACCCAGTTCAGCACTCGAAGACAAAGCACATTCAGATCCGTCATAACTTTCTCAGAGATCATGTCATGAAGGAAGATATTGATATCATTCACGTCAACACTGAAGAGCAACTGGCAGATATCTTCACAAAGCCCTTGGATGAGAAAAGGTTTTGCAAGTTGCGGTGTGAGCTAAATATCTTGGAATCCTCAAATGTCCTGTGATCATGCACACATCCTAACACTTATGCATGTTGATGACTTAGATGTGCAACACACGAAGTAACGTATATCTTCAACTAATGAAGACTTACACTCTAAGTGTGAATACATTAACGT
Organism: Triticum monococcum; assembly: GCA_034509565.1. Classification (NCBI taxonomy): domain Eukaryota; kingdom Viridiplantae; phylum Streptophyta; class Magnoliopsida; order Poales; family Poaceae; genus Triticum; species Triticum monococcum. The sequence goes on from CM067842.1 coordinate 724,076,433, forward strand.
GGTATTTGACTTCGGAGCGCCACGATAATTATGCGCCGTGTCTGGGTCTAATACTTCCTATACGGTGGGTAACGCCACCACCAAACTTTTGTTTGGAGTGTTTTCTGTTGGCGTTACATTTGCAAAGTCTTCACATTTGGTTTGTTTTCAATATTAACATGACTTCATGTTTATCTTCACTATATTGATTTGGTCTTATTCAGATATATTCATATATTTGTGTTCTATCCTCTACATCATTCACTTATAGCTATGTCTTCTCATTTGAATCTTTTGAACTAAGTGAATGTGATCGGACCCTAACTTTTCTATGCTCCCGTCTCAAATATATCTATCCAAATCATATGCATTCTATTGAAACTGTCGAATGTCTTCGCTGCGTCCTTGTCAGCAGAAGATACAGAGACAAACATTAAATCTGTTTAAATTGCTCAATCCTTTTTTCCTGAACCCCAGAGAAGCGGGAACGACCACCCGACAATCCAGGCATGCGTGGGAACGTGGAACAACCTCGAATGTGTTGCATGATCGCCATGTGTCCTTCAGATGTGAACCGCCAGGGGCACCTGTGTAATCACGCTACGCCGTACTTGTCCTTATAAATACTCGCCACACCCCAGTCATTATCTCTTCTTCCACTTCTCTTTCTCGCACAAACCCTAGCGCCACCGCTAGCCCTCAACGACGCCGGTGACGAAGAGCTTAGCTGCCGTGACCTCACCGACGTCGTCCTCACGCCGGCCGCGGACATCGTCTTCTCCGCCGTCGCCGTAGGTGTCCTCCGTCGCCAAATTAGGGCACGGAAGATCGAACTGCTCGGCCTCATCTCCTACTCCGTCTAGCAGTTCCTTGAGTGGTAAATAAAAAACTCTTTTTACAGTCCTTTTTGATCCGATAGATTCATCCTTTTCAACCACAAGTGGTTTATGTCCCTATAAAGTTGGATCTATCCCGTTCTGCATCTCATAACATGCCTAGTATGTTCACTTATGCTTCACAAAGTAGTTAGATTCCTCAGTTGTACCTATTCGTGGATTCGTACAAATATGGAACCAACTCTCTATATATGAGTGAATGTCTTCGCACTATGAGGTCAATGTCTTCTAAACTGATTTATCTTCAAAATCTTCTGAGAATGCATATGACCTCTTCCCCTTCCCTCGCATCTCTAATGCTGTCACAGGTACATGTCCGTGGGAGAATCCCTTGGTTCTCATAGTCTGCATTCATTTGCAGAGTTCTTATAGCATCACATCAATTCTCTCGAAGCTAATTCTAGTCTGACCAGCAGAAGGAAGCCTTTGCATATTCTGAAGCCTTTCAGTCTGAACTTCATGGCAACAGAAAAATCAGTCAGGAAGGGCGGCAGACAGCGCCGTGAGAACATTGCTAAGGACCTGCCACCAGATCTCCATGAGTTATACAAGTCAGATCCAGAAGAGACCTATGGAGAACGCAAGAACCGAATCCAATGGATTCGAAGACATTGGGCAGAGGAATGGTTCAAGTACAGATTTGTCACTGACGAATATGCTGAAAAGAATGCCATCAAGGGCCCCTGGGGAGATATTATATACAAAGGTCTTCAGCCCAAGTCAAAGTCTGAAGCTATTCGTGGATTCGTATAAATATGGAACCAACTCTCTACATATGAGTGAATGTCTTCGCACTATGAGGTCAATGTCTTCTAAACTGATTTATCTTCAAAATCTTCTGAGAATGCATATGACCTCTTCCCCTTCCCTCGCATCTCTAATGCTGTCACAGGTACATGTCCATGGGAGAATCCCTTGGTTCTCATAGTCTGCATTCATTTGCAGAGTTCTTATAGCATCACATCAATTCTCTCGAAGCTAATTCTAGTCTGACCAGCAGAAGGAAGCCTTTGCATATTCTGAAGCCTTTCAGTCTGAACTTCATGGCAACAGAAAAATCAGTCAGGAAGGGCGGCAGACAGCGCCGTGAGAACATTGCTAAGGACCTGCCACCAGATCTCTATGAGTTATACAAGTCAGATCCAGAAGAGACCTATGGAGAACGCAAGAACCGAATCCAATGGATTCGAAGACATTGGGCAGAGGAATGGTTCAAGTACAGATTTGTCACTGACGAATATGCTGAAAAGAATGCCATCAAGGGCCCCTGGGGAGATATTATATACAAAGGTCTTCAGCCCAAGTCAAAGTCCGAAGCTATTGCTCAAGGCTTCTACCCCTGCATGATTCGTGGACCTCAGCCTGCTAATGCCGACCCATCCTCTCTGTTATGGTGTCGTGAAGACAATCTCTTTAAGCGCAACTTCCAGTTTGCCAAAACTTCTGCCAAAGAGAACAAGAAGTCGCTAGGGTTAGACTTCAACCCCGGTCCCTCTGCTCCTCGTGCCGACGGCACACGCGATGCTGAACCCAATATTGTTGGGCCCTTCTACAACCTTGAAGGTCTCATCACTCACATTCAGGTTCAAGGGGCAGCCATGGATCACTCTGCAGATGACGCTGAATCTGACAAAGCGCCTGCACCACCGAAGCTTGTGAAGCAAAAGAAACCAAAGGCTTCAAAGCCCTCCTCTGCACCAAAGGTCTCACGGGTGAAGCCTCTAGCCACTGCACCTCCTGAAGCCAGTGTGCAGTCTGAAGATCTCTCTCGCATCTCCAAGTCTGACAAGTTGAAGAAGCCCATGCAACCAACTGGTCAAGCATTGACCCCTGCTGCCGTTCTGAGGAACGAGAACGAAGCCATTGATCTGTCTAGCAACGATGATCTTGGCAATGATGCTCTTGAGCTGCTCATAAAGAGCAAGAAAGAGGCGGAAATCTTCAATGATCTTCCCCTCTTTGATGTGGAGATCCTGTACAAGTTCATTGATGAGTGGTTTGACAGCCCAGACCTCAGTTTTGATGATCTTCAGCTCCTAATTGGCCTCAACGTCTCTTTCCATGGAGCCATTGCTCCTGAGCTGGCTCTTGCACAGAAAATTGTTGAGCTGAAGCACAAGATTGATTATGAAAAGGCTCAGTTCAAGAAGCACATGGCCAAGCTCAACGTGGAAGACATCCAAAACTTCAATATCATGATGCATGAGCTTAAGGAGGCGTTCCACAAGAAACGAGAAGAAGCAAAAGGTTCTCGTGAGCGCATGAAGAATCTCGCTGCCAAATGTGTTCAAGGCTACAATGAAGCTGAAAAGCGCAAGGCTTTGGGGCGACCAGGCATCGACCCCAGAATGGCTGCCAAGAAGAAGAAGAAGCCTGTTGTGGCCCAACCAGAAGCATCAAGGCAGGAAGAACCTTGCATTATCTTCCCGGCCAGTATGACAGGCTCGAAGCCTAAGGTCCCCACAGTGGCTTCGGAGCTCAAGAAAACTAGGGCAGCTGAAGCCGAAGCTCGAAAGAGCAAGACCAAGGCCACCACTGATGATGCTCCACCAACCAAGAGGAGAAAGACAAAGAAGAAAGACCAGGCTGCTCCCACAGAGCCCCTTGTTGTTGAGCCAATCTCAGTGGCTCGTCCTGTGTCTGAACATCGTGAGCGCTAGTTGATAGTTCATGAGCCTGCTTCCACAGAGGCTCCAGTAGTTGAATACATTCCAGCTGTTGACCCCACCGCAGATGAAGACATTGGTCATCAAGACAATGTTGAAGATGATGAAGTCTTTCCTCAGATCGAACACAATGTGGTATCATCGCCTGTTCTCACGAACAACGAACTCATCAGCATTGGTCGTCCATTGACGCCAATCGCTCAGGATGACTCATGGGCTGATCACCCACCAGACTTCCCCCGTCAAGAAGAATCCCCAAGTACCCCCCCCACCTCAAGTCACCACTTTGGTGCTTGAAGATGATGACTTTGTGGCCCAGCCAACTCCCTCTCGAAAGGCGTCGCCCGCACTTCGCAGGCTTCGCAAAGGACCAAGGCCACATGTCACTTTGTCAAGTGTTCCAGAAGGAGAAGAGCGCCAATCCATTTCACGCCAAGTCTTTCCTGAAGCCTCTCCTACTGCGAACATACCCAAGTCTGAAGCCAAAGCGGCTGAAGATATTCTGGCTGCATCAGCCGATGAACAAGAAGAACCAAGAGAAGAAGCACGTGTTGCTACACCACCGTCCAACCCTGAAGTTGTTCTCGAGGAGAACATGTCCGACCCTCCAGCTACTCGAGTGGAGGTTGAAAACTCTGAGGCGGCCACTAACACCAACACTGACGCCAATGACGTTGTCACGGCTGAAGCTACTGTGGCGCCTGAAGCAAATGTGGTGCCAGAAGTAATTGCACCCGAAGACAATCTGCAGCCTGAAGCCAATGCCTCTGCTCCTGTACCACCTCCAAGGCCACACACCATCGAGCAAGCATATGATCGTGGTCAGTTTGTTACCGTCCACTGGCCAATTATGGTTCCTCCGCCTGCTCCCGGACCTCAATTTGACTATCATGTGGAGCACATGCCTCAGGTCCAGAAGCCAAAGCCAAGGCTGCCAAGGTTTCCAGGTACTGCAACTTCACCAGGATCTTTCAATGCCAATGGCTTCATAGCACACAACACCTTCTTTGATAGTGCCAAGAACCCCTACTCCAAGCCAAGAATTTCATCTGATCGATTCTGGAGCTACCAGCAGCGCAATTACTATTCATGTGTACTCTATGATCAAGGGTGCATCTTTCCCCATATGTGTCTCGATAGTGAAGCCATTGCTGGACTGCCCTACTTGGAAGAGGCACTTGACTGTTTCCGTGATGCTGGTCTTCTGAACTTTGTGACTGCTAAAGAACATTGGAATGAAGAGTTTCTGCTACAATTTTATGCTACCCTCCACATTCACGGCTACAACAGGGATCCGAAGACTTGGATCCTCGAGTGGATGACAGGTGATGTACACCATGAAGCTAAAGCCCAAGACATCATTGAGCTTACTGCCCTGCCCACTCCTGCTGAACACTATGAACCAGGTTGTCAGCTACACCAGAATGCGTTGGAAAGCATCTTCCAGAAGCCAGAGCCAAATATGAGCCAAATGCTGAGCATGATGAAGCCACTTCCACAAGACGCTGACTATCCTAAGGAGTTCTTTGTTGAAGACCTAGAGTATCTACCCCGCACTATTTATCATATTATCAGGCAAACTCTCTGGCCGGTCAAAGGACATTCTCCTGCAGCGAAGCTTGAAGGAGCAATGAAGACATTGGTTTTCTATATCTTCAATGGCATCGGCTTCAATGCTCAAGACTTCTTCATCAGGCAATTGGCTGCATCTCGCTCTGATATCTTTGGTCTGAAGTTCTATGCTCCATGGGTAATGCGCCTCATCAAGCTTCACTCTACTATAAACTATCAGCCATCTGCGCGCAATCACCTTATATTCTTGCCAGAGGTTGATCTGTCTGTCGAAGCCATTTACACAGAGCCTGCAAAGGAGCCAATTTATCTTCACAATGTCGATCATCAAAGCTTCACCCAGCCCATTGAAGGAGTTCAGGCCGTTTCTCGTGTTTATCCCTTGGCTGGCAATACGCGTGCCCCTCGCACCCAAACTGCAGCCACTGCTAGTACCATCGCCCAAAGGCCTCGGAAGCGATCTCGTGTTCTCAATGACCGAGAGCTTCTCGTCGCACTACATCAGAAACAGGACAAGCATCATGACTGGCTTAAGCGTCATATGCAAAGCCTCTTGGTGGACGTCAATCGCCTTCGAAATCTTGCCACCAAGAATGCCTTTGTTACACATGAAACCTGTTGGAGGTCTTGGAAGAGTTTGACGTTACTCAGTGCTGAAGCTGATCTTCAAGACGATGGCTTCACAGAGAGATTCAAGTTTGACTCAACTCCTCCGAGGAATGCTCACTTGCATCGGACTCCCTCACTTGAAGACTCTGACTATTCTTCCTCAGCTGCAACAGTTAATGCCAGAGTCATAGATGATCAAGATGATGCTACCTCACCACCTCCAACTTCAGTGCGTATCGACACTGCGCCAAGTTCGTCTGCACCACCAAACCTCAACGACGACCCTGCTTCATCGCCTACTCCACATGGGAACGAGTAGCAAGCTCTATGTCTTCAAACCTTTTTGGTCATTACTGACAAAAGGGGGAGAAGCATATGAGTTGATAGTCTTCAAGCGGGTCCATATGGGTGGTTGCTATTCTTTTGATACATTCGCCAAGTGCTTACAACTCTCGCTTTTGATACATTTGGTTCGTTTTGAGTTGTAACACTTAAACTTGATGGTCGCCTGCTACCTTTTTAACACTATGTGATGCGATGATAAATTCCGCATGTGCGATGATAAATTCCGCACGAAGTCTTTTGGCAGACGTCCATTTCTTATTATGCATGTCATTATCTTCATTATATTCTTTCATGCATGATAAATTGTCTTTATAATTAGAAGAGGAGCCCCGCAAGTACAACCTGCCATGTGCATTTGCATTCAAAAGCAAAATACTTATATGCACATCTTCAGGGGGAGCCTTTCTGCTACTTACGAAGACAATACCTAAATCCTTTACAATTTCACATACTTTTATCCCCGTTGAAAACTTCAACCAGTTTGTCATCAATCACCAAAAAGGGGGAGATTGTAAGTGCATCTAGTGCCACCCCTAGTTGGTTTTGGAGTATTGACGACAAATCTGGTTGAGGGACTAATGTGTTTGTGAGAATTGCAAGATAACACATGTAGTAGTCCCTCATTGATTCGATTTACCTATCGGAGATGACCCCTAAAAATGTATGAAGACATTGAAGACAAAGGTGGTACGTGAAGATAATCACATTGAAGACTATGACAAGAGAAGACATCGCGTGAAGACTATGGAGCGCGAAGACTTAGTTGTTTCGTTGTTTCCTTTTCTTCTTTGTTGAGTCATAGGAACCACCGTACTGATAAGTGGGGTCCCAGTGAACAAAGTCAGAGTGACTGAAGTGATGCTTAACCAAAATCATATGTCTTCGAGCGAAGACAATGAGAGCAAATCTTATCCAGAGCTAGATGAGTCAGCTTTACTTGTAGCCCAAGTAAAGTTGCCAAATCTGACCGTTGGAACACGTGTCAGTTCCTTAGTGACCCAGGGTCATTTCAGACAAATCAGGTCGGGTTGCCTAGTGGCTATAAATAGCCCACCCCCTATGATGTCTACTACACAACCTTCTTCTTGTAGACGTTGTTGGGCCTCCAAGTCCAGAGGTTTGTAGGACAGTAGCAAATTTCCCTCAAGTGGATGACCTAAGGTTTATCAATCCGTAGGAGGCGTAGGATGAAGATGGTCTCTCTCAAGCAACCCTGCAACCAAATAACAAAGAGTCTCTTGTGTCCCCAACACACCCAATACAATGGTAAATTGTATAGGTGCACTAGTTCGGCAAAAAGATGGTGATACAAGTGGTATATGGATGGTAGATAATAGTTTTTGTAATCTGAAATTATAAAAACAGCAAGGTAACAAATGATAAAAGTGAGTGTAAACGATATTGCAATGTGTTGAAACAAGGCCTAGGGTTCATACTTTCACTAGTGCAAGTCCTCTCAACAATAATAACATAATTGGATCATATAACTATCCCTCAACATGCAACAAAGAGTCACCCCAAAGTCAGTAATAGCGGAGAACAAATGAAGAGATTATGGTAGGGTACGAAACGACCTCAAAGTTATTCTTTCCAATCAATCCGTTGGGCTATTCCTATAAGTGTCACAAACAACCCTAGAGTTCATACTAGAATAACACCTTAAGACACAAATCAACCAAAACCCTAATGTCACCTAGATACTCCAATGTCACCTCAAGTATCCGTGGGTATGATTATACGATATGCATCACACAATCTCAGATTCATCTATTCAACCAACACATAGAACCTCAAAGAGTGCCCCAAAGTTTCTACCGGAGAATCACGACGAAAACGTGTGCCAACCCCTATGCATAAGTTCATGGGCGGAACCCGCAAGTTGGTCACCAAAACATACATCAAGTGAATCACGTGATATCCCATTGTCACGACAGATACGCACGGCAATACATACATCAAGTGTTCTCAAATATTTAAAGACTCAATCTGATCAGATAACTTCAAAGGGGAAACTCAATCCATTACAAGAGAGTAGAGGGGGGAAAAACATCATAGAATCCAAATATAATAGCAAAGCCCGTGATACATCAAGATCGTATCACCTCAAGAACACAAGAGAGAGAGAGAGAGAGAGAGAGAGAGAGAGATCAAATACATAGCTACTGGTACATACCCTCGGCCCTGAGGGAGAACTACTCCCTCCTCATCATGGAGAGCACCAGGATGATGAAGATACCCACTGGAGAGGGATTCCCCCGTCCGGTAGGGTGCCGGAACGGGTCTAGATTGGTTTTTGGTGGCTATGGACGCTTTTGGTGGCGGAACTCCCGATCTATTGTGCTCCCCGATCGTTTTAGGGTATATGGAGATATATAGGCAGAAGAAGTACGTCAGGGGGGCCACGAGGGGCCCACGAGGGTGGAGGGCGCGCCCAGGGGGGTGGGCGCGCCCCCTGCCTCGTGGCCTCCTTGTAGATCCCCTGACGGGCACTCCAAGTCTTCTGGGCTTCTTCTGATCCAAAAATAAGTTCCGTGAAGTTTCAGGTCAATTAGACTCCGTTTGGTTTTCCTTTTCTGCGATATTCTAAAACAAGGTAAAAAAACTAGCAGTGGGCTCTGGGTTAAAAGGTTAGTCCCAAAAATGATATAAAAGTGTATAACAAAGCCCCTAAACATCCAAACAGTAGATAATATAGCATGGAGCAATCAAAAATTATAGATACGTTGGAGACGTATCAGCATCCCCAAGCTTAATTCCTGCTCGTCCCCGAGTAGGTAAATGATAAAAACAGAATTTTTGATGCGGAGTGCTACTTGGCATAATTTCAATGTAGTTCTTCTTAATTGTGGCACGGATATTCAGATCCAAAAGATTCAAGACAAAAGTTCATATTGACATAAAAATAATAATACTTCAAGCATACTAACTAAGCAATTATGTCCTCTCAAAATAACATGACCAAAGAAAGTTCATCCCTACAAAATCATATAGTTTAGTCATGCTCCATTTTCGTCACACAAGAATGCTCTCATCATGCACAACCCCGATGACAAGCCAAACAATTGTTTCATACTTTAGTAATATCAAACCTATAAACTTTCACGCAATATATGAGCGCGAGGCATGGACATAACACTATGGGTGGAATAGAATATGATGATGGGGGTTATGTGGAGAAGACAAAAAGGAGAAAGTCTCACATCAACGAGGCTAATCAATGGGCTATGGAGATGCCCATCGATTGATGTTAATGCGAGGAGTAGGGATTGCCATGCAACGGATGCATTAGAGCTATAAATGTATGAAAGCTAAACAAAAGAAACTAAGTGGGTGTGCATCCAACTTGCTTGCTCACGAAGACCTAGGGCACTTGAGGAGGCCCATTGTTGGAATATACAAGCCAAGTTCTATAATGAAAATTCCCACTAGTATATGAAAGTGACAAAAGAAAAGACTCTCTATCATGAAGATTATGGTGCTACTTTGAAGCACAAGTGTAGCAAAGGATAGTAGCATTGTCCCTTCTCTCTTTTTCTCTCATTTTATTTTTATTTTTTATTTTTTGGGCCTTCTCTTTTTTATGTCCTTTCTCCTTTTCGGGCCTTCTCTTTTTATGGCCTTTGTCTTCTTTTTTTATTCCTCACTTGGGACAATGCTCTAGAAAATGATGATCATCACACTTCTATTTATATACAACTCAATGATTACAACTCGATACTAGAACAAAAGATGACTCTATATGAAGGCCTCCGGCGGTGTACCGGGATGTGCAATGACTCATGAGTGACATGTATGAAAGAACTATGAACGGTGGCTTTGCCACAAATATGATGTCAACTACATGATCATGCAAAGCAATATGACAATGATGATGCGTGTCATAATAAATGGGTGGAAAGTTGCATGGCAATATATCTCAGAATGGCTATGGAAATGCCATAATAGGTAGGTATGGTGGCTGTTTTGAGGAAGATATAAGGAGGTTTATGTGTGAAAGAGCGTATCATATCACGGGGTTTGGATGCACCGGCGAAGTTTGCACCAACTCTCAATGTGAGAAAGGGCAATGCACGGTACCGAAGAGGATAGCAATGATGGAAGGGTGAGAGTGCGTATAATCCAGGGACTCAACATTAGTCATAAAGAACTCACATACTTATTGCAAAAATCTACAAGTCATAAAAAACCAAGCACTACGCGCATGCTCCTAGTGGGATAGATTGGTAGGAAAAGACCATGGCTCGTCCCCGACCGCCACTCATAAGGAAGACAATCAAATAACACCTCATGTTTCAAATTTGTTACACAATGTTTACCATACGTGCATGCTACGGGACTTGCAAACTTCAACACAAGCATTTCTCAAATTCACAACTACTCAACTAGCACGGCTTTGATATTATTACCTCCATATCTCAAAACAATCATCAAGCATCAAACTTCTCTTAGTATTCAATACACTTATATGAAAGTTTTTACTATTCTTGGATGCCTCGCATATTAGGATTATTTAAGCAAATTACCATCCTATTTAAGACTCTCAAAATAATATAAGTGAAGCACGAGAGCAAATGACAAACTACTCTGAAAGATATAAGTGAAGATCAATGAGTAGTCGAATAATTATGCAACTATGTGAAGACTCTCTAACATTTAAGAATTTCAGATCTTGGTATTTTATTCAAACATCAAGAAAAACTAAATAAAATAAAATGACGCTCCAAGCAAAACACATATCATGTGGTAAATAAAAATATAGCTCCAAGTAAAGTTACCGATGAACGAAGACGAAAGAGGGGATGCCTTCCGGGGCATCCCCAAGCTTAGGCTTTTGGTTGTCCCTGAATATTACCTTGGGGTGCCTTGGGCATCCCCAAGCTTAGGCTCTTGCCACTCCTTATTCCATAGTCCATCGAATCTTTACCCAAAACTTGAAAACTTCACAACACAAAACTTAACAGAAAACTCGTGAGCTCCGTTAGCGAAAGAAAACAAAACACCACTTCAAAGTACTGTAATGAACTCATTATTTATTTATATTGGTGTTAAACCTACTATATTCCAACTTCTCTATGGTTTATAAACTCTTTTACTAGCCATAGATTCGTTAAAATAAGCAAACAACACACGAAAAACAGAATCTGTCAAAAACAGAATAGTCTGTAGTAATCTGTAACTAACGCAAACTTCTGGAACCCCAAAAATTCTAAAATAAATTTCTGGACCTGAGGAATTTATCTATTAATCATCTTCAAAAAGAATTAACTAAATAGCGCTCTCCAAATAAAAAATGGCAGCAGTTCTCATGAGCGCTAAAGTTTCTGGTTTTTACAGTAAGATTAACAAGACTTTCCCCAAGTCTTCCCAACGGTTCTACTTGGCACAAACACTAATTAAAACATAAAAACTCAATCATAACAGAGGCTAGATAAATTATTTATTACTAAACAGGAGAAAAAAGCAAGGAACAAAAATAAAATTGGGTTGCCTCCCAACTAGCGCTATCGTTTAACGCCCCTAGCTAGGCATGATGATTTCAATGATGCTCATATAAAAGATAAGAATTGTAACATAAAGAGAGCATCATGAAGATTATGACTAACACATTTAAGTCTAACCCACTTCCTATGCATAGGGATTTTGTGAGCAAACAACTTATGGGAACAATAATCAACTAGCATAGGAAGGCAAAACAAGCACAACTTTGAAACTTTAAGCACATAGAGAGGAAACTTGATATTATTGCAATTCCTACAAGCATATATTCCTCTCTCATAATAATTTTCAGTAGCATCATGAATGAATTCAACAATATAACCAGAACCTAGAGCATTCTTTTCATGATCTACAAGTATAGAAATTTTATTACTCCCCACACAAGCAAAATTCTTCTTATGAATGATAGTGGGAGAAAACTCAACAAAATACTTATCATGTGAGGCATAATCCAATTGAAAACTAAAATCATGATGACAAGTTTCATGGATATCATTATTCTTTATAGCATACAAGTCATCACAATAATCATCATAGATAGCAACTTTGTTCTCATAATCAATTGGAACCTCTTCCGGAATAGTGGATTCGTCAAAAAATAAAGTCATGACCTCTCCAAATCCACTTTAATAAATATAATTATCATAAATCGGAGGCATGCTTTCATCATAATAAATTTGCTCATCAAAACTTGGGGGACAAAAAATATCATCTTCATCAAACATAGCTTCCCCAAGCTTGTGGCTTTGCATATCATTAGCATCATGGATATTCGAGGAATTCATACTAACAACATTGCAATCATGCTCATCATTCAAATATTTAGTGCCAAACATTCTAATGCATTCTTCTTCTAGCATTTTGGCACAATTTCCTTTCCATCATACTCACGAAAGATATTAAAAAGATGAAGCGTATGAGGTAAACTCAATTCTATTTTTTATAGTTTTCTTTTATAAACTAAACTAGTGATAAAACAAGAAACTAAAAGACTCGATTGCAAGATCTAAAGATATACCTTCAAGCACTCACCTCCCCGGCAACGGTGCCAGAAATGAGCTTGATGTCTACTACACAACCTTCTTCTTGTAGACGTTGTTGGGCCTCCAAGTACAGAGGTTTGTAGGACAGTAGCAAATTTCCCTCAAGTGGATGACCTAAGGTTTATCAATCCGTAGGAGGCGTAGGATTAAGATGGTCTCTCTCAAGCAACCCTGCAACCAAATAACAAAGAGTCTCTTGTGTCCCCAACACACCCAATACAATGGTAAATTGTATAGATGCACTAGTTCGGTGAAGAGATGGTGATACAAGTGGTATATGGATGGTAGATAATAGTTTTTGTAAGCTGAAATTATAAAAACAGCAAGGTAATGAATGATAAAAGTGAGCGTAAACGGTATTGCAATGTGTTGAAACAAGGCCAAGGGTTCATACTTTCACTAGTGAAAGTCCTCTCAACAATAATAACATAATTGGATCATATAACTATCCCTCAACATGCAACAAAGAGTCACCCCAAAGTCAGTAATAGCGGAGAACAAATGAAGAGATTATGGTAGGGTACGAAACGACCTCAAAGTTATTCTTTCCAATCAATCCGTTGGGCTATTCCTATAAGTGTCACAAACAACCCTAGAGTTCATACTAGAATAACACCTTAAGACACAAATCAACCAAAACCCTAATGTCACCTAGATACTCCAATGTCACCTCAAGTATCCGTGGGTATGATTATACGATATGCATCACACAATCTCAGATTCATCTATTCAACCAACACATAGAACCTCAAAGAGTGCCCCAAAGTTTCTACCGAAGAATCACGACGAAAACGTGTGCCAACCCCTATGCATAAGTTCATGGGCGGAACCCGCAAGTTGGTCACCAAAACATACATCAAGTGAATCACGTGATATCCCATTGTCAGCATAGATACGCACGGCAAGACATACATCAAGTGTTCTCAAATCTTTAAAGACTCAATCTGATAAGATAACTTCAAAGGGGAAACTCAATCCATTACAAGAGATTAGAGGGAGGATAAAACATCATAGGATCCAAATATAATAGCAAAGCTCGCGATACATCAAGATCGTATCACCTCAAGAACACGAGAGAGAGAGAGAGAGCGATCAAACACATAGCTACTGGTACATACCCTCAGCCCCGAGGGAGAACTACTCCCTCCTCGTTATGGAGAGCACCGGGATGATGAAGATAGCCACCGGAGAGGGATTCCCCCCTCCGGCAGGGTGCCGGAACGGGTCTAGATTGGTTTTCGGTGGCTACAGAGGCTTCTGGCGACAGAACTCCCGATCTATTGTGCTCCCTAATCGTTTTAGGGTATATGGAGATATATAGGGGGAAGAAGTACGCCAGGGAGGCCACGAGGGGTCCACGAGGGTGGAGGGCGTGCCCAGGGGGTGGGCGCGCCCCCTGCCTCGTGGCCTCCTCGTAGATCCCCTGACGTGCACTCCAAGTCTTCTGGGCTTCTTCTGATTCAAAAATAAGTTCCGTGAAGTTTCAGGTCAATTGGACTCCGTTTGGTTTTCCTTTTCTGCGATATTCTAAAACAAGGTAAGAACAAAAACTGGCACTGGGCTCTGGGTTAATAGGTTAGTCCCAAAAATGATATAAAAGTGTATAATAAAGCCCTTAAACATCCCAAACAGTAGATAATATAGCATGGGGCAATAAAAAATTATAGATATGTTGGAGACGTATCACCCTACACCATAAATTGGTGGCTGCTCAAAGTTAGTGCACGACTTTTGTCGTTTGAATGCAACCCACCTCGAAGCCTTTGAGAGAAAAATCCTTGCGAGGACAAAGCCCTAAACACCCAGAGCCAAAGAGTGTTAGGCGTCACTGAAGTCTTCCTGTCTGTGTGATCTGAAGAGTTGTTACACTTGAGGACTGTGAATCCTCCAGCCGGTTAGGTGTCGCGTTCTGAGGATCCAAGAGTCATTGTGGATCGCTGGTGAACAAAGTCTGTGAAGGTTTGGAAGTCTACCTTGAAGACTTACCAGAGTGATTGGGCGAGGACTGGGTGTCCTTAGCTCAAGGGGAATAAGGTGAAGACATGGTCTTCTGAGTATAATCTCGGCCTCCCTAACCAGATGTACGGTTGTCACAGCAACTAGAACTGGTCCAACAAATCATTGTCTTCAATAAGCCACTGGTTCTATTCTCCCCATCTCTTTATTTACAATTGGTCCTTGTGAAGTCATTGCCTGTTTGCATTGTCCATTTGTCTTCACTGTGTGACTGTTTGTTCAGATTGGTTTCATACTATCTTCCATCCTGATCCATACTGCCTAGTTTCTATTAGTCTTCATGCTCTCACTTCATTGAATACGTGACTATGGCTTGTCTAGTGTAGTCTACCTTCCGCTGCATGATTATAGGTTCATTTTATCGTTTGTCTTTGAAACTCCCATGTTTTGAAGACTTTCATAAAAATCGCCTATTCACCCCCTCTAGTCGATAACTAGCCCTTTCACATAGTGATAGCACTTCTCGCGTATATCATTGTTTAGATGGATGACGTTGTAGTTGCAAGTATTCGAGACTTGCATGTATCGCTATTTTTGAGATGATGGCAAGAGACCACTTTGTGTTGGATGATGATTATGATGAGACTATTTGTATGTATATGCTATGATTACATTTGTGGTCTCGCAGCCATTTGTATGTGTATGATGATGACATTTGTATGTGCTAAAGATTCTTGTATAAAGCCTATTCAAATACAAAACAAATATGTAGAAAAAAATAAAAACTAATAAAATTAGCAGTAGCGAGTGGAGAAAAGTTAGTAGCAGCGTGTCTCTAGCAGTAGCGCATCCTAGTAAAGTGCACTAGAGCTATTAGCAGTAGCGCGCTTGCTTGCTCCTCGCTGCTGCTACCCTTGTATAACAGTAGCGAAGGCACACACGCGCTGCTGCTACAGTTTAGCTGTAGCGCCGTATCAGTAGTGCGGGAACCCGCGCTACTGCTATACCTAGAACCTGCGCTGCTGCTAGGCTTTTCCCTAGTAGTGTACGCTGGGTTACCAGTTTGGTTAGCCAAGTATGGGTCGTAGAGTATGTGCATTCTATATTAATACATATTGTTTTGCCTTGTGGTGTGTTAGCAGTAACAAATTAATTCAGTTACTATATTTTCTAGTGTTGGTTACTACCAGGGGAAATGTGGTTGAGCGTAGTAGTAACTATGCGCCCTAATTATGGTACGTACCATGGAAGTTGTGAGTGCAACAATATTTCAATTACTATTGTTTGAACGTTCTTTTACTTATGTGCTTAAATTGTGATGCATGAAGGAGAAGTAGTCTGTGCAGGTGTAACCTAATTAGTACGATTACTATTTCTTTCACCTCATGTTACTATGCAACCAAATTATGGCGCAAGACAAGACGTGGTGGGTGAAATGGTAACCTAATTAATTGGGACTTTCTGTTGGAATGCCTTGAGATGAGAGGGTTTGGTACCACTTGGTGTAAGTGGATTAAAAGTGTCCTGGTCAATGGTACAGTTGGTGTTAAGCTGAACAACACCATGGGGCCTTATTTCAAAAGTTTTAAAGGGGTTAGGCAGAGAGACCCCGTGTCGCCGTTCTTGTTTAATATATTTGTCGAATGCTTATGTAAAATGGTTCCGCAAGCTCAGAAAAATAACTTGATTGTTGGGCTTGCACCGGATCTAATTGAAAATGGGGTGGCTATTCTGCAGTATGCAAATGACACTGTTCAATGCATAGAACATGATCCGGATAAGGCTGTGAACATGAAATTGCTGCTTTACATCTTTCAGCTCATGTCTGGGCTCAAGATTAACTTTCAGAAAAGTGAAATCCTATGTGTGTGTCTGTGGGGGGGGGGGGGGGGGGGTGATGATATTCTTAGAACATATGCTGATATTTTTTATTGTCAAATTGGACACTTTCCCATGAAATATCTTGGGGTTCCAGTGACATTTTCCTCCTTGCGAGTAGCTGACTAGGATTTTCTGGAGGCTAGATATATTAATAGATGTGATTCTGGATTGGGGGGCAATGCCTCTTCAGGAGGTCGTCTCACGCTGCTGAATGCTAATATTTCTAGCATTGCTTTTTATTATATGTCTATGTTCCTCCTATCCAAAACCATTCTTGAAAGGATTGACAAGTGAAGAAGGAGATTCTTCTGGCACGTGACTAAGAATAAGAAACGCTACTATCTTGTCAAGTGGTCTAGAATATGTAGATCTAAGAGCAAAGGGGGCTTGCGTGTTAAGGACTTGCATAAGCAGAACTTAAGTCTGCTTACTAAGTGGTGATGGAAGTTGGAAACTAAATCAGGCTTATGGCAGGATATTGTTAAAGCTAAATGCTTCTGCAGGGCCACGGTGGCTGATGTCAAAATGAAAAACAATGACTCACCGTGCCGGAAAGCCATTATGAAGGTGAAGTATCTTTATATGGCAGGAAGGCAGGTGGTGATCCAATCAGGTGATATTATCAGGTTATGGATTGACCCCATTGGGGACAATATCCCTCTGGCCGAACAATTCCCTCGTTTATTCTCTATATGCAATTACCGTGAGTGCACAGTTGATAAATGCTTAAACGTTGACCCCTCCTCTTTCTTTAGAAGCAGGTTGAACACTGAACTTAGTGAACAGTGGATAATTGTGGGTAACATGGCCAGGGAAGCTTCTGTTTCAGAGGACAGTGATGTTATTAAATGGGGTCTAGGAGGGAAGACTTCATACACCACTAAGTCTGTGTATTCTCTCCTGGAGAAAAACATTGTTGGGTGTGATTACAGATGAATCTGGAATGCCAGAATCCCATTGAAATTTCAAAAAAATTTATGGCAGTTATTTTACAATGTTGTCTTGATAGAGATGTGATGAAACATCGAGATTGGAAAGGGAATCCTAAATGCTCCTTCTATGGGTGGCGGGAGACAACACAACACTTGTTTTTTACCTGTCTTGTTGTTAGGGTGACCTGGAGAACAGTGGCATGCATGTTCGGCACTTCTTTGTGCCCCGACAGTATTTGACAAGCTTATGTGTGGTGCTTTACCTTTTTCCCTGGTGGAGAAGAGTTTTACACATCAGTGATTGCGGCTGTGTGTTGGGCGATTTGGTCTTGTCGCAACAGAGCTACTTTCGAATTCAAGCCGCTTAAAAACCCGTTTGAATGCATCTTTTCTGCTTGTGCTTTAATGTGTTACTGGGCAGGGCTGCTGAAGCAAGAAGATGCGGCGACCATGAGGGACGGGGCAAAGATGCTGAAGGAGAACGCATCGATGACGATGAGAATCTGCGCGGCAAGTCCAGAGGGAGCGGCGCGCTGAGACATACCCTACGCGCGGTGGATCCTGCGTTGTTGAGATGATCTGGACTAGCTGTGTTTTGTTAAATTCTTCCCCTGCGTGGGTCTGGTCTTTTGTTGCTCAGCTGTGAGCGGTTTGGTGCTTGGTGGGGGCTGTAGGCCCTGAAACTTAGTAACTGAGATATGGTGTCGTCGGGTTTTCGTCCCACGGTGGGTAATCTCGATGGCGAGTGCTCACAGTGGGTTTCTCGGCGATGCTTGAACTCGCTTTTCCCTTTTCTTCCTTTCTTTGGACTACTGTATTTCCGTTATGTCGCAGTAATGAAAGGGGTTATGCCTGGTTTATATTTTACAATGATAGTTACTACGATTAGAAGAATGCCAGGGATTACTATTCTACTCCCTCCGTTCCTAAATACTTGTCTTTTTAGAGATTTCAATAAGTGGCTACGTACGAAGCAAAATAAGTGAATCTAAACTCTAAAATATGTCTATGTACATCTGTATGTTGTAGTCCATTTAAAATCTCTAAAAAGATAAATATTTAGAAAAAGAAGGAATAGCTATTTTACGAGGAATATAATAAAGCCTACTTTGCGGAGCGGAGTGTTGTGCGTGACTAGCAGTAACCATGTTAATTCCATTACTTTTTCTTGCATTCGGTTTTACCACGATGATTAGCGGGTTACACGGAGCTGCGGGACAGAGGTGAGGTGCATGAAGTGGTAACAGAAATTAAGTGTATTACCATATTTTCTACTTCTGTTTACTCTGTTAGCAGCCCCTCATGCAAAAAATTAAGGAGTATAGTATGTGTAACAACATAAAGGAATATTTTTATTTTGAACTGAACCACAAAAAAATTGGATCATCCATGACAGTTAGCTGTTGAGCGAGTGCGCACATGTTTCTTGTTTCTTCTTCTCTATCCAGGGAGAGTGCGCACATGTTGTCTAGTGACATTTCCGGGAAGCACCGTGCCGTGCCGGCCGAGACACTCCCGACGCGTGGCCCATCTATAAAACCATCTCCAGCAAGACGTTTCCTGCCATCAATCAGTTTACCAGATCAACACCAACAGAAATCACATCCCAGCCACCGGGACTTTTTTTTAACACAGTACAGACGTAAGCGGTCATATAAATGCGCATACACTCACCCTTATAAACGCACACACGTACACCCTATCCCTATGAGCATCTCCGAAAGACTTAGCCGGCATATCATGTTAAGATTTTACGAAGTCACCGTAGGCGCCTCGTAGTCGACGGAAACGTCTTTTCCATTGAAAGCGTATTGCCAAAATTCCTGAAATAAATCCAGAATAAATGCAAGCACCATGATTTAAACTCTGATGAATTGTGGATACCACTGTCCACCTAACCATCTCAACCAGAGTTTGGTTCGTCCCAGCCACCAAGACTTGCCATTCGATCCTATCACCATAAAATATTATACCCTCAAACTTTTCGATCGGTTTATTACTTGTCCAATAGCCACCACCATGAGCTCTCGGATGGCCGGAGCCACGCTGCTGCGCCACCTGGGTCCCCGCCTCTTCACCGCCGCCGACCCGGCGTCCGGGCTCGCTGCGAGCGCGAGGGGCATCATGCCCGCCGCCGCGAGGATCTTCCCCGCGCGGATGGCCAGCACCGAGGCCGCCGCCCCGCATGCCAAACAAGAAGAAGCCACCGAAAAGCCCCAGGGCGCAACAACGCCGGAGCACAACAAGAAGGCCGTGGTGAGCTACTGGGGCATCGAGCCGCGGAAGCTCGTGAAGGACGACGGCACGGAGTGGACGTGGTTCTCCTTCAGGCCGTGGGACACCTACCGCCCGGACACGTCCATCGACATGGCCAAGCACCACGAGCCCAGGGCGGTGGCGGACAAGGTGGCGTACCTCATCGTGCGGACGCTGCGCGCGGGCAGCGACCTCTTCTTCCAGCGCCGGCACGCCAGCCACGCGCTGCTGCTGGAGACGGTGGCGGTGGTGCCGCCCATGGTGGGCGGCGTGCTGCTGCACCTGCGCTCGCTCCGCCGCTTCGAGCACAGCGGCGGCTGGATCCGCGCGCTCATGGAGGAGGCCGAGAACGAGCGCATGCACCTCATGACCTTCATGGAGGTGACGCAGCCGCTGTGGTGGGAGCGCGCGCTCGTGCTCGCCACTCAGGGCGTCTTCTTCAACGCCTACTTCGTCGGCTACCTCGTCTCCCCCAAGTTCGCGCACCGCTTCGTTGGCTACCTCGAGGAGGAGGCCGTCCACTCCTACACCGAATACCTCAAGGACCTCGAGGCCGGCTTGATCGAGAACACGCCCGCGCCGGCCATCGCCATAGATTACTGGCGCCTCCCCGCCGACGCCAGGCTCAAGGACGTCGTCACCGCCGTGCGCGCCGACGAGGCGCATCACCGTGACGCCAACCACTACGCATCGGACATCCATTACCAGGGAATGACGCTGAATCAGACGCCTGCGCCACTCGGCTACCACTGATCAGTTCAATGGACGACCATAGATCGATGCCTGCTCAGTCCACCGCTGTCATCTACTACCACTGTCGCCGACGTTTGTCCCGTTAGTTTGAGAAGATGGATTGTTGCGCGCGCAGTATGTTTATGTCTATGAGTTTTGTGTCACTTTGTACCCAAAGATATGTTTTGTAAGCTGGTAATTCTTGTAAATATGATTTGATTACTTTTCTTGAAAAAAAAACATGTGACATTTGGGTACAAAGTGATACTATTACTTGTGAATAACATATTTTTAACGGATATTCAATATGCATGCTTTCCTAGGCAAAATGCCACCCACCAAAACATCTCATCGTTAAAGCTCTTAAATCATAAAATCTAAATGGATTTACATATTGACAGCTTGTTGATAAAACTAACGCCATATATGCTCTCTGATCTATTACTATTTGCACTGACCATGTTTAGATGAATGATCTCCAAGAGAGATGTGTGTATGTTAGTTGGGTTTAACCTTGACAGTAATCTATCTCACTGACAGAAAGAGAGAAAAATCTTCTATTATGTCATTTCCACTAATTAAGGATGAAACGATAGCTGCCTAGTTGTCTCGGTGATGAGTTGGAGGTAAGAGAATATATTGTCATTAAAAGATAGCTGCCTAGTTGCCTCGGTGATGAGTTAGAGGTAAAGAGAATATACTGTCAACATTACGTTACTCTCTGTTTAATGCAATACTCTATTTTTACTTAATACTCCTAGAGATGCATGCTGGATAGCATTCTCGAGCGGAGTGTTAGCTGTAGATGTAGTTGGATAATAGTCTAGAGATATAGGGACGTAATGACTATATGAAATCATGACGTATATTATCAATCATAAAAATGCAATTAATCGATACACAACTGTAATTTGTTCACCACATAGATGCTATGTTTTTTTCCAGAGATGCCACTAGTGAAGTTATGGATCCCGGTCCGTTATTCCTCATAATCATGACCTCGATCACTTGTGTTGTTATTCTTACCGTTTTTATTTTTTGTTTTATAGATCATGTGATACGCTTATCTTTGTAACTATCAAAGCTGCGGAGATTGATAACCTCATTAGACAAGTTGGGGCCAAGAAGTTCTTAATTCTATGCAAGTATTGATAATTAACTCGTAACTTGAGCACCCCAAGGATTGACAACATTGGTTCTTCACTGAGGAAAATTTGTTGCTTTCTACAAACCCCTACTCTTCGTGGTTCAACGATTTTCTATAAATATAATAGGAAGTGCTAAACCGAAGGCTTGACAAATCATGAGAACTGATTCGAAGTTGTGAAAGTATTTATCCACCACCCTTGCCATATCCTCATGATCAACATATATGGGTCCATCCATCTTGAGCTTGCCGACAAAATTCTTGCACTTCATGTTATTGGCATGTAGGTGAAAGAACCGTGTGTTCGCGCCCCCTCCTTCGGAGAGAGCAACCTGGATTAATGGTGCACCAAGGTCATCTTGAGTTGGCGCTGGACCTAACAATTTCTTGTTGAGCAATTTGTGTAGAGCCCTCTCATGCGCAGAAAGAGGCCCGGACTCCATAGCAACAAGCGCAAGATCAACTCAGTGGCAATCCAAATCTAGATCTTGGTATTACCTATGAAATTTTCAATCTAGCTTTTCAATCGTCCGGCCGCAACCCTCTTTTTAGCAGGCACCCTCTTAAATAGATTTTTAATTTGCGTGTAGGATATCCATACGCCAGGTACCACATCCTTGAAGCATGCCACGTTTGGCCAATAGGACTCAAATTAGAAGCGGCTGGCAGAGTGGAGATCAAAGACAAGATCCATTAGTAGCGGGTAGTGATCATAAGCATGGTTTTGGTTATCGATATGATATTTTCTTTACCTTAAGACGGAATTTGTGGATATGCTGGTTATCAAAAAATACTGCACAACTATCACTTGAAATATTTCAAACAAAAATTAAATAAAAAATTCTAGCTTATAAAAATAGGTATCGAAATCCCTTGATAAAGAATTATGAGGCTTACATGATGGTAGCCCTTCTAGGTTAAACATGTTTGCACATTATTGTGAACTTATGTCTGTAGTTAGTACTCCTTGTGACAACATCTTCTAGTATGGGGCGATGGAGTAGATAAAAATAGAAAAAAAATATACATCTTGGGACTCAAACTTGCTACCGTGTCGATGCGGAGGGCACACTCTCTCACCCCTGTACTGAAGGAAATATGCCTTAGAGGCAATAATAAACTTCTTATTTATATTTTCTTATATCATGATAAATGTTTATAATTCATGCTAGAATTATATTAACCGGAAACTTAGTACAAGTGTGAATACATAGACAAATAAAGTGTCCCTAGTATGCCTCTACTAGACTAGCTAGTTAATCAAAGATGGTTAAGTTTTCTGACCATAGACATGTGTTGTCATTTGATGAACGGGATCACATCATTAGAGAATGATGTGATGGACAAGACTCATCCGTTAGCTTAGCATAATGATTGTTTAGTTTTATTGCTATTGCTTTCATCATGACTTATACATGTTCCTTTGACTGAGATTATGCAACTCCCGAATACCAGAGGAACACCTTGTGTGCTATCAAACGTCACAATGTAACTGGGTGATTATAAAGATGCTCCAAAGGTGTCTCCCAAGGTGTTTGCTGGGTTGGCATAGATTGAGATTAGGATTTGTCACTCCGAGTATCGGAGAGGTATCTCTGGGCCCTCTCGGTAATGCACATCACTATAAGCCTTGCAAGCAATGTGACTAATGAGTTAGTTATGGGATGATGCATTACGGAACGAGTAAAGAGACTTTCCGGTAACGAGATTGAACTAGGAATGATGATACCGACGATCGAATCTCGGGCAAGTAACATACCGATGACAAAGGGAACAACGTGTGTTGTTATGCGGTTTGACCGATAAAGATCTTCGTAGAATATGTAGGAGCCAATATGAGCATCCAGGTTCCGCTATTGGTTATTGACCAGAGATGTGTCTCGGTCATGTCTACATAGTTCTCGAACCCGTAGGGTCCGCACGCTTAACGTTCGATGACGATTTGTATCATGAGTTATGTGATTTGATGTACCGAAGTTTGTTCGGAGTCCCGGATGACATCACGGTCATGACGAGGAGTCTCAAAATGGTCGAGAGGTAAAGATTCATATATTGGAAGGTTGCATTCGGACATCGGAATGGTTCCGAGTGATTCGGGCATTTTTCCGGAGTATCGGAGGTTACCGGAACCCCCCGGGGAAAGATATGGGCCTTATGGGCCATAGGAGGGAGGCTAACCAGCCCACAAGGGAGGAGGCCTAATTGGACTTGGGAGGGGGGTGCCACCCCCTTTTCTTCTCCTACTCCCTCTCCTTCCCCTTTTCCCCCTCAAGTAGAAGGAAAAAAGGGTGGGGTTGAATCCTACTAGGACTAGAGTCCTAGTAGGACTCCCCTCTCCCTGGTGCGCCCCTTGTTGGCCGGCCTCCTCCTCCCCTCCTTTATATACGGGGGCAGGGGGCACCCCAAAGACACACAAGTTGATCTTTAGCCGTGTGCGGTGCCCCCCTCCACAGTTTTCCACCTCGGTCATATTGTCGTAGTGCTTAGGCGAAGCTCTGCGTCGGTAACTTCATCATCACAGTCACCATGCCATCGTGCTAACGAAACTCTCCCTCGGCCTCAGCTGGATCAAGAGTACGAGGGACGTCACCAAGCTGAACGTGTGCAGATCACGGAGGTGTAGTGCGTTCGGTACTTGATCGGTTGGATCGCGAAGACATTCGACTACATCAACCGCGTTACTAAACGCTTCCGCTTTCGGTCTACGAGGGTACGTGGACACACTCTCCTCGCTCGTTGCTATGCTTCTCCTAAATAGATCTTGCGTGATCGTAGGCAAAAAATTTGAAATACTACGTTCCCCAGCAGTGGCATCTGAGCCAGGTCTATGCGTAGATGTTATATGCACGAGTAGCACACAAAGAGTTGTGGGCGATAATAGTCATACTGCTTACCAGCATGTCATACTTTGGTTCGGCGGTATTGTTGGATGAAGCGGCCCAGACCGACATTACATGACCGCGTTCATGACACTGGTTCTACCGATGTGCTTCGCACACAGGTGGCTAGTGGGTGTCTGTTTCTCCAACTTTAGTTGAATCAAGTTTGACTACGCCCGGTCCTTGTTGAAGGTTAAAACAGCACACTTGACGAAAAATCGTTGTGGTTTTGATGCGTAGGTAAGAACGGTTCTTGCTAGAAGCCCATAGCCGCCACGTAAAACTCGCAACAACAAAGTAGAGGACGTCTAACTTGTTTTTGCAGGACTTGCTGTGATGTGATATGGTAAGACGTGATGATACATAAATTATTGTATGAGATGATCATGTTTTGTAACAGTTATCGGCAACTGGCAGGAGCCATATGGTTGTTGCTTTATTGTATGAAATGCAATTGCCATGTAATTGCTTTACTTTATCACTAAGCGATAGCGATAGTCGTAGAAGCAATAGTTGGCGAGACGACAACGATGCTTTGATGGAGATCAAGGTGTCAAGCCGATGACGATGGTGATCGTGCTTTGGAGATGGAGATCAAAGGCACAAGATGATGATGGCCATATCATATCACTTATATTGATTGCATGTGATGTTTATCCTTTATGCATCTTATTTTGCTTAGTACGGCGGTAGCATTATAAGATGATCTCTCACTAAATTTCAAGGTATAAGTGTTCTCCCTGAGTATGCACCGTTGCGAAAGTTGTTTGTGCTGAGACGCCACGTGATGATCGGGTGTGATAAGCTCTACGTTCACATACAACGGGTGCAAGCCAGTTTTGCACACGCAGAATAATCGGGTTAACTTGACGAGCCTAGCATATGCAGATATGGCCTTGGAACACTAAGACCGAAAGGTCGAGCGTGAATCATATAGTAGATATGATCAACATAGTGATGTTCACCATTGTAAACTTCTCCATCTCACGTGATGATCGGACATAGTTTAGTTGATATGGATCACGTGATCATTTAGATGACTAGAAGGATGTCTATCTAAGTGGGAGTTCTTAAGTAATATGATTAACTGAACTTTAATTTATCATGAACTTAGTCCTGATAGTATTTGCATAACTATGTTGTAGATCAATAGCTCGTGATGTAGCTCCCCGTTTATTTTTAGTATGTTCCTAGAGAAAACTGTGTTGGAAGATGATAGTAGCAATGATGTGGACTAGGTCCGTGACCTGAGGATTATCCTCGTTGCTGCACAAAAGAATTATGTCCTTGATGCACCGCTAGGTGACGGACCTATTGCAGGAGCAAATGCAGACGTTATGAACG
Organism: Triticum monococcum; assembly: GCA_034509565.1. Taxonomy (NCBI): domain Eukaryota; kingdom Viridiplantae; phylum Streptophyta; class Magnoliopsida; order Poales; family Poaceae; genus Triticum; species Triticum monococcum. The sequence continues at coordinate 724,102,166 of CM067842.1, forward strand.
TTTGGCAAGCTCGGTATGATAACTAATTGATAGTTTAGTGCACCATGCTTTACGGCTTAGTACCGTGACTTCAAAAACGTTTTGAACGCCACAGAGCATATAAGATGTTCCAAGAGCTGAAATTGGTATTTCAGACTCATGCCCGAGTCGAGAGGTATGAGACATCTGACAAGTACTTTGCCAATAAGATGGAGGAGAATAGCTCAACCAGTGAGCATGTGCTCAGATTATCAGAGTACTACAATCTCTTGAATCAAGTGGGAGTTAATCTTCCAGATAAAATAGTGATTGACAGAGTTCTCTAGTCACTATCACCAAGTTACTGGAACTTCGTGATGAACTATAATATGCAAGGGATGACTAAAACGATTCCCGAGCTCTTAGTGATGCTGAATTCGACGAAGGTAGAAATCAAGAAAAGCATCAAATGTTGATGGTTGACAAGACCACTAGTTTCAATTAAAAGGGCAAGGGAAAGAAAGGGAACTTCAAGAAGAATCGCAAGCAAGTTGCCAATCCCATGAAGAGGCTCAAAGCTAGACCCAAGCCTGAAACTGAGTGCTTCTACTGTGAAGGAAATGGTCACTGGAAGCGGAACTGCCCCAAATACTTGGTGGATAAGAAGGATGGCAAAGTGAAAAAAAGTATATATGATATACATGTTATTGATGTGTACTTTACTAGTGTTCATAGTAGCCCCTGGGTATTTGATAATGGTTCAGTTGCTATGATTAGTAACTCAAAACAGGAGTTACAAAATGAACAAAGACTAGTTGAGGGCAAGGTGACAATTGTGTTGGAAGTGATTCCAAGGTTGATAAGATCACCATCGCACACTCCCTTTACCTTCGGGATTAGTGTTGAACCTAAAATAAATGTTATTTGGTGTTTGCGTTGAGCATAATATGATTAGATCATGTTTATTGCAATACGGTTATTCATTTAAGTCAAAGAATAATTGTTATTCTGTTTACATGAATAAAACCTTCTGTAGTCATACACCTGAGGTGAATGGTTTATTGAATCTCGATCGTAGTGATACACATATTTATAATATTGATGCCAAAAGATGCAAAGTTGATAATGATAGTGCAACATATTTGTGGCACTGCCGTTTAGGTCATATTGGTGTAAAGCGCATGAAGAAACTCCATACTGATGTGCTTTTGGACTCACTTGATGTTTGCGAACCATGCCTCATGGGCAAGATGACTAAGACACTGTTCTCCGGAACAATGGAGCGAGCAACAGACTTATTGAAAACAATACATACTGATGTACGTGGTCCGATGAGTGTTGATGCTAGCAGCAGGTATCGTTATTTTCTGACCTTCACAGATGATTTGAGCAGATATGGGTATATCTACTTGATGAAACATAAGTCTGAAACATTTGAAAAGTTCAAAGAATTTCAGAGTGAAGTGGAAAATCATCATAACAAGAAAATAAAGTTTCTACGATCTGATCGTGGAGGTGAATATTTGAGTCAATGCGGAATAGTTTCGCAACTCACGCCACCTGGAACCACAATGTAATGGTGTGTCCGAATGTCATAACCTTACTTTATTAGATATGATGCTATCTATGATGTCTCTTAACGATTTATCACAATCGTTTTGGGCTTATGCATTAGAGACAACTGCATTCACGTTAAATAGGGCACCATCTAAATCCGTTGAGACGACACCATATGAACTGTGGTTTAGCAAGAAACCTAAGATGTCGTTTCTTAAAGTTTGGGGCTGCGATGCTTATGTGAAAAAGCTTCAACCTGATAAGTTCGAACCCAAATTGGAGAAATGTGTCTTCATAGGATACCCAAAGGAGACTGTTGGGTACACCATCACAGATCCGAAGGCAAGATATTCATTGCTAAGAATGGATCCTTTCTAGAGAAGGAGTTTCTATCGAAAGAAGTGAGTGGGAGGAAATCAGAACTTGATGAGGTAATTGTACCTTCTCTCAAGTTGGAAAGTAGTTTATCATAGAAATCAGTTCCGGTGATGCCTACACTAATTAGTGAGGAAGCTAATGATGATGATCATGAAACTTTAGATCAAGTTAATACCGAACCTCGTAGGTCAACCAGAGTAGGGTCTGCACCAGAGTGGTACGACAATCCTGTTCTGGAAGTCATGTTACAAGACCATGATGAACCTACGAACTATGAGGAAGCGATGATGAGCCCAGATTCCAACAGATGACTTGAGGCCATGAAATCTGAGATAGAACCCATGTATGAGAACAAAGTATGGACTTTGGTGGACTTGCCCGATGACCGGCAAGTCATTGAGAATAAATGGATCTTCAAGAGGAAGACGAACATTGATAGTAGTGTTACTATCTACAAAGCTCGACTTGTCGAAAAGTTTTTTGACAAGTTCAAGATGTTGACTACGATGAGATTTTCTCACTCGTATCGATGCTTAAAGTCTGTCTGAATCATGTTAGCAATTGCCACATTTTATGAAATCTGACAAATGGATGTCAAAACGACATTCCTTAATGGATTTCTTAAAGAAGAGTTGTATATGATACAACAAGAAGGTTTTGTCAGTCCTAAAGGTGCTAACAAAGTGTGCAAGCTCCAGCGATCCATCTATGGACTGGTGCAAGCATCTCAGAGTTGGAATATACGCTTTGATGAGTTGATCAAAGCATATAGTTTAATACAGACTTGCAGTGAAGCCTGTATTTACAAGAAAGTGAGTGGGAGCACTACAACATTTCTAATAAGTATATGTGACTGACATATTGTTGATCGGAAATAATGTAGAATTTTCTAGAAAGCATAAAGGAGTGTTTGAAAGGAGTTTTTCAAAGAAAGACCTTGGTGAAGCTGCTTACATATTGAGCATCAAGATCTATAGAGATAGATCAAGACGCTTGATAAATTTTTTCAATGAGTACATACCTTGACAAGTTTTTGAAGCAGTTCAAAATGGAACAGTCAAAGAAGGAGTTCTTGCCTATGTTGCAAGGTGTGAAGTTGAGTAAAGACTCAAAACCCGACCACGGCAGAAAATAGAAAGAGAATGAAAAGTCATTCCCCATGCCTCAGTCATAGGTTCTATAAAGTATGCTATGTTGTGTACCAGACCTATTGTGTACCTCACCATGAGTTTGGCAAGAGGGTACAATAGTGATCCAGGAGTGGATCACTTGATAGCGGTCAAAATTATCCTTAGCGAAATAAGGAAATGTTTCTCAGTTATGGAGGTGAGAAAGAGTTCGTCGTAAAGAGTTACGTCGATGCAAGCTTTGACACCAATTTGGATGAATCTAAGTATCAATCTAGATACATATTGAAAGTGGGAGCAATTAGCTATAGTAGCTCCGTGCAGAGTATTGTAGACATAGAAATTTGCAAAATTCATACGGATCTGAATGTTGCAGACTCGTAGACTAAAATTCCCCTCACAGGCAAAACATGCTCATACCTTATTACTCTTGGGCGTTAATCACATAGCGATGTGAACTAGATTTTTGACTCTAGTAAACCTTTTTGAGCGTTGACCACATGGCGATGTGAACTATGGGTATGAATCACATAAAGATGTGAACTATTAGTGTTAAATCACATGGCGATGTGAACTAGATTATTGACTCTAGTACAAGTGGGAGACTGAAGTAATATGCCCTAGAGGTAATAATAAAGTTGTTATTTATATTTACTTATGTCATGATAAATGTTTATTATTCATGCTAGAATTGTATTAACCGGAAACTTAGTACATGTGTGAATAGATAGACAAACAGAGTGTCCCTGGTATGCCTCTACCAATCTGGATGAATCTAAGTCTCGATCTAGATACATATTGAAAGTGGGAGCAATTAGCTAGAGTAGCTCGGTGTAGAGTATTGTAGACATAGAAATTTGCAAAATATATACGGATTTGAATGTTGCATACTCGTAGACTAAAATTCCCCTCACAGGCAAAACATGATCATACCTTATTACTCTTGGGTGTTAATCACATAGCGATGTGAACTAGATCATTGACTCTAGTAAACCTTTTTGAGTGTTGACCACATGGCGATGTGAACTATGGGTATTAATCATATAAAGATGTGAACTATTAGTGTTAAATCACATGGCGATGTGAACTAGATTATTGGCTCTAGTACAAGTGGGAGACTGAAGTAATATGCCGTAGAGGCAATAATGAAGTTGTTATTTATATTTCCTTATATCATATGATAAATGTTCATTATTCATGCTATAATTGTATTAACCGAAAATTAGAGCATCTCCAGCCGTTGGCCCCCCAGGAGGCGCTAAAAATCGCCCCCTGGGGGCACACCAGCGCAAAACGCGCGTTGGGGGCGTGATGCCACCCAGTCGCGGCGCCCAGTGCGGCACAAACATGGCGCAAATTCATACATATTTTGGCGAGTTCATACCAAATTCAACCAAACACGGCGAGAGTTCGTACATATTTAAAATATTTTACAAAAAAGAAAAAAACACAACTAGGCCCGCCGTCTCCCTCGCCTCGCCGCTCGTCGCCGTTCTACATGCCGAGGAGGCTGTAGAACCGTGTGTAGTCGCAGCCGCCGCCGCCGCCGCCGTCATCATTGTCGTCGTCGCCTCCGCCGGGGCCGCCGTCCCTACTGCAACCCTCCCCCGGTTGGCGCGGCGGGTTGGACGGTCCGGCGGCGTGCTCGTCGTCGCTGTCGAGGATGACGACGCCATGCTCGTCCTTGCGCCCATGCTTGCGGGCGGCGATCTCCTCCAGGGCCCGGCTGCCGGACCATCTCGTCGCGGAGGTAGTCGTCGCGCGCCCACCGTAGGGCGTCCTCATCGGAGAAGCCACGCCGGGCTAGCTCCTCGTACGCTGGGCTCCGGTTTGGGTGCGACGAGGACAAGGCGGCCAGAGGGGGGTGGAGTCGACAATGCGGACACCGGAGCTGCAGGTGCTCCGGCTGACAGGCGTGTCCTGGGGCTCCGGCTTGACGGGGCGGAGGCAGGGAGAGCCGGTCGACCGACTGGACGAGGAGGAGGACGCCCCGGGGGTGGGGGTCCATGCGCCTCGGCGTCCACGAGCTCCCACGACGGCGAGAGAAGGACGGGGCTCGGGGTACTCCAGCCTCGGCGTGTTGCCGCCCTCGATGTACTCGAGGACGGGCTCCAGCGTGCGGCCGGTCACGCCCCACCATCGGCGCCGCCCCTTGGAGTTGAGCCTGCCGGAGGGCACGACGCCGTTGGTAGCCTCGAGCTGCTCAGCTTGACGGCGGCGAAAATACGGCTCCCAGAGCGGGCTGTCGGGGACGTAGCACGGCCCCTCCCTCGCCGCCCGCGGCAGGGAGGCGCGGATACGCGCGATCTCCGCACGCCACGCCGCCCCGATAGGCGGTGGTGGCACCGGGACCCCGCCGGCGCTGATTCTCCACGCGCCGGGCACCCGCATGTCCGGCGGGACCGAGTACTCGGCCTCGAAGAGGAGCCGAGCTTCGTCCTCGTGAAGATGGCGGCGGCCGAAGCCATTCGCCGTCGCCTGGGAATCGTTCGGCCATTGCGACGGCGAGGGGACGGCGAGGGGAGAGGGGGAAGGGGAGAGAGGGCGCGTCGGCGGTTGAGAGGGAGGAAGGGGAGAGAGGGCGCGTCGACGGTGGAGACTGTGTGCGTGCCACCGGCGCGCTGGGGTCGTCTTATATAGGCGGAGGCGCCGCGAGCATGCGTGGCCGCCGCGTCTACGCGTGGCATGCGCGGGGACGCGCGTCGTCACGCCTTCACTGCGCCGCCCGTGAGGCATCAATGGCGGAGGCTGGCCGGCGCGCCAGCGCGCGGCAGCTTTGGCATTGATTCGCCGCGGGAAACGAGGCGATGAGGATGATGAAGCGGCGAGAAGCGAGACGAGTCGCTGGCGAGGAGGGCCCGCGGCTCTTTCGTGCCAAAAACGATTCGCCCGGTGCCCCCGAGCGCCCCCAGCACGCCTAGTTCGGGTTGGGTCCGCCCGCGCCAATTTCGGCCCGAGCCGGCGAAAATTGGGCCCTTGGGGGTGTGACTGGGCCGATTTTTTGGCGCCGGCGGCCGAAAAGTCGCCTGAGGGGCCTTGTTGGGGGCGCGGCTGGAGATGCTCTTAGTACATGTGTGAATACATAGACAAATAGAGTGTCCCTGTTATGCCTCTACTAGACTAGCTCGTTAATCAAAGATGGTTATGTTTCCTGACCATAGACATGTATTGTCATTTGATGAACCAGATCACATTATTAGAGAATGATGTGATGGACAAGACTCATCCGTTAGCTTAGCATAATGATCGTTTAGTTTTATTGCTATTGCTTTCATCATGACTTATACATGTTCGTCTGACTATGAGATTATGCAACTCCCGAATACCGGAGGAACACCTTGTGTGCTATCAAACGTCACAATGTAACTGGGTGATTATAAAGATGCTCTATAGGTGTCTCCGAAGGTGTTTGTTGGGTTGGCATAGATCGAGATTAGGATTTGTTACTCCAAGTATCCGAGAGGTATCTCTAGGCCCTCTCGGTAATGCACATCACTATAAGCCTTGCAAGCAATGTGATTAATGAGTTAGTTACGGGATGATGCACTACGGAAGGAGTAAACAGACTTGCTAGTAACAAGATTGAACTAGGTATGATGATAGCGACGATCGAACCTCGGGCAAGTAACATACCGATGACAAAGGGAACAACGTATGTTGTTATGCGGTTTGACCGATAAAGATCTTTGAGGGAGTCCTGGATTAGGGGGTGTCCGGATGGCCGGACTATACCTTCAGCCGGACTCCTGGACTATGAAGATGCAAGATTGAAGACTTCGTCCTATGTCCGAAAGGGACTCTCCTTGGCGTGGAAGGCAAGCTTGGCGATACGGATATGTAGATCTCCTACCATTGTAACCGACTGTGTGTAACCCTAACCCTCTCCGGTGTCTATATAAACCGGAGGGTTTTAGTCCGTAGGACAACACAATAATCATACCATAGGCTAGCTTCTAGGGTTTAGCCTCCTTGATCTCGTGGTAGATCTACTCTTGTACTACCCATATCATCAATATTAATCAAGCAGGATGTAGGGTTTTACCTCCATCAAGAGGGCCCGAACCTGGGTAAAACATTGTGTCCCTTGTCTCCTGTTACCATCCGCCTAGACGCACAGTTCGGGACCCCCTACCCGAGATCCGCCGGTTTTGACACCGACATTGGTGCTTTCATTGAGAGTTCCTCTGTGTCGTCACTTTTAGGCCCGATGGCTCCTCCGATCATCAATAGCGATGCAGTCCAGGGTGAGACTTCTCTCCCCGGAGAGATCTTCGTCTTCGGCGGCTTCGCACTGCGGGCCAATTCTCTTGGCTATCTGGAGCAGATCGAAAGCTACGCCCCTGGCCATCAGGTCAGATTTGGAAGTTTAAACTACACGGCCGACGTCCACGGGGACTTGATCTTCGACGGATTCGAGCCACAGCCGAGCGCGCCGCACTGTCACGATGGGCATGATCTAGCTCTGCCGTCGAACAGTGCCCTGGAGGCCGCACTTGCGTCGGCTCCGACCCTTAATTCGGAGCCAACTGCGCCGATCGAGGATGGGTGGTTGGACGCCGCCTCGGGAGCTGCGATCGCAACGGCGATTAAGCCAAACATTAGCCCCGCACTCCGCAAGGCTCATGGCTCCGAGGGGCCGGACTCCTCTCCAAACTCCGAGCCCTCCGCGCCCCTGCCGATGGAATCCGATTGGGCGCCAATTATGGAGTTCACCGCCGCGGACATCTTTCAGCACTCGCCCTTCGGCGATATTCTGAAGTCACTAAAGTCTCTCTCTTTATCAAGAGAGCCCTGGCCGGACTACGGTCAGCAAGGTTGGGATACGGGCGATGAAGAAATTCAAAGCCCACCCACCACCCACTTCGTAGCCACTGTCGATGATTTAACCGACATGCTCGACTTCGACTCCGAAGACATCGACGGTATGGACGCCGATGCAGGAGACGATCAAGAACCAGCGCCTGTAGGGCAATGGAAAGCCACCTCGTCGTATGACATATACATGGTGGACACACCAAAAGAAGGAGATGGCGATGGAACAGCGGAGGATGACCCCTCCAAGAAACAGCCTAAGCGCCGGCGTCAGCGGCGCCGCTTTAAGTCCCGCCACAGCAAAAACGGTGATTCCAGCACGGGAGATAATAACACTCCGGACAGTGCCGAAGAAAACCCCCTGCAGCAAAATTCAGCACAGGAAGATGGAGAAGCCAGCCCTCATGCGAGAGCGGCAGACAGAGAGGTCGAGGACGATTATATGCCTCCCTCCGAAGATGAGGCAAGCCTCAACGACGACGAATTCGTCGTTCCAGAGGACCCCCTCGAACAAGAGTGTTTCAAACGCAGGCTCATGGCCACGGCAAGCAGTCTCAAGAAGAAGTAGCAACAGCTTAGAGCTGATCAAGATTTGCTAGCCGATAGATGGACTGAAGTCCTTGCGGCCGAAGAGTACGAACTCGAACGCCCCTCCAAGAGCTATCCAAAGCGCAAGTTGCTACCCCGATTAGAGGAGGAAGTACCTAAAGCTACATCACCAGCGCATGATACGGCCGACCGGCCACCTCATGGCCGCGACAGAGAGGCCTCTTGGCCCTCCACTCAAGCCGCACCCCGGCGCCGCTCAAAACATACCAAGGCACGGGAAAATGCGCCAGACCTGCGAGACATATTGGAGGACAAGGCAAGGCAAACAAGATCGATCTACGGATCACGCGGGCGACCCACGGTACGTGACGGTGATCGTCACTCCGGATATAGTAAATCCGGCCGGGCCGAGCACAATAGACAAAGCTCGTTTGAGCTACGTCGTGATATAGCTCAATACAGAGGCGCCGCACACCCACTATGCTTCACAGATGAAGTAATGGGTCATCAAACCCCTGAGGGTTTCAAACCCGTGAACATCGAATCATACGATGGCACAACAGATCCTGCGGTATGGATTGAGGATTATCTCCTTCATATCCACATGGCCCGCAGCGATGATCTACACGCCATCAAATACCTCCCACTCAAACTTAAGGGACCAGCTCGGCATTGGCTTAACAGCTTGCCAGCAGAATCAATCGGTTGTTGGGAGGACCTGGAAGCCGCATTCCTTGACAATTTCCAGGGCACCTATGTGCGACCACCAGACGCCGATGACCTAAGCCACATAATTCAGTAGCCAGAGGAATCGGCCAGGCAATTCTGGACACGGTTCCTAACAAAGAAAAACCAAATAGTCGACTGTCCGGACGCAGAGGCCCTAGCAGCCTTCAAGCACAATATCCGTGACGAGTGGCTTGCTCGGCACCTTGGACAAGAAAAGCCGAAATCTATGGCAGCCCTCACGACACTCATGACCCGCTTTTGTGCGGGGGAAGACAGCTGGCTTGCTCGTAGCAACAATATGACCAAGAACCCTGGTAATTCGGATACCAGAGACAGTAGTGGCAGGTCGCGTCGCAACAAGCAAAAGAGCCGCATTAACAGCGACAGCGCTGAGGACATGGCAGTTAATGCGGGATTTAGAGGCTATAAATCCGGTCAGCGGAAAAAGCCATTCAAAAGAAATACTCAGGGCCCGTCCAGTTTGGACCAAATACTCGACCGCTTGTGCCAGATACATGGCACCCCCGAAAAGCCAGCCAGTCACACCAACAGGGATTGTTGGGTGTTCAAGCAGGCAGGCAAGTTAAATGCCGAAAATAAAGACAAGGAGCTGCATAGCGATGACGAGGAGGAGCCCCGACCGCCGAACAACAGTGGACAGAAGGGTTTTCCCCCACAAGTGCGGATGGTGAACATGATATACGCAACCCACATCCCCAAGAGGGAGCGGAAGCGCGCGTTAAGGGATGTATATGCGATGGAGCCAGTCGCCCCAAAGTTCAACCCATGGTCTTCCTGCCCGATCACCTTTGATCGAAGGGACCACCCCACTAGCATCCGTCACGGTGGATTCGCCGCATTGGTTCTAGACCCAATCATTGACGGATTTCATCTCACTAGAGTCCTTATGGACGGCGGCAGCAGCCTGAACCTGCTTTACCAGGATACAGTGCGAAAAATGGGCATAGATCCCTCAAGGATTAAGCCCACCAGAACGACCTTTAAAGGCGTCATACCAGGTGTAGAGGCCAATTGTACAGGCTCAGTTACACTTGAACTGGTCTTCGGATCTTCGGATAATTTCCGAAGCGAGCAGTTAATCTTCGACATAGTCCCGTTCCGCAGTGGCTATCACGCCCTGCTCGGGCAAACCGCATTTGCCAAGTTCAACGCGGTACCGCACTATGCATACCTTAAGCTCAAGATGCCAGGCCCTCGAGGAGTAATTACGGTCAATGGAAACACCGAACGCTCCCTCCGAACGGAGGAGCACATGGCGGCCCTCGCAGCGGAAGTACAAAGCAGCCTCTCAAGGCAGTTCCCCAGTCCGGCCATTAAAATGTCCGGACACCGTCAAGCGCGCCCGGAGTAACCTACAACAAGACCGCCTGGCACGTTCCGAGCAGGCATAGCAATGCGGCCCCAACCCCAACCCTCGCGAAAGTGTGAAACTAGTGCTTCGCGTACATAACTACGCTCTTGAAATACCATGGGCACAGGGGGAGGGGCACCATCACGGCACACCCGAAACACGGCTTAAACCGCACTAGGGGATGCCGATTTTTTAATTTTCTCTTACTTTCAGGACTCCATTCTTCGGAAGGCCTGATCGGCAGTACAATTGCCACACAAACGATACAAGAACCAGGGAAGCAGACAAGCCATGCCGCATTACGGAACTCCCAGGTGGTCTCTATCACGAGCAGTATACCTGTTTCGCATACAATTCAGCAGCCTGCCCCTGGACCGGACATGTTAAATAGTCCAACCTTTTGCTTATCGCGTTATTTGTATCGTTCTGCCTTGACTGCAGACCTTTTAATAAACAATGCATAGCTTTTGTCTATTTTTTGCATTACTCTTTTCATGAATATATGTTCATTAATGACATGTTGCACACGTACACTTTGGTACGGCGAATACGCCAGGGGCTTTAGCACCCCTCAATATGGTGTGAGAAGTTCGAACACTTTAACAAGTGCGGCACCCCAAACTTATAGCATTATATGCATCGGCTCCGAATCATGTCTTGGGTCAATAGTTGGGTTTTCCCGGCTCCTATGTTTTGGTGCCTTATGTTCCGCTATATCGGCTAAGGTAGCACTAGGAAAACTACTGCGATTGTGCCCCAGTTGAGCTGGGCTGAGCACCTCAGTAGAGAAAGCTAAAACTGACTGTCATGATGAAGCGAGTGCTGGTCGCGGTTCGAGAGGTTTTTCGAGTCCCTAAAGACTTATGACGCTTAGAGCGAGGAGTCGGCTTTGTCCGGCCAAGGTGTGGATAGTGCCCCGAACTCGGTCTTCCGAATACTAGGGGCTTCGCCGAAATTTAAAATTATAGAATTCTATGGCTAAGTGAGAGTGTTCAAGCATTATAGTCCGATTGCCTTGTTCGTTGTGCTGAGCGCCTCCCTCGAAGGACCCAAACATGGGAAAAAGAGCGCTCAGGTTTATCCCGAACACCCCAGCACTAGTGGCATGGGGGCAGAAGCCGACGACTCGCCATCTCTCAAATTTGATAAACGGCCGCACAGAAGGTAATATTTTAAATTCAAAAAGCATTGCTTAGCGCATATGAACAAGTTTTCAGCGCACAGGACAAAACGAGCGAGTTTACTTAAAAATTACATCCCTGGCACATTCATCCGCCACAAGGCGGGCACCCTTCAGAACGTCCTTATAATAATTCTCGGGCTTGCGATGCTCTTTCCCCGGCGGTGGCCCGTCCTTCACAAGCTTCTCGGCATCCAGCTTGCCCCAGTGCACCTTAGCGCGGGCAAAGGCCCTACGGGCACCTTCGATGCAGACGGAGCGCTTGATGACTTCGAGCCTTGTACAGGCCTCCACCAGCCGCCGCACCAGCCCGAAGTAGCTCCCAGGCAGAGCCTCTCCAGGCCACAGCCGAACTATGAGGCCCTTCATGGCCTGTTCGGCCACCTTGTGGAGCTCGACCAGCTGCTTCAGCTGGTCACTCAGGGGCACAGGGTGTACGGCCTCAGCATACTAAGACCAGAACACCTTCTTCGTCGAGCTGCCCTCTTCGGCTCGGTAGAAGGCGGCGGCATCGGACACGCTACGGGGAAGATCTGCGAATGCTCCTGGAGAGCTCCGGAATCGGGTAAGTAACAAGAAGCTCACTTTTACATGTTTGCTTTGCATAAAGAATGCCTTACCCGCCGCTATCTTTTTCATCGCATCCAACTCCTGGAGGGCCTTCTAGGATTCGGCCTTGGCAGACTTGGCATTTTCAATAGCCGCCGCGAGCTCGGACGCTCGCGTCCTTGAGTCAAGCTCCAAACTCTCATGTTTTTTCATGAGAGCCTGGAGCTCTTGCCGTACCTCGCCAACTTGCGCCTCATATTTCTCCCGCTCGGCGCGCTCCATGGCCACTCTCTTCTCGGCCTCGGCCAGCGCTTGCTTGAGGGTCGCCACCTTAGTTGTGGCCCCTACAATAGCCACGTTAATCCTGTCATCTTTTTGCAATTGCACTTTTTATATTTTTTTTTGTTTTTCCTATAAGGTATCCCTTCCTTCTTTCTCCTCAAGCTGCTATTTGGCAAGGCCGAGCTCTTGCTCGGAACGCTCGAGGCCCTACTTCAGCGTGCCTACCTCCACAGTCAATGCGGCGGTCGCCAGCAGCGAAGCCTGCATACGCATATTGACTCATTTTTTGTTAGACTCCTGCGAATTATATTAGATCCTCTATTCGGCTTTCCTTTTCGAACGCCAAACAGAGCATCAGGGGCTACTGTCTATGCGGTAATATTTTTACATACTCTTTACTTACCTCAAAGCCTGTTAAAAGGCTGGCACAAGCTTCAGTCAGTCCGCTCTTGGCGGACTGAACCTTCTGGATCACCGCACTCATAACAGAGCGGTGCTCCTCGTCGATGGAGGCGCCGTTAAGCACCTCCAGCAAATTGTCCGGCGCCTCCGGTTGGACGGAGGTCACCGGCTCGGCAGGCTTGCTCCTCTTGGAAGGAGGCTGCCTACCAGAGTCCGGAACCATTGAAGGTTCCGGCGCGGTGTCCGGCTCAAAGCCGAACTTGGAGCCCTGGGTGGTTCCATCCCCTTTACTCCTGGAATCCGGGAGGTCGCCTTGCGGCGCCTCCAGAATCATCTCCTCCTGACTTGGAACCTGTTGGGACAACACTTCGGCGTCATCCATAGGGCAGGGGGAGGTAGCCGCCGGAAGTGAATTCACATCCGATGAATCCAGGGAGCCGCTCGACGACTCGTCGAACCAGGCCTTGGGCGGACTGCATAAATCATATTTGACGTAAGGAAACGATGTGCAATAAAGGAATACTATGAATTACTCTGGTATCCGGATACTTACGATTTCGCCGGGCGCTTGGCCCTGTGCGGCCACTTCTCTTCGTCGTCGGCGGTGTCGGGGGAGTAGTCTGGAGGAGGGGTCTTTCCCTTCCTGGACCCTTTGGCCTCCCCGGTCGGGGCGGCCTTCCTTTTCTTTCCTCCCCCCGCTGGAGGGGGAGAGGTTTCTTCTTCCTCCTCCTCGTCTTCACGAGAGGAGCGCGTCTCGGATTCGTCGGATGATGAATCTGACACCTCCAGACACCGGGCACTCTTTCGAGTCCCTGTGGCCTTCTTCTTGGCCTTCTTCTCCAGCACCACATAGGGTGCTGGAACCAGCAGCTTCGCTAAGAGAGCATCGGCTGGGTCTTCAGGCAAAGGGGCCGGACAGTCGATCTGTCCGGACTTCGCCAGCCAATCCTGTCAAAGGAAAGGGAGCTTAGATCCCGCATAGAGTCAAACTATGAAAAACTAATATCCTGTAAAAGGTAAAAAAATAGCTTACCGCACTAGCGTGACGCTGCATGCTGAATCCGCGGTCCTCGAAAGCGGATGCGGGAGCCTCGACGCCTTTGAATAGCACCTTCCAGGCGTCTTCGTACGTCGTGTCGAAGAGCCTGTTCAGAGTTCGGTGCTGCGTCGGGTCGAACTCCCACAGATTGAAAGCCCGTTGTTCACACAGGAGGATCCGGCAGATGAGCATAACCTGGACTACGTTAACAAGCTTGAGCTGCTTGTTCACCAGGGTTTGGATGCATTTTTGCAGTCCGGTTACCTCTCCTTTGTTGCCCCACGACAGGCCCGTCTCTTTCCAGAATGTGAGCCGCGTAGGGGGGCCGGACCGGAACTCGGGGGCTGCGACCCACTCAGGGTCGCGCGGCTCGGTGATGTAAAACCACCCCGATTGCCACCCCTTCAGGGTCTCCACAAAGGTGCCCTCGAGCCATAGGACGTTGGCCATCTTGCCCGCCATGGCACCTCCGCACTCCGCCTAGTTGCCGCGCACCACCTTTGGCTTGACATTGAAGGTCTTGAGCCATAGTCCGAAATGGGGGCGGATGCAGAGGAAAGCCTCGCACACGACGATAAACGCCAAGATGTTGAGGACAAAGTTCGGGGCCAGATCGTGGAAATCTAGGCCGTAGTAGAATATGAGCCCCCGGACGAATGGGTGGAGAGGGAAGCCCAGTCCGCTGAGGAAATGGGGGAGAAATACCACCCTCTCATGGGGCCTTGTGGCGGGGAGGAGCTGCCCCTCTTCGGGAAGCCGGTGCGCGATGTCGTTGGACAAGTATCCGGCCTTCCTCAGTTTTTTGATGTGCTCCTCCATGATGGAGGAGACCATCCACTTGCCTCCCGCTCCGGACATGGCTGGAGTGGGTCGAGGTGGGAAGTGCGGACTTGGGCGCTGGAGCTCGAGTGTGCGGAAGATGGATAGGCAAAGGAGGAAGAAGGCGTAGGTGAAAAGGTGGATCCTTATCCCCTTATATGGGCGGATGCGGCTATGCGTCCCCACCAGCCTGATAAAACTCGCTTATCTCCCCAGCACCGCAATCAATGGTGCGGTTGGGTTACCCACGTCCGTATTGATGAGAATTCCGTAAATAAAGGGGACACGATCTCTGCTTTGACAAGACGTGCCAAGGAAACCGCCTCGCAAAACGCGCTGAGGTGGGGGAGTAAAAACGATTTGAATAAAGGCTTGGCCGTAGTGTGATGTCATGCTACGGAATACGTCAGCAGATTAGACTTGTGTAAATATTATTCTCTCTATGGCAATATGTGGAAACTTATTTTGCAGAGCCGGACACTGTCTTTTGTGTTCAAAATCTTCTATGAAGTACTTGGAGGAGGAACCCGCCTTGCAATGCCGAAAACAATCTGCGCGCCGGACTCGTCATCATTGAAGCCTAGTTCACGGGCTACTGAGGGAGTCCTGGATTAGGGGGTGTCCGGATGGCCGGACTATACCTTCAGCCGGACTCCTGGACTATGAAGATGCAAGATTGAAGACTTCGTCCCGTGTCCGGAAGGGACTTTCCTTGGCGTGGAAGGCAAGCTTGGCGATACGGATATGTAGATCTCCTACCATTGTAACCGACTCTGTGTAACCCTAACCCTCTCCGGTGTCTATATAAACTGGAGGGTTTTAGTCCGTAGGACAACACAATAATCATACCATAGGCTAGCTTCTAGGGTTTAGCCTCCTTGATCTCATGGTAGATCTATTCTTGTACTACCCATATCATCAATATTAATCAAGCAGGACGTAGGGTTTTACCTCCATCAAGAGGGCCCGAACCTGGGTAAAACATCGTGTCCCTTGTCTCCTGTTACCATCCGCCTAGACGCACAGTTCGGGACCCCCTACCCGAGATCCGCCGGTTTGACACCGACAATCTTCGTAGAATATGTAGGAGCCAATATGAGCATCCAGATTCCGCTATTGGTTATTGATCGGAGATGTGTCTCGGTCATGTCTACACAGTTCTCGAACCCGTAGGGTCCGCACGCTTAACGTTCGATGACGATTTGTATTATGAGTTATGTGATTTGATGTACCGAAGTTTGTTCCGAGTCCTAGATGAGATCACGGTCAGGACGAGGAGTCTCGAAATGGTCGAGAGGTAAAGATTCATATATTGGAAGGTTGCATTCGGACATCAGAATGGTTCCGAGTGATTCGGGCATTTTTCCGGTGTACCGGGAGGTTACCAGAACCCCCCGGGGAAAGATATGGGCCTTATGGCCTTATGGGCCATAGGAGGGAGGCTAACCAGCCCACAAGGGGCTGGTGCGGCCCCACAAGGGAGGAATCCAAATTGGACTTGGGAAGGGGGCGCCACCCCCCTTTCCTTCTCCTACTCCCTCTCCTTCCCCTTTTCCCCCTCCGGTAGAAGGAAAAAAAGGATGGGGCCAAATCCTACTAGGACTGGAGTCCTAGTAGGACTCCCCTCTCCCTGGTGCGCCCCTTGTTGGCCGGCCTCCTCCTCCCCTCCTTTATATACGGGGGCAGGGGGGCACCCCAAAGACACACAAGTTGATCTTTAGCCGTGTGCGGTGCCCCCCTCCACAGTTTTCCACCTTGGCCAGATTGTCATAGTGCTTAGGCGAAGCTCTGCGTCGGTAACTTCATCATCACCGTCAGCACGCCGTCGTGCTAATGAAACTCTCCCTCGGCCTCAGCTGGATCAAGAGTACGAGGGACGTCCCCGAGCTGAACGTGTGCAGATCGCGGAGGTGCCGTGATACGTCTCCGTCGTATCTACTTTTCCAAATTCTTTTGCCCTTTTTTTGGACTCTAACTTGCATGATTTGAATGGAACTAACCCGGACTGACGCTGTTTTCAGCAGACTTTCCATGGTGTTATTTATGTGCGGAAACAAAAGTTCTCGGAATGACATGAAACTCCACGAAACTTTTTTTGGAAAATATTAAAAATAATGGAAGAAGAATCGACGTTAGGGGGCCTCCACCTGTCCATGAGGGTGGAGGGCGCGCCCCCTGCCTCGTGGGCCCCCTGACGCTCCACTGACCTCAACTCCAACTCCATATATTTGTGTTCGGGGAGAAAAAATCAGAGAGAAGGATTCATCGCGTTTTACGATACGGAGCCGCCGCCAAGCCCTAAAACCTCTCGGGAGGGCTGATCTGTAGTCCGTTTCGGGCTCCGGAGAGGGGAATCCATCGCCGTCGTCATCATCAACCATCCTCCATCACCAATTTCATGATGCTCACCGCCGTGCGTGAGTAATTCCATCGTAGGCTTGCTGGACAGTGATGGGTTGGATGAGATTTATCATGTAATTGAGTTAGTTTTGTTAGGGTTTGATCCCTAGTATCCACTATGTTCTAAGATTGATGTTGCTATGACTTTGCTATGCTTAATGCTTGTCACTAGGGCCTGAGTGCCATGATTTCATACCTGAACCTATTATGTTTTCATGAATAATGTGAGTTCTTGATCCTATCTTGCAAGTCTAGCGTTACATACTATGTGTTATGATCCGGCAACCCCGAAGTGACAATAATCGGGGCCACTCCCGGTGATGACCGTAGTTTGAGGAGTTCATGTATTCACTATGTGTTAATGCTTTGGTCCGGTACTCTATTAAAAGGAGGCCTTAATATCCCTTAGTTTCCGTTAGGACCCCGCTGCCACGGGAGGGTAGGACAAAAGATGTCATGCAAGTTTTTTTCCATAAGCACGTACAACTATATTCGGAATACATGCCTACAATACATTGATGAATTGGAGCTAGTTCTGTGTCACCCTATGTTATGACTGTTACATGATGAACCGCATCCGGCATAATTCTCCATCACCGATCTAATGCCTACAAGCTTTTCACATATTGTTCTTCGCTTATTTACTTTTCCGTTGCTACTGTTACAATCACTACAAAACCCAAAAATATTACTTTTGCTACCGCTACCGTTACTTCCATATTACTTTGCTACTAAATACTTTGTTGCAGATACTAATTTATCCAGGTGTGGTTGAATTGACAACTCAACTGCTAATACTTGATAATATTCTTTGGCTCCCCTTGTGTCGAATCAATAAATTTGGGTTGAATACTCTACCCTCGAAAACTGTTGCGATCCCCTATACTTGTGGGTTATCAAGACTATTTGATGGCGCCGTTGCTGGGGAGCATAGCTCTATTCTTTGAGTCACTTGGGATTTATATCTGCTGGTCACTATGAAGAACTTGAAGGACGAGAAAACAAAAATTTATCCCTCAACTACGAGGGGAGGTAAGGAACTGCCATCTAGCTCTGCACTTGATTCACCTTCTTTTTTGAGTAAGCTCGCGACACCTAAACCTGCTCCTGCTATTAATTCTGATATGTCGCATGTTATTGATGATGCCACTTCTGCTATGCATGATACTTATGATGAAACTACTTCTATGCTTGATACTACTGTGCCACCTCGTGATTTCTTGATGAACAACTTGCTAGGGCTAGAGAGAATGAAATTATTGAAACTGATAATATTGAAGATAGTGATGATGAAGATGAAGGAAATATGCCCTAGAGGCAATAATAAAGTTATTATTTATTTCCTTACATCATGATAAATGTTTATTATTCATGCTAGAATTGTATTAACCGGAAACATAATACATGTGTGAATACATAGACCAACAGAATGTCACTAGTATGCCTCTACTTGACTAGCTCGTTAATCAAAGATGGTTATGTTTCCTAACCATGAACAAAGAGTTTTTATTTGATTAACGAGGTCACATCATTGGTTGAATGATCTGATTGACATGACCCATTAGCTTAGCACACCGATCGTTTAGTATGTTGCTATTGCTTTCTTCATGACTTATACATGTTCCTATAACTATGAGATTATGCAACTCCCGTTTACCGGAGGAACACCTTGGGTACTACCAAACGTCACAACGTAACTGGGTGATTATAAAGGAGTATTACAGGTGTCTCCAATGGTAGATGTTGGGTTGGCGTATTTCGAGATTAGGGTTTGTCACTCCGATTGTCGGAGAGGTATCTCTGGGCCCTCTCGGTAATGCACATCACATAAGCCTTGCAAGCACTGCAACTAATGTGTTAGTTGTGAGATGATGTATTACGGAACGAGTAAAGAGACTTGCCGGTAACGAGATTGAACTAGGTATTGGATACCGACGATCGAATCTCGGGCAAGTAACATACCGATGACAAAGGGAACGACGTATGTTGTTATGCGGTCTGACCGATAAAGATCTTCGTAGAATATGTAGGAGCCAATATGGGCATCCAGGTCCCGCTATTGGTTATTGACCGGAGACGTGTCTCGGTCATGTCTACATTGTTCTCGAACCGTAGGGTCCGCACGCTTAAGGTTACGATGACAGTAATTATGAGTATATGCATTTTGATGAACCGAAGGTTGTTCGGAGTCCCGGATGAGATCACGGACATGACGAGGAGTGTCGAAATGTTCAAGACGTAAAGATTGATATATTGGAAGCCTATGTTTGGACACCGGAAGTGTTCTGGGTGAAATCGGGATTTTACCGGATTACCGGGAGGGTTACTGGAACCCCCCGGGAGGCAAATGGGCCTATTGGGCCTTAGTGGAAAAAGAGAAAAAAGGGAAAAGCCCAAGCTGGCCGGCGCCCCCCCTTCCCAAGTCCTAGTAGGACTAGGATAGGGGCCGGGCCCCCTTCTCTCTCCTTTTCCCCCCGGGAGTCCTAATAGGATTAGGATTGGGGGGAGGAGTCCTACTCCCGGTGGGAGTAGGACTCCCCTGCGCCTCCTCTCCCTTGGCCGGCCGGCTCCCCTCCTCCATCCTTTATATACGGGGGCAGGGGGCACCCCAAGACACACAACTTGATCCTTGAGATCGTTCCTTAGCCGTGTGCGGTGCCCCCTGCCACCAAATTCCACCTCGGTCATACCGTTACACTGCTTAGGCGAAGCCCTGCGTCGGTAGTACATCAAGATCGTCACCACGCCGTCGTGCTGACGGAACTCTTCCCCGAAGCTTTGCTGGATCGGAGCCCGGGGAACTTCATCGAGCTGAACGTGTGCTAAGAACTCGGAGGTGCCGGAGTAACGGTGCTCGGATCGGTCGGATCGGAAAGAAGACGTACGACTACTTCCACTACGTTGTGTGATCACTTCCGCAGTCGGTCTGCGTTGGTACGTAGACAACACTCTCCCCTCTCGTTGCTATGCATCACCATGATCTTGCGTGTGCGTAGGAAATTTTTTGAAATTACTGCGTTCCCCAACAGTGGCATCCGAGCCTAGGTTTTATGGTTTGATGTTATATGCACGAGTAGAACACAAGTGAGTTGTGGGCGATACAAGTCATACTGCCTACCAGCATGTCATACTTTGGTTCGGCGGTATTGTTGGTTGAGATGATCCGGACCAACCTTACGCATACTCTTATGCGAGACCGGTTCCCTCTACGTGCTTTGCACATAGATGGCTTGCGGAAGACTATCTCTCCAACTTTAGTTGAACCAAGTGTGACTACGCCCGGTCCTTGAGAAGGTTAAAACGGAGTCTATTTGACGAACTATCGTTGTGGTTTTGATGCGCAAGTGAGATGAATTCTTACTTAAAGCCCGTAGCAGCCACGTAAAACTTGCAACAACAAAGTAGAGGACGTCTAACTTGTTTTTGCAGGGCATGTTGTGATGTGATATGGTCAAAACGTGATGAGTTATAAGTTGTTGTATGAGATGATCATGTTTTGTTGTCTCTTGATTGCATAAGATGCAAGCACCAAATAATTGCTTTACTTTATCGCTATGCGATAGCAATAGTTGCAAGAGCAATAGTTGGTGAGACGACCGTGTGACGACACATTGATATAGATCAAGATGATAGAGATCATGGTGTCATACCGGTGATGACAGAGATCATGATAGTACTTTGGAGATGGAGATCAAAGAAGCAAGATGATGATGGCCATATCATGTCACATATTTTGATTGCATATGATGTTTATCTTTTGTACATCTTATTCTTGCTTTGATTGACGGTAGCATTATAAGATGATCTGTCACTAAATTATCAAGAAGTGTTCTCCCTGAGTATGCACCGTTGCCAAAGTTCGTCGTGCCCAGACACCACGTGATGATCGGGTGTGATAAGCTCTACGTCCATCTACAACGGGTGCAAGCCAGTTTTGCACACGCAGAATACTCAGGTTAAACTTGACGAGCCTAGCATATGCAGATATGGCCTCGGAACACAGAGACCGAAAGGTCGAGCGTGAATCATATAGTAGATATGATCAACATGACGATGTTCACCATTGAAAACTACTCCATCTCACGTGATGATCGGTTATGGTTTAGTTGATTTGGATCACGTGATCACTTAGAAGATTAGAGGGATGTCTATCTAAGTGGGAGTTCCTAAGTAATTTGATTAACTGAACTTAAACTTATCATGAACTTAGTACCTGATAGTATCTTGCTTGTCTATGCTGATTGTAGATAGATGGCTCGTGCTGTTGTTCCGTTGAATTTTAATGCGTTCCTTGAGAAAGCAAAGTTGAAAGATGATGGTAGCAATTACACGGACTGGGTCCGTAACCTGAGGATTATCCTCATTGCTGCACAGAAGAATTACGTCCTGGAAGCACCGCTGGGTGCCAGGCCTGCTGCTGGAGCAACACCAGATGTTATGAACGTCTGGCAGAGCAAAGCTGATGACTACTCGATAGTTCAGTGTGCCATGCTTTACGGCTTAGAATCGGGACTTCAACGACGTTTTGAACGTCATGGAGCATATGAGATGTTCCAGGAGTTGAAGTTAATATTTCAAGCAAATGCCCGAATTGAGAGATATGAAGTCTCCAATAAGTTCTATAGCTGCAAGATGGAGGAGAACAGTTCTGTCAGTGAGCATATACTCAAAATGTCTGGGTATAATAATTACTTGATTCAGATGGGAGTTAATCTTCCAGATGATTGCGTCATTGACAGAATTCTCCAATCACTGCCACCAAGCTACAAGAGCTTCGTGATGAACTATAATATGCAAGGGATGAACAAGACTATTCCCGAGCTCTTCGCAATGCTGAAAGCTGGGGAGGTAGAAATCAAAAAGGAGCATCAAGTGTTGATGGTTAGCAAAACCACTAGTTTCAAGAAAAAGGGCAAAGGAAAGAAGAAGGGAAACTTCAAGAAGAACAGCAAGCAAGTTGCTGCTCAAGAGAAGAAACCCAAGTCTGGACCAAAGCCTGAAACTGAGTGCTTCTACTGCAAGCAGACTGGTCACTGGAAGCGGAACTGCCCCAAGTATTTGGCGGATAAGAAGGATGGCAAGGTGATCAAAGGTATATGTGATATACTTGTTATTGATGTGTACCTTACTAGAGCTCGCAGTAGCACCTGGGTATTTGATACTGGTTCTGTTGCTAATATTTGCAACTCGGAACAAGGACTACGGAATAAGCGGACACTAGCAAAGGACGAGGTGACGATGCGCGTGGGAAACGGTTCCAAAGTCGATGTGATCGCAGTCGGCACGCTACCTCTACATCTACCTTCGGGATTAATATTAGACCTAAATAATTGTTATTTGGTGCCAGCGTTGAGCATGAACATTATATCTAGATCTTGTTTGATGCGAGACGGTTATTCATTTAAATCAGAGAATAATGGTTGTTCTATTTATATGAGTAATATCTTTTATGGTCATGCACCCTTGAAGAGTGGTCTATTCTTGTTGAATCTCGATAGTAGTGATACACATATTCATAATGTAGAAGCCAAAAGATGCAGAGTTGATAATGATAGTGCAACTTATTTGTGGCACTGCCGTTTAGGTCATATCGGTATAAAGCGCATGAAGAAACTCCATACTGATGGGCTTTTGGAACCACTTGATTATGAATCGCTTGGTACTTGCGAACCGTGCCTCATAGGCAAGATGACTAAAACACCGTTCTCCGGTACTATGGAGAGAGCAACAGACTTGTTGGAAATCATACATACCGATGTATGTGGTCCGATGAATATTGAGGCTCGTGGCGGATATCGTTATTTTCTCACTTTCACAGATGATTTAAGCAGATATGGGTATATCTACTTAATGAAACATAAATCTGAAACATTTGAAAAGTTCAAAGAATTTCAGAGTGAAGTTGAAAATCATCGTAACAAGAAAATAAAGTTTCTACGATCTGATCGTGGAGGAGAATATTTGAGTTACGAGTTTGGTATACATTTGAAAAATTGTGGAATAGTTTCGCAACTCACGCCACCCGGAACACCACAACGTAATGGTGTGTCCGAACGTCGTAATCGTACCTTACTAGATATGGTACGATCAATGATGTCTCTTACTGATTTACCGCTATCGTTTTGGGGTTATGCTTTAGAGACGGCCGCATTCACGTTAAATAGGGCACCATCAAAATCCGTTGAGACGACGCCTTATGAACTATGGTTTGGCAAGAAACCAAAGTTGTTGTTTCTTAAAGTTTGGGGCTGCGATGCTTATGTGAAAAAGTTTCAACCTGATAAGCTCGAACCCAAAGCGGAGAAATGTGTCTTCATAGGATACCCAAAGGAAACTGTTGGGTATACCTTCTATCACAGATCCGAAGGCAAGACATTCGTTGCTAAGAATGGATCATTTCTAGAGAAGGAGTTTCTCTCGAAAGAAGTGAGTGGGAGGAAAGTAGAACTTGACGAGGTAACTGTACCTGCTCCCTTATTGGAAAATAGTACATCACAGAAAACTGTTTCTGCGACACCTATACCAATTAGTGAGGAAGCTAATGATGATGATCATGAAGCTTCAGGGCAAGATGCTACTGAACCACGTAGATCAACCAGAGTGAGATCCGCACCAGAGTGGTACGGTAATCCAGTTCTGGAAGTCATGCTACTAGATCATGATGAACCTACGAACTATGAAGAAGCGATGGTGAGCCCAGATTCCGCAAAGTGGCTTGAGGCCATGAAATCTGAGATGGGATCCATGTATGAGAACAAAGTATGGACTTTGGTTGACTTGCCCGATGATCGGCAAGCAATTGAGAATAAATGGATCTTCAAGAAAAAGACTGACGCTGACGGTAATATTACTGTCTATAAAGCTCGACTTGTCACAAAAGGTTTTCGACAAGTTCAAGGGGTTGACTACGATGAGACCTTCTCACCCGTAGCGATGCTTAAGTCCGTCAGAATTAGGTTAGCAATTGCCGCATTTTATGACTATGAAATATGGCAAATGGATGTCAAAACTGCATTCCTGAATGGATTTCTGGAAGAAGAGTTGTATATGATGCAGCCAGAAGGTTTTGTCGATCCGAAGGGAGCTAACAAAGTGTGCAAACTCCAGCGATCCATATATGGACTGGTGCAAGCATCTCGGAGTTGGAATAAACGCTTTGATAGTGTGATCAAGGCATTTGGCTTTATATAGACTTTTGGAGAAGCCTGTATTTACAAGAAAGTGAGTGGGAGCTCTGTAGCATTTCTGATATTATATGTGGATGACATATTGCTGATTGGAAATGATATAGAATTTCTGGATAGCATAAAGGGATATTTGAATAAAAGTTTTTCGATGAAAGACCTCGGGGAAGCTGCTTACATATTAGGCATAAAGATCTATAGAGATAGATCAAAACGCTTAATTGGACTTTCACAATGCACATACCTTGACAAGATTTTGAAGAAGTTCAAAATGGATCAAGCAAAGAAAGGGTTCTTGCCTGTGTTACAAGGTGTGAAGTTGAGTAAGACTCAATGCCCGACCACTGCAGAAGATAGAGAGAAAATGAAAGATGTTCCCTATGCTTCAGCCATAGGCTCTATCATGTATGCAATGCTGTGTACCAGACCTGATGTGTGCCTTGCTATAAGTTTAGCATGGAGGTACCAAAGTAATCCAGGAGTGGATCACTGGACAGTGGTCAAGAACATCCTGAAGTACCTGAAAAGGACTAAGGATATGTTTCTCGTATATGGAAGTGACAAAGAGCTCACCGTAAAAAGTTACGTTGATGCAAGCTTTGACACTGATCCGGACGATTCTAAATCGCAAACCGGGTACGTGTTTACTTTAAACGGTGGAGCTGTCAGTTGGTGCAGTTCTAAACAAAGCGTCGTAGCAGGATCTACATGTGAAGCGGAGTACATAGCTACTTCGGAAGCAGCAAACGAAGGAGTCTGGATGAAGGAGTTCATATCCGATCTAGGTGTCATACCTAGTGCATCGGGTCCGATGAAAATCTTCTGTGACAATACTGGTGCAATTGCCTTGGCAAAGGAATCCAGATTTCGCAAAAAGAACCAAACACATCAAGAGACGCTTCAACTCCATCCGGGATTTAGTCCAGGTGGGAGACATAGAGATTTGCAAGATACATACGGATCTGAATGTTGCAGACCCGTTGACTAAGCCTCTTCCACGAGCAAAACATGATCAGCACCAAGACTCCATGGGTGTTAGAATAATTACAGTGTAATCTAGATTATTGACTCTAGTGCAAGTGGGAGACTGAAGGAAATATGCCCTAGAGGCAATAATAAAGTTATTATTTATTTCCTTACATCATGATAAATGTTTATTATTCATGCTAGAATTGTATTAACCGGAAACATAATACATGTGTGAATACATAGACCAACAGAATATCACTAGTATGCCTCTACTTGACTAGCTCATTAATCAAAGATGGTTATGTTTCCTAACCATGAACAAAGAGTTGTTATTTGATTGACGAGGTCACATCATTGGTTGAATGATCTGATTGACATGACCCATTAGCTTAGCACACCGATCGTTTAGTATGTTGCTATTGCTTTCTTCATGACTTATACATGTTCCTATAACTATGAGATTATGCAACTCCTGTTTACCGGAGGAACACCTTGGGTACTACCAAACGTCACAACATAACTGGGTGATTATAAAGGAGTATTACAGGTGTCTCCAATGGTAGATGTTGGGTTGGCGTATTTCGAGATTAGGGTTTGTCACTCCGATTGTCGGAGAGGTATCTCTGGGCCCTCTCGGTAATGCACATCACATAAGCCTTGCAAGCACTGCAACTAATGTGTTAGTTGTGAGATGATGTATTACGGAACGAGTAAAGAGACTTGCCGGTAACGAGATTGAACTAGGTATTGGATACCGACGATCGAATCTCGGGCAAGTAACATACCGATGACAAAGGGAACGACGTATGTTGTTATGCGGTCTGACCGATAAAGATCTTCGTAGAATATGTAGGAGCCAATATGGGCATCCAGGTCCCGCTATTGGTTATTGACCGGAGACGTGTCTCGGTCATGTCTACATTGTTCTCGAACCGTAGGGTCCGCACGCTTAAGGTTACGATGACAGTAATTATGAGTATATGCATTTTGATGAACCGAAGGTTGTTCGGAGTCCCGGATGAGATCACGGACATGACGAGGAGTCTCGAAATGTTCGAGACGTAAAGATTGATATATTGGAAGCCTATGTTTGGACACCGGAAGTGTTCTGGGTGAAATCGGGATTTTACCGGATTACCGGGAGGGTTACCGGAACCCCCCGGGAGGCAAATGGGCCTATTGGGCCTTAGTGGAAAAAGAGAAAAAAAGGGAAAAGCCCAAGCTGGCCGGCGCCCCCCCTTCCCAAGTCCTAGTAGGACTAGGATAGGGGCCGGCCCCCCTTCTCTCTCCTTTTCCCCCCGGGAGTCCTAATAGGATTAGGATTGGGGGGAGGAGTCCTACTCCCGGTGGGAGTAGGACTCCCCTGCGCCTCCTCTCCCTTGGCCGGCCGGCTCCCCTCCTCCATCCTTTATATACGGGGGCAGGGGGCACCCCAAGACACACAACTTGATCCTTGAGATCGTTCCTTAGCCGTGTGCGGTGCCCCCTGCCACCAAATTCCACCTCGGTCATACCGTTACAGTGCTTAGGCGAAGCCCTGCGTCGGTAGTACATCAAGATCGTCACCACGCCGTCGTGCTGACGGAACTCTTCCCCGAAGCTTTGCTGGATCGGAGCCCGGGGAACGTCATCGAGCTGAACGTGTGCTAAGAACTCGGAGGTGCCGGAGTAACGGTGCTTGGATCGGTCGGATCGGAAAGAAGATGTATGACTACTTCCACTACGTTGTGTGATCGCTTCCGCAGTCGGTCTGCGTTGGTATGTAGACAACACTCTCCCCTCTCGTTGCTATGCATCACCATGATCTTGCGTGTGCGTAGGAAAATTTTTGAAATTACTGCGTTCCCCAACAGAAGACTCTCCCCCTAATAAATATGAATTACCTGTTGTGCCTGAGGGTTACGTTCTGGATGAAGAATCTGCTAGAGCTATTCTTGCTTGCAATGATAGAAGTGATCTTAAGAAGCTATTAGCTAAATGGAAGCAGCGATCTCTTAATGCTAGAATGAAACCCGACCCTGCTTTTGCTACTTCACCTATCTGTGTTACTGATAAGGACTATGAATTCTCTATTGATCCTGATATAATTACTTTGGTTGAGTCTGATCCTTTCTATGGTTATGAATCTGAAACTAGTGTGGCACATCTTACTAAATTAAATGATATAGCCACCATGTTCACTAATGATGAGAAATCTCGCTGTCTTTATATCCTTAAAATATTTCCGTTCTCATTAAAGGGTGATGCTAACATATGGTTTAATTCTCTTGATCCTGGTTGTGTGCGTAGTCTCCAGGATATGATTTATTACTTCTCTGCTAAATATTTCACTGCTCATAAGAAACAAGTTGCTTTAAGGGATATATACAATTTTGTGCAAATTGAAGAAGAGAGTCTCCCACAAGCTTGGGGGAGGCTTCTCCAATTACTTAATGCTTTGCTTGATCATCCTCTTAAGAAAAATGAAATACTCGATATCTTTTATAATGGACTAACCGATGCTTCCAGAGATTACTTGGATAGTTGTGCTGGTTATGTTTTCAGGGAAAGAACACCGGATGAAGGTGAGATTCTATTGAATAATATGTTGACAAATGAAAATAATTGGACACTTCCTGAGCCAATTCCTGAGCCTATTCCTAAACCAACTCCGAAGAAGAGAGGTGTTCTATTTCTCAGTCCTGAAGATATGCAAGAGGCAAAGAAATCTATGAAAGAAAAAGGTATTAAAGCTGAAGATGTTAAGAATTTACGTCCTATTGAAGAAATACATGGTCTTAATTTACCGTCTCCGAAGGTGTTTGTTGGGTTGGCATAGATCGAGATTAGGATTTGTCACTCCGAGTATCGGAGAGGTATCTCTGGGCCCTCTCGGTATTGCACATCACTATAAGCCTGGCAAGCAATGTGACTGATGAGTTAGTTATGGGATGATGCATTACGGAACAAGTAAATATATTTGCCGGAAACGAGATTGAACTAGGTATGATGATACCGACGATCGAATCTCGGGCAAGTAACATACCGATGACAAAGGGAACAACGTATGTTGTTATGCGGTTTGACCGATAAAGATCATCGTAGAATATGTAGGGGCCAATATGAGCATCCAGGTTCCGCTATTGGTTATTGACCGGAGATGTGTATCGGTTATGTCTACATAGTTCTCGAACCCATAGGGTCCGCACGCTTAACGTTCGATGATGATTTGTATTATGAGTTATGTGATTTGATGTACCGAAGTTTGTTCAGAGTCCCAGATGAGATGGACGAGGAGTCTTGAAATGGTTGAGAGGTATAGATTCATATATTGGAAGGTTGCATTCGGACATTGAAATGGTTCCGAGTGATTCGGGCATTTTTCCGGAGTACCGGGAGGTTACCGGAACGCCCCGGGGAAAGATATGGGCCTTATGGGCCATAGGAGGGAGGCTAACCAGCCCACAAGGGGCTGGTGCGGGCCCCACAAGGGAGGAGTCCAAATTGGACTTAGGAAGGGGGCGCCACCCCCTTTCCTTCTCCTACTCCCTCTCCTTCCCCTTTTCCCCCTCCGGTAGAAGGAAAAAAGGGTGGCGCCAAATCCTACTAGAACTGGAGTCCTAGTAGGAATCCCATCTCCCTGGCGCGCCCCTTGTTGGCCGGCCTCCTCCTCCCCTCCTTTATATACGGGGGCAGGGGGCACCCCAAATACACACAAGTTGATCTTTAGCCTTTTGCGGTGCCCCCTCCACAGTTTTCCACCTCGGTCATATTGTCGTAGTGCTTAGGCGAAGCTCTGCCTCGGTAACTTCATCATCACTGTCACCATGCCGTCGTGCTAACGAAACTTTCCCTCAGCCTCAGCTAGATCAAGAGTACGAGGGATGTCATCGAGCTGAACGTGTGCAGATCGCGGAGGTGCCGTGCGTTCGGTACTTGATCGGTTGGATCGCGAAGACGTTCGACTACATCAACCACGTTACTAAACGCTTCCGCTTTCGGGCTACGAGGGTACATGGACACACTCTCCCCGCTCATTGCTATGCTTCTCCTAGATAGATCTTGCGTGATCGTAGGCAAAAAATTTGAAATACTACGTTCCCCAACAGTGGCATCCAAGCCAGGTCTATGCGTAGATGTTATATGCACGAGTAGAACACAAAGAGTTGTGGGCGATAATAGTCAGACTGCTTACCAGCATGTCATACTTTGATTCAGCGGTATTGTTGGATGAAGCGGCCCAGACCGACATTACATGACCGCGTTCATGAGAATGGTTCTACCGATGTGCTTCACACACAGGTGGCTAGTGGGTGTCTGTTTCTCCAACTTTAGTTGAATCAAGTTCGACTACGCCCGGTCCTTGTTGAAGGTTAAAACAGCACACTTGACGAAAAATCGTTGTGGTTTTGATGCGTAGGTAAGAACGGTTCTTGCTAGAAGCCCGTGGCAGCCACGTAAAACTTGCAACAACAAAGTAGAGGATGTCTAACTTGTTTTTGCAGGACTTGCTGTGATGTGATATGGTCTAGATGTGATGATATATAAACTGTTGTATGAGATAATCATGTTTTGTAACAGTTATCGGCAACTGGCAGGAGCCATATGGTTGTTGCTTTATTGTATGAAATGCAATCGCCATGTAATTGCTTTACTTTATCACTAAGCGGTAGCGATAGTCGTAGAAGCAATAGTTGGCGAGACGACAACGATGCTTTGATGGAGATCAAGGTGTCAAGCCGGGGACGATGGTGATCATGACGGTGCTTTGGAGATGGAGATCAAAGGCACAAGATGATGATGGCCATATCATATCACTTATATTGATTGCATGTGATGGTTATCCTTTATGCATCTTTTTTGCTTAGTACGGCAGTAGCATTATAAGATGATCTCTCACTAAATTTCAAGGTATAAGTGTTCTCCCTGAGTATGCACCATTGTGACAGTTCTTCGTGCTGAGACACCACGTGATGATCGGGTGTGATAAGCTCTACGTTCACATACAACGGGTGCAAGCGAGTTTTGCACACGCAGAATACTCGGGTTAAACTTGACGAGCCGAGCATATGCAGATATGGCCTCGGAACACTGAGACCGAAAGGTCGAGCGTGAATCATATAGTAGATATGATCAACATAGTGATGTTCACCATTGTAAACTTCTCCATCTCATGTGATGATCGGACATGGTTTAGTTGATATGGATCACGTGATCATTTAGATGACTAGAGGGATGTCTATCTAAGTGGGAGTTCTTAAGTAAAATGATTAATTGAACTTTAATTTATCATGAACTTAGTCCTGATAGTATTTGCATAACTATGTTGTAGATCAATAGCTCGTGATGTAGCTCCCCGTTTATTTTTAATATGTTCCTAGAGAAAAACTATGTTGAAATATGATAGTAGCAATGATGCGGACTAGGTTCGTGATCTGAGGATTATCCTCGTTCCTGCACAAAAGAATTATGTCCTTGATGCACCACTAGGTGACGGACCTATTGCAGGAGCAAATGCAGACGTTATGAACGTTTGGCAAGCTCGGTATGATAACTACTTGATAGTTTAGTGCATCATGCTTTACGGCTTAGAACCGGGACTTCAAAAATGTTTTGAACGCCACGGAGCATATAAGATGTTCCAAGAGCTGAAATTGGTATTTCAGACTCATGCCCGAGTCGAGAGGTATGAGACCTCTGACAAGTACTTTGCCTACAATATGGAGGAGAATATCTCAACTAGTGAGCATGTGCTCAGATTGTGTGAGTACTACAATCGCTTGAATCAAGTGGGAGTTAATCTTCCAGATAAAATAGTGATTGACAGAGTTCTCTAGTCACTATCACCAAGTTACTGGAACTTCGTGATGAACTATAATATGCAAGGGATGACTAAAACGATTCCCGAGCTCTTAGTGATGCTGAATTCGACGAAGGTAGAAATCAAGAAAAGCATCAAATGTTGATGGTTGACAAGACCACTAGTTTCAATTAAAAGGGCAAGGGAAAGAAAGGGAACTTCAAGAAGATTAGAAGAATGGCAAGCAAGTTGCCAATCCCATGAAGAGGCCCAAAGCTAGACCCAAGCCTGAAACTGAGTGCTTCTACTGTGAAGGAAATGGTCACTAGCAGCGGAACTGCCCCAAATACTTGGCGGATAAGAAGGATGGCAAAGTGAAAAAAGTATATATGATATACATGTTATTGATGTGTACTTTACTAGTGTTCATAGTAGCCCCTGGGTATTTGATACCTGTTCAGTTTCTATGATTAGTAACTCGAAACAAGAGTTACAAAATGAACAAAGACTAGTTGAGGGCAAGGTGACGATGTGTGTTGGAAGTGATTCCAAGGTTGATAAGATCACCATCGCACACTCCCTTTACCTTCGGGATTAGTGTTGAACCTAAAATAAATGTTATTTTGTGTTTGTGTTGAGCATAATATGATTAGATCATGTTTATTGCAATACAGTTATTCATTTAAGTCAAAGAATAATTGTTATTCTATTTACATGAATAAAACCTTCTGTAGTCATACACCTAAGGTGAATGGTTTATTGAATCTCGATCGTAGTGATACACATATTCATAATATTGATGCCAAAAGATGCAAAGTTGATAATGATAGTGCAATATATTTGTGGCACTGTCGTTTAGGTCATATTGGTGTAAAGCGCATGAAGAAACTCCATACTGATGGTCTTTTGGAATCACTTGATGTTTGCGAACAATGCCTCATGGGCAAGATGACTAAGACACTGTTCTCCGGAACAATGGAGCGAGCAAAACACTTATGGGAAATAATACATACTGATGTATGTGGTCCGATGAGTGTTGATGCTAGCGGCGGGTATCGTTATTTTTTGACCTTCATAGATGATTTGAGCAGATATGGGTATATCTACTTGATGAAACATAAGTTTGAAACATTTGAAAAGTTCAAAGAATTTCAGAGTGAAGTGGAAAATCATCGTAACAAGAAAATAAAATTTCTACGATCTGATCGTGGAGGTGAATATTTGAGTTACGAGTTTGGCCTTCATTTGAAACAATGCGGAATAGTTTCGCAACTCACGCCACATGGAACACCACAGCGTAATGGTGTGTCTGAACGTCATAACCGTACTTTATTAGATATGGTGCGATCTATGATGTCTCTTACCGATTTATCACTATCATTTTGGGGTTAAGCATTAGAGACAACTGCATTCACGTTAAATAGGGCACCATCTAAATCCGTTGAGACGACACCATATGAACTGTGGTTTAGCAAGAGACCTAAGCTGTCGTTTCTTAAAGTTTGGGGCTGCGATGCTTATGTGAAAAAGCTTCAACCTGATAAGCTCGAACCCAAATCGGAGAAATGTGTCTTCATAGGATACCCAAAGGAGACTGTTGGGTATACCTTCTATCACAGATCCGAAGGCAAGATATTCGTTGCTAAGAATGGATCCTTTCTAGAGAAGGAGTTTCTCTCGAAAGAAGTGAGTGGGAGGAAAGTAGAACTTGATGAGGTAAGTGTACCTTCTCTCGAGTTGGAAAGTAGTTTATCACAGAAATCAATTCCGGTGATGCCTACACCAATTAGTGAGGAAGCTAATGATGATGATCATGAAATTTCAGATCAAGTTAATACCGAACCTCGTAGGTCAACCAGAGTAGGGTTTGCACCAGAGTGGTACGACAATCCTGTTCTGGAAGTCATGTTACTAGACCATGATGAACCTACGAACTATGAGGAAGCGATGATGAGCCCAGATTCCAACAGATGGCTTGAGGCCATGAAATCTGAGATAGAACCCATGTATGAGAACAAAGTATGGACTTTGGTGGACTTTCCCGATGATCGACAAGTCATTGAGAATAAATGGATCTTCAAGAGGAAGACGGACGTTGATAGTAGTGTTACTATCTACAAAGCTCGACTTGTCGAAAAGGGTTTTTTGACAAGTTCAAGATGTTGACTACGATGAGATTTTCTCACTCGTATCGATGCTTAAAGTCTGTCCGAATCGTGTTAGCAATTGCCACATTTTACGAAATCTGACAAATGGATGTCAAAACCGCATTCCTTAATGCATTTCTTAAAGAAGAGTTGTATATGATACAACAAGATGGTTTTGTCAATCCTAAAGGTGCTAACAAAGTGTGCAAGTTCCAGCGATCCATCTATGGACTGGTGCAAGCATCTCGGAGTTGGAATATACGCTTTGATGAGTTGATCAAAGCATATAGTTTAATACAGACTTGCAGTGAAGCCTGTATTTACAAGAAAGTGAGTGGGAGCACTACAACATTTCTAATAAGTATATGTGAATGACATATTGTTGATCGGAAATAATGTAGAATTTTCTAGAAAGCATAAAGGAGTGTTTGAAAGGAGTTTTTCAAAGAAAGACCTTGGTGAAGCTGCTTACATATTGAGCATCAAGATCTATAGAGATAGATCAAGACGCTTGATAAATTTTTCCAATGAGTACATACCTTGACAAGTTTTTGAAGCAGTTCAAAATGGAACAGTCAAAGAAGGAGTTCTTGCCTATGTTGCAAGGTGTGAAGTTGAGTAAAGACTCAAAACCCGACCACGGCAGAAAATAGAAAGAGAATGAAAAGTCATTCCCCATGCCTCAGTCATAGGTTCTATAAAGTATGCTATATTGTGTACCAGACCTATTGTGTACCTCACCATGAGTTTGGCAAGAGGGTACAATAGTGATCCAGGAGTGGATCACTTGACAGCGGTCAAAATTATCCTTAGCGAAATAAGGAAATGTTTCTCAGTTATGGAGGTGACAAAGAGTTCGTCGTAAAGAGTTACGTCGATGCAAGCTTTGACACCAATTTGGATGACTCTAAGTATCAATCTAGATACATATTGAAAGTGGGAGCAATTAGCTATAGTAGCTCCGTGCAGAGTATTGTAGACATAGAAATTTGCAAAATTCATACGGATCTGAATGTTGCAGACTCGTAGACTAAAATTCCCCTCACAGGCAAAACATGATCATACCTTATTACTCTTGGGCGTTAATCACATAGCGATGTGAACTAGATTATTGACTCTAGTAAACCTTTTTGAGCGTTGACCACATGGCGATGTGAACTATGGGTATGAATCACATAAAGATGTGAACTATTAGTGTTAAATCACATGGCGATGTGAACTAGATTATTGACTCTAGTACAAGTGGGAGACTGAAGTAATATGCCCTAGAGGTAATAATAAAGTTGTTATTTATATTTCCTTATGTCATGATAAATGTTTATTATTCATGCTAGAATTGTATTAACCGGAAACTTAGTACATGTGTGAATAGATAGACAAACAGAGTGTCCCTGGTATGCCTCTACTAGACTAGCTCGTTAATCAAAGATGGTTAAGTTTCCTGACCACAGACATGTATTGTCATTTGATGAACGGGATCACATTATTAGAGAATGATGTGATGGACAAGACCCATCCGTTAGCTTAGCATAATGATCGTTTAGTTTTATTGCTATTGCTTTCATCATGACTTATACATGTTCCTCTGTCTATGAGATTATGCAACTCCCGAATACCGGAGGAACACCTTGTGTGCTATCAAACGTCACAACGTAACTGGGTGATTATAAAGATGCTCTACAGGTGTCTCCGAAGGTGTTTGTTGGTTTGGCATAGATCGAGATTAGGATTTGTTACTCCGAGTATCGGAGAGGTATCTCTGGGCCCTCTCGGTAATGCACATCACTATAAGCCTTGCAAGCAATGTGACTAATGAGTTAGTTATGGGATGATGCATTATGGAACGAGTAAAGAGACTTGTCGGTAACGAGATTGAACTAGGTATGATGATACCGACGATCGAATCTCGGGCAAGTAACATATCGATGACAAAGGGAACAACGTATGTTGTTATGCGGTTTGACCGATAAAGATCTTCGTAGAATATGTAGGAGCCAATATGAGCATCCAGGTTCCACTATTGGTTATTGACCGGAGATGTGTCTCGGTCATGTTTACATAGTTCTCGAACCCGTAGGGTCCGCACGCTTAACGTTCGATGACGATTTGTATTATGAGTTATGTTATTTGATGTATCGAAGTTTGTTCGGAGTCCCGGATGAGATCACGGTCATGACGAGGAGTCTCGAAATGGTCGGAAGGTAAAGATTCATATATTGGAAAGTTGCATTCCGACATCGGAATGGTTCTGAGTGATTCGGGCATTTTTCCGGAGTACCGGGAGGTTACCAGAACCCCCCGGGGAAAGATATGGGCCTTATGGGCCATAGGAGGGAGGCTAACCAGCCCACAAGGGGCTGGTGCGGGCCCCACAAGGGAGGAGGCCGAATTGGACTTGGGAAGGGGGCGCCACCCCCCTTTCCTTCTCCTACTCCCTCTCCTTCCCCTTTCCCCCCTCCGGTAGAAGGAAAAAGGGTGGGGCCGTGATACGTCTCCAACATATCTATAATTTTTGATTGCTCCATGCTATATTATCTTCTGTTTTGGACATTATTGGGCTTTATTATTCACTTTAATATTATTTTGGGACTAACCTATTAACCGGAGGACCAGTCCAAAATTGCTATTTTTTGCCTATTTCAGAGTTTCGCAGAAAAAGAATATCAAACGAAGTCCAAATGGAATGAAACCTTCGGGAACATGATTTTCGGAACGAACATGATCTAGGAGACTTGGACCATACGTCAAGGAAGCTTCCAGGAAGCCACGAGGTAGGGGGCGCGCCTACCCCCCCCCCCCAGGCGCGCCCTCCACCCTCGTGGGCCCCATGTTGCTCCACCGACATACTCCTTCCTCCTATATATACCTACGTACCCCAAAACAATTAGATACGGAGCCAAAAACCTAATTCCACCGCCGCGACCTTCTGTACCCACGAGATCCCATCTTGGGGCCTGTTGCGGAGCTCCGCCAGAAGGGGCATCGATCACGGAGGGCTTCTACATCAACACCATAGCCTCTCCGATGAAGTGTGAGTAGTTTACCTCAGACCTTCAGGTCCATAGTTAGTAGCTAGATGGCTTCTTCTCTCTTTTTGGATCTCAATACAACGTTCTCCCCCTCTCTTGTGGAGATCTATTCGATGTAATCTTCTTTTGCGGTGTGTTTGTTGAGACCGATGAATTGTGGGTTTATGATCAAGTTTATCTATGAACAATATTTGAATCTTCTGAATTCTTTTATGTATGATTGGTTATCTTTGCAAGTCTCTTTGAATTATCAGTTTGGTTTGGCCTACTAGATTGATCTTTCTTGCAATGGGAGAAGTGCTTAGCTTTGGGTTCAATCTTGCGGTGTCCTTTCCCAGTGACAGTAGGGGCAGCAAGGCACGTATTGTATTGTTGCCATCGAGGATAACAAGATGGGGTTTTTATCATATTGCATGAATTTATCCCTCTACATCATGTCATCTTGCTTAAGGCGTTACTCTGTTCTTATGAACTTAATACTCTAGATGCATGCTGGATAGCGGTCGATGTGTGGAGTAATAGTAGTAGATGCAGGCAGGAGTCGGTCAACTTGTCTCGGGCGTGATGCCTATATACATGATCATACCTAGATATTCTCATAACTATGCTCAATTCTATCAATTGCTCAACAGTAATTTGTTCACCCACCGTAAAATACTTATGCTCTTGAGAGAAGCCACTAGTGAAACCTATGGCCCCCGGGTCTATCTTCCATCATATTAATCTTCCAACACTTAGTTATTTCCGTTGCTTTTATTTTACTTTGCATCTTTATCATAAAAATACCAAAAATATTATCTTATCATATCTATCAGATCTCACTCTCGTAAGTGACTGTGTAGGGATTGACAACCCCTTATCGCATTGGTTGCGAGGATTTATTTGTTTGTGTAGGTGCGAGGGACTCGCGCGTAGCCTCCTACTGGATTGATACCTTGGTTCTCAAAAACTGAGGGAATACTTACGCTACTTTGCTGCATCACCCTTTCCTCTTCAAGGGAAACCCAACGCAGTGCTCAAGAGGTACCAAGAAGGATTTCTGGCGCCGTTGCCAGGGAGGCTTACGCAAGGTCAAGTCAAGATTTGGACTCTCAACAACGAGCCATTTCTGGCGCCGTTGCCGGGGAGGTCTACGCGAAAGTCAACATACCAAGTACCCATCACAAACCCTTATTTCCCGCATTACATTATTTGCCATTTGCCTCTCGTTTTCCTCTCCCCCACTTCACCCTTGCCGTTCTATTCGCCCTCTCTTTTCCGTCTGCCTCCATCTTTCTTTTTGCTCCTCGCACTTTCTGCCGTTATGTTTGAAATTGGGGAAACTATTGTCAATATGGACAATAGTAATAACATGGAAAATTCTGATGCTCCTGCTGAAGAACCCCCTATCTTACATACAAAAAAAATTCGAATTGGTAGTGGTAATATTATTGGAAAAGGGGTTATTCAAGATTTCTTTACTTGTGCCGGTGTTTTGCCTTCTATGGGCAGTTCCATTCTTCATAGAAATAGTAGTCTTGCGGACGCTATTGCCATGCTTATAGTTGAACTTGAAAGGCAATTTATGCACTTGCACCCTTGTGTACAAAGGATTTTCTTAGAATTTTCTAATATAGAGCACTCTTCTGTTAAGCGTGCCGCTACTATCTTTTTGGCTCATGAGTCCAGATTTATAATAAAAGAGGCCAAAGAAATCTTTGCGCATTATAGGGTGGATGCTGGCCGTCCTCCCATAGAGGCTATCCTCTTTGATCAAGAAGAAATAATGCGTTTTCAATCTCTAGACTATGTTGCTTTCAATGAAAACCTTAGAAAAAAGGTCCCTACCAATGTTCTAGTTGATAGAATTTCTGAACTTAATGATGCTTTGGCTATTCGAAATAATGAGCTAGGATATTCTCTCGAGTATAGGCTCACAAAGTTCTGTCAAAAGAATGCTTATAATGATGAATTGCTTGTGCAATACGAAGGGCCGAAAGAGGAACCTATGCCTCCTAAAATTGATCTTGGGGACTTTTGTCCCATTAAATTTAGCCCTTTTGATTACTTTTGCTTGCCTCAAAGGAAACTTGCTGCTGAACATAGAGAATATGAAATGATTTTTAATGATCTATCCTATTACTATGGCAATACCTAGATCTATCCTTGCTTTTATGCCTAGCTAGGGGCGTTAAACGATAGCGCTTGTTGGGAGGCAACCCAATTTTATTTTTAGTTTTTTGCTTTTTTGCTTTTGATTAGGAATAAATATTTGTTCTATCCTCTGGTTAGATGTGATTTTATGTTTTAATTAGTGTTTGTGCCAAGTTAAACCTATAGGATCGTCTTGGATGATAGCTATTTGATCTTGCAGAAAATTCCAGAAACTTTCTGTTCATGAAAATAATTTTTAAAAATCACCAGAACATGATAAAATATTGATTCCAATTGCTGCTGATCAATAAACAAATTGTCTAGGTCATCCTATTTTGGCTGATTTTTTGGAGTTCCAGAAGTTTGCGCAAGTTCTGCGTCGGTAACTTCATCATCACCATCACCACGTCGTCGTGCTGACGAAACTCTCCCTCGGCCTCAGCTGGATCAAGATTATGAGGGACGTCACCGAGCTGAACGTGTGCAGATCGCAGAGGTGCCATGCGTTCGATACTTGATTGGTTGGATCGCGAAGATGTTCGACTACATCAACCGCGTTACTAAACGCTTCGGCTTTCGGTCTACGAGGGTACGTGGACACACTCTCCCCGCTTGTTGTTATGCTTCTCCTAGATAGATCTTGCATGATCGTAGGCAAATTTTTTGAAATACTACATGCCCCAACATGCACCACGTCCTTGTACTATCCGACGAGGGATGGTGCCATATTTAGGTATAGATGGAGCGTTTAAATTCAAAATGTCAAAACAAATCATATTTGTTTTGGGGATATGTTTATTTTATGGGAGAGGCTACAGGTCAGTTGATACGTCTCCGTCGTATCTACTTTTCCAAACACTTTTGCCCTTGTTTTGGACTCTAACTTGCATGATTTGAATGGAACTAACCCGGACTGACGCTGTTTTTAGCAGAATTGTCATGGTGTTATCTTTGTGTAGAAACAAAAGTTCTCAGAATGACCTGCAACTTCACGGAGATTATTTTTGGAAATAATAAAAATACTGGCGAAAGAATCAAGGCCAAGGGGCCCACACCCTTTCCACGAGGGTGGGAGGCGCGCCCCCTACCTCGTGGGCCCCCTGGAGCTCCACTGACCTCAACTCCAACTCCATATATTCGTGTTTGGGGAGAAAAAAATCAGAGAGAAAGATTCATCGCGTTTTACGATACGGAGCCGCCGCCAAGCCCTAAACTCTCTCGAGAGGGCTGATCTGGAGTCCGTTCGGGGCTCCGGATAGGGGAATCCGTCGCCATCGTCATCATCAACCATCCTCCATCACCAATTTCATGGTGCTCACCGCCATGCGTGAGTAATTCCATCGTAGGCTTGCTGCACGGTGATGGGTTGGATGAGATTTATCATGTAATTGAGATAGTTTTGTTAGGGTTTGATCCCTAGTATCCACTATGTTTTGAGATTGATGTTGTTATGACTTTGCTATGCTTAATGCTTGTCACTAGGGCCTGAGTGCCATGATTTCAGATCTGAACCTATTATGTTTTCATGAATATATGTGAGTTCTTGATCCTATCTTGCAAGTCTATAGTCACCTACTATGTGTTATGATCCGGCAACCCCGAAGTGACAATAATCGGGACCACTCCCGGTGATGACCGTAGATTGAGGAGTTCATGTATTCACTATGTGTTAATGCTTTGGTCTGGTACTCTATTAAAAGGAGGCCTTAATATCCCTTAGTTTCCGTTAGGACCCCTCTGCCACAGGAGGGTAGGACAAAAGATGTCATGCAAGTTCTTTTCCATAAGAACGTATGACTATATTCGGAATACATGCCTACAATACATTGATGAATTGGAGCTAGTTCTGTGTCACCCTATGTTATGACTGTTAGATGATGAACCGCATCCGGCATAATTCTCCATCACCGATCCAATGCCTACGAGCTTTTCACATATTGTTCTCCGCTTATTTACTTTTCCTTTGCTACTGTTACAATCACTACAAAACCCAAAAATATTACTTTTGCTACCGTTACCATTACTATTATACTACTTTGCTACTAAATACTTTGCTGCAGATATTAAGTTATCCAGGTGTGGTTGAATTGACAACTCAACTGCTAATACTTGAGAATATTCTTTGGCTCCCCTTGTGTCGAATCAATAAATTTGGGTTGAATACTCTACCCTCGAACACTGTTGCGATCCCCTATACGTGTGGGTTATCAAGACTATTTTCTGGCGCCGTTGCCAGGGAGCATATGTCTATTCTGTGAGTCACTTGGGATTTATATCTGATGTTCACTATGAAGAACTTGAAAGACGTGAAAACAAAAATTTATCCCTCAACTACGAGGGGAGGTAAGGAATTGCCATCTAGCTCTACACTTGATTCACCTTCTGTTTTGAGTAAGCTTGCGACACCTAAGCCTGCTTCTGCTATTAATTCTGATATGTCGCATGTCATTGATGATGCCACTTCTGCTATGCATGATACTTATGATGAAACTACTTCTATGCTTGATACTACTGTGCCACTTGGTGAATTTCTTGAGGAACAACTTGCTAGGGCTAGAGAGAATGAAATTATTGAAACTGATAATATTGATGAAAGTGATGATGAAGATTCTCCCCTAGATATGAATTGCCTGTTGTGCCTGAGGGCTATGTTATGGATGAAGAAACTGCTAGAGACTTTCTTGCTTACAATGATAGAAGTGATCTTAAGAAATTATTGGCTAAGCTTAAACAAAAAACTCTGAATGCTAGAATGAAATATGATCCTGCTTATGCTACTTCACCTATCTTTGTTACTGATAAGGATTATGAATTCTCTATTGATCCTGATATAATTACTTTGGTTGAATCTGATCCTTTCTATGGGTATGAATCTGAAACTGTTGTGGCACATCTTACTAAATTAAATGATATAGCCACCCTATTCACTAATGATGAGAAAACTCACTAATATTATATCATTAAAATATTTATGTTCTCATTCAAGGGTGATGCTAAGATATGGTTTAATTCTCTTGATACTGGTTGTGTGCGTAGTCCCCAGGGTATGATTTATTACTTCTCTACTAAATATTTCCCTGCTCATAAGAAACAAGCGGCTTTAAGGGAAATATATAATTTTGCGCAAATTGAAGAAGAGAGTCTCCCACAAGCTTGGGGGAGGCTTCTCCAATTACTTAATGCTTTACTTGATCATCCTCTTAAGAAAAATGAAATACTTGATATCTTTTATAATGGACTAACCGATGCTTCCAAAGACCACGTGGATAGTTATGCTGGTTGTATTTTCAGGGAAAGAACACCAGATGGAGCTGAAATTTTATTAAATAATATGTTGACCAATGAAAATAATTGGACACTTCCTAAACCAACTCCTAAGCCAATTCCGAAGAAAAGGGGTGTTCTATTCCTTAGTCCTGAAGATATGCAAGAGGCAAAGAAATCTATGAAAGAAAAAGGTATTAAAGCTGAAGATGTTAAGAATTTACCTCCTATTGAAGAAATACATGGTCTAAATTTACCGCTTGTTGAAGAAACACATGGTCTTGATAACCCGACATATGTAGTAAAGGTAAATTCTCTCTATAGATATGATAAAGCTGAAATCCCTCCTACTAAGTTTGCTAGCCAATGTTTGGATGAGTTTGATAATTTTATGGTTAAGCAAGAAAACTTCAATGCTTATTTTGGTAGAGAATTAAAACGCAATGCTTATATGATTGAACACTTGAGTGATTATATGTCTAGAGTTAAAGGTGAACTTAAACTCATTAGTAAACATGCTTCTATGGTTACCACTCAAGTAGAACAAGTACTTAAAGCTCATAATGATTTACTCAATGAATTAAATAGTAAGAATAATGATTTTGCTATTAGAGTGGCTACTAGAACTGGTAAAATGACTCTGGAACCTTTGTATCCTGAAGGCCATCCTAAGAGAATTGAGCAGGATTCTCAGAGAAATAATATTGATGCACCTAGTCCTTCTAAGAAGAGGAAAAAATGATAGGACTTTGCATGCTTCTAGTGAACCTGTTGTTGACACACCTGAGAATCCCAATGATATTTCTATTTCTGATGCTGAAACACAATCTGGTGATGAACATGAACCTAGTGATAATGTTAATTACAATGTTCATGTTGATGCTCAACCTAGCAATGATAATGATGTAG
Organism: Triticum monococcum; assembly: GCA_034509565.1. Classification (NCBI taxonomy): domain Eukaryota; kingdom Viridiplantae; phylum Streptophyta; class Magnoliopsida; order Poales; family Poaceae; genus Triticum; species Triticum monococcum. The sequence goes on from CM067842.1 coordinate 724,144,733, forward strand.
AAATTGAACCTGCTGTTGATCTTGATAACCCACAATCAAAGATCAGCGTTATGATAAGAGAGACTTTGTTGCTAGGAAACACGGTAAAGAAAGGGAGCCATGGGTTCAGAAACCCATGCCTTTTTGCGCTTTGCTAAAAAAAGGATGATACGGTAAAAAAGGATGATGAGGATTTTGAGCACTTTGCTAAAATGATTAGACCTATCTTTTTGCGTATGCGTTTGACTAATACGCTCAAAACGAATCCTTATGCTAAGTATATGAAAGAAATTGTTACTAACAAAAGGAAGATACCGGAAGCTGAAATTTCCACCATGCTTGCTAATTACACTTTCAAGGGTGGAATACCTAAGAAACTAGAAGATCCAGGAGTACCAACTATACCATGCTCCATTAAAAGAAACTATGTTAAAACAGGTATATGTGATCTTGGAGCTGGTGTTAGTGTTATGCCTCTCTCTTTATATTGTAGACTTGATTTGAATAAGTTGACACCTACTAAAATATCTTTGCAAATGGCTAATAAATCAACTGCTATACCTGTCGGCATTTGTGAGGATGTGCCTGTTGTGGTTGCAAATGTTACTATTTTAACAGACTTTGTTATTCTTGATATTTCCGAGGATGATAGTATGTCTATTATTCTTGGAAGACCCTTCTTGAATACTGCATGGGCTGTTATTGATTGCAACAAAGGCAATGTAACTTTTCATGTTAATGGCAATGAGCATACAGTACACTTTCCGAGGAAACAACCTCAAGTTCATAGTATCAACTCTATTGGAAAAATTCCATCGATTATTTTTGGAGGTTTTGAATTTCCTCTACCTACTGTCAAGAAGAAATATGATATTCTTATTATTGGGGACGTGCATATCCCCATTGAGGTAACATAGTGTTATCCGAAATTTCTCTGGTTCCATGTTATTCGGAATGAGTTTGTTAACAAGACCTGATCAACCTTGTTAGTGGATTCCTTTTGATGAGCATGAGATGGATGAAGTTAGAAAGCACAACCATATGTACCCTCCTTTTACTTTCTGTTTTTCAGAATAAATAAGGCAAAAATAGTATTTTTTGTCAGTTTTCTGAATTATCCGTGTAATAAAAAATACCTCAAAAATTAAAGTTATCCAAATGCCCCGAAATGAAATATGATTTTTTCAAGAATATTTGAGAATATCTAGAACTAAGAACACATTAGGGGGAGCAAGCACCTGGCCACGAGGGTCCAGGGCGCGCCCACCCCCTAGGCGTGCCCCCTGCCTCGTGGGCCCATGGTGGCTCCCCTCCACTTATTCCTGCACCCACACACTCCTTCCTCCCAAAAAAATCACCAACCAGCTCTAGCACGAGTTCTAGCTCATTTTGCTGCGATTTTTGATCTCCTTGCTCAAAGCACCTCTCACAAAACTGCTTTGGGGGATTGTTCCTTGGTATGTGACTCCTCCAATGGTCCAATTAGTTTTTGTTCTAGTGCTTTATTCATTGCAAATTTGTGCTGCCTAGGTGACCATGTTCTTGAGCTTGCATGTCAAATTTATATGGTTCCAAGTAGTTCTAATGCATGATATAGTCTCTAGGCACTTGTGGGAGTAGTTGCTATCAATTTTGTTGAGCTTGGTTCACTTTTATTTGAATACTAAAATTTTCAGAAATTTTTCAGAGGAAGAAATATGTTTAGGAAAATGTACCAAGGTGGCCCTTCAAGGAAGCAAGAACCCAGGCTCGCAATGCGCGATGCCGCGATGAACCACCAAGGGACGCTCAAGTGTGGGCTTGTGAATGGCCTTCAGAGGACTTCATGGATCGAGCAGGAATTAAGGAAGAATTTAACGCATATGTGCGTAACGCTGATCTTGTCAGCTTCGAGGCAGATAAGTGCCGTCAGTACCACGATCTCACTGATTCCTTTGTGAGGAGGTTTGAATTTTCATCGTAACGCAATTCTCAAACTGTCCTGTTTGATCTTTATGAAAATTCCTATACTATGGATTTAGAGGATTTTAATACTACTTGCAAACTTCCACAATGGGGTAGTCCTAGTGAACCCCGCAAATCTGAATTTAGAGATTTTCTTGCTAGTATAACTATGGGGGAATCTAGAGACATAGCACAAGCTATCATAGGGAGCATTCATTTTCCTGCTATACATTATTTTGCTCTCTTCATAGGTAGGTGCATAAATGGTAAGGATGAAGCATGTCACATGTGTGTCCCTGACCTCAGTGTTCTCAGGAGTGCTGTATTAGGAGATAAACATTATAATTTGGGAGCCATTATTGCACATAGGTTGCGTAATAATAGATATAATGGAGATTTCTTTGGTGGAATTTATGCAACCCGTTTAGCTAATTTTCTTAATATACCCATACGTGAGTATGATATTGAGTTGCCTCCTGTTCATTTAGATTATGAGTCTATGGTTCGTCATCGTTTTTCTGAGAGGAACGATCAGTTCCTCCAGTACCGACTAATCTTTGACAGACGACGCACCTATCACGTCGCTCTCCCTACTCCTACTTTCTTTGACTTTTAGGCGAAGGGGAGATATTTCATAACCATGGAGGAGGCGAATGAGTACGAGAGGAGGGCTGAGATAGCTCGCCTCCAAGCTGCAGCCCATGATGCAATAACTGCTGCATCTTAGTACGATCCCAACTATAACTTTGGATATCCGCCAGGCCAGCCGTGGCAATAGACCAACTTAGGCCAAAAGCCTAAGCTTGGGGGAGTACGTATCTCTCACCGACATTACATTCATGTTCACACACTCATTGCTAGTTGTCGGTGCTCATACTTTTTCATTGTAATATCCATGCTAGTTTATTTCCCTTTTTATGCTTTCTTCTTGTGTGTTTGAAAAACCTTAAGAAAACCAAAAAAATTAGTAGTAGCTTTTAGTTAGTTACTTTCCTTGTCTATAGTAGTAATAATTGAAAGAAAACCCAAAAATATTTCTTGTTCTTCTTTTGCTCATTGGGAGCTTTCCCGTGTATATAGTTTTATTTCTTTTCTTTTCTTTGGGGGTCGATAGGAGAAGACCATAATAAAATTGTTGAAGTGGCTCTTATATGCATTATTGTTGATTTAACCAAGAGCCCATATTGCCTAGTCTTCTCCTGTTTATTGAATGCTCGCAGATTCCAGCTTAGTTCAATGCACGTGCACTATTATTATTATTCACATCATTCGGTCGTGCAAGTGAAAGGCAATTATGACGATATATGATGCACTGATTGAGATGAGAGAAGCTGGTATGAACTCGACCTCTCTTGTTTTTGTAAATATGATTAGTTCATCGTTCCTGATTCAGCCTATTATGAATAAACATGTTTACAATGACAATTAGAGATTATAGTTGCTTATGCGATGCTTAATTAGCTAGGAGTTTATAATGGTTTACCTTGCGTGCCAACATGCTATTAAAATGGTTGTGATGTGGAATGATGGGGTGGTATCCTCCTTTGAATGATTCGAGTGACTTGACTTGGCACATGTTCACACATGTAGTTGAAACAAATCAACATAGCCTTCACGATATTTATGTTCATGGTGGATTATATCCTACTCATGCTTGCACTCAATGTTCATTAATTTTAATGCATGTTCATGACTATTGTCGCTCTCTAGTTGGTCGCTTCCCAGTCTTTTGCTAGCCTTCACTTGTACTAAGCGGGAATACTGCTTGTGCTTCCAATCCCTTAAACCCCAAAGTTATTCCATATGAGTCCACTATACCTTCCTATATGCGGTATCTACCTGCCGTCCCAAGTAAATTTGTATGTGCCAAACTCCAAACCTTCAAATGAAATTCTGTTTTGTATGCTCGAATAGCTCATGTATCAACTAGGGCTGTCCGTATCTTCCATGTTAGGCAGGTTATTCTCAAGAGGAGTGGACTCCTCTCCTCACTCATGAGAAAATGGCTGGTCACCGGGATGCCCAGTCCCATGCTTTATGCAAATCAAATCAAAATAATTGCAAACAAAACTCCCCCGGGACTCTTGTTAGTTGGAGGCACTCGTTGTTTCGAGCAAGCCATGGATTGATGCTTGTTGGTGGAGGGGGAGTAAAAACTTTACCATTTTGTTTGGGAACCGCCTATAATGTGTGTAGCATGGAAGATATCGCCATCTCTTGGTTGTTATGTTGACAATGAAAGTATACCGCTCAAAATATTATTTATCTCTTCTTTAAAACCGAGCTCAGGCACCTCTACAAATCCCTGCTTCCCTCTGTGAAGGGCCTATCTATTTACTTTTAAGTTGAGTCATCACCCTCTTATTAAAAAGCACCGGCTAGAGAGCACTGCTGTCATTTGCATCCATTACTATTAATTTATATTGGGTATGACTATGACTGGATCTCTTTTACCATGAATTATAACATCTAGTCAGTCCTTGATCTTTAAAGGTGCTCTGCATTTATGTTTTGCGGTCTCAGAAAGGGCTAGCGAGATACCATCTTGTTATATCATATCATGATTGTCTTGAGAAAGTGTTGTCATCTGAGATTTATTATTATTGCTCGCTAGTTGATTATGCCATTGATATGAGTAAACATGAGACCTAAGAGTTATTGTGAATTTGGTTAGTTCATAATCTTTGCTGAAAACTTGAATGCTGGCTTTGCATATTTACAACAATAAGAGCAAACAGAGTTTGTAAAAGTTTTTCTTTATCACTTTCAGTTTGGCAACTGAATTGCTTGAGGACAAGCAAAGGTTTAAGCTTGGGGGAGTTGATACGTCTCCGTCGTATCTACTTTTCCAACCACTTTTGCCCTTGTTTTGGACTCTAACTTGCATGATTTGAATGGAACTAACCCAGACTGACGCTGTTTTAAGCAGAACTACCATGGTGTTATCTTTGTGCAGAAACAAAAGTTCTCGGAATGACCTAAAACTTCATGGAGGTTATTTTTGGAAATAATAAAAATACTGGCGAAAGAATCAAGGCCAGGGGGCCCACACCCTTTCCACGAGAGTGGGGGGCGCGCCTGCCCCCCTGGGCGCGCCCCCTGCCTCATGGGCCCCCTGGAGCTCCACCGACCTCAAATCCAACTCCATATATTCGTGTTTGGGGAGAAAAAAATCAGAGAGAAAGGTTCATCACGTTTTATGATACGGAGCCGCCGCCAAGCCCTAAACTCTCTCAGGAGGGCTGATCTGGAGTCCGTTCGGGGCTCCGGAGAGGGGAATCCATCGCCATCGTCATCATCAACCATCCTCCATCACCAATTTCATGATGCTCACCGCCGTGCGTGAGTAATTCCATCGTAGGCTTGCTGGACGGTGATGGGTTGGATGAGATTTATCATGTAATCGAGTTAGTTTTGTTAGGGTTTGATCCCTAGTATCCACTATGTTCTGAGATTGATCTTGCTATAACTTTGCAATGCTTAATGCTTGTCACTAGGGCCCGAGTGCCATGATTTCAGATCTGAACCTATTATGTTTTCATGAATATATGTGAGTTCTTGATCCTATCTTGCAAGTCTATAGTCACCTGATACATCTCCAACGTATCTATAATTTTAGATTGCTCCATGCTATATTATCTATTGTTTTGGACATTATTGGGATTTATTATTCACTTTTATATTATTTTTGGGACTAACCTATTAACCGGAGGCCCAGCCCAGAATTACAGTTTTTTTGCCTATTTCAGAGTTTCGCAGAAAAAGAATATCAAACGGAGTCCAAACGGAATGAAACCTTCGGGAACGTGATTTTTTGAACGAACGTGATCCAGGAGACTTGGACCCTACGTCAAGCAACCAACAGGGAAGCCACGAGGTAGGGGGGCGCGCCCTCCACCCTCGTGGGCCCCCTGTTGCTCCACTGACGTACTTCTTCCTCCTATATATACCTACGTACACTATCAGATACGGAGCCAAAAAAACCTAATTCCACCGCCGCAACCTTCTGTACCCACGAGATCCCATCTTGGGGCCTGTTCTGGAGCTCCGCCGAAAGGGGCAGCAATCACGAAGGGCTTCTACATCAACACCATAGCCTCTCCGATGAAGTGTGAGTAGTTTACCTCAGACCTTCGGGTCCATAGTTATTAGCTAGATGGCTTCTTCTCTCTTTTTGGATCTCAATACAATGTTCTCCCCCTCTCTCGTGGAGATCTATTCGATGTAATCTTCTTTTGTGGTGTGTTTGTTGAGACCGATGAATTGTGGGTTTATGATCAAGATTATCTATGAACAATATTTGAATCTTCTCTGAATTATTTTATGTATGATTGGTTATCTTTGCAAGTCTCTTCGAATTATCAGTTTGGTTTGGCCTACTAGATTGATCTTTGTTGCAATGGGAGAAGTGCTTAGCTTTGGGTTCAATCTTGCGGTGTCCTTTCCCAATGACAGTAGGGGCAACAAGGCACGTATTGTATTGTTGCCATCGAGGATAACAAGATGGGGTTTTTATCATATTGCATGAATTTATCCCTCTACATCATGTCATCTTGCTTAAGGTGTTACTCTGTTCTTATGAACTTAATACTCTAGATGCATGCTGGATAGCGGTCGATGTGTGGAGTAATAGTAGTAGATGCAGGCAGGAGTCGGTCTACTTGTCTCGGACGTGATGCCTATATACATGATCATACCTAGATATTCTCATAACAATGCTCAATTCTGTCAATTGCTCAACAGTAATTTGTTCACCCACCGTAAAAAACTTATGCTCTTGAGAGAAGCCACTAGTGAAACCTATGGCCCCCGGGTCTATCTATATCATATTAATCTTCCAACACTTAGTTATTTCCGTTGTTTTTTACTTTGCTTTTATTTTACTTTGCATCTTTATCATAAAAATACCAAAAATATTATCCTATCATATCTATCAGATCTCACTCTCGTAAGTGACCCTGTAGGGATTGACAACCCCTTATCGCGTTGGTTGCGTGGATTTATTTGTTTTGTGTAGGTGCGAGGGACTCGCGCGTAGCCTCCTACTGGATTGATACCTTGGTTCTCAAAAACTGAGGGAAATACTTACGCTACTTTGCTGCATCACCCTTTCCTCTTCAAGGGAAAACCAACGCAGTGCTCAAGAGGTAGCATCATGTACTATGTGTTATGATCCGGCTGAAGGAAATATGCCCTAGAGGCAATAATAAAGTTATTATTTATTTCCTTATATCATGATAAATGTTTATTATTCATGCTAGAATTGTATTAACCGGAAAAATAATACATGTGTGAATACATAGACAAACAGAGTGTCACTAGTATGCCTCTACTTGACTATCTCGTTAATCGCAGATGGTTATGTTTCCTAACCATAGACATGAGTTGTCATTTGATTAATGGGATCACATCATTAGGAGAATGATGTGATTGACTTGACCCATTCCGTTAGCTTAGCACTCAATCGTTTAGTATGTTGCTATTTCTTTCTTCATGACTTACATGTTCCTATGACTATGAGATTATGCAACTCCCGTTTACCGGAGGAACACTTTGTGTGCTACCAAACGTCACAACTTAACTGGGTGATTATGAAGGTGCTCTACAGGTGTCTCTGAAGGTACTTGTTGGGTTGGCGTATTTCGAGATTAGGATTTGTCACTCCGATTGTCGGAGAGGTATCTCTGGGCCCACTCGGTAATGCACATCATTTAAGCCTTGCAAGCATTGCAACTAATGAGTTAGTTGCGAGATGATGTATTATGGAACGAGTAAAGAGACTTGCCGATAACGAGATTGAACTAGGTATTGAGATACCGACGATCGAATCTCGGGCAAGTAACATACCGATGACAAAGGGAACAACGTATGTTGTTATGCGGTTTGACCGATAAAGATCTTCGTAGAATATGTGGGAGCCAATATGAGCATCCAGGTTCCGCTATTGGTTATTGACCGGAGACGTGTCTCGGTCATGTCTACATAGTTCTCGCACCCGTAGGGTCCGCATGCTTAAAGTTTCGATGACGGTTATATTATGAGTTTATGAGTTTTGATGTACCGAAGGTAGTTTGGAGTCCTAGATGAGATCGGGGACATGACGAGGAGTCTCGAAATGGTCGAGACGTAAAGATCGATATATTGGACGACTATATTCGGACATTGGAAAGGTTCCGAGTGATTCGGGTATTTTTCGGAGTACCGGGGAGTTACGGGAATAAGGGAAAGAAGTATTGGGCCTTAATGGGTCTTAGTGGGAAGGAGAGGCAGCAGCCAGGAGGTGGTGCGCGCCCCTCCCAAGCCCAGTCCGAATTGGACAAAGGGCTTGGGGCGCGCCCCCTCTCTCCCTTCCTTCTCCTCTTCCCCCCTTTCCCCCTTTTCCTAGTTGGACTAGGAAAGGAGGAAACCTACTCCAACTAGGAGTAGGAATCCTACCCCCTTGGCGCGCCCTCCTTGGCCGGCTGCCTCTCCCCTTATATACGGGGGCAGGGGGCACCCTAGAGACATATCAATTGATCTGTTTGATCTTTTAGCCGTGTGCGGTGCCCCCCTCCACCATAGTCCACCTCGATAATATTGTAGCAGTGCTTAGGCGAAGCCCTGCGTCGGTAGAACATCAACATCGTCACCACGCTGTCGTGCTGACAAAACTCTCCCTCAACACTCGGCTGGATCAGAGTTCGAGGGATGTCATTGGGCTGAACGTGTGCTGAACTCGGAGGTGCCGTGCGTTCGGTACTTGATCAGTCGGATCGTGAAGACGTACGACTACATCAACCGCGTTGTGCTAACGCTTACGCTTTTGGTCTACGAGGGTACGTGGACAACACTCTCCCCTCTCGTTGCTATGCATCACCATGATCTTGCGTGTGCGTAGGAAAATTTTAAAATTACTACGTTCCCCAACAGTGGCATCCGAGCCTGGTTTTATGCGTTGATGTTATATGCACGAGTAGAACACAAGTGAGTTGTGGGCGATATAAGTCATATTGCTTACCAACATGTCATACTTTGGTTCGGCGGTATTGTTGGATGAAGCGGCCCGGACCGACATTACGCGTACGCTTACGCGAGACTGGTTCTACCGACGTGCTTTGCACATAGGTGGCTGGCGGGTGTCAGTTTCTCCAACTTTAGTTGAACCAAGTGTGGCTATGCCCGATCCTTGCGAAGGTTAGAACAGCACCAACTTGACAAACTATCGTTGTGGTTTTGATGCGTAGGTAAGAACGGTTCTTGCTAAGCCCGTAGCAGCCACGTAAAACTTGCAACAACAAAGTAGAGGACGTCTAACTTGTTTTTGCAGGGCATGTTGTGATGTGATATGGTCAAGACATGATGCTAAATTTTATTGTATGAGATGATCATGTTTTGTAACCAAGTTATCGGCAACTGGCAGGAGCCATATGGTTGTCGCTTTATTGTTTGCAATGCAAATCGCCCTGTAATGCTTTACTTTATCACTAAGCGGTAGCGATAGTCGTAGAAGCATAAGATTGGCGAGACGACAATGATGCTACAATGGAGATCAAGGTGTCGCACCGGTGACGATGGTGATCATGACGGTGCTTCGGAGATGGAGATCACAAGCACAAGATGATGATGACCATATCATATCACTTATATTGATTGCATGTGATGTTTATCTTTTATGCATCTTATTTTGCTTTGATTGACGGTAGCATTATAAGATGATCTCTCACTAAATTTCAAGATAAAAGTGTTCTCCCTGAGTATGCACCGTTGCCAAAGTTCGTCGTGCCCAGACATCACGTGATGACCGGGTGTGATAAGCTCTACGTCCATCTACAACGGGTGCAAGCCAGTTTTGCACACCCGGAATACTCAGGTTAAACTTGATGAGCCTAGCATATGCAGATATGGCCTCGGAACACTGAGACCGAAAGGTCGAGTGTGAATCATATAGTAGATATGATCAACATAGTGATGTTCACCATTGAAAACTACTCCATTTCACGTGATGATCGGTTATGGTTTAGTTGATTTGGATCACGTGATCACTTAGAAGATTAGAGGGATGTCTTTCTAAGTGGGAGTTCTTAAGTAATATGATTAATTGAACTTAAATTTATCATGAACTTAGTCCTGGTAGTATTAGCATATCTATGTTGTAGATCAATAGCTCGCGTTTAGCTCCCCTGTTTTATTTTTGATATGTTCCTAGAGAAAAACTGTATTGAAAGATGTTAGTAGCAATGATACGGATTGGATCCGTGATCTGAGGATTATCCTCATTGCTGCACAGAAGAATTATGTCCTTGATGCACCGCTAGGTGACAGACCTATTGCAGGAGCATATGCAAACATTATGAATGTTTGACAAAAGCTCGGTATGATGACTACTTGATAGTTAAGTGAACCATGCTTTACGGCTTAGAATCGGGACTTCAAAGACATTTTGAACGTCATGGACCATATGAGATGTTCCAGGAGTTGAAGTTAATATTTCAAGAAAATACCGAGTTGAGAGATATGAAGTCTCCAACAAGTTCTATAGCTAAAAGATGGTGGAGAATAGCTCAAGCAATGAGCATGTGCTCAGACTGACTGGGTACTACAATCGCTTGAATCAAGTGGGAGTTAATATTCCAGATAAAATAGTGATTTACAGAATTCTCTAGTCACCATCACCAAGTTAGTAGAACTTCGTGATGAACTATAATATGCAAGGGATGACGAAAACAATTCCCAAGCTCTTCGCGATGTTAAAATCGGCGAAGGTAGAAATCAAGAAAAACATCAAGTGTTGATGGTTGACAAGACCACTAGTTTCAAGAGAAAGGGCAAAGGGAAGAAGGGGGACTTCAAGAAGAACGGCAAGCAAGTTGCTGCTCAAGTGAAGAAGCCCAAGTCTGGACCTAAGCCTGAGACTAAGTGCTTCTACTGCAAAAGGACTGGTCACTAGAAGCGGAACCACCCCAAGTATTTGGCGGATAAGAAGGATGGCAAAGTGAACAGGCTATATTTTATATACATGTTATTGATGTGTACCTTACTAGTGTGTATAGTAGCCCCTGGGTATTTGATACTTGTTCGGTTGCTATATGACTCAAAACAGGAGTTACGGAATGAACAGAGACTAGTTGAGGGTGAGGTGACGATGTGTGTTGGAAGTAGTTCCAAGATTGATATGATCATCATCGCACACTCCCTATACTTTTGGGATTAGTGTTGAAGCTAAATAAGTGTTATTTGGTGTTTGCGTTGAGCATGAATATGATTTGATCATGTTTATTGCAATACGGTTATTCATGTAAGTTAGAGAATAATTGTTCTTCTGTTTACATGAATAAAACCTTGTATGGTCATACACCCAATGAAAATGGTTTGTTGGATCTCGATCGTGTGATACACATATTCATAATATTTATGCCAAAAGATGCAAAGTTAATAATGATAGTGCAACATATTTGTGGCACTGCCGTTTAGGTCATATTGGTGTAAAGCGCATGAAGAAACTCCATACTGATGGACTTTTGGAACCACTTGATTATGAATCACTTGGTACTTGCGGACCGTGCCTTATGGGCAAGATGACTAAAACACCGTTCTCCGGAACAATGGAGCGAACAACTGACTTACTGAAATAATACATACTAATGTAAGCGGTCTGATGAGTGTTTAGGCTCGCGGAAAGTATCATTATTTTCTGACCTTCATAGGTGATTTGAGCAGATATGGGTATATCTACGTGACGAAACACAAGTCTGAAACATTTGAAAAGTTCAAAGAATTTCAGAGTGAAGTGGAGAATCATCGTAACAAGAAAATAAAAGTTTCTACGATATGATCGCAGAGGTAAAATATTTGAGTTAGCGAGTTTGGCCTTCAGTAAAAACAATGTGAAATAGTTTCACGCCACCAGGAACACCACAGTGTAATGGTGTGTCCGAACGTCGTAACCGTACTTTATTAGATATGGTGCGATCTATGATGTCTCTTACCGATCTACCACTATCATTTTGGGGTTATGCATTAGAGACAGCTACATTCACGTTAAATAGGGCACCATCAAAATCCGTTGAAACGACGCCTTATGAACTATGGTTTGGCAAGAAACCAAAGTTGTCGTTTCTTAAAGTTTGGGGCTACGATGCTTATGTGAAAAAGTGTCATCCTGATAAGCTCAAACCCAAATCGGAGAAATGTGTCTTCATAGGATACCCAAAGGAGATAGTTGGGTACACCTTCTATCACAGATCCGAAAGGCAAGACATTCGTTGCTAAGAATGGATCCTTTCTAGAGATGGAGTTTCTCTCGAAAGAAGTGAGTGGGAGGAAAGTATAAATTGATGAGGTAACCGTACCTGCTCCCTTATTGGAAAGTAGTTCATCACAGAAACCGGTTCCTGTGACGTCTATACCAATTAGTGAGGAAGTTAATGATGATGATCATGAAACTTCAGATCAAGTTGTTACTAAACCTCGTAGGTCAACCAGAGTAAGATCCGCACCAGAGTGGTACAGTAGTCCTGTTCTGGAAGTCATGTTACTAGACCATGACGAACCTGCGAACTATGAGGAAGCAATGATGAGCCCAGATTCCACAAAATGGCTTGAGGCCATGAAATCTAAGATGGGATCCATGTATGAGAACAAAGTGTGGACTTTGGTTGACTTTCCCGATGATCGGCAAGCCATAGAAAATAAATGGATTTTCAAGAGGAAGACGGACGCTGTTAGTAGTGTTACTATCTACAAAGCTAGACTTGTCGAAAAAGGTTTTTGACAAAGTTCAAGGTGTTGACTGACGATGAGATTTTCTCACTCGTAGCGATGCTTTGAAGTTTGTCTGAATCATGTTAGCAAATTGCCACATTTTATGAAATTTGGCAAATGGATGTAAAGACTGCATTCCTGAATGGATTTTTGGAATAAGAGTTGTATATGATGCAAACTGAAGGTTTTATCGATCCAAAGGATGCTAACAAAGTGTGCAAGCTCCAGCGATCCATCTATGGACTGGTGCAAGCATCTCGGAGTTGGAATATACGCTTTGATGAGTTGATCAAAGCATATGTTTTATACAGACTTGCGGTGAAGCCTGTATTTACAAGAAAGTGAGTGGGAGCACTACAACATTTCTCATAAGTATATGTGAATGACATATTGTTGATCGGAAATAATGTAGAATTATTCTGCAAAGCATAAAGGAGTGTTTGAAAGGAGTTTTTCAAAGAAAGACCTCGGTGAAGCTGCTTACATATTGAGCATCAAGATCTATAGAGATAGATCAAAAAGCTTGATAAGTTTTTCAATGAGTACATACCTTGACAAGATTTTGAAGTAGTTCAAAATGGAACAGTCAAAGAAAGAGTTCTTGCCTGTGTTACAAGGTGTGAAATTGAGTAAGACTCAAAGCCCGACCACGGCAGAAGATAAAAAGAGAATGAAAGTCATTCCCTATGCCTCGGCCATATGTTCTATAAAGTATGGCATGCTATGTACCAGATCTATTGTATACCCTACACTGATTTTGGCAAGGGAGTACAATAGTGATCTAGGAGTAGATCACTGGACAGCGGTCAAAATTATCCTTAGTGGAATAAGGATATGTTTCTCGATTATGGAGGTGACAAAAGGTTCGCCGTAAAAGAGTTACGTCGATGCAAGTTTTGACACTAATCTAGATGACTCTAAGTCTCGGTCTAGATACATATTGAAAGTGGGAGCAATTAGCTAGAGTAGCTCCATGCAGAGCATTGTTAGAAATTTGCGAAATACTTACGTATCTGAATGTGACAGACCCGTTGACTAAAATTATCTCACAATCACACCTTAGTACTCTTTGGGTGTTAATCACATAGCGATGTGAACTAGATTACTGACTCTAGTAAACCCTTTGGGTGTTGGTCACATGTCGATGTGAACTATGGGTGTTAACCACATAAAGATGTGAACTATTGATGTTAAATCACATGGCGATGTGAACTAGATTATTGACTCTAGTGCAAGTGGGAGACTGAAGGAAATATGCCCTAGAGGCAATAATAAAGTTATTATTTATTTTCTTATATCATGATAAATGTTTATTATTCATGCTAGAATTTTATTAACGGGAAACATAATTCATGTGTGAATACATAGACAAACAGAGTGTCACTAGTATGCCTCTACTTGACTAGCTCGTTAATCGAAGATGGTTATGTTTCCTAACCATAGACATGAATTGTCATTTGATTAATGGGATCACATCATTAGGAGAATGATGTGATTGACTTGACCCATTCCGTTAGCTTAGCACTCGATAGTTTAGTATGTTGCTATTGCTTTCTTCATGACTTATACATGTTCCTATGACTATGAGATTATACAACTCCCGTTTACCGGAGGAACACTTTGTGTGCTACCAAACGTCACAACGTAACTGGGTGATTATAAAGGTGCTCTATAGGTGTCTCTGAAGGTACTTGTTGGGTTGGCGTATTTCGAGATTAGGATTTGTCACTCCGATTGTCGGAGAGGTATCTCTGGGCCCACTCGGTAATGCACGTCATTTAAGCCTTGCAAGCATAGCAACTAATGAGTTAGTTGCGAGATGATGTATTATGGAACGAGTAAAGAGACTTGCCGGTAACGAGATTGAACTAGGTATTGAGATACCGACGATCGAATTTCGGGCAAGTAACATACCGATGACAAAGGGAACAACGTATGTTGTTATGCGGTTTGACCGATAAAGATCTTCGTAGAATATGTGGGAGCCAATATGAGCATCCAGGTTCCGCTATTGGTTATTGATCGGAGACGTGTCTCGGTCATGTCTACATAGTTCTCAGACCCGTAGGGTCCGCACGCTTAAAGTTTCGATGACGGTTATATTATGAGTTTATGAGTTTTGATGTACCGAAGGTAGTTTGGAGTCCCATATGATATCGGGGACATGACGAGGAGTCTCAAAATGGTCGAGACGTAAAGATCGATATATTGGACGATTATATTCGGACATCAGAAAGGTTCCGAGTGATTCGGGTATTTTTCGGAGTACCGGGGAGTTACGGGAATACATGAAAGAAGTATTGGGCCTTAATGGGCCTTAGTGGGAAGGAGAGGCAGCAGCCAGGAGGTGGCGCGTGCCCCTCCCAAGCCCAGTCCGAATTGGACAAAGGGTTTGGGGCGCGGCCCCTCTCTCCCTTCCTTCTCCTCTTCCCCCCTTCCCCCCTTCTCCTAGTTGGACTAGGAAAGGAGGAAACCTACTCCAACTAGGAGTAGGAATCCTGCCCCCTTGGCGCGCCCTCCTTGGCCGGCCGCCTCTCCCCCCTTGCTCCTTTATATACGGGGGCAGGGGGCACCCTAGAGACACATCAATGGATCTGTTTGATCTTTTAGCCGTGTGCGGTGCCCCCTCCACCATAGTCCACCCCGATAATACTGTAGCAGTGCTTAGGCAAAGCCCTGCGTCAGTAGAACATCAACATCGTCACCACGCCGTCGTGCTGACGAAACTCTCCCTCAACACTCGGCTGGATCGGAGTTCGAGGGATGTCATTGGGCTGAACGTGTGCTGAACTCGGAGGTGCCGTGCGTTCGGTACTTGATCGGTCAGATCATGAAGACGTACGACTACATCAACCGCGTTGTGCTAACGCTTCCGCTTTCGGTCTACGAGGGTACGTGGACAACACTCTCCCCTCTCGTTACTATGCATCACCATGATCTTGCGTGTGTGTAGGAAAATTTTGAAATTACTACGTTCCCCAACACCGGCAACCCCGAAGTGAAAATAATCGGGACCACTCCCGGTGATGACCGTAGTTTGAGGAGTTCATGTATTCACTATGTGTTATTGCTTTGGTCCGGTATTCTATTAAAAGGAGGCCCTAATATCCCTTAGTTTCCGTTAGGACCCCGCTGCCACGGGAGGGTAGGACAAAAGATGTCATGCAAGTTCTTTTCCATAAACATGTATGACTATATTCGGAATACATGCCTACATTACATTGATGAATTGGAGCTAGTTCTGTGTCACCCTATGTTATGACTGTTACATGATGAACCGCATTCTTCATAATTCTCCATCACCTATCCAATGCCTACGAGCTTTTCACATATTGTTTTTTGCTTATTTACTTTTCTGTTGCTACTGTTACAATCACTACAAAACCCAAAAATATTACTTTTGCTACCGTTACCGTTACTATCATACTACTTTGCTACTAAATACTTTGCTGCAGATATTAAGTTATCCAGGTGTGGTTGAATTGACAACTCAACTGCTAATACTTGAGAATATTCTTTGACTCCCGTTGTGTCAAATCAATAAATTTGGGTTGAATACTCTACCCTCGAAAACTGTTGCGATCCCCTATACTTGTGGGTTATCATCAGTCGACTGAACCCCATAGTCATTTCAGTCGAGCAGCGAGGAGTGGATTGCACCGTTTACATTTCTCCAATGATTGACGTGTTTGACGAAACACAAGCCCAGCCAGCTTGCTCGGCTCTTACCTATACGTCCCGGTCAGCTATGCCACATGCAACCTAACCACAAGCATCATAGCATGCAATGCACAGTGATGGGCAGTGGAAGGAAACTAACAACACATGCACACTCCTTTTGAATTAGTAAAAAATACTTCAATAGAAAACCGCTATACAGATGGTAACATACATAGTTCCAAGACTGCAAATTAATCAGAGTGATGAAGCTTAATCAGATGGTGATTTCCCGAGCTGCATGGATTTAGTTATAGTGAGTTGTGAACCTGATAACCAAAATGAGAAAAAGGTCGGTTTCCTGAAACACTAATACTCGTGGTGGTGCCACCTTAAAAAATACATGAACAAAAATAAAAAGAAAAAAGAAATTCTCCATTAAATAGGAATGTATCAGTGAAAATACCAATGAATTAGGAGTTCTCGAAGAATGGACGAATGGATTAGCAACAGTCGTATTACCCTTAAAAGAAAGAAAATATAAAAAACAAATCAAATAATAACATTTTGCACACAATTTACATGGAAATTGTGCTTTTTAAAATATGTAAGAATAAGCATATAATGGTGAAAGTTTTACAAAAAAAAAATCTAAAAAGGAATGAATTAGCGACATTGTTATTATATACCCTTAAAGAAGAAAGAAAATGTGTGTTCAAAAAATTGAAATGAAAGTTACAAAAAAATCAAAATAATGAACTTTTACAAGGAATAATGAATTATTGACATTGTTATTACCCTTAAGAAGAAATAAAATGAAACAAAACTAAGAAAAAAACAAAATAATGAAATTTTGCACGGAATAATGAATTAATAGCATTGTTGTTACCCTTAAAGAAGAAAAAAAGATGAAATAAACGCTAAAACAAAATCAAAATAATGAAATTTTACAAGGAGTAATGAATTAGTGACATTGGTAATAACACAAAATCAAAATAATTAAGTATTATAAGGAGGAATAAATTAGTGATATTGGTATTACCCTTTAAGAAGAAATAAAATGAAATAGAAACTAAAAAATGAAAATAATAAAGTTTTCTAAGAAAAAATGAGTTAATGGTAATACCAAATTATTAGTTTCTGAGAAGGAATGAATTAGTTGTGTTGATATTACACTTAAAAATAAATAAAATATAAAAAATAAATCAAATAATTACACAATTTACACAAAATTGTGATTTAGAAAAATACAAGAGTAAGTCTACAATTGTGAAAGTTTCGCAAAACACATGTTTCTAAGATGAAACTAATTAGTGGCATTGTTATTACCCTTAAAGAGGAAAGAAAACGGGAAAAAGTTAAAAAAATCAAACTAATGAAGTTTACAAGGAGGTGAATTAGTGGCATTGGTATTATAAAGAAGGATGAATTAGTGGCATTGGCATTACCCTGAAAGTAGAAAGAAAAATGAAAAAGAAACTAAAACAAAATCAAAAGAATGAAGTTTTATAAGGAAAAATAAATAAGTGCATTGGTATTACCCTTTAAGAAGAAAGAAAATGAAATAAAAACTACAACAAATCAAATTAATGAAGTTTTCTAAGAAGGAATGAATTATTGACATTTGTATTACCCTTTAAGATGAAGCAAATTTTTTAAAAAAGAAATGAAACAGATAATGGCAAAAAAATGGCAGAAAATTTACACATTATTTTTGCTTTTTCATTATGTGCAAGAATAAACATATAATAGTGGAACTTTCGCAAAACATAAGTTTTCTAAGAGAATGAATTAGTGGCAATGGTATTACCCTTTAATAATAAAAAGAGTAAAAAAATGACAAAAATTGCACATTCTCGTAATATGCAACAATGAGCATATAATAGTGTAATTTTCGCAAATAAGAAGTTTCGTAAGAAGGAACAAGTTAGCGGCATCGGTATTTTTCCCTTAAAGAAGTAATAAATTAAAATAGAAAATAAAATTTTAAAATAATAAAGTTTCTAAGGAAGAATAAACTAGTGGTATTGGTACTACTCTTTAAGAAGAAAATCAAAATAGCTTGCACTCAACTTTGCACTAAAATTGCACCTTTTAAATATGCAATGAATAAACGTAGAATAGAGTATTTTTCACACTCTAGTGTGATTTACACACATGCTCTATAGTATTTGCGTGTATATATTTTCACTCATCCAATATGTAAAAAGTACCCATGCAAAAAAAGACATGCTAAAAAATAAAAAATAAAAGCAAAAGCAAAAATGCTTTAAAAAAATAACGGGCTTCACACAAAGAAAATCGATTTACCCCAAACAGGAGCAAGTCAAAAAATTCAGCATAAGAAAAAAATCGACTTACCGCAAATAGGGGCAAGTAAAAAAATTCAGCCTATGAAAAAATATTGACTTACCCAAAACAGCAAGTAAAAAATCAGTCTGAACACATACGAGAAACCTTTTTTTTAGCGACTTACATATAGCTAAAGTGCTATTTTATGAGGGAGGAGCCAGAAACGTTTTTTCCTTTGAAATTTTCAGCCGGGCCATGGTCAGCGTCTAGAGATAGTCGAGCCGATGGAATCTTTCATGGAATATATCCTCGTGAAAGAAGACGGCGAACGGTCAACCCGCCTTATCGGTTGACCTCCAAAGGAGAAGACTAGTACGAGTAGTATGCATGCACGGCAGTCCCGTGGCATCTACGCACAGGCACGGCAAGTGAAGCTCGCCGGGCGTTCGTGTCCGGATCGCACAGCGCAACCTGATGGCAACATACACTGCGCCGGTCAACCGAGACGTCTCGCGAACTCCCCCGGAAGCCGGCGACGACGTCCCCGTCACGAGCGTTCGTGTTGGTCCGTTTACAAAAACTTATCTAGCTAGCTAGACAACCAGACAGACACTTGCACGGCAAGGAATTAGTTGGATTATTCAGCACCAGCGCGCCGCCGCGCCACGGCTGTGCTGCACTGTCCAAGAAGCAAGAATAAACGGAATTTTTTTGGAACGTCGCAGTCGCGGCTGTAGCTGGTGGACGAGTGCGCACATGTCTTCTTTTTCCAGGGAGAGTGTCCACATGTTGTCTGGTGACATTCCCGGAAGCACCGTGCCGGCCGAGCCCCCTCCCTATAAAACCATCTCCGGCGAGACGTCGTCAAGCCATCGGTCAGTTACCAGATCAACACCAACAGTAAACAGAAATCATTTCCTAGCCCGCCAACAAAAACAGACTTCCCATTCGATCCGCTCACAAGCTTTTCGATCGCTTTAGTTGTTCAACAATCAACAGCCAACACCATGAGCTCCCGGATGGCCGGAGCCACGCTTCTGCGCCACCTGGGCCCCCGCCTCTTCGCCGCCGCCGAGCCAGCCTCCGGGCTCGCCGCGAGCGCGAGGGGCATCATGCCCGCCGCCGCGAGGATCTTCCCCGCGCGGATGGCCAGCACCGAGGCCGCCGCCCCGCATGCCAAACAAGAAGATGATGCCGCGAGCCCCCAGGCGGCCGCGACTCCAGAGCAGCAGAACAAGAAGCCCGTGGTGAGCTACTGGGGCATCGAGCCTCGGAAGCTCGTCAAGGATGACGGCACGGAGTGGCCGTGGTTCTGCTTCAGGCCGTGGGACACGTACCGGCCGGACACGTCCATCGACGTGGCCAAGCACCACGAGCCCAAGGCCCTGGCGGACAAGGTGGCCTACTTCGTGGTTCGGTCGCTGCGCGTGCCCCGGGACCTCTTCTTCCAGCGCCGGCACGCCAGCCATGCTCTGCTACTGGAAACGGTGGCGGCGGTGCCTCCCATGGTGGGCGGCGTGCTGCTGCACCTGCGCTCGCTCCGCCGCTTCGAGCACAGCGGCGGCTGGATCCGGGCGCTCATGGAGGAGGCCGAGAACGAGCGCATGCACCTCATGACCTTCATGGAGGTGACGCAGCCGCGGTGGTGGGAGCGCGCGCTCGTGCTCGCCGCGCAGGGCGTCTTCTTCAACGCCTACTTCGTCGGGTACCTCATTTCCCCCAAGTTCGCGCACCGCTTCATCGGGTACCTCGAGGAGGAGGCCGTGGAGTCTTATACTGAGTATCTCAAGGACCTTGAGGCCGGATTGATCGAGAACACGCCCGCGCCGGCCATCGCCATCGACTACTGGCGCCTCCCCGCCGACGCCAGGCTCAAGGACGTCGTCACCGCCGTGCGCGCCGACGAGGCGCATCACCGCGACGCCAACCACTACGCATCGGACGTCCATTACCAGGGAATGACGCTGAATCAATCGCCTGCGCCGCTCGGGTACCACTGATCAGCTCAATGGACCATAGATCGATGCCTGCTCAGTCCATACCGTTGGTGCGTACTACACTACTACTACCACTGTCGCCGATGTTAATTTGGGATGGATTGTTGCGCGCGTAGTATGTTTGGTGTAAACGTCTTTCGAAGATGCTCATAGGGGGTAGGGTGTGCGTGTGTGCGTTTATAGGGGTGAGTGTATGCGCGTGTATATGAGTGCTTGTGTCTGTACTGATGTTCAAAAAGATATGTTTATTTATATCCAAAGATATGTTTATGGGGCGTGGCTATATGACCGTCACCTGATTTTCTTTTTGTGGCTAGTCGATTTGGTTTAGGCCGTTAGATGCAAAATGGATGGCCAGATCACCTTCTTCAACCTTCAGCCCCTCCTCTCTTCCTTCGAACCGCCACGCCGCCGCCGACTTTCGTCGCCCGAAGCCTCGGAAACATGAAATCGACTTAGCTAGTTTAATTATGCTCCAAGTGTTGATGATGCGGTATGGGCTTGCGGAGGGGCGAGGTCCCAGCCTGCAAGCCTGTCTCGATGTGGCGGGGTGAGGAGCTTGGCTCGACAAAGTAATGACATAGCATGTGAAGCCCCAATCCAGCTGGCGTGACAAAGCGGGTGTGTGTGTGGGGGGGGGGGGGGGGTGTGACGCCGGAACCCCAGGAGAAGTCTGCTCAGATGCGTCCGCCACGCCGGTCCTACTCCAAATCCCTCCAAATTGACCGAGTTCACAAAATCAACCGCCTCTGAGCCGTCACCATCCTCCACCCTTGCTTCGCTTCCACGCCGCCGTCCTTGCCCACTGTCCTAGATGCTTGACGCCCACTACCCATCTTCCACGGCCATGGACGAGGGATCGGCGGAGTCCGTGGGGGTCAGGATTGCCGTGAGCAAGGAGGAGACCATTGCTAGAAGGAAGTGGCGCCCCCACGAAGCTACGGAGAAGGAGGTCGTCGTCACGGACTTAGCCACATCCGCCCCGTCTGCCCCGCTTGCAAGAAGCTACCCGCCTTCGGCCGCGTCTGACGCCGTTCGTCCCGGATGGCTTTGTGGAAGAAGATGGGTTTGCATTATTGCATATGATCTACCGATCATACTTATGTTTGGTTTATTTTCTCAAGAAAATGGTATGTGGTTCACCTACCAATTGTACTTATGTTTGGTTTATTTTTCAGTGAATGTAATTTTACACGTTCACGTCCAAAGGGAGGGAGGGGAGGCAACGTGGAGCATAATTGGACATTTCCGTGCATGAAATTCAAAGTGGGTCAGGATGAGGGTGGAAGGGGGATTGTAAGTTGGATACTCCATCGACAGATGTGACGAGCTTCGATTGGGATATGTAGATAGCGACTGGGGGAAGAATATGTACGTGTCAGATATGATTTGTGTTAAACCACCAAAATATATATGGCTCCATAACAACGCACAGGTAATTAACTAGTTTATTAATAATACATTCATATCATTATTCAAAAAATGTTTATCATGTATTGAAAATGTCAATCATGCATTTAAAAAATGCTCATAGAGTTAAAATAATTTCCCGCAAAAAAAAATTCTGTATTCTTTAAGAATTGTACATGCATTTTTAAATAGTGTTCCCATAATATATATTTTTTAAAATCATGTCATATTCAAAAAATAGAAACCCCAAAATAGAACATAGAAAAGAAGAAAACACAAAAAAATTGAAAGACAAAGACAATATGACAATAGACCAGATAAAAAAAATCCAACGAAGACCCGGACTAGAAAAACGAAACAGAAAACCAGGATAACCCAGGAACCCGGCCAATTAGGAGCGCATGTAAAAAACCCGGTCTACTTCAAGCCGAATGGAGACGCTTAATGGGCTGCGGCCCACGAACTGACGTGCGTAGGCAATCGCTAGTACCTCTCAAAGTCGTGCAATAGGCGAGGTATTGATTTTGGACTCGAAAAAAAGGCGACGTATTGGCCTTACGATCCGAATCCCCCAAAATTCCCCGCAAACCCTCCTTTCCCCGTCCGCGACACGAGACGCGAGGGAGCGACCATTCTCTCTTCTCCGACGGCGACGGTGCCTGCCTCCTCCTCACTCCGCCCACCGCCCCCGCCCAGCAGCCGCGCCGTCCGCCGCTGGTTCTTCCTCGCCGCCTGGACCTGTTCGTCGAAGCCGTACCAGCCGAGCCGGTCACTCCTCCTCCGACCCCGACGCCGGCTCATCCCCTGCCGCCGCCGTCGACGCCGCCTCGTCCCCTGCCGCCGCCGTCGACGCCGCCTCGTCCCCTGCCGCCGCCGTAGACGCCGCCTCAGCTCCTGGTGCCTCTGACCCACAGGCCCTCCCGGCAACCTGCCCTTATTTACGGTAAGAATCGCTTCCACCCCTCCCCTCCCCTCCCCTCCTAGGGTTTCGCTAGTCTTACCTTTTCGGCTAGACGAGCTGTTATGTGATCTACGCTTGTTGCTGTGTACACTGCCTGCTACGGGTGGTAGTTGTTTCTTGATGCTCAGTTATTCATGTTCCCAAACTACTGTCTACTAATACTTTGATATAGTGGGATACTACTTGATGATTAGTTTATACAAATGATGAGGGATAAAGTGGGTTAGCAGTTGAGTGGGATAACTTGGTCATAGACGCGTTGTCTTTTTTGTTTAGGACATAAGGACATGCATGCTCGTTGCTATTTCTGGTTACCTATCGGAGCTAAAACATGTTTACATTTTGGTTAGTATTACCAATCTTTGCATTTCTGTCGCTCCTCTTGTTTGCTTGGGAGTACACGGAACAGTCTAGTATCTTCCCTTTTGTAGCCAATCATTGGTTAGACTATTGGAATCGGATCACAGATTCTTTCAACCTGAAAAATTCAGTGTTGCAATTTCCCATTGCTGATGTCTTCACAGTGCTGCATATGATTGTCAGTGCTCAGTGATATATGCATCACTTTTGATCAGCATGTGTTGCTGAGTGCCATTTCTTGATAATGGCTGGGAGCTTCATTGCACTTTCTATCTCTGATGTTGCTATTAGTTTTGGTTTAGATCATTACCCTTGTGTGGTTTGGATTAGAGCCTAAGCAAACAAGAGCCTAAAAATATCATTACCCTAGATTATAGCCTAAATAAATCTTGACACTGGGGTAATCATACTGTTGCTTCTACATTGTTGTTATTTTTTCATGTTAAAAATGCTCATAGCAGCTTGTATGCTTGACGGGCAAAGTGGAGAATTCAGTGATAATAAAACTTGATAAAGTAACAGGTGGCGGGTGATGCATTTTTTTGCATTGGGATAAAATAATGGCTTGTTTAATAATCCGTACAGGATCGTTGTTTTGAAAACAAGATTTCAGGGAACTTTATAATCAAGAATGCATCTCTTTTTTGCAGTTTCTTGTCAGAAAGACAGCGGGTAAAAATCCGTGATATACGTTGTGATGGCACCAAATCCATCAGGTATTATCTTCGTTTTGTGTACTGCATTATTTTTTTGGACATGTCCTTTGTGTACTTTAGCATCTTATCCAGTAACAATCAGTGACAAGCTGAGGCTCTTCTTGTGTCACATAGAATGCGTCAAAGAGAGTTCAGTAAAATGTCTGCCTCTATAAGTTTGTGTTATATTAACACCTGCAATCGTTCTTCTAATTTTACTCCAGGTCAGTCCCAAGAAAAGAAGAAAACAAAAGAGAAACAGGTAGAGAGTACGTTTTTAAAATCTGTAGCATCTTTTCACTGGATATTTTTCTCAAATAGACTTTATGAATTTGCAGCCTGTGAAGATACACTATGACCTGTTAAACCTAAGGATGAACCAGGCTGAACAGAAAGTGACTTGTGAGCTTATGATGCCAGCAACGTTACCAGATTTCTACAACCCTCCCCTTGGTGCTGATCCGGTTGTCCTCCATGTGAAACATCCAACCCAAGACAAGCATTCTGTTACTTTAATGAGGGATTGCTTACATAAGAACCTTCTGCATGCAAAACTTGTCAGTGACAAAGATCCATATCTGCTAGTCTTTACTGACCGATACACAGGAATGTTAACAGCATACTTCAAGTCCACTGAACCATTTGTAGCTAAGTATGCCGAACCGGGCCGGATACCATTCCCGTCCGCTAAGCTTCAAAGTGTTGTGAGTCAAATGCTTGATGGTTTGAAGGGACTGTGGCTCTATGACAAGTACCATGGAAACTTGAGATTGGACAACACATACTACTATAAGACAAAAGATGGTGATGTCGTTGTGAAGTTGGCAAGTTTTAAATGTCAAGGTACTAAACTTAAAGACCCTGCAAAAAAGGGAAAAGGTACTAAATTTAAACATTCAGTTGGTTGAAAACTATTTTAATCTTTCTGGACATAATGCAATAAATGCATACTTTGTTAATATAATTTCAGATAAAACAGAGACTGTTGCACATTACCAGGCGAAAGATTTACAAGCAATGGGCACTGCGCTGGAAGAAATATCTCAAATGGCTAGTGATTTGAGTGAGAAAGGCTATCTGTTGGATTGCAGACAGATTGACCACCTTGCCGAAAGACTAAAAGAAGTGTCCAAGTAAGTTAACAACAGTATGCTGATCCATGTCATTATGGATTAACACAAAGTTTGTTTCCTAGTGTAAATACCACCTTGCCGAAAGATGTTGTTTTGGACTAATACAAAGCTTGTTTTGTAGGGGAGAGATGCATTATATCATGGATGAGATTAGAACTTGTCCCTTTTTTTGGACTCGAGTTGAGCGAAAAGATTTTTTTGTTTCTGAAGTCCCCTTGGCTATGCTCAGCAACTCCAACAGAGCAAAAATTGATGCAGAACAGGACGTGTGTACTTTGCCTTGGAACAATGATGACTACGATGGTTTCCTTGACCTGATGATTAAGTACCAAGAGAGGAATAACCTCGGTGCATATGATTTTAACAGCAGGGTCTGTTATGTGCAGTTTATTAGTGGTATTTATACTCATGAGGTGGAGTTGAAGGTACTAATTGTATCCGTTTATTCGATGTTTGCAATATGCAACAAGGGCAAATCTGACATTTATTATTACAGAATCCAACTGCTTCAGTGGATGCGACTGTCATTTCAAGGAATCATGGTGTTTTTCTGGTACTATACTCTTTACTGCCACGACCTCCAAGACCCGTTAACCAGGGGTAATGTTAAGGTAAACTTTCTGTTCAGAAAAATTGTTTTCTTAATGTTCTGGTTAAGCTTATTTTCAATTCCGGTGCTCTAATTTTTTTAAAATTATGTACTAGCATATTTAATAATGCTAGGGTATACTCGGTGTTAGTAACATGCTGAATTTCTATAGTGATGATATGCAAAAATGGCAGCTGAGCCTGGGCTCAGAAGTGGATTACCGAATTATTATCAACTATAGTCATTTCTCTCGAATTCCCAGTAAAAGTTTTATGTCTCAGCAACCTGGCTCCCAGTGCCTGTATGCATAATAGTGTATTTAAATCCAACTGATCAAAAGAGAATTTTAATAAAGCCTTCTGTTTGAGTGAGAGGGAATTTTTATAAATCCAATGGTTACAACTCAAAAGATGACCTGCTGCTGCATTTGGACTTAGTTATAGAATGTAGATTGCCCCGTTCTTAGCCATTTTGGTTGCTGTTGCATGCATTTGAAAAGAACATTTGCTATATGCTTTTGTTTTCTCGGCAAACCTTAAGGTGCGGCAATATGTTTCAGATGGTAAAGCATGCAAGACCAGAGATGCCAGTGACAGTTAGCAGTTCGAGGACCGTGGCTGCCGTAACAAGGCTTAAAGTAACTGCAGTATGATGAGTCGTTTTGCTAGTTTCGACTCCTCCAGGACTTACTGATGAGTGATGGCTCTATTGATTCCTCCAGGACAGCTTCTTCTGCTAGTTTATGTGAATCTAAAGATTACATGTTGCCACAGAATCATTGGTGAAATTGTTACCATCTGTAGGTGTTGTTATGTGGCACCGTTGAGACGTGTTGTTGTTCATGGTCATCTATTTTGAGATGCTGGCATGGTGGTAAATACCAGACTTTTGATGTACCAGTGCACGACATTGCATTAGTTTGCCTTGGGGGTCTTTTTCTTTTGGGCTGCTCATGAAACATGGAAATTCGGCTGTTTAAGCAGGGCGCTAGCTGTTGATGCTTATTGGGGGAATGACAGCCGCCTGGATATGGATATTGGTGCTTCTTGCAGTCATCGCCGGGTGCGCCCCGGACGAAAGCGGCAAGCCACGCGCTAGACTGCGGCCTGTTTGATGCCTCCTTCCGGCGCGGCGCGGCGCGGGTGTAGTTTAGCAAGTTTACATAACATTAGTGTAGAAGATGGTTGGGTTTTCTGCATGGTGGAAGTTTGTTCGGTACCTCGCGCGACTTGCACGCCCAACTAGCGGACGACCGGCGGATCATCGCCGCGTATGATGCTTATGTCCAACGGGCAGGAACGACATGCCAATGGTTCTTCTGCTGCACGTCTCGGCCATGACTTGGTCTCCAGTTCGTGCAGTACTGTAGACGACAAGACACCACGTCACTACGAAGCACTGGTATCACTTTCGTGGCTTCTGTTCCGAAAAAAGAAAACACTACTGCCACATTACATTTTCGGACATCATTTTTAGGTTAATTCGTCTCAAATTGCTACCTCTTCGCATTACTTGCCCGTTTGGCCAGTTTAAACATGTTTATGGATGGGCGGGCCCACGTGTAAGCCTCGACTGTTAAGCTTCGTTGACCGTTAAGTTTGACGTGGGATTCACCTCGAAAAAATTCTATAAGACCGTGTCTCATATACTATCACGAGAGACCCATTCCAATGGACGACATAAGCGGCCGTATTCCATGGTTCATAGCGGCCGCACCAAGATCCCATTCCGAGACCCATCACGGGCGGCAGGACCAGCTCCTTCGATAGTTTGCTCTTGTTCGCGCTCTCAGTACATGATGGCCAAGTCAAAGGACCTCGTCGCCGACGGCCAAGACCGTACATGGCTTCTCGTCCGTGACCCATGCAGCTGCTCGTCATCAACATGATCCTTTCCTACTGCAAGTGCGCCGGGCAGCTGATTGCTTAGGGCATCTCCAGCCGCGTCCTCAGGAAGTCCTCCCTAGGCGATTTTTTCGCGCCGGCGCCGAAAAAACGGCCCAATCACGCCCCCAGGAGCCCGATTTTCGCCGGTTTGGGCCGAAAACAGCGCCGGCGGACCCAGACCGAACCCGGCGCGCTGGGGGCGCCCGGGGGCACCGGGGCGAGTTGTTTTGGCGCGAAAAAGACGCGGGCCAGCCGCGTCAGCGACTCGGCGCCTCGTCTTCCCCCAACGGCCTCGGTTCCCGCGGGGAATCAATGGCAAGGCTGCCGCCGGTCCCTTGCCATTGATTCCTCACGGGCGGCGCGCGTTCACGGGACGGCGCGCCGACGCCTCCACTCCCTTGCACGCGTACACACGGGCGCGGCCCGGCTATAAAAGCCGGCGGCCTCCGCTCACCTGCGCCCACACCAGCCCCGCCCCTCGCCGCCGTCCAGCCCTTCCTCTCCCTACCTCTCCCCGAGCACCGCCGCCCAGCCCCTCCCTCTACCTCTTCCGAGCCCGCCCAGCCCCGCCTTCGCCATGGCAGAGCGCTTCCCCGGAGATACGGCGGCGGCCAACGGCTTCGGCCGCCGTTCGCTGCGCAAACAGGAGCCGTGGCTCCTGTTCCAGGCGAACATCCCGGCGCCGCCGGACATGCGCGCCGGGCCGACGGGGTGGAGACTCAGCGCCGGGGGAGTGCCCATTCCCCCGGTGCCCGACCCCGCGGTGGACCCGAGGTACTTCGCCGAGGAGGTCGACATTGTACGCGCGTCCCTCACCGACGCCGAGCTCTCCCTCCCCCAGTACGCCGCCGACAACCACGCGGCCTGGGCGGCGTACTTCGAGCGCCGCCAACAGCAGCGGTTGGCGTCCACCAACGGCGCGCCGGTGGTCGGCGGCAGCCGGCAGAACAGCGAGGGACGCTACCTCTGGTGGGGCGTCCCCGGCCGCACACTCAAGGGCGTGCTCACGCACCTCGAGGGCGGCAACAACCCGCCGTTGGCGTACCCCCCGGCGAGGGCGGCCGCCCCGGCGCAGCACCGCCGCGCCGGGCCATGGGCTCCAAGAAGGTTCGACGCATCCTCTTCTTCCTCCTCGTCGTCCCGTTATTCTTCCCACTCCTCCGGCTCTCCGGCGCTGCTCGGCGTCAAGGCCGAGCCCGCGGCGGAGACGCCGCTCGGCCGGCGCACTCGCAGCGCCGGCATCGTCATCAACGAGGGCGGCCGGCGCGCCCCCTCGTCAGGGGCTCCTCCGCGCTTCGTCAAGCCGAAGACGGAGCCGGGGCTGGTGCCGGTGAAGACGGAGCCGGGGCTAGCGCCGGTGAAGACGGAGCCGTTGGCGCCGGTGAAGGCCGAGTTTGCCGACGACGACGACGCCGCCCTCGAATGGGCGCGCCAGGACTCCATTGCGATGGAGAAGGCGCGCCGCGAGAAGGAGAAGGAGCGCCAGCGCGCCGCCCTACGCCGCTTCGAGGAGCGCCGGCGCGGCCGCGAGGAAGGCGGGGTCGTCGTCCTATGCGACAGCAGCGACGACGACGCGCCGCCGCCTGTTCGCCATGGCGACGCCGGGCAGGGGTCCAGCAGGGGCGCCGGCGACGACTTCCCCCTTTCTTTTTTTTAGATTAGGTTAATGTAATGTTTGGACGAATTTCGCCGAAATTTATAATGTTTGGCCGAAATTTAACTAGTTTTTATCATAACTTTGCCGAACATTCTTTTTTTATGTTTTTTAATACGCGCCTGGGGGCGGCCCTGGGGGCCAACGGCTGAGGGCCGACTCGCCCCCAGGGCCATTTTTTGCGCCGGCTCACCCCCAGACGGCGCTTTTAGATGCCCCCTGGGAGGCCAACGGCTGAAGATGCCCTTAATTGGCAAAAAGAAAAAGGAAAATCACAGTAAACTGCCCTGGCTTCACCAAACTAGCTAGAAAGATTGGTGTACTCATTTCTCTTGAATCAAACCAGAGAAGAGAGAGAGGGGGATGTTTGCATCAACATCTCATCAGCAAGTTTACCAGCATTTAAACATATGCAAAGTGTATTGTTCCATTGTAGCTTGTAATCGCGCATTCTAAACTACTATGAATATTTTCATTCACTGCTTCCCTCGTGTATGAAATCATTGTGTTCACTGCTGTTCTGTGCTTAGTGTTCTGTGCTTAGTGCAACAAGCTCTCACTTCAATTATTTGGTGCAAGAAACCCACTACAAAGATTCAGGCTGAAAAGATACTGCTCCATGTACATTCGCTTGCTCTCCTCTACAGCGTGACTATGCACATGTATACTCTGATAATTATGTATACATGCATATTCAACTCATCCAGATCGGATGAATCCTAGACGGACTCACGGACATACCACGTCGAGTGTCATGGAGTTCGCCGGCACAGACGTGAGCGAGTGCAGCTATCGAGGGAGGAGTCTAGCGCCGCCGCCTGATTGGCGGCCGCGGCGGCGAGGAGCAGCTGCTGCATCTGGTTGCGCGCCTCGTCCCGCTCCTTGGCCACCTGGTGCAAGCACGGCGAGCTCCGCTATGCCCTGCAGGCGCCCATCCTCCGGCGCCGCCGGCGCCACCAGGCACAGCTTCCCCACCGCGCCCGTCGCCGCCATCTCCTGCACCACCTCAGCCGTCGCCGCGTGCAGGCGCGGTCGTCGTTACCGCAGCTGCTTTCTTTCGCACAGTAGTAACAGTGCCAGATGAAGCCGTACGTCGCGATCATCGACGTGGCGCGAGGCGGCAGCGGCGACACGCCGCCTCGCGGGCGAGCGTGTCGGTCCTCGGACAGCACGAACGTGGCGTGGCGAGGAGCTTGTTCACGACGGGGTCAGGCGACCTGAGGAGCTTCCCGTGGCGGTCCCTGTGATGGGCAATAAGCCACGGCGAGACGCGTCGGGCGCGTGTGCGTGCGCGCGTTCGGGCTGCGTCGGGCTCATGGCAGGTGTGTGTGGGTGCGTGCGTGTGTATGCACGTGTGTGTAGGAGCATTCTGCTGGCGAGTTTAGGGGGTGCGTTGAGTTGGTCCGATGCGGGCTCGCCACGACCCGGACGTGTGCGTGCATGTCGCGGGCGTGGCCAGAGCGGGCCGGACCGAGCGCTCGGCGTGGGCTGGGACGTGGGGTGTGTGCCCTGGCGTTGTAACTGGTGTGGGTGAGTTTGTGCTCAAGAAAAATGCCGTCAGAGCGGCGGGGCGTTCGTGCGCCGGCAACGTCTTGTCCACCGTGTCTCCTTCTTCTTCCTTTTCTTCCTCGGTGTGCGCCAGAGAGAGAAGTACAGAGAGGGAGAGAGCTCCGGCGAGCTAGGGCGCGGCCTTGGTTCCAACACCCTGTACGGCCTGAGGGCGGCGAAGGCATCGTGGAGGTCCTCGCAGTCGCGGATGAAGGTGCGGCCGACGACGGGAGGGGGCCACGGCATTGGCGTTCGTGAATGAATGAACGCCATGGCCGAGGTTGTTGGAGCGCGTCATCGAAGCCTATGAAAGGAAGCAACGCACCGTAGTGTGTTATTCGGCTAGGTATGTACTCCCTCCGTAAACTAATATAAAAGCATTTGGATCACTATTTTAATTATCTAAACGCTTTTATATTAGTTTACAGAGGAAGTAATTTATTCTTTGAGATACCGGTGCCGTTCTTCTCATTCGTTTTGTATGCTTCCGGTACGTAGAGACCAAACACGAGTTCCTTTGTGCCCATGGGATCAGGCTGTTCCAGTTCGTAATAGACAGCTAGAAGGTGGAAAAATTGGATGGGAATTCCTTATCCTTATAATATGGACATCCTTGGCTAAATTTACTCAAAGCTATTTACATATGTCTAATTATTGGAGTCTATTTTCTTCACCCGATATTCATTAATCCACGGTTTTACTTGCTTCTATAGCTTCATACTATATATGAGATTCGTATTATTTATCCATTCTTGGTTTTTTTGGAGGTTCTACTTTCTCTTAAGAAAAGTTCATTGTTGATGTAGGTGTGGCCTCACTGCCCACCCCAGTTTTGTGCTCGGTGATGTTTTACCTCTCCTTTCCCTCTGTCTCATGTCCTTAGATTGTTTGTACATGAGGCTAAATGGCAGTTTGATTGTGTAAAAAGGTATGTGAGTTCCTTAGAAAAAGCATTGGCGCTTGGAATATATATGTGAAACTATTATCTTATTTGGCTATAAGACATTTCAGATCGACTATGGCCGGATGTGCGGCGAGCGGGCGTGGGGAGGCGTGCGCAGCATGGTTACGGCAGGGAGGCCGCGGATCTGGCGGCTCCGCGCGTTTTTGAGAGGTGCGGCGGCTGCTGCACCACGACGAGGAGCCGGTGGACGTCGACCGGAGATTGTGTGCTGCGCAGTGCTTCGGATCTGCTCGGATTCGGAGGTGTGGAGGAGCTCCGGGCGAAAGTCCAGCACTGACTTTGGGTCGATGCCGGCAACAGCGGCGCCATGGCCATGGTGCCGTTCTCCTTCTTGAAGGTGTAGCCGTGGAGCTCCATTACACGACTCTCCGGGATGGTCGAAGCGGGGGATGCCGACGGCTACGTTGTTCCCTTCTTTGAGGCATCGCCTTGGAGAGTCAGCATATTGCGGTTTGCACGGATCTCTTCGTCGGCGGGGACAGTGGACGTCGGGGCAGCGGCTCCGAGTGGTTTTTGTTTGTGCGCCGAGATGGCGATCTCGGGAACAATGCGAGTGGCGGCTCTATGAGGTGGGGCTCGCTCTCGACATTGGTTGGGTGGCATCCTTGTCCCGCTTGGGCGGTGGGGGTGTCGGCTCGGTCGATGCGCCCCAGAGGGGCGGTCTGACTCTACGTCGGGGCGGCGGCCTCGGATGTGGTGCAACGTTCGTGGTCTGCGAGAAGTTGCCCTAAGCATCGTGGGCTGCGGGCAGCTGGGCTGTGCGGCGTTGCTGCTCGAGGAGAGCGGTGGTATGTCGAGGCGGCGGCCCCGGAAGGCGGTGCTGGTGGATTGCGCTGGGCGCGACGGAGCGGTGGATGTCGGGGCGGCGGCCCCGAGAGGATCTCTGTGGCGACCAGGCTTCTGTGGCAACGATGATGGTGGGAGCGATGCCAGGCTCCTCCGGCGTGTCCGCGGTTTTGCCTCGGTTTGTTTGTTGTTGTGGAGTCGAAGCTGCGGCGGCGGGGCCCTGTGGTATACGATGACTGGCTGCAAGTGGCCCGTTCGGCGATTTTCTGTGGCACCCGCTTCCGCATGATTGATTTTGTTCTTCTGAGTTCTCTGTCAAAGTCGGAGTTGCGTTGTCTGGCTCTTCTGAGTTCTCCGTCAGAGTCGGAGTTGCGTTGTCTGGCCGCAGGTCGACATGTTGTCGATTAGGGTGGGCTTTGCCCTGAGTGCTTTTGTCTCTGGGGTGGGCTTAACCCTTGTTGTTATGGTTTTTGCCCGGTTTTTCGTAATTAACTGAACAATTCTCTTCTGCTTAATTAATAGAAGGCAATCTTTGCCTCCGTTTCGAAAGAAAAAAGATTAAACACGTAGATTGGCAGTAAAGTTTCTCCAAGATCTCTTGCTAACGAAACTCTTCCCTTGCATGTACGAATGTACATGGTCGTGTTATGTGCATAAACAGATATCAGTGGCCAAGAACAATTATCAAACTGGTGATTGACCGGAAATGACAAATCTATCTATAAATATAGATACACCAGTGGCCAAGATCTAAAACACACACACCTCTAACACTATTTCACTTCGCACACTACCAGACTTTCAATGGCACAACCAACCATCTTTCTGTCCCAACTCCTCCCCGTTGGTGTTGGTGGTAGTTTGTCCGGATCCTTGGCATAGTTAGCGATGACACCACTCTCTTTCACGTGGAAAGAAACTTCCTTGCATGTTGCTATGACCTCCCTATAGCTTCTACAAATAAGAAAGTACAAGGACCTGCATGAACTTGCTAAATATACAGATACTTTCACGCCATCAGCTCGCTTTCAAAGCGCATTGTTCCCGTTTCCCTCATTACAAAAGCAACACAGACGCACACAAACAGGCTTTGATGGGCGCGGCGGCCTTTGCGCGCTAGTATGTAAAACTTGTGTTAAGTTACTGGGAACGAAACTGATGTGACTTAATGGATAGGGCTAGTAGAATACTCCTAGTGGCCAAGTGGCACATAAACAGAAAACCACAGAGGTGGCTGATAAAATCAAATGACGCAGGCGGTTGCAGGCACATACTCAAATCATCCATCTAATAGACTAGTAGTACTATACTACTGTACTCCCTCCGTTTCTTTTTACTCCGCATATAAGATCACAAAGTTTGACCAAATTTATATAAAAAAAATATGAACATCTACAATACTGAAACTATATAGTATGAACATACGTTTCATGGTGCATCTGATAGTATTGATTTCATATTGTGAATGTTTATATTTTTTAATATAAAGTTAGTCAAACTCTACAAAGCTTGACTTTGACCAAACCTTATATGCGGATTAAAAAGAAACGGAGGGAGTACTTTGTAAGAGCTACGAATCTGATCTAGTTCCGTATTCATTGCAGCAGCAAAAGTGCTGGAATCCATGAAAAGGCGTCTTGAAGAAATGGAAGCTCCAAGGACGAAAAGCCAGGCCCAATATGCATCTTCTTAAACCTGCAAAAGTAAAATCATACAATCGCTGTTAGGGTGTGCATATAATTTGGTTACCTTTGACAGAAAAGATATCAAGTTATATGCAATTATAAACAAAGATTAGGATAGTATACCTCGGTAATCAATCCTATAGCTTTGGCAATGCGTATCTTCTTTCTGATATACTCGTCAAAGAATTTGGGTTTTATCCTCTGTAAATAAATGATTTTTTCTTAGCGTAACGGTACCTTTGAAATAATATGTATACATATATATCATATCAAGATGCAATTTCTTTCGAGTACAGTACCAGCTTTTTAACTTTCTCTGTAATCAACTCCTGAGCTTTCTCCTCTGATACCTAAGGCAATCAGACGTGAAATCAAATCAAATATAAGAACATTTAATCCATTGGATCAATCCCACACGCATATCACAGTACTTACTTCCTTGGGAACACTTGCCGTGCAATGAAGAAACTGAAAAGGTGAAGAAAAGAAGCAAAAGAGATAAGCATGCACGTTACAAATTCTGGGCTTACAACTATCTGTGAAGCAAAAGAGATAAGCATGCATGTTGCAAATTCTGAGCTTACAATTATCTGTGAAGAAGAGCCTACCTCTAGTTTCATAAGGGAATGGTCATACTCTATGGCATACTTGATGCTATCTTGCCGCGACGGACACTTGTTCAGTAAATAGACTTCCTTCAAAGCATTTTCGAAACTCTCCTGTGCATTGTTGAGAAATGAGAATTACATGGATACTAAAAAAAAAACAAGCATTACTGTATACATATACAGGGTTCATAAGCAACACGAATTAATCAGAATTACATGGATACTCAATAAGTGTGAAGAAGACTGGGTTACAATACTGAATTAATCAGAATTACATGCATACTCAATAAGTGTGCAGAAGACCGGGTTACAATACTGAATGCTAACCTTTTGTTGAGTGACTCGCTTCCATATCTCGAAATGGAGACCATCGGATCCGTTACACCACCTAGCCTCAATGCCCATGTAAGTAAGACAATCCTGCATCGAAATAATCAAACTGTTAAATGCAAAACCATGCCAAAATTAAGTTAGTGATTATGCTAGAGATCATACACTGAAGCCAATACGAACTAAATGAGTTGTGATCTTGGGAAAGCGAGTGGCAATCTTAGTTGCTTGATAAATTCCTCTGGTCCGTATTTTGCTTGCCTAAAGAACAGAGGAAATACCATTGATGACGTAACATATACAGAAAATTGCCATTCCATGATTTTTGTGCAGTCATGTACTTACAGTAGGAGAAGTATCGTTAACCGGTAGACAATCTTTCAACCACTGTATCAAGATAAAAAGAGAGGTTGTTAGTCCCATAATAAAAATCTAATGATTGCAGGAATGCTAGTCTTGCTTGATTTTGCGATGCACACCTTAAGTTCCCTTAATAATGTTTCAAAGTACTCGATGTATTCATGTTGCATCTCATAGCTATGAAAGTAACTGCGGTACAACTCCCAATCAGCATACTCCCAATCAAAAACAGCACCCTACATGAAAATGAAGGGAAAGAGGAAACATGATTTAGAATGACAAATAACATATGCCTTAATTAATATAATAATATAAATAGAGAGAAGATGACAAAAACAAGGTTTGATACAGGACAAGCAAAAATGTACTAATATTCGTAAAAGAGTATGTTGGTTCTCTTTAAAAGAAAATATTAAGTCACAGTACCATTTCCAACAGAAAAATATGCATAGAACTACTTTAGCAAAAGAAATATGAGCATCAAGAAAGGTAATAAAGCGGAAAGAAAAATATCCTGGTTGGCACTATGTTGAAGTAGTTAGCTGGCCAGTTTTTCACAGAGGCCGATAATTCAATGATGTACCTTTTCCAGCATAAAACATTATGAAATGGACCATCTAAGGAAAAGATAATTAACACCCAGTAAACATATCATGAACTCATCAATAACTCCACATAAATTGCTCTGTAATGTAGATCCTTACATAATAGATAACTTTTAAACCCTTTCTGAAAACAGGCCACGCAGATCATTTGTGTATATCATGGTGTTGAAATTATGATGAATGGTTCTAAATAGCCATACTAACACAGTGGAACACCAAAGGCAATTAAATGATTACAGGAACACTCAATGATCAGTTTATATACGTACATGATCCCGAGGCACTAGACGCTGGTAGTCATTCAGGCAAGCAAGCTTGCAGAGTTCAGGGTGGAAGAACCAGTCTAATACACCTTCTTCCTCCAAGAACCTAAAATATTGCATTTTCACAAGGAAATCGGTAGGAAATTCGTCCCTGTCAAGAAGCTCCACAGGGCAATCTTTCAGTTTATCATGGCACAACTCATTCTTAGACTCCTTTTGTGACAACTGCAGTCAATGATATCACCATTGGAATTAGATATGGATTATGAGATAAAAAACAGCATAAGCAGGATAGAACAAACTAACATCAATTCGCAAAACGCAAATGTATGGATCGATCCTTGAACAGCATTTGATGACTGAAAAATAGAGGCATGGATGGATGAAACCTTGTAGGATCTGATGCGATACACCGCGTGGCGGATGTCCATGTCATAAAGATCTGTATCATCCAATCTGATGGAAGTATCAACGGAGGGGTCGGAAGGCAGATTCATCAAGCATTTATAGTACTCCTCAAAGCCAATATCATCTCGCACTCCCAACTTGTTCAACTTTTGGGTTATGTACTCCACTTCTTTATCTATCTTGATTGCGGCAGATTCTTCCCTCTGTTCCGGGGTGGCAACAGTGTTGCCATGGTCGTTAGTATCGATGGGACGACTGGTACATTCATCGGAACAGTGGGAACTTGTTCTTGCTTTGAGTAGTGTAGTGGTTCTTTTCGCTGGAAAAGACGCATTGCCTTTCGTGTGCTTTTTCTCTCCGGCAAGATGTGCTTCAGTTTTGTGCTTCTTCTCTCCAGCAAGTCGTGCTTCAGTATTGACAGGCCGCTGGATACCCTGCGTCTGCCCGCGGAGTTGATCAGGGGGGCATGTCTTCTCCTTTGCATTATGAGCCTGTGGAATCAGGCCTGTACCCACCTTCTCTCTTTGCTTCAGCGACATCTCTCCGGCAAGACTCTTGACAGGCCGCTGGATACCCTGCGTCTGCCGGCGGAGCAGATCAGGGGGGCAAGTCTTCTCCTTTGCATTATGCTTCTGATGTATTGAGGTTGTATCCCCCTTCTCTCCTCGCTTTTGCGACATCTCTCTACGGAAGCCCATAACCAGCGATGATGATCTCTCCTTTGCAGTATCCAAACCCCTCTGTCGAATTCGATCCGGAGGTGCTAAGTGCTCCTGCACGATGTTCTCGTCTGCGAGTACATGCTTCGGCCCCATCGCGCCGCAAGTAGCCGCCTTATCCTTTGCGTGGTACGGCATCGCGCTCGCGGCCGCCTTGCCCTTTGCGTGGTGCGGCGTCGCGCTGGTAGCCGCCTTGTCCTTTCCGTGACACCGCTGCATCTCTCCAAACCCTAACCAACAACGGAGATTGAACACACATCATCGATAATGTTAACAAAAAAAATCCAAAAAAAGGGGGTATAAGGTCAGAGGGGTACCGGCGGTGGCGACCCGACGGCAATCTCGGCGACCGCCGCGGAGGTGGCTACGAGACAGAGCGAATCGATCTGAGACGAGCCAAGGAGACAAGACGCGCTAGAAGAAAACTCGGAGGCCCGAAGCGTCGCGGGAGGAATAGGAAGGGGAAGAACGGGAGGAAGATCTTTGAATCCGTATAAACC
This sequence comes from Triticum monococcum, assembly GCA_034509565.1. Classification (NCBI taxonomy): domain Eukaryota; kingdom Viridiplantae; phylum Streptophyta; class Magnoliopsida; order Poales; family Poaceae; genus Triticum; species Triticum monococcum. The sequence goes on from CM067842.1 coordinate 724,182,806, forward strand.
TGTAGCAGCAGGAGCCGCCGCCGCGTGGGTCGAGACTCGGGAGCGAGGTAGGGCAAGAATCGATTTCTCTTTTTTTTAGGAAAAAGGAATCGATTTCTTTTATTTGGGGACGGAGGAGGCCGCAGGTCAGTATCGGATATCCTTTTCCCTGGCGTGTATGAGATGATCTCCTCTGGGCCGGGTCAGATTCGATACTACTCCTCCGGTTTTCGGGCTGACCCATTAAAGAATAGGGAGCTGCACCTAATGTGTTCTCGCGTTATTTCTATCGGGGTTTTTTATATTTCTGTTCGTTTTCTTTTATATACTTTTACAAATTTCAAAAAAAATGTTCAGGAATTTAGAAAATATTTGTGCATTTCAGAAATGCCCAGATATTGAAGAAAAAAGTTCACATATCCAAAAAAGTGTTCACAAATTCAAAACATGTTCGTCATTTTAGAAATGTTCGTGATTTTGAAAAATGTTCGCAATTCCAAAGAAGTTCATGAATTCAAAATACGATTGCGTATTTAAATATTCTTGCAAATTCAAAAAAGAATGTGAGTTCAGAAAAATGTTCTCAAGTTCAACAATTGTTCGTGCATTCAAAACAAAAATTAAAAGAGTTCACCAATTGAAAAAAAACTGCAAATTTCAAAAAGTTGTTTGCATACTAAAAAAATGTTTCTCTCCCAGTCTTTCTAGTTCTCACCCTCCTAGAAAAGAAGGGAAAGATTGCAATGTCTGTGAATTCAAATAAAGATTGCGAGTATGAAAAATCTTCGCGGGATTGGAACGATGTCTGTGAATTCAAATAATGTTTGCATATTAAAAATATGTTAGCAAATTCAAAATAGGTAGGAGAAAATAGAAAAGTATCATCAAATTTAAAAATGTTCATAAATTCAAAAAATACAAATTCAGAAAGTGCTCGTGGAATTGCCAAAATATTCGTGCGTACAAAAAAATGTACGGGATTTTGAAAATGAAAAATGCATAAAAAATACATAAAAAAGAAATTCTGGAAAGGGAGTCTCTAGTTGGGTCGGCCCATGCGCAGCCGCACTTATGGGGCACGGGATAGGTCGCTGTCGTGTGGGCTTCGTATTGGGAAGCGCTAGGCGTCACACCACTGCAAATTTGCACCTATTAGACTAATCCATAGCCAATGGATAGGAAAGTGTTGGAGCGTGGGATTAGAACGCCATGTTACGTGGGAGTTTCCACCTGATTAGGAGATAAGTCCTTGATTGATTTTATCACTTTCCTTACTAATTGCTTCCAGAAAAATCTGCCCTAATTAACTGCTCCCAAAAAATCCGTCCTAATTAACTCCTTCAAGATCCATTTTATGTTCCAAATATAGATTCTAATTTTTTTGCGTATATTGTTTGTTATTTCTTAGAACTGGATGTTTGAAGCAAAACATTGGAACATAGGTTATTCAAAATCTGAGTGCTTGAAGCACATCACACCAATGTTGGAAGCATAACTGATTAATGCACAAGGAGAAGTGTATCCAGCCATGTATGAAGCGTGATGCACCATTGTAGGAAGCATGATTAGTGTGTAAGAAAAACTTTGTGCCTTATCTTCTCATACTCGTCGTTTCCATCGTATGCTCCGATTCCATAGGTCCTTCGTATGCGTGATATTATTTGGGCGTGGAAGCACTTGTGTGGTGGTGAGCTAGGTAGGAAGCACATACTGTGATAGGCGGAAACATGTTTTACTAAAATTGAAAGCATATATTACTTGAACTGTGTACATAAAGGACTTGTGTGGTAGTAAGGACTAGGAATTGAACCATTCATTCAGTTTCGTGCTTCCATGTCAATCGGAGATTCTTTCGATTTGGCAAAATCTTATGTATAGTGCACCATTTCTATTCTTTTTTGTTTCTGGCACAGTGAAGATGTATTTTAGAGAACAGTAAATTGTTTCCAATGTTCCATTAAATTGCTTCCTAGGAAACAAATATTTCTTATCAAGTAGTCTTATTTACCATTGAAACTACATTGGTTTAAAACCCAAAATACTAATGCTTCCAAAGAAATGACAATATGCGTCCAAAGAAATAACAATTTCGGACACTACCAAGTCGATGGCCGACATGCTTCCTTTTCAGTGTTGGCCATGCTTGCTACTGATGCTAGTCATGCTTCCCTGTGATGCTAGTCATGCATTTTTCAAATGGTGGGTGTTTTTCCTTCCATCATCACGTGGTGAGCGGCATCAAGGAGTGACATGAATAGAGAAAGGCCAACGATGCCATTAGCTAAGGTCCTCGTTGAAAACAAAGTAGTTCAGTTGAGAATGCGAGGCATGGTTTCATGTAGCTAGGCGCACGAGCTCCCGTCGTTTGATGATCCCTCCCCGATGCATGTTGAGCGTCCATGCTAGGATGGCGTCAGGTCCAACTACTGAGGGGACGACATCCCGATGTGGAGTATCATGGAGTATATCATGTGACGGTTGGCACCACAATACCATCTACTGTGGTGATGCAAGTGCGAGGACCTTGTCCCTCGCACCATCGCCATATGGACAGAAGTGTTGCTTCTTACAAACTTCTTCTTTGCTTCCTGTAATCCAAGTACATAATCATGCGATGGAGCTAGCAAAATCTTATGAACAAATCAAAGATAAATGGATAAGAACTCTACATACTACAATGCTTCAACAACGGAAATATCCCTACGGAAAAAAGAACAATACCTAGGTCAGAACCTGTTGGGAACGCAATAATTTCAAAAAAATTCCTACGATCACGCAAGATCTATCTAGGAGAAGCATAGCAACGAGCGGGGAGAGTGTGTCCACGTACCCTCATAGACCGAAAGCAGAAGCGTTTTATCAACACGGTTGATGTAGTCATACGTCTTCACGATCCGACCGATCTCAACACCGAACGTACGACACCTCCGTGTTCAGCACACGTTCAGCTCGATGACGTCCCTCGTACTCTTGATCCAGTTGAGGCCGAGGGAGAGTTCCGTTAGCATGACGGCGTGGCGACGGTGATGATGAAGTTATCGGCGCAGGGCTTCCCCTAAGCACTACGACGATATGATCGAGGTGTGTAACCGTGGAGGGGGGCACCGCACACGGCTAAGAGAAACTTTGATGTACCTTTGGGGTGCCCCCCTCCCACGTATATAAAGGGGGGAAGGAGGAGGAGGCCGGCCAGGAGGAGGCACGCCCAAGGGGGGGGAGTCCTACTCCAAGTAGGATTCGCCCCCCCCTTGCCTACTTCCACAAGGAGAAGGGGGGAAGGAGAGGGAGAAGAGACCGAAAGGGGGCCCGACCCCCTAGCCCTAGTCCAATTCGGTTTGGGCTAGGGGGAGGGGCGTGCCACACCTTGGCCTACCTCCTCTCTTCACCACTAGGCCCAATAACTTCCCAGGGGGGGGTCCAGTAACCCCCGGTACTCCGAAACTTATCCGAAACGACCCGAACCATTCTGGTGTCCGAATGTAACCTTCCAATATATCAATCTTTATGTCTCGACCATTTCGAGACTTCTCGTCATGTCTGTGATCTCATCCGGGACTCTGAACAACCTTCGGTACATCAAATCACATAACTCATAATACAAATCGTCATCGAACGTTAAGCGTGCGGACCCTACGGGTTCGAGAACTATGTAGACATGACCGAGACACATCTCTGGTCAATAACCAATAGCGGAACCTGGATGCTCATATTGGCTCCTACATATTCTACGACGATCTTTATCGGTCAAACCGCATAACAACATACGTTGTTCCCTTTGTCATCAGTATGTTACTTGCCCGAGATTCGATCGTCGGTATCATCATACCTAGTTCAATCTCGTTACTGGTAAGTCTCTTTACTCGTTCCGTAATGCATCATCCCGTAACTAACTCATTAGTCACATTGCTTGCAAGGCTTATAGTGATGTGCATTACCGAGAGGGCCCAGAGATACCTCCCCGAAACACGGAGTGACAAATCCCAATCTCGGTCTATGCCAACTCAACAAACACCATCAGAGACACCTGTAGAGCATCTTTATAATCACCCAGTTACGTTGTGACGTTTGATAGCACACTAAGTGTTCCTCCACTATTCGGGAGTTGCATAATCTCATAGTCATAGGAACATGTATAAGTCATGAAGAAAGCAATAGCAATAAACTAAACGATCATAGTGCTAAGCTAACAAATGGGTCTTGTCCATGACATCATTCTCTAATGATGTGATCTCGTTCATCAAATGACAACTCATGTCTATGGCTAGGAAACTTAACCATATTTGATTAACGAGCTAGTCAAGTAGAGGCATACTAGGGACACTCTGTTTGTCTATGTATTCACACATGTACTAAGTTTCCGGTTAATACAATTCTAGCGTGAATAATAAACATTTATCATGATATAAGGAAATATAAATAACAACTTTATTATTGCCTCTAGGGCATATTTCCTTCAGTCTCCCACTTGCACTAGAGTCAATAATCTAGATTACATAGTAATCATTCTAACACCCATGGAGTCTTGGTGCTGATCATGTTTGCTCGTGAGAGAGGCTTAGTCAACGGGTCTGCAATATTCAGATCCGTATGTATCTTGCAAATCTCTATGTCCCCTTCCGACACTTGATGACGGATGGAATTGAAGCGTCTCTTGATGTGCTTGGTTCTCTTGTGAAATCTGGATTCCTTCGCCAAGGCTATTGCTCCAGTATTGTCACAAAAGATTTTCATTGGACCCGATGCACTAGGTATGACACCCAGATCAGATATGAACTCCTTCATCCAGACTCCTTCATTTGCTCCTTCCGAAGCAGCTATGTACTCCGCTTCACACGTAGATCCCGCCACGACGCTTTGCTTAGAACTGCACCAACTGACAGCTCCACCGTTCAATATAAACAAGTATATATCCGATTTGTGACTTAGAGTCATCCGGATCAGTGTCAAAGCTTGCATCGACGTAACCATTTACGACAAGCTCTTTGTCACCTCCATAAACGAGAAACATATCCTTAGTCCTCTTCAGGTATTTCATGATGTTCTTGACCACTGTACAGTGATCCATTCCTGGATTACTTTGGGACCTCCCTGCTATACTAATAGCAAGGCACACATCAGGTCTGGTACACAGCATTGCATACATGATAGAACCTATGGCTGAAGCATAGGGAATGACTTTCATTTTCTCTCTATCTTCTGCAGTGGTCGGGCATTGAGTCTGACTCAACTTCACACCTTGTAACACAGGCAAGAACCCTTTCTTTGCTTGATCCATTTTGAACTTCTTCAAAACTTTATCAAGGTATGTGCTTTGTGAAAGTCCAATTAAGCGTCTTGATCTATCTCTATAGATCTTGATGCCCAATATGTAAGCAGCTTCACTGAGGTCTTTCATAGAAAAAATCTTATTCAAGTATCCCTTTATGCTATTCAAAAATTCTATATCATTTTCAATCAACAATATGTCATCCACATATAAGATTAGAAATGCTACAGAGCTCCCACCCACTTTCTTGTAAATATAGGCTTCTCCAAAAGTCCATATAAAACCATATGCTTTGATCACACTATCAAAACGTTTATTCCAACTCCGAGAGGCTTGCACCAGTCCATAAATGGATCGCTGGAGCTTGCACACTTTGTTAGCATCCTTTGGATTCATAAAACCTTCTGGTTGCATCATATACAACTTTTCTTCCAGAAATTCATTCAGGAATGCAGTTTTGACATCCATTTGCCAAATTTCATAATCATAAAATGCGGCAATTGCTAACATGATTCGGACAGACTTAAGCATCGCTACGGGTGAAAAAGTCTCATCGTAGTCAACTCCTTGAACTTGTCGAAAACCTTTCGCAACAAGTCGAGCTTTGTAAACAGTAACATTACCGTCAACGTCATTCTTCTTCTTGAAGATCCATTTATTCTCTATGGCTTGCCAATCATCGGGCAAGTCAACCAAAGTCCGTACTTTGTTCTCATTCATGGATCCCATCTCAGATTTCATGGCCTCAAGCCATTTCGCGGAATCTGGGCTCATCATCGCTTCCTCATAGTTTGTAGGTTCGTCATGGTCAAGTACCATGACCTCCAGAACAGTATTACGGTACCACACTGGTGCGGATCTTACTCTGGTTGACCTATGATACGTCTCCAACGTATCTATAATTTTTGATTGCTCCATGCTATATTATCTACTGTTTTGGACATTATTGGGCTTTATTATCCACTTTTATATTATTTTTGGGACTAACCTATTAACCGGAGGCCCAGCCCAGAATTGCTGTTTTTTTGCCTATTTCAGAGTTTCGAAGAAAAGGAATATCAAACGGAGTCCAAACGGAATGAAACCTTCGGGAACGTGATTTTTAGGAAGATTATGATCCGGGAGACTTGGACCCTACGTTAAGAAAGAAAGGAGGAAGCCAAAAGGTAGGGAGGCGCGCCCTCCACCCTCGTGGGCCCCTTGTTGCTCCACCGACGTACTCCTTCCTCCTATATATACCTACGTACCCCCAAACGATCAGATACGGAGCCAAAAACCTAGTTCCACCGCCGCAACCTTCTGTACCCACGAGATCCCATCTTGGGGCCTGTTCCGGAGCTCCGCCGGAGGGGGCATCCATCACGGAGGGCTTCTACATCATCACCATAGCCTCTCCGATGAAGTGTGAGTAGTTTACCTCAGACCTTCGGGTCCATAGTTAGTAGCTAAATGGCTTCTTCTCTCTTTTTGGATCTCAATACAATGTTCCCCCTCTCTTGTGGAGATCTATTCGATGTAATCTTCTTTTTGCAGTGTGTTTGTTGAGACTGATGAATTGTGGGTTTATGATCAATATTATCTATGAACAATATTTGAATCTTCTCTGAATTCTTTTATGTATGATTGGTTATCTTTGCAAGTCTCTTCGAATTATCAGTTTGGTTTGGCCTACTAGATTGATCTTTCTTGCAATGGGAGAAGTGCTTAGCTTTGGGTTCAATCTTGCGGTGTCCTTTCCTAGTGACAGCAGGGGCAGCAAGGCACGTATTTTATTGTTGCCATCAAGGATAACAAGATGGGATTTTATCATTGTGCATGAATTTATCCCTCTACATCATGTCATCTTGCTTAAGGCGTTACTCTATTTTCATGAACTTAATATTCTTGATGCATGCTGGATAGCGGTCGATGAGTGGAGTAATAGTAGTAGATGCAGACAGGAGTCGGTCTACTTGTCTCGGACGTGATGCCTATATACATGATCATACCTAGATATTCTCATAACTATACTCAATTCTGTCAATTGCTCAACAGTAATTCGTTCACCCACCGTAAAATACTTATGCTCTTGAGAGAAGCCTCTAGTGAAATCTATGCCCCCCGGGTCTATCTTCATCATATTAATCTTCCAACACTTAGTTATTTCCTTTGCCTTTTACTTTGCTTTTATTTTACTTTGCATCTTTATCACAAAAATACCAAAAATACTATCCTATCATATCTATCAGATCTCACTCTCGTAAGTGACCGTGAAGGGATTGACAACCCCTTATCGCGTTGGTTGCGAGGAGTTATTTGTTTTGTGGAGGTACGAGGGACTCACGTGTAGCCTCCTATTGGATTGATACCTTGGTTCTCAAAAACCGAGGAAAATACTTACGCTACTTTGCTGCATCATCCTTTACTCTTCAAGGAAATCCAACGTAGTGCTCAAGAGGTAGCAAGAAGGATTTTTGGCGCCGTTGCCGGGGAGTCTACGCAAAAGTCAACATAACAAGTACCTATCACAAATCCCTTATCTCCCGCATTACATTATTTGCCATTTTCCTCTCGTTTTCCTCTCCCCCACTTCACCCTTGCCGTTTTATTCGCCCTCTCTTTTCTGTTTGCCTTTTTTTCGCTTGCTTTTTGTTTGCTCGTGTGTTGGATTGCTTGTTTGTCACGATGGCTCAAGATAATACCAAATTGTGTGACTTTACCAATACCAACAATAATGATTTCCTTAGCACTCCGATTGCTCCTCTTACCAATACTGAATCTTGTGAGATCAATACTGCTTTGTTGAATCTTGTCATGAAAGATCAATTCGCCGGCCTTCCTAGTGAAGATGCCGCTACTCATCTAAATAGCTTTGTTGATTTGTGTGATATGCAAAAGAAAAAAGATGTTGATAATGATATTGTTAAATTGAAGCTATTTCCTTTTTCGCTTAGAGATCGTGCTAAAGCTTGGTTTTCGTCTTTGCCTAAAAATAGTATTGATTCTTGGAACAAGTGCAAAGATGCTTTTATCTCTTAAGTATTTTCCTCCTGCTAAGATCATCTCTCTTAGAAACAATATTATGAATTTTAAGCAACTTGATCATGAACATGTTGCACAAGCTTGGGAGAGGATGAAGTTAATGATACGTAACTGCCCTACTCATGGTTTGAATCTTTTCGATGATTATACAAATTTTTTATGCCGGATTGAATTTTGCTTCTAGAAATCTTTTAGATTCGGCCGCGGGAGGCACTTTTATGGAAATCACTTTAGGAGAAGCTACTAAACTCCTAGATAATATTATGGTTAATTATTCTCAATGGCACACTAAAAGATCTACTAATAAAAAAGTGCATGCGATAGAAGAAATTAATGTTTTGAGTGGAAAGATGGATGAACTTATGAAATTATTTGCTACTAAGAGTGTTTCTTCTGATCCTAATGACATGCCTTTGTCTACTTTGATTGAGAATAATAATGAATCTATGGATGTGAATTTTGTTGGTAGGAATAATTTTGGTAACAATGTGTATAGAGGAAACTTTAATCCTAGGCCTTACCCTAGTAATTCCTCTAATAATTATGGAAATTCCTATAATAACTCTTATGGAAATTTTAATAAGATGCCCTCTGAATTTGAGACTAGTGTTAAAGAGTTTATGAATTCGCAAAAGAATTTCAATGCTTTGCTCGAAGAGAAATTGCTTAAAGTTGATGAATTAGCTAGGAACATTGATAGAATTTCTCTTGATGTTGATTCTTTAAAGCTTAGATCTATTCCTCCTAAGCATGATATCAATGAGTCTCTCAAATCCATGAGAATTTCCATTGATGAGTGCAAAGAAAGAACCGCTAGGATGCGTGCTACGAAAGATGCCTTTATTAAAGCGTGTTCTTCTAATTCCTATGAAAATAAAGATGAAGATCTAAAAGTTATTGATGTGTCCCCTATTAAATCTTTGTTTTGGAATATGAATCTTGATAATGATGGGACTGAATATGATCCACCTTTACCTAGAAGGCGTTCTAAAAATTCGGAGTTTTTAGATCTTGATGCTAAAATTGATAAAAGTGGGATTGAAGAAATCAAAACCCTAGATGTTGCTAAACCCACTATTTTGGATTTCAAGGAATTTAATTATGAAAATTGCTCTTTGATTGACTGTATTTCCTTGTTGCAATCCGTGCTAAATTATCCTCATGCTTATAGTCAAAATAAAGCTTTTACCAAACATATCGTTGATGACTTGATGCAATCTTATGAAGAAAAACTTGAGTTGGAAGCTTCTATCCCTAGAAAACTTTATGATGAGTGGGAACCAACTATTAAAATTAAGATTAAGGATCATGAGTTCTATGCTTTATGTGATTTGGGTGCTAGTGTTTCCACTATTCCCAAAACTTTGTGCGATTTGCTAGATTTCTGTGATTTTGATGATTGCTCTCTAAACTTGCACCTTGCGGATTCCACTATTAAGAAACCTATGGGAAGAATTAATGATGTTCTTATTGTTGCAAATAGGAACTATGTGCCCGTAGATTTTATCGTTCTTGATATAGATTGCAATCCTTCATGTCCTATTATTCTTGGTAGACCTTTTCTTAGAACGATTGGTGCAATTATTGATATGAAGGAAGGGAATATTAGATTCCAATTTCCATTAAAGAAGGGCATGAAATACTTCCCTAGGAAGAAAATAAAATTACCATATGAATCTATCATGAGAGCCACTTATGGATTGCCTACCAAAGATGGCAATACCTAGATCTATTCTTGCTTTTATGCCTAGCTAGGGGTGTTAAACGATAGCACTTGTTGGGAGGCAACCCAATTTTATTTTTAGTTTTTTTGCTTTTCCTTCTGTTTAGGAATAAATCCTTGTTCTAGCCTCTGGTTAGATGTGTTTTTATGTTTTAGTTAGTGTTTGTGCCAAGTTAAACCTATAGGATCTTCTTGGATGATAGTTATTTGATCTTGCTGTAATTTCCAGAAACTCTCTGTTCACGAAAACAATTGTTAAAAATCACCAGAACGTGATAAAATAGTGATTCAAATTGATGCTGATCAATAAACAAATTGCTTAGGTTGTCCTATTTTGGCTGATTTTGTGTAGGTCCAGAAGTTTGCGTTAGTTACAGATTACTACAGACTGTTCTGTTTTTGACAGATTCTGTTTTTCGTGTGTTGTTTGCTTATTTTGATGAATCTATGGCTAGTAAAATAGTTTATAAACCATAGAGAAGTTGGAATACAGTAGGTTTAACACCAATATAAATAAAGAATGAGTTCATTACAGTACCTTGAAGTGGTCTTTTGTTTTCTTTCGCTAACGGAGCTCACGAGATTTCTGTTGAGTTTTGTATTGTGAAGTTTTCATGTTTTGGGTGGAATCTTTTGATGGATTTACTACAAAAAAAAGACACATCCGTGACATTTTGGGCCAAACGATTTTTTTTCTGTCATACATAAGACACTTCTATGACGATAATTGTGACAAAACCCGGTATCATCATAGATGTGGTGGGCTCCTACTTCTATGACAAAAAATCATGACAGAAAATGGGCTTTTCGTCCTGGGCGGGCCGGAGACGCAGCTGCATGACATTCTTTGGGCCGTCCATGACAGAAAATCCCGTGGTAGAAGCGAGGGCGAGGAAAATTTCAGGGAGTTCCCGGTTACGGTGGGAGGTCGGGGGCCGAGCGATGCACGTTTCTCTCGTACACGTACGCGCGTGTGTGCGAGGCATTGGCTCTAACTGAACCCGAGCGAGGCGTTGGGCTCTAATTGAAACCGAGCAATTGCACTACAGGCTAAGCGTTACTGAACCCGAGCGATCGATCGATGGCTGTTAACTGAACCTGATCGAGCAATTCCTTCGCTACTGCTGCTAACTAAAACCGATCGATGCTGCCTCTGGGATGAACAGTGAGCGTTGCGGGGGGGGGGGGGGGCACTACAAGAAATATGTCAACTTGTGACCACCACTATTGGTAACTGAAAGGTCATGGTTTTTCATTTGCGACCTTTTTGTGACCAAAAACAGAAGGTCAAAAGTTGGCGGTCATAAACTGGCTATAGCGACCTTCTTTGTGAGAAGGTCGTAGACGTTTACGACCAAAATAAGCCTACTGTTGTGTTTTGGTCACTAGCTATCTGCCCAGGCCACGTAGGCATCCAGCGTGGCAAGTTGATGTGGCACAAGATTCAGCCCGGTCTGATTCGGCGTTTTACATGGGCCGAGCCCATTAATTCAGCCTTTTAGGATTTTTTTTGCTTGATGTTTTTGGGCCTTTTCTATAATGGGCTTTTACCTTCCACATAGTTTGTTTGCTTTTTGTTTCTATTTTCTATTTGAGTCGAGGCCTGCTTATAATACTTCTGAATAGCTTTTCAGCCCAGGTTATTTTGGGCCATGGCATCTTAATAGTACGAGTATATTTGGGCCGTGGCCACTACCAGGTCTAGTAAGAACAATTTTTTCTGGAGAATTTAATGTTCAAGTAAAATGTACACAAGACATTACAGGGAAATAGCACATACAGCAGCAGATAAATTTTCGTTTCACTCCTACTACAGCTCACTACAACATAGCCAGTACATGACACTTCATCCTTCAATTTTTTGCCAGGCACTAGACGAGTACATCTCACTTCAAATAAACAGTACTGTTCTCGGAAGCAAAATACACCACCACACGCCATGGTGCACCATCTTACTCGATCTGGCCTCAAGGAACTAGCAGCGCTGCTTGCTCCTTTGGCCCAGAGCTCCTTGCTGTAGAGGATGGCTGAAACTCGGATGCGGAGCTCCCTGCACATGACATATTGTGTCAATGCTTGCAGCAACAGAAAGAACTCACATACCATAGAACTTGCACAGTAATGTATCAACCACCAAACAGTATGAAGCAAAAACAAACAAGAGGGGGAGGAGTTTATACTTGATCTTCTTGAGCCTCTCCTTAAGCAAAAGCATCATCCAATGTAATTGTCCAAACAAGAACACTGCTTAAGATTCTGGAAATGGACCAACACAGTAGTAGTGAAGCTATGCGGGGATCTTTGTGAAGCAGTTTATCGCTTCTTGGAGACACCAACAGTCTTTCCTCTCCTGCCCCAGTAGTGATGCAGACCACGCTGGTTCCTGGGAAAGAGAGCAAGGTTTCAAGCATAAGTGATCGCTCATACATCTATGCACTAAGGAAAAATGATACTGCTGCAACAGTGAAGTTTTAAGGAATCAGCCATCAGGCATCAGCATACATCTATTGGAAACAGAGCATTGATATACAGATCAGCTGGGTCACATACAAGGTACACTAGAAAGGTATAAATGAATACATTGACAATCATCAATACCAGATTGCAAGACATAATAATTATGTACCTAAGAAAGTCGACAATGGCATATGGCAGGATATGAAATCGGATACAAGTAATAGACAAACTAGTTCCAACGGATTGACTGAATTGAACTGGTATATAACCAAGTTAGAACTGGCAGAAGTTGCAGGTAAATACACATCCATAGAGCTAACGGTAGCAAAAGATGACTTCGGTCTCTGCTTGACTAATGAATCAGTACATCTTCGAGCGAAAAATCATGAAGATCACACTACGATGTCCCTAACAACAGTAGAAGCTCAGATGTGTGACAATATTTCGTAATATACAAGCCTCAGCTACACCTTTCTGCTTAACATGCAAATAAAAATAAGCCACTTATTGCTTATTTCATGCTTCAATTTTTATTTTTAGTTTGTTATAATAATCTGTATGCATAGGTACAGTCCTATACTTGTCTGGGAAGTCAAGATATTCATGTCAATAATTATATAGAGCCTCTCGACTGGCGACGTACACGTCCAGGTAAACTATCCAGCAGCGCGTAGTAGAGCACCTGCACCCTACATCCACACATATACGAATCATTCAACAAGCCAATCAACAAGAAAGGAGATCGAGATTTCAAAGTGGGGAGGAAGCAGCTAACCGTCCAAAGAAGACGAACCAGCTATAGATGGAGAGGTAGGCACGCTTGAGTGTGGACGCCATCGCTGCTGCCGTCATCTGGATCGGGGTGTCAGGGAGGAAGCAATCCGAAGCAAGAAGAACTGAGAAAAATGAAAAGTATCAGCAGCCAGAAGCATGTAGGCAATAGTACTGGATAATCTGTTGCTGCATATAAATACTGAATTACAACAGCAGACATGCTTTGAAAACTACATTACATATTACAACATCATAATAAAAATGTACTCAAATATATTCACAGAAGCACACAGACTATATATTAGTCTTTTCACAATTGGAGTAAGAAATGCAAGGATAGTTATAACTTGGAAGTTTTGCATTAATAGCCTAATAACAAATTTCAAATAAAAACAGTATTTGTTCTAATATTATATGCCAAAGTAGAAAATAAAGCCTCGCAGTTCTCTCAGTTATCACAAAAGTAATATGCCACTTTGATCCAAGCTTAAGTGGGCGGAAAAGAGACAGCATGGATCACATATGATATGTGCTAGCCATAGAGGCAAGCTCACAGAAACAAACAAAGGGCCTGGTAGAATATGATGATACGGTTGTTCTCAGGCGAGGAAATAAAAAATTCAATAACATAAGCTAATTTCAGGGACCATAATGGCGCTGCATCAAGTGCAGTTCAATTTCATGCCTGCATCAGATGAAATGAAGCAATAGCAAAGCTACGATTCACCTGAAACTATTCCTACTTAATTACTTATGCCAAGTGACAGGACATCTAGAGGAATGAATAGACTTGTCACACAGCGAGCTCCACAATGGAAAGAAGCCAGCACAAAAAACTGAGTCTTCTTAGTGAATCAACTCATTACTGAATCTTCTCAGTGAATCAACTAGTACTACGACCAAATTCAGTGAATTAAGCTACTCCATTTTGAAGTACTGCTCGAGTGCTCAAACATGAAGATATACAAGTACTACAGGTTTCTCGAAGGCGTAGAATCGACCTAGCGTGTCACAAGAGACATATTAGTACATTTTGTTGGTGAGGCAAGGAAACATATAGCACTATGTACCGCATCTAGAGAATTATGCCCAGTTCACTTCATTTGGAGTTAATAAACTCGATATCTGTCACTGACAGTAAGACACCACTACTACAAGAACTATTGTAGTAGTTGAGGAAGAAGATTATAGTACAGTACTACTACACATGTGTACTAACTAGTAAGTAATAGGATACACACAAGTAACTAGGTGTAGTAGTAGAAGGGACCTAGATAATACCCAAGACACGTACTGCTAGTAAATTGTTGTTATGGGTGAGACAAGAGAGCAGGTGGTACTCTGTGGTGCTGCTAGGAAGGGAATTATTGCCACTCAAAATAAATTAACATTGAGTAGTCGATGGAGTGTCACCAGCAGCAAGATAGCACTACTCTTCTAGTACTCCAGCAAGAAGAATAAAGTATATAATACACATGCAAGGCATTTAGATGGAGAATACATAACCAGGATTAGAAAAACAAAGCATAAATGGGCAGTTTGGCATTTGCTATGCTGTACAGCATTGGGCTGCTGAATTTAGTTACTTATGCAGAATCTTCCCTGATTCGAGTAAACTTATTGTTATGGCTCTAAAGAGGTTAGCACAGCCAACTCCATCTGGTTGGGCTGATGGCTTGGCAGCAGAGCTGCTTGCATGTTCTTCTGGAAGCTCATGCCCTTGAGGTCCACTCGCGGACGGCGGGGTCGATCACGTCCTTGTACATCTTGTCCTGCCCTTGCACATACACCTCCTGCACCGACCCACACACACATTCATTCATTCATTCAGCAGCATCACCAAGTGTATGCATGCGTATGGAGCAGAGCAGAGGAGAGGATTCATGGAGGAGTACCTGCCATCCGAATGGGTAGACGAAGGAGTAGCCGGCCTTCTTGTCGATGACCGACATGAACTTGCCGTGCGCCGCCGCGACTATGCAGTACCTTTGTTGGGGCTAGCCGGCGCCATGGCCCTGACGGTGGCGGAGAGCAGCCTCCGTGCCGGCGTCTTGGCGGTCGGGGAAGGGAGGCCGAGGCCATGGCCGTGGAGGGAACTCGTCGCCGGCGAGCACGATGGAGTGCAGGCACTTGGCCCTGTCCTCCTCATCCAGCGGGTACGGCTGGGACGCGCCCACGAGGGCGTACAGGTTAGCGAAGACGCAGGCCCCAGCGGCGCCGGCCTCGGCAGCGACCTTGCGGAGCGAGCCGCCGGCGCGGGAGGAGTTGAGGCGGCCGAGGTCAAGCCCGGAGACGATCCCCGATGGCGCCGCCTCGAGGGCCTGCCGGTGCGCGCACACGGAGGGCCGCGCTGGTGCGCCCCGCCCGCCCGCCGCCTCGTCTACGTGCAACAGCGGTTGGATCTGGATGGGGATGGCCGTGTGGCTGTGGTGTAGCGAGCAGAAGTGGCGGAGGCGATGGGGAAAAGGGAGCATGAGCGGCAGCGGCGAAGGGGATAAGGGTACAGCGCCATGGCGGGCCGACGGGGAAGGGGCGGAGGCGGCGGCGAGGTTCTTGGCCGGAGAAGGGGAGGAGGGGAAAGGTGGGAGGAAATCTATGGGCTGGTTGCGGCAGGCGGGCGGTGGTTTTGCACTAGAGGTAGATAGCACTAGAGGAGATGGGGATGAGGTGGGAGGGAAGCGGAGAGGAGGGGGAGAGGCCGCCGACGGCAAGGTTTGGGAGGGAGGCGAGGGGGGGATGGGATCGGGGTGGGTGGCGGCGGTGATGTGGGAGACGAGGGGAGCGAGATCTGGATCGAGCGAGGAGAGGGGGGCTGCTAGGGTTTGGGTTCGGTTGGGTTGAGAGGGGACCTGAGAGACGTTGGATCCGTCGGATGTGGACGGTCCAGATCGGCTAAGGGGGGTGATCTGCGTGAAGAGCTCTCATTGGTTCAGAAAAATTATGATTTAGAATAGTTTCTATGTACTAAAACTAGGAGGGTTTTGTGAAGCAACCATCAAAAATATTTTGCAAAATGGCACAACTAAAATTTTCTATCAATTTAGAGCATATTTTATGGATGATAGCTAGTTTGCATGCAATTTTTTATCTTTGTAGCTATTTTTAATCATTATTTGAGTGCCCAAAATGAGTTTTTTTGTGAAGGGCCTACCAAATAATTGTTGAAAAATTGTACCAAATCATTTTTCTAAAATACTAGGACATATTTAAACCACAATTTACCAAATTGTTGGGTGTCAGAAGTTTTGATCCACCTCTGGTGAAAAAGACAAATTTCCGCCGATTCAACTAGAAGCGGGTCAAATTTGAACTACACCTCCCTCATAGTTTGCTCTTTATTTTTTCCAAAAATTATTTCTAGGTACATCAGTATCTATTTAATTAGATAAACACAAAAAGTTTTCCAAGATTCAACAACTAGCTAGGAACAGTCATGCCCGCCGTTTTGACTGCATTTTGAAACAGGCATAAAAAATTCAAAAAATTGGAAAACCTTCGCGTTGTATCATTATATGTGATCAAGTTATCGGGAAAAATAATAAACTTGTAATACGACAATTATTTTAAAAAAGTGTTCTCAGAAATGAGCTATCATGTGTGAAGATTCATGGCTTTCAACCCGAATGCTCAATCTTATGGCCACATTCATGGCATAGTTTGTTTAAATGATCTAATATTGTGCACAAGGGTGCATATTGGAATGGCAAACAATGTTGACTAACGAAGTTTTCTTCTTCTTTGCACGGAAAATTCATTTTCCATTTTCCGAGTGCCTGAAATGAGTTTTTTTGAAGGGCCTACCAAATAATTGTTGCAAAATTGTACAAAATCAATTTTCTAAAATACTAGGACATATTTAAACCACAATTTACCAAATTTTTGGGTGTGAGAAGTTTTGGTCCACCTCTGGTGAAAAAGACAAATTTCCGCCGATTCAGCTGGAAGCGGTCAAATTTTAACTGTAGCTGCCTCATAGTTTGCTCTTTATTTTTTCCAAAAATCATTTCTAGGTACATAAGTATCTATTTAATCAGAGAAACATCAAAAGTTTTCCAAGATTCAACCACTAGCTAGGAATGGTCAAGCCCGCCGTTTTGACCGCATTTTGAAACGGGCATAAAAAATTCAGAAAAAATCAAAAAATTGGAAAACCTTCGCATTGTGTCATTATATGTGGCCAAGTTCCCAGGAAAAATAATAAACTTGTAATACGACAATTATTTTTAAAAAGTGTTCTCAGAAATGAGCTATCAAGCGTGAAGATTCATGGCTTTCAAGCCAAATGATCAATCTTATGGCCACATTCATGGCATAGTTTGTTCGAATGATCTCATATTGTGCACAATGGTGCATCTTGGAATTTCAAACAATGTTGCCTAAGGGAGTTTTCATTTTCTTTGCACGGAAAGTTCATTTTCCATTTTTCAAGTGCCCGAAAAGAGGTTTTTTTGTGAAGGACCTACCATATATTTGTTGCAAAATTGTACCAGATCAATTCTCTGAAATACTAGGACATATGTAATGCAGAATTGACCAAATGGTTGGGTGTAAAAAAATCTGATCCACCTCTCGTGAAAAAGACAAATTTCCGCCGATTCAGCTGGAAGCGGGTCAAATTTGAACTGTAGTTACCTCGTAGTTTGCTCTTTATTTTTTTCTAAAAATCATTTCTAGGTACATAAGTATCTATTTAATCAGAGGAACACAAAAAAAAATTCAAGATTCAACCACTAGGAACGGTTATTCCCGCCATTTTGACTGCATTTTGAAACGGGCATAAAAATTCAAAAAAAAATCAAAAAAATGGAAAACCTTCGCATTGTTTCATTATATGTGGCCAAGTTCCCAGAAAAAATAACAAACTTGTAATACTGCAATTATTTTAAAAAAGTGTTCTCAGAAACGAGCTATCATGCGTGAAGATTCATGGCTTTCAAGCCAAATGATCAATCTTATGGCCACATTCATGGCATGGTTTGTTCAAATGATCTCATATTGTGCACAAGGGTACATCTTGGAATTCCAAACAATGTTGCCTAAGGAAGTTTTCATTTTCTTTGGACGAAAAAACCATTTTCCATTTTTCAAGTGCCCCAAAGGAGGTTTTTTTGTGAAGGATCTCCCAAATAATTGTTGCAAAATTGTACCAAATCAATTTTCTAAAATACTAGGACATATTTAATGCACAATTGACAAAATGGTTGGGTGTAAAAAGTTTTGATCCACCTCTCATGAAAAAGACAAATTTCCGCCGATTCAGTTGGAAGCGGGTCAAATTTGAACTGTAGCTGCCTCATAGTTTGCTATTTATTTTTTCCAAAATCATTTCTAGTTACATAAGTACCTATTTAATCATAAATACATGGTTTGGTGGCGATACGTCGAGGTTTGGGCGGTGGCCGAGGGCCCCAACTCTAGAGCGCGTAAACTCGCATGCCCGCCGCGTGGTCACCGCGTGACCGTGGTGTTTCCATGTGTTCTGTGCGGCCTAGGCATGTCTAGTGGGTTGGGCACTCCCCAGTTAGGTGCTAGGAAGAAAATTACAACATAAGATTCTCACGAGGAGACCGATCGATGCTCAAACATGAATTAGCAGCCAAGTGTTCGATTAGCGGTACGGGAAATGTACATGGCTAATGGGCGTGAGTTTTGGCTGAGGATGATCAGTTACTAAGAAGATCGTCTTCACAAATTTTCAGCTCAAAAGGAGGAGCCTAGGTGGTACTTGCTTTGCAAGCTACCACACTGGACATAAATACGAATGTTGAAGCTAGGCTCAAAATAATGAATGGATTGAGCTGGCATTTGGTGGAGGATGGTCATTTGGGCATAGGAAAACACTGTAGAAAATGGATACTATTTGGACATGCCAAAGTGGTACTTCCTTCACAAACTGTTGTTCTGAACAGAATAGGATAATGAATATTTTTGAATTATTTTTGAACTAGGCAAGGAAGGTTTTTTCATATTTGACGAATATATGACCCAAATAATTTATGAGATTTTTTTGGGAATTTTGGGAATGATAGAAATATAGGTTGCTTCACAACCTAGGGCAACAACTGCCACATGGACATGACACATAGGCAAAACTGATGAGGTGGCGCCTAGTCATAGCAACCCACCACAATTTACAAGGCTATGACCATCTATATTGGTCGTTAACAACTAAAAATAAGGCAGCGGACTAGCACTGTTTGCTTTATGACCATTTCATGTAAGGAAATAACGACCTTTCTGACCAAAATGGTCGCAATGGTTTAGGGTTTAGAGCCCCCCGAACAGCTTTTGACCAATTGGTCTGAAATGGTCATAGATTTATGACCAATTCTTCGAGGGTCACTGACAGAAGGTCATAAGTTGACATATTTCTTGTAGTGGGGTTTGGATGAACAATGAGCGGTGGCGTTGCCTCTGGATGAACAGGACCCCGTGGTGTGGTGGAGGGCTGGATGAACAGTAGACAGTGGAGGGGTGCCCGTGGAGGGGTGGTTGAGCAGGACTGTCGGTGTCAAAACCGGCGGATCTCGGGTAGGGGGTCCCGAACTGTGCGTTAGGGACGGATGGTAACAGGAGACAAGGGACACGATGTTTTTACCCAGGTTCGGGCCCTCTCGATGGAGGTAATACCCTACTCCTGCTTGATTAATATTGATGATATGGGTAGTACAAGAGTAGATCTACCATGAGATCAAGGAGGCTAAACCCTAGAAGCTAGCCTATGGTATGAGTGTTGTATGATGGAGTTGTCCTACGGACTAGAACCCTCCGGTTTATATAGACACCCGATAGGGTTAAGGTTACACAAAGTCGGTTACATTGGTAGGAGATCTTGAATATCTGCATCGCCAAGCTTGCCTTCCACACCAAGGAAAGTCCCATCCGGACACGGGACGAAGTCTTCAATCTTGTATCTTCATAGTCCTGGAGTCCGACTGAAGGTATAGTCCGGCTACCCGAACACCCCCTAATCCAGGACTCCCTCAGTAGCCCCTGAACCAGGCTTCAATGACGACGAGTCTGGCGCAGATTGTCTTCGGCATTGCAAGGCGGGTTCCTCCTCCAAATCCTTCATAGAAGATTGTAAACACCAAAAGTAGTGTCCGGCTCTGCAAAATAAGTTTCCACATATTGCCATAGAGAGAATAATATTAACACAAATCAAATTTGCTGACGTATTCCGTAGTGCGTCATCACACCACGACCAAGTCCTTTACTCGAATCGTTTTTACTTTTCCACCTCAGCATGTTTTGCGAGGCGGTTTCCTTGGCACGTCTTGTCAAAGCAGAGATCGTGTGACCTTTTTACGGGATTCTCATCAATACGGACGTGGGTAACCCAATCATGCCCGTTAGCATGTTTCCTCGATTAAAGGCGAGTCCCAAACGGTTACGGGGAGGGCTCTTGGTATTCGACCTCTTATAAAGAGACCAAGGCCTTACTCCTTTTTTTCAATCTCAAATGAGTTCGCCCGTCGCCTCGAGTTCCAACACCCTAGGCTCCAGATTCCGGGCGCTTCGGACCTTCGACAATGTCCGGTTCTGACCTCGAAGGCCGATGGACGCCCTCCTCCGTCACGGAGGAGGACATGCTAAAGTTGAGAGAGGCTAAGTTCTTGACCGGCGAAATTTCGCATAGGTTGCCTGCTCAAGGGCAGGTCATTCCCAGTCCCCAGCCCGGTGAGAGCGTGGTATTCATATCTCACTTCCTTCGGGGGTTAGGTTTCCCAATGGATCCCTTCGTGAGGGGCTGCTGTTTTATTACGGGCTGGAATTCCACGACTTAGCTTCAGAGTCCATCTTCCATATCTCCTCATTCATTGTCGTGTGCGAAGCGTTCCTCCGTGTTACCCCTCACTTCGGATTATGGATCAAGACCTTTAAAGTGGAGCCGAAGGTGATCGAGGGACGGCACGCAGAGTGCGGAGGCGTTGTCATAAGAAAAAATGCTGATGCTCCATGGCCCGAGGGCTCTTTTCAAGAGGAGCTAGGCTTGTGGCAACGAGAGTGGTTTTATATCACCGCTCCCCGGGGCACCAAGTGGGTGGTGCCTCCTGCCTTTCGCTCGGGTCCCCCACCATGGCTAGCGTCATGGGTCAACAAAGGGTTAGATTGGGGGTTACCCAAAGACGTGCCCTTGTTGCAGGGCCGCATTAAGGATCTCTTGGAAGGAGACCTCAGCCTGGTCAAGGTGACGTAGGTCATGCTGATTGCCGAATACTGCCCGGCAAACGTCGCTCCCTTCGCCTGTGGGAGTTTAATCCGGAGGGACCGCGAGCTCTACAGAGTTTCATGGGCACAACGCCCGCGGAGATGTATAAGATGTTCTTTGGATCACACGAAATGTGTCCGGATTTAACCGATGATGCAGGCCTAAGCTGCAATCGCCCGGATACTCAAGTAAGTAACCTTGTGCCCGGACCTGCTATCCGTATAATTGTCATAAATTTGCCCCTAAAAGAGCTGTCCTTTTAAACAGGAGTGGATAGCGAAGGCAAAGCTGATCAGGTGTCTGGCTCCCCTTCCCGAAACCAGGCCGGATCCCGTGCTTGTCAGGATGTTGAAGATAATGCCTCTGGAGGGAAGCAAGGGGGAGGATAAGGAAACTATGGCCTCCTCGAAGGAAGCTGCTCCGAAGGGAGGAACCGACAATTCCTCTCCTAAGGGGAAGAAGAGGGCCGCCTCTGACAACCCGGAGACTATGGCCTCGAAGCGGGGGAAAAAATCCTCGTTAGAGGGTCCGACGCCGGGGAGTTCCTCGGCCGAACTACGCCCTCAAAGAGATCAGTCCTCCAGCGAGCCGTAAGTAGAGAAAGATTTTGCTTTCGAGGGGTGAGAGAAATCCTTGATTTATATCCGAGAAGATTAACCGAAATTTTACCTTGTAGCTCGGACCTCAGCCTTTCTCAGCAGAGCTCGTCTTCGGGGGATCTTCTTCCGGAGATGATGGAGAGCGGGACGCCTCCCCCTGCCATGCCGCCTAGCGAGGCGGGCGACCCTGAGGTGTCGTCGCGGAGGGTTTCTCCGAATCCGGCAGGGGCGGAAGATAGCCATGTGCCCCCCCGAGGTTCTCCGCGTCCGGCCTTCGAAAGAGCTTATGGGACAAGTTCGGCACCGTCAGGTGCTCGGCCAGAGGAGCTAAAGATTTTGCTGGGGTGAGCTTCTATCTCATCGGAGCACCGTGCATTGATGGGCATGGTGATTGAAAGGATCTCGTCCGCAGAAAGCAGATTGCATGAGGCCGTCAAAAGTTTACTGACGGGTTTTGAGGTACGTTAGATAATGTACACTTTTGTCAAGTGCGCATAAGTAAGATGCGCCCTGTGTAGATTGTAGCCCCTGAGACTCTGTGCGTCGTCAAGAAATGACGGCACGCAGATAGGGCTGGAATTCGATCCGAGTCGAGCCAGCTCGGCTCGACTCGCTAGAGCTCGTTTCGTTAACGAGCTAGCTCGACTCCACTCGTTATTATAACAAGCTCAAATCCAAGATTGGCTCGACTTGTAGAACTCGCGAGCTGGCTCGTTTAGCTTGTTAAGCTCATTAAAGATATGAACATAAACCCATCAAATATTATAAAATGATTATGTATATATTAAACATATATATCACTAAACAATAGTAATTTCCTTGTAACGTATGAGTCTCTTGGGCGGCTGGGCTTTCAAAGGCTAGGCCTTATGTTGTGCGCCTAGGACATTGGGTGCTGAGTGGCTGATCTTTTTTTGTATTGGGAATGGCTGATATTTTGTACCGAGCCTAACGATTTATACGAGTACTCTTGAGATTGGCTTGTTTAACTTGGTCTATAAACAATCTTAAACTAAAGCTCGGCTCGACTCGTTATTCTTCGAGTTCGAGTCGATTCGAGCCGAGTCACGAGCTACTCATTTAGCTCGCGAGCTTCGAGCTTTTTTTCCAGCCCTACACGCAGAGGATCATAATCCCAGGTCTAAGATGTCGCCTTTGAATGTAGGCGGCAGATTGTCCGGAATCGAGCCGAATTGATGATTTTGCCGAACTAAAGCAGCAACTTGACGTGGCAGATGCCGACATCGCGCTTGTCAACAAGCGGCTTGATGAGGCTCAAGGTATGTAATTCGTCGGGCGGCATCTGGTAAGAGGAGCTTTGTGCCAGTATCTCATAATGTGTGTGCTTGACGCAGATGGTGCGGCCGCCGTGGAAAGTCTTAGGGCAGAACTTGCCCGAGCTAAGGAACAAGCCAGAAAAAGCGATGCGGCTGCCGTGAAAGCCCTTGAAGAGCCGAGAGCCGAACAGGCTGCTTACTGCCGAAGCAAGGAAGAGATGGCCGAAAAGTTGAAGAGCGCTGCAGACCGTTGCAAACTTCTTGAGGAAGAAGACCGGGCGAGACAGACGGACTTAGAGAAGGCCGTTGCTGATGCCAAGGATGCTCGCTCTGCGATGAGAGCTGCGAAGGAGGAGCTGCGTCAGGCCGAATAGATTGCGGCTGGAAAGCCCTTTATGCTGCGGAGGAAGTTTTGTGATCCGAAGTTTGCTCCGTTGGACCGGTTGTGGAGTGTGGAGGACACCTATCTGGTTTTGGCAGCAAGTGCCGCTGATGCAATCGAACACTTTCGAGATCAAAAAGATCGCGAAGTGGAAAAGCTTTTCTGGTCGCAGTTTCACAATCCAGAGCGTCCACTGGCAGTGGACGATCGTTTGGCTCAATGGGCCGAACTAAATAGGTTGTCCGGACTTGCCATGAAGTACGTCGTGGGACATCTGTGGCCGGGGAGATCGGAGCCGAAGAGTTATTTCGGCTTGGTGCAGCAATTCCTTGACGTGGTGCCGCGTATTGATGCGATGAAGAGGTCAGCATGCATAGAGGGCGCACGGATGGCTCTTGCCCGTGTCAAAACATACTGGGCAGAGATGGAGACCACCGTTGTTGCATCCTGAGACTCGGACAAAAGCCGAGTACCCTCCGAGCACTATTTTCAGGAAGTCCTTGAAGGCGCTCGTGTAATAGAGACGTAGTGCTCGAAGGATGCTATGTTATGATAGCGTATGTAATTATAAAGTAATATTTTGATAGATTGTAGTGGCATTTTATACTTGTGCCTTCAAGTATTGGGAACACCTCCTGTGCGGCCGTTTTAATATATATATAGAAAAAATCTGAAAGATGGCAGTCGTTGGCTTCAGCCCCCACGCACATAGTGCAGGGGTGCTCGCAGAAGACGCATTTTCACACTTAACCCAACGTCTTGGTCTTACAAAGGAGGTGATAGCGCAGTGGGCCAGGCAACCGGACTATAATGCTTTAACACTTTCACTTAGCCATAGGAGCTTGACAGTGGGACTATTTAGGTAGCCCCTTGGTGGCGACTGCGCTCGCCCGAGTTCGGGGCGCGTATGTGCCTGGCCGGGAAACGGTCCTTCGTTAAAGCGGAGGAATCCTATAGATTCCGATAGGTCATCGAGTGGCTGACCAGTCTCACGCTACATCATGACAGTCAGTTTTAGGCTTTCTCTACTGAGGTGCTCGCCCGGCCGAACCGGGGCACAATCGCAGTAGTTCTCCTGGTGCTACCTTAGCCGATAGAGCGGAACGTAAGGTAGCCGAACTCAGGAGCCGGGCAACCCAACATTTGACCAAAGACATGATTCGGAGCCGATGCATATAATGCCAAAACTCGCGACGCCGAACACTCCCTAAGGTGTTCGGTCTTTATAAGTGCGGGCAAAACAACACTCTTTATTGAAAAGCCCCTAGTGTCCAGGTACGCGCAAAAATTCTGACGTGGCCACATGCCAAGACGCCAGCCTCCTCCTTGGTTATATCGGAGAAAACCAGGGGATATGTAGCAACGAGAGACAGTAAAAAATGTTTACGCAGGGTCTTAATCTAAAAAGAATCCTTAGGACGGGTCCCTACTGCACGTCTGCGCCTGTGTCTCCATTGTGCCGTATCCTGGACGGGTGCCGCACGACGTTCATCTGTAAAAGAGAGGAACTGAATTGAAAATGGGTCGTGCCGAACAAAAGTTTAAAATAAACAAAGTATAAAAATGAAATATATAAAATTGAGCTTTATTGTCTCTTATTGTATATGTACGGAGCCCCTTGTGCGGGGGTATATGGCCACTAAGTCTGCATTAATGATAATTTTGTACCGAACTCGTCTATCCGCGTTCGTTGTCTTTAATGACCTATTCCAAAGTTTTTTTTGGCCGGTGAAGCCATTTTACTGTGGGGCTGTCAAAGCGGCCGCACAGTACTCCGCTTGGGGGAGGCGCATATCAATGCTTCCCCTTCAAAGAGATGATGCCTCGTGGACCGGGCATCTTAAGCGTTAGAGATGCGTAATGTGGTATTGCGTTAAAGCGGGCGAAAGCTTCGCGTCCCAGCAGTGCTTGATAGCGACTTGAGAATGGGACGTCGTGGAAAGTCAGCTTTTCGCGTCGGAAGTTATCGGTAGAGCCGAATATAACTTCGAGCCGGAGAAAACCCATGCAATGGGTGTCCGGACCAGGTGTTACCCCTTGAAAGGAGGTTTTGCTGCGGCGGATTCTTACTGGGTCTATCCCCATGTGATGGATTGTGTCCTGATATATCAGGTTTAGTCCACTGCCGCCGTCCATAAGGACATTTGAAAACTGGAGTCCACCAATTATTGGATCGAGTATCAAGGCGGTCCAACCTGCGTTCCTGATACTTCTAGAATAATCCAGCTGATCAAAGATGATTGGTTTTGACAACCAGTGGCGAGACCCCCTTGGGATAGGTCGTGTGGTGCGTACCTTTATGGGTGTCGCACGTTTTGTTATGTGAAGTAAGTTCACTGTTTTTACTTCTTGTGGGAAGTTCTTTTGTTTCCTGGTGCTCTGCTTTTGGGGTTCGTCCTCGTCTTTGCTTGGTGTGTCGAGCCCCTTGTGTTTGGCATTGAGTCTGCCGGATTGTTTGAAAACCCAACAATCTCTGTGGGTATGGTTAGCAGGCTTCCCAGGAGTGCTGTGTATTTGACATATCCTGTCCAGGATTTTGTTTAAGTTGGATGGATCATCCCTGTTATCCTGGAGGGGTGCTTTTGTCTGATTCTGTCGTGAGCCTTTAATCCGGCGTTAACTGCCGTGCTCTTCGGACTTTTCTCCTTAGTCCGGCGACGGTCCTTGTTGCGTCGCAGTTTTCCGTTTCCATCCCTAGTTTCGGATGTACTTGGGTCGCTAGGGCTGCATCTTGCCAACCAGCTGTCCTCTCCTGCACAAAAGCGGGTCATGAGGCTTGTTAGTGTGGCCATTGTTCTTGGCTTTTCTTGGCTGAGGTGTCTGGCGAGCCATTCGTCTCGGACGTTATGCCTGAAAGCTGCTAAGGCTTCGGCGTCTGGACAGTCGACTATCTGATTCTTTTTAGTGAGGAATCTATTCCATAATTGCTGAGCTGATTCTCCGGGCTGTTGAGTTATGTGACTAAGATCGTCTGCATTCGGAGGGCGGACATAGGTCCCTTGAAAATTTGCTCGGAAAGCATCCTCGAGCTCTTCCCAACTTCCAATTGTGTTTTCAGGAAGGCTTTTAAGCCAATGCCGGGCTGGCCCTTTAAGCTTAAGGGGTAAATATTTTATGGCGTGGAGATCATCTCCTCTAGCCATATGTATGTGGAGGATATAATCCTCTATCCAGACTCCAGGGTCTGTTGTTCCATCATATGCCTCTATGTTTACGGGTTTAAATCCCTTTGGAAATTCATAGTCCAGGACCTCATCGGTGAAACATAGGGGGTGTGCGGCGCCCCTGTATTTGGGTGTGCCGGATTATGATGATGGCTTTATTGCATTGCTTACAAGAGCTTGCTTTCTAGGCCCGTAAATGGACCTGACTGGGCCATGATGCGAATCCTTGAGTGGGTCGCATGCCGATTTAAGTGCGATGCCGCTTGCCATTTATGCTGGCCATAGGGTCGTCTATCCGACCGTGTGGCTTTCTTGTTTTTTGAATGCGAGGGCTCTAGGGCCTCTTTGTCGAATTCAGGCAGTAGCTTTCTCTTCGGATAGCTTTTAGTGCGGCGACTGTCGCCGTATTTATCTGCGGTGTTGATTACTTTGCTCCATCTGATCCTGAGAGCATCTTCCACTGTTTTTAGCTTCCGCTTCTGCTTTTTCAGGCTGCATGCTGTAGCAACGAGCCTTTTGTGGAGATTCTCTTCTGCTCTGTGGGTTTATCCGGCGTAAGATCGTCCGGAGTGCCATTTTCGCTGGGGGAGGGATGTTCGGTTTCTCTATCCGTGTTGCCCTATTCGGACGGTTGCTCTAAGGCCTGCTCGTTGTCTACCGGCTCGTCCTGCTCTATGGCTGGGTTTTTATCGAGGCGGGGCTTGGGTCGGTGTTTACGCCAACGCTTTGAATGCTTTCCGGGGGTCGATCTCCCGTTCCATCCCCTTTTTCCTCGTTGTCACTTCCTTTAGGGGTATCCACCATGTACACATCGTGAGATGAGGTGGCTGTCCAATGCCCTATGGGTGTTGGTTCATCTGTATCTCCTGCATCGTCATCCATGCTGTCGATGTCTTGTGGAGTCAAAGTTGAGCACGTCGTTTAAATTGTCGATAGTGGCTACCAAGTGGGTGGTGGGTGGGCTTTGAATTTCGTCATCGTCCGTATCCCATCCTCGCTGACCGTAATCCGGCCAGGGCTCTCCTGATAAAGAGAGAGACTTTAGAGAATTCAGGATGTTGCCGAAGGGCGAGTGCTGAAAGATGTCCACGGCGGTGAACTCCATTACCGGCGCCCAATCGGATCCGATCGGCAGGGGCGCGGGGGGTTCGAAGTCCGGAGAAGAGTCCGGATCCTCGGAGTCACGGGTCATGCAGAGTGCGGGGCTGGCGTTCGGCTCGATCGCCTTTGAGATCGCAGCCCCCGAGGTGACGTCCAACCGATTATCCTCGATCGGCGCAGCTGGCCCCGAATTAAGGGTCAGAGCTGGTGCGTTTGCGGCCTCCAGGGCACTGTTCGGCGGCAGAGCTAGATCATGCCCCACGAGACAGTGCGGCGCGCTTGCCTGTGGCTCAAATCCATCGAAGATCAATTCTCCGCGGATGTCTACAATGTAGTTTAGGCTTCCAAACCTGACCTGATGGCTAGGGGCGTAGCTTTCGATCTGCTCCAGGTGGCCAAGCGAATTGGCCCGCAGTGCGAAGCCGCCGAAGACGAAGATCTGTCCGGGGAGAAAAGTCTCACCCTGGACCGCATCGTTATTGATGATCAAAGGAGTCATCGGGCCTAAAGGCGACGACACAGAGGAACTCTCAATGAAAGCACCAATGTCGGTGTCAAAACCGGCGGATCTCGGGTAGGGGGTCCCGAACTGTGCGTCAAGGCCGGATGGTAACAGGAGACAAGGGACACGATGTTTTTACCCAGGTTCGGGCCCTCTCGATGGAGGTAATACCCTACTCCTGCTTGATTAATATTGATGATATGGGTAGTACAAGAGTAGATCTACCATGAGATCAAGGAGGCTAAACCCTAGAAGCTAGCCTATGGTATGAATGTTGTATGATGGAGTTGTCCTACAGACTAGAACCCTCCGGTTTATATAGACACCTGATAGGGTTAGGGTTACACAGAGTCGGTTACATTGGTATGAGATCTTGAATATCCGCATCGCCAAGCTTGCCTTCCACGCCAAGGAAAGTCCCATCCGGACACGGGACGAAGTCTTCAGTCTTGTATCTTCATAGTCCTGGAGTCCGGCTGAAGGTATAGTCTGGCTACCTAAACACCCCCTAATCCAGGACTCCCTCAAGGACCCCGTGGTGTGGAGGGCTGGATGAACAGTAGACGGTGGAGGGGTGCCCGTGGAGGGGTGGTTGAACAGTAGCCGGTGGAGTAGTGCGCGGTGGAGGCTGGATGAACAGGAGCCCGCGGAGGCTGGAGGAAGTCGACAGTAGCCCGTGGAGGCTGGAGGAGGTCGACGGTGGAGATGAACAGTATCCCGTGGAGTCCCGTTTTGCAGTATGCCACACCCCTCCCGATGAACAGGACCCCCGTTTCGATCGTAGGAGGTCCGTTTGGTTCATTTTGCGGTACGCCACACCCCTCCCGATCAACAGGACCCCCGTTTCGACCGTAGGAGGTCCGTTTCGTCCGTTTTGCGGTACGCCACACCCCTCTCGATCAACAGGACCCCCGTTTCGACCATAGGAGGTCCGTTTCGTCCGTTTTGCAGTACACCAGACCCCTCTCGATGAACAGGATCCCGTTTCGAACGTGTCCGGTCGAACACAAGGCCGTTTCCTCCGTTCTGCGGTACACCAGGCCTCGTTTCCATCGCCTGTTCCATCCAAGCCCTCCCGATGAACACGACCACGCATTCCGTTCCGACCCAGCCGGTTGGCTCCCACGTGTTCCGTTGCCTCCCGATGAACACGACGCATTCCGTTGCCTCCCCATGAACATGACGCATTCCGTTGCCTCCCCATGAACACGACGACTACGCTGTTTCTCCGTTCCGACCCAGCCATGTACATGAGCCCTGGCCGTACATATGCGCGAGTAGGCGTTCGAGACCCTGCCCGTATGTACACATACATGGCCGTATTTTCTTTCTTGCACCCTGGCTGCTGTACGTACGTGTACATGCTACGTGCGCGCCTCTACTACGACACGTGCACGCCTCTACTACGACACGTGCACGCCTCTACATCGACCAGTATGTACGTACACGTTCGCGACCAGAATGACAACACTACGTACGCTTTGACCAGGTGGGTCCCGACTGTCAGGCACTTCCTTGCGTGCGAAGATGTAGCTGGTGGGTCCAAGTAGTCAGGGGGGGGGGGGCGAATCGTTTTGTTTTTTTGCCCGGATGCACTTCCTTGTGTGCGAATGTGTAGCTGGTGGGTCCCAGCAGTCAGGGGGGAAACGTTTTTTTCGCGAAATACGGTGGCCCGTCTGGTGGGTCCCCGCTGTCAGGTGGAGGAATAATTATTTTGCATGTAATAAGGAGGCACTTCCTTGCTGCGGCCGTGGACCCAGCTATCAGCCTCTCCACGTACAGTCCACGTCCGATGGAAGCCGTTCTTTGACCACGTTGACCACGCCGCGCCGAGAGCACCAGGGCGGTGGACGACAGCGAGGCCTAGGAAGGGGACGACACAGAGCCGAGGAAGACGCGGCAGTGGATGCCCACGCGTAGAGGAGTACGAGGGTTCACTGGTTCGCTGCGGTGTGAGGCTGCCGTTGCCGCAGAATAACAGGGGGTGTGGTTGAGTAGAGGGATGGCCTGGCCAGCGGTGGGAGTAGTAGGGGGCGGTGAGGCCTCCGCCGCATCGCAGGCGGCCACCGGAGGCAGGAGCACGAGGCACGACCGGCGCTGGTTTGGGCGGCTGGAGCAAGAAGACCAGAGGTTGAAGAAGCACTACGGCCGTTGGATGGACATTGTACGGTCACTGGAGCTAGAATCGTGCATATTGACTAAGTTGACAAAGCCCTCCGTCCCCGTCAACTTAGTAGGCCCACAAGTCAGCCTGCCACTATACTGGGTCCCAGCTAACAGGGGGAGTATTCATTTTTTCTGTGCGTAATAAGAAGGCACTTCCTTGCATGCGAAGATATAGCTGGTGGGTCCGAGCTGTCAGCGGCGGTAATGTTTTTTTCGTGAAATACAGAGGCCCTTTCGGTGGGTCCCTGATGTCAGGTGGAGGAATCATTATTTTGCGTGTAATAAGGAGGCATTTCCTTGCGTGCGGCTGTGGACCCAGCTGTCGGCCTCTCCAGGTACAGTCCACTTCAGATGCATGTCGGTCGTTGACCAGGCCGTGCCGAGAGCACCAGGGCAGTGGATGACGGCGAGGCCTAGGAAGGGAACGACACGAAGGCGGGGAAGACTCGTCAGTTGTTTCCCACGCGGAGGGGAGTACGACTGTACGAGGGTTTACTGGTTCGTTTGCCAGCGCCGGAGAATAACAGCAGGTGTGGGTGAGTAGAGGGATGGCTAGGCCAGCGATGGGAGTACGATGGGGCGGTGAGGCCTGTGCGGTAGCACAGCCGGCCGCGGGGAGGAGGGAGCTGGCAGTCCCGCTAACGCTTGTTTGAGCGGCTGGAGCAGGAAGAGTAGAGATTGAAGAAGCACGACAGCCGTTCGATGGACATCGTACGGTCATTGGAGCTAGAATCGTTCATATTGACTAAGTTGACAAAGCCCTTCGTCCCCGTCAACTTAGTAGGCCCACAAGTCAGCCTCCCACCATGGTGGGTCCCAGCTAGCAGGGGGAGTATTCATTTTTCTGTGCGTAATAAGGAGGCACTTTCGGTGTGTCCGAGCTGACAGCGGGGGGAACGTTTTTTTCGCGAAATACGGTGGTCCGTCCGGTGGGTCCCAGCAGTCAAGGGCAAACGTTTTTTCGCGAAATACGGTGGCCCGTCCGGTGGGTCCCAACAGTCAGGGGGGAAACATTTTTTCCGCAAAATATTGGTGGCCCGTCCGGTGGGTCCCGGCTGTCAGGTGGAGGAATAATTATTTTGCGCGTAATAAGGAGGCACTTCCTTGCAGCTGCCGTGGACCCAGCTGTCAGCCTCTCCACGTACAGTACTCTTCCGATGGAAGTCGGTCGTTGACCACATTGACCACTCCGCGCCGAGAGCACCACGGTGGTGGACGACGGCGAGGCCTAGGAAGGGGACGATGCAGAGCCAAGGAAGACGCGGCAGTGGATGCCCACGCGGAGAAGAGTACGAGGGTTCACTGGTTCGGCTGCGGTGTGAGGCTGCCATCGCCGCAGAATAACAGGGGGAGTGGGTGAGTGGAGGGATGGCCTGGCCATCGGTGGGAGTAGTATGGGGACGGTGAGGCCTCCGTGGCAACACAGCCGGCCACGGGAGGCAGGAGCATGCGGCACGATCGACGCTGCTTTGGGCGGCTGGGGCAAGAAGACCAGAGGTTGAAGAAACACTACAGCCGTTGGATGGACATCGTTGACCACGCCGCGCCGAGAGCACTAGGGCGGTGGACGATGGCGAGGCCTACGAAGGGAACGACACGGAGCCGGGGAAGACACGACAGTGGCTGCCCACACAGTGGAGAGTACGAGGGTTGACTGGTTCAGCTGCCGTCACTGGAAAATAACAGGAGGTGTGGGTGAGTAGAGGGATAGACAGGCCAGGGATGCGAGTATGATGGGTCCGTGAGGCCTGCCCGGTAGCACTGCCGGCCATGGGAGGAGGGAGCAGGCAGTTCCGACGGTGCTGGTTTGGGCGGCTGGGGCAGGAAGATCAGAGACTGAAGAAGCACGATTGCCGTTAGATTGACATCTAACGGTCTGACGCTGGTAGAGTCGATTGTTGACTAAGTTTCTTTTTTGAGAAACCTTGTGTACGCATAAACTTAGTAGGCCCACAAGTCAGCCTCCAAATCTGTGGCAGACAACATAAAGCCCATTTGCTATTTTTTATAATTTGCAGCCCATTTGCTAATTCTTAAGTAATTTATTACAACCCATTTTCTGCCCAGGATCACGGTCAAAAAGTTCAACCTTAGTTTGCATATTTCGGTGGAGTCCAAACTATTGTAATCCTGAAATGATAAACATTTTTTAAGAACTTATTGATTTGCCAAAAAAATAGTTTTGTTTTTGTAAGCAAATAAGACGTGCGACAATTGAGTTGGTTTAAGCGAAAACCAGTGGTAAAAAAATCAGCGCTGGGTGGGAAAAACAACAAAAATAAGGATGTAAATATGAAAAGGGAATTTTATGTGTTTTAAATATAATGACACGTGTATATGAACTAGTAAAACTATAGGTAGAGATTAGAAAACGGATGTAGGACATGCGTTTCAAGAGGAAAATAGAACTGGGCTGTGTGTTTGATTCAGTAAAAAAAACTGCCTGCGGATGTTGTAAGACAAAATATAACTAACACTGGCGGGCCAGAGGACAGTAGATACCTGCTGGATCTTTGTGCCCCGTTGTCGTCATAGGCTGGGCCTGTTAAAAACAAAACCAACCCTGGGCAGTCTACATCCCAGTTGAAACTTGCTCGACCTGAAAAAAATATACGTGCTCAATAAACGAGAGAATTCTGCAAGTACATAATGATAACTGGGATGCAACACAGATATTGTTTTTTTATCGTGATAATAAGTGCATGCACTTGTTTCGAAAAAATTGGAGAACTGGGAATTTGAACGGCGGGTGCTTATGCTACCCATCAAATAAAAATCAGGTGCCTGAAAATTCGTTTCGAAACAAATGATTCAGCTTTATATCCACGCGGCATGATGGTTGGAAGCAAATGCAAGTTCATACCAAAAGATCGTTAACAACAATACCAACTTGCGGACGAGAAGGTAGTACAACTACCAATACCAAACTAACTTATAATCTTTTTACTCCTGGCCCTAGTGTTCGTCTGGTAGAAAATCTTGCAGAGGACCAGCTCCCGCTCCTTCTCTTGCTCCAGGTCCCCGAGGTGGTACTGGTGCATCACCCAGTTGGTCCTCTGCTGGTCGAAGTTCTTGTTGGTGTGCAGCACCAGAACCTTTTTTGCTGCCCGTCTGCCGGCCGTTGACCATCACCGGCAAGGTATTGCCGGTCTTGTGGCACATCGCGTGCATGCCACACTCTGACTGTATCTTGTGACGCGTCCATGTGCCCGTTTTGAACGCCCTGGAATTGCGCTGGAAGAAATGCTTCCTTATGCCACTCAGTGTGATGCCTGCAGTATTGTGGAATACAGGTTTTAGTGTACCTAGTTGGCATTTTCATAACATCTTTGGCATGTTGCAGTCACTTGTTTCACTTTTTATTAAGTGTCAAATTGTAATTGCTTCACCAGGTCTGCGTCTAAAAAGAAAAATAGAGCTATAAACAAAGGAATATGTTTATGCAAGTAGACACCCGATCGGTGTCTTACCTGGAAGTTTCTCAGGTTGGGTGTAGCATATGCCGTGCTCGCTGTCGATGGTTGGTATGAACAAATCGATGAGAGACTGAAATCTTGCGCTGTCAGCACTCACTTTGGCTTCAAGGTGCTCGATCAGCTCCTGATCCATGGGATCGAACTTGACGCCAGCCGGCAGCACCGGCCAATCCTTGTTCGACTTGCATCGGTAATTCCAGTTATATGGTACTCAATGTATGATCAATCGACTGTTTTAAGTGAATGATGAAAGATTTTGACAGATAAGTGGTACTCCAAATCTGAAGTCCAGAATACCCGAACACGCCGCCAGGATTCTTGTGTCACCTCACGCACAGCGTGTTGTCACATCAATTCAATGTGTGGACATGATGAATAATTTGACCGACGTATACTAGTACTGCTACTGTACTACTTACTAGTCGTATTTAGTGTCACAATTTATACATAGGTTTAACTAACAAGTAAGCACTTGAAGCCTAACTGATATATATATATATATATATATATATATATATATATATATATATATATATATATATATATATATATATATATATATATGGCTTCTGCACATCATCTCCATCATCATTATCAGTACATCCTACACAGGTGAGTTAGGATGCACTTGATCCCAGGAAGGTATCTATCCTTCAAACCAGAGGAGTGCTTCAAACTAACAACAGTACATAATATCCAACAAAACAGGGTCGTGCTACTGTCGGATTTCGGGTTCCGGCAGACCCTTGAGGTTTGAACTCTGGGGTGCGCGTGGAGATTACGCCTTCTACCTACCTGCACCCCTCCGCCTCGCAAAGATCTAAGCTATGGAAAGAACAGCACAAGAGACACAAGGTTTATACTGGCTCGGGCCACCGTTGTGGGTGTAATACCCTACTCTAATGTGGTGTGGTGGATTGCCTCTTGGGCTGATGATGATGAGCAATACAAGGAAGAATAGCCTCGCGAGGGTCTGTTCCTGGCTGGGGCGATGAACTGCTAGGAGGAGTTCAGTCACCCTTCTCTCTCTCTCTCTCTCTCTGATTGATTCTCTGGATCCTGGTCGATTCCAATTGCCCGCGACCAGATGCCTCTACTCTGGGGGTGGCTAGTCCTATTTATAGGCAAAGGCCCTGGGCCTCTTCCCAAATATTGAGCGGGAAGGGCGCCAACAATTGGCCATTTCGAAGGGGAACATCTGGTACACTTATCCTGACTAAAGTTGGTCCTCGCCTGCCAAAGGCTCTGGTGGTGACGCTGGCTCGGGCTCCACAATGACTTCCTTCCTGCCGTTGGACTGGTCTTGGTCTTGTTGCACCGAAACGGGTGCCTTTGCTTGATGCTCTCGCCTGCGCTTGCTCCCTTTGCACCAAAGAGGAAAGGAGGACACTGCGTGGGTTGGCGCCCGCCTGGCACCCTTGGTCGTCATGGCTTGCGTCATGGGCACCTCGTGAGGTACCCTGCCTTGATCTCTCCACCTCCTCACGAGCCAGCCTGATGAGGCCGCGCCTGAGGAAGCTCCGCGTTGTTCACCCCGCATGGCTTGGCCCCTCGCGAGGGTCTTGGGTCTGTGTTGATGAAGATGGGCCGTGCTGGGCCCCCCTTTGAGCCACGCCGCGGGCCACAGGCAGGCAAGTCTGGGGACCCCCGTTCCTAGAACACCGACAGTAGCCCCCGGGCCCAAGGCGCGCCCGGACTTGGCCGTGCAGGGAGGCGAAAGGGCAAGGGCGAAGCGCCGCGGGCCCTAACAGCCTGCGACCTTGGGCGCCGCGTGGCGGTTGATTGGACGTGGGCGACACTGTTCCCCCACGCTTCCTTATTTTGCGCCATGCTAGGCGGACTCGTAGTCGTACACAGCCGCTCCCCTTCCTGTTGCTCGAGCGCCCTCTGTCCTTTCTCCTCTCGAACTCCAGCTTCTGTTTCCAATCCAATCTCGAACCTTCCCCCCTTCCCATCGCCATGGCTCCGACGAAGAAGGGAAGAGGGAGGAAACCCATGCCTCCGCCTTGCTCGCCTCCGTTGGCGGCCCCCGCCGAGAGCTTGGGCAGGGTCAGCTCGGCTCTGGCCACTATCTTCAACGAATGTGGGAGGACGATGGCCTGGTCCACGTCTCACTTCTCCATCGACAGGATAGCCACTGAGGTCCGGTATTTTGTCGATGCCCTGTGGGCGGGTCTAGTTCCCCCCTTTTCTGATTTCTTCAATGCCGTGCTTTCCCACTATCAGATCCATATGATGCATCTGAGTCCTGAATCCATCACCCTTCTCTCGGTCTTCGCCTTTGTTTGCGAGGCGATGGTGGGCATCCTTCCTTCGGTTGCCTTGCTGCGCCACTTCTTCTCTCTGCGCCTTGTCGACCCTACCCAATGCTCGGCGTGCATGAGCTTCGCTGCCGTGCCTGAGGCAGTGGCCTTAGGGATTGACTTCAGGCTCCCTCCGTCCGCGGCTGGGTTCCGCGAGCGGTGGCCGTACGTGGATGCAGGGGTGCCCAGCCCCCTGCTATCGGAGCCAACTTCGCCTGCTGTCCCCAATTCGGGCTGGGACCAGGAGACGCTTGAGAGCCCCTAGCTCGTCTTTGTCTGGCACCGCTTCGCGTTCTTGAGGGCGCTTGGTGTGACAGCGCCCAAGGTGGTGAAGGAGTTCCTGCTATGCCGCATTGCTCCTCTCCAACGCCACTCCCGCCGGATGTGGGCCTTCAGCGGGCGTGATGATCGTATGAGGCTCCAGGAAGAGGACCTGCCGCCTGAAGTGCTGAGGACAGCGCTCTTGATCCTGACTGGGGACCCCAACCCTGGCAGCATCCAGCAGGGAGGGGCCTTGCTGTACTTTTGCCAGAACAGGGGCGATCTTGTGAATTAGATGCCTATCTTTGATGAGTGGGGGCCGCGCCCCGCCGGCCTCCAGGGGCCTTGCGAGAACCCAGTGATGGTGACTGCCCTTCCAGTCGGCCAAGGAGACTCTTCCTCAAGTGGCGGAGCAGGGAGGCATGAGGCACCAGAGGCCGAGGGGGCTTCCGACCGGGTGACAGCGCCGGGCGATGGTCGTGAGGGAGCAGCTCTTAGGGCTCGTGCCGCTGAGGCTGAGGGTGGCGAGCAGCTTCCCTCAGCGCCTGCGGCTGAGGCCCCTGAACCAGCTGCTTCTCTTGGCGAGGCGATTGGCAGCGCGCATCAGGCAGGCGCACCTGACGCGGATCGCCTCGACGCTCCGTCTTCGTCGCAGGTTGATCCCTGCGCTCAACTCTTGGGCCACTTCCGCGTGGACTTTGAGGCCCTCCGGAAGAGAAGGGAGGCCCTGGGAGACGATTACCCTTGTCGCCTGCTGAAGCGTAGGAAGTACTTCACCACTGATGAGTAAGCCTTCTCCTTTTCCAGCTCCCGATCCTTCTGTTGCTTTTACTGATCCTTGCTCCGCAGGCCCCTTCCGGCCGAGCTCGCGGAGACGGATGAGGTGCCGTCCCCCTTGGCTTCGCCCCCTCCACCGTCCTCAAGTGCTCAGAGCAGCAGAGCCCTTGTGGTGAGGGCTATCGGAGAGGCGAACCGTCCCGAGGCGCATCGTGGCCCCGCGCACCACGCGACCCCCCTTCGCGGGCCTTCTCGTGGCATAGCCAGCCTGTCGTGGGCTTCTCGCTTGGTCATGGACTGCGATTGGCTGAGGCGCTCCCTGCGCTCTTCATCTGGGGACCGGCTGGCTCCAGGCCGGGCTTCTGGCGTGGCGTGCCCAGCCGTCACGAGGGTGCCAGCCCCCAGCCCCTGCCCGGAGGGGGAGTGTTGATCCGTGGCCCCCGGCGCTTGCTTGGGGCAGATGATGGTGTGGAAGACGTGCTCGAGCGCGCCCGGGAGCGTCGCGCTCGTCGCCAAGGATTCCTTCGAAGGGCGACTGACGCGGTGAACCTGCTTGGTGAGGAGCTTGCTGACGAGGACGCACGCCTTGAGGCCGAGGGCCTGCGCCTGGCTGCAGAGAGGCCCGGGCTGGAGGGCGCCATTGACCTTGCGCGCCATCAGCGCGATCTTGATGACAAAGAGGCCAAGGCGTCACTGGTGGCCTCTCGGGAGGCCCGATGTCAGGCCGCTGAGGAGGCCCGGGAAGCTGACCGGCGGCAAGAGGCGGCGGAGGAGCGGGCTCGGGAGCTCCTGGCCTGGTGCCACTCACTAGAG
The DNA here is from genome assembly GCA_034509565.1 of Triticum monococcum. Classification (NCBI taxonomy): domain Eukaryota; kingdom Viridiplantae; phylum Streptophyta; class Magnoliopsida; order Poales; family Poaceae; genus Triticum; species Triticum monococcum. The sequence goes on from CM067842.1 coordinate 724,221,059, forward strand.
GAGCAGGTGGAGCTGCGCGAGGCAGCCCTCGCGTCGATGAAGGTGGCCTCTGGCGACCCAGCAGAGCTCCAGAAGCGCGAGGAGGCGTTGACGCTGGAAGCCGCTGAACGTACCCACGAGTACGAGCGTCTGGAGACGAGGGAGCGCCTGGTGACGCAGGCGGAGGATGATGTCACTACACGGGAAGCCCGTGTCCTGGAGGAGGTCGGGCGTCGGGTGGAGATGGCGCGCCTGAACCTCGAGCGCGAGCTCGAGGGGAGGCTGGGGTTGATCCGGGCCGAGGCTGAAGGTAGGACTGCCGCCTTGAGGGCCAAGCTGGAGGAAGCGACGTGGCGGGCCGATGCTTGTCGGGCCGCCCTCGAGGTAGCGCAAGGGGAGTTAACCACCTCCCAGGCCAAGGTGCTCCTTCTTCGACATCGGGTGGAGGAGGCTGAATCCGTCGCGTGCCAAAATGCGGACGAGATTCGTCAGCAGCAGGTCCTGGAGTATGAGCACGGCCCCATGCTCACTACGCTCCGGGAGAGAGCCAACACAGCCTTGGGCAACATCTGCGAGGCGGCTGTTGGCAAGCCGCACGCAGTCAACTACGCCGGCAACCTTCAGTTCTGCATCGACGTGGTGACGCAGCTGGAGGCACGGTCGGTCAGGGCCAACAGGTTGGTGGAGGAGAGGAGCCGCGTCCTGCTCGGGCGCGCCTTTTCTCGTGTCTTCAGCCATCTCCAGAACATGGATCCCCACTTCGATTTCGACGCCGCCATCGCCCCAGTCCCCCAGGCCGTCCGAGACGACCCGACGCTCTGGGTGGAAGACAATGTGGATGCTCTTGTCAGGGCCTTCGCTTCAGACAACGACGGCGTGATCGTGGCTGCCGACGAGGGCGGTGTGGTGAACGGCCCTGACGCCGCTGGCGATAACGCAGACATCGATGGCGAGCCCAGCGACGCCAGCAATGGTTCGGGAGGTGCTCCTGAGGACGCATTGGGGGATTTATCCGATTGATTATGCATCGTTCCTGTTTCCTTACCCTGCATGAATAGAACTCAGGTTTTGGGCATGATGGCTGTGAGAGCATTTTGGGAGGGGGAGCCCCTCATGTAAAACTTGTGTTCATCGAATTAGTAGATGTTACATTGCACATGCACCCGCGCCAAGTGGCTGGCTAAGCGACGCGCTGGTTGGCTGGTTTACCTTTGTCCCGTGCGGGCCCTGAGGTAGCCTGTGGGAGGCTGTGGCGTCCCGAGTGTTCCCTGATCGAATCCGTAGGATCTAAAGTAAAAAACCCTCCTGAGAGGACGCGGCGGCGGCAGTCTAGGCTGCGCGCAAGCTAGGCCTGACCCGGCTCGCGAGGGGCTCACGAGGGGAGGCAGCTGAGGCGAAGTGGTGACCAGAACGTGAGAAATTGCTCGAACGAGACTAAGCACCCCTTCCCCGAACACACACAAATCTCAAATACGAATCCAACTTAAATCCAGCGGGGGAAAGCGACAACCAAAGGGAAAAGCAATGAAAGCAGACAAAAGGCCGCGTCCGGCACCTAATCTAGTCTTGGACGTCTTCTCACCAGCGCGGAGCTAAGTGCTGCCACTGGGCGTGGGAGGGAGCCCCAGGGCCTGAGGCTGGCACCCCTGAGACTCCGGGGCATGTACAGCCCCACTCATTATTACGTGAGAGTGTCACAGGGCGGCGAGCTTCACAGGCACTGGGCCTTCTTCACAGGTACCGGCCTTGCTTCATACCGCCAGACGAGGGCCCCGCCTTGCGCCACACTCTAGTGCTATCAACGACGACCCGAAACCAGGACGCTGCCGATGGGGTAGAGCGGTCGCCAGCGGTTTCCCCGACGACCACGGGTCCTCTGCCAGGGGCAGGCCCTGAGGCACCTCCCCAGCGGAGGGCCTACCTCCTGAGAACGCCTTGCTCCGAACGCCGCGGTGGTGATGTCTAATCTCGGCCCCTCTCCTGCAGCCTCCTGCGCCCTCCTCCCGAGGGGTAGGAGACTGTGGGAGCGGGGCAGCTGCCCGCTGTGGCGACCTGCACCTCCTGCGACCCATGATTAGCGTATGCCTGCTCTTGAGGAATTAGCGGTCCCGATAATCATTGCCTCCAGCGTGGCCAGTAGGACCGTCCCGGGGCTCCTGGAAGAGCTCAGCTTCTGGCGCCTTGTCCCCCCAGCTTGGGCTGAGGAGCGAGCCTTGTTCGCCCTCGTGAGGGTGCCCTTGGTCCATCATGTGGGGCACATATTCTTCTGGCGCCGTCATCCCGAAGGCCACGCCGTAGTGCTCCGCGTGCCATGCAGCTCTGCTTGACGCGCCCACCGTGGGGTGGTAGCGCGGCTGTCCACTGGGGCCATGGGTCGCGTCGAGTCCTTCTTCGCAGACCAGGGGCGGGGCAGCGCCGCCGCCGGTCCGGTGCCAACAGCTTCGCTGGCGTTGGAGTAGCCTTGGGGCCCGCGGGCGCGTGCGGAACCCCTGCGCGGGCCGCCCTGGGCTTGAGATGGGAGCTGGGTGCAGAAGGGGTGAGCCCCCGAGGCGGCAAAGCCCAGGAGCTCGGCCACCCGCTCCAGCAGCACGTCGCGGCCGCCCTCCAGCAGCCTGCACTGCAGCAGCTCTCAGGCCACCGTGAGCGCGGCCCTCGAGTTCGCCTGCTCCCGGCGAGAGTACGGTGTCATGGTCGCGGCGTGATTGGAGGCCCTTGCTGCCGACCGCGCCTGCCACGGCGTGAGAGCTGTCGAAGCCTGTCCGCGTCGCCCGCGGCCCGCAGCGCCCTGCGGACCGCGAGCTGCCTGGTGCACAGGGTCGCCCGAGGCGAGCGGCTCTGCGCGAGCGGGCCACGCCGCCCATGGATCTGGGTTGCCCGCCTGGTCGCCGGACATGGTGATGACGACGTGACGGGGCATGAAGTGGTAGAAGGTGGATTCCGGCGCACCCCTACCTGGCGCGCCAAATGTCGGATTTCGGGTTTCGGCAGACCCTTGAGGTTCAAACTCTGGGGTGCGCGCGGAGATTACGCCTTCTACCTACCTGCACCCCTCCGCCTTGCAAAGATCTAAGCTATGGAAAGAGCAACACAAGAGACACAAGGTTTATACTGGTTCGGGCCACCGTTGTGGTGTAATACCCTACTCCAGTGTGGTGTGGTGGATTGCCTCTTGGGCTGATGATGATGAGCAATACAAGGAAGAACAGCCTCGCGAGGGTCTGTTCTTGGCTGGGGCGATGAACTGCTAGGAGGAGTTCGGTCACCCTTCTCTCTCTCTCTCTCTGATTGATTCTCTGGATCCTGGTCGATTCCAATTGCCCGCGACCAGATGCCTCTACCCTGGGGGTGGCTAGTCCTATTTATAGGCAAAGGCCCTGGGCCTCTTCCCAAATATTGAGCGGGAAGGGCGCCAACAATTGGCCATTTCGAAGGGGAACATCTGGTACACTTATCCTGACTAAAGTTGGTCCTCGCCTGCCAAAGGCTCTGGTGGTGACGCTGGCTCGGGCTCCACAATGACTTCCTTCCTGCCATTGGACTGGTCTTGGTCTTGTTGCACCGAAACGGGTGCCTTTGCTTGATGCTCTCGCCTGCGCTTGCTCCCTTTGCACCAGAGGAAAGGAGGACACTGCACGGGCTGGCGCCCGCCTGGCACCCTTGGTCGTCATGGCTTGTGTCATGGGCACCTCGTGAGGTACCCTGCCTTGATCTCTCCGCCTCCTCGTGGGCCAGCCTGATGAGGCCGCGCCTGAGGAAGCTCCGCGTCATCCGCCCTGTGAGGCTTGGCCCCTCGCGAGGGTCTTGGGTCTGTGTTGATGAAGATGGGCCGTGCTGGGCCCCCCCTTTGAGCCACGCCGCGGGCCGCAGGCAGGCAAGTCTGGGGACCCCCGTTCCCAGAACGCCGACAGCTACAACAGAAGAATACATGGCTCAGTCTAGATATCAGCACGAATGAAGTTGTGCATATTTTCTGTTGGCATGAACCACATCGCCGCATGTCGGGTTTGCTAAAGCCATCCATCGCATGGAAGCTTGATGCCTTTCACACACTGAAGATTATCTGGCAACAAGCTATGTCGACGAATCTCTGGATATGGTGATTCATGAAACCCATGGTATGATGTGTAAACACAGCCCCCCCCTCGCGAATGGAAGTTGCATAGCACAGTAATCATCGCCGGTGATATGATTGATGATTGGTTGGATGATTGGATAATTGAGCCCGAGGAACAAGGAGTGGTTGCCGAGGCTGTAAACCCGCCTCCAGTTGAATACGCCTGGCCCAACGGAGCTGGGATCTTTCTCGAACACGAAGCAACCATAGCCATCAATGTCACGAACGCCCCATGCATTGCACTGCATGTGGTTTGATGTAATGGTTTGGTCAATTTGGTACGTGCGAATGAGCATCAAATGACCGCCGTCAGCTGAACGAGCGATAAACCACCACCCATCGGCTGGTATGATTCCAGGTCCTGGAATCATGAAGGCCAGCGCATTTGCATCTGCTGCAACAATTCAAATTGGAGACCAAAAGGACAAAAATAAACAATCATGTTCAGAGTATGTGTGGAATTAAGATTATTATAACAGTGACACATATCATAGACAGAGAATTGCAATGCCGTGGTCATAATCATATCCCAAGTTAAAAAAAGCCAATGGCTTTCACATTCTAGCAATATGTCATGGTTCAAACATCATGTAACAATGAGAGGAAAACAGCTATGACAGCGCCTACTCATATTCTACCATAGCACTTACTACTACTGTTCTCATATCAACTCCAAGCAATAACATGCGTTGTTATAAAAATCTTGTAAACGAGAGTAACATATAGCAATCATGATGTTATACTCATAATATGTATTCTAACAATCATTAGGTGCCAATTGTTCTCATATCAACTCTAACAATAACATGTGTGGTCATAAAAATCTAGGAAATGAGAGGAACATATAGCAATGATGTGGTTATAGACATGCTATGCATTCTAAATTTGTAAGAAATGAACAGGCAGTCGTATTCATAAGGTAAAGATGAGATGAGATAGAACAATTACACGATGATAGATTCCACCAGTATAGGCAGCCAATCTGTGCGTTGACCGCGTAAACGATGGCATCATGCACTATAGCATCAGACAAAAATGTTGCCTCAACATGATTGATGATGAGCCATAACCATGTATGGCGACCGGATTCCAGATAGACTAATCCCATGTTGAACAAGGCAATGAGCTTGTAATCCATGTAGTCTTCTGATGGTGTGGGCACTTCACAGATTACAACTTTCTGCAAACGAGGTCGAGCCAAAAGCTTGACGCTTCTCGTGCATAGTAGGCAGGAGTGTCCGATGGGCCGCGAGGCTCGATGGCGGCGGTATCCAATGATGGAAGGGTGATCTCTCGCTGGGTGTAGATATCCACGAGACGCCACGGATTACCGGTGTGGTGGATGAGGACGATCTAGTTGGCCTTCATGCCCGCCCAGTAGTGGCTGCGCATGAAGGAGAAGTGGATGGGTAGTGGTAGCATGTCGAGGGGCACCACGGCAACCTCCGTAGGATCGTCAAGTCGGTGTCTGGGCCACCTGCGAGGATCGGGCATCAGCAAGCAGGGTGTCTTGAAAAGAGCCGGCCGGTTGCAGACGAGTAGACGGTACAAAGACACCGAGCATGCGGCCAGACGGACGGTGCTGAGTAGGTCCATACGACTACAGATCTGCTCCAAGAGAACATCAGGGCGGGAATTCCAATCGCGGCTCTGCGTGTCAGTCGGTTCTGCCATTGGGGTTTTCGGTGCCTGCGAGCCAGCGAGGAAGTGAATTCGGGCGGGCGAGCGAAGAAGCTTCTCCTCGTGTGGCCGAGCAGTGAGCGGGGGGATATGGTACGCGCGAGCTACCAAGGAAGATGCCGCGGGCGAGCGAGCAGTGAGCGGTGGTAAATGGTGTGCGGCCGACGATGGGGAAGAGAGGAGGAAGAAGAAGAGAGGAGTAAGAAGAAGAGAGGAGGAAGAAGAGTGGAAGACGAGGAAGAAAGTGCATTCAATCTCAATTCTACTAGTACTACTACCAGGATATACCGTCCTTCGGAGTGTAAATAGTTACACCGATGACATGTGGGTTTACCACAACAGGGCCCATATGTCAGTTAATGGAGGACAAAGGTGCGTAGGCGTATTTGCAGAAGCGTGCTCTACTGGCAAACATGATGGCAGTACTGGGTAAGGCTGATTTAGTAACACCAACACACTGGTTCAGCTTATTAATTACGTGTCCTATCTGCTGCAGCGTGTATTGTCACTTCACTGTGAAGACTAGTTGAATAGTTTTCTCTGACCGAGATGGGGAATAATGGATCGCGAGGACTTCCTTTCTACAATATCCCTATGCCTCTACGCTCACTTCATCATTTTGCTCCGTACCTAGTCACTTGTTGAAATCTGTAGAAAGACAAATACTCCATATTTGGGAACAGAGGGAGGCTTTTACTCCGTACTATTTGGGAACAGAGGGAGTATCACCATATGGAGGGAACAGAGGAAGCTTGAAATATGAACATGTCAATGGGAGGGAGTAAGCCCCATGCATGCATGCAACATGCAACACTCACACGTACACATGGACGCACTCAACACTCACGCACCATGCGGCACACAGCACACGACGCAAACACACACGCTCACGCTCAAGTGCTCAACCTACTCCCTATGTCCATGAAAGACTGTACATTTAGAGATTTACACATTGACCAGGGCATAATTAACGCCCAAAAGTAGCAGACTTATGTGTGCAAGCGACTATTGAGATAAGAAGATTAAATGAAGGCCGTTGCATGCTGTAACTAAGGATAGACATGTAGCCTATATATACCTACAACACAAGTTGGTGCCTTAGTCAATCAATATCGATTTAGATTAAAGGCTAAATGCATTGGAAGTGTAGATGTACATCATGTACTACACTCTTTGTTTTATAGCCAATGTACACTCTTTGTTGGAAGACCGAGATAGAACACGTGCATGCACTCACATACACAGCCAGGGCGGTTCGCGCGCAAGGGTTGGACTCGTGTCGCGCCTGCGTAAAGTTTTGTTTAACTGATTTCTTTGCTTTGCCAACTGACAGGTGGGACCCAGAAAACAGGTGACAATTTAACCAGTCAAGAAAGTGCCACGTCGACTATGTGGCCGGTCAGTAGGGTGCAATACGGTGCTCTACGATGAGCTAGTGATTGTATAATCGCGCAAAACTATATATAGTGACCGTAAAGAGCGTATTGTTACATATGTTGACCGCCAGTGTATTTTTCTCGTTTCAAATTAAGCCATATTAATCGGAAAGGACGCAATATGGACTACTACTACTACTAGTACTAGTACTGCTTTGATGTGTCCCGTCAACTCGTCGAACGAGGAGAAGCTTGCTTACTACGCCTCTCCCTCGCCCACGCGCGCGGTGGTTCGCAGGACGAGGAGAGGGTTTTGACTACAACACCCTCTCCTTCTCCCTCTCCCTCGCCCTCGCCCTCGCCCTCGCGGTGGACGTGCAGCAGTTCAATCGGTGTCAGATTGCCAGAAGCATATTGTACTGTAGTATCAACATTGTTGGACCTTCCGAAGAGGCGAAGAACCAAGTGCAAGGTTCACATGAGTACGAACTGTTGAACCTCCCGAAGAGGCAAAGAGCCAAGCGCAAGGTTTTATAGGAGTTGTCGTCCTAGTAGGAGTGTACTAGTACAACTATAGCGAACGATGCTACTGTATGATGCCGCCACATCACATATATCCAAAGACGTGCCACCTTTTTTTCTCAAAGAGCGTGTTGGAGCCCATGCAAGAACCACACAAGTTGCACGTACACATAACACATTTACTAGTAATAAATTCCAAAGGACAAATGCCAGTATGCCATACAAGTTCATCTTCAATTCATGTGATAAATTTGTGCACGACCAGTCTACACATATTCACAGCGCTACCGTTCACAATTACCGTACTCCACTTACACGTTATAGATGGGCTACATGTCCTCCTCCAGGTTCCAGTCCCAGGTGTTCTTCATGGATGGCACGATCTATAGCGGTGGGCAATGGGAATCATTATTGCAGCTTTCTAGTCCGGTTCCACACGATGGAGACTCATCCAAGCTGAAGCGGCATAAATCAGGGATAGCGTGTCCCAGCATGTCATTCATCCAGCGGTGCGCACTGAAGACACAACCATGCTTCATGAATGGCAGGCCTTCCGTATCATGCACGGAAGGTGACATCCGCTTCACAATGGGGTAGCTGTCCCCGATGAAAAGCGAGTACTCTCCAAGAGTGTTCCTCGGCACCCACGTAGCATCACGGGGGTCGAACTCGGCGCCGTTCATCTGGTACACGCGGCATCCCAGATCTGGACACATGGTGACGTACATAGTCAAGGTCCATGCATAATAATGTTGTGCTCAAATATGGCGGTCAGTAATACTGTGCAGCAAATAGTACTACTCCGGTATAGAGGAAGTAAAATAACTGGCTTATTATATATAGCCACTCTTGGCTACATGGATGAGATAGTAAGACATGGAAAAAGAAAAATGGTGGTAGCTAGTGGGTTCAAGTCTTCAAGGGCCTAGCTAGCTATACGCGTCCTCCAAGGTAAAAACTACCCCTACTGGTACTACAAAGTATACTACTAGTACAACAATGAAAGAAGGCGAGAGGGTTAAAAAATGGAATACCTGGGTAGATGGTGATGGTCCAATCGTGGTAGATTGTGTGACCATGTTGCACAACGGTGGTACCATGGGTAACGACTGCTAAGATAGTTGATCCCAATATGCCAAAGTCAGCTACAAGGTTCCAGGTTAGACTGAATCGCGGATGCAAATGCACATCCAGGATCGGCGATCTTATTTTGATCGGGGGATGACTGGTCCCTGCAAATAATGGAGTACCGTTAGGGATGCAAATGATGGTTTGTGCATTCCGTTTGTAATCTCCCGTATCATAGGATGGCAACCAGATGAAACAAGTCCCCTGGCTTGTCACTGCGAAGATGCAGCCTAGATGGTGCACGGCATCTTCGAACGTGTAGGGGAACAAATCTGCCGCCGCCAACATGCGCCAGCCTCTGCCGTTACTGCCTCTTGCATTGATGGCAATCCTTATGTCGAACACCGCGATGAGATAGTAATCGTCGTAGCCGCATCGCTTTGTCGGAGGGTACACAATTGCTATCTTCTTCAATCTCATGTAGGCATCATCATACGTATTCAAGCCCAGCCAATCCGGAAGGCCGATCCCAATGGTGGAGAAGGGGTCTACCGGAACGGCCGCACTGCTGTAGATGTTGTGCAAAATGATGGTGGTATCCGGCCGGAGGTATGCAAGCCAATCTTTGTTGGCACCGACCCAGACCTATATATAAGACGGTGGGCAGCGGAGAAATTACGGGATGGAAATGGAATAACTAAGTACTACATGATCAAACTCCATTACTGACCTGCTCATCGGACAAAATCCGACTACCTCTCAACGTCGGCAACTCTAGCGAAGTCAACGTGCAACCATGGCCAGGGAGCGGTGGACTGTTTGAAGGATTGTCCCATAGAGGAATCCTCGAGGACGCATGGAAGACCAACAAGCATGGCCTTTTCCCAAGCCTGTTTAAGAAGGGTCTTGAAAAAGTTGGTGCAAGAAGCACCGAGTCTTGCAGCGGTGAGGACGTCGGAGCGACGTGCGATTTCTCCCAGAGGATCGTCGTCCAAGGTCTCCCAACCCGGACGAGGAGGAGAACCGCCTGGCGAATCCATGGGAGCAGCGACGAACTGCCTTCTCTTCGGGGGGAGGGGAACTGGCGAGGAGGAGATAAGAGCATAGTAACCACAGGGCCTCGTCCCTTCCAACTGTAGATCGTTCCTCAGCGAAGGGGTGAGGCTATTATTTACTACTAGTACTAGCATTATGGAACATTATGGGATTGTATTATACTGTAAATAATAGCACTAGTAAGAAATTTTTGGCACTAGGTAGTAGTTTTTGGCGTGGATTAAGAAATTTTGGGTATGTTTTTGCCATTTTTTGTACACGCCAACTAGTGTCAAAAAACGTCTTACATTATGTGACGGAGAGTACGTACTCGTACTGTAGTAGTACGAGTACTACTTTTCTCAACTAGTAGTGCGATGTACTGTACTTCTAGTCTAGTATAGTATAGTGCACCAGTTTTGAACTCTTGAATCTCAGGGCCAAGGAGCTATAGTTGGAAGTGGAGGGTACTACTGTTCTCTAGAACCATCGCTGTAATATCAATGCAGGGGAAGTACACCTGCGTAGTGGCCTAGTGGGTACTCTCGGTGCTCTATTTAGCCGCTCCTCTCACGTAGCTAGCCTACTCAGTCGCTCCTCTCACGCACACACTAGCAACCTATTTATCAGCGACGGTTACTGCGGGGGCAGAACATTTGAGTTATTTGATACAACGAGACTAGGCTTTTCACTTCCATTTGTGGAGGTGTAATGGACCTTGTCAAACTTTGTTAGTAGTTCCTTCTTTATGAATGAGATGAAGCAAAGCTTTTGCCTCCGTTTAAAAAAAACACGTCAAGAGGAATTTCTTTCATAGTAGAGCGATAATGGAGTGAAGTCCATGCGTGCAACGCCACAAGCTACAGAGTAGTAGTAGAGCACTTTACGTACAGAGCCATATTGCATAGTTCCCAATGCCCCGCCAGGCTTTTCCGGCTCCTCGGGCTAAATTGGGAGGCACTAGTTTAAATATGCTACTAGCTGGAAGCTGCAAGCGAGGTGCGGCTAGGGCGAGCACGCGAGCCACGGGATGCTGGGAAGGAAAACCCGTTCACGTGGCTAGGCTGTCCAGTGCACCCAGATTGTGGGGCCGCACGTCTGTTTGACTTCAAAACTCAAACTACCAGTGTAAAATATTGGCTCGCAGCGAAGTGTAGTAGTACTATTTTTTTAAAAAGGCCGCCGTGCGTTCGGCCGGGATCGAACCCACAAAACGAGGTATACACTCCCGCGACCACTAGTAGTACTCGTTGGAGTACAACGCAACCTACAATCGCCTTTTGTCGCTAGTAGTACGTACATTGTTCCTTACAAGAAACCCCTAAGAGCATGGTTAATAGTATAGCCAGCTGCTGGCTATAAGCCAGTGCCATGTCATCTAAAGCCCATCTTATAGCCAACATGTACAATAATACTCTAGATCAAAAGAGTGTACTACTTTTTTATTATGTGGCCCACTTCTCATTCTCACAAAGTGCCTAGGAGCACGTGCTAGAGCTGGCTCTTCACGAAGAGCCCGCTTACCTTCTCTCTCCTCTTCTCTTTCCTCCAACTAAGCAGAAATATACTAGTTTATTTCTTATAGCCCGCTAACTCAGCTCTATTGTACTTGCTCTAATAATGCAAGAAACCACTAAAATGCCAAGAAACTACTACCACTTGCATACGTGGCAGACTTAAGATAAGACTACCTTATCAACCATTGTACATTCTCTTACCAACAAAAATCCTCGAGTGACCTCCTACCTCCGGCCCGTCCACCTAGTCATCCTCGGCCATGGGACGCAGCTACCGCCGCCGGCAGAAGGCGAGGTCAAAACCGCCGGTGGTGCGGAGCCCATGTTGCGGCAGCCCGGATGCCAGCTCTGTCCGGCGCTCGCGGCCGCTAGCTAGCCAAGATAGCTCCGTCCAGCTGCTTGCCTGCAAGGTTTGCTAGCTAGATTGGCACGGCAGCGCGGCGGCTTGCTCGCGCGCGCCGCACTAAGGCCAGCCATATGGCTCGAGCGAAGGCCAGCGCGGCGGCTTGCTCGCTCGTGAGTCACGCTCGGGCCAGCCTGCCAACCCGTGCGGAGGCCAGCGCGGCGTCCGGCCCGTCCGGCGGAGCGGCGGCCAACTCGCTCATCACCGGCGCCACAGACGAACACGCATAAGTACTGTTTGAAGTAATGTTCAGGAAATATAATGATTTGAGTGGGAATAACAGGATAGAAGGTCAGATGTGGGTCCCTCGTGTCAACAGTCAAACAAAATGTGTTGGTTTAAGCTGCCTCGTTAGCACAGACGTGTGGGCCAACCCTGTCATAAATGGGTTTAAATGAACCTAATCGGTAGGAGTACTAGGTAGTTTTTGGCGTGGATTATGAAATTTTGGGTATGTTTTTGCTATTTTTTGTACAATAGATTCTTCCTAGGGCTGGTTGAAAGTGGTAGTTTTTTGTTAAATACTCTACATATTGTAAGTACGAGTGAAAGTTAAGCTTTGGAAGCCAATAAGCAAGGCTAGTTACATAGTGCATATCTGTACATGATTGAAAGTAAATATCAACCATGAGTGACTAATATCTTGATGGAAAACTCGAAACTATGGAATACTAGGAAAAAAATGCATGGTTGGAAATACTAGCAATGTTCATGTCCGTTGCAACGAATCATAATTAGAATAATACTTATTCACAAACTTGGTACAAAACACTCTAATTTTTATATACATATGTCACTAGAGATATATTATGTTTCAATTAGAATATATTCCTTGGGCTGTTTTGGTGAGGTCAGGGAGGGATGTGGTTGGTTTTAAGATACTAATTATGGGTTTTTCTGCAAATTGGTAGACAAGTGGGATGTTGGTGAGAAAAGGCAACAACTTACCTCACAGTCGTTAGATGTAGATCTAATGGTTAGAAATGACGGATGGCAGACACACCAGCATCACCAACTTAGTCTTGTGTAGGAGTACTAGCAAGATCCGTGCATTGCACGGAACATCAAGATGCATTTTTCATAAAACACTTGTTGTGATTGACCCTTGCGGGAGTAATCCCATGTGTAAAAACTAATGATATCTCGAGAAATATGAGATAAGGTGAAGAGGAGTGGGGTGTGGTGGTGGTTGGTGGTCGGACTGAGCGGAGGCATGGGGATTGACGACGCCGGAAGCGGCCACCAGGCCAGTTTGTTCCAGAGGCTTCTTTTCTTAATTGCTCAATAATGAGGTTTGTTGGAGATAAGGATGAACAAGGGAGGGCCTTGTCTGCAAATGTGGAGAGGGGTGCGGGTATCTTTTAGTTTAATTTCCATCCGTCAGATATAGATCGGACGGTCTATATTGCAAGATGGCACACGTACCATCATCACCAACTTGGTTTTTTATAAGAGAAGAAATATAAGTATGGAGATACAAACGTATTATCGATACTTGCTTCCATAAACTAGCATCTACATTCTATTCAACGCCTCGGCATGTGGGGCCTTAGCACAATGACTTCTCGACTGTGTAAAACAAAGATTTTCCCGTCGCCGACAAGGAGGGGGTGACGGCGGCGCGCTTTTTGGCTTGCTCTAGTCCTAGTAGTCATACTAGGTGGTCTAAGCACATGTAGATTTATTCTTTTTCACGTCTCGTGTTCACCATACTTCCACGACTATTGATGAATAGACGGTAAGTTATTCACGGGGAAACCCTTGTTGAGCGTGTTTGCGAGAGAGAGAGAGAGACAGTGTGCGTGTGTGATATGTTAGAAACTGAGGCAATGATAACAGATTCTTTGTGTCTATGTGTGTGGAGGATAGAGAGAGACATGTACATGGGGCTTTGTGTTGTGTAACATGGAGACACATATACATAATTAGAGAGTGAGTGTGTGAGATACACATGCGAACATGAGGAGAGATGAGGATCCAAACAAATGGTTGTTTGTGCGTGTCTGTGTGTGTTTGTGCACGCGTTTGTGTGTGAGAGGGAGAGAGTGTATGTGGAGTAGAGAGACCACTGATGATGTAAACCTAGTATAAGGGAAGGGGGAATGGTGTGACATGTGTAGTAGCGAGATAGCACGGGTGCGGGCGGGGGGAGCAGACTATTTGGAAGAGACATCGAGTGTGTGTGTGGGAGAGGGGTGTGAGAGCGAGAGAAAGAGAGAGCTAGCGACGGAGAGAGAGAGAGGAAGAGAGGGGGCGAGAGGGGTCTTTTGTGTCCATAAATGGCGTATAGATAGGGTGACAATGTTGATGTTGTACGAAATTAGCCTATGAACGGAGACGCAAGGGAAGCGAGTCATCGTGTGTATGATAGGGACTTCATGAGAGATCTAGAATAGATGGTGTAGAGAACAATGTGCGAAATAGAGAACGATTATACATTAGGGAGCTATGCAAAGAGTCACGACATATATGTATACAGGGAAGGAGCTGGGGCGGGTCCGCATGTGGGAGAGATAGAAAGAGGAGAGTGGTGCACAAGGAGACAAAGTGTGCTTGTTTGCAGTGGGGGTGGTGTGTGAGGTGAGTGCACGAGAACAACATAACTAGGGAGATAGACGTTTGGGAGCTATGCAAAGCTTCAACCTGATAAGCTCGAACCCAAAGCGGAGAAATGTGTCTTCATAGGATACCCAAAGGAAACTGTTGGGTATACCTTCTATCACAGATCCGAAGGCAAGACATTCGTTGCTAAGAATGGATCATTTCTAGAGAAGGAGTTTCTCTCGAAAGAAGTGAGTGGGAGGAAAGTAGAACTTGACGAGGTAACTGTACCTGCTCCCTTATTGGAAAATAGTACATCACAGAAAACTGTTTCTGCGACACCTATACCAATTAGTGAGGAAGCTAATGATGATGATCATGAAGCTTCAGGGCAAGATGCTACTGAACCACGTAGATCAACCAGAGTGAGATCCGCACCAGAGTGGTACGGTAATCCAGTTCTGGAAGTCATGCTACTAGACCATGATGAACCTACGAACTATGAAGAAGCGATGGTGAGACCAGATTCCGCAAAGTGGCTTGAGGCCATGAAATCTGAGATGGGATCCATGTATGAGAACAAAGTATGGACTTTGGTTGACTTGCCCGATGATCGGCAAGCAATTGAGAATAAATGGATCTTCAAGAAAAACACTGACACTGACGGTAATATTACTGTCTATAAAGCTCGACTTGTCGCAAAAGGTTTTCGACAAGTTCAAGGGGTTGACTACGATGAGACCTTCTCACCCGTAGCGATGCTTAAGTCCGTCAGAATTATGTTAGCAATTGCCGCATTTTATGACTATGAAATATGGAAAATGGATGTCAAAACTGCATTCCTGAATGGATTTCTGGAAGAAGAGTTGTATATGATGCAGCCAGAAGGTTTTGTCGATCCGAAGGGAGCTAACAAAGTGTGCAAACTCCAGCGATCCATATATGGACTGGTGCAAGCATCTCGGAGTTGGAATAAACGCTTTGATAGTGTGATCAAGGCATTTGGCTTTATACAGACTTTTGGACAAGCCTGTATTTACAAGAAAGTGAGTGGGAGCTCTGTAGCATTTCTGATATTATATGTGGATGACATATTGCTGATTGGAAATGATATAGAATTTCTGGATAGCATAAAGGGATATTTGAATAAAAGTTTTTCGATGAAAGACCTCGGGGAAGCTGCTTACATATTAGGCATAAAGATCTATAGAGATAGATCAAAACGCTTAATTGGACTTTCACAATGCACATACCTTGACAAGATTTTGAAGAAGTTCAAAATGGATCAAGCAAAGAAAGGGTTCTTGCCTGTGTTACAAGGTGTGAAGTTGAGTAAGACTCAATGCCCGACCACTGCAGAAGATAGAGACAAAATGAAAGATGTTCCCTATGCTTCAGCCATAGGCTCTATCATGTATGCAATGCTGTGTACCAGACCTGATGTGTGCCTTGCTATAATTTTAGCAGGGAGGTACCAAAGTAATCCAGGAGTGGATCACTGGACAGCGGTCAAGAACATCCTGAAGTACCTGAAAAGGACTAAGGATATGTTTCTCGTATATGGAAGTGACAAAGAGCTCACCGTAAAAGGTTACGTTGATGCAAGCTTTGACACTGATCCGGACGATTCTAAATCGCAAACCGGATACGTGTTTACTTTAAACGGTGGAGCTGTCAGTTGGTGCAGTTCTAAACAAAGCGTCGTAGCAGGATCTACATGTGAAGCGGAGTACATAGCTGCTTCGGAAGCAGCAAACGAAGGAGTCTGGATGAAGGAGTTCATATCCGATCTAGGTGTCATACCTAGTGCATCGGGTCCGATGAAAATCTTCTGTGACAATACTGGTGCAATTGCCTTGGCAAAGGAATCCAGATTTCACAAAAGAACCAAACACATCAAGAGACGCTTCAACTCCATCCGGGATTTAGTCCAGGTGGGAGACATAGAGATTTGCAAGATACATACGGATCTGAATGTTGCAGACCCGTTGACTAAGCCTCTTCCACGAGCAAAACATGATCAGCACCAAGACTCCATGGGTGTTAGAATCATTACAGTGTAATCTAGATTATTGACTCTAGTGCAAGTGGGAGACTGAAGGAAATATGCCCTAGAGGCAATAATAAAGTTATTATTTATTTCCTTACATCATGATAAATGTTTATTATTCATGCTAGAATTGTATTAACCGGAAACATAATACATGTGTGAATACATAGACCAACAGAATGTCACTAGTATGCCTCTACTTGACTAGCTCGTTAATCAAAGATGGTTATGTTTCCTAACCATGAACAAAGAGTTGTTATTTGATTAACGAGGTCACATCATTGGTTGAATGATCTGATTGACATGACCCATTAGCTTAGCACACCGATCGTTTAGTATGTTGCTATTGCTTTCTTCATGACTTATACATGTTCCTATAACTATGAGATTATGCAACTCCCGTTTACCGGAGGAACACCTTGGGTACTACCAAACGTCACAACGTAACTGGGTGATTATAAAGGAGTATTACAGGTGTCTCCAATGGTAGATGTTGGGTTGGCGTATTTCGAGATTAGGATTTGTCACTCCGATTGTCGGAGAGGTATCTCTGGGCCCTCTCGGTAATGCACATCACATAAGCCTTGCAAGCACTGCAACTAATGTGTTAGTTGTGAGATGATGTATTACGGAACGAGTAAAGAGACTTGCCGGTAACGAGATTGAACTAGGTATTGGATACCGACGATCGAATCTCGGGCAAGTAACATACCGATGACAAAGGGAACGACGTATGTTGTTATGCGGTCTGACCGATAAAGATCTTCGTAGAATATGTAGGAGCCAATATGGGCATCCAGGTCCCGCTATTGGTTATTGACCGGAGACATGTCTCGGTCATGTCTACATTGTTCTCGAACCGTAGGGTCCGCACGCTTAAGGTTACGATGACAGTAATTATGAGTATATGCATTTTGATGAACCGAAGGTTGTTCGGAGTCCCGGATGAGATCACGGACATGACGAGGAGTCTCGAAATGTTCGAGACGTAAAGATTGATATATTGGAAGCCTATGTTTGGACACCGGAAGTGTTCTGGGTGAAATCGGGATTTTACCGGATTACCGGGAGGGTTACCGGAACCCCCCGGGAGGCAAATGGGCCTATTGGGCCTTAGTGGAAAAAGAGAAAAAAGGGAAAAGCCCAAGCTGGCCGGCGCCCCCCCTTCCCAAGTCCTAGTAGGACTAGGATAGGGGCCGGCCCCCCTTCTCTCTCCTTTTCCCCCCGGGAGTCCTAATAGGATTAGGATTGGGGGGAGGAGTCCTACTCCTGGTGGGAGTAGGACTCCCCTGCGCCTCCTCTCCCTTGGCCGGCCGGCTCCCCTCCTCCATCCTTTATATACGGGGGCAGGGGGCACCCCAAGACACACAACTTGATCCTTGAGATCGTTCCTTAGCCGTGTGCGGTGCCCCCTGCCACCAAATTCCACTTCGGTCATACCGTTACAGTGCTTAGGCGAAGCCCTGCGTCGGTAGTACATCAAGATCGTCACCACGCCGTCGTGCTGACGGAACTCTTCCCCGAAGCTTTGCTGGATCGGAGCCCGGGGAACGTCATCGAGCTGAACGTGTGCTAAGAACTCGGAGGTGCCGGAGTAACGGTGCTTGGATCGGTCGGATCGGAAAGAAGACGTACGACTACTTCCACTACGTTGTGTGATCGCTTCCGCAGTCGGTCTGCGTTGGTACGTAGACAACACTCTCCCCTCTCGTTGCTATGCATCACCATGATCTTGCGTGAGCGTAGGAAAATTTTGAAATTACTGCGTTCCCCAACACGATCTGCTTAACCGGCGCCCTTGTCCACCACAGCGTAGGCCCTTCACTGACTCCCTCGTCCGCCCCATCGCTGGCCCTTCATACAAGCCCTCGTCCGTCGCAACAGATCCGCCTCACCGAAAGCACTATACAACGCGCCCGCCGAAGCCTTCGTCCACTACACCGGACCCGCTCCACGGATGCCATATTCAACTCCACCGGCCCTGCTTTACCAACGCCGCAGCCTCATCAGGTTATTTTGATTTTTACTCCTTTGGTTTTTCTCTTTATCATGCAACTATTCACTTACTACAGATGAGCTTTCTTGTATGTCGACAGGTGCCGCAACCGTAGCACCGGAGCCGCTTCAGCGACGGCGACTAAGGGAGTCCTGGATTAGGGGGTATCCGGACTATATCCTTTGGCCGGACTGTTGGACTATGAAGATACAAGATTGAAGACTTCGTCCCGTGTCCGGATGGGACTCTCCTTGGCGTGGAAGGCAAGCTTGGCGATACGGATATGTAGATCTCCTTCCTTGTAACCGACTCTGTGTAACCCTAGCCCCCTCCTGTGTCTATATAAACCGGAAGCTTTAGTCCGTAGGACCAAGAACAACAATCATACCATAGGCTAGCTTCTAGGGTTTAGCCTCTCCGATCTTGTGGTAGATCAACTCTTGTAATACTCATATCATCAAGATCAATCAAGCAGGAGTAGGGGTTTACCTCCATCGAGAGGGCTCGAACCTGGGTAAAAACATCGTGTCCCTTGTCTCTTGTTACCATCCGCCTAGACGCACAGTTCGAGACCCCCTACCCGAGATTCGCCGGTTTTGACACCGACATTGCTGCTTTCATCGAGAGTTCCTCTGTGTCGTCGCCGTTAGGCTTGATGGCTCCTTCAATCATCGATAGCGATGCAGTCCAGGGTGAGGCTTTTCTCCCCGGTCAGATCTTTGTATTCGGCGGCTTCGCACTGCGGGCCAACTCGCTTGGCCATCTGGAGCAGATCGAGAGTTATGCCCCTGGCCACCAGGTCAGGTTTGGAAGCTTAAACTACATGGCCGACATCCGCGGGGACTTGATCTTCGACGAATTCGAGCCCCTGCCGAGTGCGCCGCATGGTCACGATGAGCATGATTGAGCTCTGCCGTCGGACAGTGTTCAGGAGATCGCACCGACAACCGCTCCGACCCTCAATTCGGAGCCAATTGCGCCGTCCACGGACGAATGGCTAGACCCCTCCACGGAGGCCGTATTCTCAGCGGTGATCGAGCCGAATACTAACCTTACCCTTCACGAGAGCCGTGACTCCAAACTGCCGGATTCTTCTCCGTCCACGGACTCCGAACCGCCTGCGCCCGTGCCGATCGAATCCGACTGGGTGCCGATCATGGAGTTCACCTCTGCGGATATCTTTCAGCACTCGCCCTTCGGCGACATACTGAACTCATTAAGGTCTCTCTCCTTGTCAGGAGAGTCCTGGCTGGACTATGTCCGACAGGATTGGGATGCGGATGACGAAGAAATTCACCGCCCACCCACCACCCACTTAATAGCCACTGTCGATGATTTGACCCACATGCTCGACTTCGACTCCGAAGACATCGACGGTACGGACGACGATGCAGGAGACGAACAGGAACCACTGCCCACAGGGCACTGGACAGCCACCTCATCATATGATGTATACATGGTGGACACGCCAAAAGAAAACGATGACGAGGAGTGGAGGGACGCTGCGAAGGATTGTTCCCTCGAGAAGCAATCAAGGCGGCGGCGTAAGCGCCACTCCAAATCCTGCCTCAGAAGAAACAACGCTCATATAGACCCAGCGATAGAGCAGGGTGAGCCAGCGGACGACGGACATGGCATTGAACAACCGTCCGACCACGGCAACACGGAGAATGAAACCGAACAACCCGTCTCCGGCGAAGATAACAGTCCGGATGATACCACACCGGACAAACACCTGGAGCAACAGAATCTCCATCAAAAGCTTGTCGCCACTGTGCGGAGTCTGAAAAAGCAGAAGCGAAAGCTCAAGGCTGCGCAAGATACACTCAGAAGCAGATGGAATAAAGTACTCAACAACGCGGAAAAGTATGGCGGCAGTCGCCATACAAAGAGCTACCCGAAGCAAAAGCTACTACCTGAATTCGATGATGAGGCCCTAGAGCACCCGCAACCAAAAAACAAAATAGCTAGCCGGTCGGATAGACGACCTCATGGCCATCATAGAGCGGCAAACGACGCCGCACACAAGCCAGTACGCGATCCACGCGAGGACTCGCGTCAAAAGGACGACCCAATTAGATCCATCTACGGGCCAAGAAAGCGCGCTCAAGCACGCAATGCAACACAACAAACATCCGAACACCACGGTACACCCAAATACAAGGGTGCCGCACACCCCCTATGTTTCACCGATGAGGTGCTGGACCATGAATTTCCAGAGGGATTCAAACCCGTAAACATAGAGGCGTACGACGGAACGACAGACCCTGGGGTCTGGATTGAGGACTACATCCTTCATATCCACAGGGCTTGAGGAGACGATCTCCATGCCATCAAGTACTTACCCCTCAAGCTCAAAGGGCCAGCCCTGCACTGGCTTAAAAGCCTCCCCAAAAACACCACTGGAAGTTGGGAAGAGCTCGAGGACGCTTTTCGGGCAAATTTTCAAGGGACCTATGTCCGACCACCTGATGCAGATGATTTAAGTCATATAACTCAACAGCCCGGAGAGTCAGCCCAAAAGCTTTGGAACAGGTTTCTTACTAAAAAGAACCAAATAGTCGACTATCCGGACGCCGAAGCCTTAGCAGCTTTCAAACACAGCGTTCGAGACGAATGGCTCGCCAGACATCTCGGCCAAGAAAAGCCGAGAACAATGGACGCATTAACAAGCCTCATGACCCGCTTTTGCGCGGGCAAGGACAGCTGGTTAGCCCGATGCAGTACCAGCGACCCTAGTACATCCGAAGCCAGGGACGAAAACAGGAAACCACGACGCAGCAAAAACAAGCGCCGGAATAAAGAAGACAACCCGGAGCACGGCGGTAAACACCGGATTCAAAAGTTCTCGGCCGGGTCAACAAAAGCTGCCCCCCAAAAGCAACAGGGATGAACTGTCCAGCCTAAACAAGATTCTGGACAAGATATGTCAAATCCACAGCACCCCCGATAAACCTGCAAATCATACCCATAGAGAATGTTGGGTCTTCAAGCAGTCCGGCAAACTCAACGCTAAACACAAGGGGCTGGATACACCAAGTGAAGATGAGGACGAGCCTCGCAAACAAAGCACTGGGGAACAGAAGAAATTCCCACCAGAAGTCAAAACAATAAACGTGTTACACTTGACGAAGGGGAGAAACAAAGCGGCGCTCCTAGAGACACATGCCCCAGGGCCCGTTACCGCGGAGCCCTACCACTGGTCGTCCCAACCGATCACCTTCGACCACGGGATTACTCGGCCAGTATCCGACATGCAGGATGGGCTGCCTTGGTGTTAGACCCAATAATTGACAGATACCACTTTACACGAGTCCTGATGGACGGCGGCAGTAGTTTAAACCTGATATATCAGGACGTAGTCTGCAAAATGGGGATTGACCCAACAAAGCCATAGCAATACTACCTTTAAAGGAGTAACGCCAGGCCCAGAAGCCCATTACACGGGCTCCCTGCTACTAGAGGTTATATTCGGCTTTCTCGATGACTTCCGAAGTGAAAAGTTAACCTTTCACATCGCTCCGTTCCAAAATGGCTATCAAGCACTACTCGAACGCGAAGCTTTCGCTCGCCAACGCAATACCGCATTACGCTTCTCTCACGCTTAAGATGCCCGGTCCACGTGGCATCATTACAGTAATGGAAGTATTGAGCGCTCCTTGCACGCGGAAGACCGTGCGGCTGCCTTGGCAGCCCCACACTAGACGCCCTCACCAAATAGAGCATCCCACAGGTCGTTAAGAGCACAGACACGGTTAGTCGAGTCCGTTGTGGCTATATATAATTGATGCAGGTTTGATGGCTATACCCCTATAATAATACAAGGGGCTCAATGCGTGTAAACAAGTGACAATTAGACTCAACTTCTCTCATCTTGATCTATATATGGTTTATTTAGTATAACCTACCTTTTTGCACGACTACTTTTCAACTAAGTTCCTCTCTTTTACATATGACCATCGTGCTACACCCGTCCAGGATACGACACAACGGAGACACGGGCGCAGACGTGCAACAGGGACCCGTTCCAAGGATTCTTTTTAGATTAAGACCCTGGGTAAATCTTTTTTACTGTCTCTTGTTGATACACATTCCCCGGATTCTCAATACAACTGAGAAGGATGCTGACGTATTGGCATGTGGCCACGTCAGAATATTGCACGTACCTGGACACCAGGGGCTTATTACAAAGGGCACTGTTTAGCCCGGTTTACATCATAAAGACCGAATACCTTAGGGAGTGTTCGGCGTCGCGAGTTTGGCCTTATATGCATCAGCTCCGAATCATGTCTTTGGTCAAATGTTGGGTTTGCCCGGCTCCTGTGTTTTGCTGCCTTACGTTCCGCTCTATCGGCTAAGGCGGCACCAGGAGAACTACTGCGATTGTGCCCTAGTTCACCCGAACGAGCACCTCAGTAGAGAAAGCCGAAAACGGACTGTCATGATATAGCGTGAGACTGGTCAACCACTCGATGACCTAACGGAATCTTCGAGATTCCTCCGCCTTAACGAAGGGCCGTTTCCCGGCCAGGCATGTACACGCCCCGAATTCGGATGAGCACGGAGCCACCAGGGGCTATATAGTAGCCCCACTGTCAAACTCCTATGGCTAAGTGAAAGTGTTAAAGCATTATAGTCCAATTGCCTAGCTCGCTGCGCTATCATCTCCTTAATGGACCAAGACGTTGGATCAAGTGTGAACATGCATCTTCTGCGAGCACCCCTGCATTATATGCGTGGGGCCTGAAGCCGACGACTGCCATCTTTTAGGTTATATACATATATACATGAACGGCCGCACATGAGGCTTTATAATTCTTTCAGGCAAAAGTATAAAATAGCCTTTACAATTCAGCAAAACATTGTTTTTCAATGGGAATACATGTCCTTAAAACATAATATTCTTCGAGCACTGCGCTTCTATTAAACGAGCGCCCTCAAGAACTTCTCGAAAGTAGTGCTCGGCAGGTACTCGGCTCTCGTCCGAATCTTGGGCTGCAATGGCGGTGGCCTCCATCTCCGCCCAGTATGTCTTCACATGGGCAAGGGCCATCCGTGCACCCTCTATGCACGCCGACCTCTTCATCGCGTTGATATGCGGCACTGCACCAAACTAAAATAACTGTTCGGCTTTGGCCTTCCCGGCCACAGATGATCGACAAGGGACCTCATGGCGAGTCCAGACAATCTATTAAGTTCGGCCCATTCAGCCAACCGATCAGTCAATGGAAGCGGACGCTGTGGAACGTTAAATTGTGACCAAAACAACTTTTCCACTTCGCGATCTTTCTGATCTCGGAAGTATTCGGCCGCATCGGCAGCACTCGCCGCTAAATCCAGATATGCGTCCGCAGAACTCCACAGCCGGTCCAAAGGAGCATACTTAGGATCTCCGAACTTCATCCGCAGCATAAAGGGCTTCCCAGCCGCGATATCTCTGTCTTGACGCATCTCCTCCTTCATCGCTCTCATTGCAGAGCGGGTGTCTTTGGCCGCCATCGTGGCCTTCTCCAGGTCTGTTCTCTTTGCTTGATCTTCCTTTTCAAGAAGCTTGCAACGGTCAGCGGTATTCTTCAATTCCACAGCCATCCTGGCTATTTTCTCCTTGCTTTGGCAGTGTGCAGCCTTTTTGGCTTTCAGCTCCTCAATTGCCTTTAGGGCAGCCGCATCGCTTTTTCTGGCTTGTTCTTTGGCTCAGGCAAGTTCTGCCCGAAGGTTCTCCACGGCCGTAGCTCCATCTGCATTCACACACATGTTATAGATACTGGCATTACGGTCCTCTTCCCATGTGTCACTAGAGGAATCACATACCTTGTTCCTCGTCAAGCCGCTTGTTGACAAGTACGATGTCGGCATTTGCCACGTCAAGCTGCCACTTTAGTTCGGCAAACTCATCAGTCCGGCTGGCCACCGGACACTTCACCACCTGCATATTAAGGCGACAAGATTATTCCTGGGACTACGATCCTCTGTGCGCCGTCGTCCTCGACAGCACCCAGAGTCTCAGGGGCTACTATCTACATAGGGCGCATCTAAAAATGCGCGGTACTGTCAAAAATGTACATCATTTCGCGTACCTGAAAACCCATCAGTAGACTCGTAAACGCTTCATGCAACCCGCTTTCGGCAGACGAAATCCTTTCAATTACCGTACCTATCAACGTACGATGCTCTTCCAAGATTGCTGCTCGCTCTAGCAGATCCCTCAGTACGCCCGACCGCACACCAGATGGTGCCGGACTCTTTCGATTGCTCTCTTCAAGAGCCGGACTCTAAGGACTTCGGGTGGCCATAGGATTGCCCTCTGGCCTTGCCGAATCAGGAGAAACCCTCCATGATGACACCTCGGGGTTGCCCGCTGTAACACCCTCGATGCGACTATAGCTCCCACGTGTCGAGGCATGACTTAGAGACATAATCGCATTGAAGGCATATGTCGCAAGTCAGGCAATCATCACAAACATCCCATGTAATATAAATAATAAAAAGGGATAACATAGTTGGCTTACACTCGCCACGTCAATCAAGGTACATAAATAACATTACATCATCCAAACACTCATGGCCCGACTACGACGCCGAAATAAAAGATAACCCAACATGCGACACGGTCCCGATCACCCCCAACTGGGCACCACTACTGATCATCGGGAAAGGAAACATAGTAACGTTGAGAGTCCTCGTCGAACTCCCACTTGAGGTCGAACGCGTCACCTGGAGCGGAATCATCAGGCCCTTCATCTGGTGTAATAGTAATTTGTGAGCCACAGGGACTCAGAAATCTCGCACCCTTGCGATCAAGACTATTTAAGCTTATAGGTAAAGGAAGGTAAATATATGTGGAGCTGCAGCAAGCGACTAGCATATATGGTGGCTAACTTATTCGCAAAAGAGAGCGAGAAGAGGAGGCAAAGCGCGAGCGACAAACTAGAGGGCAACCTGCGCAAACATTACTCCAATACCGTGTCCACTTCCCGGACTCCGCCGAGAAGAGGTCATCACGGTAACACACTCAGTTGATTCATTTTAATTAAGTTAAGGTTCAAGTTATCTACAACTGGACATTAACAAATTCCCATCTGCCCATAACCACGGGCACGGCTTTCGAAAGTTCAAATCCCTGCAGGGGAGTCCCAACTTAGCCCATGACAAGCTCTCATGGTCAACGAAGGAATAGACCTCCTCCCGAGACGTTCCGATCAGACTCGGTATCTTGGTTCTTCAAGACATTTTGACAGGTTAAAACAAGACCAGCAACACCGCCCGAATGTGCCGACAAATCCCGATAGGAGCTGCACATATCTCTTTCTCAGGGCACACTCAGATGAGACTAGCTACGAGTAAAACCAACCCTCAAGTTTCCCCGAGGTGGCCCCGCAGGCAGCTCAGTTCGGACCAACACTCAGAGGAGCACTGGCCCAGGGGGGGGGGGGGTTAAAATAAGATGACCCTCGGGCTCCGGAAACCCAAGGGAAAAAGAGGCTAGGTGGCAAATGGCAAGACCAAGGTTGGGCATTGCTGGAAAAGCTTTAATCAAGGCGAACTATCAAGGGGTTCCCATTATAACCCAACCGCGTAAGGAACACAAAATTCGGGAACATAACACCGATATGACGGAAACTAGGGCGGCAAGAGTGGAACAAAACACTAGGCGAGAGGCCGAGCCTTCCACCCTTTACCAAGTATATAGGTGCATTAAGATAACAAGGCAATATAATGATATCCCAACAAGTAAATAAATGTTCCAACAAGGAACGGCCTCCAATCTTCACCTGCAACTAGCAACGCTATAAGAGGAGCTGAGCAAAGCGGTAACATAGCCAATCAACGGTTTGCTAGGACATGGTGGGTTAGAGGTTTGACATGGAAATTTGGGAGGCTTGAAAGCAAATGGTAGGCATCGTAGCAATGGCATAGCAAAAGAGCCAGCAAACTAGCATAGCAAAGATAGTAGTGATTTCGAGGGTATGATCATCTTGCCTGCAAAGCTGTCAGAGTTGACTGGATCCTCGAAAGCAAACTCAACGGGCTCCTCATTAGCAAACTCGTCTCCCGGCTCTACCCAAACAAGACAAACAAGCAACAAGGACACAATCAACCACGTGCAAAGCTCAAACGATATGATGCAAGGATGGTATGCTATGCGGGCTGCATATGCAAGATTTTGACAGGGAAAACATGAACCTGACCTCAACTTGGAAATCCAAGTGTGCCACTGGAAAAATGAGATGAAATCGCTTGAAAACGATATAAAGAATGCCAGAATCGGAGTTACGGTTTGGAAATGGCAAGCGATTCAAATATGACACCGGTCTGCGATTTACAGCAAGTAGCCATCTAAATGCAATGAGATGAACATGCTACAGCACCCAAACATGACAACAAAATACATGGCAGGGATGCATACAAGATGCTTAACAAAAGTCTAGCACTAAGCTATGGCCAATTCATCCAATAACAGGTTCAAACAAGCATGGAAAAAATGCATATGGCAAATAGATCTCAGACTTAGTGAAATTAACACTAGTCTCGAAATTTCAGACCAAGTAGCTCTCTTCGGAGCAACGAAACTACCAGCTACAAGATCTGAACAAGGCAAAGTAAAACATTGCATGGAGCTACTCAAAAATCTTAACAAAAGTCCCTTAGTGACCTTGAGACAAAAGGGATCAGAAAATATACTAACAAGCACGCGAACATAGCAAAAACACAATCAATTTTCAGACTTAGTGAAAACTGACACATGCTGAAACATAACTCAAGTAGGCATGTTTACGAGCTCGATGCTCTCACTACGGAGCAAGTCATGACAAGACAAGCATACATCTATCAAGAACACATAAAATGCAAGCTAGACATGGAAAGAACAATGGCATAGCATGCACGGATCAACTACAACATCATCGGCAAAATTGCAAACAACTTGACAATCTGCACAGATTCACAAAGTAGCAAAAGTAGAGCTCGATTGACTCAAGCTAGGGTGCTCCATAATTGCAAACAAAGACATGGACGAATAGAGCACTACAAGATTAATAAAACATCCTTACTGATCATCCTCAAAAGAGGCATGGATCACTAGGAAACAACATGAACATATGGCAACATGAGATAAACAGCTCAAGGACTTAGTGGAATTGCTAAGTCCCTGAAAACAGAATTACCAAGTGCACCACTTTGCAAGCTTGCACTAGGCACCACACACATCACAAAAATACATGGGTTGCACCTCTAGAAAGATGACAAAACCCTTAACAAAACATATGTAGAACTCATGGGCATATCATGCACACATTAATCATGGCAAAAATGACAAAAGGCTAAATGGAGTAGCAAATCTGACAATTAACTCAAGTAGCCCTCTTCTAACAGCATTTCGGGCATCAAGATGAACTCAAATGAAAATGATGCAATGGAATGAAATGATGTACTCTCTGAGATGAACATTTTGATATCCTATATGCATGAATCAGAGCTACGGATGCGGAGTTATGGCATGTCAAAGATTGCAAAATATTAGGGTTCGAGGATGAAAAAGTCAACCCTCGAAGTGGATCCAGATCTGGATCGGGCCGAATCACTGTAGTAGGGCGCGGTGGCCGAGGTTTGCCGAAATCGTCGAGGAGAGGCGGCAGCGGAGGTGGCCGGAGCGTGGACGTCGCCGAGCTGGGCGGAGGTGGCCGGAGCTAGCCGGGATCCTTGCCGGCGTCGACGGGCGCGGCGAGGGCGGACTTGGCGGCCGGCCGGAGCGGGCGGTGGAGGGACTTGCCGGCGCGGGCGGAGGTCGGTGCCGGTGGCGGAGGCGTCGGCCGGAGAGAGTAGAGGCGGCGGCGCTCGGCGGCTTCCAGGCGGAGCGGGCGATGAGGGGACGAAGGCGCGGGCGGCGCGGCTCCACGGACCCTCGGGGGCCTGCAGCGGGCTGAGCGGGCCGGCGGCGGGGAGGCTCCCGGCGCGACACGTGGCGCAGTTTCACTGGTCGGGCGCGGCGGCGCGAAGAATCCGGCCAGGGGCGGACATGTCCGGCGCGACGGGGCGATTTTTAGGGTTTGGAGACGAAGGAGATCCGGATTTTCGAGGAGGACCTATTTATAGGCCTAGAGGGAGCTAGGAGAGTCCAAATGAGGTGCGGTTTTCGGCCACGCGATTGTGATCGAATGCTCTAGGTGATGGACTAGAGTTAGGTGGGTTTTGGGCCAAATTGGAGGGGTGTTGGGCTGCAACACACATGAGGCCTTTTCGGTCCCTCGGTTAACCGTTGGAGTATCAAACGAAGTCCAAATGATACGAAACTTGACAGGCGGTCTACCGGTAGTAAACCAAGGCCGCTTGGCAAGTCTCGGTCCAATCCGGAAATGTTTAATCCCTACACACGAAAGAAAGGTAGAATTGACCACCGGAGGAGAACGAAGCGCCAGAATGCAAAACGGACAACGGGGAAAATGCTTGAATGCATGAGATGAACACGTATGCAAATGCAATGCACATGATGACATGATATGAGATGCATGACAACGATAACAACACACGGAGACAAAACCCGAACCCGAGAAAATAAAATAACTTAAGGCCGGAAACGGCAAGAGTTGGAGTACAAATTGGGAAAGTTACATCCGGGGTGTTACAACACTCCACCACTACGAAAGGATCTCGTCTCGAGATCTAGGACTGAAAGAATGCCGGGTACTCAGAACGGAGGTGATCCTAGCGTTCCCAGGTAGCTTCACGGTCGGAATGGTGTGACCACTTGACTTTGAGAAATTTGATTGACTTGTTGCGAGTCTTGCGTTCAGGCTCTTCAAGAATAGCAACTGGGTGCTCACGATAAGAGAGATCTTCTTGGAGCTCAATGTCCTCGAAGTTGATGGTGCGGTCAGGAGTCTTGAAGCACTTTCGGAGCTGAGAGACATGGAACACATCATGAACATTTGCAAAGTTTGAAGGAAGCTCGAGTTGATAGGCGAGGTCGCCTCTCTTGCTGACAATCTTGAAAGGTCCCACGTATCTAGGGGCAAGCTTCCCTTTGATACCGAAGCGACGAGTACCTTCCATAGGAGAGACGCGGAGGTAAACATGATCTCCGATCTCGAAAGCCAAATCATGGTGCTTACTATCATAGTAGCTCTTCTGGCGGGATTGGGCTGCTTTGAGGTTATCACGAATGACTTTGCACATTTCCTCTGCCTCTGTGATTAAGTCATTACCCAAAAGCTGACGTTCACCGGTTTCAGACCAGTTGAGAGGGGTACGGCACTTCCTGCCATACAGAATTTCAAATGGGGCCTTGCCCGAACTTGCTTGAAAACTGTTGTTGTAGGAGAATTCAACATAAGGAAGACAATCCTCCCACTTCATGCCGAAGGAGATCACACAAGCCCTGAGCATATCTTCAAGAATCTGGTTGACACGCTCGACTTGACCGCTAGTTTGAGGATGGAAAGCTGTGCTGAAGCGGATGTTGGTGCCCATGGCCTTCTGAAAAGAATCCCAAAACTTGGAGGTAAAGATGCTGCCACGGTCTGAAGAGATCAGTTGAGGGATACCGTGCAGAGAGACAATCCGAGAGGTATAGAGTTCCGCCAATTGAGCTGCAGTGATCGACTCTTTGATAGGCAGAAAGTGAGCCACTTTGGTGAGTTTGTCGATGACAACGAATATAGCATCATTGCCACGCTTGGACTTTGGAAACCCAGTCACGAAGTCCATTTCAATGTGGTTAAACTTCCATTCTGGAATGGCAAGAGGTTGGAGGAGATCAGCTGGTCTTTGGTGTTCTGCCTTCACTCTTCTGCAGACATCACATTCATTCATGAATTGAGCAATCTCGCGCTTCATTCGAGTCCACCAATAAGCCTGCTTGAGGTCCTGATACATGTTCGTTCTCCCAAGGTGGATGGAGAGGAGGGAATTGTGAGCCTCGTTCATGATCACTTTATGAAGGTCACCTTTGGGTACCACAATATGATCCTCGAAGAAGAGAGTGTCCTTGTCATCAAGGCGGTAGCACTTGTACTTGGGTTGACTCTTGGCAATCCCAATCTTCACCTTTTTCACCATAGCATCAAGAAGCTGGGCTTGGCGAATCTGGTCTTCCAAGGTAGGAGAGACTTGAAGGTTGGAGAGGAAACCTTGAGGAACAACTTGCAGATTAAGTTTGCAGAAAGCTTCACAAAGCTCGGGTTGATAAGGCTTGAGAATCAGACTGTTGCAGTAAGCTTTTCTGCTCAATGCGTCAGCAATCACATTGGCCTTGCCTGGAGTATACTCAATACTCGGATTATACTCTTGAATCATTTCGACCCATCGAGTTTGCCTGAGGTTGAGATTAGGCTGAGTGAAGATGTACTTGAGACTCTTGTGATCAGTGAAAATGTCCACTTTTCTTCCCAATAAGAGATGTCTCCAAGTCAAAAGAGCATGCACAACTGCCGCCAACTCGAGATCATGAGTGGGGTAGTTCTTCTCATTGGGCTTCAATTGGCGAGAGGTATAAGCAACAACTTTCTTCTCTTGCATCAATACTACGCCAAGACCTTGGAGAGAGGCATCACAAAAGACCTCGTACGGTTTGGATTCATCAGGCGGAGTCAGAACTGGAGCAGTGATCAATTTCTCTTTCAAAGTGTTGAAAGCAATGTCACACTCCGGAGACCAAACGTACTTGACGTGCTTTTGGAGAAGATTTGAGAGAGGCTTCGCGATCTTAGAAAAGTTTTCAACGAATCTTCGGCAATAGCTTGCGAGATCGAGGAAGCTACGGAGTTGCTTCACGTTCTGGAGGTTCCCAATTCACAATTGCAGACACCTTCTCAGGATTCACGGCAATGCCCTTGGCAGAGATGATATGACCAAGATAAAGAACCTCATCGAGCCAAAATTCGCACTTGGAGAACTTGGCGTAGAACTGATGTTCCCTGAGGTTATCGAGTACCAAACGCAAGTGCTTGGCATGATCTTCCTTGTTCTTGGAGAAAACCAGAATGTCGTCGAGATAGACCAAAATGAAGTCATTGGTGTAGGCGTTGAAGATGAAGTTCATCATGCGAGAGAACGTCGGAGGAGCGTTGACGAGACCAAAAGACATGACAGTGTATTCATATGAACCATAGCTTGTCCTGAAAGCCGTCTTGGGAATATCTTGCTCACGGATTCGAATCTGATGATAACCCATATGGAGATCAAGCTTGGAGAATACTTGGACACCTTTGAGTTGTTCGAACAACTCATTGATGTTAGGAAGTGGGTATTTGTTCTTGATGGTCTTCTTGTTCAATGGACGGTAATCAACACAAAGTCGGTCCGTTCCATCCTTCTTCTTCACAAAAAGAACACCACAACCCCACGGAGAAGAACTAGGCCGAATGAGACCCATTCTTTCTTGAATATCGAGTTGCTTCTTCAGCTCCTTCAACTCTTTAGGTCCGAGCTTGTAAGGACGCTTGCACACAGGTTCCGTACCGGGCTCAAGATCAATGACGAATTCAACTGGCCGGTGCGGAGGCATTCCTGGAAGCTCTTCTGGAAAGACGTCTTGATATTCGCAAACGACTGGAATTTGTGAGATGGCATCGAGTTCACCCTTCTCATTGAGATAAAACAGACGGATGGTATTATCCCGAGCGGCAAAGACAATTACATCCTCAGATGAATGAGTCAATTGAATCTGCCTGGCTGCCCAATCAAGCTGAGCCTTGTGCTTAGAAAGCCAATCCATTCCGAGAATAAGATCAATATCCGAGTTACCAAGAACCATTGGAGAAGCCAGAAACTTGTAATCGCCCAACGTGATAGAGATATCGGGAGCAACCAAACTAGAAGTCAAAAGCTTGCTAGGAGAAACAACTTGCATGACTTTGGGCATGATCTCGGTATCAACATTGTGCTTCGATGCAAACGGGCATGACAAGAAAGAATGCGATGCACCAGTGTCAAAAAGAAATTTTGCAGGAACATCGTTAACAGGAAGGTTACCCATGATGACATCTGACGAGTCCTCTGCCTGAGCTACATTCATCAAGTTGACCTTGGCATGCTTGGGGTTATGCTTGACCACAGCTGTACTTGCCGGTCTCATAGGAGGAGGAGGAGGAAGACGCCTCTGATTGAAACACTTGTTGGCATAGTGACCCTTCTGTTGGCACTTGTTGCACGTGACCTCTGAAAGCGGACGGTGATACGGAGCACTCGATCTTGGAGCTTGAGACAATGTCTTGTTCTGAAAGCCAGGGTTGGGTGGGTGGGAAGAACCACTGCCACCTTTGCTCTTCTGCTGATACGGCTGATGGAACGGAGGAGGAGGAAGCCAATACTTCTGCTGCTTGGCCACTTGAGTAGAGGAAGAAGGAGTAGCATCTCTGACTCGCTTCTTGGAAGCATCACACCTCAACTGAGCGGCCTCTTGCTTAAGTTCCATGTTGTAGAACTCATCATACCTTAAGGGCTAAAAGAGAACAAGAGCTAGCTGAGTTTCTTCTTTGAGACCACCCCTGAACTGGTATATCATGCTCTTCTCATCAGGTACGTCCTGCTTGGCAAAGCGGGCGAGCTTTTGAAACAACTTGTTGTAGTCATAGACAGACAAAGAGCCTTGCTTCAGGTTGTGGAATTCCTCACGCTTACTTTCAACCACGCTCTAAGGAATATGATGAGCTCGGAAATCTTGACGGAATTCATCCCAAGTGATAACACGTCCACCTCTGGAATCCTTGTACTGCTGGAACCATTCTGCAGCTTGATCTTTGAGTTGGAAGGAAGCGAACTTGACAAAGTCCTCAGGCCTGACGTTACTGCACTCAAAATGCTTGCACAGATCCACAAGCCAATCGTCAGCATCGGTTGCCTCAACACAATTGCTGAAAGTCTTTGGCCCGTTAGCAAGGAACTAGTTGAGTGTAGCAAAGTGATTTTGAATGTTGCCTTGATTCCCTTGGTTGCCTTGATTGCGCTCTTGGAGAATTTGCATGATCAACTGTGTGTTTGCATTGGTTGCGGCCATCACAGCTTGCCATGCCTACGGAGGAGGTGGAGGTGGTGGCGGATCTTGATTCTGATTCTGACTGGTACTCTTAGCGGGAGCCATTCTGAAGAGGTTGACCACCGTTAGCACATAGACAGATAAATATTGCAGCTGAATCCAACAGAATGAAAATTGCAACATATAGTCTTCACATCCGAACAAATGAACGAATGCATTCCTCTTGAAATGGTCACATATCCATAAATTGAGAAGCCACGTAGAATTAGGGTAGAGAAATAAATCAACAAGGTATGGATCAAGAACAAATAATCGGTAAGAAATCCCAATCTCAAACCAATATCCGTGGAAGAAAAACTAGAGCTACAAGAATTCCCACCTAGAGCTACAAGTACTGGTGGCGTCGAGGTTATCTCACCAACGAACTGCATAAAAGAGATTTTCGATGTCGGCGTACTAGACTCAGGTATTTCAGAATTGCAACGATAAAATTATGACGACAACACCTCAGAGCTCAACTCCCCGGGACACTTCCACTAAACCCCTGACAGGAGGCACCAAGACAATGTCTCATCATAAAACCATCGGAATGATTCCAAGATACCCGTGTGATCCTAATTTTTTTTAGTGAAATTTGAGAAGAGAAGAGTCAAAACTCTACGTCAGGATGCCATACCAGAGCGATGAGGAGACTGGGAAGTAAAAAGAATTCCTAAACTCTCCGATATGTAATTCCTAAATGACTCAAAACATTTTTCTAGACACAACTCGGCTGCTAAAAACGATCAAGCAATGGGGCTCCTAAGGTCGGGGAAGGCTCTGATTACCAACTTGTAACACCCTCGATGCGACTATAGCTCCCACGTGTTGAGGCACGACTTAGAGACATAATCGCATTGAAGGCATATGTCACAAGTCAGGCAATCATCACAAACATCCCATGTAATATAAATAATAAAAAGCGATAACATAGTTGGCTTACACTCGCCACGTCAATCAAGGTACATAAATAACATTACATCATCCAAACACTCATGGCCCGACTACGGCGCCGAAATAAAAGATAACCCAACATGCCACACGGTCCCGATCACCCCCAACTGGGCACCACTACTGATCATCGGGAAAGGAAACATAGTAACATTGAGAGTCCTCGTCGAACTCCCACTTGAGCTCGAACGCGTCACCTGGAGCGGAATCATCAGGCCCCTCATCTGGTGTAATAGTAATTTGTGAGCCACAGGGACTCAGAAATCTCGCACCCTTGCGATCAAGACTATTTAAGCTTATAGGTAAAGGAAGGTAAATATATGTGGAGCTGCAGCAAGCGACTAGCATATATGGTGGCTAACTTATTTGCAAAAGAGAGCGAGAAGAGGAGGCAAAGCGCGAGCGACAAACTAGAGGGCAACCTGCGCAAACATTACTCCAATACCGTGTCCACTTCCCAGACTCCGCCGAGAAGAGGCCATCACGGTAACACACTCAGTTGATTCATTTTAACTCGTCTCCCGGCTCTACCCAAACAAGACAAACAAGCAACAAGGACACAATCAACCACGTGCAAAGCTCAAACGATATGATGCAAGGATGGTATGCTATGCGGGATGCGATGCGGGATGCATATGCAAGATTTTGACAGGGAAAACATGAACCTGGCCTCAACTTGGAAATCCAAGTGTTCCACTGGAAAGATGAGATGAAATCTCTTGAAAACGATATAAAGAACGCCGGAATCGGAGTTACGGTTTGGAAATGGCAAGCGATTCAAATATGACACCGGTCTGCGATTTACAGCAAGTAGCCATCTAAATGCAATGAGATGAACATGCTACAACACCCAAACATGACAACAAAATACATGGCAGGGATGCATACAAGATGCTTAACAAAAGTCTAGCACTAAGCTACGGTCAATTCATCCATTAACAGGTTCAAACAAGCATGGAAAAAATGCATATGGCAAACAGCTCTCAGACTTAGTGAAATTAATACTAGTCTGGAAATTTCAGACCAAGTAGCTCTCTTCGGAGCAACGAAACTACCAGCTACAAGATCTGAACAAGGCAAAGTAAAACATTGCATGGAGCTACTCAAAAATCTTAACAAAAGTCCCTTAGTGACCTTGAGACAAAAGGGATCAGAAAATATACTAACAAGCACGCGAACATAGCAAAAACACAATTAGTTTTCAGACTTAGTGAAAACTGACACATGCTGAAACATAACTCAAGTAGGCATGTTTACGAGCTCGATGCTCTCACTACGGAGCAAGTCATGACAAGACAAGCATACATCTATCAAGAACACATAAAATGCAAGCTAGACATGGAAAGAACAATGGCATAGCATGCACGGATCAACTACAACATCATCGGCAAAATTGCAAACAAGTTGACAATCTGCACAGATTCACAAAGTAGCAAAAGTAGAGCTCGATTGACTCAAGCTAGGGTGCTCCATAATTGCAAACAAAGACATGGACGGATAGGGCACTACAAGATTAATAAAACATCCTTACTGATCATCCTCAAAAGAGGCATGGATCACTAGGAAACAACATGAACATATGGCAACATGAGATAAACAGCTCAAGGACTTAGTGGAATTGTAAGTCCCTGAAAACAGAATTACCAAGTGCACCACTTTGCAAGCTTGCACTAGGCACCACACACATCACAAAAATACATGGGTTGCACCTCTGGAAAGATGACAAAACCCTTAACAAAACATATGTAGAACTCATGGGCATATCATGCACACATTAATCATGGCAAAAATGACAAAAGGCTAAATGGAGTAGCAGATCTGACAATTAACTCAAGTAGCCCTCTTCTAACAGCATTTCGGGCATCAAGATGAACTCAAATGAAAATGATGCAATGTAATGAAATGATGTACTCTCTGAGATGAACATTTTGATATCCTATATGCATGAAACGGAGCTACGGATGCGGAGTTATGGCATGTCAAAGATTGCAAAATATTAGGGTTCGAGGATGAAAAAGTCAACCCTCGAAGTGGATCCAGATCTGGATCGGGCCGAATCACTGTAGCAGGGCTCGGTGGCTGAGGTTCACCGAAATCGTCGAGGAGAGGCGGCGGCGGAGGTGGCCGGAGCATGGACGTGCCGGGCTGGGCGGAGGTGGCCGGAGCTAGCCGGGATCCTTGCCGGTGTCGACGGGCGCGGCGAGGGCGGACTGGGCAACCGGCCGGAGCGGGCGGTGGATTGACTTGCCAGCGTGGGCAGAGGTCGGTGCCGGTGGCGGAGGCGCCGGCCGGAGAGAGTAGAGGCGGCGGCGCTCGGCGGCTTCCAGGCGGAGCGGGCGATGAGGGGACGAAGGCGCGGGCGGCGCGGCTCCACGGACCCTCGGGGGCCTACAGCGGGCCGAGCGGGCCGGCGGCGGGGAGGCTCCCAGCATGACACGTGGCGCAGTTTCACTGGCCGGGCGTGGCGGCGCGAAGAGTCCGGCTAGGGGCGGACATGTCCGGCGCGACGGGGCGATTTTTAGGGTTTGGAGACGAAGGAGATCCGGATTTTCGAGGAGGACCTATTTATAGGCCTAGAGGGAGCTAGGAGAGTCCAAATGAGGTGCGGCTTTCGGCCACGCGATCGTGATCGAACGCTCTAGGTGATGGAGCAGAGTTAGGTGGGTTTTGGGCCGAATTGGAGGGGTGTTGGGCTGCAACACATACGAGGCCTTTTCGGTCCCTCGGTTAACCGTTGGAGTATCAAACGAAGTCCAAATGATACGAAACTTGACAGGTGGTCTACTGGTAGTAAACCAAGGCCGCTTGGCAAGTCTCGATCCAATCCAGAAATGTTTAATCCCCACACGCGAAAGAAAGGTAGAATTGACCACCGGAGGAGAACGATGCACCGGAATGCACAACGGACAACTGGGAAAATGCTCGAATGCATGAGATGAACACGTATGCAAATGCAATGCACATGATGACATGATATGAGATGCATGACAACGATAACAACACACGGAGACAAAAACCCGAACCCGAGAAAATAAAATAACTTAACGCCGGAAACATCAAGAGTTGGAGTACAAATTGGGAAAGTTACATCCGGGGTGTTACACCCGCCTCACGAGGCGGTATGGCAGGGGGAGGCGTTTCGCTCTCCATCATCTCTGGAAGAAGATCCCCTGAAGACGAGCTCTGCTAAGAAGGGCTAAGATCCGAACTACAAGATAAATGCTTCGGTTATCTTCCTCAGAAGTAAAGGAAGATATTTTCAATATTAAGGTACCCTTTTACTTACAACGCGGTGGAGGGCTGATCCCCTTGAGGGCATAGTGCGGCCGGGGTACCCCCCAGGGCAAGACCCTCCGGTAAAGATTTCTTCCCTCGTTTGGAGACCATAGTCTCTGGGTCCTCGGAGGCAGTCCTCTTTCTTCCCTGGGGAGAGGAAGTTTTTTCTACTCCTCCCCGGCTAACCCCCTTCGCGGAGGCGCTATCCCCTTTGTTCCCCCATTTATCTTCTCCAGTAGGCGCTTGATAAGGCGTGATCTCCAGCATCCTGGTTAACACGGGATCTGGTGAGGTCTCAGGGAGGGGGGCCGGACA
This sequence comes from Triticum monococcum, assembly GCA_034509565.1. Lineage (NCBI taxonomy): Eukaryota > Viridiplantae > Streptophyta > Magnoliopsida > Poales > Poaceae > Triticum > Triticum monococcum. The sequence goes on from CM067842.1 coordinate 724,258,892, forward strand.
CCTGATCAACTTTGCCTTCGCTATCCAATCCTGGTTAAAGAGCGGCTTTTTTAGGGCGATGTTGCGATAAATAAACAGACAGTGTGTTCGGATGCGGGGCTACTTACTTGGCTATCCGGGCGATTGCAGCTCAGGCCTGCATCCTCAGTGGTGTCCGGACACATTATTTGTGATCCGAAGAACAATTTGTACATCTCCTCGGGCGTCATACCGAGGAAGTGTTGAAGAGCTCGCGGTCCCTCCGGATTGAACTCCCACAGGCGGAGGGGACGACGTTTGCAGGGCAGGACTCGGCGAATTAACATGACTTGCATCACCATGACCAGACTGACATCTCTCTCAAGGAGATCTTGTATGCGGCCCTGCAATAGGGGCACATCCCTTACTGGCCCCCAGTCCAGCCCCTTGTTGACCCATGACGATAGTCGTGGGGGGGGACCCGAGCGAATGACAGGTAGGGCCACCCACTTGGTACCCCTGGGAGCTATGATATAAAACCACTCTTGTTGCCATAAACTGGACACCTCCTGGAAAGAGCCCTCGGGCCATGGGGCATCGGTGTTTTTGCTTATTACGGCGCCTCCGCACTCTGCGTGCCGCCACTCGATCATCTTCGGCTCCACTTTGAAGGTCTTGAGCCACAGACCGAAGTGATGGGTAATACGGAGGAAAGCTTCGCACACGACGATGAATGATGAGATGTGGAGGATAGACTCCGGAGCTAAATCATGGAAGTCCAGCCCATAATAGAACATGAGCCCCCTCACGAAGGGCTCTGGCGCGAAGCCTAGCCCTCGGAGGAAGTGAGATGCGAATACAACGCTCTCACCGGGCTTGGGAGTGGGAATAACCTGCCCTTGAGCAGGCAGCCTATGCGGGATTTCGCCAGGCAGGTACCTGGCCTCCCTTAGCTTTATCACGTCTTCCTTCGTGACGGAGGAAGGCACCCACCGACCTTGAAGGTTGGATCCGGACATAATCGGAGGTCCGAAGCGCCTAAACCTGAGCTTTGGGTGTTGGAACTCGAGGCGGGAGGTGGATTCGATTGAGATCGAAAGAAAAGGCCTTGGTCTCTTTATAAAGAGGCTGAATACCAAGTGCCCTCTTCGTGACCGTCTGGGACTTACATCCAATCGAGGGGTCATACCAACGAGCGCATTTGGGTTACCCACGTCCGTATTGATGATAATCCTGCAATAAGGGGACACGATCTCTGCTTCGACAAGACGTGCCAAGGAAACCGCCTCGTGAAACACGCTGAGGTTGGTTGTAAAAAACAATTTGAATAAAGACCTGGCTGTGGTGTAATGACACACCATGGAATACGTCAGCAGATTAGATTTGTGGTAATATTATTCTCTCTACGGTGGTATGTGGAACTTGTTTTGCAGAGCCGAACACGATCCTCGTGTTCAATATCTTCTATGAAGTATTCGGAGGAGGAACCCGCCTTGCAATGCCGAAGACAATCTGTGCGTCGGACCCATCGTCATTGAAGCCTGGTTCAGGGGCTACTGAGGGAGTCCTGGATTAGGGGGTATCCGGACAGCCGGACTATATCCTTTGGCCGGACTGTTAGAGTATGAAGATACAAGATTGAAGACTTCGTCCCGTGTCTGGATGGGACTCTCCTTGGCATGGAAGGCAAGCTTGGCGATATGGATATTAAGATCTCCTTCCTTGTAACCGACTCTGTGTAATCCTAGCCCCCTCCGGTGTCTATATAAACCGGAGGGTTTAGTCCGTGGGACCAAGAACAACAATCATACCATAGGCTAGCTTCTAGGGTTTAGCTTCTCCGATCTCGTGGTAGATCAACTCTTGTCATACTCCTATCATCATGATCAATCAAGCAGGAGTAGGGTTTTACCTCCATCGAGAGGGCCCGAACCTGGGTAAAAACATCATGTCCCTTGTCTCCTGTTACCATCCGCCTAGACGCACAGTTCGGGACCCCCTACCCGAGATCCGCCGGTTTTGACACCGACAGCGACAGCCGGCCCAAACTCAACCGCAACACGAGCACCATCGACGATCCTTAGCTATCAAGTATGACAACGATACCCATACGCCGCTGAGAATCAGGTACTATTATCCAACGGCCGGCGCCTACGTTCACTTTCCTAGCATAAGCACCGCACCTTTGAATTTCTTCAGGGCATCATTCAGTTTTACATGAGACGCGTTATTCTGCTTGCACCTGTAGGGCCATACTTCTGGCCGTGAACATGTTACATGTGCTAAATTACATACCAGTGCACGTATAGTTAATATGCTTTAGTTTTGTTCTGATGCCACCTGTTGGTTCCATCAGACTGCTTAATGTTCTCTATGCTTAATTACACATCAGCAAACTAGCATGTGGTTCCGCTGCTTTTTGTTCGTTTTACCCTACATTTTCTAATGCTAGCTATTACATCACTGCTCCGAGCCTCTGTTCATTACTTGTTTGTGTGTTCTTGATCTTCCCAAGTTGCATGACTAATTTGATGCTTCTATTAATTATGGAGCTGCCAACCCCATCAAGCAAAATATTTGTTCTTTTGGGGCTGGCACCTTGAACAAGCATAAAAATAGAGGGAAGCAGATATATTGTCGTGTATGCACACACCCTTCTTTCATTAGTTTAGATGAACCATTGATGATCAATTCGGACAAGTGCATGCGATTAAAATTAATTTTACCTAAATAGATGTTGCAGAATAAACTACAACAACTAGATTTGCAACCACGTGATGCTGACGATATCTTCAAAGAACATTGCAACAGCAGCTAGGCTTCATAGCAACATATGGTAAGCCAGTGTGTTTTAGTACATGTGAAATGTAATGCGAGTGGGCTGATTTCTTGGCTTGTGCCTCAACGTGTAATCCTACCGAATTACAAATAGTTCAGTTGTCTGCTTTGCTGTATTGCTTGATTCGAATGCTTATTTGTTGTTATGCTATACCTGAGTTGGCCAATATGTCAGCAGTGCCTGCTGTACTATCATACATAAATGCATGCCTATTTCATTTGAGTCCTTAACTTTTCCTCTCAACTTCATCACAAGACTGTCTTCGTAGTTTATATGAGGCCACACTGTTAAGTGCTTTCTCAGATTATTTCAACTGCTTAGATGCCTTGGCAACTTAAATATAGCGGTTGTATACTCCCTTTCAACTAGGGATGTCAACTGGGTCCCGTTTACTCCCGATTAAAGTCCACTAGTGGTATGATAGTTAAAAAGAGTTTTTGTTGTTTGAGGAAAATGAACTAGGGATGTAGCAAAAACTAACTAGATGGGACTGGCGGATGTCATTTATTTGCCACTTACATCCCTAGTTTCATCTTACCATTTTAATTTCTTTTCGGCTGATGCTGCTTCGAACCATTTAAATATAGTTTGCCATGCTTGGCAATAATTCGTCCGTCGTTTACCATGTAAGCTTACTGCCTGGATCATACGATAACTATCTCTTACTGATGTCCAGCAGAAACCTTTGAGGATGCCGTTCACACTAGGACACAATGTACAACCCCAGAATCTATTTGTGGAAGCAGTGCGCCATCCATGTTACCAGATGGTAGCAGTTCAGAGGCAACACCGCCGGAGAGCAGTCTGAGCACATATATTATAGTGCTTGAGGCTCTACTAGAGGCAGAAAGAGATGGTGTGGCTGCCATGAATGAGGTAATCTTTATTTTGATGCTGGAAATTACGGAATTAGCGGCACGCATTATGCAAGCAACCCAAGAATTGGAGGAAGTAAGAATGTTGCATTTGAAGACGGAGGAGGTCCTGCTGTTTCTGCTATCTGAAGCCCAAGGTAATCCCGGTTCTTCTTTAGATACTAGTTGAAATTGTCATTAGATTATTGTACTTGCATGTTGTGTCAGTTCTCTGAATGGATTATGTTGCAAGACCCCCTATGTTGTCCATGTGTTGTAATGATCCGAATTTTGTAGGCGAGGTAATCCTCAGTACTTGTATGATTGACATAAGGTGAACTGTTTTTCGTGTGAGCATATTGTATTGGATGAAATAACTGTTTGACTCAGAGTGTATCCAACCTACTGAATTCGAAGATCACGACATTTCTAAATCATAATCATATATAAAGGTGGAATAAATCTTTGTTGTGGTTTTGAAGAAATAAATAACAAAACGTATAATTATCCGCTGGATATTCGTAATCGAATACAAATTGGATTTGAATTTAGTTTGCCAGGTCCCAGGGCAAACGTGAATGCTAATTCTCCCAAGTTTTGAACGAAGCGGCTAAACACCCACTATAATTTGTGGGCTGCCCGAAGCAAGTGTTTGCGAGATGGAAATTACTGTCTACCCCTGACACTTGACATCCTTATCGACCGGATTTACACTGCTATCGATAGGGGTAGAGTAGTAACTTCAATTAGACGTGACACGACGACCTCTGAGCCCATTCAGACATGGTGGGCACCAAATGTGGGCGGCAAACTCATTTGATTCAAGATCGTCCAAAAGGCATGTGTCTCTTCCTCCATTTCCCCATTCATACACGGTGGGCGGCAAAACAAGCTCTCCTCATCTGAAATCGATGTAGGCTAATATTTTAAATAGGGGCAGATGTGTAACTTCCATCAGACGTGTCACAACCGCCCTACTTGTTAGCCCTGTTCATACACTATGGGCGCCAACCGTGGGCGGCAAAACACCCTCTCCTCACTCGAAATAGTTACCGGCAAATATTTGGGAGATGCGAGATTACCATCCTATCCCCAACCGACGCGATGTCCAAAATTTTAAATGGGGGATAAGTTCGTAAATTTCCCCCATTTCAGAGAAGCGCGTCCCAAAGTTTGAGATCCCCCTCCCCTCCATTTCCCCATTCATACACCGTCGGCGGCATGACAACCTCCGCACTGCGGCCAGCCTCCTCCGTCCGCCACCCCATCCTCCACCTTGCCGGAGCCGCTACCCCTACCCCGTCGTCCACTGCAAGAGATGGACGTCTCTCATCCACGGCGCTGGACCAGGATCCTTTCATCACCTCCTCTCGCTTGATCGGCGCCGTCGTCCACCTTGCCATTGCCGCTCCTACGACCGCCTAGTCCACGGCAATAGGATATATCCCCCACCCGGCCATCTGCCATCTAAAGTCTTCTTCCCCGCCGCCGACAGCCATCGCACCCGCAACACCCTCAATGTATCAGCATAGGCCTACACAGCGTCGCAAGAGAGGTGGTACTCTTCCATATGTGCTTAAGTTATTGATCTCACCCGGAAAATAGATCGTAATTTGTTTACTGTACTTTTCTTGTCCGTACCAAATCATACTGGCTAGTTGAAAGCAAACATTGGTTGCGAAGTAGCTTTGTCCGGTTTGCACCTTCAGATCCGCCATGGCACGGGCACTATACTCATAAAGCTTATGGTTTCCCCCCTTTATATTCACTACCATCATCGTAGGTGCTTTGTGTCGTGCTAGCACTTCTCCTCAAGACCTCAACCCAAAGCTTAAGGCCCTGTTTGGTTCAGCTTTTATTGACGGATTCCGCTGCCGCACAGTAGAATCTAAACCAAAGGGTGAACCCAGCAGAATCCGATTCCAGAAATCCGCTGGCAAAATCTGAACCAAAAGCGGAAGCAGCCCAGGACGTGCTTTCCAAAATCTGATTCCGCTGTGAGCCAAAATCTGAAAAAGCTGTATCAGCTGGTTTGCCAAATGACCTACATCTTTTTCACATTAGATTTTCCACAGCAGATTTTTCACAGCTGCTTTTAGAAATCCACAGCCGAACCAAACAGGGCCTAAGTGTTGAAATACGAATCTGATATGATACTCATATCACTAAAACAGAGAACGTTTAATTGGTCACCTAATGTTCCTATATTTGTTTCGAAAATCATGTGCGCCACCCACTGGTCCAGCTAGTTCCACTTTCCTGTTTTTTCTCTTGATGCTTAGGGTTTTCCCCTTTTATCTACTCTACTATGATCTGCGTAGGTGCTTTCTGTCGTACTAGCATTACTCCACCCTTCAAGCTAAACAACACAACACTCAGAATTTGAAAGCTTAGTTGTTCAAATATGATTGTGATATGATACTGATATTAGTTAACCAACACATTTAATGGGTTAGCTAAAGGTCCCACTTGAGTTTCCAAATGCATGTCGTGACATATAGAGAGACAGCATAATTGCATTTCTTTGTCACTTGTTGACTGTACTTTCTTGTCCATACCAAATCTTAGTTGTTATTTCAAAGCCAACATCGGTTGCTAACTACCCTTTGCGCGGTTTGCAGCTTCAGATCTGCCATCCCACTGCCACGGTCAACACTGTACTCATCATGCTTATGTTTTCCCCATTTTATGATGACCACAATCAGCCTACGTGGTTCGTGTCGTAATAGCACTGCTCCACCCATCGAGCTAAACAAGCTTAGTTGTACAAATTCATATCTGATATTATTGCTGATATTAGTAAAAATGAGAGATGTTTAATTGGTTTGCTAAATCTTCCTACTTTAGTTTCGAAATGCATGTGAGCCACATATGGAGAGACCGGAAAGAATAGTATTTCTCTGTGCGCTCTGGTTCGTCATGGGTGGCCAACCGATATTGTATTGAAAGACTTGTAATATCTTCAATCTGCTTGCTCTTTTGCTCTTCTTTAAGATGATACTCTTCTCTTGCGGTCGACCGGTCAGGTCGAGTTGTTCTCCCTTAGTATATTTTGAATCTGTCAGGTCAGGTCGACTTGTTCTTCTTTACTATATGTTGAAACTATCATCACTTCTGGAGCTCTCATATTTTGAGTAGGAGGCCACATTATATTAATGCACACAAAAAATTACAGCATGCATGGCATCTTTTAAAAGAATTGCAGAGATAGCACAAAGGGGTTTACAGGGAGGCAGTATTGGATTAGAATCACTTCTGCATTACAAAGAAAATCTCACTTGTTTTTATGTTTTCATGCATGTCAGATATTGAACATTATCAAAATGAATATGAGAATGGGCGCACGAGAGGAATATTGCGGAACAATCCACTGGCTAACAAACTTGGCATGGTGGAGGATGGCCTATCTTATTCACCCATCAAGGTGCTTGCTCTAACTTTGCAAAGTTGTATTGGTCGCACATGTTTTTCATTTGACCTCTTGCATTACTTCTACTTTGTTACACCATCTGCTTAGTTTAAGAATCACATATGAGTATATGCCATACCTATCCATTTTCTGTACCTATTCCATGTGTCTTCACACTATGTTTTTCCAGTCAATTGTTGTTCTTTCGTAATAGATGTCCAAAAGGAAGAGGGTGAGTGCAGATCCTCAAGGAGTACAAACTAGGTATTTGGAAAAGGTAGTGATACCTATTAAATCAGATAGATCAGCAGCCACAGAAAACACAAGCCCAACTGTACCACACTTTACCCCTAATCCAGTGGCCAAACCCCTATTAGAACTGCCGGGAGCCTAGCGTCAGGTACTGTCTATGATATCAATTCAAAATTTGAACTCCTAAATTTCTGCTTGTGCCTTACCTCCTCTCTTGTATGAAAACTAATTTCAGATGAATCTCCTTGCTCAAAGGATCATACGATCTCAAAAAAATGGGCTCTACATTGCTCTTGTCAGTACCTCTCTCCCTTTTGCCTTGTAACGCTGTACTTAATTAATTGCTATTTGATTATGTATCATCAGTCTGCACCTGAGCTTCATTATCCTCTGTTTCTTCCAATATTATTTCATCTATATTTACTCTTTGCAAAATGTAGAATAATGGCAAAGCTTATAAATAATTTTCTTTGGGGAATTTATTGAATTATCCTTCCATCAACATAGAGAAGGGCTTTGTCCAGCCCGTGTTAACATGTAATGTAAGTTCATCCTTCTCAAGCCTTCAAACTTTGTTCTAGTATAGATTTGGATAGGCATCATTTCCTCCACTTCTATTTGCTTTGCTGTTTACATCTGATTGGATGTTTGCAACAACTACCAGTTTCAAATTGTAGTCGTAAAAATATGTTCCTTATGCAGAACAGATCCATTTATTTGCTTATATAATTGTGAAACCTGTTACGTGTCTCCTTGTTTCTCTTTCAGACTCGTATCTCTTACGCCAGGCAGAACTTTAGGGAAGATAGTGAGCCAAACCATCTTGAGGACAGCGAGATGACCCCAAGGTCCTGTCTTGATGAAGACAGTGAGTTGAAGCTACTCACCAGTAGGTGTGAGACAACCTCTATGCAGTCGCTGCCTCAATCAGTTCAACTTCTTCAGTCTCAACTTAAAGCGGAAAGGCTTGCTTCAGCTCAGCTCCGACTTGAAGTCAAAGATGCAATGAAAATGTTAGAGGACTGCCGTGCGCACCATCATGCCTTAAATCTAGTGTTGATGCATCTATCGTTGACACAACTGAGGTCTACTCAGCTTCTTCAGTTGTTTGGGGGGCCTGACCTGCCCAGGCCTAGTGCCTTCTGAAGTGCTCTCAAATTTGTATATTCTTTTGTCGACGCGTTTATTTGCACTGGTGGCGAACTTTGATGCCTAGTGGATGTAATATGTGTGATAGCCGTGATAGCCTAGCATAAGTTGCTTGCTTATTTATTTCCTTGTTGTCTTGTTTATTTGTTTGCTTGTAGTCATTGCAGTTCTTTTTCCGTGGTTTGCTAGTGGCTGCAATAACCTATTTTTTAAAACTAGGCCACAATAACCATGGGCTAATATTTACTGTAGTGACACTGGGCCTCCTACGGGCCGTAGAAATAGTGGGCCTTCTACGGGCCGTAGAAACAGTGGGCCTTCTATAGGCCATAGAAACAATGGGCCTTCTACGGGCCGTAGAAACAATGGGCCTTCTACGTGCCGTATCATCAATGGGCCTTATACGGGCAGTATGATTGATTGGCCAAACATGGGCCAATAACAAGCCGCATTATGGCCGTAAACGGGCTAGAGTTGGAATCGTCCGTTCATGGGCCGACCATAACGGGCCATCGTTAATAGGCCGTATTTGATGACGCTATGAAAACGGCCCAACGTATTAACGGACCACAAACGGGCCGACTGTAACCACGGGCTGAATTTGGCCCACAAGCAGAAAATGACAGTAACGGGCCGTAAGTAAACGAATGCTGGAAATGAGCCCAAGAATAAATGGGCTATGAGAAGGCTGAAAGATAACATGGGCTGGAAACGGCCCAACGGAATAACAGGCCGTTAATGGGTATAAATTGATACACTCTTCATTACGGGCCAGTTTCACCATGAGCCATTAATGGGTGTAAAGTGATACACTGTTCATTACGGGCCAGTTTCACCACGGGCCGTTAATAGGCCAAGAGTTACATAGGGCCTCATATGGGCCAAAGACATCATGGGCCAGAAGTGAAAACGGGATGGAATCATATTGGGTGGCCCAGATGACGCTATTGGGCCTAATTTGGATAGGGCGTAACGGGCCTTGGGTTAGCGAGCTGTAAATGGGCTATATGCGAACAAGCCGTTAACAGGCTTTACATGGGCCGGCCCGCCACCTTTTGACCAAGTCAAACGGGTCGGCCTTTTCACAGGAATGGGCCTCTGTTGGGCCATGCCACGTGTCGACGTATCATAGGCGCCTTCTGTCCAATGAGTGGATGACATCTGTCCCAACAATGAGCCGACACGTGTTTCCTCTAGCCAATGATGATTTTACACGTGGAAAATCCCCATTGGTCGGGGCTGTTAACGGGTTATCGGATCCAAAACCCAACCCGATAGCTTAACGGCGTTTCGTTACGGTGGATGCCACATGTCGGTCACCCTTGACAAAAGCACTTCTGTGACGCGCGATTTATCATCATGGAAGTGGACACTTCTGTGATGATAATTTTGGTAATGTCATGGAACACTTCTACGACAGCACAGGTATGACTATCTTGATTATGTCATAAAATCGTCATGGATGTACATGCATGACAAAAAACGCGACCTACTGTGACAAACATGTATCATCACAGAAGTGTATTTTTTTGTAGTGATTATGGAACAAGGAGTGGCAAGAGCCTAAGCTTGGGGATGCCCATGGCACCCCCAATATAATCTAAGGACACTAAAAATCCAAAGCTCGGGGATGCCCCAGAAGTCATCCCCTCTTTCGTCTACTTCCATCGGTAACTTTACTTGGAGCTATATTTTTATTCACCACATGATATGTGTTTTTCTTGGAGCGTCTTGTATGATTGGAGTCTTTTCTTTTTAGTTTACAATAATCATCCTTGCTATACACACCTTTTGAGAGAGCCATACATGATTTGGAATTTGTTAGAATACTCTATGTGCTTCACTTTTAACTTTTGAGCTACATAGTTTTGCTCTAGTGCTTCACTTATATCTCTCATGCTTCACTTAGATTATTTTGAGAGTCTTAAATAGCATGGTAATTTGCTTAAATAATCTTAATATGCTTGGTATTCAAGATTTGTAAAACTTTCTTTTTGAGTGTGTTGAATACTAAGAGAAGTTTGATGCTTGATAATTGTTTTGAGATATGAAGATGGTGATACTAGAGTTATGCTAGTTGAGTAGTTGTGAATTTGAGAAATACTTGTTTTAAAGTTTGTGATTCCCGTAGCATGCACGTATGGTGAACCGTTATGTGATGAAGTCGGAGCATGATTTATTTATTGATTGTCTTATGAGTTGCGGTCGGGGATGAGCGATGGTCTTTTCCTACCAATCTATCCCCCTAGGAGCATGCGTGTAATACTTTGCTTTGATAACTTATAGATTTTTGCAATAAGTATATGAGTTCTTTATGACTAATGTTGAGTCCATGGATTATACACACTTTTCTTCCTTCCACCATTGCTAGCCTCTCTAATAGCACACACTTTTCGCCGGTATCATACACCCACCATATACCTTCCTCAAAACAGCCACCATACCTACCTATCATGGCATTTCCATAGCCATTCCGAGATATATTGCCATGCAACTTTCCACCGTTCCATTTATTATGCGCTCCATCATTGTCATATTGCTTAGCATGATCAAGTAGTTGACATCGTATTTGTGGCAAAGCCACCGTTCATAATTCTTTCGTACATGTCCCTCTTGATTCATTGCATATCCCGGTACACCGACAGAGGCATTCATATAGAGTTATATTTTGTTCTAGTATCGAGTTGTAATTGTTGAGTTGTAAGAAAATAAATGTGTGATGATCTTCATTTTTAGAGCATTGTCCCAAGTGAGGAAAAGGATGATGGAGACTATGATTCCCCCACAAGTCGGGATGAGACTTCGGACGAAAAATAAAAAAAAAGAGAAAAGAGGCCATAAAAAAGAGAAAATGCCCAAATAAAAAAAATGAGAGAAAAAGAGAGAAGGGACAATGTTACTATCCTTTTACCACACTTGTGCTTCAAAGTAGCACCATGATCTTCATGATAGAGAGTCTCTCATTTTGTCACTTTCATATACTAGTGGGAATTATTCATTATAGAACTTGGCTTGTATATTCCAATGATGGGCTTCCTCAAAATGCCCTAGGTCTTCGTGAGCAAGCGAGTTGGATGCACACCCACTTAGTTTCCTTTGTTGAGCTTTCATATGCTTATAGATCTATTGCATCTGTTGCATGGCAATCCCTACTCACTCACATTGATATCTATTGATGGGCATCTCCATAGCCCGTTGATACGCCTAGTTGATGTGAGACTATCTTCCCCTTTTTGTCTTCTCCACAACCACCATTCTATTCCACATACAGTGCTATATCCATGGCTCACGCTCATATATTGCATGAAGATTGAAAAAGTTTTGAGAATGTCAAAAGTATGAAACAATTGCTTGGCTTGTCATCGGGGTTGTGCATGATTTAAATAATTTGTGTGGTGAAGATAGATCATAGCCAGACTATATGATTTTGTAGGGATAACTTTCTTTGGCCATGTTATTTCGAGAAGACATGATTGCTTTGTTAGTATGCTTGAAGTATTATTATTTTTATGTCAGTATGAACTTTTGTCTTGAATCTTTCGGATCTGAATATTCATACCACAATTAAGAAGAATTACATTGAAATTATGCCAAGTAGAACTCCACATCAAGAATTCTTTTTTATCATTTACCTACTCGAGGACGAGCAGGAATTAAGCTTGGGGATGCCTGATACATCTCCAACATATCTATAACTTTTGATTGCTCCATGCTATATTATCTACTGTTTTGGACATTATTTGGCTTTATTGTCCACTTTTATATTATTTTGGGACTAACCTATTAACCGGAGGCCCAACCCAGAATTGCTGTTTTTGCCTATTTTAGAGTTTCAAAGAAAAGGAATATCAAACGGAGTCCAAACGGAATGAAACCTTCGGGAACGTGATTTTTAGGAAGATTATGATCCTGGAGACTTGGACCCTACGTCAAGAAAGAAAGGAGGAAGCCACGAGGTAGGGGGGCGCGCCCACCCCCAGGGCACACCCTCCACCCTCGTGGGCCCCCTGTTGCTCCACCGACGTACTCCTTCCTCCTATATATACCTACGTACCCCCAAACAATCAGATACGGAGCCAAAAACCTAATTCCACTGCCGCAACCTTCTGTACGCACGAGATCCCATCTTGGGGCCTGTTCCGGAGCTCCGCCGGAGGGGGCATCCATCATGGAGGGCTTCTACATCATCACCATAGCCTCTCCGATGAAGTGTGAGTAGTTTACCTTAGACCTTCGGGTCCATAGTTAGTAGCTAAATGGCTTCTTCTCTCTTTTTGGATCTCAATACAATGTTCTCCCCCTCTCTTGTGGAGACCTATTCGATGTAATCTTCTTTTTGCGGTGTGTTTGTTGAGACCGATGAATTGTGGGTTTATGATCAAGATTATCTATGAACAATATTTGAATCTTCTCTGAATTCTTTTATATATGATTGGTTATCTTTGCAAGTCTCTTCGAATATCAGTTTGGTTTGGCCTACTAGATTGATCTTTCTTGCAATGGGAGAAGTGCTTAGCTTTGGGTTCAATCTTGCGGTGTCCTTTCCCAGTGACAACAGGGGCAACAAGGCACATATTGTATTGTTGCCATCGAGGATAACAAGATGGGGTTTTGATCATATTGCATGAATTTATCCCTCTACATCATGTCATCTTGCTTAAGGCGTTACTTTGTTTTCATGAACTTAATACTCTAGATGCATGCTGGATAGCGGTCGATGAGTGGAGTAATAGTAGTAGATGCAGGCAGGAGTCGGTCTACTTGTCTTGGACGTGATGCCTATATACATGATCATACCTAGATATTCTCATAACTATGCTCAATTCTGTCAATTGCTCAACAGTAATTCGTTCACCCACCGTAAAATACTTATGCTCTTGAGAGAAGCCTCTAGTGAAACCTATGGGCCCCGGGTCTATCTTCATGATATTAATCTTCCAACACTTAGTTATTTCCTTTGCTTTTTTACTTTGCTTTTATTTTACTTTGCATCTTTATCACAAATATACCAAAAATACTATCCTATCATATCTATCAGATCTCACTCTCGTAAGTGACCATGAAGGGATTGACAACCCCCTATCGCGTTGGTTGCGAGGAGTTATTTGTTTTGTGCAGGTACGAGGGACTCACGCGTAGCCTCCTACTGGATTGATACCTTGGTTCTCAAAAACTGAGGGAAATACTTAAGCTACTTTGCTACATCATCCTTTCCTCTTCAAGGAAATCCAATGCAGTGCTCAAGAGGTAGCAACCTACGAGGTTCGGAAGTAACTTGATCTAAAGTTTCATGATCATTACCATTAGCTTCCTCACTAATTGGTGTAGGAATCACTGGAACTGATTTTTGTGATGAACTACTTTCCAATTCGGGAGCAGGTACAATTACCTCATCAAGTTCTACTTTCCTCCCATTCACTTCTTTCGAGAGAAACTCCTTCTCTAGAAGGATGCATTCTTAGCAACAAATATCTTGCATTCGGATCTATGATAGAAGGTGTACCCAATAGTCTCCTTTGGGTATCTTATGAAGACACATTTCTCCGATTTGGGTTCGAGCTTATCAGGTTGAAGCTTTTTCACATAAGCACCGCAACCCAAACTTTAAGAAACGACAACTTGGGTTTCTTGCCAAACCACAGTTCATATGGTGTCGTCTCAACGGATTTAGATTGTGCCCTATTTAACGTGAATGCAGTCGTCTCTAAATCATAACCCCAAAACGATAGCGGTAAATCAGTAAGATACATCATAGATCGCACCATATCTAATAAAGTGCGGTTACGACGTTCGGACACACCATTACGTTGTGGTGTTCCAGGTGGCGTGAGTTGCGAAACTATTCCACATTGTTTCAAATGAAGACCAAACTCGTAACTCAAATATTCACCTCCACGATCAGATCGTAGAAACTTTATTTTCTTGTTACGATGATTTTCCACTTCACTCTGAAATTATTTGAACTTTTCAAATGTTTCAGAGTTATGTTTCATCAAGTAGATATACCCGTATCTGCTCAAATCATCTATAAAGGTCAGAAAATAATGATACCCGCCGCGAGCCTCAACACTCATCGGACCACATACATTGGTATGTATTATTTCCAACAAGTCTGTTGCTTGCTCCATAGTTCCGGAGAACGGAGTCTTAGTCATCTTGCCCATGAGGCATGGTTCGGAATCATCAAGTGATTCATAATCAAGTGATTCCAAAAGCCCATCAGCATGGAGTTTCTTCATGCGCTTTACACCAATATGACCCAAACGGCAGTGCCACAAATAAATTGCACTGTCATTATTAAACTTATATCTTTTGGATTCAATACTATGAATATGTGTATCACTACTATCGAGATTCAACAAAAGTAGACCACTCATCAAGGGTGCATGACCATAAAAGATATTACTCATATAAATAGAACAACCATTATTCTCTGATTTAAATGAATAACCGTATCACATCAAACAAGATCCAGATATAATGTTCATGCTTAACACTGGCACCAAATAACAATTATTCAGGTCTAAAACTAATCCCAAAGGTAGATGTAGAGGTAGCGTGCCGACGGCGGTCACATCGACTTAAACCATTTCCCACGCGCATCGTCACCTCGTCCTTAGCCAATCTTTGCTTAATCCGTAGTCCGTGTTTCGAGTTGCAAATATGAGCAACAGAACTAGTATCAAATACCCAGGCACTACTGCGAGCATTAGTAAGGTATACATCAATAACATGTATATCAAATATACCTTTCACTTTGCCATCCTTATTATCCGCCAAATACTTGGGGCAGTTCCGCTTCCAGTGACCAGTCCCTTTGCAGTAGAAGCACTCAATATCAGGCTTAGGTCCAGACTTGGGCTTCTTCACTTGAGCAGCAACTTGCTTGCCATTCTTCTTGAAGTTCCCTTTCTTCCATTTACCCGTGTTCTTGAAACTAGTGGTCTTGTTGACCATCAACACTTGATGCTCCTTCTAGATTTCTACCTCCGCAGCCTTTAGCATCGCGAAGAGCTCGGGAATAGTCTTGTTCATCCCATGCATATTATAGTTCATCATGAAGCTTTTGTAGCTGGGTGGCAGTGATTTTAGAACTCTGTCAATGAGACTATCATCAGGAAGATTAACTCCCAGTTGAGTCAAGTGGTTGCGGTACCCAGAAATTCTGAGTATATGTTCATTGACAGAACTATTCTTCTCCATCTTGCAGCTGTAGAACTTAGTGGAGACTTCATATCTCTCAATCTGGGCATTTGCTTGAAATATTAACTTCAACTCCTGGAACATCGCATATGCTCCATGACATTCAAAACGTCGTTGAAGTCCCGGTTCTAAGCCGTAAAGCATGGCACACCGAACTATTGAGTAGTCATCAGCTTTGCTCTGCCAGGTGTTCACAACGTCCGATGTTGCTCCTGCAGCGGGTCTTGCACCTAGCGGTGCTTCTAGGACGTAATTCTTCTGTGCAGCAATGAGGATAATCCTCAAGTTACGGACCCAGTCTGTGTAGTTGCTACCATCATCTTTCAACTTAGCTTTCTCTAGGAACACATTAAAATTCAACGGAACAATAGCACGGGCCATTGATCTACAACAACATAGACATGCAAAATACTATCTGGTACTAAGTTCAATTAATCATATTACTTAAGAACTCCCACTTAGATAGACATCCCTCTAATCATCTAAGTGATCACGTGATCCAAATCAACTAAACCATGTCTGATCATCACGTGAGATGGAGTAGTTTTCAATGGTGAACATCACTATGTTGATCATATCTACTATATGATTCATGCTCGACCTTTCGGTCTCAATGTTCTGAGGCCATATCTGCATAAGCTAGGCTCGTCAAGTTTAACCCGAGTATTCTGCGTGTGGAAAACTGGCTTGCACCCGTTGTATGTGAACGTAGAGCTTATCACACCCGATCATCACGTGGTGTCTCGGCACGACAAACTGTAGGAACGGTGCATACTCAGGGAGAACACTTATACCTTGAAATTTAGTGAGAGATCATCTTATAATGCTACCATCGTACTAAGCAAAATAAGATGCATAAAGGATAAACATCACATGCAATCAATATAAGTGATATGATATGGCCATCATCATCTTGTGCCTTTGATCTCCATCTCCAAAGCACCGTCATGATCACCATCGTCACCGGCTTGACACCTTGATCTCCATCGTAGCATCGTTGTCGTATCGCCAACTATTGCTTCTACGACTATCGCCACCGCTTAATGATAAAGTAAAGCAATTACATGGCGATTGCATTTCATACAATAAAGCGACAACCATATGGCTCCTGCCAGTTGCCGATAACTGTTACAAAACATGATCATCTCATACAACAATATTTATATCATCACATCCTGACCATATCACATCACAACATGCCCTGGAAAAACAAGTTAGACGTCCTCTACTTTGTTGTTGCAAGTTCTATGTGGCTGCTACGAGCTTAGCAAGAACCGTTCTTACCTACGCATCAAAACCACAATGAATTTTCGTCAAGTGTGTTGTTTTAACCTTCAGCAAGGACCGGGCGTAGTCAGACTCGATTCAACTAAAGTTGGAGAAATAGACACCCACTAGCCACCTGTGTGCGAAGCATGGCGGTAGAACTAGTCTCACGAACGCGGTCATGTAATGTCGGTCTGGGCCGCTTCATCCAACAATACCGCCGAATCAAAGTATGACATGCTGGTAAGCAGTATGACTATTATCGCCCACAACTCTTTGTGTTCTACTCATGCATATAACATCTACGGATAGACCTGGCTCGGATGCCACTGTTGGGAATGTAGTAATTTCAAAAAAAATTCCTACGATCACGCAAGATCTATCTAGGAGAAGCATAGCAATGAGCGGGGAGAGTGTGTCCATGTACCCTCGTAGACCGAAAGAAGAAGCGTTTTATCAACGCTGTTGATGTAGTCGTACGTCTTCACGATCCGACCGATCTCAGCACCGAACGTACGGCACCTCCGTGTTTAGCACACGTTCAGCTCGATGACGTCCCTCGTACTCTTGATCCAGTTGAGGCCGAGGGAGAGTTCCGTCAGCATGACAGCATGGCGACAGTGATCATGAAGTTACCGGCGCAGGGCTTCGCCTAAGCACTACGATGATATGACCGAGGTGTGTAACCGTGGAGGGGGGCACCGCACACGGCTAAGAGAAACTTTGATGTGCCTTTGGGGTGCCCCCCTCCCACGTATATAAAGGGGGGAGGGAGGAGGAGGCCGGCCAGGAGGAGGCACGCCCAAGGGGGGGGGGGGAAGTCCTACTCCAAGTAGGATTCGCCCTCTCCTTTCCTACTTCCACAAGGAGAAGGGGGCCGGGAAGGAGAGGGAGAAGAGAATGAAAGGTGGTGAGGGAGTCCTGGATTAGGGGATGTTCGGGTAGCCGGACTATACCTTCAGCCGGACTCCTGGACTATGAAGATGCAAGATTGAAGACTTCGTCCCATGTCCGGATGGGACTTTCCTTGGTGTGGAAGGCAAGCTTGGCGATGCGATATTCAAGATCTCCTACCATTGTAACCGACTCTGTGTAACCCTAACCCTATCCGGTGTCTATATAAACCGGAGGGTTGTAGTCCGTAGGACAGAATCAACTCCATACACATCAATCATACCATAGGCTAGCTTCTAGGGTTTAGCCTCCTTGATCTCGTGGTTGATCTACTCTTGTACTACCCATATCATCAATATTAATCAAGCAGGAGTAGGGTATTACCTCCATCGAGAGGGCCCGAACCTAGGTAAAACAAAGTGTCCCCTGTCTCCTGTTACCATCCGGCCTAGACGCACAGTTCGGGACCCCCTACCCGAGATCTGCCGGTTTTGCCACCGACATTGGTGCTTTCATTGAGAGTTCCTCTGTGTCGTCGCCTTTAGGCCCGATGGCTCCTTCGATCATCAACAACGATGCAGTCTAGGTTGAGACTCTTCTCCCGGACAGATCTTCGTCTTCGGCGGCTTTGCACTGCGGGCCAATTCGCTTGGCCACCTTGAGCAGATCGAAAGCCACGCCCCTGGCCATCAGGCCAGGTTTGGAAGCCTAAACTACATGGCTGACATCCGCGGGGACTTGATCTTCGACGGATTCAAGCCACAGCCAAGCGCGCCGCACTGTCTCGATGGGCATGATGTAGCTCTGCCTCCGAACAGCGCTTTGGAGGCCGCACACGCACCGGTTCCGACCATTGATTTGGAGCCCACTGCGCCAATCGAGGATGAGCGGTTGGACGTCACCTCAGGGGCTGCGATCCCAAAAGCGATCAAGCCGAACGCTAGCCCCGCACTCTGCACAAACCGTGACTCCAAGGGTCCGGACTCCACCTCGGACTCTGAACCCCCCGCGCCCCTGCCAATCGAATCCGATCGGGCGCCGATGATGGAGTTCACCGCCGCAGACATCTTTCAGCACTCGCCCTTCGGCGACATCCTGAATTCTCTAAAGTCTCTCTCGTTGTCAGGAGAGGCCTGGCCGGACTACGGTCAGCAAGGTTGGGATGCGGACGATGAAGAAATCCAAAACCCACCCACCACCCACTTTATAGCCATTGTCGATGATTTAACCGACATGCCTGACTTCGGCTCCGAAGACATCGACAGCATGGATGACGATGGAGGAGATACCGACGAACCAACGCCCATAGGGCATTGGACAGCCACCTCATCTCACGATGTGTACATGGTGGACACCCCTAAGGGAAGCGACAACGAGGAAAAAGGGGAGGGGACGAGAGATCGACCCCCCGAAAAGCAATCAAGGCATCGGCGTAAATGCCGACCCAAGCCCCGCCTCGACAAAAACCCAGCCATAGAGCAGGACGAGCCGGTAGACGACGGACAGGCCTTAGAGCAACCGTCCGAATAGGGCAACACGGATAGAGAAACCGAACATCCCTCCTCCGGTGAAAACGACATTCCGGACGACCTCACGCCGAATAAACTCACGGAGCAGAAGAATCTCCATGAGAGGGTCGTTGCAACTGCACACAGCCTAAAAAAGTAGAAGCGGAAGCTAAAAACAGCGGAAGATGCACTCCGGATCAGATGGAGCAAGGTAATCAATGCCACAGATAAGTACGGCGACAGTCGCCGCACTAGAAGCTATCCGAAAAGAAAGCTACTGCCTGAATTCGATGAAGAGGCCTTAGAGCCCTCGCATTCAAAAAATGAAAAAGCCACACAGTCGGATAGACGACCTCATAAAGCGACAAGCGGCGCCGCACCTAAATCGGCATGTGACCCACTTAAGGATTCACATCATGGCCCAGTCAGGTCCATTTATGGGCCAAGAAAGCAAGCTCTCGTAAGCAACGCTATGAAGCCATCATCAGAATCCGGCATACCCAAATACAGGGGTGCCGCACACCCCCTATGTTTCACCGATGAGGTCCTGGACTATGAATTCCCAGAAGGATTCAAACCCGTAAACATAGAGGCATATGATGGAACAACAGATCCTGGAGTCTGGATCGAGGGCTATATCCTCCACATACACATGGCTAGAGGAGATGATCTCCACGCCATAAAATATCTACCCCTTAAGCTTAAAGGGCAGCCCGGCATTGGCTTAAAAGCCTTCTAGAAAACACAATTGGAAGCTAGGAAGAACTCGAGGATGCCTTCCGAGCAAACTTTCAAGGGACCTATGTCCGTCCTCCGGATGCAGACGATCTTAGTCACATAACTCAACAACCCGGAGAATCAGCTCGTCAGTTCTGGAATAGATTCATCACTAAAAAGAATCAGATAGTCGACTGTCCGAACGCCGAAGCCTTAGCAGCTTTCAGGCATAACGTCCGAGACGAATGGCTCGCCAGACACCTCGGCCAAGAAAAACCAAGAACAATGGCCGCACTAACAAGCCTCATGACCCGCTTTTGTGCAGGGGAGGACAGCCGGTTGGCAAGGTGCAGCCCGAGCGACCCAAGTACATCCGAAACCAAGGATGGAAATGGAAGACCGCAACGCAACAAGGACCGTCACCGGACTAAGGACAAAAGTCCGAAGAGCACGACAGTAAACGCCGGATTCAAAGGCTCACGATAAAATTAGGAAAAATCGCCCCCCAGGATAACAGGGATGATCCATCCAACCTAAATAAAATCCTGGACAGGATATGTTAGATACACAGTACTCCCGCGAAGCCTGCTAACCATACCCACAGAGACTGTTGGGTCTTCAAAGAATCCGGCAGACTCAATGCCGAACACCAGGGGCTCGACACACCAAGCGAAGACGAGGACGAACCCCAACAGCAGAGCACCATGAAACAAAAGAACTTCCCGCAAGAAGTAAAAACAGTGAACTCAATTCACATAACAAAACATGCGGTGCCTGTAAAGGTACGCACCACACGACCCATCCCCAAAGGATCCTGCCACTGGTTGTCAAAACCGATCACATTCGATCAGCTAGATTATTCTAGGAATATCAAGAATATAGGATGGACTGCCTTGATACTCGATCCAATAATTGGCGGACTCAAGTTTTCAAATGTCCTTATGGACGGCGGCAGCGGACTAAACCTGATATATCAGGATACAATACAGCACATGGGGATAAACCCAGCAAGAATCCGTCGTAGCAAAACCTCCTTTCAAGGGGTAATACCTGGTCCGGACACCCATTGTACGGTTTTCTCCGGCTCACAGTCACATTCGGCTCTGCCGATAACCTCCGCCGCGAAAAACTGACCTTCCACGTCGTCCCGTTCTCAAGTCGCTATCAAGCACTACTGGGACGCGAAGCTTTCGCTCGATTTAACGCAATACCGCATTATGCATCTCTTATGCTTAAGATGCCCGGTCCACGAGGCATCATCTTTTTGATGGGAAAGCACTAAAGTGCGCCTCCCCAAGCGGAGGACAGTGCGGCCGCTTTAACAGCCCCACAGCAAAATGGCCTCACCAGCCAAAAAAAACTTCAAAATAGGTCATTTAAAGACCACGAACGTGGATAGACGAGTTCGGTGCAAAATCATCATTGATGCAGGCCTAGAAGCCATATACCCCCGCACAAGGGGCTCCACGCATATACAATAAGAGACAATAAAGCTCAAACTTCCATATCTTACTTTATACTTTGCTTATTTTAAACATTTTTGGCACGACCCGTTCTCAACTCAGTTCCTCTCTTTTACAGATGAACGTCGTGCGGCGCCCGTCCAGGATACGGCACAACGGAGACACAGGCGCAGACATGCAGTAGGGACCCGTCCTAAAGGATTCTTTTTAGATTAAGACCCTGCGTAAACCTTTTTTACTGTCTCTTGTTGGTACACATCCCCTGGTTTTTTCTTTCCAGTATAACCAAGGAGGAGGCTGGCGTCTTGGCATGTGGCCACGTCAGAATTTTTGCACGTACCTGGACACTAGGGGCTTTTCTAATAAAGAGTGTTGTTTGGCCCGCACTCATAAAGACCGAACACCTTAGGGAGTGTTCAGCGTCGCGAGTTTTGGCATTATATGCATCAGCTCCGAATCATGTCTTTGGTCAAATGTTGGGTTGCCCGGCTCCTGAGTTTGGCTACCTTACGTTCCGCTCTATCGGCTAAGGTAGCACCAGGAGAACTACTTCGATTGTGCCCCCGGTTCGGCCAGGGCGAGCACCTGAGTAGAGAAAGCCGAAAACTGACTGTCATGATGTAGCGTGAGACTGGTCAGCCACTCGATGACCGATCGGAATCTATCGGATTCCTCCGCTTTAACGAAGGGCCGCTTCTCGGTCAGGCACATACACGCCCCGAATTCGGACGAGCGCAGTTGCCACGAAGGAGCTACCTAAAGAGTCTCATTTTCAAACTCCTATGGCTAAGTGAAAGTGTTAAAGCATTATAGTCCGGTTGCCTGGCCCGCTATGCTATCACCTCCTTTGTAGGACCAAGACGTTGGGTTAAGTGTGAAAATGCGTCTTCTGCGAGCACCCCCGCACTATGTGCGTGGGGGCTGAAGCCAACAACTGCCATCTTTCAGATTATATATATATATCTTAAAATGGCCGCATAGAAGGTGTTTACAATACTTGGAGGCACAAGTATAAAAAAGGCCACTACAGTTTATCAAAATATCACTTTATAATTACATATGCTATCATAACATAGCATCTTTCGGGCACTGCATCTCTATTACACGAGCGCCTTAACTTCCTGAAAATAGTGCTCGAAGGGTACTCGGCTTTGGTCCGAATCTCGGGACGCAACAACGGTGGTCTCCATCTCTGCCCAGTATGTTTTAACACGGGCTAGAGCCATTCTAGCGCCCTCTATGCATGCTGACCTCTTAATTGCATTTATACGCGGCACCACGTCAAGGAATTGCTGCACCAAGCTGAAATAACTCTTCGGCTCCGAACTCCCCGGCCATAGGTGACCCACGACGTACTTCATGGCGAGTCCAGACAACCTATTCAGTTTGGCCCATTGAGCCAAACAATCATCCACTGCCAGTGGACACTCTGGATTGTGAAACTGCGACCAGAAAAGCCTTTCCACTTCGCGATCTTTCTGATCTCGAAAGTGTTCGGTCGCATCAGCAACACTCGCTGCCAAATCCAGATAGGTGTCCTCCACACTCCACATCCGGTCCAACGGAGCAAACTTCGGATCACAAACCTTCCTTCGCAGCATAAAGGGCTTTCCAGCCGCAATCTGTTCGGCCTGACGCAGCTCCTCCTTCGCAGCTCTCATCGCAGAGCGCGCGTCCTTGGCATTGGCGACGGCCTTCTCTAAGTCTGTCTGTTTCGCCTGGTCTTCTTTTTCAAGAAGTCTGCAACGGTCGGTAGCGCTTTTTAACTTTTTGGCCATCTCGGCCATCTCCTCTTTGCTTCGGCAATGAGCAGCCTGTTCGGCTCTCAGCTCTTCAAGGGCCTTCTGGGCAGCCGCATCGCTTTTTCTGGCTTGCTCCTTAGCTCGGGCAAGTCCTGCCCTAAGATTCTCCACGGCGGCCGTACCATTTGCATCAAGCACACACACTGTAAGACACTGGCATGAAGCTCCTCTTACCTGGCGCCGCCTGAAGAATTACATACCTTGAGCCTCATCAAGCCGCTTGTTGACAAACGCGATGTCGGCATCTGCCACGTCCAGTTGCCGCTTTAGTTCGGCAAATTCATCAGTTCGGCTTGATTCCGAACACCTCGCCACCTAAATTCAAAGGCGACATCTTAGACCTGGGATTATGATCCTCCGCGTGCCGTCATTTCTTGACAACGCGCAAAGTCTCAGGGGCTACTATCTACACAGGGCACATCTTACTTATGCGCAACTGACAAAAGTGTACATTATCTAACATACCTCAAAACCCGTCAGCAAGCTTTTGACAGCCTCATGCAATCCGTCTTCTGCGGATGAAATCCTTTCAATCACCGTGCCCATCAGTGCACGGTGCTCCTCTGAGATAGAAGCTCGCCCAGCAGAATCTTTAGCTCCTCCAGCCGAGCACCAGATGGTGTCGGACTTGTCCTATGGCCTCTTTCGAAGGCCGGACGCGGAGAACTTCGGGGGGCCGCACTGCCACCTTCCTGTTGGGTTTCGTAGTAATTTCAAAAAATTTCCTACGCACACGCAAGATCATGGTGATGCATAACAACGAGAGGGGAGAGTGTTGTCTACGTACCCACGCAGACCGACTGCGGAAGCGTTGACACAACATAGAGGAAGTAGTCGTACGTCTTCCCGATCCGACCGATCTAAGCACCGTTACTCTGGCACCTCTGAGTTCTTAGCACACGTACAACTCGATGACGATCCCCGGGCTCCGATCCAGCAAAGTTTCGGGGAGGAGTTCCGTCAGCACAACGGCGTGGTGACGATCTTGATGTTCTACTGACGCAGGGCTTCGCCTAAGCACTACAACGATATGATTGAGGTGGAATATGGTGGCAGGGGGCACCGCACACGACTAAGGAACGATCTTAATGATCAACTTGTGTCTAGAGGTGCCCCCTGCCCCCGTATATAAAGAAGCCAAGGGGGAGGGGTGCACCGGCCAGGAGTAGGGCGCAGGAGTCCTACTCCTACCGGGAGTAGGACTCCCCCCAATCCTAGTTGGACTAGGACTCCCAAGGGGGAAAGAGAGGGAGGGGGCCGGCCACCTCTCCTAGTCCTAATAGGACTAGGGGAGGGGGGAGGCATGCGGCCACCTTGGGCTGCCCCTTTCTCCTTTCCACTAAAGCCCATTAAGGCCCATCTGGTTCCCGTGGGGTTCCGGTAACCTCCCGGTACTCCGGTAAAATCCCGATTTCACCCGGAACACTTCCGATATCCAAATATAGGCTTCCAATATATCAATCTTTATGTCTCGACCATTTCGAGACTCCTCGTCATGTCCGTGATCACATCCGGGACTCCGAACTAACTTCGGTACATCAAAATGCATAAACTCATACTAACTGTCATCATAACGTTAAGCGTGCGGACCCTACGGTTCAAGAACAATGTAGACATGACTGAGACAAATCTCCGGTCAATAACCAATAGCAGGACCTAGATGCCCATATTGGCTCCTACATATTCTACGAAGATCTTTATCGGTCAGACCGCATAACAACATACATTATTCCCTTTGTCATCGGTATGTTACTTGCCTGAGATTCGATCGTCGGTATCCAATACCTAGTTCAATATCGTTACCGGCAAGTCTCTTTACTCGTTCCGTAATACATCATCTCGCAACTAACTCATTGGTTGCAATGCTTGCAAGGCTTATGTGATGTGCATTACCGAGAGGGCCCAGAGATACCTCTCCGACAATCGGAGTGACAAATCCTAATCTCGAAATACGCCAACCCAACCTCCACCTTTGGAGACGCCTATAATGCTCCTTTATAATCACCCAGTTACGTTGTGAGTTTGGTAGAACCCAAAGTGTTCCTCTGGCAAACGGGAGTTGCATAATCTCATAGTCATAGGAACATGTATAAGTCATGAGGAAAGCAATAGCAACATACTAAACGATCGAGTGCTAAGCTAATGGAATGGGTCATGTCAATCAGATCATTCAACTAATGATGTGATCTCGTTAATCAAATAACAACTCTTTTGTCCATGGTTAGGAAACATAACCATCTTTGATTAACGAGCTAGTCAAGTAGAGGCATACTAGTGACACTCTGTTTGTCTATGTATTCACACATGTATTATGTTTCCGGTTAATACAATTCTAGCATGAATAATAAACATTTATCATGATATAAGGAAATAAATAGTAACTTTATTATTGCCTCTAGGGCATATTTCCTTCAGTCTCCCACTTGCACTAGAGTAAAGAATCTAGATTACACAGTGATGATTCTAACACCAATGGAGTTTTGGTGCTGATCATGTTTTGCTCGTGGAAGAGGCTTAGTCAATGGGTCTGCAACATTCACATCCGTATGTATCTTGCAAATCTCTATGTCTCCCACGTGGACTAGATCCCGGATGGAATTGAAGCGTCTCTTGATGTGCTTGGTTCTCTTGTGAAATCTGGATTCCTTTGCCAAGGCAATTGCACCAGTATTGTCACAAAAGATTTTCATTGGACCCGATGCACTAGGTATGACACCTAGATCGGATACGAACTGCTTCATCCAGACTCCTTCATTTGCTGCTTCCGAAGCAGCTATGTACTCCGCTTCACATGTAGATCCCGCTACGATGCTTTGTTTAGAACTGCACTAACTGACAGCTCCATCGTTTAATGTAAACACGTATCCGGTTTGCGATTTAGAATCGTCCGGATCAGTGTCAAAGCTTGCATCAACGTAACCGTTTATGATGAGCTCTTTGTCACCTCCATATATGAGAAACATATCCTTAGTCCTTTTCAGGTATTTCAGGATGTTCTTGACCGCTGTCCAGTGATCCACTCCTGGATTACTTTGGCACATCCCTGCTAAACTTATAGCAAGGCGCACATCAGGTCTGGTACACAGCATTGCATACATGATAGAGCCTATGGCTGAAGCATAGGGAATATCTTTCATTTTCTCTCTATCTTCTGCAGTGGTCGGGCTTTGAGTCTTACTCAATTTCACACCTTGTAACACAGGCAAGAACCCTTTCTTTGCTTGATCCATTTTGAACTTTTTCAAAACTTTGTCAAGGTATGTGCTTTGTGAAAGTCCAATTAAGTGTCTCGATCTATCTCTATAGATCTTAATGCCTAATATGTAAGCAGCTTCACCGGGGTCTTTCATTGAAAAACTCTTATTCAAGTATCCCTTTATGCTATCCAGAAATTCTATATCATTTCCAATCAATAATATGTCATCTACATATAATATCAGAAATGCTACAGAGCTCCCACTCACTTTCTTGTAAATACAGGCTTCTCCAAAAGTCTGTATAAAACTGAATGCTTTGATCACACTATCAAAGCATTTATTCCAACTCCGAGAGGCTTGCACCAGTCCATAAATGGATCGCTGGAGCTTGCACACTTTGTTAGCTCCCTTTGGATCGACAAAACCTTCTGGTTGCATCATATACAACTCTTCTTCCAGAAATCCATTCAGGAATGCAGTTTTAACATCCATCTGCCAAATTTCATAATCATAAAATGCGGCAATTGCTAACATGATTCGGACAGACTTAAGCATCGCTACGGGTGAGAAGGTCTCATCGTAGTCAACCCCTTGAACTTGTCGAAAACCTTTTGTAACAAGTCGAGCTTTGTAGATAGTAACATTACTGTCAGCGTCAGTCTTCTTCTTGAAGATCCATTTATTCTCAATTGCTTGCCGATCATCGGGCAAGTCAACAAAAGTCCATACTTTGTTCTCATACATGGATCCCATCTCAGATTTCATGGCTTCAAGCCACTTTGCGAAATCTGGGCTCACCATCGCTTCTTCATAGTTCGTAGGTTCATCATGATCTAGTAGCATGACTTCCAGAACTGGATTACCGTACCACTCTGGCGCGGATCTTACTCTAGTTGATCTACGAGGTTCAGTAGTATCTTGTTCTGAAGTTTCATGATCATTATCATTAACTTCCTCACTTATTGGTGTAGGTGTCGCAGAAACAGTTTTCTGTGATGTACTACTTTCCAGTAAGGGAGCAGGTACAATTACCTCGTCAAGTTCTACTTTCTTCCCACTCACTTCTTTCGAGAGAAACTCCTTCTCTAGAAAGTTTCCGAATTTAGCAACAAAAGTCTTGCCTTCGGATCTGTGATAGAAGGTGTATCCAATAGTTTCCTTTGGATATCCTATGAAGACACATTTCTCCAATTTGGGTTCGAGCTTATCGGGTTGAAGCTTTTTCACATAAGCATCGCAGCCCAAACTTTTAGAAACGACAACTTTGGTTTCTTGCCAAACCACAATTCATAAGGCGTCGTCTCAACGGATTTCGATGGTGCCCTATTTAATGTGAATGTGGCCGTCTCTAGAGCGTATCCCCAAAATGATAGCGGTAAATCAGTAAGAGACATCATAGATCTCACCATATCTAGTAAAGTACGATTACGACGTTCGGAGACACCATTACGCTGTGGTGTTCCGGGTGGCGTGAGTTGCGAAACTATTCTGCATTGTTTCATATGTACACCAAACTCGTAACTCAAATATTCTCCTCCACGATCAGATCGTAGAAACTTTATTTTTTTGTTATGATGATTTTCAACTTCACTCTAAAATTCCTTGAACTTTTCAAATGTTTCAGACTTGTGTTTCATTAAGTAGATATACCCATATCTACTTAAATCATCTGTGAAGGTGAGAAAATAACGATATCTGCCACGAGCCTCAATATTCATCGGGCCACATACATCCGTATGTATGATTTCCAACAAATCTGTTGCTCTCTCCATAGTACCGGAGAACGGTGTTTTAGTCATCTTGCCCATGAGGCACGGTTCGCAAGTACCAAGTGATTCATAATCAAGTGGTTCCAAAAGTCCATCAGTATGGAGTTTCTTCATGCGCTTTACACCGATATGACCTAAACGGCAGTGCCACAAATAAGTTGCACTATCATTATCAACTCTGCATCTTTTGGTTTCAACATTATGAATATGTGTATCACTACTATCGAGACTCAATAAGAATAGACCACTCTTCAAGGGTGCATGACCATAAAAGATATTACTCATATAAATAGAACAACCATTATTCTCTGATTTAAATGAATAACCGTCTCGCATTAAACAAGATCCAGATATAATGTTCATGCTCAACGCTGGCACCAAATAACAATTATTTAGGTCTAATACTAATCCCGAAGGTAGATGTAGAGGTAGCGTGCCGACCGCGATCACATCGACTTTGGAACCGTTTCCCACGCGCATCGTCACCTCGTCCTTAGCTAATCTTCGCTTAATCCGTAGTCCCTGTTTCGAGTTGCAAATATTAGCAACATAACCAGTATCAAATACCCAGGTGCTACTACGAGAATTAGTAAGGTACACATCAATAACATGTATATCACATATACCTTTGTTCACCTTGCCATCCTTCTTATTCGCCAAATACTTGGGGCAGTTCCGCTTCCAGTGACCAGTCTGCTTGCAGTAGAAGCACTCAGTTTCAGGCTTAGGTCCAGACTTGGGTTTCTTCTCTTGAGTAGCAACTTGCTTGCTATTCTTTTTGAAGTTTCCCTTCTTCTTCCCTTTGCCCTTTTTCTTGAAACTAGTGGTCTTGTTGACCATCAACACTTGATGCTCCTTCTTGATTTCTACTTCCGCAGCTTTCAGCATTGCGAAGAGCTCGGGAATAGTCTTATTCATCCCTTGCATATTATAGTTCATCACGAAGCTTTTGTAGCTTGGTGGCAGTGATTGGAGAATTCTGTCAATGACGCAATCATCTTGAAGATTAACTCCCAATTGAATCAAGTGATTATTATACCCAGACATTCTGAGTATATGCTCACTGACAGAACTGTTCTCCTCCATCTTACAGCTATAGAACTTATTGGAGACTTCATATCTCTCAATCCGGGCATTTGCTTGAAATATTAACTTCAACTCCTGGAACATCTCATATGCTCCATGACGTTCAAAACGTCGTTGATGTCCCGATTCTAAGCCGTAAAGCATGGCACACTGAACTATCGAGTAGTCATCAGCTTTGCTCTGCCAGACGTTCATAACATCTGGTGTTGCTCCAGCAGCAGGCCTGGCACCCAGCGGTGCTTCCAGGACGTAATTCTTCTGTGCAGCAATGAGGATAATCCTCAAGTTACGGACCCAGTCCGTGTAATTGCTACCATCATCTTTCAACTTTGCTTTCTCAAGGAACGCATTAAAATTCAATGGAACAACAGCATGAGCCATCTATCTACAATCAACATAAACAAGCAAGATACTATCAGGTACTAAGTTCATGATAAATTTAAGTTCAATTAATCATATTACTTAAGAACTCCCATTTAGATAGACATCCCTCTAATCCTCTAAGTGATCACATGATCCAAATCAACTAAAGCATGTCCGATCATCACGTGAGATGGAGTAGTTTCATTGGTGAACATCACTATGTTGATCATATCTACTATATGATTCACGCTCGACCTTTCGGTCTCCGTGTTCCAAGGCCATATCTGTATATGCTTTGGCTCGTCAAGTATAACCTGAGTATTCCGCGTGTGCAACTGTTTTGCACCCGTTGTATTTGAACGTAGAGCCTATCACACCCGATCATCACGTGGTGTCTCAGCACGAAGAACTTTCGCAATGGTGCATACTCAGGGAGAACACTTCTTGATAATTTAGTGAGAGATCATCTTATAATGCTACTGTCAATCAAAGCAAGATAAGATGCATAAAAGATAAACATCACATGCAATCAATATAAGTGATATGATATGGCCATCATCATCTTGTGCTTGTGATCTCCATCTCCAAAGCATTGTCATGATCACCATCGTCACCGGCGCGACACCTTGATCTCCATCGTGGCATCATTGTCGTCTCGCCAATCTTATGCTTCCACGACTACCGCTACCGATAAAGTAAAGCATTACATCGTGATTGCATTGCATACAATAAAGCGACAACCATATGGCTCCTGCCAGTTGCCGATAACTCGGTTACAAAACATGATCATCTCATACAATAAAATTCAGCATCATGTCTTGACCATATCACATCACAACATGCCCTGCAAAAACAAGTTAGACGTCCTCTACTTTGTTGTTGCAAGTTTTATGTGGCTTCTACGGGCTTAAGCAAGAACCAATCTCACCTACGCATCAAAACCACAACGATAGTTTGTCAAATAGACTCCGTTTTGACCTTCGCAAGGACCGGGCTTAGCCACACTCGGTTCAACTAAAGTTGGAGAGACAGTTGCCCGCAAGCCACCTTGTGCAAAGCACGTTGGGAGAACCGGTCTCGCGTAAGCGTACGCGTAATGTCGGTCCGGGTCGTCTCGTCCAACAATACCGCCGAACCAAAGTATGACATGCTGGTAGGCAGTATGACTTATATCGCCCACAACTCACTTGTGTTCTACTCGTGCATATAACATCAAACCATAAAACCTAGGCTCTAATACCACTGTTGGGTTTCGTAGTAATTTCAAAAAAATTCCTACGCACACGCAAGATCATGGTGATGCATAGCAACGAGAGGGGAGAGTCTTGTCTACGTACCCACGCAGACCGACTGCGGAAGCGTTGACACAACGTAGAGGAAGTAGTCGTACGTCTTCCCGATCCGACCGATCCAAGCACCGTTACTCTGGCACCTCCGAGTTCTTAGCACACGTACAACTCGATGACGATCCCCGGGCTCCGATCCAGCAAAGCTTCGGGGAGGAGTTCCGTCAGCACGACGGCGTGGTGACGATCTTGATGTTCTACCGACGCAGGGCTTCACCTAAGCACTACAATGATATGATCGAGGTGGAATATGGTGGCAGGGGGCACCGCACACGGCTAAGGAACGATCTTAATGATCAACTTGTGTCTAGAGGTGCCCCCTGCCCCCGTATATAAAGAAGCCAAGGGGGAGGGGTGCGCCGGCCAGGAGTAGGGCGCAGGAGGAGTCCTACTCCTACCGGGAGTAGGACTCCCCCCCAATCCTAGTTGGACTAGGACTCCCAAGGGGGAAAGAGAGGGGGGGGGGGCGGCCACCTCTCCTAGTCCTAATAGGACTAGGGGAGGGGGGGAGGCGCGCGGCCACCTTGGGCTGCCCCTTTCTCCTTTCCACTAAAGCCCATTAAGGCCCATCTAGTTCCCGGGGGGTTCCGGTAACCTCCCGGTACTCCGGTAAAATCCCGATTTCACCCGGAACACTTCCGATATCCAAATATAGGCTTCCAATATATCAATCTTTATGTATCAACCATTTCGAGACTCCTCGTCATGTCCGTGATCACATCCGGGACTCCGAACTAACTTCGGTACATCAAAATGCATAAACTCATAATAACTGTCATCTTAACGTTAAGCGTGCGGACCCTACGGTTCAAGAACAATGTAGACATGACTGAGACAAATCTCCGGTCAATAACCTATAGCGGGACCTGGATGCCCATATTGGCTCCTACATATTCTACGAAGATCTTTATCGGTCAGACCGCATAACAACATACGTTGTTCCCTTTGTCATCGGTATGTTACTTGCCCGAGATTCGATCGTCGGTATCCAATACCTAGTTCAATCTCGTTACCGACAAGTCTCTTTACTCGTTTCATAATACATCATCTCGCAACTAACTCATTGGTTGCAATGCTTGCAATGCTTATGTGATGTGCATTACCGAGAGGGCCCAGAGATACCTCTCCGACAATCGGAGTGACAAATCCTAATCTCGAAATACGCCAACCCAACATCTACCTTTGGAGACACCTGTAATGCTCCTTTATAATCACCCAGTTACGTTGTGACGTTTGGTAGCACCCAAAGTGTTCCTCCGGCAAACGGGAGTTGCGTAATCTCATAGTCATAGGAACATGTATAAGTCATGAAGAAAGCAATAGCAACATACTAAACGATCGAGTGCTAAGCTAATGGAATGGGTCATGTCAATCAGATCATTCAACTAATGATGTGATCTTGTTAATCAAATAACAACTCTTTTGTCCATGGTTAGGAAACATAACCATTTTTGATTAACGAGCTAGTCAACTAGAGGCATACTAGTGACACTCTGTTTGTCTATGTATTCACACATGTATTATGTTTCCGGTTAATACAATTCTAGCATGAATAATAAACATTTATCATGATATAAGGAAATAAATAATAACTTTATTATTGCCTCTAGGGCATATTTCCTTCACTTCCGCCCCTGCCGGATTCGGAGAAACCCTCTGCGACGACACCTCAGGGTCGCCCGCCTCGCTAGGCGGCACGGCAGGGGGAGGCATCCCGCTCTCCATCATCTTTGGAAGAAGATCCCCCGAAGACGAGCTCTGCTGAGAAGGGCTGAGGTCCGAGCTACAAGGTAAAATTTCGGTTAATCTTCTCAGATATAAATCAAAGATTTCTCTCATCCCTCAAAAGGAAAAACTCTCTCTACTTACGGCTCGCTGGAGGGCTGATCCCCTTGAGGGCATAGTTTGGCCGAGGAACTCCCTGGCGCCGAACCCTCTGACGAGGATTTTCTCCCCCGTTTCAAGACCATGGTTTCCGGGTCGTCAGAGGCGGCTCTCTTCTTCCCGTTGGGAGAGGAATTGTCGGTTCCTCCCTTCGGGGCAGCCTCCTGCGAGGAGGCCATAGCTTCCTTGTCCTCCCCCTCCAAAGGCACTATCTCCAGCATCCTGACCAGCACGGGATCCGGCCTAGTTTCAGGAAGGGGAGCCGGACACCTGATCAGCTTTGCCTTCGCTATCCACTCCTGTTTAAAAGGACGGCTCTTTTAGGGGCAAGTTTATGACAATTATACGGATAGAAGGTCCGGGCACAAGGTTGCTTACTTGAGTATCCGGGCGATTGCTGCTTAGACCTGCGTCCTCGGTTAAATCCGGACACATCTCTTGTGATCCGAAGAACAGTCTATACATCTCCGCGGGTGTTGCGCCCATGAAGTTCTGGAGAGCTCGCGGTCCCTCTGGATTAAACTCCCACAGGCGAAGGGGGCGACGTTTGCCGCGCAATAATCGGCGAATCAGCATGACCTACGTCACCTTGACCAGGTTGAGGTCTCCTTCTAAGAGATCCCTAATGCGGCCCTGCAACAGGGGCACGTCTTTGGATAACCCCCAATCTAGTCCTTTGTTGACCCATGACGCTAGCCGTGGTGGGGGACCCGAGCGAAAGGCAGGAGGCGCCACCCACTTGGCGCTCCTGTGAGCGGTGATATAGAACCACTCTCGTTGCCACAAGCCAAGCTCCTCTTGAAAGGAGCCCTCGGGCCATGGAGCATCGGCATTCTTACTTATGACAGCACCTCCGCACTCTGCGTGTCGTCCCTCGATTATCTTCGGCTCCACTCCAAAAGTCTTGAGCCATAATCCAAAGTGAGGAGTAACACGGAGGAATGCTTCACACACGACGATGAATGAGGAAATGTGGAGGATAGACTCCGGGGCTAAGTCATGAAATTCCAGCCCGTAATAAAACAGCAGCCCCCTCACGAAGGGATCCATCGGGAAGCCTAACCCCCGAAGGAGGTGAGACATGAACACTACGCTCTCGCCGGGCTGGGGATTGGGAATAGCCTGCCCTTGAGCAGGCAACCTATGCGGAATTTCGGCGGTCAAGAACTTAGCCTCTCTCAACATTAGCACGTCCTCCTCCGTGACGGAGGAGGGCATCCATCGGCCTTGAAGGTCGGAACTGGACATTGTCGAAGGTCCGAAGCGCCCGGAATCTGAAGCCTAGGGTGTTGGAACTCGAGGCGACGGGCGAACTCGTTTCGGATTGGAAAAAGGAGTAAGGCCTTGGTCTCTTTATAAGAGGTCGAATACCAGGAGCCCTCCCCGTAACCGTTTGGGACTCGCCTTTAATCAAGAAAAAGTGCTAATGGGCATGATTGGGTTACTCACGTCTATATTCATGAGAATCCCGTGAAAGGGGGGGGGGGTACACGATCTCTGCTTTGACAAGACGTGCCAAGGAAACCGCCTCGCAAAACATGCTGAGGTGGAAAAGTAAAAACGATTCGAGTAAAGGACTTGGCTGTAATGTGATGGTGCACTGCAGAATACGTCAGCAGATTTGATTTGTGTTAATATTATTCTCTCTATGGCAATATGTGGAAACTTATTTTACAGAGCCGGACACTACTCTTGGTGATTACAATCTTCTATGAAGGACTTGGAGGAGGAACCCGCCTTGCAATGCCGAAGAAAATTTGTGCGCCGGACTCGTCGTCATTGAAGCCTAGTTCAGGGGCTACTGAGGGAGTCCTGGATTAGGGGGTGTTTGGGTAGCCGGACTATACCTTCAGCCGGACTCCTGGACTATGAAGATGCAAGATTGAAGACTTCTTCCCGTGTCCGGATGGGACTTTCCTTGGCATGGAAGGCAAGCTTGGCGATGTGATATTCAAGATCTCCTACCATTGTAACCGACTCTGTGTAACCCTAACCCTATCCGGTGTCTATATAAACCGGAGGGTTGTAGTCCGTAGGACAGAATCAACTCCATACACATCAATCATACCATAGGCTAGCTTCTAGGGTTTAGCCTCCTTGATCTCGTGGTAGATCTACTCTTGTACTACCCATATCATCAATATTAATCAAGCAGGAGTAGGGTATTACCTCCATTGAGAGGGACCGAACCTGGGTAAAACAAAGTGTCCCCTGTCTCTTGTTACCATCCGGCCTAGACGCACAGTTCGGGACCCCCTACCCGAGATCTACCGGTTTTGACACCGACAGGGGGGCCGACCCCCTAGCCCTAGTCCAATTTGGTTTGGGCTAGGGGGGGGGGCGTGCCACACCTTGGCCTGCCTCCTCTCTTCACCACTAGGCCCAATAACTTCCGGGGGGTCCAGTAACCCCCGGTACTCTGAAACTTATCCGAAATGACCCGAACCATTCCGGTGTCTGAATGTAACGTTCCAATATATCAATCTTTATGTCTCGACCATTTTGAGACTCCTCGTCATGTCCATGATCCCATTCGGGACTCCGAACAACCTTCGGTACATCAAATCACATAACTCATAATACAAATCATCATCGAACATTAAGCGTGCGGACCCTATGGGTTCGAGAACTATGTAGACACGACCAAGACACATCTCTGGCCAATAACCAATAGCGGAACCTGGATGCCCATATTGGCTCCTACATATTCTATGAAGATCTTTATCGGTCAAACTGCATAACAACATCCGTTGTTCCCTTTGTCATCGGTATGTTATTTGCCCGAGATTCGATCGTCGGTATGATCATACCTAGTTCAATCTCGTTACTGGCAAGTCTCTTTACTCGTTCCTTAATGCATCATCCCGCAGCTAACTCATTAGTCACATTGCTTGCAAGGCTTATAGTGATGTGCATTACCGAGAGGGCCCAGAGATACCTCTCCGAAACACGGAGTGACAAATCCCAATCTACATCTATGCCAACTCAACAAACACCATCGGAGCACCTGTAGAGCGTCTTTATAATCACCCAGTTACAGTGTGACGTTTGATAGCAGAGTAAGTGTTCCTCCGGTATTCGGGAGTTGCATAATCTCATAGTCATAGGAACATGTATAAGTCATGAAGAAAGCAATAGCAATAAACTAAAGGATCATAGTGCTAAGCTAACGGATGGGTCTTTTCCATCACATCATTCTCTAATGACGTGATCCCGTTCATCAAATGACAACTCATGTCTATGGCTAGGAAACTTAACCATCTTTGATTAACGAGCTAGTCAAGTAGAGGCATACTAGGGACACTCTGTTTGTCTATGTATTCACACATGTACTAAGTTTCCGGTTAATTCAATTCTAGCATGAATAATAAACATTTATCATGATATAAGGAAATATAAGTAACAACTTTATTATTGCCTCTAAGGCATATTTCCTTCAGAACCTAGGTTAGATGAGGATGATGTGGAGAGCGATTCGTAGATGGGAAGCATGAAAATTTGAGTATATAAAACAATGTTATCTCAACATGAATAATCTCAATACGAAGCATACAAATTTAAACATGTAATTAGCAGCAAAATTAGTTGATAATTAAGTGACTTTGTGTATACTGAATCGAGATGAAAAAATGAATCAACTAGGGGAGATGAGACAAGGTGTGGACTAATTTCGTGCAGCGTTCGTATTCAATATCCACTACGACAAAAACTTTCCAGCTCCCGAGTGACCTTTCGTATTCCCGTAGTGCGTGG
Organism: Triticum monococcum; assembly: GCA_034509565.1. Lineage (NCBI taxonomy): Eukaryota > Viridiplantae > Streptophyta > Magnoliopsida > Poales > Poaceae > Triticum > Triticum monococcum. The sequence goes on from CM067842.1 coordinate 724,295,604, forward strand.
AAAAAAATCTAGACATCGGCTCGGCTCATTCCCGCAACCCGCGGCGCGTCGTGGCGTGCACTACTAGGGAAAACTTTATACACAGAACTTTAGCATTAGCGCGTGTTAAAAAAGCATGCTGGTGCTAAGTAGCAGTAGCGCACTGATGTAAACGGCACTACAGATACAGTTGTAGCAGTAGCGCCTTAAGATAAAAGCTCTACTACTAAATTTCCTACGTCTTAGCCGATAGGCTACACATAGTAGTAGCGATCTACATCGAACCGCGCTACTGCTACTTGCTTGGTAGCAGCGCGTTTACTCTGAAAGGCGCTACTGCTGAAGGAAATAAAATTAAATGGAAATCAAATAGAAAAGTAAATGAAGAAAGAAATAGAAAAAGGTGAAAGGAAAAAAAATAAAATGTAAAGAAAAATAAATGAAAAAGGGGGAAAAAGAGAAAGGAATAGCAGTAGTGCGTATCGAGGAACGCGCTGTAGCTAGCTTAGCAGTAGCGCACTTCCTGCAATGCGCTATTGCTACTTATGACTTAACCGCGCGGTTCGTTCTTCCCCATGGCCATTTCCCCCAAATCCAACCCCTCCGCTGTCGCCGCCACCGTCGGCCGCCGCGCGCTCTCTCCCGTCACTCTCCGCACACCATTGACGCTGCCCCCGACCCCGGATTCGACGCCGCCCCCGACCCCGACCTCGACACCGCCCTCTGCCGCACGCCCGATGCCCGACCTCGACGCTGCCTGCCCCTCCCTTGCCGCAGGCACCCGAGGTGAGCACGCCTGCTCCTCCCCCTCCCTTACCTCTACCTAGGGTTCTTCAAATTTTAGTTGCATCAAATTAGTTAGGGTTCATCTATCGGTGGAAACGAATTGGATGCGGATGTTATCGGATACAGATGCGGCTTGGATGTTTTCTCAGATGATGTTTTCTTAGATGATGAATAAACACTATTGTAATGCATAATAAAACGAGTAAAATTTGACCACTTATTTCACTTTTAAGTTGGATAATTGGAATATCCGCTACCACTTTCCACCCCTAGGTTCATCAAATTAGATGGTAATTAGGGCAGTAGTTCCTAGGTACTAATTAGTTAGTAAGAACTAGGTACTAATTAGGTACTAGTTTATTTTTATTTATAGTAAGTTTATTTTTAGTAAGGACTAGTTGAATTGATAGAACTAGTTGAACATGTCACATTTGTTGTTATTTTTTTGGTTAAAGCAATTTTTCCCGCATCGACGTCGACGATGCCTATCCCGCATCCTCGTCGTCGACTCGGCGGAGGACACCTGCTTGACCAGATGGGCCATGTCTGGGACTGGGCTCCACCGGGCTGGTACTGGGAGGCGCTACCTACCGGGGGCGCAGCTTGGTGAGGAGCCAACCCATCATTGACCCGAACCTTCTTTGGTGGCGGTCGCGTGGGCCAGTGACGGTGTAGAGGCTTGAGGACCCCGCGGAGGTGTTATGTCACCGTGTCAGCGAGGAGGACGCGCACGTCCATCGCTACTTGTTTGCGTTGGAGCACAGGTTCTCCAATACCTGGCAGGTTCTCTAGGGATCTCACTGGAGCTATGATCCTGTGATGGTTCCTTCTCTTTGGGTGTCCACCGCCCGCGCCGATACCCGTCATGCGCTAGGGTTTTAGTTGTATCCGTGATGTTATATGTATGATACTATTCGGGATGTATTAGTGATAATATTCGACGATGTACTAACGCATGAGATGATTTACTTTTGCTTATTGAATGCATGCTAATTTGAATACTTATTTATTTTATGATTTGGATTTGCTTATTGAATGCTCATGTCAATATGAGTCCTATAAGATATTTTGAAATGTATACATTGTGTTGCTCAAATAGGATATGTGCTTGCCCAAGTGGCCGGTCATGTTTGCAGGTTACACCTCCGAGTGGCCTATGTTTTGCCGGAGTGTTGATTCATTTCCGTTCAGGCAAATTTCAGGCGCTCGATATGTCCTATTTTAGCAAAGGTCATGCCAGATTTTTCTGTGAATTTTGGCATGACTTGTGCTAGAATATGTAGGAAATATCGAGTGCCCCGGATTTGTGTGTTGAGTATCCTGGTAGTTGTCTTCGATCGATTTTCAATTAATGTTTCAACTATGAACATAGGAAATGTCCGACGACGAAAAGGATTTCGGTATTTGCAAATACTGCGAAGACGAGCGCGGCCTGTGCGGAGGAATCTTCCTAGATGATGATAGGCGCTTCAGCATCAAGCTGGACGAGAACTTCGAAGTGGATACAGTAAGTCACAACGACAAGTCTTTTTTCATAATTAAGCATGACATATGCTTCGTTTGCTTCAACTTATTTTTTTTTACTATTCTACTAGCGTATCCCCTTCCATGCAAGAGTTTTTGTCTTGGATAAGATAGGTTTCAGTCGTATGAAAACTATGGAGGTAACGAGAGTTTACTTGAAGACCGAGCATGGTTGTACTATGCAAGACTTATGCATTTGAGCCTGATATGGTTATCACCTTTGATATTCGTCCGGAAGATGATATTGAAGGTGACATCGACATCTGGGTCGATGTGCAGACGCCTCCAGTTATACCATTATGTGAATTTGTCAACCATATTTATGTCTTTGATATTGTTTATTCAAAAATAGTTGCAACTAATTTCTATTGACAGCTTATTTCCGTTCAAGCAAACATGTCCAACACTTGGTAGACAATGCATACTACTGTGCTGGGGCTGAACTAAACTGCGAGGAGATAAGTCATTATGTTTCATGTGTTGAGGATCTTCATACTATCAAGACAAATTATTTTTCTGGACTTATAAATCTTAGTACTCAAAACATGTGACCAATAGTGTTCGTACTAAACTACGGTCACATCTATTTAGGAAAGACGGTAAGATTTTTACTATTTGTCCTCAGTGCATCTTTTGCATACATTGTTTTTTAAGCTAAACTTCATTGCTAAGTATGTTACTATACGATGTTCTTCAACAGGGACTCCCGATGAATGTTGTGCCTCATTGGATCGAGACTAAAGGTCGCATGAGAATTGTTAGCTTACGGCCAATATATCCTACAATGCACTCTAGTGCATTCAGGATTTCTAATAGCGAGGAATGCTTAATAGTGAAAGACTGGAGCAAAATTGTGAACGATCACAGAGAAGTACTAGGGGGCAGCAATCAAAAGCACAGCTCACGATTAGGAGATAGGTTCATCTGCATGCTCCAACTTGATGAAGCTGGAGTGCTACACATGTTTTATGTTATTTTACCTGAGAGAGCGAGCAGCAGGAGTGATTATCTAGCTAGAAATGAGTTTGAAGATGATGATGTGCTACACTATGAGTATGATGATTAAATAGCTAGCGTTGGTGGTAATGACTATGATGATTATTATTAGCTAGTGTTGGCACTACTAGGAAAAGCCCTACTAATGGCGCACCTAATTTGGCCATTAATGGTGCATTAGTGGTGCGCCATTAGTGCCACGCCATTAGTATATTTTACTAATGGCGCACCACTGGTGCGCCATTAGTATCTGGTATACTAATGGCGGACCTCAGATGCGCCATTAGTATATACAACAGTGCGCCATTAGTATGCCTCCTAGGGGGCCATGTATACCCAGGTGCTTTGGCATACTAATGGCACACAACAACAAGATGCGCCATTAGTAACTTCGGAATACTAATGGCGCACTGTTTAATGATGCGCCATTAGTATCCTTTGGCATACTAATGGCGCACTGTGATGTGATGCGCCATTAGTATGAATATTAGGTTTTTTTTTATTTTTTTATTTTCTGTTTTTTGCACAGGTTACAAAATTATAATTGGACAAAATATAGACAGCACACATCAACAACAGATTCATCGAATACAATAGAAGATTAGTCTCTGAATACAATTCATCATATTAGTCTCCGAATACAATTCATCATATTAGTCTCCGAATTGAAAAGACCGAACAAAGATAGAACATTATACTACAAGTCTCGAGACCGCGAGTAGCGAGTTTGTCTTCACATTACAAGTCAATATCGATCATCTAAACTACCATCACATAGAAGAGAGCTGCGGTCATCACGATGAGCATCATCACGATGAAACTCGTCTTCATTCGGTTCCTCCAACGCTCCCTCCCCTCTCCCGCTAGATAGCGGGCGTATCTAGATTCGGCCTCGGCCCTAGTGGTGTACCCTTTGTAACTGTTACCGCTGAATCGGTGAACCTGTCTCCGACACTCCTCCCAGTTGTCGTAGACTCCGGGAACCTTACCCTTGTACACGACATACGACGGCATCGCTATGCACTAGCCAAACGAAACGTTAGTACCAATTCACAGACAATACATAAGCAATATATAAGTATGCAACAGAACAATCGGAAGAGAAAAGCAAGACATTAATAGCATCGATTACATCTAAGTTGAATGACTCTCGAAACCAAAGAGACATACTACAAGTTCATTAAAGTTTAATTACAACATGAGCCAATCGATGTTTCAGAACTAGACACAGCATCACTGCTTTCGACTCGACTCAAGGGACCGGAGCGTGGATGAAGCCGCCGTCTATCGTGGGAGTCATGAAATAACGGTCGTTTTCAGCCTGCATTTGTAGCATTATGTTGATGTCACTGTTGGACGGTTGATTTCTGAGGTAGAACTGCCCCGAGGTACGAAGGACATCTTGATGGATGATTTCCGCAAACTCCGACTGGATGCGAAAGAATTCTTGTCTGATGTCCGCGTCCTGGATTGCCGACACGCTCGCGGCCCAATCTTTGAGTTTACTCGGTAGCAGAAGTTGATGCTGGTCCCGTATGATCGCCCGCATGTGATGGATGGCGTAGTAGGCACCCTTCTGACCGCCAGGCGGCTGCTTGACGCAGCAGAACATCGTATTGTGGGAGAACACGTGCTTGCCGTACTTACGAATAGGCCTGGTGAAGGTGCCTCCAGATTTGGCGTAGCCGGGGAGAACATCATCAAGAACCTTCTTGACATTTGTGTAGTCTACGTTCGACTGACGGTCTGGGTCGAAATACGTGGCCATGGAATATTTGGGGCTTAGGAGGATGAGCGTGCAATGTGTGTCACTGCAGAAAACACGGAATGTTAAAAGAAAAACAATCGAAATCTAAGAATTCATATGTTACGGGGCGGTTGAGGGGAGGACTTACTCGGGAAAGTGAGGCACAAGGAAGTTATCCTTATCTTGGTTTGCCAGAATGACGCCTTCGAGGTAAGAACTCGCGATTTGCCGGTCCCCAGCGCTGCCCAAGATCTTGGCACGCATGTAGAAGGGGTCGACTATCACGATGTCTGGGGTCTTGTCGCGAATGATCCGCATCTCCATACTCAGCGAAAATAGCCGAACAAAGGTGTAGTGCAGCGGATGAAGGTTCAACATAGCGTGGATGTCATCAAACCGCAGGACGATCGTACCCCCGATGGAGTTATCCACAAAGCCCTTGCCCTCTGGCACCTTGGCCGTGAAAACCGGGTATGCCACATCCTTCTCTCTGAGACGCCGCTTCTCCAAAGAAAGAACACTGTCATGCAGACTCCGCATAGCACTGGTTGCAGCATTGAGAATATTTCTCGGTAGCATCAGCCTACCCGCCACATGCAGCCTCCTCATTAAATCCTCAAGTGAAGGTGGCCCGTCCTGAGCACGGATCATACTCGGTGCCGGCTGGCCCACACCCTTGTTAGTCTTTCTTTTGCGTGTCTTCTTCTTCTCCTGTAATGGGACCGAGTTCTGCTCACAGACCGCCTTCTTGAGTGTGTTGGGGCTGATAATATTTCGCACCTCGCCTATCTGAGGCTCGGTGAAGTCGGCAACTGGAGGCGTCTCCTGAGAGCTGAACTGCAGATGACGCCTGCTGCAACTTGGCTTCTCCGCGGTACCAGCTAGATCGCGCACGTCTTTTGTTGGGTTGGGTTCTTGAGAAGGAGGCCCCATGAAGTCGCCACCATACCCATGATCGGCAAAGTACTCATCGACGTTGGCAAATGTATCGTCGTCATCGTCGTTCTGATCCTGTGCCATATGCATGTTTGGATCCAGTGGCATAGGGATGTCCGGCACCGTTGCGGCGGTCTTGCCATGGGGCCGACTCGACGCCGGCACGACTGGCGGTGTTGTCTTGGGGTGGTGTCCCCCGCCCCCAAACGAATCTGGATCTTCGGCCAAAGCAGGGGCCAGCTCAGGCAGGCGCTGAGGGTCATCACGTCATCATCGTCGGCCCCGACGGGTCGAATCGGAGGTAACAACTCGTCGCAGCCTGGCAGCACCCGAACCAGTTGAACCCTAAACAAGTTGGGTGGCATCTGGGTACCGTGGAACAAGGGGTTGCCCGGTTGAACGATTTTGCCCTTGGCGACATCGACCAACTCGTTGTTCAAGAAGTGCATGAGAGTGCACGGAACGTCGGCGGCGCCCTGCGAAAACGTCCGCAGACTGTCGCACACGTTCTACGTGATATGCATTACATCAAGGCTGTGAGGCACACGGTGGATCTTCCAGTACGGCATGTCCCAGGAAACAGACCTCGTTTTCCATACCTTCAGCAGCGGCTCTGGCGCCTTTCGCTTCTTTCCCGGCTCTGGCGCCTTTTGCTTCTTTCCCGGTAGTGGGCAATCTTTCCAATTTTTCAACAGCTCGTCTATTTCCTCGCCGCTCCTCGTACGCGGGGGTCCTCGGGGTTCGGTTTCACCATCGAACAGATCCTTGCGTTTTCTCCACGGGTCATCGTCGCGAAGCCACCTTCGATGTCCCATGAACACGGTTTTCGAAGACCCTAGATCTCTATCTAGCTGGCGATACGTTGTGTCATCCATGCACCTGACGCATCCAGAAAATCCGTGGACCACCTGCCTCGCGACATATCCGTAACCGAGATAGTCGTGCACCGTCGTGAGCAGCGCGGGTCTCATAGGGAAATATTCTTTCTCTGCGGCGTCCCACGTATTGGCTGGCGTTTTCCACAGCGTGTCAAGCTCCTCTTTCAGCAGCCCCAGATACAGATTGATGTCGTTCCCTGGTTGTTTCGGTCCTTCAATTAGCATACTCATGTGAATGTACTTCCTCTTCATGCACAACCAGGGGGAAGGTTGTACATCCACACAAACACAGGCCAGGTGCTATGTGTGCTTCTCTGGCTGCCAAACGGATTGACTCCATCGGTGCTCGCGCCCAGCATGATGTTCCTTGGATCGTTCCCAAATTCTAGGTCTTCGAAGTTCAACGCTTGCCACTGGCTCGCATCCTTAGGGTGACTCAGCATCTTGTCTTTTTTATCTATCTCCGGATCATTTGCGTCATCTTCTCGCTTCTTCTCCTCCCTATCCGCGTGCCAACGCAGGAGCTTTGCTACCTTAGGGTCCGCGAAATACCGCTGCAGACGAGGAGTGATCGGAAAGTACCACACCACTTTTCGAGGAGCTTTCTTCCTCTTTTTGTATCGAGTGACGCCGCACACCGGACATATGGTAGACTCCGCGTGCTCGTCCTGATAAATGATGCAATTGTTCATGCACACATGGTATTTCACGTGCGGTAAATCCAGAGGACACACGATTTTCTTCACCTCCTCCAAACTGGTCGGGCACTTGTTCCCCTTGGGAAGACGTTCGTGCCAGAATGACATGTTCTCGTCGAAGCATGCGTCGGTCATTTTGTGTTTTACCTTCATCTCCAGAGCCATGAGCGTTACTTTCAGGCGGGTATCCTCGGGCCTGCATCCTTCATACAATGGAGTAACCACGTCTAACTCAAGTTGATCCATCTTGGCTTTGTCTCGGGCGGCAGCTCTTGCGTTATCCGTCTGCTTGAGAAGCAGCTCTTGAATATGAGGGTCCTGCACCCAGCCCATCGATGGTCCAGCGTCGTCTGCTCCGCCGGCATCATCACCTTCATGATCATGCCCGTCGTCTGCTCCGGCATCTTCCTCATCATCATGTCCTGCATCTTCTACATGATGACTGTGTACAGCATCACCATTGTGATCATCTCCTGGGGATTCTTCGTCTTCTCGCCCGCCCGAGCCACGGTGGTTGTCTTGCCGCCCTTCCTCATTTCTTGCCCGGCCCCCATGGACGACTTCGTAGTCATCTTCATCACCTTGCCACCGATAGCTATCCATGAAACCACGCAAGAGCAGGTGGTCCCGCACCTGCCCGGAATTCGGGTCCGTAGTAAGGCTCTTCAGCTTGCATCTTCGACATGGACATCTTATCTCCGTCTCGTTCTTTTGAAGCATATAGGCCTCCGCGGACCTCAAAAACCTATTCATGATGCCTTCTGTCATCGTGCGGACCATGGTCGCCTGCGGGGTAGAGCAAAACGATATTTTAGAACCAAGAAAAAATTTGGCATGACTTTCCCTAAAAATAGGACCAAAAAGAATGCTTAATGCCAAAATTCTCGCCGAAACGGAAATGAATCAACATTCCGGCAAAATATTGGCAACTATCACATTTCAAATACCGGTACACCTCCAAAAACAAACACATATGCAACACCACAAACATATGCAACACCACGAACATACATAGATCTAGCTAGGCCATAAAAAGTGCATGTGCACAATTGTTGTAGGGAGAACAACATAAATATAGCTTCCCCCCTTAATTACCTATCAAAACAAGGTAATTTAACCACTTAATTTGAATGAATCTATGGTGGAAATGAGGTGAAAAAGAGGAGGCACCCGAGACAAGGAGGAGGTGGAGAGAATGAAGTGGGGAGAAAGTGAGTGTGGGTAGGAGAGGCTGTCCAAAATATCATGTTGCTGCCCACTTACTAATGGCGCACCAACTCTAAATGCGCCATTAGTAATCCAGGTTACTAATGGTGCACCTTATGGTGGTGCGCCATTAGTAGTTTTGCAAAAAAAACATACTAATGGCGCACTGTTCCACAGTGCGCCATTACTAGTTTAAACTAGTAATGGCGCATGGTGGAACAGTGCGCCATTAGTAGTTTTGCAAAAAAAGGAATAAAAAATATAATAAAAAAACATTAGTGGCGCACTTTCCGACAAGTGCGCCATTACTAGTTACAACTAGTAACTAGTAATGGCGCACTGTGTTTGGATGCGCCATTAGTATGTTTGGACAGGCGCACTAGTTCAATTTTTTTTGATACTAATGGCACACCCTGGGCCAGGTGCGCCATTAGTAGTTTCAACTCTAATGGCGTATCAGAAGGTGGTGCGCCATTAGTATATACTAATGGCGCACCGCTTGTCTGGTGCGCCATTAGTGTCAATCCCATCTATAGCCCTTTTTCTAGTAGTGTGGTGGTGACTAGATAGCTACCTCAGCTAGTGTTGGTGGTCATTAGCTAGCTAGAATGAGTTTGAAGATGATGATGTGCTACACTATGACTATGATGATTAAATAACTACTGTTGGTGGTAATGACTATGATGATGATTAAATAGCTCTGGCGGATTAGATTCAAGTGGAGGCAACATGTGGCGCACATCGAAAGTACTACTAGTCCAAACTAGATCATGTTTGGATTAGTAGTATACTTTTGACATGCACCACATATTGCCTCCACTTGAACCTAATCCACCTTCATTTGACACACTATTATGGACATAATGATATAAACCTCATAATTGGTATTGTACCAAAATTTGTATAACGGCGTATAAATACAACCAAAATAAAAAAATGAAAAATAGAATACTAGTAGCGATGGGTAGTAAACACGCTGCTACTAGCTAGAGTAGCAGCAGCGCAGGAGAGAACACACGCTGTGGCTATGTGTCTTAGCAGTAGCGCATGTAGCACGCGCTACTACTAAGTAATAGCTGTAGCACCTTACGGTCGTAAAGGGCCGAACTCGGCCGCCGCTCTAGAAAAGATCTTATCCTCTTTGTACAAGGGAGAAAAGGAGGAATTCCTCCGCGTCAATCCGCGGGCCGGATTCAGTATGAATGATCCTCCAAGTTGGGTAAGTGAACAATTGCGCTTGCCCGTTTGTTTTATACTCCCGTGGTTAGATAGGTAGTCTAACGACTTCACTGCAGGAACTGCGACAGGAGGTAAAGAATATAAGCAGCTGCCCTCCACAGCCCGAGGACCCAGAACGGTCCCTCGATCCGGACTTCGAAGAGGATCCGGACATATCGGTGGAGCTTATCGACGGGGTGTTTTATCAGCTAAGCATGGACAATACCTTGGTAGCCATCACGGCTGATTACCCAGGGTTAATCTCGGCCTCCCAGGTGACGGAAACCGGAGTCTCATTCCCTTGAGAGGGATTCCACTCTCGCGTATTTCGGTGTTTCTGACGTCAACCGTGTTTTGCAGGGGAGATTTTCGATGCAGGAGGCCGAACCTACGGCGGCCAGCCAGCGGGGGGCCGCAGAGCCCCGTAGGGCAAAAAGGAATAAAGTCCGAACTGAAATGCCTGTGCAAATGTATAGTGCACCCTCTGTTTCCCTGGAGTTATTCTATTAACGCTCGTGCTATCTTCAGGACGAAGAGACCTCGCCGGACTACATCCGGAGAGGTTGCCAATCGCGCCTCCACCAGCCAGGCTCCAAAGTCTGGCCAGGAAGCGGAGGCGAGTACAAGGCGCGCATCGGACGTTCCTCTGACAGAGGATGCGGACAGGCTGTCCGCCACAAATTCAGAAGTGGAGAGTGCCATGAACCACAGGCATCGCCGGACAATTCTACGCGACGCTTGTTTCTCCCAAGAGGCTTTAGATGCCTTTAATTCAGGAGATGCGTACCTCCGTGCCGCTCAAAATGGTTTAACCAGAGCCACGGAGCAGTATGTGAAAGACATACGGGTAAGAAAATTTTGGTTAAATATATACATATGCCAGTAGCCCCCGAGACTTGAAACAATTAGAGCAACTGATTTGAGGATCATTTAATATGCAGGTTCTTACATAGAAGAATACTGTACTGTCCCAGGAGCTGGAAAAGTGCAAGGCCCAACTAGAGGCCGCACTAGCCGCAGCAGGGGAGCCCCAAGAGACCCCCCTCAGGTAAAATACACTTCGAAAGATTAGTATTGTGCAGTGTGGGTGCAAATCTGACAAATCAAATTGCAGATGGCGCTGGACTCGATCCGGACAAGCAACAACTCTTACGCCAGCTAAAGGCCGGTGAGAGTATGTTGACGAGGGTCAGGCGAGAGAAGAATGATCTTCAGGATGCCAACACCAAGCTGGACGTCAAACTTAAAGATGTTCGTGGCCAGCTGTTGGACTCCATGAAGGAGAATCAGCGGCTTCGACGCGGCATTTTTAGTAAGTGCTTGAACGAACTTTGAAAAAAGAGTTCGGCGAGGAAGTCGACTAGAAGAGTAAATTCTGTAGGTATGCTCACAGGTCGTCCTGTAGAGGAGATGCCCGGTTCTACGGGTGACCTTCTTCCCGAACTCATGCAACTGCACGAGCGAATTCGGCAGGCGATGCGAGGTGTTGCCCAAGCCTTATGGCCTGCCCACTCCATGCCCGAGGGCCTTGGAGAGCTTGCGGAGAAGCTAAAGGGAGCTCGGCGGCGCTTCCGGTTGTGGAAGATATCGGCCTGCCGGCAAGGCGCTAGGGAAGCCTAGGCCATGGTGAAGACCCGTTTTACGAAGTCTGACCCGAACCACATGGCCGAGGTCGGAGCAGTGGGGCTTGACGGGAAGGAGATCCCTGTGAGCTTAGTATACGGCCAAGTAGAGTTGGCCGCGAAGTATTCCCAGCAGGACTGTAAATTAGACAGCCTGTTAGATGGTATAGAAGAGGAATACAATCAGTCAGAATGACTATGTAATTTTGAATTGACATGTGTAATGCCTTCTAGCCGGATTGTAGATCGTTTGTCATTGCCGACCTTTTCGCTTCAACCTCGGGGCCTGATGGTCCGGAGTGTGTCCGAATACCATAGCGGTTATATAAGAACCGTGGTATGCGTGGAGACCAGGCGTAGGGGTCATTAGTGCTTTATCAGACAAGTGCCCAACTAGTTATGTTATATTACATGGTTAGTAAGAAACATCTTCCAGAGAGAATAGTTCCATTAGGGGTTCCTTTCGCTGGGAGGCATGCCCTAAAGTGCATGTCCGGACTGCGTAAAAAGACATAGAAAAAAGCATCTGGGGGCGCATAAAATGGGTAAAAAGATCATCTTTTATCTCACCGAACGAATATTCCCTTAAGAACGCTAGCTTTCGGCTTCACCCAGTCTGAGGTACACATCCGGCTGACCCGACAGTAACAATCGCAGAGGTGCTCCCTTTACCACCTAGCCGAACAATCGGGAACGTAGGGGTAAGCACAGGAGCCAGGCAACCCAGCTTGGCCAAAACTTAAGTCATATCGATGCATATAATGGTGAAGAAAAAGGTACATGCGGAAGTTTGACGCATGTGTTGGGCATGAAGCCCGTATAAATAAGCTTCTGTTAAAGAAGCCCCCAGGTTTAATGAGCGCGAGTGGCGCATCACTAGATAAGCCTTTAAGGGCTATAAAAGAAAAGAGGGGAAGGAGAGAAATGTAAGATAGAAAAATGCAAAAAATGGACAGAGGAAGGAGACGAACACAGACTCCGGCGCTAGGCATAGAATCTTCGGAGACGGGTGGCGTTCCACGGGTTCGGCTCGAGTTGGTTATCTGACGCATCTCGCAGGCGGTACGCCCCGCCAGTCAGGACTTGGTCGATTATGAATGGACCTTCCCACTTGGGCTTGAGTTTGTCCTTTTTTTATCCAGCAGGCGTAGAACTAGTTCGCCAACATTGTAATTTTTGGCCCGTACTTCTCTGCTTTGATATCTTCGGGCCTGCTGTTGATAAAATGCAGAACAGGCTTTTGCCATGTCACGCTCCTCCTCCAAGGCGTCCAAGTTGTCCTGCCGATCGAGCTTGGCTTCTCTTTCTTCGTACATGCGCACTCTAGGTGAGTCATGAACTATATCGCAGGGCAGAACTGCCTCTGCACCGTACACCATAAAAAATGGTGTGTATCCTGTGCTGCGATTTGGCATGGTCCGCAGCCCCTTGAGTACGGAGTTGAGCTCCTCTACCCAGTGCGTATTAGATTCCTTAAGGGACCGCACTAATCTGGGTTTGATGCCGCTCATAATAAGACCGTTTGCATGTTCGACCTGGCCGTTGGTTTGTGGGTGATAGACGGAAGCATAATCGAGCTTGATGCCCATGTTTTGCACCAGAGTTTTACCTCGTCTGCGGTTAATTTTGTGCCGTTATCGGTTATGATGCTGTGGGGGACGCCATAACGGTGTACAACCTCGGATATGAAGTCTATCACAGGTCCAGATTCGGCCGTTTTAACAGGCTTGGCTTCTATCCATTTGGTGAATTTATCCACCATGACCAGTAAGTATTTCTTTCTATCGGTCCCACCTTTAAGGGGTCCGACCATGTAAAGCCCCCAGACCGCAAAAGGCCAGGTGATTGGTATAGTTTGGAGTGCGGTGGGTGGCATATGGCTTTGGTTGGCAAAAAGTTGGCAACCAGCGCGTCGTTGGACTAAGTCCTGAGCGTCTGCCCAGGCCGTCGGCCAATAAAAGCCTGTATAGAAAGCCTTGCTAACAATGGACCGAGCAGTGGCGTGGTGACCACCGAGTCCGGCATGAATTTCAGCCAGAAGGTTCCGCCCTTCCTCTTCGGAGATGCACCTTTGAAGGACTCCGGTAGTGCTTTTCTTATAAAGCTCTCCCTCATGGACTCTGTAGGCTTTAGATCGCCGCACTATGCAGCGGGCCTCGTTTTGATCCTCCGAGAGTTCGTGCCTAGTAAGGTAAGCTAGGAATGGTTCTGTCCACGGGGCGATGACTGCCATTATTACATGGGCTGAGGGTGTAATTTCATTGGCAGAGCCTCCAATTGTGTCAGATTGTTCGGCGTCGAGTGGTGCGGCTGGGTCCGGGCTGTTATTTGCGGGTTCCCCCTCCCATGCTACAGATGGCTTGAACAATCTTTCCAAAAAGATGTTGGGGGGACTGCATCGCGTTTTGCTCCGATGCGTGCCAGGACGTCCGCTGCTTGATTGTTTTCTCGGGCTATATGGTTAAATTCCAGCCCTTCGAACCGAGCTGACATTTTTAGGACGGCGTTGAGGTAAGCTGCCATTTTTGGGTCCTTAGCGTCGAAGTCGCCATTTATTTGGGATATCGCGAGGTTCGAATCCCCGCGTACCTCTAGGCGTTGAATGCCCATGGATACTGCCATCCGGAGGCCATGTAGAAGGGCCTCGTATTCGGCTGCATTGTTGGAGTCCGTGTACATAATTTGGAGTACATACTGGACTGTGTCTCCTTTGGGGGACGTCAAAACGACGCCAGCCCCCAGTCCGGCCAACATTTTGGAGCCGTCGAAATGCATGATCCAGTTTGAGTATGCGCCGTACTCTTTAGGGAGTTCGGCCTCCGTCCATTCTGCGACGAAGTCGGCCAAAACTTGCGATTTGATAGCTCGCCGTGGCTTATAGGTTATATTGAACGGGAGGAGCTCGATGGCCCATTTTGCGATCCGGCCCGTTGCATCGCGGTTGTTGATAATATCGTTAAGTGGTACTTCCGAGGCTACTGTTATGGAACACTCTTGAAAGTAGTGTCATAGCTTTCGGGATGCCATGAATACCGCGCATGCAATTTTTTGATAATGCGGGTATCGTGATTTGCATGGAGTGAGGATAGTGGACACGTAGTAGACCGGCCTTTGAAGGGGAATTTGTGTCCGTCCGTTTCCCGCTCGACAACGAGCACTGCACTGACAACTTGATGTGTTGCTGCAATGTACAATAGCATTGGTTCGCCGGTGTTAGGCACGGCCAGGACTGGGTTTATTGCCAATATGGCTTTTATTTCATCGAGTCCGGCCGTGGCGGCATCCGTCCACTCGAAGTGTTCGGTGCGCCAGAGTAGGCGATAAAGGGGCAGTGCCTTTTCTCCCAAGTGGGAGATAAAGCGGCTTAGAGCCGCCACGCATCCGGTTAATTTTTGTATTTGTTTGAGGTCCTTTGGGATATCCAATTGTGACAAAGCTCGGATCTTGGCTGGATTTGCTTCAGTTCCTCTACCGGATACAATGAAGCCCAAGAGCTTTCCGGCTGGAATGCCGAAGACGCATTTTTCCGGGTTGAGCTTGATTCGTATTTTCGGAGGTTATCGAATGTGAGCCTCAAGTCGTCTACTAGAGATTCGACATGTCTTGATTTGACGACCACATCATCCACATACGCCTCCACTGTTTTGCCGATCTAATTTGCCAGACATGTCTGGATCATGCGCTGATATGTTGCGCCGGCGTTTTTTAGCCCGAAGGGCATTGTGTTGAAGCAGAATGGGCCGTATGGTGTGATGAATGCTATTGCAGCTTGGTCTGATTCTACCATCTTGATTTGATGGTAACCGGAGTATGCGTCGAGGAAACACAACGAGTCGTGTCCTGCGGTGTTATCAATAATTTGATCGATACGGGGGAGGGGAAGGGATCCTTTGGGCAAGCCTTCTTAAGGTCTTTAAAGTCGACACACAGGTGCCAGGATTTGTCCTTCTTTGGTACCATCACCAGGTTTGCTAGCCAGTCCGGATGTTTTATGTCTCTAATGAATCCGGCCTCCAATAGCTTGGCTAGCTCTTCTCGCATAGCCTGTCTCTTGGGTTCGGAAAAACACCAAAGGGTTTGTTTGACAGGTTTGAATCCCTTTAGGATATTTAAGCTGTGTTCGGCCAGCCTGCGTGGGATCCCTGGCATGTCTAAAGGGTGCCAGGCGAAAATGTCCCAATTCTCTCGTAGGAACTCTCGCAGTGCGGCGTCTACATCGGGGTTCAGTCGTGCCCCGATGGAAGCTGTTTTATTGGGGTCCGTTGGATGGACCTGGAATTTGACTATTTCGTCAGCTGGCTTGAAGGGTGTGGATTTGGATATTTTGTCGAGTATCACATCATCCCTGTTAACCGTGGAGCGCAGCGCAGTCAGTTCCTCGGCCGCTAAGGCTTTGGATAGTGCCTCAAGGGCTAATGCGGCCGTCTTGTTTTCAGCGCGGAGTGCTATGTCCGGATGACTAGCTAGAGTGATAATTCCATTCGGCCCGGGCATCTTAGGCTTCATGTACCCGTAATGGGGTATCGCTTGGAAGATTGTGAATGCTTCCCACCCTAGTAAGGCGTGATGTCCGCTCTTAAACGGGGCCACCTGAAACGTGACTTCTTCAGACCTGTAATTATCCGACGTGCCGAACACCACATCTAGTGTGATTTTTCCTGTGCAGTGCGCTTCCCGACTGGGGATTATTCCTCTAAAGGTTGTGCTGCTTCGCTAGACGCGGTTCCAGTCTATTTCCATTTTTTGAAGGGTCTCCTCATAAATGAGGTTCGGTCCGCTGCCTCCATCCATGAGCACCTTGGTGAGGCGAAACCCGTCCACTATGGGACTGAGGACCAATGCGGCTGGTGCTCGGGCTGTTCGGAATCTAGGTTCATCACTTGCATTGAAGGTAATGGCAGTGTCGCTCCATGGATTTATTGTTGCAACTTGATAGACTTCGGCGAGGTTGCGGAGTGTTCTTTTTTGCATATTATTGATGCGAAAGTCTCAAAGACTGTGAGAACGGTACTGGTGTCCTCGGGTTGGCTTTCTGCGGCCTCCCAATTTAAGAGGTCCTCGCCAATTTTGGCTACCTGCCGGAGTATCCAACATGCTCTAAGCCTGTGAGTTGGTGTGGCGTCCTCTGTACTGTGAATTCTACAGGGTCCATCAAGCCACCTTTCCAGTACGGTTCCATGCCCTGTAAAGGGTTTTGGCTTTTTGCTATTTATCTCGGGTGTCTTATGATGATGCACCCTCTTAGTTCGGACGGGGTTACTATTCAAGGCCGGATTATCCCAAAATTTTATTTCGGTTTTCCAGGCACTTTCCATCGCACAGTACTTTTGTACTATGGATGCCAAGTCAGCGAAGCGTGTGATATCACGACGACTGATGGCGTTAAGGATTCCCTCGTCCGTGCAATTACTGCAGAAGATTGATATTGCATCTCCCTCGGGGCAATCCTTTATCCTGTTCATAACCAGGAGGGATCTGGCCCAGTAATGATGTACTATTTCGTCGGGCCTCTGCCTGACTTGGGAGAGATCGCTTATGTTCGGGTGGGCGGGTGTCGTTGAATCTGAAACCTCACCCAATCCAAGATTCGGAGGCCGAAGAGTTGCCAAACACTGAAGTTCGGATTCCTGGACGTTATCCAACGAATCCGGCCCGTTGCCTGATCCAAGCTCAGGTCTTGAGTTATATCCTCACCTCTGCGGGTATCCGACTTGGGGGGATCGGGAATTCGGACGTAACTAGTCCTGAAAATAGATGAAGGGTCGCCGCACTGCGCCTCTACCACGGCAACGTGGCGGGTGACTTGGGGAGAGTTAATTTCTCTTAGATCGGGTTTAAGCCCAACCTGGTCGTAATCTGTAGCGACCCCCAGGGCAGCGATGCGATCCAAGAGCTCGTTTACGGAAGAGAGCTCCATTGGATCTAGCTGCTCGACGAGCTCCGAGCTGACGTATAGGTTGCTTTTGATGACCCGAGAGGTCACCGTCGGCGCAACAGCCGAACAGACGGTCATGAGGAAACCACCTAGCCGGAGGGTTTGGCCGACAGCCAAGGCTCCCTTAGCAACGGCGCCGTCTTTGAAGACGGGAGAAGGCATCCTTCCTGATTGTGACGGTACAGAGGAACTCCCAATGAAAGCACCAATGTCGGTGTCAAAACCGGCAGATCTCGGGTAGGGCGTCCCAAACTGTGCGTCTAGGCCGGATGATAACAAGAGGCAGGGAACACTTTGTTTTACCCAGGTTCGGGCCCTCTCAATGGAGGTAAAACCCTACTCCTACTTTATTAATATTGATGATATGGGTAGTACAAGAGTAGATCTACCACGAGATCAAGGAGGCTAAGCCCTTGAAGCTAGCCTATGGTATGATTGTTGTGTATGGAGTTGATCCTCTATGGACTACAACCCTCCGGTTTATATAGACACCGGATAGGGTTAGGGTTACACAAAGTCGGTTACAATGGTAGGAGATCTTGAATATCCGCATCGCCAAGCATGCCTGCCAGGCCAAGGAAAGTCCCATCCGGACACATGACGAAGTCTTCAATCTTATATCTTCATAGTCCAGGAGTCCGACTGAAGGTATAGTCTGTGTAACGCCCTCGATGCGGCTATATCTCCCACGTGTCGAGGCACGACTTAGAGGCATAACCGCATTGAAAGCAGTGTCGCAAGTCAGGAAATCATCACACATCCCATGTACATAAATAATATAAAGGGGAGGTACATAGTTGGCTTACACTCGCCACGTCACATCAAAGTACATAAATAACATCCATCATACAAATCACTCATGGCCCGACTACGGTGCCGAAATAGAAAAGACCCCCAACATGCGACAAGGCCCTGAATCTAACCCCGACTGGGCACCACTACTGATCATCAGGAAAAGACACATAGTAACGCTGAGAGTCCTCGTCGAACTCCCACTTGAGCTCGTAATCGTCATCTGGAGCGGAATCACCTGGACCTGCATCTGGAGTTATAGTATCTGTGAGCCACAGGGACTCAGCAATCTCGCACCCTCGCGATCAAAACTATTCAAGCTTATAGGAAGGATAAGGCAATATGAGTGGAGCTGCAGCAAGCGACTTGCATATATGGTGGCTAACTTATACGCAAAAGAGAGCGAGAAGAGGAGGCAAAGCACGAGCGGGAAACTAGAGAAACAGCCTGCGCAAGCATAACTCCAACACCGTGTCCACTTCCCGGACTCCGCCGGAAAGGGGCCATCACGGTAACACACACGGTTGATTCATTTTAGAAATAAGTTTAGTTTAAGTTATCTACAACCGGACATTAACAAATTCCCATCTGCCCATAACCGCGGGCACGGCTTTCGAAAGTTCAATCCCTGCAGGGGAGTCCCAACTTAGCCCATGACAAGCTCTCACGGTCAACGAAGGAATAGACCTCCACCCAAGACACACCGATCAGACTCGGTATCCCGGTACAACAAGACAATTCGACAGGTCAAAACTACACCAGCAACACCGCCCGAATGTGCCGACAAATCCCGATAGGAGCTGCACATATCTCTTTCTCAGGGCACACTCAGATGAGCGCTCCATACAACTAAAACCAAACCTCGAGTTTCCCCGAGGGGGCGCTGCACAGGACTCTAGTTCGGACCAACACTCAGAGGAGCACTGGCCCGTGGGGGGGCTAAAATAAAGATGACCCTCGGGCTCCGAAAACCCAAGGGAAAAAGAGGGTAGGTGGAAAATGGTAAAATCAATGTTGGGCATTGCTGGAAAAGCTTTAATCAAGGCGAACTATCAAGGGGTTCCCATTATAGCCCAACCGCGTAAGGGACGCAACAATCCGGGAACATAACACCGATATGACGGAAACTAGGGCGGCAAGAGTGAAACAAAACACTAGGCGAGAGGCCGAGCCTTCCACCCTTTACCAAGTATATAGATGCATTAAGATAACATGGCAATATAATGATATCCCAACAAGTAAATAAATGTTTCAACAAGGAACGGCTCCAATCTTCACCTGCAACTAGCAACGCTATAAGAAGGGGCTGAGCAAAGCGGTAACATAGCCAATCAAAGGTTTGCTAGGACAAGGTGGGTTAGAGGTTCAACATGGCAATTGGGAGGCTGACAAGCAAAAGGTAGGCATCGTAGCATTGGCGAGCAAACTAGCATAGCAAAGATAGTAGTGATTTTGAGGGTATGATCATCTTGCCTGCAAAGCTGTCAGAGTTGACTGGATCCTCAAAAGCAAACTCAACCGGCTCCTCGTTAGCGAACTCGTCTCCCGACTCTACCCAAACAACACAAACAAGCAACAAGGATACAATCAACCACGTGCAAGGACAAGCAATAAGATGCAAAGATGATATGCAATGCGGGATGCGATGCGGGATGCAAAATGCAAGACATGACAGAAAATGCATGAACCTGGCCTCAACTTGGAAAACCAAGTGTGCCACTGGATAGAGGGGATGAAATCGCTTGAAAACTATATAAAGATCATTGGAATCGGAGCTACGGTTTGGAAATGGCTAGCGTTTTACGAAACGAACCTGTCTGCGATTTACAGCAAGTAGGCACCTAAATGCAACGAAATGAACATGCTACAGCCACCAAACATAAAAACAAAATACATGGCAGGGATGTACACAAGATGATTATCAAAACACTGGCACTGAGCCACGGCCAAATTCATCCATTAAGAGGTTCAAACAAGCATGGCAAAAATGAATATGCAAAACAGATTTCAGACTTAGTGAATTTAACACTAGTCTGAAATTTCAGACCACGATGCTCTCTTCCGAGCAGCAAAACAACATGATACATAACCTTAACATGACAAGTAAGAACATGGCATGGAGCTACTCAACAAGCTTAACAAAACACCCAAAGTGACCTGGGGCCAAAAGGGTTCACAAAATACTCTAACGAGCACACAAACATAGCTCAAACACAATCAGTTTTCAGACTTGGTGAAAACTGAGACATGCAGAAATTTAACTCACAAAGGCATGTAAACGAGCTCGATGCACTCACCATGGTGCAAGTCATAGCAAGGCAAGCATATATCCATAAAGAAGGCACAAAATGCTAGCTAGACATGGCAAGAACAATGGCATAGCATGCATGAATTAACTACAATAGCTCCGGCAAAATCGCAAAAGAGTTAACGATCTGCCCAGTTTTACCACGAAGCAAAAGTAGAGCTCGATTGACTCAAGCTAGAGCACTCCACATATGCAAAAAAAGACATTGATGGATAGAGCATAACATAAATATCAAAACTCCCTTACTGATCATCCTCAAAAGAGGCACGGATCACTAGGAAACAAGCTAAACATATGGCATCATGAACTAAAATATCCCAGACATAGTGAAAATCACTAAGTCCCTGAAAACAGATTACTCAGGTGCCTCTCTTTGCAAGCTTGCACAAGTCACCACACACATCCTAAAAATGCATGGGTGGCACCTCTGGAAAGAAGACAAAATGCTTACCAATACATCCCAAAGACTCAGAGGCATATCATGCACACAATAATCATGGCAAAAATGACAAAAGTCTATGATGAACTAACAATTTTGCAATTTAACTCACGATGCCTCCTTCTAACAGCATTTTGGGCATCAATATGAACTCAAATGCAAATGATGCAATGGAATGAAATGATGTACATGTCGAGACGAAGATTTTGGTATATTATATGTCCAAACCGGAGCTACGGATGCGGAGATATCACTGGTCAAAGATAGCACAAAAATCAGGGGGGAGAGGGAAGAAAGTCAACCAGATCTAGGGTTTGTCCGGTTCCAGATCGGAACGGCGGGTACTGTAGCAGCGGCGCGCGAACCGAGGTTCGCCGGGGTCTCGCCGGAGTTCGTTGTTGGCCGGAGAGGAGGAGGCGCCGCGGAGGAGGAGGGGGCCGGCCGGATCGGGGCGGCGACGGCGACGTTGCGGCGGTGGTGGCCCGGGGCGGCGGCGGCCGGTGCGGTGGCGGTGGAGCCCGGCGGCGGGGTCCGGTGCGGTGGCGGTGGCGGCTTCGGCCACCGGACGCGGGGGCGGAGGAGAGAGGCGGCGGTGCTCGGGTGAGGAGGCGGCGGCCTGAACTGGCCCGTGCGGTGAGGAGGCGGGCCTGGGCGGGCCGGCGGGAGCGGCGGCGATCTGGTCCCGCGGGGGACACGTGGCGGCGGCGGGTTGGATGGCGGCGGCGGGCGGACGCGTCCGGCTCCGTCCGGACGTGTCCGGTGGCGGCGGAGACGATTTTTTTAGGGTTTTGGACGGGGGAAGAAGAGATCCGAATGGAGGGGTATTTATAGGCATAAGTGGAGCTAGGAGAGTCCAAATGAGGTGCGGTTTTCGGCCACGCGATCGTGATCAAACGCTCTAGGACATGGAGCAGAGTTTGGTGGGTTTTGGGCCAAATTGTAGGGGTGTTGGGCTGCAACACACACAAGGCCTTTTCGGTCCCTCGGTTAACCGTTGGAGTATCAAACGAAGTCCAAATGGTACGAAACTTGACAGGCGGTCTACCGGTAGTAAACCAAGGCCGCATGGCAAGTCTCGGTCCAATCAGGAAATGTTTAATCCCCACACATGAAAGAAAGCTAGAAATGGCCACCGGAGGAGAACGAAGCGGCGGAATGCAAAACGGACAACGGGGAAAATGCTCGAATGCATGAGAAGAACATGTATGCAAATGCAATGCACGTGATGACATGATATGAGATGCATGAAAACGAAAACAACACACGGAGACAAAGACCCGAACCCGAGAAATAAATATAAGTTAACGCCGGAAACGGCAAGAGTTGGATACAAATATGGAAAGTATATCTGGGGCGTTACAACACTCCACCACTACGAAAAGATCTCGTCCCGAGATCTAGGACTGAAAGAACTTCGGGTACTCAGAACGGAGGTGATCCTCGCGTTCCCAGGTAGCTTCACGGTCGGAATGGTGTGACCACTTGACTTTGAGAAATTTGATTGACTTGTTGCGGGTCTTGCGTTCAGTCTCTTCAAGGATTGCAACTGGGTGCTCACGATAGGAGAGATCTTCTTGGAGCTCAATGTCCTCGAAGTTGACGGTGCGTTCAGGCGTCTTGAAGCACTTTCGGAGTTGGGAGACATGGAACACATCATGAACATTAGAAAAGTTTGAAGGAAGCTCGAGCTGATAGGCGAGGTCGCCTCTCTTGCTAACAATCTTGAAAGGTCCCACGTATCTAGGGGCAAGCTTCCCTTTGATACCGAAGCGACGAGTACCTTTCATAGGAGAGATGCGGAGGTAAACATGATCTCCGATCTCGAAAGCCAAATCACGGTGCTTACTGTCATAGTAGCTCTTCTGACGGGATTGGGCTGCTTTGAGGTTATCACAAATGACCTTGCACATTTCTTCTGCCTCTGTAATTAAGTCATTACCCAGCAGCTGACGTTCACCGGTTTCAGACCAGTTGAGAGGTGTACGACACTTCCTACCATACCGAATTTCAAATGGGGCCTTGCTCGAACTTGCTTGAAAACTGTTGTTGTATGAGAATTCAGCATAAGGAAGACAATCCTCCCACTTCATGCCGAAGGAGATAACACAAGCCCTGAGCATATCTTCAAGAATCTGGTTGACACGCTCGACTTGACCGCTTGTTTGAGGATGGAAAGCAGTGCTGAAGCGAATGTTGGTGCCCATGGCCTTCTGAAAAGAATCCCAAAACTTGGAGGTAAAGATGCTGCCATGGTCTGAAGATATCACTTGAGGAATAACGTGCAGAGAGACAATTCGAGAGGTATAGAGTTCCGCCAATTGAGCTGCAGTGATAGACTCTTTGATAGGCAGAAAGTGAGCCACTTTGGTGAGCTTGTCGATGACAACGAATATAGCGTCATTTCCACGCTTGGACTTTGGAAACCCAGTCACGAAGTCCATTTCAATGTGGTCAAACTTCCATTCCGAGAATAAGATCAATATCCGAGTCGCCCAGAACAATAGGAGAAGCTATAAACTTGTAGTCACCCAAAGTGATAGTAACATCCGGAACACAGGTGTTAGCTGTCATTTGCTTGCCCGGTGACACAATTTGCAAAGAACTTTGCAGATACTGATAATCGCACTCATACTTTGATGCAAAAGGTTTAGAAATGAAGCAATGCGATGCACCCGTATCAAAAAGAACTTTTGCAGGAATATCATTAATAGGAAGGTTACCCATGATGACATCTGAAGAATCCTCTGCCTGAGCTGCATTCACCATATTGACCTTGGCTTGCTTGGGATTATGCTTGACCACAGCTGTACTTGCCGATCTGACAGGAGGAGGAGGAGGAAGACACCTCTGGTTGGTACACTTGTTGGCATAGTGACCATTCTGTTGGCACTTGTTGCACGTGACCTCTGAAAGTGGTACGGAGCACTCGGTCTTGGAGGTTGAGACGAAGTCTTGTTCTGAAAGCCTGGGTTGGGTGGGTGGGAGAAACCACTGCCACCTTTGCTCTTCTGCTGATACGGCTGACGGAACGGAGGAGGAGGATGCCAATACTTCTGCTGCTTGGCCACTTGAGTAGAGGAAGAGGCGTAGTGTCTCTGACTCGCTTCCTGGAAGCATCACACCTTAACTGAGCAGCCTCTTGCTTCAGTGCCATGTTGTAGAACTCATCGTATCTCAACGGCTCGAAGAGGACAAGAGCGAGCTGAATTTCTTCACGAAGACCACCCCTGAACTGATAGATCATGCTCTTCTCATCAGGAACATCCTGCTTGGCAAAACGGGCGAGCTTCTGGAACAACTTGTTGTAGTCATAGACAGACAAAGAGCCTTGCTTCAGATTGCGGAATTCCTGACGCTTACTCTCAACCACACTTTGAGGGATGTGATGAGCTCGGAAATCTTGACGGAAATCATCCCAAGTGATCAGACGTCCACCTCTGGAATCCTTGTACTGCTGGAACCATTCTGCTGCCTGATCTTTGAGCTGGAAGGAAGCGAATTTGACGAAATCTTCAGGCCTGACGTTGCTTCATTCAAAATACTTGCCCAGATCCACAAGCCAATCGTCAGCATCGGAAGCCTCAACACAACTGCTGAACGTCTTTGGACCATTTCCGAGGAACTGGTTCAGTGTAGCAAAGTGGTGCTGATTGTTGCCTTGATTCCCTTGCTTTCCTTGATTGTGCTCTTGGAGGATTTGCATGATCAACTGTGTGTTTGCATTAGTAGCGGCCATCACAGCTTGCCATGCTTCCGGAGGAGGTGGAGGTGGTGGCAGATCAGGATTCGGAGTCGTGCGCATTGGAGGATCCATCCTAAAGAGGTTGACCACCATTAGCACACAAATAGTCAATTATTGAAGGTGAATCCAACGGAATGAAAATTGCAACATAAAGTCTTCACATCCGAACAAAATGAACGAATGCACTTCTCTTGAAGTGGTCACATATTCCAAAATTGCGAAGCCACGTAGAATTAGGTAGAAGAGGTAAATCAACAATGAGGGATGGAATCAACATATGACGTCGAAGCAACTCGAATGCCACAATTCAAAATAAAACCAAGGGTTGGCTTGCGGAATAAGCCGGAACAAACATATGATAGAAATTTCGTCCGAAATTTTCGTGGTGGGACCTACACGGGCTCGATTGTACAACACCATCATGTACAAGGCAGTGCACATGACATACGAAGCGTCCCCGAGTCAGCATAGCCAAGGACTCTTTAAGACACAACGAGACCACTGTAAAATCGACCGTGAATAGGCGAACCAGTAGACGTTGAACCCCAATTTCATATCATACATCTGTCGGAAAGATATCCTAAGAGCTACTTGAATTCCCACCTATGAAACTCCCGAAACTTTCCGGTTATGCAATCAGGTGTTGGGGATACAGGGGAAGCATAATATCTCACCCAAGCTAGCAAATCCTACATCCAGCTGTATCCATCCTTCAACACATAACCAAGAAACCTTCGGAAACCATCTACCTCAACCTTCGAAAAGCATCCGTTATACGAGTTATGGCGATACTCCCGAACTCCCGCCCCAGTACTGGGTGGCGTCGAGGTTATCTCACCAACGAACTGCATAAAGGAGATTTTCGATGTCGCGAACATATCTCAAGTATTCCAGAATTGCAACGATAAAATTGTGACGACAACACCTCGGAGCTCAACTCCCCGGGACACTGCCACAACCCCTAAAGACAGGAGGCACCAAGAACAATGTTCTCGTCACAAAACCATCGGAACAAATCCAAGATACTCGCGTGATCCTAAATTTTTTTTAGTGAAATTTGAGAAGAGAAGAGTAAAAACTCTACGTCAGGATAGCTTACCAGAGCGATGAGGAGACTGCGAAGTAAAAAGAATTCCTAAGCTCTCCGATATATAATTCCTAAATGACTCAAAACATTTTTCTAGACACAACTCGGCTACTAAAAACGATCAAGCAATGGGGCTCCTAAGGTCGGGGAAGGCTCTGATACCAACTTGTAACACCCTCGATGCGGCTATATCTCCCACGTGTCGAGGCACGACTTAGAGGCATAACCGCATTGAAAGCAGTGTCGCAAGTCAGGAAATCATCACACATCCCATGTACATAAATAATATAAAGGGGAGGTACATAGTTGGTTTACACTCGCCATGTCACATCAAAGTACATAAATAACATCCATCATACAAATCACTCATGGCCCGACTACGGTGCCAAAATAGAAAAGACCCCGAACATGCGACAAGGCCCTGAATCTAACCCCGACTGGGCACCACTACTGATCATCAGGAAAAGACACATAGTAACGCTGAGAGTCCTCGTCGAACTCCCACTTGAGCTCGTAATCGTCATCTGGAGCGGAATCACCTGGACCTGCATCTAGAGTTATAGTATCTGTGAGCCACAGGGACTCAGCAATCTCGCACCCTCGCGATCAAAACTATTCAAGCTTATAGGAAGGATAAGGCAATATGAGTGGAGCTGCAGCAAGCGACTTGCATATATGGTGGCTAACTTATACGCAAAAGAGAGCGAGAAGAGGAGCCAAAGCACGAGCAGGAAACTAGAGAAATAGCCTGCGCAAGCATAACTCCAACACCGTGTCCACTTCCCGGACTCCGCCGGAAAGGGGCCATCACGGTAACACACACGGTTGATTCATTTTAGAAATAAGTTTAGTTTAAGTTATCTACAACCGGACATTAACAAATTCCCATCTGCCCATAACCGCAGGCACGGCTTTCGAAAGTTCAATCCCTGCAGGGGAGTCCCAACTTAGCCCATGACAAGCTCTCACGGTCAACGAAGGAATAGACCTCCACCCAAGACACACCGATCAGACTCGGTATCCCGGTACAACAAGACAATTCGACAGGTCAAAACTACACCAACAACACCGCCCGAATGTGCCGACAAATCCCGATAGGAGCTGCACATATCTCTTTCTCAGGGCACACTCATATGAGCGCTCCATACAACTAAAACCAAACCTCGAGTTTCCCCGAGGGGGCGCTGCACAGGACTCTAGTTCGGACCAACACTCAGAGGAGCACTGGCCCGTGGGGGGGCTAAAATAAAGATGACCCTCGGGCTCCGAAAACCCAAGGGAAAAAGAGGGTAGGTGGCAAATGGTAAAATCAATGTTGGGCATTGCTGGAAAAGCTTTAATCAAGGCGAACTATCAAGGGGTTCCCATTATAGCCCAACCGCGTAAGGGACGCAACAATCCGGGAACATAACACCGATATGACGGAAACTAGGGCGGCAAGAGTGAAACAAAACACTAGGCGAGAGGCCGAGCCTTCCACCCTTTACCAAGTATATAGATGCATTAAGATAACATGGCAATATAATGATATCCCAACAAGTAAATAAATGTTCCAACAAGGAACGGCTCCAATCTTCACCTGCAACTAGCAACGCTATAAGAAGGGGCTGAGCAAAGCGGTAACACAGCCAATCAAAGGTTTGCTAGGACAAGGTGGGTTAGAGGTTCAACATGGCAATTGGGAGGCTGACAAGCAAAAGGTAGGCATCGTAGCATTGGCGAGCAAACTAGCATAGCAAAGATAGTAGTGATTTCGAGGGTATGATCATCTTGCCTGCAAAGCTGTCAGAGTTGACTGGATCCTCAAAAGCAAACTCAACCGGCTCCTCGTTAGCGAACTCGTCTCCCGACTCTACCCAAACAACACAAACAAGCAACAAGGATACAATCAACCACGTGCAAGGATAAGCAATAAGATGCAAAGATGATATGCAATGCGGGATGCGATGCGGGATGCAAAATGCAAGACATGATAGAAAATTCATGAACCTGGCCTCAACTTGGAAAACCAAGTGTGCCACTGGATAGAGGGGATGAAATCGCTTGAAAACGATATAAAGATCATTGGAATCGGAGCTACGGTTTGGAAATGGCAAGCGTTTTACGAAACGAACCTGTCTGCGATTTACAGCAAGTAGGCACCTAAATGCAACGAAATGAACATGCTACAGCCACCAAACATAAAAACAAAATATGCAAACAAAGACATGGATGGATAGAGCATAACATAAATATCAAAACTCCCTTACTGATAATCCTCAAAAGAGGCACGGATCACTAGGAAACAAGCTGAACATATGGCATCATGAACTAAAATATCCCAGACTTAGTGAAAATCACTAAGTCCCTGAAAACAGATTACTCAGGTGCCTCTATTTGAAAGCTTGCACAAGTCACCACACACATCCTAAAAATGCATGGGTGGCACCTCTGGAAAGAAGACAAAATGCTTAAGAATACATCCGAAAGACTCACAGGCATATCATGCACACAATAATCATGGCAAAAATGACAAAAGTCTATGATGAACTAACGGCTTTGCAATTTAACTCACGATGCCTCCTTCTAACAGCATTTTTGGCACCAAGATGAACTCAAATGCAAATGATGCAATGGAATGAAATGATTTACATGTCAAGACGAAGATTTTGATATATTATATGTCCAAAACGGAGCTACGGATGCGGAGATATCACTGGTCAAAGATAGCACAAAAATCAGGGGGGAGAGGGAAGAAAGTCAACCGGATCTAGGGTTTGTCCGGTTCCAGATCGGATCGGCGGGTACTGTAGCAGCGGCGCGCGAACCGAGGTTCGCCGGGGTCTCGCCGGAGTTCGTCGTTGGCCGGAGAGGAGGAGGTGCCGCGGAGGAGGAGGGGGCCGGCCGGACCGGGGCGGCGGCGGCCGGTGCGGTGGCGTTGGAGCCCGGTGGCGGGGTCCGGTGCGGTGGCGGTGGCGGCTCCGGCCACCGGACGCGGGGGCGGAGGAGAGAGGCGGCGGTGCTCGGGTGAGGAGGCGGCGGCCTGAATTGGCCCGTGCGGCGAGGAGGCGGGCCTGGGCAGGCCGGCGGGAGCGGCGGCGATCTGGTCCCGCGGGGGACACGTGGCGGCGGCGGGTTGGATGGCGGCGGTGGGCGGACGCGTCCGGCTCCGTCCGGACGTGTCCGGTGGCGGTGGAGACGATTTTTTTAGGGTTTTGGATGGGGGAAGAAGAGATCCGAATGGAGGGGTATTTATAGGCATAAGTGGAGCTAGGAGAGTCCAAATGAGGTGCGGTTTTCGGCCACGCGATCGTGATCAAACACTCTAGGACATGGAGCAGAGTTTGGTGGGTTTTGGGCCAAATTGTAGGGGTGTTGGGCTGCAACACACACGAGGCCTTTTCGGTCCCTCGGTTAACCGTTGGAGTATCAAACGAAGTCCAAATGGTACGAAACTTGACAGGCGGTCTACCGGTAGTAAACCAAGGCCGCATGGCAAGTCTCGGTCCAATCCGGAAATGTTTAATCCCCACACACGAAAGAAAGCTAGAAATGGCCACCGGAGGAGAACGAAGCGGCGGAATGCAAAACGGACAACGGGGAAAATGCTCGAATGCATGAGAAGAACATGTATGCAAATGCAATGCACGTGATGACATGATATGAGATGCATGAAAACGAAAACAACACACAGAGACAAAGACCCGAACCCGAGAAATAAATATAAGTTAACGCCGGAAACGGCAAGAGTTGGATACAAATATGGAATGTATATCTGGGGCGTTACAGTCCGGCTACCCGAACACCGCCTAATCTAGGACTCCCTCATCTCCTCTCAGTTAACCAACAGCTTGTCTTCCACATCTAATTCATGGGATCTCCGATCACATAGACTAGGTTACCACTGTGAACATCTCATATTGTGGGTCTCATACCCATCTCCCTCGATGCATTATTGATACGTCCATTTTGCGTCATGCTTTTATATTAATATTTATTGCATTATGGGCTGTTATTACACATTATGTCACAATACTTATGCCTTTTATCTCTTATTTTACAAGGTTTACATGAAGAGGGAGAATGCCGGCAGCTGGAATTCTAGGCTGGAAAAGGAGCAAATATTAGAGACCTATTCCGCACAACTCCAAAAGTCCTGAAACTTCATGGAGGCACGTTTTGGAATTAATAAAAAATACTAGCGAAAGAATCAACCAGAGGGGGCCCACACCCTATCCACGAGGGTGGGGGGCGCGCCCTACCCCCTGGGCACGCCCCTTGTCTCGAGGGGCCCCTGGCAGGCCTCCGGTGCCCATCTTCTTCTATATGAAGTCTTTTACCCTGGGAAAAATCAGAAGCAAGCTTTCGGGAGGAAACACTGCCGCCACGAGGCGGAACATTGGCGGAACCAATCTAGGGCTCTAACGGAGCTGTTCTCTCGGGGAAACATCCCTCCGGGAAGGGGAAATCATCACCATCATCATCACCATCGATCCTCTCATCGGGAGGGGGTCAATCTCCATCAACATCTTCACCAGCACCATCACCTCTCAAACCCTAGTTCATCTCTTGTATCTGATCTTTGTGTCGGAGTAATGGGCCACGGGTAGGCTAACCCGAAGCCTAGAACCTTTCAAGACATCGGGGCAGGCTACGCCCCTCAGGAACCCCAGGACGGAGGACCGCCTCTGGGAGTCAGCAGCGGCGCTGCCGACTACCCACTCACGGCTGAGTCCTAGGGACGACTACAAGATGAGCCGACTCCTAACTGGCGGCTTCCATAGAACCCGGCTGTGGGGAGTCGGCCCGCGACTCCAACCACCCTTTGCCTTCGTGAGGAGGGACGGGACGGGGAACGGCTGCAGTACGGCCCGCTCCCACCCCGATTACCAAGGGCGGGCATGGCCATAGTGTGTCGTACCAATGGAGATCTCTGTCCGGCGCAGCGCTGTTGCCATGCCAGCCCTGACATCAGCCCCAGTGGTGGAACCCTGTGCCCACGTCGGCCTGCCTGAACGGCCTAGAGACGGCAGGCCCCGCCGGTCAGCGGGGGTACAGAATACGGTGAGAGCGCCACAAGACGGACCCGGTGGGAGTCGGCCTGCAGAAGTCGGTTGGCCCCTCCCACGGGCCCCGCACGCCATTAACCAGACAAGACGAGGAGTGGCAACAGTGATCGCCCGTCAGGCGGTGTTACTGCTGCCATGACCCCATGACCAAGCCAACGTCATTAGAAGCACGGCTACAGTAATCCGCAGCCGGCAAGACCCGCCCGCGGCGGACAAGGCCTGTCGGCTCCGTACCGGGCCAGTCGGCGGGCCCCAGTAGTCGGCGGAGAAGACGGCGGCCTGAGAGACAGACGGCTGGGACCCGTACCCGGCCGGATTACCATTGTACCCCCGGGGGTAGGCCTATATAAACCCCCCGGGGCACCCATGCAAAGGGTTCGATTCCATTAGCACTAGACCAGATAATATAGGAAGGAGAGAGCTAGCCTTGCCTTCTCCTACCTCCAGGAAACAGCTCAAGGAGCAACCTTGTACACACTTTGCCATAGTGATCATGCGGAGACCCCGTAGAGCAGCAGTAGGGGTGTTATCTTCGCGGAGAGCCCTGAAGCTGGGTAAGATTCGCCGGCATGCATGCCTACGCCTCACCCCGCTTCCAGGCATCGGCGATGTTCTACTCGCCCCTACCATGATAAGCCATCCCTTGGCATATGTCGCACCCAACCCTCGATAATTGGCGCCCACCGTGGGGTGAGGTGCACTGTCGTCCGGAGAGCTGCTCTGGACGGGAACCCTTTTCCTCCCTGGCGAGCGCAGCCAGCCCGGCACGCCAGATGGAGCTTGCGCCGACACGCTGCACGGCGCTGAGATCGCCTGCGCAGCCAGCTGCCTCGCCGAACTTGTCGGCGAGGTTCGCCTCTCCAACGAGCCTACATCCGATGCAGGCACGGGCGGCCCCGAGAGCCTTCTCGCGGGTCTCCTTGATCAACTCCACGTCACCGGCGAGCCTGCCGTGGACCTGGAGTCCGTAGGCTCCACCGACCCGATGTTGGTCGATTGTGACACGGCGTGGCTCGACGCATTCCCCACCAACGTGGTGGTCTACGACGAGCCGCTCCCTCACGCGGAGAGCGGCGGAAGCACCATCACAGAAGTGCTCGTCATCGGTCATGGCGAGAACTCCGACGGCGGAGCTCATGACCCGCTCGACGCCGCACTGCAAGACCTGACCGCGCCCATTCCGAAAGACGCTGACGCCGAGACGCTGGAGGCACGCCGCCTTCAGCTCATCGAGGGCGCGAAGAAGCTGGCAAGCATGAGACGCTTGTCAGAGGCCAACCAGTGAGAGATGGATCGCGCTGTGGGCGGCTTGCCAGCCCCAACGGGGCCTAGACGCCTAGGCGCGGTCCGGCAGCGCGGCGTGGACATCGCCAACCTGTTCGGGGCCAATCGCCCCGTGTACACCACGCCTGCGGAGAACATCCGAGCCGCTCAGGCGGCGGCAGACGAGCTGCACAACTTCGAGGGTGAAGAGCGCTGCCTGATGACGAGCGAGTCCAGCGACTTCTCGACGCGGCTGCCGCGCAGAACGAAGCCGGCTGCCGCACGGAGGCGCCGTAACGGCAAAACAACGACCTGCCTCCCTGCCGAGATCAAGGTGCGAATTCTCGGACGCCGACTAGCGGTGTCCGGGGAAGAAAAGACAAGGACCCGGCTGTCAGTCACAGTCGAACTCGCATCACCATCGAGCGCGACCAAGACGGCCGCCCAAGAGTAGTGGAACGGCGGGACGAATGTGCGCCTCCTCCTCCTCGCAAGGAAAGGCGAGTCTCCCCATCCGACTCTCGGCGACCGCCTTGGCCGCCGAGTGGGAGTCGGAGAAAACGACGCCCGCCGCCGGATCGACCGACTTCAACGATCCCTGGCACTGGAAGAAGAAGACGAGTTGGGCCCGCCCTGTTTCGGACCCCGCATCCGAGATGAGCCCTTTCCCAAAGGGTTCACGCTCCCCCGAGATACGCCCAAGTACACCGGCTCCGTGAAGCCGGAAGACTGGCTGGTTGACTACTCAATGGCCGTCAACATAGCGAATGGCAACAAGCGCGTTGCCGTGAAATATGTTCCGCTCATGCTCCAGGGCACGACCCGGACATGGTTGAACAACCTGAAGCCCCGCAGCATCAACAGCTGGGTCAACTTCACCGAAGCCTTCATCCGCAATTTCACAAGCACGTACAAGCAACCTCCCAAGCCTCGTCAGCTCTCCTTGTGCGTGCAGGGCCCCAATGAGTCAACTCACGACTACCTCACGCGTTGGGCCGAGCTTCAGAACTCCTGCGAGGGCGTACACGAGGTGCAGGCTATCGAATACTTCATCGCTTGGTGCAGAGAAGGCACCCTCCTCAAGCACAAGCTCCTCTACGATGAGCCAGAAACCCTTGACGAGCTGCTGATCATAGCAGACAAGTATGCCACAGCCGACTCCTCCATGAAGGCGGAGATTCAAGTTAGTGCGACTAGCAAAGTGGCCCCTCAGGCTCCCAGAACTCCGGCTGGAGACGCCAGTCGGCGACAACAGCAGAACGACCACAAGCGCAAGGCCCCATAGCCGGCTTCCAGCAGTCGGCAGGTTGTGACAGTCGAAGACCAGCAGCCGGAGGGGCAGCCTCCGCCCAAGCAACAGAAAGGCGGCAAGTCCAACTGGTTGCCGGCCTTCTCTTACGAGCAGACTCTAGATGGTCCTTGCAAGTTCCACAGCGGCGCGAAGCCGTCAAACCACACCACCCGGAAGTGCCAATGGCTCACCAGGATCGCCAAGGGAGATGGCCTCCTACCTCCCCTGCCTGCTGGGCAGCCGCAGCCGCCTCCACCCCAGCAGCCGGCTGTCAGCCAGTCGGCGCAGTACAAGATGAGTACCCAGAAGAGCACGGAGCCTACGTGGTGTTCACCAGTGTGGCTGACAATCAACACAGCAAGCAGCTGCAGCAGCAAGAGGTGAATGCAGTAGCGTCAGATACTCCAGAGTTCATGCACTGGTCCGAGAAGCCTATCAGCTGGAGCAGAGCTGATCACCCAGAGGTGATGCCGAATCCAGGCTCCTACGCCCTGGTCTTGGATTCCACCTTTGCCACAGATAGGTGGGCCACTCGCTTCTCGCAAGTACTGATAAACGGAGGCAGCAGCATCAACATCCTGTACAAGGATACCATGGAGAAGTTAGGAATCAAGCAAAGACAGCTTCAGAACAGCCGGACTGTGTTCCACGGCATTATCCCTGGCCTTTCCTGCTCACCAAACGGCAAGATCCTGATAGATGTCCTCTTCGGAGACAAGGATCACTTCCGCCGAGAGCCAGTTTGGTTTGAGGTGGTGGACCTCGAAAGCCCGTACCATGCTTTTCTTGGCCGGCCTGCTCTGGCCAAGTTCATGGCGGTTCCCCACTACGCCTACCTCAAGAAGAAGATGCCGAGTTCCAAGGGGATTCTGACCATAGCCGGCGACTACAGAAAGTCGTCCGCTTGTGCAGCTGAGAGCAGTCAGCTAGCCGAGTCCCTAGTAATTGCAGCTGAGAAGCGGCTTCTTGATCGGTTTGTGGCAATGGCCGTCAAGCAGCTAGAGATGTCACCCAACCCCAAGGAGTCGGAAGCTGAGGGCTCGTTCAAGCCGGCCAAAGAGACAAAGAAGATACCCTTGGACCCGGAGCACCCAGAGAGGTACGCTGTCATAGGTGCAAACCTTGCCAGCAAATAGGAAGGCGAGCTCGTCGATTTCCTCCATGAGAATCGGGACAAGCTCAAATATGCACTGCAGATCCATTTCGCCGCCTCCAACAACGTCGCCGAATACGAGGCACTCATTCACGGGCTCTGGCTTGCCAAAGAACTTGGCATTCGCCGGATCCTGTGCTATGGCGACTCCAACTTGGTGGTCCAGCAGTCATCTGGTGAGTGGGACGCCAAGGATGAAAACATGGGAAGCTACCGCTTTCTCGTGCAGCAACTCAGTGGATATTTCGAGGGGTGCGAGTTCCTTCACGTGCCAAGAAATGACAACGACCAAGCAGACACCCTGGCGCGAATCGGCTCCACCCGCCAAGCAACACCGTCCGGCGTCGCCCTTCAACGCCTCCTCAAGCCGTCTGTCAAGCCTTCACTGGAGTTGGACTCCATCTTTGTGCCGGCTCCCCCCGAAGAAGTCGGATCCAACTCAAGAGCCCCAGCAGACGGCACAAGAACTCTTGCAGATGGCTCCAAGAACGCCGCAATCGAAGCCAGCCCGGGGACTTCAGAAGCCGGCCTGGGGACTGTGGCGACCAGACCGAAGACTCCAGAGCTCGGCCCGGGGACTGCATCAGTCGGCCCGGGGACTTCATCAATCCAGCAAGCGGCCGCGGACTCCAGCCCGCCGCCTCCCAGCCCAGCCGCCCTCGTCCAAGTCGCAGTTCTGGCAGTCGAAGAAATAGCAGCACCCTCATGGGCACAGCCCATCCTCAAGTTCCTAGTGAGCAAAGAGCTGCCAACCGATGAAATCTTGGCTCGGCGAGTACAACGCCGAGCGGCAGCCTACACCATAGTCAACAGAGAGCTGGTCAGGCACAGCGTCACTGGTGTCTACCAGCGTTGCGTCGAGCCAGAGCAAGGCCAAGCAATCCTCAAAGACATCCATCAAGGTGAGTGCGGCCATCATGCGGCCTCAAGAGCACTCGTTGCCAAAGCCTTTCGACACTGTTTCTTTTGGCCGACTGCCCTAGAAGAGGCCAAGGAATTGGTCCAAAAATGCAAGGGATGCGAGAAGTTCTGCTCCAAGCCTAGCCGGCTTCCGCACTCAAGACTATCCCCATCGCCCAGCCCTTTGCAGTTTGGGGCCTGGACATGGTGGGACCATTCAAGACGGCGCGAGGCGGCTTAACTCAATTACTTGTCGCGGTGGACAAGTTCACCAAGTGGATAGAAGCAAAGCCCATCAAGAAGTTGAATGGCCCGACTGCCGTGACTTTCATCTCCGACATAACGATTCAGTATGGCATACCACATAGCATCATCACCGACAACGGCACAGATTTTGCCAAAGGCGCCTTGGCCCGTTTCTGCGCGACACAGGGCATCTGACTGGACTTAGCGTCCGTTGCCCATCTGCAGTCAAACGGCCAAGTGGAGCAAGCAAACGGCCTCATACTGTCTTGCATCAAGCCTCGACTGGTCGAACCACTGGAGCGTTCGGCCGGCTATTGGCTTGACGAGTTGCCAGCCGTCCTCTGGAGTCTGCGCACAACTCCAAACAAGTCGACCGGCTTCACGCCCTTCTTCCTCGTCTATGGTGCTGAAGCTGTCATCCCAACGGACATAGAGTTCGACTCCCCGTGAGTCACCATGTACACCGAGGAGGAAGCAGAAGAAGCACGTCAAGACGGCATCGATCTGCTGGAAGAGGGCCGGCTGTTGGCACTCAACCAGTCCAGCATCTACCAGCAGAGCCTGCGCCGATGCTACAACAGGAAGGTCAGGCTGAGATCTTTCCAAGAGGGTGACCTTGTGCTCCGGCTGATCTAGCAAACAGCCGGCCAGCACAAGCTGTCGGCGCCTTGGCAAGGCCCCTTCATCATCAGCAAAGTACTGGGCAACGACTCCTACTATCTGATCGACGCTCAGAAGCCCCGAGCACGCAAGAGGGACGACTCCGGCAAAGAGACGGAACGGCCATGGAATGCAAATCTTCTTCGAAGATTTTACAGTTGATGCAGTATGTACCACGCCACCCTTTGTATTAAAGTGCCAAGACTTCGGGCCCCCCGAGACGAGCTCGGGGACTACCCCTTTTTTGTTATCTATATGATAAGAATTATGCCTTCGAGTATGCCACTCTTTTTTATGCCGCTTGGCACCGGGTCCGACTAGTTGGCCCGGGGACTCGCCGTATTGCGCTATGAAATGCTTCCTGCAGTCGGACAAGTAGTGTGTGGTGCCTAAGCCGTCTCCTGTCAGAAGCCGCAGCTCGCAGAGCGACTGTCTGGTGGGCAGGAGCAAGGAAGTATGGGCGCCCACATGAAAAATGGCTAAGGACTCAAAGCATAAACATAGCTTAAGTTGGCTTTCTAGCCGCTCTTCGCAAAGCCGACTCCTAAGTAGTTGGCTTGCCGCCTTATATTCAACTTGCTAAGAAACTCTAGAATGGCCAAGTACTTGCCTTCCCAAAGTAGCCAAGCACTTGATCCAGTGGCAGTCCGCAGAGCGGTTGTCCGATTGGCAAAGGCGGCAACTAAGGGAAGGCGGCAAAGGAAAAAGCCAAGAGAGCAATGAGCAAGAAATGATAGAACTCGGATAAATATTTACATAACATAGGCCCTTGGACGAATCTTCGAACAGAAGTTCAAAATACACCCCGCGGGTGGAATTGTGCGAATTAACAAGTTCTTCAAAGACTACTAAAGCAGATAAATAAAGGCAAGGCGACGTCCTAGGAAGCGGCAGACGGGTTTGGAGGGTCGGAGGAGACAGCGGTGTCGGGCGCTGGGGCGGCTGGCTGGGCGGTCTCGGCTTGATCGTCTCCAGCGGCAGCCGGCTCGGTCGAGCGCGGCTCATTGCTGGAGGCGCGGTCGAGCTGAGGCTGGTCCCCCGCTCTGTCTTCTGGCGCCTCCATCTCGTCTCCGACCTCCGCCTCGCCTCCCTCCTCGGCGCAGGAGCCGATCAACTCCGCCGAGTCCTCGTCGTAATCCGGGTTCATCCCGAACCACTCCAGCGGCGCCTCTCTGCCATCTTCAGCCCGCTCAGGAACGAAGACGCTGGTGTCTACGTACTTGGCGATCGCCGCCGCACGCTCGACGAGGGCGTCTTCCACAGCTGCCAGCTTCGCTTGGGCTTCTGACCGAAGCGTGGCCAGCCGGTCTAGGTCCAGCCCTGGATACCACGCCTTGACGAATTCCAAGGCCCGGCGCGCTCCATCCCAGGACGAGGAACCCTTCCATGCCTCGACGCAGCCAGCCGCGACCTCGAGCCAGTCGGCAGTCCGATTAGGAGTGCGCAAAACCGGCATGTCTTGCCACAAGGCAGCAATCGCCTGGGTGCCGACACGTTGAAGCCGTCGCAGCATCCGATGGGCCGGCCGCAGACGAGCCTCGATGCTTAGAAGCTGCTCATCAAGGGTCCGGGGGGCATTGGCGGCAATCTCCTTGCCATTTGCCCTCCGC
The DNA here is from genome assembly GCA_034509565.1 of Triticum monococcum. Lineage (NCBI taxonomy): Eukaryota > Viridiplantae > Streptophyta > Magnoliopsida > Poales > Poaceae > Triticum > Triticum monococcum. Next base: position 724,333,668 of record CM067842.1, read on the forward strand.
GCCTCGCGATCAGCCTCGATGGCTTGAGTGGCAGCTTGCGTGTGGCCAGGGAAGAAGTCTGCCAAGACGAAAAAGAAGCAAGTCAAAAAATCATGAGTCAGCCCGACCTGCAGTCGGCGGCTCAAAGAAAGAGAGTAAAGAAACTCACCGTCGACGATATCCTCAATCACATGAAAGCCGGAGGTCAGCATTGCCTCCTTGTCGGTCCAGGAGGAGCGCTCGCTTTCGAACTCGGCCAGGAGAGCAGTCTCTTTCTTTTCCGCCTCCTCCCGCGCCTTCTTAAGCAGCTCCCATTGCTCCGCCAGCTGCGTAGCCAGCAGGTTGCGCTCTGCGACGAGCTTGCCGCACTCCTCCCCCTTGGCACGCAAGGCGGTGTTGGCTTCGCCCAGCTGCTGCTGAAGAACGGCGTTGGCCTCTGAAGAAAAAAGAAGAAGAAGACGCTAAGTCATCAACAAAGAAGGTCGCCAGGAAGATCCGGCCCGACTGCTCAGCAGTCGGCCCAAATCTCGGGGACTACAGCCCGTGGGTGCGCCAGCGCGCCCCCGCAAAGAAAAAGGAGGACTCACTCCGGCTCTCCGACAAGTCGGCAGTCCGCTTGCCCAGCTCCTCAACATTGCGGTTGAAGGCGGTGACCCAGAGGTTGTGATAATCCTGTGATAAGTATTTCAAACAAGAGTAAGTACATAGAACTCGCCAATGGAGTTCCGAGCCGCCTGCTCAGCAGCCGGCCCGGAACTCGGGGACTACACCCAGTGGGTGCGCTGGCGCGCCCCCACAGAGAAGAACAAGAAAAACAAAGTCAGAAGAAAATATACCTGGACGGCTGCTCGGGACGCCAGATGCGCCTTGGTGCAGTTCTGGATGGCGTCGCCCTCAGCTCGCAGCTTTGCCTGGACGTCCAGAAGCGCCTGGTTCAGCGGGCCTGTGCCGCCTCCTCGCACCCACCCAACGGGCGCGGCGCTCGTTGCCTCGACGTCTGGGATGGCCGAGCTGGCGGCACCGGTCTCCAAGGGGCGTGGCGCCGAAATCGCCTTCTCAAGGCGGCGGTGCGTTGGCGAGGCGACTTGAAGGAGCAGCTTTGCCACGGCCTCGTCTTTAGTCGGCGGCACCGGCGGGTCCGCCGGCTGTTTGCCTCGCACGCTCCCAGACGGCGGCGGAGGCGGCGGCGGCACGACCGTGTCTAACATGGAGGCCTCGCCGCCTTCCTTCTCCATGATGGGGTTCTCGCCACCGGCTTCCCCAGTCTGCTCCGCGAATTCAGGAGGCGGCCGCGCTGAGTTCAGCGGGATGACGAACAACGCCGACTGGCAGCACGCGGCTTCCTCAGCCTGCCGCTTTGCCGCGATGGCGGCTTCGACATCATCCAGTTTCTTCAGGGCAGAGGCGGCCGCCTTCTCCCGGCGGGTAGCTTCTTCCTCGTCCTGCTTCTCCTGCGCGTTCCACTCCGTCGCCTCCCGAAGGTCGGCGGCGGGGTCAATCCGCCCAGTGGTGGCGGACGTCTTTGCCGACCCCATGATGGAGGCGGCGGCGACCCTCTCAAAGGTGAGGAGAGCCCTGAAGCAAGGAAAGCATGTAAAAGATTTGGACAAGATCCACCAGAAGAAAGTAAGACAAAGGACGGAAGCACTTACGCAGAGACCAGTGGCGGCTTCTTCACTTCCTTGCGTAAGTGGTTGGCCTTTTCGACCGCCTCTTCCCGCTTGGTCGCGGTGGCCGCCCCCTTGAACTTCTCCCACCGGCCGCCAAGAGAACTCGGCCTGGCCCGGCGCTTCCTCGCACCACCTAGACCATCCAAGGCGGCAGAGGAACTCACGCTGGGGTGGCCGGCTTTTGGTTGGTGGCGCGGGGCGACTTCCCCCTCAAAGTCGTCATCAGGCCAGTCAGCAAAGGTGGCCAAAGGCCTGAAGCCGCCTCGTCCTCCTCCGCCTCCTCCTTCGGTGTCGACCTCCATCGCCGCCGCCCCCAAGTCGTGGTCGTCAACGTCGATCTCCGCTCGGTCGGGGACGAACTGGCGGGCTGGCCCCGCGGTGCCGGCCGAAGGCTAGACGAGAGGGTTCTGGTTCGAGTACTAAAAAGATTAGAAGTCGGATTTGGCTGAAGAAAGAAAGCAGAATAGGAAGAGAAATGACTTATAATAGGCGGGGGGTTGGCGCGCGAGTACGGCTCCATGCCGAACTGCCAATCCTCCGAGAGACCGCAGTTCGCGATGTAGTTCACCGTCTCCGCCACCTCCGTGTGGGGCATGTCCTTGGAGCACATCCGACTTGGGTCCCGGTGGCCACTCATCTGACAGATCATATGAGGACGGCCTTGGAGTGGGAGGACTCGGCGCGCCACGAAGGCGGCCAGCAAGTCGGCCCCAGTCAGACCCTCCGACTGCGTCAGCACTCGGAGTCGCGCGACGGCGGCGGCGCCGGTAGGAGTCAGCGTCTTGGCCCGGTGGGACCAGCTGGGGAGCCTTCCAACCGGCGCGCCGGCTTCGTAAGGCGGCATGTTGACCTAGTCGCCTTCCGGGGCGACATTCTTCACGTAAAAATAAGATCGCTGCCACATCTTCACCGATTTGATCAGCGAGATGGTGGGAAACGGGTTGTCGGCCACCGATCTCCACATTGTGATGAAGGCACCGCACTGGGCTGGCACACCGGCGACGTGCGTGCCGAGCTTGGACTGGAAGAATTCCCCCCACAGCTCGATGGTGGGGAGAACACCGAGGAAGCCTTCGCACAGGGTGGCGAAGGCAGCCAGCAGCACCACCGTGTTTGGTGTGAGGTGGTGCGGCTGGAGCCCATGGAACTCCAAGAAGGAGCGGAAGAAACCGCTCGCCGGCAGCCCTAGGCCGCGCATGAGGTGCAAGCGGAATATGACCCGCTCGCGCTCCTCTGGTGCCGGCGATACGTCCCTCGCCGGCGTGGTGCGGGCACACACTAGGTCCTTGCCGGGGAGCCGACGCGTCTTGCGGAGGAACTCAATGTGGTCATCGTCGACCTCGGAGCCGTCCCTCACGCCGGAGCGCATGGCGGTGGGCGCGGCAGCAGAAGAAGAGCTCATCGCTGCGGGCGTGATGAGGTTCGGCGCGGCGGCGGCGAAGGAAAGAAGAAGCAAGAGGAAGCAAAGGGGAGTAAGGGAGAATGAGCTCGCGTGCTTCGCCACCCGCTCCCTCCGCCTACTTATAGGCTCGTGGGCTGAGAAGCCGATGGGGCGTCATGGGATTAACTGCGCTGGGGACCCCACGACCCCCACGATTTACCGCACGAAGTTACTGCACGCAGTTACTGCGCGGGAATCCCAACCGTCCGCACGGCCGCAACAGATTCGTTCGAAGGCCGAGGTGCAGTAATGGCGGGCCCTGCCTGAGGGCCTATCCCGTCGCGCGCGTGGGTGGGCAGACTGGCCCGGCCACGTGGCGCCACACGGCGGGTCCGCAACGGGCGGCAACCTGGAACTTATCAGGCACGCCGTCTGGATCCCGCTACGACTTTCAAACTCTTTAAGAAACGAGACGGCCTCCAGCGAGTCCGGCTCCCGATAGTCGGCTTGGGGGGAGACGACCCGAGCAAGTTCGCCTCCCGATAGTCGGCTTGAAGGAAGATAGCGGGCGAAGCCTAGATCCAACCACCGGAAGGAAGAAACTGTTGAGGCTCCTCGACATGTCTCCCTCGGCGCCTCACCAGCTTCGGGGACTACTGTCGGAGTAATGGGCCGCGGGTAGGCTAACCCGAAGCCCAGAACCTTTCAAGACATCGAGGCAGGCTACGCCCCTCAGGAACCCCAGGACAGAGGACCGCCTCTGGTAGTCGGCAGCGGCGCTGCCGACTACCCACTCACGGCCGAGTCCCAGGGACGACTACAAGATGAGCCGACTCCTAACTGTCGGCTTCCAGAGAAGCCGGCTGTGGGGGAGTCGGCCCGCGACTCCAACCACCCTTTGCCTTCGTAAGGAGGGACGGGACGGGGAACGGCTGTAGTACGGCCCTCTCCCACCCTGATTACCAAGGGCATGCATGGCCATAGTGTGCCGTACCAATGGAGATCTCCGTCCGGCGCGGCACTGTTGCCATGCCAGCCCTGACATCAGCCCCAGTGGCGGAACCCTGTGCCCATGCCGGCCTGCCTGTACGGCCCAGAGACGGCGGGCCCCGCCGGTCAGCGGGGGTACAGAAGACGGCGAGAGCGCCACAAGACGGACCCGATGGGAGTCGGCCTCCAGAAGTCGGCTGGCCCCTCCCACGGGCCCCGCACGCCATTTACCAGACAAGACGGGGAGTGGGAACAGTGATCGCCCGTCAGGCAGCGGCACTGTTGCCACGACCCCATGACCAAGCCAGCTTCATTAGAAGCACGACTACAGTAATCCGCAGCCGGCTAGACCCGCCCACGGCGGACAAGGCCTGTCGGCTCCGTACCGGGCCAGTCGTTGGGGCCCACCAGTCAACGGGCCCTAGTAGTCGGTGGAGAAGACGACGGCCTAAGAGACAGACGGCTGGGACCCGTACGCGGCCGTGTTACCATTGTACCCCCGGGGGGTAGGCCCATATAAACCCCCCGGGGCACCCATGCAAAGGGTTCGATTCCATTAGCACTAGACCAGATAATATAGGAAGGAGAGAGCTAGCCTTGCCTTCTCCTACCTCCAGGAAACAGCTCAAGGAACAACTTTGTACACAGTTTGCCATAGTGATCATGCGGTGACCCCGTAGAGCAGCAGTAGGGGTGTTATCTCCTCGGAGAGTCCTGAAGCTGGGTAAGATTCGCCGACGTGCATGCCTACGCCTCATCCCGCTTCCAGGCACCGGCAATGTTCTACTCGCCCCCACCATGATAAGCCATCCCTTGGCATATGTCGCACCCAACCCCCGACATTTTGTCTCAAAACCTCAGATTGGTACCTGTGGGTTGCTAGTAGTGTTGATTACTCCTTGTAGTTGATGCTAGTTGGTTTATTCGGTGGAAGATTATATGTTCAGATCCTTTATGCATATTAATACCCCTCTGATTATGAACATGAATATGATTTGTGAGTAGTTACGTTTGTTCCTGAGGACATGGGAGAAGTCTTGCTATACGTACTCATGTGAATTGGGTATTCGTTCGATATTTTGATAAGATGTATGTTGTCTTTCCTCTAGTGGTGTTATGTGAACGTCGACTACATGACACTTCACCATTATTTGGGCCTAGAGGAAGGCACTGGGAAGTAATAAGTAGATGATGGTTGCTAGATTGACAGAAGCTTAAACCCCAGTTTATGTGTTGCTTCGTAAGGGGCTGATTTGGATCCATATGTTTCATGCTATGGTTAGGTTTACCTTAATTCTTCTTTCGTAGTTGCAGATGCTTGCGAGAGTAGTTAATCATAAGTGGGATGCTTGTCCAAGGAAGGGCAGCACCCAAGCACCGGTCCACCCACATATCAGATTATCAAAGTAACGAACGCGAATCATATGAGCGTGATGCAAACCAGCTTGACGATAATTCCCATGTGTCCTCGGGAGCGCTTTCCTTTATATAAGAGTTTGTCCAGGCTTGTCCTTTGCTACAAAAAGGATTGGGACACCTTGCTGCACCTTATTTACTTTTGTTACTTGTTACCAGTTATGAATTACCTTATCACAAAACTATCTGTTACCGATAATTTCAGTGCTTGCAGAAAATACCTTACTGAAAACCGCTTGTCATTTCCTTCTGCTCCTCGTTGGGTTCGACACTCTTACTTATCGAAAGGACTATGATAGATCCCCTATACTTGTGGGTCATCAAGACTTTTCTGGCGCCGTTGCCGGGGAGTGAAGCGCCTTTGGCAAGTGGAATTTCGTAAGGAAAATTTTATATAGTGTGCTGAAATTTACTGCCACTTGTTACTATGGAAAGTAATCCTTTGAGGGGCTTGTTCGGGGTATCTTCACCCCGACCAATAGAGCAAGATTTTCTCCTCAACCTACTGAACCTACTGAAATTTTTTATTTTGAAATTCCTTCGAGTATGATAGAGAAACTGCTAGCTAATCCTTTTATAGGAGATGGAACATTGCATCCCGATTTGCACCTAATCTATGTGGATGAAGTTTGTGGATTATTTAAGCTTGCAGGTATGCCCGAGGATGTTATCAAGAAGAAGGTCTTCCCTTTATCTTTGAAGGGAAAGGCATTGACATGGTTTAGGCTATGTGATGATATGGGATCATGGAACTACAAACGATTGAAATTGGAATTTCATCAGAAGTTTTATCCTATGCATCTTGTTCATCGTGATCGTAATTATATATATAATTTTTGGCCTTACAAAGGAGAAAGCATCGCTCAAGCTTGGGGGAGGCTTAAGTCAATGTTATATTCATGCCCCAATCATGAGCTCTCAAGAGAAATTATTATTCAAAAAAATTATGCTCAGCTTTCTCTCAATAATCGCTCCATGCTCGATACTTATTGTACTAGTTCCTTTATGATGTAGACTATTGAATTCAGATGGGATTTATGGGAAAGAATTAAATGCAACTCTGAAGATTGGGCTCTCGACGAAGGTAAGGAGTTAGGTATAACACCTAAGTTCGATTGTGTTAAATCCTTTATGGATACTGATGTTTTTCGTGAATTTAGCACTAAATATGGACTTGACTCTGAGATAGTAGCTTCTTTTTGTGAATCATTTGCTACTCATGATGATCTCCCTAAGGAGAAGTGGTTTAAATATCATCCTCCCATTGAAGTAAAAGTAGTTGAACCTGTTAAAGGTGAAGAAAAGACTATTACTTATAATGTTGATCCTATTGTTCCTACCGCTGATATTGAGAAGCCACCTTTCCCTGTTAGAATAAACGATCATGCTAAAGCTTCAACTGCAGTTCGTAAGAGTAATACTAGAACACCTACACCCTCTGAGCAAATTAAAGTTCAACCTAGTATCTCTATGGTTAAGGATCTCTTGGTCGATAACATTGATGGGCATGTTATTTACTTATGTGATGAAGCTGCTAGAATTGCTAGACCCGATGCTAAGGGTAAACATAGACCTGTTGTTGGCATGCCTGTTGTCGGTGTCAAAACCGGCGGATCTCGGGTAGGGGGTCCCGAACTGTGCGTCTAGGATCGATGGTAACAGGAGATGGGGGACACAATGTTTACCCAGGTTCGGGCCCTCTCTATGGAGGTAATACCCTACTTCCTGCTTGATTGATCTTGATGAATATGAGTGTTTACAAGAGTTGATCTACCATGAGATCGTAACGGCTAAACCCTAGAAGTCTAGCCTATGAGTATATGGTAATGAATCTGTCCTATCCGGACTATGCTCTCCGGTTTATATAGACACCAGAGAGATCTAGGGTTACATGAGGTCAGTTACATAAGAGGGAATCTTCATAGTCGGTCGCCTAGCTTGCCTTCCACGCCAAGGAGAGTCCAATTCGGACACGGGTATAGTCTTCGGTCTTTGTGTCTTCATAGCCCATCAATCCGGCCCGTGGATAACAGGACGGATGCCCGAGGACCCCTTAGTCCAGGACTCCCTCAGTAGCTCCTGAACCTGGCTTCAATGACGAGGAGTCCGGCGCGCAGATTGTCTTCGGCATTGCAAGGCGGGTTCCCCTTCTTCCGAACTCCAAGATAGTCTTCGGATGCGATGATTGTATCCGGACCTGTAACGCATTCCACAGAAAACTGCAGAGAGAATATAATATTTGCACGAGTCTAATCTGCTGACAGTTTTCCATGACGGTGCACCTGTCCGGTTATAATCTTGAACCATTTTTCATCTGCCACCCCACGTTGTGAGACATGGTGGCTATTGGCACGTCTTGTCGAAGCAGAGATCGTGTACCCTCATTGCGGGATTCTCATCAAAGCGGGCATGGGTAACCCAACCGCGACGTTTGCACAACCTTTAGGAATAGGCGAATCTTAAGGCGAGCGAGGAGGAATTTAATGTTTGCTGCCTTTATAAGAGGATAAGGATCCCCTCTTCCTCTTCTCACGCTTTCCCTTCGTCTCCGCCTTCCCGATCTCGAGCTCCAGCGCCCAAGTCTTAATCTCCTTTCCACTCCTGCAACCATGTCCGGAACCGGCGGTCAGGGCAAATGGATGGTCTCCTCAGTCTCGGAGGAGGACATTACTGAGCTTCGGGCGGCCAGATATTTGGCGAAGGAGATCGTCCACCGCCTACCGGCCGTGGGACAGATCGTCCCCACGCCGGAGCCCACAGAGAGGGTGGTATTCCTCCCCCATTTCTTCCGCGGGCTAGGGTTTCGACTCCACCTCTTTGTCCACGGGTTAATGTATTATTACGGGGTAGATTTCCATGATCTGTCCCCGAATTCCTTCCTCAACATCTTGGCGTTTATAGTCGTGCGCGAGGCCTTCCTCCGTATCCAACCCCATTTTGGGATGTGGCTCAAAGTTTTCAACGTGAAGCCAAAGGTGGTGGATGGCCAGCACGCGGAGTGCGGAGGGGTAATGGTGAGAAAATTGTCCAACGTCTCCTGGCCCAAAGGCACCTTCGTGGATATGGTTAAGGAGTGGCAGAAGTAGTGGTTTTACATCACAGAACCACGCGGAACCACCTGAGCCACAGCTGCCAAATTCTGCTCCGACGCTCCTATGCGACTCACTTCCTGGGTCGAGAAGAGTCCAGACTGCTGTTCTCCTGACGAGCTGATACGGCTGCAGACACGCATTCAGAGCATGGTCACCAAGAGCGTCAAGCTCGTTGATGTGATCCAGGTGATGTTACTTCGCCGGATCCTTCCATGCTAGCGCCGAAACCGCCTGTTGTGGGAGTTCAATCCGAAGAAGCGCCGGACCCTGGCGAGGCTCTTCGAGACTACACACGAAGGCGCGTGGAAATTGCTCTTCAAGGGCAATGAAAAACCACCGGCCACGGATTCAGACCATGGTCATGATTGTACACACCCCGCCAACAAGGTATGTTATTTCGAATGAGTCCTCAACCCAATTGTTTCAAGGATGATGTTTGAGCTTTTTATTACTGCTCTTTTCAGGGCTGGACGGAGAGAGCGAAGCGGATCCAGTGTTCGACTCCGCTGCCCAAAGAACCAGTCATTCCGCGTTTGGCGGAGATGCTAGTGCCGGCGGCATATAAGGCGCCGGAGAAGAAGGCCAAGAAGAAGGCAAAGGGGGCCAAGAGCGGCCTCCATCGTAAGGGTACTTTGGACGCAGCGTCCGAAGACGACGAAACTCATTCCTCTGTCCCTGAGGATAATGATGGGGAAGAGGAGGAGGAGGAAGAAAACAATCCTCCCCCTGAGGAGAGGAGGAAGAAGAAGAAGGCGGCTCCGGCGCATCTGGAGGCGGAGGCGCCCAAAAAGGAAAAGGGCGTTCCGGCAGCCAACACCGCGTGGGACGTTGACAGTAGTCCGGGACGATGCCCCCGCCAAAAGCCCCAGGCCACATCGTAAGTGACATGGCTTATTTATGCGCTCATCCATCCCTTTCTTTCCATTATCTTGATGTAGTTAGCTGTACTATTGTAGTCTGGCCCGCGACCTGATCCAGCGATCCTCGTCTAGGAGTTCGTTGGCTCCGTGAAAGATGGCGAGCCAGTCGCCACTGCCTGCTTACTCCCCTGGGGCAGGGGACGATGCCGAGGCGCTGTCCCGGAGGGTCGATCCGTGTTGAGGAGGAACCTAGGATGTTGTCCGGGAGGCGCCACGAGGCGAAGCCTCCACTGCTGGACACATGGAGGAGACAATCGCCATGGAGGCTGGCGAAGAGGGCCACATCCAGCTTGGCCCTCAGCCGGATGTGATTCTAGAGACCCATACGGCTCCGGAGTCGGGCGGGCAGCCCTCTTTGAAGGAGGGGGGGTGCCCCGTTTCCACCGGTGGTCCCTATCCATCCAGGGGCACCGGATAACCTGATGGAGGCGCTACAAGGAGCCTCCATTATGGACGAGCACCGTGCTCTTATGAGCACGGTGATCGAGAAGGTTCAGTCTGCCAAGAGTGGACTGAACAAAGCTTGCAGCAACCTGTTGACAGGTTTCGAGGTAAATAACAGAGAAAAAACCCCATATAGTCAGCAGCCCCTGAGACACTGTCCAGTGCTCGGCAAGAGTAACCAGACAGGGGATCAATCCTCTAATGTAGGAGACTAACGTGATATGTGTGCATGAGTAGGCATCGCTGTTGGCTGCGACCTCACATGCTGCCGAAGTCTTTGAACTGAAGCAGAGGCTGGAGCGGACAAAGAACGAGATCGGCGAGGTTAGAGTGCGGCTGCAGGAGAAGCAAGGTTAGTAATGTCTTGCTGTGTGTTTGGAGAGCGCAGACGCAGTATGTTGACTATAATGTCGAAACGTATGCAGGAGCTGCGACCGAGGTTGAGGCCCTGAGGAAGGCCTTGGGCGAGGTCGAGGAAAAGGCTGTCCAGCAGCAAGCTGCTCGTAAGAAGCTTAAGGCCCGTGTCAAGGAAATCCAGCAGGATCTCCAAGATGCAGTGAAAAAAATGTGAGACCTTGGAGAATGATGCGTCGGCTTAGAAGGCCGAACTCACCAAGGCTCGTCAGGGCGGGGAAACCGCGTGGAATGAGGCCCAGGCCGTCATCCAAGAGATCCAGGAGGCAGGAAGATCACGGCGGGTAAGGCTTTTAAGATGCAAAGCAAGTATGCGAAGAGGCAGTACCTTTTACTAACCTGGGTTCAGAGTTCCCCAGGAGCTTTTGCGGATCTACCACGCAGTGTATCAGACGCTGCAGCATTCTACCGAGCCGAAGGAGGAGGTTCTACGGAGAAGCTCTTCTGGTCGCAGTATGCGACGCCGGAGCATCCTGTGTCCTTCACCGATCAGCTGAAGCAGCTGGTGGAGCTGCACAGGGTGGCCGAACTAGCCATGAAGGATTTGACAATCTGGCTATGGCCAGCCGAAGCTATACCAGGAAGCTACTTCAGACTCATGAGGCAGCTGGTGGAGGCCTGTTCGTGGCTGGAGGTCGACAAGCGCTCTGCATGTATTGAAGGTGCCCCTATGGCCTTCACTCGCTGCAAGATGTGGTGGGCGAAGATGAACGCTGTTGAAGTGGCCAGCGGGCCGCCAGAGGGCAAGGAGCACCGCACACCCGAGAAATATTTTGCGGATGTCTTAGAAGGGTCTCGACTTGTGGCAGCTCAGTGTTCGAAGGACGTTATTTTCGAATGAATATATTCGTGTTGTCCTTTGCCTTGTATTATAAAGACAAAGCTTGTTCTGTAATGTAATTTCGTTATGCTTTAAATTGTTTCCTCCTGTGTGGCCGTGTTATATACAATATGAAGGTTGGCCAGTCGTCGGCTTTTGCCCTCACGTAAGTAGTATGGAAGTGTTTGGGATGGGATCTAAACAATCTTGATCCAATTACATGGTCCTTGAAGGAGTTGTTTAGCGCAACGAACAAGGCAATCAGACTATACGGCTTAAACTCCCTCACTTAGCCATAAGAGTTTTATAATTAAGCAAGTGCGTAGCCCCTGGCTGAAGCCAGGGTGCTGTCCGCATCCGATCGGGAAGTGTCGATCCTTCGCGTGACGCGGAAAAAATCTCCAACGATTTTGTAACCCTCGAACAGCTGACCGGCTCTCGACATATCATGACAGTCACTTTTCGGCTTTCTCTACTGAGGTGCTCATTTGGTCAAGGCCAGGGTGCAATCGCAGTAGTTCTCCCTTTACTACCCTAGCCGATGGAACGGAACGTAGGGTAGCAAGCACAGGAGCCGGGTAACCCAACTATTGACCAAAGACATGATTCGGAGCCAATGCATATAATGCTAAATTCGGGGTGCCGAACTGTTATACAACAAGTGTTCGGACTTTGTTGCCGTGTTATGGGGCGATAAGCAGCCCCTGGCGAATATGAAACGTACAAAAGAGTACCGATGTAGCTGATAAGCAGGTCGAAATAAAATGAAGTAAGGAGCGAAAACCACAGAAACTCGGCCGCAAATAATTTTTATTATAACTGAGTGGATACGTCAAGGCGTATCTTATACAAATAGTGCGAAAGGCACCCGGACTATTTAACATGCTGGGGTCAAGAAAGAGCAGCGTGTGGGTCCTGGGAAATAAATAAAAATACCATCGAGAAGAACGTATGGAGGCTACCCTGCGCACCTATGTTGCATGCCCCCTTTGTATGCCGATCCTTCGAAAGGGCTGGTGATCAGGCTCGCGGAAAAAGGAACCTGAAACAGAAAGGAAAAAGTGTGTCCGGGGTCGGTCTAGCCGAACTGTAGATCCCGGGTTAGCTCGTGCCTCCGTCGATGTCTATGGAATTTCGAGTGCGTAATTATGTATGCGTGGTACGAGTGCCACTACTTCATCGGGACTGGGACGGAGGCCAAATTGCTAGTCGATCTCTTGACGAGCCTTGCTGTCCTGCGGTAGTGTAGTTCGGAACTTCTTGAAGGTGTCCGGGGGTTCGGCAGCCGCACTATGGTGCTGCTTGATAAGGCTGCTATGTACCTCTGCTGCTAGGGCGGCGGTGTGCTCCTATGTTCGGAGAGAGCGTTCCGTGTTGCCATTGACTGTTATGACGCCGCGTGGGCCGGGCATCCTGAGCTTGAGATAAGCGTAGTGCGGCACCGCGTTGAATCTCGCAAACGTTGTTCGTCCGAGCAGTGCATGGTAGCCGCTGCGGAATGGGACGATGTCGAAGATTAACTCCTCGCGTCTGGAATTTTCCGGAGATCCAAAGACCACTTACAGCGTGATTGAGCACGTACAACGGGCCTCGACGCCTAGTATGACTCCTTTGAAGGTAGTCTTTGTTGGTTTAATTCGTGAGGGGTCAATGCCCATCTTCCGCACTGTGTCTTGATAGAGCAGGTTGAGGCTGCTACCACCGTCCATCAGGACTCGTGTTAGGTGAAACCCATCAATAATTGGGTCCAGGACTAGTGCGGCTGAACCGCCATGGCGGATGCTGGTTGGGTGGTCTTGTCGATCGAAGGTGATCGGGAATGACGACCATAGATTGAACTTTGGGGCGATTGGCTCTACCGCGTAGACGTCCCTGAGTGCTTGCTTGCGCTCCCTTTTGTGGATGTGTGTGGAGTATATCATGTTCACCGTTTTGACTCGAGGGGGAAATTTCTTCTGCCCTCCAGTGTTCGGCTGCCGGGGCTCTTCGTCCTCGTCCTCACTTTGTGATCCCTTTTCTTTATTTTTGGCATTTAACTTGCCAGCCTCCTTGAAAACCCAACAATACATGTTGGTATGATTGGCTTGCTTATTCGGGTGCCGTGTATTTGGCACGGACGGTCGAGTATGCGGTCGAGGCTGGAAGGTCCTTCATTGTTTCTTTTGTAGGGCTTCTTCCGTTGGCCGGACTTGGAGCCACTGAATCAGGCGTTGACTGTGGTGTCATCGGTGTTGTTGTCATTGCTTCGGCGTTTGTGCCTATTGCGCCGGAGCTTGCCAGTGCTATTCTTGGCCTCAGAGGGGCCTGTCTCGCTGGCTTTGTTGTTACTACGAGCCAGCCAACTATCCTCTCGCGCGCAAAAGCGGGTCATGAGTGCCGTGAGGGCTGCCATGGACTTCGGCTTTTCTTGGCCGAGGTGGCGTGCTAGCCATTCGTCACGGATGCTATGTTTGAAGGCTGCTAAGGCCTCGGCGTCCGGACAGTCAACAATCTAGTTCTTTTTGGTTAGGAACCTAGTCCAGAATTTTCTGGCTGATTCTCCAGGTTGTTGAACTATGTGGCTTAAGTCATCGGCATCAGGTGGCCGGACATAAGTTCCTTGGAAGTTGTCCAGGAAAGCTTCTTCCAAGTCCTCCCAGCTACCGATAGAAGTTTCTAGCAGGCTGTTAAGCCAGTGCCGGGTTGTTCCTTTGAGCTTGAGTGGGAGGTATTTAATGGCGTGGAGATCATCTGCTCGAGCCATGTGGATGTGGAGGATGAAATCCTCGATCCATACTGTGGGATCGGTTGTGCCGTCGTATGATTCGATATTGACAGGCTTGAATCCCTTGGGGAATTCGTGATCCAGTACCTCGTCTATGAAGCAGAGGGGGTTGTGGCACCTTTGTATCTGGCCGTGTTGCAGTGTAGCTCTGATGGAGTCCGTCTGCGGCATTCAGAACCGCGTGGTTAGGTTTGTCGCATCCAAATAGGTAGCCATCTTCGTGCCTCGAGGAACGTGCTCGCGATCCGTAGATCGATCTTGTATGTCCTACTCTACTGTCCAGGGTCTGCTGGAGGTCATACGTGTGACCCCGAACTCTTCTGTCTTTATTTTTGCGGGGCGGTTGGGCAGGCTGCTATTCGGCCTGAGTGGCTGCTTTATCCCGACCGCGTGGCAGCCGGTCGACCGCCATGTCTCGACCAGGTAGTGGTCGCTCCACGTTACACGGGGGAGATGAGTGCTCTGGTGCCTCCTCATCGAATTGAGGTAGTAGTTTGCGTTCCAGGTAGCTCTTGGCTGGGCGGTTGAGGCCGTATTCTTCCGCTGTCAGGACATCAGTCCATCTGTCGACGAGCAGATCTTGTTCAGCTTGAAGCTGCTGCTGTTTCTTTTTCAGGCTCCTTGCAGTGGCTATGAGTTGAAGCTTAAAGCGCTCCTGTTCTAGAGGGTCCTCAGGCACGATGAAATGTTCATTGCCGAGGCTTGTTTCCTCTTCGGAAGGTGGATGGTAACTATCGTCCCCCCGAGTCATTTTCTATGGCCTGCTCGTCAGGGTTGTCTTGCCTGTCGTCATGTTCCTCCTGTTCGGATGCAGCACCGATAGGGTCTTCATTGTTTTCGGCGTCGCCTGGAGTGCTATTTTCTCTGGTACCAGTATTGTTGCCTTTTGAGCGGCGAGGCTTAGAATGGCGTTTGGGGCGCCGGCACTTGGACTGTGTCTCAGAAGGTTTACTCTTATCTGGCTCTTCTTTGTCATCGCCAGATCCCTTGGGTGTATCAACCATGTACACGTCGTACGAAGAGGTGGCTGTCCAACGTCCAGTGAATGGCGGGTCTTGGCCTTGCTCATTGTCGGCATCATCGTCCATACCGATGATGTCTTCGGAGCCGTAGTGAAGCACGTCGGTTAAGTCGTCGACGGTGGCTATGAAGTGGGCGGCGGGTGGGAAGCAAAATTCCTCGTCGTCCGCCTCTAGCTCGAAGCAAACATAGTTTGGCTGTGAGTCTTCCTCCAAGGACAAGTTCTTCAAAGAATTTAGTACGCCACCCAAAGGCGAATGCTGGAAGATGTCAGCGGCGCTAAATTCAAAAATCGATAACCAATCCAGCTCAGTATCCGCCGGTGCACTTGAACCGGAATGTGTTGCCAGAGACGAGTCCGAAGTTCCCACTACAAAAAAATACACTTCCGTGATGATACGTGTTTGTCACAGTAGGTCGCTTTTTTTGTCATGCATGTACATCCATGACAAATTTATGACAGAATCAAGATAGTCATACCTGTGCTGTCGTAGAAGTGTTCCGTGACATTACCAAAATTATCATCACGGAAGTGTCCACTTCCATGACGATAAATCGCGTGTCACAGAAGTGCTTTCATCAAGGGTGAACGACACGTGGCATCCACCGTAACGGAACACCGTTAAGCTATCGGGTCGGGTTTTGGATCCGATAACCCGTTAACAGCCCCGACCAATGGGAAATTTCCACATGTAAAATTCTTATTGGCCGGACGAAACACATGTCAGCTCGTCAGTGGGTCAGATAGGCGCCTATGGTACGTCGACACATGACACGGCCCAATAGAGGCCCATTCCTGTGAAAAGGCCGACCCGTTTGACTTGGTCAAAAGCTGGCGGGCCGGCCCATGGAAAGCTTGTTAACGACCTGTTCGAATATAGCCCATTTATAGCCCGCTAACCCAAGGCCCGTTATGCCCTATCCGAATTAGGCCCAGTAGCGTCATCTGGGCCATCCAATATGATTCTAGCCCGTTTTCACTTCTGGCCCATGTATGGCCCATGACGTCTTTCGGCCCATATGAGGCCCTATGTAACTCTTGGCCTACTAACGGCCCGTGGTGAAACTGGCTCGTAATGAACAGTGTATCACTTTACACCCATTAACGGCCCATGGTGAAACTGGCCCGTAATGAACAGTGTATCACTTTATACCCATTAACGGCTCGTTATTCCGTTGGGCTATTTTTAGCCCATGTTATCTTTCGGCCTTCTTAGAGCCCATTTATTCTTGGGCTCATTTCCAGCATTCATTTACTTACGGCCCGTTACTGTCATTTTCTACTTGTGGGCCAAATTCAGCCCGTGGTTACAGTCGGCCCGTTTGTGGTCCGTTAATACGTTGGGCCGATTTCGTAGCGTCATCAAATACGGCCTATTAATGATGGCCGTTATGGTCGGCCCATGAACGAATGATTCCAACTCTAGCCCATTTACGGCCATAATGCGGCCTATTTGGCCCATGTTTGGCCACTCGATTATACAACCCGTATAAGGCCCATTGATGATACGGCCCGCAGAAGGCCCATTGTTTCTACGGCCCATAGAAGGCCCACTGTTTCTATGGCCAGTAGGAGGCCCAGTGTCACTACAGTAAATATTAGCCCATGGTTATTGTGGCCTAGTTTTAAAAAATAGGTTATTGCAGCCACTAGCTAACCGTGGAAAAAGAACTGCAATGGCTACAAGCAAACAAATAAACAAGACAATAAGGAAATAAATAAGCAAGCAACTAACGCTAGGCTATCACGGCTATTACACATATTACATCCACTAGGCATCAGTGCAAATATAGGGAACAAAGCAGCATATCATATACACTGGTTGTCAAAGTTGGCGACCAGCGCAAATAAATGCCATAGCAAAACAAATCCAAAACTGAAACCACTTCAGAAGATCTCAAGAAACAATATCCTGGGTACCCATTGTTGGGGAACGTAGTAATTTCAAAAAATTTCCTACGCACACGCAAGATCATGGTGATGCATAGCAACGAGGGGAGAGTATGATCTACGTACCCTTGTAGATCGCAACGGAAGCGTTGACACAACGTGGAGGAAGTAGTCGTACGTCTTCTTCCCGATCCGACCGATCCGAGCACCGTTACTCCGGCACTTCCGAGTTCTTAGCACACGTTCAACTCGATGACGATCCCCGGACTCCGATCCAGCAAAGTGTCGGGGAAGAGTTCCGTCAGCACGACGGCGTGGTGACGATCTTGATGTTCTACCGACGCAGGGCTTCGCCTAAGCATTGTCACGATATGACCGAGGTGGAATATGGTGGCAGGGGGCACCGCACACGGCTAAGGAACGATCTCAATGATCAATTGTGTGTCTATGGGGTGCCCCTTGCCTCAGTATATAAAGGATGGAGGAGGAGGAGGCCGGCCAAGGCAAAGGTGCGGCCAGGATAGGGAGTCCTACTAGGACTCCAAGTCCTAGTAGGAGTCCACCAAGAGGGGAGGAATGGAGAAGGAATAGGAGGAGAAGGAGAGGTGGCCGGCCCCCTTTTCCCTAGTCCAATTCGGACCAAAGGGGAGGGGGGGCGCAGCAGCCTTTTCCTCTTCCCACTAAAGCCCATCAAGGCCCATTACTTCTCCCGTAACTACCCGGTACTCCGAAAAATACCCGAATCACTCAGAACCTTTCCGATGTCCAAATATAGTCGTCCAATATATCGATCTTTACATCTCGACCATTTCGAGACTCCTCGTCATGTCCCCGATCTCATCCGGGACTCCGAACTCCTTCGGTACATCAAAACTCATAAACTCATAATATAACTGTCATCGAAACCTTAAGCGTGCGGACCCTACGGTTCGAGAACAATGTAGACATGACCGAGACACATCTCCGGTCAATAACCAATAGCGGGACCTGGATGCCCATATTGGCTCCTACATATTCTACGAAGATCTTTATCGGTCAGACCGCATAACAACATACGTTGTTCCCTTTGTCATCGGTATGTTACTTGCCCGAGATTCGATCGTCGGTATCCAATACCTAGTTCAATCTCGTTGCCGGCAAGTCTCTTTACTCGTTCCGTAATACATCATCCCACAACTAACTCATTAGTTGCAATGCTTGCAAGGCTTAAGTGATGTGCATTACCGAGAGGGCCCAGAGATACCTCTCCGACGATCGGAGTGACAAATCCTAATCTCGAAATACGCTAACCCAACATCTACCATTGGAGACACCTGTAGTACTCCTTTATAATCACCCAGTTATGTTGTGACGTTTGGTAGTACCCAAAGTGTTCCTCCGGCAAACGGGAGTTGCATAATCTCATAGTCATAGGAACATGTATAAGTCATGGATAAAGCAATAGCAACGTACTAAACGATCGGGTGCTAAGCTAATATAATGGGTCATGTCAGTCAGATCATTCAACTAATGATGTGACCTCGTTAATCAAATAACAACTCTTTGTTCATGGTTAGGAAACATAACCATCTTTGATTAACGAGCTAGTCTAGTAGAGGCATACTAGTGACACTCTCTTTGTCTATGTATTCACACATGTATTATGTTTCCGGTTAATACAATTCTAGCATGAATAATAAACATTTATCATGATATAAGGAAATAAATAATAACTTTATTATTGCCTCTAGGGCATATTTCCTTCAGTCTCCCACTTGCACTAGAGTCAATAATCTAGATCACATCACCATGTGATTAACATCGATTGTTCACATCATCATGTGATTAACACCCATAGTTCACATCGCCATGTGACCAACACCCAAAGGGTTTTACTAGATTCAGTAATGTAGTTCACATCGCTATGTGATTAACACCCAAAGGGCACTAAGGTGTCATCATGTTTTGCTTGTGAGAGAATCTTAGTCAACGGGTCTGCCACATTCAGATCCACATGTATTTTGCAAATTTCTATGTCAACAATGCTCTGCGTGGAGCTACTCTAGCTAATTGCTCCCACTTTCAATATGCATCTAGACCGAGAGTTAGAGTCATCTAGATTAGTGTCAAAACTTGCATCGGCGTAACCCTTTACGACGAACCTTTTTATCACGTCCATAATCGAGAAACATATCCTTATTTCACTAAGGATAATTCTGACCGCTGTCCAGTGATCTACTCCTAGATCACTATTGTACTTCCTTGCTAAATCAGTGCAGGGTATACAATAGATCTGGTATACAGCATGACATACTTTATAGAACCTATGGCCAAGGCATAGGAAATGACTTTCATTCTCTTTCTATCTTCTGCCGTGGTCGTGCTTTGAGTCTTACTCAATTTCACACCTTGTAATACAGGCAAGAACTCTTTCTTTGACTGCTCCATTTTGAACTACTTCAAAATCTTGTCAAGGTATGTACTCATTGAAAAACCTTATCAAGCGTCTTGATCTATCTCTATAGATCTTGGAGCTCAATATGTAAGCAGCTTCACCGAAGTCTTTCTTTGAAAAAACTCCTTTCAAACACTCCTTTATGCTTTACAGAATAATTCTACATTATTTCTGATCAACAATATGTCATTCACATATACTTATCAGAAATGCTGTAGTGCTCCCACTCACTTTCTTGTAAATACAGGCTTCACCGCAAGTCTGTTTAAAACTATATGCTTTGATCAACTCATCAAAGTGTATATTCCAACTCCGAGATGCTTACACCAGTCCACAGATGGATCGCTGGAGCTTGCACATTTTGTTAGCTCCTTTCGGATTGACAAAACCTTCTGTTGCATCATATACAACTCTTCTTTAATAAATCCATCAAGGAATGCAGTTTTGTTTATCCATTTGCCAGATTTCATAAAATGCGGCAATTACTAACATGATTCGGACAGACTTAAGCATAGATACGAGTGAGAAGTTCTCATCGTAGTCAACACCTTGAACTTGTCGAAAACCTTTTTGCGACAATTCTAGCTTTGTAGATAGTAACACTGCTATCAGCGTCCGTCTTCCTCTTGAAGATCCATTTATTCTCAATTGCTTGCCGATCATCGGGCAAGTCAACCAAAGTCCAAACTTTGTTCTCATACATGGATCCTATCTCAGATTTCATGGCTTCAAGCCACTTTGCGGAATCTGGGCTCACCATCGCTTCTTCATAGTTCGTAGGTTCATCATGATCTAGTATCATGATCTCCAGAACAGGATTACCGTACTACTCTGGTGCGGATCTTACTCTGGTTGATCTACGAGGTTCAGTAGTATCTTGATCTAAAGTTTCATGATCATCATCATTAGCTTCCTCACTAACTGGTGTAGGTGTCACTGAAACAGTTTTCTGTGATGCACTACTTTCCAATAAGGGAGTAGGTACAGTTACCTCATCAAGTTCTACTTTCCTCCCACTCACTTCTTTTGAGAGAAAACTCCTTCTCTAGAAAGTTTCCGAATTTAGCAACAAAAGTCTTGCCTTCGGTATTGTGATAGAAGTTGTATCCAATAGTTTCCTTTGGATATCCTATGAAGACACATTTCTCCGATTTGGGTTTGAGCTTATCAGGTGAAAACTTTTTCACATAAGCATTGCAACCTCAAACTTTAAGAAACGACAACTTTGGTTTCTTGCCAAACCATAGTTCATAAGGCGTCGTCTCGACGGATATAGATAGTGCCCCTTTTTTAACGTGAATGTAGCTGTCTCCAATGCATGACCCCAAAAAACGATAGTGGTAAATCGGTAAGAAACATCATAGATTGCACTATATCTAATAAAGTACGGTTATGACGTTCGGACACACCATTATGCTGTGGTGTTCCAGGTGGCGTGAGTAGTGAAACTATTTCACATTGTTTTTAACTGAAGACCAAACTCATAACCCAAATATTTGTCTCCAGGATCAGATCGTAGAAACTTTATTTTCTTGTCACAATGATTTTCCACTTCACTCCGAAATTCTTTGAACTTTTCAAATGTTTCAGACTTATGCTTCATCAAGTAGATATACCCATATCTGCTCAAATCATCTGTGAAGTTCAGAAAATAACGATACTTGCCGTGAGCCTTAACACTCATCGGACCGCATACATCAGTATGTATTATTTACAATAAGTCAGTTGCTCGCTCCGGAGAACGGAGTCTTAGTCATCTTGCCCATGAGGCATGGTTCGCAAGCATCAAGTGATTCATAATGAAGTGATTCCAAAATCCCATCAGCATGGAGTTTCTTCATGCGCTTTACACCAATATGACCTAAACGGCAGTGCCACAAATAAGTTGCACTATCATTATTAACTTTGCATCTTTTGGTTTCAATATTATGAATATGTGTATCACTACGATCGAGATCCAATGAACTATTTTCATTGGGTGTGTAACCATATGAGGTTTTATTCATGTAAACAGAACAACAATTTATTCTCTTACTTAAATGAATAACCGTATTACAATAAACATGATCAAATCATATTCATGCTTAACGTAAACACCAAATAACACTTATTCAGGTTCAACACTAATCTCGAAATTATAGGGAATGTGCGATGATGATCATATCAATCTTGGAACCACTTCCAACACACATCGTCACTTCACCCTTAACTAGTCTCTGTTTATTCTGCAACTCCCGTTTCGAGTTACTAATCTTAGCAACTGAACTAGTATCAAATACTGAGGGTTTGCTATAAACACTAGTAAAGTACACATCAATAACATGTATATCAAATATACTTATGTTCACTTTGCCATCCTTCTTATCCGCCAATCACTTGGGGTAGTTCCGCTTCTAGTGACCAGTCCCTTTGCAGTAGAAGCACTTAGTCTCAGGCTTAGGACCAGACTTGGGCTTCTTCACTTGAGCAGCAACTTGCTTGCCGTTCTTCTTGAAGTTCCCCTTCTTCCCTTTGCCCTTTTCTTGAAACTAGTGGTCTTGTTAACCATCAACACTTGATGTTTTTCTTGATTTCTACCTTCGTCGATTTCAGCATCACGAAGAGCTTGGGAATTGTTTCTGTTATCCCTTGCATATTATAGTTCATCACGAAGTTCTACTAACTTGGTGATGGTGACTAGAGAATTCTGTCAATCACTATCTTATCTGGAAGATTAACTCCCACTTGATTCAAGCGATTGTAGTACCCAGACAATCTGAGCACATGCTCACTAGTTGAGCGATTCTCCTCCATCTTTTAGCTATAGAACTTGTTGGAGACTTTATATCTCTCAACTCAGGTATTTGCTTGAAATATTGACTTCAACTCCTGGAACATCTCATATGGTCCATGACGTTCAAAACGTCGTTGAAGTCCTGATTCTAAGCCATTAAGCATGGTGCACTAAAATATCAAGTAGTCATCATATTTAGCTAGCCAAACGTTCATAACGTCTGCATCTGCTCCTGCAATAGGTCTGTCACCTAGCGGTGCATCAAGGACATAATTCTTCTGTGCAGCAATGAGGATAAACCTCAGATCACGGATCCAATCCGCATCATTGCTACTAGCATCTTTCAACATAATTTTCTCTAGGAACATATCAAAATAAACACAGGGAAGCAACAACGCGAGCTATTGATCTACAACATAATTTGCAAAATACTACCAGGACTAAGTCCATGATAAATTTATGTTCAGTTAATCAAATTAATTAAGAACTCCCACTTAGATAGACATCCCTCTAATCCTCTAAGTGATCACGTGATCCAAATCAACTAAACTATAACCGATCATCACGTGATATGGAGTAGTTTTCAATGGTGAACATCGTTATGTTGATCATATCTGCTATATGATTCACGCTCGACCTTTCGGTCTCTGTGTTCCGAGGCCATATCTGCATATGCTTGGCTCGTCAAGTATAACCTAAGTATTCCGCGTGTGCAACTGTTTTGCACCCGTTGTATTTGAACGTAGAGCCTATCACACCCGATCATCACGTGGTGTCTCAGCACGAAGAACTTTTTCAACGGTGCATACTCAGGGAGAACACTTCTTGATAATTTAGTGAGAGATCATCTTATAATGCTACCGTCAATCAAAGCAAGATAAGATGCATAAAAAAAGATAAACATCACATGCAATCAATATAAGTGATATGATATGGCCATCATCATCTTGTGCTTTGTGATCTCCATCTCCGAAGCACCGTCATGATCACCATCGTCACCGGCGCGACACCTTGATCTTCATCGTAGCATCGTTGTCGTCTCGTCAATCTTATGCTTCCACGACTATCACTACCGCTTAGTAATAAAGTAAAGCATTACATCGCGATTGCATTGCATACAATAAAGCGACAACCATATGGCTCCTGCCAGTTGCCAATAACTTGGTTACAAAACATGATCATCTCATACAATAAAATTTAGCATCATGCCTTGACCATATCACATCACAACATGCCCTGCAAAAACAAGTTAGATGTCCTCTACTTTGTTGTTGCAAGTTTTACGTCGCTGCTACGGGCTTAAGCAAGAACCAATCTTACCTACGCATCAAAACCACAACGATAGTTTGTCAAATAGACTCCGTTTTAACCTTCTCAAGGACCGGGCGTAGCCACACCCGGTTCAACTAAAGTTGGAGAGACAGTCGCCCACAAGCCATCTATGTGCAAAGCACGTTGAGGGAACCGGTCTCGCGTAAGCGTACGCGTAAGGTTGGTCCAGGTCGTCTCGTCCAACAATACCGCTGAACCAAAGTATGACATGCTGGTAGGCAGTATGACTTATATCGTCCACAACTCACTTGTGTTCTACTCGTGCAAATAACATCAAACCATAAAACCTGGCTCTGATACCACTGTTGGGGAACGTAGTAATTTCAAAAAATTTCCTATGCACACGCAAGATCATGGTGATGCATAGCAACGAGGGGAGAGTATGATCTGCATACCCTTGTAGATCGCAACGGAAGCGTTGACACAACGTGGAGGAAGTAGTCGTACGTCTTCTTCCCGATCCGGCCGATCCGAGCACCGTTACTCCGACACCTCCGAGTTCTTAGCACACGTTCAGCTCGATGACGATCCCCGGACTCCGATCCAGCAAAGTGTCGGGGAAGAGTTCCGTCAGCACGACGGCGTGGTGACGATCTTGATGTTCTACCGACGCAGGGCTTCGCCTAAGCACTGTCACGATATGACCGATGTGGAATATGGTGGCAGGGGCACCGCACATGGCTAAGGAACGATCTCAATGATCAATTGTGTGTCTATGGGGTGCCCCTTGCCTCAGTATATAAAGGATGGAGGAGGAGGAGGCCGGCCAAGGCAAAGGTGCGGCCAGGATAGGGAGTCCTACTAGGACTCCAAGTCCTAGTAGGAGTCCACCAAGAGGGGAGGAAGGAGAAGGAATAGGAGGAGAAGGAGAGGTGGCCGGCCCCCTTTTCCCTAGTCCAATTCGGACCAAAGGGGAGGGGGGGCGCAGCAGCCTTTTCCTCTTCCCACTAAAGCCCATCAAGGCCCATTACTTCTCCCGTAACTACCCGGTACTCCGAAAAATACCCGAATCACTCGGAACCTTTCCGATGTCCGAATATAGTCGTCCAATATATCGATCTTTACGTCTCGACCATCTCGAGACTCCTCGTCATGTCCCCGATCTCATCCGGGACTTCGAACTCCTTCGGTACATCAAAACTCATAAACTCATAATATAACTGTCATCGAAACCTTAAGCGTGCGGACCCTACGGTTCGAGAACAATGTAGACATGACCGAGACACATCTCCGGTCAATAACCAATAGCGGGACCTGGATGCCCATATTGGCTCCTACATATTCTACGAAGATCTTTATCGGTCAGACCGCATAACAACATACGTTGTTCCCTTTGTCATCGGTATGTTACTTGCCCGAGATTCGATCGTCGGTATCCAATACCTAGTTCAATCTCGTTGCCGGCAAGTCTCTTTACTCGTTCCGTAATACATCATCCCACAACTAACTCATTAGTTGCAATGCTTGCAAGGCTTAAGTGATGTGCATTACCGAGAGGGCCCAGAGATACCTCTCCGACGATCGGAGTGACAAATCCTAATCTCGAAATACGCCAACCCAACATCTACCATTGGAGACACCTGTAGTACTCCTTTATAATCACCCAGTTACGTTGTGACGTTTGGTAGTACCCAAAGTGTTCCTCCGGCAAACGGGAGTTGCATAATCTCATAGTCATAGGAACATGTATAAGTCATGGATAAAGCAATAGCAACATACTAAACGATCGGGTGCTAAGCTAATATAATGGGTCATGTCAGTCAGATCATTCAACTAATGATGTGACCTCGTTAATCAAATAACAACTCTTTGTTCATGGTTAGGAAACATAACCATCTTTGATTAACGAGCTAGTCTAGTAGAGGCATACTAGTGACACTCTGTTTGTCTATGTATTCACACATGTATTATGTTTCCGGTTAATACAATTCTAGCATGAATAATAAACATTTATCATGATATAAGGAAATAAATAATAACTTTATTATTGCCTCTAGGGCATATTTCCTTCACCCATAATGCTGGCAAGATGCTTAGCAAGCTTATTAACTTTCTCTTGTTTGGCGCTTAAATCCTCCAGCGCTTGCTGTTGCACCAGAAAATATGCATCTGAATTCGGTAGGGACTTCCTCAGTCCTTCAGCTTCCTGTCGCAGCACATCTGATCGATGTCTTTCAACTTGAAGTTGAGACTCAAGAAGACGAACTGATTCAGGCACCGAGTTCGAAGAGCTTGTGCCAGCAGTAGTGGCAAATAACTCAAACACTACATCAAGATATGACTTTTGGGTTCCCTCACTGTCGTGAAGATAGTTTTTATCAGTTTTCTTGGAGACCAATAGGCATGTCTCACTATCTTGAACCTTATCTGCATTGCTTCCTTTACCATTGGATAACGCGGTACTGTGCTCCAATATTATGTCTGCATTCTAAAAGAGAAACAAGCAGACACATCACATGTTTACCATGTTGTATATGAAACTCATTTTGGTAAATGAGTTCAGTAGTAAAGTGAACAGGATAACAACATGAAACAAACATATATCTATGTAGCATGGTCACTTTATGGTCTATATCATTCTAGTTTTTGTTGCCAAATCAAGATAGAGACACAGTTCAAATAATATTTGTTCAAGACAAAGCAGAATAGACAGAATATAAGTGTGGGTAACTATAGAGAAATAACAACACTTGTAATGTGCATGACATGAGAACATAACTGTTTATTCAATTGAAACTGAAATCAACATAGAGCAGGTTACAACAGCAAACCAGTTAAAGAAACAGGTTTAAAACATACCTGTTGCGCCATTGGAGTTTCAATTCCATCCTTCAAATTTGAAAATAGTTGGTATGAGTAAATACAGTCATGCAAGAGCAAAGGAGTATGAACCATAGCTACAGAACCTGACTTGAGAACAAATCTTCTTCTCCTTTAAGCGTTGAGTTGGTCCTCGTGCTTTGGGCACTGCAGTTCCCTTACTAACTGCTCGTGTTTGGGTGCTCTGTGGTGGAGACGAGGCTGTGTCAACTGGAACTGGGTTACTATCTGCCAGGGTTGGGGTTAGAAGGAGTGTAGCTAGTTCTCTGTCCAACTAGGTAGGGGTACAATCTGCGAGAGTCTGGGTTATGTGCGGTGGATCTGGTCCTTGGGCAAGTACAACCGTGGTTCTATCTGCATCAACTGGTTGCACTATCTTTTCTGAAGACCGTGTTGTTACTCCCTTAGATACTGCCATCACGCTCTCCAATTCAAATGGCTGATAAACAAGAAAAGTAATTGAAAGTATAGACATTGTATGATAGACAGGTGCAATGGATAGTGGGGAATAAAATAGGGCATGAAATAATTCATATTTATGTTGTCTAACCAAAAAGGATAGCATGACACAATTTCACATATATGATGGCTAACTAAACAGGATAGCATGACACAATTTCACATTATGATGGCTAACTAAAAAAGATGGAAAGACATAGTTCAAAATATGAGACTATGTAAACATGATGACATGACATAACTATATAATGTGTTTATTAAATAGGTTGGCATGCCATAATTCACATACATTCACGGATAGAATGCCATAATTCAAAATATGATGACTGTAAACACTAAACAGGATGAGATGATATAACTATATGATATCTTTATTAAATGGGTTGCCATGCCATAATTCAGATAAATGATGTGTATGTACTATGTAAACATGATGGCATGATATAATTCAAATATATGATTTATATAGTAAGCAAGTAAGCAGATGGCAATCCATATATGATGTAGAAACTAAGAAATGCAAGACAACATGCATGACATGGGTAATATTACCCTGCCAAGTTTGAGCATAGACCTCAGGGGGAAAATAGGACTGGTCATCAGTCTCTGAATCCTCCTCTGAGGAGCTCTCTGTAACCAGCAAGATGTCCGCTTCAGCAGGTAGCATTGTCTGCTCTGAATACCTTGTTTTCACTCCAGATACTTCCATCACCGCTTCAAATGGCTGATGCACAGGAAGAGTAGTTGAATATACAAACGTTGTTGACAAATGGAACACGTAATACAAAAAAATGATAGCATGATATAATTCACATACATGATGATTGGCTAAACAGCATGTCATTGCATAATTCACATATATAATGCCTTTGCAACAAGATAGCATTGTATAATTCACATATATAATGTCTTGCAACAAGATGGCAATGCATAATTCACATATATGGTAATTAGACACTGAACAGGTGGCATTCACACAAAGCATGTCTAAACTAATCAAATGACATAGCAATGCGAGACACCATACGCACGATATGAGCAACATAACCCTGCCAAGTTAGAGCATACACCTCGGGGGGGGGGGGAATAGGACTGGTCATCTGTCTCTGAATCCTCCTTTGAGGAGCTATCCGTAACCAGCGAGATATGCGCTTCGTCAGATAGCATAGTCGGCTCTGAAGACCTTGTTTTCACTCCAGAATTTGCCATCACCGTGTCAAATGGCTGATGCACATGAAGAGCAGTTGAATGTAATAACATTTTTCACAAATGTAATATGTAACCAAAAAAAGGATGGCCTGATATAATTTACATATAAGATGACTGGCTAAGCAGGATGGCATTGCAAAATTCACATATATGATGCTTGGCTAAACAAGATGGCGTTGCATAATTCACATAAACGATGAATAAACTAAACAGATGGCATTCGCACAAAGGATGTCTAAACTAAGCAGATGACATATTTTATGTATAAAGTTAGCAATGCCAGACACCATATGCATGATATAACCAACATCAGCATGCCAAGTTAGAGCGAAGACCTCAGGGGGTAAATAGGAGTTGTCTTCTCCTTCTGAATCCCCCTCAGAACAGATATCTTCCTCTCGATTACAATCTGAAATGCATGGAGGGGGGCTGCCTTTGCGCCTACCATGGAGCAACGTCTGCATGAAATTTTATTGCCACATAAGGCTTGTCTCTTTTGCTCTACATGTTCAGTTCCATTGTTTACAATAACTGTCATGCATAGGAATAAATCATAGTGAGATTATGTAAGGAGTGCATGCAGAAATCCAGAGTGATGGTAGCAACCTGTGGATAGACCCAAAACCAATAATAGCAGGCAGATAATGGCTTCAGTTAAAAAATACAGATAATGGCTTCTTTACTGTTTGTTTCCCACCCAACATGAAACTCATAGTAGACACCGGAGATTAACCAGATAGTAGATAGATACTATTGATAGAGGCCCCGATATGTACCCGACAACCATTTAAAATATCAAGTTTGACCATTAGTTTGGAGCTGACTCGGAGTCTAATCGGTGAACAGGACGATAAAGTAGCATGTAATATTAAGCGATGCATAACGTAAGCAGGCACGAAAGAGTGAGACCTCTCTTGCGGACCCATGTAGTCCTCGAGGTTATCTGCTCGGTTGATGATGGTAGTGCAGTTTTCATGGCTGCCAGCGGTGGGGAAGAAGATCTGAGGCGGCGAAAGACAGTCTGGAGGCCGGATCCCTGCTGTGCTGGACCCTTCTGTCGTTGGAGCAGCTGAGCTGGGGTGGACGACGGTGCAGCAGGAGCGGGACAAACCACGCACGGTTTTCTTTGACAACTATCTGTAAGAGAAGAAATTCTGTAAGGGCTCGTTTGAATTGGAGGATTCCAACAATGCAAGGATAGGAAATAGACAGGAATAGGATAGGAATGCACGTGCAAAACAGAGAATTTAAAAACACAGGATTTCTGCCAATCTGGGTGTTTGATTCACAACAATTGGAAGATCACAGGATGCAAAGAAGCATGGTGACATTAAGTTAAACCACAAGAAAATGTACGGTTATAATGCTATTATGCTACTATCTCTTAGTCTTGTGCTTCATGAAAGGAATTTGAAAAGGAGGACACGTGAAAATTAAAATTCCTACGTTTTTCCTTTCAAGGAGACACTAAAGGAACAAATCCGTGTGCTTAGTGGACAATATATATAACATGTAGAGTAAATAGAGATGCAACAAGTGTAGAACCTCTTTGGCGAAGCCATGTCGATCTCAGCATGATTGGGTTGGCCGGTGAGGATGCCCCGGCTGACTTGGCTATCGGAGAAGGGGAAGAAGATCTTAGGCGTCTGGAGATGGAGCTCGAGGTACTGCTTCGCTGTGATGGAGGGTTTCGTCGTTGGAGCAGCTCCGGTGAGTTGTATGACGCCGAGGTTGAAGCAGGACGAGAGACAACGAACAACGTTAACCCGAGTGGAATTCTAATAGCATCTCCAATACATGACGTAAAATACATAACCACGAAGTGCTGGATGTAAAATACATCAGCCGCGCATCTCTGAACTTAACTGTCGAAACTGAATTTAACTGTCGAAACTGAACTTAACCGTCGAAACTGAATTTTGCCGTCGACACTGAATTTTGCTGTCGAAACTGAACGCACTAGCAAGGTGAGGCTACACGTCGGTCGACTGACTTTTTCATCTCTGGTCAGTCGATTTTGCAGCCATTGGATACGAAATCAAGGGCCTACGGTTCATCTTCAACCTCCACCCCCCTGAGCCGGCCAAACAGCAGCCCCCCGCCGCCCGTGGCCGGCGGTGCGCCGCCCCGCCCGCCTCGAAAACACTCCCCACCGCCGGTCCGCCGCCGCCCCGGCCATCCCTCTAGGCCCCCCCGTGCCGAGCTTTTTCTCCGGCGATCCCCACGCCACCGCCCCGCCAACGCCCCGCCACCGCCGGCGACCACCGCCCCTATCCTGAACCCTAAGATAGATAGTGGGGTACCTCTCCGGCGAGCCCCCCTCCCCGCTGCGGCTGGTTCTTCCTTCACCCCGGCGAGCCCCCCACCCCCTGAAAATCGACTGACCCAAAAGTCGATTCAGTCGACTGAAGTGTAGCTAAATCGGAGCAGCATCGCAAGCAAGAGCAAGAGCGAGAGCAGCAACGCGAGCAAGAGCAATAGCAAGAGCAGAGCAGTAGCGCGAGCGAGAGCTAAAGTAGCAGCAGGTCCTATTGATGTGGACGTCACCGCCGAGGGAGCGACTCCATGGAGGAAGTGGCCGGTGACGCCGCCGTGGATGGAGCCGCACCGTGTCGGCTCGGGACCGAGCGCCGGCAGCACCGTGAGATCGAATCAAGAAGAAAATGTGGCGATTAGTGTACAACCTCTTTGGTGGCGCCGATTAGGCCGCAACTTCTTCCGAGGAAACAGTGATGATGACGCTCTTCCGGTGGTGCAGGTGAAGACGGCGGTGTGGGAATGGAGGTGGCGCGAAAGACAAGGGGAACGTCGGGCAGCTCCTTGGAGGTGGAGGACGGGGTGGCTGAACTGGCAGGACGATGAGATCGACGACGGATCCTCATCCAGTACGGTGGATGAGGGACGCCGAGGTGTTGCTGTGGACGACGTCGTCGGGGAAGAGGCTCTGGCTGGGTGGCGGACGGAGCAGGGTGTGGGCTTTCGTCGCGGGTTTTCGCGGCCTCAGTGTACGAATGGGTGGGCGGATGGGATGGCAGTGGGGAACCATGGCTTAGAGACGCGCTTGTCTGAAATGTGGGGTAAGTTACGAAAGTACCCCGACCGATTTGAGGCGGTTCTTTTGGTTCAGGGGTACCACGGGCTTTTCGCGTGTCGAGATTTCACAGGAGGTGGGAGTTTTCGCGCGCGTTGTAATTTCGGAATAGCAAGGCGCGGGTTGAGATGGAGGGAGTTGTCAGAGCACAACGAGACAAAGATATATCTTAAATATTTCGGGCTAACAAGGCGCGGGTTGAAATTTTCGGACAAGCCTAACATGTACTGTCCCAAATCAATGCGCCCTACAAATGTCATTCAAAACTTTGAATTCATGTTATGTTCAATTAAAATATTTCGCTACGTGTATAATGCATGGAACCTACTACTCAAATGAACGTTTTAGTGCCTTCCAAATGTATATACTACCGCTTCAATATGAACTAAATTTGAATTCGTTTCTCTATTTGAATAAGATCTACAGTAATGATTGTTGTGAAGTCAAAGCATTTGAATTCGTTTCTGTGTTTTAATAAGATCTACAATCATCATTATTGTCAAGTTAAACCATCATTTGTGTATTATCTTCACAGCACACCACATGATTAGTCTCGAGTTACATATGAACTATGTGTACTCCTATATGAACTCCAACTAGTTTTTTTGAATCCACTTTTTTTGATTTCAAATCACATTATATTTCTAGCTCTAGCTAGATCTTCATAATCTAAACCATGTCTCATATGTATAATGTGTTTATCACATTATGTATGGTGCCCCGCCCCCTACGCCTACAAGTATTTAGATATGAGTTGCAAACACCACACATTACCACAAATTCAAATAAAATGTGAGAATGTTCGATATATAGTATTGTTTAGATTGTTCGATATTTAGTTGTAAGCTGCGAACGCCACACATTATCACAAATTCAAATAAAATGTGAGATTGTTTGATGTATAGTATGGTTTAGATTGTTCAGCATTTAGCTGTGAGTTGCAAACGCCATGCATTATGACATTATGGTATAACATATGCACATCACGTGTATCACCGCTATATTCATGCATGCAATGTTTAAAACACTATGGTCTCCTATTCAAATATATGAATCCGCTTTCATATCAAATTATGATCTTTGTTAGTATCTTACACCCACACAATCCTCTAACCTTTGTAGCTACCACTAACTTTCTCTCGTGCATGCACATGCCCTCCTCGCCCCCCCCCTCCCTCGGCATTCTATCCACCTGGCACATTCATTTTTTTTCTTTAGGTCGTTCTCCCAGAGTCTCCACAACTCCTTTCCGACACACACCGATCGATAAACCTCTCCAGCGGTGCCTGCCTACAACATACAAACACAGCTTCAATCTCCTCCTTTATGTGTCCTTGCCTCGTGTCTCTCATACGGTCAGACAGACGTGTAAGCTCTCGCCCTCTTTTCATCGCTCTCACAAACGCACACTCCTCCCCCTACCTAGCTAGTAGTTGGGCCTCTCGCACCACCTCCTAGCTCCATTCTCTCTGTCTATCCATCTCGCTGGGCCTTATTTGCCTCTAACAAATGGACGTACACCGACCGATCTCTTGCTATACATATAGCTAGCTAGGTCCTTATAACTCGTTTTTACCCACATGTCAATCGATCTACCTCATTAGTTGTGTGTCTCCCTTCCTCCGACAAACAACAATTGATCTACCGATCTAGTTAGGTTTGCTTACCAAACACATGGTTCCCCTTCATCATCCATGGATGTGTCCCGACAGATCTATCACGCACAGGCACACACAGAAACACATCCCCACTCTTATTGATAACATTGCAGTTCCACCCTCAGTTTGTCTAGTAGGCCTCTCCCACCATCTTTGAGAAGCAACTCCATCACCCATCCAGCAATCTACCCCTCTCTCTCCCTCTCCCTCCCTCTGTCCCTCCTCTCTCTCTCTCTCTCTCTGTCCCATCATATTTCCCGTCCTTCAGTTATGTATGGATGTCGACCGATCTCCCTCAAGACATAGCTGGGTCTCTCCTTCTCAACACATATACGAGTCGTTCTACCTCTATAGTTAGGCCTCTGCCTACCCCTCCCACCACCCCCTCCCCCCCACACACACCGATACATCAAGCGCTCTAGTCATGTCTCCCTGCCACACACAAACTTGACGTGTACCCTCTAACGTTCCGGTAGGCTAGTCGCCCTATATCTTTGACTTGTACACACAAACAATTTCGATGGTTCTCTTCATCGATCTCGCACCCACCCACTTGATCCTCTCTTTGACTTTATCGATAGCTATGACCCCTCCCTCTCTTCTCGTGGATTGCCCGACCCTCTATGTATAATATGGATAGGCCTCCATTTCACACACATTGCAAGAAAAATTTTGTTTGAGATGTCATCGACACATATTCCTACAAATAATTCACGAAATCAACCCCCCACCCAACCCCCACCCCAAAACAAAAAACACTCACGAACGCGGTTTGTATCTCACACACACACCCCACATAGGTGGGGGACGTGCACGAAGAGAAGAGGTGCATGCACGGCGCACGTACTCCTTTCTCTTTCCCAACCACACCCGCGCGGGTACACGGTGGAGCTCATTTCTATACGAAAAAGGCTGCCCACGTGGTAATCTGGCACGTGTACTGGTTGTCCACTTGGTGGAGGGAGGATCGTCTACCACGGGTGAACAAACAAATTGCGACTTGACGTGTTATGTTAAAAAAAGAGGCAAACCATGTGGGGCCTACCTTAGAGGCAAGGCTCTATACACTGGAGTACTTTTGATGTGTCCCGTCAACTCGCAGAATGAGGAGAAGCTTGCTTAGTACGCCGTCTCCCGCGCCCACGGGCGCGGTGGCTCGCAGGATGAGGTGAAGCTTGCTTACTACGCCTTACGCCCGCTCCCTCGCCCATGCACGCGGTGGCTCGCAGGACGAGGAGAAAAATTTACTACTCCCTCCGTTTACTCCTCGTCCCTACTACCTTGGTTATAGAGATTACACTATCATATTGTTTGGAATATATATGTCCTTTAGTAGATTTCAATATGAACTACTAGTACATACTCCAAACGCTGATGTATATAGACGTATTTTAGAGTGTAGATTCACGCATTTTGCTCCGTATGTAGCACTCTCCCTCGACCCTCGACCCTCGCCCACGTGGTGGACGTGCAGCAATTCATTCGATCTCATATAGCCAGAACGATATATACTGCACTACCATTATTGCCCGACCTCCCGAAGAGGCGAAGAGCCAATCGCAAGGTTAATATCTTGGAGATGCCAAGCGCAAGGTTATAGGAGAACGAGTAGTAGGTGCCGCGTCATTTATAGATAAAGTTTTTTTTCTTCAGTGGCACGTACGCAATATGATAGGTTCATATGGAGAGAAAAGGAAACCGCTCCACTATATACATAGTCAGGACGGGCCAGCCTACATGGTTGCTTGCTGGGGTTGCTCTCTTCACACTCTCTCGCACAAAAGGACTGTGGCCACATCTCTAACATCCCGGCGGATCACGTCCGCTTGGGGAAGGGGTGGATGCTTAGTGTAGATGCGGTGGCCGTCGCCGACGATGAAAAACCATTGTCGGCACGTCCTGCTCAGGGGTCCCCGCCGTTCTCTCTCACAAAGCCGGTGAGGTTTCCTTCGTCCCTTGCTCACTGCCGCGATGTGGGCAGTTGCCGCCTCCCGCCGCCCTCCTCAAGGTTGAGCTACGTCCCTCAGGTACAACTCCCTTTACAGCCGGCTTGCACCACTACTCCAGCTGCCCACATCACTCCCTGTGGATATTTCTCTACTTCTTTGCCCCGCACATAGCTCTACTGGCTTCTACGTACTGTATTTGTGATGAGTTTATGTCTCATCAACTAGTCCCAGTAATCTTATTCTAATCACACTTGTTCAATTTCTTTGCCACAGGGATGCTCATCTCGATTTTGGTGAAACTGCACAAAATGATCCGATGGTTAAAAGGTTGCAAACTTCATTTATTAGGAAGCTCGAACATTGCTAGCAAATTGAAGCCTGGTCAGGGTTCACGGTTCAAGGGCTAGGGACTGCATGGATCGTTTTTTTCTTTAGCTGCCTCTGTTCCAAAATAAGTGTCAACTTTAGTAGTAGTACAACTTTGTACCAAAGTTTGCACAAAGTTGAGAAACTTATTTTGGAACGGAGGGAGTACATATTTGCTATGATCTGTCAATCATTGAGATGCAATAGCATGCATGTTAGTATCCTTTGTATTTGATGAAATGTTGCAACGGGCAACCATGGACGCAAGATACATGTAACAGAAGCTGGAAGCTTCATAGCATTGTACAAATTTATCTCGCTGATAAATTACAGTACGTACTATACTAGTACTTCCTCCGTTCCTAAATATAAGTCTTTGTAGAGATTTCACCATGAACCACATGCGGATCACTGAGCCTGCGTGTTTTCACTGTTCTTGCACGCCTCCGTTGTAAGAATGGAGAAAATTGTAATCTACTAGTAGGTATACCTCCTTTCGCCGAAAGCATGGGACATCCAGCAGTCCTACGACCTCAGTAATAAAGACCAATGAGCCGTCAAATCACATAGACCCAGCAGTAAGTTGGACGGACGAAGCAACGATCACTCTTGCGCTAGTGAGAGGTCGCGTCCGCTCTGCCCGGGCATGAATGCGGCACCGATTCTTTGGAGCGGCGCTGACCATTTCAGGCGGGAAGCGCGCGCATGCGATGGAGGGGCTTTGGGTGGGCCAGGCTGGTCAGGAGCGGCCGTGGCAGCTGTCCGCATGTCCCTACCGGACACGCCCGGAAACGAGAGGATGCACTGACTCTCGCGGCTAAAATCATACACTACACAACATCTCTCTGTAGGAGTAGGTCGATCTATCGCTCTCTCTAACACACACATGGTGTTAAACACACACGCACACACACACACACATGTGCACACGCACGCACCTTGGTCCCGTTTCACCTTCTAACGTGACTTATTACACCTAGATGGAGGGAGTAGTAAGTATACGAGATACGGTGGCACACTGACTTAAGTCGAATACAAGTGCCCAAAATTTGTGTGCATGTTATAATAAGGATTCAGGAATGTATAAAAGGTTATTTCCCTCTCGTTGAACATAACGGGAGGGTTGTGTAGCTGGTTAGCCTGTTCGCTCATCAAACTTGAGGTCTCGGGTTCGATAACTACAATTGAGCATAATTTGTGCCAGGAGGATTCTTTGACTGGTCAAAATGTTTTCTAGGGTTTGCACGCTTCACACTCTCTCTCCAGTATATATACACGCTGGAGCCTCAACGCTTGTAGTTGCTCTCTTCATACTCTCTCGCCCTCTCCCGCTGGAGCCTCAGAGCTTGTAGTTGCTCTCTTCACACTCTCTCGCCCTCTCCAGATCTAAACAAGACTTCGTTGGCCTCTCTCTCCCCTCACTGCTGCTCAAAGAGCCGGCAGGATCCGTCCGCCGGGAAGGGAAGGAGGCTTAACACTGTCGCCGTCGGCGAGGGACTACCGGTGCAGCTGTTCATTTTCCACCCAGCGGCGGCGCGGGAGGGCCTCCGACCCCTTCTTCTTCGCCGCCGTCCCGTCGCCCGCCGAACCACGCCCCAAGAACCTTAAGGTATAATTTACTTACTCCACATGCATTGCTCTAGCTACATGTATACCATGAATCTAGGATGTGTTTCAAAGAGGAAAGGAGTGGGAGAAGTTGTATATAACATGAATCTCGGACGTGGTTCAAAGAGGAAATGAAGGGGGAAAGTTGTATAGCATTAATCTAGGACGTGGTTCAAAGAGGAAAGGAATGGGGGAAAGTAGTGGGGAAAGTTGTATCGCATAAATCTAGGACGTGGTTCAAAAAGGAAAGGAAGGGGCGAAAGTACAAGTTCAAAAAGGAAAGGAAGGGACAAGGCTGTAGAGTTTGAGCAGGACTAGATTTGTTGCGCTCACATAGGGAAAGGCGTCTGATAACAAAACTAGGACCAACACGGACTGACACGGAATTTTTTTAGTCCCTACACCAAAATGTCCATGTAAACAAACACCCTCTAATAATGCCGCTGCAGAATTGATGCAATGCCACAGTTAAAAGAAAATTACATGTTTAATGAATTTTATTGTACATATAATATCTATGTTAATATTAATCAATGCCACCATTTGAGAAATGCTACTATCTTGCTTTCTTTCCCATTTAGATAAGGTAGATGCTTCTTTTTGTTGGCTTCTGTGTCATCCACCGTTATTGACTACTAATTGTTTCCTTTGCACCTCTGTGTAAACAGGGTTATCTGCTTCACCTCATTGCCATTGTGACCTTTTGTTGCACTGCACAAAACACTTTTGTTTTAAGAGTGTTTTGTGCAGTTCAACCAAAATGTCACACCGACAACGTTGCTTGATTGCTTGATCTTAGTGGAACTGCACAAGAGGAGATCTTACTTCCTATCCGTTAAGGCGAATTTGGTTCAGATCTTCTCCTTGTGAGTTGTTTGAATTCCGCATCATGAGAGGTCAGTACTAGCCTTCTTTCACATGATTCTGTAGTGTGCATTCATATGTTGTGCTACTTGTACGATAATGTTGCTTGATTTTAGTGAACTGCACAAGTGGAGACAAGACTTCCAATCTGTATGTGCACCATAATATCCCATTGAGGTAAGATAAGGATATTTCACAACTGCTGGCCTGTATTTGGCCACTTTCATCAGAAAATTAAGTTTAGTACTATACTTGTGCTCCCTAATTGACATGCCAAATCTTAAATTGAAGGCGAAGCTTGTTTGTTATTGAACCAAGTGATGAAGGGGAAGAACAAGGGGAAGAAAAACAAAAATCAACTCCCGGTGCTATAATGAAGCACTGGAACTGTGATGGCACAAGTAATGATATAGTTTTGCATCTTAATTTATTGCTACGGCTGGAACGAGCAATTGTTTTTCCACAGATTTGATGCCACTCTTAATGTAATATGTAATTATCTCTACTTGTGCAAACAGGGATCTTCTTTGAAGATACCATATATTTTAGTGGAACTTCACAAGAAGATGTTGGGAACATTAAACTAATCGAGGAGTATATAGTAAGCTTGGCCACCACCGTAGATAGCAACAGATGGTTCTGGAGAAATGCTTCATCCGTATGCTCTACACAATAAGCCTCCTGACAAAGGTTGGTACTCGCCCACTGATTTCATCCATATGATTGAGCTTTGTCATCTCTATTGGTGTTGTGCTACCGTTTAGATACTGTCATGAAAAAGTGGTATTGTCCTTGAGAAGTGCTTCATCTGTGCTGTTTTAAATATTTACTTTCCTTTTTTTCGAGCAAACAGTGATGCTCGCATTTAGTAGTCCTCTTATCATTGCACAACAGGATCATCTTCCTCTGAAGAAGAATATGGAGTACGTGAAGTGAATAGTTCCGATTATGCCAGGATGAAGAAGCCCTGTCTATCTTATCATCAGAAGGAGCAGTTGAAGGATGGTTACATTACTCCCCACAAGACCAAACTAACTTCAGCTCAGAAGGACTGACAAAATCTCCATTTTTTTGCTGTTGTTCTAGGATTCTTTCTGGTGAGTTCCATTTTTCAAAAAGTGTGCTCTACATGGACCATGTATGTGCCTGTTGAAACTGTCAATTCATAGTACAGTTTGCTCTATACTAATCACTTTTTTGTATTTGTGCAAACATGGGTGCTCAGCTTGATTTCAATGGGAACTGCACAAAATGTTCATGAATACATCGAATCATTCATTTCCACCACAAGAAAGGAGGTGCCGATAAGTTCAAGGCATTGCAACATATAAGGGCGAAATCATACAAGCTACGCGTGAATTTGGTTGATTTTGGTGGAACTGCACAAAAAGAACAGCTGGTTTATTTAGCACGAGGTGCCATGTCAATGTCCGAGCTGATGGCAAACCTTTCCCATTCCACAATCGCAGGCATTTGATATTTTGGAATGGGACAACCTTGTCAAATTTTGCTCATTGATTTTAGCTAGACATGCGTTTGATATTTCCGAATGGGACACCCTTTGCTGTCAGCAGCGTCGATCAATTTTTTCTTTATTCTTTAGTTGTGAAGTAAATATTGCCTCTGACATGTGAGTCGCTGAGATGCATAATCATCGATTGTTTTGAACGTTCTCTATGGATTGCTAGGCCTGTGTGTTTGATTGCAATGTACAGAAACGCTAAAAAGCTTCTCAAACTCTTTGTACTCCTTCTGTTCCTTTTTACTTTGCACATTGTGTAAGTGCATACTTTTTTGTATAAGATTGGTCCAAGTAGAGATACTTTGACTGCAGACAAAACTTGTATGCAGACTAGAAAGGACCGGAGGGAGTACATGTGAAACTGCTGCAAACGAGGTGATCACCCTGGGAATAATGCTAGTACGTATTGTTTTGCATGTTCATCCAATGCCAGTGATACAGGAATTCAAACTAACCAAAATAAATTCATTCATACACGGTCGGATTTCATATAAACATGCCAGATTTCATTACATTTCAACTAAAAAGGGGTGCACTGGAGGTATAATTAATTAACCGGCCTAGCTTGTCATAGCGATTAGGGCAACTAGGAGCCCAATGATCAGGATCACCACATGACAAACACCTTTCTTCTTGTCATTCTTCTTCTTGAAGTTCGTGTGTTGCACAGCCTTGTTCTTCCCATCAAACTTTGCTTTACCATCAAACTTGCCCTTGTTCTTGAACTTGTGGGGCTGGAAGTTCTTTTGTACCATATTGGCACTAGATCCTCCCTCAATTCCTCAAGCATGTGTGTCCTTTGCTCTCGCCTTTTCTTCCACATCAAGAGTGCCAATGAGATCCACGAACGAGGAAGCTTGGTGACGAAGGAGGTATAATTAATTAACCGAAGCTACCCACCTGTGTCCCGCTGAGCCGAACAGAAGCTTCAGTGAGTAAACTGCAGGTGCAGTTGCATAGATGAATTGTGGCCTGTTGGGCCCACGTGTCAGTCAGCCAACGGCACCAGCAGTTAAGTAGAAGCAGTGTCCTTCTCAAGCACAGCTCTTCGACTCCACGTCGCCGCCAAGAAGCTAACCGGCCATCAATGGTTAACCCGCCTAGCTTGGCTTCAACCGGAGGGTAGCGGCGGTGGCCTTACTTGGACCCGAGCGGCGGCGACCTACCGTGTTCTACTCTTCCTCGTTTTCTATGTGGCGCGGCCTCGTTGGCAGCGGGGCGGAGCCTCGGCGGAGCCGGCGATGTCCTTTGTCTCGTTGCCGGCGGGCGGCACCTCAGCGCAGCGGTGGAAATACTCCCCCACGTTGCTGGTAGGGTGGGGCCTCGGCTGAGCCGACGATGTCCTCTGCCTCGTTGTTGGCGGGGCGGGGCCTCGGCGGAGCTGGTGGTGTCCTCTGCCTCGTTGTTGGCGCCACGGGGCCTCGGCGGAGCAGGGCCTCGTCGACGCCAGCGGAGCGGGGACTCATCGGAGCCGGCATTGTCCTCTGCCTCACCCTCGGTCTCGCCAAATAGCGCCTCACCCGCTTCATCGCCCTCTTTGCTAGCCTCTTTGTAGGTGGCCGCAG
The DNA here is from genome assembly GCA_034509565.1 of Triticum monococcum. Taxonomy (NCBI): domain Eukaryota; kingdom Viridiplantae; phylum Streptophyta; class Magnoliopsida; order Poales; family Poaceae; genus Triticum; species Triticum monococcum. Next base: position 724,374,119 of record CM067842.1, read on the forward strand.
CCTCCGCCACCCGCATGTGGTACCGCCAGCGCTCGAGGCGGCCCTTGCAGGCAGAGCGATACGAGTCGAGCAGCGCCTCCTGCTCCGCCCGCTCCAAGGCGATCTGCTCCTCCGCCTGCAGGTGCTCCTGGAGGAGATGGTGGTTGTTGGCGGCATCGGCCTGCGCCTCCCGGAACTGCTCCTGACGCATCTGCCTCACACTGTCCATATATTGGGCACGGGCCTCACCGATGGTCATGGTGCAACGCACCGGCGAGGATGGCGCGGAGGAGGGGGTTGCCGCCGGATCGTCGATTACCATGTTCTCGATTGGGACGTCATCGTCCTCCGGCTGCCTGTCGGCCAGCCGGTCGGTAGAAATGGCTGCCATCTCCTTGTGGTCTGTCGTTCGCCCGTCCCGAAGTGCGCTGGAGCGCGAGGAAGCCATGGTGGGCAGTAGTGGTGTGGACAGGAGAAAGGGAACGGATGCGGATGACTGCGGCTATGGCCGGCGCAGTAGTTTATATAGCAATGGTGGGCGAGTGGAGGGACGGACGTGTGGCGCCGGAGTAGTCGCCTCAGCAATCGCGTATCATTAATGTGGGCGGCAGATGGATGGACGAACGGCACTTGTGTCGTTTGAAGGCGGAGCAATCGCCTGCACCGGGAAGCGGGGTGGGCGGTGCTGACTGTTTCGGGAGGAAAGCACGCGCGGGCAAGGAGATGACTTTACTTGGAGAGGATGACAATGGGGACCCACCAGGTCCATAGCCTCACGTACGCAAGTGCCTCCTTATTATATATATATATATATATTATATATATATATATATAACTATACTCCCTCTATCTAGGTGAATAAGTCGTATTAGAAGGTGCATCACGACCTAGGTGCAAGTAGATTGGTGGAAAAGAAGAATATTTCTCTCTTCTAAACACAACATTTAATCACAATAGTTAAGAGGATGCCTTATTAGCTACCCATGCAGGCCATCGTAATTCATAGCATGCAAAGCGCTTTTATTTCTTGCCTAATAACCGCATGGACGTGCTGCATGCATTGGTCCTTGCCCGAGTAAAAAAAAGGGAGGAAAGGGGTTTCCACGGGAGACAACGAGGCAGAGGTGGAAGCGCTCACTGGAGTAATTTATTTTGCTTCCCCCTGGTTTCCTGACATCACGGTCCCACACCATTATCAACCTATGTAGTAGTCAATAAACGAGAGAATTGCACAAGAAGCGGCCGACAGCTGGGACCAAGCAGCTCGAGCAGTATTTGTGTTTTTAAGGTGTGAGCACTGCAGAGTTTTTTGATGTTTTGCCCAGATATTAATTTTTCTCCTCTGAACAACAACGAAAACATCGCTGTAGGTTTTAACTGGGAGAGCTGTGGCCCGTCTAGCCCAGGCCAGATATCCAGCCCAGATATTAATTTTTTTCAAGCTGAAAATGGCTAGCCCAGCTATACTTTTTTTTAGGAATACCCAGTCAAGGTCAAGTTGTTATTCTCCGCCCCGTTGGGCTGCAAATCTTTCCTAGGAGGGATGCATTAGGATTAACAAGAAAATGGGCTTTAAGAAATAATAAATGGGATGTAATTGTAAAAACTGGACAGTAACTATAAAAAAATGCACCAAACACGTGATTACTTTATAAAATATTATTTTTGGATATTGAAAATTTTAATTTCATTAATTATTGCGAGCGCAATGTTTCGTTGGATTTTTACGTAATATAAATTTATTTAATCTAACTAGAAATTTCGAGATAAAAATATTTCGGATCCCATCAAAATGTGGGAAATTTTATTGAATTCTGTTTTGAATGGTTGGTCGAAATGGGCTGTACTTTTAACAAACTGTAAATGGGCTGTAGTAAATTCCATTAGAATTCAAAAATGGGCTACACATTCTTACAAATCTCAAATGGGTTATAAGTTCTCTGCCACACACTTTTGGCCTTACTAAGTTGACGCGTCCCCTAAAAAAACAGAGTTGACGCGTATGCAAGGCTTTGTCAACTTATAGTCAACACACGGTTCTAGCAGCAGTGGCCGTTGGATGTCCATCCAACGGATGCCGTGCTTCTTCTTCAATCTTGGATATTCTAGCTTCACCCGCCCAAAAAATGATTCCTCCCCCTGACATCTGGGGCACACCGTTTCGGAAGCTGACCTGTGGGCCTACTAAGTTGACGAACCAAGGGCTTTGTCAACTTAGTCAATATAAACGATTCTAGCTGCAGTGACCGTACGATGTCCATCCAACGGCCGTAGTGCTTCTTCAACCTCTGGTCTTCTTGCTCCAGCCGCCCAAAGTAGCGCCGGTCGTGCCGCATGCTCCTGCCTCCCGTGGCCGGCTGTGGTGCCGCGGAGGCCTCACCGCCCCCTACTATTCCAACCGTTGGCCAGGCCCAGCGGCGACGGCAGCCTCACACCGCAGCCGAACCAGTGAACCCTCGTACTCCTCTCCGCGCGGGCTTCCACTGCCGCATCGTCGCCTTCCTAGGCCTCGCCGTCGTCCACCGCCGGTGCTCTCCACGCGGCGTGGTCAACGTGGTCAAGGAACGACTTCCATCGGAAGAGTACTGTACGTGGAGAGGCTGACAGCTGGGTCCACGGCCACAGCCCAGATTTTTTGTGATTTGCCAAGCAAGTTGCTTTGTCAGGCCTGTTGGGCTGCAAATCTTTCAAGACGAGGAGAGCTTTCATTCGGCTGGCCGAGAAAATGGCCCATCAGTAATGAGAAATGGGCTGTATATTTTTAAAACACATCAAACTAGCAATTAGTTTCAAATATCTTTTTTTTTCATTTCAAGATTTTAAATTACATTAATTTTTATGCATGGAGAATTTTTTGGATTTTATATTGATATACATTTATTTTTAAAATCAGTTTGAATGTGAGTCGAAATTTCGGGATTAGAAACAGTTCGGACCGCACCGAAATATGCAAAATTTCGTATAATTTTTTAAACGTGGCCACAAATTGGCTGTAATGCTAACAAAAAGAATATGGGCTGCAAAAAAACCTTAAGAATTAGCAAATGGGCTGCAAATTATTAGAAATAATGGCAGATGGGTTGTATGCTTTCCACAGATTTGGGGCTTTCCTAAAAAAAGGTTGACGCACAAGCAGTGCCTGTTGGATGTCCATCCAACGGCCGTCGTGCTTCTTCAATCTCTGCTCTTCCTGCTCCAGCCGCTCAAACAAGCGCCGGCGGGACTGCCTGCTCCCTCCTTCCCGGGGCCAGCTGTGCTGCCGCGCAGGCCTCAGCGCCCCACCGTACTCCCATCGCTGGCCTAGCCATCCCTCTACTCACCCACACCTGCTGTTATTCTCCGGCGACGGCAGACGAACCAGTAAACCCTCATACAGTTGTACTCCCCTCTGCGTGGGAAACAACTGCCGAGTCTTCCTTGCCTCCGTGTCGTTCCCTTCCTAGGCCTCGCTGTCGTCCACCGCCCTGGTGCTCTCGGCGCGGCGTGGTCAACGTGGTCAAGGAACGACTTCCATCCGACGTGGACTGTACGTGGAGAGGCTGACAGCTGGGTCCACGGCCGCAGCAAGGAAGTGCCTCCTTATTATGTGCAAAATAATTATTCCTCCACCTGACAGTGGGGACCCACCGGACGGGCCACCAGTATTTTCCAAAAAAAAATCGTTTCCCCTGACTGCTCGGACCCACCGGACGGGCCACCGTATTTCGCGAAAAAAACGTTCCCCCCGCTGTCTGTTCGGACCCATCGGAAGTGCCTCCTTATTACGCACAAAAAAATGAATACTCCCCCGGCTAGCTGGGACCCACCTTGGTGGGAGGCTGACTTGTGGGCCTACTAAGTTGACGGGGACGAAGGGCTTTGTCAACTTAGTCAATATGAATGATTCTAGCTCCAGTGACCGTACGATGTCCATCCAACGGCCGTAGTGCTTCTTCGACCTCTGGTCTTCTTGCTCCAGCCACCCAAAGCAGCGCCGGTCGTGCCGCATGCTCCTGCCTCCCGTGGCCGGCTATGCTGCCACGGAGGCCTCACCGCCCCCTACTATTCCCACCGCTGGCCAGGCCCTGCGGCGACGGCAGCCTCACACCGCAGCCGAACCAGTGAACCCTCGTACTCCTCTCCGAGCGCGCGCGGGCTTCCACTGACGTGTCTTCCCCGGCTCCCCGTCGTCCCCTTCCTAGGCCTCACCGTCGTCCACCGTCCTGGTGCTCTCGGCGCGGCGTGGTCAACATGGTCAAGGAACGGCTTCCATCGGACGTGGACTGTACGTGGAGAGTCTGACAGCTGGGTCCACGGCCGCAGCAAGGAAGTGCCTCCTTATTACGCGGAAAATAATGTTTCCTCCACCTGACAGCTGGGACCCACAAGACGGGCCAATGTATTTCGCAAAAAAATGTTTCCCCCTGACTGCTGGGACCCACCAGCTACATCTTCGTAGGCAAGGAAGTGCCTGACAGTCGGGACCCACCTGGTCGAAGCGTACCTTGCGTTGTCATTCTGGTCACAAACGTGTACGTACATACTGGTCGATGTAGAGGCGCGCACGTGTCGTAGTAGAGGCACACACGTGTCGTAGTAGAGGCGCGCACGTAGCATGTACACGTACGTACAGCGGCCAGGGTGCAAGAAAGAAAATACGGCCACGTATGTGTACATACGGGCGGGGTCTCGAACGCCTACTCGCGCATACGTACGGCGAGGGCTCGTTGACATGGCTGGGTCGGAACGGAGAAACAGCATCGTCGTCGTGTTCATGGGGAGGCAACGAAATGCGTCTTGTTCATCGGGAGGCAACACGGCTGGGTTAGAACGGAATGCGTGGTCGTGTTCATCGGGAGGGCTTGGACGGAAGAGGCGATGGAAACGAGGCCTGGCGTACCGGACAACAGAGGAAACGGACCTCCTACGGTCGAAACGGGGGTCCTGTTGATCGGGAGGGGTGTGGCGTACCGCAAAACGGAGGAAACGGACCTTCTACGGTCGAAACGGGGGTCCTGTTGATCGGGAGGGGTGTGGCGTACCGCAAAACGGAGGAAACGGACTTGTGTTGGAGCGCTACGGTCGAAACGGGGGTCCTGTTCATCGGGAGGGATGTGGCGTACCGCAAAACAGGACTCCACGGGATACTGTTCATCTCCACCGTCAACCCCCTCCAGCCTCCATAAGCTACTGTTCATCCACTGTCGACCTCCTCCAGCCTCCACGGGCTCCTGTTCATCTAGCCTCCACCGCGCGCTACTCCACTGGCTACTGTTCAACCACCCCTCTACCGTCTACTGTTCATCCAGCCCTCCACACCACGGGGTCCTGTTCAACCAGCCCTCCACGGGCACCCCTCCATCATCTACTGTTCATCCTGCCCTCCACACCACGGGGTCTTGTTCATCCACCCCTCCACGGGCACCCCTCCACCATCTACTGTTCATCCAGCCCTCCACCACACCACGGGGTCCTGTTCATCCAGAGGCAACACCACGGGGTCCTGTTCATCCACCCCCACCGGGAACTGTTCATCCAACCCCCCTCCCCCGCAACGCTCACTATTCATCCAGAGGCAGCATCGATCGGCTTCAGTTAGCAGCAGTAGCCATGGATTCGCTCGATCGGGTTCAGTTAACAGCCATCGATCGATCGCTCGGGTTCAGTAACACGTAGCCTGCAGTGCAATCGCTCGGGTTCAGTTAGAGCCCAACGCCTCGCTCGGGTTCAGGTAGAGCCAACGCCTCGCACACACGCGCGTACGTGTACGATAGAAACACACACCACTCGGCCCTCGACCTCCCACCGTAACCAGGAACTCCCCGAAATTTTCCTCCCCCTCGCTTCTACCACGGTTTTTTCCGTCATGGACGGCCCGAAGAATGTCATGCAGCTGCGTCTCCGGCCCGCCCAGGACGAAAAGCCCATTTTCTCTCCTGATTTTTTGTCATAGAAGTAGGAGCCCACCACATCTATGATGATACCGGGTTTTGTCACAATTATCGTCATAGAAGTGTCATGTATGACAAAATTATTTTTCGTTCGGCCCAAAATGTCACGGATGTGTCTTTTTTTGTAGTGGCATTGACGCCAGCATTGCAGGATGTCGAGTCCGTATGTGGCTTCAATGCCGCGGGATTTATGGCCTCGGAGGGGATGATCTGCTTCGTTACTGAGGCCGTTGCAGCAACATGATCCATCTCCTGGGTGTGCTCCGATGAAAGATTTAAGTCATGTTCATTGGAGAAAGGGGGAGCGATCGCCGCGGTTTCAAATCCCTCGAAGATCAAGGCAGGGGCGTAACTATCGATCTGCTCCAGATGGCCAAGCGAGTTGGCCCGCAGTGCGAAGCCGCCGAATACGAAGATCTATCCGGGGAGGAAGGTTTCTCCCTGGACCACATCGTTACTAATGATTGAAGGAGCCATCAAACCTTTCGTCGATGGCACAGTGGAACTCTCAATGAAAGCGCCAATGTCGGTGTCAAAACCGGCGGATCTCGGGTAGGGGGTCCCGAACTGTGCGTAGGATCGATGGTAACAGGAGACGGGGCTCACAATGTTTACCAAGGTTCGGGCCCTCTCTATGGAGGTAATACCCTACTTCCTGCTTGATTGATCTTGATGAATATGAGTGTTTACAAGAGTTGTTATCGATCTGCTCCAGATGGCCAAGCGAGTTGGCCTGCAGTGCGAAGCCGCCGAATACAAAGATCTGTCCAGGGAGGAAGGTTTCTCCCTGGACCACGTCGTTACTGATGATTGAAGGAGCCATCAAACCTTTCGTCGACGGCATAGTGGAACTCTCAATGAAAGCGCCAATGTCGGTGTCAAAACCGGCGGATCTCGGGTAGGGGGTCCTGAAGTGTGCGTCTAGGATCGATGGTAACAGGAGACGGGGGACACAATGTTTACCCAAGTTCGGGCCCTCTCTATGGAGGTAATACCCTACTTCCTGCTTGATTGATCTTGATGAATATGAGTGTTTACAAGAGTTGATCTACCACGAGATCGTAATGGCTAAACCCTAGAAGTCTAGCCTATGAGTATATGGTAATGAATCTGTCCTATCCGGACTATGCTCTCCGGTTTATATAGACACCGGAGAGATCTAGGGTTACATGAGGTCGGTTACATAAGAGGGAATCTTCGTAGTCGGTCGCCCAGCTTGCCTTCCATGCTAAGGATAGTCCAATCTGGACACAGGTATAGTCTTCGGTCTTCGTGTCTTCACAGCCCATCAATCCGACCCGTGGATAACAGGCCGGATGCCCGAGGACCCCTTAGTCCAGGGCTCCCTCACCTGTTATTTCTGTTAAAATAGGAGATCATTGTTATCATGGCTTATGTGATATGGGCGCTAGTGCAAGTGCAATACCTCATTCCTTATACAAAGAAATTGTGCATGATATTGCACCTGCTGAGATAGAAGAAATTGATGTGACAATTAAGCTTGCCAATAGAGATACTATCTCACCGGTTGGGATTGTTAGAGATGTTGAAGTCTTGTGTGGGAAAGTTAAATACCCTATAGATTTTCTTGTTCTTGGTTCCCCACAAGATGCTTTTTGTCCCATTATATTTGGTAGACTGATATGTCTCCTATAATTTTTGATTGTTCCATGCTATTATATTATCTGTTTAGGATGCTTAATGGGCTTTATTATACACTTTTATTATATTTTTTGGGACTAACCTACTACCGGAGGCCCAGTCCAAATTGCTGTTTTTTTGCCTATTTCAGTGTTTCGCAGAATAGGAATATCAAACGGAGTCCAAACGGAATGAAACCTTCAGGAGAGTTATTTTTGGAACAAACGTGATCCAGAGGACTTGGAGTGGACATCAAGAAAGAAGCGAGGAGGCCACGAGGCAGGGAGGCGCGTCTGCCCCCTGGGCGCGCCCCCACCCTCATGGGCCCCTCGCAGCTCCACTGACCTACTTATTCCTCCTATATATATCCATATACCCCGAAATCATCCAGGAGCACCAAGAAACCCTATTTCCAGCGCCACAACCTTCTGTACCCATGAGATCCCATCTTGGGGCCTTTTCCAACATTCCGCTGGAGGGGGCATTGATCATGGAGGGCTTCTACATCAACACCATAGCCTCTCCGATGATGTGTGAGTAGTTTACCTCAGACCTTCGGGTCCATAGTTATTAGCTAGATGGCTTCTTCTCTCTCTTTCGATCTCAATATAAAGTTCTCCTCGATCTTCTTGGAGATCTATTCGATGTAATTCTTTTTGAGGTGTGTTTGTCGAGATCCGATGAATTGTGGGTTTATGATCAAGATTATCTATGAACAATATTTGAATCTCCTCTGAATTCTTTTATGTATGATTGGTTATCTTTGCAAGTCTCTTCGAATTATCAGTTTGGTTTGGCCAACTAGATTGATCTTTCTTGCAATGGGAGAAGTGCTTATCTTTGGGTTCAATCTTGCGGTGTTCGATCCCAGTGACAGAAAGGGAACCGATATGTATTGTATTGTTGCCATCGAGGATAAAAAGATCGGGTTTATATCATATTGCTTGAGTTTATCCCTCTACATCATGTCATCTTGGCTAATGCATTACTCTGTTCTTATGAACTTAATACTCTAGATGCATGCTAGATAGCGGTCGATGTGTGGAGTAATAGTAGTAGATGTAGAATCGTTTCGATCTACTTGTCGCGGACGTGATGCCTATATACATGATCATGCCTAGATATTCTCATAATTATGCACTTTTCTATCAATTGCTCGACAGTAATTTGTTCACCCACCGTAATACTTATGCTATCTTGAGAGAAGCCACTAGTGAAACCTATGGCCCCCGGGTCTATTTTCCATCATATTAATCTTTCATCAACTTGCCAATTTCCGTCGCCGTTTATTTTGCAATCTTTACTTCCCAATCTATAAAACAAAAATACCAAAAATATTTATCTTATTATCTCTATCATATCTCACTTTTGCAAGTGGTCGTGAAGGGATTGACAACCCCTTTATCGCATTGGTTGCAAGGTTCTTATTTGTTTGTGTAGGTACGAGGGACTTGCGTGTGGCCTCCTACTGGATTGATACCTTGGTTCACAAAAACTGAGGGAAATACTTACGCTCCTTTGCTGCATCACCCTTTCCTCTTCAAGGGAAAACCAACACTGTGCTCAAGAGCTAACATAGACCCTTCTTGAATACTGTTAATGCTAGGATAGATTGCAAAAAGGATGTTGTTACTATTGGTTTGGGAGATATGTCTCATGAGTTTAATTTTGCTAAATTTCGTAGACAACCCCATGATAAAGAATTGCCTAGTAAAGATGAAATTATTAGTCTTGCTTCTATTGCCGTGCTTCCTAATGATCCTTTAGAACAATATTTGCTAGACCATGAAAATGACATGTTTATGAATGAAAGAAGGGAAATAGATGAAGTATTATTTAAACAGGGACCTATTTTGAAACACAACTTGCCTGTTGAAATTCTAGGGGATCCTCCTCCACCCAAGGGTGATCCTGTGTTTGAGCTTAAACCATTACCTGATACTCTTAAATATGCTTATCTTGATGAGAAAAAGATATATCCTGTTATTATTAGTGCTAACCTTTCAGAGCATGAAGAAAAGAAATTATTGAAAACTCTGAAGAAGCACCATGCTGCTATTGGATATACTCTTGATGATCTTAAGGGCATTAGTCCAACTCTATGCCAACACAAAATAAAATTGGGGAAAGACGCTAAACCGGTTGTTGATCACCAACGATGGTTAAATCCTAAGATGAAAGAAGTGGTAAGGAAAGAAATACTAAAGCTTCTAGAGGCAGGTATAATTTATCCTATTGCTGATAGTCAGTGGGTAAGTCTTGTCCATTCTGTCCCTAAGAAGGGAGGTATTACTGTTGTTCCTAGTGATAAAGGTGAATTGATCCCACAAAGAATTGCTACAGGTTATAGGATGGTAATTGATTTCCGCAAATTAAATAAAGCTACTTTACCCTTTACCTTTTATTGATCAAATGCTAGAAAGATTATCCAAACATACACATTTTTGCTTTCTAGACGGTTATTCTGCTTTCTCTCAAATACCTGTGTTAAAAGAGGATCAAGAAAAGACCACTTTTACTTGCCCTTTCGGTACTTTTGCTTATAGACGTATGCCTTTTGGTTTATGTAATGCACCTGCTACCTTTCAAAGATGCATGATGGCTACATTCTCCGACTTTTGTGAAAAGATTGTTGAGGTTTTCATGGATGATTTGTCCGTTTATGGAACTTCTTTTGATGATTGCTTAAGCAACCTTGATCGAGTTTTGTAGAGATGTGAAGAAACTAATCTTGTCTTGAATTGGGAGAAGTGTCACTTTATGGTTAATGAAGGTATTGTCTTGGGGCATAAAATTTCTGAAAGAAGTATTGAAGTTGACAAAGCTAAAGTTGATGCTATTGAAAAGATGTCGTGTCCTAAGGACATTAAAGGTATAAGAAGTTTCCTTGGTCATGTCGGTTTTTATAGTAGGTTCATTAAGGACTTCTCAAAAATTTCTAGGCCTCTGACTAATCTCTTACAAAAAGATGTTCCTTTTGTCTTTGATGATGATTGTGTAGAAGCATTTGAAATACTTAAGAAAGCCTTGATTTCTGCACCTATTGTTCAGCCTCCTGATTGGAATCTACCCTTTGAAATTATGTGTGATGCTAGTGATTATGATGTAGGTGTTGTTCTAGGACAAAGAGTCGATAAGAAATTAAATGTTATCCAATATGCTAGTAAAACTCTAGACAGTGCCCAAAGAAATTATGCTACTACTGAAAAAGAATTTTTAGCAGTTGTATTTGCTTGGGATAAGTTCAGACCTTACATTGTTGACTCTAAAGTAACTGTTCACACTGATCATGCTGCTATTAAATATCTTATGGAAAAGAAAGATGCTAAACCTAGACTTATTAGATGGGTTCTCTTGCTACAAGAATTTGATTTGCATATTATTGATAGAAAGGGAGCTGAGAACACCGCTGCAGACAACTTGTCTAGGCTAGAGAATGTTCTTGATGACCCACTACCTATTGATGATAGCTTTCCTGATGAACAATTAGCTATCATAAATGCTTCTCGTACTGCTCCATGGTATGCTGATTATGCTAATTACATTATTGCTAAATTTATACCACCTAGTTTCACATACCATGAAAAGAAAAAAGTTTATCTATGATTTAAGACATTACTTCTGGGATGACCCACACCTTTATAAAGAAGGAGTGGATGGTGTTATTAGACGTTGTGTACCTGAGCATGAAGAAGAACGGATCCTATGCAAGTGTCACTCCGAGGCTTATGGAGGACACCACGCTGGAGATAGAACTGCACATAAGGTATTGCAATCCTGTTTTTATTGGCCTACTCTCTTCAAGGATGCCCGTAAGTTTGTCTTGTCTTGCGATGAATGTCAAAGAATTGGTAATATTAGTAGATGTCAAGAAATGCCTATGAACTATTCACTTGTTATTGAACCATTTGATGTTTGGGGCTTTAATTATATGGGACCGTTTCCTTCCTCTAATGGGTATACACATATTTTAGTTGTTGTTGATTACGTTACCAAGTGGGTAGAAGCTATTCCAACTAGTAGTCTGATCATAACACCTCTATTAATGTCGGAGTAATGGGCCACGGGTAGCCTAACCCGAGTCCCAGAACCTTTCAAAGCATCAGGGCCAGCTGCGCCCCTCAAGCCATCAAGATAAATTGCCGCCTTCTGGTGGCCAGCTGGCTGAACGGCCGACTGCCGGAAGATGGCCATGCTCAGGAAGGCGGCTCCAAGATAGGCCGACTCCTGGCAGGCGGCCTCCAGAGAGGCCGGCTCCTAGCAGTCGTCCCATGGCTCCCTCAGAGTCTGCGCCCCCGTTAAACAAGACTAGACCGGGTAAGGCCAAAGTGTAGCCAATCACCCCCTAATACGTCTCCAACGTATCTATAATTTTTGATTGTTCCATGCATTATATTATGTGTTTTGGATGTTTATGGGCTTTACTATGAACTTTTATATTATTTTTGGGACTAACCTATTGACCCAGAGCCCAGTGCCAGTTCCTATTTTTTTCCCTTGTTTCAGTGTTTCGAAGAAAAGGAATATCAAACGGAGTCGAAATGGAATGAAACCTTCTGGAGAAGTTATTTTTGGAAGGAAAGCAACCGGGGAGACTTGGAGTCCATGTCAAGGAAGCAACGAGGAAGGCACGAGGTAGGGGGGCGCGCCCTCCACCCTCGTGGGCCCCTCGTGGCTCCCCTGACGTACTTCTTCCGCCTAAATATCTCCATATACCCTAAAAAGTTCGGGGAACAGAATAGATCGGGAGTTCTGCCGCCGCAAGCCTCTGTAGCCACCAAAAATCAATTGGGACCCTGTTCTGGCACCCTGCCGGAGGGGGGGAACCCTCACCGGTGGCCATCTTCATCATCCCGGCGCTCTCCATGACGAGGAGGGAGTAGTTCACCCTCGGGGCTGAGGGTATGTACCAGTAGCTATGTGTGTGATCTCTCTCTCTCTCTCTCTCTCTCTCTCTCTCTCTCTCTCTCGTTCTTGATTTGGCACGATCTTGATGTATCGCGAGCTTTGCTATTATAGTTGGATCTTATGTTTCTTCTCCCCCTCTACTCTCTTGTAATGGACTGAGCTTTCCCTTTGAAGTTATCTTATCGGATTGAGTCTTTAAAGATTTGAGAACACTTGATGTATGTCTTGCCGTATGTATCTGTGGTGACAATGGGATATCACGTGATTCACTTGATGTATGTTTTGGTGATCAACTTGCGGGTTCCGCCCATGAACCTATGCATAGGGGTTGGCACACATTTTCGTCGTGATTCTCCGGTAGAAACTTTGGGGCACTCTTTGAGGTTCTATACGTTGATTGAATAAATGAATCTGAGATTGTGTGATGCATATCGTATAATCATACCCACGGATACTTGAGATGACAATGGAGTATCTAGGTGACATTATGGTTTTAGTTGATTTGTATCTTAAGGTGTTATTCTAGTACGAACTCTAGGGCTGTTTGTGGCACTTATAGGAATAGCCCAACGGATTGATTGGAAAGAATAACTTTGAGGTGGTTTCGTACCCTACCATAATCTCTTCGTTTGTTCTCCACTATTAGTGACTTTGGAGTGATTCTTTGTTGCATGTTGAGGGATAGTTATATGATTCAATTATGTTATTATTGTTGAGAGAACTTGCACTAGTGAAAGTATGAACCCTAGGCCTGGTTTCCTAGCATTGCGATACCGTTTACGCTCACTTTTACCACTTGTTACCTTGCTGTTTTTATATTTTCAGATTACTAAAACCTATATCTACCATCCATATTGCACTTGTATCACCATCTCTTCGCCAAACTAGTGCACCTATTCAATTTACCATTGTATTGGGTGTGTTGGGGACACAAGAGACTCTTTGTTATTTGGTTGCAGGGTTGTTTGAGAGAGACCATCTTCATCCTACGCCTCCCACGGTTGACAAACCTTAGGTCATCCACTTGAGGGAAATTTGCTATTGTCCTACAAATCTCTGCACTTGGAGGCCCAACAACGTCTACAAGGAGAAGGTTGCATAGTAGACATCAAGCTCTTTTCTGGCGCCGTTGCCGGGGAGGATAGGTAAGCGGCACTCACACCCCGTTAACTAAGCTCTTTTCTGGCGCCGTTGCCGGGGAGGTGAGTTCTTGAAGGTATATCTTTAGATCTTGCAATCGAATCTTTTTGTTTCTTGTTTTAGCACTAGTTTAGTCTATAAAAGAAAACTACAAAAAAATGAAATTGAGTTTGCCACATACGCTTTATATTTTTAATATCTTTCGTGAGTATGATGGAAAGGATAATTGTGCCAAGGTGCTAGAAGAAGAATGCATTAAAATGTTTGGCACTAAATCTTTGAATGATGAGCATGATTGCAATGTTGTTAGTATGAATTCCTTGAATATCCATGATGGTAATGATATGCAAAGCCACAAGCTTGGGGAAGCTATGTTTGATGAAGATGATATTTTTTGTTCCCCAAGCTTTGATGAGAAAATTTACTATGATGAAAGCATGCCTCCTATCTATGATGATTATTGTGACTAGTCGTCAACCCGTGCAGCTGCACGGGCTAGATATTTATCTATGTTTTATCCTAATTTTGTAATAAATATACTTATACATTTTGTAGGCATAAATAGTAAATATTAAACATGAATATGTTCTGTAATTATGATTTTTTATTGTTCCAATCTCCAAATCTCTTTTTTTAGGGAACAATCTCCAAATCTTGATGGTCTAAATATGATGTAAACCAATCGACCAGAACAAAATGATATTATATCAAACACACATAGGCTATAGTATGATGGCACATCTAGATGTGCTTTGCATACATGCCTGATGGACACATGGTATGGAGAAGCAATGCATTAGTTTTTACATCAAATGAAAACCTCGACAGAATGGTCCAGAAAAAATAGTAGTCCTGCATGGCTAAGTGTCCTGTGGTGCCATTTCACAATCCAATGTTGTAGAATGGATGGAGGTGGCTGGTGACCGGTCAGTTTATGGTGGTCACCCTCTGCTTCTCGATCTTGATTTTCCTGAATCAAAGCAACACTCCAGACTGGACAACTGCAACATGATGTAGAGGAGGCTTCTCTTGCTTGGCACCTATATAACACCCAACAACCAAATGAGCAGCCAAGAGAGTTGATGGCTGCAGAATCAAACATACCTTTTCCTGATATTTTTTCCTGGATAGCAAAAAGGGAACAGAAGCAAGAAGTTATGGAGGTGAAAGAGGCCATGAGAGCCTGGCGCTTCATCCCATAGTTAAAAATAACCCATATGTCGGTCCGACAGACAAATTTGTCTAAACTCCATATTCAAAACGGAGGCACGACAACTTTGGTTTGTTTGCTTTGGCCAATGATTTAGTGGTTAACAAAGGAATTACTCAGATAATTGCTAACAATGGTGTGCGTGCATATCACGCAAGGTACCAAAGGAGTTTTTACCAAACATGGATACCAGTGTAGTCTTCGGATGGGCCCTCCACACCCTTTGGCGTTTAGTTTGTTCCTGGCTCTATGTTTTGCCTTTTTGATATGTGTGTTAACTTGTTGTTGGATGTTTGCATATCAGTTATATAAATGCTGGTGCGAACTCTGTATACTTATGGAAAAAGTATTCCATGAGGTCATTCATTTTTGCTTGGTCATAAAGTGCGTAAATTCACAGATTTCTATCAGGAAATAAGTGTTATTGAAGACACATACATAACGTCAAAAGAAACTATTTTTTCTCTTTCTTAAATTTCTACAGATTTTTCCATTGACATATGTTGGATATATATGGCATGGTTTTTTACTTGTTTTGTTAATGATCAAATTTCTATATATTTTTCTGTAGGTAAAGTGGGGATTCTAGCTATTGGAAATATACACACACACACACACACACATATATATATATATATATATATATATATATATATATATATATATATATATGTATACCTGAATATGACATAGTTAATTGTGCGTGCATGAGATCTCTATCACCTATTATGCAAGAAGGCTTAATTTTAAGTATTACTTCCAGCTAGGAGTATATTAATTAATATGAGAATTTCAGCATATATATTTTTCTATTAATTATTGTTAAACTTATGTGGGAAAAAAGACATGTGTAGGCTTATATGGCACTATGCGTCAAAGTATTAACCATATGCATGATTAAGCAGGATTAACTGAAGCAACGAATTCGTAGCACATATAGGAGATGAAACCCACTTGATATATACCTGAAGACACGTACACATACACACCTCATGGAGCTGCCACCGGTAATTAAGTACTCTCCGGCCAGAAGATCAAACATCTTGTCATGGTTACATTATTTGATCCTCAGTAGTTCACCTCGTGAGTCATCGACTCGCTCATCAACATGTAAGCTCACTGGGCGTCATGTGGCAACAATCTATAGGTTCTCTTGTGGTTATGGCTGAGACCCCATGCCAATAATAAAATGCATTAATAAATCTTGCAATATGAATCCCAGTATATTGTTGAAGGCATGGATCACACATCCTTCTGACTTCATATATAGTGCACTCCAAACTGTGACCAATTCCATATAGAAGTAGACAATAGCTCAGCTAAATAAGCACAGGTATGGGGCACAGGGAATACTAGCTAAATTGAATTCGTGCAATGACACCCAGATAAAAATGTGCAAGATGGTGATAAAGAGGAAACTTTTATAAACTGAACTCAGCATGCAACAATGCAGAGAAGGAGAATTACATTAGTCGCATAACTAAACATTCAAAGAATACATGACTATCAGTAATTGGTTGCTGCTACTACCGCTTTCGTTTGTGCTTTCTGTGGTCATCAGCTTATCAGCCAACTGAACTAAGCGACCATCAAGTAGATGCTGAGTTTTCTGTCAGAAAATTGCAGACAGGCTCGCCTTCCCGTAGGAGACGATATGTCCATGGTTTATCAAGTACTTGATTGCTGCTACTCAACACCAGGCGAAGGCTGCCGCCGGTAGCTGGACGTCCTGAAATATTTAATTAGCAATAGCAAGGCTAGTCAACTACTCGTGTTATCCTCCTCCCCGGTCCTCCACTGCTTTCGTTCATACTATCCATTATGATCAATTCATTACCCAAAACTGAACCAAGCTACAATCGGTAGATTATGCACAATTTTCTCTCAAAAAATTGGAGAGGCGCTCTGCATGCCTATCGTTTTGTAGCTGGCCCCGGAAATCAAAAGCAGCAGCATCAGTCTGCACGATAACAATCCGCGCATGATGTCTTGTTGGTATCTACGAAGATCCTGAAATTCAAAACCAGCAGAATCATGTCGGTAAACAAATGCAAATCGGTGTTAGTGCAATGGGAAAAATTCTACTTACCTGTGTCGTTGCATAGCACACATGATGTTAGAATTAATCGCGTGTCCATCAATATGTGTCCATGTAGGATACCTATACCTGGTCGGCTTGGAATAGGTCTAGATTAGTAATATATATACATGTAACCCCCGTGTAATCTGCCGCCAGGAAAAGCAATAAAGAGAAACAGGAGTCTCACACCCCTGCTCCTTTCAATCGATCGATTCGAGTTGTGCATGTGTCCTATTCTTGCGGAGAGGTTCCGCCGAGGAAGTCGATTCGATCCGGGTGTAGCAGAAGCTGATCAGGCTGTCTGTAACGAACGCGCATGAGCTAGGCAGAAAATCAATCAAGCTGCTTGCGTGTGTGCCTACGATCTAGCTCTGGACGTACATGCGTTGTACTTGGTTGAATCGATCCAGCTTTCTAAAATCCTACACACGTATCATGTACATATCGAATTGCATGAGATTAACCATGAGAAGGAATCAGAAAGGACGAAGGGATTGGTCCTTACTGATGCCGATTGGCGAATATCTACGGAATGATTCATCTATCTTTTCCTGAGAGGTTCCGCTGAGGGGGTCGATTGATCATGGAAGTGATCTGGGTGTGCGTAGGTACATACACATGTCTCTGGTTAGACGTACGTGCATGAGCTAGGAAGAAAATCAATCAAGCTGCTTGCCTGTGTGCTTACCATCTAGCTTTGCACGTGCATGCGTTGTGCTTGGTTGAATCGACCCAGCATTTTAAAAATCTATACAGCGATCATGTACATATCGAATTGAGCGAGATTAACCATTAGGAGGAATCAGAAGGGACGGTGGGATTGATCCTTACAGATGGCGATGGCGAATATCCAGAGTAGGATTCATCTATCTCTTTCTCCCCATCACCTGAGGTCCCACTATCCACCACTGTAACAGGTACATATACAGATGGAGGTAGGGTTCAGGGAGCAGAATATAGGCACGGTTCCCCATGAGAGAAGAGAAGAGAGAACGGGGGAGGGTGTAGCCGCCGGGAAGGACTTGACTCGTGAGATCGGGAGAGTTTTTTTTTGCTGACCAAGGGAAGGAGGGAATCATGGGATTGTTTCTTTTAAAGCAGAATTATGAGATATTGGGAAGGAGAGAATCGTGGGAGGTAGGGAGAGATGCTCCGATCTACAGATCTCCTTTAATATTTTTTTGACAATTCCTTTTTTTAACACGACAATACCTAATTCATCTGATGGCTCTCACAATTTCTAGGAATTTCTATTTAATAACATGGTAATGTTTATGGAGTTATTAGAAGATGAACCGCGTAATAATTCGGCCCCATCAGATAAAACGGCTCCCAATTTCTAATTAACGTGGGAATTTTTAGGGAGTGCCTAATTAGTATAGGTATGGGAAGGAGAGATTGATGGAATTGGGAGAGAGATACGTGATTTTTTTCTTTCTCATTTTTTTGAGGGCATGATTATTTCGCTCATTGAAGAGATATACATGAGACATGAGAGATTGAGTAAGGTCATGGGGAGAGATACGTGATGCAAGAGGTTTTTTAATGCATGTGACGCAAGAGATTGAAAGAGTTAGGTTATGGGAAAGAGATACGTCTTTTTCTTCTTCTGTGAATAGTTACGTCTGTTTTTTTCTTCTTGTGTGAGTCGACCTACACCATAATAATTCGGTCCCACCAAATTAACGGCTCATAAAATATAATTAACATGATAATTTCTTGGGAGTCTCTAATTAGTATAGGTATAGATAGATGACACGTATGCTCTAAAGAATAATGATAACCATGAAACTTGTGATCTTGATATTAATTTTCAATCATATGATAGTTATTTTGTTGAGTTTGCTCCCGCTACTATTGATGAGAAGAATTTTGCTTGTGTGGAGAGTAGTAAAAATTTTATGCTTGTAGATCATGAAAAGAATGCTTTAGGTGCTGGTTATATTGTTGAATTCAATGATGATGCTACTGAAAATTATTATGAGGGAGGAATATATGCTTGTAGGAATTGCAATAATATCAAGTTTCCTCTCTATGTGCTTAAAGTTTTGAAGTTATGCTTGCTTTGCCTTCCTATGCTAGTTGATTATTGTTCACATAAGTTGTTTGCTCAAAAAATACCTATGCATAGGAAGAGGGTTAGACTTAAATGTGCTAGTCATATTCTTCATGATGCTCTTTTTATGTTTCAATTCTTATCTTTTATGTGAGCATCATTGAAATCATCATGCCTAGTTAGGGGCGTTAAACGATAGCGCCTGTTGGGAGTCAACCCAATTTTATTTTAGTTTCTTGCTTTTTGGTTATGTTTAGTAATAAATAATCCCTCTAGCTTCTGTTTAGATGTGGTTTTATGTTTTAATTAGTGTTTGTGCCAAGTAGAACCTTTGGGAAGACTTGGGTGAAGTCTTTATGATCATGCTGTAAAAAACAGAAACTCTAGCACTCACGAGATTAGTTAAAACTTTTTACTGGAGAGTGCTATTTAGTTGATTCTTTTTTGCAGATGATTACCAGAAAAATACCTCAGGTGCACCAATTTATTGTAGTTTTTTTGGAGTTTCAGAAGTTTGCGTTAGTTACAGATTACTACAGACTGTTCTGTTTTTGACAGATTCTGTTCTTTCATGTGTTGTTTGCTTATTTTAATGAATCTATGGCTAGTAAAATAGTTTATAAACCATAGAGAAGTTGGAATACAATAGGTTTAACACCCATATAAATAAATAATGAGTTCATTACAGTACCTTGAAGTGGTGTTTTGTTTTCTTTCGCTAACGGAGCTTACAAGTTTTCTGTTAAGTTTTGTGTTGTGAAGTTTTCAAGTTTTGGGTAAAGATACGATGGACTATGGAATAAGGAGTGGCAAGAGCCGAAGCTTGGGGATGACCAAGGCACCCCAAGGTAATATTCAAGGATAACCAAGAACCTAAGCTTGGGGATGCCCCGGAAGGCATCCCCTCTTTCGTCTTCGTTCATCGGTAACTTTACTTGGAGTTATATTTTTATTCACCACATGATATGTGTTTTGCTTGGAGCGTCATTTTATTTTGTTTAGCTATGCTTGCTGTTTGAATAAAGTACCAAGATCTGAAATTCTTAAATGTTAGAGAGTCTGCGCATAGTTGCATAATTATTCGACTACTCATTGATCTTCACTTATATCTTTTGGGCTATATAGTTTTGTTCTAGTGCTTCACTTATTTATTTTAGAGCACGGTGGTGGATTTGTTTTATAGAAACAATTGATCTCTCATGCTTCACTTAGATTATTTTGAGAGTCTTAAATAGCATGGTAATTTGCTTTAATAATCCTAATATGCTTGGTATTCAAGATTTGTAAAACTTTCTTTTGAGTGTGTTGAATACTAAGAGAAGTTTGATGCTTGATAATTGTTTTGAGATATGAAGATGGTGATATTAGAGTCATGCTAGTTGAGTAGTTGTGAATTTGAGAAATACTTGTGTTAAAGTTTGTGGTTCCCGTAGCATGCACGTATGGTGAACTGTTATGTGATGAAGTCAGAGCATAATTTATTTATTGATTGTCTTCCTTATGAGTGGCGGTCGGGGACGAGCGATGGTCTTTTCCTACCAATATATCCCCCTAGGAGCATGCGCGTAATACTTTTCTTTGATAACTTGTAGATTTTTGCGATAAGTATATGAGTTCTTTATGACTAATGTTGAGTCCATGGATTATACACACTTTCTTCCTTCCACCATTGCTAGCCTCTCTAATATCACGCACTTTTCGCCGGTATCTCACACCCACCATATATCTTCCTCAAAACAGCCACCATACCTACCTATCATGGCATTTCCATAGCCATTCCGAGATATATTGCCATGCAACTCTTCACCGTTCCGTTATTATGACACGCTCTATCATTGTCATATTGCTTAGCATGATCATGTAGTTGGTATCGTATTTGTGGCAAAGCCACCGTTCATAATTCTTTCATACATGTCAGTCTTGATTCATTGCATATCCCGGTACACCGCCGGAGGCATCCATATAGAGTCATATTTTGTTCTAAGTATCGAGTTGTAATTCATGAGTTGTAAGTAAATGAAAGTGTGATGATCATCATTATTAGAGCATCGTCCCAGTGAGGAAAGGATGATGGAGACTATGATTCCCCCACAAGTCGGGATGAGACTCCGGACGAAAAAAGAGAAAAAAGAGGCCATGAAAAAGAGAAAAGGCCCAAATAACAAAATTGAGAGAAAAAGAGAGAAGGGACAATGCTACTATCCTTTTACCACACTTGTGCTTCAAAGTAGCACCATGATCTTCATGATAGAGAGTCTCCTATGTTGTCACTTTCATATACTAGTGGGAATCCTACATTATAGAACTTGCCTTGTATATTCCAATGATGGGCTTCCTCAAAATGCCCTAGGTCTTCGTGAGCAAGCGAGTTGGATGCACACCCATTTAGTTTCTTTTGTTGAGCTTTCATATACTTATAGCTCTAGTGCATCCGTTGCATGGCAATCCCTACTCACTCACATTGATATCTATTAATGGGCATCTCCATAGCCCGTTGATACACCTAGTTGATGTGAGACTATCTTCTCCCTCCTTTTTGTCTTCTCCACAACCACCATTCTATTCCACATATAGTGATATGTCCATGGCTCGTGCTCATGTATTGCGTAAAGATTGAAAAAGTTTGAGAATGTCAAAAGTATGAAACAATTGCTTGGCTTGTCATCGGGGTTGTGAATGATACTTTGTGTGGTGAAGATAGAGCATAACCAGACTATATGATTTTGTAGGGATAAATTTCTTTGGCCATGTTATTTTGAGAAGACATGATTGCTTTGTTAGTATGCTTGAAGTATTATTGTTCTCATGTCAATATTGAACTTTTATCTTAAATCTTATGGATCTGAATATTCTTGCCAAAATAAAGAAAATTACATTGAGAAATTATGCCAAGTAGCATTCCACATCAAAAATTCTGTTTTTATCATTTACCTACTCGAGGACGAGCAGGAATTAAGCTTGGGGATGCTGATACGTCTCCAACGTATCTATAATTTTTGATTGTTCCATGCTATTATATTATGTGTCCTGGATGTTTATGGGCTTTACTATGAACTTTTATATTATTTTTGGGACTAACCTATTGACCCAGAGCCCAGTGCCAGTTCCTGTTTTTTCCCTTGTTTCAGTGTTTCGAAGAAAAGGAATATCAAACGGAGTCGAAACGGAATGAAACCTTCTGAAGAAGTTATTTTTGGAAGGAAAGCAACTGGGAAGACTTGGAGTCCACGTCAAGGAAGCAACGAGGAAGGCACGAGGTAGGGGGGTGCGCCCACCCCCTAGGTCGCGCCCTCCACCCTCGTGGGCCCCTCTTGGCTCCCCTGACGTACTTCTTCTGCCTATATATCTCCATATACCCTAAAAACTTTGGGGAACAGAACAGATCGGGAGTTCTGCCGCCGCAAGCCTCTGTAGCCACCAAAACCCAATCGGGACCCTGTTCCGGCACCCTACCGGAGGGGGGGGGACCCTCACCCGTGGCCATCTTCATCATCCTGGCGCTCTCCATGACGAGGAGGGAGTAGTTCACCCTCGGGGCTGAGGGTATGTACCAGTAGCTATGTGTTTGATCTCTCTCTCTCTCTCTCGTGTTCTTGATTTGGCATGATCTTGATGTATCGCGAGCTTTGCTATTATAGTTGGATCTTATGTTTCTTCTCCCCCTCTACTCTCTTGTAATGGATTGAGCTTTCCCTTTGAAGTTATCTTATCGGATTGAGTCTTTAAAGATTTGAGAACACTTGATGTATGTCTTGCCGTGCGTATCTGTGGTGACAATGGGATATCACGTGATTCACTTGATGTATGTTTTGGTGATCAACTTGCGGGTTCCGCCCATGAACCTATGCATAGGGTTTGGCACACGTTTTCATCGTGATTCTCCAGTAGAAACTTTGGGGAACTCTTTGAGGTTCTATGTGTTGATTGAATAGATGAATCTGAGATTGTGTGATGCATATCGTATAATCATACCCACGGATACTTGAGGTGATGATGGATAATCTAGGTGACATTAGGGTTTTGGTTGATTTGTATCTTAAGGTGTTATTCCAGTATGAACTCTAGGGCTGTTTGTGGCACTTATAGGAATAGCCCAACGTATTGATTGGAAAGAATAACTTTGAGGTGGTTTCGTACCCTACCATAATCTCTTCGTTTGTTCTCCACTATTAGTGACTTTGGAGTGATTCTTTGTTGCATGTTGAGGGATAGTTATATGATTCAATTATGTTATTATTGTTGAGAGAACTTGCACTAGTGAAAGTATGAACCCTAGGCCTGGTTTCCTAGCATTGCGATACCATTTACGCTCACTTTTACCACTTGTTACCTTGCTGTTTTTATATTTTCAGATTACTAAAACCTATATCTACCATCCATATTGCACTTGCATCACCATCTCTTCGCTGAACTAGTGCACCTATACAATTTACCATTGTATTGGGTGTGTTGGGGACACAAGAGACTTTGTTATTTGGTTGCAGGGTTGTTTGAGAGAGACCATCTTCATCCTACGCCTCCCACGGATTGATAAACCTTAGGTCATCGACTTGAGGGAAATTTGCTACTGTCCAACAAACCTCTGCACTTGGAGGCCCAACAACGTCTACAAGGATAAGGTTGCGTAGTAGACATCACCCCCATATCCAGGGCCAAGCGTGGCCACAGTGCTCCGTACAAGCGGAGATCTCCGCCCGGTGCGGCACTATTGCCACTCCACCCCTGATATCACTCCTGTCAGGCGAGGCCTTGCTCACACGACCTCTTGTCGGGACGGCCAGAAGACGGCGGGCCCTACCGGGTAGCGAGAGCCCGGTAGACGGCGGAGGCCCGACCAGTCGGACCCGAGGGAGGCCGGCTCCTAGCAGGCAGCCCAATCCCTCCTCGGAGCCCGTGCACCATTAACCAGATAAGACCCGGAGTGGTAAAGTAATCTTCCACCAGGCGGCGGGACTGTAGCCACGCTCCCCTGACCGAGCATGCGTCATTAGCATGACGACTACAGTAATCAGCAGCCGGCAAGACCCGCGAGCCGCGGAGGCGGCCTGTCGGCTTCGTACCAGACCAGTCGGCGGGGCACGCCAGGCGGCGGGCCCCCGCAGCCGACGGAGAAGCCGGCGACCAGAGAGTCTGACAGCCGGGTCCCACACCCGGCCGGATTACCATTGTACCCCTGGGGGTAGGCCTATATAAACCCCCAGGGCACCCATGCAAAGGGTTCCAACGTGTTAGAATTAGACCAACACCTAGGGAGAGAAGAGAGCAAGCCTTGCCTCCTCCTACCTCTAGCATACAGCTCAAGGAGCACCATTGTACTCACTAGTGCCTTAGTGATCATGCGGGGACCCCGCAGAGCAGGACTAGGGGTGTTATCTCCAAGGAGAGCCCCAAACCTGGGTAAAGTACGCCGGCGTTCATGTCTACGCCTTATCCCGCTTCCAGGCACTGGCGACGTTCTACTCACTCCCACCATGATAAGCCATCCATTAGCATATGTCGCACCGAACCCTCGACATTTGGCACCCACCGTGGGGCGAGATGCACCGTCTCCCGGAGACCTGTTCTGGACGGGAACCCTATTCCTTCCTGGTGAGCGCAGCCAGCCCGAGACGCCTGATGGCTGCTACCTCTTGAGCACTGCGTTGGATTTCCTTGAAGAGGAAAGGATGATGCAGCAAAGTAGCGTAAGTATTTCCCTCAGTTTTTGAGAACCAAGGTATCAATCCAGTAGGAGGCTACGCGCAAGTCCCTCGTACCTACACAAAGAAAATAACTCCTCGCAACCAACGCGATTATGGGTTGTTAATCCCTTCATGGTCACTTACGAGAGTGAGATCTGTTAGAGATGATAGATAATATTTTTGGTATTTTTGTGATAAAGATGCAAAGTAAAATAAAGGCAAAGTAAAAAAGCAAAGGCAATAATAAAGTGATAGGAGATTGATATGATGAAGATAGACCCGGGGGCCATAGATTTCACTAGTGGCTTCTCTCAAGAGCATAAGTATTTTACGGTGGGTGAACGAATTACTGTTGAGCAATTGATAGAATTGAGCATAGTTATGAGAGTATCTAGGTATGATCATGTATATAGGCATCACGTCCGAGACAAGTAGACCGACTCCTACCTGCATCTGCTACTATTACTCCACTCATCGACCGCTATCCAGCATGCATCTAGAGTATTAAGTTAAGAAAACAGAGTAATGCCTTAAGCAAGATGACATGATGTAGAGGGATAAATTAATGAAATATTATAAAAACCGCATCTTGTTATCCTCGATGGCAACAATATAATACGTGCCTTGCTGCCCCTAGTGTCATTGGGAAAGGACACCACAAGATTGAACCCAAAGCTAAGCACTTCTCCCATTGCAAGAAAAACCAATCTAGTAGGCCAAACCAAACTGATAATTCGAAGAGACTTGCAAAGATAACCAATCATACATAAAAGAATTTAGAGAAGATTCAAATATTACTCATAGATAATCTTGATCATAAACCCACAATTCATGGGTCTCACCAAACACACCGCAAAAGAAGATTACATCGAATAGATCTCCATGAGAGAGGGGGAGAACATTGTATTGAGATCCAAAAAGAGAGAAGAAGCCATCTAGCTACTAACTATGGACCCAAAGGTCTGAGGTAAACTACCCACACTTCATCGGAGAGGCTATGGTGATGATGTAGAAGCCCTCCATGATGGAGGCCCCCTCCGGCGGAGCTCTGGAACAGGCCCCAAGATGGGATCTCGTGGGTACAGAAGGTTGCGGCGGTGGAATTAGGTTTTTGGCTCCGTATCTGATCGTTTGGGGGTACGTAGTTATATATAGGAGGAAGAAGTAAGTCGGTGGAGCAAGGTGGGCCCCACGAGGGTGGAGGGCACGCCCTGGGGGGTGGGTGCGCCCCCCTACCTCGTGCCCACCTCCTTTCTTTCTTGACGTAGGGTCCAAGTCTCCTGGATAATATTCGGTGAGAAAATCACGTCCCGAAGGTTTCATTCTGTTTGGACTGCGTTTGATATTCCGTTTCTTCGAAACTCTGAAATAGGCAAAAAACCAGCAATTCTGGGCTGGCCCTCCGGTTAATAGGTTAGTCCCAAAAGTAATATAAAAGTGGATAATAAAGCCCAATATTGTCCAAAACAGTAGATAATATAGCATGGTGCAATCAAAAATTATAGATACGTTGGAGATGTACCAATGGCGTCTGCGCGAACGCGCTGCACCGCGCGGAGGTCGCCTGTGCGGCGAGTAGCCTCGCCGATCTTGTTGGCGAGGTTCGCCTCTCCGGCGAGCCCGCGTCTGATGCAGGCATCGAGGGCCTCGAGAGCCGCCTCGTGAACCTCCTCGGCCAACTCCACGTCTCCAGCGAGCCTACTGTAGACTTGGAGTCTGTTGGCTCCATCGACCCGATGCTGGTCGACTCCGACACGGCGTCGCTCGACGCGTTCCCCACCAACGTGGTGGTCTACGATGAGCCGCTTCCTCGCACGGACAGCGGCGGTAGCACCATCACAGAAGTGCTCGTCATCAGCCATGGCGAGCACCCTAGCGGAGGTGGCTAGGATCCGTTGCAGGCGGCGATGCAAGACCTGACTGCACCCATCCTAGAGGACGTCGACGCCGAGACGCTGGAGGCACGCCGCGTCTAGCTCCTCAAGAGCGCTAACCGGCTGGCCAGCATGAGACGCCTTTCGGAGGCTTTCCAGCGTGAAATGGACCGTGCTGTCGGCGGCACGTCGGGTCCTCGCGGGTCTAGCCGCATTGGCCAGATCCGGCAGCGTGGCGCGACCATCGCCAGCATGTTAGGGACTAATCGTCCTGTCTACGCCACGCCTACGGAGAATATACGAGCTGCCCAGGCAGCAGCGGATGAGCTGGACAAGCTCGAAGGCGACGAACGTCGCCACATGACGGAGCGAGTCCAGCAGCTCCTCGACGCGGCTGCTGAGCAGCAAGAGGCCAGATGCCGCACTGATCCGCCCAACCGGCGAAACGATGATCCGCCTCCTCGCGGGGACGAAGGCGTGACATTCCGGACGCCAACTGGTGGCGCCCGCGATAGAAGAGACAAGGAGCCGGCTACTAGCCGCAGCTGGACTCGCGTCACCATAGAGTGCAACCAAGACGGCCTCCCAAGAGTAGTGCAGCGATGAGACGATTATCCGCCTCCTCCTCCCCGCAGGGAGAGGCGCATTTCCCTGCCACCTGTTGATCACCCGTCACTCGGCAACCGCCTTGGCCGCCGAGAGGGAATCGAAGAAAACGATGCCCGCCACCGGATCGATCGCCTCAACCAATCCCTGGCGCTAGAAGAAGAAGTTGAGCTGGGCCTGCCATGCTTCGACCCCTACATCCGAGACGAACCTTTCCCCAAAGGGTTCACGCTCCCGAGAGATACACCCAAGTACTCCGGCTCCGTGAAGCTGGAGGACTGGCTGGTCGACTACTCCACGGCCGCCAGCATCACGAACAGCAACAAGCGCGTTGCCGTGAAATACGTTCCTCTCATGCTCCAGGGCACAGCCTGGACGTGGCTGAACAGCCTGAAGCCCCGCAGCATCAACAGCTGGGTTGATTTCCATGAAGCATTCATCCCCAACTTCACCAGCACGTACAAGTGGTCACCAAGCCTCACCAGCTCTCCTTGTGCATCCAAGGCCCCAATGATTCGACTCGCGACTACCTCACGCGCTGGGCCGAGCTACGCAACTCTTGCGAGGGCGTGCACGAGGTGCAGGCCATCGAGTACTTCACTGCCGTGTGCCGAGAGGGCACCCTCCTCAAGCACAAGCTTCTCTGCGACAAGCCGGCGACCCTCGACGAACTGCTGGTCATAGCAGACAAGTACGCCATGGCCGACTCCTCCATGAAGACAGAGATCCAAGTCAATGTGTCGGGCAAGGCGGCCCTCAAGCTCACGCACCCCGGCTGGTGACACCAGTCGGCGACAGCAACCAAACAACAACAAGCGCAAGGCCATGCAGCCAGCCTCCACGAGTCGGCAGGTGGCAACAGTCGAGGATCAGCAGCCGAAAGGGCAGCCTCCCCCCAAGCGCCAGAGGGGCGGCAAGCCCAACTGGTTATCCGTCTTCTCATATGAGCAGACCCTTGACGTGACCTACAAGTTCCACAGTGGCACGAAACCGTCCAACCACACGACCCGGAAGTGCCACTGGCTCACCAGGATCGCCAAGGGTGATGGACTCCAGCTCGCACCGCCTGCCTGCCCGCCACCTCCTCCTCCTCAGCAGCCGGCGGTCCGGCCAGTCGGCGCAATACAAGATGAATACCCTGAGGAGCAGGGGGCCTCCATCATGTTCACCAGCCTGGCTGGCGACAAGCACAGCAGACGGCAACAACGACAAGAAGTGAATGCAGTAGCATCAGAGACCCCTGAATTCATGCATTGGTTTGAGAAACCCATCAGCTGGAGCTGAGCCGACCACCCGGAGGTGATGCCAAATCCCGGCTCCTACGCTCTAGTGTTGGATGCCACCTTTGCCACAGAGAGGCGAGCTGCTCGTTTCTCCCGAGTTCTGATAGATGGCGGCAGCAACATCAACATCGTGTACAAAGATACAATGGAGAAGTTGGGAATCAAGTAGAGACACCTTCAGCCCAGCCGGACTGTTTTCCACGGCATAGTTCCTGGCCTTTCCTGCTCACCAATCGGCAAGACTCGGATAGATGTCCTCTTCGGAGGCAAAGAGCACTTTCACCGAGAGCCAGTCTGGTTTGAGGTGGTGGACCTTGAGAGCCCCTATCATTCACTACTTGGCCGGCCTGCCATGGCCAAGTTCATGGCGGTCCCCCACTATGCTTACCTGAAAATGAAGATGCCGAGCTCCAAGGGAATCCTGACCATAGTAGGAGACTACAAGAAATCGTCCACCTGTGCAGCAGAGAGTAGCCAGCTAGCCGAGTCCCTCGTGATCGCGGCTCCTTGACTGGGTTGTGGCGATGGCCGACAAGCAGCCAGAAATGTCTCCCAACCCCAAGGAGTCGGAAGCCGAGGGCTCGTTCAAGCCGGCAAAGGAGACAAAGAAGATACCCTTGGACCCGAAGCACCCGGAGAGGCACACTGTCATAGACGTAACCCTTGACAGCAAATAGGAAGGCGAGCTCGTCGATTTCCTCCGTGAGAATCGGGACATCTTTGCATGGTCGCCCAAAGACATGCTGGGTGTTCCGGCGGATTTCACCGAGCACAAGCTGCATGTCCGGTCTGACGCCAAGCCAGTCAGGCAGCCCTTGCACCGTCTGTCAGAAGAGAAGAGAAGAGTTGTTGGAGAAGAGATAGGCCGGCTTCTAGCAGCCGGCTTCATCATGGAGGTGTTCTTTCCAGAGTGGTTAGCTAACCCGGTCCTAGTGCTGAAGAAGAACAAGAAGTGGCACATGTGTATTGATTATACCAGCCTCAACAAAGCGTGTCCCAAAGACCCCTTTGCCTTGCCAAGAATCGACCAGGTGATTGAATCCACAGCCGGATGCGAGCTGTTGAGTTTTTTGGATGCATACTCAGGATATCATCAGATCAAGCTGAACCTGGCCGACAGGTTGAAAACCGCCTTCATCACGCCGTTCGGAGCCTTCTGCTACCTGACCATGACGTTCGGCTTGAGGAATGCAGGCGCCACGTTTCAGCGTTGCATGCAGAAGTGCCTCCTCAAGCAACTCGGCAGAAACGCCCACGTCTATGTGCACGACGTTGTGGTGAAGACGGAGAAGCGTGGAATGCTGTTAGAAGACCTAATGGAGACCTTTGAGAATTTGCGCCGATTTCAGATCAAGCTCAACCCAGAGAAATGCGTCTTTGGAGTACCAGCCGGCCAGCTTCTTGGCTTTCTGGTCTCAGAGCGCAACATAGAGTGCAATCTTGTGAAGATCAAGCCCATCGAAAGGATGGAAGTGCCCACCCGACTGCTCGACATGCAAAAATTCACCGGCTGCTTGGCATCCCTCAGCCGCTTCATCACTCGGCTGGGCGAGAAGGCTCTCCCCCTATACCAGCTCATGAAGAAGACCACTTTTTTCGAGTGGACCGACAAGGCGGATGAAACTTTTCTCCAGCTCAAGAAGATGTTGACCACTCTGCCGGTTCTGGCGGCCCCGACTCCCAAGGAACCCATGCTCCTCTACATCGCCGCTACCAGCCAGGTGGTCAGCACAGTCATAGTGGTGGAACGCAAGGAAGAAGGCAAAGCGCTACTAGTTCAGAGGCCAGTGTATTACCTTAGTGAAGTGTTGTCCGCCTCCAAGCAAAACTACCCACATTACCAAAAGATGTGCTATGGCGTGCACTTCGCCACCAAGAAATTGAAGCCATATTTTCAAGAGCACCCAATCACCGTGATCTGCACTACTCCCCTTCCTGAGATCATTGGAAGCCGAGATGCCTCAGGCCGAGTGGCCAAATGGGCCATAGATTTGGCCCCCTACACCATCTACTACCAGCCTCGCACCGCCATCAAGTCACAAGCACTGGCCGAATTCCTCGTCGACTGGGCTGCAACTCCTAGTACTTGCCACCAGCACCAGACTCCACCCACTGGTGAATGCACTTTGATGGTTCCAAGATGCGCACCGGTCTGGGAGCCGGCATCGTCCTCACCTCTCCCAAAGGCAACAAGCTCAGATATGTGCTGCAAGTCCATTTTGCCACCTCCAACAATGTCGCTGAGTACGAAGCACTCATTCACGGGATCCGGCTCGCCAAGGAGCTCGGCATTCGCCGGATCCTGTGCTATGGTGATTCTGTCTTGGTGGTCCAGCAGTCGTCAGGCGATTGGGACGCCAAGGATGCAAACATGGCGAGTTACCGCTTCCTCGTACAACAACTGTAGGATTGAAAGTATGTCTAGAGGGGGGTGATTAGACTACTTGACCAAATAAAAGTCTAGCCTTTTCCCAATTTTAGTTCTTGAAAGATTTTAGCAACTTTGGACATGTCAAGCAATCTTAACACAATTCAAGCAAGCATGCAAAGAGTATATGAGCAGCGGAAAGTAAAGCATGCAACTTGCAAGAATGTAAAGGGAAGGGTTTGGAGGATTCAAATGCAATAGGAGACACAGATGTTTTTGTCGTGGTTCCGATAGGTGGTGCTATCATACATCCACATTGATGGAGACTTCAACCCACGAAATGTAACGGCTACGTGAGTCCACGGAGGGCTCCACCCACGAAGGGTCCACGAAGAAGCAACCTTGTCTATCCCACCATGGCCGTCGCCCACGAAGGACTTGCCTCACTAGCGGTAGATCTTCATGAAGTAGGCGATCTCCTTGCCCTTACAAACTCCTTGGTTCAACTCCACAATCTTGTCGGAGGCTCCCAAGTGACACCTAGCCAATCTAGGAGACACCACTCTCCAAGAAGTAACAAATGGTGTGTTGATGATGAACTCCTTGCTCTTGTGCTTCAAATGATAGTCTCCCAACACTCAACTCTCTCTCTCTCACTGGATATGGATTTGGTGGAAAGAAGATTTGTGTGGAAAGCAACTTGGGGAAGGCTAGAGATCAAGATTCATATGGTAGGAATGGAATATCTTGGCCTCAACACAAGTGTAGGTGGTTCTTTCTCAGAAAATGCAAGTTGGAAGTGTAGGTTCATTCTGATGGCTCTCTCCACGAATGAAGAGGTGGTGGAGGGGTATATATAGCCTCCACACAAAATCTAACCGTTACACACAACTTGCCAAACTCGGTGGGATCGAATTGATAAACTCGGTCGGACCGATTCAGCAAATCTAGTGATTGTTAGGATTTTTGGTGGGACCGACATGCAACTCGGTAGGACCGATATGGTTAGGGTTAGGGCATAACATAATCTCGGTGAGACCGATTACACAAACTCGGTGAGACCGATTTTGGTAATAAGCTAACCAGAGAGTTGGTCAGGTAAACTCGGTGGGACCGATTCGCTCATTTCGGTGAGACCGAAATGTTACGAAAGGGAAACAGAGAGTTTACATTGCAATCTTGGTGGGACTGATCGCTCATCTCGGTGGGACCGAAACGTTACGAAGGGAAACAAAGAGATTATAATCCCATCTCGGTGAGACCGAGATCCCTATCAGTGAGACCGATTTTCCTAGGGTTTGTGGCAGTGGCTATGACATCTGAACTCGGTGGCACCGGATAGAAAGAATTGGTAGGGCCAAGTTTGACTTTTTCTTTAGGTCATATGTGGATGTGAGAAAGTAGTTGAGCGCTTTGGAGCATATCACTAAGCATTTTGAGCAAGAGCCTCATCAAGCAACACCTCATCCCTCCTTGATAGTATTGACTTTTCCTATAGACTCAATGTGATCTTGGATCACTAAAATAGAAAATGTAGAGTCTTGAGCTTTGAGCTTGAGCCAATCATTTTGTCCTTAGCATTTTGAGGGGTCCACTTTTCTCATCCATGCCATGCCAATCATTGAGCTTTCCTGAAATACTAATCTTGAAATAGTATTAGCTCAATGAGCTATATGTTGTTAGGAATTACCAAAACCACCTAGGGATAATTGCACTTTCAGCAACTCAGTGGGTACTTTGAAGGCTGCAAGTTTAACCACGTACCAAGAAATGACAACGAGCAAGGAGATGCCTTGGCACGAATCGGCTCCACCCGACAAGCGATACCTGCCGGCATCGCCCTACAACGCCTCCTTAAACTGTCCGTCAAGCCATCGCCAGAGTCGGATTCCATCTTTGTGCCGGCTCTCCTTGAAGCAGTCTGATCCGACTTGAGGACCCCAGTAGCCTGCACGGGGAATTCGATAGGCGACCCGGGGACTGCAGCAGTCGCACCCGGCCCGGGGACTTTAGAACCCGGTCCGGGGACTGCGGCAGTCGACCCGGGGACTTCATCGACCCAGCATGCGGCAGCTGACTCCAACCCGCCGCCTCGCGGCCCAACCGCCCTCGTGCAAGTAGCAGTCCTTGCAGTCAAAGAAATTGCAGCACCCTCATGGGCCCAGCCCATCCTCAACTTTCTGGTGAACAAAGAGCTATCGACTAATGAGATCTCAGCCCGGTAAGTGCAACGCCGGGCAGCAGCATACACCATAATCAACAAGGAACTTGTGAGGCGCAGTGTCACTGGTGTTTACCAGCACTGCGTAGAGCTGGAGCAAGGCCAAGCAATCCTCAAAGACATCCATCAAGGCGAGTGTGGTCACCACGCAGCTTAAAGAGCACTCGTGGCCAAAGCCTTCCGCCACGGTTTTTTCTGGCCAACTGCTCTAGAAAACGCCAAAGACTTGGTCCAGAAATGCAAAGGGTGCCAGAAGTTCCACTCCAAACCACATCAGCCGGCTTTTGCACTCAAGACTATCCCCATTGCCTAGCCCTTTGCCGTCTGGGGCGTGGACATGGTAGGACCATTCAAGACGGCACACGGCAGCATGACTCATCTGCTAGTCGCGGTGGACAAGTTCACCAAGTGGATAGAAGCGAAGCCAATTAAGAAATTGAATGGTCCGACTGCTGTGACTTTCATCTCCGTCATCACCATCCGGTATGGCATACCACACAACATCGTCACTCACAACGACACAAACTTTTCCAAGGGCGCCTTGGCCCGTTTTTGTGCGACGCAGGGCATCCGACTGGACTTAGCGTACGTTGCCCATCCACAGTCAAACGGCCAAGTAGAGCGAGAAGATGGCCTCATTTTGTCTGGCATCAAGCCTCGACTGGTCGAGCCTCTGGAGCGTTCGGCCGGTTGTTGGCTAGATGAGCTGCCGGCCGTGCTCTGGAGCCTGCGCACAACTCCGAACAAGTCAACCGGCTTCACGCCTTTCTTCCTCGTCTATAGTGCCGAAGGCGTCATCCCGATGGACATAGAATTCGACTCCCCGCGAGTCACCATGTACACCGAAGAGGAGGTAGAAGAAGCACGACAAGACGACGTCGATCTGCAGGAAGAGGGCCGGCTGTGGGCACTCAGCCGGTCCACCATCTACCAGCAGAGCTTGCGCCGATACTACAACCGATATGTCAAGCCAAGATCCTTCCAAGAGGGAGACCTTGTGCTCCGGTTGATCCAGCGAACAGCCGGTCAGCATAAGCTCTCGGCACCTTGGGAAGCTCCCTTCATCATCAGCAAAGTGTTGGGCAATGACTCCTACTACCTCATCGATGCCCAGAAGCCTCAAGCACGCAAAAGAGATGATTCCGGCAAGGAGACGGAGCGACCGTGGAATGCAAACCTCCTTCGAAGGTTTTACAGTTGATGCAGTATGTACCACGCCAACTTTGTATTAAGTACGAAGACCCCGGGTCCCCCGAGAAGAGCTTGGGGACTGCCCTCTTTTATCTATATGATAAGTATTATGCCTATCATTGTGTTATTTCATTAGTCCGTCTGGCACCGGGTTCGACCAGTCGACCCGGGGACTCACCGGCTCGTACTATGTAATGCTTCCTGCAGCTAGGCAAGTAATGTGTTGGCACCTAAGTTTTCTCCTGCCAAGAGCCGTAGCTCGCAGAGCGACTGTTCGGTTGGCAGGAGTTAAAGAAAGGGCATCTACATGAAAAAATGGCTAAGGACTCAAAGCATACACATAGTCCAAGTCGGCTTCCCGCTTCGCCAACCGGCTGCTGAGCAGCCGGCCGGCCGGTTTATACTTAACTTGCTAGAAAACTCCAATCGGCTAAGTACTTGCCTCCAGAAAGTGGCCAAGTACTTGACCCAGCCACAGTTCGCAGAGCGGCTGTTAGGCTGGCAAGACGACAACCAAGGGAAGGCGACAAAGGAAAAAGCCAAAGAGCAGAAAGCAAGGAAAGATAGTACCCGGCAAAAATATTCACACGTCAAAAGGCCCTTGGCCATCATTCAACAGAAGTTTGAAATACACCCCGTGGGTGGAATTGTGCGAAATTAACAAAGTTGTCGAGACTGATAGACAGGGAAAAACAAAGATAAATTGGGGGCCTAGGGAGCAGCAAACGGCATTGGTGGAATGAAGGAGTCGGTGGTGCCGGTTGGTGGAGCGGCCGGCTGGTCAGTCTCTGCCTGATCGCCTTCAATAGCAACCGGCTCGCTCAGGCGTGGCTCGTTGCTGGAGGCGCGGTCGGGCTGAGGCTGGCCGTCCGCTCCGATCCCTGGTGCCTCCTCTCTACCTTCCTCCTCCTCCTCGTCTTCTTCCTCGCCGCTGGAATCGATCACCTCGGCCGAGTCCTCGCCGTCCTCCGGGTTCAGCCCGAACCACTCTGGTGGCACCTCGGCGCCGTTCTCGGCCCACTTCGGGATGAAGATGCTTGTATTGGTGTACTTGGTGATTGCCGCCGCACGCTTGACAAGGTCATCCTCCACCGCCATCAGTTCCTCTTGGGCCTCCTGCCGAAACATGGTCAACTGGGCTAGATTTAGCCCAGGGTACCACGCCTTGACAAACTCCAAGGGCCAGTGCGCCCCAGCTTGGGCCGAGGAGCCCTTCCAGGCCTCAAGACGGTCGGCCGCCACCTCCAGCCAGTCGGCGGTCCGGCTTGGCATGCGTGGAGCCGGCATGTCTGGCCATAGGGCGACGATCGCCTGAGCGCCGACACGCTGAAGTCGGTGCAGTATCCGATGAGCCGGCCGAAGGCGTGCTTGGATGCTGAGAAACTGGTCGCTAAGGGTCCGGGGGGCGTCAGCAGCGATCTCCGTGCCTGCTGCCCTCTGCCCTTCACGATCGTCCTCGATGGCCTGATTGGCAGCGCCGGAGTGACTGGGGAAGAAGTCTGCTCGAACAGAGAGCCAAAAAGGTGAAATTAGAAACAAGAAACCGGCCTGATCAGAAGTAGGCGGCTCGAAGAAAGAGTAAAGAGGGAAGCTCACCATCAACCATGTCTTCAATTCGCCGAAGCCAGTAGTCAGCATTGCCTCCTTGTCGGTCCAGGCGGAGCGCTCGGTCTCGAACTCATCAAGGAGGCTAACATCCTTGTCCTCTGCCTCCTTCTGGGTTTTCTTGAGAAGCTCCGCTTGCTCCGCCAGTTGCGTGACCCTTAGCATGAAGCGCTCTTCGGCCAGTCTGTTGCACTCCGCCTCCTTGGCATGAAGCGCGGTGTTGGCTTCGCCCAGCTGCTGCTGCTGGGCGGCATTAGCCTCTGCAAAAGTAGAAAAAAGAAAAAGGACATCAACAACCAGCAAAGAGAGATGTTGTTGCCGGAAAGATCCGGACCGATTGCTCAGCAGTCGGCCCGAATCTCGGGGACTACAGCCCGCATGTGTGCTAGCGCGCCCCTGCGGAGGAAGAAGCAAAAACTTACTCCGGCTTTCCAACAAGTTGGCGGTCCGTTGAGTTAGCTCCTGAATGTTGGAGTTCAAGACGGTCGCACGGAGGTTGTGATAATCCTGCAATGAAGATACCAGATAATGTTACTACTCGAAGCCAACCAGCTAAAAGTTCCGAGCCGCCTGCTCAGCAGCCGGCCCGAAACTCGGGGACTACACCCAGTGGGAGCGCTAGCGCGCCCCCACATAGAAATACAAGAGATACAAGAATAAAAAATGAAGAATGAAAAAGCATACCCGGACGGCTGCTCGCGACTCCAGGAACATCTTGTTGCAGTGGTTGAGGGTATCGGCTTCAGCGCGGAGTTTGGCCTGGATGTCCATGATCGCCTTGTTCAAAGGGCCTGTCCCACTTCCCCGCACCCACTGGCGCTGGTCGCCTCGGCATCCGGGATCGACGAGCTCGCGGCGGCGGTCTCCTGCGGGCGTGGCGCCAAAGCCTCCTTTGCAAACCGGCGGCGCGTCGGGGTGCGGACCTCAGGAGTTGGGCCCGTCACCATCCCGGCTCCAGCTGGTGGCGCCGGCGGGTCAGCCGGCTGCTTGTCATGCGCCTCCTCAGAAGGTGGTGGCGGGGGCACGATTACGTCCATCATGATGACATCGCCGCCGTCCCTCTCCATGATCGGGTGCCCGTCGCCGGCTCCCCCAGCCAGCGCCATGAATTCTGGTGGCGGCGGCGCGGAGTTCAGGGGGGTGACGAATATCGCCGACTGACGGCGCGCGGCTTCCTCGGCCTGCTTCTTCGCCGCGGCAACAGCCTCGGCCTCCGCCAACTTCTCCAGGGCGGCGGCCTCCGCCTTGTCTGCCTCCACCCTCTCCAGACGGGCGTCTTCATGCTCCTCGCGCACCTCCCGCGTGTTCTGCTCCGTCACCTCCCGGAGGTCGGCGGCCGGATCGATGCGCCAGGTGATGGAGGAGGTCTTCGCCGACCCAACGATGGAGCTGGTGGCCGACTTCTCGAGAGAGAGCGGAGCCCTAAACCAAGAAAATAAAGCAAAGGGAATTCAGAAAGAATCAACAAGAAAGAAGAACACAAGGGAAAGATACTTACGCCGACAACATAGGAGGCGCCTTTGGGAGCTTCTGGTACTTGGCCGCCTTGACGACGGCCTCCCTCCGCCTGGTCGCGGCGATCGGATTCTTGGCCTTCTTCGGCATGCTTCCAAACAAGACAACGCCTTGCTTACGCTTACGAGTGCCGCCTCGGGCAGTCGGCTTGACGGAGGGGCCCACGTCTGCCCTGCCGACTCCTCGCACGGGGCGCGGCTCTTCTTCCTCCTCATCGTCATCAGGCCAGGTC
Source organism: Triticum monococcum (assembly GCA_034509565.1). Lineage (NCBI taxonomy): Eukaryota > Viridiplantae > Streptophyta > Magnoliopsida > Poales > Poaceae > Triticum > Triticum monococcum. The sequence continues at coordinate 724,411,639 of CM067842.1, forward strand.
TCGAAGCCGCCTTCCTCGGAGCCGCCCGCTTCACAGATGCCGCCCGTCGCGGTGTCCTCCAAGGCGGCCGCTCCCAAGTCGGGATCGTCCACATCGCTCACCGCCCGGTCCGGCTGGTAATCGCCACCCGCCCCTACGATGGCGGCCGTCGCGTCCGACATGTAGATCTGTTTCAAGTAGCATGAGGCCGACTACTCAACACCACTAGACGGAATCAAGATGAAGCGTTAAAGAAAGGAGAGGCCGAAGGACTTACGGCAGGTGGCGGGTCCGCGCGAGAGTACGGCAGCTTGCCGAACTGCCAGGACCCCTCCAGCTTGAAGCCGGAGATTTCGTTCACCAAGTTGGCCACCTCGGCAGCCGACATCTCCTTGGTGCTCAGCCGGCATGGGTCGCGATGCCCGCTCATCCGGCTGATCAGGTGAGGCCGACCTTGGAGCGGAAGAACCCGGCGCGCGACGAAGGCAACCAACAAATCGGTCGCCTTGAGGCATTCGGTGTTGGTCAGCTCCCGTAGTCGTTGGATGGCGGCAGCGCTGGCTGCCGACACCGGCTTCAGCTTGTAGCCCCAACTGGCCCGAGGCTCACCTGGCGGGCCGGCTGCATAAGCCGGCAGGTTAAGGAAGTCGACGGCCGGGTCCACGTTCTCCACGTAGAAGTAAGATTGCTGCCACACCTTGACTAACTGTAGCAGCTTGATGGTGGGGAAGGCGTTCTTCGGCGACGGCCGGCGAACCGCGATGAAGGCACCGCACTGGGCGGCCACCTCCCGGATGGAGGTGCCCAGCTTGGCGTAGAAGAAGGCTCCCCACAGCTCGATGGTGGGGAGGATGCCGAGGTAGCCTTCGCACAACGTGACGAAGGCGGCCAGGAGCATCACCGTGTTGGGCGTAAGGTGATGAGGTTGAAGGTGATAGAACTCGAGGAACGAGCGGAGGAAGACGCTCGCTGGCAGGCCGAAGCCGCGAATGAAGTGCGAGCGGAAGACAACTTTCTCACCCTCCCTCGACGCCGGCGAGATCTCTCCCTCCTGCGGCACGCGCGCCTTCACGAAGCCCGCGCTGCGGAGACGCCGCGTGTCGCGGAGGAAAGCAATGTGGTCTTCATGGACGTTCGATCCATCCCAGTCCCCTCCATGCTCGCGTGCCATGGAGGGCTTGACGAAGAATAACAGCGCGGCGGAAGAACTGGGATTGAGGCGGGGCCAAAACGGCTCGGCGACTAGCGGCGGCGGCGTTCCGATGGAGCTCGGGGGCGCTGCGACGAGATGAAGAAGAGGGAGGGAAATTGGGGTGGAGGGGCGCGCGTGCTTCGCCGCTCCCTTTCCTCTCCCTACTTATAGCCTACGAGCTATGAAGCCGAGGGGGCGGGCGTGGGATCGTGGGATTAACAATGCCCACGACCCCATGCTCCCACCTTTACCGCGCGAGTTACTGCGCGCAGTAACTCTGCGGGGAAACCCAACCGCCCGCCTCAGCCGCAGCGGATCTGCTCGCGTGCCAAGGCCCGGTGGTGGCAGGCCCAGCTTGCAGCCACGTCCCGTCACACGCATGGGTTGGCAGGCTGACCCGGCTGGCTGGCGCCATGTGGCACGCCCATGACGGGCGCCAGGCCCAGAAGCTTAGCATACACGCTGCCTAGTTCCCGTCGTTATGTTCGAAATTCCAGATGAATCCGACTGGACGTGGCCGGCTCCCTTAGGCGGCTTGCCAGGAGTCGGATGAAGCTTCTTTCCAAAGCACCAGGAGGAGGAAACTGTTGAGGCTCCTCGGCTCTTCAGCCGCGGCCCCTCACCAGCTTCGGGGACTACTGTCGGAGTAATGGGCCACCGGTAGCCTAACCCGAGTCCCAGAACCTTTCAATGCATCGGGGCCAGCTGCGCCCCTCAAGGCATCAAGATAAAGCACCGCCTTCTGGTGGACGGCTGGCCAAACGGCCGACTGCCGGAAGACGGCCATGCTCAAGAAGGCGGCTCCAAGACAGGCCGACTCCTGGCAGGCGGCCTCCAGAGAGGCCAGCTCCTAGCAGTCGGCCCATGGCTCCCTCAGAGTCTGCGCCCCCATTAAAGAAGACAAGACTGGGTAAGGCCACAGTGTAGCCCATCACCCCCGTATCCAGGGCCAAGCATGGCCAGAGTGCTCCGTACAGGCGGACATCTCCTCCCGGCGTGGCACTGTTGCCACTCCGCCCCTGACATCACTCCTGTCAGGCGAGGCCTTGCTCACACGACTGCCTGTCGGTACGGCCAGAAGACGGCGGGCCCTACCGGGCAGCGAGAGCCCGGAAGACGACGGAGGCCCGACCTGTCGGACCCGAGGGATGCCGGCTCCTAGCAGGTGGCCCGATCCCTCTTCGGGGCCCGTGCACCATTAACCAGATAAGACCCAGAGTGGCTACAGTAATCTGCCACCAGGCGGCGGGACTGTAGCCACACTCCCCTGAGCGAGCATGCGTCATTAGCATCACGGCTACAGTAATCAACAGCTGGCAGGACCCGCGAGCGGCGGAGGCGGCATGTCCGCTCTGTACCAGACCAGTCGGCGGGGCCCACCAGGCGGCGGGCCCCCGTAGCTGGCAGGGAAGCTGGCGACCAGAGAGACTGAAAGCCGGGTCCAACACCCGGCCGGATTACCATTGTACCCCTGGGGGGTAGGCCTATATAAACCCCCCCAGGACACCCATGCAAAGGGTTCCAACCTGTGAGAATTAGACCAGCACCTAGGGAGAGAAGAGAGCAAGCCTTGCCTCTTCCTACCTCTAGCATACAGCTCAAGGAGCACCATTTTACTCACTAGTGCCTTAGTGATCATGCGGGGACCCCACAGAGCAGGACTAGGGGTGTTATCTCCAAGGAGAGCCCCAAACCTGGGTAAAGCACGCCGGCGTTCGTGTCTACGCCTTATCCCGCTTCCAGGCACCGGCGACGTTCTACTCGCTCCCAACATGATAAGCCATCCATTGGCATATGTCGCACCCAACCCCCGACAATTAAGATGCTTAAAGAAGTTATTTTTCCAAGGTTTGGAGTCCCTAGGTACTTAATGACTGATGGTGGTTCACATTTTATTCATGGTGCTTTTAGTAAAATGCTTGCTAAGTATGATGTTAATCATAGAATTGCATCTCCATACCACCCACAGTCTAGTGGTCAAGTAGAACTGAGTAATAGAGAGATTAAATTAATTTTGCAAAAGACTGTTAATAGATCTAGAAAGAATTGGTCCAAGAAACTGGATGATGCACTATGGGCCTATAGAACTACATATAAAAATCCTATGGGTATGTCTCCGTATAAAATGGTTTATGGAAAAGCATGTCACTTACCTCTCGAACTAGAACATAAGGCACATTGGGCCATTAAAGAGCTCAATTATGATTTCAAACTTGCCGGTGAGAAGATACTATTTGACATTAGCTCACTTGATGAGTGGAGAACCCAGGCTTATGAGAATGCCAAACTGTTTAAAGAAAAGGTTAAAAGATGGCATGACAAAAGGATACAAAAGCGTGAGTTTAACGTAGGTGATTATGTGTTGCTATTCAACTCTCGTTTAAGCTTTTTTGGAGGAAAACTTCTCTCTAAATTGGAAGGTCATTATGTTATCGAGGAGGTCTATCGTTCTGGTGCCATAAAAATCAACAACTTCGAAGGCACAAATCCAAGGGTGGTGAACGGTCAAAGAATCAAACATTATATCTCAGGTAATCCAATAAATGTGGAAACTAATGTTATTGAGACCATAACCCCGGAGGAATATATAAGGGATACTTTCCAGAACGTTTCAGACTCCGAAAATGAATAGGTATGTGGTACGGTAAGTAAACCGACTCCAAAACAGTTCTAATGGTAATTATTCTCCGCTTTGGGATATTTAAGAAAATAGGAAAATAAGAAGTAGTCCGGGAAGGACACGGGGCGTCCACGAGGGTGGAGGGCGTGCCCTACTCCCCTGGGTGCGCCCCCTGCCTTGTGGGCACCTGGTGTGCTCTCCGGACTCCGTTTTCTTGCATGATACTTCTTTTGGTCGGTAAAAATTCATTATATAATCTCCCGAAGGTTTTGACCATCATATCACGCAAATATCCTTTGTTTTCGTTTCGAGCTGTTTTCTGCCAGAGTTGTCAAGGCCAGGCATCATGTCGTCACCCTCCTCCAACAATGAAGGCAACAATGCTTGGCTATAATGAAGATAGAGCTAAAGAGAGAAGAACCCGAGGAGATCAACAACGATGATAGGATCAAGAAGGCCATAGAGGATCAAGCTCCGGCAGCAGAAGAAGAAGACATCCTTCAACCTCATCACAATCTTCTTACCCCAATGGAGATTGAAGCTTTCAAGATGATTGAGTTAGCTTGCATACAAAACAAGTATCTCACACGTGAAAATATTTTGTTGAAGGAGCATATCACCGCACTCAAGGGCATTATCTGCAAACTGGAGGAGCTCCTACGCTCGATGTGCGACTATCCATCATCACCACCATCATCTTCACCAGCAAAGGAGAACTGAGTATTGGGTATGGGCACTCCCCTTGGCAACTGCCAAGCTTGGGGGAGGTGCCCCGGTATCGTATCACCATCACACCTTTATCTTTACCGTTTTTCTTAGTTCGATCCTTTCTGGTAATATCTTGATCTATTAGAATAAAGTTTTAGTATGATTTAGTTTTGAGTTTTGCTTTATGATCATTCTATGTAATCGAGTCTGTGAGCTATATATATAATAAAGATTAGTTTCGAGTCGAGGGCTTGGTTATCTTGCTATGATCTTGAGGGAATAATAGAAAAGAAAGAATAAAAAGAAATGAAAGAGATCATATTGATCTTATGGAGAGTAATGACTTCAGATATAAAGAGTATGATGAATAAAAGTTGTTGAGAGTTGACAAACATAGTTTTGGTCATCGTTGCAATTAATAGGAATTAATAAAGAAAGAGAGGTTTTCACATATAAATTCACAATCTTGGACATCTTTTATGATTGTGAGCACTCATTAAAATATGACATGCTAAAGAGTTGATGTTGGACAAGGAAGACAATGTAATGGGTTATGTTTTCTCATATCCGAAATAAAGTATATTTTCATGGATCACCCAACATGCTGAGCTTGCCTTTCCCCCTCATGCTAGCCAAATTCTTTGCACCAAGTAGAGATACTACTTGTGCTTCCAAATATACTTAAACCCAGTTTTGCCATGAGTGTCCACCATGCCTACCTATGGATTGAGTATGATCCTTCAAGTAAGTTGTCATTGTTGCATGCAATAAAAATTACTCTCTAAATATGTATGATTTATTAGTGTGGAGAAAATAAGCTTTATACGATCTTGTGATGTGGAAGAAATAAAAGCGACAGACTGCATGATAAAGGTCCATATCACAAGTGGCAATATAAAGTGATGTTCTTTCGCATTAAGATTTTGTACATCCAACCTTAAAAGCACATGACAACCTCTGCTTCCCTCTGCGAAGGGCCTATCTTTTATCCTTGCCTTATACATCAATACAAGAGTCATGGTGATCTTCACCTTTCCTTTTTACATTTTATCCTTTGGCAAGCACATTGTGTTGGAACGATCCTGATATATATATATATATATATCCAATTGGATGTAAGTTAGCACAAACTATTATTGTTGAGATTACCCTTGAGGTAAAAGGTTGGGAGGCAACTGTCAGTGTTCTGGGAACTCGGTCCCCAGACTTGCCTGCCTGCGGCCTGCGGCGTGGCTCAAAGGGGGCACAGCACGGCCCATCTTCATCCACACAAGACCCAAGACCCTCGCGAGGGGCCAAGCCTCGCGGGGCAGACGATGCGGAGCTTCCTCAGGCACGGCCTCGTCAGGCTGGCTCACGAGGAGGCGGAGAGATCAAGGCGGGGTAGCTCACGAGGTGTCCATGACGCAAGCCATGACGACCAAGGGCGCCAGGCGGGCGCCAGCCCGTGCAGTGTCCTCCTTTCCTCTTAGGTGCAAAGGGGGCAAGCGCAGGCGAGAGTATCAAGCAAAGGCACCCATTTTGGTGCAATGAGACCAAGACCAGTCCAAAGGCAGGGAAGAAGTCATTGTGGAGCCCAGGACGACGTCACCACCGGAGCCTTTGGCAGGCGAGAACCAACTTTAGTCAGGATAAGTGTACCACATGTTCCCCTTCAAAATGGCCAACTGTTGGCACCCTTCTCGCTCAATATTTGGGAAGAGGCCCAGGGCCTTTGCCTATAAATAGGACTAGCCACCCCCAGGGTAGAGGCAGCTAGCATCTAGAATCCGGAACCCGGGCAATCATTTAGAAAGGCATAGGCAACAGAGAGAGAGAGAAGGGTGACTGAAATCCTCCTAGCAGTTCATCGCCCCAGCCAAGAGCAGACCCTCGCGAGGCTGTTCTTCCTTGTATTGTTCATCATCATCAGCCCAAGAGGCAATCCACCACACCACAAACTAGAGTAGGGTATTACACCACAATGGTGGCCCGAACTAGTATAAACCTTGTGCCTCTTGCGCTGTTCTTTCGATAGCTTAGATCCTTACGAGGCGGAGGGGTGCAAGTGAGTAGAAGGCGTAATCTCCACGCGCACCCCAGAGTTCGAACCTCAAGGGTCTATCGGAACCCGAAATCCGACATTTGGCGCGCCAGGTAGGGGTGGGCCGGAATTCGTCTTCCACCGCTCCGTTCTCCTCCGACCGTCGCGTCCATGTTTGACGCTCGTCGGGCCCGCGCCGAGCACCGGGCCGCCCTTGCTTCCCGCGTCGCCCAGACGGCTCCCGTCGGCGGGCATCCTCGCCGTTCCCCGTCACCCGCCATCGACGCCGCCACCGGCCCGGCAGGGAATGAGCAGCAAGCATCATCTCAGCATCCGTCCGTGCGGCAAGATGGCCGCACCGCTACTCCCTCGCTCACGCCAGCTGGTTCTTCGTCCCGCGCGCTCCACGCACCCATGGAGGCTCGAGCTGCGCTCATCGCGGCAAACGAGCTCCTACGCTACTGTCCCGTCGACGATGTCTCTGAAGAATGGCTCGACCGCGTCGCCGAGCTTGTCCGCGCCACGGGGGGCTCTCCCGCGCGGTCCGCTCCACTGCACCGCACCCCGCCCCGCGTGGGCGACGAAGCTCCGGGAGCGTACCAGCCGCCCCCTCCTCAAGAAGATGCCATGGCTCCAAGGCGCGTGGCCCCTGGGCGGAACCCGCTCCGTCAGGTGCCAGCGCAGGAAGAGCGGAGCTGCCAAGAAGTCCCTCGCCCGCAAGAAGCTGCCCGGGCGCTCCCTGCTCCGGCGAGTCGCGACCATGCTCCTGCTCCCACGCGTCAAGACCCCGTGCTGCTCCCAGTTGCAGCGCATGGGGACCTGCAAGACCAAGCTCTCCAACACCCAAGGCCTCCTGTGGCCACAGAAGGCTACCGTGCCTTCACCACTGAGCTGCGCAGCATTGCGTGGCCCGACAAGTTCGAGCCAGACCTCCCTCCTCGCTACAACGGCACGACCGACCCTGCGGAGTTCCTCCAGCTCTATGAGCTGGGCATCAAAGCTGCCAACAGAGACGAGAAGGTCATGGCGAACTGGTTTCCCATGGCGCTCAAGGAAGGGGCCCGCACCTGGCTCCTGAATCTGGCTCCAGGCACGATCTCTTCCTGGGACCAGATGCGCACCCGCTTCATCGCCAACTTCCAAGGTACTCGCGACCGGCCACCCGCAGTGAGCGACATGCGCCGCATCAAGCAACAACCCGGAGAGACCCTGCAAAAGTACATCCAGTGCTTCAATAGCGCGCGCCTTCAAGATTCCCAAGGTGTCCGAGGAGGCCATCATCTCAGCCTTCTTCGATGGCGTGCGCGACGTCAAGATGAAGGAGGAGCTGGCGATGCATGAAGACCTGTGCACTTCCTTGGAGCTGTTCAACTTGGCGACCAAGTGTGCCAGGGCTGAGGAAGGGCGTCTCTCCCTCCTCGAGCTGCCTGCCGCGGACCCAGAAGAGAAAAAGCTCAAGGCCAAGGACATGAAGCGCAAGGGGGCTGCTGTGCTCGCGCCAGAACCAGACACCAAGCGGGGCAATGATCTGCCCGAATCCTCCAGGGGCAGTCGATACTGCGTGTACCACGACCTCCACACCCACAACACCAACGAATGCCAAGAGCTCCGAGCCGTGCGAGAAGGAAGGATCGGCTGTTGCCCTGACCGTGTCGAGCGGGGCTATGACTGAGGAGGAGAAAGAAACGCAGGACGCTGGGAAGACCGCGGCCCGCGCCAAGGATGGCGCGATCAACCTCGCGAGGATCGCTGGCGAGACTCGCCTCGCGAGGGGGACTGGAGGGATCAGCCTCGTGAGGACCGCCCACAAGGCAACGCAGGCCTCCCTCCGCTGCCGCCTCAGCCAAGGAGAAACGAGGACCGCCATCAGGACGAAGGGGCTGGGGGCTTCCAGGAGCCACACGCAATCTCCTGCATCCTGGGCGGAGCTCAAGCCCCAGCCTCTCAGCGCATCTTCAAGCAGTTCGCCCGCGAGGTGAACGCAGTCCTCCCCAAGCTCGAAGCCACGCGCCCTCTCAAGTGGTCGGCGTGCGCCATCACATTCAGCTCAGCGGATCAGCTCAAGTGCGCAGCCACAGCCGGAGTCCTCCCGATGCTTTGCTCCCAAGTCATCAGCAACGTGCTGGTCACCAGGACCCTCATCGATGGCGGGGCAGGGCTCAACGTCCTGTCCGTGGAGACGTTCAACCACCTCCAGGTGCCCAATGACCAGCTTCAGCCAACCAAGCCTTTCTCCGGAGTCACCGACGGCTCCACAGTCCCGATTGGGCAGGTCCGCCTCCCTGTCACCTTCGGGGTACGCAACAACTACCGCACCGAGCTCATCGACTTCGACGTCGCTCACATCCGCCTGCCGTACAACGCCATCCTCGGGTACCCAGTGCTGGCCCGGATCACGGAAGCAGGAGGCTTCCCGAGACCACCCCCAAGAAGAAGAAGACATCGTCCGGACCGGCCCCTCAGGAGGCAGGCCCCTCAGGGCCCGCGTCTGCCCAAGGGGAACCTCCTTCCATCGCATAGGAAAGCGCGCCCGGCGCCCTCCTCGGGCAGGGCTCGGGGGCTCTCCCCTGGAGGGCCACCGACCTGGCCAAGGTCACGAGGGAGGCTCTTGGGCACCACATAGAGGCGTGCTTCGAAGCGCGTTTCCCTCAAGAAGGAGCAAGGCAAGGAGGGTCAGACCCTCATGAGTTTGTCAACAAGGCCATTGAAGAACTACAGGAATCAAGAGTCATGAGAGGCTGCCGCCATCTATCAGCTGTGGCTCCCCATCCAGGCGAGGATGGTGGGCTGCGCGTCTGCATCGACGACCAGGGCTCAACCAAGTCACCTCGCTGGAGCGCCTCTGGCCCACGCGAGTGGGGCGTTGCGAAGGTCCACCCCACAGCTATGTTCGCATGCCTTACGGCCTGCCGAACGTGGCTGCCACGTACCAGCGCCTCATGAGGGGCATCATGAAGACTCAAGAGGCCAGGCATTCCGCAGCCTTGGCGGAGATGGAGATGATCCACGAGGAGCCACCAGCGCCTCCGGAGCCTCCCGAGGACCCTGGGCCTGGGGGCTCGTGAGGATCGGCTTCTGCAGCCCACCGAGTCTGCTGCACCAACACTCCTTCATCCTCGACATCCTCAGGTGACATCTTTCAAGTATCATTTCCAGTTAGGAGCACCCCCGCAGGGCTGCATTATTCCCAGGCCGCATGGGTCCCTCCCTGCGGCATGTATCCCTTTTATTTCATGTTGATTAGCTTGCTTTGTTGGGGGCGCCCCTCGGGCTGCATCATCCCCAAGTCGCTCGGGCCTGACCCAGCGATGTCTACCTTCCCAGCATCTATTTGAATGAATCCACTCCTTCGCGGCTAATGTGTTTGATCTAGTTGCCTGCTCAACTGACGCCAACTGACGGAACTGCTCCCACAACGGCATGACGCTTGCGCATGGGTCCGTCCCTGCAATGCCGACAAACCTGAATGGCTGAGCTCTAGCCGCGGCAGCCCCGCATGGCACCACCTCGTCAAGCCTTTAGTGCCTCATCTCCCATCGGAAGCAATCAACGGCTGACTATCAATTGTCATGGCAATCCCTTTTTTCCTTCTATGATGAGTCTACAGGATCTCCAAAGGGAGCTGCACTAGGCAAGGCCCTTGCAGTGTCTCCTTCACTCTTGTCCGCGCGAACCGCTTGCACGTTAAAGGGGGGGTGCCTGAGCATCGCGACTCAGGGCTCCTACTGGCTCTCCAGCCCTCAACCTCTAGCCTTGACCACGGCATCGCGACCTGGCATACCAGCGACGACTGAGACTCGCTCGAGGGCTGGGACCCAAGGACGTAGAGCAGAAAGGGGAGCAAAGGCGAGAGGGAAGAGGCACGCGAGGACATCACCAAGCGATCTCACTCCTGCCGACGCGCGGACCCGGCGACACACCAGGAACGATCCCCGACTCTCGAGATAAGTCACCGCCCGAAAGCACCAGCTACCGTGGCACCATCCCCGCACCTAATGCAATCCCGTGTTAGCGACGCCGCTCTCCTTTCTCACCGAACGACGGCTGCTTGAGCACCAAAGGGGACCTCCTGAGCATCGCGACTCAGGGGCTCATACCGGACCCCGGGTCGCTCACCTCCTGGCCTTGACTACGGCATCGCGACCTGGCATACCAGCGACGGCTGATGCCGCCTTGGGACTGGGACCTGTCGGTGCAGAGCACCAAGCCCTTGCGAGGTTCGAAAGGGAGAACTGAGCTAAGACAGAATTAGCAACTCACACAATTATGGGACAATGGTTATATTAACAAACAGGATTGCAGACATCTTACAAGCCCCCACGGGGCGCATCTTTGATTCGTCGCAGGGAACAGATCCTAAAAGGATGCGAGCTACACGCGCCCCTGCAAAAGACGCCATCATCAACAGTGGGCTGTCAAGCACCGGCGCCAACCCCATCCAGATCAGAGTCGGCGACGGCCAGACGAGCCCGCCCTACTCCAGGAGCGGCGCCGGCTCGTGGGCTCGTAGCTGTCGTCGCTCGTCTCCAGAGTCGCGAAGAGCTCACCGGAGTCGCTGGATCCTCCGACGCCTCCGCCGCCTGTGGGGCCGCCAAGGGAGCGGTCGGCGGGCCTAGCCCTCACCGTGGCAGGGTCCTGGCCACCTCTCCCGGGGCAACACTCCAGCCGGCGCCCGTTCGCGTCGAAGACCTTGAAGAACATCACCGAAGCACCATCGTACTCCAAGTGGATCGTGAGGGCGCCCCTTGCCCTGCAACCCCGGGCGATTTTGCCCCAGCCTCGAGTCATGAAGACCTTGCCCGGGGCAACGACTGCGACCTCTGCCTCGGTCGCGGGGGTGCTGCAGCCGGCGTGCTGCAGCCAAAGCTCCAGGAGTTCTCCCTGTGGGATGATGGAGGCGAAGAAGGGAGGAAGGCGAATCCAAGACTGAGGAGGCATGGTGGCGTGGAGCACGAACTCTCGAGGGGACCCCTCGGAGTGAACCGCAGGAGGGACTACCCACACCTTCGTGACCCGTCGGCGTCGACAACGGCGCCGACCGCGGTGATCGGCATCAACTCCTTCAGGGCCCTCAATGTGGGCGTACAAGGGAAGCGGGAATCCCGGCGGAGGTCGCTCGCACCAAGGCCTCGATACCACCTGGAGGGCCCCGTCGTTCCGGTCGCGGAGGGCAAGCCGCTTCTTCGGCGGGAGCGGGTCTGGTTCCTCTCGAGGAGCTTTTCCCTTCTCTGCCGCCAAGAACCGTCGGATCGGAGCCATCGTAGCAAGACGGAGCAAGGATCGGGAAGAAGGAGGAGCAAGGAGAGATGGGCTAGAAGGGCGCGCACCGTTCCTTACTTATAGCCGGCGAAGGCCAACCGTCGGCCTCCATGATCATAGGTAATAATGACCCGCTTTGCATGCAGGGACTTGTCCAATCCGTGCAGTTGCCGAGGCGTCGTGGGGAAGTGGAGACGCCCACGTCCAATCAACTGCCATGCGGCACCCAAGGCCGCAAGCTGTTAGGGCCCGCGGCGCTTCGCCCTTGCCCTTCCGCCTCTCTGCACAGCCATGTCCGGGCGTGCCTTGGGCCCGGGGGCTACTGTCGGCGTTCTGGGAACGGGGGTCCCCAGACTTGCCTGCCTGCGGCGTGGCTCAAAGGGGGCCCAGCACGGCCCATCTTCATCAACACAAGACCCAAGAACCTTGTGAGGGGCCAAGCCTCGTGGGGCGGACGACGCGGAGCTTCCTCAGGCACGGCCTCGTCAGGCTGGCTCACGAGGAGGCGGAGAGATCAAGGGGGGTACCTCACGAGGTGCCCATGACGCAAGCCATGACGACCAAGGGCGCCAGGTGGGCGCCAGCCCGCGCAGTGTCCTCCTTTCCTCTTTGGTGCAAAGGGAGCAAGCGCAGGTGAGAGTATCAAGCAAAGGCACCCATTTCGGTGCAACGAGACCAAGACCAGTCCAAAGACAGGGAAGAAGTCATTGTGGAGCCCAGGACGGCGTCACCACCAGAGCTTATGGCAAGCGAGGACCAACTTTAGTCAGGATAAGTGTACCAGATGTTCCCCTTCAAAATGGCCAACTATTGGCGCCGTTCCCGCTCAATATTTGGGAAGAGGACCAGGGCCTTTTCCTATAAATAGGACTAGCCACCCCTAGGGTAGAGGTAGCTAGCATCTAGAATCCAGAACCCGGGCAATCAGTTAGAAAGGCATAGGCAACAGAGAGAGAGAGAGAGAGAAGGGCGACCGAACTCCTCCTAGCAGTTCATCGCCCCAGCCAAGAGCAGACCCTCGTGAGGTTGTTCTTCCTTGTATTGTTCATCATCATCAGCCCAAGAGGCAATCCACCACACCACAAACTAGAGTAGGGTATTACACCACAATGGTGGCCCGAACTAGTACAAACCTTGTGCCTCTTGCGCTGTTCTTTCGGTAGCTTAGATCCTTGCGAGGCGGAAGGGTGCAAGTGAGTAGAAGGCGTAATCTCCGCGCGCACCCTGGAGTTCGAACCTCAAGGGTCTGCCAGAACCCGAAATCCGACAACAACACTATAAGCACCTATCTTTCTCTGTGTCCGATTAAAACTCCATAACCATAAGTATTGCGTGAGTGTTAGCAATTGTGAAAGTCTAAATGATAGTTGAGTATGTGGACTTGCTGAAAAGCTCTTATTGACTCTTTCTGATGTGATGATAAATTGCAATTGCTTCAATGACCGATATTATAGTTTGCTAGTTTTCAATGAAGTTTCTGATTCATACTTGACATTGTGAATAGATTGTTACTTGAGCATAAGAAATCATATGACAATATATATATATACATATATATATTTGTGTGTGTGTGTTGCTGTTATAAGAATGATCGTGATGCCCTCATGTCCGTATTTTATTTTATCAACACCTTTATCTCTAAACATGTGGACATATTTTTCGATATCGGCTTCCGCTTGAGGACAAGCGAGGTCTAAGCTTGGGGGAGTTGATACGTCCATTTTGCATCATGCTTTTATATCAATATTTATTGCATTATGGGCTGTTATTACGCATTATGTCACAATACTTATGCCTTTTCTCTCTTATTTTACAAGGTTTACATGAAGAGGGAGAATGCCGGCAGCTGGAATTCTGGGCTGGAAAAGGAGCAAATAGTAGAGACCTATTCTGCACAACTCCAAAAGTCCTGAAACTTCACGGAGGCACGTTTTGGAATTAATAAAAAATATTGGCGAAAGAATCAATCAGAGGGGGCCCACACCCTAGCCACGAGGGTGGGGGGCGCGCCCTACCCCCTGGGCGCGCCCCCTATCTCATGGGGCCTCTGGCAGGCCTCCGGTGCCCATCTTATGCTATATGAAGTCTTTTACCCTAGAAAAAATAAAAAGCAAGCTTTCGGGATGAAACACCGCCGCCAGAAGGCGGAACCTTGGCGGAACCAATCTAGGGCTCCGGCGGAGCTGTTCTGCTGGGGAAACATCCCTCCGGCACTAGTAGTAAAAGGGGCTATGGTCCAGGCCACCTCAGCCCATTAGTCCCGGTTCAGTCTTGAACCGGGACCAATGTGGGCATTGGTCCCGGTTCGTGAGCCCAGGGGGCCGGCCGGGCCACGTGGGCCATTGGTCCCGGTTCGTCTGGACCTTTTGGTCCCGGTTGGTGGGACGAACCGGGACCAAAGGGCCTCCCTCCTGGCCCACCACCATTGGTCCCGGTTGGTGGCTTGAACCGGGACCAAAGGCTCCCCTTTAGTCCCGGTTCATGCCACGAACCGGGACCAATGAATTGCCTATATATACCCCCTCGCGCAAGAGCAGAGCACAGTGCTCTGTTTTTTCTGGCCGAGGGGGAGAGGCCTTTGTGGTGCTCTAGCTCACCTCCTATGCACATGAGGTGTTCGATGGAATGCCCGAGCCACACTACTTAAGCTTTCTCCTCTCGAAGCTCGACCTCCAAGCTCCATTTTCCTCGAGATTTGTCTAGATTTAGCGGTCCGTCACGCCCGTCCCCGTCTTCACCGCCGTCGATCACCCGCGCCGATCTCATCACCGACACCACCGTGGTGAGCCTCTTATTCTTATCTTCTTTCTGAAAGGAAAAATATTCTTACTTGTATGTTTAGATAGATACTTGTATCATTTTCTTACATTTATTATTGCATCTTATATAGTGCGATGGTTTTGGTATCCGCCCCCGTCGGCCCTCGTCCTGTCTATGATTCGGATTTGGTATGTATATTATCTTTATAACTATTGGTTCATTTATTGTTTATGAAAATTATGCCAACCAACGTGACATAGATTTTATTTATCTAGGATGTATGTGAATCGGAAATGCCAACCGACCTTGTCGAGAGGTTAAATTTAGTTGAAGAAGAAAACAATTTGTTGAAGGAAAAAATAAAAAAAATTGAGGAGGAGAAGATGATATTGGAGTTGCATGTTGCGGATGTCGTTGATGATCACAAGATCAAGATGGATGCAATGCGCTTGAAGATTAGAAAGATTAGAAAATATGCCATTCATACCGAGGCTTGGTATCATTATGCCGTTGGATCAATTGTTACCTTGGTTGCGATTATGATCGCATTTGTTTTCACATTGAAATGTTTTACATAGTTTCAATGTATGGTTTAATTAATTAGATGCTCTGGAGAGCTATATGTTGTTAGATGAGAACTATGTATGCACTTTGGTTTTAATGTGATGATGAACTTCTATTAATTTGGACACTTATTTATATATAATGCACGCAGATGAACCGGCAATGGATGTACGGTGACAGACACACCCGCCAGTACATTTAGGGCGTGCATGAGTTTCTCGATGCGGCTGAGGCAAACAAGCAGAATGGTTTTATGTGTTGTCCATGCACTGAATGTGGGAATACGAGGTCTTACTCTAACCGGAAAATCCTTCACTCCCACCTGCCACACTATAATGTTTGGACGAGGCACGGAGAAATAGGGGTTATGATGGAAGACGGCGAAGAAGAAGAGTACGATCACAACTATCTACCCCCTGAATATGGTGATGCTGCAACGGGGGGAGCTGGTGAAGATCAAGAGGAACCAGACGATGATGTGCCCAATGATGCTGCCACGGGTGAAGCTGCTGAAGATCAAGAGGAACCAGACGATGTGCCCGATGATGATGATCTCCGCCGGGTCATTGTCGATGCAAGGACGGAATGCATTAGTCAAAAGGAGAAGCTGAAGTTCGATCGCATGTTAGAGGATCACAAAAAAGGGTTATACCCCAATTGCGAAGATGGCAACACAAAGCTCGGTACCGTACTGGAATTGCTGCAGTGGAAGGCAGAGAATGCTGTGGCTAACAAAGGATTTGAGAAGCTACTGAAAATATTGAAGAAGAAGCTTCCAAAGGATAACGAATTGCCCGACAGTACATACACAGCAAAGAAGGTCGTATGCCCTCTAGGATTGGAGGTGGAGAAGATACATGCATGCCCTAATGACTGCATCCTCTACCGCGGTGCATACAAGGATCTGAACGCATGCCCGGTATGCGGTGCGTTGCGGTATAAGATCAGACGAGATGACCCCAGTGATGTTGACGGCGAGCCCCTCAGGAAGAGGGTTCCTGCGAAGGTGATGTGGTATGCTCCTATAATACCACGGTTGAAACGTCTGTTCAGAAACGAAGAGCATGCCAAGTTGATGCGACGGCACAGTGAGAACCGAAAGAAAGATGGGAAGTTGAGAGCACCCGCTGACGGGTCACAGTGGAGAAAAATTGAGAGAAAGTACTGGGATGAGATTGCAAAGGACCCAAGGAATGTATGGTTTGCTTTAAGCAAGGATGGCATTAATCCTTTCGGGGAGCAGAGCAGTAATCACAGCACCTGGCCCGTGACTCTATGTATGTATAACCTTCCTCCTTGGATGTGCATGAAGCGGAAGTTCATTATGATGCCAGTTCTCATCCAAGGCCCTAAGCAACCCGGCAACGAAATTGATGTGTACCTAAGGCCATTAGTTGAAGAACTTTTACAGCTGTGGAATGGAAACGGTGTACATACGTGGGATGAGCACAGACAGTAGGAATTTAACCTTAAGGCGTTGCTGTTCGTGACCATCAACGGTTGGCCCGCTCTCAGTAACCTTTTAGGACAGACAAACAAAGGATACCACGCATGCACGCACTGTTTAGATGACACTGAAAGTATATACCTGGACAAATGCAGGAAGAATGTGTACCTGGGCCATCGTCGATTTCTTCCGACCAACCATCAATGTCGAAAGAAAGGCAAGCATTTCAAAGGCGAGGCAGATCACCGGAAGAAGCCCGCCATGCGCACCGGTGATCACGTGCTTGCTATGGTCAATGATTTACCCTACATCATCTTTGGAAAGGGTCCTGGTGGACTAGCTGTTCCGAATGACGCTGAGGGACACGCACCCATGTGGAAGAAGAAATCTATATTTTGGGACCTACCCTACTGGAAAGACCTAGAGGTCCGCTCCTCAATCGTCATGATGCACGTGACGAAGAACCTTTGCGTGAACCTGCTAGGCTTCTTGGGCGTGTATGGGAAGACAAAAGATACGCCTGAGGCACGGGAGGACCTGCAACGTTTGCACGAAAAAGACGACATGCCTCTGAAGCAGTATAAAGGTCCTGCCAGCTATGCTCTTATGAAAGAAGAGAAAGAAATCTTCTTTGAATGCCTGCTCAGTATGAAGGTCATGACTGGCTTCTCGTCGAATATAAAGGGAATAATAAATATGCCAGAGAAAAAGTTTCAGAACCTAAAGTCTCATGACTGCCATGTGATTATGACGCAACTGCTTCCGGTTGCATTGAGGGGGCTTTTACCGGAAAACATCCGATTAGCCATTGTGAAGCTATGTGCATTCCTCAATGCAATCTCTCAGAAGGTGATCGATCCAGAAATCGTACCAAGGCTAAGGAGTGATGTGGCGCAATGTCTTGTCAGTTTCGAGCTGGTGTTCCCACCATCCTTCTTCAATATCATGACGCACGTCCTAGTTCATCTAGTCGACGAGATTGTCATCCTGGGGCCCGTATTTCTACACAATATGTTCCCCTTTGAGAGGTTCATGGGAGTCCTAAAGAAATATGTCCGTAACCGTGCTAGGCCAGAAAGAAGCATCTCCATGGGCCACCAAACAGAGGATGTTATCGGGTTTTGTGTTGACTACATTCCTGGCCTTAACAAGATAGGTCTCCCTAAATCGCGGTATGAGGGGAGACTGACTGGAAAAGGCACTCTTGGAAGAGACTCAATAATATGCAGGGACGGATATTCTTGGTCTCAAGCACACTACACAGTTCTACAGAACTCTACCTTGGTGACCCCGTATGTCGATGAACACAAGAACAGTCTGCGCTCCAAACACCCGGAGCAATGCGACGACTGGATTACATGTGAACACATCAGGACTTTCAGCAGTTGGTTGGAAACACGTCTCAGAGGTGACAACACTGTTTGTGATGAGTTGTACTTGTTGTCCAGGGGACCATCTTTGACTGTTCCCGCCCTTTGGGCTGCCGAAAATTGGCCTTTGGTCCCGGTTCGTGGCACCAACCGGGACTAAAGGGGGGCATTGGTCACGGTTGGTGCCACGAACCGTGACCAATGCCTTTTCTATATAAGCAAAGACTTGGCGTTTTTTCAGATTTCATCGCCGGTTCCCATCCCCGACGACGCCCCGCGCCCCTGCCCGTGCTCGCCGTCGCCCCGCGCCCCTGCCCCGTGCTCGCCGTCGCCGTCGCCCCACGCCCGTGCCCCGTGCTCGCCGACCCCGAGCCGCCCCGCCGTCGCCCTCGCCCTCGAGCTCCGCCGTCCCCGAGCCCCGGCCCGAGCTCCTGCCCCGCACGCCCCCGAGCTCCGCCGTCCGCCGCCGCCGAGCGCGCCCCGCCGTCGCCCTCGCCCTCGCCGAGCCCGACCCCGGCCGCCCGCGTCTCCTCCCCGATCCCTCCGGGAGAGGTAGCTAGCTACCGCCCCATCCTCTCCTTCCTTCCTTAATGTGTTCATAGATTTTTTTCTATTTTTTTTCTAATGTATATGTGTATGTCTAATGTATATGTATATTTTTTTCTGTTCATAAAATGTATATGTGTATGTGAACAATGTATATGTCTTTTTTTCTGTTCATATATGTCTATTTTTTCTGTTCATATATGTGTATATGTGTATGTGAACAATTAGGATTTTTTTTTATTTTTTTCTGTTTTTTAGAAAAATTAGGATTTTTTCTGTTCATAAAATGTATATGTGTATGTGAACAATGTATATGTCTATTTTTTCTGTTCATATATGTGTATATGTGTATGTGAACAATTAGGATTTTTCCTATTTTTTTCTGTTTTTTAGAAAAACTAGGATTTTTTCTGTTCATAAAATGTATATGTGTATGTGAACAATGTATATGTCTATTTTTTCTGTTCATATATGTGTATGTGGCTATAATGTATATGTGTAAGAAAGGAGAAGAAGAGGGGAGAAGAGGGTCATCGATAACTTTAGTGAATTTTAGGTTATTTTCATTTTGGGTCATTTTAGGCGGGGAAGAAGGGGAAGAAGAGGGAGAAGAAGAGGGGTCGAGAGGGGGTCTAGGGTCGCCGAGGGGTCGAGGGTCGTCGAACATGAGAGGAGGAAGAAGATAAAAAAAGAAGAGGAATAAGAAAAGAAAAAAGAGGAGAAGAAAGAATAGAGGAGAAGATCTCCTCTATTCTTTCTTCTCCTCTTTTTTTCTTCTTCTTCCTCTTTTTTTTTATCGGGAACGAGGGTCGTCGAGGGTCGCCGAGCGGTAGAGGAAGAAGAGGATAAAAAAGAAGAGGAAGAAAAAAAGAGAGGAAGAAGAAAGAAGAAAAAGAAGAGGAGAAGAAGAAGAAGAGGAGAGGAAGAAGAGGAAGTCTTCTCCTCTATTCTTTCTTCTCTTCTTTTTTCTTCTTCTTCTTCCTCTTTATTTTATCGGGAACGAGGGTCGTCGAGAGGGTCGCCGAGCGGTAGAGGAGAAACCCTAAATAGAAAGTATCGTCGGTGTGAGATACATGTGGCCGTCGGTGTCGGACACTACATCCACATCCCACAAGTGGCGCGGGCTTCGACGCCCACGTCACTTGTGGGACGTGGATGTAGTGTCCAACACCGAAGGCTACATGTATCTCACACCCACGATACTTGCTAGCTATTTAGGGTTTCCTCTACCGAAAAGAAGAGGAGAAATAAATAAGAAGAAGAAAAAAGAAGAAAAAGAAGAGGAGAAGAAGAAAGGAATAGAGGAGAAGAAGAGAAAATAGAATATATATTCTATTTTCTCTTTTCTCCTCTATTCCTTTCTTCTTCTCCTATTTTTCTTCTTCTTTTTTTCTTCGACACGTGGGGGGGGGGGTCGAGAATGTCAGACATTCATGAGAGAGGCGAGGAAGAAGGGGAAGAAGAAGAGGAGAGGAAGAAGAGGAAGTCTTCTCCTCTATTATTTCTTATCTTCTTTTTTCTTCTTCTTCTTCCTCTTTATTTTATCGGGAACGAGGGTCATCGAGAGGGTCGCCGAGCGGTAGAGGAGAAACCCTAAATAGAAAGTATCGTCGGTGTGAGATACATGTACCGTCGGTGTCGGACACTACATCCACATCCCACAAGTGGCGCGGGCTTCGACGCCCACGTCACTTGTGGGACGTGGATGTAGTGTCCGACACCGAAGGCCACATGTATCTCACACCCACGATACTTGCTAGCTATTTAGGGTTTCCTTTGACACTAGGCAACCTCCCGACCCCTCGGCGATCCTCTCGAACATGAGAGGAAGAAGAGGGTCGTCTAGGGTTCGAGGGTTCGAGGGTTCTTCTCCTCTATTCTTTCTTCTCCTCTTTTTTTTCTTCTTCTTCTTCCTCTTTTTTTATCGGGAACGAGGGTCGTCGAGAGGGCCGCCGAGTGGTAGAGGAGAAACCCTAAATAGAAAGTATCGTCGGTGTGAGATACATGTACCGTCGGTGTCGGACATTACATCCACATCCCACAAGTGGCGCGGGCTTCGACGCCCACGTCACTTGTGGGACGTGGATGTAGTGTCGGACACCGAAGGCCACATGTATCTCACACCCACGATACTTGCTAGCTATTTAGGGTTTCCTTTGACACTAGGCAACCTCCCGACCCCTCGGCGATCCTCTCGAACATGAGAGGAAGAAGAGGGTCGTCTAGGGTTCGAGGGTTCTTCTCCTCTATTCTTTCTTCTCCTCTTTTTTTTTCTTCTTCTTCCTCTTTTTTTATCGGGAACGAGGGTCGTCGAGGGAAATATATAGATGTAGTGTCGTCGTTGTCGATATATACCCCCTCCCGATAGCTTACTATGATTAGGTAGCTAGTTCTATGTTTGGCACTAATATATCCATCTGTCATGTTTGAATAATAATTGCCATGTTGTAAATATTTGTAGAAACTATGGACACCGCCCTAGACGAAGCACCAAAAGAAGCGTTGTTGAGGGAGATAATCGCACAAGGAAGTGATGCCGTCTCGTACTATCTCAACGATACCGATGGTCTGGAAGGAGAGGGTGAACAAGCTGGCTACGGTGACCTAATGCCGGTGCAAGAAGAAGAACATGAGGACGGTGCCGGTGACCCAATGCCGGTGCAAGGAGACCGTGATGACGGCTCCGGTGACCGAACCGAGTCCGGCCAGGTATATATATTAGTTAAGCCTATGCTGACTAGCTTATTGATGCATTCATTGTTTTGGTATGTACACATATTAATTAAGTCTTTGTTCTTTTTTCTAGCCCTCCGGATCGAGCACAACATCGGTAAAGAGACGAGGCCCGAAGAAAAAGTTGAGCTCGGATGAAAAGCTTGAGATCACAGCAATCGCGCCCGACGGCCAACCTATTGAACCCCTCCGGACAAAGAGCGCATTTGTTGCTCAGTGCGGGGTTCTGGTTAGGGACAAGATCCCGATAAGCATCCAGCAATGGTTTAAGCCGGCTACAGAAGACCCTGAGGTGTCTTATGTCAATGATATGCAGAATAATGATCTTTGGACTGAGCTGAAGTCAAATTTCACCCTACCGCCAGAGGATAATCCAGAGAACCCAATTAAAGAGAAATTAATCAAGTCTTTTGCTCTGAAGAGGATGGCAGATCTATTCAGGAGGTGGAAGAAAGAGCTGAATAGGTTTGTCGATAAAAAAGAGACACCAGAATTCAAGGGCAGATATGAGAAGATCAGAGATCACTGGCCCGCATTTGTGGCCTACAAGACATCGGAAAAGAGTAAGAAGATGTCGGCGCCAAACAAGCAAAATGCCGCGAAGAAGAAGCTTCACCATCACACGGGGTCAGGTGGCTACCTCGTAGCCCGGCCTAAGTGGTCCAAGGTTGAGAATGATCTGGTTCATAAAGGGATCGAACCAGAGACAAATAACTGGCCAGACCGTTGCCGGACTTGGTTCTTCGGGGCTGGCGGAACCTTGGACCCTAAAACAGGGAAATGCATTTGGACGAATGAACAAATGGACATACCAGTCAGTAAGCTTAAGCAGTATATCGACGCAGCGCAGGAAGGGACGTTCTTTCCAGACAGAGAGCACGACAAGCTCACAATGGCCCTCGGGAATCCTGAGCACCCTGGACGGACACGAGGCACGCCAGGCTCCGTTTCGTGGAAGGTTGGGTTTTCGGACGCAGGCGGTTACAAATCCCATGAGAGGAGGAAAAAAGTGCAGCAGACCGAACTGCAGGCGCTGCACGCAAGGGTACAAGCGATAGAGGAACGAGAAGCAAATCGCAGCAAACGTACTGCCGAAGCCTCCCCCGAAGCTACCCCGCCATCTCAGCGCAAAAGCAGCATGGCTTCCACCGAGCTGCTTCAGCTGCAGCATGCCTTGACGGCTCCTGCCAGCTATCCTGTGGATGCTATAACGGAGTCTCAAAATTGCCACCTTATGACGCAATGGATGAATTTGAAGGTCAAGGCGGCTGTTTGCTCTGTTTATCCTACTGAACCCGGCGCAACTTTTCACTGCATGCCGATTCCAGAAGGATATGCTAGGGTGATGGTGGATGAGATAACGGAGGGATTTGAGGACCTCCAGCTTGACCACCCTACCGGTGAAGGGGAGACTCGGCCGGGGTCTGCTCTGAAGACTCCATGCCTATGGCGGAAGGACCTCATCAACCTTCCGAACTGGACGCCTCCGCCTCCTCCTCCTCCTCCGGCGAGTCAGGGCACTCCGCCTCCTCCACTGCCTCCTCCTCCGGCGAGTAACGATCAGGGCCCTCGGCCGGCTCCTTCTCCGGCGCGTGGCGCCACTCCGCCTCCGTCTCCGCCTGCGCCGACGCGCCCGAGCAGCCAACCTCCTCCTTCTCCGCCTCATCAGCAAGGGCAGAAGAGACCTGCCGCCGCTCCAGCTGCTCCGGCGGGTCGTAGTCCTTCTCCTCCGCCTCTTAAGCAAGTAAAGAAGACAACCGCTTCGTCTGCTCGGTCGGTGTCTAGCAGTACAACCAGAGGCGGGAGGACATACAGATTCGGTCCTTCTCTGAAGACTCCGGAGAAGTTACCATACGAGAGGGCCCAGGAGGAGAACGCCGAGATCGCGCAAGAAGAAGTGAGGAAATTCTTTGAAGGGGTGAAAGCAAAGAAACATCCACCTCTGGAGGAGAAGGTAGATGGGGTGAAAGTGAAGCGCACTCTCGCTGCCCTGACAAAACCACCAAAGTCTGATCCGCCAAAAGGAAACTATGAGCGCATTATTGGAAAGGAATTTGCCAAAGCGGAGCGGTCGGGAAGTACTGTCAGTGATGAAAGGCTGAAAAAACGACGAGCTGGGAAACAAATTGCCCAGCTCGACAAACAAGCGAAGCAATCATGCCCCCCGCTCAAGGTGCCTAGCCACAACGTCGCTAATGATCCGAGGATGGTGCCCGGTTATAATAATCTTGCAGATTACCTGCCCGACGAAGTACATTATGAACCCATGGAAATGCAGATGCAAAGATACGAGTACGGGAAGCCTCTCATCAAAGATGAAAGATCTCTATCAACGATGATGCGAAGATTGCATGATTGGTACTTGAAAATCTGCAGAGACTCTGGGGGGATGAGTACTTTGTATGTGAGAGTTAAAAAGGAGCATGACCTCGTTGGAATTGATCTGTTGCCTGTTCCATTTGAGGAGTTCTATCAGTTTTTCAATCAATTGACCCTCGATAAAACAACGGTCGCCTGCTACTGTCTGTAAGTAGTACTACTTCTGTCATTAAGTTTCTCTATATAGCTTAGCTCTTTCATTGCATGTATTTATAATCATCCTCACTATATTATGCAGATTGAAGATCGTCGAATTGAAGAAAAGACAAGTCGGTGATATTGGGTTCATTAACACATATCTCATAGATGCAACTCAGGTTAAACTTCATGTCGCAGCTACCGAGGCCAGCATGCTACAATCGTTCGTAATAAATCAAAACAAAGATATAATACTCTTTCCTTACAACTTCAAGTGAGTGTTACTGTCTTGTGCGTATTGGGTTTCCCTTATA
The DNA here is from genome assembly GCA_034509565.1 of Triticum monococcum. NCBI lineage: Eukaryota > Viridiplantae > Streptophyta > Magnoliopsida > Poales > Poaceae > Triticum > Triticum monococcum. The sequence goes on from CM067842.1 coordinate 724,435,671, forward strand.
TATTAGTCAAGGTTATAGTGATGTAATTGATGAGTTATGCATGCATGTCCAGTTTCCACTATATTCTCCTAGAGATTAAGCTTGAGCAGGGACTAGTAACCGTCTTAGACTCAAGACGAAAAGATCCCCAGGACTATGCAGACATGACTGAAATCCTCAAGAAGTAAGTTAAATCGATCATTATCCACCATATCAGCAACTTTGTTCATTTCCTGATATCAAGTAATTGTTTTCTTTGTCCGGCAGGGTTTGGAGAAAATTCACCAAAAAAGTTTCGGGACTGCCGAAGGAGCTGGAATTTAGACACCCGAAAGTAAGTAATATAGTAGCATGTTCTGCGCATCTCCTAGTGATTCAAGCGCTAGTTTCATCAATACCATTTAGCATTCTTGCTTATTAGTTTGATTGACCTCTATTTCTTGTAAAGTGGTTGTGGCAGGAACAAGGGAATGATTTCTGTGGATACTACATCTGCGAGTCCATCCGCCACACGACGTGTGAGCGGGGCGGGTACTCTACCGAACAATATGAAGTACGTAAATAACAACATTCACAATTTTATTCTATTACCATCATTTGTGTTGAGTTTCATTCATTCATATATATATATGTATTGACCCCCTTCTTCAAATTAGATGTTTCGGAAGCGGGATGAACTCCTAGCACCAGCTCGCATGCGAGCAATTCAAGAGGAATTGGCGGCATTCTTTCTTGACCACGTGATCCCTGAGGACGGAGAATTCTATGTGAACCCTGAGTCCATAATTTAAGAGATTATATTTGTAAAAGGTAATTATTGTATATATGTAGCCGGTAGTGTCGGACGACAGATATACGAGAACTTGTTGTTCGACCAATCTCTCGGAGAAGGAGAGGTGGTCGATATCACTTCTCTCTGTATGCGTATATGTTCATGACGATCTTCTGTTTCCTTCGTTTGCTTTACTAGCTAGCCAGCGTGTCTAGTCCTCTCTATACGTATGTATAGTACGTAGCGTCGACCAAGCACGGACATAAGAGAGGACACTTCTCTATATTAATTATAGCAAGCTAACACAATATATGAAATACCTAAATTAACCCCCCAAAACCCCCACCCCCCCCTTTCAAAAAAAACAAAAAACCTAGCCACAGAAAAGCTGACGCGTGGATGCCTATTGGTCCCGGTCGGTGCCACCAACCGGGACCAAAGGGTCTCCTGACTGGGCTCTGCGCACTGCCCACGTGGAGGGGCTTTAGTCCCGGTTCTGGATTGAACCGAGACTAAAGGTGGGAGGTATTAGTACCGACACTTTAGTCCCGGTTCAGGAACCGGGACTAAAGGCCCTTACGAACCGGGACTATAGGCCCTTTTTCTACCAGTGCGGGAGGGGGAAATCGTCACCATCGTCATCACCATCGATCCTCTCATCGAGAGGGGGTCAATCTCCATCAACATCTTCACCAGCACCACCTCCTCTCAAACCCTAGTTCATCTCTTGTATCCGATCTTTGTCTCAAAACCTCAGATTGGTATCTGTGGGTTGCTAGTAGTGTTGATTACTCCTTGTAGTTGATGCTAGTAGGTTTATTCGATGGAAGATTATATGTTCAGATCCTTTATGCATATTAATACCACTCTGATTATAAACATGAATATGATTTGTGAGTAGTTACGTTTGTTCCTGAGGACATGGGAGAAGTCTTGCTATAAGTAGTCATGTGAATTTGGTATTCGTTCGATATTTTGATAAGATGTATGTTGTCTTTCCTCTAGTGGTGTTATGTGAACGTCGACTACATGACACTTCACCATTATTTGGGCCTAGAGGAAGGCATTGGGAAGTAATAAGTAGATGATGGGTTGCTAGAGTGACAGAAGCATAAACCCCAGTTTATGCATTGCTTCGTGAGGGGCTGATGTGGATCCATATGTTTCATGCTATGGTTAGGTTTACCTTAATTCTTCTTTCGTAGTTGCGGATGCTTGCGAGAGTAGTTAATCATAAGTGGGATGTTTGTCCAAGGAAGGGCAGCACCCAAGCACCGGTCCACCCACATATCAGATTATCAAAGTAACGAACGTGAATCATATGAGCGTGATGAAAACCAACTTGACGATAATTCCCATGTGTCCTCGGGAGCGCTTTACTTTATATAAGAGTTTGTCCAGGCTTGTCCTTTGCTACAAAAAGGATTGGGCCACCTTGCTGCACCTTATTTACTTTTGTTACTTGTTACTAGTTATGAATTACCTTATCACAAAACTATCTGTTACCGATAATTTCAGTGCTTGCAGAAATGAAAACCGCTTGTCTTTTCCTTCCGCTCCTCGTTGGGTTCGACACTCTTACTTATCGAAAGGACTACGATAGATCCCCTATACTTGTGGGTCACCAATTATCTATCACATTACGTGATAGACCCTTAGTAAAAGGATCTGCTAGATTTTTAGACATTTGGATATAATCCAATGCAATAACTCCAGAGTTTCTCATTTTTCTGACAGACTTTAACCTTCTCTGAACATGTCTTGATGACTTCATGTTATCCTTTGAGCTACTCATTTCCGTGATCACAGTTTGATTGTCACAGTTCATAAGGATGCCCGGTACATGTTTCCCAACAACCGGCAAGTCATTCAAGAGCCGACGAAGCCAATCTGCTTCGACCGTAGCTGTATCTAGTGCTATGAGTTCTGCTTCCATCACTACAAAAAATACACTTCCGTGATGATACGTGTTTGTCACAGTAGGTCGTTTTTTTGTCATGCATGTACTTCCATGACAAATTTATGACAGAATCAAGATAGTCATAGCTATGCTGTCGTAGAAGTGTTCCATGACATTACCAAAATTATCATCACAGAAGTGTCCACTTCCATGACAATAAATCGCGCGTCACAGAAGTGCTTTCGTCAAGGGTGACCAACACGTGGCATCCACCGTAACAGAACGCCATTAAGCTATCGGGTCGGGTTTTGGATCCGATAACCCGTTAACAGCCCCGACCAATGGGGATATTCCACGTGTAAAATCATCATTGGCTGGAGGACACACGTGTCAACTCATCCAATGGGCGAGACACGCCTATGATATGTTGACACGTGCACCGGCCCATCAAGTTTAAATGGGCCGGCCCAATTGAAGGCCCACAAGATTTTGCGGACCATAATGGGCCGGCCAACTGAAGGCCCACAAGATTTTGCGGACCATAATGGGCCGGCCCAGCTAAAGGCCCACGAGATTTTGCGGACCATAATGGGCTGGCCTAGCTAAAGGCCCACAAGATTTTGCCGGCCATAATGGGCCGGCCCAGGTAAAGTCCCACAAGATTTTTTTGTGCCATAATGGGCCGGCCCAGGTAAAGCCCACAAGATTCTTGCGGGTCATAATGGGCCGGCCCAGCTAAAGGCCCATGAGATTTCATCGACATTAATGGGCCGGCCCAGCTGTAGGCCAACAAGATTTTGTGGACCCTAGTAGGCCGGCCCATTAACTTCCTGCCATGTTTTGGGCCAAATGCCGGCCCATATTTGATCCGGTCCATTAATGGCCTGCCATGCTCCGGGCCTAATAGTGGCCCATATGAGATCCAGACCGTTAAAGGCCTACCACGTTCTGGGCCAAATTACGGCCCAGATCAGGTCCGGCCCTTTAAGAGGCTTTGGGCTCAATTATGGCCCATATCAGATTTGGCCTGTCAACTGGACACTATGCTTTTGGGCCCACTTGCTAAAGGCCCACTGGGTAATTCGGCCTGATATTAGTTTTGCCCTATTAAGGGCCTGTTTAACATTTCGGCCCTATATTAATTTCACCCTGTTAAAAGCCCATCATATAGTTGGGCCTAACTACGGCCCGGTTTGCATCCGGCCTGCTCGCAGCCGATATCTGATTGGGCCAATCAAGGACCGAGACAATTTTTCGGCTTGTTAAAAGCCCGTGACTTGATTCGCACAATCATGGGCCGGGGTTCATTTCGGGCTGCTGCCGGCCCGTGAGCTGATCGGCACGTTTTCAGGCCCAACCTACATCGTGATTGCATGACGGCCCGATTATGTACCGTAATTTTACGGTTTGGCCGGTTTACTGCGAAGACAGGATATATATACAGTAAAATAACTGCAGCATCGTGAATAAGAAAAAACGTAGACTATACAATAAAGAAATTACGGCATATTACATCCACTAGGCATCAAAGTTCGCCACTATGACAACAAAGCACAAGCAGACAGCAGATTACATACATTGGGCATCAAAGATCGCCACCAGTGCAAATAAACACGCCGACAAAATAATATACAAAACTGATAGCACTTCAATAGAGTTCAAGAAAGGTTAGCCCTACTAGGGAGCTGCAGCGCAAGCAGCTGAGCAAGATGATGAGACTGCGCTTGTTCAACACTTATATCTTCCTCACTCTGAAAGATAAACAAGCAGACAGATGGCAGGTTTTGCACATAAAAGTATCAGTGCTGACAATTCATCACATTTCTTACTGATGAATAAAGTGACACAATTTAAATTTGCATTAACACAATATGGTATTGTTCAAGTCAAGACATGGCAGGAAATGACATTGTGAAGGAGTTGGTAGCTTCACGACACCACTGGATTACATATCAAGAACTCATAAGTATCAATGGTTAGTGTGTTGTCAATTTATACCATTTCAGATTGGCAAATAAAGAGATGGTTTAAATAATAGTAGAATGATATGACATTGTTCATAGTTAAGACATTACAGAATATGACATTGTGCTGTAGTGGGTAGGTTCACCACACCACTGGATTACAGATGAAGAACATAAGCATACATGTAGTGCAAAAGAGGATCACTTGCTCTGTATAGTTTGATTTACATGGTATGAAGAAGGAACTTGGTTGTACAACTAAAAACTTAAATTGAGAAAGGACGAACTTTTGTTTATGAACTACATATAATAAACTTTAAACAAGCAATTTGATGCAAACACCAAAAATAAACAACTGTTGCAGTCATGCCTAACCAAATATATACAACAAAGTTTGAAGGCTTGAGATGGACAAACTTACATTATTGGTGAAGACAGGCTCTATAAAGGCCTTGTCCATGCTGATTGGGGGGGGGGGGGAATTCAAGAAGTTTAGCACAGAATCTTCTTCAAAAGCATTGCCTTTATTCTACATTTTGTTAAGAGTAAATATAGATGTGATAATATATGAAAAAATGGAGAATATTTAAGATAAGATGAAGAGTGATGCTACATAACCAAGTAGCTATAAATGTAAGTGCAGAGATACAGGCAAAAGGTACAGCCAAGAGCAATGCACAGCTAAACTTCTTCAGCACCAACCTTATGGTAAGAGTAAATATAGATCTGATGTGTAGAAAATGGAGGGCAAAGGAAAATAAGCTGCAGAGTGATGGTACATGAACACCTACCTGTCATTATAAGTACACTGATAAAGGACAGCATGTACTTACAAGAACAATGCAGAGCTATAAAAACATTGACATTGGATATATTCTACACTAATGTAACCATTCATACAGATCAAATAATTTGGAGCGAACAATTGATAAGAAAGCTATCATGCATACTGCTGTCACATAATGAACCAGGTATGTATGAAAGTATAGTGATATAGGACAACAGGTACTAACAAAAGCAAAGCAGCGGGGAGCATATTTGCGATATCCTGTCGTTCTTGTCAAACCAGAATTCTTCTTCGAGCAGATTTCCTGCAAAAAAGATTCGTAAGGCACATGCGGAAAAGTAGAAGTTCAAATTGTCATGTGATTTCATAGAGAGTACCTCATCCTGGGAACAAGACCAGTGCATAACAAGGTTTTTCCATTCAATGTATTCTATATTTAGCACAGGAGACTTCACCGGAAATTCATTTATAGACTTGCCATCAAAGTGTGATTTCCTCAGGTAACACCGATACTACTGCAATGCTTCCTTGAAAAGCACAAGCAAGCTTTGCTCGTCATGACTATCCAGATTGACCCTCGCCTAGTTACAACAATGTAATGTAAATCATTGATGTGTTCAATCAGAAGAAAACAGGAAAATAATAACCATGAATAATAGCACTTACACGTAAGTTGGACAGGAAGATGTGAAAATGGTGTTTGTCTTCACAATAATCTTCCCATGATGGGAATATATGCAGGTAGTCCCTAAGAACATTGAAAGCATTGTCTTTTAAACTGGGAATAAATGGAATGGGGTTCCAATCTACAGGAATTGGCCGTCTCTGTAGTTGGGATAGGTCTTCGGCCGGTGGAGTTGCTGTACTTTTTACTGGAGTGGGATTTTTCTGTGGTACAGCTGGTGCTATGGCAAATAAAATCGGTATACCTTTTGCTGGAGTGCAGGTCCTGTGTGGTGGGGCTAGTGGTGTGGCCAGTGAAGTATGGGTACAGTCTGCTGGAGTCGGTCCTACGTTTTGTGTCACTGGTTGTATAGCCAATATAAGTGGGGTGCTGTCTAGTTTCTTGGGCACCACCACGTTTTTCAAGGACTTTGCTGCTGCTCCTTCAGGTTCGGCAATCACCCTCTTCCTTTTTGATGTCTGATGCACAAGAACAACATTTGAGTGGAAAAACATGGTATGATGACAGATGGAATATGTATTGATAATGGATGGGCATGGCATCTTGACATATATGATGAGTAAACTAAGCAGATGGCGGTGGTACAAAGTAGAAGAAATGCAAGACAACATATGCAAGATACGCACAATCAATAAAACCTTGCCAAATTAGAACAAGAACCTTGATGGGTGAACAGGACAGGCCATCTTCCTTTGACTCCTCGAGGTTAGAATAGTCATTAGGATGATATTCTGAACAAGAATCAACAGGTGGGGAGCGTACGAGTTTCATTGCTTCCAGAATGGCACTCAATGCCTTGGTGCCAATTTTGTAAGTCATTGCAGTGTTCCACAATATTCTTCTGATGTGCGGATTCTGATATTCACTGTAATTGCGTATGATATCTGAGAACCATGAAAACGTAAATAGTTGTGAGATTATCTTTGTAATGCAGATGATATTCTAATATAGGGGCCCCCCTGTAAACACTTGTGTGCCATCACTGGATTCTGATGAGAGAGCTCATGTGTGTTGTAATATGGTGCGTGCATTTATATAATCTGGCACAAGTACACAAAAAATAGGCTCCAGAAGTAAGGATAGCTGGCAGATGATAGGTTCATAATATACTGTATAGAGAGTTTATTGCCAAACCATGATAACAAGAGCACACAACAACTAGGCAGATCATAGTGTACATAACAGGGGTACACCATAACCAGGATATATAAATCGGGAAAGTGGAACTGGCTGGAAATTACGGTGTTGTATTGTCGCTAGTAATTGAAAGCCTATCGATCACGTACAGGCCAGCTCTATCAGCTGTTGACTGCAGATGTCCTGCTCCCCTTCCTGACAAGGAACATACTGTGCTTCCCATACAGAACACCGCACGAGCCGCCGGCCGAACCACCGGCCCCACCGCCTGTGTTCCTCCGGCACGCCCACCCCAACCCCCGCCCCCATCCGCGTCGAGTTTTCTTCGTTCGATGAGGCCCCACCACCGCCCCCACAACCATCATCCCCACCCGAGCCCCTTCGATCGCACCGGCGAACTCCGACGAGCTCTGAAAAATCGACTGACCCAACTTTGAAATTTAGTCTACTGTGATTTAACTAGTGTGGAATATAAAAGGGGAAAACCATGAGCATTGCGAGTATGGTGTTGAGCGTGCCATGGCGGATCTGAAGGTGCAAACCAAACAAAGGCAACTTCGCAACCAAGACAAGAAATCAGAGTAAAGTAGTGGCGATCTATTTTCTTGCTGCGATAAATAAGTTGAGCAGATACGAAAGAGTACCGCCTCTGGTGCGGCGTTGTGTACGCATCTGCTGAGAATTTGACGATGCTGCAGTAGCGATGGCTGTCGGCGGCGTGGAAGCAGATCTAGGAGGGTAGACGGTGGCGGCGGGGTGCGATGGACGAGACGGTCGTAGGAGCGGCCGGCAAGGTGGACGACGGCGGGGATGAAGCGAGAGGACGGGATGCAAGGATCCCTGTCCTAAGCCGTGGATGAGAGAGGTCGATCTCTTGTAATGGACGGCAGCGTCGGGGTATCAGCTCCAGCATGGTGGAGGAGGACGGCGGTGGATGGGGTGGCGGACGGCGGCGGACGGAGGAGGGTGGGATGGAGAGGGTGTTTTGGCGCCCACGGAGTACGAATGGGGAAAAGGGAGGTAGAGAGGAAGGGGGAACCATGTATTCAGGGTGCGCTTGTCTCAAATGCGAGGAAATTTACAAACTTAGCCCCCGTTTCAAATTTCTACTACATCACAGCAACACTAGTCGGTTGGGGACAGGACGGTAATCTCGCATACACCGAATATTTGCCAACGAGAGTTTCTTTTTGGCGCCCACCATGTATGAATATGAATCAGGGAGGGAGTCGATTTCGGCTGAGGACACACTGTGTTTTGGCGCCCACCGTGTATGAATCCAGGTGAGAGGCGGTTACGTCACGTTTGGGTGAAATTACAAACCTACCCTTATCGAAACCTATAGAAATCCAGCATATAGGCTTTGCGTGGCAGGGATAGGCAGTAGTGATTTCCATCTCGCAGATTTTGGTTTCGGGCGGTTACTGCGACTTTCCCCGCTTCGTTCAAATTTTGCAGAGTGCATGTTTACCATGCCAACTCAATTCGAATCCCGTTTGTATTCTATTTTTTTTCGGGCGGGATCCATTTTCAATTGGAATTACATTCTATATACATCATTTTTTTATATATACTTTCAAAAGCACAACACCATTTATACATAAATATGGTTTACAAATGGCATGATCTCAGATTCATAAGGTTGTATCCATCAATTTGGATTTTCAAATATTTGAAACCACTTTATGTTGAAATCCAATGTATGCATTCCTCGCTAACTGTCTCCAATTAATGTGTGTTTCATGCGGGTTTTTTTACTTCTCAAACATGTATAATGTGTTTCACACACGCAACATATAGTGTAATCCTGTTTAGACATTAATTGCATATAAACCATGCATTGTTTGTAATTGAAGAATCTATGGATCACCAATATTGATAAACTATATAACATTACACGTGTGCCCAAATTCAAATGAATATGCATGTTTGATACACCAATTTGCGTTACGATATTATCGATGTCGTGATCTCCAGTTTAAATATTTGAATCCCCTTTAATCCAGATATTCATCTCATATATCTATCACTCATGCTTATATAGGACTATCTCTCTAGACCTATACGCGTTCATCGTCTCTCAGGTATCTCTCGTGCTACCTGTATGTCGACAATGATCTTTGATCTTCGTAACACACTAGCGGTACTCTCTCCCTCGACCTTCATCACTCTATCTCTCTCTAAGTATATCTCGCTCCCTGCTATGTGTCTCTAACTATGATTCTCCATGTGGAATCTCTTTCTCTCACACAAACACAAAACTTTTTCTCCCGGGGTCTCATTTCTCTCTACTATTCCCATGTGTGCCACTCGCACACCCCTCATACAGATATGTCTTTCGCTCCTTAGATATGAGACCCTACGACTCTTCCTCTTCAATATCTCTTTTTCACACACAAACACAAACTCTGTCTCCCAGGGTCTCATATTTCTCCATTGTTCTCTTGTATGTCGCTCACACACACCCTCTCTCCCTAGAGATATCTTGTGTTCCCTCATATGTCTCTCTAGCTATCACTCTCGTTGTGAAATATCTTTCTCTCTCGCAGATACAAAACTCCGTCTCTCTGGATCTCATTTCTCTCTGATATTTGATTGTATGTGACTCACACGCACCCTCTCTCTATCTCTCTCACACCCACACACATAACCCAGCCTTCTGATCCACTATACTCCTATCTCTAACGCACACTAGCTAGCATCTTTATCTTTCTATTTATCTGTTTCTCCATCAACCTTCTTTCTCGCCCTCACTCTTGATTCCTATCACGCACACTACATATGTTTCTTTCTACATGCAGTTAAGTGCCCTCTCACACACATATATAACTTCACCCTTTGAACCACCCGATGGTCATCTCCAACGCCCAAACTAGCGGATGTCCCTCTAGCTAGCATCTCCATCTCTGTATCTATCTGTAGTTTCTCCGTCAACATTTCTTTCTCGCACGGAGTCTTGCTTCCTATCACCCACACTATATATGTCTCTCCATACATATGCATTTATAGGTTGGTCTCTTTTGCACAATCATTGCGCCTCACTCCCTCTGCTCGCCATAGATGCATGTTCCAGCCCATGCCACTATCTCTTAAAGACAAAAACACATGCTCAATTGTCGGGACATCTTCCATGCATTCTCACATGCATGGATATTGTCATACCGATCCGTGTCTCCCATGTCGTTGATCTTATGACTTATGTCTTCTTTCTTTTATCTCGATCATGCGTGCGCGCGCACACACACATCCTACGTATACATGTATACCTCTCACACATGCATGTTCAAGGTCTCTATGTCTCCATACGTAGTTAATTACCCTCAATCCTAATGCCACATCGAATCGTTCTCCTCTTTTGTGCACATAACTTCCGCCTGGATGGGTAAAACACACACTCACACTTAACAATCTCCTTCTAGCTACCCCCCCCCCGCCTCTCACTCTTCCCCTATATCCCTGAAACCAATAAGACCATCCCTTAGTTTAATTCCCGCCTACGTGCACCGTCGATATATAGTAGTCTTCCTCGGTGTCTCTCAAACAAACACGTTCTCTCGAAGTCGACTCTTCTCACGCACACACACCTTCTCTTCCCTCTCTACGGGCATTTTCTCTCTCGCACCCCATCATTGGTGGCCTCTGCCATACACATCACCTCTCTATGATGAAAGCCATGGACACTTAAATTACATCCGCCACGGAGGACCCCGCGACACACACACACACACACACACGCACGCACGCACCCCCCAACACACACACACACTAAGACTCCATCTTTCTCTCTCTCTCACACACACAAACACACACACACAAGCACACACGCACGCCCGCCCCCCCCACACACACACACTAAGACTCCATCTCTCTCCCTCTCTCTCACACACACAAACTAAGACTCCATCTCTCTCTCTCTCTCACACACACACCCCACACACACACTAAGACTCCATCTCACACACACATGCTCTAGGCGGAGCATTTGTTCCTACCACCCTTCATCCAACCTTACCTGTATGATGAACAATCACCTTTATTTACTTGCATAACATGGACGAATTCCACTTTACTTTAGTAGTCAGCAAACTTATCATCTGTACCCTTATAAAAAAACGAGTTGGTGGTGATGGTGTGCCTGGCATCTTGTAATACAGATCGTATGATCTATATCTGAGGATAGAAAGCAAACTATGATAATTTTACAAAAGATACCCACACCTCTCTCCACATCATTATCTCCCGCAACCTCATTGCTCAGCAATTAAAAAAGGAATAAGTCTCTGGAACAATCTAGCATGCATGGTGGCCGCTGCCGCCTGCCGGCGCCGTCCATCCCCATGCCTCCGCCCATTCCGACTACCAGTCACCACCACGCTCCACTCCTCCTCGCCTTATCTCTCATCTTTCATTTTTTCGATGACATTCTCGAGATACCAGTTTTCCGATAAAATTCTCGAGATATCATTAGCTTTTACACATGGGATTACTCCTGCATGGGTCAATCACAACAGGTGTTCTGTAAAAAAATGCATATTGATGTTCCATGCAATGCACAAGAATCTTTGTTGTAATTATATAACGCAAATCACGAGCAGGAACTGACATTTTTTTGACACAACCACTTAACATGGCCACGTAAATCACTAGCTAAAGTAAATACCATTATACTTATATCCCGATGCAAAAGGTTGAGTACATGTCCGAAGAGTAGAGTCGCACACACGCACTCTATCTCTCAGAATCTCTCTCTCTCACACAGACCAGATACGTGACGCCCACTTAAGCAGACACGTATGTTACAATTTGTCCACCCGCGGGTACACGTGATGCAGCGCATTTATTTAAGCCGGAAGGCGAACCCAAACAATAGCTGCATTCATTCCCCTGTCGCCGCCTCTTCTCTGGTCACCGTCGCCCGGTAGCCATGGGCCGGCCGAAGGTAACAACATATGCCATACTCCCGCCGGAGCGGCGCTTTAATATGGAAATTATAGTGGTCATGCATGCATCTTTTTGTGCTAGCACTCCTATATAAGGGTTGACCGGTCGCTTCCCGCGGACATGCGGGGGCGATGGAAGAGGAAGGAGAAGGGAAGCGGGCTGTGGAGTAACATTTTTTACCACAATTTCCTAGGAAACCGAGTGCAATAATTGAGTAGTTTTGCAAACTACCAGTACTACACCTGAAACGGTTCAAAACCTATACTCCCTTGCCAGCGCGCGCTTCCCGCGTGAAACGGTCAGCGTCGCCCTAGAGCGTCAGTGCCGCATTAATGCCCGGCCAGAGCAGAGATGACCTCTCACTGGCGCCGGCTTTGAAGTGGCACGACGGCCGAGAGAGCGCCGCTTCCCGGTGCACGCGACTGCTTCGCGTCAAGACTGGCCATAGGCCCTGTTTGGATCCATGGGTTAGAGTTAGTTTGAGCTAGTTGGGGCTCAAATAGCCCTAAACTATCCAAGCATGAGGGTTTAAATTGGAGCAAGTTGCACCGAACCCACCAAAAAAAACTATCCCACCCAAGAGGAGCTAACTGGAGATAGTTCTCATTGGGACCACTGAAAAATCACTTTTCTCTCTCCATGAAGTGCATTTATTGTCAATCTAACCCTGTTACCCAAACACCTCTTTGGCTACAGTTAGTTCAGGGTAAGTCATGAGTTAGTCTAACCTCTAGCTAAGTTAGAGTATCAAACAGGAGTAGTATAGGACATGCAAGTTGCTCAAAGCATACAGGCAAATTCGTACGTGAAAGGATTTTTTTCTTTTTGAAAACGGAACGTGAAAGGAATTTTTTTTAGAATGCTCTTGGCATGTCGCTAACATGTGATAGTTAACCGACCTCAATAGATGGCAGAAACGCCAGCCCGCCACACTTTGATAGAGACGTGGAGGGAGAAGCGATACAGGCTGCTGGATTACTAGAGATAGGTGTCACACAGAAGCCAAGAAATATGGTGATAGCGTGGGTTAGCCATGTACTAGTATGATGTAACTACACTGGGCTGCCGTGTTTCGTACTCTTCCAGTCCACTATGGAGACGATTGGTTAATTTTATATCGCTGAATAATATTAAATATTATGAGTGCAGACGCTCCACCACGAGGTTCCTTGCTCCTTCTCGGTCGTCCGGAATCTATGTTCTTCCACTCTATTTTTTACGTGAGCTTTGTTCATCCTTTGGACAACATGCGAGACATCTAGCATCAAGGTGCACGTGTTATGCAAGGATCGTTCCATCTATATGAAGAACACGTGGGACTGGAACTACGAGACGAACATGTACCCAGGAGTGGATGTACGAACCTGAGTAATGTAGCGCAGTAAGTGAAGTAGAAAGGCAAAAATCATATGAACATGCGTGGCATATAGGGTGTGTTTGGTTGCGTTCTCGTCTCAGCATAGTTGTTCCCTCTTCATGCATGCTCAACTCAACACCCCTCTTCATGCATGCTTTCTTCATGCATGCTTCTAGTGTATTTGTGCTAAACTAGTGTGGACTCATGCACCCTCCATACACTCTACCAAACACCCAAAAGTAGGTTGAGAAGGGAACTCTTGGGTGGCATTTGTCTCTTACTACCTACTACCACTAAATGTTGTACATGCAATGCACGGTGATGTTATGGAGTACGTGCCTAAGTACTCTACTACTATATTAGTTGGAGGAACATATTAACTTTTATATTTGTTTACGTGTATGCCCCGAGACCTTCCAACTAGACATGTCTTTGTCTCCAGGTCGCACTTTGTATCGTTCATACCACTAAGTACTACTATGTGTGGTCTCCGACCCAGAAGTGGAAGAAGTGGAGACGCTCTACCACGCTGTTTTTATACTGGGCTCTACCACGCTGTTCATGTTCCACTCCTTTCGCTGACGTGTGGGACATCCAGCACGTGCCGTGTTTGGCACCCTTCGTCGTACGAGTTGAAACGCTAGCATTCATCAGAAATAAAAAATAATTATAAATCGGCAGTGATACTATTTTTTGCGAACCAATCAGCAGTGATACTATACCACGCGATTTCCTTGCTCCTCGATATCGGAAAGAATACTACTTCCGTTCGCCAACATGTGGGACGTCGACCATCCTGGTCCACTTGCCATGCACGTAGAACTCCAAGGGAGTCACCCAGGTCGTCGCGCCGCAGTAATAATGACTAATGAGCCGTCAAATCACAGGCCCACTTCCCACTTTGAAGTTGCTTGGACGAAGGAACCATCATCACTTCATTGAATTCCGCTTCTTTAAGAAAACTACTATACCAGCAGTACTGATAGCTACAGTAGTTACTACAACAGAGGCCTCCTTTCATTCATAGGATAGGAATATGAAAATCATAGGAAGTGAGATGACATGCATCTATATTCCTATAGAGAAAGAGATGCCATTTGATGCTTAGGATAGGAGTTATTCCATTTAGTCTAGGCTAATGTACTAGTAATTTGCTCTAAAAACTACAGTAGTAACTAGTAGTACTGGTACATGCTCGTACTCAGACACACAAACACACACTAACTACTAGTACTACTACTTCTCACATGCTGGCCAGACGCCGTCGTTCTCCTTCTCGGCTTTGTCAGCGACACCCCACCGTGCTTGGATCTCCGCCGACCTCTCCGCAGCAGCGCGTGCGTCCTTTTCTTTCTAGCAGCGGCGGGCCTCTCTTTTCTTCAGTGCTTTCTGACTTTTCTGCTCCCTCTGTGCGGCTTTGGCCGCCTCTTGCTCTACCACCCATTTCGTCTTGGCATCTTCAAATTCCTCCCACATAGTTGTGAGGTCGCAAGCGGCGATGAACTCGGCACGGCGGGTGCCATCGCTTCCCTACCATTTTATGTGCGGTCGTGGGCGGCGAGGAACTCGGCGCGGCGGGATGCCATCGCTGCCTTACCGGTTAGTATGCGGCGCGATGGCATGAACGACGCTTGGTGAGAGCTCTGGGGTGGAGTGGCCAGACAACCGTATAGTGCATTGGTTTGTCAAGAGCTCAAGGACAGAAGACGAAGCAAATTTGGATTCCCCTTCAATCCTCGTCATTTATTACTGAGTAAAATGCATTGGCGGTCATCGAACTTGTCTTGATAGCTCAATTTGATCATTGTATACGAGATATGGTGATTATACGGTCACTGGCTCAGCGTATAGCTCCGTATTTGTCTGGTTGACCAGTCAAACAGTCCGCATGTGCCTCATCAACTCGTGTTCTTTATCTATCTACGCAGGCCTACCTGTCAATGGAGAAAGAAATACTGTAAAAACCAAAATTATGCTAGAGTCCGGACCGCTTCTGGAGCCCGCTCTCACCACCCTGGCCCCTCAAGACGGCAGCTGCCCGCCGCATGCATGCATAGCAAGTAGTACTCCTTATGTGGAGGAGAGAGAGGCACTGACAAAGTCAAGGAGTGGGCTCTGCAAGAGCCCATCTCTACATGTGCTCCTAGGTATAAAAATAATAATTCTAAAAAAAGGCATAAAACAATTGTGTCTTAAAAAAGAAAGGTAAAAAACATTTGAGAGGAAATAGATAGAGAGAAAGTGAGAAAAGGCTGTAACCTGGGCATTACATGAGGAAGGAGGGAGTGGTGCACATGCCAAGTTCACTGGGCTGCCGTATTTCACACTCCTCCGTCGTAACAGTGGAGACAATAGCTTTCATAAAAAATAAACAATGAATACTCGTTGCTCGTCCTCTATATCGGAAAGCATAATTTCATTCACCGACATGTGGGACGTCGACCATCCTGGTCCACCTGGCATGCACAAAATTATCCTGGTCTACCCCGGTCGTATCACAGGCCCAACCTTTCCCACTGTAAGTTGTTCGGACGAAGGAACCATCATGACTTCGTTGAATTCCACTTCTTTAAGAAAACTTACTATACCCGCAATACTACTACCACACGCAAAGACTGGACGGCACTGTACCACGTCATATCACTGAAACCCACTAGGCCAAACTAGCCCGCCTAGGCCATCTATTTTGGAACGGAGGGAGTACGTCTCTACACTGCTATGATTTTGTGTTGCACGTCATATTACTGAAACCCACTAGGCTAAACTGGCCCGCCTAGGTCATCGATCGCTAAGCCTACAATTTTAGGAGCTAGGGCTATTGGTCGATCAACGAGGGATAAGTATAAGCATACCACGAGCTCATCAGCCCCAACGTTTCTCTTCGGTGAGTGTTTTGCAAGTACTATAGCTCGCACAATACCTAGCCTACTAACACCAAGAATCATCAAACAAGCCCTGCTGATATGATAAACAGTTCAAACTTACATCTAATCATGCCATATATTACATCAAAAGCTGGTGAGGATACATCTGTTTCCATAACTCGGAGAGGGTTCGCATGATTCACTATCAAACAAAAGTAGCAAGATCCGCCCACACAAGACAGTGCACTAGCCCTAAGATGGTTTGATAACACGCATCGTTCTGGTAATTAAACACAAGGCAATGCAAAACTACCCTGAAGGATTAGCGCGACCAACTATTTGTTGTCATCGATCTCTCGGGCAATGACCACAGCACGGACAATGGCATGGGAATCGATTTCTGGGGCAATGTCCGCAGGACTGACCGCGACATCGGAATCGATCTCTGGGGCGATGTCCACAGGATGGACAACGGCATCGGAATCGATCTCCGGGGCGATGCCAACAGGATAGGCCACCACATCGGAATCATCAAGGACGTCCACCGGCACTTGCACAACCCTAACATATTAGCAAGCACATTGCAAATAATCAAAAACCACAACTATGGTAATAAGACATTATTTTTTACCTTGTGCAGCTCACCAAGGGATCTCATCCCTCCGGGGGCCATCTCCTCATCCTCGATGGGGGCCATCACCTTGCCAGGGGTATACTACTTCTCAACGGTGACTGTCTCCTCAAACTCGGTCTTGAGCCTCACATAGGTGGCAATCAGAGTTCCTGGGGTAGGCACGGTGGGGCCATTGCTGTTCTTCCAACTTTCTTTGAGGAGTTCGTCTGCCAACGTCCTCAACTCTTGGGCCAGTGCTTGTTTCTTGGAGTTCTTCGTCTCCATGGGTTGGCCCGCCAACATGGTCAACTCGTTGGTCGGTGCTCGCTTCCTGGAGATCGCTGTCTCCAATGGGTTGTCCGCCGGCAACTCTTTGCCTAGTGTTCCAGGATCCATCAATGAACTGACAAACAAAAAGCAATCGAAAGGAAACCACAATCGCAATGAAAACGGGAAAAGAATCGGTCGGTGCTTCGCAAAAAGAAGATTCTTGGAATGAAATTATAGCAGCATAACTGATTCACCCACCTTTCCTTCGTTGGTACAGAAGAAAAATGGCAGAAGTGAGTAGCCTGGAGTGAGGTTTTCTTCAAGAAAGGGAAGAAAGGGCTTGAACGAGTGTTCCAGTGAAATGAGGGTTTCTTCGTCCAGTCCAACTTGGAGGCCACCTTACCACTGCTGGTAAAGGTGTGGGTTTTGTGATATGACGGTTCATGACGGCCACACCAGGGTGACACGTGAGTCTCGACTGTAGCAGCTCGCTGTGATTTGGTGGATGGCACGCAGGCCCGGATGCTTTGAAATGTCCTGCATGTAGATAGAGCGGCTAGTCATATAGTCCCTCCTTTCTAGTTTATAGGGCTCAATTCAAAAATTTCACCAACCAAGGTAGATGTTGAGTGGTGGAATCCTTTTTGTAATTTGCAAAAGCACCCAATTAATGCTCTTTTTTTCTTCAAAAATGTATGTTTACCAATGTATTAATTGGAATGCATGCATGCATAAAGTACATGCATTGGTCAATTTTCTCTTAATACCTACATGCAATTATTTAATGCACCTTGGAATCTGAACTTCTGATGGGGAACAACGAAATTGAGCCTTATAAAATAAAAAAACTAAGATTTTGATATAAGCCCTATAAACCGGAAAGGAGGGAGTAGGAGTGCTCAATATTGTGCACTGCGACCAAGGCGAAGAGGAAAATGAGAGAACTACGTAATTAATGCATGAGTTTAATTAGGGTAGTTTTGTAAAGTACGAGATACATTTCTCCAATCGCAAAATTCCTTGGTTCATGAGATTTGAGATTTGAGCCCTATAAACCGGAAGGGGGGAGTATTGCACACGGTGTAGTCTAGTCACCTGTTGAAATCTCTAGAAAGGCAAATACTCCTTTCCAGTTTACAGGGCTATACTACTCCCTCCATCTAGGTGTGTAAGTCATCTTATGAAAACCAAATACGTAGTCCCAAAACACTTAGGCGCGGTGCATTAACTTCTACCTTGCTTCTTCTTTCTTGACATATGAACCAATAAGAGATGAGAGGTGTGCATGCTTTTAATGACTTGCAATGGCTAGTTCATTGCATGCAATGCTATTAATTAGCAAATAAACATTTGTGACCCCAGGAGGAAATGGTGCTAAGTGCGTGGACCTATGTAGAATGAGTACCAACCAATGGATAATGGAGTTTAATTGTTAAACAATAGAAATTTTGTCTCATGCAAGAGCCTGGCTAGTACTCCAAGGAACCACACCATGCGAGCGTTCGCAATTGCCACGTTCGGGTTGCGCTTGGCTCTTCGCCTCTTCGAGAAGACGAACAATGATGTTACTCCTACTTCTACAGTATCGAATCCACTTCTGCATGTCCGTCCACCTCATGCGGGAGGGATAGCGTGTAGCGAAAGCTTCTACTTACTGCTCCTGCCTTTGCGTCTATGACAGGTAGGCCCAACAGGTGGTTGGCCCTCCTGCCATGCAGCCAAAGGCGGGTGCAGTTAAGGCACCGGAGCTCAGTCCGCGAGGGAGAGGGCGTTGTAGTAATCAAATTTCTCGGTCTTGTACGAGTTGATGAAGATAGGGGTTGCTTGCTTGCTAGGGTTGCTCACTACATATATATAGGCCGGAGCCTCCGCGCTTGCTTACTTGGGTTGCTCTATTCACACACTCTCATCCTCTCCAGATCTAAACAAGATAGGGGTAGTAACACTGTCTTTCTCCCTTCAAAAAACACTGGCTTTCTATCCTCACCGCTGGTTACAGATCCGGACATATCCCCCTCCGCTGGTGAAGGGGAGGAGGGGCAGCGTTTAGGCCGTCGTCGACAGGGAGGGAGGAGAGCCACTGCCGGCCGCACCATTATCTCTGGCCGAGTGCCGACGTGGGAGGTCCTCCGATCCCTTCGTCGTTGCCTGTGGGCGGATCCGGCCTCCCGCCGCCCACCTATCCAAATCCCGACGACCTTCAGGTATATCTTTGTTCGAAACCGCCTTAGCTCTACTTCCCCAGCTCGCTACGTCGCTGCATGTGCATCATTTTCTACCTCTCAGCCCCTCTTGATCGGATGGTCCAACATCACATTTTTTTCTTCTATTGTTAGAGGTAAAGCTACTTCATGGAGTCGAATCTTGTACTACTTGGTTCAAACAAGAAATAAAGTGGGGGTGGGGGAATTTAGTATGACAACAGACTTGGTACAAACAGGAAGGAAAGGGGTGAAAGTAGTACAGACTAGTCATCCAACCGGTCTCTTGGTCGAAAAGGGAAATACAGGGGTAACGCTGTATTCAGTGGTATGACCAGGACTAGATTTGCTATCCACACATAGGAGTAGGTGGCTAGAGTGAACAAAAATGGGACCAACCCAGATATGTTTCTTGGATGTTTGTTTCTCGGGGCAACAAACTATGAATCACCACTTTATGCCCCTATTTACGTACATGGTGCTGGACTGCTGGTGCACCCACTGTCCCATGCCCTTATACCAAATATTTAGGCTCCGTTCGGAATAAAGGGGCAGAAAACATAGGTCTTGATGAAAATAGAGGAATAGGAAAGGAATGTAGGTATAAAACTATGGAACAACGAACCGGAGGAAACTCTCAAGAGAATGTGTTCTGATGGACTACGAAATATACATATTTGTTTTTTTAGAGTAGCATGCTTGGCAGTATGAGATGCTATTTATTTATTCAGCTGCACAGTGACTACTCTTGTCCTCACCTCACGTACCACACATAGGTTGATTTTTTTATTCCGGGAACACAGCACAGCAACCTGTCTAATGCATGGCAGCGAGCGCCTGCCTCGGGCTTCCGCCCAAAAAACGATCAACGCGTGGATGTTTCTAATCCTATGAAATTAGTACTACCATACCAACTTTCCTATGAAACACTATTCACCTTTCCCGTGTTCCGAACGGTTGGAAGGGAAAGAATACCATAGGAATTGTTTTCCTACGAAAATCCTGCACCAAACCTGTGAACCAAACGCAGCCTTAGTTGTTCTTAATCTAATGTCCCTGGTAAAAATGAAGCCATGCCACTATTATAAGCCATGACAAGTTTAGCCAAATGTTTTTGCCTGTAATTGTTTGAGACTCTGACTGTTTCCTTTGTGCCTTTTTGTGCAAACAGGGATATCCAATTCACCTGGTTGCTGTTGTGACCTTTTGGTGCACTTCACAAAACTCTTCTTAAAAGAAGTGACTTTTGTGCTGTTTAACTGGAATGTCGGAATGGAACAGTTGGTTCATTTTGGTGGAACTGCACAAAGGGAGATCTGTGTTCCAATCCTCATCATCCATATTGGTGCCATAACCTTCCTTTAGGCAAGAATGATATTTAATGCATGTGTTCATCTCTATTTTCTGACTGCCATGAGAAAATAATGTTGTTTTTTACTAGTACACTTGTACTCCCTCACTGACAAAACCAATTCTGAATTAGAAGCCCAATCATGTACTTGGTTTCACCAACCGGTGAGGAGAAAGAGAAACAGAGCATGAAGAGGAAGAAGAAGAAGAAGAAGAGGAATAAACAGTGCCAAGGCGATCTTGCTGAAGCCAGAGGCCTCAGTCAAGCCCATTCAAGGGCTCTGGCAATGACTACCTTACATGGGAGACGATCCTCCAGGGAGCCCTTCCACTTCTGCTGTCTCACTTAATTAATTAGGAGTACTTAAGTACCACTAATTTATTACTGCCTAATTTTCCTGTTGGAGTTAAACAAATCTTTAGTAGGAGCCTATGCTGAATCATGTACGTGTGTATGTTTGTCTATGGAGGTGAATCATGTGGTGGAGCAGGGAGGGAATATTATTTGTGTCATGACATAATAGTGGTATTGTTTTGCATGTCAATTTATTGCCATTGGTTCAATGAGGCAATGTTTTGCGAATTGTCCATCATGAATTTGATGCTACTGGTTGAGTAATATGCTAATGTCTTCCTATCCTTTCTCACTAAGCTAATGAAGGTTTCACCTTGTTCCTACTTGTGCAAACAGGGATCATGTTGTGCCAATCATACATTAAATGGAACTACACCAGAAAATACAATGACCTGTATCCCAGCTAGTGCTTTAACTCTGCTGGAAGTTCTTGATAATCTTTCGATATAATCTCAGCACTGGTAAACAAGAGTGATTTCAACCATACATTTGAAGTGCACAAAAATATATACTATTGTGTGATTCCAGTGAGTGCTTTATCATCTCTTATGGGACTACATGAATGAGCTTTTTTTCTCAGGTTGGTACGGGCCTAAGGCCTTCATCCATATTAGTTTGCTGTCATCTCTATTTGTATCGTGCTACTGTCATGAGAAACTCCTTTATCTTTGCACGTTAAAGTTTTGCATATGATAAATGGCAATGCTTTGAGTGTTGAGTTGAGCTAATTGGCACTGATTAAATAAACTAATAGCTCTCTTTAAGCAAGACTACTATGTTGCTAACTTTACCCATTAAGATAATGAGGGTGCTTCTATTTGTTAGTGTATGTTTCATAAACTAGTCCCACTATTACAGTAATCTCACTCTCTCAATATATGTGCCAACAGGGATGCTCGATTTTGGTGGAACTGCACAAAAACTTTTGGTGCTTCATTGCCTCAATAGCTTCCGTCCTTTCCTATCAGTCGCTAAACTCCACATGCTTTCTTCCTTTGATGTCAGTCGCTTGGCTTATCTCGGCCTCCAGTCAAAGGAAATAGTAATTGATATGCTACCTGACACAGGTTGGTACTGGTCTTTATCCTGATTATTGTGCCTGTCATATGTATTGGTAATTTGGTATTGTGCTACTGTTTGCCGATTTCATAAATGAGTAATTTGGAGCCTGAACTCGCAGGCAAATCATTACATCGGGTGATTTCAGTAGAACTGCACAAAATGATCAGATGGACAGGTACTTATGCTGCTGCTATGTACTCTAAAGTTTACTCAGACAAGCATCGATGTTGACACGAAGTGCCTATATTCATTCGAGTATCAACCGGCGTCAACCAATTGTCAAGGCTAAGAGTTCAAAGGACAACATGAAATCCACAAAGCACATAAGAAGAAGATTGAAATCTGTCAAAATCAAGAAACTCCAGAGTAATAGCGTTGGATTATATCCAGACGGCTAAGAATCTGGCAGACCCTTTTACGAAAGGGCTATCACGGACGATGTTGACAAGAAGTGCCTATATTCATTTGAGTATCAACCAGCGTCAACCAATTGTCAAACTCCAAGTATTAGGAGAGTGAACGCCAAAAATATTGCTTGGTGCATAGCCCAGAAAAACGCAGTCTAGTCTTTGGTCCCAACTTGTGCCTTTTGGTTATCGGCACATATGGTAGCGAACTATATGGCATGGAGTCTAAAGATTCCAGACAAGTTGGTTGACGCGTATATTCATCTGGCACTTAATCAGTCTACACGCCAAGGATGCTCCATTTCAGTTGAACTACACAAAAAATTTGGGTGGTTCATTTTCTCAACCGCTTCCTTTCTCGTTTGCAATGTAGAATTTTGGCGAGATACATGACCAAGATGAGCCAGTAAACTGGTTGGATGAAAGTAGTGGCCAAGTTGCTCAAACCTCCCTCGGCACGAGGCCACTATTTGAGGATAAACCTACAAGAAAAGTTCAGATTGTCTGTGCTGCCTCTTATGTACTCGAAAGTTTACTCGTACAAGAACTAATTTTAGCAAGAAGTACCTCCGATTGAACACCATTTACCAGTCTGTACCCTAGGTAATTAAAGTTCATCCATGGATCATATTGGCTATGATCTCAATCATTTGGATGCGTAAACATATTGAACATGTGTATATCTGAATCTTTTTGTAAATTATGTATGAATATTGTCGTGTGATCTATCAATCATTTGGATGCATAGATATGCTGAGCTTGTGTATATATGAATCTTTTGAGTTGTTGATTGTGAATGTTGGCTATGGATATGAACGTGCCCTGTGAACTTGAGTTTGATATGAATGTTTACCTTTTTTGTTGTATTTGTGTGTGAACTTGTTAGTATGCCTACTTTGGGGTATAAAACGCAGGTCTCTTATAAAAGTAATGCCGTGTCCAATTTATGTTTTCCCTTCTAACCACATTATATATATTTATATTATTACTATTATTGTATATTTTATAGAGAGTTATATATAAATTATAAAAACAACCCAACTTATAAAAGTAAATGTTTAACGGAAGTTGGCAAGGCAAATCCTGGTTGTTTTTTACTCACAGGCAAGGAAAATCCTGGTTGTTTTTGACTCACAGGCAAGGAAAATCTTGGTTGTTTTTGACTCATAGGCAAGGAAAATGCTGCTTGTTTTTGACTCACACACAAGGAAAATCCTGGTGATTGCGAAGATTTTAAGGAACAATTTAATAATAACGGGCTCATTTTTATTTTGAGCAATAACTCGCTAATTTCTTAATTATATATATATATATATAATGTGCCTCTCCGGTTTATTCGTTGATATTAATTGCTCCTTCTAACATAACATTATACGTATATATAACGAGCCCACCTAATACGTGTATTCCAAGGAAGTGCAATTGGGCTGGGATTTCTTAGAAAATATAAATGGGCCTAATTGACGCGAAAGTATTTGTTCACCCAGCCCAGCAAATGGACTGTACATTCTAGAAAACATGGGTTAAATGTATGCCACATTTTTGCAGGCTGACATGTGGGCCAATAGGTCGAAGCCTACGCAGGGCATTGTCAACTTGGTCAACAAATGATTGTGTCATCCACAGCCATTGAATTTATATCCAACGGCCGACATGCACCTTCAATCTGTCGTCTTCTTCCTCCAGCATCGCCGGGACCGCCTGGTCTGGCCTCCGGCGGCTAGCGGCTCTGCTTAGCACGCATCACTGCGAAGCACTACCCCACCGCCGGCCAGGCTATCCCCCCACCCCTTGACACATCCTGTTATTCTCCACAGACTACAGCCCCACGCCACAACAGAACTAGTTATAACCCTTCTCCTCCTCTCAATCTGCGACTCCACTGCCGCGGTTTCCCACCTCCGAGTCGTTCCCGTCCGGGGCCTCGCCGTCATCCACCGCCTCGCTGCATTCGGTGCGGCGTGGTCAACAAACAAGAGTCATCGGAAGAGGACTTTACGTGGAGAGCCTGATGGCTGGGACCCACGAGGTCCATGGTCGCACGCAAGGAAAGTTCCTCCTTATTAAGCTGAAAAAAATGTTTCCTCCACCTGACAGCTGGGACCCACCGGCTATATCTTCGTATGGAAGGAAGTGCATCCTTGTTTTGCGAAAAAAAATATTCATCCCGTTGATAGATGGGACCCGTCAGATTGGGTGACTGACTTGTGGGCCTACTAAGCGGACGTGTACGCACGGCTTTGTCAACTTAATCAACAAATTATTCTAGCAGCTGGACCGTTGGATGTTAATCCAACAGCCGTGCTCCTTCTTCAACCTCTGTTCTTGCTCCTATCTCCCGTGGGCGGCACCGTGGCTGTGCTGCCACGCACCCGAACCAGTGAAGTTTCCCACTCCTCTCCATCTGCGACTCCACTGCAGCTTAATAAATAGTAACGTCTAACTGAGCCAGTTAGTTAGATGCGTACACTTGGTGTAGTAGGATCTTTATTTAGTTTGATGCATACACTTGTTCTTTTTTGGTAGCCCTTTTGTAATGATGGCTGATGTCTAGTTTGGAAGAGAGAGCTGCGTCTTCACTCTTCTGGCCTGCTTACTTCTTATGTTCCACCCCCAGCCCTGGTTGCTGCTGCTGCTATTTTCAATGTACAATCAGTAGTATATTTCGTCTGTTGGTTGAATAAATGTGTTGTTAGAACGACAAACACAATGTTTTGGAAGTCGTTGCACGGTTCGATCCTTTAGTGCCATGTACTGTACGTAGCGCATACTATTTATCGTACGGAACACATTTTTTTTGAAACTCAGAACACATTTTCCACTTGTTGATAACATGCAGCCCACTGATGAAGGCCCAATAGAGAAGCCCATAATTAACTGGAAGGGAGGCTCTCACATGAATCCCGCCCAGGTACATGCTCATGGTCCCCTAAACATAAATAAGTAAATAAATAAATGAAGCTAAATGCTCATGCACCAGTTCTTTGGGAAAATAGGTAGCCCGGTATTTCTTTTTGAAGAATACCCAAGCTAGGCCTATTTGTTTTCTCCGAATTACTGTGCTGCAAATCTTTCAAGACAAGGAGGGATGCATTCCGGCCTGGCTTAAGAGTATGGTCAATGTCTGTTAAAAGTAATATCAAAAGGGGTTGAAAATTCCAAAAAAATTATAGCAAATGGGGTATAAGTTTCTTTTTTTGTTTTTGTTCTTCACTAATATCTTATACGTATTTCATTGGATTTAACATGACATAGTACTAATTTATTTTTAAATTTGTTTTACTATGGCTATTAATTTTTGGATTAAGAATATTTCGTTCCCCAGCAAAAATTTGCGAATTTTCAAAATTCCCACATATTTAGTTAATTTTTTTACCCTTGTACTGACCAGAAAATGGCCAGCAATTCTAAAAATGGAAAACGGACTGCAATAAATTCCATATGAATTAGAAAATGAGTAAAAATTATAAAAATTACAGCAAATGGGATGTACACGCCACGGATTTTGAGGCTGACTTGTTAACGCAAGGCTTTGTCAGTGCACACACGATTCTAGCAGCAGTTAGTGTTGGATGTCCATCCAACGGCCGACGTGCTCCTTTAATCTCTGATCTTCCTACTCCAGCCGCCTAAACTAGCGCCGACAGGACTGCCTGCTCCCTCCTCTTGTGGCCCGCTGTGATGCCGCGCAGGCTTCCCCGGCCCACCCTACTCCGTCCGCTGGCCTGGCCGCACGCAATCAACTGCCTCCTTATTACGCGAAAAAATGATTCCTCCCACTGACATCTGGGGCTTACCGGTTGGGAGGCTGACCTGTGGGCCTACTAAGTTGACGCATATGCAGGGCTTGTCAACTTAGTCAACAAACGATTCTAGCAGCACTAACCGTTGGATTTGAATCGAACGGTCCTGCTGCTTCTTCAATCGCTGCTCTTCTTGCACCAGCCACCCAAACCAGCGCCGGGGAGACCGCCTGCTCCTGCCTCCTGTGGCCGGCTGTGCTGCCGATGAGGCTTCATCGCCCCTACTACTCCCACCGCTAGCCAGGCCCTACGACGACGGCAGCCTCACACCGCAGCCGAACCAGTGAACCCTCATACTCCTCTCCACATGGGCATCCACTGCCGCGTCTTACCCGGCTCCGCGTCGTCCCCTTCCTAGGCCTCGCCGTCGTCCACCGCCTTGGTGCTCTCGGCGCGGCGTGGTCAACGTGGTCAACGACATTCGATCGGAAGAGTACACTACAAAAAAATACACTTCCGTGATGATACGTGTTTGTCACAGTAGGTCACTTTTTTGTCATGCATGTACATCCATGACAAATTTATGACAGAATCAAGATAGTCATACCTGTGCTGTCATAAAAGTGTTCCATGACATTACCAAAAGTATCATCACGGAAGTGTCCACTTCCATGACGATAAATCGCGCGTCACAGAAGTGCTTTCATCAAGGGTGACCGACACATGGCATTCACCGTAACGGAACGCCGTTAAGCTATCGGGTCGGGTTTTGAATCCGATAACCCGTTAACAGCCCCGACCAATGGGAAATTTCCACGTGTAAAATTCTTATTGGCCGGACGAAACACGTGTCAGCTTGTCAATGGGTCAGATAGGCGCCTATGATATGTCGACACGTGGCATGGCCCAACAGAGGCCCATTCTTGTGAAAAGGCCGGCTCGTTTGACTTGGTCAAAAGGTGGCGGGCCGGCCCATGGAAAGCCTGTTAACGGCCTGTTCGCGTATAGCCCATTTACAGCCCGCTAACCCAAGGCCCGTTAGGCCCTATCCGAATTAGGCCCAGTAGCGTCATCTGGGCCATCCAATATGATTCCAGCCCGTTTTCACTTCTGGCCCATGTATGGCCCATGACGTCTTTCGGCCCATATGAGGCCCTATGTAACTCTTGGCCTACTAATGGCCCGTGGTGAAACTGGCCTGTAATGAACAGCGTATCACTTTACACCCATTAACGGCCCGTGGTGAAACTCGACCGTAATGAATAGTATATCACTTTATACCCATTAATGGCCTTTTGTTCGGTTGGGCCGTTTCCAGCCCATGTTATCTTTCGGCCTTCTCAGAGCCCATTTATTCTTGGGCTCATTTCCAGCATTCGTTTACTTATGGCCCGTTACTGTCATTTTCTTCTTGTGGGCCAAATTCAGCCCGCAGTTACAGTCGGCCCGTTTGTGGTCCGTTAATTCGTTGGGCCGTTTTCGTAGCGTCATAAAATACGGCCTATTAACGATGGCCCGTTATGGTCGGCCCATGAACGGACGATTCCAACTCTAGCCCATTTATGGCCATAATGCAGCCTGTTATTGGCCCATGTTTAGCCAATCGATCATACGGCCCATATAAGGCCCATTGATAATACGGCCCGTAGAAGGCCCATTGTTTCTACGGCCCGTAGAAGGCCTACTGTTTCTACGGCCCATAGAAGGCCCACTGTTTCTACGGCCCGTAGGAGGCCCAGTGTCACTACAGTAAATATTAGCCCACTAGTTAACCGTGGAAAAGAACTGCAATGACTACAAGCAAACAAATAAATAAGACAACAAGGAAATAAATAAGCAAGCAACTAACGCTAGGCTATCACGGCTATTACACATATTACATCCACTGGGCATCAAAGTTCGCCACTAGTGCAAATATAGGGAACAAAGCAGCATATCATATACACTGGCCATCAAAATTAGCCACCAGTGCAAATAAACGCGGCAGCAAAACAAGAGCATAACTGAAACAACTTCAGAAGAGCTCAACAAACGTTATCCTGGGTATCCACCATGCTGGCAATAAGCTTAGCAAGCTGATTAGCTTTGTCCTGTTTGGCGCTAAAATCCTCCAACATTTGCTGTTGCACCAGAAAGTATGCATCTGAATGCTCCAGGGACTTCCGCAGTCCTTCCGCTTCTTGTCGCAGCATAGCTGATCGATGTCTTTCAGCTTGTAGTTGAGACTCAAGAAACCGAACTGATTCAGACAGTGAGTTTCAATAGCTTGTGCAAGCGGTAGTGGCCAGTAACTCCAACATTAAACCAAGACAGGATGTGTCACTATCCTGAACCTTATCTGCATTACTTCCTTTACCGTTGCTTAATAAGGCACTCTTCCCCAATATTCTGTCAGCATTCTAAAAGAAGAAACAAGCAGACACATAACAAGTTTAGCATGTACTAGTATATGAAACTCATTTCGGTGAACCAGTTCATTAGTAAGGTGGACAGGATTAAACTACCAAGTCTTCTATTGCCAAGTACTAGTACATAATAAAAGCATCAAACAAACATATATCTATGTCCTATGGTAGCAATGGAATCTTAAATTAGAACTGTTGTTCTTCAGGTTTAGGCACTTGTTCTACATGAACAGAGTACAGTAAGACGCAAGAATATAATACTTAAAATAGAAATGAGCTCATAGACCTTACCACATTCTTGGTTCGGGACCAGTACAGAACAAGGCATTCCCAGTCATCGTCCAGTAAATGTGTCTCAGGAGAACGTAAGGAAATTTGATGAGTTTCTTTGCCGATGAAGTACATTTTCTTCAGGTAATTCCGATACTGCCACCAAGCATTCTTGAAGATAGCAGAGGTATTAGCACAGGTTACCTCATCCTGAGTTTCCAAATCGGTCCTTCTCTATAGAGAAAAATGGGAAATTTTGCTGTATTATAACCATCATGGAGGTAGGATGTATGGGACGAAGCAAAGTAATTGCCATGAATAACATTACTTACACATAACTCCTGGACAAACACCTGCAACTGGCATTTTCCTTCATCTTCAGTATAATATTTCCAAGATGGGAAGATACGCACATACGATTTAACTACATCAAATGCGATAGATCCTAAACTACGACTAGCTGGTTGTGCTTCCTCCACAGGAATAGGCGTACTAACTGGTGGAGTTGGGGTTCGCCGTGATAGTACTGGCCCTTTGGGGACTGGAGTTGCCTTACTAACTGCTCTTGTTTGGGAGCTCTGTGGTGGAGATGGTGCTGTGTCAACAGGAACTAGGTTACTATCGGCTGGGGTTGGGGTTAGATTGGGTGAAGCTGGTTCTCTGTCCATCGTAGTAGGGGTACAATCTGCGAGAGTTTGGGATATGTGTGGTAGGGTTGGTTCTTGTGCATGTACAACCGGAGTGCTATCTCCACCAAGAGGTAGCACTGTTTTATTTGAAGACGTGTTTTTAGTCCGCTAGATACTGGCATCACCCGCTCCAATTCAAATGGCTGATAAACAGGAAACATAGTTGAATGTACAGACATTGTATGAGAGACAGATGCAATAGATAGTGTGGAAAAAAAGGGCATGAAATAGTTGACATGTATATTGTTTAACTAAAACGGATGGCATGACATAATTTCACATATATGATGTCTATCTAAACTGGATAGCATAGCATAACATAATTCAAAGATATGATGAATAACTAAACAGGATCGAATGACATAATTCACCTACATGTTATCTAAGTAATCAGGATCGCATCATTTAATTCACATATGTGATTTTTATGCTAAACAGAGGGCATTCGATATGATGTCTTAACTAAGAACATGATGTTGAATATTGTGTATATGATATCTAAACTATGCAATGCAAGACACCGTATGCATGATATGAGCAGTATAACCATGCCAAGTTAGAGCATACACCTCAGTGGGGGAATAGGACTAGTCATCTGTCTCTGAATCCATCTCTGAGGAGCTATCGGGACCCAACAAGAGATCTGCTTCGACACGTAGCACTGTCTGCTCTGAAGGCCTTGTTTTCACTCCAGATTTTTCCATCTCCCACCCAAATGGCTGATTCACAGGAAGAGTAGTTTAATGTACAAACATTGTCGACAAATGGAAATGTAATGAAGAAAAGGATGGGCAAGATATCATTCAAATATACGATGCCTGGTTAAACAGGATGGCATTGCACATTTCACATATATTATGGTTGGCTAAAAGACATGAGACTGCATAATTCCCATATATGATATAGAAACTAAACAGGTGGCATTACAGAACATGTCTAAACTAAGCAGATGACATATATGATGTCAAAAGTAGGCACTGCAAGGCAACATATGCATGATATGACTAACATCATCATGCCAAGGTAGAGCAAACACCTTGGGGGGTAAATAGGAGTGGTCAGCGGTGTCCGAATCCACCTCAGAACAGATATCTTCCTCTGGATTACAATCTGGAGAGGGGTGGGGAGGGTTTGCCATTGAACCCACCATGGAGTGATGTCAGCATGACATTGTATTGCCGCGCAAAACTCTTAACTTTTTCTCTACATGTTCAGCATGACTGTGTACAATGTCTGACATGCATACGAAAAAAATATGGTGAGATTATGTAAGGAGAGCATGCAGAAATTTAGAGTGATGGTAACAACCAGTGGATCGATGTTTTTCCGTTGAACCAAAATAGCCCTAATGGATCGACGTGAATGTATAGTAATAAGTGATGCAACAAGTGTACAACCTCTTTGCCGTAGCCGTGTCGACCTCAGCATCATTTGGTTGGTCGCCGAAGCAGTTGAGGCAGAGGTGGCTGTCGGAGGTGTGGAGGAAGATCGGAGGAATCTGTAGACGGCGTCCAGGGCACTGCTCTGTTGTGATGGATCGTTCTGTCGTTGGAGCAGCTCCGGTGAGCCGTAAGACGTCAAGGCTAAAGCAGCACAAGATAGACATCGTCAATCTCAAGTGGGATTCTAATAGCATCTCCAATAGATGATGTAAAATGGATGTAAAATTAACATCACCAAAAACCACCTAACTACAACAGATGAAGTAAAAACTGTTTACTCTGAACTGAACTGTCGAAACTAAAATTTACTATGGAATCTGAATGCTACTGTCGAAACTGAATGCAATGGTAGCAGAGAGGCACTTGACATGTAGTTTAGGGAGGGCCTACAGTTCATCTTCAACCTGCACCCCCCTGAGCAGCCAGCCACCACCGGCCGAACTGCCGGCCCCAGCGCCGCCTCGCCACCCCGAAACAACTCGCCACTACCGCCCCGGCCCGCCCCCCCACCCTGAACCCTAAGATAGATAGTGAGGTACCTCTCCGGCGAGCCCCTATACCCGCTGCGGGTGGTTCTTCCTTAACTCTGGCGAGCCCCCCAACCCCTGAAAATCGACTAACCCAAAAGTCGATTCAGTCGACTGAAGTGTGGCTTAATCGGAGCAGAGCAGCAGCACGAGCGAGGGGCAGAGCAGCAGCAGCAGCTGGGCGAGCGAGCGATCGAGCGAGAGCCGGAGCAGCAGCAGCAGATCCGGCTGGTATGGACGCCGCCGCCGAAGGGGCCTCACGCTGGGGGAGAGCCACCGTGGAGATGTCGCCCGCGGCACCGGCTGCAAGGTAGCCGTTCCATGGGGGTGCGGGATGGAGCACCGTCGGCGCCGGGAGGTCGAGTTAAGGAGAAGCTGTGATGCGATGAGTGTACAACCTCTTTGGTGGCGCCGAGTAGGCCTCGGCTTGGTCCGAGGAGTCGGTGAGGATGATGCAGTTCCGGTGGAGCAGGTTAAGGCGGCGCTGTGGGGATGGAGCAGCCGCGATAGACGAGGCGGTCGTCGGAGAAGCTCCTTGGAGGTGGAGGACGGGGTGGCTGAACCGGCGGGACGACGAGATAGACGACGGATCCTCATCCAGGGCGGTGGATGAGGGACGTCGAGCTGTTGCGGTGGACGACGTCATCGGGGAAGAGGCTCCGGCTGGGCAGCGGTGACATGGAGGACGGAGGAGGGTGGGGTTTCGCGGCTGGAGCAGAGAGGTTATGGCGGCCTGGGATTTCGAATGGCGAAAAGGGGGTGATGGGAGGGGGTGAAGCATGACTTAGGAACACGCTTGTCCAAAATGTAGGGTGTGTTACAAAAGTACCCCCCACCGATTTGAACTAGCGGCGCTTTCGGCTCATGGTTAGAAGGGGGATTTCGCGTGTCGGGATTTGGCAGCTGGAGGGAGTTTTCGCGCGCGTTGTAATTTCGGGATAGCAAGACGCGGGTTGAATTTTAGGGACATGCCTAACCTGTCGTAATATTGTACTTGTACGTACCAAATCAATTCGCACTTCCCTCAACCAAAAAGAAAATGAAAAAATAAAACTATTCACACCACACAAAGAGAGAGTCTTGCCCCGTTCTACTATACAAATGCTATTCAAAGCTAGTATGAATCCATGTTATGTCCGATTAAATTTTTTCGCTTGCTGTATAATGCATGTAACCTACTCATACCAACATTTTAGTGCATTCCAAATGTCTATACTACCGATGCAATTGGAACTAAATTTGAATTCGTTTCTCTATTTCAATAAGAATCTACAATCATGATTGTTGCCAACTTCAACCATCATAGTTTCCTTGCTATCTGCCAGATATAAATCAGACGGCCTATAATGCAGGATGGCAGGTACACCATCATCAACAACTCCGTTTTTTATAAGAGTTGAGATAAAATATATTAAATGTAGTATACCATGTTCATAACCACACCAT
The DNA here is from genome assembly GCA_034509565.1 of Triticum monococcum. NCBI lineage: Eukaryota > Viridiplantae > Streptophyta > Magnoliopsida > Poales > Poaceae > Triticum > Triticum monococcum. The sequence goes on from CM067842.1 coordinate 724,468,837, forward strand.
GTGTATCACCGTTATATATATTCACACATCCGTCAGTTTGAAACACTATGATAAATTCTTCAAATATCGGAATTCGCTTTTTATAATGCAGTATATATGATCTCTATTCGTCTTTTACACCCACACAACCCTCTTATCTTTGTAGCTAGCGCTAACTTTCTCTTGTGCGCGCGCACGCCCGCATCCCTCTCACCCTCCCTCAGCATTCTCTAGCTCCATCGCGCAAATTCGTCTTTTCACTTTAGGTCGTTCACCCATGGTGTGTGTAGGCCCCCTAGCTCCTTCTTTCCGACACACATCGATCGATATGCCTCTCTAGCCAGGTGTTCCTAGCACAAACACAAGCTTCCCCTCTTCTCTTGTCACCGTCCATGCCTCACTCCCACCACTCTTTTCATCGTTCTCGTACTCGCACACTCCTCCCCCTCGATATAGTATGCTTCTGGTACCACCTCCTACATGCATCCCTCTCTGTCTATCCTTCTCCTCGTGCCTCATTTGCTTCTAACACACACATGCATGTATACCGATCAATCTCCCAACATATACCTAGATCGACTTTAACTACCCCCCCCATCGATCGACGTACCTCACAAGTTATGTCTCTCCTTTCTCTTACAAAGGGCGATTGATCTTCCTAGATATGTAGTTACGTCTGCTTACCACAGCAACATCGTCCCCCCTCATCATTCGTGCATGCCTCCTGACCCATCTCTCACACGCACGTGCACAGACAACAAGCAACCATCTCCTCTCTTATTGATATTGTGGGCGTGCCCTCCGTTTGTCTAGCAAGCCTATCCCACCATTTGTTAGAAGCAACTCCACTACCACCCCCTCCAACACTCTAGCTCGGTCTCTCTCCCAACCTTATTCATCTCCTGCACATATGCATGGATGCCGATCGATCTCCCTTAATACATGAGGCAGATCGATCTCCTTAATACATGAGGTAGGCCTCTCTCCTCCTCCACACATATACCTGCCATTGTACCTCTATAGTTAATTGGGCCTCCCTCTTCCCCCACCACACACTGATAGTCGAGCGCTGCAGGTAGGTATCCATGCCACAGAGACAAACTACACATGTCCCATCTCACGTTCCAGTAGGCTAGCCACTCTATATCTTTGACGTGGGCACACATAAATTCGATGGCACTCTTTATCGATCGTGCGCGCGCGCGCACACACACATCATCCCTCTCTTTGATTCTATGGACACCTCAAGCCGATGATACCTCCACTCTCTTCTCGTGGATCGCCCCCTCTATATATATGTTATATCCAGGACTCTATTTCACACACATTGCATATGTTAAATTTTTTGATTGACCGCCCCCCCACAAAAAAAACTCTCAAGAACCCACACACTATATCTCTCTAGGTTTGTATCTCTCTCACACAACCGCACGTAGGTGGTGTACGTATACAAGAAGAGAATAGGTGCACCGTGCATGTACTCATGCTTCGTGCCAAGCCACACCCGCGTGGGTACACGGTGGAGCTCATTTCTTTACGAAATGGTAGCCCACGTGGTAATTTGAACGCCTGTAGCGGTTGTTTACCTAGGAAGGTCGTGTACCACGCGTGCACGAAACAAAGTTCGACTTTACGTGTTGCCGCATTATTTTTAAATAAAGTTATAGCGCTCAATGGCACGTACACAGAATATAAAACGATTTTTATGGAGGAAAAGGTAGTCCGCTCTTCAAAGTATCTCACACAAGGCTCCGGTGGCCTCTCTCTCTCTCACCGTTGGTCATTGATCCGGCCGCATCCCGTCCGCCGGGGGAAAGGGAGTGCGGTGGCCTCTCTCCCTCACCGTTGGTCACTGATCCGGCCGCATCCCGCCCGCCGGGGGAAAGGGAGGAAGTGCATCATTTCTCCATTCGACGGCGCCGAGGCAGCACGTCCCGATCTACGGTACACGCCGTTCTCTCTGACCAAGCTCCGGCGCGGCAGGGCCTACTCCACCTACTCGCAGATTCCGCCCGCCGCCGCTCACCTAGTTACATCCCGACGACCTCTAGGTATCCCCTCCGGCCTTGCTCCACTGCCATTTTTCCCACGTCGCTGCATGTGGATCTTCCATAGTTCTTTGCCCAAAACGTAGCTCGTCCAGCGTACTTTCCATATTGCATTCTCGTCCTCACACCGTTTTAGACAAACACAACCATGTTGTTATCTTCCCTTAGGACAAGGAATATGCTTCTTTTTTGTCGTCGCATGTGTCATCAACTGTTATTGGCCAGTAATTGTTTCCTTTCTACCTCTTTTTTGCAAACAGGGCTATCCATTTCACCTCATTGCTATTGCGACCTTTTGGTGAACTGCACAAATCACTTTTTTCTTAAGAGTGTTTTGTGCAGTTGTACTAAAATGTCACACGGGCAACGTCTCTACATTTCAGTGCGACTGCACAAAGGGAGATTGGTTTTGCTCTATCCTCCTCATCCAACTCCAAGCCTAATCTTCTCCAACTAGTTAGTGTTAAGAGAGATTGCAAAGGTGACCGGCTTCTATTTGTGTGTTTATTGTTTCATCAGCATTCCTCTATTATCGTAATCACACTTGATATCTTTGGAACAGGGACGCTTAGCTCTATTTTAGTGGAACTGCACAAAATGATCGGAATGTTGCATGCTCCAGACAGCTACTTTTTTCCCAACATGCCTTGTTGATTTAGACAGAGCTGGGGGGACGTTGCTGCCAATGAAAGCATGGATCTATTTTAATTTAACACCTTCTCACACCTTTGTCTTCAGTTGTGATGTAATTATTAGCTCTGATCTGCTAATAATTGACATGCATTAGCAAGGAAGTTAGTTTTTTATTGTTTCCGAAAGAGCATCGATGGCAAGACACGCGAAACAAAAGCTGAAAGCTCACACCATTGTACAATTTCATGTCACTAGAATATTATTTGTATAGTACGTCAATTATGTAAACAAATGATGGAAGCTTAATAGCATTCCAGAAGCCTCTTCATCATCCGGGTCCATGTGCCATGCACGAAATTGTACTCCTTCGTTCCTAAATATTTGTCTTTTTACAAATTTAAAATGGCCATATTTTAGAGTGTAGATTCACTCATTTTGCTTCATATGTGTACTCCCTCCGTTCCTAAATATTCTATTCGTCTTAACAGAGATTTCAACAAGTGACTACATACGGCGCAAAATGAGTGAATCTACACTCTAAAATATGTCTATATACATCCGTATGTGCCAGTCCATTTGAAATCTCTAAAAAGACAAATATTTGAGTAGTCACTCGTTGAAATCTCTAGAAAGACAAATACTCCGGAGTATATTTAAGAATCGAGGGGGTAGTGCACAACCGCATGGGAGACTCAGCCCGGTCGTTGCGCCGCATTAATAGTGAGTAATGAGCAGTCAAATCATAAGCCCCACTTTTCCCACTGTAAGCTGCTCTGAAGAAGGAACCATCAATACGCTCTTCTTTGAATCCGCTCATACTACTCCATCCGTCACTGTTTATACAGCGCGCTTCAGAAAAAAGTAAAAAAATCTGTGGGACCAAGGCGACTAGGGATCGGCCTGAAAAATAGCATTGGTAGTTATAGCACGGCGTCTATTACTAGAGGGAATAATGCGTACACACATGCATGCAGTGCTTCCACCCCGGGTACACACATGCATGCACTCCGTAGTAGTACAGTACATGGAGAGAAAATTGTGGACTTGATTGCGGTTAGCACGCCCTAATTAATTGAGCATTAAACCATACGCATCTAAAGTCTCTGTGGTGGTGGAAATGCATTGAGAGAAATGCATCATAATGAAGCGCACCCTGTAAACTGTGACAGAGGGTGGAGTAGTATGAAGGTGCAAAACCAAGTACGCATACTAGTACTGCACTTGGCTCTTCACCCCTTCGTGAAGTCGAACAATGATGGTACTCCGCATGTTGGGTACTACAGTGTATGCCTCTGACAATCTGACACTGAATGGACTGATGCATGTCCACCGAGGGTAGGTTGCATTAGTCAAAAGGCGTAAGCGAGCTTCACCTTGTCCTGCAAGCTTCTCCTTGTTCTGCGAGTTGACGGGACACACCGAAAAGTAGTGCTAGTCCATACTCCCTCCTTTCCGGTTAATATGGCTTAATCTTTTTTGCGGGTAAATGAGAGAGCTTTATTCATATATAAGCATTCTTAGGACGATCAGCCAAGACACTGGTCACTAGGAAGCCAAAAAAACAAGTAGGAAGCGAGGTGTTTCATCAAGCCAGCAAAGTTGACGGGACACAGCAAAGTAATGCTAGTCCATGCTGCATCCTCTCCGGTTAACATGGCTTAATTTCAAACAAGATAAATACACTGTCTGTCACTGTATATTTGTAAAAATACGGTCAGTGGACTTCATATTACGCTCATTGCGCTCAACATATATATTTTCCGGTGTTCATACGGTCACTAGCTCACCCTGACTGAGTATGTGTGTGCATGCACGTGTAGGTTGAGCACTTGAGCGTGACCGTGTGTGTTCCGTCGTGGGCTCGGACATGCATGCATTAGGGCGTCGCGCGCATTTTTGCGTCCATGTGTACGTGTGACTATTGCATACACGTAGGGGGAGTACGTGTAGGGGCCACTAAGGAGCAGTCAAATCACATAGTAAGTTAGTCGGAAGAAGCAACCATCATTTCACTCTTGAATGACACGTACGCAATATAAAATGGTTGATATGGAGAGAAAAAGAAAACCACTATATATACACAAGCAGGGTGCGTGTGAGAGACGGGTCAGGAGGTGAATGACACCTGGCCCTAGGGGGTGGCTGGCCCACCTATCATACAGCCAAAGGCAGGTGCAGTAGAGGGCCGAGGAGTAGTATGAAATCCTATGCACCTACGCACGCTAACCAAGGGCTGAGTGATCACTCGGATTGCAAGATCAGTTGACTAGAAGCTACGCTAGACCTATGGAGGCAATGAGCGCGAGCATCAGCCGGCTGTGCCAGATGGTCCACGATGCCGGCCTGCGGCCCGACAAGTAGTATTGCTTGAGGCCACCAGGGCGAGGGGCTGCTTGGACGACAGCTTCGTCTCGTTGTTCGTCGAGGTCCTCGTCGGTTTCCTCGACAGGTTCACCGTTGTCAAGAAGCTTGCAGACGACTTTGACATAAGCCTCTAGCCGACGCGCCCAGGCTCTACGATGCCCGCCACCCTCAACGGCCACTATGGTAACAACCTCTTTGACGCACTGGTGGCCCTGCGACTGCCCGCCGTCGCGCCGGAGAATGTCGACCTCGAGCTTGTGCTCACCGCGCAGCGCCTGGCGCAGCAAGACACAATCGACAGAATCACCCACGTCTACGCGCAAATCGTCCACAAGGACTACTACATGCAAGAGGAGGACGATAGGATGCTGGCCTTCTTGGAGCGCAGGGCAACCTTGGACGGCACTATTCAGAAGCATGTTGAGCTCGCCGCCAACGCCGCTGCTCCTCACACGTCGGTTGGTGACCTGGCGTACTAGGGCGTGAGGATGTCGTTGAACGTTGATGGATCCGTATGTATTTTTATCCTTCCGTCAAACCCATGTAGTAGTATATGATACTACAGTAATTATCTTACCTTTCGCATCAACTTCATAATTTTCGTACCTACTCCATGCATGAACGGCGCCAGAACCAAACTTCTCATTACTCTAGGCAAAATCGCTATTTTCTATCTATCGGTCGCGCCATGGAGCAGAACCAAATTTTACAAGTTATGAGTTCAAAAGGAAAAGCTTGCCGTGTTCGCGTCGCACCCCCACACGGTTGGTCCGGCACGCCGCTCAAGCGGGAATGCGTGCGGTGTTGCATTTTCACTTACAAGTGGGACCGCAGTTGAGCAAACCGACTGTCGGCAAAACCCCACCCCGCCCACCGCGCGATGGCTGAGAAAAGAGGACAGGAGGGAGAAGAGATGGTTGTAGCACAGGCTCCAAGAAAATTGGTGTTGGATGGGACTCATGTGGGTGGCGTGTGCTGTACTGCTACACGTGAATCCTACTTATGGCCCATGCCACCCCACTATATTGAGCCTATATCGAGGTACGTAGAACAAATTTCCTGCAGTCCCTGCTCAGCCCTCCTCTATCTCTCTTCTCAGCCAGCCAGCGGACGCGCGGAGTCCATCATCTGTTAGCTCACATGCGGCCCCACATGTCAGTGAAAACGCAAGAGGACCCACTGAACCTGCACATCTTTCACCTACATGCTAGTGATGAAAAACAAATCCAATAAAGATCTTCGGTGGCCGCTTTTGGAGTTACTCAAGAGTAGTAAGATTCTATTTACAGTTTAACCCAAGATGCACATCTCGTGGCTTCAACTACCACTCTATTTTCTTTCATGACACGACCGGGATGCTGGATGTCCCACATGTCAGCAAAAGGAGGAAGAACCTGACCAAATCTTCAGTTCTGCTCTCGGATTAGACTAGTTGTGCTAACTTAAAAAATTTATTGTGTACTCCCTCCGTTACAAAATACTTGACTTCCAATTGTCCAAAAATGGATGTACCTATATACTAAGACATGTCTAGATACATATATATTTTGACAAATAGAAGGCATGTATTGTGCAACGGAGGGAGTATAATGGATGTACCTATATACTAAGACATGTCTAGATACATATATATTTTGACAAATAGAAGGCATGTAGTATTGTGCAACGGAGGGAGTAGAATGGATGCAAGTTTTTGTATTGGGAAGAAGAGTACATCCATATATTGATAGAGCGCAATTTAGTAGATGTTCTATCACTTTTAGCTAGTATAGAATAGAGGCTAGACATGAGACTAGATGCGAGGAAGCAACGTCTACTTCTTTACACTCGAAGATGAAAGAAGCACGCTAGATCGAGCCTCCGCAGATCAACAATGAATGCATCGAGAAGGCACTAATACAACTTAAAGGAGTAGTAAAATGTATTCTTGTGGTTCTTGTTTTCTTTGGTCTTGCTTTTATAGTCAAAATTATCATTGGAGTTCGTGCAAAACGGAGGTCCGTTTGGGGTCGTGCGTTGGAGTTGGCCTTACAAGTGGGACCGCAGTTAAGGAAACTGACTATCTACAAATCCCCACCTCGCCCGCCACGCAATGGCTGAAGTTAGAGAAACGACGAGGTTGAAGAGATTGCTCTCGCACGGACTCCACGAAATAATATGGTGCAGATGGATGTCGTGGTGGTGGCGTGTGCCATACTCCTGGACGTGAATGCTTGTTCTGGCCCATGCCACCCTACTACTCCTACTACTTACTCCTACTATATACTATACTACTAGTATATCGAGGATTCGAGGTGCTGGTTACATACAACGAACACATTAACATATGGCTACAGTAAAAACACCCGCCCGACGCGTGAAGCATGTGAAGTTAGTACAAATAGTGTACTACTATTGTTGATTGGCCTCATCCGATAACCTGTTGCAATGCACGTACAATTATGTATTCGGAAAATATATTTTTGCCTCGTCACACCACTCAATCGGAGAAGCGACTCGAAAGCCATTCATAAATTTAGTACAGTAAGTTTATCACAGGCATATCATTTTATTACATAGTACAACAGGTCATCAACCCACATCGACAACGAGGATACATTATAAATACTGATGTTTTCACCACACAACAAATAACAAGCCATGAAATGAACTTCAACTCAACCATTCTGCAGCATTGGAAACGCTTGCTTTGAACCACAAGTGATTCTCTAGGACGGGCCATCCGTTGTCGATCTGGAGACCAACGCAGGACTGATCATCCAGGCTGAAGCGGCCTACTATATCAGTACCAGGGTAGGGAACCACCCAAATGTCCGAGGTATAGACACAGTTGATTCTCATAAATGTGTCAACAATAGTTGGATCGCCTTTCACCATCATCGGATAGTTTTGTCCAAGGAAGAGCGAGTTTTCTCCAAGACTATCAATTATGTGCCAGGGAGAAGGAGTTGGCGCTAGCACACTAGTATCCATCCCGAATACCATGCAACGGGTGTTGGAATAGGTCCGGAGAGTGCGACCATGGGAGACTACACCTGCTTCCTTAGCAGTAACATCATCAGTGGGCTGTATACACACAAGAAGAGGTGATCCATCGGAATTAGTTGCCAGGCGCCACAGAGTATATCGGCGCTGCTCGTCCTCATGCTCGTGATCATCACCATCGTCATCTCCCCCTTGGTTATAAAAATCTTCAAGTATAGGTGGTGGGATGTTCACAGGACCTTGGAAACACAAGAAGAAGGTTAATTGGTAAAGGGAAACTTGCTAACCCGCATGCATGTGGATGAAACAATTATAATTACGGTGGAAGACAAATGTACCGAAACGACGAGGATGCCATGCATAAAGAGTTCCATGAGTGGTGGCAGCAAACACAAGGCCCTCGTATTCAATTTCATCATAGTACTCCTTCGTGCAAAGAAACTAATTTTTGAGCAATATCCATCGAGTCAAACCATCAAGGACGGCAACAAGCTTGTCGAAGATAGCAACAACATCATAATTTTTGTAATTCCAAGAGTGGTTGGGTAGTCGAAAAATTGCTATCTTCCGTAGAAGACAGTAACCATGATCATATTTGAACGTGCGTACATTATCGGTGTGCTCAACCTTTGGGCAGTGTGCTGAGATTTTTGGAAGTGGAACCCGGTGACGAGTGTACACATTCACAAGTTCCACTCGCAGTTGGACCCAATGTAAACAACCCAATCTCCATTTGTGCCCGCCCAAGCCTTGCCCTTCACACGTATCATTATCAAGCGGCATCAACTTGCACAGGGCGAGGCCTCCGTCGTGCCGGCGCCAGTCATCAGGGTCACGGCGAAGAAGATAGGGGAGATCAAACCGCTCCTTGACCCTTGGGTTCCTTGCAATGATGTTATTAGTTGAGTCGAGAATGGGCTTGAACGAACCTGCCATGCTAGCCGAGGTGATGACGTTGCACCGATCAATGAGTTCCTCCACCATGTCATCTTTCATATTGGGGCAAGAATAACAGGGTCGTTTCCGGCCTGTTCCCTCCATGGAGAAGACGATCGAACAATGGCAGAAGAAAGGGTGAAGGGCTGAAGGAAAATGGAGGAGGGAGATGAAGAGCGTGCGACATCAGTTCCAAATCGAGAGGGAAAGGCGAAGAGTCGGTGGATGGTTGCGAGTTTGCCACGGTTCACGAAGAGGCGCCCTGGCCTACACGTCCGTTCGGAAATACTCCTACTACTCGTCGTCGTCTCACTGATATGTTGGAATGGTACCACATGTCAATGAAACATGGTGTGTAATTTCTCGTGCAAAATGCGATATGGCCGCGTTGGCCCGAGGTGCCACATTAGTTATCGACCTTTATTTTTTTTAATGGCGTGTCTATCAGTTTTGAAGCAGAACTAACTGCTACTGTATGCAGAGAAAATATAAACTACTCTACCACTACCCCACCTCCAGTACTAGTAGTATAAAAAAGATATATAGGCTGGAGCTTCAGCGCTTTCTTGCTAAGGGCTGCCCACTTGCTTCTCACACTACCACCCTCTCTCCAGATCTAAAAAAGACGGCCCCTCTCTCCCCCCTCACTGGTGGTCACAGATCCGCCGGGGAAGAGAAGGACGTGCAGCGTTGACGCACTCGTCGTCGGCGAGCGAGGTCACGCACTGACGACAAGGCCGTCCTCCCAGACCTAGCGCCCATGCGGGATGGCCTCCGTCCCCAAGCTTGCTGCCGTAGTGTGTGCAGAGGACGACGACCACGAGCGAAGCCACTTCCCGCCGACCCTCAGGTATGCTACCTCTTTTTGAGCCATAACCTTGTTCTATTGCCCCATCTGCTACGTCGTTGCATGTGGATCTTTTTCCACTCCACCATCTTCCCAATTTGCTATCCTCTACTCTGCTGGCCACGCAGACGAAAACAATAATTTGCACTATTAAAGGAAACCCTACTTCATGCAGACTAATCCATGTTTGCGTTGAATAAGGAAAGGAAGGGAGACTGTACTGTCGAAGAGAGTAGGCATCGAACCTACATCTAGGTTGAAAAGGGGAAAATCAGTAGCTAAGGGACGAGTCTCGTGTATCTTGGTTGAAGAAGGGTAGAAAGGCATGACAACGCAATATAGAATGACCAGGTCGATCGGTTTGTTGTCCTCGCATAGGAAAAAGGTGGCTAAAGAGAACAAAAATGGGACCGTAATCCACATATGCTGCCTGGATATTTGTTGCTCTAGGCAACCATACCTCCCTCACCACTCTGCGTCCGTGGAGGTACATCGTACTGGTGCGCCCACTATCTCAATGGGCCTCCCATGCTCTTATTGCCACTTTTTTTGCTGCTAGTATAACGCCAGCAGTCAAGTCAAGCAATGCTACTGCTAAAGTGATGCCACATTTAACTAATGCCGCTCTCAATCTAATGCCACCCATAAATTTAAGCAATGCCATTTAATGTCACTGGATTATTTCAGGGTTAGCTGTTGATTATGGATGTATTAAAGATTTTTCAGCTAAGGCATTCTAATGCTGTTGCACAGCCAGTATACCAAGGATGAAACTTGTTGCTACCTTCAGATTTTTGCACTGTTAATGCTTATAGATTACATACCTCACTTTCATGAGATAAGTTAATTTTTTTGTACAGTGTCACCAAAATGCCAAGGTGCTGATGTCATTTTATTTTGGTTAAACTGCACAAACAATTATGAAGACAAGAGGAAAGGTTAAGAGTGGGCACCTCCTCCTCCGGCTGTTCTCTTGAGGAGGTCTGTATGTTTGTCTCTAATGCCTGTCGACTACATACCTGACATCATGATGTAATGTCAAGTCATTTCCTTTTGTACAGTGTCACTGAATTGTCAAGGCGGTGATGGAATTTTATTTCAGTAGAACTACACAAAATTTGCTTAAAAGAAGAGGAAAGGTCAGGAATGGCTCACTTTTCCAGAAAAAACTATGTATGCCTTCCTCACATCAGCCGTTGTTGCTTTATTTATTCCTTCAAACAGGTGGTTAAAACAGTCTTGCTACCTTTTCCCATGCTTATATTTGTGAGTCTATGCTTCAACTAGTGCCACTTTTAGAGTAATCACACTTTCAATATCTATGCAAACAGGGATGTTTGATTTTAGTGGAACTGCACAAAAAGTCCAACTGGTTCAACATTAGGAGCATGTTTTTTCCCAACATTTATATCCAATTGGTGGCACTATGAGCTGTTCATTACGAAGGTACATGGTTTGCTACTATCTTGCTACTCTTTTTATACTATCATTAGATCGTAATACTAGTGGTTTCATGTGAATTTATTGGCAGGGTGGACCTACATTGGAGGTGCAGGAAAGGATTCAATGATTGGATGCTCAATTTCGGTTGTATCGATTTCACCTCTTCCATCACTGCGAACATGGATATCCTTGGTCTGATGAAGAATAGGCGCTATATTTCTGCTCTGAACTAGCAAATCAATTCAGTATGAAATTGTCTAGGGCAAAACATAACTGTATCAGATTGTCCAGTGCAGAACATGACAGATGCTAAGCGGAAGAGACATGTTTAAACCGAAAATACAAGGTGTGGTATATGTTTACTAGCTGCTTGATATTTTTGTAGACAGAGATTTCTGCCCGTTGCTATTTGGCAAACAAAGAAAGTGCCCACAATTGTGGTTGAACTGCACAAGAGAATAGTATAGTCACTGCATGCAGTGCCATTTGAAAATAGACATAGAAAGATTGGATAGTCACTTCATGGACTGCAGAAAAGTAGTACTGTACTATTTATTGGCCAACACTAGGTGCTTCATTGCTTTGGTCTGATTATAAAATGGGCATCATTTTGCCTAAGTTAAAGTTTGTATTCCGAAAATAGTCTCGTAGTGTGATCGAGGGAAGACCAAATCATATTGCAGTGCATGTTCCTCCATCATGTCTGGTTCATTCTCATGGTTCCAGCTGTTGGTGAAACCACTTACATTTGCAAGAGGAATTGTAGACTTCACAAACAAATTTGTCTTTCAGTCTGTACTGAATGTTGGCCAATAGAAGCATCCATGTTAGTAGGAAGAACATATGTTTTTTTCTATATCTTTGCTTTTGGAGCTACATATTTGTATATGATCTGTGAGTCATTGAGATGCATTAACATGTTGATCTTATTTATGGGAATCGTACTAGTTAGTTTTAGTTGCGACGCAACATCCGAAGTGGCGGATCTTTGCTTTTGGAGCTACATATTTGTATATGATCTGTGAATCATTGAGATGCATTAATAGTTACTTATTTCTGTTCGCTCAGTGTTTACAAGTTACTGATCGATCACTAGCTAGCCTACAAATGCGATCCTGTCAGTTTTATTTGCGACGCAAGATGTGAAGTGGCAGTTTTTTGAATAAAAATGCCTACCTCTGAAGAAACTGACAAGCTCGTACGCAAGCAAGTGCCTCCTTATTTCAAGCCAATAAAAAATGGCTCCTCCTAGTGGATTTCTGACATCTGGGTCCCATGCCATTGTCAACGTAGTCAATGAATGAGAGAATTGCACAACGAGCGGCTGACACTAGGGACCCAGCAGCTCGCCCAGTTATTTTTGTTTTGGGTTAATTCGATAAATGCCACTCCAAATCTGGTGTATCCGAGAAATGCCACTGCAATTTCCAAACTTTGAAAAATGCCATTTCTAGTGGCATTTTTCGAAGTCTGGAGTGGCATTTTTCAAAGTTTGCAAACTGCAGTGGTGTTTTTCAAAGTTTGCAAAAATTGTAGTGGCATTTTTTAAAGTTTGGAAATTCCAGTGGCATTTTTATGAATCGCCATAATTGGAGTGGCATTTATCTAATTTGTTTTTGAGACGGAAGCAGGGTGTCAACAGGGCTGTGCGGGACACTCTAGCCTGTCTAGACAGCCTTTTCTTTTATGTTTACCACAGACCAGCCCAGTAGTTTTTTTCTTTCTGAAAATGGCTAGCCCAGTTTTTTTATGATTTGTCAAGTAAGTCGCTTTATCAGGCCTGTTGGGCTGGAAATCTTTCAAGACGAGGAGAGCTTCATTCGGCTGGCCGAGAAAATGGCCTATCAGTAATGAGAAATGGGCTGTACATTTTTAAAACACATCAAACTGGCAATTATTTTCAAATATCTTTTTTTCATTTCGAGATTTTAAATTGCATTAATTTTTATGCGTGGACAATTTATTGGATTTTATATTGATATACATTTATTTTTAAAATCAGTCTGAATGTGACTCGAAATTTCGGGATTAAAAACAGTTCAGACTGCACCAACATATGCAAAATTTCGTATAATTTTTTAACCGTGGCCACAATATGGGCTGTAATGCTAACATAAAGAATATGGGCTCCAAAAAACCCGTAAGAATTAGCAAATGGGCTATAAATTATTTGAAATAATGGCAGATGGCTTTCCACAGATGGCCTGTACACTGTTTGATGTCGATCCAACGGCCATCGTGCTTCTTCAATCTCTGCTCTTCCTGCTCCAGCTGCTCAAACAAGCGCCGGCGGGACTGCCCGCTCCCTCCTCCCTGCGGCCGGTTGTGCTACCACGCAGGCCTCATCGCCCCACCGTACTCCCATTGCTGGCCTAGCCATCCCTCTACTCACCCACACTTGTTGTTATTCTTCGGCGACGGCAGATGAACCAGTAAACCCTCGTACAGTCGTACTCCCCTCCGCGTGGGAAACAAAAACAACGGCCGAGTCTTCCCTGCCTCCGTGTCATTCCCTTCCTAGGCCTCGACGTCGTCCACCGCCCTGGTGCTCTCGGCGTGGCGTGGTCAGCGTGGTCAACGACCGACATGCATCTGAAGTGGACTGTACGTGGAGAGGCTGACAGCTGGGTCCACGGCCGCACGCAAGGAAATGCCTCCTTATTACACGCAAAATAATGATTTCCTCCACCTGACATCTGGGACCCACCGAAACGGCCTCTGTATTTTGCAAAAAAACATTACCGCCGCTGACAGCTCGGACCCACCAGCTATATCTTCGCACGCAAGGAAGTGCCTCCTTATTACGCACAAAAAAATGAATACTCCCCCTACTAGCTGGGACCCAGTATAGTGGGCCTACTAAGTTGACCGGGACGAAGGGCTTTGTCAACTTAGTCAATATGCACGATTCTAGCTCGACTGACTGTACGATGTCCATCCAACGGCCGTAGTGCTTCTTCAACCTCTGGTCTTCTTGCTCCAGCCGCCCAAAGCAGCGCCGGTCGTGTCGCCTGCTCCTGCCTCCCGTGGCCGGTTGTGCTGCCGCGGAGGCCTCACCGCCCCCATACTACTCCCACCGCTGGCCAGGCCATCCCTCCACTCCACTCACCCACACCCCCTGTTATTCTGCGGCGATGGCAGCGCAGCCCAACCAGTGAACCCTCGTACTCCTCTCCGCATGGGCATCCACTGCCGCGTCTTCCCCGGCTCCGCGTCGTCCCCTTCCTAGGCCTCGCCGTCGTCCACCGCCGTGGTGCTGTCGGCGCGCCGTGGTCAATGTGGTCAACGACCGAATTCCATCGGAAGAATACTGTACGTGGAGAGGCTGACAGCTGGGTCCACGGCAGCCGCAAGGAAGTGCCTCCTTATTACGCGGAAAATAATTATTCCTCCACCTGATAGCAGGGACCCACCGGACACCCACCAGTATATCGCGAAAAAAACATTTGCCCCTGACTGCTGGGACCCAACCGACGGGCCACCGTATTTCGCGAAAAAAAATTCCCCCTGCTGTCAGCTCGGACCCACCGAAAGTGCCTCCTTATTACGCACAGAAAAATGAATGCCCCCTGCTAGCTGGGACCCACCTTGGTGGGAGGCTGACTTGTGGGCCTACTAAGTTGACGGGGACGGAGGGCTTTGTCAAGTTAGTCAATATGCACGATTCTAGCTCCATTGACCGTACGATGTCCATCCAACGGCCGTAGTCTTCTTCAACCTCTGGTCTTCTTGCTCCAGCCACCCAAAGCAGCGCCGGTCATGCAGCCTGCTCCTGCCTCCCGTGGCCGGCTGTGCTGCCGCGGAGGCCTCACCGCCCCCTACTATTCCCACCGCTGGCCAGGCCCTGCGGCGACGGCAGCCTCACACCGCAGCCGAACGAGTGAACCCTCATACTCCTCTCCGCATGGGCATCCACTACCGCGTCTTCACCGGCTACGCGTCGTCCCCTTCCTAGGCCTCGTCGTCGTCCACCGCCCTGTGCTCTCAGCGCGGCATGGTCAACATGGTCAAGGAACGACTTCCATCGGACATGGACTATACGTGGAGAGGCTAACAGTTGGGTCCACGGCGGCAGCAAGGAAGTGCCTCCTTATTACACGGAAAATAATGATTCCTCCGCCTAACAGCAAGGACCCACCGGACGGGCCACCGTATTTTGCAAAAAATACGTTTCCCCCTGAGTGCTGGGACCCACCAACTACACCTTCGCACGCAAGGAAGTGCATGCGAGCAAAAATAACGATTCGCCCCCCTGACTGCTGGGACCCGCCAGCTACATCTTCGCAAGCAAGGAAGTGCCTGACAGTTGGGACCCAGCTGGTCGAAGCATACGTAGCGTTGTCATTCTGGTCGTGAACGTGTATGTACATATATACCGGTGGATGTAGAGGCATGCACGTGTCGTAGTAGAGGCGGCCAGGATGCAAGAAAGAAAATACGGCCACGTATGTGTACATACGGGCGGGGTCTCGAATGCCTACTCGCGGATACGTATGGCAAGGGCTCGTTGACATGGCTGGGTCGGAACGGAGAAACAGCGTCGTCGTCGTGTTCATGGGGAGGCAATGGAATGCGTCATGTTCATGGGGAGGCAAAGGAATGCGTCGTGTTCATGGGGAGGCAACGGAATGCGTCGTGTTCATCCGGAGGGCTTGGACGGAACAGGCGATGGAAACAAGGCCTGGCATACCGCAGAACGGAGGAAACAACCTTGTGTTCGACCGGCCACGTTCGAAACAGGATCTTGTTCATCGGGAGGGGTCTGGCGTACCGCAAAACGGAGGAAACAGACCTCCTACAGTCGAAACGGGGGTCCTGTTGATCGGGAGGGGTGTGGCATACTGCAAAACGGACGAAACGGACCTCCTACGGTCGAAACGGGGGTCCTGTTCATCGGGAGGGGTGTGGCGTACCGCAAAACGGAGGAAACGGACCTCGTACGGTCGAATCGGGGGTCCTGTTCATCGGGAAGGGTGTGGCGTACTGCAAAATGGAGGAAACGGACTTGTGTTGGAGCGGTACGGTCGAAACGGGGGTCCCGTTCATCGGGAGGGGTGTGGCATACCGCAAAACGGGACTCCACGGGATATTGTTCATCTCCACCGTCGACCCCCTCCAGCCTCCACAAGCTACTGTTCATCCACTGTCGACCTCCTCCAGCCTCCACCTGTGACTGTTCATCCACGGGCTCCTGTTCATCCAGCCTCCACCGCGCGCTACTCCACCGGCTACTATTCAACCACCCCTCTCCACGGGCTCCTGTTCAACCACCCCTCCACGAGCTACTGTTCATCCTGCCCTCCACCGTCTACTGTTCATCCAGCCTCCATGGGGTGGTCCTGTTCATCCTGCCCTCCACGGGGTCCTGTTCATCCATCCCCAACCGGCTTGATCGATTGGGGTCCTGTTCATCCAGAGGCAACACCACGGGATCCTGTTCATCCACCCCCACCGAGAACTGTTATCCACCCCCCCCCCCCCCCCCCGCAATGCTCACTGTTCATCCAGAGGAAGCATCGATGAGCTTCAGTTAGCAGCAGTATCGAAGGAATCACTCGATCGGGTTCAGTTAACAGCCATCGATCGATCGCTCGGGTTCAGTAATGCGTAGCCTGTAGTGCAATCGCCCGGGTTCAGTTAGAGCCCAACGCCTCGCTCGGGTTTAGTTAGAGCCAATGCCTCGCACACATGCACGTACGTGTACGAGAGAAACGCGCATCGCTCGGCCCCCGACCTCCCACCGTAACCGGGAACTCTCCGAAATTTTCCTCCCCTCACTTCTACCACTGTTTTTTCCGTCATGGACGGCCCAAAGAATGTCATGCAGCTGCGTCTCCGGCCCGCCCAGGACGAAAATCCCATTTTCTGTCATGATTTTTTGTCATAGAAGTAGGAGCCCACCACATCTACGATGATACCGGGTTTTGTCACAATTATCGTCATAGAAGTGTCATATGTATGACAGAAAAAAAATTTGTCCGGCCCAACATGTCACGGATGTGTCTTTTTTTTGTAGTGGTACTGTACGTGGAGAGGCTGACAGCTGGGACCACGGCCACAGCCCAGTTTTTTTGTGATTTGCCAAGTAAGTCGCTTTGTCAGGCCTGTTGGGCTGCAAATCTTTCAAGACGAGGAGGAGAGCTTTCATTCGGCTGGCCGAGAAAATGGCCCATGAATAATGAGAAATGGGTTGTACATTTTTAAAACACATCAAACTGGCAATTAGTTTCAAATATATTTTTTTCATTTTGAGGTTTGAAATTACATTATTTTTATGCGTGGAGAATTTGTTGGATTTTATATTGATATACATTTATTTTTAAAATTAGTTTGAATGTGAGTCGAAATTTCGGGATTAAAAACAGTTTGGACCGCACCGAAATATGCAAAATTTCATATAATTTTTTAACCGTTGCCACAATATGGGCTGTAATGCTAACAAAAAGAATATGGGCTCCAAAAAAAGCCTTAAGAATTAGCAAATGGGCTGTAAATTATTAGAAATAATGGCATATGGGTTGTATTTTGTTTTCCATGGATTTGAGGCTTTCCTAAAAAAAGGTTGATGCACAAGCACTGATTGTTGGATGTCCATCCAACGGCCGTCGTGCTTCTTCAATCTCTGCTCTTTCTGCTCCAGCCGCTTAAACAAGCGCCAGCGGGACTTCCTGCTCCCTCCTCCGCGCGGCCGGCTGTGCTGCAGCGCAGGACTCACCGCCCGACCGTACTCCCATCGCTGGCCTAGCCATCCCTCTACTCACCCACACCTGCTGTTATTCTCCGGCGACGGCAGACGAACCAGTAAACCCTCGTATAGTCGTACTCCCCTCCGCGTGGGAAACAACTGCCGAGTCTTCCCTGCCTCTGTGTCGTCCCCTTCCTACGCCTCGCCGTCGTCCACCGCCCTGGTGCTCTCGGTGCGGCGTGGTCAATGTGGTCAAGGAACGACTTCCATCGGACATGGACTGTACGTGGAGAGGCTGACAGCTGGGCCCACGGCGGCAGCAAGGAAGTGCCTCCTTATTACGCGGAAAATAATGATTCCTCCACATAGCAGCAGGGACCCACCGGACGGGCCACCGTATTTCCCGAAAAAAACGTTTCCCCCTGACTGCTGGGACCCACCAGCTACACCTTCGCACGCAAGGAAGTGCGTCCGGGAAAAAAAACAATCCGCCCCCTGACTGCTGGGACCCACCAGCTACATCTTCGCATGCAAGGAAGTGCGTCCGGGCAAAAAAAACCAAAACGATTCGCCCCCCTGACTGCTGGGACCCACCAGCTACATCTTCGCACGCAAGGAAGTGCGTACGGGTAAAAAACGATTCGCCCCTAACTGCTGGGACCCACCAGCTACATCTTTGCAGGCAAGGAAGTGCCTGACAGTCGGGACCCACCTGGTCGAAGCGTACGTAGCGTTGTCATTCTGGTCGCGAACGTGTACTTACATATATACTGGTGGATGTAGAGCCGTGCTACCTCTTGAGCTTGCATTGGTTTTCCCCGAAGAGGAGAGGATGATGCAGCAGAGTAGCGTAAGTATTTCCCTCAGTTTTTGAGAACCAATGTATCAATCCAGTAGGAGGCCACGCTCAAGTCCCTCGTACCTGCACAAAATGATAGCTACTCGCAACCAATGCGATTAGGGGTTGTCAATCCCTTCACGATCACTTACGAGAGTGAGATCTGATAGAGATAATATTTTTGGTATTTTTGATATAGAGATGCAAAGTGACAAGTAAAGGCAAAGTAAAAAAGCAAAGCAAGATTAAAGTGATGGAGATTGATATGATGAGAATAGACCCGGGGGCCATAGGTTTCACTTGTGGCTTCTCTCGAAAGCATAATTATTCTATGGTGTGTGAACGAATTACTGTTGAGCAATTGACAGAATTGAGCATAGTTATGAGAATATCTAGGCATGATCATGTATATAGGCATCACGTCCGTGACAAGTAGACCGAAACGATTCTGCATCTACTATTATTACTCCACTCATCGACCGCTATCCAACATGCATCTAGAGTATTAAGTTAAAAACATAGTAACGCTTTAAGCAAGATGACATGATGTAGAGAGATAAATTCATGCAATATGAAATAAACCCCATCTTGTTATCCTCGATGGAAACGATACAATACGTGCCTTGCTGCCCCTTCTGTCACTTGGAAAGGACACCGCAAGATCGAACCCAAAGCCAAGCACTTCTCCCATGGCAAGAACTACCAATCTAGTTGGCCAAACCAAACGGATAATTCGAAGAGACTTGAAAAGATAACCAATCATACATAAAAGAATTCAGAAAAGATTCAAATATTATTCATAGATAGACTTGATCATAAACCCACAATTCATGGGTCTCAACAAACACACCGCAAAAAGAAGAAGATTACATCGAAAAGATCTCCACAAGAGAGGGGGCGAACATTGTATTGAGATCCAAAAAGAGATAAGAAGCCATCTAGCTAATAACTATGGACCCGAAGGTCTGAGGTAAACTACTCACACTTCATCGGAGAGGCTATGATGATGTAGAAGCCCTCCGTGATGACGGCCCTCTCCGGCGGAGCTCCGGAACAGGCCCCAAGATGGGATCTCGTGGATACAGAAAGTTGCGGCGGTGGAATTAGGTTTTTGGCTCCGTCTCTGTT
This sequence comes from Triticum monococcum, assembly GCA_034509565.1. Taxonomy (NCBI): domain Eukaryota; kingdom Viridiplantae; phylum Streptophyta; class Magnoliopsida; order Poales; family Poaceae; genus Triticum; species Triticum monococcum. The sequence goes on from CM067842.1 coordinate 724,488,723, forward strand.
CGTTTGGGGGTACGTGGGTATATATAGGAGGAAGAAGTACGTCGGTGGAGCTTCGGTGGGCCCACGAGGGTGGGGGGCGCGCCTTGGGGTGTAGGGCGCGCCCCCCTACCTCATGCCCTCCTCGAAGCTTCCTTGGCGTAGGGTCCAAGTCTCCTGGGTCATATTCGGGAAGAAAATCACGTTCCAGAAAGGATTATTCTGTTCGGACTCCGTTTGATATTCCGTTTCCTCGAAACACTGAAATAGGAAAAAAAACAGCAATTCTAGGATGGGCCTTCGGTTAATAGGTTAGTCCCAAAAATAATATAAAAGTGGAAAATAAAGCCCAATATAGTCCAAAACAGTAGATAATATAGCATGGAGCAATCAAAAATTATAGATACGTTGGAGACATATCAGGCATCCCCAAGCTTAATTCCTGCTCGTCCTTGAGTAGGTAAATGATAAAAAGAGAATTTTTGATGCGGAGTGCTACTTGGCATAATTTCAATGCAGAATTTCTTAATTGTGGTGTGAATATTCAGATTAGGAAGATAATAATACTTCAAGCAAACCAACAAAGCAATTATGTTTTCTCAAAGTAACATCGCCAAAGAAAGTTCATCCCTACAAAATCATATAGTTTAGTCATGCTCCATTTTCATCACACAAGAATGCTCTCATCATGCACAACCCCGATGACAAGCCAAGCAATTGTTTCATACCTTAATAATTTCAAACTCATAAACTTTCACGCAAAACATGAGCGTGAGCCATGGATATAGCACTATGGGTGGAATAGAATATGATGATGGGGGTTATGTGGAGAAGACAAAAAAGGAGAAGGTCTCACATCAACGAGGCTAATCAATGGGCTATGGAGATTCCCATCGATTGATGTTAATGCAAGGAGTAGGTATTGAAGGAAATATGCCCTAGAGGCAATAATAAAGTTATTATTTATTTCCTAATATCATGATAAATGTTTATTATTCATGCTAGAATTGTATTAACCAGAAACATAATACTTGTGTGAATACATAGTCAAACTAAGCATCACTAGTATGCCTCCACTTGACTACCTCGTTGATCGAAGATGGTTATGTTTCCTAACCATATACATGTGTTGTCATTTGATTAACGGGATCACATTATTAGGAGAATGATGTGATTGACATGACCCATTCCATTAGCTTAGCACCCGATCGTTTAGTATGTTGCTATTGCTTTCTTCATGACTTATACATGTTCCTATGACTATGAGATTATGCAACTCCCGTTTGCCGGAGGAACACTTTGTGTGCTACCAAACGTCACAACGTAACTGGGTGATTATAAATGAGCTCTACAGGTGTCTCCAAAGGTACATGTTGGGTTGGCGTATTTCGAGATTAGGATTTGTCACTCTGATTGTCAGAGAGGTATCTCTAGGCCCTCTCGGTAATGCACATTACATAAGCCTTGCAAGCATTGCAACTAATGAGTTAGTTGCGAAATGATGTATTACAGAATGAGTAAAGAGACTTGATGGTAACGAGATTGAACTTGGTATTGAGATACCGACGATCGAATCTCGGGCAAGTAACATACCAATGACAAAGGGAACAACGTATGTTGTTATGCGGTCTGACCGATAAAGATCTTCGTAGAATATGTAGGAGCCAATATGAACATCCAGGTTCCGCTATTGGTTATTGATCGGAGACGTGTCTCGGTCATGTCTACATTGTTTTCGAACTCGTAGGGTCCGCACGCTTAATGTTACGATGAAAGTTTCATTATGAGTTTATATATTTTGATGTACCGAAGGTTGTTCGGAGTCCCGGATGTGATCACGGACATGACGAGGAATCTCGAAATGGTCGAGACATAAAGATTGATATATTGGACGGCTATATTCGGACACCGGAAGTGTTCTGGAGAAGTTTTGGATAAAACCAGAGTACCGGGGGGTTACCGGAACCCCCCGGGGGGTTAATGGGCCTCATGGGCCCAAAGTGGAGCAGAGGAGGGGCGGCCAGGGCAGGCCGCCCCCCCCATCTAGTCCAAATTGGACAAGGAGGGGGGCGGCGCCCCCCCCCCCTTCCCTTCCTCTTCTCTCTCCCTTCCTTGCCCCTCTCCTAGTTGGACAAGGAAAGGAGGGAGTTGTCAGTGCCAAAACCGGCAAAACTTGGGTAGGGGGTCCCGAACTGTGCGTCTAGGCAGATGGTAACAGGAGACAAGGGACATGATGTTTTACCCAGGTTCGGGCCCTCTTGATGGAGGTAAAACCCTATGTCCTGCTTGATTAATATTGATCATATGAGTAGTACAAGAGTAGATCTACCACGAGATCAAGGAGGCTAAACCCTAGAAGCTAGCCTATGGTACGATTATTGTGTTGTCCTACGGACTAAAACCCTATGGTTTATATAGACACCGGAGAGGGTTAGGGTTACTTAGAGTCGGTTACAATGGTAGGAGATCTACATATCCGTATCGCCAAGCTTGCCTTCCACACCAAGGAAACTCCCTTCCGGACACGGGACGAAGTCTTCAATCTTGTATCTTCATAGTCCAGGAGTCCGGCTAAAGGTATAGTCCGGCTATCCGAACACCCCCTAATCCAGGACTCCCTCAGTAGCCCCTGAACAAGGCTTCAATGACGACGAGTCCGGCGCGCAGATTGTCTTCGGCATTGCAAGGCGGGTTCCTCCTCCAAGTACTTCATAGAGGATTTTGAACACAAAAGACAATGTCCGGCTCTGCAAAATAAGTTTCCACGTATTGCCATAGAGAGTATAATATTTACACAAATCTAATCTACTGACGTATTCCATAGCGTGACATCACACTACGGCCAAGCCTTTATTCGAATCTTTTTTACTCCCCCACCTCAGCGCATTTTGCGAGGCGGTTTCCTTGGCACGTCTTGTCAAAGCAGAGATCGTGGCCCCTTTATTTACGGGATTCTCATCAATACGGACATGGGTAACCCAACCGTGCCATTGATTACGGCGCTTGGGAAATAAGCGAATTTTATCAGGCTGGTGGGGACGCATAGCTGCATCCGCCCATATAAGGGGATAAGGATCCACCTTTTCACCTACGCCTTCTTCCTCCTTTGCTTATCCATCTTCCGCGCACTCGAGCTCCAGCGACCAAGTCCGCACATCCCACCTCGACCTTCTCCAGCCATGTCCGGAGCGGGAGGCAAGTGGATGGTCTCCTCCATCACGGAGGGGCATATCAAAAAACTGAGGAAGGCCGGATACTTGTCTAACGACATCGCGCACCGGCTTCCCGAAGAGGGGCAGCTCCTCCCCACCCCAAGGCCCCATGAGAGGGTAGTATTTCTTCCCCATTTCCTCCGCGGACTGGGCTTTCCTCTCCACCCATTCGTCCTGGGGCTCATGTTCTACTATGGCCTAGATTTCCACGATCTGGCCCCGAACTTTATCCTCAACATCTCGGCATTCATCGTCGTGTGCGAGGCTTTCCTCTGCATCCGCCCCCATTTTGGCCTTGGGCTCAAGACTTTCAATGTCAAGCCGAAGGTGGTGCGCGGCACCCAGGCGGAGTGCGGAGGTGCCATGACGGGCAAGATACCCAACGTCCTATGGCTCGAGGGCTCCTTTGTGGAGACCCCGAAGGGGTGGCAATCGGGGTGGTTTTACATCACCGAGCCGCGCGACCCTAAATGGTTCGCAGCCCCCGAGTTCCGGTCCGGAACCCCTACGCGGCTCACGTCCTGGAAAGAGACGGGCCTGTCGTGGGGCAACAAAGGAGAGGTGACTGGACTGCAAACATGCATCCAAACCCTGGTGAACAAGCAGCTCAAGCTTGTCAATGTAGTCTACGTTATGCTCGTCCGCTGGATCCTCCCGTGTCAACAACGGGATTTCAACCTGTGGGAGTTCGACCCGGCGCAGCACCGAACCCTGAGCAGGCTCTTCGACACGACGTACGAAGATGCCTGGAAGGTGCTTTTTAAGGGCGCCGAGGCTCCTGCATCCGCTTCCGAGGACCGCGGATTCAGCACGCAGCGTCACGCTAGTGCGGTAAGCTATTTTTACCTTTTACAGGATGTTAGTTTTTCATAGTCTGACTCTATGCGGGATCTAAACTCCCTTACCTTTGACAGGATTGGCAGGTGAAATCCGGATAGATAGACTATCCGGCTCCTTTGCCCGAAGACCCAGCCAATGCTCGCTTAGCGAAGCTGCTGGCTCCGGCGCCTTATGTGGTGCCGGAGAAGAAGGCCAAGAAGAAGGCCACGGGGACTCGAAAGAGTGCCCGGTGCCTGGAGGTGTCGGATTCCTCATCCGACGAATCCGAGACGTGCTTCTCCCGTGTAGACGAGGAGGAGGAAGAAGAACCCTCTCCCCCTCCAGCGGGGGGAGGAAAGAAGAGGAAGGCCGCCCCAACAGGCGAGGCCGAGGTGTCCAAGAAGGGGAAGACCCTTCCTCCGGACTACTCCGCCGATGCCAACAACAGCGAAGAGGAGTGGCCACACAGGGCCAAGCGCCCGGCGAAATCGTAAGTATTCGGATACCAGAGTGATTCATAGTACTCCTTTAAGGCACAGCCTTTCCTTATGTCGAATACAATTATGCAGTCCGCCCAAGGCCGGGCTCGACGAGTCATCGAGCGGTCCCTGGATTCGTCAGATATGAATTCACTTCCGAAGGCTACCTCCCCCCGCCCTACAGACGACGCCGAAGTGTTTTCCCGACAGGTTCCAAGTCAGGAGGAGTTGGTCCTGGAGGCGCCGCAAGGCGACTTCCCGGACTCCAGGAGTAAAGGGGATAAGACCCCCCAGGGCTCCAAGTCTGGATTAGAGCCGGACATCGCGCCGGAACCTTCAATGGTTCCGGACTCCGGTAGGCGGCCTCCTTCCAAGAAGAGTAAGCCTGCCAAGCCGGTGACCTCCGTCCAACCGGAGGCACCAGACAATTTGTTGGAGGTGCTTAACGGCGCCTCCATCAACGAGGAGCACCGCTCTGTTATGAGTGCGGTGGTCCAGAAGGTTCAGTCCGCCAAGAGCGGACTGACTGAAGCTTGTGCCAGCCTTTTAACAGGCTTTAAGGTAAGTAAAGAGTATGTAAAAATATTACCGCATAGACAGTAGCCCCTGATGCTCTATTTGGCGTTCGGAAAGAAAAGCCGAATAGAGGATCTAATATAATTCGCAGGAGTCTAACAAAAAATGAGTCGATATGCATATGCAGGCTTCGCTGCTGGCGACCGCCGCACTGACTGCGGAGGTAGGCACGCTGAAGCAGGGCCTTGAGCGTTCCGAGCAAGAGCTCGGCCTTGCCAAGCGGCAGTTTGAGGAGAAGGAAGGTAAGAAATACCTTTATTGAAATATATAAAAAGTGCAATTGCAAAAAATGACAGGATTATCGTGGCTATTGTAGGGGCCACAATTGAGGTGGCGACCCTCAAGCAAGCGCTGGCCAAGGCCGAGAAGAGAGCGGCCACGGAGCGCACCAAGCGGGAGAAATGTGAGGCACAAGTTGGCGAGGTATAGTAAGAGCTCCAGGCTCTCATGAAAAAACATGAGAGTTTGGAGCTTGACTCAAGGACGCGAGCGTCCGAGCTCGCGGCGGCTATTGAAAATGCCAAGTCTGCCAAGGCCGAATCCCAGAAGGCCCTCCAGGAGTTGGATGCGGTGAAAAAGATAGCAGCGGGTAAGGCCTTCTTTATTCAAAGCAAAGATGTAAAATGAGTTACTTGTTACTTACCCGAATCCGGAGCTCTCCAGGAGCATTCGCAGATTTGCCCTGTAGCGTGTCCGATGCCGCCGCATTCTACCGAGCCGAGGTGGGCAGCTCAACGGAGAAGGTGTTCTGGTCTCAGTATGCTGAGGCCGGACACCCTGTGCCCCTAAGCGACCAGCTGAAGCAATTGGTCGAGCTCCACAAGGTGGCCGAACAGTCCATGAAGGGCCTCATAGTTCGGCTGTGGCCTGGAGAGGCTCTGCCTGGGAGCTACTTCGGGCTGGTGCGGCGGCTGGTGGAGGCCTGTCCAAGGCTCGAAGTCATCAAGCGCTCCGTCTGCATCGAAGGTGCCCGTAGGGCCCTTGCCCGCGCTAAGGTGCACTGGGGCAAGTTGGATGCGGAGAAGCTTGTGAAGGACGGGCCACCACCGGGGAAAGAGCATCGCAAGCTCGAGAATTATTATAAGGACGTTCTGAAGGGTGCCCGCCTTGTGGCGGATGAATGTGCCAGGGATGTAATTTTTTAGTAAACTCGCTCGTTTTGTCCTGTGCGCTGAAAACTTGTTCATATGCGCTAAGCAATGCTTTTTGAATTTAAAATATTACCTTCTGTGCGGCCGTTTATCAAATTTGAGAGATGGCGAGTCGTCGGCTTCTGCCCCCATGCCGCTAGTGCTTGGGTATTCGGGATAAACCTGAGCGCTCTTTTCCCCATGTTTGGGTCCTTCGAGGGAGGCGCTCAGCACAATGATAGGGGCAATCGGACTATAATGCTTGAACACTCTCACTTAGCCATAGAATTCTATAATTTTAAATTTCGGCGAAGCCCCTGGTATTCGGAAGACCGATTTCGGGGCGCTATCCACGCCTTGGCCAGACAAGGCCGACTCCTCGCTCTAAGCGGCATAAGTCTTTAGGGACTCAAAGAACCTCTCGAACAGCGACTGACTCTCGCTTCATCATGACAGTCAGTTTTAGCTTTCTCTACTGAGGTGCTCAGCCCAGCTCAACTGGGGCACAATCGCAGTAGTTCTCCTAGTGCTACCGTAGCCAATATAGTGGAACATAAGGCACCAAAACATAGGAGCCGGGCAAACCCAACTATTGACCCAAGACATGATTCGGAGCCGATGCATATAATGCTATAAGTTTGGGGTGCCGCACTTGTTAAAGTGTTCGGACTTCTCACACCATATTGAGGGGTACTAAAGCACCTGGCGTATTTGCCGTACCAAGGTGTACGGGTGCAACATGTCATCAATGAACATATATTTGTAAAAAAGAGTAATGCAAAAATAGACAAAAGCTATGCATTGTTTATTTAAAGGTCTGCGATCAAGGCAGAACGATACAGACAACGCGATAAGCAAAAATGTGGACTATTTAACATGTCCGTTCCAGGGGCAGGCTGCGGAATTGTATGCGAAACAGGTATACTACTCATGATAGAGAGCACCTGGGAGTTCCGTAATGCGGCATGGCTTGACTGCTTCCCTGGTTCTTGTATCGTTTGTGCGGCGATTGTACTGCCGGACAGGGCTTCCGAAGAATGGAGTCCTGAAAGTAAGAGAAAAGTAAAAAAATCGGCAGCCCCTAGTGCGGTTTAAGCCGTGTTTCGGGCGTGCCGTGATGGTGCCCCTCCCCCTGTGCCCATGGTATTTCAAGAGCGTAGTTATGTACGCGAAACACTGGTTTCGCACTTTCGCAAGGGCTGGGGTTGGGGCCGCATTGCTACGCCTGCTCGGAACGTGCCAGGCGGTCTTGTTGTAGGTTACTCCGGGCGCGCTTGACCTTGTCCGGACGTTTAATGGCCGGACTGGGGAATTGCCTTGAGAGGCTGCTTTGTACTTCCGCTTCGAGGGCCGCCGTGTGCTCCTCCGTTCGGAGGGAGCGTTTTGTGTTTCCATTGACCGTAATTACTCCTTGAGGGCCTGGCATCTTGAGCTTAAGGTATGCATAGTGCGGTACCGCATTGAACTTGGCAAATGCGGTTCGCCCGAGCAGGGCGTGATAGCCACTGCGGAACAGCACTATGTCGAAGATTAACTCCTCTCTTCGGAAATTATCCGAAGACCAGTTCAAGTGTAACTGAGCCTATACAATTGGCCTCTACACCTGGTATGACGCCTTTAAAGGTCGTTTTGGTGGGCTTGATCCTTGAGGGATCTATGCCCATTTTCTGCACTGTATCCTGGTAAAGCAGGTTCAGGCTGCTGCCGCCGTCCATAAGGACTCTAGTGAGATGAAATCCGTCGATAATTAGGTCTAGAACCAATGCGGCAAATCCGCCATGACGGATGCTAGTGGGGTGGTCCCTTCGGTCAAAGGTGATCGGGCAGGAGGACCATGGGTTGAACTTTGGGGCGACTGGCTCCATCACGTATACGTCCCTTAACGCGCACTTCCGCTCCCTCTTGGGGATGTGGGTTGCGTATATCATGTTCACCGTCCGCACTTGTGGGGGAAAACCCTTCTGTCCGCTGTTGTTCGGCGGCCGGGGCTCTTCATCGTCATCGCTATGCGGCCCCTTGTCTTTATTTTCGGCATTTAACTTGCCTGCCTGCTTGAACACCCAACAATCCCGGTTGGTGTGATTGGCTGGCTTTTCGGGGGTGCCCTGTATCTGGCACAAGCAGTCGAGTATTCGGTCCAAAGTGGACGGGCCCTGCGTATTTCTTTTGAATGGCTTTTTCCGTCGACCGGATTTATAGCCTATGAATCCGGCATTAACTGTCATATCCTCGGCATTGTCGCCGTTAATGCGGCGCTTTTGCTTGTTGTGACGCGACCTGCCTCTACTGTCTCTGGTAACCGAATTACCAGGGTTCTTGGTCATATTGTTGCTATGAGCAAGCCAGCTGTCTTCTCCCGCGCAAAAGCGGGTCATCAGTGTCGTGAGGGCTGCCATAAATTTCAGCTTTTCCTGTCCAAGGTGCCGGGCAAGCCACTTGTCACGGATATTGTGCTTGAAGGCTGCTAGGGCCTCTGCGTCCGGACAGTCGACTATTTGGTTTTTCTTTGTTACGAACCGTGTCCAGAATTGTCTGGCCGATTCCTCTGGCTGCTGAATTATGTGGCTTAGGTCATCGGCGTCTGGTGGTCGCACATAGGTGCCCTGGAAATTGTGGAGGAATGCAGCTTCTAGGTCCTCCCAACAACCGATTGATTCTGCTAGCAAGCTGTTAAGCCAATGCCGAGCTGGTCCCTTAAGTTTGAGTGGGAGGTATTTGATGGCGTGTAGATCATCGCCGCGGGCCATGTGGATATGAAGGAGATAATCCTCGATCCATACCGCAGGATCTGTTGTGCCATCGTATGATTCGATGTTCACGGGTTTGAAACCCTCAGGGATTTGATGATCCATTACTTCATCTGTGAAGCATAGTGGGTGTGCGGCGCCTCTGTATTGGGCTATATCGCGACGTAGTTCAAACGAGCTTTGTCTATTGTGTTCGGCCCGGCTGGATTTACTATATCCGGAGTGATGATCACCATCACGTGCCGTGGGGCGCCCGCGCAATCCATAGATAGATCTTGTTTGCCTTGCCTTGTCCTCCAATATATCTCGCAGGTCTGGTGCATTTTCCCGTGCCTTGGAATATTTTGAGCGGTGCTGGGGTGCGGCTTGAGTGGAGGGCCAAGAGGCCTCTCTGTCTCGGCCACGAGGTGGCCGGTCTGCCGTATCATACGCTGGAGATGTAGGTTTAGGTGCTTCCTCCTCTGATCGGGGTAGCAAACTGCGTTTTGGCTAGCTCTTGGAGGGGCGTTCGAGTTCATACTCTTTGGCCGCCAGGACTTCGGTCCATCTGTCGGCTAGCAAATCTTGATCAGCTCTATGCTGTTGCTGTTTTTTCTTGAGGCTGCTTGCCGTGGCCATAAGCCTGCATTGAAAACACTCTTGCTCGACAGGATCCTCTGGCACGATGAATTCGTCGTCATCGAGGCTTGCCTCATCTTCGGAGGGAGGCATATAATTATCGTCCTCGACCTCTCTGTCTGCCGCTCTCTCATGAGGGCTGGCTTCTCCATCCTCCTGTGCGGAATCTTGCTGGAGGGGGTTTTCTTCGGCACTCTCCGTAGTATTATTATCTCCCGTGCCGGAATCACCGTTTTTTTCTTTGGCGGGATTTTGAGCGGCGCCGCTGACGCCGGCACTTAGGCTGTTTCTTGGAGGGGTCATCCTCCGCTATTCCATCGCCATTTCCCTCTTTTGGCGTGTCCACCATGTATATTTCATATGACGAGGTGGCTTTCCAGTGCCCTACAGGCGCTGGTTCTTGATCTTCTCCTGCATCGGCATCCATACCGTCGATGTCTTTAGAGTCGAAGTCGAGCATGTCGGTTAAGTCATCGACAGTGGCTACAAAGCGGGTGGTCGGTGGGCTTTGAATTTCTTCATTGTCTGTATCCCAACCTTGCTGACCGTAGTCCGGCCAGGGCTCTCCTGATAAAGAGAGAGACTTTAGTGAATTCAGAATATCGCCGAAGGGCGAGTGCTGAAAGATGTCCGCGGCGGTGAACTCCATGATCGGCACCCAATCGGATTCGATCGGCAGGGGCGCAGAGGGCTCGAAGTCCAGAGAGGAGTCCGGCTCCTTGGAGTCACGAGCCTCGCGGAGTGCGGGGCTGGTGTTCGGCTCGATCGCCGTAGAGGTTGTAGCCCCTGAGGCGGTGTCCAACCACCCATCCTCGATCGGCGCAGTTGGCTCCGAATTAAGGGTCGAAACCGATGCGAGTGCGGCCTCCAGGGCACTATTCGCTGGCAGAGCTAGATCATGCCCGTCGTGACAGTGCGGCGCGCTCGGCTGTGGCTCGAATCCGTCGAAGATCAAGTCCCCGCGGACGTCAGCCGTGTAGTTTAAACTTCCAAACCTGGCCTGATGGCCAGGGGCGTACTTTTGATCTGCTCCAGATGGCCAAGCGAATTGGCCCGCAGTGCGAAGCCGCCAAAGACAAAGATCTGTCCGGGGAGAAAAGTCTCACCCTGGACTGCATCACTATTGATGATCGGAGGAGCCATCAGGCCTAAAAGCGACAACATAGAGGAACTCTCAATGAAAGCACTAACGTCGGTGTCAAAACCAGCGGATCTCGGGTAGGGGGTCCCGAATTGTGCGTCTAGGCAGATGGTAACAGGAGATAAGGGACACGATGTTTTACCCAGGTTCGGGCCCTCTTGATGGAGGTAAAACCCTACATCCTGCTTGATTAATATTGATGATATGAGTAGTACAAGAGTAGATCTACCACGAGATCAAGGAGGCTAAACCCTAGAAGCTAGCCTATGGTCCTTGCGAAGTGTTCTCCCTGAGTATGCACCGTTGCGAAAGTTCTTCGTGCTGAGACACCACGTGATGATCGGGTGTGATAGGCTCTACGTTCAAATACAACGGGTGCAAAACAGTTGCACACGCAGAATACTCAGGTTTAACTTGACGAGCCTAGCATATAACAGATATGGCCTCGGAACACGGAGACCGAAAGGTCGAGCGTGAATCATATAGTAGATATGATCAACATAGTGATGTTCACCATTGAAACTACTCCATCTCACGTGATGATTGGACATGGTTTAGTTGATTTGGATCACGTGATCACTTAGAGGATTAGAGGGATGTCTATCTAAGTGGGAGTTCTTTAGTAATATGATTAAGTGAACTTAAATTTATCATGAACTTAGTACCTGATAGTATCTTGATTGTTTATGTTTGATTGTAGATAGATGGCCCGTGCTGTTGTTCCGTTGAATTTTAATGCGTTCCTTGAGAAAGCATAGTTGAAAGATGATGGTAGCAATTACACGGACTGAGTCCGTAACTTGAGGATTATCCTCATTGCTGCACAAAAGAATTACGTCCTGGAAGCACCGCTGGGTGCCAGGCCTGCTGCTGATGCAACTGACGACGTTAAGAACGTCTGGCAGAGCAAAGCTGATGACTACTCGATAGTTCAATGTGCCATGCTTTACGGCTTAGAACCGGGACTTCAACGACGTTTTGAACGTCATGGAGCATATGAGATGTTCTAGGAGTTGAAGTTAATATTTCAAGCAAATGCCCGGATTGAGAGATATAAAGTCTCCAATAAGTTCTATAGCTGCAAGATGGAGGAGAACAGTTCTGTCAGTGAGCATATACTCAAAATGTCTGGGTATAATAATCACTTGATTCAACTGGGAGTTAATCTTCCGGATGGTTGCGTCAGTGACAGAATTCTCCAATCACTGCCAGCAAGCTACAAAAGCTTTGTGATGAACTATAACATGCAAGGGATGGATAAGACAATTCCCGAGCTCTTCGCAATGCTAAAAACTGCGGAGGTAGAAATCAAGAAGGAGCATCAAGTGTTGATGGTCAACAAGACCACTAGTTTCAAGAAAAAGGGCAAAGGGAAGAAGAAGGGGAACTTCAAGAAGAACAGCAAGCAAGTTGCTGCTCAGGAGAAGAAACCCAAATCTGGACCTAAACCTGAAACTGAGTGCTTCTACTACAAGCAGACTGGTCACTGGAAGCGGAACTGCCGCAATTATTTGGCGGATAAGAAGGATGGCAAGGTGAACAAAGTTATATGTGATATACATGTTATTGATGTGTACCTTACTAATGCTCGTAGTAGCACCTGGGTATTTGATACTAGTTCTGTTGCTAATATTTGCAACTCGAAACAGGGACTACGGATTAAGCGAAGATTGGCTAAGGACGAGGTGACGATGCGCGTGGGAAATGGTTCCAAAGTCGATGTGATCGCGGTCGGCACGCTACCTCTACATCTACCTTCGGGATTAGTTTTAGACCTGAATAATTGTTATTTGGTGCCAGCGTTGAGCATGAACATTATATCTGGATCTTGTTTGATGCGACACGGTTATTCATTTAAATCTGAGAATAATGGTTGTTCTATTTATATGTGTAATATCTTTTATGGTCATGCACCCATGAAGAGTGGTCTATTCTTATTAAATCTCGATAGTAGTGACACACATATTCATAATGTTGAAACCAAAAGATGCAGAGTTGATAATGATAGTGCAACTTATTTGTGGCACTGCCGCTTAGGTCATATCAGAGTAAAGCGCGTGAAGAATCTCCATTCTGATGGACTTTTGGAACCACTTGATTGTGAATCACTTGGTACTTGCGAACCGTGCCTTGTGGGCAAGATGACCAAAATGCCGTTCTCCGGTACTATGGAGAGAGTAACAGATTTGTTGGAAATCATACATATAAATGTATGTGGTCCGATGAATGTTGAGGCTCGTGGCAGATATCGTTATTTTCTCACCTTCACAGATGACTTAAGCAGATATGGGTATATCTACTTGATGAAACATAACTCTGAAACATTTGAAAAGTTCAAAGAATTTCAGAGTGAAGTTGAAAATCATCGTAACAAGAAAATAAAGTTTCTATGATCTGATCGTGGAGGATAATATTTGAGTTACGAGTTTGGTGTACATTTGAAACAATGCGGAATAGTTTCGCAACTCACGCCACCTGGAACACCACAACGTAATGGTGTGTCCGAACATCGTAATCGTACTTTACTAGATATGGTGCGATCAATGATGTCTCTTACTGATTTACCGCTATCATTTTGGGGTTATGCTTTAGAGACGGCCGCATTCACGTTAAATAGGGCACCATCGAAATCCGTTGAGAAGACGCCTTATGAACTGTGGTTTGGCAAGAAACCAAAGTTGTCGTTTCTAAAAGTTTGGGGCTGCGATGCTTATGTGAAAAGGCTTCAACCTGATAAGCTCGAACCCAAATCAGAGAAATGTGTCTTCATAGGATATCCAAAGGAGACTATTGGATACACCTTCTATCACAGATCCGAAGGCAAGACTTTTGTTGCTAAATTCAGAAACTTTCTAGAGAAGGAGTTTCTCTCGAAAGAAGTGAGTGGGAGGAAAGTAGAGCTTGATGAGGTAATTGTACCTGCTCCCTTGTTGGAAAGTAGTTCATCACAGAAACCGGTTTCTGTGGGAGGAAAGAAGGTTTTGTCGATCCAAAGGGAGCTAACAAAGCGTGCAAGCTCCAGCGATCCATTTATGGACTGGTGCAAACCTCTCGGAGTTGGAATAAACGCTTTGATAGTGTGATCAAAGCATTTGGTTTTATACAGACTTTTGGAGAAGCCTGTATTTACAAGAAAGTGAGTGGGAGCTCTGTAGCATTTCTGATATTATATGTGGACGACATATTACTAATTGGAAATGATATAGAATTTCTGGATAGCATAAAGGGATACTTGAATAAGAGTTTTTCAATGAAAGACCTTGGTGAAGCTGCTTACATATTGGGCATTAAGATCTATAGAGATAGATTAAGACGCTTAATTGGACTTTCACAAAGCACATACCTTGACAAAGTTTTGAAGAAATTCAAAATGGATCAAGCAAAGAAAGGATTCTTGCCTATGTTACAAGGTGTGACGTTGAGTAAGACTCAATGCCCGACCACTGCAGAAGATAGAGAGAAAATGAAAGATGTTCCCTATGCTTCAACCATAGGCTCTATCATGTATGCAATGCTGTGTACCAGACCTGATGTGTGTCTAGCCATAAGTCTAGCAGGGAGGTACCAAAGTAATCCAGGAATGGATCACTAGACAGCGGTCAAGAACATCCTGAAATACATGAAAAGGACTAAGAATATGTTTCTCGTATATGGAGGTGACAAAGAGCTCATCGTAAATGGTTACGTTGATGCAAGCTTTGAGACTGATCTGGACGATTCTAAATTGCAAACCGGATACGTGTTTACATTAAACGGTGGAGCTGTCAGTTGGTGCAGTTCTAAACAAAGCGTCGTGGCGGGATCTACATGTGAAGTGGAGTACATAGCTGCTTCGGAAGCAGCAAACAAAGGAGTCTGGATGAAGGAGTTCATATCCGATCTAGGTGTCATACCTAGTGCATCGGGTCCAATGAAAATCTTTTGTGACAATACTGGTGCAAGTGCCTTGGCAAAGAAGTCCAGATTTCACAAGAAAACCAAGCACATCAAGAGACGCTTCAATTCCATCCGGGATCTAGTCCAGGTGGGAGACATAGAGATTTGCAATAGACATACGAATCTGATTGTTGCAGACCCGTTGACTAAGCCTCTTCCACGAGCAAAACATGATCAGCACCAAAGCTCCATGGGTGTTAGAATCATTACTGTGTAATCTAGATTATTGACTCTAGTGCAAGTGGGACACTGAAGGAAATATGCCCTAGAGGCAATAATAAAGTTATTATTTATTTCCTAATATCATGATAAATGTTTATTATTCATGCTAGAATTGTATTAACCGGAAACATAATACTTGTGTGAATACATAGACAAAATAAGCGTCACTAGTATGCCTCTACTTGACTAGCTCGTTGATCGAAGATGGTTATGTTTCCTAACCATAGACATGTGTTGTCATTTGATTAACGGGATCACATCATTAGGAGAATGATGTGATTGACATGACCCATTCCATTAGCTTAGCACCCGATCGTTTAGTATGTTGCTATTGCTTTCTTCATGACTTATACATGTTCCTATGACTATGAGATTATGCAACTCCTGTTTGCCGGAGGAATACTTTGTGTGCTACCAAACGTCACAACGTAACTGGGTGATTATAAATGTGCTCTACAGGTGTCTCCAAAGGTACATGTTGGGTTGGCGTATTTCGAGATTAGGATTTGTCACTCCGATTGTCGGAGAGGTATCTCTGGAACCTCTCGGTAATGCACATTACATAAGCCTTGCAAGCATTGCAACTAATGAGTTAGTTGCGAAATGATGTATTACAGAACGAGTAAAGAGACTTGCCGGTAACGAGATTGAACTAGGTATTGAGATACCGACGATCGAATCTCGGGCAAGTAACATACCAATGACAAAGGGAACAACGTATGTTGTTATGCGGTCTGACCGATAAAGATCTTCGGAGAATATGTAGGAGCCAATATGAACATCCAGGTTCCGCTATTGGTTATTAACTAGAGACGTGTCTCGGTCATGTCTACATTGTTCTCGAACCCATAGGGTCCGCACGCTTAACGTTACGATGATAGTTTCATTATGAGTATATATATATTGATGTACCAAAGGTTGTTCGGAGTGCCGGATGTGATCACGGACATGAAGAGGAATCTTGAAATGGTCGATACATAAAGATTGATATATTGGACGGCTATATTCGGACACCGGAAGTGTTCCGGAGAAGTTTCGGATAAAACCGGAGTACTGGGGGGTTACCGGAACCCCCCGGGGGGTTAATGGGCCTCATGGGCCCAAAGTGGAGCAGAGGAGGGGCGGCCAGGGCAGGCCGCGCGCCCCCTCCCCCTCTAGTCCGAATTGGACAAGGAGGGGGGCGGGGCCCATCTTTTCCTTCCTCTTCTCTCTCCCTTCCTTCCCCCTCTCCTAGTTGGACAAGGAAAGGAGGGAGTCCTACTCCCGGTAGGAGGAGGACTCCTCCCTGGCACGCCTCCTCCTGTCCGGCCGCCCCCTCCCACTTGCTCCTTTATATACGGGGGCAGGGGGGCACCTCTAGACACAACAATTGATCCTTGAGATCTCTTAGCCGTGTGCGGTGCTCCCCTCCACCATAATCCTCGATAATATTGTAGCGGTGCTTAGGCCAAGCCCTGCGATGGTAGAACATCAAGATCGTCACCACGCCGTCATTCTGACGGAACTCTTCCCCGACACTTTGCTGGATCGGAGTACGGGGATCATCATCGAGCTGGACGTGTGCTAGAACTCGTAAGTGCCGTAGTTTCGGTGCTTGATCGGTCGGACCGTGAAGACGTATGACTACATCAACCGTGTTGTTATAATGCTTCCACTTTTGGTCTACAAGGGTATGTGGACAACATTCTCCCCTCTTGTTGCTATCCATCACCATGATCTTGCATGTGCGTAGGAAATTTTTTTCAAATTACTATGTTCCCCGACAGGGATTGCCATGCAACGGATGCACTAGAGCTATAAATGTATGAAATCTCAACAAAAGAAACTAAATGGGTATGCATCCAACTTGCTTGCTCACGAAGACCTAGGGCACTTGAGGAGGCCCATCTTGGAATATACAAGCCAAGTTCTATAATGAAAGATTCCCACTAGTATATGAAAGTGATAACTCAAGAGAATCTCTATATGAAGAACATGGTGCTACTTTGAAGCACAAGTGTGGAAAAAGGACAGTAGCATTGCCCCTTTTTATTTTCTTTTTTTGGGCCTTCTTTTTTTCTTTGGCCTTCCTTTTTTTGGGACAATGCTCTATTGAATGATGATCATCACACTTCTATTTATTTACAACTCAATGATTACAACTCGATACTAGAACAAGGTAAGACTCTATATGAATGCCTCCGGCAGTGTATCGGGATATGCAATGAATCAAGAGTGACAAGTATGAAAGAATTATGAACGGTGGGTTTGCCACAAATACTATGTCAACTACATGATCATGCTAAGCAATATGACAATGATGATTGTGTCATGAGGAATGGTATGGCGGAAAGTTGCATGGCAATATATCTCGGAATGGCTATGGAAATGCCATAATAGGTAGGTATGGTGGCTGTTTTGAGGAAGATATAAGGAGTTTTATGTGTGAAAGAGCATATCATATCACGGGGTTTGGATGCACCGGCGAAGTTTGCACCAACTCTCAATGTGAGAAAGGGCAATGCATGGTACCGAAGAGGCTAGCAATGATGGAAGGGTGAGAGTGCGTATAATCCATGGACTCAACATTAGTCATAAAGAACTCACATACTTATTGCAAAAATCTACAAGCCATCAAAAACCAAAGCACTATGCGCATGCTCCTAGGGGGATAGATTGGTAGGAAAAGACCATCGCTCGTCCTCAACCGCCACTCATAAGGAGGACAATCAAATAACACATCATGTTTCAAATTTGTTACATAAAGTTTACCATACGTGCATGCTACGAGACTTGCAAACTTCAACACAAGCATTTCTCAAATTCACAACTACTCAACTAGCACAACTTTGATATTACTACCTCCATATCTCAAAACAATTATCAAGCATCAAACTTCTCTTAGCATCCAACACACTCATAAGAATTCTTACAAATCTTGTATGCTTAGCATATTAGGATTTTAAGCACATTACCATGCTATTTAAGACTCTCAAAATAATCTAAGTGAAGGATGAGAGTTCATCTATTTCTTCAAAATAAAACTACCACCATGCTCATTTAATTTCGAACCGTACCGCCTTTAGCATGTACACGTACGTACAACGGCCAGGGTGCAAGAAAGAAAATACGGCCACGTATGTGTACATACGGGCGGGGTCTCGAACGCCTACTCGCGCATACGTACGGTGAGGGCCCGTTGACATGGCTGGGTCGGAACAGAGAAACAACGTCGTCGTCGTGTTCATGGGGAGGCAACGGAATGCGTCGTGTTCATCGGGAGGCAACGCGGCTGGGTCAGAATGAATGCGTGGTCGTGTTCATTGGGAGGGCTTGGACGAAAGAGGCGATGGAAACGAGGCTTGGCATACCGCACAACGAAGGAAACAGACCTCCTACGATCGAAACGGGGGTCCTGTTGATCGGGAGGGGTGTGGCCTACCGCAAAACGGAGGAAACGGACCTCCTACAGTCGAAACGGGGGTCCTATTGATCGGGAGGGGTGTGGTGTACCGCACAACAGAGGAAACGGACCTCCTACGGTCGAAACGGGGGTCCTGTTGATCGGGAGGGGTGTGGCGTACCGTAAAACGGATCAAACGGACCTCCTACGATCGAAACGGGGGTCCTGTTGATCGGGAGGGGTGTGGCGTACCGCAAAACGGAGGAAACAGACTTGTGTTGGAGCGCTACGGTCAAAACAGGGGTCCTGTTCATCGGGAGGGGTGTGGCGTACCACAAAACGGGACTCCACGGGATACTGTTCATCTCCACTATCGACCCCCTCCAGCCCCCACGAGCTACTGTTCATCCATTGTCGACCTCCTCCAGCCTCCACCTGCGACTGTTCATCTACGGGCTCCTGTTCATCCAGCCTCCACCGCGCGCTACTCCACCGGCTACTTTTCAACCACCCCTCTCCACGGGCTCCTGTTGAACCACCCCTCCACGGGCTATTGTTCATCCTGTCCTCCACCGTCTACTATTCATCCAGCCCTCCACGGGGTGGTCCTGTTCATCCAGCCCTCCACGGGGTCCTGTTCATCCAGCCCCAACCGGCTCGATCGATCGGGGTCCTGTTCATCCAGCGGCAACAACACGGCGTCTTGTTCATCCACCCCCACCTGGAACTGTTCATCCAACCCCCCCCCCCCTGCAACACTCACTGTTCGTCCAGAGGTAGCATCGATCGGCTTTAGTTAGCAGGAGTAGCGAAGGAATCACTCGATCGGGTTCAGTTAACAGCCATCGATCGATCGCTCGGGTTCAGTAACGCGTAGCCTGCAGTGCAATCGCTCGGGTTCAGTTAGTGCCCAATGCCTTGCTCAAGTTCAGTTAGAGCCAACGCCTCGCACACACGCGCGTACGTGTACGAGAGAAACGCGCATCGCTTGGCCCCCGACCTCCCACCGTAACCGGGAACTCCCCGAAATTTTCCTCCCCCTCGCTTCTACCACGGTTTTTTCCGTCATGGACGGCCCAAAGAATGTCATGCAGCTGCATCTCCGGCCCGCCCAGGACGAAAAGCCCATTTTCTATCATGATTTTTTGTCATAGAAGTAGGAGCCCACCACATCTATGATGATACCGGGTTTTGTCACAATTATCGTCGTAGAAGTGTCATATGTATGACAGAAAAAAAATTCGTTCGGCCCAAAATGTCACAGATGTGTCTTTTTTTTGTAGTGCATTGTTGACCTCGTTAAGATGGTTTGCTTGCAAGACTTCCAAGAAACAGCGCCACCTCCATGAGTGAATACATATCCGCTCGTGGCCTTTATCTCATCAGCATCTGAGGTCCAGTTTGAGTCACAATACCCTTCAAGCACCTTTGGGTGCCTGTTGTAGTGAATTCCATAATTCGCAGTGCCTTTCAAATTACACAAAACTCTCTCTAGAGCTTTCCAATGCACATCTCCTGTTTTTGAGACAAACCGACTCAGTTTGCTAACAACAAAAGAGATGTCAGGTCCTGTAGCACTGGCTAAGTACATAAGCGAGCTAATAATCTGACAATATTTCAATTGATCTCTAGCAATTCTTCGATTCTTTCGAAGCAACACATTGGCATCATATGGTGTTGGAGAGGGATTGCAGTCACTATAGCCAAAGTGACTCAAGATCTTTTCCACATAGTGTTGAAGCAATGTAATTCCACCATCATCGTCTCTGAACAACTTGATGTTCAGAATGACATCAGCCACTCCTAAATCCTTCATCTCAAAACAACGAGATAGGAAATCCTTGACCTCCTTAATAACATTCAGATTTGTTCCGAAAATCAGTATGTAATCAACACAAGCAAAGGATAACTCCCTCGCCCCCACCATGGCGATAGTACACACATTTATCAGCTTCATTTACAACAAAGCCTGCAGCTGTTAAAGTTCTTTCAAACTTCTCATGCCACTGTTTGGGTGCTTGCTTGAGTCCATACAAAGACTTCAGCAACTTGCACACTTTTCCTTCCTGGCCATCTAGTACAAACCCATCTGGTTGTTCCATATAAATTTCCTCGTCCAAATCTCCATTTAGGAAAGCAATCTTAATGAGGGAGTCCTGGATTAGGGGGTATCTGGACAGCCAGACTATATTCTTTGGCCGGACTGTTGGACTATGAAGATACAAGATTGAAGACTTCGTCTCGTGTCCGGATGGGACTCTCCTTGGCGTGGAAGGCAAGCTTCGCGATACGGATATGTAGATCTCCTCCCTTGTAACCGACTTTTTGTAACCCTAGCCCCCTCCGATGTCTATATAAACCGGAGGGTTTAGTCCGTAGGACAACAACAATCATACCATAGGCTAGCTTCTAGGGTTTAGCCTCTATGATCTCGTGGTAGATCAACTCTTGTATTACTCATATCATCAAGATCAATCAAGCAGGAAGTAGGGTATTACCTCCATCGAGAGGGCCCGAACTTGGGTAAACATCGTGTCCCCTGCCTCCTGTTACCATCCGCCTTAGACGCATAGTTCGGGACCCCCTACCCGAGATCCGCCGGTTTTGACACCGACATTGGTGCTTTCATTGAGAGTTCCACTGTGTCGTCGCCGTAAAGCTGGATGGCTCCTCCGATCATCAATAACGATGCGGTCCAGGGTGAGGTCTTCCACCCCGGACAGATCTTTGTATTCGGTGGCTTTGCACTGCGGGCCAACTTGCTTGGCCATCTGGAGCAGATCGAGAGCTACGCCCCTGGCCACTAGGTCAGGTTTGGAAACTTGAATTACACTGCCGATATCTGCGGAGACTTGATCTTCGACGGATTCGGGCCCATGCCAGGTGTGCCGCACGATCACGACGGGCATGATATAGCTTAGCCGTCGGACAGTGTTCGGGAAATCACGCCAGCAACTACTCCGGCCTTCAATCCGGAATAGATTGCGCCATCCAATGACAGGCGGATAGACCCCGCCTCGGAGGTTGCACCCTCAATGGCAATAGAGCCGAATACTGGCCTTACCAATGGACTCGTTTCCGGCCACGGACTCCGAACCGCCTGCGCCCATGCCTATCGAATCCAATTGGGCGCCGATCATGGAGTTCACATCTGCGGATATCTTTCGGCACTTACCCTTCGGTGACGTACTAAACTCATTAAGGTCTCTCTCCTTAGGAGAACCTTGGCCGAACTATGTCCAGCTAGCATGTGATGCGGATGACGAAGAAATTCACTCCCCACCCACCACCCACTTAGTAGCCACTGTCGATGATTTAACCGACATGCTCGACTTCGACTCCGAACACATCGATGGTATGGACAACGATGCAGGAGACGAACAGGAACCACCGCCAACAGGGCGCTGGACCGCCACTTCATCACATGACATATACATGGTGGATACACCCAAAGAAAATGATGATGAGGAACGGAAGGATGCAGCGAAAGATAGCTCCCTCCAGAAGCAATCAAAGCGGCGCCGTAGGCTCCGCTCCAAATCCCACCTCGGCAAAAATAGCGATATCAGCACAAGAAAGAACAATACCTCGGTCGACTCCGGAGGAAACGACAACCAAATAGACCCAGCGACAGAGCAGGGTGAGCCAGCGGACGACGAACGGAGTACGGAGCCGCTGTCCGAACACGGCGACGCCGAGCGTCAAGCTAATCAACCCGTCTCCGGAGAAGAGAACAATCCAGATGACGATGAACACATCATCCCGGAAAGGCAGCCGCCAAAAATAAAACTGCCGACCGGTCGGATTGACGACCTCGTGGCCGCGATAGAGCGGCCAACGAGGCCGCACATAAGCCAGTACATGACCCACGCGAGGACTCGCATCAAAGGGCCGGTGCAACCAGATCCATATACAGATCAAGGAAACGCACTCCAACACTCAACCAAAACCAAATATCACAACCGTCCGAATGCCATGGTACAGCTAATTACAGGGGTGCCGCACACCCCCTATGTTTCACCGATGAGGTACAGGACCACGAATTTCCAGAAGGATTCAAACCAGTGAACATAGAGGCATACGACGGGACCACAGACCCGGGGGTCTGGATTGAGGACTTTATCATCCATGTTCATATGGCTTGCGGAGATGATCTCCATGCCATCAAATACTTGCCCCTTGTCGGTGTCAAAACCGGCGGATCTCGGGTAGGGGGTCCTGAACTGTGCGTCTAGGCCAGATGGTAACAGGAGAAAAGGGACACGATGTTTTTACCCAGGTTCGGGCCCTCTCGATGGTGGTAAAACCCTACTCCTGCTTGATTAATATTGATGATATGGGCAGTACAAGAGTAGATCTACCACGAGATCAAGGAGGCTAAACCCTAGAAGCGCCTATGGTATGATTGTTGTATGATGGAGTCGTCCTACGAACTAGAACCCTCCGATTTATATAGACACCAGATAGGGTTAGGGTTACACAGACTCGGTTACAATGGTAAGAGATCTTGAATATCCACATCGCCAAGCTTGCCTTCCACGCCAAGGAAAGTCCCATTCGGACACGGGACGAAGTCTTCAATCTTGTATCTTCATAGTCCTGGAGTCCGGCTGAAGGTATAGTCCGGCTATCCGAACACCCCCTAATCCAGGACTCCCTCAGTAGCCCCCGAACCAGGCTTCAATGACGACGAGTCCGGCGCGCAAATTGTCTTCGGCATTGCAAGGCGGGTTCTTCTCTAAATTCCGTGTACCTGTAGGAATAATGTCTGATTTTTGTAATGTAGCGCTCCTTGGCTTCCACGCCCAATAATGGCCGTCTTCCACGTGTCAAACGAATGCCAAAAGCCGGGGCGTTTTTTACATCCAAACCCCTAGCCGCATAAACGGGCCGCCTATTTAACGGGATGGGGATTCAGATCCAAACCACACCTTCTCCCCTCCGCGAGTAATCATCAGAGCGCCTCCAGCAAAGGTCCATTCCAACATGGCCAGCCGTCGCAGCTCCTCCTCTCGCCCTTCTAGTCCTAAACCCGAAGATTGGGAGAGTTGCTCCATCCCGCACAGTGAGTTAGTGTCGCTTCAGGCCAAGGGATTTCTCCCTCAGGCTTATATGGTCCCGGTCCGAGCCGGACTCGCCACCTATAATGGTGGAAAACAAGCGGAGAGCCCCACAATCGCTCTAAAGGAGAGCGGGTGTGCCTCATCCCTTATCTAATAAGGGGACTGGGATTTCCAATTCATCCATTTCTCCGTGGGCTTCTGGAGTTCTACGGCCTCCAGCTGCACAATCTCACGCCCGCCTCTATATTGCATATCGCGGGCTTCGTCGCCCCTTGCGAGCTATTTTTAGGTGTTGAGGCTCATTTCGCGCTGTGGAAGAGGATATTCTGCCTGGTGCCCCGTTCTCAAGAGGGGTCCATATATCAAGTGGGCAGAGCCGAAGTATGGCGCATCGCCGGGACCAGATACCTATCCGGAACCCCAAAGAAGGTGTCCGAGGACTGGCCTTCGAAATGGTTTTATATAGATGATGTCCCTCTGCCGGACCCTATTCGGGTCGGTCTCCCTGAGTTCAACAGTGCTCCATTAAAGAAACGGTTGAGTTGGCGTCCGCGGAGCTCTCAGAGAGAAAGCGACAGAGACGTCCTTTACCTGATGGGCCGGATAAGACTATTGGCTCATTCCGGACTAACCATGATTGGAGTCATGGCCGCATGCATTATGCGGGGGGTGCAGCCGCTTCAATATAGAGGCCACCCCATGTGGGATTTTAACGGGGAGGATGACGCCACCCGTTATGGTCGTAAGGGGCCAGCCTCAGCTGCCGCTCTAGTAAAGATCTTATCCTCTTTGTACAAGGGAGAAAAGGAGGAATTCCTCCGCATCAACCCGTGGGGCGGATTTACTATGTACGACCCTCCAAGTTGGGTAAGTGAACAATTGTGCTTGCCCGTTCGTTTTGTATTCCATTATTAAACATGTAGTCTAATGACTGCAACGCAGGAACTGCGTCAGGAGGTAAAGGATATAAACAGCCGTCCTCCACAGCCCGAGGATCCAGAACGGTCCCTCGATCCGGACTCCGAAGAGGATCCGGACATATCGGTGGAGCTTATTGACGGGGTGTTCCATCAGCTAAGCAAGGACAATACCTTGGTGGCCATTACGGCTGATTACCCAGGGTTAATCCCGGCCTCCCAGGTGACAGAGACCGGAGTCTCATTCCCTTCAGAGAGATTCCATTCTCACGTATTTCAGTTTTTCTGACGACAACCGTGTTTTGCAGGGGAGATTTCCGAGGCGGGAGGCCGAACCTGCGGCGGCTAGCCAACGAGGGGCCGCAGGGCCCCGTGGGGTAAAAAGGAATGTGGTCTGGACTGAGATGCCGGCGCAAAGGTATAGCGCACCCTCTGTTTCCCTGGTGTTATTCCTTCAGGGCATATTATCGTTCATGCTATCTTGAGGACGAAGAGACCTCGCCGGACTACATCCAGAGAGGTTGCCAATCACGCCTCCACCAGCCAGGCTCCAACGCCAGGCCCGGAAGCGCAGGTGAGCACAAGGCGCGCACCAGACGCTCCTCCGACAGAGGATGCGGACAGGCTGTCTGCCACGAACTCTGAGGTGGAGAGTGCCATGAACCACAGGCGTCGCCGGACAGTTCTTCGCGACGCTTGTTTCTCCCAAGAGGCATTAGATGCCTTCAATTCGGGAGATGCGTACCTCCGTGCCGCTCAAAATGGTTTAGCCAGAGCCACGGAGCAGTATGTAAAAGACATACGGGTAAGAAAATTTGGTCAAATATATATATATATATATATATATATATACCAGTAGCCCCCGAGACTTGAAACAGTTAGAGTAACTGATTTAAGGATCATTTTTATGCAGGTTCTTACAGAGAAGAATACCGTACTGTCCCAGGAGTTGGAAAAGTGGAAAGCCCAACTAGAGGCCGCACTAGCCGCGGCAGGGGAGCCCAAAGAGACCCCCTCTGGTAAGATACACTTTGAAGGATTAGTATTTTGCGGCGTGGGTGCAGATCTGACAAATCATATTGCAGATGGCGCCGGACTCGATCTGGAGAGGCAACAACTCCTACGCTGGCTAGAGGCCGGTGAGAGTATGCTGACAAAGGTGAGGCAGGAGAAGAATGATCTTCAGGATGCCAACACCAAGCTGGACATTGAACTTAAAGATGTTCGTGGCCAGCTGTCGGACTCCACTAAGGAGAATCAGCGGCTTCATCGCGGCATATTTAGTAAGTGCTTGAACGAACTTTGAAAAAAGAGTTCGGCGAGGAAGTCGACTAACAGAGTAATGTCTGTAGGTATGCTCACAGGTCGTCCTGTAGAGGAGATGCCCGGTTCTACGGGTGACCTTCTTCCCGAGCTCTTGCAACTACACGAGCGAGTTCGGCAGGCGATGCGAGGCGTTGCCCAAGCCTTATGGCCTTCCCACTCCATGCCCGAGGGCCTTGGAGAGCTTGCGGAGAAGCTTAAGGGAGCTCGGCGGCGCTTCCAGTTGTGGAAGATATCGGCCTGCTGACAAGGCGCTAGGGAGGCCTGGGCCATGGTGAAGACCCGGTTTACGAAGTCTGACCCAAACCACATGGCCGAGGTCGGACCTGTGGGGCCTGATGGGAAGGAGATCCCTGTAAGCTTAGTATGCGGCCAAGTAGAATTGGTCACAAAGTATTCCCAGCAGGACTGTAAATTAGAAAGCCTGTTAGATGGTATAGAGGAGGAATACAATCAGTCAGAGTGACTATGTAATTTTCAATTGACATGTATAATGCCTTCTAGCTGGATTGTAGATCGTTTTTCATTGCCGACCTTTTTGCTTCTACCTCGGGACCTGACGGTCCGGAGTGTGTCCGAATACCCTACCGGTTATGTAAGAACCGGGGTATGCATGGAGACCAGGCGTAGGGGTCATTAGTGCTTTATCAGACAAGTGCCCAACTAGTTATGTTATATTACATGGTCAGTAAGAAACATCTTCCAGAGAGAATAGTTCCGTTAGGGGTTCCTTTCTCTGGGAGGCATGCCCTAAAGTGCATGTCCGGACTGCAAATGCAGGAAAATCATCTGGTGGCATGTATGTGAATAAGTAAAAAAGGTCATCTTTTAGTTCACCGACCGAATATTCCCTTAAGAACGCTAGCTTTCGGCTTCACCTAGTCTGAGGTACACATCCGAATGATCCGGCAGTAACAATCGCAGAGGTGCTCCCTTTACCGCCTAGCCGAACAATCGGGAATGTAGGGGTAAGCACAGGAGCCAGGCAACACAGATTGGTGAAAACTTAAGTCATATCGATGCATATAATGGTGAAGAAAAGGTCCATGCGGAAGTTTGACGCATGTGTTGGGCGTGAAGCCCATATAAACAAGCTTCTGTTAAAGAAGCCCCCAGGTTTAATGAGCGCGGATAGCGCGTCACTTGATGAGCCTTTAAGGGCTATAAGAGAAAAAAGGGGAAGGAGAGAAATTTAATACAAAAAATATAAAAAATGGACAGAGGAAGGAGACAAACACAGAGTCCGGCGCTAGGCATAGAATCTTCGGAGACGGGCGGCGTTCCATGGGTTCGGCTCGAGTCGGTTATCCAATGCATCTCGCAGGCGGTACGCTCCACCAGTTAGGACTTGGTCGATTATGAATGGACCTTCCCACTTGGGCTTGAGTTTGTCCTTTTTCTTATCCGGCGGGCGTAGAACTAGTTCGCCAACATTGTAATTTTTGGCCCGTACTTCTCTGCTTTGATATCTTCGAGCCTGCTGTTGATAAAATGCGGAACGGGCCTTTGCCACATCACGCTCCTCCTCCAAGGCGTCCAAGTTGTCCTGCCGATCGAGCTCGGCTTCTCTTTCTTCGTACATGCGCACTCGAGGTGAGTCATGAATTATGTCGCACGGCAGAACTTCCTCTGCGCCGTACACCATAAAGAATGGTGTGTATCTGGTGGTGTGATTAGGCGTGGTCCGCAACCCCCAGAGTACGAAGTCGAGCTCCTCTACCCAGTGCGTGTTAGATTCCTTGAGGGACCGCACTAGTCTGGGTTTAATGCCGCTCATGATAAGACCATTTGCACGTTCGACCTGGCCGTTAGTTTGTGGGTGATAGACGGAAGCATAGTCGAGCTTGATGCCCATGTTTTTGCACCAGAGTTTTACCTTGTCGGCGGTGAAGTTTGTGCCGTTATCAGTGATGATGCTGTGGGGGACGCCGTAACGGTGTACAACCCCGGATATGAAGTCTATCACAGGTCCAGATTCGGCCTTCTTAACAGGCTTGGCTTCTATCCATTTGGTGAACTTGTCCACCATGACCAGTAAGTATTTTTTCTTGTGGGATCCGCCTTTAAGGGGTCCAACCATGTCAAGCCCCCAGACCGCGAAAGGCCAAGTGATGGGGATAGTTTGGAGGGCGGTGGGTGGCATATGGCTTTGGTTTGCAAAAATCTGGCAACCGACGCATCATTGGACCAAGTCCTGAGCGTCTGCTTGGGCCGTCGGCCAGTAAAAGCATGTACGGAAAGCCTTGCTTACAAGGGACCGAGCTGCAGCGTGGTGGCCACCGAGTCCGGCATGAATTTCAGCCAGCAGGTTTCGCCCTTCCTCTTCAGAGATGCACCTTTGAAGGACTCTAGTAGTGCTTTTCTTATAAAGCTCTCCCTGGTGGACTTTATAGGCTTTAGATCGCCACACTATGCAGCGTGCCTCGTTTTGGTCCTCTGGGAGTTCCTGCCTAGTAAGGTTGGCTAGGAAGGGTTATGTCCACGGGGCGATGACCGCCATTATTACGTGGGCTGAAGGTGTAATTTCGGTGGCAGAGCCTCCAATTATGTCAGATTGTTCGGCGCCGAGGGGTGCGGTTAGGTCCGGGCTGTTATCTGCGGGTTCCCCCTCCCATGCTACGGATGGCTGGAACAGTCTTTCTAAAAAGATGTTGGGGGGCTGCATCGCATTTTGCTCCATTGCGTGCCAGGACATCCGCTGCCTGATTGTTTTCTCAGGCTATATGATGAAACTCCAACCCTTCGAACCGAGATGACATTTTTAGGACGGCGTTGCGGTAAGCTGCCATTTTTGGATCCTTGGTGTCGAAGTCTCCATTTATTTGGGATATCGCGAGGTTCGAGTCCCCGCGTACCTCTAGGCGTTGAATGCCCATGGATACTGCCATCCGGAGACAATGTAGGAGGGCCTCATATTCGGCAACGTTGTTGGAGTCCGTGTACATGATCTGGAGCACATATTGAACTGTGTCTCCTGTGGGGGACGTCAGGACGACGCCAGACCCTAGTCCGGCCAACATTTTGGAGCCGTTGAAATGCATGATCCAGTTTGAATATGTGCCGTACTCTTTAGGGAGCTCGGCCTCCGTCCATTCTGCGACGAAGTCAGCCAAAACATGCGATTTAATAGCTCGCCGTGGCTTATAGGTTATATCGAATGGGAGGAGCTCGATGGCCCATTTTGCGATCCGGCCCGTTGCATCGCGGTTGTTGATAATATCGTTGAGTGGTACTTCCAAGGCTACTGTTATGGAACACTCTTG
This sequence comes from Triticum monococcum, assembly GCA_034509565.1. Classification (NCBI taxonomy): domain Eukaryota; kingdom Viridiplantae; phylum Streptophyta; class Magnoliopsida; order Poales; family Poaceae; genus Triticum; species Triticum monococcum. Next base: position 724,517,527 of record CM067842.1, read on the forward strand.
AAAGTAGTGTCGTAGCTTCCGGGATGCCATGAATACCGCGTATGCAATCTTTTGATAGTGCGGGTACCGTGATTTGCATGGAGTGAGGACAGTGGACACGTAATAGACCGGCCTTTGAAGGGGGAGTTTGTGTCCGTCCGTTTCCCGCTCGACGACGAGCACTGCGCTGACAACTTGATGTGTTGCTGCAATATACAATAGCATTGGTTCGCCGGTGTTCGGCGCGGCCAGGACTGGGTTTGTTGCCAATATGGCTTTTATTTCATCGAGTCCGGCCATGGCGGCATCTGTCCACTCGAAGTGTTCGGTGCTCCGAAGGAGGCGATAAAGGGGCAGTGCCTTTTCTCCCAAGCGAGAGATAAAGCGGCTTAGAGCCGCCACACATCCGGTTAATTTTTGTATTTGTTTGAGGTCCTTTGGGATATCCAGTTGTGACAAAGCTCGGATCTTGGCCGGATTCGCTTCGATTCCTCTACCGGATACAATGAAGCCCAAAAGCTTTCTGGCTGGAACGCCAAAAACGCATTTTTTCGGGTTGAGCTTGATGTCGTATTTTTGGAGGTTGTCGAATGTTAGCCTCAAGTCGTCTACTAGAGATTCGACATGTCTTGTTTTGACGACCACATCATCCATGTATGCCTCTACTGTCTTGCCGATCTGGTTTGCCAGACATGTCTGAATCATGCGCTGATATGTTGCGCCGGCGTTTTTCAGCCTGAAGGGCATTGTGTTGAAGCAAAATGGGTAGTATGGTGTGATGAATGCCGTTGCGGCTTGGTCTGTTTCTGCCATCTTGATTTGATGGTAACCAGAGTATGCATCGAGGAAACACAACGAATCGTGTCCTGTGGTGGCATCGATAATTTGATCGATACGGGGGAGGGGGAAGGGATCCTTTGGGCAAGCCTTGTTAAGGTCTTTAAAATCGACACACAGGCGCCAGGATTTGTCCTTCTTTGGTACCATCACCAGGTTTGCTAGCCAGTCCGGATGTTTTATGTCTCTAATGAATCCGGCCTCCAACAGCTTGGCTAACTCCTGTCCCATAGCCTGCCTCTTGGGTTCGGAAAAATGCCGAAGGGCTTGTTTGACAGGTTTGAATCCTTTTAGGATATTTAAGCTGTGTTCGGCCAGCCTGCGTGGGATTCCTGGCTTGTCTGAAGGGTGCCAGGCGAAGATGTCCCAATTTTCACGTAGAAATTCTCGCAGTGCAGCGTCCATATTAGGGTTTAATCGTGCCCCGATGGAAGCTGTTTTATTGGGGTCCGTTGGATGGACCTGGAATTTGACTATTTCGTCCGCTGGCTTAAAGGATGTGGACTTGGCTCTCTTGTCGAGTATCACATCATCCCTGTTAACTGTGGAGCGCAGCATAGTTAGTTCCTCAGCTGCTAGGGCTTCGGATAATGCCTCCAGGGCTAATGCGGCTCTCTTGTTTTTGGCGCGGAGTGCTATGTCCGGATCACTAGCGAGAGTGATAATTCCGTTCAGCCCGGGCATCTTGAGCTTCATGTACCCGTAATGGGGTATTTCTTGGAAGATTGTAAATGCTTCCCGCCCTAGTAGGGCATGATATCCGCTGCTGAACGGGGCCACCTGAAATGTGACCTCTTCAGATCTGTAATTATCCGGCGTGCCGAACACCACATCTAGTGTGATTTTTCCTGTGCAGCGCGCTTCCCGACTGGGGATTATCCCTCTAAAGGTTGTGCTGCTTCGCTCAACGCGGCTCCAGTCTAATCCCATTTTTTGAAGGGTTTCCTCATAAATGAGGTTCAATCCGCTGCCTCCATCCATGAGTACCTTGGTGAGGCGAAAGTCGTCCACTATTGGACTGAGGACCAATGCGGCTGGTGCTCGGGTTGTTCGGAATTTAGGTTCATCACTTGCGCTGAAGGTAATAGCCGTGTTGCTCCATGGGTTTATTATTGCTACTTGATAGACTTCGGCAAGGCTGCGGAGTGTTCTTTTTCGCATATTATTTGATGCGAAGGTCTCGAAGATTGTGAGAACGGTACTGGTGTCCCCGGGGTGGTTTTCTGTGGCCTCCAAAATTAAGAGGTCCTCGCCAATTTTGGCCACCTGCCGGAGTATCCAACATGCTCTAAGGCTGTGAGTTGGTGTGGCGTCCTCTGTACTATGAATTTGACAGGGTCCATCAAGCCATCTTTCCAGTACGGTTCCATGCCCTATAGAGGGTTTTGGTTTTTTGGTGTTTAACCCGGGTGTCTTACGATGATGCACCCTCTTAGTTCGGACGGGATTGCTATTCAAGACCGGATTATCCCAACATTTTGTTTCGGTTTTCTAGGCACGTTCCATCGCACGGTACTTTTGTACTATGGACGCCAAGTCAGCGAAGCGTGTAATATCACAACGACTTATGGCGTTAAGGATTCCCTCGTCCGTGCAATTACTGCAGAAGATTGATATTGCGTCTCCCTCGCGGCAATCCTTTATCATGTTCATAACCAGGAGGAATCTGGCCCAGTAATGATGTACTGTTTCCTCGGGCTTTTGCCTGATTTGGGAAAGATCGCTTATGTTCGGGTGGGCGGGTGGCGTTGAATTTGAAACCTCGCCCAATCTAAGATTCAGAGGCCGAAGAGCTGCCGAACTCTGAGGTTCGGATTCTTGGATGTTGTCCAATGAGTCTAGCCCATTGCCTGATTCTAAGCTCCGGTCTCGAGTTACATCCTCCCCTCCGCGGGTATCCGACTTGGAGGGATCGGGAATTCGAACGTAATTAGTCCTTAAAATAGATGAAGGGTCGCCGCACTGCGCCTCTACCACGGCGACGTGGTGGGTGGCCTGGGGAGAGTTAATTTCTCTTAGATCGGGTTTAAGCCCAACCTGGTCGTAATCCGTGGCGACCCCTAGGGCGGCGATGCGATCCAAGAGCTCGTTTACGGAAGAGAGCTCCATCGGATCTAGCTGCTCGACAAGTCCCGAGTTGACGTGAAGGTTGCTTTTGATGACCCAAGAGGTCACCGTCGGTGCAACGGCCGAACAGGCGGCCATGAGGAAACCATCTAGCCGGAGAGTTTGGCCGACAGCCAAGGCTCCCTTAGCAACGGCGCCGTCTTTAAAGACGGGAGGAGGCATCCTTCCTGATTGCGACGACACAGTGGAACTCTCAATGAAAGCACCAATGTCGGTGTCAAAACCGGTGGATCTCGGGTAGGGGGTCCCGAACTGTGCGTCTAGGCCGGATGGTAACAGGAGACAAGGGACACGATGTTTTTACCCAGGTTCAGGCCCTCTCGATGGAGGTAAAACCCTACTCCTGCTTGATTAATATTGATGATATGGGTAGTACAAGAGTAGATCTACCACGAGATCAAGGAGGCTAAACCCTAGAAGCTAGCCTATGGTATGATTGTTGTATGATGGAGTCATCCTACGGACTAGAACCCGCCGGTTTATATAGACACCGGATAGGGTTAGGGTTACACAGAGTCGGTTACAATGGTAGGAGATCTTGAATATCCACATCGCCAAGCTTGCCTTCCACACCAAGGAAAGTCCCATCCGGACACGGGACGAAGTCTTCAATCTTGTATCTTCATAGTCCTTGAGTCCGGCTGAAGGTATAGTCCGGCTATCTGAACACCCCCTAATCTAGGACTCCCTCACCCCTCAAGCTCAAAGGACCAACTCAGCACTGGCTAAAAAGCCTCCCCGAAAACTCCGTTGGAAGTTGGGAGGAGCTCGAGGATGCTTTTCGGGCTAATTTTCAAGGGACTTATGTCTGACCTCTGGACGCAGACGATTTGAGTCATATAATTCAACAGCCCGGAGAGTCAGCCCGAAAGCTTTGGAATAGGTTTCTCACTAAGAACCAAATTGTCGACTGTCCAGACGCAGAAGCCTTAGCAGCTTTCAAGCACAGCGTACGAGACGAATGGCTTGCCAGACACCTCGGTCAAGAAAAACCGAGAACAATGGCAGCCCTAACAAGCCTCATGACCCGCTTTTGCGCGGGCGCGGACAGCTTATTAGCCCAAAGCAGCACCAGCGACCCAAGCACATCCGAAGTCAGGGATGGCAATGGAAAACCACGACACAGTAAAAACAAGCGCCGGAATAAAGAAGACAGCCCAGATAACACGACGGTAAACCCCGGATTTAGGGGCTCTCGACCGGGTCAGCGGAAAAAGCCCTTTAAAGGCAACAAAGAAGGACCGACCAGCCTAAACAAGATTCTAGACAAACTATGTCAGATCCACGGAACCCCCGATAAACCTGCAAATCATACCCACAGAGGATGTTGGGTCTTCAAGCAGGCCGGCAAGCTAAACACCAAACACAAGGGAGAGGACTCACCAAGCGAAGACGAGGATGAGCCTCGCCAGCAAGGCACTGGGGGACAAAAAAAACTCCCACAAGAAGTCAAAACGGTAAACGTGGTACACGTGATGAGGGGGAGAAGCAAAACTGCACTCCGAGACACACACGTCCTAGAGCCCATCACCACCAAGTTCAACCCCTAGCTGTCCCGACCGATCACTTTTGATCGCAGGGATCACCCAACAAGTATCCGGCACGAAGGATTGGCTACTTTGGTGTTAGACCCAACAATAAACGGGTACCATCTCACATGAGTCCTTATGGACGGTGGCAGTAGTCTAAATCTGATATACCAGGACACCATCCGCAAAATGGGGATGAACCCAACAAAAATCAGCCATAGTAATACTACCTTCAAGGGAGTAATACCAGGCACAGAGGCCCGCTGCACGGGCTCTCTAGTACTAGAGGTTGTGTTCGGCTTTCCCGACAACTTCCGAAGCAAAAATTTAACCTTCGACATTGCTCCATTCCGAAGTGGCTATCAAGCACTACTCGGATGAGCAGCTTTCGCTCGTTTTAATGCAATACCGCATTACGCTTTTCTCAAGCTTAAAATGCCCGGTCCGCGTGGCATCATCACAGTACATGGAAATGTTGAGCGCTCCTTACGAGTAGAAGAACGTGCGGCTGCTTTAACAACCGAACACTAGATGGCCTCACCACCAGAACAGATGATCGGTCGTTAAGACCACGGACACGGTTAGATGAGTCCGGCTAATCATTGGATAGAGATTGGTTTGACGGTTAAACCCTTATAGACGGTACCAGGGGCTTCTCAGCGATAATTCGGCTCAACTTCACCCATCTTAATGTATTAAATGGTTTATTTATAATAGCCAATTTTTTGCACGACAACTTTCAACTAAGTTCCTCTCTTTTACAGATGAAAATCATGCTACACCCGTCCAGGATATGGCACAATGGAGACACAGGCGCAGACATGCAGCAGGGACCCGTTCAAAGGTTTCTCTTTAGATTAAGACCCTGCGTAAACCTTTCTTACTGTCTTTTGTTGTTCACATCCTCCGGATTCTCAATACAACCGAGAAGGATGCTGACGTTCTTGGCATGTGGCCACGTCAGAATATTGCTCGTACCCGGACACCAGGGGCTCATTATCCAAGGGCATCATTTAGCCCAGTATATATTTCAAAGACCAAATACCTTAGGGAGTGTTTGGCGTCGCGAGTTTGGCCTTATATGCATCAGCTCCGAATCATGTCTTTGGTCAAATGTTGGGTTTGCCCGGCTCCTGTGTTTTGCTACCATACGTTCCGCTCTATCGGCTAAGGCGGCACCAGGAGAACTACTGCGATTGTGCCCTGGTTCGGCCGGACAAGCACCTCAGTAGAGAAAGCTGAAAACTGACTGTCATGATAAAGCGCAAGACTGGTCAACCACTCGATGACCTAGCGGAATCTTCGGGATTCCTCCGCATTAACGAAGGGCCGTTTCCCGGCCAGGCATGTATGTGCCCCATATGCGGATGAGCGCGGAGCCACCAGGGGCTATATAGTAGCCCCACTGTCAAACTCCTATGGCTAAGTGAAACTGTTAAAGCAATATAGTCTGATTGCCTAGTTCGCTGCGCTATCACCTCCTTAATGGACCAAGACGTTGGATCAAGTGTGAACATGCGTCTTCTGTGAACACCCCCGCATTATATGCATGGGCGCTGAAGCCGGCGACTGCAAACTTTCAGGTTATATACATATATACATAAACAGCCGCACAGGAGGCATCATCATACTTTCAGGAAAAAGTATAAAAATAGCCTTTCAATTCAGTAAAACATTATCTTTCAATGGGAATACATGTCACTAGAGCATAATATTCTTCGAGCACTGAGCTTCTATTGAACGAGCGCCTTCAAGGACTTCGTCAAAGTAGTGCTCGGTAGCTACTCAGCTAACGGCCGAACTCGGGGTTGCAATTGCGGTGGCTTCCATCTCCGCCCAATATGTCTTGACATGGGCAAGCGCCATCCGCGCACCCTCGATGCACGCCGACCTCTTCATAGCGTCGATGCGTGGCACAACACCAAGGAACTGCTACACCAAACTAAAATAATTGTTCGTCCTTGGCCCTTCCGGCCATAGATGATCTAGAACAGACCTCATGGCAAGCCCGTACAACCTATGGAGCTCGGCCCATTCGGCCATCCGCTCATTTAAAGGAAGCGAACGCGCTGGAACGTTAAATTGTGACGGCCGCAGCTCCATCTACAGGCGCAACATATTAAAGATACCGGCATCATGCTCCTCTTACTACGTATCGATCACTGGAGAAATCACATACCTTGTGCCTCGTCAAGCCGCTTGTTGACAAGCACGATGTCAGCATCCGCCGCATCAAGTTGCCGCTTCAGCTCAGCAAACTCACCAGTCCAGCTAGCCACCGGACCTTCCGCCACCTGCATATGAAGGCGGCCGGATTGTCACCTGGGACTAGGATCCTCTGTTTGCCGCCATTTTCAACAGCAACCAGAGTCTCAGGGGCTACTATCTGCACAGGACACACCTTAACATGCGCAGTACTGTCAAAAATACACACTATTTCACGTACCTCAAAACCTTTCAACAGACTCATAAAGGCTTCATGCAACCCGCTTTTGGCAGATGAAATCCTCTCAACTACCGTACCCATTAGCGTACGATGCGCTTTTGAGATAGCTGCTTGCTCTAGCAGATCCTTCAGTGCATCCGACCGCATAACAGACGGTGCCGGACTCTTTCGGTTGCTCTCTTCAAGAGCCGGATACGGAGGACTTCGGGTGGCCAAAGGATTACCCGCTGGCCTTGCCGGATCAGGAGAAGCCCTCCGCGATGACACCTTGGGGTCGCCCGCCTCGTAAGGCGGGAGGGTATGGGGAGGCGTTTCGCTCTCCATCATCTCCGGAAGAAGATCCCCCGAAGACGAACTCTGTCGAGAAGGGCTATGATCCGGACTACAAGATAAAAGTTTCGATTATTCTCCTCAGAAGCAAAGCAGGACATTTTTACTATTGAGTCCCCTCTCTACTTACAGCTAGGTTGAGGGCTGACCCCCTTGCGGGCATTGTGCGGCCGGGATATCCCCCAGGGCAGGACCCTGTGGCGAAGATTTGTTCCCCCATTTGGAGACCATTGTCTCCGGCTCTTCAGAGGCGGTCCTCTTCCTTCCTTGGGAGGGGGGAATTTCAGTTTCTTCCCCCCGGTTATCCTCCTTCGCGGATGCGCTAGCCTCTTTCTTCCCCCCTTTGTCTTCCCCTAAGGGCGCTTGATAAGGCGCGAGCTCCACCATCTTGGCTAGTACAGGATCCGGTGAGACCTCGGGGAGGGGGGCCGGACACCTGATCATCTTTGCCTTTGTTACCCAGTCCTGGTCAAAGAGCGACTCTTCGAAATGATGTTGTGATAAATAAAGATACAGCGTGTTCGGTTACAAGGCTACTTACTTGGGTATCTGGAGGATTGCAGTTCAAACCCGCATCCTCAGTGGTCTTTCGGACACATTATTTGTGGTCCAAAGAACAATTTGTACATCTCCTCGAGCGTCATGCCGAGGAAATGATGAATAGCTTGCGGTCCCTCCGGGTTGAACTCCCACATGCGGAGGGGACGACGTTTGCAGGGCGGGACTCGACGAATTAACATGACTTGCATTACCGTGACTAGGTTGATATCTCTCTCTAGGAGATCTTGGATGCCTCTCTGCAATATTGACACATCCTTTACTGGCCCCCAGTAGGGGGAGCCACCCACTTGGTACCCCTGGGGGCTGTGATATAAAACCATTCTCGTTGCCATAAGCTGGACACCTCCTGCAAAGAACCCTCAAGCCATGGGGCATCTGCACTTTTGCTTATTACGGCACCTCCGCACTCTGCGTGCCGCCCCTCGACTATCTTCGGCTCCGCCTTGAAGGTCTTGAGCCACAGGCCGAAGTGAGGGGTAATGCGGAGGAAAGCTTCACACACAACGATGAACAACGAGATGTGGACGATAGAATTCGGAGCCAGACCATGGAAATCCAGCCCATAGTAGAACATGAGCCCCCTCGCGAAGGGATCTAGAGCAAGGCCTAGCCCTCGGAGGAAGTGAGATACGAACACAACACTCTCGCCGGGTTTGGGAGTGGGAATGACCTGCCCTTGAGTAGGCAGCCGGTGCGGGATCTCGCCGGTCAGAAACCTGGCCTCTCTTAACTTTTTGACGTCTTCCTCCATGACGGAGGAAGGCATCCACCGACCTTGAAGGTTGTATTCGGACATGGTTGAAGGTCCGAAGTGCCTGCCTTAGCTTCGGGTGTTGGAGCTCAAGGCGGGGGAAGGATTCGATTGAGTTCGAGGAGTAAAAAGGATAGGCCTTGGTCTCTTTATAAAGAGGGTGAATACCAAGCGTCCTCCTTGTGACCGTTTTTGGGACTTGCCTACAATCGAGGAGTCATACCGACGGGCACGATTGGGTTACCCACGTCCGTATTGATGAGAATCCCGTGATAAGGGGACACGATCCTGCTTCGACAAGACGTGCCAAGGAAACTGCCTCGCGATATGCGCCAAGGCTGGTTGAGAATAACGGTTCGAATAAAGACCGGGCCGTGGTATGATGTCATGATATCGAGTGTGTCAGCAGATTAGATTTGTGTAAATAATATTCTCTCTACGATAGTATGTGGAACTTGTTTTGCAGAGTCGGACACTATCCTTGTGTTCGAAATCTTCTATGGAGTATTCAGAGGAGGAACCTGCCTTGCAATGCCGAAGACAATCTGCGCGCCGGACTCATCGTCATTGAAGCCTGGTTCAGGGGCTACTGAGGGAGTCCTAGATTAGGGGGTATCCGGACAGCCGGACTGTTGGACTATGAAGATACAAGATTGAAGAATTCGTCTCGTGTCCGGATGGGACTCTCCTTGGCGTGGAAGGCAAGCTTGGCGATACGAATATGTAGATCTCCTCCCTTGTAACCAACTCTGTGTAACCCTAGCCCCCTCCGGTGTCTATATAAATCGGAGGGTTTAGTCCGTAGGACAACAACAATCATACGATAGGCTAGCTTCTAGGGTTTATCCTCTATGATCTCATGGTAGATCAACTCTTTTATTACTCATATCATCAAGATCAATCAAGCAGGAAGTAGGGTATTACCTCCATCGAGAGGGCCTGAACCTGGGTAAACATCATGTCCCCTGCCTCCTATTACCATCCTCCTTAGACGCACAGTTCGGGACCCCCTACCCGAGATCCGCCGATTTTGACACCGACACTTAACATCCATTTGATGAACGAGAAGACCATGTGAGGCAGCTAGTGAAAGTAGAACTCGAATAGTGGTCAGTCGAGCCACAGGTGAGTAAGTATCAAAGAAGTCTTCACCTTCCTTTTGGGTATAACCCTTAGCCACGAGCCGAGCCTTGTACTTTTCAATAGTACCATCAGGCCTAAGCTTCTTCTTGAATACCCATTTGCATCCTATAGGTTTTGACCCATAAGGAAGATCAGTTATCTCCCAAGTTTCATTCGCCAAGATGGAATCCATCTCGGTACGAACCGCTTCCTTCTAGTAGTCAGCATCTTCAGATGCATAGGCCTCTGAAATAGAACTGGGAGTGTGATAACCCACAAGTATAGGGGATCGCAACAGTTTTCGAGGGTAGAGTATTCAACCCAAATTTATTGATTCGACACAAGGGGAGCCAAAGAATATTCTTAAGTATTAGCAGTTGAGTTGTCAATTCAACCACACCTGGAAGTCTTAATATCTGCAGCAAAGTATTTAGTAGCAAAGTAGTATGGAAGTAACAGTAATGGTGGTAAAAGTAACAATAGCAGTTTTGTAGCAATCGTAACAGTGGTAACGGAAAAGTAACTAAGCAAAGATCAATATATGAAAAGCTCGTGGGAAATGGATCAATGATGGATAATTATGTCGGATGCGATTTCTCATGCAACAGTTATAACATAAGGTGACACACTCCAGTTCATCCATGTAATGTAGGCATGTATTCCGAATATAGTCATACGTGCTTATGGAAAAGAACTTGCATGACATCTTTTGTCCTACCCTCCCGTGGTAGCAGGGTCCTATTGGAAACTAAGGGATATTAAGGCCTCCTTTTAATAGAGTACCGGACCAAAGCATTAACACTTAGTGAATACATGAACTCCTCAAACTACGGTCATCACTGGGAGTGGTCCCGGTTATTGTCACTTCGGGGTTGCCGGATCATAACATATAGTAGGTGACTATTGACTTGCCAGATAGGATCATGAACTCACATATATTCATGAAAACATAATAGGTTCAGATCTGAAATCATGGCACTTGGGCCCTAGTGACAAGCATTAAGCATAGCAAAGTCATAGCAACATCAATCTTAGAACATAATGGATACTAGGGATCAAACACTAACAAAACTAACTCGATTACATGGTAAATCTCATCCAACCCATCACCGTCCAGCAAGCCTACAATGGGATTACTCACACACGGCGGTGAGCACCATGAAACTGGTGATGGAGGATGATTGATGATGACGACGGCGATGGATTCCCCTCTCCGGAGCCCCGAACGGACTCCAGGTCAGCCCTCCCGAGAGAGATTAGGGCTTGGCGGTGGATCCGTATCGTAAAACACGATGAATCCTTCTCTCTTATTTTTTCTCCCCGAACGTGAATATATGGAGTTGGAGTTGAGATCGGTGGAGCTCTAGGGGGCCCACGAGGCAGGTGGGCGCGCCTAGGGGGTAGGGCGCGCCCCCCACCCTCGTGGCCAGGGTGTGGGCCCCTTCGGTTGATTCTTTCGCCAGTATTTTTTATTAATTCCAAAAGGTGGCTTGATACGTCTCCAAGGTATCTATAATTTTTTATTGTTCCATGCTATATTATATTCTGTTTTGGATGCTTATTGGGCTTTATTATACACTTTTATATTATTTTTGGGACTAACCTATTAACCGGAGGCCCAGCCCAAACTGCTGTTTTTTTTGCCTATTTCAGTGTTCCAAGGGAAAAGGATATCAAACGGAGTCCAAACGGAATGAAACCTTCGAGAATGTGATTTTCGGAACAAACGTGATCCAGAGGACTTGGAGTCTACGTAAAGCAACAGACGAGGAAGCCATGAGGCAGGGGGCGCGCCTACCCCCCTAGGCGCGCCCTCCACCCTCGTGGACCCCTCGTTGCCCCACCGACGTACTTCTTCCTCCTATATATACCTACGTACCCCGAAAACATCAGGGAGAGAGCCAAAACCCTATTTCCACCGCTACAACCTTCTGTACCCATGAGATCCCATCTTGGGGCCTTTTTTGGTGCTCCGCCGGAGGGGGCATTGATCATGGAGGGCTTCTACATCAACACCATAGCCTCTCCGATGATGTGTGAGTAGTTTACCTTGGACCTTCGGGTCCATAGTTATTAGCTAGATGGCTTCTTCTCTCTCTTTGGATCTCAATACGAAGTTCTCCTCGATCTTCTTGGAGATCTATTCGATGTAATCTCTTTTTGTGGTGTGTTTCTCGAGATCCGATGAATTGTGGGTTTATGATCAATTTTATCTATGAACAATATTTGATTCTCCTCTGAATTCTTTTATGTATGATTGGTTATCTTTGCAAGTATCTTCGAATTATCAGTTTGGTTTTGCCTACTAGATTGATCTTTCTTGCAATAGGAGAAGTGCTTAGCTTTGGGTTCATTCTTGCGGTGCTCGATCCCAGTGATAGAAAGGGAAACGACACGTATTGTATTGTTTCCATCGAGGATAAAAAGATGGGGTTTATATCATATTGCATGAGTTTATCCCTCTACACCATGTCATCTTGCTTAAAGCATTACTCTGTTCTTATGAACTTAATACTCTAGATGCATGTTGGATAGCGGTCGATGTGAGGAGTAATAGTAGTAGATGCAGGCAGGACTCGGTCTACTTGTCACGGACGTGATGCCTATATACATGATCATACCTAGATATTCTGATAACTATGCTCAATTCTATCAATTGCTCGACAGTAATTCGTTTACCCACCGTAATACTTATGCTATCTTGAGAGAAACCACTAGTGAAACCTATGGCCCCCGGGTCTATTTTCCATCATATTAATCTCCTGTCAACAAGCTATTTTTGTCGCTGTCTATTTTTGCAATCTCTACTTTTACTCTTTATCATAAAAATACCAAAAATATTATCTTATCATATCTATCAGATCTCACTCTCGTAAGTGACCGTGAAGGGATTGACAACCCCTTTATCGCGTTGGTTGCGAGGTTCTTATTTATTTGTGTAGGTGCGTGGGACTCGAGCATGGTCTCCTACTGGATTGATACCTTGGTTCTCAAAAGCTGAGGGAAACACTTATGCTACTTTACTGCATCACCATTTCCTCTTCAAGGGAAAACCAACGCAGTGCTCAAGAGGTAGCAAGAAGGATTTCTGGCGCCGTTGCCGGGGAGTCTACGCACAAGTCAAGACATACCAAGTACCCATCAAAAACTCTTATCCCTCGCACTACATTATTTGCAATTTGCCTCTCGTTTTCCTCTCCCCCACTTCACCCTTGCCGTTTTATTCGCCCTCTATTTTCGCTCGCCTTTCTTTTACCATGGCCGAATCAAAAGGGGCTAGGGGTTCTTTCCTAAGCTTCAATGCCTTGGATAGTCCTTCTGTCCTCTCTAAGCTCATAAATAATGACGCTATGGAAAAACCTACCGGGGTTATAAATGAGAATCTGAATAATTTCGATGAAGACGATCCCGGAATATTCCGTTATTTACTCGATGAGTCTTTGAAAGATGCTTGGGATAGGTTACTAAGAATCCGGGCTAGCTTTGTGCCCCAATATCAAATTTAAATATACTTAAAAAGCTTTTATGTTGCCTTACCTTCGTCTTTTAAGAATGTCTTAGACTCTATTTTTGAAGAAGGTTTTCTTGAAGGGGATGCCGTAGATACCTATGAAAAGATAAAAACCATATTTTGGCACCCCATAAATGAGAAGGTTGAATCTACCTCTCTTTTGCTTTCCTATCAAAACAAAACTATCAAAGAGATGAAGGCTAGCTTAGATGCAAATTTCCGCAACGTTCTTAATCTTTCTTCTACCATTAATAGTCATGTGCTTTACCAAAACAGAAAGATTAATGCCATAGATAATAAGTTTGCTCTTTTCTTTCCTAAAACCAAAGATGATAATACTTAGATCTATCCTTGCTTTCATGCCTAGCTAGGGGCGTTAAATGATAGCGCTTGTTGGGAGGCAACCCAATTTTATTTTAGTTTTTTTCCTTTTTGCTTCTTTTTAGGAATAAATATTTGGTCTAGCCTCTGGTTAGATTTGTTTTTGTGTTTTAATTAGTGTTTGTGCCAAGTAAAACCGTTAGGATAACCTACGGTGATAGTTATTTGATCTTGCTGTAAAAAACAGAAACTTTGCGCGCATGAGATTAGTTTTCATAAATCACAGGAACATGCTTTTCAGTTAATTATTTTTGCTGTAGATCAATAAACAAATTATCTAGAACTTCCTAATTTCGTGGAACTTTTTGTGTTCAATAAGTTTGCGTTAGATACAGATTACTACAGACTATTCTATTTTTGACAGATTCTGTTTTTCGTGTATTGTTTGCTTATTTTGATGAATCTATGGCTAGTAAAATAGTTTATAAACCATATAGAAGTTGGAATACAGTAAGTTTAACACCAATATAAATAAAGAATGAGTTCAATACAGTAACTTGAAGTGGTGTTTTGTTTTCTTTCGCTAACGGAGCTCATGAGATTTTCTGTTCAGTTTTGTGTTGTCAAGTTTTCAAGTTTTGGGTAAAGATTTGATGGATAATGGAACAAGGAGTGGCAAGAGCCTAAGCTTGAGGATGCTCATGGCACCCCAAGGTACTCCCTCAACAGGCAAGAGGATTATCAAATCTTAGATCAAGATTAGGACAGATAGGAAGATTGGCAACCGATTCAGGAACAAAATACATAGTAAGACCATTTGGGCATTTGATCTTGCGCCCTACAAGATGTTTTAGGTCCCCAGCAATAGCATCAGACGCCTTTGATTTCTGGCTGGATACCTTTCGATGCAAAAGAAAGTTAATTCTTCTTAACCACCCGCATCTTCAGGGGTGGCTTAGAATCTAAGGACACCAAAAGGCCAAAGCTTGGGGATGCCCCGGAAGACATCCCCTCTTTCGTCTTCGTCCATCGGTAACTTTACTTGGAGCTATATTTTTATTCACCACATGATATGTGTTTTGCTTGGAGCATCTTGTATGATTTGAGTCTTTGCTTTTTAGTTTACCAAAACCATCCTTGCTATACACACCTTTTGAGAGAGACACACATGATTCGGAATTTATTAGAATATCTATGTGCTTCACTTATATCTTTTGAGCTATATAGTTTTTGGTCTAGTGCTTCACTTATATCTTTTAGAGCACGGTGGTGGATTTGTTTTCCAGAAACTATCGTTCTCTCATGCTTCACTTATATTATTTTGAGAGTCCTACAAAACAGCATGGTAATTTGCTTTAATTGTGAAATTAGTCTTAATATGCTAGGTATTCAAGATTGGTAAAAACTTTCTTATGAGTGTGTTGAATACTAAGATAAGTTTGATGCTTGATGATTGTTTTGAGATATGCAGGTAGTGATATTAAAGTTGTGCTAGTTGAGTAGTTGTGAATTTGAGAAATACTTGTGTTGAAGTTTGCAAATACCGTAGCATGCATGTATGGTAAACGTTGTGTAACAAATTTGAAACGTGAGGCGTTCTTTGAGTGTCATCCTTTGTGTGGAGGTCGGGATCGCGCGATGGTTAACTCATACCAACCCTTCCCCTAGGAGCATGCGTGTAGTGCTTGGTTTTTATGACTTAAAGATTTTTGCAATAAGTATGTGAGTTCTTTATGACTAATGTTGAGTCCATGGATTATACGCACTCTCAACCTTCCATCATTGCTAGCCTCTTCGGTACCGTGCATTGCCCTTTCTCACCTTGAGAGTTGGTGCAAACTTTGCCGGTACATCCAAACCCCGTGATATGATACACTCTTTCACACATAAACCTCCTTATATCTTCCTCAAGACAACCACCATACCTACCTATTATGGCATTTCCATAGCCATTCCGAGATATATTGCCATGCAACTTTGCACCATTCCATTTATCATGACACGTTTCATCATTGTCATATTGCCTTGCATGATCATGTAGTTGACATCATATTTGTGGCAAAGCCATCATGCATATTATTTCATACATGTCACTCTTAGTTCATTGCCCTTACCGATACACCGCCGGAGGCATTCATATAGAGTCATACTTTGTTCTAGTATCGAGTTGTAATCATTGAGCTGTAAATAAATAGAAGTGTGATGATCATCATTCATAGAGCATTGTCCCAAAAAAAAGAGAAAGGCCAAAAGAAGAAAAAGGCCCGAGAAAAGGAAAAAAATAAAAAGGGGCAATGCTACTATCTTTTTCCATACTTGTGCTTCAAAGTAGCACCATGATCCTTATGATAGATAGTCTCTTGTTTTGTCACTTTCATTTACTAGTGGGAATTTTTCATTATAGAACTTGGCTTGTATATTCCAACGATGGGCTTCCTCAAATGCCCTAGGTGTTCGTGAGCAAGCAAGTTGGATGCACACCCACTTAGTTTCTTTTGTTGAGCTTTCATACATTTATAGCTCTAGTGCATCCGTTGCATGGAAATCCCTACTCCTTGCATTAACATCAATTGATGGGCATCTCCCTAGCCCGTTGATTAGCCGCGTTGATGTGAGACTTTCTCCTTTTTTGTCTTCTCCACATAACCCCCATCATCATATTCTATTTCACCCATAGTGCTATGTCCACATAACCCCCATCATGTATTGCATGAAAGTTGAAAAAGTTTGAAATTTCTAAAGTACGAAACAATTGCTTGGCTGAATCCGGGGTTGTGCATGATGAGAGCATTCTTGTGTGACGAAAATGGAGCATGACCAAACTATATGATTTTGTAGGGATGAACTTTCTTTGGCCATGTTATTTTGAGAAGACATAATTGCTTAGTTAGTATGCTTGAAGTATTATTACTTTTATGTCAATATTAAATTTTTATCTTAAATCTTTCGGATCTGAATATTCATACCACAATTAAGAGGGTTACATTGAAAATTATGCTAAATAGCATTCCACATCAAAAATTCTGTTTTTATCATTTACCTACTCGAGAACGAGCAGGAATTAAGCTTGGGGATGCTTGATTCGTCTCCAACGTATCTATAATTTTTTATTGTTCCATGCTATATTATATTCTGTTTTGGATGCTTATTGGGATTTATTATACACTTTTATATTTTTGGGGGACTAACCTATTAACCGGAGGCCCAGCCCAAATTGCTGGTTTTTTGCCTATTTCAGTCTTTCGAAGGAAAAGGATATCAAACGGAGTCCAAATGGAATGAAACCTTCGGGAGCGTGATTTTCGGAACAAACGTGATCCAGAGGACTTGGAGTCTACGTAAAGCAACAGACGAGGAAGCCACGAGGCAGGGGGCGCCTACCCCCTGGGCGCGCCCACCACCCTCGTGGGCCCCTCGTTGCTCCACCGACGTACTTCTTCCTCCTATATATACCTACGTACCCCGAAAACATCAGGGACGGAGCCAAAACCCTATTTCCACCGCTGCAACCTTCTATACCCGTGAGACCCCATCTTGGGGCCTTTTCCGGTGCTCCGCCGAAGGGGGCATTGATCACGGAGGGCTTCTACCACTAGTAGAAAATGGGGCAAAGGTTCAGGCTGGGTAAGACCATTAGTCCCGGTTCAGTCTAGAACCAGGACCAATGGGTGCATTGGACCCGGTTTGTGAGCCCAGGGGGCCGGCCGGGCCACGTGGGCCATTGGTCCCGGTTCGTCTGGACCTTTTGGTCCTGGTTTGTGGGACGAACCGGGACCAATGGTCCTGGCTCCTGGCCCACCACCATTGGCCCCGGTTGGAGGCATGAACCGGGACCAAAGGCCCGCCTTTAGTCCCGGTTCATGCCACCAACCGGGACCAATGGTGGTGCCTATATATACCCCCTCGCGCAAGAGCAGAGCACAGTGCTCTGTTTTTTCTGGCCGAGGGGAAGAGGGCTTGGTGGTGCTCTATCTCACCTTCTATGCACACAAGGTGTTCGATCGAATGCCCGAGCCACACTACTTAAGCTTTCTCCTCTCCAAGCTCGACCTCCAAGCTCCATTTTCCTCAATATTTGTCTAGGTTTAGTGGTCCGTCACACCCCGCCCCCGTCTTCACCACCGTCGATCACCCGCGCCGATCTCATCACCGGCATCACCGTGGTGAGCCTCTTGTTCTTATCTTCTTTCTGAAAGGAAAAATATTCTTACTTGTATGTTTAGATAGATACTTGTATCATTTTCTTACTTTTATTATTGCATCTTATATAGTGCGATGGTTTTGATATCCGCCCCTGTTGGCCCTCGTCCTGTCTATGATTCGGATGTGGTATAGATTATCTTTATAACTATCGGTTCATTTATTGTTTATGAAAATTACGCCGACCAACGTGACATAGATTTTATTTATCTAGGAGGTATGTGAACCGGAAATTCCAACCGACCCTATTGTTGAGAGGTTAAATTTAGTTGAAGAAGAAAACAATTTCTTGAAGGAAAAAATAAAAAAATTGAGGAGGAGAAGATGATATTGGAGTTGCATGTTGCGGATGTTGTCGATGATCACAAGATCAAGATGGATGCAATGCACTTGAAGATTAGAAAGATTAGAAAATATGTCGTTCATACCGAGGCTTGGTATCATTATGTCGTTGGATCAATTGTTACCTTGGTTGCGATTATGATCGCGTTTGTTTTTGCATTGAAATGTTTTATATAGTTTCAATGTATGGTTTAATTAATTAGATGCTCTGGAGAGCTATATGTTGTTAGATGAGAACTATGTATGTACTGGTTTTAATGTGATGATGAACTTATATTAATTTGGTCACTTAATTATCTATTCATGATGTTCTATAATGGTTTTTGACACACTTAATTATATATAACGCACGCAGATGAATCGGCAATGGATGTACGGTGACAGACACACCTCTGAGTACATTAAGGGCGTGCATGAATTTCTTGAAGTGGCTAAGGCAAACAGGCAGAATGGTTTTATGTGTTGTCCATGCCCAAATTGTGGGAATACGAAGTCTTACTCTGACCGGAAAATCCTTCTCACCCACCTGCTTGACAAGGGTTTCATGCCACACTATAATGTTTGGACAAGGCATGGAGAAATAGGGGTAATGATGGAATACGACGAAGAAGAAGAGTACGATGACAACTATGTGCCCCCTGAATACGGTGATGCGGCAACGGGGGGAGCTGGTGAAGATCAAGAGGAACCAGACGATGTGCCCAATGATGTTGCAACGGGTGAAGCTGCCGAAGATCAAGAGGAACCAGACGATGTGCCCGATGATGATGATCTCCGCCGGGTCATTGTTGATGCAAGGATGCAATGTGAAAGTCAAAAGGAAAAGCTGAAGTTTGATCGCATGTTAGAGGATCACAAAAAAGGGTTGTACCCCAATTGCGAAGATGGCAACACAAAGCTCGGTACCGTACTAGAATTGCTGCAGTGGAAGGCAGAGAATGCTGTGCCTGACAAAGGATTTGAGAAGCTACTGAAAATATTGAAGAAGAAGCTTCCAAAGGATAACGAATTGCCCGACAGTACGTACGCAACAAAGAAGGTCGTATGCCCTTTAGGATTGGAGGTGCAGAAGATACATGCATGCCCTAATGACTACATCCTCTACCGCGGTGCATACAAGGATCTGAACGCATGCCCGGTATGCGGTGCATTGCGGTATAAGATCAGACGAGATGACCCTGGTGATGTTGACAGCGAGCCCCCCAGGAAGAGGGTTCCTGCGAAGGTGATGTGGTATGCTCCTATAATACCACGGTTGAAACGTCTGTTCAGAAACGGAGAGCATGCCAAGTTGATGCGATGGCACAGTGAGGACCGTAAGAAAGACGGGGAGTTGAGAGCACCCGCTGACGGGTCGCAGTGGAGAAAAATCGAGAGAAAGTACTGGGATGAGTTTGCAAAGGACCCAAGGAACGTATGGTTTGCTTTAAGCGCGGATGGCATTAATCCTTTCGGGGAGCAGAGCAGCAATCACAGCACCTGGCCCGTGACTCTATGTATGTATAACCTTCCTCCTTGGATGTGCATGAAGCGGAAGTTCATTATGATGCCAGTTCTCATCCAAGGCCCTAAGCAACGCGGCAACAACATCGATGTGTACCTAAGGCCATTAGTTGAAGAACTTTTACAGCTGTGGAATGGAAATGGTGTACGTACGTGGGATGAGCACAAACAAGAGGAATTTAACCTAAAGGCGTTGTTGTTCGTGACCATAAATGATTGGCCCGCTCTTAGTAACCTTTCAGGACAGACAAACAAGGGATACCACGCATGCACGCACTGTTTGGATGACACCGAAAGTATATACCTGGACAGATGCAGGAAGAATGTGTACGTGGGCCATCGTCGATTTCTCCCGACCAACCATCAATGTCGAAAGAAAGGCAAGCATTTCAAAGGCGAGGCAGATCACCGGAAGAAGCCCGCCATGCGTACCGGTGATCACGTACTTGCTATGGTCAATGATTTACACGTAATCTTTGGAAAGGGTTCCGGCGGACTAGCTGTTCTGAATGACGCTGAGGGAGGCGCACTCATGTGGAAGAAGAAATCTATATTCTTCGACCTACCCTACTGGAAAGAGCTAGAGGTCCGCTCTTCAATCGACGTGATGCACGTGACGAAGAACCTTTGCGTGAACCTGTTAGGATTCTTGGGCGTGTATGGGAAGACAAAAGATACACCTGAGGCACGGGAGGACCTGCAACGTTTGCACGAAAAAGACGGCATGCCTCCGAAGCAGTATGAAGGTCCTGCGAGCTACGCTCTTACGAAAGAAGAGAAAGAAATTTTCTTTGAATGCCTGCTCAGTATGAAGGTCCCGACTGGCTTCTCGTCGAATATAAAGGGAATAATAAATATGCCAGAGAAAAATTTCCAGAACCTAAAGTCTCATGACTGCCACGTGATTATGACACAACTGCTTCCGGTTGCATTGAGGGGGCTTCTACCGGAAAACGTCTGATTAGCCATTGTGAAGCTATGTGCATTCCTCAATGCAATCTCTTAGAAGGTGATCGATCCAAAAATCATACCAAGGCTAAGGAGTGATGTGGCGCAATGTCTTGTCAGTTTCGAGTTGGTGTTCCCGCCATCCTTCTTCAATATCATGACGCACGTCCTAGTTCATCTAGTCGATGAGATTGTCATTCTGGGGCCCGTAGTTCTACACAATATGTGCCCCTTTGAGAGGTTCATGGGAGTCCTAAAGAAATATGTCCGTAACCGTGCTAGGCCAGAAGGAAGCATCTCCATGGTCCATCAAACAGAGGATGTCATCGGGTTTTGTGTTGACTTCATTCCTGGCCTTAAGAAGATAGGTCTCCCTAAATCGCGGTATGAGGGGAGACTGACTGGAAAAGGCATGCTTGGAAGGGACTCAATCATATGCAGGGATGGATATTCTTGGTCTCAAGCATACTACACAGTTCTACAGAACTCTACCTTGGTGACCCCGTATGTCGATGAACACAAGAAAAGTCTGCGCTCCAAACACCCGGAGCAGTGCGACGACTGGATTACATGTGAACACATCAGGACTTTCAGCAGTTGGATGGAAACACGTCTCAGAGGTGACAACACTGTTTGTGATGAGCTGTACTTGTTGTCCAGGGGACCATCTTTGACTGTATTGATTTACAAAGGATACGAGATAAATGGGAATACATTTTACATGATCGCCCAAGATCAAAAGAGCACCAACCAAAACAGCGGTGTCCGCTTTGATGCAGCAACCGAGAGCGGACAGGACACATATTATGGTTACATAGTGGACATATGGGAACTTGACTACGGACATGATTTTAAGGTCCCTTTGTTTAAGTGCAAATGGGTCAATCTGTCAGGCGGCGGGGTACAGGTAGACCCATAGTACGGAATGACAATAGTGGATCTGAAAAATCTTGGGTACACTGACGAACCGTTCGTCCTAGCCAATGATGTGGCACAGGTTATCTATGTGAAGGACATGTCTACCAGACCGAGAAAAAGAAAAGATAAGGAAGCGAATACATCATACGATGAGCCAAAGCGCCACATAGTTCTTTCAGGAAAAAGGGACATCGTGGGAGTGGAGGGCAAGACAGACATGTCTGAAGATTATGAAAAGTTTCATGAAATTCCTCCCTTCAAAGTCAAGGCTGGCCCAAGCATCCTGATAAACGATGAAGATTATCCATGGTTACGACGCAATAAGCAAATGACACAAGCGAAGAAAAAGTGAAGACTTTCTCCCGCAACTATTATGATGATACCATGCCAACTTTGTAACAGACGAGTATGATACCATTCTCCGTTTTGTACATGCACATGCTATGCCAACTTTTTCAGAGTTCATTTCAAATGCTTTAATGTCTTATGGTTTGGCCCTCGTAATACCATTAATCCCGGTTCGCTCCTTGTCAACAATGTTCTCACCAAGAACCCTCTCAAGAGGGCAGCCATGTGGGCCATTGGTAAAGTTAATCCCAAACTTGTGATTCACACAAATTTCAAAGAATTCAAATTTTAACTATTCTAATTTGAAAACTAATGGCTCTAACAGAAATTTTATAATTTTTCTAAAACTAAAAGCAAAAAGAATTAAAACAAAAAACAAAAAACAAAAGAAAATAAATAATGCAGAAAACAAAACAAAAAAACTGAAGAAAAAAAAGTAAATAAAAATAGCAACAATAAGTATTTCGTTGTAAGTAGAAACAAAATAAATAAATAAAGCAACAAAGAAAACAAAAAAACAAAAAAATGTTTTCAAATTTGAAAACTAATGGCATTAACAAAAACTTATAATTTTTCTAAAACTAAAAGCATAAAGAATTAAAAATAAAGCAAAAAACAAAAGAAAATAAAGTAAATAAAGCAACAAAAAAACAAAAAAAAAGTGCCACCTACTGGGCCCCCACGGCCTGAATACGACTAGAAACCCATCCATGGGCCAGGATTCAGGCCCGCAGGAGGCGCAGTAGGCACACAGGCATAGCAGTGACAATTAGGCCCGTAAGCCTGCAATGGAGAGAAGCTCGAGAGGGGTGTGGCAGTGGGGCTTATAAACCACTGCGCACCCCTCTCAACTAGCAAGGTGGGACTAAACTTTCGACGCGGGCACAGCAGCACAAGGCCTTTGGTCCCGGTTGGTGGCACCAACCGGGACTAAAGGTGGGCATTGGTCCCGGTTGGTGCCATGAACTGGTACCAATGACCCCCTTTAGTCCCGGTTGGTGCCATCAACCGGGACCAAAGGCTGCCGCTTCCCGCCCTTTGGGCTGCTGAAAAGTGGCCTTTGGTCCCGGTTGGTGGCACCAACCGGGACTAATACCCACCTTTAGTCCCGGTTGCTGCCACGAACCGGGACTAAAGGCTCTGCTATATAAGTCCACACTTAGGAAATTTTCACTCTCATCTTGAAGTTGTCGCCCCCAACGATGCCGACGCCGCCCGCCCCGGCCCGCCCCCGTCGTCGCTGTCACCCGCGCCCCTGCCCCGACGCCCGCCGCCCCGGCCCGCCCCCGTCGCCGTCGCCCGCGTCCATGCCCCGACGCGCGCTGCCCCGGCCCGCCCTCGCTGTCGCCCGCGCCGGGCCCTTCCCCGACGCTCGCCGCCTCCGCCCGCCGTCGCCGTCGCCCGCGCCCCCTACCCTGAGCGCGCACCCACTGCCTCGTCGCCATCCTTGCCGCCGACCCCGCGGTCCTCCTGGTCCGGCCGGCGCCCTCCCTAGCTAGCATTTTTTCATATATATGCTTTTTTTCTTATATATGCTTGTTTTTGATATATATGTATATATGTTCTCTGTGTATATATATGTTCATGTATATATGCAAAAGATAGTTTTTTAGAAAAATTAGGATTTTTTCTGTTCATAGATTTTTTTGGTGATATTAATTATTGTAAATGTGCAAATGTTTGTATATTCATATGAACAATGAATTAGGCAATACTACTTCATGTATTTTTAAGAAGGAAGAAGAAGAAAAAGAATGAGAGGAAAAAGGAAATAAGAAGAGGAAGAAAGGAGAAGAAGAGGGGAGAGGAAGAAGAGGAGAAATAAATAAGAAGAAGAAAAAAGAAGAAAAGGAAGAGGAGAAGAAGAAAGGAATAGAGGATCTCTTCTTCTCCTCTATTCCTTTCTTCTTCTCCTCTTTTTTTCTTCTTTTTTTCTTCGATCTTCTCCTCTAGCTATTCCTTTCTTCTTCTCCTCTTTTTATTTCTTCTTCGTTTTCTTCTGTTTTACCGGGTCTGTCGTCATCGATATACCCCTCCCGATAACTTCAACACGTGGGGGGGGGGTCGATATAGCCCCTCCCCGATAACATTATTTTCCCGTGTATGTATCTCATCGTTGTCGATATTACCCCCTCCCGGTAACTTCAACACGAGGGGGGTCGATATATATACCCCCTCCCGATAACTTCAAAACATGGGGGGGGGGTTGATATACCCCCTCCCCGATAATATTATTTTCCCATGTACGTATGTCATCGTTTTCGATATATAAACCCCTCCCAATAACATCAACACGTGGGGGGGGGTCGATATACCCGCTCCCCGATAACATTATTTTCCCATGTATTTGAAGGAAATATGCCCTAGAGGCAATAATAAAGTTATTATTTATTTCCTTATATCATGATAAATGTTTATTATTCATGCTAGAATTGTATTAACCGGAAACATAATACATGTGTGAATACATAGACCAACAGAGTGTCACTAGTATGCCTCTACTTGACTAGCTCGTTAATCAAAGATGGTTATGTTTCCTAACCATGAACAAGGAGTTGTTATTTGATTAACGAGGTCACATCATTAGTAGAATGATTTGATTGACATGACCCATTCCATTAGCTTAGCACCCGATCGTTTAGTATGTTGCTATTGCTTTCTTCATGACTTATACATGTTCCTATAACTATGAGATTATGCAACTCCCGTTTACCGGAGGAACACTTTGGGTACTACCAAACGTCACAACGTAACTGGGTGATTATAAAGGAGTATTACAGGTGTCTCCAATGGTAGATGTTGGGTTGGCGTATTTCGAGATTAGGGTTTGTCACTCCGATTGTCGGAGAGGTATCTCTGGGCCCTCTCAGTAATGCACATCACATAAGCCTTGCAAGCACTGCAACTAATATGTTAGTTGTTGGATGATGTATTACGGAACGAGTAAAGAGACTTGCCAGTGACGAGATTGAACTAGGTATTGGATACCGACGATCGAATCTCGGGCAAGTAACATACCGATGACAAAGGGAACAACGTATGTTGTTATGCGGTCTGACCGATAAAGATCTTCGTAGAATATGTAGGAGCCAATATGGGCATCCAGGTCCCGCTATTGGTTATTGACCGGAGACATGTCTCGGTCATGTCTACATTGTTCTCGAACCGTAGGGTCCGCACGCTTAACGTTACGATGACAGTTATTATGAGTTTATGCATTTTGATGTACCGAAGGTTGTTCGGAGTCCCGGATGTGATCACGGACATGACGAGGAGTCTCGAAATGGTCGAGACGTAAAGATTGATATATTGGAAGCCTATGTTTGGACATCGGAAGTGTTCCGGGTGAAATCGGGATTTTACCGGAATACCGGGAGGGTTACCGGAACCCCCCGGGAGCTAGATGGGCCATAATGGGCCTTAGTGGAAAGGAGAAGGGGCTGCCCTAGATGGGCTGCGCGCCCTCCCCCCTCCCCTAGTCCTACTAGGAGTAGGAAAGGGGGGGCCGGCCACCTCCTCCTCTTTCCCCCTCCCGGGAATCCTAGTTGGACTAGGATTGGAGGGGGAGTCCTACTCCCGGTGGGAGTAGGACTCTCCTGCGCCCCCACCTTGGCCGGCCAGCCCCTCCTCCCTTGCTCCTTTATATACGGGGGCAGGGGGCTCCCCACAGACACACAAGTTGATCCTTGAGATCGTTCCTTAGCCGTGTGCGGTGCCCCCTGCCACCAAATTCCACCTCGATCGTACCGTTACAGTGCTTAGGCGAAGCCCTGCGTCGGTAGTACATCAAGATCATCATCACGCCGTCGTGCTGACGGAACTCTTCCTCGACGCTTTGCTGGATCGGAGCCCGAGGAACGTCATCGAGATGAACGTGTGCTAAGAACTCGGAGGTGCCGGAGTAACGGTGCTTGGATCGGTCGGATCGGGAAGAAGACGTACGACTACTTCCTCTACGTTGTGTGATCGCTTCCGCAGTCGGTCTGCGTTGGTACGTAGACAACACTCTCCCCTCTCGTTGCTGTGCATCACCATGATCTTGCGTGTGCGTAGGAAATTTTTTGAAATTACTGCGTTCCCCAACAGTGGTATCAGAGCCTAGGTTTTATGGTTTGATGTTATATGCACGAGTAGAACACAAGTGAGTTGTGGGCGATACAAGTCATACTGCCTACCAGCATGTCATACTTTGGTTCGGCGGTATTGTTGGTTGAGACGATCCGGACCAACCTTACGCATACTCTTATGCGAGACCGGTTCCCTCGACGTGCTTTGCACATAGATGGCTTGCGGAAGACTGTCTCTCCAACTTTAGTTGAACCAAGTGTGACTACGCCCGGTCCTTGAGAAGGTTAAAACGGAGTCTATTTGAGGAACTATCGTTGTGGTTTTGATGCGTAGGTGAGATGAGTTCTTACTTAAGCCCGTAGCAGCCACGTAAAACTTGCAACAACAAAGTAGAGGACGTCTAACTTGTTTTTGCAGGGTATGTTGTGATGTGATATGGTCAAAGCATGATGCTGATTTTATTGTATGAGATGATCATGTTTTGTAACTAAGTTATCGGCAACTGGCAGGAGCCATATGGTTGTCGCTTTATTGTATGCAATGCAATCGCGATGTAATGCTTTACTAGATTACTAAACGGTAGTAATAGTCGTGAAAGCATAAGATTGGCGAGACGACAACGATGCTACGATGGAGATCAAGGTGTCGCGCCGGTGACGATGGTGATCATGACGGTGCTTCGGAGATGGAGATCATAAGCACAAGATGATGATGGCCATATCATATCACTTATATTGATTGCATGTGATGTTTATCCTTTTATGCATCTTATCTTGCTTTGATTGGCGGTAGCATTATAAGATGATCTCTCACTAAATTATCAAGAAGTGTTCTCCCTGAGTATGCACCGTTGCCAAAGTTCGTCGTGCCCAGACACCACGTGATGATCGGGTGTGATAAGCTCTACGTCCATCTACAACGGGTGCAAGCCAGTTTTGCACACGCAGAATACTCAGGTTATACTTGACGAGCCTAGCATATGCAGATATGGCCTCGGAACACAGAGACCGAAAGGTCGAGCGTGAATCATATAGTAGATATGATCAACATGACGATGTTCACCATTGAAAACTACTCCATCTCACATGATGATCGGTTATGGTTTAGTTGATTTGGATCACGTGATCACTTAGAAGATTAGAGGGATGTCTATCTAAGTGGGAGTTCCTAAGTAATTTGATTAACTGAACTTAAACTTATCATGAACTTAGTACTTGATAGTATCTTGCTTGTTTATGTTGCTTGTAGATAGATGGCTCGTGCTATTGTTCCGTTGAATTTTAATGCGTTCCTTGAGAAAGCAAAGTTGAAAGATGATGGTAGCAATTACACGGACTGGGTCCGTAACCTGAGGATTATCCTCATTGCTGCACAGAAGAATTACGTCCTGGAAGCACCGCTGGGTGACAGGCCTGCTGCTGGAGCAACGCCAGATGTTATGAACGTCTGGCAAAGCAAAGCTGATGACTACTCGATAGTTCAGTGTGCCATGCTTTACGGCTTAGAATCGGGACTTCAACGACGTTTTGAACGTCATGGAGCATATGAGATGTTCCAGGAGTTGAAGTTAATATTTCAAGCAAATGCCCGAATTGAGAGATATGAAGTCTCCAATAAGTTCTATAGCTGTAAGATGGAGGAGAACAGTTCTGTCAGTGAGCATATACTCAAAATGTCTGGGTATAATAATCACTTGATTCAGATGGGAGTTAATCTTCCAGATGATTGCGTCATTGACAGAATTCTCCAATCACTACCACCAAGCTACAAGAGCTTCGTGATGAACTATAATATGCAAGGGATGAACAAGACTATTCCCGAGCTCTTCGCAATGCTGAAAGCTGCGGAGGTAGAAATCAAAAAGGAGCATCAAGTGTTGATGGTTAGCAAGACCACTAGTTTCAAGAAAAAGGGTAAAGGGAAGAAGAAGGGAAACTTCAAGAAGAACAGCAAGCAAGTTGCTGCTCAGGAGAAGAAACCCAAGTCTGGACCTAAGCCTGAAACTGAGTGCTTCTACTGCAAGCAGACTGGTCACTGGAAGCGGAACTGCCCCAAGTATTTGGCGGATAAGAAGGATGGCAAAGTGAGCAAAGGTATATGTGATATACATGTTATTGATGTGTACCTTACTAGAGCTCGCAGTAGCACCTGGGTATTTGATACTGGTTCTGTTGCTAATATTTGCAACTCGAAACAGGGACTACGGAATAAGCGGACACTAGCAAAGGACGAGGTGACGATGTGCGTGGGAAACGGTTCCAAAGTCGATGTGATCGCGGTCGGCACGCTACCTCTACATCTACCTTCGGGATTAATATTAGACCTAAATAATTGTTATTTGGTGCCAGCGTTGAGCATGAACATTATATCTGGATCTTGTTTAATGCGAGACGGTTATTCATTTAAATCAGAGAATAATGGTTGTTCTATTTATATGGATAATATCTTTTATGGTCATGCACCTTTGAAGAGTGGTCTATTCTTGTTGAATCTCGAAGATAGTAATACACATATTCATAATGTAGAAGCCAAAAGATGCAAAGTTAATAATGATAGTGCAACTTATTTGTGGCACTGCCGTTTAGGTCATATCGGTGTAAAGCGCATGAAGAAACTCCATACTGATGGGCTTTTGGAATCACTTGATTATGAATCACTTGGTACTTGCGAACCGTGCCTCATAGGCAAGATGACTAAAACACCGTTCTCCGGTACTATGGAGAGAGCAACAGATTTGTTGGAAATCATACATACCGATGTATGTGGTCCGATGAATATTGAGGCTCGCGGCGGATATCGTTATTTTCTCACCTTCACAGATGATTTAAGCAGATATGGGTATATCTACTTAATGAAACATAAGTCTGAAACATTTGAAAAGTTCAAAGAATTTCAGAGTGAAGTTGAAAATCATCGTAACAAGAAAATAAAGTTTCTACGATCTGATCGTGGAGGAGAATATTTGAGTTACGAGTTTGGTGTACATTTGAAAAATTTTGGAATAGTTTCGCAACTCACGCCACCCGGAACACCACAGCGTAATGGTGTGTCCGAACATCGTAATCGTACTTTACTAGATATGGTGCGATCTATGATGTCTCTTACTGATTTACCGCTATCGTTTTGGGGTTATGCTTTAGAGACGGCCGCATTCACGTTAAATAGGGAACCATCAAAATCCGTTGAGACGACGCCTTATGAACTATGGTTTGGCAAGAAACCAAAGTTGTCGTTTCTTAAAGTTTGGGGCTGCGATGCTTATGTGAAAAAACTTCAACCTGATAAGCTCGAACCCAAAGCGGAGAAATGTGTCTTCATAGGATACCCAAAGGAAACTGTTGGGTATACCTTCTATCACAGATCCGAAGGCAAGACATTCGTTGCCAAGAATGGATCATTTCTAGAGAAGGAATTTCTCTCGAAAGAAGTGAGTGGGAGGAAAGTAGAACTTGGCGAGGTAACTGTACCTGCTCCCTTATTGGAAAATAGTACATCACAGAAAACTGTTTCTGTGACACCTATACCAATCAGTGAGGAAGCTAATGATGATGATCATGAAGCTTCAGAACAAGATACTACTGAACCACGTAGATCAACCAGAGTGAGATCCGCACCAGAGTGGTACGGTAATCCAGTTCTGGAAGTCATGATGCTAGATCATGATGAACCTACGAACTATGAAGAAGCGATGGTGAGCCCAGATTCCGCAAAATGGCTTGAGGCCATGAAATCTGAGATGGGATCCATGTATGAAAACAAAGTATGGACTTTGGTTGACTTTCCCGATGATCGGCAAGCAATTGAGAATAAATGGATCTTCAAGAAAAAGACTGACGCTGACGGTAATATTACAGTCTATAAAGCTCGACTTGTCGCGAAAGGTTTTCGACAAGTTCAAGGGGTTGACTATGATGAGACCTTCTCACCCGTAGCGATGCTTAAGTCCGTCAGAATTATGTTAGCAACTGCCGCATTTTATGATTATGAAATATGGCAGATGGATGTCAAAACTGCATTCCTGAATGGATTTCTGGAAGAAGAGTTGTATATGGTACAACCAGAAGGTTTTGTCGATCCAAAAGGAGCTAACAAAGTATGCAAACTCCAGCGATCCATTCATGGACTGGTGCAAGCATCTCGGAGTTGGAATAAACGCTTTGATAGTGTGATCAAAGCATTTGGCTTTATACAGACTTTTGGAGAAGCCTGTATTTACAAGAAAGTGAGTGGGAGCTCTGTAGCATTTCTGATATTATATGTGGATGACATATTGCTAATTGGAAATGATATAGAATTTCTGGATAGCATAAAGGGATATTTGAATAAAAGTTTTTCGATGAAAGACCTCGGGGAAGCTGCATACATATTAGGCATAAAGATCTATAGAGATAGATCAAAACGCTTAATTGGACTTTCGCAATGCACATACCTTGACAAAATTTTGAAGAAGTTCAAGATGGATCAAGCAAAGAAAGGGTTCTTGCCTGTGCTACAAGGTGTGAAGTTGAGTAAGACTCAATGCCCGACCACTGCAGAAGATAGAGAGAAAATGAAAGATGTTCCCTATGCTTCAGCCATAGGCTCCATCATGTATGCAATGCTGTGTACCAGACCTGATGTGTGCC
Organism: Triticum monococcum; assembly: GCA_034509565.1. Lineage (NCBI taxonomy): Eukaryota > Viridiplantae > Streptophyta > Magnoliopsida > Poales > Poaceae > Triticum > Triticum monococcum. The sequence continues at coordinate 724,547,993 of CM067842.1, forward strand.
TTGCTATAAGTTTAGCAGGGAGGTACCAAAGTAATCCTGGAATGGATCACTGGACAGCGGTCAAGAACATCCTGAAATACCTAAAAAGGACTAAGGATATGTTTCTCGTATATGGAGGTGACAAAGAGCTCACCGTAAGAGGTTACGTTGATGCAAGCTTTGACACTAATCCGGACGATTCTAAATCGCAAACCGGATACGTGTTTACTTTAAACGGTGGAGCTGTCAGTTGGTGCAGTTCTAAACAAAGCGTCGTAGCAGGATCTACATGTGAAGCGGAGTACATAGCTGCTTCGGAAGCAGCAAACGAAGGAGTCTGGATGAAGGAGTTCATATCCGATCTAGGTGTCATACCTAGTGCATCGGGTCCAATGAAAATCTTCTGTGACAATACTGGTGCAATTGCCTTGGCAAAGGAATCCAGATTTCACAAGAGGACCAAACACATCAAGAGACGCTTCAACTCCATCCGGGATTTAGTCCAGGTGGGAGACATAGAGATTTGCAAGATACATACGGATCTGAATGTTGCAGACCCGTTGACTAAGCCTCTTCCACGAGCAAAACATGATCAGCACCAAGGCTCCATGGGTGTTAGAATCATTACTGTGTAATCTAGATTATTGACTCTAGTGCAAGTGGGAGACTGAAGGAAATATGCCCTAGAGGCAATAATAAAGTTATTATTTATTTCCTTATATCATGATAAATGTTTATTATTCATGCTAGAATTGTATTAACCGGAAACATAATACATGTGTGAATACATAGACCAACAGAGTGTCACTAGTATGCCTCTACTTGACTAGCTCGTTAATCAAAGATGGTTATGTTTCCTAACCATGAACAAGGAGTTGTTATTTGATTAACGAGGTCACATCATTAGTAGAATGATTTGATTGACATGACCCATTCCATTAGCTTAGCACCCGATCGTTTAGTATGTTGCTATTGCTTTCTTCATGACTTATACATGTTCCTATAACTATGAGATTATGCAACTCCCGTTTACCGGAGGAACACTTTGGGTACTACCAAACGTCACAACGTAACTGGGTGATTATAAAGGAGTATTACAGGTGTCTCCAATGGTAGATGTTGGGTTGGCGTATTTCAAGATTAGGGTTTGTCACTCCGATTGTCGGAGAGGTATCTCTGGGCCCTCTCAGTAATGCACATCACATAAGCCTTGCAAGCACTGCAACTAATATGTTAGTTGTTGGATGATGTATTACGGAACGAGTAAAGAGACTTGCCAGTGACGAGATTGAACTAGGTATTGGATACCGACGATCGAATCTCGGGCAAGTAACATACCGATGACAAAGGGAACAACGTATGTTGTTATGCGGTCTGACCGATAAAGATCTTCGTAGAATATGTAGGAGCCAATATGGGCATCCAGGTCCCGCTATTGGTTATTGACCGGAGACATGTCTCGGTCATGTCTACATTGTTCTCGAACCGTAGGGTCCGCACGCTTAACGTTACGATGACAGTTATTATGAGTTTATGCATTTTGATGTACCGAAGGTTGTTCGGAGTCCCGGATGTGATCACGGACATGACGAGGAGTCTCGAAATGGTCGAGACGTAAAGATTGATATATTGGAAGCCTATGTTTGGACATCGGAAGTGTTCCGGGTGAAATCGGGATTTTACCGGAATACCGGGAGGGTTACCGGAACCCCCCGGGTGCTAGATGGGCCATAATGGGCCTTAGTGGAAAGGAGAAGGGGCTGCCCTAGATGGGCTGCGCGCCCTCCCCCCTCCCCTAGTCCTACTAGGAGTAGGAAAGGGGGGGCCGGCCACCTCCTCCTCTTTCCCCCTCCCGGGAATCCTAGTTGGACTAGGATTGGAGGGGGAGTCCTACTCCCGGTGGGAGTAGGACTCTCCTGCGCCCCCACCTTGGCCGGCCAGCCCCTCCTCCCTTGCTCCTTTATATACGGGGGCAGGGGGCTCCCCACAGACACACAAGTTGATCCTTGAGATCGTTCCTTAGCCGTGTGCGGTGCCCCCTGCCACCAAATTCCACCTCGATCGTACCGTTACAGTGCTTAGGCGAAGCCCTGCGTCGGTAGTACATCAAGATCGTCATCACGCCGTCGTGCTGACAGAACTCTTCCTCGACGCTTTGCTGGATCGGAGCCCGAGGAACGTCATCGAGCTGAACGTGTGCTAAGAACTCGGAGGTGCCGGAGTAACGGTGCTTGGATCGGTCGGATCGGGAAGAAGACGTACGACTACTTCCTCTACGTTGTGTGATCGCTTCCGCAGTCGGTCTGCGTTGGTACGTAGACAACACTCTCCCGTCTCGTTGCTGTGCATCACCATGATCTTGCGTGTGCGTAGGAAAATTTTTGAAATTACTGCGTTCCCCAAAAGTATGTATCTCATCGTTGTCGATATTACCCCCTCCCGATAACTTCAACACGTGGGGGGTCGATATATATACCCCCTCCCCGATAATATTATTTTCCCATGTACATATATCGTCGTTGTCGATATAAATGTACACCTCCCGATAACTTCAACACGTGGGGGGGTCGATATACCCCCTCCCCGATAATATTATTTTCCCATGTACGTATATCGTCATTGTCGATATAAATGTACCCCTCCCGATAACTTCAACACGTGGGGGGGTCGATATACCCGCTCCCCGATAACATTATTTTCCCGTGTATGTCCCTCATCATTGTCGATATTACCCCCTCCCGGATAACTACGACAGTGAAAACTCTCGAGGAGTACACCCAAACTAATATATCCACGTGTTGTCATGCTTGTGTAATAATTGCCATGTTGTAATATATATTTTCATAAACAATGGAGCACGGACGAGACATAATCTTAGACAGAGGTGATGTCATGTCGTGTTTTCTTAACGACAATGATGGTCTGGAAGAACAGCAGGGTGAAGAACTAGGTCCGGAAGAACAGCAAGCTAAAGAAGCAGGTCCGGAAGAACAGGGTGACGGCTCCGGTGACCGAACAGAGTCCGGCCGGGTAAATATATTAGTTAAGCCTGTGCTGAGAAAAGCTAATTGATGCATTCATTGTTTTGGTACGTACACATATTAATTAACTCTCGTCTTTCTTCTTTTTTCTAGCCCTCCGGATCGAGCACAACTTCGGTAAAGAGACGAGGCCCGAAGAAAAAGTTGCGTCAGGATGAAAGGTTTGAGATCACAGCAATCGCACGCGACGGCCTACCGATTGAACCCATCCAGACGAAGGATGCATTTACTGCTCAGTGCGGGGTTCTTGTTAGGGACAAGATCCCGATCAGCATCCACCAATGGTTTAAGCCGGCTAAAGAAGACCCTAAGGTGTCTTATGTCATTGATATGCAGAAAGATGATCTTTGGAAGGAGCTGAAGGCAAATTTCACCCTACCGCCAGAGGAGGATCTGGAGAAGCCGGTTATAGAGCAATTATTTAAGTCTGGTGCTCTTAAGAAGATGGCAGAGCTATTCAGGAGGTGGAAGAATGAGCTGAAAAGTTTGTCGACAAAGAAGAGACACCAAAATTCAAGGGCAAATATGAGAAGATCAGAGATCAATGGCCCGCATTTGCGGCCCACAATACATCGGATAAGAGTAAGAAGATGTCGGAGACAAACAAAAAAAATGTTGCGAAGAAGATGCTTCACCATCGCACGGGGTCAGGTGGCTACCTCAAAGGCCGGCCTAAGTGGGCAAAGGCTAAGACTGATCTGCTTGATAAAGGGATCGAACCAGAGACAATGAACTGACCAAACCGTTGCCGGACTTGGTTCTTCGGGGCTGGCAGATCCTTGCACCCTGTAATAGGGAAGTGCATTTGGACGGACGAGCAACTTGACATACCCTTGAAGAAGCTTCGGTACTATATCGATGCAGCGCAGAAAGGGACGTTCCTTCCAGACAGAGAGAACGACGAGCTCACAAAGGCCCTCGGAAATCCTGAGCACCCTGGACGGACACGAGGCACGCCAGGCTCCATTCCGTGGAAGGCTGGGTTTCCGGACGCAGGCGGATACAAAAGCCATGAGAGGAAGAAGAAAGTGTAGCAGACCGAACTGCAGGCGCTGCACGCAAGGGTAGAAGCGATAGAGGAACGAGAAGCAAATCACAGCAAACGACTTGCCGAAGCTTCCCCTGAAGCTACCCCGCCATCTCAGCAGAGAAGCAGCGTGGGTTCCACCAAGCTGCTTCAGCCGGAGCATGTCTTGACGGCTCCTGCCAGCTATCCCGTGGATGCAATCACGGAGTCTCAAAATTGCCACCTTATGACGCAATGGATTAATATGAAGGTCAAGGCGGCTGTTGGCTCTGTTTTTCCTAATGAACCCGACGCAACTTTTCACTGCCGGCCGATTCCAGAAGGATATGCTAAGGTGATGGTGGATGAAATAACGGAGGGATTTTAGGACCTCCCGCTTGACCACCCTACCGGAGAAGGGGAGACTCGGCTGGATTCTTCTCTGAAGACTCCATGCCTATGGCGGAAGGAGCTCATCAACCTTCCGAACTAGACGCCTCCGCCTCCTCCTCCTCCTCCGGTGATTCAGGGCACTCTGCCTCCTCCACTGCCTCCTCCTCCGGCGAGTGACGATCAGGGCCCTCGGCCGGCTCCTTCTCCGGCGCGTGGTGGCACTCCGCCTCCTTCTCCGCCTGCGTCGGCACGCCCGAGCAGCCAGCCTCCTCCTTCTCCGCCTCGTCAGCAAGGGCGGAAGAGACCCGCCGCCACTCCAGCAGCTGCTCCGGCACGTCGTAGTCCTTCTCCTCCGCCTCGTAAGCAAGTAAAGAAGATAGCCACTCCGTCTGCTCGGCCGGCGTCTAGCAATACAGCCAGAGGCGGGAGGACATACAGATTCGGTCCTTCTCTAAAGACTCTAGAGAAGTTACCATACGAGAGGACCCCGGAGGAGAACGCAAAGATCGCGCGAACCAAAGTGGATAACTGGTTTCAAGGGTTGAAAGCAAAGAGACATCCACCTCCGGAGGAGAAGGAAGATCCGGTGAAAGCGAAGCGCACTCTGGCTGCCCTGGCAAAACCACCCAAGTCTCCCGCTCAAGGCAAATATGAGCGCATTATTGGAAATACATGGGCCGAAGCGGAGCAGTCGGGAAGTACAGTCAGTGATCAAAGGATGAAAGAACGACGAGTAGCTGGGAAACAAATTGCCCAGCTCGGTGAACAAGGGAATCAATCGTGCCCCCCGCTCAAGGTGCCTAGCAACATCGTCGATCCGAGGATGGTGCCCGGTTATAGCAATCTTGGAGATTACCTGCCTGACAATGTACATTATGATTTCATGGACGTACAGATACACAGATACGAGTACGGGAAGCCTCTCGTCAAAGATGAAAGATCTCTATCAACGATGATGCGAAGATTGCATGATTGGTACATGAAAATCTGCAGAGAGTCTGGGGAGGAGTACTTTGTATGTGAGAGTTAAAAAGGAGCATGACCGTGTTGGAATTGATCTGTTGCCTATTCCATTTGAGGAGTTCTATTAGTTTTTCAATCAATTGTCCCTCGATAAAGAAACGGTCACCTGCTACTGTCTATAAGTACTACTACTTTTGTCATTAAGTCTCTCTATATAGCTCATCTCTTTCATTGCATGTATTTATAATTATCCTCACTATATTAATTATGCAGATTGAAGATCGCCGAATTGAAGAAAAGACAAGTCGGTGATATTGGGCTCATTAACACATATCTCATAGATGCAACTGAGGTTGAATTTCATGCCGCAGATACCGAGGCCAACTTTCTATGATCATTCAAAATAAATGAAAACAAAGATATAATACTCTTTCCTTACAACTTCAAGTGAGTGTTACTGTCTTGTGCATATTCGGTTTCCCTTATATATTAGTCTAGGTTATAGTAATGTAATTGATGAGTTATGCATGCGTGCGCAGGTACCACTATATTCTCCTAGAGATTAGGCTTGAGCAGGGAGTAGTAACTGTCTTGGACTCTAAACGAAAAGATCCCCAGGAGTATGCGGACATGACTCAAATACTCCAGAAGTAAGTTAAATCAATCATTATCCACCATATCAGCAACTTTGTTCATTTCTGATATCAAGTAATTGTTTTCTTTGTCTGGCGGGGTTTGGAGAAAATTCACCAAAAAAGCTCCGGGACTGCCGAAGGAGCTGCAATTTACACACCCGAAAGTAAGTACTATAGTAGCATGTTCCGCGCATCTCCTAGCTATTGATTCAAGCGCTAGTTTCATCAATACCATTTGGCATTCTTGCTTATCTGTTTGATTGACCTCTATTTCTTGTAAAGTGGTTGTGGCAGGACCAAGGGAACGATTTCTGTGGATACTACGTTTGCGAGTCCATCCGCCACACGACTTGTGAGCGGGGCTACTCTGCCGAACAATATGAAGTGCGTAAATAACAATATTCACAATTTTATTTTATTACCATCATTTGTGTTGAGTTTCATTCATTCATATATATATGTATTGACCCCCTTCTTCAAATTAGATGTTCCGGATGCAGGATGAACTCCTAGCACCAGATCGCATGCGAGCAATTCAAGAGGAATTGGCGGCATTCTTTCTTGACCACGTGATTGCTGAAGACGGAGAATACTATGTGGACCATGCGTCCGTAATTTAGGAGATTATATTTGTAAGAGATAATTATTGTATATATGTAGCCGGTAGTGTCGGATAGATATACGAGAACTTGTTGTTCGACGAATCTCTCGGAGACGGAGAGGTGGTCGATATCACTTCTCTCTGTATGCATATATGTTCATGACGATCTTCTATTTCCTTTGTTTGCTTGCTAGCTAGCTAGTGTGTCTAGTCCTCTCTATACATATGTATAGTACGTAGCGTCGACCAAGCACGGACATAAGAGAGGACACTTCTCTCTATTAATTAGCTAGCTAAGACAATATATGAAATACCTAAATTAACCCCCAAAACCCCCAACCCCCTCCCCCTTAAAAAACAAAAACCCCAGCCACAGAAATGCTGACGCATGGATGCCTATTGGTCCCGGTTGGTGCCACCAACCGGGACCAAAGGCCCTCCTGTCTGGGCTTAGCGCACAGGCCACGTGGAGGCCCATCTGTCCCGGTTCTGGTTAGAACCGGGACTAAAGGGTCAGGGCATTAGTAACGACCCTTTAGTCCCGGTTCAGGAACCGGGACAAAAGGCCATTACGAACCGGGACAATAGGCCCGTTTTCTACTAGTGTACATCAACACTATAGCCTCTCCAATGATATGTGAGTAGTTTACCTCAGACCTTCGGGTCCATAGTTATTAGCTAGATGGCTTCTTCTCTCTCTTTGGATCTCAATACAAAGTTCTCCTCGATCTTCTTGGAGATCTATTCGATGTAATCTCTTTTTGCGGTGTGTTTGTCGAGATCTGATGAATTGTGGGTTTATGATCAAGTTTATCTACGAACAATATTTGATTCTCCTCTGAATTCTTTTATGTATGATTGGTTATCTTTGCAAGTCTCTTCGAATTATCAGTTTGGTTTGGCCTACTAGATTGATCTTTCTTGCAATAGGAGAAGTGCTTAGCTTTGGGTTCAATCTTGTGGTGCTCGATCCCAGTGACAGTAGGGGAAACGACACGTATTGTATTGTTGCCATCGAGGATAAAAAGATGGGGTTTATATCATATTTCATGAGTTTATCCCTCTACATCATGTTATCTTGCTTAAAGCATTACTCTGTTCTTATGAACTTAATACTCTAGATGCATGCTGGATAGCGGTCAATGTGTGGAGTAATAGTAGTAGATGCAGGCAGGAGTCAGTCTTCTTGTCACGGACGTGATGCCTATATACATGACCATGCCTAGATATTCCCATAACTATGCTCAATTTTATAAATTGCTCGACAGTAATTCGTTTACCCACCGTAATACTTATGCTATCTTGAGAGAAGCCACTAGTGAAACCTATGGCCCCCGGGTCTATTTTCCATCATATAAATCTCCTGTCAACATGCTATTTCTGTCACCGTTTATTTTTGCAATCTTTACTTTTACTCTTTATCATAAAAATACCAAAAATATTATCTTATCATATCTATCAGATCTCACTCTCGTAAGTGACCGTGAAGGGATTGACAACCCCTTTATCGCGTTGGTTGCGAGGTTCTTATTTGTTTGTGTAGGTGCATGGGACTCGAGCATGGTCTCCTACTGAATTGATACCTTGGTTCTCAAAAACTGAGGGAAATACTTACGCTACTTTACTGCATCACCCTTTCCTCTTCAAAGGAAAACCAACGCAGTGCTCAAGAGGTAGCATGGCTCCGTGAAGTTTTAGGTCATTCTGAGAACTTTTATTTCTGCACAAAAATAACACCATGGCAATTCTGCTGAAAATAGCATCAGTCCGGGTTAGTTCCATTCAAATCATGCAAGTTAGAGTCCAAAACAAGGGCAAAAGTGTTTGGAAAAGTGGATACATTGGAGACGTATCAGAGTGTCATCTATGAGATACACATGAAAATCATCACAAAAGGACTTTGCGGTCCTTTGTCTCTTGCTCCAAGAAGGAACTTCATGTTCTCCTCCATAGGATTTTCAAAGTGTTCCATCGAAATAGCAGGTTCAGTAAATGTAACTGGTTCCTGATTCGATGAACTAGGCATCTCCTGATTAGATGAGGTAGTCAACTAGTCATGTCCTTCATGGGAAAGATATCTTCAAAGAAAGTCGCATCATTCGACTCCATGATCGTACCGACATGCATGCCAGGTACCTCAGATTTTACAACCAAGAATCTATAACCAATGCTATGAAAAGCATATCCAAGGAAAATGCAATCCACAGTTTTTGGTCCAAGTTTGCGCTTCTTTGGAATTGGCACATTGACATTCGCCAAACAACCCCAAGTTCATAGGTAAGAGAGTTTTAACCTTTTCTTCTCCCATTCCTCGAATGGAGTTATCTCTTTGTTCTTTGTGGGAACTCAGTTTAGGACATGACATGCAGTCAATATCACCTCCTGCTACCTCTTGAGCACTGCGTTGGTTTTCCCTTGAAGAGGAAAGGGTGATGCAGTAAAGTAGCATAAGTATTTCCCTCAGTTTTTGAGAACCAATGTATCAATCCAATAGGAGACCACGCTCAAATCCTATGCACCTACACAAACAAATAAGAACCTTGCAACCAACGCCATAAAGGGGTTGTCAATCCCTTCACGGCCACTTGCAAAAGTGAGATCTGATAGAGATGATAAGATAATATTTTTGGTATTTTTATGATAAAGACTAAAAGTAAAGAAAGCAAAATAAACAGCGACAGAAATAGCTAGTTGACGGGAGATTAATATGATGGAAAATAGACCCGGGGGCCATAGGTTTCACTAGTGGCTTCTCTCAAGATAGCATAAGTATTACGGTGGGTGAACAAATTACTGTCGAGCAATTGATAGAATTGAGCATAGTTATGAGAATATCCAGGCATGATCATCTATATAGGCATCACGTCCGTGACAAGTAGACCGACTCCTGCCTGCATCTACTACTATTACTCCACACATCGACCGCTATCCAGCATGCATCTAGAGTATTAAGTTCATAAGAACCGAGTAACACATTAGGCAAGATGACATGATGTAGAGGGATAAACTCAAGCAATATGATATAAACCCCATCTTTTTATCCTCGATGGCAACAATACAATACGTGTCATTTCCCCTACTGTCACTGGGATCGAGCACCGCAAGATTGAACCCAAAGCTAAGCACTTCTCCCGTTGCAAGAAAGATCAATCTCGTAGGTCAAACCAAACTGATAATTCGAAGAGACTTGCAAAGATAACCAATCATACATAAAATAATTCAGAGGAGATTCAAATATTGTTCATAGATAATCTTGATCATAAACCCAAAATTCATCGGTTCTCGACAAACACACCGCAAAAGAGGATTACATCGAATAGATCTCCAAGAGAATCAAGGAGAACTTTGTATTCAGATCCAAAGAGAGAGAAAGAAGCCATCTAGCTAATAACTATGGACCCGAAGGTCTGAGGTAAACTACTCACACATCATCGGAGAGGCTATGATGTTGATGTAGAAGCCCTCCATGATCAATGCCCCCTCCGCAGAGCGCCGGAAAAGGCCCCAAGATGGGATCTCACGGATACAGAAGGTTGCGGCGGTGGAAATAGGGTTTCGTGGTGCTCCTGGATGTTTTCGGGGTATGTAGGTATATATAGGAGGAAGAAGTAGGTCGGCGGAGCTACGAGGGGCCCACGAGGGTGGGGGACGCGCCCAAGGGGGCAGGCGCGCCTCCCTGCCTCGTGGCTTCCTCGTTGATTGCTTCACGTCCACTCCAAGTCCTCTGGATCATGTTTGTTCCAAAAATTACGTTCCCGAAGGTTTCTTTCCGTTTGGACTCCGTTTGATATTCCTTTTCTGCGAAACACTGAAATAGGCAAAAAACAGCAATTTGGGCTGGGCCTCCGGTTAATAGGTTAGTCCCAAAAATAATAAAAAAGTGTATGATAAAGCCCATTAAACATCCAAATTAGATAATATAATAGTATGGAACAATCAAAAATTATAGATACGTTGGAGACGTATCAAGCATCCCCAAGCTTAATTCCTGCTCGTCCTCGATTAGGTGAATGATAAAAACACAATTTTTGATGTGGAATGCTACCTAGCATATTTCTCAATGTAACTTTCTTTATTGTGGCATGAATGTTCAGATCTGAAAGATTCAAGATAAAAGTTTAATATTGACATAAAAATAATAATACTTCAAGCATACTAACTAAGCAATTATGTCTTCTCAAAATAACATGGCCAAAGTAAGTTCATCCCTACAAAATCATATTGTTTGGCTATGTCCCATCTTCGTCACACAAAATATTCAAATCATGCACAACCTCGGTTTTAGACAAGCAATTGTTTCATACTTAAGTACTTTCAAACTTTTTCAACCTTCATGCAATACATGAGCGTGAGCCATGGACATAGCACTATGGTTGGAATAGAATATGATGATGGAGGTTTTGTGGAGAAGATAAAAAAGGAGAAAGTCTCACGTTGACGCGGCTAATCAATGGGCTATGGAGATGCCCATCAATTGATGTCAACGCAAGGAGTAGGGATTGCCATGCAACGGATGCACTAGAGCTATAAATGTATGAAAGCTCAACAAATGAAACTAAGAGGGTGTGCATCCAATTCTCACGAAGACCTAGGGAATTTTAAGGAAGCCCATCATTGGAATATACAAGCCAAGTTCTATAATGAAAAATTCCCACTAGTATATGAAAGTGACAAATCAAGAGACTCTCTATCAGAAAGATCATGGTGCTACTTTGAAGCACAAGTGTGGAAAAAGAGATAGTAGCATTGCCCCTTTTTTATTTCCTTTTTTTCTTTTGGGCCTTATTTTTTTAGCCTTTCTCTCTTTTTAGGGACAATGCTCTATGAATGATGATCATCACACTTCTATTTATTTACAACTCAATGATTACAACTCGATACTAGAACAAAATATGACTCTAAATGAATGCCTCCGGCGGTGTACCGGGATGGGCAATGAATCAAAAGTGACATGTATGAAATAATATGCATGGTGGCTTTGCCACAAATACGATGTCAACTACATGATCATGCATGGCAATATGACAATGATGAAGCGTGTCATAATAAACGGAATGGTGGAAAGTTGCATGGCAATATATCTCGGAATGGCTATGGAAATGCCATGATAGGTAGGTATGGTGGCTGTTTTGAGGAATATATAAGGAGGTTTATGTGTGATAAAGTGTATCATATCACGGGGTTTGGATGCACCGGTGAAGTTTGCACCAACTCTCAAGGTGAGAAAGGGCAATGCACGGCACCGAAGAGGCTAGCAATGATGGAAGGGTGAGAGTGCGTATAATCCATGGACTCATCATTAGTCATAGAGAACTCACATACTTATTGCAAAAATCTACAAGTCATCAAAACCAACTCTACACGCATGCTCCTAGAGGGAGGTTGGTAGGAGTTAACCATCGCGTGCCCCCGACCTCCACACAAAGGATGACACTCAAAGAACACCTCATGTTTCAAATTTGTTACACAACGGTTACCATACGTGCATGCTACGGGACTTGCAAACTTCAACACAAGTATTTCTCAATTTTAGAATTACTCAACTAGCACAACTTTAATATCACTATCTCCATATCTCAAAACAATCATGAAGTATCAAACTTCTCATAGTATTCAATGCACTTTATATGATAGTTTTTATTATACCTATCTTGGATGCCTATTACTTTAGGACTAATTTCAACCAAAGCAAAATACCATGCTGTTCTAAAAGACTCTCAAAATAATATAAGTGAAGCATGAGAGATCAATAGTTTCTATAAAATAAAACCACCACCGTGCTCTAAAAGATATAAGTGAAGCGCTAGAGCAAAAACTATATAGCTCAAAAGATATAAGTGAAGCACATAGAGTATTCTAATAAATTCCGAATAATGTGTGTCTATCTCAAAAGGTGTGTACAGCAAGGATGATTGTGGTAAACTAAAAAGCAAAGACTCAAATCATACAAGACGCTCCAAGCAAAACACATATCATGTGGTGAATAAAAATATAGCTCCAAATAAAGTTACCGATAAACGAAGACAAAAGAGGGGATGCCTTCCGGGGCATCCCCAAGCTTAGGCTTTTGGTTGTCCTTGAATTTTACCTTGGGGTTATATGGGCATCCCCAAGCTTAGGCTCTTGCCACTCTTTGTTCCATAATCCATCAAATCTTTACCCAAAACTTGAAAACTTCACAACACAAAACTCAACAGAAAATCTCATAAGCTCCGTTAGCGAAATAAAACAAACCACCACTTTAAGATATTGTAATGAACTCATTCTTTATTTATATTGGTGTTAAACCTACTGTATTCCAAATTCTCTATGGTTTATAAGCTCTTTTACTAGCCATAGATTCATCAAAATAAGCAAACAACACACGAAAAACAGAATCTATCAAAAACAGATCACTCTATAGTAATCTGTATCTAACACAAACTTCTGGAACCTAACAAATTCTACCAAATTAGTAAGTCCTACATAATTTGTTTATTGATCTACTGCACAAAGAATCAACTGCAAAGCACGTTTCTGTCATTTATGAAAACTAATCTCGTGCGCGCAAAGTTTCTGTTTTTTACAGCAAGATCAAATAACTATCACCATAGGTTATCCTAAAGGTTTTACTTGGCACAAACACTAATTAAAACACAAAAAACACAATCATAGCAGTAGCATGATGAATTATTTATTACTAAACATAACCAAAATAAAGGAATAAAAATAAAATTGGGTTGCCTCCTAACAAGCACTATCGTTTAACGCCCCTAGCTAGGCATTGAGATTTCGATGATGCTCACATGAAAGACAAGAATTGAAGCGCAAAGAGAGCATCATGAAACACATGAAAAACACATCTAAGTCTAACATACTTCCTATGCATAGGCATCTTATAGGCAAACAAATTAACATAGCAAGCAAAAACTAGCATATGCAAGGAAGCGGAAAGAAACAATAGCAATCTCAACATAACGAGAGGTAATTTATTGTCATGAAAATTTCTACAACCATATTTTCCTCTCTCATAATAATTACATGTGGGATCATATGAAAATTCAACAAAATAGCTATCACATAAAATATTTTCAACAGGATCCACATACATGCAAAGTTGACACTCTTCCAAAATAGTGGGATTAATATTAACTAAAATCATGACCTCTCCAAACCCACTTTTATCAAAATTACCATAAGTTTGAACATTCCAAATATGTGGGATCTAAAGTTGACACTCTTCCAAACCCACTTTCAATATTATTGCAAAAATTATTATCAATCTCATATTCATCATGGGGCTCAAATAAATTTTCAAGATCATAAGAAGAATCACCCCAATCATGATCATTGCAACAAGTAATAGACATAGAAAAACTAGCATCCCCAAGCTTAGGGTTTTGCATATTATTAGCACAATTGACATCAAGAGAATTAATAGTAAAATCATTGCAATTATGCTTTTTATTCAAGGAGCTATCGTGAATCTCTTCATAAATTTCTTCATCACAATTTTCAAATTCACGAATTTCAAGCAAAACCTCATAAAGATAGTCTAGTGCACTCAAATCACTAGAAATTGGTTCATCATAATTGGATCTCTTAAAAAGATTAGCAAGGGGATGAGGATCCATAAACTTTTATCAAGCAAAGATGCGAGCAAAAAGAAGGCACATGGTAACACAAGATCGAACGGAAGGAAGGCGAATAAAACAGCAAGGGTGAAGTGGGGGAGAGGAAAACGAGAGGCAAATGGCAAATAATGTAATGCGAGGGATAAGAGTTTGTGATGGGTACTTGATATGTGTTGACTTGTGCGTAGACTCCCCGGCAACGGCGCCAGAAATCCTTCTTGCTACCTGATGTCTACTACGCAACCTTATTCTTGTAGACGTTGTTGGGCCTCCAAGTACAGAGGTTTGTAGGATAGTAGCAAATTTCCCTCAAGTGGATGACCTAAGGTTTATCAATCCGTGGGAGGCATAGGATGAAGATGATCTCTCTCAAGCAACCCTGCAACCAAATAACAAAGAGTCTCTTGTGTCCCCAACACACCCAATACAATGGTAAATTGTATAGGTGCACTAGTTCGGCGAAGAGATGGTGATACAAGTGCAATATGGATGGTAGATATAGGTTTTTGTAAACTGAAAAATATAAAAACAGCAAGGTAGCAAGCGATAAAAGTGAGCGTAAACGGTATTGCAATGCGTTGAAACAAGGCCTAGGGTTCATACTTTCACTAGTGCAAGTTCTCTCAACAATAATAACATAGTTGATCATATAACTATCCCTCAACATGCAACAAAGAGTCACTCCAAAGTCACTAATAGCGGAGAACAAACGAAGAGATTATGGTAGGGTACGAAACCACCTCAAAGTTATTCTTTCCAATCAATCCGTTGGGCTATTCCTATAAGTGTCACAAACAGCCCTAGAGTTCGTACTAGAATAACACCTTAAGACACAAATCAACCAAAACCCTAATGTCACCTAGATACTCCAATATCACCTCAAGTATCCGTGGGTATGATTATACGATATGCATCACACAATCTCAATTCATCTACTCAAACCAACACATAGAACCTCAAAGAGTGCCCCAAAGTTTCTACCGGAGAATCACGACGAAAACATGTGCCAACCCCTATGCATAGGTTCATGGGCGGAACCCGCAAGTTGATCACCAAAACATACATCAAGTGAATCACATGATATCCCATTCTCACCATAGATACGCACGGCAAGACATACATCAAGTGTTCTCAAATCTTTAAAGACTCAATCCAATAAAATTACTTCAAGGGGAAAACTCAATCCATTACAAGAGAGAAGAGGGGGAGAAGAAACATAAGATACAACTATAATAGCAAAGCTCGCGATACATCAAGATCATGCCAAATCAAGAACATGAGAGAGGGATAGATCAAACACATAGCTACTGGTACATACCCTCATCCCCGAGGGTGAACTACCCCCTCCTCGTCATGGAGAGCGCCAGGATGATGAAGATGGCCACTGGTGAGGGTTCCCCCCACCGGCAGGGTGCCGGAACAGGGTCCCGATTGGTTTTTGGTGGCTACAGAGGCTTGCGGCGGCGGAACTCCAGATCTAATCTCTGTTCTGGAAGTTTTACGATACGTAGGTATATATGGGTGCAAGGGGTACGTCGGTGGAGCTTCGGGGGCCCCACGAGGTAGGGGGCGCGCCCTAGGGGGGTGGGCGCGCCCCCCACCCTCGTGGCCAGCTCCCGTATCTTCTGACGTAGAGTCCAAGTCTATCCGGTGGGTTTCCTTTCAAAAATAACTTCTCCAGTTGATTTCGTTCCGTTTCTACTCCGTTTGATATTCCTTTTCCTCGAAACACTGAAATAGGCATAAAACAGCAAATCTGGGCTGGGCCTCCGGTTAATAGGTTAGTCCCAAAAATAACATAAAAGTGGATAATAAAGCCCGATATTTCCCAAAACAGTAGATAATATAGCATGGAGTAATCAAAAATTATATATACGTTGGAGACGTATCAAGCATCCCCAAGCTTAATTCCTGCTCGTCCTCGAGTAGGTAAATGATAAAAAAAGATAATTTTTGATGTGGAATGCTAGTTGGCATAATTTCAATGTAATTCTTCTTACTTGTGATATGAATATTCAGATCCGAAATATTCAAGACAAAAGTTCATATTGACATAAAAATAATAATACTTCAAGCATACTAACTAAGCAATTATGTCTTCTCAAAATAACATGGCCAAAGAAAGTTCATCCCTACAAAATCATATAGTTTAGTCATGCTCCATTTTCGTCACACAAGAATGCTCTCATCATGCACAACCCCGATGACAAGCCAAGCAATTGTTTCATACTTTAGTAATCTCAAACTTATAAACCTTCACGCAATACATGAGCGTGAGCCATGGATATAGCACTATGGGTGGAATAGAATATAATGATGGGGGTTATGTGGAGAATACAAAAAAGGAGAAAGTCTCACACCAACGAGGCTAATCAATGAGCTATGGAGATGCCCATCGATTGATGTTGATGCAAGGAGTAGGGATTGCCATGCAACGGATGCACTAGAGCTATAAATGTATGAAAGCTCAACAAAAGAAACTAGTGGGTGTGCGTCCAGATTGCTTGCTCACGAAGACCTAGGGCACTTGAGGAGGCCCATTGTTGGAATATACAAGCTATGTTCTATAATGAAAAATTCCCACTAGTATATGAAAGTGACAACATATGAGACTCTCTATATGAAGAACATGGTGCTACTTTGAAGCACAATATATGAGACTCGCTATATCATGGTGCTACTTTGAAGCACAAGTGTGGAAAAAAAAGGATAGTAGCATTACCCCTTTTTATTTTATTTTATTTGATTTTGGGCCTTCTTTTTTTATTTGGCCTTTCTTTTTTTGGGGGGGACAATGCTCTATTGAATGATGATCATCACATTTCTATTTATTTACAACTCAATAATTACAACTCGATACTGGAACAAAGTATGACTCTATATGGATGCCTCCGGCGGTGTACCGGGATATGCAAGAATCAAGAGTGACAAGTATGAAATAATTATGAACGGTGGCTTTGCCACAAATACTATGTCAACTACATGATCATGCTAAGCAATATGAAAATGATGAATGTGTCATGATAAACTGGATGATGGAAAGTTGCATGGCAATATATCTCGGAATGGCTCTGGAAATGCCATAATAGGTAGGTATGGTGGCTGTTTTGAGGAAGATATAAGGAGGTTTATGTGTGAAAGAGTGTATCATATCACGGGGTTTGGATGCACCGGCGAAATTTGCACCAACTCTCGATGTGAGAAAGGGCAATGCACGGTACTGAAGAGGCTAGCAATGATGGAAGGGTGAGAGTGCGTATAATCCATGGACTCAACATTAGTCCAAAAGAACTCATATACTTATTGCAAAAATCTACAAGCCATCAAAAACCAAAGCACTACGCACATGCTCCTAGGGGGATAGATTGGTAGGAAAAGACCATCGCTCGTCCCCGACCGCCACTCATAAGGAGGACAATCAAATAACACCTAATGTTTCAAATTTATTACATAACGTTTACCATGCGTGCATGCTACGGGACTTGCAAACTTCAACACAAGCATTTCTCAAATTCACAACTACTCAACTAGCACAACTTTGATATTATCACCTCCATATCTCAAAACAATTATCAAGCATCTAACTTTTCTTAGTATTCAACACACTCATAAGAATTCTTACAAATCTTGTATGCTTTAGCATATTATGATTATTTAAGCAAATTACCACGCTATTTAAGACTCTCAAAATAATCTAAGTGAAGCATGAGAGTTCATCTATTTCTTCAAAATAAAACTACCACCATGCTCTAAAAGATATAAGTGAAGCACTAGAGCAATAACAAACTACTCCGAAAGATATAAGTGAAGATCGATGAGTAGTTTAATAATTATGAAACTATGTGAAGACTCTCCCATTTAATAATTTCAGATCTTGATACTTTATTCAATAGCAAGCAAGGCTAAAGAAAATCAAATGACGCTCCAAGCAGAACACATATCATGTGGTGAATAAAAATATAGCTCCAAGTAAAGTTACCGATGAACGAAGACGAAAGAGGGGATGCCTTCCGGGGCATCCCCAAGCTTAGACGCTTGGTTATCCTTGAATATTACCTTGGGGTGCCTTGGGAATACCTAAGCTTAGGCTCTTGCTACTCCTTATTCCATAGTCCATCAAATCTTTACCCAAAACTTGAAAACTTCACACCACAAAACTTAACAGAAAACTCGTAAGCTCCGTTAGCGAAAGAAAACAAAACACCACTTCAAGGTACTGTAATGAACTCATTCTTTATTTATATTGGTGTTAAACCTACTGTATTCCAACTTCTCTATGGCTTATAAACTATTTTACTAGCCACAGATTCATCAAAATAAGCAAACAACACATGAAAAACAGAATATGTCAAAAACAGAACAGTCTGTAGTAATCTGTAACTAACGCGAACTTCTGGAACTCCAAAAATTCTAAACTAAATTGGTGGACCTGAGGAATTTGTCTAGTAATCATCTTCAAAAAGAATCAACTAAATAGCACTCTCCAGTAAAGAGTTCTAGCTAATCTCGTTAGCGCTAAAGTTTCTGTTTTTTACAGCATGATCATAAAGACTTCACCCAAGTCTTCCCAAAGGTTCTACTTGGCACAAACACTAATTAAAACATAAAACCACATCTAAGAAAATGCTAGATGGATTATTTATTACTAAACAGAACCAAAAAGCAATAAACTAAAAAAATTGGGTTGCCTCCCAACAAGCGCTATCGTTTAACGCCCCTAGCTAGGCATGATGATTTCAATGATGCTCACATAAAAGATAAGAAATGAATCATAAAGAGAGCATCATGAAGAATATGAATAGCACATTTAAGTCTAACCCACTTCCTATGCATAGGGATTTTGTGAGCAAACAACTTATGGGAACATGAATCAACTTGCATAGGAAGGCAAAACAAGCATAACTTCAAAATTTTAAGCACATAGAGAGGAAGCTTGATATTATTGCAATATGTAGAAGCATATGATCCTCTCTCATAATAATTTTCAGTAGCATCATGAATGAATTCAACAATATAACCAGTACCTAAAGCATTCTTTTCATGATCTACTAGTATAGAAATTTTATTACTCTCCACAAAAGCAAAATTCTTATCATTCGGAATAGTGGGAGTATCATAAGAGACTTGAATACTATAAATTGCTTCCACATTAAAAGAGTAATGTTCAGAGAAAGGGTACTCATAATCATGACAAGTTTTATAAATATAATCATCACTACTCTTTAGCATAAGTTTTATCATAATAATCATCATAAGTAGCAACTTTGTTCTCATCATAATCGATTGAAACATCTTCTGAAATAGTGGATACATCACTAAATATAGTCATGACCTCTCCAAATCCACTTTCATAAATATTATAAGATTCAACATCCTCAAATATTGTGGGATCACTACTTCCTAAAGTTGACACTCTTCCAAACCCACTTTCATCAGTATAATCATCATAGGTAGAAGGCATGCTATCATCATAACAACTTTGCATATCAAAACTTGGGAGGCTAAAAATATCATCATTATTAAACATAGCATCCCCAAGCTTGGGACAAAAATTAATTGCAGAAAATATATTCTCAAATATGTCATCCTCATCAAACATAGCTTCCCCAAGCTTGGGCCTTTTTGTATCATAAGCATAATCACTCTCATCATTAATAGTATGGATAGCACCAATAGTATATCAAACATTATTATCATATTCTTCCAAGCAAGTGCCAAAAAGATTTTCAAGATCATAAGAAGTATCATTATCTTCCCAATCACAATCATCACAACAAGCAATAGGCATAACGAGATCGTCATCAAGTGTATCATCTTCATTTTCATGAGGCACAGTAATAATAGGAGCAACTTTATTCGGGAGAGATACCTTTTTACCTCTCTTCCTTTTTCTCTTTTCTTATTTTTCACCACATCATGTGTGGGTTCAATCCTCTTTTTGGATCTCCTTATTACACTACAGGAAACAGGTAATTTGCCGTCTGTGAATCCCACACGGCAAAGACCTAAATCCAGACGGCAAAGAATTTGCCGTCAGGAAGAAGACAGCAAACTCAGACGGCAAAGATAAGTCGGCAAAGAATACTTTGCCGTCAACTTTTCATAGGGAAGACGGCAAAGACTTTGCCGTCAGCCAACTCTCTCTTTGCCATCAAGCCTGGTAGTAGCAGACAGCAAAGAAAACCATCTTTGCCGTCAGCTAGACTATGCCTTTGCCGTCAGCCTCATACAATTCAGACGGCAAATAATGTTTTTTATTATTTTAAAAATAGGTAACAATAGTCCAGGTACAGTGGCCCTAGATGGTCGAAGGCCTAGGATTTTTTTGCTCATTATAAAAACAGCTAATAACAAGGCGTAGGCAAAATCTTCACTTCCATTTTTTGCGCTTTACTAGTAGTTTGACAATCAACCATCCAATAGTTTGACAACCATCTATGAAGACAAAAAAAATCAGATTACACAGGGCTGCCAATTTCACCCCGAAGCTTTGCGTGGCCACCTTCCGAGTACGACGAGCAGAAGCCAGCGGTCGCCGGTGGAGGGAGGCGGTCAAGACGCCCCCTGATCGGGCCTTCCCCCCGCACGTCCAGAGCATCTCGTACAGAGCTTGCCGGAGCAGAGGTCCACCTCGCCGGAGAAGAGTTGCTGGCCGCGCCCGACCTCGTCCAGAGATAAGGATCTCGCTGGCCGCTGCTGGAAGGAGTTCATGCGACGGAGGGAGACGAGGAGGCGACGCCGGAGTGAGGTGGTGCCGGAGGGAGGAGGCCGCGCCGCCCGCGCTGCTTGCCGGAGTGAGGAGGCGCCGGAGGGAGAAGGCCGCGCTGGTAATCGGCCCGCGCCGCGCCGCCCGCGCCGCTCACCGGCCCGCGCCGCGCCGCCCGCCCTGCTCGCCGGAGTGAGGAGGCGCCGGAGGGAGGAGACCGCGCTGCTCACCGGCCCGTGCCGCGTCGCCCGCGCTGCTCGCTGGAGTGAGGAGGCGCTGGATGGAGGAGTCGTCAGAGGGAGGAGGTCGCGCCGCGCTGCTTGCCGAAGTGCGGAGGCGTCGGCGGGAGGAGGCACCAGAGCTCGCCGGCGGGTGCCGCCCATCCGCGTCTCTTTCTCTTCTCGCCTGCACTGCTCGATCTTGCTGTTGCAGTCTGCCCGTAAGAGAGAGAGAGGGACTGAGATCCAGTGACTTGCCTCTAGCAAGTCACGTTGTAACTGGCTCCCTCTCATCAGCCCTCCAAACAACATCTAACGGACAGCAGTGACCCGAAGCAGAAGAGGCCTGGGCATCCATCCAACACAGCTAAACAAAGAAAATGCTTCAGCCTTGGTCATTCAGTCACTAGATAATACAATCAACAGTTTTCATTCAGCTAACAATACGAATGTAACAGTACTAACAGCTTATATATGTACTGAATAAAAGAATATGGCAGAGATAAGATAACAGTTTTTTTTCAGAGATAAGCTACAGTTCCTTTTTTGCAGAGAATGAATCAGAAAGTTAGTAGAGATAAGCTACAGTTTTTGTAGAAATAAACTACAGTTTTTTTCAAAGAATGAATCTACTTAGAAGAGAGAATATGTTAGTACAGAAATAAGAAGAGATAAGCTACAGCTTTCACTTTGTGTACTTCTCACTCCCACACAGTACAGAAATTAGCAAAGATAACCTACAGTTTTTCTTTCACCTAGTGTACTTCTCACTCCCACATAGTACAGAAATTAACGAAGCTTAGCAGAGATAAACAATATGTAACTACTGTCCAGAAATTAGCATAGATAAGCTACATTTTTTGCAGAAAATTGAAAAGCAATAGTAAGCAATATTGCCATCCTTCCATACAACACACCTTTCTTCAGATGTCTTAACAGACAACAAGCCACTTGTCATTGAAATTCATAAGATCTTGTACAATTTCGGAACCAAGTGGTACCACTGAAACAATGATCCAAGGGTAGAAATTGGCCATTTCACTTGTACAATTAGGCCACAAAATACTATGGTTAGCCCCAAAATAATATAGTTAACCATGTCCAAAATACGATCTAACGAACTTGCATGCTAGAACATATCAGCATCATCACAAGGTGTAGCCGACAAGACCTGCTGGGTGAAACTGATGATGCCATTCCATTCTTGAAGCTCCAAATCTGTTCCTTTGTTGTTTTCATACCTCTTTACTTGTACTTGAGGCTGCACGCCATCCTTTTTATTTGGAGCTTCTCCTTCCTTTTTCTTTTGTTGGACACCATCTTTTTTCTTTTGTTGGACACCATCCTTTTTCTTTTGTTGCTGCCAATGAAAAGTATACTAATTAGTTTACAAATGAACAACACAACATAGCATGTACCGTTGGCAACATACCTTTGATCCTTTTGTTGTTGGTGCAGTAGCTTTACTTGATTTGCACTTCCTCTTGAGTAACTTATCGAGCCAAGTTTGTTTTCTCCTTAAGTTTGATGATTGAACCTCTTTTTTCTTCAGCCGTGCAGAACTAAGTATTTCCTGCACTTTTGGGTCAACATTTTCTTTGTCTTTATATGGTTCACTCATAGCACTAGTGGCTGCATTGAGTAAATCCTCTATGTGTGGAGCAACACCATCAAGTGCACTTTCCAGTAGCACACAACATTCCGGAGAGTTGGCTGATTTATGTGCCATATTGTGAAACTTATAAGACAGGTCCTTGTATCGAAGTTGAGCTTCCAATTTTGGATTTTCTATCACGTTCCTTCCTTGCCTATCTTGTATACTTCCATTGCGCGCTTCTCTAGTCCATCTCTTTAGAATATAATGCTT
Source organism: Triticum monococcum (assembly GCA_034509565.1). NCBI lineage: Eukaryota > Viridiplantae > Streptophyta > Magnoliopsida > Poales > Poaceae > Triticum > Triticum monococcum. The sequence goes on from CM067842.1 coordinate 724,571,015, forward strand.
TGGCAACGTCTTTATATTCATCAAGTCAAGAACTTTTAGACCATGTCCACACAATATCCCTGTCCTATTGAACATTGCACAACTACAAGAAACCGTTTGAGTCAAAGGATCACCTACAACTATGCGCTCCTCCTCAAACTCTAAATCACCGTGCAAACTCCCAATGGCAACAGCAAATTTGTTATTTCCATCCAATACTCTACAACATGCAGCCATGGATCTTTCATACTCACCTTGGAAAGCTTCAAAAATAATTGGAGTGTACACTTTGCTTGCTTGCACCAACATAGGGGTGCACATCTTAATTCATGGCAACTTCTTCCTCGCCTCAAATTCCGAATCCAATTCCTTTGTTCTTTTGACTTCCACCGTCCTCTCAAAATGCATCAAGAATCGAACAATATGAAAATCTGATTTCAAATGATTCTTCAACGCATTGTTGAAGCTCTCACTTAATTGTGTACTTCTCACTCCCAAACTAAATACATCTCTCATATAACATTCAGCCCATTTTTCTTTCACCTTGTAGATACTATCCAACCAAGTTTGCTTATGCACTTTTAGCCTCATATTGTCAAATGCTTCTTGAAACGCTGCCTTGTCCTCATAGCCATACATACAAGCACTAAAATCAGTGAGAATATGAGACTCTTCTTCTTCTTCTTCTTCCACTTCATCTCTCTCTTCAACTTCATCTTCCTCTTCGCCCTTCACTGGAGATAAATGTTTGCAAGCATTTTGCATTATGTGGAAGGTGCACAATCCATGATATGATTCCGTGAAGACTCTCTCTATGGCTTTCCCCATTGCTATATCTTGATCTGTATAAATAGTCTTAGGTTGCCTTCCATTGTGCGCGGCTAGAAATGTCTCGAAGAGCCATATAAATGAGTCACGTGTTTCATCAAACATCAATGCAGCACCAAAAATGGTTGTTTCTCTAAACTGGTTGAGCCCAAGAAAAATACCAAATGGCCTATACTCTTTGTTTGTGCCAAATGTGGTGTCAAATGTGACAACATCACCAAAGTGTGCATAGTCAAGTAGCATTTTAGCATCAACCCAGAATATGTTGGCTATATTCTCCTCACAATCCAACTGCAAAGCATATTGGAATGATGGATTCTCGGCTATTTTGTCATGGAAAAACTTCAACATACTACCGGCTTGCCCATAAGCCAACTCTCTCTGCCGCTTGCTTCGCAAATGATTCTTTTGGTCACGGCAAGTGTAACCAAGGTTCAGCGGCCCACCAACTTTACGACAAGCAAACTCATGTGAAGCTTTTGGCATAATTCCAGAATCATCAGTTGTTTCTATCTCGAAGGCTTGTTGTTCTGAAATCTTCCTTTGTGATGCCAACAAGTGGCGGGTTTGTGGCAATTGAAGGTAGTGGTTGTGTTCCAGCTCTACGTCGGTAACTTCATAATTTTCTGCAGCTCGATCCAATCTAATAACCATCTGAACTCTACAGTTAGTTCTTGTTTCAGCTCTGAAACGTTTTGGCTCACGATCAGTTTGCCCTTTCCGTCTAATGCCCTCATTGGAACAAACAAATCTGCATGAAGTCGCCTTTCCATCAAATTTGCTTTTGTTGGTGCATCTTTTCCTCACATCAAAACCTATGTGACCCCCATATTCTAGCCAAAACACCCAAGCCTCATGTGAATCTCTGAATCTCATACCAACTTGAGGTGTCCTTTTGCTAATTTCTGTCATTGCACAAACCAAATTCTGCCAAAATTCAAGAATACATGTACAATTAGTGGCGGACCGATCTGGTGACTAAACAATGCAGAAGACAACCACATATGCAAAAAGAATGGTTGTTATTCACAGTACATATACAGGATTTGGTTGTTATGCTCAGTACATGTCAGTTTCCATCAGAGAAATTTAAAAGCTACTTTACATTGCTACTTGTAAATTTCCATCAATACATAATTTAGATTTGCTACTTGCCAATGTCAATTTCCATGCTTTCACGGTACTTGTCATTGAAATTCAAAACAATACACAGTACATGTCAATTTCCATCAGTATAATTCAAAAACTACTTGTCATTGCAGAGAAGCATCAAACAATATTCACATGCTTTCACTGTACAGTTTTCTTCAGATCATATATTAAGAGATAACAAGCACAATACTGAATTTCAATGAAAAAAAATTCTTAGTACAGTTCAATTTAAGGGAATCTACTCAAATCCACTATCTGCACAATCGGTGGCGCAGCTGATCGGCCTCACTCACCTGGTAGCTGGTGGGAGGAGATGGGATTGGGGTAGGGTCGCCTCACTCACCTGGTAGCTAGAGGGCCGGTGTCGGGGAGGGGCGGGCGGGTCCGAGCGACGTGAGCAAGGAGGTCGGCCGGCGCAGCTGATCTACGGCGGCACTCCTCCCTGGCCTGCGCGGGCGGCACTCCTCCTCAATCTGCGGCGGCGCTCCTCCTCGATCTGCGGCGGGCCTCCTCCCTGGCCCGCGCGACGCTTGCAGCAGCAGCTTCCCGGCCTGTCGGGGCACTCCTCCCTGGCCCTCACGGCCGCGGGGCGCTGCCTACCCTCCGCGGCGACGGCGCTCGGCTGCTCCGAGCCGGCTCTTCGCACCAAAGCCATCCTTGTCCTCGTTTTCCCCGCCACAAACCCGTGCTAGATGGGTGCCTGGACATAAGTGTGAGCCTTTTTTGCTTTCCTTCATTGCTATCCCTTGGATGTGGTTTCAACAGCAGATGATTGGGGGCCAGTTACAATGTGACTTGCTGAAGACAAGTCACTGGATCTCAGTCCGAGAGAGAGAGATGGGTACGTGGGAGACAGACAAAATCACGTGGGAGAGAGAGAGAGAGATCGAGGGATAAGGGAGAGAGAGATCATGGATAAGGGAGAGAGAGATCGGTGGGTTGGGCTGCCCATCGTGGGAGTGCACACTGGGTGGACCAGATCACTCCACCTCATCGATCCATCGGATCGATCCGCGTGGTGTGCTTCTTCTTTGCCTTCTGCGTTTTATATTACAGACGGTAAAGAGCTCTCTTTGCCATCTGCAATAAAAAACAGAGACAACAAAGATCTTTGCCCTATGTATTCCTTTTTGCATACGGCAAAGAGCTCTCTTTGCCGTATGTAATAAATTACGCATACGGCAAAGATCTTTGCCGTTTATATTTCTTTTTTTAGACGGCAAAGTGAGTTCTTTGCTGTCTGTATTTTTTTCGCTGACGGCAAAGTATATTTCGCCGTCAGTTTTTCTTTGCCATCTGCAGATGACGGCAAACCCTTTCTTTGCCGTCTGCCCGACGAAAAGCTGACGGCAAAGATGCCCCTGATGGTTGAATAGAAGGCTCCTCCGCGTTACCTGATTCATCATAAGAAATAAGAGGAGGATATTGGGAAGTCTCTTCCCTTTCATTAGTATTTTCTTCATCTTCTATTTGTTTTCTTTTATTTATGTAATTGGCAATATAAGGATTTTCAATGGAATTCACCGCACAATACATATAAATCTTCTCTAGATCAAAATCAAGAATTCTATCAAGATTAAACTTTGGAATACCCTCAGTTATACGTTTCATTTATTCATAACCCAAAAGAAGGCTAAGCTCTTTATGATGCTGAAGGGTAATCAAATTATCACAATATTTGGACACGACTTGATCATGAAACAAATAGCATTGGAGCTTTAAATGACCATGTTCATTGCAAAGTTCACAAGGGGCACGAAAAATATTGAATCTTTCAGCACATTCATCTAGCTCTTCTTGCAACAATTTGGTTTCTAAGTACTTATACCTCTAGCAATATCTATCTTCCCAATTTGGTGCGTACTTGCAAACCCAATGTACTCCACAAAAATTGACATGTTTATAGGAGACATTTTCATCATAACTAGTGCAATCATCATTAGCATCATGGATATTCAAAGAATTTGTACTAACAACATTACAATCATGCTCATCATTCAAATATTTAGTGCCAAACATTTTAGAGATTTCTTCTTCTAGCACTTGAGCACAATTATCCTTTCCATTATACTCACGAAAGATATTAAAAAGGTGAAGTGTATGAGACAAACTCAATTCCATTTTTTGGCAGTTTTCTTTTATAAACTAGACTAGTGCTAAAACAAGAAACAAAAAGATTCGATTGCAAGATCTAAAGATATACCTTCAAGCACTCACCTCCCCGGCAACGGCGCCAGAAAAGAGATTGATGTCTACTACGCAACCTTCTTCTTGTAGACGTCGTTGGGCCTCCAAGTGCAGAGGTTTGTAGGACAGTAGCAAATTTCCCTCAAGTGGATGACCTAAGGTTTATCAATCCGTGGTAGGCGTAGGATGAAGATGGTCTCTCTCAAGCAACCCTGCAACCAAATAACAAAGTTTCTCTTGTGTCCCCAACACACCCAATACAATGGTAAATTGTACAGGTGCACTAGTTCGGCGAAGAGATGGTGATACAAGTGTAATATGGATGGTAGATATAGGTTTTTGTAAACTGAAAATATAAAAACAGCAAGGTAGCAAGCGATAAAAGTGAGCGTAAACGGTATTGCAATGCGTTGAAACAAGGCCTAGAGTTCATACTTTCACTAGTGCAAGTTCTCTCAACAATAATAACATAGTTGGATCATATAACTATCCCTCAACATGCAACAAAGAGTCACTCCAAAGTCACTAATAGCGGAGAACAAACGAAGAGATTATGGTAGGGTACGAAACCACCTCAAAGTTATTCTTTCCAATCAATCTGTTGGGCTATTCCTATAAGTGTCACAAACAGCCCTAGAGTTCGTACTAGAATAACACCTTAAGACACAAATCAACCAAAACCATAATGTCACCTAGATACTCCAATGTCACCTCAAGTATCCGTGGGTATGATTATACGATATGCATCACACAATCTCAATTCATCTACTCAAACTAACACATAGAACCTCAAAGAGTGCCCCAAAGTTTCTACCGGAGGATCACGACAAAAACGTGTGCCAACCCCTATGCATAGGTTCATGGGTGGAACCCGCAAGTTGATCACCAAAACATACATCAAGTGAATCACGTGATATCCCATTGTCACCACAGATACGCACGGCAAGACATACATCAACTGTTCTCAAATCTTTAAAGACTCAATCCGATAAAATTACTTCAAGGGGAAAACTAAATCCATTACAAGAGAGAAGAAGGGGAAAACTAAATCCAGTTGATTTCATTCCGTTTCGACTCCGTTTAATATTGCTTTTCCTCGAAACACTGAAATAGGCATAAAACAGCAAATCTGGGCTGGGCCTCCGGTTAATAGGTTAGTCCCAAAAATAATATAAAAGTGGATAATAAAGCCCGATATTGCCCAAAACAGTAGATAATATAGCATGGAGCAATCAAAAATTATAGATACGTTGGAGACGTATCACTACCTCTTGAGCACGCGTTGGTTTTCCCTTGAAGAGGAAAGGGTGATGTAGTAAGGTAGCGTAAGTATTTCCCTCAGTTTTTGAGAACCAAGGTATCAATCCAGTAGGAGACCACGCTCAAGTCCCACGCACCTACACAAACAAATAAGAACCTTGCAACCAACCGTGATAAAGGGGTTGTCAATCCCATCACGGCCACTTGCAAAAGTGAGATTTGATAGAGATGATAAGATAATATTTTTGGTATTTTTATGATAAAGACTAAAAGTAAAGAAAGAAAAATAAACGGCAATAGAAAAAGCTAGTTGATGGGAGATTAATATGATGGAAAATAGACCCGGGGGCTATAGGTTTCACTAGTGGCTTCTCTCAAGATAGCATAAGTATTACGGTGGGTGAACAAATTACTGTCGAGCAATTGATAGAATTGAGCATAGTTATGATAATATCTAGGCATGATCATGTATATAGGCATCACGTCCGTGACAAGTAGACCGACTCCTGCCTGCATCTACTACTATTACTCCACACATCGACCGCTATCCAGCATGCATCTAGAGTATTAAGTTCATAAGAACAAAGTAACGCATTAGGCAAGATGACATGATGTAGAGGGATAAACTCAAGCAATATGATATAAACCCCATCTTTTTATCCTCGATGGCAACAATACAATACGTGTCATTTCCCCTACTGTCACTGGGATCGAGCACCGCAAGATTGAACCCAAAGCTAAGCACTTCTCCCATTGCAAGAAAGATCAATCTAGTAGGCCAAACCAAACTGATAATTCGAAGAGACTTGCAAAGATAACCAATCATACATAAAAGAATTCATAGGAGATTCAAATATTGTTCATAGATAATCTTGATCATAAACCCACAATTCATCGAATCTCGACAAACACAGCGCAAAAGAAGATTACATCGAATAGATCTCCAAGAGAATCGAGGAGAACTTTGTATTGAGATCCAAAGAGAGAGAAAGAAGTCATCTAGCTAATAACTATGGACCCGAAGGTCTGAGGTAAACTACTCACACATCATCGGAGAGGCTATGGTGTTGATGTAGAAGCCCTCCATGATCAATACCCCCTCCGGCGGAGCACCGGAAAAGGCCCCAAGATGGGATCTCACGGGTACAGAAGGTTGCGACAGTGGAAATAGGGTTTCTTGGTGCTCCTGGATGTTTTCGGGGTACGTAGGTATATATAGGAGGAAGAAGTAGGTCGGTGGAGCTACGAGGGGCCCATGAGGGTGGGGGACGCGCCCAAGGGGGGCAGGCACTCCTCCCTGCCTCGTGGCCTCCTCGTTGATTGCTTGACGTCCACTCCATGTCCTCTGGATCACGTTTGTTCCCAAAATCACGTTCCCGAAGGTTTCATTCCGTTTGGAATCCGTTTGATATTCCTTTTCTGTGAAACACTGAAATAGGCAAAAAAACAGCAATTTGGGTTGGGCCTCCGGTTAATAGGTTAGTCCCAAAAATAATATAAAAGCGTATGATAAAGCCCATTAAACATCCAAATCAGATAATATAATAGCATGGAACAATAAAAAATTATAGATACGTTGGAGACGTATCACCTCCCCCCACCATGCCTTGGAGAGACTCGATGTGTCTAACATGGCGTTAACCAAATCAGTTAGAGTACGGTTCTTTCTTTCGGCTACCCCGTTTGACTGAGGTGAATAGGGAGGCGTCCTCTCATGGATTATACCATGTTCTGCACAAAAAGCATCAAATTCATTTGGAAAAAACTCTACACCATAGTCGGACCTAAGCCTCTTGATTTTCCGATCAAGTTGGTTTTCCACTTCAGCTTTATAGATCTTGAAAAATTTCAAAGCCTCATCCTTAGATTTCAGAAGATACACACAGCAGTATCTAGTGGAGTCGTCAATTAACATCATGAAATATTTCTTTCCACCTTTTGTCAAAACACCATTCATTTCACATAGATCTGAATGTATGAGTTCTAGTGGTGCAAGATTTCTTATTTCCGCAGTCATGTGAGACTTACGAGGTTGCTTAGCTTGCACACAAACTTGACACTTAGACCCCTTGACAGCGGTGAAACTAGGGATTAAGTTCAATTTGGCTAGTCGCGACATGCAACCAAAGTTAACATGACAGAGACGTGAATGCCACACATTTGATTCACTATTGTTGCAAACATGATTAACAACTTTATTGCAAACATCTGACAAGGATAAACGAAACAGGCCTCCCGACTCATAGCCTTTACCAACAAAGGTTCCATACTTGGATATTACAAATTTATTTGACTCAAAGACAAGCTTGTAGCCATCTATACACAGAAGAGATCCGCTAACAAGATTTTTATTGACGGAGGGGACATAATGCACGTTCTTCAGCCGCACGATCTTCCCCGAAGTAAACTTCAGATCGACCGTGCCAACACCACGAACAGAAGCACTTGAACCGTTGCCCATCAGCACGGTTGAAGTCCCTGTGGTCTGATAAGACGAAAACATGGAAATATCACCACATACATGCACATTAGCACCTATGTCAATCAACCAATCAGGAGAATGACATACTGAAAGAATAGTGGGAAATATACCATACCTAGCATCCTTCATGTCAGTGTCACCAATGACAACATTAGCGGTCTTGTCGCCTTTCCCAAGATGACGCTTGTCATAACAATTAGGGCAACTAGGAGCCCAATGGTCAGGATCTCTGCACACATGACAAACACCTTTATTCTTGTCATTCTTCTTCTTAAAGTTCGTGTGTTTTACAACCTTGTTCTTCCCATCAAACTTTGCTTTACCATCAAACTTTCCCTTGTTCTTGAATTTTTTGGGCTGGAAGTTTTTCTTCTATACCAGATTGGCAGTAGAACCTCCCTCAATACCTTGAGCATGGTTATCCTTTGCTCTTGCCTTTTCTTCCACATCAAGAGTACCAATGAGATCCGGAACGGAAAACTCCTGCCTCTTATGCTTCAGTAAGGTAGCAAAGTTCCTCCACGAAGGAGGAAGCTTAGTGATGATACCTCCGGCAACAAACTTGTCCGGTAGCATACAATTGAAGTGCTCAAGTTCTCTAGCAAATGACTGTATCTCATGAGCTTGCTCAACCACGGAGCGCTCTTCCTCATCCTATAATCATAGAATTGCTCCATGATGCACAGCTCAGTGCCAGCATCCGAGACCCCAAACTTGGCCTCGAGTGCGTCCCACATATCTTTTCCATTATCAATTGATGCATAAGCATCAACTATGCTGTCACCAAGAACACTCAAGAGAGCAGCCTTAAACAGGGTATCCATTTTCTAAAATGCTTGTTCCTTTTGAGCATCATATTCTCCTTCAGGTTTGCCAAGAGTGGCATCATAGCAACCATAAGACTGCTCTCACGTGCCACCTCTTATAGTGGATACCCTCAAACATAGGAGGTCTCATGGAAGCAGCAAAACCACTCGGGGTAAATTGCCTATAATAAGGTTTTTGGATTATTGGAAATATGAGAAATTTACCAAATGATTTTATTAACAGAAATACTAGATAAAGCATGACTAATATAGCAGAGATAAAACAAGTCATGCGATCTGACAGAGAGAAAGTAATAGCATCTGCATATATGAACTGTAGCTAAACATATCTAGAGCAAACACTAGAACAAGGAACTATGGCAGTACCTCGAACAGAAAGAAGAAGAACACATACGGGACAGCAGCAGTATAAGCACTGGACTTGTGGTGGGTGTCCTCGCCAGCCATGTGATACGTCTCCAACGTATCTATAATTTTTGATTGTTCCATGCTATTATATTGTCTATTTTGGATGTTTAATGGGCTTTATTATACACTTTTATATTATTTTTGGGACTAACCTACTAACCAGAGGCCCAACCCAAATTGCTGTTTTTTGCCTATTTCAGTGTTCCGCGGAAAAGGAATATCAAACGGAGTCCAGCGGAATGAAACCTTCGAGAGAGTTATTTTTGGAACAAGCGCAATCTAGGAGACTTGGAGTGGACGTCAAGCAAGCAACGAGGCGGCCACGAGGCAGGGAGGCACGCCCAGGGGGTAGGCGCACCCCCCACCCTCATGGGCCCCTCGTGGCTCCCCTGACCAATTTCTTTCGCCTATATATACTCATATACTCCGTGGACATCTGAGAGCACCACGAAACCCTATTTCCACCGCGGCAACCTTCGTACCCGTGAGATCCCATCTTGGGGCCTTTTCCGGCGCTCCACCGGAGGGGGCATTGATCATGGAGGGTTTCTACATCAACACCATAGCCTCTCCGATGATGTGTGAGTAGTTTACCTCAGACCTTCGGGTCCATAGTTATTAGCTAGATGGCTTCTCTCTTTGGATCTCAATACAAAGTTCTCCTCGATCTTCTTGGAGATCTATTCGATATAATTCTTTTTGCAGTGTGTTTGTCGAGATCTGATGAATTGTGGGTTTATGATCAAGATTATCTATGAACAATATTTGAATCTCCTCCGAATTCTTTTATGTATGATTTTTTATCTTTGCAAGTCTCTTCGAATTATCAGTTTGTTTTGGCCTACTAGATTGATCTTTCTTGCAATGGGAGAAGTGCTTAGCTTTGGGTTCAATCTTGCGGTGTTCGATCCCAGTGACAGAAGGGGAACCGATACGTATTGTATTGTTGCCATCGAGGATAAAAAGATGGGGTTTATATCATATTGCTTGAGTTTATCCCTCTACATCATGTCATCTTGCCTAATGTGTTACTCTGTTCTTATGAACTTAATACTCTAGATGCATGCTGGATAGCGGTCGATGTGTGGAGTAATATTAGGAGATGCAGAATCGTTTCGGTCTACTTGGCGCGGACGTGATGCCTACATACATGATCATGCCTAGATATTCTCATGACTATGCACTTTTCTATCAATTGCTCGACAGTAATTTGTTCACCCACCGTAATACTTATGCTATCTTGAGAGAAGCCACTAGTGAAACCTATGGCCCCCGGGTCTATCTTCCATCATATAAGTTTACGATCTATTTTATTTTGCAATTTATTTTCCAATCTATATCATAAAAGTACCAAAAATATTTATCTTATTATCTCTATCAAATCTCACTTTTGCAAGTGGCCGTGAAGGGATTGACAACCCCTTTATCGCGTTGGTTGCAAGGTTCTTATTTGTTTGTGTAGGTACGAGCCGATTTGTGTGCAGTCTCCTACTGGATTGATACCTTGGTTCTCAAAAACTAAGGGAAATACTTACGCTACTTTGCTGCATCACCCTTTCCTCTTCAAGGGAAAACCAACGCATGCTCAAGAGGTAGCAAGAAAGATTTCTGGCACCGTTGCCGGGGAGGCTACGCCAAGTCAAGTCAAGATTGGATATTCCAGCAGCTAGCCATCTCTAGCGCAGTTGCCAAGTCAAGTCAAGACATACCAAGTACCCATCACAAACTCTTATCCCTCGCATTACATTATTTGCCATTTGCCTCTCGTTTTCCTCTCTGTCGGTGTCAAAACCGGTGGATCTCGGGTAGTGGGTCCGAACTATGCGTCTAGGATTGATGGTAACAGGAGACGGGGGACACGATGTTTACCCAGGTTCGGGCCCTCTCTATGGAGGTAATACCCTACTTCCTGCTTGATTTATCTTGATGAATATGAGTATTACAAGAGTTGATCTACCATGAGATCGTAATGGCTAAACCCTAGAAGTCTAGCCTGTATGAATATGGTAATGAGTATTCTGACCTATACACCTAACCCTCCAGTTTATATAGACACCAGAGGGATCTAGGGTTACATCAAATCGGTTACAGAGAAGGGAATCTTCATATTTGATCGCCAACCTTGCCTTCCAGGCCAAGGAGAGTCCCATCCGGACACGGGTGGAGTCTTCGATCTTCGTATCTTCATAGCCCATCAGTCCGGCCCATGGCTAATAGGCTGGACGCCCGAGGACCCCTTAGTCCAGGACTCCCTCAGTAGCCCCTGAACCAGGCTTCAATGACGAGGTGTCCGGCGCGCAGATTGTCTTCGGCATTGCAAGGCAGGTTCCCCTTTCCAAATACTCCTAGATAGTCTTCGGATGCGAAGAATGTAACCGGACCTGTAACACAAGCACCACACACAGCCGCAAAGAGTATAATATTCCACAAGTCCAATCCGCTGACAACTTTCTTTGTAATGTGACATCACATACACCCGGTCATTATTTCGAACCGTTTTCGTCTGCCGTTCCGTGTTTTGAGATGCGATTTCCATTGTCATGTCTTGTCAAAGCAGAGATCATGTCCCCTTATTGTGGGATTCTCATCAATACGGGCATGGGCAACCCAACCGTGCCATTTGCACAGCCCTTGGGAATAGGCGAGTTTTAAGGCGAGTGGGGAGGCGTTCGATATTTACTGCCTTTGTAAAGGGATAAGGATTCATCCTTGTTCACCTACGCCTTCTCTTGCCGTATGCCCTCTCATCCTTGAGCTCCAGCGCCCAAGCTCTCAACCTTTCCGCCTTAAGCAAGTATTCGACGATATCCAGAACCGGAGGGCAAGGTAAATGGACATCGCTGGGCTTCGGGCGGCCGGGTACCTCGCGAAAGAAATCGCCCACCGACTAACAGCCAAGGGGTAAATTGTCCCCACCTCGAAGCCCGACGAGAGGGTGCTGTTCATCCCCCATTTTGTCCGCGGGTTAGGGTTTCCACTCCACCCTTTCGTCCATGGACTGATGTTCTATTACGGGCTAGATTTCCATGATCTGGCCCCGAACTCCTTCATCAACATTTTGGCATTCATTGTCGTGTGTGAGGCCTTCCTCCGCATCCAACCCCACTTCGGGCTATGGCTCAAGATCTTCAACGTGAAGCCAAAGGTGGTGGATGGATAGCACGCGGAGTGCAGAGGCGCCATGGTGAGCAAACTACCCAATGTCACATGGACCAAATCATGTGTGGACGGAGAAGGTGGAGCGGATTCATTGTCCGGCTCCGCTGCCCGAAGAGCCCGTGATATGGCTCCTGGCGAAGATGCTGGTTCTGGTGCCTTACAAGGCGCCGGAGAAGAAGGCCAAGGGGACCAAAGGCGGCCCTCGCTGCAAGGGTACTTCAGACGTGACGTCCGAAGATGATGAGGATCACTCCTCTGCCGCCGAAGACGACGTCGAGGAGGAGCCGGACACACGGGGGAGCAAATCCCCCAGCCGAATACCCTTCCGAAGACCCACACGGCTCCAGAGTCAAGTGAGCAGCCTTCCCCGAAAGGAGGAGGTGTGCCTGTTCCGCCGGTTACCTCTGTCCAATCGGAGGCACCGGATAGTCTACTGGAAGCGCTACGAGGCGCTTCCCTTGCGGATGAGCACCGTATCCTTATGGGTATGGTGATTGAGAAGGTTCAGTCAGTTAAGAGCCGACTGACCGAAGCCTGCAGCAATCTGCTGACCGGCTTTGAGGTAAGCGATGTAAAAGAAAAAGTCCCAATGTAGACAGTAGCCCCTGAGACAATATCTGGTGTTCGGAAGGAAAAGAGCTGGATAGAGGATCAATACCCTACACGAAGCTAACTATATATGTCTTATGTGACTGAGCAGGCGTCGCTACTGGCCGCGACCTCACATGCTGCCAAAGTCTCCGGACTGAAGTAGAAACTGGAGTGGCCCGAGGACGAGCTCGGTCAAGCGAGGAAGCAGCTGGAGGACCAGCAAGGTATTTTTAATCACTCGCTATATATTCGGAAAGAATAAATGATGTTTTATTGACCGTAATTCATGATGTGTGTAGGAGCGATGACCGAGGTCGAGGCCCTAAAAAAGGCCCTGGCCGAAGCCAAGGGGAAAGCTGTCCAGGAGCAAGCTGCTCATAAGAAGCTCAAGGCCAGGCTTAACGAGGTGCAGCAGGAGCTCCAGGATGCTGTTAAGAAATGCGAGACCTTGGAGGGCAACGTTTTGGCTCGAGACGCCGAACTCGCCAAGGCTCGCCAAATCACAGAAGAGGCCCGGGTTGAAGCCTAGGGCGCCCTCCAGGGAATCCAAGAGGCCAAGAGGATCGCGGCGGGTAAGGCATTTAGTATGCAAAGCAAGTATGTGAAGAAGAAGTATTTCTTACTAACCCATATCCGGAGTTCCCCAGGGGCGTTTGCGGACCTGCCGCGCAGTGTGTCAGACACTGCAGAGTTCTTTCAAGCTGAAGAAGGGAGCTCAACGGAGAAGCTATTCTGGTCACAATATCTGACGCCGGAGCATCCGGTGCCCTTCAACAATCAGCTAAAACAGCTGGTCGAGCTGCACATGGTGGCCGAACTGGCCATGAAGGACTTGATAGTCCGGTTGTGGCTTGCTGAAGCTATACCTAGTAGCTACTTCGGCCTCCTGAAGCGGCTGGTGAATGCCTGTCCTTGGCTGTACGTCATCAAGCGTTCGGTCTGCATCGAGGGCACGCGCATGGCCTTTGCCCATGTCAAGGTCTGGTGGGTGAAAATGGATGCCAAGAAGCGGATGACCGAGGGACCACCGGAGGGCAAGGAGCACCGCAAGCCCGAGCTGTATTTTGATAGTGTCCTGGAGGGGTCCCGCATTGTTGCGGAGCAGTGTGCGAAAGACGTGATCTTTGAATGAATACATTCATATTTGTCTCGCCCTGTATTGTGAAACAAAGACAATTTGTGTAATATAATTCTTTGTGTTAATATTTTACCTCCTGTGCGGCCGTTTTTATTAAATCTGAGAGTTGGCCAGTCACCGGCTTCAGCCCCCGTGTAGGAAGTACCGGGGTGTTCGGTAGGCGCCAAAACACACTTGATCCAAAGATTTTTGGTCCGTTAAGGAGGTGTTAGCATTGCGAACCAGGCAATCAGACTATGCTGCTTTATCACTCTCACTTAGCCATAGGAGTTTGACAAATAAAAATTTAGGCGCAGGCCCTAGTGCTCGTGAGTACGAACTTGGGATACTGTAAACACCTGATCGGGTAAAAACCAATCCTTCGCTAAATGCGGAAAAAACCTCTAACGATTTGCAACCTCTCGAACAGCTGACCGGCTCTCGCCGCATCATGACAGTCAGTTTTCGGCTTTCTCTACTGTGGTGCTCATCCGGATGAACCAGGGCACAATCGCAGTAGTTCTCCCTTTACTACCCTAGCCAATATAACGGAACATAAGGTAGTAAGCACAGGAGCCGGGCAACCCAACTATTGACCAAAGACATGATTCGGAGCCGATGCATATAATGCTAAAGATCGGGGTGCCGAACTATACTGTAAAATTGTTCGGACTTTGTTGCCGTGTTATGGGGCATATTGAAGCCCCTGGCGAATAAAGGCGTACCAGAGTGTACGTGTGCAATTGATAAGAATATCAAGAAAAGGGGAAAAGGAAAAGGACAGTAAGCCAATGCCACAGGAACTTGGCCTGCGAACTATTTTTTCCATTTAAAGCGTGATTAATACGTCAAAGCATATTTGTACAAGTAGTGCAATAAGCAATAAGGCTATTTAACATGCCACAACCAAGGCAAAGCTGCGTACGGGTACCGAAAACAGGTAGAGTGATCGTTGAAGGGGTCGCCTAGAGCTCCCCTTATGCGTCTGAGCTGCTTATCCCCTTGGTGTACTTATCCTTCAGAAGGATAGGTGTTCGGGCCTTCAGGGAGGGCCTGTGGAAAAGAAACCTGAAAAGGAAAAAAAGTAAATATTGAAAGTATATGTGTCCGGGGGCGGTCAAGGCGTACTATGGATCACAAGACAAGAATGCCTCCGTATATGCACATGGTATTTTGAGTGCGTACTTATGTACGTGCGGTACGAATGCCGCCACCTGATTGGGACTGGGATGGAGGCCGAATTGCTAGTCGAGCTCTTGACGAGCCGCACTATCCTGCTGCAGAATGGTCCAGACCCTCTTAGTGGTGTCTGGGAGTTCGGCCGCCGAATTAAGGTTCTGCTTAAAAAGGCCACTCTGTACGTCTGTTGCTAGGGCAACGGTGTGCTCCTTGGTACGAAGGGAGCCACTACTAGGGAAAACCCTAGTAGCAGCGCGGGTTTTGAGGCTAGCAGTAGCGCGGGTGGCCGCACTACTAATAAGGCGCTACAGCTAACTTATAGTAGTAGCAAGGTCCGTACCTGCGCTACTACTGTTGACGATATCAGCAGCGCTTTTTATGAACGCGCTACTATTACTTAGCTATAGCGATTTCGCAGTCCCTTGCTACTGCTATATCTTTCATCATTTTCCTCCCGTACCCCTTTCCCTTTCAGTTTCCCTTTCAGATACTAGATACTAGGTACTGCTAGTAGATATCAAATTCATAAACCATTACTGGGTAGTACTCCCTTCATTGCAAATTACTCGTCGTGGTTTTAGTTCAAACCAGGACGAGTAATTTGGAACGAAGGGAGTAGTAGATAACAATTTCATGCATAGTCAACATGCATCCACAAGCAATACAAGGTCATATCAACGGCGATCATCATATGTAGTTCTAGATGATATCGACGACGATCATCATATGTAGTTCTAGATGATATAGCCACACACACATATGTAGTTCTAGATGATATAGCCACACACACACATATGTAGTTCTAGATGATATCGGAGACAATCATCATCCTCAAGCCTGGGCGGTTGGTGTTCCTGATAGTAATAAGGATGGCCTGTCCAACACGAAGATTCTTGCCATCGAGGAATTTCTTCCACCCAACCGAGTTTAAGTGTGTGCGACCGTCCGTGTCCACGCTGTAAGTACAGGTTGTGATGGAGCCCCTTGCAATAAGGCGTAGTCCAGCTGAGCCTTCTTCATCAGGCTCGATACCATAACTCACAGATATGCTCTTTGCCAATTTCTGAATAAGAAAAACATTTCAATTAATAAATAGCCTCGCAAATAAGTACATATGGATTATCTACACTATTAATAGTTTCCTTAGATTCTACACTAATAAGCATGTGATCGAACTCTACACTAAAACATATCATCGACTAGATTCCACACAACATACCATATCATTGGATTGTACACTAAGTATTTCATCGGATAATTTGCATTTGTAAGTATAACATACCATATCATGTCGATCAACCATGGTATTTGTCAGGCGGGTCACGAATGGCACCCGACAAAGTCAGCACGTGGCGGAATTATGTCCCACAGGTTGGACACCTCCTCCTCGCTCAGCCTTGTTCTTTGAGCTGCGATGGCTTCATGAAGTGGGTCCTCATCATCTTCATCGAGTGGGTCCTCATTATCTTCATCATCTTCCACCAGGTTGAGATAAATGACAGCCAGCTTGGGTCTTTCTGCTCTGAAGGAGAAGCTGATCAACTCCCCACTAGTAAGACGCATGCGAGCGACGAAACGGGCCCATCCATCTCGTCCAATATGAGACATATTGCGTCCTTTCTCGACCTCCATAGTGTACGGCCCCCCGGGAGCCTCAAATGTCACAGTGTCTCCTGTCAGCTTGTTGAATTTCAACCTCACATTGCATGGGACGATCTGTGTAAAATAAGCAAAATGACACAATGCAGTAATGCCAACACTAAAAATAAAATATTTATTACATTTCACCTAATTTCTTACCTCCGCATGACGAAAACTCGGCTGGAAGTAGATGCCGAACAGCTTGCCAGTTGCAAGGCTGCTGGCGCACCTTGACTTGCACAGTCGACATAGTGGTGGTGGTGGTAGCACCATTTTTCCTAAAGCAATATGTGCAAAGGATTAACGATCCACTTCACAGGAAAGAAAAATAGTAGCATGTGATATTTTTGGTTCTTCCACGAGAAGCAATTTGATGGACAATTATAATCCTAAGATCTAGTAACATGTAACATATTAGATGACAAGGTACCACCTACATTTTGCCAAAAAGTAACTTATTAAAAAAACAAAAGCAACTACGTACCTATCCATGTATAGAAAAAATAACAATAAAATGGTGCATACTAAATCAACTAAATGAACTAGCCTACTAAATCAACTAAATCAAAATGTTCTAAATCAACTAAATGAACTAGCCTACTAAATCAACTAAACCAAAATGTTCTAACTCAACTAAATCAACTAGCCTACTAAATCAACTAAATCAAAATGTTCTAAATCAACTAGCCTACTAAATCAACTAAATTAAAATGTTCTAAATCAACTAAATCAACTAGCCTGCTAAATCAACTAAATCATATCAACTAAATCAAAATGTTGCATACGAACTAGCCTACTAAATCAAAATGTAGCAGGCGGGAGGGAGAAGGAGGGGCGACTCGAGGAGGGAGAAGAGAGAAGGACGGAGGAGGAAGGCAGAGCGAGGAGGGGCCGGCCGGCGGCCAGTGGAGGGAGGCCGGAGGAGGAAGGCGGAGCGAGGAGGGGCCGGCCAGCGGCGAGTGGAGAGGGAGGACGGAGGAGGAGGCCGGTATCGAGTCCAGCAAGGAGGAGGAGGTGATGGTGGCGCAGAGGGAGGAGGGGCGACGGGGGAGGACCGGGGCAGGGGATTGAGAGGGGATCCAGTGAGTGTGTGACTGTGAGTGGATAGGATAGAGGAGATGGGGTGGGAGATGGAATGGCTTAGCAGTAGCGCGCTATAGAGAAAGACGCTACTGCTAAACTACCTAGCAGCAGTGCCTTTCACAAAGAAGCGCTACTACTATGTGTCAGCATGTAAAAATAGACTTAGTTCAATGTATCAAAAATACATTGATCATCAATGATCTTTTTGTGTACAATCTGATTTGTCAATATGAGTCCTCACCGATTTAGGAACAGGTGAAGACTCATATTGCAGCCACAAATTCTACACATAGAGTTCAATGAAGACCAAGTGCTTGTCAAAGTTTGAGAAGTAACATATTTAAGGTGGTAGAAACTCTCTTCATGGAGCGAGGTGGGACTAAATTTTTGTAGTAAACTTAGCAGTAGCGCTTATTGGCAAAATGCGCTGCTACTATGCTACGTAGCAGTAGCGCCCATCGTTATAACGCGTTGCTGCTATAACTAGCCTCGCGGCGGCCTCGTGGGAATTATAGCAGTAGCGCGTCTTTGAGCGGGCGCGCTACTGCTATATTTATTTCAGCAGTGATTTATTCTTGTGCTCGCTACTGCTAATTAGCAGCAACGCCTTATTTTAAAGCGCGCTGCTGATAAGATTCTGTGTATAGGCTTTTCCCTAGTAGTGAGTGTTCCGTGTTTCCATTGACTGTTATGACGCTGCATGGTCCGGGCATCTTGAGCTTGAGATAAGCATAGTGTGGCACCGCGTTGAATCAAGCAAATGCGGTTCATCCAAGCAGTGCATGATAGCCGCTGCGGAAGGGGACGATGTCGAAGATTAACTCTTCGCTTCGGAAGTTGTCCGGAGATCCGAAGACA
Source organism: Triticum monococcum (assembly GCA_034509565.1). Taxonomy (NCBI): domain Eukaryota; kingdom Viridiplantae; phylum Streptophyta; class Magnoliopsida; order Poales; family Poaceae; genus Triticum; species Triticum monococcum. The sequence goes on from CM067842.1 coordinate 724,589,766, forward strand.
ACCTCTAGTGTGATTGAGCCCGTACAACGGGCCTCTACACCTGGTATGACTCCTTTAAAGGTAGTCTTTGTGGGCTTGATCCGTGATGGGTTAATGCCCATTTTGTGCACCGTATCCTGATAAAGCAAGTTGAGGCTGCTACCACCATCCATCAGGACCCGCATGAGGTGGAATCCGTCGATGATTGGGTCGAGGACCAGTGCGGCCGACCCGCTGTGACGGACACTGGTCGGGTGGTCTCGGCAATCAAATGTGATCTGGAAGGAGGACCATGGGTTGAACTTTGGGGCGACTGGCTCCATCACGTAGACGTCCCTGAGTGCACGCTTGCGTTCCGTCTTGGGGATGTGGGTGGGATATATCATATTCACCGTTTTGAACTGAGGGGGGAATTTCTTCTGTCCCCATGTGTTCAGTGGCCGAGTATCCTAACAAATCTCATAAGCTCCGTTAGTGAAATAAAACAAACCACCACTTTAAGATATTGTAATGAACTCATTCTTTATTTATATTGGTGTTAAACCTACTGTATTCCAAATTCTCTATGGTTTATAAGCTCTTTTACTAGCCATAGATTCATCAAAATAAGCAAACAACACACGAAAAACAGAATCTGTCAAAAACAGATCACTCTATAGTAATCTGTATCTAACACAAACTTCTGGAACCTTACAAATTCTACCAAATTAGTAAGTCCTACATAATTTGTTTATTGATCTACTGCACAAAGAATCAACTGCAAAGCACGTTTCTGTGATTTATGAAAACTAATCTCGTGCGCGCAAAGTTTCTGTTTTTTACAGCAAGATCAAATAACTATCACCATAGGTTATCCTAAAGGTTTTACTTGGCCCAAACACTAATTAAAACACAAAAAACACAATCATAGCAGTAGCATGATGAATTATTTATTACTAAACAATGATGAATTATTTATTACTAAACATAACCAAAATAAAGGAATAAAAATAAAATTGGGTTGCCTCCTAACAAGCGCTATCGTTTAACGCCCCTAGCTAGGCATTGAGATTTCGATGATGCTCACATGAAAGACAAGAATTGAAGCGCAAAGAGAGCATCATGAAACACATGAAAAACACATCTAAGTCTAACATACTTCCTATGCATAGGCATCTTATAGGCAAACAAATTAACATAGCAAGCAAAAACTAGCATATGCAAGGAAGCGGAAAGAAACAATAGCAATCTCAACATAACGAGAGGTAATTTATTGTCATGAAAATTTCTACAACCATATTTTCCTCTCTCATAATAATTACATGTGGGATCATAAGAAAATTCAACAAAATAGCTATCATATAAAATATTTTCAACACGATCCACATACATGCAAAGTTGACACTCTTCCAAAATAGTGGGATTAATATTAACTAAAATCATGACCTCTCCAAACCCACTTTTATATAAATTACCATAAGTTTGAACATTCTACAAATATGTGGGATCTAAAGTTGACACTCTTCCAAACCCACTTTCAATATTATTGCAAAAATTATTATCAATCTCATATTCATCATGGGGCTCAAATAAATTTTCAAGATCATAAGAAGAATCACCCCAATCATGATCATTGCAACAAGTAATAGACATAGCAAAACTAGCATCCCCAAGCTTAGGGTTTTGCATATTATTAGCACAATTGACATCAAGAGAATTAATAGTAAAATCATTGCAATTATGCTTTTTATTCAAGGAGCTATCGTGAATCTCTTCATAAATTTCTTCATCACAATTTTCAAATTCACGAATTTCAAGCAAAACCTCATAAAGATAGTCTAGTGCACTCAAATCACTAGAAATTGGTTCATCATAATTGGATCTCTTAAAAAGATTAGCAAGGGGATGAGGATCCATAAACTTTTATCAAGCAAAGATGCGAGCAAAAAGAAGGCACATGGTAACACAAGATCGAACGGAAGGAGGGCGAATAAAACAGCAAGGGTGAAGTGGTGAAGGGTGAAGTTGGGCTATTCCTATAAGTGTCACAAACAGCCCTAGAGTTCGTACTAGAATAACACCTTAATACACAAATCAACCAAAACCCTAATGTCACCTAGATACTCCAATGTCACCTCAAGTATCCGTGGGTATGATTATATGATATGCATCACACAATCTCAATTCATCTACTCAAACCAACACATAGAACCTCAAAGAGTGCCCCAAAGTTTCTACCGGAGGATCACGACAAAAACGTGTGCCAACCCCTATGCATAGGTTCATGGGCGGAACCCGCAAGTTGATCACCAAAACATACATCAAGTGAATCACGTGATATCCCATTGTCACCACAGATACGCACGGCAAGACATACATCAAGTGTTATCAAATCTTTAAAGACTCACTCCAATAAAATTACTTCAAGGGGAAAACTAAATCCATTACAAGAGAGAAGAGGGGGAGAAGAAACATAAGATCCAACTATAATAGAAAAGCTCGCGATACATCAAGATCGTGCCAAATCAAGAACAAGAGAGAGAGAGAGAGAGATCAAACACATAGCTACTGGTACATAGCCTCAGCCCCGAGGGTGAACTACTCCCTCCTCGTCATGGAGAGCACCGGGATGATGAAGATGGCCACTGGTGAGGGTTCCCCCCTCCGGCAGGGTGCCGGAACAGGGTCCCGATTGGTTTTTGGTGGCTGTAGAGGCTTGCGGCAGCGGAACTCCAGATCTAATCTCTGTTCTGGAAGTTTTACGATACGTAGGTATATATGGTGCAAGGGGTACGTCGGTGGAGCTTCGGGGGCCCCACGAGGCAGGGGGCGCGCCCTAGGGGGGTGGGCGCGCCCCCCACCCTCGTGGCCAGCTCCCGTATCTTCTGACGTAGAGTCCAAGTCTATCCGGTGGGTTTCCTTTCAAAAATAACTTCTCCAGTTGATTTCATTCCGTTTTGACTCCGTTTAATATTGCTTTTCCTCGAAACACTGAAATAGGCATAAAACAGCAAATCTGGGCTGGGCCTCCGGTTAATAGGTTAGTCCCAAAAATAATATAAAAGTGGATAATAAAGCCCGATATTGCCCAAAACAGTAGATAATATAGCATGGAGCAATCAAAAATTATAGATACGTTGGAGACGTATCACTACCTCTTGAGCACTGCGTTGGTTTTCCCTTGAAGAGGAAAGGGTGATGTAGTAAGGTAGCGTAAGTATTTCCCTCAGTTTTTGAGAACCAAGGTATCAATCCAGTAGGAGACCACGCTCAAGTCCCACGCACCTACACAAACAAATAAGAACCTTGCAACCAACCGTGATAAAGGGGTTGTCAATCCCTTCACGGCCACTTGCAAAAGTGAGATTTGATAGAGATGATAAGATAATATTTTTGGTATTTTTATGATAAAGACTAAAAGTAAAGAAAGCAAAATAAACGGCGATAGAAAAAGCTAGTTGATGGGAGATTAATATAATGGAAAATAGACCAGGGGGCTATAGGTTTCACTAGTGGCTTCTCTCAGGATAGCATAAGTATTACGATGGGTGAACAAATTACTGTCGAGCAATTGATAGAATTGAGCATAGTTATGATAATATCTAGGCATGATCATGTATATAGGCATCACGTCCGTGACAAGTAGACCGACTCCTGCCTGCATCTACTACTATTACTCCACACATCGACCGCTATCCAGCAAGCATCTAGAGTATTAAGTTCATAAGAACAGAGTAACGCATTAGGCAAGATGACATGATGTAGAGGGATAAACTCAAGCAATATGATATAAACCCCATCTTTTTATCCTCGATGGCAACAATACAATACGTCTCGTTTCCCCTACTGTCACTGGGATTGAGAACCGCAAGATTGAACCCAAAGCTAAGCACTTCTCCCATTGCAAGAAAGATCAATCTAGTAGGCCAAACCAAACTGATAATTCGAAGAGACTTGCAAAGATAACCAATCATACATAAAATAATTTAGAGGAGATTCAAATATTGTTCATAGATAATCTTGATCATAAACCCACAATTCATCGAATCTCGACAAACACAACCAAAAGAAGATTACATCGAATAGATCTCCAAGAGAATCGAGGAGAACTTTGTATTGAGATCCAAAGAGAGAGAAAGAAGTCATCTAGCTAATAACTATGGACCCGAAGGTCTGAGGTAAATTACTCACACATCATCGGAGAGGCTATGGTGTTGATGTAGAAGCCCTCCATGATCAATACCCCCTCCGGCGGAGCGCCGGAAAAGGCCCCAAGATGGGATCTCACGGGTACAGAAGGTTGCGGTAGTGGAAATAGGGTTTCTTGGTGCTCTTGGATGTTTTCGGGGTACGTAGGTATATATAGGAGGAAGAAGTAGGTCGGTGGAGATACAAGGGGCCCATGAGGGTGGGGGACGCGCCCAAGGGGGGCAGGCACTCCTCCCTGCCTGGTGGCCTCCTCGTTGATTGCTTGACGTCCACTCCATGTCCTCTGGATCACGTTTGTTCCCAAAATCACGTTCCCGAAGGTTTCATTCCGTTTGGAATCCGTTTGATATTCCTTTTCTGTGAAACACTGAAATAGGAAAAAAAACAGCAATTTGGGTTGGGCCTCCGGTTAATAGGTTAGTCCCAGAAATAATATAAAAGTGTATGATAAAGCCCATTAAACATCCAAATCAGATAATATAATAGCATGGAACAATAAAAAATTATAGATACGTTGGAGACGTATCACCTCCCCCCACCATGCCTTGGAGAGACTCGATGTGCCTAACATGGCGTTAACCAAATAAGTTAGAGTACGGTTCTTTCTTTCGGCTACCCCGTTTGACTGAGATGAATAGGGAGGCGTCCTCTCATGGATTATACCATGTTCCGCACAAAAAGCATCAAATTCATTTGAAAAAAACTCTACACCACAGTCGGACCTAAGCCTCTTGATTTTCCGATCAAGTTGGTTTTCCACTTCAGCTTTATAGATCTTGAAAAATTTCAAAGCCTCGTCCTTAGATTTCAGAAGATACACACAGCAGTATCTAGTGGAGTCGTCAATTAACATCATGAAATATTTCTTTCCACCTTTTGTCAAAACACCATTCATTTCACATAGATCTGAATGTATGAGTTCTAGTGGTGCAAGATTTCTTATTTCCGCAGTCGTGTGAGACTTACGAGGTTGCTTAGCTTGCACACAAACTTGACACTTAGACCCCTTGACAGTGGTGAAACTAGGGACTAAGTTCAATTTGGCTAGTCGCGACATGCAACCAAAGTTAACATGACAGAGACGTGAATGCCACACATTTGATTCACTATTGTTGCAAACATGATTAACAACTTTATTGCAAACATCTGACAAGGATAAACGAAACAGGCCTCCGGACTCATAGCCTTTACCAACAAAGGTTCCATACTTGGATATTACAAATTTATTTGACTCAAAGACAAGCTTGTAGCCATCTATACATAGAAGAGATCCGCTAACAAGATTTTTATTGACGGAGGGGAGATAATGCACGTTCTTCAGCCGCACGATCTTCCCCGAAGTAAACTTCAGATCGACCGTGCCAACACCACGAACAGAAGCACTTGAACCGTTGCCCATCAGCTCGGTTGAAGTCCCTGTGGTCTGATAAGACGAAAACATGGAAATATCACCACATACATGCACATTAGCACCTCTGTCAATCAACCAATCAGGAGAATCACATACTGAAAGAATAGTGGGAAATATACCATACCTAGCATCCTTCATGTCAGTGTCACCAATGACAACATTAGCGGTCTTGTCGCCTTTCCCAAGATGACGCTTGTCATAACAATTAGGGCAACTAGGAGCCCAATGGTCAGGATCTCTGCACACATGACAAACACCTTTATTCTTGTCATTCTTCTTCTTAAAGTTCGTGTGTTTTACAACCTTGTTCTTCCCATCAAACTTTGCTTTACCATCAAACTTTCCCTTGTTCTTGAATTTTTGGGGCTGGAAGTTTTTCTTCTGTACCAGATTGGCAGTAGAACCTCCCTCAATACCTCGAGCACGGTTATCCTTTGCTCTCGCCTTTTCTTCCACATCAAGAGTACCAATGAGATTCGGAACGTTAAACTCCTGCCTCTTATGCTTCAGTAAGGTAGCAAAGTTCCTCCACGAAGGAGGAAGCTTAGTGATGATACCTCCGGCAACAAACTTGTCCGGTAGCATACAATTGAAGTGCTCAAGTTCTCTAGCAAATGACTGTATCTCATGAGCTTGCTCAACCACGGAGCGCTCTTCAGTCATCCTGTAATCATAGAATTGCTCCATGATGCACAGCTCAGTGCCAGCATCCGAGACCCCAAACTTGGCCTCGAGTGCGTCCCACATATCTTTTCCATTATCAATTGATGCATAAGCATCAACTATGCTGTCACCAAGATCACTCAAGAGAGCAGCCTTAAACAGGGTATCCATTTTCTAAAAAGCTTGTTCCTTTTGAGCATCATATTCTCCTTCAGGTTTGCCAAGAGTGGCATCATAGCAACCATAAGACTGCTCTCACATGCCACCTCTTATACACTACAAGAAATATGTCAACTTATGACCTTCTGTCAGTGACCCTCGAAGAATTGGTCATAAATTTATGACCATTTTAGACCAATTGGTCAAAAGCTGTTCAGGGGGCTCCAAACCCTAAACCATTGTGACCATTTTGGTCAGAAAGGTCGTAATTTCCATACACGAAATGGTCACAAAGCAAACAGTGCTAGTCCACTGCCTTATTTCTAGTTGTTAATGACCAATATAGATGGTCATGGCCTTGTAGATTGTGGTGGGTTGTGATGACTAGGCGCCATCTCATCAGTTTTGCCTATGTGTCATGTCCATGTGGCAGTTTTTGCCCTAGGTTGTGAAGAAACCTATATTTCTATCATTCCCAAAATTCCCAAAAAAATCTCATAAATTCTTTGGGGCATATCTTCATCAAATATGTAAAAATCCTTCCTTGCCTAGTTCAAAACTAATTCAACAATATTCATTTTCCTATTATGTTCACAACAACACTTTATGAAGGAAGTGCTATTTATATATTCTTGATTGCCCTCGGAATTTTTGGGCACTCTTTCCTATCCAAATCATTACCGCATGACAAAATTCAGCTCCATTTGCCTAGCAAATCTTCCTCAGCAAATTTCCAAAGTTTTTGTCCATCTAGAAGCATTGTGAAGGAAGTACCTTTTTTATATCTCTAATTGACATGAAATTTATACAGTTCCTTCATATGCCCAAATTATCACCCTCCTCCAAATCGCAGCTCAGTCAAATCATCTATGTGATCCCAGGTTCAATTTATATTTTATGGCCAAATTGGCACGTTGCAAAGCAAGTGTTATATAGACCCCTCCTATTACCCTCAAACTTTTCGGGCACTCTTCCATACCCAAATAATTGCCACATGATAATATTCAGCTCAATTTTCCTAGTAAATCTTTCTCGGGAAATTTCCAAAGTTTCTACCTCGATAGAAGCTTTGTGAAGTAAGTACTAGCTAGGCTTACCCAAATGATCTGAAAATTTACCAGCGCATGACCATACCTATGTAACTTACCTACACCAATTTTTAGCTCATTTCATTCATCCAATCTCTCTCACTAGTTTTCCCAAGTTTTTGTCCATAGAAGAGCATTGTGAAGGAAGTACTACTTTGGCATGTCAAAATGATATCAATTTTCTACAATGCTTTCCTATGCCCAAATAACCATCCTCCACAAAAATTCAGCTCAATCCATTCATTATTTTGAGCCTAGCTTCAACATTCATATTTTTGTCCAGTGTGGTACTTTGCAAAGCAAGTACCACCTAGGATCCTCCTTTTGAGCTGAAAATTTGTGAATACATTCTCCTTAGTAGATGATCATCTTCAGCCAAAACTCACGCCCATTGGCCATGTGCATTTCCCGTACCGCTAATCAAACACTTGGCTGCTTATTCATGTTTGAGCATCGATCGGTCTCCTCATGAGAATCTTATGTTGTAATTTTCTTCCTGGCACCTACCTGGGGAGTGCCCAACCCACTAGACATGCCTATGCCACCCAGAACACATGGCAATGCCAGGGTCACGCGGTGACCACGCGGCGGGCATGCGAGCTTACGCGCTCTAGAGTTGGGGCCCTCGGCCACCGTCCAAACCTCGATGTCTCTCCATCAAACCATGTATTTCTGATTAAATAGATACTTATTTACCTAGAAATGATTTTTGGAAAAAATAAATAGCAAACTATGACGCAGCTGCAGTTCAAATTTGACCCGCTTCCAACTGAATCGACGGGAATTTGTCTTTTTCACCAGAGGTGGATCAAAAATTTTGACACCCAACAATTTTGTCAATTATGCATTAAATATGGCCTAGTATTTTAGAAATTTGATTTGGTCCAATTTTGCAACAAATATATGGTAGGTCCTTCACAAAAAAAATCATTTCAGGCACTCGGAAAATGGAAAATGGTTTTTTCGTCCAAAGAAAATGAAAACTTCCTTAGGCAACATTGTTTCCCATTCCAATATGCACCCTCGTGCACAAAATGAGATCATTTGAACAAACTATGCCATGAATGTGGCCATAAGATTGATCATTTGACTTGAAAGCCATGAATCTTCACACTTGATAGCTCATTTCTGAGAACACTTTTTTAAAATAATTTCCGTATTACAAGTTTGTTATTTTTCCTAGGAACTTGGCCACATATAATGACACAATGCGAAGGTTTTCCAATTTTTTGATTTTTTTTGAATTTCTTATGCCCGTTTCAAAATGCGGTCAAAACGGCGGGCTTGACCGCTCCTAGCTAGTGGTTGAATCTTGGAATTTTTTTGGTGTTTCTATGATTAAATAGATACTTCTGTACCTAGAAATGATTTTTGGAAAAAATAAATAGCAAACTATGAGGCAGCTACAGTTCAAATTTGACCCGTTTCCAACTGAATCGACGACAATTTGTCTTTTTCACGAGAGGTGGATCAAAACTTTTTTCACCCAACCATTTTGTCAATTGTGCATTATATATGTCCTAGTATTTTATAAAATTGATTTGGTCCAATTTTGCAACAATTATTTGGTAGGTCCTTCACAAAAAAACCTCATTTGTGGCACTCGGAAAATGGAAAATGAATTTTCCGTGCACAGAAAATGAAAACTTCCTTAGGCAAAATTGTTTGACATTCCAAGATGCACCCTTTTTGCACAATATGAGATCATTTGAACAAACTATGCCACGAATGTGGCCATAAGATTGATCATTTGGCTTGAAGGCCATGAATCTTTAGAGATGATAGCTCATTTCTGAGAACACTTTTTTAAAATAATTGCCGTATTACAAGTTTGTTATTTTTATTGGGAACTTGGCCACATATAATGACACAATGCGAAGGTTTCCCAATTTTTTGATTTTTTTTGAATTTTTTATGCCCGTTTCAAAATGCGGTCAAAACGGCGGGCTTGACCGTTCCTAGCTAGTTGTTGAATCTTGGAAAACTTTTGGTGTTTCTCTGATTAAATAGATACTTATGTACCTAGAAATGAGTTTTGTAAAAAATAAATAGCAAACTATGAGGCAGCTGCAGTTCAAATTTGACCCGTTCCAACTGAATCGGCGGAAATTTGTCTTTTTCACGAGAGGTGGATCAAAACTTTTTTCACCCAACCATTTTGTCAATTGTGCATTAAATATGTCCTAGTATTTTAGAAAATTGATTTGGTCCAATTTTGCAACAATTATTTGGTAGGTCCTTCACAAAAAAACCTCCTTTCGGGCACTCGGAAAATGAAAATGGTTTTTTCGTCCAAAGAAAATGAGAACTTCCTTAGGCAACATTGTTTGCCATTCCAATATGCACCCTTGTGCACAATATGAGATCATTTGAACAAACTATGCCACGAATGTGGCCATAAGATTGATCATTTGGCTTGAAAGCCATGAATCTTTAGAGATGATAGCTCATTTCTGAGAACACTTTTTTAAAATAATTGCCGTATTACAAGTTTGTTATTTTTCTTGGGAACTTGGCCACATATAATGACACAATGCGAAGGTTTCCCAATTTTTTGTTTTTTCTGAATTTTTTATGCCCGTTTCAAAATGCGGTCAAAACGGCGGGCTTGACCGTTCCTGGCTAGTGGTTGAATCTTGGAAAATTTTTGGTGTTTCTCTGATTAAATAGATACTTATGTACCTAGAAATGATTTTTGTAAAAAATAAATAGCAAACTATGAGGCAGCTGCAGTTCAAATTTGACCTGCTTCCAGCTGAATCGGCGGAAATTTGTCTTTTTCACGAGAGGTGGATCAAAACTTTTTACATCCAACCATTTTGTCAATTGTGCATTAAATATGTCCTAGTATTTTAGAAAATTGATTTGGTCCAATTTTGCAACAATTATGTGGTAGTTCCTTCACAAAAAAACCTCCTTTCGGGCACTCGAAAAATGAAAAATGGTTTTTTCGTCCAAAGAAAATGAAAACTTTTGACAACCAATCATTTTGTCAATTGAACATTAAATATGGCCTAATATATTATAAAAATGATCTGGTCCCATTTTGCAACAAATATATGGTAGGTCATTTAAAAAAACTCAATTTACGCACTCGAAAAATAGAAAATGAATTTTTTGACCAGTTTAGATGGTCATAACGTCCTACTACATTCTGATTGGTCCGTGGATGTCTCACGCGGATCATGCATCAAACACCGTTGGATGCTCGCGGATCCAACGGTAGTGCTGAACCCTTCCACACCAACCCTAGCCTGGTCATTTTCCATCCACCCCCCCCCCTCCCGCCTCCTTTCTTCCCCACATCCATCCATCGATCCCACCGAATCGCTCGAACCCTTCCAGTTCGAAACAGAGCGAGAGCTCGCCTCCTCCTTTCCAGATGGCCGCCGCCACCTCCCTTCGGTGGAGCTCGCCGCCGTCCATGGCCTCCTCCACGCCCTCCTCTTCTCACCCTCCTCTTCCCTCACCAGAAGGGAGAGAAGAACCCGAGGGAGGGAGATCCAACGCGATCCAGCCTCGGCCTCCAAGAAACCCAATCCCACCACCGCCTGCTGCTGCGGCTGCTGCTCCAGGATCGAGGCGCGCGCGGCGGCGATGGCGATCAAGAAGAAGGGGATGTCGGCGTACGAGGCGGAGCGGGAGAGGATGGTGGAGGAGAACAAGCGCAAGATGGAGGCGCTCAACCTGTGCCACCTCTCCGCCGCCGTCGCCACCTATGCCCCCAAGACCCCCTCCCACATGGTACCTCCCTCCTTGCCGCCTTCTATTTCTGCTCCAGCCATTCCGTTTGCTGAATCGGTCGCTCGCTGCCATTAATCGAGCATTTCCCTTTCTTGTTTTCGCGCCTGAGCAGAAGCACAAGCGGCGCAGGATCATCTACGCGGCGACCCCCGTCCCGTCGCCGCCGAGGAGGTCCCGCCGGCTCGCCCACCTCCCCGAGGTCAAGTACGCCGACGCCTGCGCGGAGGTATCCATCCGTCCGTCCATCTCGTCCTGCTCCCTTGCCTGATCTGTACCAAGCTTTTGGGGGAAATGCTTATAATGAATGAATGCACCCGTTTCTTGTGATTTTTGCGTACACACGGTTTCTATTTCGTCCCCTGCGTGGCTAATTTGCCTTTTTCTGCGAGATGCGACTGATTTTGTCCATCTTTTGGTGTGAGATGGCAACCGATTTTTCCTCTTGCTCATCGTTTTTTTACTGCCTATTGCTGCTCATACTGTAACTGCAAGTACACTGTTGAACTGCAAGATGATGTTTACTTCACATTTTTATCTGTTGATGATGAGTTGTCTTGTCCCAGATTATGTCAATTTAATACGAACTAGTCTAAGAGTTAAAGCAACTAATTTGACCTTTCCTCACTGTTTTTACTGTCTAGTGCTGCTCATACTGTAAGTGGTACAGCCTGTTGCTCAACTGAAGATGATATTTGCTTCACATTTTTTTTCTATTGAACTGACCCAGATTATGTAAATTTAGTACTCCTAAAAGTATGAACCAGTAAGAGTTAAATCAAGTATAGGGGCAGCATTAGCATAGGTGCTCTAGAACTGCTCTACTTCTGTTCAGAGGCATCTGAACAGAAGGCTTTTAATGGATGCCTGGACTATTTTACAAGGATTCCTTTTTGCGCACCTGTACTGAACTGCCTGATTGCTTTCAATTCAGTACCAATTTGTCTTACCACTCGTAATCAACGTTGCACATTGCACTGCTGTATGAGATAAACAAACTATGCATCTAACAGATGCTTGTACTGGATACTCTAATACTAGTATTTAGCGAACCATTTTGCTGTCGAAATTGTCTTATGATTCTTACGGCCCTACACAGGATTGGGCTCCAAACTGAATTTGACGTGGCTGTTCAATACAATTTGATTTTGATTTTATGGCAGAATTTAGTAATGGTAGTATAGCCGCATAGATTTACGTCATGGCATAGATAAATGGCATTCTTTTGGTAAAATGTAAGAATGTTTTTCAAACTATATTTGCACCGGTTCAGATCACTTGTTGAATACACTTGTGCAATCCTATTCTAGTTCGAATAGAAATGCTAAACATATCATAGATGATGCACCTTTTGCATTCTTTCAGTCTTGTATTTTTAGGAAGCATTTTAAAAAGACGAATCATGCAGCCCCCACATAATGTTGTCTAACAGATTGCATTGGAAATATACTGTTCTTCCTTGCCTAATGTTCTTGTTGCCGATAATAGGGCCTGTAGATAGCAATTTATTTTCCTAGTGGTTACTTATGCTTATTGTGTATCACATTGAAAAAGAAAATGCACAATAAGCTTGTTTGATCTTTTTTATGCTTATGTATACTTGATCAGTGTAGTCCTATTTCCTGTGATCTTTCCTATCATTTGCTAGTGTGATCTTTCCTATCATTTGCTAGTGTGATGCTTCAAGATGACAAATTTTAAAACCCAAACTATTGTAAACAAGCTTTCTGCATCTTGAGAATTAATTGTTCATGATAGCCGAATAGTGTAGTTGATCATCACTATTGCTAAATGCTATTGCCTGCTATAATATAAGATGAGCACTCAACCATTGTACAACTGTTTGCATATTTGTTTTTTATATTTTATAATGATGATAGTTTGTATAAGATGTTCACATGCTTTTTGACTAAAATCTCTTGTGCCCTTGACTTAGCTTAACCCAGAATAGCAGCATCCTTGATGCGTACTGACCTTCACCTCGTTCTTTCTCTCGCAGACTCGAAGGAGACCATATGCAAGGCACCTCCTCTTCGGCTGTGAGAGTGTCCGGGGGTCGTGGGTGCGGCTAATGCCTATGTCTGTGGCCGCACTTGACACTGCCCTCTCTTTAAGGGCACATATCATTTTTTTATAACTCTGCTATCTTTTCCCAAGTCTTTATTATCTTGCCTAGCCTTGTACTGATATGTATTGTTTGATGCTAATTACCCAAGTTAGTGCATGATGTTAGGGATAACCTGAGAACACTTGCCTAAGTTTATAAGATATGACATGTGACAGTCCAAGCCTGCTGCTCTTTCAATGCTTTTGCTGCTGTACTGTGTTTCTCTAGTTGTTTGAATGTTTCTGCTTCTTTTGGACCTGATGATAAGGACCTTTCTTTTCTCCCGTGGGTTAAAATAATGGGAGTTTGCGTGGAAGGTTCTCTCACTGTATGTGAACAGAAGTATGATGTTACTTGGCAAATGTTTTTTCTATGACATGAGGGAAGAGCTACTATCATGTGCATGGAAGGTTTTCAAGTGAGCACTTGTTAGTTTGTTTAGTACTTATGTAGTATGGGAAATATGCATAGGTATGTCCATGTGATTTTTAAGCATGCTTACTGCCTACCTGATACAGAGTTCTGTAACTGATGTTCTTTATTTGACAGTCTATAGCCTCTTATAGTTGAAAACTTGAATAGTTACATTATGTGTGCTACTATGTCTCTTATAGTTTCAGAAAAAACATTAATTTATCTGTCCTGTTCTATTAATCCTGAAGATCAAACTCAAATGCATATGTTGCTTAACCTGACTGGCTTGAGTATTGTTCCGAATGAATTAAACTACAGATTCCCTTCAGTGTTTTTCTTCTAGTTATCTCATAGGATTACTCATGAGGCACATCTATTCTCTCCATTTTTTAGAACAAAAATGTGATTAATTCAGCATGCTTATGAGGAATGTTGAATATTTTTGTGCATTAGCTTCTGCTGGGATTTTTTTTGGTCGATTTGTACCCTGGTGGTGATCCTCTCTCCACTTTTTAGAACCAAAATGTGATTAATTCAGCGGCACTTGTTAGTTTAGTCAGGTAGGATTAGAGTGAAATGATAATGTAGGAAGTACGTATCATAAATATATGAAAGGCTACAATCCTTGAGAGAACCTGGTTCTACTTTTGCAAATGCTCAGTTTACTCATGATATGGTTTCTGTAGCTATGTGATGCAACATACATATATACTGCTGCCTTGGAATAGTAATAAAATATGAATATGTGCTATTTGCTAGCAGTCCTTCCCTTTCCAAGATACATGAAAGTGAAGAGACTATCAATCCGAAAATATGAATATGTACATTTTGTTCTCATTTCTCAGTTTTGGCGCCTCTTGTTGATGCAGGTGCACGTGACTGTTGTTGAGGACATGGTGTTCTTTTTGGCGCGCCCAAGTATTGGGTGATGCTTGCCTGCATGGTTACTGCAGCTCCAGTTCATCCCTCATGTCAACTTTCGCCAGCGCGAGGCAAGCGACCGAGGTGGCTATTGCTGTGACCGAAGATCATAAGAAGCTTGGAGATGTCCACAATAGTTTTGGTGCCTCTGTATTTGTTTCTGATTGTATGTACACTTGATGGATCATGCAGATGTGATGTTCTGAGTTTCATAGAGTGATTTTTGGATTTGATCATTTAATTGTGAGAATTATTTATTGTTTGCTGTTGAACTGTGTAAAATTGAAATATGTGAATGAAAAAGGCTGAATGTTCGTCTATTGGATCGAATAATATTTGGGCTCTAAAAAGGCTATGACCCAAACAATAGTGGACTGGAATATTGTGCATTTATGAAAAACAAAAACAAAAGGCTGAATGAAATGGAATGCAAAATGGCCTAAGCCCAGAAAATAAAAAGGCCGAATTGTAGGGCTTGGCCCATGAACCTGATCAAAATTTGATGGAAAAAAACACAAATAGGCTAAATTAATGGGCTCGGCCCATGTAAAACACCTAATCGGACCGGGCTGAATCTGGTGCCACGTCAGCTTGCCACGCTGGATGCCTACGTGGCCTGGGGAGGTTGCTAGTGACCAAAACGCCATAGTAGGAATATTTTGGTCATAAACGTCTACGACCATTCCAGAAGAAAGGTCGCTCTAGTCAGTTTACGACGGCCAGCTTTTGACCTTATGTTTTTGGTCACAAAAAGGTCATAAATGGAAATTTGTGACCATTCAGTGACCAATAGTGGTGGTCACAAGTTGACATATTTCTTGTAGTGATAGTGGATACCCTCAAACATAGGAGGTCTCATGGAAGCAGCAAAACCACTCGGGGTAAATTGCCTATAATAAGGTTTTTGGATTGTTGGAAATATGAGAAATTTACCAAATGATTTTATTAACAGAAATACTAGATAAAGCATGACTAATATAGCAGAGATAAAACAAGTCATGCGATCTGACAGAGAGAAAGTAATAACATCTACATATATGAACTGTAGCTAAACATATCTAGAGCAAACACTAGAACAAGGAACTATGGCAGTACCTCGAACAGAAAGAAGAAGAACACATACGGGACAGCAGCAGTATAAGCACTGGACTTGGGGTGGGTGTCCTCGCCAGCCATGTGATATGTCTCCAACGTATCTATAATTTTTGATTGTTCCATGCTATTATATTATCTATTTTGGATGTTTAATGGGCTTTATTATACACTTTTATGTTATTTTTGGGACTAACCTACTAACCAGAGGCCCAGCCCAAATTGCTGTTTTTTGCCTATTTCAGTGTTCCGCGGAAAAGGAATATCAAACGGAGTCCAACGGAATGAAACCTTCGAGAGAGTTATTTTTGGAACAAGCGCAATCTAGGAGACTTGGAGTGGACGTCAAGCAAGCAACGAGGCGGCCACGAGGCAGGGAGGCACGCCCAGGGGGTAGGCGCGCCCCCCACCCTCATGGGCCCCTCGTGGCTCCCCTGACCAATTTCTTTCACCTATATATACTCATATACTCCGTGGACATCTGAGAGCACCACGAAACCCTATTTCCACCACCGCAACCTTCGTACCCGTGAGATCCCATCTTGGGGCCTTTTCCGGCGCTCCGCCGGAGGGGGCATTGATCATGGAGGGTTTCTACATCAACACCATAGCCTCTCCGATGATGTGTGAGTAGTTTACCTCAGACCTTCGGGTCCATAGTTATTAGCTAGATGGCTTCTCTCTTTGGATCTCAATACAAAGTTCTCCTCGATCTTCTTGGAGATCTATTCGATATAATTCTTTTTGCAGTGTGTTTGTCGAGATCTGATGAATTGTGGGTTTATGATCAAGATTATCTATGAACAATATTTGAATCTCCTCTGAATTCTTTTATGTATGATTTTTTAGCTTTGCAAGTCTCTTCGAATTATCAGTTTGGTTTGGCCTACTAGATTGATCTTTCTTGAATTGGGAGAAGTGCTTAGCTTTGGGTTCAATCTTGCGGTGTTCGATCCCAGTGACAGAAGGGGAACCGATACGTATTGTATTGTTGCCATCGAGGATAAAAAGATGGGGTTTATATCATATTGCTTGAGTTTATCCCTCTACATCATGTCATCTTGCCTAATGCGTTACTCTGTTCTTATGAACTTAATACTCTAGATGCTTGCTGGATAGCGGTCGATGTGTGGAGTAATAGTAGTAGATGTAGGCAGGAGTCGGTCTACTTGTCGCGGACGTGATGCCTACATACATGATCATGCCTAGATATTCTCATGACTATGCACTTTTCTATCAATTGCTCGACAGTAATTTGTTCACCCACCGTAATACTTATGCTATCTTGAGAGAAGCCACTAGTGAAACCTATGGCCCCCGGGTCTATCTTCCATCATATAAGTTTACGATCTATTTTATTTTGCAATTTATTTTCCAATCTATATCATAAAAGTACCAAAAATATTTATCTTATTATCTCTATCAAATCTCACTTTTGCAAGTGGCCGTGAAGGGATTGACAACCCCTTTATCGCGTTGGTTGCAAGGTTCTTATTTGTTTGTGTAGGTACGAGCCGATTTGTGTGCAGTCTCCTACTGGATTGATACCTTGGTTCTCAAAAACTAAGGGAAATACTTACGCTACTTTGCTGCATCACCCTTTCCTCTTCAAGGGAAAACCAACGCATGCTCAAGAGGTAGCAAGAAAGATTTCTGGCACCGTTGCCGGGGAGGCTACGCCAAGTCAAGTCAAGATTGGATATTCCAGCAGCTAGCCATCTCTAGCGCAGTTGCCAAGTCAAGTCAAGACATACCAAGTACCCATCACAAACTCTTATCCCTCGCATTACATTATTTGCCATTTGTCTCTCGTTTTCCTCTCTGTCGGTGTCAAAACCGGTGGATCTCGGGTAGGGGGTCCGAACTATGCGTCTAGGATTGATGGTAATAGGAGACGGGGGACACGATGTTTACCCAGGTTCGGGCCCTCTCTATGGAGGTAATACCCTACTTCCTGCTTGATTTATCTTGATGAATATGAGTATTACAAGAGTTGATCTACCATGAGATCGTAATGGCTAAACCCTAGAAGTCTAGCCTGTATGAATATGGTAATGAGTATTCTGACCTATACACCTAACCCTCCAGTTTATATAGACACCAGAGGGATCTAGGGTTACATCAAATCGGTTACAGAGAAGGGAATCTTCATATTTGATCGCCAACCTTGCCTTCCAGGCCAAGGAAAGTCCCATCCGGACACGGGTGGAGTCTTCGATCTTCGTATCTTCATAGCCCATCAGTCCGGCCCATGGCTAATAGGCCGGACGCCCGAGGACCCCTTAGTCCAGGACTCCCTCAGTAGCCCCTGAACCAGGCTTCAATGATGAGGTGTCCGGCGCGCAGATTGTCTTCGGCATTGCAAGGCGGGTTCCCCTTTCCGAATACTCCAAGATAGTCTTCGGATGCGAAGAATGTAACCGGACCTGTAACACAAGCACCACACACATCCACAAAGAGTATAATATTCCACAAGTCCAATCTGCTGACAACTTTCTTTGTAATGTGACATCACATACACCCGGTCATTATTTCGAACCGTTTTTGTCTGTCGTTCCGTGTTTTGAGATGCGATTTCCATTGTCATGTCTTGTCAAAGCAGAGATCGTGTCCCCTTATTGTGGGATTCTCATCAATACGGGCGTGGGCAACCCAACCGTGCCGTTTGCACAGCCCTTGGGAATAGGCGAGTTTTAAGGCGAGTGGGGAGGCGTTCGATATTTACTGCCTTTATAAAGGGATAAGGATTCATCCTTGTTCACCTACGCCTTCTCTTGCCCTATGCCCTCTCATCCTTGAGCTCCAGTGCCCAAGCTCTCAACCTTTCCGCCTTAAGCAAGTATTCAACAATATCCAGAACCGGAGGGCAAGGTAAATGGACATCGCTGGGCTTCGGGCGGCCGGGTACCTCGCGAAAGAAATCGCCCACCGACTTCCAGCCAAGGGGTAAATTGTCCCCACCCCGAAGCCCGACGAGAGGGTGCTGTTCATCCCCCATTTTGTCCACGGGTTAGGGTTTCCACTCCACCCTTTCGTCCATGGACTGATGTTCTATTACGGGCTAGATTTCCATGATCTGGCCCCGAACTCCTTCATCAACATTTTGGCATTCATTGTCGTGTGTGAGGCCTTCCTCCGCATCCAACCCCACTTCGGGCTATGGCTCAAGATCTTCAACGTGAAGCCGATGGTGGTGGATGGACAGCACGCGGAGTGTAGAGGCGCCATGGTGAGCAAACTGCCCAATGTCACATGGACCAAATCATGTGTGGACGGAGAAGGTGGAGCGGATTCATTGTCCGGCTCCGCTGCCCGAAGAGCCCGTCATATGGCTCCTGGCGAAGATGCTGGTTCCGGTGCCTTACAAGGCGCCGGAGAAGAAGGCCAAGGGGACCAAAGGCGGCCCTCGCTGCAAGGGTACTTCGGACGTGACGTCCGAAGATGATGAGGATCACTCCTCTGCCGCCGAAGACGACGTCGAGGAGGAGCCGGACACATGGGGGAGCAAATCCCCCAGCCGAATACCCTTCCGAAGACCCACACGGCTCCGGAGTCAAGTGAGCAGCCTTCCCCGAAAGGAGGAGGTGTGCCTGTTCCGCCGGTTACCTCTGTCCTATCGGAGGCACCGGATAGTCTACTGGAAGCGCTACGAGGCGCTTCCCTTGTGGATGAGCACCGTATCCTTATGGGTACGGTGATTGAGAAGGTTCAGTCAGTTAAGAGCGGACTGACCGAAGCCTGCAGCAATCTGCTGACCGGCTTTGAGGTAAGCGATGTAAAAGAAAAAGTCCCAATGTAGACAGTAGCCCCTGAGACACTATCTGGTGTTCGGAAGGAAAAGAGCCGGACAAAGGATCAATACCCTGCACGAAGCTAACTATATATGTCTTATGTGACTGAGCAGGCGTCGCTATTGGCCGCGACCTCACATGCTACCAAAGTCTCCGGACTGAAGTAGAAACTGGAGCGGCCTGAGGACGAGCTCGGTCAAGCGAGGATGCAGCTGGAGGACCAGCAAGGTATTTTTAATCACTCACTATATATTCGGAAAGAATAAATGATGTTTTATTGACCGTAATTCATGATGTGTGTAGGAGCGATGACCGAGGTCGAGGCCCTAAAAAAGGCCCTGGCCGAAGCCAAGGGGAAAGCTGTCTAGGAGCAAGCTGCTCGTAAGAAGCTCAAGGCCAGGCTTAACGAGGTGCAGCAGGAGCTCCAGGATGCTGTTAAGAAATGCGAGACCTTGGAGGGCAATGTTTTGGCTCGAGACGCCGAACTCACCAAGGCTCGCCAAATCACAGAAGAGGCCCGGGTTGAAGCCTAGGGCGCCCTCCAGGGAATCCAAGAGGCCAAGAGGATCGCGGCGGGTAAGGCATTTAGTATGCAAAGCAAGTATGTGAAGAAGAAGTATTTCTTACTAACCCATATCCGGAGTTCCCCAGGGGCGTTTGCGGACCTGCCGCACAGTGTGTCAGACACTGCAGAGTTCTTTCAAGCTGAAGAAGGGAGCTCAACGGAGAAGCTATTCTGGTCACAATATCTGACGCCGGAGCATCCGGTGCCCATCAACGATCAGCTAAAACAGCTGGTCGAGCTGCACATGGTGACCGAACTGGCCATGAAGGACTTGATAGTCCGGTTGTGGCCTGCTGAAGCTATACCTAGTAGCTACTTCGGCCTCCTGAAGCGGCTGGTGAATGCCTGTCCTTGGCTGTACGTCGTCAAGCGTTCGGTCTGCATCGAGGGCACGCGCATGGCCTTTGCCCATGTCAAGGTCTGGTGGGTGAAAATGGATGCCAAGAAGCTGATGACCGAGGGACCACCGGAGGGCAAGGAGCACCGCAAGCCCGAGCTTATTTTGATAGTGTCCTGGAGGGGTCCCGCATTGTTGCGGAGCAGTGTGCGAAAGACGTGATCTTTGAATGAATACATTCATATTTGTCTCGCCCTGTATTGTGAAACAAAGACAAATTGTGTAATATAATTCTTTGTGTTAATATTTTACCTCCTGTGCGGCCGTTTTTATTAAATCTGAGAGTTGGCCAGTCGCCGGCTTCAGCCCCCGTGTAGGAAGTACCGGGGTGTTCGGTGGGCGCCAAAACACATTTGATCCAAAGATTTTTCGTCCGTTAAGGAGGTGTTAGCACTGCGAACCAGGCAATCAGACTATGCTGCTTTATCACTCTCACTTAGCCATAGGAGTTTGACAAATAAAAATTTAGGCACAGGCCCTAGTGCTCGTGAGTACGAACTTGGGATACTGTAAACACCTGATCGGGTAAAAACCAATCCTTCGCTAAATGCGGAAAAAACCTCTAACGATTTGCAACCTCTCGAACAGCTGACCGGCTCTCGCCGCATCATGACAGTCAGTTTTCGGCTTTCTCTACTGTGGTGCTCATCCGGATGAACCAGGGCACAATCACAGTAGTTCTCCCTTTACTACCCTAGCCAATATAACGGAACGTAAGGTAGTAAGCACAGGAGCCGGGCAACCCAACTATTGACCAAAGACATGATTCGGAGCCGATGCATATAATGCTAAAGATCGGGGTGCCGAACTATACTGTAAAAGTGTTCGGACTTTGTTGCCATGTTATGGGGCATATTGAAGCCCCTGGCGAATAAAGGCGTACCAGAGTGTACGTGTGCAATTGATAAGAATATCAAGAAAAGGGGAAAAAGGAAAAGGACAGTAAGCCAATGCCGCAGGAACTTGGCCTGCGAACTATTTTTTCCATTTAAAGCGTGATTAATACGTCAAAGCGTATTTGTACAAGTAGTGCAATAAGCAATAAGGCTATTTAACATGCCACAACCAAGGCGAAGCTGCGTACGGGTACCGAAAACAGGTAGAGTGATCGTTGAAGGGGTCGCCTAGAGCTCCCCTTATGCGTCCGAGCTGCTTATCCCCTTGGTGTACTTATCCTTTGGAAGGATAGGTGTTCGGGCCTTCAGGGAGGGCCTGTGGAAAAGAAACCTGAAAAGGAAAAAAAGTAAATATTGAAAGTATATGTGTCCGAGGGCGGTCAAGGCGTACTATGGATCACAAGACAAGAATGCCTCCGTATATGCACATGGTATTTTGAGTGCGTACTTATGTACGCGCGGTACGAATGCCGCCACCTGATTGGGACTGGGACGGAGGCCGAATTGCTAGTCGAGCTCTTGACGAGCCGCACTGTCCTGCTGCAGAATGGTCCAGACCCTCTTAGTGGTGTCCAGGAGTTCGGCCGCCGAATTAAGGTTCTGCTTAAAAAGGCCACTTTGTACGTCTGCTGCTAGGGCAATGGTGTGCTCCTCGGTACGGAGGGAGCCACTACTAGGGAAAACCCTAGTAGTAGCGCGGGTTTTGAGGCTAGCAGCAGCGCGGGTGGCCGCACTACTAATAAGGCGCTACAGCTAACTTATAGTAGTAGCGCGGTCCGTACCCGCGATACTACTGTTGACGATATCAGCATCGCTTTTTATGAACGCGCTACTATTACTTAGCTATAGCGATTTCGCAGTCCCTCGCTACTGCTATATCTTTCATCATTTTCCCCCCGTACCCCTTTCCCTTTCAGTTTCCCTTTCAGATACTAGATACTAGGTACTGGTAGTAGATATCAAATTCATAAACCATTACTGGGTAGTACTCCCTTCGTTCCAAATTACTCGTCATGGTTTTAGTTCAAACCACGACGAGTAATTTGGAACGAAGGGAGTACTAGATAACAATTTCATGCATAGTCAACATGCATCCACAAGCAGTACAAGGTCATATCAACGGCGATCATCATATGTAGTTCTAGATGATATCGACGACGATCATCATATGTAGTTCTAGAGGATATAGCCACACACACATATGTAGTTCTAGATGATATAGCCACACACACATATGTAGTTCTAGATGATATCGGAGACAATCATCATCCTCAAGCCTGGGCGGTTGGTGTTCCTGATAGTAATTAGGATGGCCTGTCCAACACGAAGATTCTTGCCATCGAGGAATTTCTTCCACCCAACCAAGTTTAAGTGTGTGCGACCGTCCGTGTCCATGCTGTAAGTACAGGTTGTGACGGAGCCCCTTGCAGTAAGGCGTAGTCCAGCTGAGCCTTCTTCATCAGGCTCGATACCATAACTCACAGATATGCTCTTTGCCAATTTCTGAATAAGAAAAACATTTCAATTAATAAATAGCCTCTCAAATAAGTACATATGGATTATCTACACTATTAATAGTTTCCTTAGATTCTACACTAATAAGCATGTGATCGAACTCTACACTAAAACATATCATCGACTAGATTCCACACAACATACCATATCATTGGATTGTACACTAAGTATTTCATCGGATAATTTGCATTTGTAAGTATAACATACCATATCATGTCGATCAACCATGGTATTTGTCAGGCGGGTCATGAATGGCACCCGACAAAGTCAGCACGTGGCGGAATTATGTCCCACAGGTTGGACACCTCCTCCTCGCTCAGCCTTGTTCTTTGAGCTACGATGGCTTCATGAAGTGGGTCCTCATCATCTTCATCGAGTGGGTCCTCATTATCTTCATCATCTTCGTCATCTTCATCATCTTCCACCAGGTTGAGATAAATGACAGCCAGCTTGGGTCTTTCTGCTCTGAAGGAGAAGCTGATCAACTCACCACTAGTAAGACGCATGCGAGCGACGAAACGGGCCCATCCATCTCGTCCAATCTGAGACATATTGCGTCCTTTCTCGACCTCCATAGTGTACGGCCCCCCGGGAGCCTCAAATGTCACAGTGTCTCCTGTCAGCTTGTTGAATTTCAACCTCACATTGCATGGGACGATCTGTGTAAAATAAGAAAAATGACACAATGCAGTAATGCCAACACTAAAAATAAAATATTTTACATTTCACCTAATTTCTTACCTCCGCATGACGAAAACTCGGCTGGAAGTAGATGCCGAACAGCTTGCCAGTTGCAAGGCTGCTGGCGCACCTTGACTTGCACAGTCGACATAGTGGTGGTGGTGGTAGCACCATTTTTCCTAAAGCAATATGAGCGAAGGATTAACGATCCACTTCACAAGAAAGAAAAATAGTAGCATGTGATATTTTTGGTTCTTCCACGAGAAGCAATTTGATGGACAATTGTAATCCTAAGATCTAGTAACATGTAACATATTAGATGAGAAGGTACCACCTACATTTTGCCAAAAAGTAACTTATTAAAAAAACAAAAGCAACTACGTACCTATCCATGTATAGAAAAAATAACAATAAAATGGTGCATACTAAATCAACTAAATGAACTAGCCTACTAAATCAACTAAATCAAAATGTTCTAAATCAACTAAATGAACTAGCCTACTAAATCAACTAAACCAAAATGTTCTAAATCAACTAAATCAACTAGCCTACTAAATCAACTAAATCAAAATGTTCTAAATCAACTAGCCTACTAAATCAACTAAATCAAAATGTTCTAAATCAACTAAATCAACTAGCCTGCTAAATCAACTAAATCATATCAACTAAATCAAAATGTTGCATACGAACTAGCCTACTAAATCAAAATGTAGCAGGCAGGAGGGAGAAGGAGGGGCGACTCGAGGAGGGAGAAGAGAGTAGGACGGAGGAGGAAGGCGGAGCGAGGAGGGGCCGGCCGGCGGCCAGTGGAGGGAGGCCGGAGGAGGAAGGCGGAGCGAGGAGGGGCCGGCTAGCGGCGAGTGGAGAGGGAGGACGGAGGAGGAGGCCGGTACCGAGTCCAGCAAGGAGGAGGAGGTGATGGTGGCGCAGAGGGAGGAGGGGCGACGGGGGAGGACCGGGGCAGGGGATTGAGAGGGGATCTAGTGAGTGTGTGACTGTGAGTGGATAGGATAGAGGAGATGCGGTGGGAGATGGAATGGCTTAGCAGTAGCGCGCTATAGAGAAAGACGCTACTGCTAAACTACCTAGCAGCAGTGCCTTTCACAAAGAAGCGCTACTACTATGTGTCAGCATGTAAAAATAGACTTAGTTCAATGTATCAAAAATACATTGATCATCAACGATCTTTTTGTGTACAATCTGATTTGTCAATATGAGTCCTCGCCGGTTTAGGAACAGGTGAAGACTCATATTGCAGCCACAAATTCTACACATAGAGTTCAATGAAGACCAAGTGCTTGTCAAAGTTTGAGAAGTAACATATTTAAGGTGGTAGAAACTCTCTTCATGGAGCGAGGTGGGACTAAATTTTTGTAGTAAACTTAGCAGTAGCGCTTATTGGCGAAATGCGCTGCTACTATGCTACGTAGCAGTAGCGCCCATCATTATAACGCGTTGCTGCTATAACTAGCCTCGCGGCGGCCTCGTGGGAATTATAGCAGTAGCGCGTCTTTGAGCGGGCGCGCTACTACTATATTTATTTCAGCAGTGATTTATTCTTGTGCTCGCTACTGCTAATTAGCAGCAACGCCTTATTTTAAAGCGCGCTGCTGATAAGATTCTGTGTATAGGCTTTTCCCTAGTAGTGAGCGTTCCGTGTTTCCATTGACTGTTATGACGCTGCATGGTCCGGGCATCTTGAGTTTGAGATAAGCATAGTGTGGCACTGTGTTGAATCAAGCAAATGCGGTTCATCCAAGCAGTGCATGATAGCCGCTACGGAAGGGGACGATGTTGAAGATTAACTCTTCGCTTCGGAAGTTGTCCGGAGATCCGAAGACAACCTCTAGTGTGATTGAGCCCGTACAACGGGCCTCTACACCTGGTATGACTCCTTTAAAGGTAGTCTTTGTGGGCTTGATCCGTGATGGGTTAATGCCCATTTTGTGCACCGTATCCTGATAAAGCAAGTTGAGGCTGCTACCACCATCCATCAGGACCCGCATGAGGTGGAATCCGTCGATGATTGGGTCGAGGACCAGTGCGGCCGACCCGCTGTGACGGACACTGGTCGGGTGGTCTCGGCAATCAAATGTGATCTGGAAGGAGGACCATGGGTTGAACTTTGGGGCGACTGGCTCCATCACGTAGACGTCCCTGAGTGCACGCTTGCGTTCCGTCTTGGGGATGTGGGTGTCATATATCATATTCACCATTTTGAACTGAGGGGGGAATTTCTTCTGTCCCCATGTGGTCAGTGGCCGAGTATCCTCGTCATCGTCCTTGCTTTGCGACCCCTTCTCCTTGTTATCGGCATTTAACTTGCTGACCTATTTAAAAACCCAACAATCTCTGTTGGTGTGGTTGGCTGGTTTTTCCGGGGTGCCATGTATCTGGCATGGACGATCGATTATGCGGTCCAGACTGGATGAGCCGAAATTGTTCTTATTATACGGCTTCTTCCACTGACCGGACTTGGAGCCACTGAATCCGGCATTGACCGCCGTGTCATCGTTATGGTTGCCATTGATTCGACGCTTGTGTCTGTTGCGTCGGGGATTGCCATTGCTATCCTTGGCTTCAGAGGTGCATGGTTTGCTTGCATTATTATTGCAACGGGCTAACCAACTATCTTCGCCCACGCAAAAGCAGGTCATAAGTGTCATAAGTGCCGCCATGGACTTCGGCTTTTCCTTCCCGAGATGTCGGGCGAGCCATTCGTCGCGGATGCTATGCTTAAAGGCCGCTAGGGCTTCGACATATGGACAGTCGATAGTCTGGTTCTTTTTAGTTAAGAACCTAGTCCAGAATTTCTGGGTTGATTCTCTGGGCTGTTGGACTATCTGACTTAAATCATCTGCATCCGGAGGCCGGACGTATGTTCCTTGGAAGTTGTCCAAGAAGGCTTCTTCCAAGTCTTCCCAGCTGCCGATTGAGTTTTCTGGCAGACTGTTCAACCAGTACCGAGCTTGTCCTTTAAGTTTCAGTGGGAGATATTTAATGGTGTGGAGATCATCGCCACGATCCATATGAATATGGAGGAGGAAATCCTCTATCCAGACTGCAGGGTCTGTTGTCCCATCATATGATTCGTTGTTTATGGGTTTAAACCTTTCTGGGAATTCATGGTCCATTACTTCATCCGTGAAGCAAAGGGAGTGTGCGGCGCCTCTATATCGGGCCACATCATGACGTACTTCCAATGGGTTCCTTCTGCGGAGTTCGGCCCGGGCGTGGTTGGGCTTATTACGTCCCGGTAGGTGGCCGTCGTCACGTGTCGGGGCACGCCCTCGCGATCCGTAGATCGATCTAGCATGTCCTACATTATTTTCCAGTTTTTGCCGTAGGTCATAGGTATGTCCCTGAGCTGTTTGGTCTCCACCTTTACAGTGAGGTGGAGCGGGCTGGTGTTCGGCTTGAGTTGCCGCCTTGTCTCGACCCCGTGGTGGTCGGTCAGCCGCATTGCGTGATGATGGTATGGGCTCCAACGCCTCATCATCGAACTGTGGGAGCAATCTACGTTGCGGGTAGCTTTTGGCTGGGTGCTTGAGGCCATATTCCTTGGCTTCCAGGACATCAGTCCATCTGTCATTCAGCAGATCTTGATCAGCTTGAAGCTACTGCTGCTTCTTTTTCAGGCTCCTTGCAGTGGCTATTAGCCGGCGCTTAAAGTGCTCCCGCTCGAGGGGTTCTTCAGGCATGATAAAGTCTTCGTTGCCGAGGCTCACCTCCTCCTCGGAGAGCCGATGAAAACTACCGTCCTCCGAGTCTTCATTTACGGCCTGTTCATCAGGGCTGACTTGCCCATCCTCCTAATTGTCCTGTTCGGCAGTTTGTTTGTCATGGTCTTCTACATCTTCGGCACCGTCCTGAGTGTTGTCGTCTCCTGTGCCGGTGTTGTTATCCTTGCTGCGGCGTGGTTTAGAGCGGCGCTGCTGACGCCGGTGCTTTGGTTGTGTCTTAGGGGGGTCATCCTTCACTGGGTTTTTCTTGTCGTCACCATTATTACCTTTTGGTGTATCCACCATGTATACGTCGTATGAGGAGGTGGCCGTCCATGGTCCGGTGAACGGCGTGGCTTGGGCCTCCTCTTCTCCGGCATCATCATCCATACCATCGATGTCTTTGGAGTCATAATCGAGTGTGTCGGTTAGGTCATCGACAGTGGTTATGAAGTGGGTGGTGGGTGGGAAACGAAATTATCCATCATCACCCTCCAGTTCAAACCAGAGATAATTCGGCTATGAGTCCCCCGCCAAGGACAGATTCTTTAATGAGTTTAGCACATCGCCGAAAGGCGAGTGTCGGAAGATGTCTGTGGCGCTGAATTCTAAGATCGATAACTGATCCAGCTCAGCGTCCATGGACGTACATGGTTCGGAACTTATAGCTGGGAACGAGTCCGGAGTTCTGGTGACATAGATATCACACGAGGCTAAGTTTGTGTGTGGCTCCAACACTGCGGAATCTGCGGCCTCCGTGGCGGGGTTGAGCTTCCTGTCCTCGGATGGCGCGATTTGCTCTAGATCTAAGGCCAGAGTAGTTACAGGAGCTATCTCCTAGATGTGGTCCGATGACAGATTTAAGTCATGTTCATCGAGGTGACAGGGAGCGGCTGCCGCAGTCTCAAATCTGTCGAAGATCAAGTTCCATGGACGTCCGCAACTTAATTCAAGCTCCCGAATCTGACCTGATGGCCAGGGGCGTAGCTTTCGATCTGCTCCAGATGCCCAAGTGAGTTGGCCCGTAGTGCGAAGCTGCCGAATACGAAGATCTGTCCGGGGAGGAAGATTTCTCCTTGGACAGCATCGTTGTAAATGATCGAATGGGCCATCAAACCTCTTGACAACGGCACGGTGGAACTCTCAATGAAAGCACCAATGCCGGTGTCAAAACCGACGGATCTCAAATAGGGGGTCCCGGACTGTGCGTCTAGGATCGATGGTAACAGGAGACGGGGGACACGATGTTTACCCAGGTTCGGGCCCTCTCTATGGAGGCAATACCCTACTTCCTGCTTGATTGATTTTGATGAATATGAGTATTACAAGAGTTGATCTACCACGAGATCGTAATGGCTAAACCCTAGAAGTCTAGCATGTATGAATATGGTAATGAGTATTCGGTCCTATAGACCTAACCCTCCAGTTTATATAGACATCGGAGGGATCTAGGGTTATGTCAAATGGTTACAGAGAAGAGAATCTTCATATTTGATCGCCAACCTTGCCTTCCACGCCAAGGAGAGTCCCATCCAGACACTGGTTGAGTCTTCAGTCTTCGTATCTTCACAGCCCTTCAGTCCGGCCCATGGCTAACAGACCGGACGCCCGAGAACCCCTTAGTCCAGGACTCCCTCACTATCCCCCACTTCACCCTTGCCGTTTTATTCGCCCTCTTCTCCGTTTGCCTCTTTTTGCTTGCCTTTTGTGTGCTTGTGTGTTGGATTGTTTGTCATGATGGCTCAAGACAATACTAAATTGTGTGATTTTTCCAATACCAACAACAATGATTTTCTTAGCACTCCGATTGCTCCTATTACCGATGCTGATGTGAAATTAATGCTGCTTTGCTGAATCTTGTCATGAAAGATCAATTCTCTGGCCTTCCTAGTGAAGATGTCGCTACACATCTAAACAACTTTGTTGATTTGTGTGATATGCAAAAGAAGAGAGATGTGGATAATGATATTGTTAAATTGAAGCTATTTCCGTTTTCTCTTAGAGATCGTGCTAAAACTTGGTTTTCATCTTTGCCTAAAAATAGTATTGATTCATGGAATAAGTGCAAAGATGCTTTTATCTCTAAGTATTTTCCTCCCGCTAAGATCATCTCTCTTAGAAATGATATTATGAATTTTAAGCAACTTGATCATGAACATGTTGCACAAGCTTGGGAGAGAATGAAATTAATGATACGCAATTGCCCTACACATGGTTTGAATTTATGGAAGATTATACAATAAATTTATGCCGGATTGAATTTTGCTTCTAGAAATCTTTTAGATTCGGCTGCGGGGGGCACTTTTATGGAAATCACTTTAGGAGAAGCTACTAAACTCCTAGATAATATTATGGTTAATTATTCTCAATGGCACACCGAAAGATCCACTAGTAAAAAGGTTCATGTGATTGAAGAGATTAATGTTTTGAGTGGAAAGATGGATGAACTTATGAATTTTTTTGCTAGTAGGAGTGTTTCTTCTTATCCTAATGATACGCCTTTGTCCACTTTGATTGAGAATAATAATGATTCTATGGATGTGAATTTTGTTGGTAGGAACAATTTTGGTAACAACGCGTATAGAGGAAACTTTAATTCTAGGCCGTTCCCTAGTAATTACTCTACTAATTATGGTAATTCCTACAACAACTCTTACGGAAATTTTAATAAGTTGACCTCTGATTTTGAGACTAGTGTTAAAGACTTTATGAATTCACAAAAGAATTTCAATGCTTTGCTTGAAGAAAAATTGCTTAAGATTGATGAATTGGCTAGGAACATGGATAGAATTTCTCTTGATGTTGATTCTTTGAAACTTAGATCTATTCCACCTAAGCACGATATCAATGAGTCTCTCAAAGCCATGAGAATTTCCATTGATGAATGCAAAGAAAGAACCGCTAGGATGCGTGCTAAGAAAGATTGCTTCATAAAAGCGTGTTCTTCTAGTTTTCATGATAATAAGGATGAAGATCTAAAAGTGATTGATGTGTCTCCTATTAAATCTTTATTTTGCAATATGAATCTTGATAATGGGACTAGAGATGAGTCAACTTTAGTTAGAAGGCGTCCCAATAATTCGGAGTTTTTAGATCTTGATGCAAAAATTGGTAAAAGTGGGATTGAGGAGGTCAAAACTTCACATAGTAATGTGTTGGGGAACATAGTAATTTCAAAATTTTCCTACGCACACGCAAGATCATGGTGATGCATAGCAACGAGAGGGGAGAGTGTTGTCTACGTACCCTCGTAGACCGAAGCGGAAGCGTTGACGCAACGTAGAGGAAGTAGTCGTACGTCTTCCCGGTCCAACCGATCCAAGCACCGTTACTCCGGCACGTCCGAGTTCTTTGCACACGTTCAGCTCAATGACGCTCCCCGGGCTCCGATCCAACAAAGCTTCGGGGAGGAGTTCCGTCAGCACGACGACGTGGTGACGATCTTGATGTTCAACCGTCGCAGGGTTCGCCTAAGCACCGCTACAATATGACCGAGGTGTAATATCGTGGAGGGGGGCACCGCACACGGCTAAGGAACGATCACGAAGATCAACTTATGTGTCTATGGGGTGCCCCCTGCCCCCGTATATAAAGGAGTGGAGGAGGGGAGGGCCGGCCCTCTCTATGGCGCGCCCTAGGGGAGTCCTACTCCCACCTGGAGTAGGATTCCCCCTTTCCTAGTCCAACTAGGAGTCCTTCCAAGTATTACGAGTAGGAGACAAGGAAGGGGAAGAGGGAAGAGAAGGAAGGAGGGGGCGCAGCCCCTCCCCCTAGTGCAATTCGGACTAGGCCTTGGGGGGCGCGCGGCCTGCTTCTCCCTCTCCCCTAAAGCCCAATAAGGCCCATATACTTCTTCTCCCGTATTCCCGTAACTCCCCGGTACTCCGAAAAATAACCGAACCACTCGGAACCTTTCCGATGTCCGAATATAGTTGTCCAATATATCGATCTTTACGTCTCGACCATTTCGAGACTCCTCGTCATGTCCCCGATCTCATCCGGGACTCCGAACTCCTTCGGTACATCAAAACTCATAAACTCATAATATAACTATCATCGAAACCTTAAGCGTGTGGACCCTACGGGTTCGAGAACAATGTAGACATGACCGAGACACGTCTCCGGTCAATAACCAATAGCGGAACCTGGATGCTCATATTGGCTCCCACATATTCTACGAAGATCTTTATCGGTCAGACCGCATAACAACATACGTTGTTCCCTTTGTCATCGGTATGTTACTTGCCCGAGATTCGATCGTCGGTATCTCAATACCTAGTTCAATCTCGTTACCGGCAAGTCTCTTTACTCATTCCGTAATACATCATCTCGCAACTAACTCATTAGTTGCAAGGCTTATGTGATGTCCATTACCGAGAGGGCCCAGAGATACCTCTGCGACAATCGGAGTGACAAATCCTAATCTCGAAATACGCCAACCCAACATGTACCTTTGGAGACACCTGTAGAGCACCTTTATAATCACCCAGTTACTTGTGACGTTTGGTAGAACACAAAGTGTTCCTCCGGCAAACGGGAGTTGCATAATCTCATAGTCATAGGAACATGTATAAGTCATGAAGAAAGCAATAGCAACATACTAAACGATCGTGTGCTAAGCTAATGGAATGGGTCATGTCAATCAGATCATTCACCTAATTATTTGATCTCGTTAATCAAATAACAACTCTTTGTCCATGGTTAGGAAACATAACCATCTTTGACTAACGAGCTAGTCAAGTATAGGCATACTAGTGACACTCTGTTTGTCTATGTATTCACACATGTATTATGTTTCCGGTTAATACAATTATAGCATGAATAATAAACATTTATCATGAAATAAGGAAATAAATAATAACTTTATTATTACCTCTAGGGCATATTTCCTTCAGTCTCCCACTTGCACTAGAGTCAATAATCTAGATCACATGACCATGTGATTAACATCGATAGTTCACATCATCATGTGATTAACACCCATAGTTCACATCGCCATGTGACCAACACCCAAAGGGTTTACTAGATTCAGTAATCTAGTTCACATCGCTTATGTGAATAACACCCAAAGAGTACTAAGGTGTGATCATTTTTTGCTTGTTAGAGAAGTTTAGTCAACGGGTCTGCCATATTCAGATCCGTATGTATTTTGCAAATTTCTATGTCAACAATGCTCTGCACGGAGCTGCTCTTAGCTAATTTCTCCCACTTTCAATATGTATCCAGATTGAGACTTAGAGTCATCTAGATTAGTGTCAAAATTTGCATCGACGTAACCCTTTACGAAGAACCCTTTTTGTCACGTCCATAATTGAGAAACATATCCTTATTCCACTAAGGATAATTTTGACTGCTGTCCAGTGATCTACTCCTAGATCACTATTGTACTCCCTTGCCAAAATCAGTGTAGGGTATACAATAGATCAGGTACACAGCATGGCATACTTTATAGAACCTATGGCTAAGGCATAGGGAATGACTTTCATTCTCTTTCTATCTTCTGTCGTGGTCGTGTTTTGAGTCTTACTCAATTTCACACCTTGTAACACAGGAAAGAACTCTTTCTTTGACTGTTCCATTTTGAACTACTTCAAAATCTTATCAAGGTATGTACTCATTGAAAAAAAATTATCAAGTGTTTTGATCTATCTCTATAGATCTTGATGCTCAATATGTAAGTAGCTTCACCGAGGTCTTTCTTTGGAAAACTCCTTTCAAATACTCCTTTATGCTTTGCAGAATAATTCTACATTATTTCCGATCAACAATATGTCATTCACATATACTTATCAGAAATGATGTAGTGCTCCCACTCACTTTCTTGTAAATACAGGCTTCACCGCAAGTCTGTATAAAACTATATGCTTTGATCAACTTATCAAAGCGTGTATTCCAACTCCGAAATGCTTGCACCAATCCATAGATGAATCGCTGGAGCTTGCATATTTTGTTTGCACCTTTAGGATTGACAAAACCTTCCGGTTGCATCATATACAACTCTTCTTCAATAAATCCATTAAGGAATGCAGTTTTGTTTATCCATTTGCCAGATTTCATAAAATGCGGCAATTGCTAACATGATTCGAACAGACATAAGCATAGATACGAGTGAGAAACTCTCATCGTAATCAACACCTTTAAACTTGTCGGAAAAAAATGCGACAATTCTAGCTTTGTAGATAGTAACACTACTATCAGCGTCCGTCTTCCTCTTGAAGATCCATTTATTTTCTATGGCTTGCCGATCATCGGGCAAGTCAACCAAAGTCTACACTTTGTTCTCATACATTGATCCCATCTCAGATTTGATGGCCTCAAGCCATTTTGCGGAATCTGGGCTCATCATCGCTTCCTCATAGTTCGCAAGTTCGTCATGGTCTAGTAACATGACTTCCAGAACAGGATTAGTGTACCACTCTGGTGCGGATCTCACTCTGGTTTACCTACGAGATTCGGTAGTAACTTGATCTGAAGTTACATGATCATCATCATTAGCTTCCTCACTAATTGGTGTAGTAGTCACAAGAACAGATTTCTGTGATGAACTACTTTCCAATAAGGGAGATGGTACAATTACCTTATCAAGTTTTCTACTTTCCTCCCACTCACTTCTTTCGAGAGAAACTCCTTCTCTAGAAAGTATCCATTCTCAGCAACGAATGTCTTGCCTTCGGATCTGTGATAGAAGGTGTACCCAAGAGTCTCCTTTGGGTATCCTATGAAGACATATTTCTCCGATTTGGGTTTGAGCTTATCAGGATGAAACTTTTTCATATAAGCATCACAACCCCAAACTTTAAGAAACGACAACTTTGGTTTCTTGCCAAACCACAGTTCAGATTGTGTCGTCTCAACGGACTTAGATGGTGCCCCTTTTTAACGTGAATGCAGCTGTCTTTAATGCATAACCTCAAAAACGATAGTGGTAAATTGGTAAGAAACATCATAGATTTGCACTATATCTAATAAAGTACGGCTATGACGTTCGGACACACCATTATGCTGTGGTGTTCTAGGTGGCACGAATTTGTGAAACTATTCCACATTGTTTTAATCGAAGACCAAACTCATAACTCAAATATTCGTCCTCGCGATCAGATCGTAGAAACCTTATTTTCTTGTCACGATGATTTTCCACTTCACTCTGAAATTCTTTGAACTTTTCAAATGTTTCAGACTTATGTTTCATCAAGTAGATATACCCATATCTGCTCAAATCATCTGCGAAGGTCAGAAAATAATGATACCCACTGCAAGCCTTGCTATTCATCGGACCACATACATCAGTATGTATGATTTCCAACAAATCTGTTGCTTGCTCCATTGTTCCGGAGAACGGCGTTTTAGTCATCTTGCCCAAGAGACATGGTTCGCAAGCATCAAGTGATTCATAATCAAGTGATTCCAAAATCCCATCAACATGGAGTTTCTTCATGTGCTTTACACCAATATGACCTAAACGGCAGTGCCACAACCAAGTTGCACTATCATTATTAACTTTGCATCTTTTGGCTTCAATATTATGAATATGTGTATCATTACAATCGAGATCCAACAAACCATTTTCGTTGGTGTGTATGACCATAGAAGATTTTATTCATGTAAACAGAACAACAATTGTTCTCTAACTTAAATGAATAACCGTATTGCAATAAACATGATCAAATCATATGTATGCTCAACGCAAACACCAAATAACACTTATTTAGGTTCAACATTAATCCCGAAAGTATAGGGAGTGTGCGATGATGATCATATCAATCTTGGAACCACTTCCAATACACATCGTCACTTCACCCTTAACTAGTCTCTGTTTATTCCGCAACTCCCGTTTTGAGTTACTAATCTTAGCAACTGAACTAGTACCAAATACTGAGGGGTTGCTATGAACACTAGTAAAGTACACATCAATAACATGTATATCAAATATACCTTTGTTTACTTTGCCATCCTTTCTTATCCACCAAATACTTGGGGTAGTTCCGCTTTCGGTGACCAATCCCTTTGCAGTAGAAGCACTTTGTCTCAGGCTTAGGACCAGACTTGGGTTTCTTCACTTGAGCAGCAACTTGCTTGCCATTCTTCTTGAAGTTCCCTTTCTTCCTTTTGCCCTTTTCTTGAAACTAGTGGTCTTGTCTACCATCAACACTTGATGTTTTTTCTTGATTTCTACCTTCGTCGATTTTAGCATCACGAAGAGCTTGGGAATCGTTTCCGTTATCCCTTGCATACTATAGTTCATCACGAAGTTCTACTAACTTGGTGATGGTGACTAGAGAATTCTGTCAATCACTATATTATCTGGAAGATTAACTCCCACTTGATTCAAGCGATTGTAGTACCCAGACAATCTGAGTACATGCTCACTGCTTGAGCGATTCTCCTCCATCTTGTAGCTATAGAACTTGTTGGAGACTTCATATCTCTCAACTCGGGTATTTACTTGAAGTATTAACTTCAACTCCTGGAACATCTCATATGGTCCATGACGTTCAAAACGTCTTTGAAGTCCCGATTCTAAGCCGTTAAGCATGGTGCACTAAACTATCAAGTAGTCATCATATTGAGCTAGCCAAACGTTCATAACGTCTGCATCTGCTCCTTCAATAGGTCTGTCACCTAGCGGTGCATCAAGGACATAATTTTTCTGTGCAGCAATGAGGATAAACCTCATATCACGGATCCAATCCGCATCATTCCTACTAACATCTTTCAACATAGTTTTTCTCTAGGAACATATCAAAACAAACATAGGGAAGCAACAACGTGAGCTATTGATCTACAACATAGATATGCTAATACTACCAGGACTAAGTTCATGATAAATTTAAGTTCAATTAAGCATATTACTTAAGAACTCCCACTTAGATAGACATCCCTCTAATCATCTAAGTGATCACGTGATCCAAATCAACTAAACCATGTCCGATCATCACGTGAGATGGAGTAGTTTTCAATGGTGAACATCACTATGTTGATCATATCTACTATATGATTCACGCTCGACCTTTCGGTCTCCAGTGTTCCGAGGCCATATCTGCATATGCTAGGCTCGTCAAGTTTAACCTGAGTATTCCGCGTGTGCAAAATTGTCTTGCACCCGTTGTAGATGGACGTAGAGCTTATCACACCCGATCATCACGTGGTGTCTGGGCACGACGAACTTTGGCAACGGTGCATACTCAGGGAGAACACTTTTATCTTGAAAATTAGTGAGAGATCATCTTATAAAGCTACCGTCGAAATAAGCAAAATAAGATGTATACAAGACAAACATCACATGCAATCAAAATATGTGACATGATATGGCCATGATCATCTTGTGCCTTTGATCTCCATCTCCAAATTACCGTCATGATCTCTATCGTCACCGGCATGACACCATGATCTCCATCATCTTGATCTATATCAATGTGTCGTCACGTGGACGTCTCGCCAGCTATTGCTCTTGCAACTATTGCTATCGCATAGCCATAAAGTAAAGCAATTGTTTGGCGCTTGCATCTTATGCAATAGAGAGACGACCATAAGGCGTTTGCCAGTTGCCGATAACTTCCACAAAACATGATCATCTCATACAACAACTTATATCTCATCACGTCTTGACCATATCACATCACAACATGCCCTGCAAAAACAAGTTAGACGTCCTCTACTTTGTTTGTTGCAAGTTTTACGTGGCTGCTATGGGCTTAAGCAAGAACCAATCTTACCTACGCATCAAAACCACAACGATAGTTTGTCAAGTTGGTGTTGTTTTATCCTTCGCAAGGACCGGGCATAGCCACACTCGGTTCAACTAAAGTTGGAGAAACGGACACCCGCTTGTCACCTGTGTGCATAGCACGGAGGTAAAACCAGTCTCGCGTAAGCGTACGCGTAATGTCGGTCCGGGCCGCTTCATCCAACAATACCGCCGAAGAAAGTATGACATGCTGGTAAGCAGTATGACTTATATCACCCACAACTCACTTGTGTTCTACTCGTGCATATAACATCAACACATAAAACCTAGGCTCGGATGCCACTGTTGGGGAACGTAGTAATTTCAAAATATTCCTACGCACACGCAAGATCATGGTGATGCATAGCAACGAGAGGGGAGAGTGTTGTCTACGTACCCTCGTAGACCGAAGCGGAAGCGTTGACGCAACATAGAGGAAGTAGTCGTACGTC
Source organism: Triticum monococcum (assembly GCA_034509565.1). NCBI lineage: Eukaryota > Viridiplantae > Streptophyta > Magnoliopsida > Poales > Poaceae > Triticum > Triticum monococcum. The sequence goes on from CM067842.1 coordinate 724,627,272, forward strand.
TTCCCGGTCCAACCGATCCAAGCACCGTCACTCCGGCACCTCCGAGTTCTTGGCACACGTTCAGCTCAATGACGCTCCCCGGGCTCCGATCCAACAAAGCTTCGGGGAGGAGTTCCGTCAGCACGACGGCTTGGTGACGATCTTGATGTTCAACCGTCGCAGGGCTTCGCCTAAGCACCGCTACAATATGACTGAGGTGTAATATCGTGGAGGGGGGCACCGCACACGGCTAAGGAACGATCACGAAGATCAACTTATGTGTCTATGGGGTGCCCCCTGCCCCCGTATATAAAGGAGTGGAGGAGGGGAGGGCCGGCCCTCTCTATGGTGCGCCCTAGGGGAGTCCTAGTCCCACCGGGTGTAGGATTCCCCCTTTCCTAGTCCAACTAGGAGTCCTTCCAAATATTAGGAGTAGGAGACAAGGAAGGGGAAGAGGGAAGAGAAGGAAGGAGGGGGCGCAGCCCCTCCCCCTAGTCCAATTCGGACTAGGCCTTGGGGGGCGGCCTGCTTCTCCCTCTCCCCTAAAGCCCAATAAGGCCCATATACTTCTTCTCCCGTATTCCCGTAACTCCCCGGTACTCCAAAAAATAACCAAACCACTCGGAACCTTTCCGGTGTCTGAATATAGTCATCCAATATATTGATCTTTACATCTCGACCATTTCGAGACTCCTCGTCATGTCCCCGATCTCACCCGGGACTCCGAACTCCTTCGGTACATCAAAACTCATAAACTCATAATATAACTACCATCGAAACCTTAAGCGTGCGGACCCTACGGGTTCGAGAACAATGTAGACATGACCGAGACACGTCTCCGGTCAATAACCAATAGCGGAACCTGGATGCTCATATTGGCTCCCACATATTCTACGAAGATCTTTATCGGTCAGACCGCATAACAACATATGTTGTTCCCTTTGTCATCGGTATGTTACTTGCCCGAGATTCGATCATCGGTATCTCAATACCTAGTTCAATCTCGTTACCGGCAAGTCTCTTTACTCGTTCCGTAATACATCATCTCGCAACTAACTCATTAGTTGCAATGGTTGCAAGGCTTATGTGATGTGCATTACCGAGAGGGCCCAGAGATACCTCTCCGACAATCAGAGTGACAAATCCTAATCTCGAAATACGCCAACCCAACATGTACCTTTGGAGACACCTGTAGAGCACCTTTATAATCACCCAGTTACGTTGTGACGTTTGGTAGCACACAAAGTGTTCCTCCGGCAAACGGGAGTTGCATAATCGCATAGTCATAGGAACATGTATAAGTCATGAAGAAAGCAATAGCAACATACTAAACGATCGGGTGCTAAGCTAATGGAATGGGTCATGTCAATCAAATCATTCACCTAATGATGTGATCCCGTTAATCAAATAACAACTCTTTGTCCATGGTTAGGAAACATAACCATCTTTGATTAACGAGCTAGTCAAGTAGAGGCATACTAGTGACACTCTGTTTGTCTATGTATTCACACATGTATTATGTTTCCGGTTAATACAATTATAGCATGACTAATAAACATTTATCATGAAATAAGGAAATAAATAATAACTTTATTATTGCCTCTAGGGCATATTTCCTTCACAATGAACCCACTATTTTGGATTTCAAGGAATTTAATTATGATAATTGCTCTTTGATAGATTGCATTTCCTTGTTGCAATCCATGTTAAATTCTCCTCATGCTTATGATCAAAATAAAGCTTTTACCAAACATATCGTTGATGCTTTAATGCCATCCTATGAAGAAAAACTTGAGTTAGAAGTTTCTATCCCTAGAAAACTTTATGATGAGTGGTAACCTACTATTAAAATTAAAATTAAAGACCATGAGTGCTACGCTTTATGTGATTTGGGTGCTAGTGTTTCCACGATTCCAAAAACTTTGTGTGATGTGTTGGGTTTCCGTGAATTTGGTGATTGTTCTTTAAACTTGCACCTTGCGGATTCCACCATTAAGAAACCTATGGGAATGATTAATGATGTTCTTATTGTTGCAAATAGGAATTATGTGCCCGTATATTTTATTGTTCTTGATATAGATTGCAATCCTACATGTCCTATTATTCTTGGTAGACCTTCCCTTAGAATGATTGGTGCAATTATTGATATGAAGGAAGGGAATATTAGATTCCAATTTCCGTTAAGGAAAGGCATGGAACACTTTCCTAGAAATAAAATTAAGTTACCTTATGAATATATTATGAGAGCCACTTATGGATTGCATACCAAAGATGACAATGCTTAGATATATCCTTGCCTTTATGCCTAGCTAGGGGCGTTAAACGATAGCGCTTGTTGGGAGGCAACCCAATTTTATTTTTATTTCTTGCTTTTTGGTTCTATTTAGTAATAAATAATTCATCATGCTAATGCTATGATTGTGTTTTTTGTGTTTTAATTAGTGTTTGTGCCAAGTAAAGCCTTTAGGATCTTCTTGGATAATAGTTGTTTGAACTTGCTGTAAAAAACAGAAACTTTGCGCTCACGAAAATAATTTTCATATATCACAGAAAAGCGATTTTTCCCTGATTCTTTTTGAAGTAGATTAATATACATATTGCCCAGGTTGTCCTAATTTGGTTGAATTTTTGGGGCTCTAGAAGTTTACGTTTGATACAGATTGCTACAGACTGTTCTGTTTTTGACAGATTCTGTTTTTTGTGTGTTGTTTGCTTATTTTGATGAATCTATGGCTAGTATTGGGGGGTATGTGTTGGGTAACATAGTAATTTCAAAAAAATTCCTACGCACACGCAAGATCATGGTGATGCATAGCAACGAGAGGGGAGAGTGTTGTCTACATACCCTCGTAGACCGTAAGCGGAAGCGTTATATCAACGCGGTTGATGTAGTCGAACGTCTTCACGATCCGACCGATCCAAGTACCGAAAGCACGGCACCTCCGAGTTATGCACACGTTCGGCTCGGTGACATCCTCGCCTTCTCGATCCAGCAAGAGGGGCGAAGTAGTAGATGAGTTCCGGCAGCACGACGGCGCGGTGTCGGTGTTGGTGAAGAACAATATTCGCAAGGCTTCACCTAAGCACTACGAAAACTATGACGGAGGATAAACTAGAGGAGACGGGGTTGCCGGCACACAGCTTGGTGTTTCTTGATGTCTCTTGGGTGCTAGCCCTACCCCTCTATTTATATGTTGAGCCTTGGGGTCGAAACTTGGAGTAAAAGCCTCCACAAAGTCGGTTTCACCCGAAAGGCGAGAGTCCTTCTCGGACTCCAGGGCCAGACGCCAGGGTTCCCGGCGTCTGGACCCATACGCCAGGGACTCTGGCGTCTGGCCCCTGGACTCCGCAAAACTTCCTTTTGTGATTTCCAAAAACCTCGTGGGCTTTCCCCTTTGGCCCAGATAAAGTGTTCTCGTGCCCAAACATTTCGGGAAACATCCGAAACCCCTTCCGATGGATTCCGGAACCTTTCCGGAGATCAAACACTACTATCCACATATCAATATTTACTTCTGGACCATTCCGGAGTTCCTCGTCATATCCATGATCTCATCCAAAACTCCGAACAACATTCGGTCACCAACATACATAACTCATAGTACTATATTATCGACGAACATTAAGCGTGCGGACCCTACGGGTTCGAGAACTATGTAGGCATGACCGAGACGCCTCTCTTGTCAATAACCAATAGCGGGATCTGGATGCCCATATTGGCTCCTACATATTCTACGAAGATCTTTATCGGTCAGACCGCATAACAACATACGTTGTTCCCTTTGTCATCGGTATGTTACTTGCCCGAGATTCGATCGTCGGTATCTCAATACCTAGTTCAATCTCGTTACCGGCAAGTCTCTTTACTCGTTCCGTGATATATCATCTCGCAACTAACTCATTAGTTGCAATGCTTGCAAGGCTTAAGTGATGTGCATTACCGAGAGGGCCCAGAGATACCTCTCCGACAATCGAAGTGACAAATCCTAATCTCGCAATACGCCAACCCAACAAGTACCTTCGGAGACACCTGTAGAGCACCTTTATAATCACCCAGTTACGTTGTGATGTTTGGTAGCACACAAAGTGTTCCTCCGGTAAAGGGAGTTGCATAATCTCATAGTCATAGGAACATGTATAAGTCATGAAGAAAGCAATAGCAACATACTAAACGATCAAGTGCAAAGCTAACGGAATGGGTCATGTCAATCACATCATTCTCATAATGATGTGATCCCGTTAATCAAATAACAACTCTTTGTCCATGGTTAGGAAACATAACCATCTTTGATTAACGAGCTAGTCAAGTAGAAGCATATTAGTGACACTCTGTTTGTCTATGTATTCACACATGTATTATGTTTCCGGTTAATACAATTCTAGCATGAATAATAAACATTTATCACGAAATAAGGAAATAAATAATAACTTTATTATTGCCTCTAGGGCATATTTCCTTCAGTATGAACCATAAAGAAGTTGGAATATAGTAGGTTTAACACCAATATAAATAAATAATGAGTTCATTAGAGTACCTTGAAGTGGTGGTTTTTTTTATTTCGCTAATGGAGCTCATGAGATTTTCTATTGAGTTTTGTGTTGTGAAGTTTTCAAATTTCTGGGTAAAGATTTGATGGATTATGGAACAAGGAGTGGCAAGATCCTAAGCTTGTGGATGCCCAAGGAACCACAAGGTAAAATTCAAGGACAACCAAAAGCCTAAGCTTGGGGATGCCCCGGAAGGCATCCCCTCTTTCGTCTTCGTCCATCGGTAACTTTACTTGATGCTATATTTTTATTCACCACATGATATGTGTTTTGCTTGGAGCGTCTTGTATTATTTGAGTCTTTGATTTTTAGTTTACCATAATCATCCTTGCTATACACACCTTTTGGGAGAGACACACATGAATCGGAATTTATCAGAATACTCTATGTCCTTCACTTATATCTTTTGAGCTAGATAATTTTGCTCTAGTGCTTCACTTATATCTCTTTAGAGCATGGTGGTGGTTTTATTTTATAGAAATTATTGATCTCTCATGCTTCACCTATATTATTTTGAGAGTCTTTTGGAACAGCATGGTGATTTGCTTTGGTTAAAATTTTAGTCCTAAAATGATGAACATCCAAGATAGGTATAATAAAAACTATCATATAAAGTGCATTGAATACTATGAGAAGTTTGATACTTGATGATTGTTTTGAGATATGAGGTTGGTGATATTAGAGTCATCCTAATTGAGTAGTTATGAATTTGAGAAACACTTGTGTTGAAGTTTGTGATTCCCGTAGCATGCACGTATGGTGAACCGTTATGTGATGAAGTTGGAGCATGATTTATTTATTGATTGTCTTCCTTATGTGTGGAGGTCGGGATCGCGCGATGGTTAACTCCTACCAACCCTTCCCCTAGGAGCATGCGTGTAGTACTTTGTTTTGATGACTTGTAGATTTTTGCAATAAGTATGTGAGTTCTTTATGACTAATGTTGAGTCCATGGATTATACGCACTCTCACCCTTCCACCATTGCTAGCCTCTCTAATACCACGCAACTTTCGCCGGTATCATACACCCACCATATACCTTCCTCAAAACAGCCACCATACCTACCTATTATGGCATTTCCATAGCCATTCCGAGATATATTGTCATGCAACTTTCCACCGTTCCGTTTATTATGACACGCTGCATCATTGTCATATTGCTTTGCATGATCATGTAGTTGACATCATATTTGTGGCAAAGCCACCATTCATAATTCTTTCATACATGTCACTCTTGATTCATTGCATATCCCGGTACACCGCCGGAGGCATAGACATAGAGTCATATGCTGTCCTAAGTATCGAGTTGTAATTCTTGAGTTGTAAGCAAATAAAAGTGTGATGATCATCATTATTAGAGCATTGTCCCAAGTGAGGAAAGGATGATGGAGACTATGATTCCCCGACAAGTCGGGATGAGACTCCAGACGAAAAAAAGGCCATATAAAAAAAGAAAATGCCCAAACAAAAAAATGAGAGAAAAAGAGAGAAGGGACAATGTTACTATCCTTTTACCAAACTTGTGCTTCAAAGTAGCACGATCTTCATGATAGAGAGTCTCTTATTTTGTCACTTTCATATACTAGTGGGAATTTTTCATTATAGAACTTGGCTTGAATATTCCAATGATGGGCTTCCTCAAAGTGCCCTAGGTCCTCGTGAGCAAGCAAGTTGGATATACACCCACTTATTTTCTTTTGTTGACCTTTCATACACTTATAGCTCTAGTGTATCCATTGCAAGGCAATCCCTACTCACTCACATTGATATCTATTGATGGGCATCTCCATAGCCCGTTGATACGCCAAGTTGATGTGAGACTATCTTCTCCTTTTTTTCTTCTCCACAACCATAGTTCTATTCCACATATAGTGCTATGTCCATGGCTCACTCTCATATATTGCGTGAAGATTGAAAAAGTTTGAGAATACTAAAGTACAAAACAATTGCTTGGCTGAAACCGGGGTTCTGCATGATTTAAATATTTTGTGTGATGAAGATAGAGCATAGCCAGACTATATGATTTTGTAAGGATAACTTTCTTTAGCCATGTTATTTTGAGAAGACATGATTGCTTTGTTAGTATGCTTGAAGTATTATTATTTTTATGTCAATATTAAACTTTTATCTTGAATCTTTCAGATCTGAATATTCATGCCACAATAAAGAAAATTACATTGAGAAATATGCTAGATAGCATTCCCCATCAAAAATTCTGTTTTTATCATTTACCTACTCGAGGACGAGCAGGAATTAAGCTTGGGGATGCTTGATACGTCTCCAACGTATCTATAATTTTTAATTGTTCCATGCTATTATATTATCTGTTTTGGATGTTTAATGGGCTTTATTATACACTTTTATATTATTTTTGGGACTAACCTACTAACCGGAGGCCCAACCCAAATTGTTGTTCTTTGCCTATTTCAGTGTTTCGCAGAAAAGGAATATCAAACGGAGTCCAAACGGAATGAAACCTTTGGGAGAGTTATTTTTGGAACAAACGCAATCCAGGAGACTTGGAGTGGATGTCAAGCAAGCAACGAGGCGGCCACAAGGCAGGGAGGCGCGCCCAGGGGGGTAGGCACGCCCCCACCCTCGTGGCTCCCCTGACCGACTTCTTTCGCCTATATATACTCATATACCCCGTGGACATCCGAGAGAACCATGAAACCCTATTTACACCGCCGCAACCTTCTGTACCTGTGAGATCCCATCTTGGGGCTTTTTCCGGCGCTCCGCCGGAGGGGGCATTGATCACGGAGGGCTTCTACATCAACACCATAGCCTCTCTGATGATGTGTGAGTAGTTTACCTCAGACCTTCGGGTCCATAATTATTAGCTAGATGGCTTCTCTCTTTGGATCTCAATACAAAGTTCTCCTCGATCTTCTTGAAGATCTATACGATGTAATTCTTTTTGCGGTGTGTTTGTCGAGATCCGATGAATTGTGGGTTTATGATCAAGATTATCCATGAACAATATTTGATTCTCCTCTGAATTCTTTTATGTATGATTTGTTATCTTTGCAAGTCTCTTCGAATTATCAGTTTGGTTTGCCCTACTAGATTGATCTTTCTTGCAATGGGAGAAGTGCTTAGCTTTGGGTTCAATCTTGCGGTGTTCGATCCCAATGACAGAAGGGGACCCGATACATATTGTATTGTTGCCATCAAGGATAAAAAGATGGGGTTTATATCATATTGCTTGAGTTTATCCCTCTACATCATGTCATCTTGCCTAATGCATTACTCTGTTCTTATGAACTTAATACTCTAGATGCATGCTGGATAGCGGTCGATGTGTGGAGTAATAGTAGTAGATGCATAATCGTTTCGGTCTACTTGTCGCGGACGTGATGCCTATATATATGATCATGCCTAGATAATCGCATGACTTTGCACTTTTCTATCAATTGCTTGACAGTAATTTGTTCACCCACCGTAATACTTATGCTATCTTGAGAGAAGCCACTAGTGAAACCTATGGCCCCCGGGTCTATCTTCCATCATATAAGTTCCGATCTATTTTATTTTGCAATCTTTATTTTCCAATCTATGTCATAAAAATACCAAAAATATTTATCTTATTATCTCTATCAGATCTCACTTTTGCAAGTGGCCGTGAAGGGATTGACAACCCCTTTATCGCGTTGGTTGCAAGGTTCTTATTTGTTTGTGTAGGTATGAGGCGATTTGTGTGCAGTCTCCTACTAGATTGATACCTTGGTTCTCCAAAACTGAGGGAAATACTTACGCTACTTTGCTGCATCACCCTTTCCTCTTCAAGGGAAAACCAATGCATGCTCAAGAGGTAGCACCATGTCATCAAGGAGGTTGTCGACATCGGGGAAGAAGTCTTCGTCGGGGAAGTAGTTGTCGGAGTCCGGGGCGTCCGTGATGAAGAATTCAGTAGTCGCGCAGAGCACTCCCCAAAAACCTTATCACCCTTCTCCCGTACAGGACTCAAAGAGGTGCGGTTTCGGAGGCCTACTGTCCCGACTCGCGTTGCATGCCGCAAGCCAGGATGAGGAAGATAGGAGCAACTCAGAGATTGGAACCGGTGGCGAGAGGAAGAAGAAGTTCTGGTGCGTCTCTTTGAGAGGAGCGACCTCCCTTTTATAGGCACAAGAGAAGGAGGCGAAAGGCTGCGCCGAGAGCTGAAGGGAACAAGGGAGACGAAATGAACAGCCAGCAGCTGAAGGGTGCAGCGTTCGTATTCAATATCCACTACAGCAAAAACTTTCCAGCCCCCGAGTGACCTTTCGTATTCCCGTAGTGCGTGGCAAAAATTTAGACATCGGCTCGGCTCATTCCCGCAACCCGCAACGCGGCGCAGCGCAGGGCGGCGCGTTGTGACGAGGCAAGGCGAGTCGTGGCGAGGCGGGCGGCGGAGGAGGAGTGCGCGTGGATGGCCCTCTTGTTCTCATGCTCATACAAGTGGGGAAAGAACCTCCCTTATAAGGAGGTCAAACTCCCACTAAACTAGCAATGTGGAACTAAACTTTAGTAGTATCCCTTGCCTTGCACAAATGGGCTAAGTGGGCCTCTAGGATTTATTTAGAAATTTTTGAAATAGTTATTGGGTTGTCCAAAAAAGACTAAATTCCAGCACCATGCAAGAGATGGGAATGAAATTCAAACATCTGGGCGTCGTGGCTCGGCCGGAAAGATTGAGAAACTTGGTTTTTTAATTCTTGTAAATCCAAAACACGCCTGAAAATAATGAAACTTGGCATGGTGTCATGACATGGCACCAACATGCTGTGGTAATTTTTCTGTCCGATTTGTGAAGGCGCACACATTGACAATCAACAAAGTCATTTTGGAACAAGTGCTGGCACGTTACAAATCGGAAACACAAGTATTATTGAAACCGTGGGCGTTCTACTTACCAATTACGTGCCGCCACGTGTCCCCTTTTTTTATTGGCTAGGAGATGTCGTGCGGGGTAGCTATTTGAGTACGGGAGGCATGCGATCAGACCCTTGCGTGTGCTCATCAGGAGGAGAGCCCTTTGACCGCTACCTGCCGCGCACCTCCCTCTCAACGTCTCCATTAATGGCGCCTGAGCCCCTGTTCTACGGCATGACTATATGTCTCACTGGACTGAGATTTAAGAGAGAAAAATGAAAAAACTGAAAAGAGAGTTTTGCACGGATCTGATGTAAGATTCGACGGACCTATATAGCATTGACTGCGACTTATAGCGAGCATGATGAATATAAGGACGATGACAGTGGATAATAATTTTCTTACATATTTAGGAACATAATTTAAAAAAAGCCACATGCGGCAACGCCCGAATACACAAGGGCAAAAGAAGAAGGAAGACAACGATCGGGCTCGCTGATCTCTACTTTCTTGATGCATTGCTGTAGGCCACGCGAACTAGCCTTCGTGGCGAGCGGCGATGAGCTCTTTCTTGTCCTCAAGATGCTGCTTGAGAGCATCCACGGATTCCTCCACCAGCCTTCCGCGCTCGATGCACAGCATGGCATTCTCGTCCATAAGTTTCTCGACGATGATGTCGATCCTCTTCAACAAGGCAGTGGTCTCCTCCTGCTGCTCTGCACTTCCGACGATCTTCGCCCTCAGTGGGTCGCGCTCAGCCGGAGCTTCACATTGCTCTCATTTAGTTGCCGAATGACGTCGGTAGCCTGTTCAAAAGAGGCTTTCATGTCGTCTTGCAACCTCGCCCATCCAGAGATCTGATCCATCTGGCTATGGACGATCGCATGCATGCGCCTGTAAGAGTCCTCGCCTGCCCGCAAGACATTTTCCCAGGCTTCCGTGATGCGGGAGGACATCTCTACTGCATTCGCGGCGCGGCGGGACATCTCTTCTGCTTCCATGGCACGGTCGGACCAGTCTGCCGCATCAACGGCACGGCAGGACCTGCGTGCTGCTTCAGCGGCGCGGCGGGACCTCTGTGCTACTACGGCTGCGCAGTGGGACATGCCTGCTGCGTCCGCAGCGAGGCGGGACATCTCTCGTGCTTTCGCTTCCATGCTCGCATCTCCCTGGTGGCAATGTCTCGACCCATAACTCGCGCTGGCCATGGCAGACGCAAAGGGAACGATGATGAATGATACGTCTCCAACGTATCTATAATTTATGAAGTATTCATGCTATTATATTATCCATCTTGGATGTTTAATGGGCTTTACTATGCACTTTTATATTATTTTTGGGACTAACCTATTAACCCAGAGCCCAGTGCCAGTTCCAGTTTTTCCCTTGTTTCAGTGTTTCGAAGAAAAGGAATATCAAACGGAGTCAAAACAGAATGAAACCTTATGGAGAAGTTATTTTTGGAAAGAAAGCAACCCGATAGACTTGGAGTGCACGTCAGGAAAGAAACAAGGGAGACACGAGGCAGGGGGCGCGCCCACCCCCCTGGGTGCGCCCTCCACCCTCGTGGGCCCCTCGTGGCTCCCCTGATGTATTTCTTCCTCCTATATATATATATATCCATATACCCTAAAACTATCGGGGAACATAATAGATCTGGAGTTCCGCCACCGCAAGCCTCTGTAGCCACCAAAAACCAATCGGGACACTGTTCCGGCACCCTGTCGGAGGGGGGATCCCTCACCGGTGGCCATCTTCATCATCCCGGCGTTCTCCATGACGAGGAGGGAGTAGTTCACCCTCGGGGCTGAGGGTATGTACCAGTAGCTATGTGTTTGATCTCTCTCTCTCTTTCTCTCTCTCTCTCGTGTTCTTGATCTGGCACGATCTTGATGTATCGCGAGCTTTGCTATTATAGTTGGATCTTATGATGTTTCTCCCCCTCTACTCTCTTGTAATGGATTGAGTTTTCCCTTTGGTTATCTTATCGGATTGAGTCTTTAAGGATTTGAGAACACTTGATGTATGTCTTACATGTGCTTATCTGTGGTGACAATGGGATATTCACGTGATCTACTTGATGTATGTTTTGGTGATCAACTTGCGGGTTCAGTGACCTTGTGAACTTATGCATATGGGTTGGCACACGTTTTCATATTGACTCTCCGATAGAAACTTTGGGGCACTCTTTGAAGTACTTTGTGTTGGTTTGAATAGATGAATCTGAGATTGTGTGATGCATATCGTATAATCATACCCACGGATACTTGAGGTGACATTGGAGTATCTAGGTGACATTAGGTTTTTGGTTGATTTGTATCTTAAGGTGTTATTTTAGTACGAACTCTATGATAGATCGAACGGAAAGAATCGCTTCGTGTTATTTTACTACGGACTCTTGAATAGATCGATCAGAAAGGATAACTTTGAGGTGGTTTCGTACCCTACAATAATCTCTTTGTTTGTTCTCCGCTATTAGTGACTTTGGAGTGACTCTTTGTTGCATGTTGACGGATAGTTATATGATCCAGTTATGTTATTATTGTTGAGATAACTTGCACTAGTGAAAGTATGAACCCTAGGCCTTGTTTCCTAGCATTGCAATACCGTTTGTGCTCACTTTTATCATTAGTTACCTTGCTATTTTTATATTTTCAGATTACAAAAACCTATATCTACCATCCATATTGCACTTGTATCACCATCTCTTCGCTAAACTAGTGCACCTATACAATTTACCATTGTATTGGGTGTGTTGGGGACACAAGAGACTCTTTGTTATTTGGTTGCAGGGTTGCTTGAGAGAGACCATCTTCAACCTACGCCTCCCACGGATTGATAAACCTTAGGTCATCCACTTGAGGGAAATTTGCTACTGTCCTACAAACCTCTGCACTTGGAGGCCCAACAACGTCTACAAGAAGAAGGTTGCGTAGTAAACATCAAGCTCTTTTCTGGCGCCGTTGCCTGGGAGGTGAGTGCTTGAAGGTATATCTTTAGATCTTGCAATAGAATCTTTTTGTTTCTTGTTTTAGCACTAGTTTAGTTTATAAAAGAAAACTACAAAAAAATGGAATTGAGTTTACCACATACGCTTCATCTTTTTAATATCTTTCGTGAGTATGATGGAAAAGAAAATTGTGCCAAAGTGTTAGAAGAAGAATGCATTAAAATGTTTGGCACTAAATCTTTGAATGGTGAGCATGATTGCAATGTTGTTAGTATGAATTCCTTGAATATCCATAGTACTAATGACAATTGCACTAGTCATGATGAAAATATCTCTTATAAGCATGTCGATTTTTGTGGAGTGTATTGGGTTTGCAAGTACACACCAAATAGGGGAGATAGATATTGCAAGAGGCACAAGCATTTAGAAACTAAATTGTTGCAAGAAAGTCTTGATGTTTGTGCTGAAAAATTCAATATTTTCCATGATCCTTGTGAACTTTGCAATGAAAATGGTCATTTAAATCTCCAATGCAAATTGTTTCATCACCGAATCATGTCCAAAAATTGTGATAATTTGATTACCCTTGAGCATCATAAAGAGATTAGTCTTCTTTTGGGGTATGAGGAAATGAAACGTATAATTGAGGGTATTCCAAAGTTTAATCTTGATAGATTTCTTGATTTTGATATAAAGAAGATTTATATGTATTGTGCGGTGAATTGCATTGAAAATCCTTATATTGCCAATTACATAAAGAAAAGAAAGCAAATAGAAGATGAAGAGAACACTAATGAAAGGGAAGAGACTTCCCAATATCCTCCTATTATTTCTTATGATGAATCAGGTAATGAGGAGGAGCCTTCTATTCAACCAATTTCACTAATAGGGAGCTCCAAAAAGAGGATTGAACCCACACATGATGTGGTGAAGAAAAAGAAAAGAAAAAGGAAGAGAGGTAAAAAGATATCTCTCCCAAATAATGTTGCTCCTATTATTGCTGTGCTTCATGAAAATGAATCAAAAATAATTGTGGAAGATGATGTACTTGATGATCTCATTATGCCTATTGCTTGTTGTGATGATTATGATTGGGAAGATAATGATACTTCTTATGATCTTGAAAATCTTTTTGGCACTTGCTTGGAAGAATATGATAATTACTATACTATTGGTGCTATCCATACTATTAATGATGAGAGTGATTATGCTTATGGCCCAAGCTTGGGGATGCTATGTTTGATGAAGATGATGTTTTTGAGAATATATTTCCTGCAATTAATGTTTGTACCAAGCTTGGGGATGCTACGTTTAATGAAGATTATATTTTTAGTCTCCCAAGTTTTGACATGCAAAATTATAATGATGATAGCATGCCTCCTACTTATGATGATTATATTGATGAAAGTGGGTTTGGAAGAGTGTCAACTTTAGGAAGTAATGATCCCACTATTTTGGAGGACGTTGAAACTTATAATATTTATGAAAGTGGATTTGGATATGTCATGACTTTATTTAGTGATGTATCCACTATTTCGGAAGAGGTTTCAATTGATTATGATGAGAACAAAGTTGCTACTTATGATGATTATTGTGATGAAACTTATGCTATAAAAAGTAGTGATGATTATATTTATGAAACTTGTCATGATTATGATTACCCTTTTTCTGTATATTACTCTTTTAATGTGGAAGCAATTTATAGTATTCAGGTCTCTTATGATACTCCCACTATTCCGAATGAGAAGAAATTTGCTTATATGGAGAGTAATAAAATTTCTATGCTTGTAGATCATGAAAAGAATGCTTTAGGTGCTGGTTATATTGTTTAATTCATTCATGATGCTACTGAAAATTATTATGAGGGAGGATTATATGCTTGTAGGAATTGCAATAATATCAAGTTTCCTCTCTATGTGCTTAAAATCTTGAAGTTATGCTTGTTTTACGTTCCTATGCAAGTTGATTCTTGTTCCCATAAGTTGTTTGCTCACAAAATCCCTATGCATAGGAAGTGGGTTAGACTTAAATGTGCTATTCATATTCTTCATGATGCCCTCTTTATGTTTCAATTCCTATCTTTTATGCGAGCATCATTGAAATCATCATGCCTAGCTAGGGGCGTTAAACGATAGCGCTTGTTGGGAGGCAACACAATTTTATTTTAGTTTCTTGCTTTTTGGTTCTGTTTAGTAATAAATAATCCTTCTAGCTTCTGTTTAGATGTGGTCTTGTGTTTTAATTAGTGTTTGTGCCAAGTAAGACCTATAGGATCTTCTTGGATGATAGTTATTTGATCTTGCTGAAAATTCCAGAAACTTTCTGTTCACGAAAACAATTGTTTAAAATCACCAGAGCGTGATAAAATACTGATTCCAATTGCAGAAGATCAATAATCAAATTATCTAGGTCTTCCTATTTTGGTAGAATTTGTGAGTTCCAGAAGTTTGCGTTAGTTACAGATTACTACAGACTGTTCTGTTTTTGACAGATTCTGTTTGTCGTGTGTTGTTTGCTTATTTTTATTAATCTATGGCTAGTAAAATAGTTTATAAACCATGGAGAAGTTGGAATACAGTAGGTTTAACACCAATACAAATAAAGAATGAGTTCATTACAGTACCTTGAAGTGGTGTTTTGTTTTCTTTCGCTAACGGAGCTCACGAGTTTTCTGTTGAGTTTTGTGTTGTGAAGTTTTCAAGTTTTGGGTAAAGATTCGATGGACTGTGGAATAAGGATTGGCAAGAGCCTAAGCTTGGGGATGCCCAAGGCACCCCAAGGTAATATTCAAGGATAACCAAGAGCCTAAGCTTGGGGATGCCCCGGAAGGCATCCCCTCTTTCGTCTTTGTTCATCGGCAACTTTACTTCACTAGTAGAAAAGGGGGCAAAGGTCCAGGCCGGGTCAGCCCATTAGTCCCGGTTCAGTCCAGAACTGGGACCAATGGGGGCATTGGACCCGGTTCGTGAGCCCAGGGGGCCGGCCGGGCCACGTGGGCCATTGGTCCCGGTTCGTCTGGACCTTTGGTCCCAGTTGGTGGGATGAACCGGGACCAATGGGCCTCGCTCCTGGCCCACCACCATTCGTCCCGGTTGGTGGCATGAACTGGGACCAAAGGCTCCCCTTTGGTCCCGGTTCATGCCACCAACCGGGACCAATGGTGGTGCCTATATATACCCCCTCGCGTAAGAGCAGAGCACACTGCTCTATTTTTTCTGGCCGAGGGGGAGAGGGCTTGGTGGTGCTCTAGCTCACCTCCTATGCACACAAGGTGTTCGATGCAATGCCCGAGCCACACTACTTAAGCTTTCTCCTCTCCAAGCTCGACCTCCAAGCTCCATTTTCCTTAATATTTGTCTAGGTTTAGCGGTTCGTCACGCCCCGTCCCCGTCTTCACCGCCGTCGATCACCCACGCCGAGCTCATCCCCGGCACCACCGTGGTGACCCTCTTATTCTTATCTTCTTTCTGAAAGGAAAAATATTCTTACTTGTATGTTTACATAGATACTTGTATTATTTTCTTACTTTTATTATTGCATCTTATATAGTGCGATGGTTTTGGTATCCGCCCCCATCGGCCCTCGTCCTGTCTATGATTCGGATGTGGTATATATTATATTTATTATTGCAGCCACAAATTCTACACATAGAGTTCAATGAAGACCAAGTGCTTGTCAAAGTTTGAGAAGTAACATATTTAAGGTGGTAGAAACTCTCTTCATGGAGCGAGGTGGGACTAAATTTTTGTAGTAAACTTAGCAGTAGCGCTTATTGGCGAAATGCGCTGCTACTATGCTACGTAGCAGTAGCGCCCATTGTTATAACGCGTTGCTGCTATAACTAGCCTCGCGGCGGCCTCGTGGGAAATATAGCAGTAGCGCGTCTTTGAGCGGGCGCGCTACTGCTATATTTATTTCAGCAGTGATTTATTCTTGTGCTCTCTACTGCTAATTAGCAGCAACGCCTTATTTTAAAGCGCGCTGCTGATAAGATTCTGTGTATAGGCTTTTCCCTAGTAGTGAGCATTCCGTGTTTCCATTGACTGTTATGACGCTGCATGGTCCGGGCATCTTGAGCTTGAGATAAGCATAGTGTGGCACCGCGTTGAATCAAGCAAATGCGGTTCATCCAAGCAGTGCATGATAGTCGCTACGGAAGGGGACGATGTCGAAGATTAACTCTTCGCTTCGGAAGTTGTCCGGAGATCCGAAGACAACCTCTAGTGTGATTGAGCCCGTACAACGGGCCTCTACACCTGGTATGACTCCTTTAAAGGTAGTCTTTGTGGGCTTGATCCGTGATGGGTTAATGCCCATTTTGTGCACCGTATCCTGATAAAGCAAGTTGAGGCTGCTACCACCATCCATCAGGACCCGCATGAGGTGGAATCCGTCGATGATTGGGTCGAGGACCAGTGCGGCCGACCCGCTGTGACGGACACTGGTCGGGTGGTCTCGGCAATCAAATGTGATCTGGAAGGAGGACCATGGGTTGAACTTTGGGGCGACTGGCTCCATCACGTAGACGTCCCTGAGTGCACGCTTGCGTTCCGTCTTGGGGATGTGGGTGGCATATATCATATTCACCGTTTTGAACTGAGGGGGGAATTTCTTCTGTCCCCATGTGGTCAGTGGCCGAGTATCCTCGTCATCGTCCTTGCTTTGCGACCCCTTCTCCTTGTTATCGGCATTTAACTTACTGACCTATTTAAAAACCCAACAATCTCTGTTGGTGTGGTTGGATGGTTTTTTCGGGGTGCCATGTATCTGGCACGGACGATCGAGTATGCGGTCCAGACTGGATGAGCCGAAATTGTTCTTATTGTACGGCTTCTTCCACTGACCGGACTTGGAGCCACTGAATCCGGCATTGACCGCCGTGTCATCGTTATGGTTGCCATTGATTCGACGCTTGTGTCTGTTGCGTCGGGGATTGCCATTGCTATCCTTGGCTTCAGAGGTGCATGGTTTGCTTGCATTATTATTGCAACGGGCTAACCAACTATCTTCGCCCGCGCAAAAGTGGGTCATAAGTGTCATAAGTGCCGCCATGGACTTCGGCTTTTCCTTCCCGAGATGTCGGGCGAGCCATTCGTCGCGGATGCTATGCTTAAAGGCCGCTAGGGCTTCGACATCTGGATAGTCGACAGTCTGGTTCTTTTTAGTTAAGAACCTAGTCCAGAATTTCCGGGTTGATTCTCTGGGCTGTTGGACTATCTGACTTAAATCATCTGCATCCGGAGGCCGGACGTATGTTCCTTGGAAGTTGTCCAAGAAGGCTTCTTCCAAGTCTTCCCAGCTACCGATTGAGTTTTCTGGCAGACTGTTCAACCAGTACCGAGCTTGTCCTTTAAGTTTCAGTGGGAGATATTTAATGGTGTGGAGATCATCGCCACGATCCATATGAATATGGAGGAGGAAATCCTCTATCCAGACTGCAGGGTCTGTAGTCCCATCATATGATTCGTTGTTTAGGGGTTTAAACCCTTCTGGGAATTCATGGTCCATTACTTCATCCGTGAAGCAAAGAGGGTGTGCGGCGCCTCTATATCGGGCCACATCGTGACGTACTTCCAATGGGTTCCTTCTGCGGAGTTCGGCCCGGGCGTGGTTGGGCTTATTACGTCCCGGTAGGTGGCCGTCGTCACGTGTCGGGGCACGCCCTCGCGATCCGTAGATCGATCTAGCATGTCCTACATTATTTTCCAGTTTTTGCCGTAGGTCATAGGTATGTCCCTAAGCTGTTTGGTCTCCACCTTTACAGTGAGGTGGAGCGGGCTGGTGTTCGGCTTGAGTTGCCGCCTTGTCTCGACCCCGTGGTGGTCGGTCAGCCGCATTGTGTGATGATGGTATGGGCTCCAACGCCTCATCATCGAACTGTGGGAGCAATCTACGTTGCGGGTAGCTTTTGGCTGGGTGCTTGAGGCCATATTCCTTGGCTTCCAGGACATCAGTCCATCTGTCATTCAGCAGATCTTGATCAGCTTGAAGCTACTGCTGCTTCTTTTTCAGGCTCCTTGCAGTGGCTATTAGCCGGCGCTTAAAGTGCTCCCGCTCGAGGGGTTCTTCAGGCATGATAAAGTCTTCGTTGTCGAGGCTCACCTCCTCCTCGGAGAGCCGATGATAACTACCGTCCTCCGAGTCTTCATTTACGGCCTGTTCATCAGGGCTGACTTGCCCATCCTCCTAATTGTCCTGTTCGGCAGTTTGTTTGTCGTGGTCTTCTACATCTTCGGCACCGTCCTGAGTGTTGTCGTCTCCTGTGCCGGTGTTGTTGTCCTTGCTGCGGCGTGGTTTAGAGCGGCGCTGCTGACGCCGGTGCTTTGGTTGTGTCTTAGGGGGGTCATCCTTCACTGGGTTTTTCTTGTCGTCACGACTATTACCTTTTGGTGTATCCACCATGTATACGTCGTATGAGGAGGTGGCCGTCCATCGTCCGGTGAACGGCGTGGCTTGGGCCTCCTCTTCTCCGGCATCATCATCTATACCGTCGATGTCTTTGGAGTCATAATCGAGTGTGTCGGTTAGGTCATCGACAGTGGTTATGAAGTGGGTGGTGGGTGGGAAACGAAATTATCCATCATCACCCTCCAGTTCGAACCAGAGATAATTCGGCTATGAGTCCCCCGCCAAGGACAGATTCTTTAATGAGTTTAGCACATCGCCGAAAGGCGAGTGTCGGAAGATGTCTATGGCGCTGAATTCTAAGATCGATAACCGATCCAGCTCGGCGTCCATGGACGTACATGGTTCGGAACTTATAGCTGGGAACGAGTCCGGAGTTCCGGTGACACAGATATCACGCGAGGCTAAGTTTGTGTGTGGCTCCAACACTGCGGAATCTGCTGCCTCCGTGGCGGGGTTGAGCTTCCTATCCTCGGATGGCGCGATTTGCTCTAGATCTAAGGCCAGAGTAGTTACAGGAGCTATCTCCTAGATGTGCTCCGATGATAGATTTAAGTCATGTTCATCGAGGTGACAGGGAGCGGCTGCCGCAGTCTCAAATCTGTCGAAGATCAAGTTCCATGGACGTCCGCAACTTAATTCAAGCTCCCGAATCTGACCTGATGGCCAGGGGCGTAGCTTTCGATCTGCTCCAGATGCCCAAGTGAGTTGGCCCGTAGTGCGAAGCTGCCGAATACGAAGATCTGTCCGGGGAGGAAGATTTCTCCTTGGACAGCATCGTTGTAAATGATCGATTGGGCCATCAAACCTCTTGACAACGGCACGGTGGAACTCTCAATGAAAGCACCAATGCCGGTGTCAAAACCGACGGATCTCGAATAGGGGGTCCCGGACTGTGCGTCTAGGATCGATGGTAACAGGAGACGGGGGACACGATGTTTACCCAGGTTCGGGCCCTCTCTATGGAGGCAATACCCTACTTCCTGCTTGATTGATCTTGATGAATATGAGTATTACAAGAGTTGATCTACCACGAGATCATAATGGCTAAACCCTAGAAGTCTAGCATGTATGAATATGGTAATGAGTATTCGGTCCTATAGACCTAACCCTCCAGTTTATATAGACACCGGAGGGATCTAGGGTTATGTCAAATCGGTTACAGAGAAGAGAATCTTCATATTTGATCGCCAACCTTGCCTTCCACGCCAAGGAGAGTCCCATCCGGACACTGGTGGAGTCTTCAGTCTTCGTATCTTCACAGCCCTTCAGTCCGGCCCATGGCTAACAGACCGGACGCCCGAGAACCCCTTAGTCCAGGACTCCCTCACTATCCCCCACTTCACCCTTGCCGTTTTATTCGCCCTCTTCTCCGTTTGCCTCTTTTTGCTTGCCTTTTGTGTGCTTGTGTGTTGGATTGTTTGTCATGATGGCTCAAGACAATACTAAATTGTGTGATTTTTCCAATACCAACAACAATGATTTTCTTAGCACTCCGATTGCTCCTATTACCGATGCTGATGTGAAATTAATGCTGCTTTGCTGAATCTTGTCATGAGAGATCAATTCTCTGGCCTTCCTAGTGAAGATGTCGCTACACATCTAAACAACTTTGTTGATTTGTGTGATATGCAAAA
Organism: Triticum monococcum; assembly: GCA_034509565.1. Lineage (NCBI taxonomy): Eukaryota > Viridiplantae > Streptophyta > Magnoliopsida > Poales > Poaceae > Triticum > Triticum monococcum. The sequence goes on from CM067842.1 coordinate 724,647,645, forward strand.
GAAGAGAGATGTGGATAATGATATTGTTAAATTGAAGCTATTTCCGTTTTCTCTTAGAGATCGTGCTAAAACTTGGTTTTCATCTTTGCCTAAAAATAGTATTGATTCATGGAATAAGTGCAAAGATGCTTTTATCTCTAAGTATTTTCCTCCCGCTAAGATCATCTCTCTTAGAAACGATATTATGAATTTTAAGCAACTTGATCATGAACATGTTGCACAAGCTTGGGAGAGAATGAAATTAATGATACGCAATTGCCCTACACATGGTTTGAATTTATGGAAGATTATACAATAAATTTATGCCGGATTGAATTTTGCTTCTAGAAATCTTTTAGATTCGGCTGTGGGGGGCACTTTTATGGAAATGACTTTAGGAGAAGCTACTAAACTCCTAGATAATATTATGGTTAATTATTCTCAATGGCACACCGAAAGATCCACTAGTAAAAAGGTTCGTGTGATTGAAGAGATTAATGTTTTGAGTGGAAAGATGGATGAACTTATGAAATTTTTTGCTAGTAGGAGTGTTTCTTCTTATCCTAATGATATGCCTTTGTCCACTTTGATTGAGAATAATAATGATTCTATGGATGTGAATTTTGTTGGTAGGAACAATTTTGGTAACAACGCGTATAGAGGAAACTTTAATTCTAGGCCGTTCCCTAGTAATTCCTCTAATAATTATGGTAATTCCTACAACAACTCTTACGGAAATTTTAATAAGTTGACCTCTGATTTTGAGACTAGTGTTAAAGAGTTTATGAATTCACAAAAGAATTTCAATGCTTTGCTTGAAGAAAAATTGCTTAAGATTGATGAATTGGCTAGCAACATGGATAGAATTTCTCTTGATGTTGATTCTTTGAAACTTAGATCTATTCCACCTAAGCATGATATCAATGAGTCTCTCAAAGCCATGAGAATTTCCATTGATGAATGCAAAGAAAGAACCGCTAGGATGCGTGCTAAGAAAGATTGCTTCATAAAAGCGTGTTCTTCTAGTTTTCATGATAGTAAGGATGAAGATCTAAAAGTGATTGATGTGTCTCCTATTAAATCTTTATTTTGCAATATGAATCTTGATAATGGGACTAGAGATGAGTCAACTTTAGTTAGAAGGCGTCCCAATAATTCGGAGTTTTTAGATCTTGATGCAAAAATTGGTAAAAGTGGGATTGAGGAGGTCAAAACTTCACATAGCAATGTGTTGGGGAACGTAGTAATTTCAAAATTTTCCTACGCACACGCAAGATCATGGTGATGCATAGCAACGAGAGGGGAGAGTGTTGTCTACGTACCCTCGTAGACCGAAGCGGAAGCGTTGACGCAACGTAGAGGAAGTAGTCGTACGTCTTCCCGGTCCAACCGATCCAAGCACCGTTACTCCGGCACCTCCGAGTTCTTGGCACACGTTCAGCTCAATGACGCTCCCCGGGCTCCGATCCAACAAAGCTTCGGGGAGGAGTTCTGTTAGCACGACGGCGTGGTGACGATCTTGATGTTCAACCGTCGCAGGGTTCGCCTAAGCACCGCTACAATATGATCGAGGTGTAATATCGTGGAGGGGAGCACCGCACACGGCTAAGGAACGATCACGAAGATCAACTTATGTGTCTATGGGGTGCCCCCTGCCCCCGTATATAAAGGAGTGGAGGAGGGGAGGGCCGGCCCTCTCTATGGCACGCCCTAGGGGAGTCCTACTCCCACCTGGAGTAGGATTCCCCCTTTCCTAGTCCAACTAGGAGTCCTTCCAAGTATTACGAGTAGGAGACAAGGAAGGGGAAGAGGGAAGAGAAGGAAGGAGGGGCGCAGCCCCGCCCCCTAGTGCAATTCGGACTAGGCCTTGGGGGGCGCGCGGCCTGCTTCTCCCTCTCCCCTAAAGCCCAATAAGGCCCATATACTTCTTCTCCCGTATTCCCGTAACTCCCCGGTACTCCGAAAAATAACTGAACCACTCGGAACCTTTCCGATGTCCGAATATAGTTGTCCAATATATCGATCTTTACGTCTCGACCATTTCGAGACTCCTCGTCATGTCCCCGATCTCATCCGGGACTCTGAACTCCTTCGGTACATCAAAACTCATAAACTCATAATATAACTATCATCGAAACCTTAAGCATGTGGACCCTACGGGTTCGAGAACAATGTAGACATGACCGAGACACGTCTCCGGTCAATAACCAATAGCGGAACCTGGATGCTCATATTGGCTCCCACATATTCTACGAAGATCTTTATCGGTCAGTCCGCATAACAACATACATTGTTCCCTTTGTCATCGGTTTGTTACTTGCCCGAGATTCGATCGTCGGTATCTCAATACCTAGTTCAATCTCGTTACCGGCAAGTCTCTTTACTCGTTCCGTAATACATCATCTCGCAACTAATGAGGCTTATGTGATGTCCATTACCGAGAGGGCCCAGAGATACCTCTGCGACAATCGGAGTGACAAATCCTAATCTCGAAATACGCCAACCCAACATGTACCTTTGGAGACACCTGTAGAGCACCTTTATAATCACCCAGTTACTTGTGACGTTTGGTAGCACACAAAGTGTTCCTCCGGCAAACGGGAGTTGCATAATCTCATAGTCATAGGAACATGTATAAGTTATGAAGAAAGCAATAGCAACATACTAAACGATCGGGTGCTAAGCTAATGGAATGGGTCATGTCAATCAGATCATTCACCTAATTATGTGATCCCGTTAATCAAATAACAACTCTTTGTCCATGGTTAGGAAACATAACCATCTTTGACTAACGAGCTAGTCAAGTAGAGGCATACTAGTGACACTCTGTTTGTCTATGTATTCACACATGTATTATGTTTCCGGTTAATACAATTATAGCATGAATAATAAACATTTATCATGAAATAAGGAAATAAACAATAACTTTATTATTACCTCTAGGGCATATTTCCTTCAGTCTCCCACTTGCACTAGAGTCAATAATATAGATCACATCACCATGTGATTAACATCGATAGCTCACATCATCATGTGATTAACACCCATAGTTCACATCGCCATGTGACCAACACCCAAAGGGTTTACTAGATTCAGTAATCTAGTTCACATCGCTTATGTGATTAACACCCAAAGAGTACTAAGGTGTGATCATGTTTTGCTTGTGAGAGAAGTTTAGTCAACGGGTCTGCCATATTCAGATCCGTATGTATTTTGCAAATTTCTATGTCAACAATGCTCTGCACGGAGCTACTCTTAGCTAATTTCTCCCACTTTCAATATGTATCCAGATTGAGACTTAGAGTCATCTAGATTAGTGTCAAAATTTGCATCGACGTAACCCTTTACGAAGAACCCTTTTTGTCACGTCCATAATTGAGAAACATATCCTTATTCCACTAAGGATAATTTTGACTGCTGTCCAGTGATCTACTCCTAGATCACTATTGTACTCCCTTGCCAAAATCAGTGTAGGGTATACAATAGATCTGGTACACAGCATGGCATACTTTATAGAACCTATGGCTAAGGCATAGAGAATGACTTTCATTCTCTTTCTATCTTCTGTCGTGGTCGTGTTTTGAGTCTTACTCAATTTCACACCTTGTAACACAGGAAAGAACTCTTTCTTTGACTGTTCCATTTTGAACTACTTCAAAATCTTGTCAAGGTATGTACTCATTGAAAAAAAATTATCAAGCGTTTTGATCTATCTCTATAGATCTTGATGCTCAATATGTAAGTAGCTTCACCGAGGTCTTTCTTTGGAAAACTCCTTTCAAATACTCCTTTATGCTTTGCAGAATAATTCTACATTATTTCCGATCAACAATATGTCATTCACATATACTTATCAGAAATGATGTAGTGCTCCCACTGACTTTCTTGTAAATACAGGCTTCACCGCAAGTCTGTATAAAACTATATGCTTTGATCAACTTATCAAAGCGTGTATTCCAACTCCGAGATGCTTGCACCAATCCATAGATGAATCGCTGGAGCTTGCATATTTTGTTTGCACCTTTAGGATTGACAAAACCTTCCGGTTGCATCATATACAACTCTTCTTCAATAAATCCATTAAGGAATGCAGTTTTGTTTATCCATTTGCCAGATTTCATAAAATGCGGCAATTGCTAACATGATTCGAACAGACATAAGCATAGATACGAGTGAGAAACTCTCATCGTAGTCAACACCTTTAAACTTGTCGGAAAAAAATTGCGACAATTCTAGCTTTGTAGATAGTAACACTACTATCAGCGTCCGTCTTCCTCTTGAAGATCCATTTATTTTCTATGGCTTGCCGATCATCGGGCAAGTCAACCAAAGTCTACACTTTGTTCTCATACATGGATCACATCTCAGATTTGATGGCCTCAAGCCATTTTGCGGAATCTGGGCTCATCATCGCTTCCTCATAGTTCGCAAGTTCGTCATGGTCTAGTAACATGACTTCCAGAACAGGATTAGCGTACCACTCTGGTGAGGATCTCACTCTGGTTTACCTACGAGATTCGGTAGTAACTTGATCTGAAGTTACATGATCATCATCATTAGCTTCCTCACTAATTGGTGTAGTAGTCACAAGAACAGATTTCTGTGATGAACTACTTTCCAATAAGGGAGATGGTACAATTACCTTATCAAGTTTTCTACTTTCCTCCCACTCACTTCTTTCAAGAGAAACTCCTTCTCTAGAAAGTATCCATTCTCAGCAACGAATGTCTTGCCTTCGGATCTGTGATAGAAGGTGTACCCAAGAGTCTCCTTTGGGTATCCTATGAAGACATATTTCTCCGATTTGGGTTTGAGCTTATCAGGATGAAACTTTTTCATATAAGCATCACAACCCCAAACTTTAAGAAACGACAACTTTGGTTTCTTGCCAAACCACAGTTCAGATTGTGTCGTCTCAACGGACTTAGATGGTGCCCCTTTTTAACGTGAATGCAGCTGTCTTTAATGCATAACCTCAAAAACGATAGTGGTAAATCAGTAAGAAACATCATATATTTGCACTATATCTAATAAAGTACGGCTATGACGTTCGGACACACAATTATGCTGTGGTGTTCCAGGTGGCACGAATTTGTGAAACTATTCCACATTGTTTTAATTGAAGACCAAACTCGTAACTCAAATATTCGTCTTCGCGATCAGATCGTAGAAACCTTATTTTCTTGTCACGATGATTTTCCACTTCACTCTGAAATTCTTTGAACTTTTCAAATGTTTCAGACTTATGTTTCATCAAGTAGATATACCCATGTCTGCTCAAATCATCTGCGAAGGTCAGAAAATAATGATACCCACTGCAAGCCTTGCTATTCATCGGACCACATACATCAGTATGTATGATTTCCAACAAATCTGTTGCTTGCTCCATTGTTCCGGAGAACGGCGTTTTAGTCATCTTGCCCAAGAGACATGGTTCGCAAGCATCAAGTGATTCATAATCAAGTGATTCCAAAATCCCATCAGCATGGAGTTTCTTCATGCGCTTTACACCAATATGACCTACACGGCAGTGCCACAACCAAGTTGCACTATCATTATTAACTTTGCATCTTTTGGCTTCAATATTATGAATATGTGTATCATTACAATCGAGATCCAACAAACCATTTTCGTTCGTGTGTATGACCATAGAAGATTTTATTCATGTAAATAGAACAACAATTGTTCTCTAACTTAAATGAATAACCGTATTGCAATAAACATGATCAAATCATATGTATGCTCAACGCAAACACCAAATAACACTTATTTAGGTTCAACATTAATCCCGAAAGTATAGGGAGTGTGCGATGATGATCATATCAATCTTGGAACCACTTCCAATACACATCGTCACTTCACCCTTAACTAGTCTCTGTTTATTCCGCAACTCCCGTTTTGAGTTACTAATCTTAGCAACTGAACTAGTACCAAATACTGAGGGGTTGCTATGAACACTAGTAAAGTACACATCAATAACATGTATATCAAATATACCTTTGTTTACTTTGCCATCCTTTCTTATCCACCAAATACTTGGGGTAGTTCCGCTTCCGGTGACCAATCCCTTTGCAGTAGAAGCACTTTGTCTCAGGCTTAGGACCAGACTTGGGTTTCTTCACTTGAGCAGCAACTTGCTTGCCGTTCTTCTTGAAGTTCCCTTTCTTCCTTTTGCCCTTTTCTTGAAACTAGTGGTCTTGTCTACCATCAACACTTGATGTTTTTTCTTGATTTCTACCTTCGTCGATTTTAGCATCACGAAGAGCTTGGGAATCGTTTCCGTTATCCCTTGCATACTATAGTTCATCACGAAGTTCTACTAACTTGGTGATGGTGACTAGAGAATTCTGTCAATCACTATCTTATCTGGAAGATTAACTCCCACTTGATTCAAGAGATTGTAGTACCCAGACAATCTGAGTACATGCTCACTGCTTGAGCGATTCTCCTCCATCTTGTAGCTATAGAACTTGTTGGAGACTTCATATCTCTCAACTCGGGTATTTACTTGAAGTATTAACTTCAACTCCTGGAACATCTCATATGGTCCATGACGTTCAAAACGTCTTTGAAGTCCCGATTCTAAGCCGTTAAGCATGGTGCACTAAACTATCAAGTAGTCATCATATTGAGCTAGCCAAACGTTCATAACGTCTGCATCTGCTCCTGCAATAGGTCTGTCACCTAGCAGTGCATCAAGGACATAATTTTTCTGTGCAGCAATGAGGATAAACCTCATATCACGGATCCAATCCGCATCATTGCTACTAACATCTTTCAACATAGTTTTTCTCTAGGAACATATCAAAACAAACATAGGGAAGCAACAACGCGAGCTATTGATCTACAGCATAGATATGCTAATACTACCAGGACTAAGTTCATGATAAATTTAAGTTCAATTAAGCATATTACTTAAGAACTCCCACTTAGATAGACATCCCTCTAATCATCTAAGTGATCACGTGATCCAAATCAACTAAACCATGTCCGATCATCACGTGAGATGGAGTAGTTTTCAATGGTGAACATCACTATGTTGATCATATCTACTATATGATTCACGCTCGACCTTTCGGTCTCCAGTGTTCCGAGGCCATGTCTGCATATGCTAGGCTCGTCAAGTTTAACCTGAGTATTCCGCGTGTGCAAAATTGTCTTGCACCCGTTGTAGATGGACGTAGAGCTTATCACACCCGATCATCACGTGGTGTCTGGGCACGACGAACTTTGGCAACGGTGCATACTCAGGGAGAACACTTTTATCTTGAAATTTAGTGAGAGATCATCTTATAAAGCTACCGTCGAAATAAGCAAAATAAGATGTATACAAGACAAACATCACATGCAATCAAAATATGTGACATGATATGGCCATGATCATCTTGTGCCTTTGATCTCCATCTCCAAAGTACCGTCATGATCTCTATCGTCACCGGCATGACACCATGATCTCCATCATCTTGATCTATATCAATGTGTCGTCACGTGGACGTCTCGCCAACTATTGCTCTTGCAACTATTGCTATTGCATAGCCATAAAGTAAAGCAATTGTTTGGCGCTTGCATCTTATGCAATAGAGAGACGACCATAAGGCGTTTGCCAGTTGCCGATAACTTCCACAAAACATGATCATCTCATACAACAACTTATATCTCATCACGTCTTGACCATATCACATCACAACATGCCCTGCAAAAACAAGTTAGACGTCCTCTACTTTGTTTGTTGCAAGTTTTACGTGGCTGCTACGGGCTTAAGCAAGAACCAATCTTACCTACGCATCAAAACCACAACGATAGTTTGTCAAGTTGGTGTTGTTTTATCCTTCGCAAGGACCGGGCGTAGCCACACTCGGTTCAACTAAAGTTGGAGAAACGGACACCCGCTAGTCACCTGTGTGCATAGCATGGCGGTAAAACTAGTCTCGCGTAAGCGTACGCGTAATGTCGGTCCGGGCCGCTTCATCCAACAATACCGCCGAACAAAGTATGACATGCTGGTAAGCAGTATGACTTATATCACCCACAACTCACTTGTGTTCTACTCGTGCATATAACATCAACACATAAAACCTAGGCTCGGATGCCACTTTTGGGGAACGTAGTAATTTCAAAATATTCCTACGCACACGCAAGATCATGGTGATGCATAGCAACGAGAGGGGAGAGTGTTGTCTACGTACCCTCGTAGACCGAAGCGGAAGCGTTGACGCAACATAGAGGAAGTAGTCGTACGTCTTCCCGGTCCAACCGATCCAAGCACCGTCACTCCGGCACCTCCGAGTTCTTGGCACACGTTCAGCTCAATGACGCTCCCCGGGCTCCGATCCAACAAAGCTTCGGGGAGGAGTTCCGTCAGCACGACGGCTTGGTGACGATCTTGATGTTCAACCGTCGCAGGGCTTCGCCTAAGCACCGCTACAATATGACTGAGGTGTAATATCGTGGTGGGGGGCACCGCACACGGCTAAGGAACGATCACGAAGATCAACTTATGTGTCTAAGGGTGCCCCCTGCCCCCGTATATAAAGGAGTGGAGGAGGGGAGGGCCGGCCCTCTCTATGGTGCGCCCTAGGGGAGTCCTAGTCCCACCGGGAGTAGGATTCCCCCTTTCCTAGTCCAACTAGGAGTCCTTCCAAATATTAGGAGTAGGAGACAAGGAAGGGGAAGAGGGAAGAGAAGGAAGGAGGGGGCGCAGCCCCTCCCCCAAGTCCAATTCGGACTAGGCCTTGGGGGCGGCCTGCTTCTCCCTCTCCCCTAAAGCCCAATAAGGCCCATATACTTCTTCTCCCGTATTCCCGTAACTCCCCGGTACTCCAAAAAATAACCAAACCACTCGGAACCTTTTCGGTGTCCGAATATAGTCATCCAATATATCGATCTTTACATCTCGACCATTTCGAGACTCCTCGTCATGTCCCCGATCTCATCCGGGACTCCGAACTCCTTCGGTACATCAAAACTCATAAACTCATAATATAACTATCATCGAAACCTTAAGCGTGCGGACCCTACGGGTTCAAGAACAATGTAGACATGACCGAGACACGTCTCCGGTCAATAACCAATAGCGGAACCTGGATGCTCATATTGGCTCCCACATATTCTACGAAGATCTTTATCGGTCAGACCGCATAACAACATATGTTGTTCCCTTTGTCATCGGTATGTTACTTGCCCGAGATTCGATCGTCAGTATCTCAATACCTAGTTCAATCTCGTTACCGGCAAGTCTCTTTACTCGTTCCGTAATACATCATCTCGCAACTAACTCATTAGTTGCAATGCTTGCAAGGCTTATGTGATGTGCATTACCGAGAGGGCCCGGAGATACCTCTCCGACAATCGGAGTGACAAATCCTAATCTCGAAATACGCCAACCCAACATGTACCTTTGGAGACACCTGTAGAGCACCTTTATAATCACCCAGTTACGTTGTGACGTTTGGTAGCACACAAAGTGTTCCTCCGGCAAACGGGAGTTGCATAATCTCATAGTCATAGGAACATGTATAAGTCATGAAGAAAGCAATAGCAACATACTAAACGATCGGGTGCTAAGCTAATGGAATGGGTCATGTCAATCAGATCATTCACCTAATGATGTGATCCCGTTAATCAAATAACAACTCTTTGTCCATGGTTAGGAAACATAACCATCTTTGATTAACGAGCTAGTCAAGTAGAGGCATACTAGTGACACTCTGTTTGTCTATGTATTCACACATGTATTATGTTTCCGGTTAATACAATTATAGCATGAATAATAAACATTTATCATGAAATAAGGAAATAAATAATAACTTTATTATTGCCTCTAGGGCATATTTCCTTCACAATGAACCCACTATTTTGGATTTCAAGGAATTTAATTATGATAATTGCTCTTTGATAGATTGCATTTCCTTGTTGCAATCCATGTTAAATTCTCCTCATGCTTATGATCAAAATAAAGCTTTTACCAAACATATCGTTGATGCTTTAATGTCATCCTATGAAGAAAAACTTGAGTTAGAAGTTTCTATCCCTAGAAAACTTTATGATGAGTGGTAACCTACTATTAAAATTAAAATTAAAGACCATGAGTGCTATGCTTTATGTGATTTGGGTGCTAGTGTTTCCACGATTCCAAAAACTTTGTGTGATGTGTTGGGTTTCCGTGAATTTGGTGATTGTTCTTTAAACTTGCACCTTGCGGATTCCACCATTAAGAAACCTATGGGAATGATTAATGATGTTCTTATTGTTGCAAATAGGAATTATGTGCCCGTATATTTTATTGTTCTTGATATAGATTGCAATCCTACATGTCCTATTATTCTTGGTAGACCTTCCCTTAGAACGATTGGTGCAATTATTGATATGAAGGAAGGGAATATTAGATTCCAATTTCCGTTAAGGAAAGGCATGGAACACTTTCCTAGAAATAAAATTAAGTTACCTTATGAATATATTATGAGAGCCACTTATGGATTGCATACCAAAGATGACAATGCTTAGATATATCCTTGCCTTTATGCCTAGCTAGGGGCGTCAAACGATAGCGCTTGTTGGGAGGCAACCCAATTTTATTTTTATTTCTTGCTTTTTGGTTCTATTTAGTAATAAATAATTCATCATGCTACTGCTATGATTGTGTTTTTTGTGTTTTAATTAGTGTTTGTGCCAAGTAAAGCCTTTAGGATCTTCTTGGATAATACTTGTTTGAACTTGCTGTAAAAAACAGAAACTTTGCGCTCACGAAAATAATTTTCATAAATCACAGAAAAGCGATTTTTCCCTGATTCTTTTTGAAGTAGATTAATATACATATTGCCCAGGTTGTCCTAATTTGGTTGAATTTTTGGGGCTCTAGAAGTTTACGTTTGATACAGATTGCTATAGACTGTTCTGTTTTTGACAGATTCTGTTTTTTGTGTGTTGTTTGCTTATTTTGATGAATCTATGGCTAGTATTGGGGGGTATGTGTTGGGTAACGTAGTAATTTCAAAAAAAATCCTACGCACACGCAAGATCATGGTGATGCATAGCAACGAGAGGGGAGAGTGTTGTCTACATACCCTCGTAGACCGTAAGCGGAAGCGTTATATCAACGCGGTTGATGTAGTCGAACGTCTTCACGATCCGACCGATCCAAGTACCGAAAGCACGGCACCTCCGAGTTATGCACACGTTCGGCTCGGTGACGTCCTCGCCTTCTCGATCCAGCAAGAGGGGCGAAGTAGTAGATGAGTTTCGGCAGCACGACGGCGCGGTGTCGGTGTTGGTGAAGAACAATCTTCGCAAGGCTTCACCTAAGCACTACGAAAACTATGACGGAGGATAAACTAGAGGAGACGGGGTTGCCGGCACACAGCTTGGTGTTTCTTGATGTCTCTTGGGTGCTAGCCCTACCCCTCTATTTATATGTTGAGCCTTGGGGTCGAAACTTGGAGTAAAAGCCTCCACAAAGTCTGTTTCGCCCGAAAGGCGAGAGTCCTTCTCGGACTCTAGGGCCAGACGCCAGGGTTCCCGGCGTCTGGACCCATACGCCAGGGACTCTGGCGTCTTGCCCCTGGACTCCGCAAAACTTCCTTTTGCGATTTCCAAAAACCTCGTGGGCTTTCCCCTTTGGCCCAGATAAAGTGTTCTCGTGCCCAAACATTTCAGGAAACATCCGAAACCCCTTCCGATGGATTCCGGAACCTTTCCGGAGATCAAACACTACTATCCACATATCAATATTTACTTCCGGACCATTCCGGAGTTCCTTGTCATATCCATGATCTCATCCAAAACTCCGAACAACATTCGGTCACCAACATACATAACTCATAGTACTATATTATCAACGAACATTAAGCGTGCGGACCCTACGGGTTCGAGAACTATGTAGGCATGACCGAGACGCCTCTCTTGTCAATAACCAATAGCGGGATCTGGATGCCCATATTGGCTCCTACATATTCTACGAAGATCTTTATCGGTCAGACCGCATACCAACATACGTTGTTCCCTTTGTCATCGGTATGTTACTTGCCCGAGATTCGATCGTCGGTATCTCAATACCTAGTTCAATCTCGTTACCGGCAAGTCTCTTTACTCGTTCCGTGATATATCATCTCGCAACTAACTCATTAGTTGCAATGCTTGCAAGGCTTAAGTGATGTGCATTACCGAGAGGGCCCAGAGATACCTCTCCGACAATCGAAGTGACAAATCCTAATCTCGCAATACGCCAACCCAACAAGTACCTTCGGAGACACCTGTAGAGCACCTTTATAATCACCCAGTTATGTTGTGATGTTTGGTAGCACACAAAGTGTTCCTCCGGTAAAGGGAGTTGCATAATCTCATAGTCATAGGAACATGTATAAGTCATGAAGAAAGCAATAGCAACATACTAAATGATCAAGTGCAAAGCTAATGGAATGGGTCATGTCAATCACATCATTCTCCTAATGATGTGATCCCATTAATCAAATAACAACTCTTTGTCCATGGTTAGGAAACATAACCATCTTTGATTAACGAGCTAGTCAAGTAGAAGCATATTAGTGACACTCTGTTTGTCTATGTATTCACACATGTATTATGTTTCCGGTTAATACAATTCTAGCATGAATAATAAACATTTATCACGAAATAAGGAAATAAATAATAACTTTATTATTGCCTCTAGGGCATATTTCCTTCAGTATGAACCATAAAGAAGTTGGAATATAGTAGGTTTAACACCAATATAAATAAATATGAGGTTGGTGATATTAGAGTCATCCTAATTGAGTAGTTATGAATTTGAGAAACACTTGTGTTGAAGTTTGTGATTCCCGTAGCATGCACGTATGGTGAACCGTTATGTGATGAAGTTGGAGCATGATTTATTTATTGATTGTCTTCCTTATGTGTGGAGGTCGGGATCGCGCGATGGTTAACTCCTACCAACCCTTCCCCTAGGAGCATGCGTGTAGTACTTTGTTTTGATGACTTGTAGATTTTTGCAATAAGTATGTGAGTTCTTTATGACTAATGTTGAGTCCATGGATTATACGCACTCTCACCCTTCCACCATTGCTAGCCTCTCTAATACCACGCAACTTTCGCCGGTATCATACACCCACCATATACCTTCCTCAAAACAGCCACCATACCTACCTATTATGGCATTTCCATAGCCATTCCGAGATATATTGTCATGCAACTTTCCACCGTTCCGTTTATTATGACACGCTGCATCATTGTCATATTGCTTTGCATGATCATGTAGTTGACATCATATTTGTGGCAAAGCCACCATTCATAATTCTTTCATACATGTCACTCTTGATTCATTGCATATCCCGGTACACCGCCGGAGTCATAGACATAGAGTCATATGTTGTCCTAAGTATCGAGTTGTAATTCTTGAGTTGTAAGCAAATAAAAGTGTGATGATCATCATTATTAGAGCATTGTCCCAAGTGAGGAAAGGATGATGGAGACTATGATTCCCCGACAAGTCGGGATGAGACTCCGGACGAAAAAAAATAAAAAAAATAGGCCATATAAAAAAAGAAAATGCCCAAACAAAAAAATGAGAGAAAAAGAGAGAAGGGACAATGTTACTATCCTTTTACCAAACTTGTGCTTCAAAGTAGCACGATCTTCATGATAGAGAGTCTCTTATTTTGTCACTTTCATATACTAGTGGGAATTTTTCATTATAGAACTTGGCTTGAATATTCCAATGATGGGCTTCCTCAAAGTGCCCTAGGTCCTCGTGAGCAAGCAAGTTGGATGCACACCCACTTATTTTCTTTTGTTGACCTTCCATACACTTATAGCTCTAGTGTATCCATTGCAAGGCAATCCCTACTCACTCACATTGATATCTATTGATGGGCATCTCCATAGCCCGTTGATACGCCAAGTTGATGTGAGACTATCTTCTCCTTTTTTTTCTTCTCCACAACCATAGTTCTATTCCACATATAGTGCTATGTCCATGGCTCACTCTCATATATTGCGTGAAGATTGAAAAAGTTTGAGAATACTAAAGTACGAAACAATTGCTTGGCTGAAACCGGGGTTCTGCATGATTTAAATATTTTGTGTGATGAAGATAGAGCATAGCCAGACTATATGATTTTGTAGGGATAACTTTCTTTAGCCATGTTATTTTGAGAAGACATGATTGCTTTGTTAGTATGCTTGAAGTATTATTATTTTTATGTCAATATTAAACTTTTATCTTGAATCTTTCAGATCTGAATATTCATGCCACAATAAAGAAAATTACATTGAGAAATATGCTAGGTAGCATTCCACATCAAAAATTCTGTTTTTATCATTTACCTACTCGAGGACGAGCAGGAATTAAGCTTGGGGATGCTTGATACGTCTCCAACGTATCTATAATTTTTAATTGTTCCATGCTATTATATTATCTGTTTTGGATGTTTAATGGGCTTTATTATACACTTTTATATTATTTTTGGGACTAACCTACTAACCGGAGGCCCAACCCAAATTGTTGTTCTTTGCCTATTTCAGTGTTTCGCAGAAAAGGAATATCAAACGGAGTCCAAACGGAATGAAACCTTTGGGAGAGTTATTTTTGGAACAAACGCAATCCAGGAGACTTGGAGTGGATGTCAAGCAAGCAACGAGGCGGCCACAAGGCAGGGAGGCGCGCCCAGGGGGGTAGGCACGCCCCCACCCTCGTGGCTCCCCTGACCGACTTCTTTCGCCTATATATACTCATATACCCCGTGGACATCCGAGAGAACCATGAAACCCTATTTACACTGCCGCAACCTTCTGTACCTGTGAGATCCCATCTTGGGGCTTTTTCCGGCGCTCCGCCGGAGGGGGCATTGATCACGGAGGGCTTCTACATCAACACCATAGCCTCTCTGATGATGTGTGAGTAGTTTACCTCAGACCTTCGGGTCCATAATTATTAGCTAGATGGCTTCTCTCTTTGGATCTCAATACAAAGTTCTCCTCGATCTTCTTGAAGATCTATACGATGTAATTCTTTTTGCGGTGTGTTTGTCGAGATCCGATGAATTGTGGGTTTATGATCAAGATTATCCATGAACAATATTTGATTCTCCTCTGAATTCTTTTATGTATGATTTGTTATCTTTGCAAGTCTCTTCGAATTATCAGTTTGGTTTGCCCTACTAGATTGATCTTTCTTGCAATGGGAGAAGTGCTTAGCATTGGGTTCAAT
Source organism: Triticum monococcum (assembly GCA_034509565.1). Classification (NCBI taxonomy): domain Eukaryota; kingdom Viridiplantae; phylum Streptophyta; class Magnoliopsida; order Poales; family Poaceae; genus Triticum; species Triticum monococcum. Next base: position 724,662,823 of record CM067842.1, read on the forward strand.
CTTGCGGTGTTCGATCCCAATGACAGAAGGGGACCCGATACATATTGTATTGTTGCCATCAAGGATAAAAAGATGGGGTTTATATCATATTGCTTGAGTTTATCCCTCTACATCATGTCATCTTGCCTAATGCATTACTCTGTTCTTATGAACTTAATACTCTAGATGCATGCTGGATAGCGGTCGATGTGTGGAGTAATAGTAGTAGATGCATAATCGTTTCGGTCTACTTGTCGCAGACGTGATGCCTATATACATGATCATGCCTAGATAATCGCATGACTTTGCACTTTTCTATCAATTGCTTGACAGTAATTTGTTCACCCACCGTAATACTTATGCTATCTTGAGAGAAGCCACTAGTGAAACCTATGGCCCCCGGGTCTATCTTCCATCATATAAGTTCCGATCTATTTTATTTTGCAATCTTTATTTTCCAATCTATGTCATAAAAATACCAAAAATATTTATCTTATTATCTCTATCAGATCTCACTTTTGCAAGTGGCCGTGAAGGGATTGACAACCCCTTTATCGCGTTGGTTGCAAGGTTCTTATTTGTTTGTGTAGGTATGAGGCGATTTGTGTGCAGTCTCCTACTGGATTGATACCTTGGTTCTCAAAAACTGAGGGAAATACTTACGCTACTTTGCTGCATCACCCTTTCCTCTTCAAGGGAAAACCAATGCATGCTCAAGAGGTAGCACCATGTCATCAAGGAGGTTGTCGACATCGGGGAAGAAGTCTTCGTCGGGGAAGTAGTTGTCGGAGTCCGGGGCGTCCGTGATGAAGAATTCAGTAGTCGCGCGGAGCACTCCCCAAAAACCTTATCACCCTTCTCCCGTACAGGACTCAAAGAGGTGCGGTTTCGGAGGCCTACTGTCCCGACTCGCGTTGCATGCCGCAAGCCGGGATGAGGAAGACAGCAGCAACTCGGAGATTGGAACCGGTGGCGAGAGGAAGAAGAAGTTCTGGTGCGTCTCTTTGAGAGGAGCGACCTCCCTTTTATAGGCGCAAGAGAAGGAGGCGAGAGGCTGCGCCGAGAGCTGAAGGGAACAAGGGAGACGAAACGAACAGCCAGCAGCCAAAGGGTGCAGCATTCGTATTCAATATCCACTACAGCAAAAACTTTCCAGCCCCCGAGTGACCTTTCGTATCCCCGTAGTGCGTGGCAAAAATTTAGACATCGGCTCGGCTCATTCCCGCAACCCGCAACGCGGTGCAGCGCGGGGCGGCGCGTTGTGACGAGGCAAGGAGAGTCGTGGCGAGGCGGGCGGCGGAGGAGGAGTGCGCGTGGATGGCCCTCTTGTTCTCATGCTCATACAAGTGGGGAAAGAACCTCCCTTATAAGGAGGTCAAACTCCCACTAAACTAGCAATGTGGAACTAAACTTTAGTAGTATCCCTTGCCTTGCACAAATGGGCTAAGTGGGCCTCTAGGATTTATTTAGAAATTTTTGAAATAGTTATTGGGTTGTCCAAAAAAGACTAAATTCCAGCACCATGCAAGAGATGGGAATGAAATTCAAACATCTGGGCGTCGTGGCTCGGCCGGAAAGATTGAGAAACTTGGTTTTTTAATTCTTGTAAATCCAAAACACGCCTGAAAATCATGAAACTTGGCATGGTGTCATGACATGGAACCAACATGTTGTGGTAATTTTTCTGTCCGATTTGTGAAGGCGCACACATTGACAATCAACAAAGTCATTTTGGAACAAGTGCTGGCACGTTACAAATCGGAAACACAAGTATTATTGAAACCGTGGGCGTTCTACTTACCAATTACGTGCCGCCACGTGTCCCCTTTTTTTATTGGCTAGAAGATGTCGTGCGGGGTAGCTATTTGAGTACGGGAGGCATGCGATCAGACCCTTGCGTGTGCTCATCAGGAGGAGAGCCCTTTGACCGCTACCTGCCGCGCACCTCCCTCTCAACGTCTCCATTAATGGCGCCTGAGCCCCTGTTCTATGGCATGACTATATGTCTCACTGGACTGAGATTTAAGAGAGAAAAATGAAAAATCTGAAAAGAAAGTTTTGCATGGATCTGATGTAAGATTCGACGGACCTATATAGCATTGACTGCGACTTATAGCGAGCATGATGAATATAAGGACGATGACAGTGGATAATAATTTTCTTACATATTTAGGAACATAATTATAAAAAGCCACATGTGGCAACGCCCGAATACACAAGGGCAAAAGAACAAGGAAGACAATGATCGGGCTCGCTGATCTCTACTTTCTTGATGCATTGCTGCAGGCCACGCGAACTAGCCTTCGTGGCGAGCGGCGATGAGCTCTTTCTTGTCCTCAAGATGCTGCTTGAGAGCATCCACGGATTCCTCCACCAGCCTTCCGCGCTCGATGCACAGCATGTCATTCTCGTCCATAAGTTTCTCGACGATGATGCCGATCCTCTTCAACAAGGCAGTGGTCTCCTCCTGCTGCTCTGCACTTCCGACGATCTTCGCCCTCAGCGGGTCGCGCTCAGCCGGAGCTTCACATTGCTCTCATTTAGTTACCGAATGACATCGGTAGCCTGTTCAAAAGAGGCTTTCATGTCGTCCTGCAACCTCGCCCATCCAGAGATCTGATCCATCTGGCTATGGACGATCGCATGCATGCGCCTGTAAGAGTCCTCGCCTGCCCGCAAGACATTTTCCCAGGCTTCCGCGATGCGGGAGGACATCTCTGCTGCATTCGCGGCGCGGCGGGACATCTCTTCTGCTTCCATGGCGCGGTCGGACCAGTCTGCCGCATCAACGGCACGGCAGGACCTGCGTGCTGCTTCAGCGGCGCGGCGGGACCTCTGTGCTACTACGGCTGCGCAGTGGGACATGCCTGTTGTGTCCGCAGCGAGGCGGGACATCTCTCGTGCTTTCGCTTCCATGCTCGCATCTCCCTGGTGGTAATGTCTCGACCCATAACTCACGCTGGCCATGGCAGACGCAAAGGGAACGATGATGAATGATACGTCTCCAACGTATCTATAATTTATGAAGTATTCATGCTATTATATTATCCATCTTGGATGTTTAATGGGCTTTACTATGCACTTTTATATTATTTTTGGGACTAACCTATTAACCCAGAGCCCAGTGCCAGTTCCTGTTTTTCCCTTGTTTCAGTGTTTCGAAGAAAAGGAATATCAAACGGAGTCAAAATAGAATGAAACCTTATGGAGAAGTTATTTTTGGAAAGAAAGCAAACCGATAGACTTGGAGTGCACGTCAGGAAAGAAATGAGGGAGACACGAGGCAGGGGGCGTGCCCACCCCCTGGGTGCGCCCTCCACCCTCGTGGGCCCCTCGTGGCTCCCCTGATGTATTTCTTCCTCCTATATATATATCCATATACCCTAAAACTATCGGGGAACATAATAGATCTGGAGTTCCGCCACCGCAAGCCTCTGTAGCCACCAAAAACCAATCGGGACACTGTTCCGGCACCCTGTCGGAGGGGGGATCCCTCACCGGTGGCCATCTTCATCATCCCGGCGTTCTCCATGACGAGGAGGGAGTAGTTCACCCTCGGGGCTGAGGGTATGTACCAGTAGCTATGTGTTTGATCTCTCTCTCTCTTTCTCTCTCTCTCGTGTTCTTGATTTGGCACGATCTTGATGTATCGCGAGCTTTGCTATTATAGTTGGATCTTATGATGTTTCTCCCCCTCTACTCTCTTGTAATGGATTGAGTTTTCCCTTTGGTTATCTTATCAGATTGAGTCTTTAAGGATTTGAGAACACTTGATGTATGTCTTACATGTGCTTATCTGTGGTGACAATGGGATATTCACGTGATCTACTTGATGTATGTTTTGGTGATCAACTTGCGGGTTCAGTGACCTTGTGAACTTATGCATATGGGTTGGCACACGTTTTCATATTGACTCTCCGATAGAAACTTTGGGGCACTCTTTGAAGTACTTTGTGTTGGTTTGAATAGATGAATCTGAGATTGTGTGATGCATATCGTATAATCATACCCACGGATACTTGAGGTGACATTGGAGTATCTAGATGACATTAGGGTTTTGGTTGATTTGTATCTTAAGGTGTTATTTTAGTACGAACTCTATGATAGATCGAACGGAAAGAATCGCTTCGTGTTATTTTACTACGGACTCTTGAATAGATCGATCAGAAAGGATAACTTTGAGGTGGTTTCGTACCCTACAATAATCTCTTTGTTTGTTCTCCGCTATTAGTGACTTTGGAGTGACTCTTTGTTGCATGTTGACGGATAGTTATATGATCCAGTTATGTTATTATTGTTGAGAGAACTTGCACTAGTGAAAGTATGAACCCTAGGCCTTGTTTCCTAGCATTGCAATACCGTTTGTGCTCACTTTTATCATTAGTTACCTTGCTATTTTTATATTTTCAGATTACAAAAACCTATATCTACCATCCATATTGCACTTGTATCACCATCTCTTCGCTGAACTAGTGCACCTATACAATTTACCATTGTATTGGGTGTGTTGGGGACACAAGAGACTCTTTGTTATTTGGTTGCAGGGTTGCTTGAGAGAGACCATCTTCAACCTACGCCTCCCACGGATTGATAAACCTTAGGTCATCCACTTGAGGGAAATTTTCTACTGTCCTACAAACCTCTGCACTTGGAGGCCCAACAACGTCTACAAGAAGAAGGTTGCGTAGTAAACATCAAGCTCTTTTCTGGCGCCGTTGCCTGGGAGGTGAGTGCTTGAAGGTATATCTTTAGATCTTGCAATAAAATCTTTTTGTTTCTTGTTTTAGCACTAGTTTAGTTTATAAAAGAAAACTACAAAAAAATGGAATTGAGTTTACCACATACGCTTCATCTTTTTAATATCTTTCGTGAGTATGATGGAAAAGAAAATTGTGCCAAAGTGTTAGAAGAAGAATGCATTAAAATGTTTGGCACTAAATCTTTGAATGGTGAGCATGATTGCAATGTTGTTAGTATGAATTCCTTGAATATCCATAGTACTAATGACAATTGCACTAGTCATGATGAAAATATCTCTTATAAGCATGTCGATTTTTGTGGAGTGTATTGGGTTTGCAAGTACACACCAAATAGGGAAGATAGATATTGCAAGAGGCACAAGCATTTAGAAACTAAATTGTTGCAAGAAAGTCTTGATGTTTGTGCTGAAAAATTCAATATTTTCCACGATCCTTGTGAACTTTGCAATGAAAATGGTCATTTAAATCTCCAATGCAAATTGTTTCATCACCGAATCGTGTCCAAAAATTGTGATAATTTGATTACCCTTGAGCATCATAAAGAGATTAGTCTTCTTTTGGGGTATGAGGAAATGAAACGTATAATTGAGGGTATTCCAAAGTTTAATCTTGATAGATTTCTTGATTTTGATATAAAGAAGATTTATATGTATTGTGCGGTGAATTGCATTGAAAATCCTTATATTGCCAATTACATAAAGAAAAGAAAGCAAATAGAAGATGAAGAGAACACTAATGAAAGGGAAGAGACTTCCCAATATCCTCCTATTATTTCTTATGATGAATCAGGTAACGAGGAGGAGCCTTCTATTCAACCAATTTCACTAATAGGGAGCTCCAAAAAGAGGATTGAACCCACACATGATGTGGTGAAGAAAAAGAAAAGAAAAAGGAAGAGAGGTAAAAAGATATCTCTCCCAAATAATGTTGCTCCTATTATTGTTGTGCCTCATGAAAATGAATCAAAAATAATTGTGGAAGATGATGGACTTGATGATCTCATTATGCCTATTGCTTGTTGTGATGATTATGATTGGGAAGATAATGATACTTCTTATGATCTTGAAAATCTTTTTGGCACTTGCTTGGAAGAATATGATAATTACTATACTATTGGTGCTATCCATACTATTAATGATGAGAGTGATTATGCTTATGGCCCAAGCTTGGGGATGCTATGTTTGATGAAGATGATGTTTTTGAGAATATATTTCCTGCAATTAATATTTGTACCAAGCTTGGGGATGCTACGTTTAATGAAGATTATATTTTTAGTCTCCCAAGTTTTGACATGCAAAATTATAATGATGATAGCATGCCTCCTACTTATGATGATTATATTGATGAAAGTGGGTTTGGAAGAGTGTCAACTTTAGGAAGTAATGATCCCACTATTTTGGAGGACGTTGAAACTTATAATATTTATGAAAGTGGATTTGGATATGTCATGACTTTATTTAGTGATGTATCCACTATTTCGGAAGAGGTTTCAATTGATTATGATGAGAACAAAGTTGCTACTTATGATGATTATTGTGATGAAACTTATGCTATAAAAAGTAGTGATGATTATATTTATGAAACTTGTCATGATTATGATTACCCTTTTTCTGAATATTACTCTTTTAATGTGGAAGCAATTTATAGTATTCAGGTCTCTTATGATACTCCCACTATTCCGAATGAGAAGAAATTTGCTTATATGGAGAGTAATAAAATTTCTATGCTTGTAGATCATGAAAAGAATGCTTTAGGTGCTGGTTATATTGTTTAATTCATTCATGATGCTACTGAAAATTATTATGAGGGAGGATTATATGCTTGTAGGAATTGCAATAATATCAAGTTTCCTCTCTATGTGCTTAAAATCTTGAAGTTATGATTGTTTTACGTTCCTATGCAAGTTGATTCTTGTTCCCATAAGTTGTTTGCTCACAAAATCCCTATGCATAGGAAGTGGGTTAGACTTAAATGTGCTATTCATATTCTTCATGATGCCCTCTTTATGTTTCAATTCCTATCTTTTATGCGAGCATCATTGAAATCATCATGCCTAGCTAGGGGCGTTAAACGATAGCGCTTGTTGGGAGGCAACACAATTTTATTTTAGTTTCTTGCTTTTTGGTTCTGTTTAGTAATAAATAATCCTTCTAGCTTCTGTTTAGATGTGGTCTTGTGTTTTAATTAGTGTTTGTGCCAAGTAAGACCTATAGGATCTTCTTGGATGATAGTTATTTGATCTTGCTGAAAATTCCAGAAACTTTCTGTTCACGAAAACAATTGTTTAAAATCACCAGAGCGTGATAAAATACTGATTCCAATTGCAGAAGATCAATAATCAAATTATCTAGGTCTTCCTATTTTGGTAGAATTTTTGAGTTCCAGAAGTTTGCGTTAGTTACAGATTACTACAGACTGTTCTGTTTTTGACAGATTCTGTTTGTCGTGTGTTGTTTGATTATTTTTATTAATCTATGGCTAGTAAAATAGTTTATAAACCATGGAGAAGTTGGAATATAGTAGATTTAACACCAATACAAATAAAGAATGAGTTCATTACAGTACCTTGAAGTGGTGTTTTGTTTTCTTTCGCTAACGGAGCTCACGAGTTTTCTGTTGAGTTTTGTGTTGTGAAGTTTTCAAGTTTTGGGTAAAGATTCGATGGACTGTGGAATAAGGATTGGCAAGAGCCTAAGCTTGGGGATGCCCAAGGCACCCCAAGGTAATATTCAAGGATAACCAAGAGCCTAAGCTTGGGGATGCCCCGGAAGGCATCCCCTCTTTCGTCTTTGTTCATCGGCAACTTTACTTCACTAGTAGAAAAGGGGGCAAAGGTCCAGGCCGGGTCAGCCCATTAGTCCCGGTTCAGTCCAGAACCGGGACCAATGGGGGCATTGGACCCGGTTCGTGAGCCCAGGGGGCCGGCCGGGCCACGTGGGCCATTGGTCCCGGTTCGTCTGGACCTTTGGTCCCAGTTGGTGGGATGAACCGGGACCAATGGGCCTCGCTCCTGGCCCACCACCATTCGTCCCGGTTGGTGGCATGAACTGGGACCAAAGGCTCCCCTTTGGTCCCGGTTCATGCCACCAACCGGGACCAATGGTGGTGCCTATATATACCCCCTCGCGTAAGAGCAGAGCACACTGCTCTATTTTTTCTGGCCGAGGGGGAGAGGGCTTGGTGGTGCTCTAGCTCACCTCCTATGCACACAAGGTGTTCGATGCAATGCCCGAGCCACACTACTTAAGCTTTCTCCTCTCCAAGGTCGACCTCCAAGCTCCATTTTCCTCAATATTTGTCTAGGTTTAGCGGTTCGTCACGCCCCGTCCCCGTCTTCACCACCGTCGATCACCCACGCCGAGCTCATCGCCGGCACCACCGTGGTGACCCTCTTATTCTTATCTTCTTTCTGAAAGGAAAAATATTCTTACTTGTATGTTTACATAGATACTTGTATTATTTTCTTACTTTTATTATTGCATCTTATATAGTGCGATGGTTTTGGTATCCGCCCCCATCGGCCCTCGTCCTGTCTATGATTCGGATGTGGTATATATTATATTTATTATTGCAGCCACAAATTCTACACATAGAGTTCAATGAAGACCAAGTGCTTGTCAAAGTTTGAGAAGTAACATATTTAAGGTGGTAGAAACTCTCTTCATGGAGCGAGGTGGGACTAAATTTTTGTAGTAAACTTAGCAGTAGCGCTTATTGGCGAAATGCGCTGCTACTATGCTACGTAGCAGTAGCGCCCATCGTTATAACGCGTTGCTGCTATAACTAGCCTCGCGGCGGCCTCGTGGGAAATATAGCAGTAGCGCGTCTTTGAGCGGGCGCGCTACTGCTATATTTATTTCAGTAGTGATTTATTCTTGTGCTCGCTACTGCTAATTAGTAGCAACGCCTTATTTTAAAGCGCGCTGCTGATAAGATTCTGTGTATAGGCTTTTCCCTAGTAGTGAGCGTTCCGTGTTTCCATTGACTGTTATGACGCTGCATGGTCCGGGCATCTTGAGCTTGAGATAAGCATAGTGTGGCACCGCGTTGAATCAAGCAAATGCGGTTCATCCAAGCAGTGCATGATAGTCGCTACGGAAGGGGACGATGTCGAAGATTAACTCTTCGCTTCGGAAGTTGTCCGGAGATCCGAAGACAACCTCTAGTGTGATTGAGCCCGTACAACGGGCCTCTACACCTGGTATGACTCCTTTAAAGGTAGTCTTTGTGGGCTTGATCCGTGATGGGTTAATGCCCATTTTGTGCACCGTATCCTGATAAAGCAAGTTGAGGTTGCTACCACCATCCATCAAGACCCGCATGAGGTGGAATCCGTCGATGATTGGGTCGAGGACCAGTGTGGCCGACCCGCTGTGACGGACACTGGTCGGGTGGTCTCGGCAATCAAATGTGATCTGGAAGGAGGACCATGGGTTGAACTTTGGGGCGACTGGCTCCATCACGTAGACGTCCCTGAGTGCACGCTTGCGTTCCGTCTTGGGGATGTGGGTGGCATATATCATATTCACCGTTTTGAACTGAGGGGGGAATTTCTTCTGTCCCCATGTGTTCAGTGGCCGAGTATCCTCGTCATCGTCCTTGCTTTGCGACCCCTTCTCCTTGTTATCGGCATTTAACTTGCTGACCTATTTAAAAACCCAACAATCTCTGTTGGTGTGGTTGGATGGTTTTTCCGGGGTGCCATGTATCTGGCACGGACGATCGAGTATGCGGTCCAGACTGGATGAGCCGAAATTGTTCTTATTGTACGGCTTCTTCCACTGACCGGACTTGGAGCCACTGAATCCGGCATTGACCGCCGTGTCATCGTTATGGTTGCCATTGATTCGACGCTTGTGTCTGTTGCGTCGGGGATTGCCATTGCTATCCTTGGCTTCAGAGGTGCATGGTTTGCTTGCATTATTATTGCAACGGGCTAACCAACTATCTTCGCCCGCGCAAAAGCGGGTCATAAGTGTCATAAGTGCCGCCATGGACTTCGGCTTTTCCTTCCCGAGATGTCGGGCGAGCCATTCGTCGCGGATGCTATGCTTAAAGGCCGCTAGGGCTTCGACATCTGGACAGTCGACAGTCTGGTTCTTTTTAGTTAAGAACCTAGTCCAGAATTTCCGGGTTGATTCTCTGGGCTGTTGGACTATCTGACTTAAATCATCTGCATCCGGAGGCCGGACGTATGTTCCTTGGAAGTTGTCCAAGAAGGCTTCTTCCAAGTCTTCCCAGCTGCCGATTGAGTTTTCTGGCAGACTGTTCAACCAGTACCTAGCTTGTCCTTTAAGTTTCAGTGGGAGATATTTAATGGTGTGGAGATCATCGCCACGATCCATATGAATATGGAGGAGGAAATCCTCTATCCAGACTGCAGGGTCTGTTGTCCCATCATATGATTCGTTGTTTACGGGTTTAAACCCTTCTGGGAATTCATGGTCCATTACTTCATCCGTGAAGAAAAGGGGGTGTGCGGCGCCTCTATATCGGGCCACATCGTGACGTACTTCCAATGGGTTCCTTCTGCGGAGTTCGGCCCGGGCGTGGTTGGGCTTATTACGTCCCGGTAGGTGGCCGTCGTCACGTGTCGGGGCACGCCCTCGCGATCCGTAGATCGATCTAGCATGTCCTACATTATTTTCCAGTTTTTGCCGTAGGTCATAGGTATGTCCCTGAGCTGTTTGGTCTCCACCTTTACAGTGAGGTGGAGCGGGCTGGTGTTCGGCTTGAGTTGCCGCCTTGTCTCGACCCCGTGGTGGTCGGTCAGCCGCATTGCGTGATGATGGTATGGGCTCCAACGCCTCATCATCGAACTGTGGGAGCAATCTACGTTGCGGGTAGCTTTTGGCTGGGTGCTTGAGGCCATATTCCTTGGCTTCCAGGACATCAGTCCATCTGTCATTCAGCAGATCTTGATCAGCTTGAAGCTACTGCTGCTTCTTTTTCAGGCTCCTTGCAGTGGCTATTAGCCGGCGCTTAAAGTGCTCCTGCTCGAGGGGTTCTTCAGGCATGATAAAGTCTTCGTTGCCGAGGCTCACCTCCTCCTCGGAGAGCCGATGATAACTACCGTCCTCCGAGTCTTCATTTACGGCCTGTTCATCAGGGCTGACTTGCGCATCCTCCTAATTGTCCTGTTCGGCAGTTTGTTTGTCGTGGTCTTCTACATCTTCGGCACCGTCCTGAGTGTTGTCGTCTCTTGTGCCGGTGTTGTTGTCCTTGCTGCGGCGTGGTTTAGAGCGGCGCTGCTGACGCCGGTGCTTTGGTTGTGTCTTAGGGGGTTCATCCTTCACTGGGTTTTTCTTGTCGTCACCACTATTACCTTTTGGTGTATCCACCATGTATACGTCGTATGAGGAGGTGGCCGTCCATCGTTCGGTGAACGGCGTGGCTTGGGCCTCCTCTTCTCCGGCATCATCATCCATACCGTCGATGTCTTTGGAGTCATAATCGAGTGTGTCGGTTAGGTCATCGACAGTGGTTATGAAGTGGGTGGTGGGTGGGAAACGAAATTATCCATCATCACCCTCCAGTTCGAACCAGAGATAATTCGGCTATGAGTCCCCCGCCAAGGACAGATTCTTTAATGAGTTTAGCACATCGCCGAAAGGCGAGTGTCGGAAGATGTCTGTGGCGCTGAATTCTAAGATCGATAACCGATCCAGCTCGGCGTCCATGGACGTACATGGTTCGGAACTTATAGCTGGGAACGAGTCCGGAGTTCCGGTGACACAGATATCACGCGAGGCTAAGTTTGTGTGTGGCTCCAACACTGCGGAATCTGCGGCCTCCGTGGCGGGGTTGAGCTTCCTGTCCTCGGATGGCGCGATTTGCTCTAGATCTAAGGCCAGAGTAGTTACAGGAGCTATCTCCTAGATGTGGTCCGATGACAGATTTAAGTCATGTTCATCGAGGTGACAGGGAGCGGCTGCCGCAGTCTCAAATCTGTCGAAGATCAAGTTCCATGGACGTCTGCAACTTAATTCAAGCTCCCGAATCTGACCTGATGGCCAGGGGCGTAGCTTTCGATCTGCTCCAGATGCCCAAGTGAGTTGGCCCGTAGTGCGAAGCTGCCGAATACGAAGATCTGTCCGGGGAGGAAGATTTCTCCTTGGACAGCATCGTTGTAAATGATCGAATGGGCCATCAAACCTCTTGACAACGGCACGGTGGAACTCTCAATGAAAGCACCAATGCCGGTGTCAAAACCGACGGATCTCGAATAGGGGGTCCCGGACTGTGCGTCTAGGATCGATGGTAACAGGAGACGGGGGACACGATGTTTACCCAGGTTCGGGCCCTCTCTATGGAGGCAATACCCTACTTCCTGCTTGATTGATCTTGATGAATATGAGTATTACAAGAGTTGATCTACCACGAGATCGTAATGGCTAAACCCTAGAAGTCTAGCATGTATGAATATGGTAATGAGTATTCGGTCCTATAGACCTAACCCTCCAGTTTATATAGACACCGGAGGGATCTAGGGTTATGTCAAATCGGTTACAGAGAAGAGAATGTTCATATTTGATCGCCAACCTTGCCTTCCACGCCAAGGAGAGTCCCAGCCGGACACTGGTGGAGTCTTCAGTCTTCGTATCTTCACAGCCCTTCAGTCCGGCCCATGGCTAACAGACCGGACGCCCGAGAACCCCTTAGTCCAGGACTCCCTCACTATCCCCCACTTCACCCTTGCCGTTTTATTCGCCCTCTTCTCCGTTTGCCTCTTTTTGCTTGCCTTTTGTGTGCTTGTGTGTTGGATTGTTTGTCATGATGGCTCAAGACAATACTAAATTGTGTGATTTTTCCAATACCAACAACAATGATTTTCTTAGCACTCCGATTGCTCCTATTACCGATGCTGATGTGAAATTAATGCTGCTTTGCTGAATCTTGTCATGAAAGATCAATTCTCTGGCCTTCCTAGTGAAGATGTCGCTACACATCTAAACAACTTTGTTGATTTGTGTGATATGCAAAAGAAGAGAGATGTGGATAATGATATTGTTAAATTGAAGCTATTTCCGTTTTCTCTTAGAGATCGTGCTAAAACTTGGTTTTCATCTTTGCCTAAAAATAGTATTGATTCATGGAATAAGTGCAAAGATGCTTTTATCTCTAAGTATTTTCCTCCCGCTAAGATCATCTCTCTTAGAAACGATATTATGAATTTTAAGCAACTTGATCATGAACATGTTGCACAAGCTTGGGAGAGAATGAAATTAATGATACGCAATTGCCCTACACATGGTTTGAATTTATGGAAGATTATACAATAAATTTATGCCGGATTGAATTTTGCTTCTAGAAATATTTTAGATTCGCCTGCGGGGGGCACTTTTATGGAAATCACTTTAGGAGAAGCTACTAAACTCCTAGATAATATTATGGTTAATTATTCTCAATGGCACACCGAAAGATCCACTAGTAAAAAGGTTCATGTGATTGAAGAGATTAATGTTTTGAGTGGAAAGATGGATGAACTTATGAAATTTTTTGCTAGTAGGAGTGTTTCTTCTTATCCTAATGATATGCCTTTGTCCACTTTGATTGAGAATAATAATGATTCTATGGATGTGAATTTTGTTGGTAGGAACAATTTTGGTAACAACGCGTATAGAGGAAACTTTAATTCTAGGCCGTTCCCTAGTAATTCCTCTAATAATTATGGTAATTCCTACAACAACTCTTACGGAAATTTTAATAAGTTGACCTCTGATTTTGAGACTAGTGTTAAAGAATTTATGAATTCACAAAAGAATTTCAATGCTTTGCTTGAAGAAAAATTGCTTAAGATTGATGAATTGGCTAGGAACATGGATAGAATTTCTCTTGATGTTGATTCTTTGAAACTTAGATCTATTCCACCTAAGCATGATATCAATGAGTCTCTCAAAGCCATGAGAATTTCCATTGATGAATGCAAAGAAAGAACCGCTAGGATGCGTGCTAAGAAAGATTGCTTCATAAAAGCGTGTTCTTCTAGTTTTCATGATAATAAGGATGAAGATCTAAAAGTGATTGATGTGTCTCCTATTAAATCTTTATTTTGCAATATGAATCTTGATAATGGGACTAGAGATGAGTCAACTTTAGTTAGAAGGCGTCCCAATAATTCGGAGTTTTTAGATCTTGATGCAAAAATTGGTAAAAGTGGGATTGAGGAGGTCAAAACTTCACATAGCAATGTGTTGGGGAACGTAGTAATTTCAAAATTTTCCTACGCACACGCAAGATCATGGTGATGCATAGAAACGAGAGGGGAGAGTGTTGTCTACGTACCCTCGTAGACCGAAGCGGAAGCGTTGACGCAACGTAGAGGAAGTAGTCGTATGTCTTCCCGGTCCAACCGATCCAAGCACCGTTACTCCGGCACCTCCGAGTTCTTGGCACACGTTCAGCTCAATGACGCTCCCTGGGCTCCGATCCAACAAAGCTTCGGGGAGGAGTTCCGTCAGCACGACGGCGTGATGACGATCTTGATGTTCAACCATCGCAGGGTTCGCCTAAGCACCGCTACAATATGACCGAGGTGTAATATCGTGGAGGGGGGCACCGCACACGGCTAAGGAACGATCACGAAGATCAACTTATGTGTCTATGGGGTGCCCCCTGCCCCCGTATATAAAGGAGTGGAGGAGGGGAGGGCCGGCCCTCTCTATGGCGCGCCCTAGGGGAGTCCTACTCCCACCTGGAGTAGGATTCCCCCTTTCCTAGTCCAACTAGGAGTCCTTCCAAGTATTACGAGTAGGAGACAAGGAAGGGGAAGAGGGAAGAGAAGGAAGGAGGGGGCGCAGCCCCGCCCCCTAGTGCAATTCGGACTAGGCCTTGGGGGGCACGCGGCCTGCTTCTCCCTCTCCCCTAAAGCCCAATAAGGCCCATATACTTCTTCTCCCGTATTCCCGTAACTCCCCGGTACTCCGAAAAATAACCGAACCAGTCGGAACCTTTCCGATGTCCGAATACAGTTGTCCAATATATCGATCTTTACGTTTCGACCATTTCGAGACTCCTCGTCATGTCCCCGATCTCATCCGGGACTCCGAACTCCTTCGGTACATCAAAACTCATAAACTCATAATATAACTATCATCGAAACCTTAAGCGTGTGGACCCTACGGGTTCGAGAACAATGTAGACATGACCGAGACACGTCTCCGGTCAATAACCAATAGCGGAACCTGGATGCTCATATTGGCTCCCACATATTCTACGAAGATCTTTATCGGTCAGACCGCATAACAACATACGTTGTTCCCTTTGTCATCGGTTTGTTACTTGCCCGAGATTCGATCGTCGGTATCTCAATACCTAGTTCAATCTCGTTACCGGCAAGTCTCTTTACTCGTTCCGTAATACATCATCTCGCAACTAACTCATTAGTTGCAAGGCTTATGTGATGTCCATTACCGAGAGGGCCCAGAGATACCTCTGCGACAATCGGAGTGACAAATCCTAATCTCGAAATACGCCAACCCAACATGTACCTTTGGAGACACCTGTAGAGCACCTTTATAATCACCCAGTTACTTGTGATGTTTGGTAGCACACAAAGTGTTCCTCCGGCAAACGGGAGTTGCATAATCTCATAGTCATAGGAACATGTATAAGTCATGAAGAAAGCAATAGCAACATACTAAACGATCGGGTGCTAAGCTAATGGAATGGGTCATGTCAATCAGATCATTCACCTAATTATGTGATCCCGTTAATCAAATAACAACTCTTTGTCCATGGTTAGGAAACATAACCATCTTTGACTAACGAGCTAGTCAAGTAGAGGCATACTAGTGACACTCTGTTTGTCTATGTATTCACACATGTATTATGTTTCCGGTTAATACAATTATAGCATGAATAATAAACATTTATCATGAAATAAGGAAATAAATATTGACTTTATTATTACTTCTAGGGCATATTTCCTTCAGTCTCCCACTTGCACTAGAGTCAATAATATAGATCACATCACCATGTGATTAACATCGATAGTTCACATCATCATGTGATTAACACCCATAGTTCACATCGCCATGTGACCAACACCCAAAGGGTTTACTAGATTTAGTAATCTAGTTCACATCGCTTATGTGATTAACACCCAAAGAGTACTAAGGTGTGATCATGTTTTGCTTGTGAGAGAAGTTTAGTCAACGGGTCTGCCATATTCAGATCCGTATGTATTTTGCAAATTTCTATGTCAACAATGCTCTGCACGGAGCTACTCTTAGCTAATTTCTCCCACTTTCAATATGTATCCAGATTGAGACTTAGAGTCATCTAGATTAGTGTCAAAATTTGCATCGACGTAACCCTTTACGAAGAACCCTTTTTGTCACGTCCATAATTGAGAAACATATCCTTATTCCACTAAGGATAATTTTGACTGCTGTCCAGTGATCTACTCCTAGATCACTATTGTACTCCCTTGCCAAAATCAGTGTAGGGTATACAATAGATCTGGTACACAGCATGGCATACTTTATAGAACCTATGGCTAAGGCATAGGGAATGACTTTCATTCTCTTTCTATCTTCTGTCGTGGTTGTGTTTTGAGTCTTACTCAATTTCACACCTTATAACACAGGAAAGAACTCTTTCTTTGACTGTTCCATTTTGAACTACTTCAAAATCTTGTCAAGGTATGTACTCATTGAAAAAAAATTATCAAGCGTTTTGATCTATCTCTATAGATCTTGATGCTCAATATGTAAGTAGCTTCACCGAGGTCTTTCTTTGGAAAACTCCTTTCAAATACTCCTTTATGCTTTGCAAAATAATTCTACATTATTTCCGATCAACAATATGTCATTCACATATACTTATCAGAAATGATGTAGTGCTCCCACTCACTTTCTTGTAAATACAGGCTTCACCGCAAGTCTGTATAAAACTATATGCTTTGATCAACTTATCAAAGCGTGTATTCCAACTCCGAGATGCTTGCACCAATCCATAGATGAATCGCTGGAGCTTGCATATTTTGTTTGCACCTTTAGGATTGACAAAACCTTCCGGTTGCATCATATACAACTCTTCTTCAATAAATCCATTAAGGAATGCAGTTCTATTTATCCATTTGCCAGATTTCATAAAATGCGGCAATTGCTAACATGATTCGAACAGACATAAGCATAGATATGAGTGAGAAACTCTCATCGTAGTCAACACCTTTAAACTTGTCGGAAAAAAATTGCGACAATTCTAGCTTTGTAGATAGTAACACTACTATCAGCGTCCGTCTTCCTCTTGAAGATCCATTTATTTTCTATGGCTTGCCGATCATCGGGCAAGTCAACCAAAGTCTACACTTTGTTCTCATACATGGATCACATCTCAGATTTGATGGCCTCAAGCCATTTTGCGGAATCTGGGCTCATCATCGCTTCCTCATAGTTCGCAAGTTCGTCATGGTCTAGTAACATGACTTCCAGAACAGGATTAGCGTACCACTCTGGTGAGGATCTCACTCTGGTTTACCTACGAGATTCGGTAGTAACTTGATCTGAAGTTACATGATCATCATCATTAGCTTCCTCACTAATTGGTGTAGTAGTCACAAGAACAGATTTCTGTGATGAACTACTTTCCAATAAGGGAGATGGTACAATTACCTTATCAAGTTTTCTACTTTCCTCCCACTCACTTCTTTCAAGAGAAACTCCTTCTCTAGAAAGTATCCATTCTCAGCAACGAATGTCTTGCCTTCGGATCTGTGATAGAAGGTGTACCCAAGAGTCTCCTTTGGGTATCCTATGAAGACATATTTCTCCGATTTGGGTTTGAGCTTATCAGGATGAAACTTTTTCATATAAGCATCACAACCCCAAACTTTAAGAAACGACAACTTTGGTTTCTTGCCAAACCACAGTTCAGATTGTGTCGTCTCAACGGACTTAGATGGTGCCCCTTTTTAACGTGAATGCAGCTGTCTTTAATGCATAACCTCAAAAACGATAGTGGTAAATCGGTAAGAAACATCATATATTTGCACTATATCTAATAAAGTACGGCTATGACGTTCGGACACACCATTATGCTGTGGTGTTCCAGGTGGCACGAATTTGTGAAACTATTCCACATTGTTTTAATTGAAGACCAAACTCGTAACTCAAATATTCGTCTTCGCGATCAGATCGTAGAAACCTTATTTTCTTGTCACGATGATTTTCCACTTCACTCTGAAATTCTTTGAACTTTTCAAATGTTTCAGACTTATGTTTCATCAAGTAGATATACCCATATCTGCTCAAATCATCTGCGAAGGTCAGAAAATAATGATACCCACTGCAAGCCTTGCTATTCATCGGACCACATACATCAGTATGTATGATTTCCAACAAATCTGTTGCTTGCTCCATTGTTCCGGAGAACGGCGTTTTAGTCATCTTGCCCAAGAGACATGGTTCGCAAGCATCAAGTGATTCATAATCAAGTGATTCCAAAATCCCATCAGCATGGAGTTTCTTCATGCGCTTTACACCAATATGACCTACACGGCAGTGCCACAACCAAGTTGCACTATCATTATTAACTTTGCATCTTTTGGCTTCAATATTATGAATATGTGTATCATTACAATCGAGATCCAACAAACCATTTTCGTTGGTGTGTATGACCATAGAAGATTTTATTCATGTAAACAGAACAACAATTGTTCTCTAACTTAAATGAATAACCGTATTGCAATAAACATGATCAAATCATATGTATGCTCAACGCAAACACCAAATAACACTTATTTAGGTTCAACATTAATCCCGAAAGTATAGGGAGTGTGCGATGATGATCATATCAATCTTGGAACCACTTCCAATACACATCGTCACTTCACCCTTAACTAGTCTCTGTTTATTCCGCAACTCCCGTTTTGAGTTACTAATCTTAGCAACTGAACTAGTACCAAATACTGAGGGGTTGCTATGAACACTAGTAAAGTACACATCAATAACATGTATATCAAATATACCTTTGTTTACTTTGCCATCCTTTCTTATCCACCAAATACTTGGGGTAGTTCCGCTTCCGGTGACCAATCCCTTTGCAGTAGAAGAACTTTGTCTCAGGCTTAGGACCAGACTTGGGTTTCTTCACTTGAGCAGCAACTTGCTTGCCGTTCTTCTTGAAGTTCCCTTTCTTCCTTTTGCCCTTTTCTTGAAACTAGTGGTCTTGTCTACCATCAACACTTGATGTTTTTTCTTGATTTCTACCTTCGTCGATTTTAGCATCACGAAGAGCTTGGGAATCGTTTCCGTTATCCCTTGCATACTATAGTTCATCACGAAGTTCTACTAACTTGGTGATGGTGACTAGAGAATTCTGTCAATCACTATCTTATCTGGAAGATTAACTCCCACTTGATTCAAGCGATTGTAGTACCCAGACAATCTGAGTACATGCTCACTGCTTGAGCGATTCTCCTCCATCTTGTAGCTATAGAACTTGTTGGAGACTTCATATCTCTCAACTCGGGTATTTACTTGAAGTATTAACTTCAACTCCTGGAACATCTCATATGGTCCATGACGTTCAAAACGTCTTTGATTAATGAGCTAGTCAAGTAGAGGCATATTAGTGACACTCTGTTTGTCTATGTATTCACACATGTATTATGTTTCCGGTTAATACAATTCTAGCATGAATAATAAACATTTATCACGAAATAAGGAAATAAATAATAACTTTATTATTGCCTCTAGGGCATATTTCCTTCAGTATGAACCATAAAGAAGTTGGAATATAGTAGGTTTAACACCAATATAAATAAATAATGAGTTCATTAGAGTACCTTGAAGTGGTGGGTTTTTTTATTTCGCTAATGGAGCTCATGAGATTTTCTATTGAGTTTTGTGTTGTGAAGTTTTCAAGTTTCTGGGAAAAGATTTGATGGATTATGGAACAAGGAGTGGCAAGATCCTAAGCTTGTGGATGCCCAAGGCACCACAAGGTAAAATTCAAGGACAACCAAAAGCCTAAGCTTGGGGATGCCCCGGAAGGCATCCCCTCTTTCGTCTTCGTCCATCGGTAACTTTACTTGATGCTATATTTTTATTCACCACATGATATGTGTTTTGCTTGGAGCGTCTTGTATTATTTGAGTCTTTGATTTTTAGTTTACCATAATCATCCTTGCTATACACACCTTTTGGGAGAGACACACATGAATCGGAATTTATCAGAATACTCTATGTGCTTCACTTATATCTTTTGAGCTAGATAATTTTGCTCTAGTGCTTCACTTATATCTCTTTAGAGCATGGTGGTGGTTTCATTTTATAGAAATTATTGATCTCTCATGCTTCACCTATATTATTTTGAGAGTCTTTTGGAACAGCATGGTGATTTGCTTTGGTTAAAATTTTAGTCCTAAAATGATGAACATCCAAGATAGGTATAATAAAAACTATCATATAAAGTGCATTGAATACTATGAGAAGTTTGATACTTGATGATTGTTTTGAGATATGAGGTTGGTGATATTAGAGTCATCCTAATTGAGTAGTTATGAATTTGAGAAACACTTGTGTTGAAGTTTGTGATTCCCGTAGCATGCACATATGGTGAACCGTTATGTGATGAAGTTGGAGCATGATTTATTTATTGATTGTCTTCCTTATGTGTGGAGGTCGGGATCGCGCGATGGTTAACTCCTACCAACCCTTCCCCTAGGAGCATGCGTGTAGTACTTTGTTTTGATGACTTATAGATTTTTGCAATAAGTATGTGAGTTCTTTATGACTAATGTTGAGTCCATGGATTATACGCACTCTCACCCTTCCACCATTGCTAGCCTCTCTAATACCACGCAACTTTCACCGGTATCATACACCCACCATATACCTTCCTCAAAACAGCCACCATACCTACCTATTATGGCATTTCCATAGCCATTCCGAGATATATTGTCATGCAACTTTCCACCGTTCCGTTTATTATGACACGTTGCATCATTTTCATATTGCTTTGCATGATCATGTAGTTGACATCATATTTGTGGCAAAGCCACCATTCATAATTCTTTCATACATGTCACTCTTGATTCATTGCATATCCCGGTACACCGCCGGAGGCATAGACATAGAGTCATATGTTGTCCTAAGTATCGAGTTGTAATTCTTGAGTTGTAAGCAAATAAAAGTGTGATGATCATCATTATTAGAGCATTGTCCCAAGTGAGGAAAGGATGATGGAGACTATGATTCCCCAACAAGTCGGGATGAGACTCCGGACGAAAAAAAATTAAAAAAAAATAGGCCATATAAAAAAAGAAAATGCCCAAACAAAAAAATGAGAGAAAAAGAGAGAAGGGACAATGTTACTATCCTTTTACCAAACTTGTGCTTCAAAGTAGCACGATCTTCATGATAGAGAGTCTCTTATTTTTTCACTTTCATATACTAGTGGGAATTTTTCATTATAGAACTTGGCTTGAATATTCCAATGACGGGCTTCCTCAAAGTGCCCTAGGTCCTCGTGAGCAAGCAAGTTGGATGCACACCCACTTATTTTCTTTTGTTGGCCTTTCATACACTTATAGCTCTAGTGTATCCGTTGCAAGGCAATCCCTACTCACTCACATTGATATCTATTGATGGGCATCTCCATAGCCCGTTGATACACCAAGTTGATGTGAGACTATCTTCTCCTTTTTTTCTTCTCCACAACCATAGTTCTATTCCACATATAGTGCTATGTCCATGGCTCACTCTCATATATTGCGTGAAGATTGAAAAAGTTTGAGAATACTAAAGTACGAAACAATTGCTTGGCTGAAACCGGGGTTCTGCATGATTTAAATATTTTGTGTGATGAAGATAGAGCATAGCCAGACTATATGATTTTGTAGGGATAACTTTCTTTAGCCATGTTATTTTGAGAAGACATGATTGCTTTGTTAGTATGCTTGAAGTATTATTATTTTTATGTCAATATTAAACTTTTATCTTGAATCTTTCAGATCTGAATATTCATGCCACAATAAAGAAAATTACATTGAGAAATATGCTAGGTAGCATTCCACATCAAAAATTCTGTTTTTATCATTTACCTACTCGAGGACGAGCAGGAATTAAGCTTGGGGATGCTTGATACGTCTCCAACGTATCTATAATTTTTAATTGTTCCATGCTATTATATTATCTGTTTTGGATGTTTAATGGGCTTTATTATACACTTTTATATTATTTTTGGGACTAACCTACTAACCGGAGGCCCAACCCAAATTGTTGTTCTTTGCCTATTTCAGTGTTTCGCAGAAAAGGAATATCAAACGGAGTCCAAACGGAATGAAACCTTTGGGAGAGTTATTTTTGGAACAAACGCAATCCAGGAGACTTGGAGTGGATGTCAAGCAAGCAACGAGGCGGCCACAAGGTAGGGAGGCGCGCCCAGGGGGGTAGGCACGCACCCACCCTCGTGGCTCCCCTGACCGACTTCTTTCGCCTATATATACTCATATACCCCGTGGACATCCGAGAGAACCATGAAACCCTATTTACACTGCCGCAACCTTCTGTACCTGTGAGATCCCATCTTGGGGCTTTTTCCGGCGCTCCGCCGGAGGGGGCATTGATCACGGAGGGCTTCTACATCAACACCATAGCCTCTCTGATGATGTGTGAGTAGTTTACCTCAGACCTTCGGGTCCATAATTATTAGCTAGATGGCTTCTCTCTTTGGATCTCAATACAAAGTTCTCCTCGATCTTCTTGAAGATCTATACGATGTAATTCTTTTTGCGGTGTGTTTGTCGAGATCCAATGAATTGTGGGTTTATGATCAAGATTATCCATGAACAATATTTGATTCTCCTCTGAATTCTTTTATGTATGATTTGTTATCTTTGCAAGTCTCTTCGAATTATCAGTTTGGTTTGGCCTACTAGATTGATCTTTCTTGCAATGGGAGAAGTGCTTAGCTTTGGGTTCAATCTTGCGGTGTTCGATCCCAATGACAGAAGGGGACCCGATACATATTGTATTATTGCCATCAAGGATAAAAAGATGGGGTTTATATCATATTGCTTGAGTTTATCCCTCTACATCATGTCATCTTGCCTAATGCATTACTCTGTTCTTATGAACTTAATACTCTAGATGCATGCTGGATAGCGGTCGATGTGTGGAGTAATAGTAGTAGATGCATAATCGTTTCGGTCTACTTGTCGCAGACGTGATGCCTATATACATGATCATGCCTAGATAATCGCATGACTTTGCACTTTTCTATCAATTGCTTGACAGTAATTTGTTCACCCACCGTAATACTTATGCTATCTTGAGAGAAGCCACTAGTGAAACCTATGGCCCCCGGGTCTATCTTCCATCATATAAGTTCCGATCTATTTTATTTTGCAATCTTTATTTTCCAATCTATGTCATAAAAATACCAAAAATATTTATCTTATTATCTCTATCAGATCTCACTTTTGCAAGTGGCCGTGAAGGGATTGACAACCCCTTTATCACGTTGGTTGCAAGGTTCTTATTTGTTTGTGTAGGTATGAGGCGATTTGTGTGCAGTCTCCTACTGGATTGATACCTTGGTTCTCAAAAACTGAGGGAAATACTTACGCTACTTTGTTGCATCACCCTTTCCTCTTCAAGGGAAAACCAATGCATGCTCAAGAGGTAGCACCATGTCATCAAGGAGGTTGTCGACATCGGGGAAGAAGTCTTCGTCGGGGAAGTAGTTGTCGGAGTCCGGGGCGTCCGTGATGAAGAATTCAGTAGTCGCGCGGAGCACTCCCCAAAAACCTTATCACCCTTCTCCCGTACAGGACTCAAAGAGGTGCGGTTTCGGAGGCCTACTATCCCGACTCGCGTTGCATGCCGCAAGTCGGGATGAGGAAGACAGCAGCAACTCAGAGATTGGAACCGGTGGCGAGAGGAAGAAGAAGTTCTGGTGCGTCTCTTTGAGAGGAGCGACCTCCCTTTTATAGGCGCAAGAGAAGGAGGTGAGAGGCTGCGCCGAGAGCTGAAGGGAACAAGGGAGACGAAACGAACAGCCAGCAGCCGAAGGGTGCAGCGTTCGTATTCAATATCCACTACAGCAAAAACTTTCCAGCCCCCGAGTGACCTTTCGTATCCCCGTAGTGCGTGGCAAAAATTTAGACATCGGCTCGGCTCATTCCCGCAACCCGCAACGCGGTGCAGCGCGGGGCGGCGCGTTGTGACGAGGCAAGGCGAGTCGTGGCGAGGCGGGCGGCGGAGGAGGAGTGCGCGTGGATGGCCCTCTTGTTCTCATGCTCATACAAGTGGGGAAAGAACCTCCCTTATAAGGAGGTCAAACTCCCACTAAACTAGCAATGTGGAACTAAACTTTAGTAGTATCCCTTGCCTTGCACAAATGGGCTAAGTGGGCCTCTAGGATTTATTTAGAAATTTTTGAAATAGTTATTGGGTTGTCCAAAAAAGACTAAATTCCAGCACCATGCAAGAGATGGGAATGAAATTCAAACATCTGGGCGTCGTGGCTCGGCCGGAAAGATTGAGAAACTTGGTTTTTTAATTCTTGTAAATCCAAAACACGCCTGAAAATCATGAAACTTGGCATGGTGTCATGACATGGCACCAACATGCTGTGGTAATTTTTCTGTCCGATTTGTGAAGGCGCACACATTGACAATCAACAAAGTCATTTTGGAACAAGTGCTGGCACGTTACAAATCGGAAACACAAGTATTATTGAAACCGTGGGCGTTCTACTTACCAATTACGTGCCGCCACGTGTCCCCTTTTTTTATTGGCTAGGAGATGTCGTGCGGGGTAGCTATTTGAGTACAGGACGCATGCGATCAGACCCTTGCGTGTGCTCATCAGGAGGAGAGCCCTTTGACCGCTACCTGCCGCGCACGTCCCTCTCAACGTCTCCATTAATGGCGCCTGAGCCCCTGTTCTACGGCATGACTATATGTCTCACTGGACTGAGATTTAAGAGAGAAAAATGAAAAATCTAAAAAGAAAGTTTTGCACGGATCTGATGTAAGATTCGACGGACCTATATAGCATTGACTGCGACTTATAGCGAGCATGATGAATATAAGGACGATGACAGTGGATAATAATTTTCTTACATATTTAGGAACATAATTAAAAAAAGCCACATGCGGCAATGCCCGAATACACAAGGGCAAAAGAAGAAGGAAGACAACGATCGGGCTCGCTGATCTCTACTTTCTTGATGCATTGCTGCAGGCCACGCGAACTAGCCTTCGTGGCGAGCGGCGATGAGCTCCTTCTTGTCCTCAAGATACTGCTTGAGAGCATCCACGGATTCCTCCACCAGCCTTCTGCGCTCGATGCACAGCATGGCATTCTCGTCCATAAGTTTCTCGACGATGATGCCGATCCTCTTCAACTAGGCAGTGGTCTCCTCCTGCTGCTCTGCACTTCCGACGATCTTCGCCCTCAGCGGGTCGCGCTCAGCCGAAGCTTCACATTGCCCTCATTTAGTTGTCGAATGACGTCGGTAGCCTGTTCAAAAGAGGCTTTCATGTCGTCCTGCAACCTCGCCCATCCAGAGATCTGATCCATCTGCCTATGGACGATCGCATGCATGCGCCTGTAAGAGTCCTCGCCTGCCCGCAAGACATTTTCCCAGGCTTCCGCGATGCGGGAGGACATCTCTGCTGCATTCGAGGCGCGGCGGGACATCTCTTATGCTTCCATGGCGCGGCCGGACCAGTCTGCCGCATCAACGGCATGGCAGGACCTGTGTGCTGCTTCAGCGGCGCGGCGGGACCTCTGTGCTACTACGGCTGCGCAGTGGGACATGCCTGCTGCGTCCGCGGCGAGGCGGGACATCTCTCGTGCTTTCGCTTCCATGCTCGCATCTCCCTGGTGGCAATGTCTCGACCCATAACTCACGCTGGCCATGGTAGACGCAAAGGGAACGATGATGAATGATACGTCTCCAACGTATCTATAATTTATGAAGTATTCATGCTATTATATTATCCATCTTGGATGTTTAATGGGCTTTACTATGCACTTTTATATTATTTTTGGGACTAACCTATTAACCCAGAGCCCAGTGCCAGTTCCTGTTTTTCCCTTGTTTCAGTGTTTCGAAGAAAAGAAATATCAAACGGAGTCAAAACGGAATGAAACCTTATGGAGAAGTTATTTTTGGAAAGAAAGCAACCCGATAGACTTGGAGTGCACGTTAGGAAAGAAACGAGGGAGACACGAGGCAGGGGGCGTGCCCTCCACCCTTGTGGGCCCCTCGTGGCTCCCCTGATGTATTTCTTCCTCCTATATATATATATATATATATATATATATATATATCCATATACCCTAAAACTATCAGGGAACATAATAGATCTGGAGTTCCGCCACCGCAAGCCTCTGTAGCCACCAAAAACCAATCGGGACACTGTTCCGGCACCCTCTCGGAGGGGGGATCCCTCACCGGTGGCCATCTTCGTCATCCCGGCGTTCTCCATGACGAGGAGGGAGTAGTTCACCCTCGGGGCTGAGGGTATGTACCAGTAGCTATGTGTTTGATCTATCTCTCTCTTTCTCTCTCTCTCTCTCTCGTGTTCTTGATTTGGCACGATCTTGATGTATCGCAAGCTTTGCTATTATAGTTGGATCTTATGATGTTTCTCCCCCTCTACTCTCTTGTAATGGATTGAGTTTTCCCTTTGGTTATCTTATCAGATTGAGTCTTTAAGGATTTGAGAACACTTGATGTATGTCTTACATGTGCTTATCTGTGGTGACAATGGGATATTCACGTGATCTACTTGATGTATGTTTTGGTGATCAACTTGCGGGTTCAGTGACCTTGTGAACTTATGCATATGGGTTGGCACACGTTTTCATATTGACTCTCCGATAGAAACTTTGGGGCACTCTTTGAAGTACTTTGTGTTGGTTTGAATAGATGAATCTGAGATTGTGTGATGCATATCGTATAATCATACCCACGGATACTTGAGGTGACATTGGAGTATCTAGGTGACATTAGGTTTTTGGTTGATTTGTATCTTAAGGTGTTATTTTAGTACGAACTCTATGATAGATCGAACGGAAAGAATCGCTTCGTGTTATTTTACTACGGACTCTTGAATAGATCGATCAGAAAGGATAACTTTGAGGTGGTTTCGTACCCTACAATAATCTCTTTGTTTGTTCTCCGCTATTAGTGACTTTGGAGTGACTCTTTGTTGCATGTTGACGGATAGTTATATGATCCAGTTATGTTATTATTGTTGAGAGAACTTGCACTAGTGAAAGTATGAACCCTAGGCCTTGTTTCCTAGCATTGCAATACCGTTTGTGCTCACTTTTATCATTAGTTACCTTGCTATTTTTATATTTTCAGATTACAAAAACCTATATCTACCATCCATATTGCACTTGTATCAACATCTCTTCACTAAACTAGTGCACCTATACAATTTACCATTGTGTTGGGTGTGTTGGGGACACAAGAGACTCTTTGTTATTTGGTTGCAGGGTTGCTTGAGAGAGACCATCTTCAACCTACGCCTCCCATGGATTGATAAACCTTAGGTCTTCCACTTGAGGGAAATTTGCTACTGTCCTACAAACCTCTGCACTTGGAGGCCCAACAACGTCTGCAAGAAGAAGGTTGCGTAGTAAACATCAAGCTTTTTTCTGGCGCCGTTGCTTGGGAGGTGAGTGCTTGAAGGTATATCTTTAGATCTTGCAATAGAATCTTTTTGTTTCTTGTTTTAGCACTAGTTTAGTTTATAAAAGAAAACTACAAAAAAAATGGAATTGAGTTTACCACATACGCTTCATCTTTTTAATATCTTTCGTGAGTATGATGGAAAAGAAAATTGTGCCAAAGTGTTAGAAGAAGAATGCATTAAAATGTTTGGCACTAAATCTTTGAATGGTGAGCATGATTGCAATGTTGTTAGTATGAATTCCTTGAATATCCATAGTACTAATGACAATTGCACTAGTCATGATGAAAATATCTCTTATAAGCATGTCGATTTTTGTGGAGTGTATTGGGTTTGCATGTACACACCAAATAGGGAAGATAGATATTGCAAGAGGCACAAGCATTTAGAAACTAAATTGTTGCAAGAAAGTCTTGATGTTTGTGCTGAAAAATTCAATATTTTCCGCGATCCTTGTGAACTTTGCAATGAAAATGGTCATTTAAATCTCCAATGCAAATTGTTTCATCACCGAATCGTGTCCAAAAATTGTGATAATTTGATTACCCTTGAGCATCATAAAGAGATTAGTCTTCTTTTGGGGTATGAGGAAATGAAACATATAATTGAGGGTATTCCAAAGTTTAATCTTGATAGATTTCTTGATTTTGATATGAAGAAGATTTATATGTATTGTGCGGTGAATTGCATTGAAAATCCTTATATTGCCAATTACATAAAGAAAAGAAAGCAAATAGAAGATGAAGAGTACACTAATGAAAGGGAAGAGACTTCCCAATATCCTCCTATTATTTCTTATGATGAATCAGGTAACGAGGAGGAGCCTTCTATTCAACCAATTTCACTAATAGGGAGCTCCAAAAAGAGGATTGAACCCACACATGATGTGGTGAAGAAAAAGAAAAGAAAAAGGAAGAGAGGTAAAAAGATATCTCTCCCAAATAATGTTGCTCCTATTATTGTTGTGCCTCATGAAAATGAATCAAAAATAATTGTGGAAGATGATGGACTTGATGATCTCATTATGCCTATTGCTTGTTGTGATGATTATGATTGGGAAGATAATGATACTTCTTATGATCTTGAAAATCTTTTTGGCACTTGCTTGGAAGAATATGATAATTACTATACTATTGGTGCTATCCATACTATTAATGATGAGAGTGATTATGCTTATGGCCCAAGCTTGGGGATGCTATGTTTGATGAAGATGATGTTTTTGAGAATATATTTCCTGCAATTAATGTTTGTACCAAGCTTGGGGATGCTACGTTTAATGAAGATTATATTTTTAGTCTCCCAAGTTTTGACATGCAAAATTATAATGATGATAGCATGCCTCCTACTTATGATGATTATATTGATGAAAGTGGGTTTGGAAGAGTGTCAACTTTAGGAAGTAATGATCCCACTATTTTGGAGGACGTTGAAACTTATAATATTTATGAAAGTGGATTTGGATAGGTCATGACTTTATTTAGTGATGTATCCACTATTTCGGAAGAGGTTTCAATTGATTATGATGAGAACAAAGTTGCTACTTATGATGATTATTGTGATGAAACTTATGCTATAAAAAGTAGTGATGATTATATTTATGAAACTTGTCATGATTATGATTACCCTTTTTCTGAATATTACTCTTTTAATGTGGAAGCAATTTATAGTATTCAGGTCTCTTATGATACTCCCACTATTCCGAATGAGAAGAAATTTGCTTATATGGAGAGTAATAAAATTTCTATGCTTGTAGATCATGAAAAGAATGCTTTAGGTGCTGGTTATATTGTTTAATTCATTCATGATGCTACTGAAAATTATTATGAGGGAGGATTATATGCTTGTAGGAATTGCAATAATATCAAGTTTCCTCTCTATGTGCTTAAAATCTTGAAGTTATGCTTGTTTTACGTTCCTATGCAAGTTGATTCTTGTTCCCATAAGTTGTTTGCTCACAAAATCCCTATGCATAGGAAGTGGGTTAGACTTAAATGTGCTATTCATATTCTTCATGATGCTCTCTTTATGTTTCAATTCCTATCTTTTATGCGAGCATCATTGAAATCATCATGCCTAGCTAGGGGCGTTAAACGATAGCGCTTGTTGGGAGGCAACACAATTTTATTTTAGTTTCTTGCTTTTTGGTTCTGTTTAGTAATAAATAATCCTTCTAGCTTCTGTTTAGATGTGGTCTTGTGTTTTAATTAGTGTTTGTGCCAAGTAAGACCTATAGGATCTTCTTGGATGATAATTATTTGATCTTGCTGAAAATTCTAGAAACTTTCTGTTCACGAAAACAATTGTTTAAAATCACCAGAGCGTGATAAAATACTGATTCCAATTGCAGAAGATCAATAATCAAATTATCTAGGTCTTCCTATTTTGGTAGAATTTTTGAGTTCCAGAAGTTTGCGTTAGTTACAGATTACTACAGACTGTTCTGTTTTTGACAGATTCTGTTTGTCGTGTGTTGTTTGCTTATTTTTATTAATCTATGGCTAGTAAAATAGTTTATAAACCATGGAGAAGTTGGAATATAGTAGGTTTAACACCAATACAAATAAAGAATGAGTTCATTACAGTACCTTGAAGTGGTGTTTTGTTTTCTTTCGCTAACGGAGCTCACGAGTTTTCTGTTGAGTTTTGTGTTGTGAAGTTTTCAAGTTTTGGGTAAAGATTCGATGGACTGTGGAATAAGGATTGGCAAGAGCCTAAGCTTGGGGATGCCCAAGGCACCCCAAGGTAATATTCAAGGATAACCAAGAGCCTAAGCTTGGGGATGCCCCGGAAGGCATCCCCTCTTTCGTCTTTGTTCATCGGCAACTTTACTTCACTAGTAGAAAAGGGGGCAAAGGTCCAGGCCGGGTCAGCCCATTAGTCCCGGTTCAGTCCAGAACCGGGACCAATGGGGGCATTGGACCCGGTTCGTGAGCCCAGGGGGCCGGCCGGGCCACGTGGGCCATTGGTCCCGGTTCGTCTGGACCTTCGGTCCCAGTTGGGGGGATGAACCGGGACCAATGGGCCTCGCTCCTGGCCCACCACCATTCGTCCCGGTTGGTGGCATGAACTGGGACCAAAGGCTCCCCTTTGGTCCCGGTTCATGCCACCAACCGGGACCAATGGTGGTGCCTATATATACCCCCTCGCGTAAGAGCAGAGCACACTGCTCTATTTTTTCTGGCCGAGGGGGAGAGGGCTTGGTGGTGCTCTATCTCACCTCCTATGCACACAAGGTGTTCGATGCAATGCCCGAGCCACACTACTTAAGCTTTCTCCTCTCCAAGCTCGACCTCCAAGCTCCATTTTCCTCAATATTTGTCTAGGTTTAGCGGTCCGTCACGCCCCGTCCCCGTCTTCACCGCCGTCGATCACCCACGCCGAGCTCTTCGCCGGCACCACCGTGGTGACCCTCTTATTCTTATCTTCTTTCTGAAAGGAAAAATATTCTTACTTGTATGTTTACATAGATACTTGTATTATTTTCTTACTTTTATTATTGCATCTTATATAGTGCGATGGTTTTGGTATCCGCCCCCATCACCCTCGTCCTGTCTATGATTCGGATGTGGTATATATTATCTTTATAACTATTGGTTCATTTATTGTTTATGAAAATTATGCCGACCAACGTGACATAGATTTTATTTATCTAGGATGTATGTGAACCGGAAATTCCAACCGACCCTATTGTTGAGAGGTTAAATTTAGTTGAAGAAGAAAACAATTTGTTGAAGTAAAAAATAAAAAAAATTGAGGAGGAGAAGATGATATTGGAGTTGCATGTTGCGGATGTCGTCGATGATCACAAGATCAAGATGGATGCAATGCGCTTGAAGATTAGAAAGATTAGAAAACATGCCATTCATACCGAGGCTTGGTATCATTATGCCATTGGATCAATTGTTACCTTGGTTGCGATTATGATCGCATTTGTTTTCGCATTGAAATGTTTTACATAGTTTCAATGTATGGTTTAATTAATTAGATGCTCTGGAGAGCTATATGTTGTTAGATGAGAACTATGTATGTACTTTGGTTTTAATGTGATGATGAACTTCTATTAATTTGGACACTTAATTATATATAATGCACGCAGATGAACTGGCAATGGATGTACGGTGACAGACACACCTCCGAGTACATTAAGGGGATGCATGAGTTTCTCGATGCGGCTGAGGCAAACAAGCAGAATGGTTTTATGTGTTGTCCATGCACTAAATGTGGGAATACAATGTCTTACTCTAACCGGAAAATCCTTCACTCCCACCTTCTTTACAAGGGTTTCATGCCACACTATAATGTTTGGACGAGGCACGGAGAAATAGGGGTTATGATGAAAGACGGCGAAGAAGAAGAGTACGATGACAACTATGTGCCCCCTGAGTACGGTGATGCTATAACCGGGGGAGCTGGTGAAGATCAAGAGGAACCAGACGATGTGCCCAATGATGCTGCAACGGGTGAAGCTGTTGAAGATCAAGAGGAACCAGACGATGTGCCCGATGATGATAATCTCTGCCGGGTCATTGTCGATGCAAGGACGCAATGCGAAAGTCAAAAGGAGAAGCTGAAGTTCGATCGCATGTTAGAGGATCACAAAAAAGGGTTGTACCCCAATTGCGAAGATGGCAACACAAAGCTCGGTACCGTACTGGAATTGCTGCAGTGGAAGGCAGAGAATGCTGTGCCTAACAAAGGATTTGAGAAGCTACTGAAAATATTGAAGAAGAAGCTTCCAAAGGATAACGAATTCCCGACAGTACATACGCAGCAAAGAAGGTCGTATGCCCTCTAGGATTGGAGGTGGAGAAGATACAAGCATGCCCTAATTACTGCATCCTCTACCGCGGTGCATACAAGGATCTGAACGCATGCCCGGTATGCGGTGCATTGCGGTATAAGATCAGACGAGATGACCCTGGTGATGTTGACGGCGAGCCCCCCAGGAAGAGGGTTCCTGCGAAGGTGATGTGGTATGCTCCTATAATACCACGGTTGAAACGTCTGTTCAGAAACGGAGAGCATGCCAAGTTGATGCGATGGCACAGTGAGGACCATAAGAAAGACGGGAAGTTGAGAGCACCCGCTGACGGGTCGCGGTGGAGAAAAATCGAGAGAAAGTACTAGGATGAGTTTGCAAAGGACCCAAGGAACGTATGGTTTGCTTTAAGCGCAGATGGCATTAATCCTTTCGGGGAGCAGAGCAGCAATCACAGCACCTGGTCCGTGACTCTATGTATGTATAACCTTCCTCCTTGGATGTGCATGAAGCGGAAGTTCATTATGATGCCAATTCTCATCCAAGGCCCCAAGCAACCCGGCAATGACATTGATGTGTACCTAAGGCCATTAGTTGAAGAACTTTTACAGTTGTGGAATGGAAATGGTGTACGTACGTGGGATGAGCACAGACAGGAGGAATTTAACCTAAAGGCGTTGCTGTTCGTGACCATCAACGATTGGCCCGCTCTCAGTAACCTTTCAGGATAGACAAACAAAGGATACCACGCATGCACGCACTGTTTAGATGACACTGAAAGTATATACCTGGACAAATGCAGGAAGAATGTGTACGTGGGCCATCGTCGATTTCTTCCGACCAACCATCAATGTCGACAGAAAGGCAAGCATTTCAAAGGCGAGGCAGATCACCGGAAGAAGCCTGCCATGCGTACCGGTGATCACGTACTTGCTATGGTCAATGATTTACACGTAATATTTGGAAAGGGTCCCGGCGCACTAGCTGTTCCGAATGACGCTGAGGGACACGCACCCATGTGGAAGAAGAAATCTATATTTTGGGACCTACCCTACTGGAAAGACCTAGAGGTCCGCTCTTCAATCGACGTGATGCACGTGACGAAGAACCTTTGTGTGAACCTACTAGGCTTCTTGGGCGTGTATGGAAAGACAAAATATACACCCGAGGCACGGGAGGACCTGCAATGTTTGCACAAAAAAGACGGCATGCCTCCGAAGCAGTATGAAGGTCCTGCTAGCTACGCTCTTACGAAAGAAGAGAAAGAAATCTTCTTTGAATGCCTGCTCAGTATGAAGGTCCCGACTGGCTTCTCGTCGAATATAAAGGGAATAATAAATATGCCAGAGAAAAAGTTCCAGAACCTAAAGTCTCACGACTGCCACGTGATTATGATGCAACTGCTTCCGGTTGCATTGAGGGGGCTTCTAACGGAAAACGTCCGATTAGCCATTGTGAAGCTATGTGCATTCCTTAATGCAATCTCTCAGAAGGTGATCGATCCAGAAATCGTACCAAGGCTAATGAGTGATGTGGCGCAATGTCTTGTGAGTTTCGAGCTGGTGTTACCACCATCCTTCTTCAATATCATGACGCACGTCCTAGTTCATCTAGTCGATGAGATTGTCATTCTGGGGCCCGTATTTCTACACAATATGCTCCCCTTTGAGAGGTTCATGGGAGTCCTAAAGAAATATGTCCATAACCGCACTAGGCCAGAAGGAAGCATCTCAGTGGGCCATCAAACAGAGGATGTCATCGGGTTTTGTGTTGACTTCATTCTTGGCCTTAGGAAGATAGGTCTCCCTAAATCGCGGTATGAGGGGAGACTGACTGGAAAAGGCACGCTTGGAAAGGACTCAATAATATGCAGGGACAGATATTCTTGGTCTCAAGCACACTACACAGTTCTACAGAACTCTACCTTGGTGACCCCATATGTCAATAAACACAAGAACAGTCTGCGCTCCAAACACCCGGAGCAGTGCGACGACTGGATTACAAGTGAACACATCAGGACTTTCAGCAGTTGGTTGGAAACACGTCTCAAAGGTGACAACAATGTTTGTGATGAGTTGTACTTGTTGTCCAGGAGACCATCTTTGACTGTATTGATTTACAAAGGATACGAGATAAATGGGAATTCATTTTACATGATTGACCAAGATCAAAAGAGCACCAACCAAAACAGCGGTGTCCGCTTTGATGCAACAACCGAGAGGGGAAAGGACACATATTATGGTTACATAGTGGACATATGGGAACTTGACTACGGACATGATTTTAAGGTCCCTTTGTTTAAGTGCAAATGGGTCAATCTGTCAGGAGGCGGGGTACAGGTAGACCCATAGTACGGAATGACAACAGTGGATCTGAAAAATCTTGGGTACACTGACGAACCGTTCGCCCTAGCCAATGATGTGGCATAGGTTATCTATGTGAAGTACATGTCTACCAGACCGAGAAAAAGAAAATATAAGGAAGCGAATACATCATACGATGAGCCAAAGCGCCATATAGTTCTTTCAGGAAAAAGGGACATCCTGGGAGTGGAGGGCAAGACAGACATGTCTGAAGATTATGAAAAGTTTCATGAAAATCCTCCCTTCAAAGTCAAGGCTGACCCAAGCATCCTGATAAACGATGAAGATTATCCATGGTTACGGCGCAATAAGCAAATGACACAAGCGAAGAAAAAGTGAAGACTTTCTCCCGCAACTATTATGATGATACCATGCCAACTTTGTAACAGACGAGTATGATACCATTGTCCGTTTTGTACATGCACATGCTATGCCAACTTTTTCAGAGTTCATTTGAAAACTATGAATTTAAGTCGAATTTTCTCTATAGGTGTATCTATGTTCATTTTTTTAGTAAAGTTAACCACAAACTTGTGATTCACACAAATTTCAAAGAATTCAAATTTTAACTATTCAAATTTGAAAACTAATGGCACTAACAGAAAGTTCATAATTTTTCTAAAACTAATGGCACTAACAGAAATTATAATTTTGCTGACCTAAAAGCAAAAAGAATTAAAAAAAATAAAGCAAAAAACAAAAGAAAATAAATAATGCAGAAAACAAAACAAAAAAACTGGAAAAAAATAAAAATAGCAACAATAAGTATTTTCTTGTAAGTAGAAACAAAATGAAATAAATAAAGCAACAAAGAAAACAAAAAAACAAAAAAAGTGTTTTCAAATTTGAAAACTAATGGCACTAACAGAAAGTTTATAATTTTTCTAAAACTAAAAGCAAAAAGAATTAAAAAAAATAAAGGAAAAACAAAAGAAAATAAATAATGCAGAAAACAAAACAAAAAACTGGAAAAAAAATAGCAATGCGACTCGCCCCTGGCCCATGACCATAGTCCCGGTTTGTGCCACAAACCGGGACTAAAGGGTTGGTCCTCGTTGCGCTAAGAGTTTAGTCCCACCTCGCCAACCGAAGGGCGCTCACATCGGTTTATAAACCCGTCCCTCTCTGACTTGTTGAGCTCCTCTCAAAGTGAAAATAGATGCCCCTATACAGGGAATTTGACCTAAATTCATAATGAATTTCTCTGAAATTCATAGAAATTGATTATGAATTTAGGTCGAATTTTCTCTATAGGTGCATCTATGTTCATTTTTTAGTAAAGTTAATCACAAACTTGTGATTCACACAAATTTCAAAGAACTCACATTTTAACTATTCAAATTTGAAAACTAATGGCACTAACAGAAAGTTTATAATTTTTCTAAAACTAATGGCACTAACAGAAAGTTTATAATTTTGCTGACCTAAAAGCAAAAATAATTAAAAAATAAAGCAAAAAAAAGAAAATAAATAATGCAGAAAACAAAACAAAAAAACTGGAAAAATTAAAAATAGCAACAATAAGTATTTTGTTGTAAGTAGAAACAAAATAAAATAAATAAAGCAACAAAGAAAACAAAAAAAACTAAAAAAGTGTTTTCAAATTTGAAAACTAATGGCACTAACAGAAAGTTTATAATTTTTCTAAAACTAAAAGCAAAAAGAATTAAAAAATAAAGCAAAAAACAAAAGAAAATAAATAATGCAGAAAACAAAACAAAAAACTTGAAGAAAAAAATAGCAACAATAAGTATTTTGTTGTAAGTAGAAACAAAATAAAATAAATAAAGCAACAAAGAAAAAAGATTAAAAAAAACTGCCACCTATTGGGCCACCATGGCCTGAATATGACTAGAAACCCAACCTGGGCCAGGATTCAGGCCCGCAGAAGGCCCAATAGGCCCACAAGCAGAGAGGTGTAAGATTAGGCCCATAGGCCTACAGTTCAGAAGAGTTCGAGAGGGAAGAGGCAGCGGAGCTTATAAACAGGTGTTGGCCGCTCTCAACTAGCGAGGTAGGACTAAACTCCCACCACCGCACCAGCGCAAGGCCATTGGTCCCGGTTGGTGGCACCAACCGGGACTAAAGGGGGGCATTGGTCCCGGTCCACCAATGGCCCCCTTTAGTCCCAGTTGGTGCCACCAACCGGGACCAAAGGCCTTTTTCAGGAAGCGGCGGCCTTTGGTCCCGGTTGGTGGCATCAACCGGGACTAATGCCCACCTTTAGTCCCTGTTTGTGCCACGAACCGGGACTAAAGGCTTTGCTATATAAGTTCACACTTAGGAAATTTTCACTCTTATCTCGCAGTTGCCTCCCTGACGCCGATGCCGCCAGGCTGCCCCGACGCCGCCCGCCGCCCCCGCCTTCGCCCTCGCCTCGCCCGTGCCCGTCGTCGCCGTCGCCCGCGCCCTCGTCGTCGCCCGCCGTCGCTAGCGCCCCTGCCCCGACGCGCGCCGCCCCGGCCCACCCCCGTCGCAGTCGTCCCCGCCCCTGCCCCGATGCGTGCCGCCCCGGCCCGCCCTCGTCGTCGCCCGCGCCCTTGCCCCGACGCGTGCCGTCCTGACCCGCCCCCGTTGTCGCCGCGCAGTCGCCCTGACTTGCCCTTCGTCGCCGCCGCCCCCTACCCCGAGCGCGCGCCCACTGCCCCGTCGCCATCCTCGCCGCCGACCCCTCGGTCCTCCTCACCTTGGTTCGGCCGCCGGCGCCCTCCCTATCGTTGCAATTTTTTCATATATATGCTTGTTTATATATCTATATATGCTTGTTTTTTATATATATGATGATATATATGCTTGTTATCATAATTGATTTTGTTCATATATATATGTAATGATTTTTTTATAGAATATGATGTTTTTTTCATAGATGATCACATATGTGATGTATGCACGGATGTGGATGAAATATGATGTTTTTTGTTCATAGAACATGATGTTTTTTTTATTCACAGATTTTTTTTGTGTTCATGAGAGAGGCGGGGGACGTTGAGGGATCATAGATGTATTTTTTCAGAATTTTCTATCGTGCATAGACGGATTTTAGACCACGGGAGCACCCCCTCCCTATCATTGCAAAATTTGCTAAGTGATATTAAGAAGGAAGGAAAAGAAGGATAGGAAAGAAGAAAGTAAGAAGAGGAAAGAAAGAAGAAGAGGAGAGGAAGAAGAGGAGAAATAAATAAGAAGAAGAAAAAAGAAGAAGAAAAAGAAGAGGAGAACAAGAAAGGAATAGAGGAGAAGAAGAGAAAATAGAATATATCGTGTGTCGTGTCGATATAAACTCCCGATAACTTCAACACGTGGGGGGGTCGATATACCCCCTCCCGATAACTTCAACACGAGGGGGGTCGATATACCCCCTCCCGATAACTTCAACACGTGGGGGGTCAATATACCCCCTCCCCGATAACTTCAACACGTGGGGAAGGGTCGATATACCCCCCTCCCCGATAACTTCAACACGTGGGGGGGTCGATATACCCCCTCCCCGATAACATTATTTTCCTGTGTATGTATCTCGTCGTTGTCGATATTACCCCCTCCTTGAAGCATTCTCGAGGCCACCCCAAACCCTTGAAGCATTGTCGAGGCCACCCGAAACCCTATAGAAGCAGCGTCGAGGCCACTAATTAATATGATTACTTACTGTGATTAGCTAGCTAGTTCTACGTTTGCCACTAATATATCCATCTGTCATGTTTGAATAATAATTGCCATGTTGTACATATTTGTAGAAACTATGGACACCCCCCGAGACGAAGCACAAGAAGCGTTGTTGGGGGACATAATCGCATAAGGAAGTGATGCCATCTGCTCGTTATTTCTCAACGACACCGATGGTCTGGAAGGAGAGGGTGAAGAAGCAGCTGGCTATGATTATGCTGGCTCCGGTGACCCAATGCCGGTGCAAGAAGGAGACCGTGAGGACGGCTCCGGTGACTGAACCGAGTCCGGCCAGGTATATATATTAGTTAAGCCTGTGCTGACTAGCTAATTGATGCATTCATTGTTTTGGTATGTACAAATATTAATTAACTCTCGTCTTTATTCTTTTTTCTAGCCCTCCGGATCGAGCACAACTTCGGTAAAGAGACGAGGCCCGAAGAAAAAGTTGAGCTCAAATGAAAGGTTTGAGATCATAGCAATCGCGCCCGACGGCCAACCGATTAAACCCATCCGGACAAAGAACGCATTTGTTGCTCAGTGCGGGCTTCTGGTTAGGGACAAGATCTTGATCAGCATCCAGCAATGATTAAAGCCGGCTAAAGAAGACCCTGAGGTGTCTTATGTCAATGATATGCAGAAAAATGATCTTTGGACTAAGCTGAAGTCAAATTTCACCCTACCGCCAGAGGATGATCCAGAGAAGCCAGTTAAAGAGCAATTAATCAAGTCTTTTGCTCTTAAGAGGATGGCAGACCTATTCAGGAGGTGGAAGAAAGACCTGAAAAGGTTTGTCGACAAAGGAGAGACACCAGAATTCAAGGGCAAATATGAGAAGATCAGAGATGACTAGCCCGCATTTGTGGCCCAGAAGACATCGGAAAAGAGAAAGAAGATGTCAGCGACAAACAAGCAAAATGCTGTGAAGAAGAAGCATCACCATCGCATGGGGTCAGGTGGCTACCTCGTAGCCCGGCCTAAGTGGACCAAGGCTGAGAATGATCTGGTTGATAAAGGGATCAAACCAGAGACAATGAACTAGCCAGACCGTTGCCGAACTTGGTTCTTCGGGGCTGGCGGAATCTTGGACCCTGTATCAGGGAAGTTCATTTGGACGGACGAGCAAATGGAAATACCAGTCAAGAGGCTTCAGCACTATATCGATGCAGTGCAGCAAGGGACGTTCGTTCCAGACAGAGAGAACGACGAGCTCACAATGGCCCTCGGGAATCCTGAGCACCCTAGACGGACACGAGGCACGCCAGGCTCTGTTCCGTGGAAGGCTGGGTTTCCGGACGCAGGCAGTTACAAATGCCACGAGAGGAGGAAGAAAGTGGAGCAGACCCAACTGCAGGTGCTGCACGCTAGGGTACAAGCGATAGAGGAACGAGAAGCAAATCGCAGCAAACGAATTGTCGAAGCTTCCCCCGAAGCTACCCAGCCATCTCAGCGGAGAAGCAGCGTGGCTTCCACCGAGCTGCTTCAGCCAGAGCATGTCTTGACGGCTCTTGCCAGCTATCCCGTCGATGCTATCACGAAGTCTCAAAATTGCCACCTTATGACGCAATGGATTAATATGAAGGTCAAGGCGGCTATTGGCTCTATTTTTAATACTGAACCCGGTGCAACTTTTCACTACCGGCCGATTATAGAAGGATATGCTAGGGTGATGGTGGATGAAATAACAGAGGGATTTGAGGACCTCCAGCTTGACCACCCTACCGGTGAAGGGGAGACTCGGCTGGGTTCTGCTCTGAAGACTCCATGCCTATGGCGGAAGGAGCTCATCAACCTTCCGAACTGGACGCCTCCGCCTCCTCCTCCTCCTCCGGCGAGTCAGGGCACTCCGCCTCCTCCACCGCCTCCTCCTCCGGCGAGTGACGATCATGGAACTCAGGCTCAGTTACTTGATTGCATCCACCCTGCGGATAGAGAAAGGACTGGCCACCCTAACTCAGAACCAGGCAAGCCTAGGGAGAACCATAGAACAAAAGTTCTATGACTTGGATATCAAGGTGACAGAGATTCAGACTGCAGTGGAGCAGCTCCAAGATGACATGCAGGAGAGGAAAGGGAAGACAACCACTGATGCCTTTGCCAGAGTGCCACGAGGTCCGAGGTTGTTTGCAGTGCCAGTTCCTGACACAAGAGCAACCGCCTCAGCTCCAGCCGCAGCACCAGCCCAACCTGCTCCAGCATCTACTTCAGCTCCAACTCCAACCGCGTCTACGGAAGCCTTCGTCCTTGGAGTGATCCGGACTCCACCACCACCTGAAGATCAAGCCTGAGTGTCGATTTAGCACTATGCATTTTCTAGGAATTTTTTGGTAACTTGTTGCCAAAGGGGGAGAAAATTTATAGATCATAGGCTTCGAGAGAGAGTGTTGTTTTTCTCTCTTGCTTTATTTGGTGGTTTTTCAAACATTGTTTGCTTTTGGTCGAGATACTTTGATATGCTTGTGAGACATTGATGATCATGTGTTTGATCATAAGCTACACTTAATGCTTGGTGAATGCTATTATCTTATCTATCTTATGTGATCATTCACTTTTCTTGGTGATGAGTGCATGTATTTCATTCTTATCATTTTAAGCACTCCACCAAGATGTATGTGACATGGAAGAGTAACCCATAACTCTAACTCTTTGTGCATTTGCAGTCCAAAGCAAATCTTAAATATGCACAAATTTAGGGGGAGCTCTTACTTATCACATACTTCTCAAAGCAACGATATTTCTCATGCTTATTATCATTTGTCGAAGCTTTGATCTATATGTTGTCATCAATTACCAAAAAGGGGGAGATTGAAAGTGCAACTATCCCTAGGTGGTTTTGGTAATTCATAACAACATATAGCTCATTGAGCTAATGCTATTCCAAGATGATTATTTCAGGAAAGCTCAATGATTGGCATGGCATGGATGGTGAAAGTGGAACCCTCATAATGCTAAGGACAAAGGATTGGCTCAAGCTCAAAAGCTCAAGACTCTTCATTTTATATTTTAGTGATCCAAGATCACATTGAGTCTTTAGGAAAAGCCAATACTATCAAGGAGGGATGAGGTGTTGCTTAATGAGCCTCTTGCTTCATGTGCTTAGTGATATGCTCCAAAACCCTCAACTACTTTCCCATATCCACATATGACCTAAACCCTAAGCCAAACTCGGTCCTACCGATTCTTCCTATCCGGCGCCACCGAGTTTCACTTGTCATAAGCCACTGCCAAACCCTAGTAATTCGGTTCTACCGATAGGGATCTCGGTCTCACCAAGATGGGATTGCAAACTCTCTGTTTCCCTTTCGTAACTTTTCAGTCTCACCGAAAGAGCGGATCGGTCCCACCGAGATTGCAATGTAAACTCTCTGTTTCCTTTTTGTAACTTTTCGGTCTCACCGAAAGAGCAAATCGGTCCCACCGAGTTTGCCTGACCAACTCTCTGGTTAGCTAATTACCAAAATCGGTCTCACCGAGTTTGTGTAATCGGTCTCACCGAGATTACGTTATGCCCTAACCCTAACAAAATCGGTCCTACCGAGTTGCATGTCAGTCCCACCGAAAATCTCTAACGGTCACTAGGTTTACCTTTTCGGTCTGACCGAGTTTTTTGATTCGGTCCCACCGAGATTGGTAAACTGTGTGTAATGGTTGGATTTTGTGTGGAGGCTATATATACCCCTCCACCTCCTCTCCATTCGTTGAGAGAGCCATCAAAACACATCTACACTTCCAACTCATATGTTCTGAGAGAGAACCACCTACTCATGTGTTGAGACCAAGATATTCCATTCCTACCATATGAATCTTGATCTCTAGCCTTCCCCAAGTTGCTTTCCACCAGATCCAAATCCTATGAGAGAGAGTTGAGTGTTGGGGAGACTATCATTTGAAGCACAAGAGCAAGGAGTTCATCATCAACACACCATTTGTTACTTCTTGGAGAGTGGTGTCTCCTAGATTGGCTAGGTGTCACTTGGGAGCCTCCGACAAGATTGTGGAGTTGAACCAAGGAGTTTGTAAGGGCAAGGAGATCGCCTACTTCATGAAGATCTACCGCTAGTGAGGCAAGTCCTTCATGGGCGATGGCCATGGTGGGATAGACAAGGTTGCTTCTTCGTGGACCCTTCGTGGGTGGAGCCCTCCGTGGACTCGCGCAACCGTTACCCTTCGTGGGTTGAAGTCTCCATCAACGTGGATGTAGGATAGCACCACCTATCCGAACCACGGGAAAAACATCCGTGTCTCCAATTGCGTTTGAATTCTCCAAACCCTTCCCTTTACATTCTTGCAAGTTGCATGCTTTACTTTCCGCTGCCAATATACTCTTTGCATGCTTGCTTGAATTGTGTGATGATTGCTTGACTTGTCCTAAAATAGCCAAAATCTGCCAAGAACTAAAATTGGGAAAAGGTTAAGTTTTTATTTGGTCAAGTAGTCTAATCACCCCCCTCTAGACATACTTTCGATCCTACAAGTGGTATCAGAGCTTTGGTCTCCATTTGCTTTGATTTCCATATCTTTTGGTGGTCATAGCCTTGGTTTCACAACCTAGGAGAGTATGGCGTCTAGCGAGGGAAATTATCACCGTAGAGGTCCTTACTTTGATGGTACTAATTTTGCTAGTTGGAAGCATAAAATGAAAATGCATATTCTTGGACATAACTCCGCCGTTTGGGCTATTGTGTGTGTTGGTTTGCAAGGTGACTTCTTTGATGGGAGAGAACCAAACCGTGAAGCTACCGCGGATGAGTTGAAG
Organism: Triticum monococcum; assembly: GCA_034509565.1. Lineage (NCBI taxonomy): Eukaryota > Viridiplantae > Streptophyta > Magnoliopsida > Poales > Poaceae > Triticum > Triticum monococcum. The sequence goes on from CM067842.1 coordinate 724,705,769, forward strand.
ATGTTGCAATACAATGCTCAAGCTTGTGATATTCTCTTCAACGGATTGTGCCCCGAAGAATTCAAAAAAATCAGCCGTCTTGAGAATGCAAAGGAAATTTGGGACACTTTGATTGATATGCATGAAGGTACCGACTCCGTCAAGGAATCCAAATTGGATGTGCTTCAAAGTCAACTTGACAAGTTCAAAATGAAGGATGGTGAAGGTGTCGCTGAAATGTACTCTAGGCTTGCTCTCATCACAAATGAGATTGCCGGCTTAGGAAGTGAAGAGATGACCGATAGATTCATCATCAAGAAGATTCTAAGAGCCTTGGATGGAAAATATGATACCGTGTGCACATTGATCCAAATGATGCCCAATTACAAAGATCTCAAGCCAACGGAGGTAATTGGAAGAATTGTTGCTCATGAGATGTCACTTAAGGATAAAGAGGAACTTCACACAAATCTAGTGGTGCCTACAAAGCCTCATGTGAAGCCCCTACATCATCAAGTGAGAAACAAAACTTCAATGAAGAATTGAGCTTAATGGTGAAGAACTTCAACAAGTTCTACAAGAGTAGAAGCAAAGATATAAGATCCAAGTCAAGGTCCTACAATGACAAAAGATCTTCTAGTCGAGAGCGAAACTACTACAATTGTGGAAGACCCGGACACTATTCCAATGAGTGTACGGCTCCCTACAAGAGAAGAGAAGACTCTCCAAAAAGAAGAAGCAAAAGAGAAGAATCACCACCAAGAGAGAGAAGGAGTAGAGATGATCGTTATGAATGAAGATACTCACGGAGAAGCAAGGATTCGGAAAGGAAGGAAAAATCATCAAGGAGCTACACAAAACAAAGACATCAAGCTCATGTTGGTGAATGGGTATCCGGCTCCGACTCCGACGACCACTCCGAGAGAAGTTATCACTCCGATTCCGAATATACTCAAGATGAAGGTGTTGCCGGTCTAGCACTTGTGTCAACCAACTCCTACGACATATTTGACTCACCAAATGAAGGAATTGGAAGATGCTTCATGGCCAAAGGTCCTAAGGTAACACACCCCGAGTATGTTGATTTTAATAGTGATGAAGATGACTTGTTAGGTGATGATGATTTACTTGTTGACAACTCTAGTGATGAATACTATGATGAAACGTCAATTAATCATGCTAATCAAGATAAAACGAATGACAATGATAAGGAGAAGATTGAGGCTCTAACTAAAGAACTAAACACTCTTAAGTTAGCTCATGAAACTATCTTCGAAGATCATCGAGAACTTTTAAGAGCTCATGAGAAGTTACGCTTTGAAAAGCTCAATCTTGAGCAAGAGCATGAGTTTTTAAAGGAAATCAATGATGATCTCCGCAAGAAAAGTTCTTATTACATTGCCAAGCGTTTACTCTTATCCACTTACATGCCTCAAGTCAAGTCTAGTAACAAGAACAAGAAAGATTCTTCCTCTAGTAGTAACAATGATCATGCTAAATCCAATATTGTTGCTTCTAGTAGTTCTCTTGATTCCACTAATGATTCTCTTAGCCAAGTTACACTTGAGCAAGAAAATAGCTTATTGAAGGGAATTATTGAGAAAGGAGTGTACAAAAGCCTTTCCGGGAGTAAGCAATTCGAGGAAATTGTGCGCAAGCAAGGAATGCACCGGAAGAATCAAGGTGTTGGTTTTGAACGAAAGTTCAATGCCAATGGAGTTGAGTGGGAAGAAGATCAATACCCCAAGACAAAGTTTGTTCCTCAACAAGAGAAGTATGATACTTCCTTCAAGGGGACACAAGCTCAAGATGATCTTCCACCACAAGACTACAAGCAAAAAGGCAAGGACAAGCTTCAAGAGGAAATTGATGCATTTGAAGAAGCTCCTAAGACCTTAGTCAACTGGATTCCCAAGACCACTTCAAGTTCCACTTCATCAAGTACGACTACAACTCCAAGGATTCCCATCAAGATGGTGTGGATCCAAAAGAAAAAGAACTAGAGAGTTCTTGAGGGTGACTCCGCCAACATACTTCACTCTTATCATTTTGGCAAGAACAAGTGCAATCAACTTCCACATCTTGCACTAGTTCAAGGAGTCACAAACCCTCTTGTTGGTAAGACAAGGAACAAGGTAACCTAAAAGTTTTCATGGACATCATCTTGTGTGTGCATCAGGGTTGTCAGAATCGCGATTCTGTTATACGATTCTACGACTTTACGATCCAAACTAACCCCTATGATTCTACGATTTTAGTTCATAGAATCTGCGTTTCTACGATCCTGATAGTGAAGATTCTATGATTTGCGATCCTACCATCAGTGCTCCGATACGATTCAAAATCGCGATTCTGACAACCTTGGTGTGCATCACTCTATGTCTATGGATATCCTTGTTTGTTCCTTGTGGGACTAACCCATGTAGATATTGAAAGTGCAATTCACTCAAATGGATAGCTCCAAGTGATCTACATCAACATTGAGCATCCACATCTTCAACATCTACATGAAGTCATCATCGACAAAACCCAAGGTTAGTTCATCCCTCTTAGGGGGGATATCACATCTAGGGGGAGCTTTACTCTAAGACTTGAGCTAAAGCAACTCTAAAGATGTGAACACAACAATGCTTTATGTAAAAGTGGTAACCCCACTTGAGCTTAAACGATGAGTATGACCTATGATCAAGTGTTCTCACTTGACTCCTAAGTCAATATACTCATATATAGATGACCTAGTCATCGCAAATTGCTTGATAGATGCTAGAATTGGTTGTGCATGCTTGTCACATATTTCAATTGCCATCTTATTGTGTGAGCATGTTGGTTGCATATTTTACTCATTCGAGGACATCCACTTGTTGTTTTGATTGTTTGGTTTTATTTCCTTTTGCCAAGTGGATGGACAAGAATGCCTAAGAACCTCCTCTAGCTATCTATGCTTTTCTCGTCTCAAACTCTATTCATGCTACATCACAAAATTTGATCAAGTCAGATTCGAACCACTCTGTGTGAGGAGCACTCGGAGTCCCCGATTCGTCATAGACTTAAACTTCCAAAACCTCTTTGTGATTCTCGGTCTGACCGATATCCTACTTTCGGTCCTACCGAGATCATTAAGTTGATCTATGTTTTCGATCTCGGTGCAACCGATTTGAACCACTCGGTCACACCGAGTTGCAATAACTGTATACAGTTTTGCATCTCGGTGCCACCGAGTTGTTCCACTCGGTCACACCGACAGGGTCGGGCTATATATAGTCACGGGCAAAAATTTGGAAATTTCTCCGAACCCCTTCGCCCGCGCGATAGCTCGCTCTGGCAACGTGGTCTCCGGATCGTCTCCTCGCCGCCAGCCGCCTCCAGTCGCTGGTCTCCGTCGCCGTCAACGGGAATCAACCCCGCCGTTGCCGCCGTAGCGAGTCTCCACCGAACTAGGGTATGGACTCGATCTTTGTGCTATTCCCCAATCCGATTCCTAGCACATTGTGATCATAATGATTCTTGCCACGTTTGATAAACTTCTATCCAGTCAATGAACTCGTAGATTAGGTTTGATTCGAAAATGTTAGGGTTAGGTTTCCGCCGAAACCATCTCGGACCCACCGAGTTGAAAAACTCGGTCCCGCCGATTTGGCTTATGCCATTGCATAAGTGAGACTCGGTCTGACCGAGTATTACTAATCGGTGTGACCGATTTTGGAACTTTGTGAAACCCTAGCAGTCTCGGTGCCACCGAACTGTGACTCGGTCTGACCGAGTTCACTAGTTTAGGTTCCAAAAACTGCTTCGGTATCACCGAGTTTAAAAATCGGTAGATCCGAAATGCTTTCTGTGGAAAACTAAAACTAAGTTTTTGAATCATTCTTTTGCAAAAATCTCTGCATTTTGTGATGCTCATCCACTCTACCTCATCTATAAACTGTTCACAGGGTCAGCAGTCAGCTTGTTCATCATGTCAGACCAAAGTGATAGCCAGAATTTGTCAGAGCAGCCAGTGCAAATGAGTGAGGGCACTAGTCCCTCAAGTTCTTCAGATGATGGCAGCAGGAGCACCCCTAGCAACCTGCCAAAAGCTGCCACAAGACAAAGAAAGAAGAGAACTTTAGATTCTGAGGATGAAGATTATGTGGCAGAAGAGGAAGCAACTTCAAAGAGAGTTGTGCTCAAGAAACAATATGGCCCAGCACAGAGCATAAAGCCAGGGATGAAGGTCAAAAGGCCAGCAGGCAGGCAACCCATGCCAAAGGCCAGAGCCTCAACTCAAATTCCTGAAAAGCCTGAACCCAAAGAGGCTGTTGCAGAAGGAAAGAAAAGGAAGGAGAGGGTCAAGAAGACCATAGCCAAAGTTCTTGGAAAGGCTTCCATCATGGAAGAAGAGGAAGAGGAAGAAGAGGTTGATGCACCAGCACCTAAGGCACCCAAGCTGATGGGCGATGCCATAAGATCAGGGGCAACTGCTTCCAAGGCCAAGCCAGCTCCAAAGCCAAAACCAAAGAGGAATACAAGAAGCATCCCAGCTGCTGAGAAGAACAAGGCCCCAGTGCCTGAAGCTGCTGAAGAAGATGATGAAGAGCATGTTCTGAGAAAGCTCAAGCCCAAGATCCCAGACCACAATGATGCTCATCCTGTGGCTGAGGACATGAAGCTCAGAAGAGACTCAGGGCTGAGGAAGTGGAGAGAAGCAGATCCCTATGCTATCAGGAGGAGGACTGCTGTTGACTACAGGTTCCACACTAAGGAACAGCAGGATTTCTATGAGACAGTGCTGCTTGACAAGAAGCCCATAGTTTGTGATATGAGATGGGTCAACTGGGAATATATCAAGGACAATGAAGAGCACTACCCTGGAGTGCAGGACAGCTTCAAGGCATGTGGAGTAGAGGACTTTGTTGGGCAGAAGCTCACAAAGTGGAATGAGGAGCTTATCATGCAGTTCTACTCCACAGCACATTTTTATCCAGATGGGAGGATTATTTGGATGTCTGACGGTACGAGGTACCAATCAACAGTTGCTGAGTGGGCACAGCTTATCAATGCCCCAGAGGAGCATGAGGATGAATTGGATGTCTATTCCAAGAAGAAGATGGATCATAACTCAATGTCAAACATGTACAAGGAGATCCCAAATGAAGCACTTGATACGTTCAAGTTCGGCTCAGTGCATTATCTTCTGTCAGGGCTGCCAACCATCAACTGGATTCTTAGGCACACACTTTTGCCCAAGTCTGGAGATCACAGGATGATCAGAGGTCATGCCATTAACTTGCTACATATCTTTGATGTGCCTCAGAAATTCAAGGTCATGAGCCTCATGGTAGAGACTATCAAGAGGATTGCAGCAGATCAGAAGAGGAGCTATGGATATGCCCCTCAGATCCAGATGTTGATTAACTCAAGAATGGGCACAGACACATACTTGCTGGACAAGGAACATTTGCCTATCTATCCAGAGTTTGAGGACAACCAAGTTGTGATGACCAAAGATGAACCATCTTCAGCCCATGCACAAGCCAAGAAGGAGAAGGCAATAAAGGAGAAAGCTGCCAAGATGCCAACTCAAGAGGAGGCATCTGAGTACTTCTTGAAGAACAAGCAAGAGCAGCTCAGTTACTTGATTGCATCCACCCTGCGGATTGAGAAAGGACTGGCCACCCTAACTCAGAACCAGGCAAGCCTAGAGAGAATCGTAGAACAAAAGTTCTATGACTTGGATATCAAGGTGACAGAGATTCAGACTGCAGTGGAGCAGCTCCAAGATGACATGCAGGAGAGGAAAGGGAAGACAACCACTGATGCCTTTGCCAGAGTGCCACGAGGTCCGAGGTCATCTGCAGTGCCAGTTCCTGACACAAGAGCAACCGCCTCAGCTCCAGCCGCAGCACCAGCCCAACCTGCTCCAGCATCTACTTCAGCTCCAACTCCAACCGCGTCTACGGAAGCCTTCGTCCTTGGAGTGATCCGGACTCCACCACCACCTGAAGATCAAGCCTGAGTGTCGATTTAGCACTATGCATTTTCTAGGAATTTTTTGGTAACTTGTTGCCAAAGGGGGAGAAAATTTATAGATCATAGGCTTCGAGAGAGAGTGTTGTTTTTCTCTCTTGCTTTATTTGGTGGTTTTTCAAACATTGTTTGCTTTTGGTCGAGATACTTTGATATGCTTGTGAGACATTGATGATCATGTGTTTGATCATAAGCTACACTTAATGCTTGGTGAATGCTATTATCTTATCTATCTTATGTGATCATTCACTTTTCTTGGTGATGAGTGCATGTATTTCATTCTTATCATTTTAAGCGCTCCACCAAGATGTATGTGACATGGAAGAGTAACCCATAACTCTAACTCTTTGTGCATTTTCAGTCCAAAGCAAATCTTAAATATGCACAAATTTAGGGGGAGCTCTTACTTATCACATACTTCTCAAAGCGATTATATTTCTCATGCTTATTATCATTTGTCGAAGCTTTGATCTATATGTTGTCATCAATTACCAAAAAGGGGGAGATTGAAAGTGCAACTATCCCTAGGTGGTTTTGGTAATTCATAACAACATATAGCTCATTGAGCTAATGCTATTCCAAGATGATTATTTCAGGAAAGCTCAATGATTGGCATGGCATGGATGATTAAAGTGGAACCCTCATAATGCTAAGGACAAAGGATTGCCTCAAGCTCAAAAGCTCAAGACTCTTCATTTTATATTTTAGTGATCCAAGATCACATTGAGTCTTTAGGAAAAGCCAATACTATCAAGGAGGGATGAGGTGTTGCTTAATGAGCCTCTTGCTTCATGTGCTTAGTGATATGCTCCAAAACCCTCAACTACTTTCCCATATCCACATATGACCTAAACCCTAAGCCAAACTCGGTCCTACCGATTCTTCCTATCCGGCGCCACCGAGTTTCACTTGTCATAAGCCACTGCCAAACCCTAGTAATTCGGTTCTACCGATAGGGATCTCGATCTCACCGAGATGGGATTGCAAACTCTCTGTTTCCCTTTCGTAACTTTTCGGTCTCACCGAAAGAGCGGATCGGTCCCACCGAGATTGCAATGTAAACTCTTTGTTTCCTTTTTGTAACTTTTCGGTCTCACCGAAAGAGCAAATCGGTCCCACCGAGTTTGCCTGACCAACTCTCTGGTTAGCTAATTACCAAAATCGGTCTCATCGAGTTTGTGTAATCGGTCTCACCGAGATTACGTTATGCCCTAACCCTAACAAAATCGGTCCTACCGAGTTGCATGTCAGTCCCACCGAAAATCTCTAACGGTCACTAGGTTTACCTTTTCGGTCTGACCGAGTTTTTTGATTCGGTCCCACCGAGATTGGTAAACTGTGTGTAACGGTTGGATTTTGTGTGGAGGCTATATATACCCCTCCACCTCCTCTTCATTCGTTGAGAGAGCCATCAGAACACATCTACACTTCCAACTCATATGTTCTGAGAGAGAACCACCTACTCATGTGTTGAGACCAAGATATTCCATTCCTACCATATGAATCTTGATATCTAGCCTTCCCCAAGTTGCTTTCCACCAGATCCAAATCCTATGAGAGAGAGTTGAGTGTTGGGGAGACTATCATTTGAAGCACAAGAGCAAGGAATTCATCATCAACACACCATTTGTTACTTCTTGGAGAGTGGTGTCTCCTAGATTGGCTAGGTGTCACTTGGGAGCCTCCGACAAGATTGTGGAGTTGAACCAAGGAGTTTGTAAGGGCAAGGAGATCGCCTACTTCGTGAAGATCTACCGCTAGTGAGGCAAGTCCTTCGTGGGCGATGGCCATGGTGGGATAGACAAGGTTGCTTCTTCGTGGACCCTTCGTGGGTGGAGCCCTCCGTGGACTCGCGCAACCGTTACCCTTCGTGGGTTGAAGTCTCCATCAACGTGGATGTAGGATAGCACCACCTATCCGAACCACGGGAAAAACATCCGTGTCTCCAATTGCGTTTGAATTCTCCAAACCCTTCCCTTTACATTCTTGCAAGTTGCATGCTTTACTTTCCGCTGCCAATATACTCTTTGCATGCTTGCTTGAACTGTGTGATGATTGCTTGACTTGTCCTAAAATAGCCAAAATCTGTCAAGAACTAAAATTGGGAAAAGGTTAAGTTTTTATTTGGTCAAGTAGTCTAATCACCCCCCTCTAGACATACTTTCGATCCTACAGACAGCCGCTCCGTCTGCTCTGCCGGCGTCTAGCAGTACAGCTAGAGGCGGGAGGACATACAGATTCGGTCCTTCTCTGAAGACTCCAGAGAAGTTACCATACGAGATGACCCCGGAGGAGAACGCGAAGATCACGCGAACCAAAGTGAAGGACTGGTTTCAAGGGTTGAAAGCACAGAGCCATCCACCTCCAGAGGAGAAGGTAGATCCGGTGAAAGTGAACCGCACTCTGGCTGCCCTGACAAAACCACCCAAGTCTCCGCCGAAAGGCAACTATGAGCGCATTATTGGAAAGACATTTGCCGAAGCGGAGCGGTCGGGAAGTACTGTCAGTGATCAAAGGATGAAAGAACGACGAGCTGGGAAAAAAATTGCCCAGCTCGGCGAACAAGCGAAGCAATCGTGCCCCCCGCTCAAGGTGCCTAGCGACATCGTCGCTAATGATCCGAGGATGGTGCCCGGTTATAGCAATCTTGGAGATTACCTGCCCGACGATGTACATTATGATTTCTTGGAGGTGCAGATAGACAGATACGAGTACGGGAAGCCTCTCATCAAAGATGAAAGATCTCTAACAACGATGATGCGAAGATTGCATGATTGGTACTTGAAAATCTGCAGAGAGTCTGGGGGGAGGAATACTTTGTATGTGAGAGTTAAAAAGGAGCATGACCTCGTTGGAATTGAACTGTTGCCTGTTCCATTTGAGGAGTTCTTTCAGTTTTTCAATCAATTGGCCCTCGATAAAGCAATGGTCACCTGCTACTGTCTTTAAGTAGTACTACTTCTGTCATTAAGTCTCTCTATATAGCTCAGCTCTTTCATTGCATGTATTTATAATTATCCTCACTATATTATGTAGATTGAAGATCGTCGAATTGAAGAAAAGACAAGTCGGTGATATTGGGTTCATTAACACAAATCTCATAGATGCAACTGAGATTAAATTTCATGATGCAGATACCGAGGCCAACTTGCTACAATAATTGGTAATAAATGAAAACAAAGATATAATACTCTTTCCTTACAACTTCAAGTGAGTGTTACTGTCTTCTGCATATTCGGTTTCCCTTATATATTAGTCAAGGTTATAGTAATGTAATTGATGAGTTATGCATGCATGCGCAGGTTCCACTATATTCTCCTAGAGATTAAGCTTGAGCAGGGAGTAGTAACTGTCTTGGACTCTAAACCAAAAGATCCCCAGGAGTATGCGGACATGACTCAAATGCTCAAGAAGTAAGTTAAATCGATCATTATCCACCATATTAGCAACTTTGTTCATTTCTGATATCAAGTAATTGTTTTCTTTGTCTGGTAGGGTTTGGAGAAAATTCACCAAAAAAGCTTCGGGACTACCGAAGAAACTAGAATTTAGACACCCGAAAGTAAGTACTATAGTAGCATGTTCCGCGCATCTCCTAGTGATTCAAGCGCTAGTTTCATCAATACCATTTGGCATTCTTGCTTATGAGTTTGATTGACCTCTATTTCTTGTAAAGTGGTTGTGGCAGAAACAAGGGAATGATTTCTGTGGATACTACGTTTGCGAGTCCATCCGCCACATGACCTGTGAGTGGGGCTACTCTGACGAACAATATGAAGTGCGTAAATAACAATATTCACAATTTTATTTTATTACCATCATTTGTGTTGAGTTTCATTCATATATATATGTATTGACCCCCTTCTTCAAATTAGATGTTTCGGATGCGGGATGAACTCCTAGCACCAGATCGCATGCGAGCAATTCAAGAGGAATTGGCGGCATTCTTTCTTGACCACGTGATCGCTGAAGATGGAGAATACTATGTGGACCATGCGTCTGTATGATAGGAGATTATATTGTAAGAGATAATTATTGTATATATATAGCCGGTAGTGTCGGATAGATATACGAGAACTTGTTGTTCGACCAATATCTCGGAGAAGGAGAGGTGGTCGATATCACTTCTCTCTGTATGCATATATGTTCATGACGATCTTCTGTTTCCTTCGTTTGCTTACTAGCTAGCTAGCGTGTCTAGTCCTCTCTATACGTATGTATAGTACGTAGCGTCGACCAAGCACGAACATAAGAGAGGACACTTCTCTCTATTAATTAGCTAGCTAACACAATATATGAAACACCTAAATTAACCCCTCAAAACCCCCAACCCCCCCCCCCCTTCAAAAAACAACAAAAAAACCAGCCACAGAAATGCTGACGCGTGGATGCCTATTGGTCCCGGTCGGTGCCACCAACCGGGACCAAAGGCCCTCTTGCCTGGGCTCGGCGCATAGGCCACATGGAGGCCCATATGTCCCGGTTCTGGACTGAGCCGGGACTAAAGGGACAGGGCATTAGTAACGACCCTTTAGTCCCGGTTCAGGAATCGGGACAAAAGGCCCTTACAAACCGGGACAAATGGGCCATTTTCTACTAGTGCTTGGAGCTATATTTTTATTCACCACATGATATGTGTTTTGCTTGGAGCATCAATTTATTTTCTTTAGCTTTGCTTGCTGTATGAATAAAATACCAAGATCTGAAATTCTTAAATGAGAGAGAGTTTTCACATAGCTACACAATTATTTAACTACTCATTGATCTTCACTTATATCTTTTTGGAGTAGTTTGTCATTTACTCGTGTGCTTCACTTATATCTTATCAGTAAATGGTTGAATAATTTGAATGTCATAAATCTAGAATTATATATGTTTCATATGCCTTTCCCATGGGGAGTAATGCCTTCACATATAAGAAGTAGAGGTGCTAAATTTATTGAAGGTTAGCAAACATTGTATTGATCACTTGAACAATTGATGAAAGACTATTGAAGGAATAGAGATTTCACATATAATACTATCTTGGACATCTTCTATGATTATGAGCCCCATTAATTATTTTCAAACCTGAGCAAATTAGTTGAAGTTGGACAAGGAAGACAACATAATGAGTTATGCTTGGGTATGTTTGTAAGTTATATTGTTTTGGATCCTCTAACATGTGGTGCTTGCTATTTAGAATCCTTTGCTAGCTGAAATATCTGTACTAAGCGGGAATACTGCTTGTGCATCCAAATTCCTTGAACCAAGTTTCTTCCATGAGTGTCCACCATATCTACCTATATGCGGTATTTACCTGCCGTTCCAACTAAATTTGCATGTGCCAAACTCTAAACCTTCAAATAATAATCTGTTTTGTATGCCCGAATCGCTCATGTAGCGACTAGGGGTTAGCAGTATCTTCCATGCTAGGTGGGTTATTCTCACGATGAGTGGACTCCGCTCATCATTCACGAGAAAATGGCTGGTAACTGGGATGCCCAGTCCCATGATCAAAAGATCGAAATCAAATCAAAAATAATTGTAAACAAAACTCCCCCAGGTTTGATGTTAGTTGGAGGCACCCCTTGTTTCGGGCAAGCCATGGATTGATGACTGTTGGTGGAGGGGGAGTAAAATCTTTACCTTTCTGTTTGGGAACCGTCTATAATGTATGTAGTGTGGAAGATATTGGAAGCTCTTCGTCGTTATGTTGACAATGAAAGCATACCTCTCAAAATTATTTTCATCTTTGTTTTTGCTTCGAGCTCTGGCACCTTTGCAAATCCCTGCTTCCCTCTGCGAAGGGCCTATCTTTTACTTTTATGCAAGAGTCAGTAGTATTCCTTCCCATTCCAACCTACTCTTTAGTTGGCAAGCATCATATGATGGAAAGATCTAGGCATATATGGCCATTCAAATATATTTGAGCATGAATTATTACTGTTGATATTACCCCTGAGGTAAAAGGTTGGGAGGCGAAACATTAAGCCCCTATCTTTCTCTGTGTTCGATGAATACTATTTGTTCTAAAAATATGCTTTGAGTGGTAGCAATCATGGAAGACTAAATGATAGTTGAGTATGTGAAGTTTGTTGAATCAAAGCTCTGACATAGACTCTTCCTGAAAATAAGATGAATTGTAATTGTTTGATGACTAATAACATGGTTTGTTAGTTTTCAAGAAATTTTATGATCTATACTTTAACATGTGAATAGTTTGTTACTTGATCATGCAAAGTTTTATGATATGAGCTACTATTATGACATATAATGATGCTAGAAAAGGTGATAGAAATTATCATTGATCAAACTTGTGCACCTGCTAGGATTCACACTTCATAAATTCTTTCTTTTATCATTTACCTACTCGAGGACAAGCAGGAATTAAGCTTGGGGATGCTGATACGTCTCCAACGTATCTATAATTTATGAAGTATTCATGCTATTATATTATCCATCTTGGATGTTTAATGGGCTTTACTATGCACTTTTATATTATTTTTGGGACTAACCTATTAACCCAGAGCCCAGTGCCAGTTCCTGTTTTTTCCCTTGTTTCAGTGTTTCGAAGAAAAGGAATATCAAACGGAGTTGAAACGGAATGAAACCTTCTGGAGAAGTTATTTTTGGAAAGAAAGCAACCCGATAGACTTGGAGTGCACGTCAGGAAAGAAACGAGGGAGGCACGAGGCAGGGGGCGAGCCCTCCACCCTCGTGGGACCCTCGTGGCTCCCCTGACGTATTTCTTCTGCCTATATATATCCATATACCCTAAAACTATCGGGGAACAGAATAGATCTGGAGTTCCGCCGCCGAAAGCCTCTGTAGCCACCAAAAACCAATCGGGACCCTGTTCCGGCACCCTACCGGACGGGGGATCCCTCACCGGTGGCCATCTTCATCATCCCAGCGTTCTCCATGACGAGGAGGGAGTAGTTCACCCTCGGGGCTGAGGGTATGTACCAGTAGCTATGTGTTTGATCTCTCTCACTCTCTCTCTCGTGTTCTTGATTTGGCACGATCTTGATGTATTGCGAGTGTTGCTATTATAGTTGGATCTTATGATGTTTCCCCCCCTCTACTCTCTTGTAATGGATTGAGTTTTCCCTTTGAAGTTATCTTATCGGATTGAGTCTTTAAGGATTTGAGAACACTTGATGTATGTCTTACATGTGTTTATCTGTGGTGACAATGGGATATTCACGTGATCTACTTGATGTATGTTTTGGTGATCAACTTGCGGGTTCAGTGACCTTGTGGACTTATGCATATGGGTTGGCACACGTTTTCATCTTGACTCTCCGGTAGAAACTTTGGGGCACTCTTTGAAGTACTTTGTGTTGGTTTGAATAGATGAATCTGAGATTGTGTGATGCATACCGTATAATCATACCCACGGATACTTGAGGTGACATTGGAGTATCTAGGTGACATTAGGGCTTTGGTTGATTTATGTCTTAAGGTGTTATTTTAGTACGAACTCTATGATAGATCAAACGGAAAGAATAGCTTTGTGTTATTTTACTACGGACTCTTGAATAGATCGATCAGAAAGGATAACTTTGAGGTGGTTTCGTACCTTACAATAATCTCTTCGTTTGTTCTCCACTATTAGTGACTTTGGAGTGACTCTTTGTTGCATGTTGAGGGATAGTTATATGATCCAGTTATGTTATTATTGTTGAGAGAACTTGCACTAGTGAAAGTATGAACCCTAGGCCTTGTTTCCTAGCATTGCAATACCGTTTGTGCTCACTTTTATCATTAGTTACGTTGCTGTTTTTATATTTTCAGATTACAAAAACCTATATCTACCATCCATATTGCACTTGTATCACCATCTCTTCGCCGAACTAGTGCACCTATACAATTTGTGTTGGTTTGAATAGATGAATCTGACATTGTGTGATGCATATCGTATAATCATACCCACGGATACTTGAGGTGACATTGAAGTATCTAGGTGACATTATGGTTTTGGTTGATTTGTGTCTTAAGGTGTTATTCTAGTACGAACTCTAGGGCTGTTTGTGACACTTATAGGAATAGCCCAACGGATTGATTGGAAAGAATAACTTTGAGGTGGTTTCGTACCCTACCATAATCTCTTCGTTTGTTCTCCGCTATTAGTGACTTTGGAGTGACTCTTTGTTGCATGTTGAGGGATAGTTATATGATCCAACTATGTTATTATTGTTGAGAGAACTTGCACTAGTGAAAGTATGAACTCTAGGCCTTGTTTCAACGCATTGCAATACCGTTTACGCTCACTTTTATCGCTTGCTACCTTGCTGTTTTTATATTTTCAGTTTACAAAAACCTATATCTACCATCCATATTACACTTGTATCGTCATCTCTTCGCCGAACTAGTGCACCTATACAATTTACCATTGTATTGGGTGTGTTGGGGACACAAAGACTCTTTGTTATTTGGTTGCAGGGTTGCTTGAGAGAGACCATCTTCAACCTACGCCTCCCACGGATTGATAAACCTTAGGTCATCCACTTGAGAAAAATTTGCTACTGTCCTACAAACCTCTGCACTTGGAGGCCCAACAACGTCTACAAGAAGAAGGTTGCGTAGTAGACATCAATGAATGACTTGTTTATTTTTGTGGATGAGGAGTTGAGGAGGAATGTGCAGTCATCTTGGAGTAGTAGTATTTATAACCGAGTAGTAATACGCTCCTAAGTGGGAAACCGTTTTGGTTTTGATCAGTGTGAACAGGTTTGCAATTTGGAATGTGACGAGATGCATGCTTAAAATTTACTGACGGTTATAAGTGCGGCACTATTTCCGGAAGGCGTAACGTGGGCACGTACGCCTTCTCGACCGCGTACGTGGCGTTTGCACCATAGGGTGCACCGCAATAGGCAATGTCAGCACACATCTTGTTCCAACAACCGTGCACGCTCGTTATTACCATCGCACACGCTTCTTTTAATTAGAATGTGTGTGCCCGTCTAGCGCACACACATTGATCTATCTGACTGTTTCAGTTTGTTGTGGCTAATCGCAAACAGTTCATCCGTGTGAAGTGTATGCCATCAATCGCAGACACTTTGATCTGGCTGACCCGTTTATGTTCTGTTGCCTAATCGCAAATAGTTAATCCTTCTAAAGCGTATGCCCTCAATCGCACACACCTTTATCTAACTGCCCGTTTCTATTGTTCCTCCTCATCACAAACAGTTCACCCGAGTGAACCGTATGCTGTATATCGCACATGCCTTCATCTGTCTGCCCGTTTCTTTTGTTCCGCCTCATCGCAAACAGTTCATTGAGCTGAATCGTATGCCCTGCATCGCACACGAAACTAAAGCTGAATCGTGTTTGATGGCTCCGCCATCGCAAACGTTTTGCACCTTTTTTTGACAGTTCTTTTACACCAGTGTTTCCGATTATTGCATCACACACAGTTTCGTCGAAGGGTCTCTGATCGCAGTGTCGCGTTAGCAGCATCCTGTAGTAGTGAGCTCCTCGATGAGAGGATCGTTGGTGATGACGATGGCTTCGATTTCCCCCTCCCGGAGGGAAGTTTCCCCGGCAGAATAGCTCCGCTGGAGCCCTAGATTGCTTCTGCCCAGGTTCCGCCTCAAGACAGCGGCGCTTTGTCCCGAAAGCTCCCTTCTAAATTTTTCGACATCAAAACCTTTCATATAGCAGAAGATGGGCACAAGACGATGGCCAGGGGGCCCACAAGCCCTGGGAGTGCCCTGGGGGGTAGGGCGCGCCCCACAGGCTTGTGGCCACCTGGTGGGTCCCCTTCTATAACTTCTTAGCTCAATATTTTTTTATATATTCCAAAATAATTCTCCGTAAAGTTTCAGGACATTTGGAGTTGTGGAGAATAGGTCTCTTAGATTTGCTCCTTTCCGGTCCAGAATTCCAGCTGCCAGCATTCTCCCTCTTCATGTAAATCTTGTAAAATAAGAGAGAAAAGGCATAAGTATTGTACTATAATGTGAAATAACAGCCCATATGCAATAAATATCAACATAAAAGTATATGATGCAAAATGGATGTATCAAGGCTTCTTGAGAGAAGCTCCGGTTGTAAGAAGCTTATAGCAAAACTTGTCCCAAATCGGACAAGAATTTTACAACAGCATGTTGGTGCCATGTCATGACACCATGCCAAGTTTCTTGATTTTCAGGTTAGTTTTAGGTTTACAGGAATTTTAAAACCAAGTTTCTCAATGTTTTAGGCCGAGCCACGATGCCAGATATTTGAGAATTCATTCCCATTTCTTGCATGAGACTTAAACATTCACCAAAGGACACATTTATGATTTTTCAACCCATTTTGGTGCACTGGAACATGTGCATGTAGTTCAAATTTGAATTATGGACATTAAATGCCTAGAAACTCAATTTATGTATTAAAAAAGCCAAATGAACCCTGAATAATTCCAAATTTTAACACGACACTCCTATAGTTGCGTGTTCACTGCAGGTAAATGTTCTAACAATTCAAACATCGTCCTTTCCTGCCATAACCCCATTTTGTCTATGAGGATGGATTTCTTTAGATCCAGACTTTTGTGGCAAGAAGATGTTAATAAGAAAAAAATACCATTTGTTGAAGTGGTCTAAGGTTTGCAGGCCTATAGACATGGGTGGGTTAAGAATCCAGATTTTGTCTCTGATGAACAAAACTCTTTTATGTAAATGGTGGTGGACACTGTTTGATACTAAGGGATTGTGGCAAAGTGTCATTTTAAATGAATATAAAGAAAGGGACATGCCTTCCTAGTATTAAACCAAGACAAGGTGATTCCACTTCTTGGCTGGAATATTAAAACACAAGGAACACCTTTTCTCCCTTTGTAGATCCACTGTTGCTAATGGAATAGTGTGAGATTATGGGAAGATTGGTGGAATTGAGATAAACCTCTGAAAACCAATTTTCCTAGATTATACAGGATATGCTTTGACAAGAATAAATCTGTTAACGAAATCCTTTTGCAAAGGGCTTGATCAAGTTTAGTTTAGGAGAACTTTGTATGGTGATTCCTTGGAGCTTTGGAATCATATTAAGGAGGTGTGTATTCGAGTGACCATGTTTGATCAGAAAGATTCCACTAGATGGACTCTAACTAAAAAAGGGATTTATTCCGTCAAATCATATTTTAGGTTTTTGATTGAAAACGAAATGAAATATCCACAAAAATTCTTGTGGAAAACTAGAAAAGCCTCTAGAGTGAAGGTGTGCCTTCGGTTAGTTCTTAGAAACAGTATACTAAGTTGCTAATCAAAGATAATCTTCTGAAGAGAGGGTGGGTTGGTGATAGTGAATGTCCTTATTTGTGGTAAAGAGGAAACCATTAACCCTTTTTTCACAACGTTCTATGGCTAATCTACTTTGAAACATAATGAAATGTGCTTTTAATCTACATGATAATCCAGATAGCACACATGACCTGTTTAACACCTCATTGCTGAAAATTAATAAAAATGAGAAAAACCTAGTGGTGGTTGGCATTTTTGCTACTTGGACTATTTGGAAAGAAATAGTAGCATTTTGTACAATAAAAAGGTGAATGAGCCTTGTACTCCTGTGAATATGATTATTAAATGGCTTCATGGTTGAAACACTTTGCAAAAAACCCAGAAAAGCAAAAAAATAATGAAGTTTTCAAGGCGTCACATGGCTAGAGATCAGGGAGCAATAAGATTACGGCGGGGTGATCTTCATGAAGATGCTTCCCCTATACCTCCTCTGCCTTATTGGCTTTGAAGATGTTCTGTTGCTATCTTCTTTGCTTTTGGACATTTGATATTAAGAGTTTGTTGTTAGACATTTATGAAAGGTTCTAACCCTGTATCCTGGAGACCCAGCATTTGGACTCCCAAGATATTGGGATTGAAGTTTATTAGCTTTTACCCTGCAAAAAAAAGTTTATTAGCTTTTGTGGGTTATCAACTAGCTTTGTCCGATATAGCCCATGTGGTCTTTGGGGCTAACGGATGCAGGCGTGTAGCCCATTTTGCTCTGGTAGATCATGCATAATTTCATCCCCTTTTTTTTCTTTTGTTTTAGTAGTTGTATGAGACATTGTGGTTTCTTTTAGTCGAAATTGGAGAGGGAGCTCTCTTTATAAAAAAAAAAAGTTTGGGGTACAAGCTCAGGAGAGTGCAAGAGCCAAATTTGATGACCAGCGTTAGTAGAGCTTGGTTTGGAAAAAAAAAATCTCTGGGCCCAAATGACAGTCAATGATAAAAGAGATAAAAAAATTGCTTGTCGGACTGTTACGCGCAGCCACCCACACAAGACGGACCCACTCAGATCCCCTGTTTTGCCTCAAAAAAAAAACTCAGATCCCCTGTTTCACGCTCCCCTTTTCACCCTCTCGAATAAGGAAATGCTCATTCAGGTTCCCACCTGACCACCTCACGGGCCAAAACCCTCTCCCCCTTCCTCGCCGTCTGCCTCTCCGGGGAGGACGGCACGACGCGGTACGGGCTGCGTCGCCAGGATCTGCTACCTCGTCGAGTCCGCTTCTCCCCCGCCATACAAGTCTTTACCTCCGGCGACGGCGTACGCGGCCTGCTGCGCGAGCGATTCGGCCACCTTGGGGGTTAGGTTTTCCCCACATCCGTCAAGGTACGAACCACGAAATGGCGACCTTTTTTTTTGGGGAGTCTGTATGCGATTGAGGGGTAGGATCTCTATTTGTCATCGCCCGTGCGGCCATGCTTTAGCGTGCCTGCGGTGGCGACCAGGGTACATACCCATGCCCTGCCTGCGCTGGGTTCGTTGTAGATTGGGGGCTCCGATGTTTCATGCCGACTTTTTATTGATTGCATATCTTCATGATAATGCACCATAGGCCTGCAATTTGTTTGTTATAGATGAGAAAGGGGGAAGAAGAAGAGATAGGAGAGATGCTGTTTATGCCAGATTTGACTTAAGTTGTGCTGTTTTTTGTTGCATGTACTGACTACTGAAGCTATGGCTCAAGACTTTGATACATACATGAAGGGGTACCAGAGGTGCAAGCGCCCTTGGGAGTGTTCAGTTAAAGATCTAGGCGTCAAGCATATCGATTTCGATAAAAAAAAAGCATGAGGTTTTTTTAGGGCAAATACACCATGGGACCAATCATATCTGACTGTCTCATTGAGAAGTTCCTAAACAGATCACAGTTTGAGTCCTATTCTCTTTTGAGGAACTTTAGGCATTCAAATGTTGTGGCTGTCCAAAACTTCTATGATGTGTCAGGCTATCCCAGGTTTGTATTGTCTTGGGTGGACGGAAGCTTAACAGCATGGATGAAAAAGGATGGCGCAGGCATAATGTTTAAATCAAATATGAAGGGAAGCATTCCAACAGTAGCACTACGACAGACCATCCTGTGAGCCCTCAATCCTCATACTAGTTTTTTCGCTTGTTTCATCTGAACTTGTCGTTTTTGGTTGATGTTGGTGTTGGGCTGGGAGGGGGCAGGTTTTGCTGGTCTGATCTAACTTCTATCTTGATTGTATATTTTGTATGCAGTGACCTCTGTAGCGGACTTGAGCATTTACTGGCTGAGCAATTGTACCCTGCTGAGATTGATTTAAAAGACATGTACGTGCGCCAAGTGGGTCACAAGGGAATTGTCCAAATCCTCATTAATAAAGGTGCTCGACCAACTTTTTATTTTGTCAAACGACCAACTTATTTAAGGAAGAACTGCAGCCCATTCCCTTTTGCTAACATTTAAATGTATGGATGCAGTTGAGAGATTGTCAGGTCTTGATGCAACAAAAAGGAAGGCAAAGTTATGGGCTGGTCTGAGAAAAGCTCTTCATGAGATATATAAGGAGGCTCCACGCGCTGTTAACCCTGTTGCATTGAGGTTCATCAACTATGTTGGAGTGACAAACAGCACCCGACTACAGAGGTTCCCTGACAAATGGGACTACAACATGAAGGCAAGGTACTTACTATCAGTTATGTCAGAAGATATTGCTGTGGTAAGACCTAAACTGCATGTCCAAGGTGTGCCTATAATAAATTGGCCAGAAACTCCCAATGGCAACCGTCTTCGGGCACCATTTCAAGAGGCGTTTGACCAGGAACAATCTATGACGTAGAAGATCCCTATGACTACATAAGATTGTGCAAGGATGTTATCAAACATTGGAACGTCATGCCAGCTTCTGTTAAGGTACGCATGGAAGTGTGTAATATGAGGTGTGGTTTTCATTTCCTTTTTATCTGACAATTGATAGCTGAAACACAGGGCGAGTGTTCCACCTGGGAGAAGTTCATTGACAAGATCGAGAAATGGGATCAGATGATTTGGTGCACTCTGTACGAGGCTACTGCATGTAAGAGCTATTTTTCTACGACACGTGCATGCCTTAAAATGACATGTTCCTTACACATTGCAAACTTTATTAGCATCATTATATGCTAATGCTTATTGTTTTCGTGTATGCAACTCCATAGCCTTGAAACTGGATTCAGAACAGGGAATTGCTTATACAAACTGAAACAACCTAGAGTAGATTTTGATTGCAGCTGCGAAATTTAGGAGCCACTGATTGATCATGATCTTAGTTAGCGATCGTAGTAAACTATAACAAGTTTATATGCAAATGAAATGTACCTTGCACTTTCAGGAATCCTGAGGATGTATGGCAACAACGAGACAAACTAGCTTGACTTCGCTTCTGGAAACTGAAGACGTGATGAATGCTAGGCACTGGCAGCAAAACCTGGTGATTTGTATTCTCATGTAACTTGTATGTTGAGGCTTGCTAGTTTGTTTTAGTGTCCCCTTCTTGGAGTTGTTGAATACTTGTGGTCAAGAGGCTGAAGATGTGGCATGTAATCATCACTTGTTCTAATACTTCTTGGAGTTGAATGTTTTGGTAACAGATTGTCAGGTCGGCTGACTGTTGAAGGATCACATAACTGCATGTTCTGTTTCCTGTTGATGTTTGTGTGAGTGCCAAATGAGAAGGCAACACTCTGACCATTGAGTTTTGACTGGGCATCATATTACACACGGTAATATAATATGCCCAAAAGGCATGGTTTGGCAGTGTCTATGCATGTTTTTTAGAATGTTGTGAGGCGTTTCAGAGATATATGTGGTGTCGATATAACGATGGATCTTACTGGAGTAGTGTCTGTTTTTTATCCTTCCACCCTTACTGGAGTATATGATCTATGCAAGAATGAAAACAGTGTGGCGACATCTCGAAGCAAAACCTATTCTGCATGCAATCTTGTCTCACACTGCAACAACCGAACAATCTGGCATGGTCAGATATAAGTTGCTCACATCACAATCTAGCCCCAAGCGCTGCACAGTCGACGTGGTTGACTTCACTTGCCGGCCACCTCCACACTTGCATCTGCTATCTTGCACCCTCCACGAATGTAGCGCATGGTTTGAAGAATTGAAGCCCTCCTAAATCCCCAAATCCTGAAATGAATAGCGCGTGGGTTGAAGCCACTCACGCGGTTTTATAAAGAAGCTAGTCTGACAGCGAATATTGTCTTTGGAGGCCGAGCTCCATGGTGCTCGGTTTTGAAAAAAAATAAATTTCATCAAATTTCATATTCTCCGTGTTTCAAAAAATTCAAAAAAAAACACAGACATGCATGAAGGCATTACACGCATGTGTGTAAATTTTCATTGCAAAATACGTTGAAATGAGGATTGTGCAAAAAAGAAAAATTTGGGGTTTTTTAACACATGATACTATTCATCCTCCCAGACCATGAATTTATCTTTTTTGCACAGGTCGCATTTCAACATTTTTCATCTTGAAATTTTACACACATACACATAACATCCTTGTTTACCTGCACAATTTTTTTCCAGATTTTTTTGAAATCAAAAGGCTTGAATTTTGATTTGTTTACGAAAAAAGGCCGAGAGCCAAACGTCCGTTCTAGACTGACGATGAATATAAAAGGTTATACTGAAATTAATTACAGACATACAGAAGCTAGTCTGACTAGCTAGTGTTCTTTTAGCGCTACTAAAAGATGATTCATTCAAGGTGTAACATAGATTACAACTGCTTTTTTCTCTGAAGATCCCTCTTTTACATAAAAAAAAACTCCGGCTGGATCAATGTCTTTTCAACCTATGGTTGCATGGTTAGGAGGATAGCGGTATTCTTAACCCACCAGAGTTCAAATCCTACATTTGACATTGATGATCGCATTATTCCTAGATTGAATTCAGACTTCCGGCGATGTTAGTTCAGTAGGAGTAGACGTTCCTGCCGACTGCGAGGCGTCTATGGTGACTTCGTAAAATCTCAAGATGCTAGCCGGCTCAGTCTCTTGGAGGCGTTCACAGGGGTAGGATGTGCATACGTGCGTTTATAGATGTGAGTGTGCTCGTGTATGTGGGCGACTTAAAGATTATACTGTGTTAAGAAAAAAAAGTCTATATATCCACGAGAAGACTTTTTCTTTCCCCTTTCGCAAGGCAACTAGGAAAAGCCTTCATCCCTTCGATCTCCAACTGCGAGCCCGTGGATTTAGCTCCTCTCCGCCTGCCGCTCCGGCAACCGGTGGCGGGGAGGATATTCCTGGTGCCTCGGCTTAGATAGGTAGGGTTTTTGTTCTCACAAGAGCAGCGCTCGGACAGATGGAGGCGTTTCTTTTTTGAGTCAATCTTCCGGGCTCCAGTCCTCCTCAAGTTCGTTCGTCGGGGCGGATCAGGCGGAGCTCCGGCGTTCCAGCCAGCTCCTCGGAGCGGCGATGTTAGGGTTTCTCGTCGTGCGTACGCAACGGCGAGATGCGAGATTCAGTGTCTGATTCTTCAGATCGATTCAAGGATTCAATGGCGACGACTGTGGCTCCTGAACGCTGGTCCTTAGGGGCACATGCACGAAGACTTCCCAGCTGTCATTGATATGGTCAAGCCGGCTCCGGTATGAAAGCGACGTTGGCAGCTCGTTCTGGCGGTGGCAATGATCGTTCGGTTGTCCATGGACCTTGATGTAACTTTTTTTTTTATGTTTGAGGTGCTTTGTACTCTGGATGAATTTTTATAATAGTGATATTTTTGAAAAAAAAAAAGCCTCGAGAGAATATGCGTGTCCTTTTACCTGCGTGCCACACGTCCACTCCTGGCTCCCAAACAACTCTAGCTTCGGATCGTGGGACAGAGCAAAAGGTTTGACCCGGGACAGAGTACTGTTTTTCTTCCTATTCGTTGTGCCCCCAAACTGGCCACCGCCTCCCGCGAGGCCGCGACGCATCGGGCCTCTCCGCGTCTTGTCTCCCTTGTTCGTCTGAGATCGATTCGTTCTGGCTCTCTGGCAGCCACCTCCGCCGCGGTCCTCCGTGTGGCGAGGGAAAGCTCTCCTTGTCCTTGCCACTTCCACGCGTCGAGTCGCCGCCAATAACTCCGGCGGAACCACTCTGTTTTTCAAAACATTATCATTATTATCGGTTTGGATGTCGTTTGTTCATATATCCATTGTTGGTTAGGGTTCAAGGACAAGAACACTGCTTGCGCAGGAGCAATTAGCAACTCCTGATCGAATCCGACGAAGGGGGTCCAACACAGAAGCACCTTGCGATCTCCGTCGCCGCGTGGAGAGATGCCGCAGAAGCGAAAGAAGACGCGGGGTAACCCCGCCGGAGAGAAGCAAACAAAAACTGACACGTCGTCGCCGCCGAAAAGAACAAGCACTCCGCAACTCAGAGCAAGAACAAGCCCCCGCTGTTCGGACCGGAGTACCGGTCGTCCCAAAGATCCTCCCGACCATGGCAACGCCGCTGCAATCCAGGAACAGAAACAAGAATATGCCGCAACACAGGTACTAGATGAAGATGTGGGCGACATAATCCAGAAGCTGAACGAACTGGGCTTGGGAGAGGACATCGACTTTGAGGACTACTATGGATACTTGCAGCAGCTGCCTCCCGACCCCCGTGTTGACACTTCCACTGAACTGGACCTTGAGGATCACTTTGACATGGACCTCCGCCATGCGGTGTATCGCATTAGAGCCTACAAGGTTCCATCCATCCATGCCTTTGTTTTTCAGCCATCTATTCAATGCTGTTCAATCTCTACATCTGCATTCCTTCCTTGTGACTTTGTGGGCATTTTATGTTACTTGTTCTATCCTACTTATGCTGGTTTCTTTAAACAACCGTCCATATCTAATTTGATCCAATGGTGACATCATTGCCTACAGTTGTTAAAACAGGAGTCCAGGAATGAGTTGTGCTGCGATGAACTGAAAGAGTGCCCTATGGAGCTTCTTGACAGGGACGAATTTCCTACAGATTTCCTCGTGAAGATGCGATATTTTAGCTTCTTCGATGAAGGCGGCGTATTAGACTGGTTCTTCGATCCTGATCTCTGCAAGCTTGCTGGCCTGGATGACTACCAGCGTCTAGTCCCACGGAGGCATGTACGTATATGATTTGATCACCGGGTGTTCCTGTGATCGTTTAATTGCCTTTAGTATTATTCCATTGTGTTAGTAACTTAGTATGGCTTGTTAGGTCCATTTGTCTGAATTTCAAAACCATGATATATACACAAATGAGACTCTATGTGGTCTGTTTCCAGAAAAGGGTTGAAGAGTTATTTATTACTCCCTCCGCCGGAATTACTTGTCGCTCAAAGGGTTGAAGAGTACTTATTTAAGGTTCTAGATTACAGAGCAATTTATACATAGTTACTGATGAGTTCATGACACATCTACAGAGTGTTAATTGTCTCCTTGGATGGATATTTCATAATGTTATATGCTGGAAAATGTATGTAATCAAATTATCGGCTGCTGAAATCTGGTCAATTGACTACTTTTAACATAGTGCCAATCCAGGATATTTTCTTTCCACTTTATTGCCTTCATAGAGGCTCATCATTATTTTAGTAAAGTAGTCATATGCGTATTTTCCTGTTGGAAATGGTAGTTTATTTAAAAGGAACCAACATATTTATTTAATTTTATGAATAATAGTATGTTTTTGCTAGCCCTTTGTCAAACCCTTCGTTTTTTTTTGCCCCTCGCTATTTACAATTTGTTATGTTATAATTGTCATTCTAGAAAACATTCTAAACCATGTGTTTCCTCTTTCCCTTCATTTTGACGTAGGATGCTTATGAGTACGCTGGTTGGGTTGTGTACCGCAGTTACCTCCATAGCTACGAGATGCAATATGAATACATCAAGTACTTTGAAACATTATTAAGGGAACTTAAGGTATACATACACCATAAAGTCAAGCAAGATTAGCTTACCTGCAACGATTGGATTTTTGTTCGGGGACTCAAACCTTTTATTTAATCTTGATACAGTGGTTGAAAGATTGTCTACCGAGCAAGTTTTCATCTCTTACTGTAAGTACATGACCACACAAAAATCATGAATGGCGATGTTTCTGTATACGCTGCACCACCATGGTAATTCTTTTGTTCTTTAATCTTTATAGGTAAGCAAGATACACACCAGAGGAATTTATCAAGCAACTAAGATCGCTACTCGCTTTTCCAAGATCACAACTCATTTAGCTCGTATTGGCTTCCGTGTATGATCTCTAACACACTCACTAATTTATTTTTGTGTGTGTTTTACATCTAACAGTTCCATTCTTTCGATGCAGGACTGTTTTAACTACATGAGCATTGAGGCTACTTGGTGTAACGGATCCGATGGTGTCTATTTTGAGATTGGAAGAGGGTCACTCAACAAAAGGTTAGAATTCAGCACATCAACCCAGTCTTCTTCACACATGATGATTATCCATGTAATTCTGATTAATTCATGGTGTTAATGAACTCTGAATATGATGTATTTTTTTCCTCAACAATGCACAGAAGAGTTTCAGAGATGCTTTGAAGGAAGTCTGTAAACTGAACAAGTGTTCATCACTGCAAGATAACATGAAATATGCCATAGAGAATGACTGTTCCGTGATGGAAACAGCGGTAGGCTCTTCTTCACATATAATTTTCAAGTCAAAATTCGAACATGCATGCTTATCCTTTTTGCGTATTTTCTTCATCTTTTCAGTTTCTTCGTTGCACGGTAGGGGCAGGCGTTACCAAGGAAGTAAGTACTGTGATACGCATGTGGGATCCATCCAGTGGATTATATGCTCTTATATTTGATTTGATTTCACGTCTGACTGCCTTAGGTATCAGAGGATAAAGCTCAGGAGTTGATTGCAGAGGCAGTTAAAAAGCTGGTAATGTGCTTGAATGAAATTGCACCTTGCTATATATCAGTACATGCCTATTTCGAAGATACCATTATGCTAAGTGACAATCATTTGTTTATTCAGAGGATAAAACCAAAATTCTATGATGGGTATATCAGAAAGAAGATAAACATTGCCAAACTTATAGGAATGATCACTGTGGTATGCCATCCTATCCTTAGTTTTTAATTGTGCATAATATGATATCTTTTCTGTTTACGGTAACCAAACTATATGTGCTCTATAACAGCGATTATATTATTTACTTTTCCAGGACTGAAAAGACATAATACATCTGGCTTTTCATGGTTGGAGCTGCCATTTGTTCAAGATGTCTTTCTTGGATTTCCTGTACTTTTGCTGCTGCAATGAACAAATGAACTAGACCAGACATAAAGCTCTTACCAAGTACAGTAGCATAATACTAGTAGTCTACTAGATGGATGGTTTGTTCCGGGGTCTACTAGTACCGAAAGAAAGTGGAAAATGCTTGTATTGAATTGTTGCTACTAAGGGTTTAGGTTTATTAGAGGGCTTATTGGAATCTCATAAACATAACAGTATGTCATCTTGCTCAAAGCATTTACCTGTATTTACACTTAAATTCCGGATGGTGCGGAGGGATCTTGATCTATGGACGGCTATTTAGTTATAAGATGCAGAAGGTATCTTGGTCTAGTAATATTATGGACACTACCTATGTAGAATCAACACATTCATATGTCTGGCATGAGCATGAGATATTTCATTGTGCACATTGGAGTGTTACACTTAGTAAACTTATGAAGACCGGTCCAATTTTTAGCATGAGAATCACCTTCCAACAACTATTACACACTGTTTTTATTTCCAATTTTGTTTTATTCCGAAAATACAAAAATATTGTCGACGCGTTATCTTTTAATTACCTTTGTGCAACTAGCAAGACTAGTAAGGATTGACAACCATTGTTAGAACTATTGGGGAACACAAGTGAAGATTTATTTGTGTTGCGGAGCATTCGACTGTTGCAGGATACCGGTAGTACGCGGATTTATACCTTGGTTTCTCATCAAGGAAAGCTTGCTACGAACTCCTCCACTTGAAGCCCAACGCCTTGCCCCTAGCAAGCAAGCACTTGTAAGGTTAAGCCCAACTAACATACACAATTCCTCTTGAAGATCACTCATCTATGCATGACCATTGTAAAGAATAATAGATCGGAGATTGTATATGTCTATAAATCATGCAACAAAGAACTCATATGAATCCAAAATAAACCATATATATAAATGTGAATATAAACTGACAATTCATCACACCTCAAAAAAACACACCATTAATAACATCCAATGGATGACAATCATGTTGGCGGCTCATGTGATACAAACAAGAAAGAGGTGATGCAATCTAGCTACTATTATAGACCCATAATTCAAGGAGGATTACTCACAAATGGACATGGTTGTAGCAAGGGTGATGAAGATGACTTTGGGGATGAATTCCCCATTCGCCAGAGTACTGAAAAGGCCTCCAAATTAGATCGTCACGAAACAGGAGGTGGCGATGGCATAAACATTCCTTGATAATTATTTATGAGGGTTTCGGGTCAATATAAAGGCAGGTGGTGGAGAGGTTCCCTGGTCGTGTGGGCCCATGTCTACTAGTCCATCGCTCCTTTGGCTTCATCCTGATCCAAAACTTTGCAAAAAAATCAATTTTTCCAGTTACCGAAGCGGTGATTTTCTGAAAAGTCAAAAACATGAAAAACAACAACTCACACTTGGCATTGGATTAATATATGTTAGTCCAATAAAATAATATAAAATTGTGTCAAAGCTATGCCAAAATGATATAAAAGTAGCATGAACATACAAAAGAAAAAATATACATACATTTGAGATGTATCGAGTAAGAGTGACAGAGCTGCCGACAGAAAGCTGGGAGGCCAGGTTGCTAAACAGGGCCCTAAACTTGGGTTGTTGCATGTTAAGTAGTCACGTGTCTGTGGGCTGAGTAGTGGGCCTAAGCTTCGGAATGGTTGGGTGGACCAAGACCAGGTTGGGCCCTAACATAGCTTCATAGTGGCAACTTCGACGACTAAACATGCCGCGACCTAAGCATAGCTTAGATGACTAGATTTCTCGTGGTGGAACCAACCCAGCCAAATTCAAGTCCTAGGCATAGCAGAAATGCTTGCATATTTTCTGAACTTTTTAGGCTTTTTCGCACTATTTGGTAGCATGGCGTGCCCTTCGACTACAAGGTGCATGTGGCAACTTCGTCGATCACAAAATTTCTCTCGAAGGTGCTCATAGTAATATAGTGTGCTTACGTTCATATAGGTGATTGTGCTTGCGTGTTGTCAGCGTCTACGCTTATATTGTGTTTCTAAAACATTCTAAATCTACTCACTATCCATGAAATGTAACTTAAACTAGCCAGTGATCATATTTTGAATATATTTTTGACATGATATTTTGAATATATTAATATTTGGTAACCAAGGTGAATATATATGCCCTAGTTCTTCTACTCTACTAAGGGCATCTCTAATCAATCCCCTATAATTTAGAGAAGGATACGGCAGAGGAGTATATTTGCTCCTCTAAACAAGTGGCATTCCTAACCGATCCCTTAAATTTAATAGAGTAAAAAAATATTTTTGCCAAATCTTTCTAATTTTAGTTTACATAGTACATTCTAACTACATATTTGCACACATATTAAATCCAAACATAATAATTAAGGTTCACACAATTCACGAATATTACAAATTCAAATTAGAAACCAAATTATTCAAATTTGGAAACCATATTATTCAGATTCAAACACATAGAAGGGGTCAAATGAAGTAAAGAGCATGATAAAAGCACAACTATGAAGTGCTATGGAGATGCCACTGATGCTCAACAAGATCATCTTGGAGTTGGGTATGAACTTCTTGGTTCTCGATGTTGTGGTGTGATGTGAGGAATCTTTATATCATGTTTGCATTGTGCTCCTGCTCAACAGGATTCCCATTGGAGATGTAGCAAAAGTTCTCAGGTATGCCTCTCTTATTTTCAATGATTGTTGTAAGGTCATATTTATCCCTAAGTGTTTTGGTGATTGATGACAACGCATTTGCGGACTAATCGTGTGTCATGAGCTTTCCAGACTCTTCTCTACTAGGCACAAGACGATTGGGTGTCCCTCGAAGACTGACGAAGACGGCGTCTTTTCTACGTTTCCTTTTGGTGGATTTGAGTCGTAGGGAAGCCGTACTATTAAGAGGGGGTCCGCGTTGGAAAGGTTTGGGTGGAATCATCACGTACACGTCTCCTTGCATCTCTCTCTTTCTTCCTTGGAGCTTCGTCCGTTTTCTATGCCTCTAGTGACTAGCTGTTCTTGGGGTTGCGGTAGTACCGCTCCAAGGGAAACAGTAGTACCGTGGGCACCCACGGTAGTACCGCACAGGCGCGCGGTAGTACCGCTGGTGCCCGCGGTAGTACCGCTCCCCCTGGAGCCATACTACCGCAGCCCACTCGCTAGTGCCGCCCGGGTGCGGTAGTAGGGGCGGATGTAAAATTTTACATCCGCACCACCGCAGTACTGCCGCTTTCGCTGTACGGTAGTACCGCGCTAGGGAGCCAGGCGGTAGTACTGCCCCTCGGCAGTACTACTGTGTCGCGTTTTTGCTACTTCCGTTATTTTGCGGAAGTATGCACGGTTGTACCCTTTCACCCTCTCTGACCCTTGCCTCGTGGTAGTACCGCGCTGAGGGCGCGGTAGTACCGCACCCCCGTGCGGTAGTACCGCCAGCCCGCAAACCGTACTACCGCGTGGCCGTGCGGTAGTACCGCTGACCTTGCGCGGTAGTACCGCTGGCCGCGGGCTGGTTGGTGGGCAACGGTTGGATCTTCTCTCCTCACTATATAAAGGGTCTCCTTCTTCCCCGTTGACTTACCTCTTCCACCATTAATGCTCCATTATTGTTCCAAGCTCCATTTTCGCCCGATCTCTCTCCCTAGCCACCCAAACTTGTTGATTTGCTTGGGAGAGGTCAAGAAGGCCCCGATCTACACTTCCACCGAGAGATATTTGATTCCTCCCTTCTAATCCCTAGCGGATCTTGTTACTCTTGGGTGTTTGAGCATCCTAGACGGTTGAGGTCACCGCGAAGCCATAGTCCATTGTGGTGAAGCTTCGTGGCGTCGTTGGGAGCCTCCAATTAAGTTGTGGAGATTGCCCCAGCCTTGTTTGTAAAGGCTCGGTCGCCGCCTCCAAGGGCACCAATAGTGGAATCACGGCATCTCGCATTGTGTGAGGGTGTGAGGAGATTACGGTGGCCTTAGTGGCTTCTTGGGGAGCATTGTGCCTCCACACCGCTCCAACGGAGACGTACTTCCTCTCAAAGGGAAGGAACTTCGGCAACACATCCTCGTCTCCACCGTCTCCACTTTTGGTTATCTCGTGCCTTTACTTGAGTAGCTTATTTGTTTCATATATCTTGCTTGCTTGTGTTCCTACTAGTGTTGCATCATATAGGTTGCTCATCTAGTTGCATATCTGGATAACCTATTTTTGATGCAAAGCTTAAATTGCTAAGAAACACTAAAAATTGTTAGTTGCCTATTCACCCCCCCTCTAGTCAGAGCCTCGTCTCTTTATTAAGGACTTTACCGTCCAAAGAGTATGGTTGATACCGTAGACGGTGCGGAGGAACACTCCGATGTGAATCCTATCTCGTCTACGGGCGATGGGGGAACTTCGGTCTCTCGTGAGGAGTTCAATGTAGCCTTGGAGACATTGAAAACCTCCATGACGACCGAAGTTGAAAGCATGTTTACTAAATTCCTTGAGGGGCTTAAACTATCCACCGCACCGTTGAAAGTGGGGGATCCCGCCAACAAGGTGTCGGATGCTACCCCCGACAAGGGGGAAGCTAGTAGTGAAAAGGCTCCTTCTTTTAGTGGCAAGAATGGCACCGGCATCTTTGCCCATGTGGAACCACCACTTGTTTATGGTGGACGGTTCCTTCTACTCATTTGAATCATGCCGGTCCTCCTCCTAAGATTGTGAAAAATGAGGATTTTGATTCTTGGGTTTACCGCTTTAAACGTCATTTAAATCATGTGAACACTAACCTTTGGAGAATCATTGAAGAAGGTTTTTACCCACATGATCCAAGCAACCTCACTCCTCGAGAAGCCACGGACAATCAATTCAATGAGAATGCTCTCTTCATCATTCAAGATGCAATTCCACCCGAAGACCTACCTCATCTTCGCCCTTTCTCCTTGGCCAAAGATGCATGGCATTGTGTCGTGTCTCTCTACCGGGGAAGCGCAAGCATTCAACGCTCCAACTATGAAGTGGTACAAGATGAGGCCGATGAGTTTGCAATGAAGGAAGATGAAGAGCCTCGTGAGCTTTATCGGAGAGTCACCAAACTCGCGGTCTCACTACGAGATCACGGGAGCAAAGACACGGATGATAATTGGATCAAGCGCAAATTCCTCAAGGCAATGATGCCCTACCACAAGGCCATGTCCTCCGTCATCCGCCAAAGACCGGACTTCCACACTTTGACCTCAAGCGAGGTGTTGGATGAGTTTGTGGCCATGAACATTTTGGACAAGACCGCCGACAATGCGGTGCTCCGGTCTCAACGGGCAAAGAAGCCCAACCTTGCTTTGAAGGCCAAGCTCACCATGGAAGAAGAAGAAGAGGAGAGCAACCCCGAAGATACAAAGTATGCATATCATGAACACATGGCTCTTGCTTCAAGGCAATTTTGGAGCAAGAAAAACTCGAGGCCCAACTTTAGCAAAAACAACTCGAGTGGGACAAGGGGCAAGCAACGTGTGAGGACTTGCTACAATTGCGGCAACGTGAGTCATTTCGTTGCGGAATGACCGTATGAGAAGAGGGAAGACAATGGTGGCAAACTCATCCGAAAGGACAAGGCCAAGTCGTACCCCAACAAGATCAACTTCACCAAGAAGACTCCTCCCAAGGCCTTGGTTGTGCAAGAAGAGTACAATGAGGATGATGACGATGATGAAGATGATGAGACGGTTGCCATGGCCTCCGTTGCCATTGCAACAACGTCACAAGTGTCTCTCTTCGACTCACCCAACGAGAGCATCAACGCCAAGTGCCTCATGGCTAAAGCCACCAACAAGGTAACCCCCAACATCAAAACTACTATCATTAATCATCCTTCCCCATTGGATTGCATTAATGAAGTTGAGGGAGCTAATGTGGAGGCTAACGAGTTTGAGGCCTTTATGGGTAAACTCAAGGGAAAATCCAAGAAGCACTTTGTTGCTCTCTTGGAACAACTTGGTGAGGCCAATGACATGATCGAGGCTCACGAAGACACCATCTCGAAGATGGAAGGGCATAGTCGTGACTATGCCGATGAGATTTCGGATCTTTCCAATGCTCTTGAGGAAGAGCGTGGTCTTCGTTTGGCTCTTGAGGAGTCACACAACGTTGATCATGCTAAGTTAGAGAAGGATTATGATCATGCCCTAGTTGTGTCTCGTGTACTAAACTCCGAGAAGGCCAAACTCGGGGTTGATCTTGATAGACTCAAAGAGGAGTTTGATATACTTGACAAGGCCCACAAGGCCTTGAAGGGTATTCACGCTAGTCTCAAAGAGTCTCATGATCAACTCCAAGTGAAGCTAACTAAGGAGAAAGCAACTTTTCCTCATATGGTTTTACTTGATAACGCAAATGCTACTAACCCGTGTTGTGAGCATATGCATCTTGTTGAGGAAAATGCAACGTTGAAGGCGCAACTTGAGAGAGGCCTTGTGACGTGCATACAAGGCAAGAAGAACCTAAATGATCTCTTGATCAACCAAAGGGGAGGTGTGGCGAAGGAAGGGGTTGGGTACGTCCTCGACTCCAAGAACAAGAAGAAGAATGACACGACCAAACGACCTCCTCCCCTCATGCAAACCTTTGTGAAGGCGGGAGTGAGTGTCCACGAGGAGAAGAAGAAGAACAAAGCCAAGAAGGGCGATGTCTCCTCTCCCAACAAAGCCGGCGATTTTAATCCTTCTTATGTGTTATGCCGAGCTAGTGATGGGCATGTTTATGCCAAATTTGTTGGTTCTCTTCATGAGCACATTGAATGGTCTATTTGGGTTCCTAAGACCCTTGTTACTAACATCAAAGGACCCATTACAAAATGGGTACCTAAAACCAAGCATTGATCTCTTGTAGGTGTTTGCTTCCGGTGGTGGATCATGGTTGCTCGATAGCGGAGCTACAAATCATATGACCGGAAGCAAGGACTTGGTGGTGGATGTGCACAAGGCTCCATCTATGCCCACCAATGTCGAGTGGGGTGACGCCTCTTCTTCTAAGGTATTGGGACTTGGCAAAGTTGTCATCTCTCATGATCTCACGATCGAGAAGGTCATGCTTGTTGAGTCCCTTGCATACAATTTACTTTCCGTTCGTCAACTTGCAATCATGGGCTTTGCCACTTTCTTTGATATCGATTCCGTGGCCCTCTTGTGGAGCAAGACTCTTAAAGTAGCCTTTGTTGGGCATGTCGAGAACGGTCTATATGTGGTTAACTTTTCGGAGCGACCCACTAAGACCGCGACATGCCTAATGGCTAAAGTTGATGTGGGATGGCTTTGGCATCGCCGTTTAGCCCATGTCAATATGAGATCTTTGCAAAGTCTCCTAAAGGGGGACCATGTCCGTGGACTAAGGAATGTTAGTTTTGCTAAAGATCGTGCTTGCAGTGCCTATATCGAAGGAAAGCTACATGAGAAGGCTCACCCTCCCACGACTATCATTTATTCAAAGAGGCCTCTGGAGCTCCTTCACATGGATCTCTTTGGGCCTCCATCCTTCGATAGTCTTGGAGGTAGGAAGTATTGCTTGGTGATTGTGGATGACTACTCAAGGTATACGTGGGTGTATTTCTTCAAGAAGAAGAGCGAGACCCAACAAACCGTCATTGACTTTGCAAATGAAGCACAACGTCAACACAATGCAAAGATCTTGACAATAAGAAGTGACAACGGCACCGAGTTCAAGAACTACACCTTGGATGAATTTCTTAGTGATGAGGGAATCAAGCATCAATATTCCGCACCATACACCCCTCAACAAAACGGTGTTGCGGAGAGAAAGAAACGGACGTTGATGGATGCGGCAAGGACCATGATGGCGGAGTTCAAGTCCCCGTACAACTTTTGGGCCGAAGCCATCAACACCGCATGTCATGCATCCAATCGGCTCTACCTCCGCAAGGGCTTGAACAAGACTCCATATGAGATACTCACCGGTAACAAGCCCAACCTCAAGTACTTCCGGGTATTCGGGTGTAAGTGTTTCATTCTCAAAAAGGGTGTTCGGTTGTCTAAATTTGAGGCTAGAGCTCATGAGGGCATATTTGTTGGTTATGCCACAAACTCTCATGCTTACCGTGTCCTCAATAAGTCCACGGGACTTATTGAGGAGACGTGTAACATGGAGTTTGATGAGAATAACGGCTCCCAAGTGGAGCAAAGTGGCACTTGTGATGTAGGTGATGAAATTCCTCCTCAAGCCATAAGAAGAATGGGTGTTGGTTTCATCCTTCCCATTGAGGAACCCCTTGTGGCCGAAGGAGAAGGACAATGCTCCACTCTTGTGGAGCCATCACCAACTCAAGGCCCACACGCTTCCGAAGAACAAAGTGAAGGCCCTCAGCCTCATGAACAAGACCAAGGGCAAGATCATACTCACAACGGTGTTGATACACCAAGGGATGCCCAAGGTCAAGTTCCCTCCCCCGAGCAAGTTCAAGACCAAGAACAAGTTCATGACGACGCTCAAGATGATCAAGTAACCGCTCCTCAACTCACCACCGAGGAGGAATTAGAGCGTCGTGCCGCCAAGGTTGCTTCCAAGCTCTCCACCAAGGATCATCTCATGACGAATGTGCTTGGAAGCTTAAGAAAGGGGGTAAGCACTCGTAGACAATTAGCAAATTATTGTGAGCATCACGCGTTTGTCTCTTGTGTGGAACCTCTCAAGGTGTATGAGGCGCTAGAAGATCCGGATTGGCTCAATGCCATGCATGAAGAACTCAACAACTTCGAGCGCAACAAAGTGTGGAGATTGGTGCCAAGGCCAACGGGGAACCACAATGTCATTGGAACCAAGTGGATATTCAAGAACAAGCAGGATGCCCATGGGATCATCATTCGCAACAAGGCTCGTTTGGTAGCACAAGGCTACTCCCAAGTCGAGGGTATCGACTACGGTGAAACCTTTGCTCCCGTCGCTCGTCTTGAATCCATTCGCATGTTAATTGCATATGCTTCTCATCATAACTTTAAGTTACATCAAATGGATGTGAAGAGTGCTTTCCTTAATGGTCCCATTAATGAATTGGTGTACGTCAAGCAACCCCCCGGGTTCGAGGATCCCTACTTTCCCGATCATGTGTATCAACTCGATAAGGCACTCTATGGCCTTAAACAAGCCCCACGTGCGTGGTATGACCACCTTACCGAGTTGTTGCAAGACCGTGGGTTTGAAGTTGGGATAATCGACCCCACTCTTTTTACTAAGAAGGTCAAAGGGAAGTTGTTTGTGTGCCAATTATATGTTGATGATATTATCTTTGGTTCTCCTAACAAAGCTTTCAATGAGGAATTTGCCGCACTCATGACCTCAAAGTTCGAGATGTCTTCCATGGGGGAGTTGAAGTTCTTTCTAGGATTCGAAGTGAAGCAAAGAAGAGAAGGGACCTTCATCAATCAATCCAAATACACTCAAGACATGCTCAAAAGATTCAAGCTAAGTGACGTCAAGCCGGCTTCGACTCCAATGCCCACCAAGTGCCAACTGGACTTAGATCCAAATGGTAAAGTGGTGGATCAAAAGGTATATCGCTCCATGATTGGCTCCTTGCTTTACCTTTGTGCATCTAGACCGGACATCATGTTGAGTGTGGGAATTTGTGCACGGTTTCAAGCCGCACCTAAGGAAAGTCACTATGTGGCAGTCAAACGAATCTTTCGATATTTGGCTCATACCCCAAAGTTTGGCTTATGGTACCCAAGAGGATCAAACTTCAAGCTTGTAGGGTACTCGGATTCCGATTGGGCGGGAGACAAAGTGGATAGGAAGTCCACTTCCGGAGGGTGCCAATTCCTTGGTTGCTCTTTGGTAAGTTGGTCTTCCAAAAAAAGCAAAGTTGTGTGTCTCTCTCGTCCACCGAAGCGGAGTATGTTGCGGCAGGTAGTTGTTGTGCACAACTCTTATGGATGAGGCAAACTTTAAAGGACTATGGTGTCACTTGTGACAAAGTGCCTCTTTGGTGTGACAATGAAAGTGCCATCAAGATCTCTCTCAACCCGGTGCAACATTTCAAGACGAAGCATATTGAGATCCGGTATCACTTCATCCGGGATCACATTAGGCGAGGAGAGATCGAGCTCAACTACGTCAACACTCATGATAACCTTGCAGATATCTTCACGAAGCCCTTGGATGAAGCAAGATTTCGCGAGTTAAGGCATGAGCTAAATATCATTGATTCGAGCAATGTTGCTTGAACCTCTGCACACCCCACTGCACGCAACTTGTTGTCCTGTTTAGATGTAGGCATGGACATAGGGGGAGTGTTGTTCTCTCAATGAACTCTCCCTCCCCCCATTATGCATAAATTAATCGAGTCTTTCACATTTAGCCATGTTTGATGGTGCTTGTGCTTCAAAGACGAGTTTTGGTCATGGACCCAAGGATAATTCTTCGCGGTACCATACCACTTGACTCAAACATAGGTGGCTACGGCCACCGCCCTCTCTTTTGGAGAGGTGGTGTCTCGTGTTTGGTTCGTTTGTTGTTTGCCCGTCTGGTTTGTGTGTTGAGTGGTTTTGTTGTGTTGTGCTTGCTCGGAGCGGTTTTGTGCAAAGATCCTATCTTTTTCGTGCTCGAAACTTGCATTCTCTTGAGCCCACGGTACTACCGCGCCTTGGAGCGGTACTACCGCTCGGGAGGCACGGTACTACAGCACCCATCACGGTACTACCGCTCTTCGCGGTACTACCGTGTCTGGGCACGGTACTACCGTGCCGTCAAGGGCGCGTGGGGAGGTTATGACTCAGGCAGGGGAGTTCCAACTCCCCATACCCATTCATTGTCTCTCTCTCCCCACGTCTCTCCCTCTCAAGAACTGCGCCGGAGGCCCTCGCCGGATCTCCGTCTCCGGCCACTCTCCTCGGATTCCGACCGGTGGGATCGTTCCCCACCACTTCCTCTTGCCATGGACCAAGGTTTTTCCCCAAATCTCTCCTTTTTTTGGTTGTTTTCTCGCTTCTAGACTTTTGGGGAGAAACTTGATGTTCTTGAGATTTTAGGCTAAATCTTTGCAAGAGTAGGATGTAGGAGAGTCGTGATGCGTAGGAAACATACTTGATATGCTGTCTTATGGTAGCTTTGTCCAACCGTAGTACCGCCGTGATTTCGCGGGCTTTCTTAGATTTGAATCGCCTCAGATCTAGCACGGCGCGGTACTACCGTGGCCGACGTGCGGTACTACCGTGTGCTGAGCGGTACTACCGCCCGTCAGGAGCGGTACTACCGTGCGCCGTGCGGTACTACCGTTCCGCAGGCGCGGTACTACCACGCCGGCCGTACTACCGTAGGATTCAAAACTCCCTATAGGCATGTATCATGTGTGCTTTCTATTTGTTTCCCTCATCTGTGTTGAGATCTTTGCTTTAATCTCTCTTGGCTTTTGTGGGTGTTTTGTGTTGTGTGTCTCAGGTGGTGGCTCTCGCCGTTCCAATCCCAGCCGTGACACTAGCTCCAAGCGTCTGCGCAACCCCCAAGATGAAGCCCCAGAGGGCTCGAAGGCCCCCAAGCGAAATGTCAAGACTACTGCCAGCAAGCTCAAGGAACCGGCTAAGGCCATGGACGAGATCTCTACCACTGAGTATGTCGAGCGCCGGAAGATCAATCCCTATGTGAATCCTCGGGCTACCCTCAAAGGCACCGAGTTGTTCTGGACCAAGCAACAGGTTCTCATCTATCTGGATATGATCAAGAACAAGCAGAACACCTATGTGGATGTCAAGTGGATTGATATGCATCACCTGCGGAAAGACAAGTTTCGTGACTATTTTGGCGAGGCTCTGGACTTGGTGGAGCAGTTTGCTATTGAGCCGGTGATCGCCTTTCACCTTGACTATGACCCTGAGCTTATCTGTCAGTTCTTTGCCTCAGTGTACTTTCATCCCGGGGTGGAGCGGAGGATGACTTGGATGACTAATGGCCGTCAGCTGTCTGCTACATGGAAAGAGTTCATGGATCTGCTGCACATTCCTGATGACGGGCTCCACACCCCAGTTGGTGTCCGTCCCCATGCCAACTCTGAGTCTGCCAACAAGAACCTGCTTCAGCCCTTCCTTGTTGAGAAGGTACTCCCCAATGGCAAGTCTACTTGGGTGTTGAACTCTTTTCTGGATATCATGCATCGCATCTTCCGCAACACTCTGTTCCCACGCATTGGCGACAAGGACAAGGTTCATGCATATCTAGTGGACATGTTGCTCCTGTGTGCAGAGGCTCGTTCTTCTCAGACTCAGCCACTTGATATCTCTCACATCATGTGGTGTGAGCTTCGGTTTGCTGTGTTCACTCGTAAGGTTCCTATTTATGGCCCATACCTGCATCTGCTGCTCTCTTCCACTTGGGAGAAGACGTTTCCAGGAGATGAGTTTCTTGCTCCAGACTGGGTCCGCCATGAGTCCATCTGCCTCCGCGTCAAGCCCAACTGGGCCAACACCACCACTCGTGCTGAGGCATCTTCTGCTAGGAGGGCTACCAGTCAGGGGGAGGCTGCTGAGGACCGTGCTGAGGACCGTGCTGAGGATCGTGCTGCTGAGGACCGTGATGCCAGGTTCACCACTTCTTCCTCTGAGCCATCATGGGCCAAGAAGCTGAAGGACAAGATGAAGACTCTCTTCTGCATGCAAGCGAAGGGACAGTACAGGGCACACGTGTCTGACAAGGAAAGTCGCCGCCGTGACAAGAAAGTGATGCGGCTCTTTGGCGAGGATGTGTCTGGCGGGTCGGAGGAAGTCATCACTCCTGAGGCTGCCTGGATGTCTAAGCAGGGCTACACGTGGACCAGTTCAGAGGAGGACGTGGAGGAGACTATCCCAGCCGCCGAGTCTGACGAGGAGCACCAGGAGCAGTGGAACAACTTCTCTGCTTGAGCTACCACTTGTGCTGTAAGTGTCCTCTCTGCCTTTTTGGCGTCTCGATGCCAAAGGGGGAGAGAGTGTAGGGATTTGCGAATTGCGTGTGTCGTGCTTGTTTGTGTGTGGTGTGTTTGCTTGGAACCTCGTTTGCTTCTGTTTGGTTTGTGTCTTCGAGACCTATCCTCCATATGGTGTAAGACATATGCACTCTTCCTATCTATCTTGTTATCTTGTGTTTGCTACATCTTGTCTAGTGATAGATATGCTTTGTTTCTATAACATAGGGGGAGCTGTGATCCTAGTATTCATGTGCTGTGCAGTCCAAAGCACTCATCTAGGTGGCACACATCTAGGGGGAGCCCGTCTATTTTATAGAGAGGAGGGGCGTGCATTCTCTTAATTTTATTTTCTTTATGCAAATCCCGTTTTGTCATCAATCCACCAAAAAGGGGGAGATTCTAAGGTCATATTTATCCCTAAGTGTTTTGGTGATTGATGACAACGCATTTGCGGACTAATTGTGTGTCATGAGCTTTCCAGACTCTTCTCTACTAGGCACAAGACGATTGGGTGTCCCTCGAAGACTGACGAAGACGGCGTCTTTTCTACGTTTCCTTTTGGTGGATTTGAGTCGTAGGGAAGCCGTACTATTAAGAGGGGGTCCGCGTTGGAAAGGTTTGGGTGGAATCATCACGTACACGTCTCCTTGCATCTCTCTCTTTCTTCCTTGGAGCTTCGTCCGTTTTCTATGCCTCTAGTGACTGGTTGTTCTTGGGGTTGCGGTAGTACCGCTCCAAGGGAAACAGTAGTACCGTGGGCACCCACGGTAGTACCGCACAGGCGCGCGGTAGTACCGCTGGTGCCCGCGGTAGTACCGCTCCCCCTGGAGCCATACTACCGCAGCCCACTCGCTAGTGCCGCCCGGGTGCGGTAGTAGGGGCGGATGTAAAATTTTACATCCGCACCACCGCGGTACTACCGCTTTCGCTGTACGGTAGTACCGCGCTAGGGAGCCAGGCGGTAGTACTGCCCCTCGGCGGTACTACTGTGTCGCATTTTTGCTACTTCCGTTATTTTGCGGAAGTATGCACGGTTGTACCCTTTCACCCTCTCTGACCCTTGCCTCGCGATAGTACCGCGCTGAGGGCGCGGTAGTACCGCACCCCCGTGCGGTAGTACCGCCAGCCCGCAAACCATACTACCGCGTGGCCGTGCGGTAGTACCGCTGGCCGCGGGCTGGTTGGTGGGCAACGGTTGGATCTTCTCTCCTCACTATATAAAGGGTCTCCTTCTTCCCCGTTGACTTACCTCTTCCACCATTAATGCTCCATTATTGCTCCAAGCTCCATTTTCGCCCGATCTCTCTCCCTAGCCACCCAAACTTGTTGATTTGCTTGGGAGAGGTCAAGAAGGCCCCGATCTACACTTCCACCGAGAGATATTTGATTCCTCCCTTCTAATCCCTAGCGGATCTTGTTACTCTTGGGTGTTTGAGCATCCTAGACGGTTGAGGTCACCGCGAAGCCATAGTCCATTGTGGTGAAGCTTCGTGGCGTCGTTGGGAGCCTCCAATTAAGTTGTGGAGATTGCCCCAGCCTTGTTTGTAAAGGCTCGGTCGCCGCCTCCAAGGGCACCAATAGTGGAATCACGGCATCTCGCATTGTGTGAGGGCGTGAGGAGATTACGGTGGCCTTAGTGGCTTCTTGAGGAGCATTGTGCCTCCACACCGCTCCAACGGAGACGTACTTCCTCTCAAAGGGAAGGAACTTCGGCAACACATCCTCGTCTCCACCGTCTCCACTTTTGGTTATCTCGTGCCTTTACTTGAGTAGCTTATTTGTTTCATATATCTTGCTTGCTTGTGTTCCTACTAGTGTTGCATCATATAGGTTGCTCATCTAGTTGCATATCTAGACAACCTATTTTTGATGCAAAGCTTAAATTGCTAAGAAACACTAAAAATTGTTAGTTGCCTATTCACCCCCCCCCTCTAGTCAACCATATCGATCCTTTCAATTGTGTTATGCAAGATGATGCAACATGTCATGATTTGTCATAGGGCCTTGGAGTTCCACTGGTCAGCAGGGCCACGGATGATGGCAACTCATTTCTAAAGCACACTAAAAGCTCTCTTCACAACCTTCCTTGTCAACTCTTGATGCGCTGCAAAGTGAGACCTCTAGTTACCTTAGGACGCATGATTGTCTTTACAAATGTGGCCCATGGAGGATATATAGATGCCATCTGCAGGATAGTATCCTATCATGTACTCACCGCCATTGACAACATACTTTCAAGGAGGAGCATCTCCAACAACAAGCATAGCAAACCGTTGTGATCTCGGTAGCACATTCAGGTCATTATGAGAACCAGACAATCCTAAAAATGAATGCCAAATCCATAAATCCTCCGATGGAACAACCTCAAGAATGATTGTTGGATCGTTGCAGTGGCCTTTGAACTGACCTTTCTAGTGCATGTAGTCAACTGAACCTTCACTCAATCCCAACAACCTTTCGGTATCTTCATCGTTGGGTGCCCTGAAGTACTCTGACCCAAAGATATTAGTAATGGCTTTTGTGTACCTTCAAATGGTCTCCAAGATTGCATCTTCTCCAATGCGGACATAGTCGCTAAATGGCGTCGGCCGAACACCCGTAGGCGAGCACTCGAACAGTTGCGATACACTTCATGAAAGGACTCACACTTATCTCTCCAGATGCACTCCTTCTAAGTTTGAACTAATCATCATGCCTCTCCACAGCTTTTGCAATGGTGAGAAATAGACTTGTGTGCATCCGAAATCTCTGGCGAAAATACTTCTCCCGTTCTCCGCATAGGTTTGATTGGGGCCAAAATAGCCTCTCATGATCTTTGCATGGCCATCTGCTCTATCACAGTTGAGGTGTATACGACCGAATTGTGATCCTCTCCTGAGCTGCTGAAAATGATCATTGAAGGCCATGCCATTGGCCATTTTGAAGTCGTTATCATCTTCTTCCTCCTCCGACGATGAAGAAAGTCCTTGAAGATCATCTCTCTTAATCTATTCATCTTGACAAATGACTCGGTTCAATTCAATTGACAAAGGACAAAACAAGCTGAAAAAGCACAAACTAACTCACCTAGGCAAATTGTCAAACACTTGAAAGGCGGCGAAGCTGTCACGACCGGCTTGCAACATTGAGAAGATACTAGCGGCCGACAGGGCTTTTGAGATGGCCAACAGTGGACGGAGAGGCTCAGAGAAAGAAGATATGAGCCTCTTTCCGGTGACGGGATCGATGCGGTGGTGGTGTTTGAGCTCGATTCCGGCGACGACAACGACCGATGATTGGTTCGGAGTGGGGCAGGAGGGCGGCGAGGGTGAAAGGAGGCAATGGGGTGTCGGTGGATACGGTGGCTAGTCACCGAAAGCAACACCGGTGATGATGCATCGTGGGGTGGAGACGGCGCATGTGTGGGGGGGAGGTCAAAACTTTTGCTCCGCGGTTCACAACCGGATGATCGTGGGGTGGAGACGGCAGATGTGTGGGGGAGTACTTGAAGGAAATATGCCCTAGAGGCAATAATAAAGTTATTATTTATTTCCTTATATCATGATAAATGTTTATTATTCATGCTAGAATTGTATTAACCGGAAACATAATACATGTGTGAATACATAGACAAACAGAGTGTCACTAGTATGCCTCTACTTGACTAGCTCGTTAATCAAAGATGGTTAAGTTTCCTAACCATGAACAAAGAGTTGTTATTTGATTAACGAGGTCACATCATTAGTTGAATGATCTGATTGACATGACCCATTCCATTAGCTTAGCACCCGATCGTTTAGTATGTTGCTATTGCTTTCTTCATGACTTATACATGTTCCTATAACTATGAGATTATGCAACTCCCGTTTACCGGAGGAACACTTTGGGTACTACCAAACGTCACAACGTAACTGGGTGATTATAAAGGAGTACTACAGGTGTCTCCAATGGCAGATGTTGGGTTGGCGTATTTCGAGATTAGGGTTTTGTCACTCCGATTGTCGGAGAGGTATCTCTGGGCCCTCTCGGTAATACACATCACATAAGCCTTGCAAGCATTATAACTAAGATGTTAGTTATGAGATGATGTATTACGGAACGAGTAAAGAGACTTGCCAGTAACGAGATTGAACTAGGTATTGGATACCGACGATCGAATCTCGGGCAAGTAGCATACCGATGACAAAGGGAACAACGTATGTTGTTATGCGGTCTGGCCGATAAAGATCTTCGTAGAATATGTAGGAGCCAATATGGGCATCCAGGTCCCGCTATTGGTTATTGACCGGAGACATGTCTCGGTCATGTCTACATTGTTCTCGAACCGTAGGGTCCGCACGCTTAACGTTACGATGACAGTTATTATGAGTTTATACATTTTGATGTACCGAAGGTTGTTCGGAGTCCCGGATGTGATCACGGACATGACGAGGAGTCTCGAAATGGTCGAGACGTAAAGATTGATATATTGGAAGCCTATGTTTGGACACCGGAAGTGTTCCGGGTGAAATCGGGATTTTACCGGAATACCGGGAGGGTTACCGGAACCCCCCGGGAGGCAAATGGGCCTATTGGGCCTTAGTGGAAAAGAGAAAAGGGGCAGCCCACAGCTGGCCACGCGCCCCCCCCTTTCCCAAGTCCTAGTAGGACTAGGAGAAGGGGCCGGCCTCCCTCTCTCTCCTTTCCCCCTTGAGAGTCCTAGTTGGAATAGGATTGAGGGGGGAGTCCTACTCCCGGTAGGAGTAGGACTCCTCCCGCGCCCTCTCCCTAGCCGGCCGAACCCCTTCCCCTGCTCCTTTATATACGGGGCAGGGGGCACCCCATAGACACACAAGTTGATCATTGTTGATCGTTCCTTAGCCGTGTGCGGTGCCCCCTGCCACCAAATTCCACCTCGGTCATATCGTTGTAGAGCTTAGGCGAAGCCTTGCGTCGGTAGAACATCAAGATCGTCACCACGCCGTCGTGCTGACGGAACTCTTCCTCGACGCTTTGCTGGATCGGAGCCCGAGGATCGTCATCGAGCTGAACGTGTGCTAAGAACTCGGAGGTGCCGGAGTAACGGTGCTTGGATTGGTCGGATCGGGAAGAAGACGTACGACTACTTCCTCTATGTTGTGTCAACGCTTCCGTTGCGATCTACAAGGGTATGTAGATCAGACTCTCCCCCTCGTTGCTATGCATCACCATGATCTTGCGTGTGCGTAGGAAAATTTTCGAAATTACTACGTTCCCCAACAGTGGTATCCGAGCCTAGGTTTTATGGTTTGATGTTATTTGCACGAGTAGAACACAAGTGAGTTGTGGGCGATACAAGTCATAC
Organism: Triticum monococcum; assembly: GCA_034509565.1. NCBI lineage: Eukaryota > Viridiplantae > Streptophyta > Magnoliopsida > Poales > Poaceae > Triticum > Triticum monococcum. The sequence goes on from CM067842.1 coordinate 724,750,489, forward strand.
TGCCTACCAGCATGTCATACTTTGGTTCGGCGGTATTGTTGGACGAGACGATCCGGACCAACCTTACGCGTACTCTTACGCGAGACCGGCTCCCTCGACGTGCTATGCACACAGATGGCTTGCGGAAGACTGTCTCTCCAACTTTAGTTGAACCAAGTGTGGCTACGCCCAGTCCTTGAGAAGGTTAAAACAGAGTCTATTTGACAAACTATCATTGTGGTTTTGATGCGTAGGTGAGATGTGTTCTTACTTAAGCCCGTAGCAGCCACGTAAAACTTGCAACAACAAAGTAGAGGACGTCTAACTTGTTTTTGCAGGGCATGTTGTGATGTGATATGGTCAAGGCATGATGCTGATTTTATTGTATGAGATGATCATGTTTTGTAACCAAGTTATCGGCAACTGGCAGGAGCCATATGGTTGTCGCTTTATTGTATGCAATGCAATCGCGATGTAATGCTTTACTTTATTACTAAGCGGTAGTGATAGTCGTGGAAGCATAAGATTGACGAGACGACAACGATGCTACGATGGAGATCAAGGTGTCGCGCCGGTGACGTTGGTGATCATGACGGTGCTTCGGAGATGGAGATCACAAGCACAAGATGATGATGGCCATATCATATCACTTATATTGATTGCATGTGATGTTTATCCTTTTAGGCATCTTATCTTGCTTTGATTGACGGTAGCATTATAAGATGATCTCTCACTAAATTATCAAGAAGTGTTCTCCCTGAGTATGCACCATTGCCAAAGTTCGTCGTGCCCAGACACCACGTGATGATCGGGTGTGATAAGCTCTACGTCCATCTACAACGGGTGCAAGCCAGTTTTGCACACGCAGAATACTCAGGTTAAACTTGACGAGCCTAGCATATGCAGATATGGCCTCGGAACACAGAGACCGAAAGGTCGAGCGTGAATCATATAGTAGATATGATCAACATAACGATGTTCACCATTGAAAACTACTCCATCTCACGTGATGATCGGTTATGGTTTAGTTGATTTGGATTACGTGATCACTTAGAGGATTAGAGGGATGTCTATCTAAGTGGGAGTTCTTAAGTAATATGATTAATTGAACTTAAATTTATCATGAACTTAGTCCTGGTAGTATTTTGCAAATTATGTTGTAGATCAATAGCTCGCGTTGTTGCTTCCCTGTGTTTATTTTGATATGTTCCTATAGAAAATTGTGTTGAAAGATGTTAGTAGCAATGATGTGGATTGGATCCGTGATCTGAGGTTTATCCTCATTGCTGCACAGAAGAATTATGTCCTTGATGCACCGCTAGGTGACAGACCTATTGCAGGAGCAGATGCAGACGTTATGAACGTTTGGCTAGCTCAATATGATGACTACTTGATAGTTTAGTGCACCATGCTTAATGGCTTAGAATCGGGACTTCCAAGACGTTTTGAACGTCATGGACCATATGAGATGTTCCAGGAGTTGAAGTTAATATTTCAAGTAAATACCCGAGTTGAGAGATATGAAGTCTCCAACAAGTTCTATAGCTGAAAGATGGAGGAGAATCGCTCAACTAGTGAGCATGTGCCCAGATTGTCTGAGTACTACAATCGCTTGAATCAAGTGGGAGTTAATCTTCCAGATAAAATAGTGATTGACAGAATTCTCTAGTCACCATCACCAAGTTAGTAGAACTTCGTGGTGAACTATAATATGCAAGAGATAACGGAAACAACTCCCAAGCTCTTCGTGATGCTGAAATCAACGAAGGTAGAAATCAAGAAAAACATCAAGTGTTGATGGTTGACAAGATCACTAGTTTCAAGAAAAAGGGCAAAGGGAAGAAGGGGAACTTCAAAAGAACGGCAAGCAAGTTGCTACTCATGTGAAGAAGCCCAAGTATGGTCCTAAGCCTGAGACAAAGTTCTTCTACTGCAAAGGGACTGGTTACTAGAAGCGGAACTACCCCAAGTGATTGGAAGATAAGAAGGATGGCAAAGTGAACATAAGTATATTTGATATACATGTTATTGATGTGTACTTTACTAGTGTTTATAGCAAACCCTCAGTATTTGATACTAGTTCAGTTGCTAAGAGTAGTAACTCGAAACGGGAGTTGCGGAATAAACAGAGACTAGTTAAGGGTAAAGTGACGATGTGTGGTGGAAGTAGTTCCAAGATTGATATGATCATCATCGCATACTCCCCTATACTTTCGGGATTAGTGTTGAACTTAAATAAGTGTTATTTGGTTTTTGCGTTGAGCATGAATATGATTTGATCATGTTTATTGCAATACGGTTATTCATTAAAGTAAGAGAATAAATTGTTGTTCTGTTTACATGAATAAAACCTTATATGGTTACACACCCAATGAAAATAGTTTGTTGGATCTCGATCATGGTGATACACATAATCATAATATTGAAACCAAAAGATGCAAAGTTAATAATGATAGTGCAACTTATTTGTAGCACTGCCGTTTAGGTCATATTGGTGTAAAGCGCATGAAGAAACTCCATGCTGATGGGATTTTGAAATCACTTGATTATGAATCACTTGATGCTTGCGAACCGTGCCTTTTGGGCAAGATGACTAAAACGCCGTTCTCCGGAACAATGAAGCAAGCAACAGATTTGTTGAAGATCATACATACTGATGTATGTGGTCCGATGAATATTAAGGCTTGCAGCAGGTATCATTATTTTCTGACCTTCACAGATGATTTGAGCAGATATGGGGATATCTACTTGATGAAACATAAGTCTAAAACATTTGAACAGTTCAAAGAATTTCAGAGTGAAGTGGAAAATCATCGTAACAAGAAAATAAAGTTTCTACGATCTGATCGTAGAAAAGAGTATTTGAGTTACGAGTTTGGTCTTCAGTTAAAACAATGTGAAATAGTTTCACTACTCACGCCACCTGGAACACCACATCATAATGGTGTGTCCGAACGTCATAACCGTACTTTATTGGATATAGTGCAATCTATGATGTTTCTTACCGATTTACCACTATCGTTTTTGGGGTCATGCATTAGAGACAGCTGCATTCACGTTAAAAAGGGGCACCATCTATATCCGTCGAGACGACGCCTTATGAACTATGGTTTGGCAAGAAACCAAAGTTGTCATTTCTTGAAGTTTGGGGTTGCGATGCTTATGAGAAAAAGTTTCATCCTGATAAGCTCAAACCCAAATCGGAGAAATATGTCTTCATAGGATACCCAAAGGAGACTATTGGGTACACCTTCTATCACAGATCCTAAGGCAAGACATTCGTTGCTTATAATGGATCCTTTCTAGAGAAGGAGTTTCTCTTGAAAGAAGTGAGTGGGAGGAAAGTAGAAAACTTGATAAGGTAATTGTACCTTCTACCTTATTGGAAAGTAGTTCATCACAAAAATCTGTTCTTGTGACTACTACACCAATTAATGAGGAAGCTAATGATGATGATCATGTAACTTCAGATCAAGTTACTACCGAATCTCGTGGGTAAACCAGAGTGAGATCCGCACCAGAGTGGTATGGTAATCCTGTTCTGGAGGTCATGTTACTTGACCATGACGAACCTACGAACTATGAGGAAGCGATGATGAGCCCAGATTCCGCGAAATGGTTTGAGGCCATGAAATCTAAGATATGATCCATGTATGAGAACAAAGTTTGGACTTTGGTTGACTTGCCCGATGATCGGCAAGCAATTGAGAATAAATGGATCTTCAAGAGGAAGACGGACGATGATAGTAGTGTTACTATCTACAAAGCTAGAATTGTCGAAAAAGGTTTTTGACAAGTTCAAGGTGTTGACTACGATGAGTTTTTCTCACTCGTATCTATGCTTAAGTCTGTCCGAATCATGTTAGCAATTGCCGCATTTTATGAAATCTGGCAAATGGATAAACAAAACTGCATTCCTTAATGGATTTATTAAAGAAGAGTTGTATGTGATGCAACTAGAAGGTTTTGTCAATCCGAAAGGTGCTAACAAAATGTGCAAGCTCCAGCGATCCATCTGTGGACTGGTGCAAGCATCTCGGAGTTGGAATATATGCTTTGATAAGTTGATCAAAGCATATAGTTTTATACAGACTTGCGGTGAAGCCTGTATTTACGAGAAAGTGAGTGGGAGCACTACAGCATTTCTGATAAGTATATGTGAATGACATATTGTTGATCGGAAATAATGTAGAATTATTCTGTAAAGCATAAAAGGAGTGTTTGAAAGGAGTTTTTCAAAGAAAGACTTCGGTAAAGCTGCTTACATATTGAGCTTCAAGATCTATAGAGATAGATCAAGACGCTTGATAAGTTTTTCAATAAGTACATACCTTGACAAGATTTTGAAGTAGTTCAAAACGGAACAGTCAAAGAAAAAGTTTCTTGCCTGTGTTACAAGGTGTGAAGTTGAGTAAAGACTCAAAGCCCGACCACGGCAGAAGATAGAAAGAGAATGAAAGTCATTCCCTATGCCTCATTCATAGGTTCTATAAAGTATGCCATGTTGTGTACCAGATCTATTGTATACCCTGCACTGATTTGGCAAGGGAGTACAATAGTGATCTAGGAGTAGATCACTGGACAGCGGTCAGAATTATCCTTAGTGAAATAAGGATGTGTTTCTCGATTATGGACGTGACAAAAAGGTTCGTCGTAAAGGGTTACGTCGATGCAAGTTTTTGACACTGATCCAGATGAATCTAAAGTCACAATCTGGATACATATTGAAAGTGGGAGCAATTAGCTAGAGTAGCTCCGTGCAGAGCATTATAGACAAAGAATTTTGCAAAATACTTATGGATCTGAATGTGACAGACCCGTTGACTAAAATTATCTCACAAACAAAACATGATCACACCTTAGTACTCTTTGGGTGTTAATCACATAGATATGTGAACTAGATTACTGACTCTAGTAAACCCTTTGAGTGTTGGTCACATGACGATGTGAACTATGGGTGTCAAACACATGGTGATGTGAACTATTGCTGTTAAATCACATGGCGATGTGAACTAGATTATTGACTCTAGTGCAAGTGGGAGACTGAAGGAAATATGCCCTAGAGGCAATAATAAAGTTATTATTTATTTCCTTATATCATGATAAATGTTTATTATTCATGCTAGAATTGTATTAACCGGAAACATAATACATGTGTGAATACATAGACAAACAGAGTGTCACTAGTATGCCTCTACTTGACTAGCTCGTTAATCAAAGATGGTTAAGTTTCCTAACCATGAACAAAGAGTTGTTATTTGATTAACGAGGTCACATCATTAGTTGAATGATCTGATTGACATGACCCATTCCATTAGCTTAGCACCCGATCGTTTAGTATGTTGCTATTGCTTTCTTCATGACTTATACATGTTCCTATAACTATGAGATTATGCAACTCCCGTTTACCGGAGGAACACTTTGGGTACTACCAAACGTCACAACGTAACTGGGTGATTATAAAGGAGTACTACAGGTGTCTCCAATGGCAGATGTTGGGTTGGCGTATTTCGAGATTAGGGTTTTGTCACTCCGATTGTCGGAGAGGTATCTCTGGGCCCTCTCGGTAATACACATCACATAAGCCTTGCAAGCATTATAACTAAGATGTTAGTTATGAGATGATGTATTACGGAACGAGTAAAGAGACTTGCCAGTAACGAGATTGAACTAGGTATTGGATACCGACGATCGAATCTCGGGCAAGTAGCATACCGATGACAAAGGGAACAACGTATGTTGTTATGCGGTCTGGCCGATAAAGATCTTCGTAGAATATGTAGGAGCCAATATGGGCATCCAGGTCCCGCTATTGGTTATTGACCGGAGACATGTCTCGGTCATGTCTACATTGTTCTCGAACCGTAGGGTCCGCACGCTTAACGTTACGATGACAGTTATTATGAGTTTATACATTTTGATGTACCGAAGGTTGTTCGGAGTCCCGGATGTGATCACGGACATGACGAGGAGTCTCGAAATGGTCGAGACGTAAAGATTGATATATTGGAAGCCTATGTTTGGACACCGGAAGTGTTCCGGGTGAAATCGGGATTTTACCGGAATACCGGGAGGGTTACCGGAACCCCCCGGGAGGCAAATGGGCCTATTGGGCCTTAGTGGAAAAGAGAAAAGGGGCAGCCCACAGCTGGCCACGCCCCCCCCCCCCCCTTTCCCAAGTCCTAGTAGGACTAGGAGAAGGGGCCGGCCTCCCTCTCTCTCCTTTCCCCCTTGAGAGTCCTAGTTGGAATAGGATTGAGGGGGGAGTCCTACTCCCGGTAGGAGTAGGACTCCTCCCGCGCCCTCTCCCTAGCCGGCCGAACCCCTTCCCCTGCTCCTTTATATACGGGGCAGGGGGCACCCCATAGACACACAAGTTGATCATTGTTGATCGTTCCTTAGCCGTGTGCGGTGCCCCCTGCCACCAAATTCCACCTCGGTCATATCGTTGTAGAGTTTAGGCGAAACCCTGCGTCGGTAGAACATCAAGATCGTCACCACGCCGTCGTGCTGACGGAACTCTTCCTCGACGCTTTGCTGGATCGGAGCCCGAGGATCGTCATCGAGCTGAACGTGTGCTAAGAACTCGGAGGTGCCGGAGTAACGGTGCTTGGATCGGTCGGATCGGGAAGAAGACGTACGACTACTTCCTCTACGTTGTGTCAACGCTTCCGTTGCGATCTACAAGGGTACGTAGATCAGACTCTCCCCCTCGTTGCTATGCATCACCATGATCTTGCGTGTGCGTAGGAAAATTTTCGAAATTACTACGTTCCCCAATAGTACTGTGAACGCCGATGTGCACTGTAGTCCCCTTCCCCCCTATCCGTCGTTGTGCCCCCAAGGCCCCAACTGGCCGCCGCCTCCCGTCTTGTTTCCCTCGCTCGTCTCAGATTGATCCGTTATCTCCGGCAGCCACCTCCGCCGTGGCCGCCGCGGCCCTCCATCCGGCGAGGGAAAGCTCTCTTGCCACTCCCACGCGTCGGGTCGCCGGCAATAACTCCGCCAGTACCCCTCCGTGACATTATTACCCCAATTGTTTTTTTATGTCTTTATTTATAGCATTACCGGTTTGGATTTTGTTTGTTTACCTCCATTAATTGTTGGCTAGGGTTTGGGCAGATGCGCTGCCACGGATAGAACGAGATTCTTTGAATATCTTTGTAGACGAGAGCATTGACGAAGGGAAGGGGGTCGAATAGACAGACGCTCAAGCCGTGAGGTGCCACAGAAGCACCTTGAAAAGGCGAGTTCGCCGTCGCCGGTTATGGGCTTGCGTGGAGAGATGTTGCAGAAGCGAAGGAAGAAGGTAAATACAGGCTCGATTCTGCAGAAGCGTAATGCGAAGGAGAAGACGTGCCCCCCTGATCGGCTCCGCGGACGTACACAGGGTATCAATTGGCCTGTCAAGGCTGAATCACCTCTGGCCGGAGAGATGTCTCAGAAGCGAACAGAGAAGGTGAATACAGTCTCGACTCCACAGAGGCATAGTGCAAAGGAGACGACGTGCCCCCCTGATCGGCTCCACGGACGTACACAGGGTATAAATCGGCCTGTCAAGACTGAAACAGGTTTGTCTCAGAAGCGAAGAGAGAAGGTGGATACAGGCTCAATTCCACAGATAATGCAATGGAGAAGATGTGCCCTCCTGATCAGCTCCGCCGACAGATGCAGGGTATCAAGCAGCCTGTCAAGACTGAAGCATGTATGTATCAGAAACAAAGGGAGAAGGTGGATACAGGCTTGATTCCACAGAAGCATAATGCAATGGAGAAGACGTGCCCCCCTGATCAGCTCCGCCGATGTACGCAGGGTATCCAGCGGCCAGTCAAGACTGAAGCACGACTTGCCGGAGAGAAGAAGCACATGAAAAGCAATGCATCTTTTCCAACGAAAAGAACCACTGCACAGCTCAGAAAAAGAACGAGTTCCTGCACCACTTGTCCCATCGTTGCCCATGACCAGGGCAACACCGCTGCTATCCAGAAACAGAGAGAAGAAGACGTGGGCGAAATAATTCAGAAGCTGAACAAATTGGGCTTGGGAGAGGATATCAGCTTTGAGGAGTACTATGGATACTTGGAGCAGCTGCCTCTCGACCCCCGTGTTGATACTTCCAATAAACTCGACCTTATGGCTCGCTTTCGCATGGACCTCCGTCATGCGGTGTATCGCATCAGATCCTACAAGGTTCCATCCATCCATGCCTCTATTTTTCAGTCATCTATTAAATGCTGTTCAATCTGTACATTTGCGTTCCTTGCAACTTTATGCTACTTGTTCTATCCTACTTATGCTGGTTTCTTTAAACTCACATCCTTATCTAATTTGATCCAATGGTGATATCATTTCCTACAGTTGTTAAATAAGGGGTCCAAGAATGAGTTGTGCCGTCTTGAACTGATGGAGTGCCCAATGGATCTTCTTGACAAGGACGAATTTCCTAAAGATTTCCTCGTGGAGATGCAATATTTTGGCTTCTTCGAGAGAAAAGGTGTATTAGACTGGTTCTTCGACCCTGATCTGCCTGCTGGCCTGAATGACTACCAGCGTCTAGTTCCTCATGATCATGTACGTATATAATTTGATCACAGTGTTTCTGTGATCATTTAATTTCCTTTGGTGTTCCATTGTGTTAGTATGGCTAGTTCGGACCATTTGTCTGAATTTCAAAACCATGCTATATACTCCCTCGGTCCCATAATATAAGAGCGTTTTTGACACTACACTAGTGTCAAAAACGCTCTTATATTATGGGCCGAAGGGAGTACAACAAATGAGACTTTGTGGTCTGTATCCAAAAAAGGGTTGAAACGTTATTTGTTTACTTATTGAAGGATCTAGATTACAGAATAATTTATTGATGAGTTCATAATACATCTACAGATTGCTAATTGTCTTCCTGGATGAAAATTTCATAATATTATATGCTGGAAAATGTAGATGATCAAATTATTGGTATCTGAAAACTGACCAACTGACTACTTTAACATAGTGCCACTCTAGGATATTTTTCTTTCCACTTTTGCCTTCATAGAGTTCCATCATTCTTTTAGTAAAGTAGTTATATGCATTTTTTTCCCTGTTGGAAATGGTAGTTTATTTAAAAGGAACCAATAGATTTATTTAATTTTATGAATACTAGCACGTTTTTATTAGCCCTTTATCAAACCCTTGTTTTTTTTCACTCCTTGCCATTTACATTCTGTCATGTTATATTTGTCATTCTAATAGACATTCTGAACCATGTGTTTCCTTGTTACCTTCATTTTGATGTAGGGTCATGGTGAGTATGCTTTCTGGGGTGCGTACAGAAGTTACTTTCATAGCTACGAGATGCAACTTGAATACATCAAGTACTTTGAAACATTATTAAGGGAACTTGAGGTATACATCATTAAGTCAAGCAAGACTAGCTTTCCTGCAGTGATTAGATTTTTGTTAGGGGACTCACAACCTTCTTTTTTTAATTTTGATTGATACAGTGGTTGAAAGATTGTCTACCGAGGAAGTTTTCATCTCGTACTGTAAGTACATTACATGACCACACAAAAATAATGAATGACACTGTTTCTGTATGTGCTGCACCACCATGGTAATTCCTCTGTTTTTTAGGTAAACAAGATTCGGACAAGAGGAATTTATCAAGCAACTAAGATCGCCACTCGCTTTTCCTATATCACACCACATTTAGCTCGTATTGGCTTCGATGTATGATCCCTATCATAATCACTAGTTTTTTTTTTGTGGTTTGCATCTGACAGATCCGTTCTTTTGATGCAGGATTGTTTTACTTACATGAGCTTCGAGGCTACTTGGTGTAATGGGTCCGATGATCTCTATTTTGATATTTGGAAGCGGGTCACTCAACAAAAGGTTAACATTCGGCACTGTAACCCATTCTTCTGCACATGTGTTGATTATCCATGTAATTCTGATTAATTCCTGGTGTTAATGAACTCTGAATATGCTTGGTAATGTATATTTTTTCCTCGACAATGCACAGGGGAGTTTCAGAAATACTTTGAAGGAAGTCTATGAGCTGAACAAGTGCCCTTCACTGCAAGAGAGCATAAAATATGCCATAGAGGATGACTGTTCCGTGATGAAAACGGCGGTAGGCTCTTCTTCAGACAATTTTCAAGTTTAGAATTCGTAACATGCATGCTTATCTCTTTTGCTTCTTTCCTCTATCTTTTCAGTTTCTTCGTTGCATGGCAGGGGCAGGCATTACCAAGGAAGTAAGTACTATGATATGCATGTGGGATCGATCCAGTGGATTATATGTTCTTATATTTGATTTGATTTCACATCTAACTGCCTTAGGTACCAGTGGATGAAGCTCAGGCGTTGATTGCAGAGGCAGTTAAAAAGCTGGTACTGTGTTTGAATGAAATTGCACCTTGCTATATATTATCTCCGTCCCAAACTAGTTGTCTTTGATGTGTCAAGATACGGATGTACCTATAACACTAAAGCGTGTCTAGATATATCTGTATCTAGACAAATCTAAGACAACTAATTCGGGACGGAGGGAGTACATGCCTATTTCAAAGATACCATTATGCTAAGCGAAAATCATTTATTTATCCAGAGGATAAAACCCATATTCTATGATGGCTATATCGGAAAGAAGATAGACATTGCCAAACCTATAGGAGTGATTACTGAGGTATACTATCCTAATATTTGTTTGTAATTGCGCCTAATTTGATATCTTCTCTGTTTATGGCAACCAAGTTATATGTGTGCTCTCATTGCGCTTAAATCTGTACATACTTGGTAATGTATTTTTTTTTCCTCAAGAATGCACAGGAGAGTATCAGAGATACTTTGAAGGAAGATTATAACCTGAACAAGTGTTAGTCATTGCAAGATAGCATAAAATATTCCATAGAGGATGATTGTTCCATGATGAAAAAGGCGGTAGGCTCTTCTTTTGCTTCTTTTCTTCATCTTTTCAGTTTCTTTGTAGCACGGCAGGGGCGGGCGTTCCCGAGGAAGTAAGTACTGTGATATGCGTGTGGGATTGTATCCAGTGGATTATATGTTTTTATATTTGATTTGTTTTCATGTCTGATCGCCTCAGGTACCAGAGGAGTTGATTGCAGAGGCAGTTAAAAAGCTGGTACTGTGCTTGAATGAAATTGCATCTTGATATATACATACCTATTCAAAGATACCATTATGCTAAGCGCAAATCATTTATTTATTCAGAGGAGAAAACCCGAATCCTGTGATGATATCAGAGAGAAGATAGAAATTGCCAAACCTGTATGCAACGAACAATGAACCAGAGATCAGACTTGTAGATCTTACCAAGTAGGAGCACAGTAGTATAGCAAGTACTGCTACTAGTCATGTGATGTTTGAGTGTGTCCCTACAACTTCCTGCGTCATGTTATGTTCATGAGCCACTTGTCTGATTTTCTGTACTTGGCTGAGATTTGTTTTTTAGGGTAGCCACTTGGCTGAGCTGCTCTCGTATTTTTCACTGGGCCGAATTGCTATCAGGCCTCGCTGCTTGGGCTACATTGGGTCGTCTTGTGCATATACTCTCCCTCTGCCGCTGGGATCGCTGTTTGCTCACACTTTACTTGGTACTACTTACTTTGGTTTTAGCAAAAAGTGGAGTCTCACAAATCACCAAACACCTGGGCAGGCTGAACATTTTATGGTTGATAATGCAAAATAATTCATTGTTTAAATCAGGTGGTGCGCAATGGCGGAGCTACAGCAAGGCCGGATGGGCCATGGCCCGCCGAATATATCGAAATTTATACACAACTTTTTTTACTGTTCGGCCTTAGAACTCTGGCCCACTGGCTATTTCTTCCATTTTGGCCCGCCCAGGGTTGGCCTTCAAGCTCCGCAACTGGTGGTGCGCATCTGGTTGTGTTTGCAGGGGTGTAGTTGGATTAGAGCATCTACAGCCGGACATCTCAAATCCGCCTCATATGTCCGGGCAGGCCACCCGGTCATGATTTTTTGACCCAGATGTGCCCTTCAAACGGCCCTCAAACGCCCGGGCTGACCGACGGATATGGGGGTGCCCAAGCACGCACGCCATGTGGATCTGACGGCGGGGTCCCACACAGAAACGCCCGGAAACCTGGCGGTCTGACGGATGCCGTGTTCGTCGCCGCGGTGTGAACGCCGCTGGCGCCGCTCCGGCTCGCTGCCCAAGACCAAATCCGGCTATTTAAGTCGGCCGGTGTCCCGCAACCCTAACCCATCCCCCTCCCCCATCTTCGCGCCGCCAGTTCGAGCCCATCCACCTCCTCACTCTCCCGCTCTGGCGCTCTGCCCACAGACGCTTCGCCCACGCTCTGACACTCTGCCATGGTTCGGAGCAAGATCACCTACTACGCCATGCTGACGCTGGAGCACTGCTACGAGATCCAGCAGGAGATCCGGGCGAGGCAAGCGGCGCGCATCGCATCGCCCGCATCGCTGTCGGGCTGCCTCCAGACTCGCCGAAGCCGGGGGAGGAGGAGCAGCTGGGGGAAGCGGAGGAGGAGGAGATGGCTCCGATGGAGGTGGATGAGCCAGACCAGTAGGTGCCGGCCTTCAAGCAGGAGCAGGCGGAGTTCGCCGTTGCCAGACCGACGAGATGGCAGAGCAGCAGGCAATCCTGGAGTCCATCCAGGATGAGGCCTATGTCGAGGCCAACCGGGCGTTCCTCCGGCAGGCGGAGTTGGACGCACTCTTCGCCGAACTCGACGCGGAGATAGAGGCGGAGGAGGCCAGAGTGGAGGTGCCGGAGCTGCAGCTACCGCCCATACTGCCGGAGCCGGGCATGGAGATCGTCGTTATCTCCGACGAGGAATAGCTAGGATCGACGTAGTACGTAGGTTCTACTTCTTTTCCATGTCTTTATATGGATATAAGAATCTAATATGAGATGTCCGGATGCAAGAAGTGAAATTTGAGGCATGCCTGGTCACTTGTCCTCTTTTTTTTATGCAAATGTTGTCAGATAGTCCAAGTGAACCGAACAGAGAAAATGATGAATCCCGCACAAATCACCCGTTGATCAATAAGCCCAACCCATAGTGTGTGTTCTATGTGTGTATCTTAGTTAATCGAGGAATGGATATTCAAATTGAATATCAAGGCCAGTCAATCAAACTTTTTAATCGAGGGGTTCCTACTCTGCAAATAAAATTCATGATCAAACAGTCAAACTTTGTAACCAATGGGACGTTGTTTTCACGATCAAAGAATCAAACTCGATTTCTACTCTCCAAAATGGAATTCACGCGCGCGCACAGAGACGCAGCATGGGAAGTACGACCTCTTAAACTGCAAAAACGTCTTACATTAGTATACATAGAGAGTAGCACTCTAAACAAAATCTCATATGCTTCTAGCTGTTATCGTTCATGCAAGAGTACTGCTCAGTGTTGTTAGAGCGTCTCCAGCAGCAAAACAAAAAAAACACCATGTAAACAAAAAACAGTTTTTCTTCTTTTGGGGGCAAAAAATCGGCTCCAACAGCATACCAAAACCTGTAGAGCAAACATTTTTTTTGTCTAGTAGACCAAAAGATTGCTATAAAGCAATGACCAAATCCGAGATGCACCAAGGTGTCGACGTGGAAGGCCCACAAAACTGAATCAAAAGCACACACAATATTAAGCTTGAGCAGCATCCACGACAACTTCAGGTTGTGTAGGAGGCGCAGAGTCTATTGCACCAACAAGTTATCGTGGATGTAACGTTCAGCGACCATTGCCCTAAGCTAGGGCATGAGGCGAAGTGAGAGCACTTTCACGAAAGCTTGGCAAAGAGGTTCGGCCAAAAATCATGAAGGGACTCAGGATGCGGCTTCTTGGGCAGCAAAGTAATGAAAGCCTCATTGAGCTTCTGGAAACCCCTCCCGTTTAGAGTGTATAGCTTATCAAAGGACGCACAGACATTGGCCTTGATCATGGTCCAACAACTGCGAATGAATTCTGCCAAGAATCCATTGGGGTCGGGCACCTTGCCGGCAGGAAGAGACTTCACTGCCACCCAGATCTCATCCTTAGAAAAGGGGTGCCTAGTTTTGAAAGATCGAACGTAACATGATGGATCTTGGCCAGATTAATGGTGAAATCATGCACGTCGACGGTGCTACGGATGTTGGTGAGGTGGTCATATGCAGCCCTGCCAGATCATCCAGTTTCGAGACGAAAGCGTCCCCCACCTTGAGAGAGAATATGTGATTCTTTTGTATCCTGTGCGAGGCATGCAAATGATGGCAGGCGAGAGGTAATCTTTCCATTCATGAGCCAAAAGAAATGAAGGAAGGTAATGGATCGGTCGAGGCGTGCCAGCCCAAGGTACACAACCTTGTGCTTGCGGCTGAGCCAGATTTCAAAGGCAGAGAGCAGCCGAAGGTCTTGCACGGCGCCGAAGCAAGTGATAACCTTACGGGCGGCCATTAGATGAAGGGTGACGTTGTCGATGGTGCAGGCGCTCCAGCTCTGGAGTGGGCGAGGAGTGGCCAGAAGACGCGAATAGAGGTGGCGGAAATGGTCGGGGTACGGGGTCACCGATTGCCATGCTTTGAAGATGACTTCTAGGAAGCCCTCGAGCTGCGGCCAGAAGTGCTCAAAGTGGAAGCGAGCCGTTCAATCCACAAAAGAGCGGGCAGTTATCCGATGCACCAGAGGAGCGACAACACATCGGGCAAAATGCAGGTGAGGATTTCCCAATAGGATGCGAAGAGAACGCGATCGTTCCGAAAGAGCGTGGATGATCGCGCTCGTTCGGCCAAATATAGCGGCGCCCATGAAGACAGAGGTCACGAATTGTTCCTCATCCACGATGAATAACCGGAAGCAATGCCTGACACAACAATTCATGCAGTGGTTGTTCTTACCAGCGGTGGATATAATTATGTTGAAGTCACCCCCAAGAGCCAAGGCCTAACATGCGAAGCCCGTACTTCCTGAAGGTCTCCGATGAGGAAGCTTTCTCGTTGTCGTCGTCGTCTTGAAGGTAGGTTGGTCGCTCGCCCGAGAGGAGACCAGAGCGTGATGTGATGGGTTGGCATTGGTTGAGTTTGAGATGGAAACCTCGAAGCGGGGCGCCGATGATCAAATAGTCACAATTTTGTAATCACGGGATTTGTACCGTGCATCTCAAATTTCACAATCAAACAAAATCCAAAATTTCACTATGCATTTTCCATTTTGCCAATCACAAGCTGGCTAGCATGGTCGAACGAGTCAAACCACGGTGAAAATAACCGAGAGAACAAAAAGGAAGCAAGAGCCAACACATCCAACTGATGGCACAAGTGTGTTACAATCTTAGAAGAAACACAAGCGTGGCAAGCACAAGGCCACCAAAGATGATTGCTATTCCCAAGCAAAGCAAGATCCCAGATGCTTCTAGCTGCTACAGCAGTTAGCTCACGCAGGACAGGAGGGCCGTATTTGGTCACGTTCCGGTGCTGTGTTAGCTGTTAGAGATTATATGGATCTATCAATAGCGGTTGCCCCGTTTGACGGGTTCTTTCTTGGTCCACAAGTAAATATTGGGATGGATGGATGGGCATCTGCCGGAACACATCTCTCATTTCGCTTTGTTTCCTTTTCGCCAGATATTTGCCAACCGTGATAAAGATAAACGGCTGCACGTACCCGCCAAGTGTGAAAGGGTGCTAAACAGAATATTCCCCTCCTACGAGAACTACTTCAGAACCTGATTGTACAGCTAGGCTTCGATGATCCCTTTCCCGGTTTAAAAAATAACAATTAGTTTTTTCAAAAAAATCGTCGTTCATTGTGCATGACACTGTCTCACATATTATATTCTACCACTAACCAAACTCCATGAGTGGAGGCACACCGTCACAAATTGAATACGTTCACTTTTGCAAGCTTAAAGTAAAGTAATCCCCTAGCAGCCACTGGCCTAAAAAAATACGTACAATATAAAAAAAATGCCCGCAAAATAAACAAACTTCAAAATTAAATTAAAATCGAACGAAGTTAAAACGAGTGCTTACATGGCTAACCACGAAACGTAATTCGTGTCCCGCCTAGGCATCACACACACGCCGGTCCGGTCGCAAGGCCGCGAACACGTGAGCCTCTCGTTGGATGCCAGTGGTCACAGGCCGTCTCCACGCGGAAGGGAAAAAAAAGGGGGGGGGGAAGAAAATCGCAACGACCAAAATTAATGCGATCGATCGACTTGGAGGAGAAGAAAAGGCCTCCTCAGTTTCTGGGATCCCCGGGAGGCAGGCACGGCCCGCCCGCCACTGACGCCGCGGCCCCACCCCTGCCCTCGCCGCCTCCGCCATCGCTCCTCCTTCCCGATATAAAATCCCTCGGCCAAAAGACCCTTCCATTCGCAACCCGCAACCCCACCCCAACCACCCACCGCAGCAACAAGGGCAAGCGTGCGTCAACATCAGACGACGGCCCGTCCCGGATTGTGATTTGCGGAGGCGTTCCTCGGCGCCCAGATGAGCTCCCGGATGGCCGGATCGGTCCTCCTCCGCCGCGCTGGCGCCGGCGCCGGCCGCCTCTTCGCCACCACCCCGTCTCCGGCGGCCTGGACCGCCCTCGGTGGAGGTGAGGGCGCGTGGGTGCGGATGATGTCCACCTCCGCGGCCTCGCAGGTCAAGGACGAGGCGGCTAAGACGGTCAAGGCGGAGGCGGCCAAGGGCGACGGGGAGAAGAAGGAGGTGGCCATCAGCAGCTACTGGGGGATCGAGCAGTCGAAGAAGCTGGTGCGCGAGGACGGCACCGAGTGGAAGTGGTCTTGCTTCAGGGTACGTGCTCTTCCCTTGCTTCCTCTGCTCTGCTTTTCCCGTTTCGGTTCCGTCGCCGGCGACGGGTCGCCAGATCGGAGCGTTTGTGCGGTCGACGGGCGCTATTATTATTTTATTTCCTTGTTGCGCCGCCGCCGTGTGTGATTGATCGGTTGGTTTTGCTGCCCGCCGCAGCCATGGGAGACGTACACCGCGGACACGTCGATCGATCTGACCAAGCACCACGTGCCCAACACGATGCTCGACAAGATCGCCTACTACACCGTCAAGTCCCTGCGCTTCCCCACCGACATCTTCTTCCAGGTACGCGCGCCTCCCCCCTGCCCTCCCCTCACCGGCCGCCACAACCGCCGGTTGTTTCTCTGGATGATTTGTTCCGTGTTTTTACTTTTTTATTTTAGTCCAACCTGTTTCGCCGAAGATAACAAACGGCGCTGTCTGCATCTTTGCGTGTCATGGCCTCATGGGTGACGGAAGTAGCATGATGCCTGTCACGCTTTTGATTCTGTTCCCCCCTGCTTTCCGGGGAGACGGCGTTTGGACTTTCTATTTAGAACGCGGACCCAAACGGTCAAGCGGATTATTTTTACCCAATCGTTCGTGGGAATGGGTGTTTTATTTTATACTGTATCAGATTACTGTGGATAATCGCGTGCTGGAGAAATCCGCTGATTATTTCTAACTGAATACAAGTGGGCGACAGTGGATAGATGTACAAACAGATTATAGACTGTCAGCAAACATTAGGAATTGGAAACACAAATAACATGGCGACCTTGACATCGCTACTACATCGGACATTTTATTATTGATTAAAGCACCACAGAGGATGCCATTTGTTTTGCCATGTACTTTACTTTATTATAAAGCATCTGTTTATCATGATTTCTGCACAAGCTGTGTCATCTTGATCTCCTCTCTGTATTTCGAAGTTCATCATGATCTGAAGCTGACCCTTCAAATTGGATGCAGAGGAGGTACGGCTGCCGCGCAATGATGCTGGAGACTGTTGCCGCCGTGCCGGGGATGGTGGGCGGCATGCTCCTGCACCTGCGCTCCCTCCGGCGCTTCGAGCAGAGCGGCGGCTGGATCCGCGCGCTGCTGGAGGAGGCCGAGAACGAGCGCATGCACCTCATGACCTTCATGGAGGTGGCGCAGCCTCGGTGGTACGAGCGCGCCCTCGTCATTGCCGTCCAGGGCGTCTTCTTCAACGCCTACTTCTTCGGCTACCTCATCTCCCCCAAGTTCGCGCACCGCGTCGTTGGGTACCTCGAGGAGGAGGCCGTCCACTCCTACACCGAGTTCCTCAAGGACCTCGACGACGGCAAGATCGACAACGTCCCTGCCCCGGCCATCGCCATTGACTACTGGCGCCTCCCTGCCAACGCCACCCTCAAGGACGTGGTCACCGTGGTCCGCGCCGACGAGGCTCACCACCGCGACGTCAACCACTTCGCATCGGTATGAATCCTTCCAAATCCCACATGATCGGCATTCTTTCTTGACCCCATTTCCTGACCAGTCCATGTGCATCTGTTTTGTGTGGATTGGTTCTGAATTTCTTATGATGTATTCTGATTTTGTCTGTCGATTGTGTCGTGCAGGACGTGTACTACCAGGGTATGCAGCTGAAGGCCACCCCGGCGCCGATCGGATACCACTGAGGCTGGCCGTGTTCTGCTGAATTTTGCATCGCTACTACTACTACCACCAAGCAAATGAGTGTTTCGTTTTGAAGGCAGAGGGAATGAGAGCTCTTTAGCTGTATAGGATGTTGCAATTGTTGCTCGTTTGGTAACCATTGAGTACTGAGAAATAATCCGTGTGCTTGTTAGTTACGTATCTAGGATATTGTTGAACCACCATTTCGCTCTGAGATGAACCTATTTGGCGTACGCCACAATGTCTTCGTTAAGAGACCACCATTGATCTACCTCGCTATGTACATATACTCTATTTGAATATTCTTCCTTTTCCTTGCTACTGTTGAATTTTCTGATCTGCAGTAATTGGGTGTTTGTGGCTTGACTGAACACAACTGATCTGAACGACCAAAAACCTCGTTCGTCCGATCATTTACCGGTCACAAAATCAACCGAACCCTTCAAACCATCCTACATCCGGGCTGTCCGGCATCCTTCAAACCCTGCATATCTATGAAGGCAGATATTAGAAGGCCTAATGAGTCCATCATGTTGGATCCAACATAACCTGGCCCACCTCGAGCCATATCCAATCTCCGGCATGGCGGGCAAAGGATTTGAGTCCGGAAACTTTGTCCACTTGGCTCTTCAATGATCCCAGCGCTTCGCCTTTCCCAGGCTGGTCGCAAAACCCCTACGGTGGGTCATCGTCGTGGTGTCGTCCAAATCCTAGCCCAAGGTAAACGCAAGCACTGCCCACCGCCTCGGATGCAATGCCCAAGGTGCGGTAGCAAGACTGCGACCAAGGACCGGTGTGCCCGCCGTGTAAGGAGCAAGGCGTGGAACGCCATCGAAGTCGTGCTTCCCCGCCCGGACAAGGGTTCGGAGGCTAGGGCTATCGAAGACGTTCGTGCCCGCATTTGGGTGAAGCGACAAGCCCGGGCCGCATGTGCCTTCGCACTGGAGCAAAGCTAGGCTATCTGTGGCATCTACAAGCTGCTTTGTCCAGATGAGGAGGATGGGGATGCCGCATCCAACCCCTACAGCTTTAGGAGTGAGCAAATCTTCCTTGACCCGTATTGCATCTTCAAGCGCTACGGGGACAAAGAGGACAAGGGCAAGGGTAAGGACATTGGCAGGCGTGAGTGAAGTTTCTCCATAACTCTAACATGCCAATTTTCGGTAGTCCGATGACATGTATGATGAACTATTGAAACTACATGTGTGTGTGTGTGAGGATTTGGTATGAGGGATACAATTGTGGACGCAAACATTTGAGGGGTGACCATGTGTTGTCTGCGGACGCATCCTAACGTGTTGACAGACGTTTGAGGGGTGATATTTGATGGATCCAGCTGTACATGCTCTCAGCGTGCATTTCTGAACCCTTTCTAGTTCTGAATCCTCGCAAGCGCCATAATTTACTGTTCAATGTGAAATAGTCAACTGTCCGTTGTAGAGAAAAAGAGTGGTGTATTCCTTTTTTTTCCACTATTCATGAAAAGACCTCTGATCTATTATAAAAGTTTACCGAAAGTACAAAACATCTCAAACATTATAAAATTACAACGACATGTTGAAGTCTCGTGCACGTGCAAGGATCAACACCACAAAAGCCATAGTCATCGCCATTAAACCCTTGAATTGATCTAAAAGAAATATGACACCAAATCTCGTCTTCGCGTATGCACAAGTAAAAACCTAACTTCAGCACCCCGAGGAGCTAGCAGGACTCTATGCCGAAGGTCTACTTAATCCATTTCGATGAACGAACTTGAAGAAGGATTGGAGTCCGAAAGACTGTCTTGAAGAAAAAGTGCTGCCATATGTCCTAGCGTCGATCCTGCGAAGACTAAAACCCTAATCAATCTAATAGCCGAAGCCGAGGCATCATGATTCCCTCCCTGACATTGGCCGTCAGACCGAGGGGAGGAATGCTTGCCATAGTCACTTGGTGCCAGGGGAAGGTATATTCTGCAAATGAAGAGAAATTCAACTTCATTTCGAGCTGTGGGATAGGACCATGCAACTGACACGCCGATGGTCTTTCCATAATAGTATCTTGCTTTCTAGTCATTCTCTCCATTTGTCATAGGCGCAGTTGCTGTGCGGGGATCTTCCATTGGAGTTGTCAGCGTCCACCAGCAGTGTGTGCCAAGAAAGGGACAAAGCTAGCATGCATCGCAAGGTAGAACAAAATAGAGAGCCAAGGAAAGAACATGTTCATGCGTATAGCTCAGAGCCAAAGAAAAGAATCTTCTTCGGTTAGCAACCCTCTCAAGTCATACTCCAGAAATAAGTAAATAACCACAGTGCAAATCACTCCTCAGTACTACTAGTAACTGCACACTGCTCGTCTTTCTTTGTTGATAAAAGGATCTCTCCCCGATTTCATCACACATCACTCGACTACTGCTGCTGAACTGAAGCGGCATACGGTAGTCGACGACGATGCACCCGCCGATGTTGATCCTCCTGCTGTCGTCGATCGCCGCGGCGGACGCGGCCGGCATCGGCGTCACCTACGGCAGGCGGGCGACGAGCCTCCCGCCGCCGGCCGACGTCGCGCGGTTCCTCGCCCGCGGCACCGTCCTCGACCGCGTCAGGCTCCTGAACGCCGACCCGCTCGCCCTGCGCGCCTTCGCCGGCATGGGCCTCGCCGTGGACGTCACCGTCCCGAACGCCCTCGTGCCGCGCGTCGCCGACAGCGTCGCCTTCGCTCGGCAGTGGGTGCGCGACAGCGTCGCGCCCCACGCGGCGGCCGGGACCAACGTGTCGCGGATCCTCGTGGGCCGCGACGTCATCTCGCAGGCCAACCGCACGCTGCTGCTCTGCCTCGTGCCGGCCATGCAGAACCTGCACACGGCGCTGCTCGCCACGTCGCTGCACCGGCAGATCAAGGTCTCCGCCGCGCACTCCCTCGGCGTCCTGGCCGTGTCCACGCCGCCGTCCGCCGCGCGGTTCCGCGAGGGGTACGACGCCGCCGTCGTCAAGCCGCTCCTCGGCTTCCTGCGCGCGACGGGCGCGCCCTTCATGGTGAACGCGTACCCGTTCTACGGCCTCACCAGCGACGCGGGGCTCGACTTCGCGCTGTTCAGGGTGAGCGCCGAGGGCGTCACGGACGCCGGCACCGGGCTGGTGTACACCAACGCGCTGGACGCGCAGCTCGACGCCGTGCACTCGGCGATGAAGCGGCTCGGCTTTGGCGACGTTGACGTCGTCGTGGCCGAGACGGGGTGGCCGTGGGCTGGCGAGGACTGGGAGGTCGGCGCGGGCGCGGACCACGCCGGGGACTACAACAGGAACGCCATCCGCCACCTCGGGTCCGGCGTGGGCACGCCGCTCATGCCCAACCGCACCTTCGAGGTCTCCATCTTCTCCCTCTTCGACGAGAACCTGAAGCCCGGCCCGATGTCCGAGCATCACTTCGGCCTGTTCCACGCCGACATGACGCCGATCTACGACGCCGGCATCCTCACCGCTCCGGAGGTAATTCATTCGTGCCACCATCGGTTCTACACTCCGCTCTTTCTCACAGTGATGTTAACTAGCCACATTGCGGGCGTGCAGACCGTTGGGCCGGTGAGCGCCAAGGTAACACCGGCGTCGCCGGCGCCGGCGCCAGCGCCAGACGCGGGAGCGGCGGACTCGGGCACGCGGCAGTGGTGCGTGCCGACGCCGGCAGCGGACGCGGCGGTGCTGCAGGAGAACATCGACTTCGTGTGCGGAGGGGGCATGGACTGTGGTCCGATACGGCCGGGCGGGCGCTGCTACGAGCCGGACACGGTCCAGGCCCATGCGGCGTACGCCATGAACCTCTATTTTCGGAGCAACGGGCAGCACGCGTTCGACTGCGACTTCGGTCGCACCGGCGTCGTCACCACCGTTGACCCAAGTAAGACTTCTTCCTCCTCTTCTTCTTCTACGTCAAGTATTTCAGCTGGATCGAACTTGTCTCTAATTATTACACGGCGACATGCTCTGTTTTTCCATGGCAGGTTTTGGAAGTTGCAACTTTACATAAGGAGGGTGTATTTGGCAAGAAGCAAGAAGACTTTGTCGTTGTGTTTGGTGCTCAACGAGTTTCTTATGCAACTTTGTATGTCAAAATCATTAAAAGACGAAACAAAATGTTTTCAGACCCTTAAATTGTTATAAGGAGGGTGAGGCAGATAGCAAGAAGACTTTGTATGCAACTCTGAGGTTATTAATGCTATCAACATTATTAAAAATAAAAGGTATAAAAATATGTTTTTCATGAATAAAAATTACAGGCAAATAAGGTGTTGTTTGAAATTCATAACAAGTAGATATGAACTCAGAAAAAGGCAAATAAAAAATCAGGATGTTCAGAAAACATCACCTACACTTGCAATTAATTTTATTCATGAAAAAAAAATATTTTTTACCTTTTTATTTTTAATAATGTTAATGACATTAATAACCTCGGGTAGTTTAAACATTACTTTTTTCCTTGATGCAAAGGGCATGCACATAAAAGTAATGTCTTTCTGAATATTTTGATATCTTATTTTCATTTTTATGGGTTCATATGAATTTGTTATGAACTTTGAAAGTATTGGTCAAATAGTCAAAGGGCACTCGGACGACTCGAGAGAAAAATCGAAGGGCAAAATTGAGGAGAGCAGACTAAGGGCAAAAATGCATTTGTCCCTTAAAATATAGCTTTAAAAAAATATAGGACATGTGGATTAAAGTTTAGAGGGTCTGCTAGAGATGCCCTTAGTTATCACTTTGAAACAGAATATTTATGAAATGTTCAACTGGCCAATAAATTTATTCATTTAGTTAAAAATACAAATTTATTCATTTGTCCTCACTCTTTTTTTGGTTACGAAAGGAAGAAGGTCAGTTGTGCAACACTATAGAGTATGTACATGCAAAACGGTTAACCTGTTAATTCTCGGTAGCAGCGAATGCCATTAATTTACTAGGAGATGAACGCTTGTGATGTTAATTCTCCGAAGTCCAAACTGACGCATACGCGGCATCCAAACGCTTCTCCAAGTTAACGCCGTGCCGGCCTATATAATCACGTCAATTCCTCTAAAACTTCACCAATTCAACTGAGCTCACAGTCACATATGCAACTGATGAGCATGTCTCCTTCCGTCTGCCTCGCCATCTTGTTGCTTGCACTGGCCTCGCCGTCGCCGGCATCAGCCAACATCCCCAGCATTAGCAACAATGGCGTCGCCGTCGCGGCCCCTAGCGTGCCCACGGTGACCCAGTTCCTGCAGGCGCACAACGACGCGCGCCGCGATGTCGGCGTGGCACCCCTGGAGTGGAACTCCACGCTGGAGCAGGACGCCCAGCGGTACGCGGACCGGCTCGGCATCGGCTGCAAGCTGGAGCCACTAGACATCGAGCTGATCTACCTGCAGAACACCTACCAGGGCAGCGGTTACCAAGATGGCGCCGCCGTCACCGCCTCGTGGGTGAACGGGCGGCGGTGGTACGACTACCGCGCTAACGCGTGCGCGCCCGGCCACGAATGCGGGGCCTACAAGCTGGTGGTGTGCAGCACCGCGCAAGAGCTCGGCTGCGCCCGCCGCACCTGCCGGAGCAGCCCCGACACCGTGGCTGTTTGCAGCTACTTCCCTGCCTGCGACTACAACGACCGGCCATACTGAGTACTGTATATATACGGAAGCTAAATCAGGAAAGATGTCTTGTGTTCAAATAGTATATGATGCGAAATAAGGCGTTTGGTCCGGCGGTTTGTTTTGGTCAAGTAATGGGGAATTCGGACTACACTCTGACTGAAGCTGTCTGTTACTTTTGTGGGAAATTTCAGTTCGCCCGTAAACCACTTTATTTATCTGTAAATCCCGGTACCGCAATGTTATTCGTAGCTCAATCTGATGGTGATATCGCCTGAACCAAATAGCAGACGTGTGTGACTAGTTTTCGACTTTTCTCACGTACGATTAGTTTCTCACCAGAAACTCTACACGCCTTTCTCCCCGCAATCTGATCTGCTCGATCCTACTCTCCATCCACGATATCCTGATTTCTGTTTGTTCAAAAAAAAAAGATTATGTCCAATGCAGTGTAGTAGAGTTAACACTCGCAATAAAGACGCCGGATGATGGTTGAAATGAAATGATCCCGTTCTAACATGGACATCATAACCATAACCCTTCTCTTTCTCATGGAAATCATGAGAGGAAAACATAAACAAACAAAAAGTGGCAGGTCATGCACCAATAACAAAAGACAATGATCAACAGAGGTGAAGGTGAAGAATACTCCACAAGGCTGCATGAGACATAAACATCAATTGCAGATCACCGCAGGTGTAGTTCACATGTCCATAAAATGCAGGCAATATGAGTAGGGAATTCTAGCAGTAGAGAGATTACCACATGTCAATTTCAGTTAGTTACTGAAAATTGGACTACAAAATCTACTACATTAGTCCCTAAGAAAACTCAATTAAGGATTGCCTTCATCTTGAGTCCCTTCAGTATTCTTGAGGCAGTAGATCAAACCCATAGCTTTGCAGCTAATATCCATCAGCAGTGTTTGATTCTTCTGAATTTTATTCTGCCAATACATTGAAGTTTCCCAAGCTCGCCAATTTCATCTCATAGCCCTCATTGTTGTCAATCTCACCTCCATCCGCCAACCCCTCAAAGGGTTGTGCAGCTCCAAGACTCACCGTCTGCCGACATACTTTGGTCTTCTGCTACCTTCTCCAGTGCTTTCACTATACTTCTTCACACCCCCCCCCCCCCCCCCGACCCTCGTTTTGGTTCGCAGCAGCAGCACCAGTTTCCTCATAATGTTGTTCATTGTTGTCCACCTCACCTCCATCAGTCAACAGCTACAAGTGTGAAGCACCAAGGCCCTTCCGCCTGCCCTTATGCTTCCATTGCTTTTGGTATTCCTGAACGAGTGCATCTCTAGTTGACAATGGTGATGTTGTTACTCCGTGCATGACACGAGGGCCTTGCAAAGTTGCAATTACATGTCCTGATGGTTCCCAGTCCTAGCATGTCTGTGGGTATCAATGAAACTCACAGAGCAATTCCAGTTGAGCACAAAATTCCGTGCATGTATGAACCTAAGAATGATTGGGCTCTACTCCTTGGTTAGCTCAGATGGTCAATATGGTTCACTTGTGAAGTATTGTTCCATCTCTCATCTCACGCTTAAATAAGAACACCGTGTGTTGCAACAACCATGGAATGGATCCTTTCTTGAAGTTTAGTACTTCCATAATGGGCACATGGGCACTCATGTATTGTTCAGCATCACTTACTCAATGAAGTGATCATACTGACTTAGGTTCAACAGTAAGTCCAGTGCAACAAAAGTTACATGATCAGTTTGCAAGGGTGCGTACAAGTTCAAAGTGCTCCCCTAATTGGCTATACTACGAGACACTTTATTATAGTTCTTCCTAGCCAAAACAAAGCAACTTTAGAGTTTTGCTTTTGAGCATCCTTTAATTATGCCAGTGCCAGCAAGCAGGTGATCAATCAAACTCTTCGTTGTTGATCCCTTGCAACAACAACGTATCCTGCTCGGCCCTCTTGTTGCCCCCTTGGGCGACTCGAGGGCGACCAGGGTTCCCTGGCCGCCGCCACCCCCTCCACCTCATTCCTCCCCTCGCTGCTACCGGAGACGGCCGCCGGTGAAGGTGGCGGTGGGGATCTTGGTGCTCCATCCCCTCTCAGAGGCCAGTGGTTTCTGCGTGGCGGCCCTAGCCGGTGATGCGGCGGCGTTGGGCAGCAGGTGGCGTTCGTAGGGGGTGCTGGCCAGCGTGCTCGGCCATGCAGGCGGCGGGTGGCTGGTGGAGTCCGGCCGCAGTGCGAAGTCTCTTCTTTGTCAGATCTGGAGGTTCGAAATCCCCCTTCCTCGCTGCCTCTCTCTCGCCATCGGCAGGGGTTAGCGGTTTGTTTTCTGGCTCCGGCGTTGGTGGGTGTTGGTGGCCAGCTAGGGGATGGGGGGAAACCTTGGCCGGTCCGGCTGGCCCAGTGGCGGCAACGCCCAAGGGTGTTGCTTTCCTCCATGGGGGCGTAGCCGAGGTCCCCTGCTCTCCACCCCGACCCCCTGGCCGGGTGAAAACCCTTAATCCACCACGGATTTTGCGGCGGCGGCTTACATGTCGTGACCTTGCTGGAGGCGTCGTCAGGGGTGCTGGGCTCAGTCGGGAGGCTCTACAGGAGAGGGACTGAGGTTGGCTTTTGTTTTGAGTTTGTGCTTGGTACCCAACTGGCTCCTCTTTGGCTCCAATTCCAGGAAGCTTGCCTTTCCAACTAGTTGGACGTGGACCGTGGTGAGGCGACCGGCTAGGAATATCCCAAATCAAAGTGATCACCCTATGTCCACCTTACGATGTGAGGGCAACATTCTTCTAGCTCCAGGGCTAGCTTCTCGAAATCCCAATGGTGTGCCGCCTACGAGCCATGGCGAGGGGGTAGGGCCCCTCGTCAGTGATAGAGAAGGAAGATGTTGTTTCCCTTCTTCCCTAGGTGTTCCTGGAGCTTGGTCCATCTTTGAAGGCTGGCTATGTCCTGCTGCTCTGCTCCGTTCTGCTACATATGATCCTAGTTTGGAGTACTCGGCCTTTTGCAAGTTGTAATCTTATTTCCCATTCTTTAGCTGCCTGTGGAGGTTGTAGTTAGTGTTTGCTTTCGAGTGCTCCTCATTGTATCGTTCTGGCCGTTGTAATTCGGGTTGTTTGTTCCAACTCCTTGCCGGTTGATGGCTTTTTTAGTTCAAAGCCGGGCTCTCCGTGGCCCTTCGTTCTAAAAGAAAAAAACAACAATGTATCCTCACTTTCAAAGCACACATATTTTAAGCCTGTTGTTGCTTCTAGATGGAACCCCACAAGACAACCATGATATCAGCATGGAAATGATTTAGGACTTTCTTCAATTTTCCCGCACCGCAAGCTTCTACCTCACCTTTTGCGATTCCTGATAATAGCAACCCACCCACCATGCAGTGCTTGATTCAGTATTAAAAGTGCCATTGATGTTGGTTTTCAGTTTATTCTCATTGGGAGGGGTACATATGCTTTGTACAATCTGAACTACTAACCAGTTTGATTTTCAGCAATAAGACACATATCAACATTATCACCATGTTTACCTTCCTCCTTGATTCTATTCGTCTCATTCCACCATCGTCGTAGGAGCACAACACCTTGATCTTATCTTTTTCCAAATCCAAAAATGCATATACTTTCTGGTTTGGGGATTAATCCTTAGCTAGCATATCCCACAAATGGCCAATCCTTCAAAATTACAGTTACCAATAATGGACCTAGCCAAATGCACACAATTTGTTTCAGAGCCTTTTGAATTTATATTCTATAATATATGAATATAACTTCAAATCCAAGTACAATATGATTTAAATACAGTGCACAAAAAATTCCTTACAATGTTCACAATTTTTAGTTGGGCATAAAGCATTTTATAAAATTTCCAAATATTAAAGAAGGCATTTTTTAAACATTTAATGAGATTTTCAGGGTTCTTTTGCCCTTTTTATTTAAAGTTTGAGGCATCAGGTTTTCCCCAATTCAAATTTATTTGAAATAAAAATGATGCATGGATGCTTCACAATAAAATAAGTGTTGGCTCTACAATAATTATAGGGCTGTGACATCTTCTAGCTGGTGTTTGCGACTTAGCCTATAGTTTGTGGACGATGTGCAATAAGAGGTAATATGGTGATTGAGCGGGTCTTTCTTAGGCGGGCCTCTTCCTCTATTTTCAAATTATTAGCAATTTTGTAGCACTAGCACCTAATATCTAGACAGGGAGATCGCGATTGCCTGGGTCTTATGATGGATGCGATGAGTGCTCTCACTCGCCAACTTGCCTCGCAGCAAGCCCTCTAAGACTTCGGCCACTTAGTGGTCTTTTTTTCCTATTTCTTCCATGCTTTTCTTATGCGTGTTTGTGTTGATGCCCCAGGAGACTAGTTTATCTTAGGACACTTGAACTTATTGTATGGACGTGTTGTTGACCTTATAAAGCGGGGCGAAAGCCGAAAATGCCAAATGGAAGCCAAGCTCCCTGGAGGCCTTAATCTGAAAACTTCAAAATTCCAACTTTTTAGTTTCAAAAAATTCTGAAAAAAATACACATATACCTAGAGCCATATTGTACATGTGTAAAATTTCAGGTCGAAATAGATTAAAATGAAAGCTACACAAAAAAGACAAATTTGTGACTTTTTAACATGTGTGTACTGTTTATCCTCAAAGTCCATGATTTTTTTTTTGCAGCTTCCAATTCAAGGTATATGATCATGAAATTTTCCATACGTACACATTACATCCTTGTATACATGTGTATTTTTTCAGATGTTTTTGGAACTGAAAATTTTGAAATTTGAAAATTTCAAAATTAAGGCCTTTATGGAACCCGGTCTTCAAAATGCCCTACTCGGCGAAAGTCTCTTACGAGAAACGGAATGTTTAAGAAATGTTCGACAGGCGAACAAATTTATTTCATTTGTCCTCACATTTTTGACTTTTGTGTGTAGGAAAGGAAGGTCTGTTCTGCACGTATATATCAGGGAGAAGGAAGTCGTACGTACATGCAAAACGGCTAACATGTTAATTATCGGTACTAGCAGTGAGTGCCATTAATTAAAGTATTCTTCAGGCAGTAGATCAAACCCACAGCTTTGCGGCTAATATCCATCAGTAGTGTTTAATTCTTCAGAGTTTTCTT
The DNA here is from genome assembly GCA_034509565.1 of Triticum monococcum. Taxonomy (NCBI): domain Eukaryota; kingdom Viridiplantae; phylum Streptophyta; class Magnoliopsida; order Poales; family Poaceae; genus Triticum; species Triticum monococcum. The sequence goes on from CM067842.1 coordinate 724,779,609, forward strand.
CCGCCAATACATTGAAGTTTCTCAAGCTCGCCAATTTTAGCTTATAGCCATCATTGTTGTCTATCTCACCTCCATCCGCCAACCCCTCAAAGTGTTGTGCAGCTCCAAGACTCACCGTCTGCCGTCGTACTTTTGCCATCTACTACCTTGTAATTGCATGCCCTGATGGTTCTCAGTCCTAGCATGTTCGTGGGTATCAATGAAACTCACAGAGCAATTCCAATTGAGCACAAAATTTTGTGCATGAACGAACCTAAGAATGATTGGGCTCTACTCCTTGGTTGGCTCAGGTGGCCAATATGGTTTGCTTGTGAAGTATTGTTCCATCTATCATCTCACGCTTAAATAAGAACATCATGTGTTGCAACAACCATCCAATGGATGCTTTCTTGAAGTTTAGTATTGGGCACATGGGCATTCATGTATTGTTCAACATCACTCCCTCAATGAAGTGATAGTACCAACTTAGGTTCGACAGTAAGTCCGGTACTACAGAAGTTACATGATCAGTCTGCAAGGGTGCGTACAAGTTCAAAGTGTTCCCCTAATTATCCTCAGTTTCAAAGCACACATATTTTAAGCCTGTTGTTGCTTCTAGATGGGCACCCCACAAGACAACCATGATCTCAGCATGGAAATGATTAAGGACTTTCTCCAGGTTTCCTGCACCATAAGCATCTACCTCACCTTTTGCAATTCCTGATAATAGCAACCCACCCACCCTATAGTGCTTCATTCAGTATTAGAAGTGCCATCGATGTTGGTTTTCAGTTCATTCTCATTGGGAGGGGTACATCTGCTTTGTACAACATGAACTACTAACGAGTTTGGTTCTCAGCAATAAGACACATAGCATCATTATCTCCATGTTTACCTTCCTCCTTGATTCTATTCCTCTCATTCCACCACCGTCGTAGGAGCACAACACCTCGATCTTATCTTTTTCCGAATCCAAAAATACATATACCTCAAATGGTCAATCCCTCAAAACTATAATTTTACCTCCAATAATGGACCTAGCCAAATGCACATAATTTATTTCAGAGCCTCTTGAATTTGTATTCTATAATATATGAGTATAACTTCAAATCCAAGTACAATATGATCTAAATTTAGTGCCAAAAATATTCTTTAAAAACGTTCAAAAAATTTATTGGGCATAAACATTGTAAACAATTGCCAGATATTAAAGAAGGCATTTTTTTGGAAACATTTCATGAGATTTTCAGGGTTCTTTTACCCTTTTTATTTAAATTTTGAGGCTTCAATTTTTTCCCAATTCAAATTTATTTGAAATAAACATGATGCATGGATGTTTCACACTAAAATACATATTGGCACTAGAATAATCCTAGGTCTGTGACATCTTCTAGCTGGTGTTTGCGACGTTAGCTTATAGTTTGTGGACCACATAGAATAATATGCAATATGGTGATTGAGCGGGTCTTTCTTAGGCGGGCCTTTGCCTCTATCTTCAAATTATTTGCAATTTTTTTAGATCTAGAGTAGACAGGTATACTCAGAGAGACTAGGATATCCAGATACCAACAGAGATCGTAAACTAGCTTGGACATCTGCAATCAAACATCAATCTCCTTGACTCCTAGTCAGCGCAACCAGACCATGCGCGAGCGAGTTTCTGCTCCTTTCAGCATATCTTGTGGAGCATTCCGAGAATGTGGTCATAGCCTTTATGGATGTCCATCATGATGCCATAGCAAGGGGAACGCGTGGGTGTCTGCAACGCTAGCACTAGCACCTGTTATCTAGATAGGGAGATCGTGATATTAGTTTTTTTTACCGGAGCGGGTACCTACCGGTCAAGCATCCGTCGTTGGTGTCATTTTAGAGATCTGTGCCCTTGTTTTGTTTATCAGATAGATGAATGGTAATACATGAATACATGTACTTTCGTCAGACTGACAGAGTCAGCTTTTATAGAGAAGAGAGAGGGGACTGGAGAAAACGGTGCATGCATGCATTCTCTCACCCCATGTACTGGACATGCAATTTATTTTCATCCTCATATTTCTAAGGATTCATATCTTTTGAACCAAATGTTCATCACTGAAATTTCTTATATATTTGAATTCGTGGGGTGAAGACCTTCAAAACAAGATCAATTTTGAATATATTTGAACTATCTTTTTCATATATATTTCAATTACATTTGATATTAGTTTCATAAAACATTTGAAATAACCAATTTCACATATTTTAAACAACCTATTTCACTATTTTTCAAGCACAAGATTAAGCAAATTGACAAACATACCGAAATATGTTTCATATATTTGAGAAATACATGTTTCATAAACATTGAGTGAAATATTTAGACAACAACTTAGACGTGTTTGAAATAATCAATTTCACATATTTCAAATAACCTATGTCGCATATTTCACTATTTTTTATATTTCAATTTTCTTTTAAATTGCTTTTATAAAACATAAAATTGATCTGCTATTTCATAAAAGTGTTTTGGACTGTTTCGCTAATATCAGTTAAAAAACCATTTCACTCATTTCAAAAATCGATTTCACACATTTCATAAGACATATTACTCTCATTTGCAAATATCAATTTCACTGCAAAATTATGAAATATATTGAAATGTATTCCGCTCATTAAAACTATGAGTTTCAAACACTGGAAAATTAGTTTCACAACAAAAATTGGTTTTATTTATCTTTTATTCAAATAACTTATTTCACTCATTTCAGAGAACACGCTGCACTCATTTACAAAATATACATTTCACCAATTTCACTAGTTTCGGGAAACACATAACATTCATTTTCAGAAAACATATTACACTCATTTCACTAGTTTCCAAAATAATTATTTAACAAATTTGAAACAATGCATTTCACTTGGAAAACCGATTTCACTCATTTCGAGAACTGGCTTCAATCATTTTGAAAATTGTAATTTGAAATGAGTGAAATTAATATTTTGACATGATTGAAATAGTAAAAATTAAACTAGTTTAAATATATTCAAGATTGGTCTCATTCTAAACATCTTATGTTCCAGAATTTGAATATATGAAAATTTTAAATAATAGAACAATGCTGTAAAAAATATTGGCCATCTAAAAATGTAAACAATAATAAAATGCATGGACTTGTTTGAGAGAGAGGAGAGATGCTGCATGCATGCGTACATCCCGCTACAAAAAGTACTGCCATTCCTGACATTGGCCCTATTCATCTGACGATGATTTGACTATATACAAAAGTATAACTGCCTAAATACATGATTATACATATGAATGGGTTCTGCTTAGACACACATCCTAAAGCACGTGAACGGTGGATGGGTAGCCGGTAGCTACCAGCACCGGTAAAAGAGACTTTGCGCTGGGTCTTATGATGGATGTGATGACTACTCTCGTTCGCCAACTAGCCTCGCTGCATGCCCTCTAGACTTCGGCCACTTAGTGATCTTTTTTTCCTATTTCTTTCATGCTTTTTCTTAAGCGTGTTTGTGTTGATGCCCCGAGAGACTAGTTTATCTTAGGACACTTGAGCTTATTGTATGGACGTGTAGTTGACTTTATAAAGCGAGGCGAAAGCTGAAAATACCAAATGGAAGCCGAGCTCCATGGAGGCCTTAATCTGAAAAGTTCAAAATCCAAACTTTTTAGTTTCAAAAAATTCTGAAAAAAATACACATATACCTAGAGCCATATTGTACATGTGTAAAATTTCAGGTCGAAATAGATTAAAATGAGAGCTACAAAAAAAAAACAAATCGGTGGCTCTTTTAACATATGTGTACTCTTTATCCTCAAAGTCCATGATTTTTTTTATTTTTTTGCAGCTTGCAATTCAATGTATATAATCATGAAATTTTGCACACGTACACATTATATCCCTGTATACATGTGTATTTTTTCAGATGTTTTTGAAACTGAAAAGTTTGAAATTTGGAGTTCTCAAAATTAAGTCCTTCATATGGAGCTCGGTCTCCAAAATGCCCTACTCGGCGAAAGTCTCTTACAAGAAACGGAATGTTTAAGAAATGTTCAACAGGCGAACAAATTTATTTCATTTGTCCTCACATTTTTGACTTTTGTGTGTAGGAAAGGAAGGTCTGTTGTGCAAGTATATATCAGGGAGAAGGAAGCCGTACGTAGTACATGCAAAACGGCTAACCTGTTAATTATCGGTACTAGCAGTGAGTGCCATTAATTACTCGGAGATGAGCGCTTCATGTTAATTCTCCGAAGTCCAAACTGACGCATACGCAGCACACTTGCCTCCAAAACGCTTCTGCAAGTTAACGCCGTGCTGGCCTATATAATCACGTCAATTCCTCTTAAACTTCACCAAATCAACCGATCCTCAGAGTCACAGATGCAACAGACGACCATGTCTCCTTCCATCTGCCTCGCCATCTTGTTGCTTGCACTGGTCTCGCCGTCACTGGCATCAGCCAGCATTAACGACAACAATGGCGTCACCGTCGCGGCCCCTAGAGTGCCCGTGGCGTTCCAGTTCCTGCAGGGGCACAACGACGCGCGCCGCGAGGTCGGCGTGGCACCCCTGGAGTGGAACTGGACGCTGGGGCAGGACGCCAAGCGGTACGCGGCCCAGCTCGCCGCCCGCTGCAAGCTGGAGCCGCCAAAGTACATCCCGCTGATCTACGCGCGGAACAGGTACTGGGGCAGCGGGAAACAAGACGGCGCCGCCGCCACCGGCTCGTGGGTGTACGAGCGGCGGTGGTACGACCACGGCGCCAACGCGTGCGCGCCCGGCAAGGAATGCGGGTCCTACAAGTTGGTGGTGCGGAACACCACGCGAGAGCTCGGCTGCGCCTGCCGCACCTGCCGCGGCAGCAACGACACCGTGGCTGTTTGCAGCTACTCCCCTGGCGGCAACTACGACGACCCGCCATACTGAGTACGTCTATACGGGAGCTGCATCAGGAAAGATGTGGCCAAGTAATATATGATGCGAAATAAGGCGTTTGGTCCTTCGTTTTTTGGTCAAGTGATGTGAAATTCGGATTACGTTGTGAATGAAGCTGTCTGTTACTTTGGTTTTGTTCAGTTCGCCCGTACCGTAAACCACTTTATCCCGCTATATATACTGCAATGTTATTGGTAGCTGAATCTGATAGTGCTATCGCCTAAACGAAGTAATAGCAGAGGAGTGACTAGTTTTCGACTTTCCACACACACGATTATTTTCCCACCAGGAACTCTCAACGCCTTTCTCCTCGCAATCTGAACTGCTCGACCCTACTCTATCTTGATTTGTGTTTCTTCCGTGAAACCAAACGGTTTGCACAGAAGCTCATTTTCACATATCAGATTATACTAATGTATTCAAATAGCCATGGCTCTTGGGGGTGTCGTTCATGGTGAGCTTAGAATGGATGTGACGCTTTGGTTGCTTGGCGGCGGTTGGTGGCATGGCCGGAGTTCGTCTGGTGACGGTGCGTTGGCGCTCTGCCGCCTATGTGCTCAGCCTCGGAGTCCTTCCACGGTGCTTGGTCTTCAGCAGCCCTGCCGGACTCGGCGGAGCGGTGCTTCATCCTATTCATTGATGACGATGTATCTCGGCGGCGTGGCGCAGTGGAGATTCGGCGTCCGATGTGTGACAATGGACTCACGCAGGAGGACGAAGATGTCTGGTGTCGTGGTGGCGTCGATGGCTGAGTGGCCAGACAAGGTAGAAGCCTCAATATTTACTTTGAAGACGGACCTGTGGAAGATGGCGGCGACGACACACGAGTGCGTCGGACCGGTTTGTATCTCAGACCCGGTATGTGGCTCGGCTGGGGTTTCCGGCTTTTGATGTTAGGCTTAGGTGAGTGGTCTGGGTAGTGGCTGAGCTAGCATCCCTTCATCATTTTGATGTTAGGCTTAGATGAGTGATCTGGGTAGTGGCCCAGCTAGCACGCCTTCATCATTTGGATAAGAGTAGCGGCAAATGTTGTGAAGATGGCGGATTCAGACATATTGTTGTAATACTTTGTAAGGTCCTCGAGAATAATCAATAAAATGATCGCACGCATCTCCCAGATGCAGAGGCCGAGGATCATCCTCCTTTTTAAAAAAATAGCCATGGCATCAAGGAATACTAAAAGGTGAAATTAGAGGAAACAAATCTCAAACGCTGCATAGGGAGCCAGAAAAAAGATAGAAACTAACAACCTCGAGAGAATCGTTAAGAAGAGGGAAAACCAAATCTAACAGGATTAAGATTGTGTCCAACGCGTCCCTTAAAGAGTGCGTCCAATGCGGTGTAGTAGAGTTAGCACTTAGCACTCGATGATGATCGAAATGTAATGATCCCGTTCTACCATGGACATCAGAACACCCCGTTGTACCATGGACATTAGAACCATGACCCTTCTCGTTCTCATGAAAATCATCAGCGGAAACATAAACAAACAAAAAATGGAAGGTCATGCACCAATAACAAAAGACAATAAGCAGTAGAGGTGAAGGTGAAGAACACTCCACAAGATTACATGACACATAAACATCAATTGCAGATCACCATAGGTGTAGTTCACACGTCCATAAAATGGATGCAATACGGGTAGGGAATTCAAGTGGTACAGAGATTACTACATGTCAATTTTAGGTAGTTACTAAAAATTGGACTACAAAATCTGCAACATTAGTCTCTAAAAGCTCTACCTTCATTTTTTACATAGGCATAGTGTCGGTCTATAGGACTTTACTGTTGCCGGCCCTAGTAGGAGGCGCGCAGGAGGAGTCCTACTCCTACCGGGAGTAGGACTCCCCTCCCTTTCCTTGTCCAAGTAGGAGAGGGGGAAGGAAGGGAGAGAGGAGAGAAAGGAAGGGGGGGGGGGCGCCGCCCCTCCCTCCTTGTCCAATTCGGACTAGGGGGAGAGGGGGCGCGCGGCCTGCCCTAGCAGCCCCTCCTCTTCTCCACTTTAGGCCCATGAGGCCCATTAACCCCCCGGGGGTTCCGGTAACCCCCCGGTACTCCGGTTTTATCCGAAACTTCTCCGGAACACTTCCGATGTCCGAATATAGTCGTCCAATATATCAATCTTTATGTCTTGACCATTTCGATACTCCTCGTTATGTCCGTGATCATATACGGGACTCCGAACTAACTTCGGTACATCAAAACTCATAAACTCATAATATGACAGTCATCGAAATCTTAAGCGTGCGGACCCTACGGGTTCGAGAACAACGTAGACATGACCGAGACATGTCTCCGGTCAATAACCAATAGCGGAACCTGGATGCTCATATTGGCTCCCACATATTCTATGAAGATCTTTATCGGTCAGACCGCATAACAACATACGTTGTTCCCTTTGTCATCGGTATGTTACTTGCCCGAGATTCGATCGTCGGTATCTCAATACCTAGTTCAATATCGTTATCGGCAAGTCTCTTTACTCGTTCCGTAATACATCATCTCGCAACTAACTCATTAGTTGCATTGCTTGCAAGGCTTAGGTGATGTGCATTACCGAGAGGGCCTAGAGATACCTCTCCGATAATCGGAGTGACAAATCCTAATCTCAAAATACGCCAACCCAACATGTACCTTTGGAGACACCTGTAGAGCACCTTTATAATCACCCAGTTACGTTGTGACGTTTGGTAGCACACAAAGTATTCCTCCGTCAAACGGGAGTTGCATAATCTCATAGTCATAGGAACATGTATAAGTCATGAAGAAAGCAATAGCAACATACTAAACGATCGGGTGCTAAGCTAATGGAATGGGTCATCACTAGTAGAAAAAGGGTCAAACGTGAAGCACATTAGTGCCGGTTTGTATTTGAGCCGGTACTAATGGTACCATTAGTGCCGGTTCAAACGGATTTGCATTAATGCCGGTTCGTGTTGAACCTTTAGTACCGGTTCATGGCACGAACCGGTACTAAAGGGGTGGTGGCAGGCTGGCGTCAGGCCGGGGCCCCACGATCACCTTTAGTATCGGTTCGTGGCACGAACCGGTACTAAAGGTCTAACCTTTAGTACCGGTTCGTGCCATGAACCGGTACTAACGGGGTCTGACCTATAGTACCGGTTGGAGACACAAACCGGCACTATAGGGCAATTTTCAAACTCTACCCCCCCCCCCCCCCGTGGATCGCCTTTTCAGTTTTAAAAAAATAAACGAAAATGATGGAAATGTCAAAAAAATAAAAGAAAATAAGTTTCCCATATGATATGTGGTCTAGTTGTTGGGAAAATTTGCAAATGTGAATTTTGACTTTATTTGCAAAATCTCTCTGAAATTTGTAAAAATGGGCATAACTTTTGCATACTAACTCGGATGAAAAAGTTTTTTTATATGAAAAATCATCTACTCGAAAAGTTACATCCGAATTTAACGGGGCAACCCCGTTAAACATTTGCAAAATCCTCAAAAACCTAATAGAAAAAAAGTTACGGGGCTTTTAAGATCTAGAGTGGAAAAAATTGAAAAATATTCAAACTGTGGGCAAACTGTGGTCAAACAATGGTCAAACTAGTTATTCTAGAATATTAGTGTTACTAAATATTTTTTACAATTTTTTGAATTTTGGTCAAATCTGGTCAAACTATGGTCAAATTGTGGTCAAACTTATTCAAGAAATATTAGCGTTACTAAATAATTACTGTTTTTTTAGAATAATAGTTTCAAACTCAAACGGTGAAATGTGTGACTTCATGCTCAAGCTAAACTCCTGAGGCTTAATAGGATTGACATCTTACTATTGTCAGGAAAACAACAAGTGCAGGCTCGGAAACAAAGGAGAATAGAACCTGAAAGTTAAGCGTGCTCGGGCTGGAGTAGTGAGAGGGATGGGTGACCGGTCGGGAAGTTAGATGATTTGGAATGAGTGATCCACACTTGAGCAGTTAAGAGAGGTGATTAGAGACTAAATCATCAAATAATTCAGAAAAATTAAAAAATAAAAAAATCAAAATTGTTTTCCAAAATTTTCAAAAAAATAAATAAAAAACCTTTAGTACCGGTTGGTAACACCAACCGGTACTAAAGGTCCCCCGTACCAGGGCGCGAGCTCACGCCACGTGGTGGCACTTTAGCGCCGGTTCGTGCCGAACCGGTACTAAAGGGGGGGGGGGCTTTAGTGCCGAAATTTTAGTGCCGGTTCCATAACCGGCACTAAATGCCCTTACAAACCGGTACTAATAATCCGTTTTTTACTAGTGCATGTCAATCACATCATTCTTCTAATGACGTGATCCCGTTAATCAAATAACAACTCTTTTGTTCATGGTTAGGAAACATAACCATCTTTGATTAATGAGCTAGTCAAGTAGAGGCATACTAGTGACACTCTGTTTGTCTATGTATTCACACATGTATTATATTTCCGGTTAATACAATTCTAGCATGAACAATAAACATTTATCATGAAATAAGGAAATAAATAATAACTTTATTATTGCCTCTAGGGCATATTTCCTTCAGATGGTTCCTAGTCCTAGCATGTCTATGGGCGTCAATGACACTGAAAAAGCAATTCCAATTGAGCACAAAATTTTCTGGATGTATGAACCTAAGAATGGCTGGGCTCTACTCCTTTGTTGGCTCATCTGGCCAGTATGGTTTGTTTGTGAACTATGGTTCCATCTCTGATCTGATGCTTAAATAAGAACATTGTGTGCTTCAACAACCATGGAATGTATACTTTCTTCAAGTTCAGTACTTCCATAATGGGCACATGGGCATTCGTGTATTTTTCAGCATCACTCCCTCAATCAAGTGATTGTACTGACTTAGGTTCACACACTAAGTTCAGTACAACATAAGTTACATTATCACTCTGCAAGGGCGCGTACAAGTTCAGAGTGCTCCCCTAATTGGGTAAACTACGGGACACTTTATTACTATTCTCCCTAGCCAAGGTAAAGCAACTTAAGAGTTTTGTTTTAAGCATCCTTTAATTCCTCCAGCGTCAGCAAGTAGGTGATCGATCAGAGTCTTTGTTGTTCATCTGTTGCAACGTCAACGTATTCTCTTAATAATATGACATCGGATTGATTATTACATAGCTCGGTAGAGCAGAGAGCAGAGAGCAGAGAGAGAGAGAGAGAGAGAGAGAGAGAGAGAGAGAGAGAGACGGGTATCAACTATAGATAGGCTCACACCAGTGTAGCAATGGGGTACAATCTACACGGAAGGGGGCTTGGACCACCCATAATCGGAGATGCTCCTGGATCGAATGCCACAAGTCAAGATTCGAGGTCCGGATGTGATCAAACACCATTTGGTTCTGGGTCTTCCAGGTAACCCAAAGGACACAACACATCGCCGTGCTGAGAAGTGGACGACTCCAGGAGGGGTGACAGTTGGAGAAGACACACCAAAAATTTTGAAAACAACAATTGACAAGCATACTGTGATGGCCGAGGACGCAAGCCCACATCGGATGTAAATGGGGGCACTCAAAGAATAGGTGCACGATCGTCTCAGACCGAGTGGGGCAAAAGGGGCAGTCATCATGTTTGAGGAAGTCGATCCGATGTAGGAAGTCCTGCACACGAGTGTTACCATGTCTTAGAATCCAGGCGAACACCTTGACCTTGATGGGCATGAAGCCATCCCAATTGAGGTCATGCATGGGAGCTCATGGCTAGAGAGTTTGATCATGCGGTACGCCGCACTCGCCTTGAACTGAAGACACCCACCCCAAGCTAGGATCTGCTCATCATGAACCTCATAGGACTGAACGCGATTAAGAGCTGACCGAAGCAAGCAAAGTTGCACACATATTTTAAGCCTCTTGATGCTTCTAGTTGGTTACCCCGCAAGACAGCCATGGCCTCAACATGGAAAGGATCAAGGACTTTCGCCAATGTTCCTGCACCACAAGCTTCTACCTCACCTTTTGTGATTCCTGATAATAGCACGTCACCCACCCTCCAGCACTTGATTCAAAATTAAAAGCACCATGATGTTGGTTTTCAATTCATTCTCACTGGGAGGGGTTCATATGCTTTGTACAACCTGAACTATTTGTCAGTTTGGTTTTAGCAATAAGACACATCACATCATTATCTCCATGTTTACCTTCTCCTTGATTCTATTCTTCTCATTCCACCATTTTCGTAAGAGCACAACCAGCTTGATCTTATCATTTTCCTAATCCCAAAAAATATATACTTTATGGGTTGGGAGATTAACCCTTAGCTAGCATATCCCTCAAAATTATAGTTTTTTATCTCTAGAAGCCACCCTCTATCACATTTTTTGCTCCATGAAGGGCAACTCTCGGTGAAATTTAGGAGACCACACTGTCCCTCTTGGTCTCGAGCCTCCACCCACATCATCACAAAGAGCCTCCGACACTAGAATTAGTCTGCACAACCCCCTCCCATAGCCTCACCTCCTTCCCCTTCTCTTTTGTCGCTAGTGCTACAACCTGCTAGATTCATCACTGCCGATGTCTCAAAGCTTCAATCTGTCGCTAGCACTCCTTGATGTGGCCGGAAACAAAGCCACATGAGCTTGGGGAAAGCGGTAGGAGCCCCGTGTGCGAGCCCACGCAGGCTGACAGTGCGGGAATGGGCCTTCTTCATCACCTCGATGGCTGAGCTCCCCGCCACTCTCGTCGGCTTAGCCATGAGCTCCCCACTTTGGCCTATACATTCCGGTGAATCATCGCCCAATAGTAGCTTGTCCATTGAATCCGCCTGCAAATCGTACACTGTCGGCGATGATCCCGCCCCAAATCCAACAAGCCCATGTTCTCCTTTTGCAGCTGCAAGTGCTCCATTTCTCAAAAAACCTCAGTTTCAATTGTTGTACAAAAAATCTCGATCGCAAATAATACATCTTTGTTTGTCGGCGCACGTGAAAGCAAGGTATAACACAAACCCCTCTATGTTTCCAATTCAGTATACAAACCCCGTTGCTCTGAATATTACTCATATAGATGATTCTCTTGCAACACACATATATGGATCCATCATGTAAAGATTTACATAGATATGGCTGAGTTCCTCCACTATAGAGCTCTGCAACAGTTGAGGCATCACAGCCTATTTTGGCTTATATTTGCGGCGATGACCTGGACACTTTGGACGACTCGTAATAAGATGGTGATTGAGAAGGTCTTCCCGAGGAAGGCGTATGACTCCTTCAAATTCCTTGCTTTTCTACATCACTGGCACCCACTCTCGAGGCAGCATCATCGCAACCGGCTTGGCTGCATGATGGATGCGCTCTTGGCTTCAGCGGGTCGGCTTTCATCCTCGTAGTGCCCCTTAGCGGCTGCCACTACGTGGTTTTTTTCTATTTCTCTCATGTTTTCTTGGGCTTCCATGTGCTATGGCCCCAGCCGTCGTTCTTGAGATGTTGGTTGTTTGGACCGTTGTTTTATTTATAAAGCGGGGTGAAAGCCTATTTCGAGAGAGATGTAAAGATCTACGTAAACCAGATGCTAGACTACTAGTATCGATCGGTGAGAGAGAAGCTAGATGATGTGCTAACAGAGCCACACAAGAAGCAATACCAAATTAACGAGATGCAAGCCTAGATAAGGAAACTAAGAAGCTTTACCTTGCACATCCTAACTAACCGCTATAATGATTTGGTTGATACTTGGTACATACCTCATTTTCTAAAGACCTCTTTTGATTCTTCTGGCAGACGATGGATGGCCCACAAAAATACCGTATGGTGAAATGGACTGACATCTACATGCCAAAGGATTTGTGAGGATAGGCATCCTAGTGTCAGAGTGCATGAATGTGGCCCTTATGCTACGAATGGGTCTAGCAGATCATTTGAGGGGAGGGGGCTTATGGTTTCAACTTATTCAAGCAAAGTACTTCCGAGGCCAGTCACCGCTTGCTTGTTCCCCTACTGATGGATCCTAGTTTTGGCAGTCCGTCCAACAGATCAAGCAAGAGATCGACCAGGGGATGTCCTTCTCCATTGGCAATAGTGAGGGAACCCTATTCCGGCTTGACCGTGCGTGAATAGAGCCCCATTATGTATGGGGTTTCCAAACTTATTTGGCATCTGCTCAGTTCGAATGGTGTTGGTCTCCACGACTCCCAATAGTGGCCATTGGAACGTCTTTATTCCATGATAATTTGGGCCAGTATAGATCATAGACTGGGCTAACTTGCGGGCTGCCCTCCCACCGGTGCTCGTGGATTATCCGGACACCTTATCCTAATGGGTGTCCCCTTCAGGTGTCTTCTCTATCAGCCTGGCATACCATGTCCTATGTTGATGTTTGCTTTAGTGTGTGAGCTTCTCCGCTCTAGAAAGCACCATTGCCCTTGAAGATAAAGATTTTTGTTTGGCAATTGTTAAGGGATCTCCTCCCATCTAGGAGGGAGTTGATCAAGAGAACGACCCTGCAAATGGGTTGTGCCCTCTGTGTGGTGTCTCGGAGGTGAGTAAATTGTTTAAAACCATGACATTTGCGGCTAGGGTACTCCAAAACCATTGCTAAAAATAACAAATCACCACCGCTTCCGTGGCAAGTGAGTAACAAATCGGACTAATTCAAAACTAAGGATGTCTAACTGTAGAACTGACCGGTGGGACCATCTATTGGGTTGATGTGGCGAAAACTAGTCCTAGTCATGTTTGACCTACTGAGGTGGACGGGGGTCCCACCCATCAGCCACACCTCTTATCTCCTCTCGCCTCTCCTTCCTCCCCACACATCTCTCTCCCTCACCATTAGTCATCCAACAGCGCCGCCCCTGCCTGCCGCCTGGCACCGTCCCTCCGAGCACACCTTCCCGCCACCTATCGCCAGCCGAATCTGGTCCATCGCAGCCATCTGTGTCCGCCGCCCCCTTCCTGCACGCCTCCCCGCCGCCTGGCGTCGGCTAAATCCGTGGATGTCGATTTTCTACCTACGACCGCCCCTTCCCAGCAAATCTCCCCGCCGCCTGGCGCTGGTCGAATCTGAGGCCATCTACACCCGCCGCCCCTCTCGCGTGCCGTGGTGAAGTGTCCTAGCCACCCCATGCTCGCGGCAGCAGCCACACCGGGTGGCCCCCTCGCCTACTGATACGTCTCCAACGTATCTATAATTTTTGATTGTTCCATGCTATATTAAATCCTGTTTTGGACATTATTGGGCTTTATTATACACTTTTATATTATTTTTGGTAGTAACCTATTAACCGGAGGCCCAACTCAGAATTGCTGTTTTTTGCCTATTTTAGGGTTTCGCAGAAAAAGAATATCAAACGGAGTCCAAACGGAATGAAACCTTCGGGAACGTGATTTTCGGAACGAACATGATCTAGAGGACTTGGACCCTACGTTAAGCAATCAAACAAGAAGGCACGAGGTAGGGGTGCGCCTACCCCCCAGGCGCACCCTCCACCCTCATGGGGCCCACGTTGCTCCACCGACGTACTCCTTCCTCCTATATATACCTACGTACCCCCAAACTACCAGAAACGAAGCAAAAACCCTAATTCCACCGCTGTAACTTTCTGTATCCATGAGATCCCATCTTGGGGCCTTTTCCGGAGCTCCACCGGAGGGGGCATCGATCACGGAGGGCTTCTACATCAACACCATAGCCTCTTCGATGAAGTGTGAGTAGTTTACATCAGACCTTCAGGTCCATAGTTATTAGCTAGATGACTTCTTCTCTCTTTTTGGATCTCAATACAAAGTTCTCCCCCTCTCTCGTGGAGATCTATTCGATGTAATCTTCTTTGGGGGTGTGTTTGTTGAGACCGATGAATTATGGGTTCATGACCAAGTTTATCTATGAACAATATTTGAATCTTCTCTGAATTCTTTTATATATGATTGGTTATCTTTGCAAGTCTCTTCGAATTATCAGTTTGGTTTGGCCTACTAGATTGATCTTTCTTGCAATGGGAGAAGTGCTTAGCTTTGGGTTCAATCTTGCAGTGTCCTTTCCCAATGACAGTAGGGGAAGCAAGGCACGTATTGTATTGTTGCCATCGAGGATAACAAGATGGGGTTTATATCATATTGCATGAGTTTATCCCTCTACATCATGTCATCTTGCTTAAAGCGTTACTCTGTTCTCTTGAACTTAATACTCTAGATGCATGCTGGATAGCAGTCGATGTGTGGAGTAATAGTAGTAGATGCAGGCAGGAGTCGGTCTACTTGTCTTGGACGTGATGCATATATACATGATCATACCTAGATATTCTCATAACTATGCTCAATTCTGTCAATTGCTCAACAGAAATATGTTCACCCACCGTAGTACTTATGCTCTCGAGAGAAGCCACTAGTGAAACCTATGGCCCCCGGGTCTATTTTCCATCATATTAATCTTCCAATTCCAATACTTAGTTATTTCCTTTGCCATTTATTTTACTTGCATCTTTATTTCTCTTTATCATAAAAATACCAAAAATATTATCTTATCATATCTATCAGATCTCACTCTCTTAGGTGACCGTGAAGGGATTGACAACCCCTTTATCGCGTTGGTTGCGAGGAGTTTATTTGTTTGTGTAGGTGCGAGGGACTCGTGCGTGGCCTCCTACTGGATTGATACCCTGGTTCTCAAAAACTGAGGGAAATACTTACGCTGCTCTACTGCATCACCCTTTCCTCTTCAAGGGAAAACCAACGCAGTGCTCAAGAGGTAGCAAGAAGGATTTCTGGCGCCGTCGCCGGGGAGTCTACGCAAAAGTCAACATACCAAGTACCCATCACAAACCCTTATCTCCCGCATTACATTATTTGCCATTTGCCTCTCGTTTTCCCCTCCCCCACTTCACCCTTGCCGTTTTATTCGCCCTCTCTCTTTCCGTCCTCCTCCTCTTTCTCTATTCGCCTCTTTTTTGCCCGTCTCTTGTTTGCTTGTGTGTTGAATTGCTTGCTTGTCACGATAGCTCTATCTAGATTTGGTGATCTCGACCTTAAAAGGTTAGAAGAGATCGAAAGCAGCGTCAGGAGTTTTATGGTCTTACAATTTGAGCATAATAATTTCTTTAGAAATGAGCTTAAAGAACAAAAAAGCTTTATGAGTTATATGAATAAAGAGCTCGATGATATGTCTAAAGAATTTGATGGTTTGAAATCTCAGATTGCTCATCTTGAGAAGTTAATAGCTGCAGTTTCAGATAAGCAAGCCACCTTAGTTAATAAGATGGCCGCTAAGCCGAATTTTTTTGGAAGACAAAGATGAAGATCTAAAAGTTATTGATGTGTCCCCTATTAAATCTTTGCTTTGTAATATGAATCTTGATAATGATGGGACCGAATATGATCCACCTTTACCTAGAAGACGTTCCAAAAATTCGGAGTCTTTAGATCTTGATGCTAAAATTGTTAAAAGTGGGATTGAAGAAGTCAAAACTTTAAATATCGATGAACCCACTATTTTGGATTTCAAGGAATTTAATTATGATAATTTCTCTTTGATAGATTGTATTTCCTTGTTGCAATTCATGCTAAATTCTCCTCATGCTTACAGTCAAAATAAAGCCTTAGAAAAACTTGAGTTGGAAGTTTCTATCCCTAGAAAACTTTATGATGAGTGGGAACCTACTATTAAAATTAAAATTAAAGATCATGAGTGCTATGCTTTGTGTGATTTGGGTGCTAGTGTTTCCACGATTCCTAAGACTTTGTGTGATTTGCCAGGTTTTCGTGATTTTGATGAATCTATGGCTAGTAAAATAGTTTATAAACCATAGAGAAGTTGGAATACAGTAGGTTTAATACCAATATAAATAAAGAATGAGTTCATTACAGTACCTTGAAGTGGTGTTTTGTTTTCTTTCGCTAACGGAGCTCACGAGATTTTCTACTTTAAGTTTTGTGTTGTGAAGTTTTCAAGTTTTGGGTAAAGATTTGATGGATTATGGAACAAGGAGTGGAAAGATCCTAAGCTTGGGGATGCCCATGGAACCCCCAGGATAATCTATGGACACCTAAAAGCCAAAGCTTGGGGATGCCCCAGAAGGCATCCCCTCTTTCGTCTACTTCCATCGGTAACTTTACTTGGAGCTATATTTTTATTTACCACATGATATGTGTTTTGCTTGGGGCGTCTTGTATTATTTGAGTCTTTATTTGTTAGTTTTCCATAATCATCCTTGCTATACTCACCTTCTGAGAGAGACACACATGATTCGGAAATTGTTAGAATACTCTATGTGCTTCACTTATATCTTTTGAGTTATATAGTTTTTGCTCTAGTGCTTCACTTATATTTTTTAGAGCACGTTGGTGGATTTGTTTTATAGAAACCATTGTTCTCTCATTCTTCACTTAGATTATTTTGAGAGTCCTACAAAACAGCGTGGTAAATTGCTTTAATTATGTTAGGCATTCAAGATTAATAATAAAATTTTCTTATGAGTGTGTTGAATACTATGAGAAGTTTGATACTTGATAATTGTTTTGAGCTATGGAGATGGTGATATTAGAGTCATGCTAGTTGAGTAGTTGTGAATTTGAGAAATACTTGTGTTAAAGTTTGTGATTCCTGTAGCATGCACATATGGTGAACCGTTATGTGATGAAGTCGGAGCATGATTTATTTATTGATTATCTTCCTTATGAGTGGCGGTCGGGGACGAGCGATGGTCTTTTCCTACAAATCTATCCCCCTAGGAGCATGCGTGTAATACTTTGCTTTGATAACTTGTAGATTTTTGCAATAAGTATATGAGTTCTTTATGACTAATGTTGAGTCCATGGATCATACGCACTCTCACCCTTCCACCATTGCTAGCCTCTCTAATACCGCGCACCTTTCGCCGGTATCATACACCCACCATATACCTTCCTCAAAACAGCCACCATACCTACCTATCATGGCATTTCCATATCCATTCTGAGATATATTGCCATGCAACTTACCACCGTTCTGTTTACTAAGACACGTTCCATCATTGTCATAGTGCTTTGCGTGATCATGTAGTTGACACTGTATTCGTGGCAAAGCCACCGTTCATAATTCTTTCATACATGTCACTCTTGATTCATTGCATATCCCGGTACACCGCCGGAGGCATTCACATAGAGTCATATTTTGTTCCAAGTATTGAGTTGTAATTGTTGAGTTGTAAGTAAATAAAAAAGTGTGATGATCATCATTTTTAGAGCATTGTCCCAAGTGAGGAAAGGATGATGGAGACTATGATTCCTCCACAAGTCGGGATGAGACTCTGGACTAAATAAAAAAAAGAGGCCATAAAATAAAGAGAAAAGGCCCAAACAAAAAAAATGAGAGAAAAAGAGAGAAGGGACAATGCTACTATCCTTTTACCACACTTGTGCTTCAAAGTAGCACCAAGATCTTCATAGAGAGTCTCCTACGTTATCACTTCCATATACTAGTGGGAATTTTTCATTATAGAACTTGGCTTGTATATTCCAATGATGGGCTTCCTTAAAATTCCCTAGGTCTTCATGAGCAAGCAAGTTGGATGCACACCCACTTAGTTCTTTTTGAGCTTTCATATACTTATAGCTCTAGTGCATCCGTTGCATGGCAATCCCTACTCACTCACATTTATATCTATTAATGGGCATCTCCATAGCCCGTTGATACGCCTAGTTGATGTGAGACTATCTTCCCCCTTTTTGTCTTCTCCACAACCACCTTTCTATTCCACCTATATGCTGGGGATCGTAGCAAAAATTCAAAATTTTCTACGCATCACCAAGATCAATCTATGGAGTAATCTAGCAACGAGGGGAAGGGGAGTGCATCTACATACCCTTGTAGATCGCTAAGCGGGAGCGTTGCAAGAACGCGGATGAAGGAGTCGTACTCGTAGCGATTCAGATCGCGGTTGATTCCGATCTAAGCGCCGAACAACGGCGCCTCCGTGTTCAACACACGTACAGCCCGGTGACGTCTCCTACGCCTTGATCCAGCAAGGGGAGAAGGAGAGGTTGGGGAAGACTCCATCCAGCAGCAGCACGACGGCGTGGTGGTGGTGGAGGAGCGTGGCAATCCTGCAGGGCTTTGCCAAGCACCGCGGGAGAGGAGGGAGAGAAGCAGGTCTGCGCCATGGAGAGGTTAAGAGCCATATGTTGGCAGCCCCAAAGTCCTCAAGTATATATAGGGGAGAGGGAGGGGGGTGCGCCCCCTTTAGGGTTTCCACCCCAAGGGGTGCGGCAGCCCCAAACCCATCTAGGGTGGCGGCCAAAGGGGGGAAGAGGGGGAAACTTGCCCCCCAAGCTAGGTGGAGGTGCCCCCTCCCCAAACCCTAGGCGCCTTGGGCCCTTGTGGGGGGGGGGGGGGGGGGGCACCAGCCCACCTGGGGCTGGTCCCCTCCCACACTTGGGCCATGCAGCCCTCCGGGGCTGGTGGCCCCACTTGGTGGACCACCGGGACCCTCCCAGTGGTCCCGGTACATTACCGATAGAACCCGAAACCTTTCCGGTGACCAAAACAGGACTTCCCATATATAATTATTTACCTCCGAACCATTCCGGAACTCCTCGTGATGTCCGGGATCTCATCCGGGACTCCGAACAACATTTGGTAACCACGTACATACTTTCCCTATAACCCTAGCGTCATCGAACCTTAAGTGTGTAGACCCTACGGGTTCGGGAGACATGCAGACATGACCGAGATGACTCTCCGGTCAATAACCAACAGCAGGATCTAGATACCCATGTTGGCTCCCACATGTTCCACGATGATCTCATCGGATGAACCACGATGTTGAGGATTCAATCAATCCCGTATTCAATTCCCTTTGTCCATCGGTACGATACTTGCCCGAGATTCGATCGTCGGTATCCCGATACCTTGTTCAATCTCGTTACCGGCAAGTCTCTTTACTCGTTCCGTAACACATCATCCCATGATCAACTCCTTGATCACATTGTGCACATTATGATGATGTCCTACCGAGTGGGCCCAGAGATACCTCTCCGTTTACACGGAGTGACAAATCCCAGTCTCGATTCGTGCCAACCCAACAGACACTTTCGGAGATACCTGTAGTGTACCTTTACAGCCACCCAGTTACGTTGTGACATTTGGCACACCCAAAGCACTCCTACGGTATCCAGGAGTTGCACAATCTCATGGTCTAAGGAAATGAAGGAAATGATACTTGACATTAGAAAAGCTTTAGCATACGAACTACACGATCTTTGTGCTAGGCTTAGGATTGGGTCTTGTCCATCACATCATTCTCCTAATGATGTGATCCCGTTATCAACGACATCCAATGTCCATGGTTAGGAAACCGTAACCATCTATTAATCAACGAGCTAGTCAACTAGAGGATTACTAGGTACATGGTGTTGTCTATGTATCCACACATGTATCTGAGTTTCCTATCAATACAATTCTAGCATGGATAATAAACGATTATCATGAACAAGGAAATATAATAATAACCAATTTATTATTGCCTCTTGGGCATATTTCCAACAGTCTCCCACTTGCACTAGAGTCAATAATCTAGTTCACATCGCCATGTGATCAACACTCACAGGTCACATCGCCATGTGACCAACATCCAAGAGTCTACTAGACTCAATGATCTAGTTCACATCACTATGTGATAAACACTCAAAGAGTTCTAGGTTTGATCATGTTATGCTTGTGAGAGAGGTTGTAGTCAACGGGTCTTGCCATATTCAGATCCCTATGTATTTCGTAAAACTTTATAACGTAGATGCTGCTACCACATTCCACTTGGAGCTATTCCAAATTATTGCTCCATTATACGTATCCGGTATCTCTACTCAGAGCTATCCAAATAGGTGTTAAGCTTGCATCGACGTAACTCTTTATGTCGAACTCTTTATCACCTCCATAACCGAGAAACATTTCCTTATTCCTCTAAGGATAATTTTGACCACTATCTGGTGATCTACTCCTAGATCACCTTTGTACCCTCTTGCCAGACATGTGGCAAGGCACACATCTGGTGCGGTACTCAGCATGGCATACCGTATAGAGCCTATGACAAAAGCATAGGGGATGACCTTCGTCCTTCCTCTTTCTTCTGCCGTGGTCAATCTTCGAGTCTTACTCAACTTCACACCTTACAATTCAGGTAAGAACCCTTTCTTTGACTGATCTATTTTGAACTCCTTCAAAACATGTCAAGGTGTGCATTCTTTGAAAGTATCACCAGGTGTCTTGATCTATTTCTATAGATCCTGATGCCCAATATGCAAGCAGCTTTATCCAGGTCTTCCTTTGAAAATCACTCTTCAAACAACCGTTTATGCATTCCGGAAATTCTACATCATTTCGGATCAACAATATGTCATCGACATATACTTATCAGAAATGTTGTAGTGCTCCCACTCACTTTCTTGTAAATACAAGTTTCTAGCAAACATTGTATAAACCTAAAAGCTTTGATCACTCCATCAAAACATATTCCGATTCCGAGATGCTTGCTCTAGTCCATAGAAGGATTGCTGGAGCCAGCATACCTTTTAGCATCCTTAGGATCGACAAAACCTTTTATTGTATCACATACAACTTTTCTTACGAAAACTTGGTAAGAAAACTTGTTTTGACATCCATCTGTAAGATTTCATAATCAAAAAATACAGCTAGTGCTAACATGATTCCGACGGACTTAAGCATCGCTACGGGTGAGAAATTCTCATCGTAGTCAACTCCTTGAACTTGTGAAAAGACTCTTTCCCACAAGTCGAGCTTCATAGACGGTAACATTACCGCCCACGTCCGTCTTCTTCTTAAAGATCCATTTATCTCAATGGCTTGCCGATCATCGGGCAAGTCCACCAAAGTCCATACTTTGTTCTGATATATGGATCCTATCTCGGATTTCATGGCTTCTAACCATTTGTTGGAATACGAGCCCACCATCGCTTCTCCATAGCTCGTAGGTTCATTGTTGTCTAACAACATGATATCTAAGACAGGATTACCATACCACTCAGGAGTAGTACATATCCTTGTCGACCTACGAGGTTCGATAGCAACTTGATTCGAAGCTTCATGATCACTATCATTAACTTCCTATTCAATAGATGTGGGCGCCACAAAAAAACATCTTTCTGTGTTGCATCACTTTCTGTTGAAATAAAGGTTCGACAACCCCATCAAGTTCTATCTTCCTCCCACTCAATTCTTTCGAGAGAAACTCCTTCTCGAGAAAGGACCCGTTCTTAGCGACAAACAATTTGCCCTCGGATCTGAGATAGAAGGTATACCCAACTGTCACCTTTGGGTATTCTATGAAGATGTGTTTGTCCGCTTTTGGGTTCGAGCTTCTCTGGCTGAAGCCTTAAGCATCACAGCCCCAAACATTACGAAACGACAACTTTGGTTTCTTGCCAAACCAATGTTCATATGGCGTCGTCTCAACAGACTTAGATGGCGTCCTATCTAAAGTGAATGCAGCTGTCTCTAACACATAACCTCAAAATGAAAACGGTAGATTGGTACGAGACATCATAGATCACACCATATCTCATAGGGTTCGATTACGATGTTCGGACACACCATTACCTTGTGGTGTTCCAGGTGGCTTCAACTGTGAAACAATTCCACAATGTCTTAAGTGATTGCCAAACTCATAACTCAGAAAATCCCCTTTTGATCAGATCGTAGGAACATGATCTTATTGTTATGATGATTCTTAACTTCACTTTGAAATCGCTTGAACTTTTCAAACGTTTCAGATTTGTGCTTCATTAAGTAAATATACCTATATCTACTCAAATCGTCAGTGAAGATGAGAAAATAGCGATATCCACCGCACGCTTCAATTCTCATTGGATCACACACATCAGCATGCATGATTTCCAACAAGTCACTTGCCCGTTTCATTGTACCTGATAACGGGGTCTTAGTCATCCTGCCCATGAGGCATGGCTCGCATGTGTCAAGCGATTCAAAATCAAGTGACTCCAAACATCCATCGATATGGAGTTTCTTCATGCATCTTACGCCAATATGACCTAAGCGGCAGTGCCACGAGAAAGTGGTACTATCATTATTAACTCTACATCTTTTGGCGTGAACATGTGTATTACCACGACCGAGATTCAATGAACCATTCACATAGGGTGCATGACCATGAATGGTATCATTCATGTAAACAGAATAACCATTATTCTCTAATTTAAATGAATGACCGTATTGCAATGAACATGATCTAATCATATTCATGTTCACCGTAGACACCTGATAACATTTATCTAGGTTCAATACTAATCACGAAGGCAGATGGAGCGTGCGATGGTGATCTCATCAACTTTGGAAACACTTCCAACACACATCGTCACCTCGCCCTTAGCTAGTCTCTGTTTAGTCCGTAGCTTTTGCTTCAAGTCACCAATAATAGCAACTGAACCTGTATCCAATACCCAGGTGCTACCAGGAGTACTAGTGAGGTACACATTAATAACACGTATATACTTTGTTGAAGTTTCCAGCCTTCTTATCTACCATGCATTTGGGGTAATTCCGCTACCAGTGACCGTTCCCCTTACAATAGAAGCACTTAGTCTCGGGTTTGGGTTCAACCTTGGGTTCCTTCACTGGAGCATCAACTGGTTTGCCATCCATGAAGTTTCCCTTCTAGCCCTTGCCCTTGTTGAAACCAATGGTCTTGTTAAACCATCAACACTTGATGCTCCTTCTTGATTTCTACCTTTTGCGGTCTTAAGCACCGCGAACAGCTCCAGGATCAACTCCATCCCTTGCATGTCATAGTTCATCACGAATATCTAGTAGCTTAGTGATAGTGGCTAGAGAACTCTATCAATCACTATCTTATCTGGAAGTTTAACTCCCACTTGATTTAAGTGATTGTAGCACCCAGACATTTTGAGCACATGCTCACTAGTTGAGCCATTCTCCTCCATCTTGTTGGCAAAAGAACTTGTCAGAGGTCTCATACCTCTCAACACGGGCATGAGCCTGAAATCCCAATTTCAGCTCTTGGAACATCATTGGAATCCCGATTCTAAGCCGTAAAGTATGGTGCACTAAACTATCAAGTAGTCATCAGGACATGTCTGTCAGGTGTTCACAACATCCACAAACGACGTTGTAGGGGTTTGCACATCGAGCGGTGCATCAAAGACGTAAGCCTTCCGTGTAGCAGTGAGGACACTCCTCGGACTACGGACCTAGTCCACATCAATGCTTACAATATCTTTCTACTTAATCTTTCTCTAGGAACGTATTTGAAACAAGGGAGCTACAACATGAGCTATTTATCTACAACATATTTGCAAAGACATTTTAGACTATGTTCATAATAATTGAGTTCATCTAATCAAATTATTTAATGAACTCCCACTCAGATAGACATCCCTCTAGTCATCTAACTGAAACATGATCCGAGTCAACTAGGCCGTGTCCGATCATCACGTGAGACGGACTAGTCAACATCGGTGAACATCTACATGTTGATCGTATCTTCTATACGACTCATGCTCGACCTTTCGGTCTTCCGTGTTTCAAGGCCATGTCTGTACATGCTAGGCTCGTCAAGTAAACCTAAGTGTTTCACATGTGTCCCGAGGCCATGTCTGTACATGCTAGGCTCTTCAACACCCGTTGTATTCGAACGTTAGAATCTATCACACCCGATCATCACGTGGTGCTTCGAAACAACGAACCTTCGCAACGGTGCACAGTTAGGGGGAACACTTTTCTTGAAATTTTAGTGAGGGATCATCTTATTTAAGCTACCGTCATTCTAAGCAAATAAGATGTAAAACATGATAAACATCACATGCAATCAAATAGTGACATGATATGGCCAATATCATTCGCTCCTTTTGATCTCCATCTTCGGGGCTCCATGATCATCGTTGTCACCGGCATGAAACCATGATCTCCATCATCATGATCTCCATCATCGTGTCTTCTTGAAGTTGTCACGTCATCTATTACTTCTACTACTATGGCTAACGCTTTAGCAATAAAGTAATGTAATTACATGACGTTTATGTTGACACGCAGGTCATAAATAAATAAAGACAACTCCTATGGCTCCTGCCGGTTGTCATACTCATCGACATGCAAGTCGTGATTCCTATTACAAGAACATGATCAATCTCATACATCACATATATCATTCATCACATCCTTTTGGCCATATCACATCACAAGGCATATGCCGCAAAAACAAGTTAGACGTCCTCTAATTGTTGTTGCAAGTTTTTACGTGGCTGCTATAGGTTTCTAGCAAGAACGTTTCTTACCTACGCGAAAACCACAACGTGAATTGCCAATTTCTATTTACCCTTCATAAGGACCCTGTTCATCGAATCCGATCCGACTAAAGTGGGAGAGATAGACACCCGCTAGCCACCTTATGCAACTAGTGCATGTCAGTCGGTGGAACCAGTCTCACGTAAGAGTACGTGTAAGGTCGGTCTGGGCCGCTTCATCCCACGATGTCGCCGAATCAAGATAAGACTAGTAACGGCAAGTAAATTGAAAAAATCGACGCCCACAACTACTTTGTGTTCTACTCGTGCATAGTAACTACGCATAGACCTAGCTCATGATGCCACTGTTGGGGATCGTAGCAGAAATTCAAAATTTTCTACGCATCACCAAGATCAATCTATGGAGTAATCTAGCAACGAGGGGAAGGGGAGTGCATCTACATACCCTTGTAGATCGCTAAGCGGAAGCGTTGCAAGAACGCGGATGAAGGAGTCGTACTCGTAGCGATTCAGATCACGGTTGATTCCGATCTAAGCGCCGAACAACGGCGCCTCCGCGTTCAACACACGTACAGCCCGGTGACGTCTCCTACGCCTTGATCCAGCAAGGGGAGAAGGAAAGGTTGGGGAAGACTCCATCCAGCAGAAGCACGATGGCGTGGTGGTGGTGGAGGAGTGTGGCAATCATGCAGGGCTTCGCCAAGCACCGCGGGAGAGGAGGAGGGGGAGAAGCAGGGCTGCGCCATGGAGAGGTCAAGAGCATGTGTTGGCAGCCCCAAAGTCCTCAAGTATATATAGGGGAGAGGGAGGGGAGTGTGCCCCCTTTAGGGTTTCCACCCCAAGGGGTGTGGCAGCCCCAAACCCATCTAGGGTGGCGGCCAAAGGGGGGAAGAGGGGGAAACTTGCCCCCCAAGCTAGGTGGAGGCGCCCCCTCCCCAAACCCTAGGCGCCTTGGGCCCTTGTGGGGGGGGGGGGCGCACCAGCCCACCTGGGGCTGGTCCCCTCCCACACTTGGCCCATGCAGCCCTCCGGGGCTGGTGGCCCCACTTGGTGGACCACCGGGACCCTCCCGGTGGTCCCGGTACATTACCGATAAAACCCGAAACCTTCCCGGTGACCAAAACAGGACTTCCCATATATAATTCTTTACCTCCGGACCATTCCGGAACTCCTCGTGATGTCCGGGATCTCATCCGGGACTCCGAACAACATTCGGTAACCACGTACATACTTTCCCTATAACCCTAGCGTCATCGAACCTTTAGTGTGTAGACCCTACGGGTTCGGGAGACATGCAGACATGACCGAGATGACTCTCCGGTCAATAACCAACAGCGGGATCTGGATACCCATGTTCGCTCTCACATGTTCCACGATGATCTCATCGGATGAACCACGATGTCGAGGATTCAATCAATCCCGTATTCAATTCCCTTTGTCCATCGGTACGATACTTGCTCGAGATTCGATTGTCGGTATCCCGATACCTCGTTCAATCTCGTTACCGGCAAGTCTCTTTACTCATTACGTAACACATCATCCCGTGATCAACTCCTTGATCACATTGTGCACATTATGATGATGTTCTATCGAGTGGGCCCAGAGATACCTCTCCGTTTACACGGAGTGACAAATCCCAGTCTCGATTCGTGCCAACCCAACAGACACTTTCGGAGATACCTGTAGTGTACCTTTATAGCCACCCAGTTACGTTGTGATGTTTGGCACACCCAAAGCACTCCTACGGTATCCGGGAGTTGCACAATCTCATGGTTTAAGGAAATGATACTTGAGATTAGAAAAGCTTTAGCATATGAACTACACGATCTTTGTGCTGGGCTTAGGATTGGGTCTTGTCCATCACATCATTCTCCTAATGATGTGAACCCGTTATCAACGACATCCAATGTCCTTGGTTAGGAAACCGTAACCATCTATTGATCAATGAGCTAGTCAACTAGAGGCTTACTAGGGACATGGTGTTGTCTATGTATCGACACATGTATCTGAGTTTCCTATCAATACAATTCTAGCATGGATAATAAACGATTATCATGAACAAGGAAATATAATAATAACCAATTTATTATTGCCTCTAGGGCATATTTCCAACACTATAGTGCTATGTCCATGGCTCACGCTCATGTATTGCGTGAAGATTGAAAAAGTTTGAGAACACCAAAAGTATGAAACAATTGCTTGGCTTGTCATCGGGGTTGTGCATGATTTAAATACTTTGTGTGGTGAAGATGGAGCATCGCCAGACTATATGATTTTGTAGGCATAACTTTCTTTGGCCATGTTATTTTGAAGAGACATAATTGCTTAGTTAGTATGCTTGAAGTATTATTATTTCTATGCCAATATTGAACTTTTGTCTTGAATCTTTCGGATCTGAA
Source organism: Triticum monococcum (assembly GCA_034509565.1). Lineage (NCBI taxonomy): Eukaryota > Viridiplantae > Streptophyta > Magnoliopsida > Poales > Poaceae > Triticum > Triticum monococcum. Next base: position 724,807,108 of record CM067842.1, read on the forward strand.
TATTCATACCACAATTAAGAAGAATTACATTGAAATTATGCCAAGTAGCATTCCACATCAAAATGAGCAGGAATTAAGCTTGGGGATGCTTGATACGTCTCCAACGTATCTATAATTTTTGATTATTCCATGCTATATTACATCTTGTTTTGGACATTATTGGGCTTTATTATACACTTTTATATTATTTTTGGGACTAACCTAGTAACTGGAGGCCCATCCCAGAATTGTTGTTTTTTTTGCCTATTTTAGGGTTTCACAGAAAAAGAATATTAAACGGAGTCCAAACGGAATGAAACCTTCGGAAACATGATTTTCGGAACGAACATGATCCAGAGGACTTGGACCCTACGTCAAGCAATCAACCAAGAAGGCACGAGGTAGTGGGGTGCGCCTACCCCCCTAGGCGCGCCCTCCACCCTCGTGGTGCCCACGTTGCTCCACCGGCGTACTCCTTCCTCCTATATATACCTACGTACCCCCAAACTACCAGAAACGGAGCCAAAACCCTAATTCCACCACCGTAACTTTCTGTATCCACGAGATCCCATCTTGGGGCCTTTTCCGGATGTCGGTGTACAAAAATAGGGGCGCATCTTTGTACCCCTTTTCCTGTGCACGGGCAGTCAGAGCCGCGCCCATGGCCACACCAAGCAGAACGAGGGAGGTGAGCCAAGGTAAGATCGAAGCCCATGACAATCAAAGCAACGCCAAGGCCAAGACCACAATGACCAGAGGGACGGAGCAATTTCCCCCAGCAAGACCCTTGCCGGGGACGACAACACGCCACAGCGAGACCCTTGCCGGGCCACCCGGCAAGGCCCTGGCCAAAGTCATCGGCAAGGCCACCGCCAAGCCCACGTCAACCAAGCTACCACCGCCGTTCCCATGCAGCTGCCAGCCCAACCAGCTGGGCGGGCACCTGCGTGGCAACATGCAGCTCCCAGGCCAACTCATCACCCGCCAGCGTGGCGGCATGCAGATCTTCGTGAAGGCTCCACCACCGCGCCAACTCAGCTGCCTGCCTGCTTGCCTACATGGCACCACACGCATCCCTGGCCGAGGCGCGTGTCGAAGCAAGGAGGAGCAGCGATGGACGGGACGGGCCTCACCCCGTCCCCGATAAAGCAAGAGGACACCTAAGCGATGCATTAAATGCACCTTGTCCTATAATACGAGGGATAACCTCGTGCCACTGTAGACCTTTCCACCTCCTGTGTGCCACTGTGGCAACCCCTTTTTCCTATAAGAGGAGGCCCGAGGCGACGAGGAGAGGGATTCGACTCTTTCGAACCACACGCTGACCACATCTAGTTCGATAGCTCAAGAAGTCTCATAAATACACCCACCAAAGCAGGACTAGGGTTTTACGCATCCTCGCGGCCCGAACCTGGGTAAACGATCCTTGTGCTGTCTACTAGCTCTGCTCTCCTCGCAACCCTGCGCCCCGGAAACCGTAGTAGGGATTCTTGTGATCCCATAGGTGTCGTTCCACACTGACATCTTTGGCGCGCCAGGTAGGGGGTGCAATTGTGAGAATCTGGTCTAGTAGTTAGCCTAGCGGTTCTTCATCACTTTTGGTTTCTAAGAAGAAGGCGGCTGGAGGAACGACGCCGTCTCGGAGACAGAAAAGCTAAGTCATTCAGAGCCTTGGATTATTTCCTCTTACACTTAAGGTTTTCTTCCTCGGAGATCTGGCCTATGTATGGGAAACCTGCACGCAAGGGCCCCCCGCGATTGGCAACGCCTTTGTTCTGTTTCGAGTCCGCTCAACAGCTCAAAGCTGCCGCGTAGAGAGTGGCATGGTAGCCTTCCGCACTTGGCAATGCTCCTGACTCTGACTCGAGTCAAACTCGATGGTTCGGGCGGCCGCGCTAAGGGCGGTAAGGTGGTTTGCCCGGTAGCAAGCACACCCGTCAGGCCAATGGGGATTCGTCCCCATGACGCCGCCCTGGGTTTACGCGCCGGCAAGCCTACCTAGTTATGTAGGGTGGACATACAAGGAAAAATCGAACAGGAAAATAACATGCATGATACTAAAAAGTGCTGCAGAGTTATGTACATCAAATTGTTGCTGCGGTTCTAACTAGAGATAGCAATTGTCTTGGTTATGAACCTGCAGCGGCGATAAAAAAACAGGATGCCTAATCCCGGCGCTGGCCCTCCACCCTCTGAATTCCGCCGACTTGGCTGATGATGGGCTCGATGCACTCCTTGAGCGGCGCAAGGTCGTTTCCCTCCGGCAAGCTCTCCAACACGGCGTCGAAGTTGAGGTCGGGGTACCACTGCGCCACCTTGGTGATGGCACCCTGGCAAAACCTCCGAGACTCGTTGGCCAGTGAGGCCGCCCGGTTGGCGTGGAGTCTCTCCAGAGCGCCGACGACCTTCTCGAAGAACATGGTCAGGCTGCAATTGGCGCTCATGCCCCGCTCGGGGACATACCTCACGTCCGGCATCCCCATGTTGGCAGCTGCGCGGCGGCCTGGTTGGCGACGGTGGCAAGGCGATCGAGCCAACGGTTCTCGCCCTCCACATGGTCCGTGAAGTTGAGGCCCTCGTTCTTCCGCAATAGCTTCTCGGCCTCCAGCTCCTTGGCCAGGGTCCCCTCTCGGGTTGTGGCCTCCGACAACACCTTCTCGAGACCCTCCAGCTTCAGCTTGAGGTCTTTGATGGAGTTGTTGGCCTTGGAGAGCTCCCTAGCCTTGCTGACGACCGCGCCCGTCGCCTTTGTCAGGGCACTGTTGAGTGTGTCCTGCTCCTGGGACAGCTTCAGGGCCTGCTCCTTTAGCCTGTCGCGCTCTGCCTCCAGCTCCTCCACCTTGCTGGCGTGAACCTGGGCCTGGGCATTGAGTGCCTCCTTGTGCCTCTGCTCCAGCTCGCTGGTCTGCTGCAAGACAAGCTTCTCCACCTTTGCATCCTTTCTGCGAAGCATGGCGGCAAGCTTCTCCTCACGCTCCGCGAGGTCCTCCTCCTGGGAGTTCAGCACGGCCTCGCGCTGGGTCCGAGCGGCTTCGGCGGCCTCGGCCAAGTTCTTCGCCGCCTCCTGAGCTTTCTCAACATCGGCGAGCTTCATGGTGAGCTCCACATCGCGCTTGGCCTGCTCACCCTGGGCCGCCTTGAGCTCCTTGTGGGCCTCGTGGAACCAGTCCTGCGCCTCGGCAACACGCTTATGGAGGTATGCCTCTGCCTTATCCACCACCGCCGTCCTGGACTTAGCCTTGTCCAGGCGGGCGCGACGAAGCGCCTGGAGCTTTCAGAAGCTGGCACCCATGGCGTGGAGGAGCCGCTCTTCCTGTGAGCCATCGCCGCCAACGATCGGCTCATCGATGACTTCAAACCCGACAGTGGCAAGCACCTCATCGTCGAACACCTCTCCCTCAACGGGTGTCCTGGTGCTCGACGCGCCTGGAAGGTGGACAAACAAATCTTCACTCACCCTCAGGTACTTGCCAGAGCCGGAAGCAGCAGAGGAGGAAGGCTGGTTACCAGCCTCCTCCTCCTCCTCCTCGGCAACGGTCCCGCCGGCTTCCCCGACAGGCCCCTTGCCGGCCTCCTCAGCGGCAGCCTTGTTGGCCTTGCTACCTCTTGAGCATTGCGTTGGATTTCCCCGAAGAGGAGAGGATGATGCAGCAAAGTAGCGTAAGTATTTCCCTCAGTTTTTGAGAACCAAGGTATCAATCCAGTAGGAGGCTACACGCGAGTCCCTTGTACCTACACAAAAACAATAGCTCAACGCAACCAACGCGCTTAGGGGTTGTCAATCCCTTCACGGTCACTTACGAAAGTGAGATCTGATAGAGATGATAAATAATATTTTTGGTATTTTTGGTATAGAGATGCAAAGTAAAAAGTAAAAGGCAAAGTAAAAGCAAAGCAATAATAAAGTGATGGAGATTAATATGATGAGAAAGAGACCTGAGGGCCATAGGTTTCACTAGTGGTTTCTCTCAAGAGCATAAGTATTCTACGGTGGGTGAACAAATTACTGTTGAGCAATTGATAGAATTGAGCATAATTATGAGAATATCTAGGTATGATCATGTATATAGGCATCACGTCCGAGACAAGTAGACCGACTCCTGCCTGCATCTACTACTATTACTCCACTCATCTACCGCTATCCAGCATGCATCTAGAGTATTAAGTTAAAACCAGAGTAACGCCTTAAGCAAGGACACCGCTATCCAGCATGATGTAGAGGGATAGTTTCATGCAATATGATAAAACCCCCATCCTGTTATCCTCGATGGCAACGATACAATACGTGCCTTGCTGCCCCTTCTGTCACTAGGAAAGGACACCGCAAGATCGGATCCAAAGCTAAGCACTTCTCCCATGGCAAGAACAACCAATCTAGTAGGCCAAACCAAATTGATAATTCAAAGAGACTTGCAAAAATAACCAATCATACATAAAATAATTCAGAGAAGATCCAAATATTATTCATAGATAGACTTGATCATAAACCCACAATTCATCGGTCTCAACAAACACACCGCAAAAATAAGATTACATCGAATAGAGTTCCACGAGAGAGGGGGAGAACATTGTATTGAGATCCAAAAAGAGAGAAGAAGCCATCTAGCTACTAACTATGGACCCGTAGGTCTGAAGTAAACTACTCACACTTCATCGGAGGGGCTTGGATGATGATGTAGAAGCCCTCCATGATCGATGCCCCCTCCGGCGGAGCTCCGGAACAGGCCCCAAGATGGGATCTCGTGGATACAGAAAGTTGCGGCGGTGGAATTAGGTTTTTGGCTCCGTATTTGATCATTTGGGGGTACGTGGATATATATAAGAGGAAGAAGTACATCGGTGGAGCAACAGGGGGCCCACGAGAGTGCAGGGCGCGCCTGGGAGGGGGGGGGGGCAGGCGTGCCCCCCTACCTCGTGGCCTCCTGTTAATTGTCTTGACGTAGGTTCCAAGTCTCCTGAGTTGTATTCGGTGAGAAAATCACGTTCCCGAAGGTTCATTCCGTTTGGACTCCGTTTGATATTCCTTTTCTTCGAAACCCTAAAACATGAAAAAACAGCAATTCTGGGCTGGTCCTCCGGTTAATAGGTTAGTCCCAAAATAATATAAAAGTGGATAATAAAGCCCAATAATGTCCAAAACAGTAGATAATATAGCATGGAGCAATCAAAAATTATAGATACATTGGAGACGTATCAAGCATCCCCAAGCTTAATTCCTGCTCGTCCTCGAGTAGGTAAATGATAAAAACAGAATTTTTGATGTGGAGTGCTACTTGGCATAATTTCAATGTAAATCTTATTAATTGTGGTATGAATATTCAGATTCAAAAGATTCAAGGCAAAAGTTCATGTTGACATAAAAATAATAATACTTCAAGCATACTAACAAAGCAATTATGTCTTCTCAAAATAAGATGGCCAAAGAAAGCTATCCCTACAAAATCATATAGTCTGGCTATGCTCTATCTTCACCACACAAAGTATTTAAATCATGCACAACCCCGATGACAAACCAAGCAATTGTTTCATACTTTTGACATTTTCAAAACTTTTTCGATCTTCACGCAATACATGAGCGTGAGCCATAGATATAGCACTATATGTGGAATAGAATGGTGGTTGTGGAGAAGACAAAAAGAGGGGAAGATAGTCTCACATCAACTAGGCGTATCAACGAGCTATGGAGATGCCCATCAATAGATATCAATGTGAGTGAGTAGGGACTGCCATGCAACGGATGCACTAGAGCTATAAGTATATGAAAGCTCAACAAAAGAAACTAAGTGGGTGTGCATCCAACTCACTTGCTCACGAAGACCTAGGGCATTTTGAGGAAGCCCGTCATTGGAATATACAAGCCAAGTTCTATAATGAAAAATTCCCACTAGTATATGAAATTGACAGAATGAGAGACTCTCTATCATGAAGATCATGCTGCTACTTTGAAGCACAAGTGTGGTAAAAGGATAGTAACATTGTCCCTTCTCTCTTTTTCTCTCATTTGTTGTTTTGGTCCTTCTCTTTTTTTATGGCCTCTTTTTTTCGTCCGGAGTCTCATCCCGACTTGTGGGGGAATCATAGTCTCCATCATGCTTTCCTCACTTGGGACAATGCTCTAAAAATGATGATCATCACACTTCTTTTTTTTCTTACAACTCAACAATTACAACTCAATACTTAGAGCAAAATATGACTCTATATGAATGCCTCCGGCGGTGTACCGGGATATGCAATGAATCAAGAGTGACATGTATGAAAGAATTATGAACGATGGCTTTGCCACAAATACGATGTCAACTACATGATCATGCTAGCAATATGACAATGATGGAGTGTGTCATAAGGAACGGAACGGTGGAAAGTTGCATGGCAATATATCTCGGAATGGCTATGGAAATGCCATGATAGGTAGGTATGGTGGATTTTTTGAGGAAGGTTTTTTGTGGGTGTATGATACCGGCGAAAAGTGCGTGGTATTAGAGAGGCTAGCAATGGTGGAAGGAAGGAAAGTGCGTATAATCCATGGACTCAACATTAGTCATAAAGAACTCATATACTTATTGCAAAAATCTAGAAGTTATCAAAGCAAAGTATTACGCGCATGCTCCTAGGGGGATAGATTGGTAGGAAAAGACCATCGCTCGTCCCCGACCGCCACTCATAAGGAAGACAATCAATAAATAAATCATGCTCTGACTTCATCACATAACGGTTCACCATACGTGCATGCTACGGGAATCACAAACTTTAACACAAGCATTTCTCAAATTCACAACTACTCAACTAGCATGACTCTAATATCACCATCCTCATATCTCAAAACAATTATCAAGCATCAATTTTTTTTCTTAGTATTCAACGCACTCAAAAGAAAGTTTTACAAATCTTGAATACCAAGCATATTATTGTTAAGAAAATTACCATGCTATTAAGACTCTCAAAATAATCTAAGTGAAGCATGAGAGATCAATAGTTTCTATAAAACAAATCCACCACCGTGCTCTAAAAGATATAAGTGAAGCACTAGAGCAAAATTATATAACTCAAAAGATATAAGTGAAGCACATAGAGTATTCTATCAAATTCCAAATTGTGTATGGCTCTCTCAAAAGGTGTGTACAGCAAGGATGATTGTGGTAGACTAACAAGCAAAGACTCAAAAAATAAAAGACGCTCCAAGCAAAACAAATATCATGTGGTGAATAAAAATATAGCTCCAAATAAAGTTACCGATAGAAGTAGACGAAAGAGGGGATGCTTTCCGGGGCATCCCCAAGCTTTAGCTTTTAGGTGTCCTTAGATTATCTTGGGGGTGCCATGGGCATCCCCAAGATTAGGCACTTGCCACTCCTTGTTCCATAATCCATCAAATCTTTACCCAAAACTTGAAAACTTCACAACACAAAACTTAAAGTAGAAAATCTCATGAACTCCGTTAGCGAAACAAAACAAAAGACCACTTCAAGGTACTGTAATGAAATCATTATTTATTTATATTGGTGTTAAACCTACTGTATTACAACTTCTATATGGTTCATAAACTATTTTACTGGCCAAAGATTCATCAAAATAAGCAAACAACACACGAAAAACAGAATCTGTCAAAAACAGAACAGTTTGTAGTAATCTGTAGCTAGCGCAAGATCTGGAACCCCAAAAATTCTAAAATAAATGCTGTACGTGAGGAATTTATCTATTAATCATATGCAAAAATAATTAACTAAATATCACTCTCCAAATAAAAATGAAAGCAGTTCTCGTGAGCGCTAAAGTTTATGTTTTTTACAGCAAGTTCAACAAGACTTTCCCCAAATCTTCCCAACGGTTCTACTTGGCACAAACACTAATTAAACACAAAAAACACAACCAAAACAGAGGCTAAATAAATTATTTATTGAATAATAGCAAGGATAAATATTGGGTCGTCTCCCAACAAGCGCTTTTCTTTAAAGCCTTATAGCTAGGCATAATATTTCAATGATGCTCACATGAAAGAGAAGGATTGAAGCACAAATAGAGCATCATAAAACACGTGACAAACACATCTAAGTCTAACATACTTCCTATGCATAGGCATCTTATAGGCAAATAACTTATCAAGGCAAGCAACAACTAGCATATGCAAGGAAGCGGAAACAAACAATAGCAATCTCAACATAACGAGAGGTAATTTAGTAACATGAAAATTTCTACCACCATATTTTCCTCTCTCATAATAATTGTATGTGGGATCATAAGAAAATAACAAAATAGCTATCACATAAAATATTTTCAACACAATCCACATACATGCAAAGTTGACACTCTTCCAAAATAGTGGGATTAACATTAACTAAAGTCATCACTTCTCCAAACCCACTTTTATCAAAAATTTCATAAGATTGAACGTTCTCCAAATATGTGGGATCTAAAGTTGACATTCTTCCAAACCCACTTTCAATAATATTGCAAACACTATTATCAATCTCATATTCATCATGGGGATTAAATAAATTTTCAAGATCATAAGAAGAATCACCCCAATCATGATCATTGCAACAAGTAGAGGACATAGCAAAACTAGCATCCCCAAGCTTAGGGTTTTGCATATTATAAGCACAATTGACATTAATAGAATTTATAATAGAATCATTGCAATCATGCTTTCTATTCAAAGATCTATCGTGAATCGCTTCATAAGGTAATTCATCACACTTTTCAGATTCACGAATTTCAAGCAACACTTCATAAAGATAATCTAGTGCACAAAACTCACTAGCAATTGGTTTATCATAATTGGACCTCTTAAAAAGATTAGAAAGTGGATGAGGATCCGTATATCTTAGGTTCTCTGTTTAGTAATAAATAAAAAACTATTCTAACCATACGAGCAAACAAAAAGCAAGCGGACAAAAAGGGGCAAATAGAGAAAGAGAGGGAGGATAGAGAGAGAGGGCGAATAAAACGGAAGGGTGAAGTGGGGGAGACACTACTGGAATTAGCTACTTTGCCATCTGCCAGCTCTTTGCCGTCAGCTAGCAGACGACAAAGAAGCTCTTTGCCATCAGCTACCCAAAAGCAGACGACAAAGAACTGGCTGATGGCAAAGACCTTCTTTGCCATCAGCCAGTTCTTTGCCGTCCGCTAGCAGACAGCAAAGATTCTTTGCCGTCGGCTAGCACAAGGCAAAGAGGGAGGGGGCCCCACTGACGAGCTGCTTAAAAAACTTAACGCCCCCCTCTTTGCCGTCTGCAAAGAACAAAAAAGTGGACGACAAAGGGGGCCGGACGGCAAAGAATTAACATATCTAACGGCTGCGCCCCACCCTGCCCCTCTCTCTCTGTTTCTCTCCCTCTTCACATGCGCGCCGCCACCCCCACCACTCACCGCGGCCCCGTCGCCCTACCGTCTCGGCGCCACCGCGCCCCGGCCCCCCGACGCCCCCCCGCGCCCCACCGCCCCGACCCCGGCCCCGTCGCCACTGCCGCCTGGCGCCGTCGCCCCACCACCCGGCGCCCCACCGGCCCCCCGCCCCGTCGCCCCCGCCGCCCTGCCATCTCGGCGCCGCCGCGCCCCACCGCCCCGGGCCCGGCCCCGTCGCCACTGTCGCTGGCGCCGCCGCCCCAGGCCGCCCCACCCCCTCCTCCACCGACCACCTCCTCCACCGGCCCTGCCCCAGGTGAGCTCAACCTCCTCTTTTTTTTCCTTTTTTCTGTTTTTTTAGTTTTAGGTTTATGTTTAGTTTAGATTTAGTTTTAGGTTTAGGTTTAGTTTTAATTTAGTTTTTTGCTTTTTCTTCTTCTGTTTTTTAGTTTTAGTTTATATTAAGTTTAGATTTAGTTTTAGTTTTAGATTTAGGTTTAGTTTTAGGTTTAGTTTTAGGTTTAGTTTAGTTTTAGGAAAGAAGAAGAAGAAAAAAAGAGGAGAGGAGGAGAAGAAGAAGAGGAAAAAGAAAAGGAAGAAGAAGAGGAGGAGGAGGAGAAGAAAAAAGAAGAAGAGGAAGAAGAAGAAGAAAAAAGAGGAGAGGAGGAGAAGAAGAAGAGGAAAAAGGAAAGGAGGAAGAAGAAGAAGAAGGAAAAAAGGAAGAAAAGGAAGAAGAGGAAGAAGAAGAAAAGGAAAAAATATGAAAAAAACCCCGACCCGGCACCCCGACACGACACCCCAACCCCGAGACCCCGACCCCGACACCCCGACCCCGACACCCCGACCCTGAGCCTGACTCGACACGCCGACCCCGACACCGACACGGCACCCCGACCCCGACTCGGCACGCCGACCCGACACCCCGACCCCGAGACCCCGACCCCGACACCCCGACCCCGAGCCTGACCCGACACCCCGACCCCGAGCCTGACCCGACACCCGACCCCGACAACCGAACCCCTGACCCCCTGACCCCGACACCCCGACCCCGACACGACACCCCGACCCCGAAACAGCACCCCGACCCCGACACGGCACCCCGACACCGACACGACACCCCGACCCCGAAACAGCACCCCGACCCCGACACGGCACCCCAACACCGACACGACACCCCGACCCCCGACACATCCCGAAAAGGTGTTCTTTGGCCTTCCAGAGGCCGACGGGGTCATATATTTGTGAATTATTAGTTAGGTTATATCTTTTTCGATTTTGTTATGAAAAACATCATATATAATTATGTTGATCGGGTAGTTTTAAATGTGCAGTTGTTTCATCGCTGCGAGGTTTGGTGTTTGACGACCTCGTCGTGCGTTTGACGAGCTCTGCCCCTTCGTTCGTGGGTGATTACAAATGACATGTCCTCATCCCCCATTAATTATTTGATCTATTCCGATGAAACTTGATAGCTAGCTATATATGTGTCTTGAATCATCAATATGCGTAACCAATATGTGTCTCCCGTTCGAAAGCGTCATAGTTATAAATATGCACGCAGTTGCATATTTATAACCTTGATTCTTTCGAATTGTCCAATGCTATCCATGGATAGCCCGAGTATGTGTAGATTGGGTTCGTTTTCTGTCGGGGGTGACTGATCCCCACGGACACCTATGGGACCGCGGCGGACCGGGGCCCCTTTCGGTTCGGCAGGGGGGCAGAGAGTGCACGAAGAGCAGATCGAGGCGAACGCACAAGCGACGGGATCAGTTTACCCAGGTTCGGGCCACACGGATGCGTAAAACCCTACTCCTGCTTTGATTTGTATTTTGTGTTCTTCCTCGGGAGCGACGGATGCTACAGTACACTTGGATGGCTAGCGAGACCGAGCGTGAGAATGGCCGTCCCCCCCCCTCTGTTGCGCATGGGCCTCCTTTTATATGTCAAAGGGGTCACCGACAGGTGGCAACAGAGATGAGGGTAAAAAGGTAAAAGAGGTGGTGGTTGGCGCCACCGCTTACTACAGTTGTATCATACCTAACCCTGACGACAGGGGACAAAGGCATTAAATGCCTGTTTGTGTCGCCTAGACAGTGCAGAAAGGGACCGTCAGGGGCGCCACCATTTGCCACGATGGCTATCTTGTCAGCGCCTGCTTGCCACTGCATGCCCCTGGCTGCACAGCCTCCCGTCACGTACGCCAGGAACGGTCCCAGAGCGACACGTTGGTGGGTGAGCTGGAGCGCGGGCTGCGGAGTAGTAGCTTGCCGCGGCAAGCGCCTTGCCGCGGATGTTGTCTTGTCGCGTCCGGGAGCTTGTCGCTCATCGGGTCTTGTCGTGTCCGGAAGCTTGTCGCTCACCGGGTCTTGCCGGGATGCGCAACGCGTCGCAGCAAGCTTCTCGAGATGCCTTGGTTGGTCTTCCCGGCAAGCTCCTCTTGCCGGGGTCTTTGTGCTTCGAGTGGCCTTCCCGGCAAGCTCCTCTTGCCGGGGCCTTGCGCCTTGGCTTGAATACTTTGTCCTTGAATGGCTCCAAAGGAACCACGGAGGACCTTGGCGGTCACCCGGCAAGCCTTGCCGCGGGGTGCTGCGACTGCCCGTGCACAAGTTCGGGATACTAAGGTACCCCTACTTTAGTACACCGACAGGAGCCCCCGGGCCTGGGCCATACATGGTGCCGAGCGCTGTTGGGCCAGGCCCAAAACAATGCATGGGCACGCGCGGCCTGGGTCACGCCGTATCTGACTCCGCATTCACCGCGCCCTCCCCGAGCGGCACACGTCGAACGTGGCGTCGTGCGTGACGTGGGCGGCGTGCGCGGGGCTAAGCCCCGCGTGCATGCGTCACATCGTGGTAAAGGGGACGGTTCTGTTGGAAATATGCCCTAGAGGCAATAATAAAAGCATTATTATTATATTTCCTTGTTCATGGTAATTGTCTTTATTCATGCTATAATCCGGAAATCGTAATACATGTGTGAATAACAGACACCAACATGTCCCTAGTAAGCCTCTAGTTGACTAGCTCGTTAATCAACAGATAGTCATGGTTTCCTGGCTATGGACATAAGATGTCATTGATAACGAGATCACATCATTAGGAGAATGATGTGATGGACAAGACCCAATCCTAAACATAGCATAAAGATCGTATAGTTCGTTTGCTAGAGTTTTGCAATGTCAAGTATCTTTTCCTTAGACCATGAGATCGTGTAACTCCCGGATACCGTAGGAGTGCTTTGGGTGTACCAAACGTCACAACGTAACTGGGTGACTATAAAGGTATACTATGGGTATCTCCGAAAGTGTCTGTTGGGTTGACACGGATCAAGACTGGGATTTGTCACTCCGTATGACGGAGAGGTATCACTGGGCCCACTCGGTAATGCATCATCATAATGAGCTCAAAGTGACCAAGTGTCTGGTCACGGGATCATGCATTACGGTACGAGTAAAGTGACTTGCCGGTAACGAGATTGAACGAGGTATTGGGATACCGACGATCGAATCTCGGGCAAGTAGCATATCGATTGACAAAGGGAATTGCATACGGGGTTGATTGAATCCTCGACATCGTGGTTCATCCGATGAGAACATCGTGGAGCATGTGGGAGCCAACATGGGTATCCAGATCCCGCTGTTGGTTATTGACCGGAGAGTCGTCTCGGTCATGTCTGCTTGTCTCCCGAACCCGTAGGGTCTACACACTTAAGGTTCGGTGACGCTAGGGTTGTGAAGATATGTATATGCAGTAACCCGAATGTTGTTCGGAGTCCCGGATGAGATCCCGGACGTCACGAGGAGCTCCGGAATAGTCCGGATGTAAAGAATTATATATAGGAAGTGGTATTTTGGTCATCGGGACAAGTTTCGGGGTTATCGGTATTGTACCGGGACCACCGGAGGGGTCCCGTGGGCCCACCGGGTGGGGCCACCTGTCCCGGGGGGGGCCACATGGGCTGTAGGGGGTGCGCCTTGACCTACATGGGCCAAGGGCACCAGCCCTACTAGGCCCATGCGCCTAGGGTTTCCACCAAGGAGGAGTCCAAGTGGTGGAAGGCACCGCGAGGTGCCTTGGGGGGGAGGGAAACCCTCCCCTGGCCGCCGCACCTAGGAGATCAGATCTCCTAGGCTGCGCACCACCCCCCCTTGGCACCCCTATATATAGTGGGGGAGAGGAGGGACTTCATACACCAGCCCCTGGCGCCTCCCTCTCTCCCCGTTACGTCTCTCTTCCTCGTAGTATAGGCGAAGCCCTGCTACTGCGACGCCCTGCATCCACCACCACGCCGTCGTGCTGCTGGATCTTAGTCAACCTCTCCTTCCCCCTTGCTGGATCAAGAAGGAGGAGACGTCTCCCGTCCGGTACGTGTGTTGAACGCGGAGGTGCCGTCCGTTCGGCGCTGGTCATCGGTGATTTGGATCACGTTGTGTACGACTACATCATCCCCGTTTGTTGAACGCTTCCGCACGCGATCTACAAAGGTATGTAGATGCATCTCGTGACTCGTTGCTAGATGAACTCCTAGATGATCTTGGTGAAATGAGTTGGAAATTTTTTTGTTTTCTGCAACGTTCTCCAGCAGTGGCATCATGAGCTAGGTCTATGCGTAGTTCTTCTTGCGCGAGTAGAACACAATTTGTTGTGGGCGTGGATTTGTCAACCTTCTTGCCGCTACTAGTCTTTTCTTGCTTCAGCGGTATTGTGGGATGAAGCAGCCCGGACCAACCTTACACATACGCTTACGTGAGACCGGTTCCACCGACTAACATGCACTAGTTGCATAAGGTGGCTGGCGGGTGTCTGTCTCTCCTACTTTAGTTGGAGCGGATTCGATGAACAGGGTCCTTATGAAGGGTAAATAGAAGTTGACAAATCACGTTGTGGCTTTCACGTAGGTAAGAAAACGTTCTTGCTAGAACCCTAATTCAGCCACGTAAAAACTTGCAACAACAATTAGAGGACGTCTAACTTGTTTTTGCAGCAAGTGGTTTGTGATATGAAATGGCCAAAGTTGTGATGAATGATGAATGATCTATATGTGATGTATGAGATGTTCATGCTATTGTAATAGGAATCACGACTTGCATGTCGATGAGTATGACAACCGGCAGGAGCCATAGGAGTTGTCTTTATTCTTTTATATGACCTGCGTGTCATTGAGAAACGCCATGTAAATTACTTTGCTTCATTGCTAAACGCGTTAGCCATAGTAGTAGAAGTAATAATTGGCGAGCAACTTCATGGAGACACGATGATGGAGATCATGGTGTCAAGCCGGTGACAAGACGATCATGGAGCCCCAAGATGGAGATCAAAGGAGCTATGTGATAATGGCCATATCATGTCACGTTTATTATTTGATTGCATGTGATGTTTATCATCTTTTGCATCTTGTTTACTTAGAACGGCGGTAGTAAATAAGATGATCCCTCATAACAATTTCAAGAAGTGTTCTCCCCTAACTGTGCACCGTTGCTAAAGTTCGTCGTTTCGAAGCACCACGTGATGATCGGGTGTGATAGATTCTTACGTTCACATACAACGGGTGTAAGACAGTTTTACACATGCAAAACACTTAGGGTTAACTTGACGAGCCTAGCATGTGCATAGACATGGCCTCGGAACACAGAAGACCGAAAGGTCGAGCATGAGTCGTATAGAAGATGCGATCAACATGAAGATGTTCACCGACATTGACTAGTCCGTCTCACGTGATGATCGGACACGGCCTAGTTAACTAGGATAATCTAATACTTAGATGACTAGAGGGATGTCTAATCTAAGTGGGAGTTCATTATAATTTGATTGGATGAACTTTATTATCATGAACATTAGTCTAAAATATTTTACAATATGTCTTGTAGATCAAATGGCCCACGTAGTCCTCAACTTCAACGCGTTCCTAGAGAAAACCAAGCTGAAAGACGATGGCAGCAACTATACGGACTGGGTCCGGAACCTGAGGATCATCCTCATAGCTGCCAAGAAAGATTATGTCCTACAAGCACCGCTGGGTGACGCACCTTTCCTCCCTGCTGAACAAGACGTTATGAATGCTTGGCAGGCACGTACCGATGACTACTCCCTCGTTCAGTGCGGCATGCTTTACAGTTTAGAACCGGGGCTCCAAAAGCGTTTTGAGAGACATGGAGCATATGAGATGTTCGAAGAGCTGAAAATGGTTTTCCAAGCTCATGCCCGGGTCGAGAGATATGAGGTCTCCGACAAGTTCTTCAGCTGTAAGATGGAGGAAAACAGTTCTGTCAGTGAGCACATACTCACGATGTCTGGATTACATAACCGCTTGACTCAGCTGGGAGTTAATCTCCCGGATGATGCGGTCATTGACAGAATCCTCCAGTCGCTTCCACCGAGCTACAAGAGCTTTGTGATGAACTTCAATATGCAGGGGATGGAAAAGACCATTCCTGAAGTATTTGCTATGCTGAAATCAGCAGAGGTAGAAGTCAAGAAGGAACATCACGTGTTGATGGTCAATAAAACCACTAAGTTCAAGAAGGGCAAGGGTAAGAAAGCCTTCAAGAAGGACGGCAAGGAGGTTTCCGCGCCCGGCAAGCAAGCTGCCGGGAAGAAGCCAAAGAATGGACCCAAGCCCGAGACTGAGTGTTTTTATTGCAAGGGAAGCGGTCACTGGAAGCGGAATTGCCCCAAGTACTTAGCAGACAAGAAGGCCGACAAAACAAAAGGTATATGTGATATACATGTAATTGATGTGTACCTTACCAGTAATCGTAGTAGCTCTTGGGTATTTGATACCGGTGCAGTTGCTCACATTTGTAACTCACAGCAGGAACTACGGAATAGGCAAAGACTGGCAAAGGACGAGGTGACGATGCGCGTCGGGAATGGTTCCCAAGTCGATGTGATTGCCGTCGGCACGCTGCCTCTTCATTTACCTACGGGATTAGTTTTAAACCTCAATAATTGTTATTTAGTACCAGTTTGAGCATGAACATTGTATCGGGATCTCGTTTAATTCGAGATGGCTACTCATTTAAATCCGAGAATAATGGTTGTTCTATTTATATGAGAGATATGTTTTATGGTCATGCTCCTATGGTGAATGGTTTATTCTTTATGAATCTCGAACGTAATGCTACACATGTTCATAGTGTGAGTACCAAAAGATGTAAGGTTGATAATGATAGTCCCACATACTTGTGGCACTGCCGCCTTGGTCACATAGGTGTCAAACGCATGAAGAAGCTCCATGCAGATGGACTTTTAGAGTCTCTTGATTATGAATCATTTGACACGTGCGAACCATGCCTTATGGGTAAAATGACCAAGACTCCGTTCTCAGGAACAATGGAGCGAGCAACCAACTTATTGGAAATCATACATACTGATGTGTGCGGTCCAATGAGTGTTGAGGCTCGCGGCGGCTATCATTATGTTCTCACTCTCACTGATGATTTGAGTAGATATGGATATATTTACTTAATGAAACACAAGTCTGAAACCTTTGAAAAGTTCAAGGAATTTCAGAGTGAGGTTGAGAATCAACGTGACAGGAAAATCAAGTTTCTACGATCAGATCATGGAGGAGAATACTTGAGTCACGAATTTGGCACACACTTAAGAAAATGTGGAATAGTTTCACAGCTCACGCCGCCTGGAACACCTCAGCGTAACGCTGTGTCCGAACGTTGTAATCGCACTCTATTAGATATGGTGCGGTCTATGATGTCTCTTGCCGATTTACCACTATCTTTTTGGGGCTATGCTTTAGAGACTGCTGCATTCACTTTAAATAGGGCTCCGTCAAAATCTGTTGAGACGACTCCGTTTGAATTATGGTTTGGAAAGAAACCTAAGTTGTCGTTTCTGAAAGTTTGGGGATGCGATGCTTATGTCAAGAAACTTCAACCTGAAAAGCTCGAACCCAAGTCGGAAAAATGCGTCTTCATAGGATACCCAAAATAAACTATTGGGTATACCTTCTACCTCAGATCCGAAGGCAAGATCTTTGTTGCTTCATCTGCCCGTTGTTGCTTCCAATCTCAAAACCTCCGCTGCTCCCCGTCTTCTCAGAGCAATAAGAGAGCAGCGCCCCGCTCCCCCCATTGCCACCAGCACCACCACCGCCGTCGGCCCCCTCCACCACCTCCGCCATGGCTCCGAAGGGCGACAAGGCGAAGGCAATGAAGTCAACCGAGGCGCAGCGGCTCGCGGCGCTGCGGAAGGAGCGAGCCATCTTCCCCCCTAACCTCGGCACGAAGGCGTTGCGGGAGTATTAATACCTTTTCTGGTCGACGGAGACAAGAGCTCACCCGCGGACCAAGGTGCTCCCGGCTGCTGCTCACACGACGGCTCCGGACGGGTACCCTTTCTTTGCTTTATTCTTCTACTGCGGGCTCTGCCCGCCCTTTTCCGAGTTCTTCTGCGACATTATGAACACGTATGGCCTCTGCCTCCTTGACTTCACCCCCAACGCCGTTCTGACCATGGCAGTTTTCGCACACCTTTGCGAAAACTTTGTCGGAGTCCACCCTAGCATAGCTCTCTTCCGCCATTTCTTCATCCCTCAGGTAGAGAGGGGAGAGCCTCTGTCCGGCGGAATCGCCTGGATCTCAAGGTCCGGCAAGAAGGAATCTTATCTAGAGGGGGAGTTCCGCGGCAAGTGGGAGGAGTGGAGAGCAGATTGGTGCTGGATTGTCGAGGAGAGCCCACAGCCATTCACCGCCCGGCGCCAAGCAGCAGCAGTACGTGGCAGTGACTGGAGCGACTTGGCCCCGGAAGACAGCAGGCTGAAGATTGCCGTCACCAGGATCCAGCACCTTAGGCTTGCCGGACTCACCGTAGGCGCCGTTGGCGCAGACTTTCTTCGCCGCCGCATCGCACCCCTACAGGAACGGAGAAGGCCTGCCTGGGAGTTCAAGAACGCGGCGGACATCATGAGGCTGCGCCCAGGCCTCAACTACAATTTCACTGTCCTTGAGCTCAACGGCATGCTGTAGGAGCTCTTCAAATACGATCCAGATCACCCCGAAGTCTTCAGGTTGCTGCAGGGCGTCGTCCCTTTGTGTAACAATTCTGCACTCGACCGCATCTGGGCGATGATGCCGCTGTGCGACTCGCACGGAATCGAGCCAACTTGGCAAGAACCCGAAGACGAGGTCGTGCAGCAGTTTTTCGACAGCCTGGTGGAAGTGCCAATCCGCGCTGACGAGAAGGACGGCCTCATTCGTGACACCACCGAGGCGGAGTTGGCGTACATAGCCACTAGGTTGGAAGAGGCAGCGGCAGCCGCAGCGGCAGGCGAATTTGGGTTTACTCTGGAGGAGGCAGCGGCAGCAGAGGCAGAAAACCATGCCGAGCGAGAGGAATTCCTCGGCAAGAAAGAGCTTGCCCGGCAGGAGGAACCTGCCGGCAAGGAAGATCTTGCCGGGCGCGACACCGAGCCGAGCGAGCCTGTCGAGGACGCGAGCGGCTCGCTGGAGATCGACTCCTCCTCTACTTCATCCTCAGGCAGCACGCCGCAAGCAGCGCCTCCGTCTCCACTAAGAAGGTGTCTCCGCAAGGCCGGGGATGTAGCGAGGCGGCAGGCGCGTCGACAGTCGCCGCGCCGCACGACGTGCTCTACCGCGGCAAGCACCGCTGCCGCAGGAGCGCCCCATGCTGCCGCTGCAACTGGAGCGGGATCTTACCAGGCTGCTGCATCTTCCCCCGCCAAGCGACCAAGGGAGCCCACTCCTCCACCTTCCCGTGGCGGACGCGAGCCTGATTTTGACTTCTCCGCGTTCAGCTCCGATGAGGAAGAAGAAGAAGAAGAGTGAGTTTTACTTATTGTACTTGCAGTTCTTCAATCTTTGCTGTTTTGTCTTGTCTTGTTTCTCACTTGCCTTTCCCTGTATCTGTTCCTTTTTAGGACTTTGGCGCAGAGAGCGGCAAAGAGAGACAAGGCGCCGGTGATCGTCATCGAGGACGAATCCACTGCGTCAACAGGGGACGTGCCCGAGACAAACCCTTCGGACCCGGTGGCTGATCTTCAGAGCAGCCCCCAGCGTAAGTGTCTTGTTTGTTTTCCGCTGTCGGGCGCGCATGAAGATTCTTGCTTTGCTGATGTTTGTTTATTGACTTGTTGCAGGAGCAGAGCAGCCTCACCAGGAGAGCCCGGAGGCCGCCCCCGAAGCGCCAAGGGAAAGTCCTCCGGCGAGGGAGAGGTCTCCGGCAAGGGAGGAGGTTCCGACAAGGGAGGAGCCCCCGGCAAGGGAGGAGGTTCCGGCAAGGGAGGAGCCCCCGGCGAGGGAGGGATCCCCGGCAAGGGACTTCGTCAGCGATCCGCCGGTGACGGAGACCACTGCTGCAGACCCTGGCACTGGTAACTTCCTCGCCTCGCACTCTCCTTCGCTTCTTCATCTCCTTGATCTTCTTTTTGGATTTTGCTCGAATTTTGCTTGAATCTTATCCCCTCTTCCGGCTATCAGATCCATCTACTGCAGAACCGATGGAGACTGAAGTCGCCGTCGAGGAAGCAGCCGGCGCCGGCGAGGAGGCTGCCAGGGCTGCCACCGCGGAAGCGGGCGGGGAGTCTGGCGGTCGTACTGACGACCCGGAGGCCGCAGGAGCGCCAGGCGCTGCTCCGACCACCGACTCCTCCGCCGCTGCCGCCGCGCCAGGCTCCGATGAGCCCCAGCCTGGCGTCTACCTGAAGGCCGGCGACGACATCTTCATTAACCTTCCCTGGGCGTCAAGCTCCAGGGCGCCGATCGAGGGAGAGATGCTGGACGGAGAGGTGCTTGCCTCCGCCGGGCTGAAGCTGGTCGACGCGCCAAGCAGCAGCAGCGGTGAACCTGAAGAGGAGCGCCTGCTGCGGAAGCTAGTGGCGCTCTACCGCGCCCGGCAGGCCAAGCTGGAGTCCCGCGAAGCACTCGTCGCGAAGGCCGGTGCTGATATTGAGAAGCGCGCAGAAGAGCTCCGAGGCGCCAACCAAGAAGCTCTCCGCTCCCTGGCAAAGGAGCGGGAAGATCTTGCCGAAGCGCAGCAGGCCTTCCTCCTCGAGAAGGCCGACGTCGAAGAGCGCCAACGTCTTGCCGCAGAGAAGCTGTCTTCGCAGGAGGGTGACTTGGCGCAGCGGAAGGTCCACGTCGACAGCCACGAGGAGGAGCTTGCCGCGCGCGAGCGGGCAGTTGGCGGGGCCCTTAAACAAGCTGAAGACGCCGCCGCAGCCACCGAGGCCGCCAAGAACGAGCTGGAGCTGAAGGTGACGCAGCTGGAGGCGAGCCTTAAGGCGAGCGGCGACGAGCTCGCCGCGCTCAAGCTCGAGCGGGAGAGGGACGCCAACAGTTATTCGGAGTTGCAGGCCCACCTTGTCGAGAAGGACAAGGAACTCGATGCCGCCAAGAAGTCCAACGCTGGCCTCGAGGTGAAGTTGGCGGCTCTGACGCAATCTCTGAACGGCGCCAAGGAGCAGGAGACGGCCCTGAAGGAGGAGGTCAAGGCCGGCAAGGTGCTGCTGGCAAAGGCTGCTGCCGCCCGGAAGACTTTGTCAGAGAATGTGGAGCACTGGACGGAGGGTCTGGTGAACGTCGCCGCGGATGTCGACAGGGAGCTGGCGCAATTGGGGATGGTAGATCTCGGGTACTCCTCCGACGAGAATCTCCAACCAAGCGCCAAGCTGACTCTGTTCTTCAAGGGCATGGCGACGGCACTCCAGCGACTCTGGGAGAAGATCCCAAAGCAGCTTGCCGACGAGTCACGCAAGATTTGCGCGGGAGCTCTCGAGAAGGTGCTGATGAAGGTGGCCTTCCGCAACCCGGGTCTCCGCCTCACCAACGTCCTCCGAAGCTTGCCGCCAGATGCTGATTTGGAGGAGCTCAAGGCCCGTGTCGCACCTATCGTGGACAGGGTGAGCGGAATTAGGAGGGTCGAAGGTGACCGCGTAGACTAGGCCATCCATCTTCTTCTTCCCTCGTTGCTATCAATCATGTTATAAAAAATAGTCTGTTAGAGTTGCGACAAGTTATTCTGTAATATACTCTATCTTGGTTAGTAATGGCTATGTTATTTCCTTTACTTGATTCCTTCCTTTGTATGTTTTTACCCTACGCTTTTAGGGAACTTGCCGGCGCAGGCACCTTTGCCGCGAGTGCTGAGTGCGGAACATCAGCAGCCTGCAGGCGGTGCTGCGGCTGGCAAGAAACCTTGTCGCAGAGCTAGTGGCAGCTCACTTAAGTTGTTGAGCGGACTCGAAACAACAGTAAGGGCACAACTAGCTACGAGCCGGTTCCTCCGCGCAGAGGTTTTCCATACAAGGGACGGTCGTTCAAGGAAGATAACTCTATAAATTTAAGAATTTGATTGCTCAAACTTTGGCAAACTTATCTTTTCTGTTGTTTGCTCCCTGGCAAGGCGAAACCTTCTTGGACGACGCCCGGTCCATACTGTATCTTCTTCCTTCCCCCCGGCAAACTTGTGCGCGAGGGAACCTTCTTTTCCTTGCGAAAAAAAGAAAAATGACGAAATAACAGTATGGAGCCTTATGGCTCGTTGTTGCTTACCGGAGGCAAATGCTGCACAAAATGTCAGATCGCACATGCAAATACTGATAAAAGGCATGAAACTAACGAGGTGCGCTGAGCACATGACATTTATGCACGGGATCTGCGCCCGGCTTTGTACAAAGGATTACATGCAACAGCGGCAAGACTTGTACAAAAGGGTGGTTACCGGACAGGGTCCGACAACCGCGCCTTACGGGTAAAACTTACGAGGATGCTCAATATTCCAGGAGTTG
Source organism: Triticum monococcum (assembly GCA_034509565.1). Classification (NCBI taxonomy): domain Eukaryota; kingdom Viridiplantae; phylum Streptophyta; class Magnoliopsida; order Poales; family Poaceae; genus Triticum; species Triticum monococcum. The sequence goes on from CM067842.1 coordinate 724,829,194, forward strand.
CTCACCGGAATGCCATCTTCGGTCTCAAGGCGGACGGTGCGAGGCCTAGTGACTCGTTTCACCCGGTAAGGGCCTTCCCACTTCGGCGTCAACTTGTTGGAATTCTTGGCGGACTGAACGCGCCAAAGAACAAGGTCACCTTCCTCGAAGCTTCTGGCTTTAACTTTGTGGCTATGGTAGCGGCGCAAAGCTTGCTGGTAGCGAGCAGCTCGCACAGCAGCCTGAAGACGGTCTTCCTCAAGGAGCAGCGCGTCATCTTCGCGCAGCTGCTCTTGCTCAAGCTCATCGTAAGCGAGCACTCGAGGTGACCCGTATACGAGTTCCGTGGGGATAACTGCTTCTGCTCCGTAGACTAGAGCAAAGGGTGTCTGGCCAGTGGCTCGATTTGGCGTCGTCCTGATCGACCAAAGAACCACCGACAGCTCCTCGATCCAGTTTCTTCCACACTTGTGCAGCCTGTCGAAAGTTCTGGTCTTGAGCCCGCGTAGCACTTTAGCATTTGCCCTCTCCGCTTGACCGTTGCTTCTCGGGTGAGCAACAGAAGCGAAGCAGACCTTGGCGCCAAGATCTTGGACGTACTGCATGAAGGTGCGGCTCGTAAATTGTGTACCATTGTCGGTGATCTTGGCCTTCTAGGCGGAGAGTGCACAGTGGTTGCACCCTCCCCGGTCTTGTCGCCACCGGCTCGCGCCTGACTGACTTGCCGCGGCCGCGAGGCGCTCGGCTGCCGCGGGTCGTCGCCGTTGGCGAAGCCGGTGAGGCTCTGGATAGTGGCCCTCCAGTCATCGATCTTCTCTGGCGCTGGAGGGTAATCTAGGAGCAATCGAGCTCGTGCTAAAGCTTCTGCCGGAGTGGCGGGCGGCGGCGGCGAACGGTGCGAGGAACGGGATATGCTCGGACTTCTAACTATGTTAGAAGGAGCAATATCTCGTCCAAGCGACCGAGCCACGCTCGCGCCAGCATGTTGGCGCGCATGCTGGTCTTGAGCGCTCCGGGATCCGCCAGCTTGGTCTTGGCCCAGCAAACGTATGGTACCGTGAGTACCATGACGCTGCTGGTCCCGCGCCTCCTGGGATGGGTGCGGTGCGTGTACGGACGCCGAGGTCTTGGAGTGCGCTCGGTCGTTGTGGGAGCCGGCCGCGCCGCCGATGTGCAGCGCCGTCTTGTCCTTGGACCTGGCAGCACCATGTGCTTCCTCGTCGGCGCCCGTTCTTCCGCCGGCGCCCACTCCGCCAGCCGTTCGCTCCGGCGATGGTGGGTTCGGCGCGGACGGAGCAGCTGCCTCCGAAATCTTCTTCTTCGGCGGCATGTTGATGAAGATGATGAAGATTCGGCTCGTGCGAACGCCGGATCTGGTTCACACAGCCTCGACGCACCCCCTACCTGGCGCGCCAAAGATGTCGGGGTGACTGATCCCCACGGACACCTATGGGACCGCGGCGGACCGGGGCCCCTTTAGGTTCGGCAGGGGGGCGGAGAGTGCATGAAGAGCAGATCGAGGCGAACGCACGAGCGACGCGATCAGTTTACCCAGGTTCGGGCCGCACGGATGCGTAAAACCCTACTCCTGCTTTGATTTGTATTTTGTGTTCTTGCTCGGGAGCGACGGATGCTATAGTACACTTGGATGGCTAGCGAGACCGAGCGTGAGAATGGCCGTCCCCCCCTCTGTTGCGCATGGGCCTCCTTTTATATGTCAAAGGGGTCACCGACAGGTGGCAACATAGATGAGGGTAAAAAGGTAAAAGAGGTGGTGGTTGGCGCCACCGCTTACTACAGTTGTATCATACCTAACCCTGACGGCAGGGGACAAAGGCATTAAATGCCTGTCTGTGTCGCCTAGACGGTGCAGAAAGGGACCGTTAGGGGCGCCACTGTTTCCACGATGGCTATCTTGTCAGCGCCTGCTTGCCACCGCATGCCCCTGGCTGCACAGCTTCCCGCCACGTATGCCAGGAACGGTCCCAAAGCGACACGTTGGTGGGTGAGCTGGAGCGCGGGCTGCGGAGTAGTAGCTTGCCGCGGCAAGCGCCTTGCCGGGGATGTTGTCTTGTCGCGTCCGGGAGCTTGTCGCTCACCGGGTCTTGTCGCGTCCGGGAGCTTGTTGCTCACCGGGTCTTGCCGGGACGCGCAGCGCATCGCAGCAAGCTTCTCGAGATGCCTTTGTTGGCCTTCCCGGCAAGCTCCTCTTGCCGGGGCCTTGCGCCTTGGCTTGAATACTTTGTCCTTGAATGGCTCCAAAGGAACCACGGAGGACCTTGGCGGTCACCCGGCAAGCCTTGCCGCGGGGTGCTGCGACTGCCCGTGCACAAGTTCGGGATACTAAGGTACCCCTACTTTAGTACACCGACATTTTCCCATATGCTTTGCTCCGGATCCGATGCATAAATTTCGTTAGTTCCTCCCCTGTTGTTCTCCGGGTACACATCCTCTCTGTTTATTGCAGAGATGTGTATCAGGAGAACAACGGGGAGGTGCTGCCGAAATTTTGCGTCGGATCCGGAGCATAGCATGGGAAAATGAACCCAATCTACACATACACGGGTGGGATTAGGACCTATCATTACCTATTAGAGTGTAGGTTGCATGGACGTAATAAAATTGACAAAGTAGATCAACTGATGAATATATACATGGTGAATTACATATATAATTGTTGTGTGTCCAGTAGCTTTGAAAGTCAAGATGAGTGATCGTGCGTGGATGTATACCGGTCACACTAGTCAGAACAAATGGAGCGCTGAATGGTTCACAAAAACTAAGGGGTTTGTGCAAGCCGCATTTGCAAATGGCCAGAGGAAAACCTGGTGCCCTTGTTTCCGGTGCGACAATTGCGAAAAGAGGACAGAGGCTGAAATGGGCAAACACCTGCAGAAGAGTGGTTTTACGCCCGATTATACGGTGTGGACATTTCATGGTGAGTCTGCCCAACGTGCCCGAGTTGAGGTGGATCGTCATCGCACCGACGAGCATGGTACCGGGATGGAAAACATGGTGCAAGACTGTGATAATGCTCGGGATTCGGACGAGGAGATGGAGGAATCTGCAAAGGCCTTCAATGAAATGTTGGAGTCTTCAAAACGTCCGCTCCACGAGCACACTGAGCTTTGTCAGTTGGATGCCATCTCACAAGTAATGGATCTGAAGGCTCAGTTCAACTTGGGCAGAGAATGCTATGACGCAATTATGACAGTATTTGGACGCTTTCTACCCAAATGCCATGTAATGCCTGCAAACCTGTACCAGTCGGACAAAATCCTCCATGCACTGAAGATGCCCTATGAGAAGATACATGCCTGTGAGAAAGGATGTGCCTTATTTAGGCTTGACTATGCGGACTTGAACTATTGTCCCATTTGCAAGTCTTCTAGGTATATTGTTGTAGACTACGGTATGGGTGAGAAGACGTAGACCAAAATCCCCGTTAGTGTTCTTCGGTATATGCCAATCGTACCAAGACTTCAACGTCTTTTCATGGTTGAAGAGACGGCCAGACAGATGACATGGCACAAAACAGGCAAAAGAACCAAACTAGATGCCGATGGGAATCTGATGATGGTACACACATCGGATGGTGTTGCGTGGAAAAAGTTTGATGAATTACATGCTGACAAAGCGGCAGATCCGAGGCATCCTCGAGTCGGCATCAGCACGGATGGGTTCAGTGTGTTTGGTATGACGGCAGCCCATTACAGTTGTTGGCCCGTATTTGTCTTTCCACTCAATCTCCCCTCGGACAGATTATGCAAAGAAAGAACATTTTCCTGACGTTGATAATTCCAGGGCCCAACTATCCGGGGAAAAATACGAATGTGTACATGCAGCCGCTTAAGGATGAATTGCAAGAAGCATGGGATAATGGGTTCAAGACATACGACGCCTATAGCAAACGGAACTTCATAATGCGTGTCTGGTACATGTACTCGACGCATGACTTGCCGGCGTATGCGCTATTCGTTGGATGGTGTGTGTGCATGGAAGGTTCCCGTGCCCCACATGCAAGGGAGCTCTTGAGTTTCATTGGCTTCAGGCCGGTCGCAAGTTTTCTTGCTTCGACATGCATAGACAGTTCCTGGATCCTCGCCATAAGTTCAGGAAAGACAAGAAGAACTTCATCAGAGGTAGAGTTGTCAAAAACTCTACTCGTGCATTGACAGGCCAACAGACCCTGGATCAGTTAAATGCTCTCGAGCAGATCCACGGCGTCCAGGGTACTTCAAGGGGTAAAATACTAAGCACGCGTGGACTCACAAAACATGCTTATGGGATTTGCCTTACTTCAAAGACCTCCTTTGCCCACACAACATCGACGTGATGCACACTGAGAATAATATCACCGAGGCACTTTTTGGTACATTGTTCGGCATAGATGGGAAGTCAAAAGATAATACCAAGACTAGAGTTGATCAGGAGGCGCTATGTGATAGGCCGTTACAAAACATGAAAGAACCGAAAGGAAAGTAGAACTGGACGAAGCCAAAGGCATGGTTCAATCTTGGAAGGCCAGCTATGAGGGAAATTATCTTGTGGGTGCAACAACAGTTGATGTTCCCCGATGGGTATGCAGCGAATCTAAAGAGGGGAGCAAATCTTGATAAATTGAAGATATTTGGTCTCAAGAGTCATGATTGGCACATATGGATTGAGCGGGTAATGCCGGTGATGTTGCGTGGCTTCATCACTGAGGATGAATGGCTAGTACTGGGAGAACTCAGCTATTTCTTCCGTGTTCTTTGTATGAAAGAACTATCGCCTGGCATGCTAGAAGAAATGGAAGAGTTGGCGCCGGAGTTGATCTGCAAGTTAGAGAAGATCTTTCCACCGGGCTTCTTTAATCCAATGCAGCATTTGATTTTGCATCTCTTGACCGAGGCAAGATTGGGGGGGGCGTGCAAAATCGTTGGTGCTACCCAACTGAGAGGATGCAAAAGACGCTTCGAGAAAAATGTAAAAATAAACGTAGAATTGAAGCATCGATGGCTGAGGCATTCGTCACAAAGGAGGCGGCAAACTTCGTAACAGCACACTACGAAGCCAAAAATCGTCATTTGCATAATCCGAAGCCTCGGTACAATGCTGACGACCCTAAAAAGGGTGGATCCAACCTCAGCCTATTCAAAGGGAATCTCGCACCAGATAGTGTTTCACATCTAGTATCTTTGGATAACGAAGAATGGCGGACCATTTCGTTGTATATCTTCAACAACCTGATAGAAGTGCGGCCGTACATCGAGTAAGTTCTTGGTACATTTTTTCACAACTTCTATTTCCTTTGAACTGCTCTTATTCCTGGATATGTCATATAGTCGATACGTCGCCATATGCTCGTATGGAGCGGAGATCCAAAAGGATTCCGTCGAAGAGTATGAGCTTCTCGCAAAGCAAGGAGGCGGCTATCCCGGTTTTATCTCTTGGTTCAAACAAATGGTAATTTCTATTAGACAATTTCATTTCATTTGCTAATTTGTGCCTAATGCAACAATCCTTTCATATTAAACTTGTAGGCTAATTTAGAGTCTATGGACGCCGAATTGAGACAAGTCGCTAATGGTTTTGACTATAAGGTGCGTTCATTTGACACGTACGACATCAACGGGTATCGCTTTCGTACCTATGGCAAAGAGCTATCTATGGCCAACCGAAAGTCTACAAATTGTTGTGTATCTGCTATCGGCGAAGGAGGTACCGAGTATTATGGGAGAGTTGAAGCAATTTATGAACTTATGTTCTATGGTGAAAACCCATCGAATGTCGTAGTCTTCAAATGTTATTGGTTTCAGCCGAAGGAGACTAGAAGGACTCATGAACACATAGGGCTAGTTGAAATCAACCAAAGCACCCATTTAGATGTTCCCGATGTCTATATTACGGCTCAACAGGCGACCCAAGTATTCTATCTACCGTGGGCCTGCCAAACTAATCCAAATCTGAAAGGTTGGGATGTCATTTATGAAGTGCCGCCACGTGCTAGACTTTCTCCCCCAAAGGAAGAGGATTATGAACCTCACATTAACCCAGACACATATGAAGGAGAATTCTTCCAAGAGACACGTCTTTCCACAAAAGTGTTTCAAGAACCGCTATACTTCACCCCAAAACATTGAAGTAGACAGCGACAGTGAATTCGACATCTCCCCGGAGGAGGAACAAGAAGAGCCAAAACAAGAAGAGGTTACTGCTGCGGATGACCTGTCAATGCTTGACCGATTACGTCAAGGTGGCCTTGCACATGTTGATGCCAATGAACCCTATGAGCCCATCATTGATTATAGCGATGATGATTATGCATTTATTGATGATATTGATCGATATTATTAGTAGTGTCAGGTATTCAATTTTTTATGTTGTACTTGATGATGATACACTTAAGTGATATACATATTATTATTCATGTCGGTACTTTTTTTATGTTGTACTAATTTCGTTTATTCTTTGTCATGGCAGGTGTTGAAAGATGGTGGGCGCTAGTCGAGAGCGCGCTGAGGCCCCTTCTTCGTCAGCACATGGTGCGAGGTCTTCCATTCCACACACCTCTCCGCCGAGCGTTGCTGGACAGTATGGCGACACCGCCGGCCCTTCTTCGTCGACCGCGGTGCCCAGTAGGGGACAAGGTAAGAAGAAGAGAGGAGGTGGAGCACATGGTCACAGGAGAGGAGGTAGGGTGACTCTTACGGCGCCTTCCTCGCCGCCACCCCCAGCTGTTTCACCTGAGCACGTGACTGCTAGGGTGGACTCATCCGAGGAGGAGGCTACACGGACTCCGGTCCACAGGTCTTCGGCCCACGAGCCTCGGGTCGACGGGCCATCGGCCCATGAGAGTTGGGCCCACGAGACCCTGGAGGAGCACACGTCTGGATGGGGTACCTGGTCGAGTCAGCCTGAGGAGCCAAGTGACCATGCTGATGATGGCGGGGAGCCAAGTGGCCATGTTGATGATGGCAGGGAGCCGACTGATATTGAGGAGGAGGGGGGCAACGTCTACCAGCATGGTGCTACACGGCTCCCGTCCGTGCCGGCGACCCGCGAGCAGAGGTGGTTGATTTTCCCTGATGGGGAGAGGTAAGTGCATTTAATCTTTTTGTACCTTCTGCATTCACGTTTCTTCAAATAACTAATGCGTTGGCCTTGTCATGCTGCAGGGGTTGGGACCACCATGAAAGTGTCTGCCGGCCCAACTCCGTCCTTGGAGTTCTGATTCAGCAAAACTTCCCAGGGTTTGTCACGTTTCCTGGTGAGGGTCGGCTTCCGGAGGTTGGATTGAGTTGGGAGCACTACTTGGCTTCCCCGGCCCCGCCGGGTGAGATTATCGACGGTGTCTTGTGCAAGACGAGGGCATACATGGTGATCAGAAAGTTCTGGGTAATTTCTCCTTTAGACAATTAAAAATCTTCAACTAGCTAGTTATTAATTGTACTAATCAATATTGTCTCATTTGATTGCAGATGTTCTACAGGTGTGAGGAGGGATACGAGGAGGAGGCGGCAGATGTTATCGACAAGGAGTGCAAGCGCCTACTTCAGAACTTATGGCATGAGGTTCGGGTGTAGGCTGTTCGAGACTACTATGCCGGGCGTGGTATCAAGAAGCCCAAGCAGGAGTGCCGTGATAAGTTCTTGAGTAAGGAGCAGTACATGAAGGTAATTCTTAAGGCCTTGTACTTACTTCCTTCATTTAGTAATTCATAGCCGTAGCGCTCAAGTTTCTATTTGCTAACTTAGGCCCCTCCGAGATGGTGTGCGGATCAGATGGATTGTTGGGAGGTGTTGGTCAATGCGTGGTGCTCAAAAGAATGGCGGGCCACCCACAACGAGGCCAAGGATAAACGTGCCCAAATGGAAGGTGTGCCACACCACCAAGGCAGCTCCAACTTATTTCAGTATGGGCGGAACTGGGTATGTGGTTTGCTTCATGATTCATGCAATTCATTCATCATGCTAGCTTTAGCCCTTTAATTACTAATTTACTTTCTTTCTCTCTTTCAGGCATGCTGCAATAAGGCGGATAAGGTGCCGGAGGTGTACGACCTGTATGCCATGGCCCACACTGGCCCTTACAGGAAAGTCAAGGCATTCTCTGCGTCTGACCTCGATGATCCAAAGAACTTCACCAACATCTCCGCCCATGACAAGCTCGTGTAATATAGAGATTAGGGGAATGCGAGGAAAGGGGAGGGCTTTAACCCGAGCCAGGGTCCCATTGATACAGAGCTGCTGATGATATCTGGTGGCGGGAGGTCCCATGGCTCCATAGCCATGGGAGATGGACTTATCCATTGTCCTAGCACTCTCCCGGAGATCAAGGCGCGCCAGTCGAGCTCCGCTCCTGAGATAAGGCCTCGTGAACGGCCAGTCCAACTCGCCTTCAAGGTTAGTTATCTTTCTCCATTACATTGTGTGCGCTTCCATCAGTGATTACAAATGGTCATGTGTGTGGTATTGTAGGCTGCTATACAGAGTGAGAGAGATAGAACAGAGAAACTTCTGGCGGAGGCGGCGGAGAGGCAGCGGGAGTTGGAGGAGAGGACGACAAAGTTGTTGGAGGAGGAGAGGGCACGGAATGACATGCAAGCAAGGGCCATGTACGAGCTCCTTGTGGTAAGTTTCTTCTACAGATTACTTGCTAGTCTTAACATTTGAGTCTCATTACTAACTAGTATGACTCTGTTGTGAAAACCAAATATGTAGTCTGTGTGTGAGAAGTCCGGTCAGACCGCTCCGCCGATGCTAGTGATTGCTCCTGGGAGCACGGTGAGTTTAATTTTAATGGACATTACTTGCTAGTCTTAACATCTGAGTGTCATAATTCTAACGAGACATTGGAAATGATCTTTGGTGCAGCTTAACTCCAGAAACGCATCGCACGATCCTTCTCCAGCTAGCGGCGCGAGCCAGCCCGCTCCTACACCTCCCTGATCACGGTAAGTTTCTCTAGTGTTTTGCTTAACAAATGCATAAAGACCTAGACTTAGCTTTATTTCCTCCAATATGCTTACCATAATGACCTAGAGTTAGTTTCTTTTCCTCCAAAATGACTTAATAAGCTTACTGACCTCATAACCATCCATTTTACCTAAGTTAGCTCTAAAACGATATGTACTTAGCTTACTTATGTCAAAATTGCATAATTAGCTTAGTTAGCTAATAAACGATCCATTTTACCTAAGTTAGCTTACAGGTGATCCAATTTATCCAAGTTAGCTCTAAAATGACCCATTTTACGTAGATTAGCTCCTAAATGATCCATTTTACCTACGTTAGCTTTAAAATGACCCATTTCACCTAGGTTAGCTCCAAAATGACCCATTTCACCTAGGTTAGATCCAAAATGACCCATTTCACCTAAGTTAGCTCAAAAACGATCCATTTCACCTTAGTTAGCTCAAAAACATGGCATTTCACCTTAGTTAGCTCATAAACGACCCATTTCAACTAAGTTAGCTCCAAAATGATCCATTTCACCTAGGTTAGCTCATAAACGATCCATTTCACCTAGGTTAGCTCATAAACGACCCATTTCACCTAGGTTAGCTCATAAACGACCCATTTCACCTAGGTTAGCTCATAAACGACCCATTTCACCTAGGTTAGCTCATAAACGACCTATTTCACCTAGGTTAGCTCATAAACGACCCATTTCACCTAGTTTAGCTCATAAACGATCCATTTCAGCTAGGTTAGCTCATAAACGATCCATTTCACCTAACTTAGCTCATAAACGACTCATTTCACCTAAGATAGCTCATAATCAATCCATTTCACCTAGGTTAGCTAATAAACGATCCATTTCACCTAAGTTAGATCATAAACGATCCATTTCAACTAATCTAGCTCATAAATGATCTAGTTCACCTAAGTTAGCTAATAAATGGCATATACTTCTTCTTCTAGTCTTCCTCTTCTTCTAGTCTAATTCTTCTTCTAGTCTTCTTTTTCTAACTTTCTTATTTGTCATTTTGCAGGTTTCATTCACTTCACGGAAGCCAACTTGCTATGATGGATTGCTTGTTTTTTCCTTTGATGCACTTCTTGTATTCTGCTCGCTTGCTATGATGGAATTAACTTGCTATGATGAAACTAGATTGCTATGATGAAACTTTGCATATTGTAATATGCATGGATCGATGGAACTATGTGCAACCTACTATGTATGTATGGATGGATATATATGTGCTGGATATTTATTATGTTGGATATATATGTGCTGGATATTTATTGTGAAAGAGTCCTATGATATATTTGCTGTGATAATTGTTGGATATAAGAAAAATAGAATAAAAAAGAGGCAGTGCAGGCTCTTTGCCGTCCGCGGCAGACGGCAAAGACCGTCTGTCATCGGTGGCAGACGACAAAGGGGGCACGTGGCGCCCACCTGTGCTTCCTGAGAGATGGGCCATTTGGCAAATTTGCCTACCGTGGCGGACGGCAAAGCTAAGCTAATGGAAAAGACTTTGCCTTTGCCTTTTCTGTCCGCCGTGGCAGACGGAAAACCACAGCGGGCGCTGACACATTGCTGACATCAACTGGCGGACGGCAAAGAGGCGCTCAAATTTGCCGTCCGCTGGCGGACGGCAAAGGCCTCCGTTAGCCGCCTAACGGACTAACGCTGGCGGACGTCCAGTATTTTGCCGTCCCTCCTCGTTGCCGTCCGACGCTGTAGGCAAAGGACTCTTTGTCGTCCGCCATAAGAAGCAGACGGCAAAGGACATATTTGCTGACCCAGTCTTTGCCGTCCCTGTTTGCCGTCCGCCGCGGACGGCAAAGCTCTTTGCCGTCCGCCGTTCGTGCCTTTGCCGTCCGCCGTGGCAGACGGCAAAATACTGGATTCTTGTAGTGAGAGGAAAATGAGAGGCAAATGGCAAATAATCTAATGCGGGAGATAGGGATTGTGATGGGTACTTGGTATGTTAAATTTTGCGCAGACTCCCCGGCAACGGCGCTAGAAATTCTTCTTGATACCTCCCTGACAAGTTGCGCCTCCCTCGCCCTGGTGGCGATGTAGTCCAGCTCCGCCTGGGAGGTGTCCTGGACAAGCAGCCGCTCAGCGTCGGCGTTGACATACAGCTCGTGCAGGGTATTGAAGAACTGCTGCACTTCAGCGCCCTCCGGCTCCTTCCAGCTCGGGACAGCTCCGTGCGCGTTGCAGTCCGGCATCATGGCGATGATCTCGGACCAACGCGAGTTGTTGCACAACGGGACCACCCCCGGCGGCAGCTTGAACAGAGGCCCCTTGAGGACCTTGTCGGCTTTCGCGGTGGCCCTCGCAACCTTGCCGGTCCGCTCAACCTCGCCGTCGTGGCCCACATCGAGTTGGAAGATCCGATGACAGAAATGGGCGTGCGCCATCACTGTGAAGTTGTGGTCGAGGCCAGGGCGGAGCCGCATGATGTTGGCGGGGTTCGTGAAGAGCCAGGCTGGCCTCCCTTTGTTATGCAGAGGAGCGATCCGACGTCGGATTAAGTCCGCCCCGATCATCTCAAGGGTGAGCCCGGCCTGGGTAAGCTGGAGAATCCTGGTGGTGGCGACCATGAGCTTCCTGTCATCAGCGTTGACGTCGCTCCAATCGCTTCCATGAACCGGCGGCGCCCGGCGAACTCTAGAGAACACCGGCGGGTCCTTCTCTTTGATCCAGCACCATCGGCCCCGCCATTCTTCCCACCTCTCCTTCATGGCACCGTCCGGGTACGCTCCCTTGGATTTTGGGATCCAGGCGACGCACCCCGAGATGGCACCTGCCGTTTGGATCCGAGGGAAGAAGTAATGGCGGAAGAGCGCCGTGTTGGGGTGCACCCCGGCAAAGCCTTCGCAGAGGTGCGCGAAATGGGCCATGCATGCCGCCGCATTCGGTGTAAAATCTAGGAGGTCGAAGCCGAAGGTGTGCATGATGTCACTGAAGAAATCGGAGAAGGGAGGACAGAGCCCGCAAGAAAAATAATCAACAAAGAAGGGGTACCGATTTGGGGTAGCCTCGGTGCAGTTGGCGGGGATGACGCGTGTGGCCGGATGCCCCGAATTCTCTCCCCCTTCTTCACTCCCCATAGGGGCCTGAAGAAGTCCCGAAGCTCTAACACGTTGACCGTTGAGGGGAAGAAGGCAGACTGCGTCCGCTGCCCCGCCAGCGCACTCTCGGGCAGCTCGGTGGCTTTAGCGTCCTTGGCCACTCCCTTGCCCTTGGTGGATTTTGGCGCCATGGAGACTGGGGGAGGAGGGCAGGATAGAGGGCAGCGGAAGCGCAACGACGACAAGAGGGGACGAAGCTTAAGGATGAAGAGGAAGGCAGATGGAGGTTTCCAAGATTGGGGTTGTGCGGAGGGTAAAAGGAACAGCGCGCTCACGGTTATCCCTTTTTATGGGTAAGCCGCGGGGCGCGATGCCCATTTACTGTGACGTGACGCATGCGTGTGGAAACCGTCCCACGCATGCCGCCCACGTCACGCACACCCCTCCACGCCGCTCCACGCGCGCGGGTCGTGGGAGGCGGAGCACGCGAAGAATCTTACCACGATAAAAACCGCCCACCTGCCCGCGCACCGTTTTGGGCCTGGCCCAACAACGCGTCGTGCCTATGTGTGGCCCAGGCCCGGGGGCTCCTGTCGGTGTACAAAAATAGGGGTGCATCTTTGTACCCCTTTTCCTATGCACGAGCAGTCAGAGCCGCGCCCACGGCCACACCAAGCAGAACTAGGGAGGTGAGCCAAGGTAAGATTGAAGCCCATTACAATCAAAGCAACACCAAGGCCAATACCACAATGAGCAGAGGGACGAAGCAAGTTCCCCCGGTAAGACCCTTGCCGGGCGGCCTCAGTGACCCCGGCAAGACCCTTGTCGGGACAGCTCGCCCCACACCAACAGAGCGAGCCACCCTTGAGCCCGCGGCCCCCAGTTCCATCATCAGCGTAGGGCCAGGGCTCGGGAAGGCATCTCTGTGGTGGCATGCAGATCTTTGTGGAGACATATTCAAGATCAGATTAGAAGACGACGATTATCGGCAAGATCCTTTCCAAGGAAGGCCACCAGACCCCCGGCAAGATCCTTGCCGGAGACGACAACACGCCATGGCGAGACCCTTGCCGGGCCACCCGGCAAGGCCCTCGCCAAAGTCGCCGGCAAGGTACCCGCCAAGCCAACGTCAACCAAGCTACCACCGCCGTTCACATGCAGCTGCCAGCCCAACCAGCTGGGCGGGCACCTGCGTGGCAACATGCAGCTCCCAGGCCAACTCATCACCCGCCAGCGTGGCGGCATGCAGATCTTCGTGAAGGCTCCACCACCACGCCAACTCAGCTGCCTGCCTGCCTGCCTACATGGCACCGCACACATCCCTGGCCGAGGCGTGTGTCGAAGCGAGGAGGAGCGGCGACGGACAGGACGGGCCTTGCCCCCGTCCCTGATAAAGCAAGAGGACACCTAAGCGATGCATTAAATGCTTGTCCTGTAATACGAGGGATAACCTCGTGCCACTGTAGACCTTTCCACCTCCTGTGTGCCATTGTGGCAACCCCTTTTTCCGATAAAAGGAGGCCTGAGGCAACGAGGAGCGGGATTCGGCTCTTTCGAACCAGACGCTAACCACAGCTAGTTCGAGAGCTCAAGAACCCTCAGAAATACACCCACCAAAGCAGGACTAGAGTTTTACGCATCCTCGCGGCCCGAACCTAGGTAAATGATCCTTGTGCTGTCTACTAGCCATGCTCTCCTCGCAACCCTGCGCCCCGGCAACCGTAGTAGGGATTCTTGTGATCCCATAGGTGTCGTTGCACACCGACACTGGAGCTCCATCGGAGGGGGTATCGATCACGGAGGGCTTCTACATCAACACCATAGCCTCTCTGATGAAGTGTGAGTACTTTACTTCAGACCTTCCGGTCCGTAGTTATTAGCTAGATGGCTTCTTCTCTCTTTTTGGATCTCAATACAAAGTTCTCCCCCTCTCTTGTGGAGATCTATTCGATGTAATCTTCTTCTGCGATTTGTTTGTTGAGACCGATGAATTGTGGGTTTATGATCAAGTTTATCTATGAACAATATTTGAATCTTCTCTGAATTCTTTTATGTATGATTGGTTATCTTTGCAAGTCTCTTCGAATTATCAGTTTGGTTTCGCCTACTAGATTGATCTTTCTTGCAATGGGAGAAGTGGTTAGCTTTGGGTTCAACCTTGCGGTGTCCTTTCCCAGTGACAATAGGGGCAGCAAGGCACGTATTGTATTTTTGCCATCGAGGATAACAAGATGGGGTTTATATCATATTGCATGAGTTTATCCCTCTACATCATGTCATCTTGCCTAAAGCGTTACTCTGTTCTCTTAAACTTAATACTCTAGATGCATGCTGGATATGAAAGTGCGTTATATCGACTAGAGGGGGGGTGAATAGGCGATTTTTATGAAATTCTTCACTGAGGAATTTGCCGGTGAGGAAATTCCTTAGCGAAGAACTACTAGCAGCGGAACAAGTACTCAAAAGTAAACATAACAGAATACAACCATGGTCATCATGATGAAATCAAGACAGGCACAGAGTACAGGTAGCGTAAGCACAGGATGAAGACAAACAGACTGAAGAAAATTGAACTGAGGAAATTGAGAAAGTCTTCAATCAAAGTTTTCAAACACATATATGAACAAACACACAACACAGTTATGAGGAAATGAACGAGTTGAGGGAATAGAACCAGTAAGCTTGGTGAAGATAATGATTTGGTAGACCAGTTCCAACTGCTGTCTCAGTTGTAAGTCTGGTTGGAGCGGCTGAGTATTTAAACTCGAGGACACACAGTCCCGGACACCCAGTCCTGAACACGCAGCTCAGGACACCCAGTCCTCACCGTATTCTCCTTGAACTAAGGTCACACAGACCTTGTCCAATCACTCGTGGTAAGTCTTCAGGTGACTTCCGAACCTTCACAAACTTGGTCACTCGGTGATCCACAATTCCTCTTGGATGCTCTAGACCATGACGCCTAACCGTCTGGAAGAAGCACAGTCTTCAAAGGTAACAAGCGTCGGATCCACGTAGGATCAATCTCTTCAGTGATGCTCAATCACTTGCGGTTTGTAGGTGTTTGGGTTTTGGGTTTTTCCTCACTTGATGATTTTCGCTCAAAGTCCTGAGAGGATGGGTTGCTCTCAAATGACAAGTGTCAGTTTCTCTTGGAGCAGCCAACCAGCTAGTGGTTGTAGGGGGCAACTATTTATAGCCTAGGGAGCAGCCCGACATGATAACACATAAATGGCCTTCAATGATATGACCGTTAGATGGATAGATATTTTGGGACAGCTGGCGCATAGCACAGCAACGGTCAGAATTTTGAGTAGCAAAATCCTCAGGGCTATCATGCTCCTCACTGTGTAGGAAATCCGCACTGGCGAATTCCTAACTCCTCAGTCAGAACAAATTCCTCAGAGACCAGAAGAACTTCGTCTCTGTCACTGAAGAATATGACTGGACTGTATGAGATTTCCAATGGCTTCACTCGAAGGGATTGGTAGGTGTAGGATTTTGAGTTGAGCATCACATGGAATTTTTTCCTAAGTATTTCCTCGACCCCCTTTAACAGTATGGTGTTTCCTATGACTCAAGAAAGAGAAAATGAAACTACGAAAACAAAAGTCTTCATGCTTCATGTTCCTTGAATGAATACCAAGTCTTCAAGGTCACACCAATTTCTTCACTTTCAAAGTCTTCAGAAAGTCTTCAGAAATCCAAAGTCTTTAGTCGAAGAACTTCATTTTTAGGGGTCGACTTTCTCTGTAAATATCAAACTCGTCATAGACTTATAGACCTGTGTACACTCACAACCGCATTAGTCCCTTAACCTATAAGTCTTCAATACACCAAAATTACTAAGGGGCACTAGATGCACTTACAATCTCCCCCTTTTTGGTGATTGATGACAATATAGGTTAAGTTTTAAACGGGGATAAACATATGAAGTGTAAATACTAATATTGAGGAATTTGATTGCAAGATATAGAAGAACTCCCCCTGAAGATGTGCATAGTGAGGAATTTGCTTTTGAAGCAATGCACACTTGAAGAGTTGAATCATGGAGATCTCCCCCTATATCTTGTAATTCATACACACATTTGACATATAACCGTGAAGAATTTGAAATGCATGATAAAATATGGTGACTGATGTAATTTAGCATGCGTGCAATAATATTAACGAGGAATAAGCATGAAGAAAAACGTATCAAGAGTATTAGAGCACCATCGGGTTTAAGTTTACAACTTGATCAAATAAAGTCTCAGAAGAACGAGAGTTGTAACTTGGAAAAAATGCCCATATAGAAAGACCCGCTTGAAGACTAACTCAAAATCCCCCCCCCCCTTTGTCATCAAATGACCAAAAGGATCGAATATGAGGACTAACGCCCCTGAAGAATATCAAGTTGATGAAGGAGCGCCAGCGTTGTTGGGGTTGTTTGTTGTAGTAGGCCCTGCCGCAGTGTCATCCAAGTCTTCATTTTCATCAGTGTCGCGCGATGAAGAATATGAGCTGGCCACCAAGGAAGGAACCTTGACCTTTTTGAATTTCTTCGGTGGAGGTGTAGACCAATCAAACTCTTCCTTGAGACCCATTTTCTTCATATCATCTTCACCATACAGATGTGACAGGATTGCCTAGGTGCGACCGAAGACTTCATGGAGGTAGTAATGCTTTTTCCTCACTTCATTGTGTGTAGCAGTCATGTTGTGAAGAAATGAACCAAACTCACGCTTAACCCATTTGTGATTTCGATCCACCTTCTGGTGAAGACTAAGCAGAAGCTCACGATCAGTCATCACACGAGGAGCAGTGGTTTGAGGAGTAGACTTGGGTGCATTGGCAGAGCCATGTGTGGCAGAGTCATCATTGGTGGAATAAGAGGCAGCTTTGCGAAACTGACCATCCAATGGACGAATGCCTTCATCTATAACAGATGGTGCCTTGCCCTTTCCATCAACTGAGGAATAGGTCTGCTTGAGGACTTCAATCAAGGGCAAGTAGCTGAGGTGATTCTGAAAATTAGCTTTGTAGTTGAGTGAAGACCTTGTCCTGAGGAATCTCATAATCCAAGGTGCATAAGGCTTCAGCTCAAACGGAGGCAGTGCAACATTTGCCAGAGTCCTCATGAAGAAATCGTGATAATTGACAGGAATGCCATGAACAATGTTGAATACCAGATTCTTCATGATGCCAACAATTTCCTCATCAGATGAGTCGTGGCCTTTGATAGGACTCATTGTCCTCGTAAGAATACGATAGACAGTTCTGGGCACATAAAGCAATTCCTTCACAAGGAATTTGGTTCTTGGTGCCTGACCTGGCTTCAAAGGTTTCATCAGAACCTGCATATAGTGATTTGTAAGCTCAAGTTCACTTTAGATGCAACGAGCTTCTTCAAGTGGAGGACTGAGTGGTAAGGCACGAAGCAATTCAGAAGCTGGTGTAGTGTAGTGAGTGTTTTCAGACATCCAGTCCAGCACCCATGAATTCACATCTTCAGGATCTCCTGTGATGTGCAGCGTTGCATAAAATTGAAGAAACAGTTCTTCATTCCAATCATAGATGTCAGAGCAAAAGTTTAATAGTCTAGCATCATGAAGAACACTAAGGACTGGTGCGAAGCACGGCAAAGATTCCATATCCACGTGAGGAATATGCTCATGGTAGAAGATTTTCTCTTTGTTGAACAGCACTGAGGAATAGAAATTGGCTTGACTAGCAGTCCAGAAACGCCTCTTCCTAATGCGAGCAGAGTTATAAGGGTTGTAGTCTTCGAAGAATACATGCTCACCGAGGAAATCATCAGCCTTGAACTTTTGCTTGCGTGAGAATGGATCCTTGGTCTTGGGCAGAGGAGTGTCAGTGAGTTGCATCACGACCTCAGGAATCGCAATCTCAGGTTCTTCAGGCTGAGGAATTTCTGGTTCCTCTTTAGTGGCAGTCTGCGTCTTCAGATGTTCAGCAGCAGCAGTTTCTTCAGCACTAGTGGCTAGAATTTCTTCGCCATAGAGGAAGTGGGGTGATTTTCTTCAGAGCCCATTTGAACAGTTGGTGCAGGCGAATGAGGTATTTGCTGCAATAGTGTGAACATTGGAGAGTTTGGAGGCTGACTTTCCCAGAATTCATCACTTATTATGGGTGTGGAGCAGCCAACGTCCACATCTTCATCTTCCATTTCTTCAACGCCAGCCTCTTCAGCTGTGAACTAAGGCATGGGCGAGGAGATGACTAGTGTTGAAGGGATCGTATCCACTTCAATTTCTTTATCGATCTGCTCTGATGGAGCAGCAGAATGATTTTCTTCATCAGATCCGCTAGGGATCTCATATTCTTCACCAAAAGAACAAGGTCCTTTGATGGCCTGGTTGAGATGGGAGCAGCATCAATGGGATTAGTAAATGAGCTTGTCATAGGCTTCATCTTCCTCAGAGCTGAAGAATCTGAAGCAGCTGATGCTTTCCTTTTCTTCACTGCTGCACACTTCGCAGCCTTGGTCTTCTTCACATCTGATGTAGATGGAAGGATTGGAGTTGGTGTAGGCGCAGGAGGAGCAGAGGAATCTGGTTGATTTTCTTCATTTTCTTCAGGTGCACCACTAGTGGGTGCCCTGGCAATTTCTTCAGCGGCTGAATGCAGTCATCAGCCCTGGAACTCACGTTTTGTTCAGCAGCCTGATTGTCATTAGCGGTGCTGGCATTTTCTTGAGTAGGCTAAGTAGATGCTTGAGCCTGAGGAATTTCCTGTTGCGTTGGGGTTGCAACATTGAAGGTGAACTGTTCTGTGATCTTTACAAATCTGACTTTGGCTCCCTGCCAGTCAGCATAATAGCAATCAAATTCATCACCCAGTTTCTTGATTTCTGATTGGAGAGCAACAAGTTCTTCAGGTGAAAGCTTCAGAATGTTTTTCTTCAGAAAGCGCTCTTTCTTGTATTGCGCTTTCTTCACCCTCCTCCCCTGTTCAAATTTCCATTTCTCTTCTTGTATGAAGTGAGTCAGCATGTGACTTTGGCCAGGAGTCAGCTTGAAATCAGGCATGGGAGTGTTGGGGTCCTTGGGCCAAACATCAATGTATCCGAGGATCAACTTGGGATCCAAAAGTAGTGGCACATCTGTTCCCTTGGCTCTAGCGACCCTGACTTGCCTATCTCTGATGATTTCTGCAAGTTCATCATCATCAGCTTCGTCTTCATCAGACGACACTTGGAAGACGACTTGCTTCTTCTAAGGAATAAGGCGAGGACCTCGTCCAGCAGTGGCCTTAGTATTAAGTAGAGAGGGTCCCGTTGAGGAAGTTGGTGCAGCTGAGGAACTAGCTGAAGCTCCTGAGGCAATGGACATGCCTGTAGTCCTCTGGCATGAGGCAAGATGCACAGGTGATGAGGACTTTGTTGGACCAGCTGAGGACTTTGGAGGAGCTGAGGATTTTGAGGGAGCAGGAGTAGCATGAGGAATTGGCCGTGAGGGCTTTGAGGATTCTGGCCGTGAGGGCATTGCTGAGGAGCTTGGCCTTGAGGACATTGTTGGTGAAGCACTTGGCTTGCGCGCAGGCTTCTTTGACATAGCCTTCTTTGGCTTGAAAGCAGAGGCCTCAGCAGAGGCAGCAGCAGCAGCAGAGTCTTCATTGAATTTCCTCACTGCTTCTCTGGCTTGCTTAGCCAACTTGGCTTGGCGCTTGGCCCATTCATCAGGATAGTCCTCACCGCGCTTGAGGCTGGTGGGATCAGCTATTTGGCCAGGTGCCAATGGAGGTCTTGGGCATGGAGGATTGAGTGTGAATTTCTTCATGTACTTGGGAGTGACATATCTGTCCTCCCTCCACTCTCTTGCCCATCTCGTCTCTATCTTCTAAATGCGCACCTTGCGCTCATTCTTGGTTTCCTCAGTAGGTGTGCAGTACCCAGCATATATTTCATCAGGGATCTCAAACGCTGTATTGACCTCAGGCCTCTTTCCTCCTTTCTGTGGCTTCTTACTGTCAGCCATTTTCTTCAGTTAAGGAATTTTGACAATTGAATTCTCTGAAGAAGTATGCAACTTTTCTTCAAGGAATGCTGCAAATGAGTTAAGTTGATGAGAACCTAGTGATTCAGCAGCTGACATGAGTACCTCTGAACAGAGTATAGTTGCGAGGAATTTGGAGAGGTCATATGCGTTCTCAGAAGTTTTTTCAAAAAGAACAAGTTTGAGGAATTTGACCAGATGAGTCTTGAAGAATTTCACTAAGCGTTCTTTGTCTTAGGTTCCACAGTTGTATAGATCGAAGATCCACACAATTGAGGAATCTTGAAGAAAAATAATGCTTAGAGAAACGAATCAAGAATAGATGACTTGCGAGGTGTTTAGTGTGTGAAGATATGAAGAAAAACACCTTTGAAGATTTTGTAGATAATCATTCGAATCAACGAGGGTAGTAAAAGTAACTTTTAATTACCCTGGATGAAGAACATGACGAACAGTGAAGTGGAGAGGTGAAGTTCGTCTGTGTAGATCTTCCACGCCCTAACTCGGCGGAGGAAGGTGGCTACGGCGGCGGCGGAGTGAAGATTTCCGCGGTCGGCGCGAGTACGTCGGCGACAAGGTCGAGGCAGTGAAGCTCTTCCTCACCGGCGATGATGAAGTAGCGGCGGCACTAGGGTTTGAGAAGCTCGAGCTGGAGAGAGGTCGAGCGGAGTAAAAGAAGTGAGGAAGGGGAAGAGGGGTATTTATAGCCACGGTGAATAACTGTTCGCCCGAAGAAATTGGACGAACGTTGCCCTGACCCTTCTCATTCGCTTGACATTTGTCACCCACGTACTGAGAGGTGGAGATCGTGCGCAATCATGGGTGAGAGGATAAGTATATCATGGGATGCGGAGCGGTTTGAGTGGCAAAGCCAAAAATTTAGATAAGATAGGTTTTAAAGTTCCGTTCGCAATTTCTTTAGCTGATAAGGACACATTGAAGATTTTGAACGAGTTTCAAATAGAACGCACATGAAGAATTTGTGAATAGTTTGGGTTGAGTATAGCATAGAGGGGAAGGGTCCGATCACATTCACTTAGCAGAAAAATCAACTTGAAGAATTAGCAATAAGTGAATGTTGTAGAGGACATAAACTTATATATATATATATAGCCAATGAAGAAAAACGACGGAAACAGTGAAGACAGTGCAAAGTTGAAGAATATGATCAATTGAGGAATTTCAACTTTTGGTGGTGGCGTGACCCACCGTATAAGAATGATGATTTCAGACACCGTGTACAATTATCGTAGGGTTCTGAGAATCAAATTCTTCGTTAATTTCTTCACACTAAGAGTGTTATTCTTCATTGATTGAAGAAAAATGTTTTTTCATGTGTTGCACATCTAAGTCATCAATTTTACATAAGTGTTAGGATGAGTGTCCTTTTCAAAGAACATTCGAAGATTCTAGGATATTTAGATCACACCGCAACTTGCTAAATCGCTTCTCATCCAAGGGCTTTGTGAAGATATCGGCTAGCTGTTCTTCAGTCTTCACATGCTCAATAGAAATGTCGCCCTTCAACACATGATCACGAAGAAAATGATGACGAATCTGAATGTGCTTTGTCTTCGAGTGCTGAACTGGGTTGTGAGCAATCTTGATGGCACTCTCATTGTCATAGAAGAGAGGCACATTCTTCATGTTGACATCATAGTCCCTGAGAGTTTGCTTCATCCATAGCAATTGAGCACAGCAAGAACCAGCGACAATGTACTCAACTTCAGCAGTAGATAGTGATACGCAGTTCTGTTTCTTTGAGGACCAACAGACCAAAGATCGTTCGAGGAGATGACATGTACCAGATGTTGACTTGCGGTCCACACGATCACCAGCATAGTTAGAGTCAGAATATCCAACGAGATCAAAAGCCGAGCCCTTGGGGTACCATAATCCAAGTGTTGGTGTGTGAGCTAGATATCGAAGAATATGCTTCACAGCCTTATGGTGTGATTCCTTCGGTCTAGCTTGAAATCGGGCACACATGCAAACACTAAGCATTATATCTGGCCTAGATGCACATAAGTATAATAAAGAGCCAATCATGGAGTGGTATACCTTATGATCGAAGTCAATACCATTTTCATCAGTGCACAGATGCCCATTTGTGGGCATAGGAATTTTGACGCCTTTGCAATCTTGCATGCCGAATTTCCTCAGTACATCCTTGAGGTATTTCTCCTGGGATATGAATATGCCATTGCATTGTTGACGAATTTGAAGACCTAAGAAGAATTTCAACTCTCCCATCATAAACATTTGATATTCTTCACTCATCATATAGGCAAATTCATCACTATAACGTTGGTCAACACAGCCAAAGATAATATCATCAACATATATTTGGCACACAAACAATTCACCATCATAAGATTTAGTGAAAAGAGTAGGGTTGAGTGAACTGGGTTTGAAGCCTTTCTTCATGAAGAATTCCTTCAAGGTATCATACCACGCCCGTGGGGCCTGCTTGAGGCCATAGAGGGCCTTATTGAGTCTGAAGACTTTGTCGGGATTCTTTGGATCTTCAAAACCTGGGGGTTATGCAACATATACTTCTTCCTCAAGCTTACCATTGAGGAATGCACTTTTCACATCCATTTGATATAAAGTGATATCATGATGGTTAGCATAAGCAAGTAATATGTGAATAGCCTCAAGTCTAGCAACAGGTGCAAAAGTTTCATCAAAATCAATTCCTTCAACCTGTGTGTAGCCTTGAGCTACAAGCCGTGCCTTATTCCTCACCACAAGGCCATTTTTATCTTGCTTGTTGTGGTAGATCCACTTTGTGCCAATGATATTGTGCTTGCGAGGATCTGGACGTTTGACCAGTTCCCAGACATTGTTGAGCTCGAACTGATGTAGTTCTTCTTGCATGGCCTGAATCCACTTAGGCTCCAGAAATGCTTCATCTACCTTAGTGGGCTCTGTAATAGAGACAAAAGCATAGTGCCCACAAAATTTAGATAAATGTGAAGCATTTGAGCGTGTGAGAGGACCTAGCACTTTGATGTCATTGATGATCTTTTCAACTTGCACTTCTTTTGTAATGCGAGGATGAGCTGGTCACCGTTGAAGAATTTGACCAGCATTCTCTTCAGCACCATTTTCTTCAGTATTTTCTTCAGGTGTGTTAGCTCGACGTTCTTCATGTTCTGAAATGAATTCTTCAGCAGGTTCTTCAGTAGGAAGGACATCCTCAGTAGCCTTGAACTTGATAGTTTCCTCAGGTGCTGGTTCATCTATCACAGTAGGTAGGTGCTCTCTTTGTGATCCATTAGTTTCATCGAACCGCACATCTACAGTTTCAACAACCTTGTGAAGAACGTTGTTGAAGACTCTGTAGGTGTGCGAGTCCTTTCCGTAACCAAGCATAAACCTTCATGTGCTTTCGGTGCAAATTTTGAGTTGTGATGAGGATCTCTTATCCAACATTTAGCACCGAAGACTTTGAAATAACTTATATTGGGTTTCTTATCAGTGAGGAGTTCATAGGCAGTCTTCTTGAAGAATTTGTGGAGATATACTCTGTTGATGATGTGGCACGCAGTATTAATTGCCTCAGTCCAGAAACGATGAGGCGTTTTGTATTCATCAAGCATAGTGAGAGCCATTTCAGCAAGAGTCATGTTCTTGCTCTCCACGACACCGTTCTGCTGAGGAGTATAAGGAGCAGATAACTCATGAGTAATACCAAGTTCATCAAGATAGTCATCGAGACCAGAATTTTTGAACTCAGTGCCATTGTCACTTCTGATGTGCTTGATCTTCACACCAAAGTTGGTTGAAGCCCTCGAGGAAAATCGTTTGAAGACTTCCTGCACTTCATGTTTGTAAGTAACAAGGTGTACCCATGTGTAACGAGAGTAATCATCAACAATAACAAAGCCATATTGAGATGCTTCTTTTGAAACAGCAGAGTAATGATTAGGACCAAAGAGATCCATGTGAAGCAATTCAAATGGGCGAGTGGTGGTCATGATAGTCTTCGTTGGATGCTTGCATTTGTCATCTTCCCAGCTTCACAGGCTCCGCATAGGTGATCCTTGAGGAATTTGACATTCTCGATGCCAATGACATGCTTCTTCTTCGCAAGCGTGTGCAAATTCCTCATGCCTGCATGACCGAGTCGTCGATGCCAGAGCCAGCCTTCTGAAGCTTTTGCAAGTAGACACATGGCCGGTTGTGGTCCTATAGAGAAATCAACAATATACAGGTCTCCTCTCCTAAAGCCTTTGAAGACTTTGGAATTGTCAGCTTCCATAACCACAACACAACGGTACTTGCCAAAGACAACAACCATATCAAGATCACAAAGCATTGAGTCAGACATAAGGTTGTTGAAGGAAATATGCCCTAGAGGCAATAATAATGTTATTATTTTATTTCCTTATATCATGATAAATGTTTATTATTAATGCTAGAATTGTATTATCCGGAAACATAATACTTGTGTGAATACATAGACAAACTAAACATCACTAGTATGTCTGTACTTGACTAGCTTGTTAATCAAAGATGGTTATGTTTCCTAACCATAGACATGTGTTGTCATTTGATTAACGGGATCACATTATTAGGAGAATGATGTGATTGACATGACCCATTCCATTAGCTTAGCACCCGATCGTTTAGTATGTTGCTATTGCTTTCTTCATGACTTATACATGTTCCTATGACTATGAGATTATGCAACTCCCGTTTGCCGGAGGAACACTTTGTGTGCTACCAAACGTCACAACGTAACTGGGTGATTATAAAGGAGCTCTACAGGTGTCTCCAAAGGTAAATGTTGGGTTGGCGTATTTCGAGATTAGGATTTGTCACTCCGATTATCGGAGGGGTATCTCTGGGCCCTCTCGGTAATGCACATCACATAAGCCTTGCAAGCATTGCAACTAATGAGTTAGTTGCGAGATGATATATTACGAAACAAGTAAAGAGACTTGCCGGTAACGAGATTGAACTAGGTATTGAGATACCGACGATCGAATCTCGGGCAAGTAACATACCGATGACAAAGGGAACAACGTATGTTCTTATGCGGTCTGACCGATAAAGATCTTCGTAGAATATGTGGGAGCCAATATGAGCATCCAGGCTCCGCTATTGGTTATTGACCAGAGACGTGTCTCGGTCATGTCTACATTGTTCTCGAACCCGTAGGGTCCGCATGCTTAAGGTTTCGATGACAGTTATATTATGAGTTTATGATTTTTGATGTACCGAAGTTAGTTCGGAGTCCCGGATGTGATCATGGACATTACGAGGAGTCTTGAAATGGTCGAGACATAAAGATTGATATATTGGACGGCTATATTCAGACACAGGAAGTGTTCGGGGTGATTTCAGAGAAAACCGGAGCGCCGAAGGGTTACCGGAAACCCCGGGAGAAGTAATGGGCCTTATGGGCCCTAGTGGAGAGAGAGAGGGGCGGCCAGGGTGGGCCGTGCGCCCCCTCCCCCTCTGGTCCGAATTGGACTAGGAGAGGAGGGGCGGCGCCCCCCTTTCCTTCTCCCTCTCCCCCTTCCTTTTCCCCTCCTAGTAGGAGTAGGAAAGAGTGGAGTCCTACTCCTACTAGGAGGAGGACTCCTCCTTGGTGCGCCCTAGGGCCGGCCGGCCTCCTCCCCTTGCTCCTTTATATACGGGGGCAGGGGGCACCTCTAGACACACGAGTTGATCCTCGTGATCGTTTTCTTAGCCGTGTGCGGTGCCCCCTTCCACCATACTCCTCGATAATATTGTAGCGGTGCTTAGGCGAAGCCCTGTGACGGCAGAACATCAAGATCGTCACCACGCCGTCGTGCTGACGGAACTCTTCCCCAACACTTTGCTGGATCGGAGTCCGGGGATCGTCATCAAGCTGAACGTGTGCTAAAACTCAGAGGTGCCGTAGTTTCGGTGCTTGATAGGTTGGGTCGCGAAGACGTACGACTACATCAACCGCGTTGTCATAATGCTTCCGCTGTCGGTCTACGAGGGTACGTAGATCACACTCTCCCCTCTCGTTGCTATGCATCATCATGATCTTGCGTGTGCGTAGGAAATTTTTTGAAATTACTACGTTCCCCAACAGTGGCATCCGAGCCCAGGTTTTATGTGTTGATGTTATATGCACGAGTAGAACACAAGTGAGTTGTGGGCGATATAAGTCATACTTCTTACCAGCATGTCATACTTTGGTTCGGCGGTATTGTTGGATGAAGCGGCCTGGACCGACATTACGCGTACGCTTACGCGAGACTGGTTCTACCGATGTGCTTTGCACACAGGTGGCTGGCGGGTGTCAATTTCTCCAACTTTAGTTGAGCCAAGTGTGGCTATGCCCAGTCCTTGCGAAGGTTAAAACAGCACCAACTTGGCAAACTATCGTTCTGGTTTTTATGCGTAGGTAAGATTGGTTCTTGCTTAAGCCCGTAGCAGCCACGTAAAACTTGCAAAAACAAAGTAGAGGACGTCTAACTTGTTTTTGCAGGGCATGTTGTGATGTGATATGGTCAAAACATGATGCTGCATTTTATTGTATGAGATGATCATGTTTTGTAACCGAGTTATCGGCAACTAGCAGGAGCCATATGGTTGTCACTTTATTGTATGCAATGCAATTGCACTGTAATGCTTTACTTTATCACTAAGCGGTAGCGATAGTCGTGGAAGCATAAGATTGGCGAGACGACAACGATGCTACGATGGTGATCAAGCTGTCGCGCCGGTGACGATGGTGATCATGATGGTGCTTCAAAGATGGAGATCACAAGCACAAGATGATGATGGCCATATCATATCACTTATATTGATTACATGTGATGTTTATATTTTATGCATCTTATCTTGCTTTGATTGACGGTAGCATTTTAAGATGATCTCTCACTAATTATCAAGAAGTGTTCTCCCTGAGTATGCACCGTTGCAAAAGTTCTTCGTACTGAGACACCACGTGATGATCGGGTGTGATAGGCTCTACGCTCAAATACAACGGGTGCAAAACAGTTGCACACGCAGAATACTCAAGTTATACTTGACGAGCCAAGCATATACAGATATGGCCTCGGAACACGGAGACCGAAAGGTCGAGCGTGAATCATATAGTAGATATGATCAACATAGTGATGTTCACCAATGAAACTACTCCATCTCACGTGATGATCGGACATGGTTTAGTTGATTTGGATCACGCACTTAGAGGATTAGAGGGATGTCTATCTAAGTGGGAGTTCTTTAGTAATATGATTAATTGAACTTAAATTTATCATGAATTTAGTACCTGATAGTATCTTACTTGTTTATGTTTGCTTGTAGATAGATTGCCCGTGTTGTTGTTCCGTTGAATTTTAATGCGTTCCTTGAGAAAGCAAAGTTGAAAGATGATGGTAGCAATTACACGGACTGGGTCCGTAACTTGAGGATTATCCTCATTGCTGCACAGAAGAATTACGTCCTGGAAGCATCGCTGGGTGCCAGGCTTGCTGCTGGAGCAACACCAGATGTTATGAACGTCTGGCAGAGCAAAGCTGATGACTACTCGATAGTTGAGTGTGCCATGCTTTATGGCTTAGAATCGGGACTTCAACGATGTTTTCAACGTCATGGAGCATATGAGATGTTCCAGGAGTTGAAGTTAATATTTCAAGCAAATGCCCGAATTGAGAGATATGAAGTCTCCAATAAGTTCTATAGCTGCAAGATGGAGGAGAATAGTTCTGTCAGTGAGCATATACTCAAAATGTCTGGGTATAATAATCACTTGATTCAATTGGGAGTTAATCTTCCAGATGATTGCGTCATTGCTAGAATTCTCCAATCACTACCACCTAGCTACAAGAGCTTCGTGATGAACAATAATATGCAAGGGATGAATAAGACTATTCCCGAGCTCTTCGCAATACTGAAAGCTGCGGAGGTAGAAATCAAGAAGGAGCATCAAGTGTTGATGGTCAACAAGACCACTAGTTTCAAGAAAAAGGGCAAAGGGAAGAAGAAGGGGAACTTCAAAAAGAACAGCAAGCACGTTGCTGCTCAAGAGAAGAAACCCAAATCTGGACCTAAGCCTGAAACTGAGTGCTTCTACTGCAAGCAGACTGGTCACTGGAAGCGGAACTGCCCCAAGTATTTGGCGGATAAGAAGGATGGCAAGGTGAACAAAGGTATATGCGATATACATGTTATTGATGTGTACCTTACTAATGCTCGCAGTAGCTCCTGGGTATTTGATACTAGTTCTGTTGCTAACATTTGCAACTCGAAACAGGGACTACGGATTAAGCGAAGATTGGCTAAGGACGAGGTGACGATGCGCGTGGGAAATGGTTCCAAAGTCGATGTGATCGCGGTCGGCACGCCACCTCTACATCTACCTTCGGGATTAATATTAGACCTAAATAATTGTTATTTGGTGCCAGCGTTGAGCATGAACATTATATCTGGATCTTGTTTGATGTGAGACGGTTATTCATTTAAATCAGAGAATAATGGTTGTTCTATTTATATGAGTAAAATCTTTTATGGTCATGCACCCATGAAGAATGGTCTATTCTTATTAAATCTCGATAGTAGTGAGACACACATTCATAATGTTGAAGCCAAAAGATGCAGAGTTGATAATGATAGTGCAACTGATTTGTGGCACTGCCGTTTAGGTCATATCGGTATAAAGCGCATGAAGAAACTCCATACTGATGGACTTTTGGAACCACTTGATTATGAATCACTTGGTACTTGCGAACCGTGCCTTATGGGTAAGATGACGAAAACACCGTTCTCCGGTACTATGGAGAGAGCAACAGATTTGTTGTAAATCATACATACAGATGTATGTGGTCCGACGAATGTTGAGGCTCGTGGCGGATATCGTTATTTTCTCACCTTCACAGATGACTTAAGCAGATATGGGTATATCTACTTAATGAAACATAAGTCTGAATCATTTGAAAAGTTCAAAGAATTTCAGAGTGAAGTTGAAAATCATCGTAACAAGAAAATAAAATTCCTACGATCTGATTGTGGAGGAGAATATTTGAGTTACGAGTTTGGTGTACATTTGAAACAATGCGGAATAGTTTTGCAACTCACGCCACCCGGAACACCACAGCGTAATGGTGTGTCTGAACGTCGTAATTGTACTTTACTTGATATGGTGCGATCTATGATGTCTCTTACTGATTTACCGCTATCGTTTTGGGGTTATGCTCTAGAGACGGCCGCATTCACGTTAAATAGGGCACCATCAAAATCCGTTGAGATGATGCCTTATGAACTGTGGTTTGGCAAGAAACCAAAGTTGTCGTTTCTGAAAGTTTGGGGTTGCGATGCTTATGTGAAAAAACTTCAATCTGATAAGCTCGAACCCAAATCGGAGAGATGTGTCTTCATAGGATATCCAAAGGAAACTATTGGATACACCTTCTGTCACAGATCCGAAGGCAAGACTTTTGTTGCTAAATTCAGAAACTTTCTAGAGAAGGATTTTCTCTCGAAAGAAGTGAGTGGGAGGAAAGTAGAACTTGATGAGGTAACTGTACCTTCTCCCTTATTGGAAAGTAGTACATCACAGAAACCAGTTTCTGTGACACCTACACCAATTAGTGAGGAAGCTAATGATGATGATCATGAAACTTCAGAACAAGATACTACTGAACCTCGTAGATCAACCAGAGTAAGATCCGCACCAGAGTGGTACGGTAATCCTGTTCTAGAAGTCATGCTACTAGATCATGATGAACCTATGAACTATGGAGAAGCGATGGTGAGCCCAGATTCGGCAAAATGGCTTGAAGCCATGAAATCTGAGATGGGATCCATGTATGAGAACGAAGTGTGGACTTTGGTTGACTTGCCCAAAGATCGGCAAGCAATTGAGAATAAATGGATCTTCAAGAAGAAGACTGACGCTGACGGTAATGTTACTGTCTACAAAGCTCGACTTTTTGCAAAATGTTTTCGACAAGTTCAAGGGATTGACTACGATGAGACCTTCTCACCCGTAGCGATGCTTAAGTCTGTCCGAATCATGTTAGCAATTGCCGCATTTTATGATTATGAAATTTGGCAGATGGATGTCAAAACTGCATTCCTGAATGGATTTCTAGAAGAAGAGTTGTATATGATGCAGCCGGAAGGTTTTGTCGATCCAAAGGGAGCTAACAAAGTGTGCAAGCTCCAGCGATCCATTTATGGACTGGTGCAAGCCTCTCGGAGTTGGAATAAATGCTTTGATAGTGTGATCAAAGCATTTGGTTTTGTACAAACTTTTGGAGAAGCCTGTATTTACAAGAAAGTGAGTGGGAGCTCTGTAGCATTTCTGATATTATATGTAGATGACATATTACTAATCGGAAATGATATAGAATTTCTGGATAGCATAAAGGGATACTTGAATAAGAGTTTTTCAATGAAAGACCTCGGTGAAGCTGCTTATATATTGGGCATTAAGATCTATAGAGATAGATCAAGACACTTAATTGGACTTTCACAAAGCACATACCTTGACAAAGTTTTGAAGAAGTTCAAAATGGATCAAGCAAAGAAAGGATTCTTGCATGTGTTACAAGGTGTGAAATTGAGTAAGACTCAATGCCCGACCAATGCATAAGATAGAGAGAAAATGAAAGATGTTCCCTATGCTTCAGCCATAGGCTCTATCATGTATGCAATGTTGTGTAGCAGACCTGATGTGTGTCTTGCTATAAGTCTAGCAGGGAGGTACCAAACTAATCCAGGAGTGGATCACTGGACAGCGGTCAAGAACATCCTGAAATACCTGAAAAGGACAAAGGATATGTTTCTCATATATTAAGGTGACAAAGAGCTCATCATAAATGGTTACATTGATGCAAGCTTTGACACTGATCCGGATGATTCTAAATCGCAAACCGGATACGTGTTTACATTAAACAGTGGAGCTG
This sequence comes from Triticum monococcum, assembly GCA_034509565.1. Lineage (NCBI taxonomy): Eukaryota > Viridiplantae > Streptophyta > Magnoliopsida > Poales > Poaceae > Triticum > Triticum monococcum. Next base: position 724,860,091 of record CM067842.1, read on the forward strand.
TTAGTTGGTGCAGTTCTAAACAAAGCGTTGTGGCGGGATCTACATGTGAAGCGGAGTACATAGCTACTTCGGAAGCAGCAAACGAAGGAGTCTAGATGAAGGAGTTCATATCCGATCTAGGTGTCATACCTAGTGCATCGGGTCCAATGAAAATATTTTGTGACAATACTGGTGCAATTGCCTTGGCAAAGGAATCCAGATTTCACAAGAGAACCAAGCACATCAAGAGATACTTCAATTCCATCCAGGATCTAGTCCAGGTGGGAGACATAGAGATTTGCAAGATACGTACGGATCTGAATGTTGCAGACCCGTTGACTAAGCCTCTTCCACGAGCAAAACATGATCGGCACCAAAGCTCCATGGGTGTTAGAATCATTACTGTGTAATCTAGATTATTGACTCTAGTGCAAGTGGGAGACTGAAGGAAATATGCCCTAGAGGCAATAATAATGTTATTATTTTGTTTCCTTATATCATGATAAATGTTTATTATTCATGCTAGAATTGTATTATCCGGAAATATAATACTTGTGTGAATACATAGACAAACTAAACGTCACTAGTATGCCTCTACTTAACTAGCTCGTTAATCAAAGATGGTTATGTTCCTAACCATAGACATGTGTTGTCATTTGATTAACGGGATCACATTATTAGGAGAATGATGTGATTGACATGACCCATTCCATTAGCTTAGCACCCGATCGTTTAGTATGTTGCTATTGCTTTCTTCATGACTTATACATGTTCCTATGACTATGAGATTATGCAACTCCCGTTTGCCGGAGGAACACTTTGTGTGCTACCAAACGTCACAACGTAACTGGGTGATTATAAAGGAACTCTACAGGTGTCTCCAAAGGTAAATGTCGGGTTGGCGTATTTCGAGATTAGGATTTGTCACTCCGATTGTCGGAGAGGTATCTCTGGGCCTTCTCGGTAATGCACATCACATAAGCCTTGCAAACCGTGCAACTAATGAGTTAGTTGCGAGATGATGTATTACGAAACGAATAAAGAGACTTGCCGGTAACGAGATTGAACTAGGTATTGAGATACCGACGATCGAATCTCGGGCAAGTAACATACCGATGACAAAGGGAACAACGTATGTTGTTATGCCGTATGACCGATAAAGATCTTCGTAGAATATGTGGGAGCCAATATGAGCATCCAGGTTCCGCTATTGGTTATTGAACGGAGACGTGTCTCAGTCATGTCTACATTGTTCTCGAACCCGTAGGGTCCGCACGCTTAAGGTTTCGATGATAGTTATATTATGAGTTTATGAGTTTTGATGTACCGAAGTTAGTTCGGAGTCTCGGATGTGATCACGGACATGACGAGGAGTCTCGAAATGGTCGAGACTTAAAGATTGATATATTGGACGACTATATTCGGACACCGAAAGTGTTCCGGGTGATTTCAGAGAAAACCGGAGTGCCGGAGGGTTACCGGAAACCCCGGGGAGAAGTAATGGGCCTTATGGGCACTAGTGGAGAGAGAGAGGGGCGGCCAGGGTGGGCCGCGCGCCCCTCCCCCTCTGGTCCGAATTGGACTAGGAGAGGGGGGGCGGCGCCACCTTTCCTTCTCCCTCTCCCCCTTCCTTTTCCCCTCCTAGTAGGAGTAGGAAAGAGGGGAGTCCTACTCCTACTAGGAGGAGGACTCCTCCTCCTTGGCGCGCCCTAGGGCCGGCCGGCCTCCTCCCCATGCTCCTTTATATACGGGGGCAGGGGGCACCCCTAGACACACAAGTTGATCCTCGTGATCGTTTTCTTAGCCGTGTGCGGTGCCCCCTTCCACCATACTCCTCGATAATATTGTAGCGGTGCTTAGGCGAAGCCCTGCGATGGTAGAACATCAAGATCGTCACCATGCCGTCGTGCTGACGGAACTCTTCCCCGACACTTTGCTGGATCGGAGTCCAGGGATCGTCATCAAGCTGAACGTGTGCTAAAACTCAGAGGTGCCGTAGTTTCGGTGCTTGATCGGTTGGGTCGCGAAGACGTATGACTACATCAACCGTGTTGTCATAACGCTTCCGCTGTCGGTCTATGAGGGTACGTAGATCACACTCTCCCCTCTCGTTGCTATGCATCATCATGATCTTGCGTGTGCGTAGGAATTTTTTCGAAATTACTACGTTCTCCAACAGTTGTATCCTAGGGACTCAACAAGCATGACTTTGTCCATGTATCGATCCTTTATGATCACAACCTTACCTAGACCCAATACTTGACTTTTGCCTTTGTCAGCAAAGATGATATGCTTCAGATGTGATGGAGATAATGGAGCATCCATCAATAGATTCTTGACACCAGTCATGTGATTTGTACATCCACTATCGAGGACCCACTCAGTGGCTTTGGGTTGATCATCCTGCAGATGAATTAGTGCAGCTTACAAACTCGTATACTTCATTAGTGAAGAATATGACATCAATTCATCAGATCAATTTCATCAAGCAACAGAACAGATAAAGCAGTGTGAGGACGTGAGAAATGAAAGTTCATTTCTTCATGATTAGCTTGCGTCCTATCAGGCACTGCTCAGGTCTCCAGCAAATTCTTCAGACGATTACGTACGTCTGGAGACCTGACCCTGCAGAAGAGATTAGTTCTTTTTCTTCACCACCCACATCTGAAGGGGTGGCAAAGAGTTCATCATTCTGCGAGCTCCATACGAAAAGGATGGCATAGAAGCCAGTCCATTTCGTTTCACATAAGAGGGGTTAGAGTAAGCATAAGAGTAAGCAGAGAAATTCTTCGAGGACTTATGGACATAATGATTTGAAGAATAATGCACATATCCATAATCCTTAGATCTTCCCTGCGAAACAGACGGGTTAGCACGATGATGTTCATATCAGGACTTTGATCCTTTTGAGGAATATGATCCATGTGAGGAGTTTGGTCCGTATGAGGACTTGGATCCATATGAAGAATTTGGTCCATATGAAGAATTTGATCTGGGGTTCCTATTCTTCACAGGTGGCGTCATGATGACATTCACCTGAAGATTTTCAAGGCATCTTTTGGGAACCCAGATTTTCTTCATAGGGGGACCATTCCTGCAGTTAGTGCCAACATATCTAGCAAATACTTCACCATTCTGATTTTTGAACAGCTTGTAGTTGGAGTCAAATGACTCATCATCAGAATGAGTAGATTCACATGCATATCCAGATAGGTTAGATGGATCAACTGGAGGTCCCTTTGCAGCAACCCATGTAGTTTTGGGGTACTGCCCAGGCTTCCAATATGTACCATTAGCATTGAGTTTCCTCTCAAAAGCAATACCCTCTTTCCTAGGGTTCCTGTTGAGGATCTGCTTTTTAAGCACATCACAAAGAGTCTGATGCCCTTTGAGGCTTTTGTACATGCCTGTCATGTACAATTCCTTCATACCTGCATAATCAATGATACTAGCAATGTCCTCAGATGAGGAATTAGTGATAGTAGAGGCATGTGAAGAATTTGAAACATTAGCAGCATTTGAACATTCAGGTGAAGAATTAGCAGATTCACGTTCAATGCATTTCAAACATGGAGGAACAAATTATTCCTGAGAAGCACTGATTTGTTGAGCAAGTAATGAATCGCGCTCCTTCTGAAGATCTTCATAACTCACTCTTAGCTTCTCAAGGTCTTGCTTTCTTTGAAGAAATTCATACGAAAGCTTCTCATGATCGGATAAGAGAGTGTTATGATGACCTTGAAGATTGTCAAACCTAGACTGAAGTCTCTGAAGATTTTTAGTCAAGGCTTTAGTGCGATCCATTTCATCACCCAACATATCATCACTTTTGTCTAGCATGTTTTGAACCTTTTCAAGAGCCCTTTGTTGTTTTATAGCAATCTTAGCAAGTTTAGAATAGCTGGGCTTAAGGTTTTCATCAGATTCATTCTCACTTGATTCAGAGGAGGTATATTTGAGTACCTTGGCACCCTTTGCCATGAAGCAATAGGTGGGAGCATAGTCATCATCGCCTTCATCAGCCTTGTTGGTGAGGTCATTTTCTTCAGTGTTGAAGATAGACTTGCTGACGAATGCAGTAGCGACAGCTAGGCTCGCCACTCCGGATTCGGACTCCTCAGATGACTCCTCTTCCTCATTTTCTTCAGATTCAGCCTTAGAGTCCATTTCCTTGCCAATGGATGCCCTAGCCTTCTTGGAGCTGCTCTTCTTGTGATATGAAGACATTGAGGATTTTGATGATGAAGATTTTTTGGATTTCTTCTTTTTCTTCGCATCATCAGAACTGTAATCCTTGTATTTCTTTCTTTGATTCCTTTTGCCACTGAGGACAATCTTGAATGTAATGTCCAGGTTTCTTGCATTTGTGACAGAGCCTCCTCTTGTAGTCACTGGATGAGGAATCATTGCTCCTTGAGGGTTTTCCAAGGCGACCACGTCTTGAGAACTTTTGGAACTTCTTCACGAGCAGAGCCAGATGATGGCTTAGTTCTTCAGGATCACCAAGGCTGCTACCAGAGTCTTCATTTCGGACTCAGACACCGCCTTGGCCTTCAGTGCACGTGATCTGCCATAGCTCGAACCATAGAGATCTCTTTTTTCAGCAAGTTGGAACTCATGAGTATTTAGCCTCTCGAGAATATCAGCGGGATCAAGTGACTTGTAATTAGCACGTTCTTGTATCATCAATGCGAGAGTGTCAAATGAGGAACAAGCGATCTCAGCAATTTCTTCACCACCTCATGGTCGGTGATGTCAGTGGCACCAAGTGCTTGAAGCTCATTTGAGATGTCAGTGAGGCGATCGAAGGTTTGTTGAACATTTTCATTGTCGAGTCTTTTGAAGCGATTGAAGAGATTATGAAGAACATCAACTCGAGAGTCACGCTGTGTTGAGACTCCTTCATTCACTTTGGACAACCTGTCCCAGATAAGCTTTGCTGTCTCCAAAGCACTCACTCTGCCATACTGTCCTTTGCTCAGATGGCCACAAATGATATTCTTCGCTTGAGAGTCGAGTTGCTTGAATCTCTTCACATCAGCAGCATTCAGAGAAGGTGTGACTAAGGGAACACCATTTTCCACAACATACCAAAGATCGTTATCAATTGCCTAAAGATGCATTCACATCTTATTCTTCCAGTAGGGGTAGTCCGTCCCATCGAAGGTAGGACACCCAGCAGAGACCTTGATCATACCTGCGGTCGACATAACTAAAACTCCAGGCGGTTAAACCAAAACCACACAGAACAAGGGAGTACCTTGCTCTAATACCAATTGAAAGTGCGTTATATCGACTAGAGGGGGTGAATAGGCGATTTTTATGAAATTCTTCACTTAGGAATTTGTCGGTGAGGAAATTCCTTAGCGAAGAACTACTAGCAGCGGAATAAGTACTCAAAAGTAAACATAACAGAATACAACCATGGTCATCATGATGAAATGAAGACAGGCACAGAGTACAGGTAGCTTAAGCACAAGATGAAGACAAAAAGACTGAAGAAATTGAACTGAGGAAATTTAGAAAGTCTTCAGTCAAAGTCTTCAAACACAGATATGAACAAACACACAACACAGTTATGAGGAAATGAATGAGTTGAGGGAATAGAACCAATAAGCTTGGTGAAGACAATGATTTGGTAGACCAGTTCCAACTGATGTCTCAATTGTACGTCTGGTTGGAGCGGCTGAGTATTTAAACTCGAGGACACACAGTCCCGGACACCCAGTCCTGAACACGCAGCTCGGGACACCCAGTCCTCACTGTATTCTCCTTGAACTAAGGTCACACAGACCTCGTCCAATCACTCGTGGTAAGTCTTCAGGTGACTTCCGAACCTTCACAAACTTGGTCACTCGGTGATCCACAATTCCTCTTGGATGCTCTAGACCATGACGCCTAACCGTCTGGAAGAAGCACAGTCTTCGAAGGTAACAAGCATCGGATTCACGCAGGATCAATCTCTTCAGTGATGCTCAATCACTTGGGGTTTGTAGGTGTTTGGGTTTTTCCTCACTTGATGATTTTCGCTCAAAGTCCTGAGAGGATGGGTTGCTCTCAAATGACAAGTGTCAGTTTCTCTCGGAGCAGCCAACCAGCTAGTGGTTGTAGGGGGTGCCTATTTATAGCCTAGGGAGCAGCCCGACATGATATTACATAAATGCCCTTCAATGATATGACCGTTAGATGGATAGATATTTTGGGACAGCTGGCGCATAGCACAGCAACGGTCGGAATTTTGAGTAGCAAAATCCTCAGGGCTATCATGTTCCTCACTGTGTAGGAAATCCGCATTGGCGAATTCCTAACTCCTCAGTCAAAAAAAATTCCTCAGAGACTAGAAGAACTTCATCTCTGTCACTGAATAATATGACTGGACTGTATGAGATTTCCAATGGCTTCACTCGAAGGGATTGGTAGGTGTAGGATTTTGAGTTGAGCATCACATGGAAAGTTTTCCTCAGTATTTCCTCGACCCCCTTTAACAGCATGGTGTTTCCTATGACCCAAGAAAGAGAAAATGAAACTACGAAAACAAAAGTCTTCACACTTCATGTTCCTCGAATGAATACCAAGTCTTCAAGGTCACACCAATTTCTTCACTTTCAAAGTCTTCAGAAAGTCTTCAGAAATCCAAAGTCTTCAGTCGAAGAACTTCGTTTTTAGGGGTTGACTTTCTCTATAAATATCAAACTCCTCATAGACTTATAGACCTACGTACACTCACAACCGCATTAGTCCCTTAACCTATAAGTCTTCAATACACCAAAATCACTAAGGGGCACTAGATGCACTTACAGGATAGCAGTCGATGTGTGGATTAATAGTAGTAGATGCAGGTAGGAGTTGGTCTACTTGTCTTGGACATGATGCCTATATACATGATCATACCTAGATATTCTCATAACTATGCTCAATTCTGTCAATTGCTCAACAGTAATTTGTTTACCCACCGTAACACTTATGCTCCCGAGAGAAGCCACTAGTGAAACCTATGGCCCCGGGGTCTATTTTCCATCATATTAATCTTCCAATACTTAGTTATTTCCTTTGCCATTTATTTTACTTGCATCTTTATTTCTCTTTATCATAAAAATACCAAAAATATTATCTTATCATATCTATCAGATCTCACTCTCGTAGGTGACCGTGAAGGGATTGACAACCCCTTTATCATGTTGGTTCCGAGGAGTTTATTTGTTTGTGTAGGTGCGAGGGACTCGTGCGTGGCCTCCTACTGGATTGATACCTTCGTTCTCAAAAACTGAGGGAAATACTTATGCTGCTCTGCTGCATCACCCTTTCCTCTTCAAGGAAAAACCAACGCAGTGCCCCAGAGGTAGCAAGAAGGATTTCTGGCACCGTTGCTGGGGAGTCTACGCAAAGGTCAACATACCAAGTACCCATCACAAACCCTTATCTCCCACATTACATTATTTGCCATTTGCCTCTCATTTTCCTCTCCCCCCACTTCACCCTTGCCATTTTATTCGCCCTCTCTCTTTCCGTCCTCCTCCCCTTTCTCTATTCGCCTCTTTTTGCCCGTCTCTTGTTTGCTTGTGTGTTGGATTGCTTGCTTGTCACGATAGCTCTATCTAGATTTGGTGATCTCCACCTTAAAAGGTTAGAAGAGATCGAAAGCCACGTCAGGAGTTTTATGGTCTTACAATTTGAGCATAATAATTTCTTTAGAAATGAGCTTAAAGAACAAAAAAGCTTTATGAGTTATATGAATAAAGAGCTCGATGATATGTCTAAAGAATTTGATGGTTTGAAATCTCAGATTTCTCATCTTGAGAAGTTAATAGCTGAAGTTTCAGATAAGCAAGCCACCTTAGTTAATAAGATGGCCGTTAAGACAAAAAAATTGGAAGACAAAGATGAAGATCTAAAAGTTATTGATGTGTCTCCTATTAAATCTTTGCTTTGTAATATGAGTCTTGATAATGATGGGACTGAATATGATCCACCTTTACCTAGAAGATGTTCCAAAAATTCGGAGTCTTTAGATCTTGATGCTAAAATTGTTAAAAGTGGGATTGAAGAAGTCAAAACTTTAAATATTGATGAACCCACTATTTTGGATTTCAAGGAATTTAATTATGATAATTGCTCTTTGATAGATTGTATTTCCTTGTTGCAATCCGTGCTAAATTCTCCTCATGCTTATAGTCAAAATAAAGCCTTTACCAAACATATCGTTCATGCTTTGATGCAATCTCATGAATAAAAACTTGAGTTGGAAGTTTCTATCCCTAGAAAACTTTATGATGAGTGGGAACCTACTATTAAAATTAAAATTAAAGATCATGAGTGATATGCTTTGTGTGATTTGGGTGCTAGTCTTTCCACGATTCCTAAGACTTTGTGTGATTTGCTAGGTTTCCGTGAATTTGATGATTGCTCTTTAGACTTGCACCTTGCGGATTCCACTATCAAGAAACCTATGGGAAGAATTAATGATGTTCTTATTGTTTCAAATAGGAATTATGTGCCCGTACATTTTATTGTTCTTGATATAGATTGCAATCCTTCATGTCCTATTATTCTAGGTAGACCTTTCCTTAGAACGATTGGTGCAATTATTGATATGAAGGAAGGGAATATTAGATTCCAATTTCCATTAAGGAAGGTGAGGGAGTCCTGGATTAGGGGGTGTTCGGATAGTCGGACTATACCTTCAGCCGGACTCCTGGACTATGAAGATACAAGATTGAAGACTTCGTCCCGTGTCCGGAAGGGACTTTCCTTGGCGTGGAAGGCAAGCTTGGCGATACAGATATGTAGATCTCCTACCATTGTAACCGACTTTGTGTAACCCTAACCCTCTCCGGTGTCTATATAAACCGGAGGGTTTTAGTCCGTAGGACAACATACAGAACAACAATCATACCATAGGCTAGCTTCTAGGGTTTAGCCTCTCTGATCTCGTGGTAGATCTACTCTTGTACTACCCATATCATCAATATTAATCAAGTAGGACGTAGGGTTTTACCTCCATCGAGAGGGCCCAAACCTGGGTAAAACTTCGCGTCCCCTGCCTCATGTTACCATCCGGCCTAGACGCACAGTTCGGGACCCCCTACCCGAGATCCGCCGGTTTTGACACCGACATTGGTGCTTTCATTGAGAGTTCCTCTCTGTCATCGCCGTTAGGCTTGATGGCTCCTACGATCATCAATAGCGATGCAGTCCAGGGTGAGACCTTCCTCCCCGGACAGATCTTCATCTTCGGCGGCTTCGCACTGCGGGCCAATTCACTTGGCCATCTGGAGCACATCGAAAGCTATGCCCCTGGCCGTCAGGTCAGATTTGGAAGTTTAAACTACACGGCTGACATCCGCGGGGACTTGATCTTTGACGGATTCGAGCCACTGCCGAGCGCGCCGCACTGTCACGACGAGCATGATATAGCTCTGCTGCCGAACAGTGCCCTGGAGGCCGCACCCGCATCGGCTTCGACCCTTAATTCGGAGCCAACTACGCCGATCGAGGATGGGTGGTTGGACGCCACCTCGGGGGCTGCAATCCCAACGGTGATTGAGCCGAACACCAGCTCCACACTCTGCGAGACTCGTGACTCCAAGGAGCCGGACTCCTCTCTGGGCTCCGAACCCTCCGCGCCCCTGCCGATCGAATCCGATTGGGCGCCGATCATGGAGTTCACTGCTGCGGACATCTTTCAGCACTCGCCCTTCGGCGATATTCTAAAGACACTAAAGTCTCTCTCTTTATCAGGAGAGCCCGGGCCGGACTACGGTCAGCAAGGTTGGGATACGGACGATGGAGAAATTCAAAACCCACCCACCACCCACTTCGTAGCCATTGTCGACGATTTAACCGACATGCTCAACTTCGACTCCGAAGACATCGACGGTATGGACGCCAATGCAGGAGACGATGAAGAACCAGTGCCTATTGGGCCCTGGAGAGCCACCTCGTCATATGACATATACATGGTGGACACCCCAAAAGAAGGAGATGGCGATGGAACAGCGAAGGATGACCCCTCCAAGAAACAGCCTAAGCGCCGGCGTCAGCGGCGCCGCTCAAAATCCCGCCAAAAAAATACGGTGATTCCAGCACGGGAGATAATAATACTCGGGAGAGTGCCGAAGAAAACCCCCTCCAGCAAGATTCAGCACAGGAGGATGGAGAAGCCAGCCCTCATGAGAGAGCGGCAGACAGAGAGGTCGAGGACGATAATTGTATACCTCCCTCCGAAGACGAGGCAAGCCTCGACGACAACGAATTCGTTGTGTCAGAGGATCCCGTCGAACAAGAGCGTTTTCAACGCAGGCTTATGGCCATAGCAAGAAGCCTCAAGAAAAAACAGCAACAACTTAGAGCTGATCAAGATTTGCTAGTCGACAGATGGACTGAAGTCCTTGCGGCCGAAGAGCATAAACTCGAACGCCCCTCCAAGAGCTACCCAAAGCGCAGATTGCTACCCCAATTAGAGGAGGAAGCACTTGATACGGCCGACCGGCCACCTCGTGGCCGCGACAGAGAGGCCTCTCGGCCCTCCACTCAAGCCGCATCCCGTACCAAGGCACGGGAAAATGCGCCTGAACTATGAGATATGTTGGAGGACAAGGCAAGGCAAACAAGATCGATCTACGTATCGCGTGGGCGCCCCACGACTCGAGACGGTAACCGTCATGCCGGACACAAATCCGGTAGGGCCGAACACAGTAGACAAAGCTCATTGGAGCTACGTCGTGATATAGCCCAGTACAGAGGCGCCGCACACCCACTATGCTTCACAGACGAAGTAATGGATCATCAAATCCCTGAGGGTTTCAAACCCGTAAACATCGAATCATATGATGGCACAACAGATCCTGTGGTATGGTTCGAGGATTATCTCCTTCATATCCACATGGCCCGCGGCGATGATTTCCACGCCATCAAATACCTCCCACTCAAGCTTAAAGGACCAGCTCGGCATTGGCTTAACAGCTTGCCAACAGGATCAATCAGTTGTTGGGAGGACCTCGAAGCCGCATTCCTCGACAATTTCCAGGGCACTTATGTGCGACCACCAGACGCCGATGATCTAAGCCACGTAATTCAGCAGCCAGAAGAATCGGCCAGGCAATTCTAGACACGGTTCCTAACAAAGAAAAACCAAATAGTCGACTGTCCGGACGCAGAGGCCCTAGCAGCCTTCAAGCACAATATCCGTGATGAGTGGCTTGCCCGGCACCTAGGACAGGAAAAGCTGAAATATATGGCAGCACTCACGACACTCATGACCCGCTTTTGTGCGGGAGAAGACAGCTGGCTTGCTCGTAGCAATAATATGACCAAGAACCCTCGTAATTCGGATACTAGGGACAGTAGTGGCAGGTCGCATCGCAACAAGCAGAGGCGCCGCATTAACAACGACAATGCTGAGGATACGATAGTTAATGCCGGATTCAGTGGCTATAAATCCGGTCAGCGGAAGAAGCCATTCAAAAGGAATCCTAGGGGCCCGTCCAGTTTGGACCGAATACTCGACTGCTTGTGCCAAATACATGCCACCCCCGAAAAGCCGGCCAATCACACCAATAGGGATTGTTGGGTGTTCAAGCAGGCAGGCAAGTTAGATGCCGAAAATAAAGACAAGGGGCTGCATAGCGATGACGACGAAGAGCCCTGGCCGCCGAACAACAGTGGACAGAAGGGTTTTCCCCCACAAGTGCGGAAGGTGTACATGAAATACGCAACCCACATCCCCAAGAGGGAGCGGAAGCGCACGTTAAGGGACGTATACGTGGTAGAGCCGGTCGCCCCAAAGTTCAACCCATGGTCCTCCTGCCCGATCACCTTTGATCGAAGGGACCATCCCACTAGCACCCGTCATGGCGGATTCGCCGCATTGGTTCTAGACCCAATTATTGACGGATTTCATCTCACTAGAGTCCTTATGGACGGCAGCGGCAGCCTGAACCTGCTTTACCAGGATACAGTGCGGAAAATGGGCATAGATCCCTCGAGGATTAAGCCCACCAAAACGACCTTCAAAGGCGTAATACCAGGTGTAGAGGTTAACTGGACAGGCTCAGTCACACTTGAAGTGGTCTTCGGATCTCTGGATAATTTCCGAAGCGAGGAGTTAATCTTCGACATAGTCCCATTCCGCAGTGGCTATCACGCACTGCTCGGGCGAACAGCATTTTCCAAGTTCAATGCAGTACCGCACTAGGCATACCTTAAGCTCAAGATGCCAGACCCTCGAGGAGTAATTACGGTCAATGGAAACACCGAACGCTCCCTCCGAACGGAGGAGCACACGGCGGCCCTTGCAGCGGAAGTACAAAGCAGCCTCTCCAGGCAGTTCTCCAGTCCGGCCATTAAATGTCCGGACACCGTCAAGCACGCCCGGAGTAACCTACAACAAGACCGCCTAGCACGTTCCGAGCAGGCGTAGCAATGCGGCCCCAGCCCTTGCAAAAATGCGACACTAGTGCTTCGTGTACATAACTACGCTCTAGAAATACCATGGGCACAGGGGGAGGGGCACCATCACGGCATGCCCGAAACACGGCTTAAACCGCACCAGGGGCTGCCGATTTTTTAATTTTGTCTTACTTTCAGGACTCCATTCTTCGGAAGGCCTGCTCGGCAGTTCAATTGCCGCACAAACGATGCAAGAACCAGGGAAGCAGACAAGCCATGCCGCATTATGGAACTCCTAGGTGGTCTCTATCACGAGCAGTATACCTGTTTCGCATACCATTCCATAGCCTGCCCCTGGAACGGACATGTTAAATAGTCCAATCTTTTTGCTTATCGCATTATTTGTATCGTTCTGCTTTGATCGCACCCCTTTTTAATAAATAATGCATAGCTTTTGTCTATCTTCACATTACTCTTTTTTTTTAATATATGTAATGACATGTTGCACCCGTACACTTTGGTACGGTCAAAATACGCCAGGGGCTTTAGTACCCCCCCAATATGGTGTGAGAAGTCCGAACACTTTAACAAGTGCGGCACCCCGAACTTATAGCATTATATGCATCGGCTCCGAATCATGTCTTGGGTCAATAGTTGGGTTTGCCCGGCTCCTATGTTTTGGTGCCTTACGTTCCGCTATATCGGCTAAGGTAGCACTAGGAGAACCACTGCGATTGTGCCCCAGTTGAGCTGGGTCGAGCACCTCAGTGGAGAAAGCTAAAACTGACTGTCATGATGAAGTGAGAGTTGGTCGCTGTTCGAGAGGTTTTTTCGAGTCCCTAAAGACTTATGCCGCTTAGAGCGAGGAGTCGGCTCTGTCCAGCCAAGGCGTGGATAGAGCCCCGAACTCGGTCTTCCGAATACCAGGGGCTTCGTCGAAATTTAAAATTATAGAATTCTATGGCTAAGTGAGAGTGTTCACGCATTATAGTCTGATTGCCTTGTTCGTTGGGCTGAGCGCCTCCCTCGAAGGACCCAAACATGGGAAAAAGAGCGCTCAGGTTTATCCCCGAACACCCCAGCACTAGTGGCACGGGGGCAGAAGCCGACGACTCGCCATCTCTCAGAATTGATAAACAGCCGCATAGAAGGTAATATTTTAAATTCCAACAGCATTGCTTAGCGCATATGAACAAGTTTTCAGCGCATAGGACAAAACGAGCGAGTTTTACTCAAAAAATACATCCTTGGAACATTCATCCGCCATAAGGCAGGCACCCTTCAGAACATCCTTATAGTAATTCTCGGGCTTGCGATGCTCTTTCCCCGGCGGTGGCCCGTCCTTCACAAGCTTCTCAGCATCCAGCTTGCCCCAGTACACCTTAGCACGGGCAAGGGCCCTACGGGCACCTTCAATGCAGACGGAGCTTTTGATGACTTCGAGCCTCGGACAGGCCCCCACCAGTCGCCGCACCAGCCCGAAATAGCTCCCAAGCAGAGCCTCTCCAGGCCATAGCCGAACTATGAGGCCCTTCATGGCCTGTTCGGCCGCCTTGTGGAGCTCGACCAGTTGCTTCAGCTGGTCACTCAGGGGCACGGGGTGTCCGGCCTCAACGTACTGAGACCAGAACACCTTCTCTGCCGAGCTGCCCTCCTCGGCTCGATAGAACGCGGCAGCATCGGACACACTCCGGGGAAGATCTGCGAACGCTCCTGGAGAGCTCCAGATTCGGGTAAGTAACAAGTAACTCACGTTTATGTGTTTGCTTTGCATCAAGAATGCCTTACCCGCCGCTATCTTTTTCACCTCATCCAACTCCTGGAGGGCCTTCTCGGATTCGGCCTTGGCAGACTTGGCATTTTCAATAGCCGCCGCGAGCTCGGATGCTCGCGTCTTTGAGTCAAGCTCCAAACTCTCATGTTTTTTCATGAGAGCCTGGAGCTCTTGCCGCACCTTGCCAACCTGGGCCTCATACTTCTCCCGCTCGGTGCGCTCTGTGGCCGCCCTCTTCTCGGCCTCGACCAACGCTTGCTTAAGGGTCGCCACCTCAGACGTGGCCCCTACAATAGCCACGATAATCCTGTCATTTTTTGCAATTGCACCTTTATATATATATATTTAAACAAGGTATTTGTTACCTTCATTGTCCTCGAGCTGCTTCTTGGCACGCCCGAGCTCTTGCTCGGACTGCTTAAGGTTCTACTTTAGCGTGTCCACTTCCGCAGTCAGTGCGGCGGACACCGGCAGGGAAGCCTGCATACGCATATTGACTCCTTTTTGTTAGACTCATGCGAATTTTATTTGATCCTCTATTCGGCTTTGTTCCTGAACGCCAAACAGAGCATCAGGGGCTACTGTCTATGCGGTAATATTATTAACACATTCTTTACTTACCTCAAAGCCTGTTAAAAGGCTAGTACAAGCTTCAGTCAGTCCGCTCTTGGCGGACTGAACCTTCTGGACCACCGCACTCATAATAGTGCGGTGCTCCTCATCGATGGAGGCGCCTTCGAGCACCTCCAACAGATTGTCAGGCGCCCCCGGTTGGACGGGGGTCACCGGCACAGTGGGCTTGCTCCTCTTGGAAGGAGGTCCCCGCCGGACTCTGGAACCTTTGAAGGTTCCAGAGCGGTGTCCGGCCTTGAGACGGACTTGGAGCCCTGGGGGGTTTTATCCCCTTTACTCCTGGAGTCCGGGAGGTCGCCTTGCGGCGCCTCCAGGACCACCTCCTCTCGGCTCGGAACCTGTTGAGACAACACTTCGGCGTCGTCCGTAGGGCGGGGGGAGGAAGCCGTCGGGAGCGAATTCACATCCGACGAGTCCAGTGAACCGCTCGACGATGCATCGAGCCGGTCTTTGGGTGGGCTACATAATCATATTCGACATAAGGGAAAGCTGTGCAATAAAGGAATACTACGAATTACTCCGGTATCCGAATACTTACGATTTCGCCAGGGGCTTGGCCCTGAGCGGCCACTCCTCTCCACCGTCGTTAGCGTCGGTGGAGTAGTTCGGAGGAAGGGTTTTCCCCTTCTTGGACCCTCTGGCCTCCCCAGAGAGGGCGGCCTTCCTTTTCTTCTCTCTTCCCGATGGAGGGGGAGAGGTCTCTTCTTCTTCCTCCTCGTCTTCACAGGAGGAATGCGCCCTGGAGCCGTCGGATGATGAACCCGACACCTCCTGGCGCCGGGCACTCTTTCGAGTCCCCGTGGCCTTCTTCGTGGCCTTCTTCTCCAGCACCACATAGGGTGCCGGAACCAGCAGCTTCGCCAAGCGGGCATCGGCTGGGTCTTCGGGCAAAGGAGCCGGACAGTCGATCTGTCTGGACTTCGCCTTCCAACTCTGTCAAAGGTAAGGGAGCTTAGATCCCACATTGAGTTAAACTATGGAAAACTAATACCCTGTAAAAGGTACAAACAACTTACCGCGCTAGCGTGACGCTGTGTGCTGAATCGGCGATCCTCGGTAGCAGATGCGGGAGCCTCGGCGCCCTTGAAAAGCACCTTCCAGGCATCTTCGTACATCACGTCGAAGAGCCTGCACAGAGTTCGGTGCTGCGCCGAGTTGAACTCCCACAGATTGAAGGCCCGTCGTTGACACGGGAGGATCAGGCGGATGAGCATAACCTGGACTACGTTGACAAGCTTGAGATGCTTGTCCACGAGGGTTTGGATGCATGTTTGCAGTCCAGTCACCTCTCCTTTGCTGCCCCACGACAGGCCCATCTCTTTCCAGGACGTGAGCTGCGTTGGGGGTCCGGACCGGAACTCGGGGGCTGCGACCCACTCAGGCTCGCACGGCTCGGTGATGTAAAACCACCCCGATTGCCACCCGTTCAGGGTCTCCACAAAGGAGCCCTCGAGCCATAAGACGTTGGGCATCTTTCCCACCATGGCGCCTCCGCACTCCGCCTGGTTGCCGCGCACCACCTTCGGCTTGACATTGAAAGTCTTGAGCCATAGGCCGAAATGGGGGAGGATGCAGAGGAAAGCCTCACACACGATGAACGCCGAGATGTTGAGGATGAAGTTCGGGGCCAGATCATGGAAATCCATGCCGTAGTAGAACATGAGTCCCCGGACGAATGGGTGGATCGGAAAGCCCAGTCCGCGGAGGAAGTGGGGAAGGAACACTACCCTCTCATGGGGCCTTGGGGTGGGGAGGAGCTGCCCCTTTTCGGGAAGCCGGTACGCGATGTCATTAGACAAGTATCCGGCCTTCCTCAGTTTTTTTATGTGTCCCTCCGTGACGGAGGAGACCATCCACTTGCCTCCCACTTCGGACATGGATGGAGAAGGTCGAGGTGGGAAGTGCGGACTTGGGCACTGGAGCTCGAGTGCGCGAGAATGGATAAGCAAGGGAGGAAGAAGGCGTAGGTGAAAAGGTGGATCCTTATCCCCTTATATGGGTGGACGCAACTACGTGTCCCCACCAGCCTGGTAAAACTCGCTTATCTCCAAGCGTCGTGATCAATGGCGCGGTTGGGTTACCCACGCCCGTATTGATGAGAATCCCGGAATAAGGGGACACGATCTCTGCTTTAACAAGACGTGCCAAGGAAACCGCCTCGCATGACGCGCTGAGGTGGGATAATGAAACGACTCGGATAAAGGCTTGGCCGTGGTGTGTCACACTACGGAATGCATCAACAGATTGGATTTGTGTAAATATTATTCTCTCTATGGCAATATGTGGAAACTTATTTTGCAGAGCCGGACACTATCTTTGTGTTCAAAATCTTCTATGAAGTACTTGGAGGAGGAACCCGCCTTGCAATGCCGAAGACAATCTGCGCGCCGGACTCATCGTCATTGAAGCCTGGTTCAGGGGCTACTGAGGGAGTCCTGGATTAGGGGGTGTTCGGATAGCCGGACTATACCTTCAGCCGAACTCCTGGACTATGAAGATACAAGATTGAAGACTTCGTCCCGTGTCCGGAAGGGACTTTCCTTGGCGTGGAAGGCAAGCTTGGCGATACGGATATGTAGATCTCCTACCATTGTAACCGACTTTGTGTAACCCTAACCCTCTCCGGTGTCTATATAAACCGGAGGGTTTTAGTCCGTAGGACAACATACAGAACAACAATCATACCATAGGCTAGCTTCTAGGGTTTAGCCTCTCTGATCTCGTGGTAGATCTACTCTTGTACTACCCATATCATCAATATTAATCAAGCAGGACGTAGGGTTTTACCTCCATCGAGAGGGCCCGAACCTGGGTAAAACTTCACGTCCCCTGCCTCATGTTACCATCCGGCCTAGACGCACAGTTCGAGACCCCCTACCCGAGATCCGCCGGTTTTGACACCGACAGAAAGGTATGGAACACTTCCCTAGAAAGAAAATTAAATTACCATATGAATCTATTATGAGAGCCACTTATGGATTGCCTGCCAAAGATGGCAATACCTAGATCTATCTTCGATTTTATGCCTAGCTAGGGGCGTTAAACGATAGCGCTTGTTGGGAGGCAACCCAATTTTATTTTATTCCTTGATTTTTGATCCTGTTTAGTAAAAATTAATTTATCTAGCCTCTGTTTTGGTTGTATTTTTTGTGTTTAATTAGTGTTTGTGCCAAGTAGAACCGTTGGGAAGACTTGGGGAAAGTCTTTTTAATCTTGCTGTAAAAAACAGAAACTTTAGCGCTCACGAGATTTGCTGTAATTTTTATTTGGAAAAGTGCTATTTAGTTAATTATTTTTGCAGATGATTAATAGATAAATTCCTCACGTCTAGAAAGTTATTTTAGAATTTTTGGGGTTCCAGGTCTTGCGTTAGCTACAGATTACTACAGACTGTTCTGTTTTTGACAGATTCTGTTTTTCATGTGTTGTTTGCTTATTTTGATGAATCTATGGCTAGTAAAATAGTTTATAAACCATAGAGAAGTTGAAATACAGTAGGTTTAACACCAATATAAATAAAGAATGATTTCATTATAGTACCTTGAAGTGGTGTTTTGTTTTCTTTCGCTAACGGAGCTCACGAGATTTTCTACTTTAAGTTTTGTGTTGTGAAGTTTTCAAGTTTCGTGTAAAGATTTGATGGATTATGGAACAAGGAGTGGCAAGATCCTAAGATTGGGGATGACCATGGCAACCCCAGGATAATCTAAGGACACCTAAAAGCCAAAGCTTGGGGATGCCCCGGAAGCCATCCCCTCTTTCATCTACTTCCATCGGTAACTTTACTTGGAGCTATATTTTTATTTACCACATGATATGTGTTTTGCTTGGAGCGTCTTGTATTATTTGAGTTTTTATTTGTTAGTTTTCCACAATCATCCTTGCTGTACACACCTTTTGAGAGAGACACACATGATTCAGAAATTGCTAGAATACTCTATGCGCTTCACTTATATCTTTTGAGTTATATAGTTTTTGCTCTAGTGCTTCACTTATATTTTTTAGAGCACGTTGGTGGATTTGTCTTATAGAAACCATTGGTCTCTCATTCTTCACATAGATTATTTTGAGAGTCCTACAAAACAGTGTGGTAAATTGCTTTAGTTATGTTAGGCATTCAAGATTAATAATAAAATTTCCTTATGAGTGTGTTGAATACTATGAGAAGTTTGATACTTGATAATTGTTTTGAGATATGGAGATGGTGATATTAGAGTCATGCTAGTTGAGTAGTTGTGAATTTGAGAAATACTTGTGTTAAAGTTTGTGATTCCCGTAGCATGCACGTATGGTGAACCGTTATGTGATGAAGTCAGAGCATGATTTATTTATTGATTGTCTTCCTTATGAGTGGCGGTCGGGAACGAGCGATGGTCTTTTCCTACCAATCTATCCCCCTAGGAGCATGCATGTAATACTTTGCTTTGATAACTTGTAGATTTTTGCAATAAGTATATGAGTTCTTTATGACTAATGTTGAGTCCATGGATCATACACACTCTCACCCTTCCACCGTTGCTAGCCTCTCTAATACCGCGCACCTTTTGCCGGTATCATACACCCACCATATACCTTCCTCAAAACATCCACCATACCTATCTATCATGGCATTTCCATAGCCATTCTGAGATATATTGCCATGCAACTTACCACCATTCCGTTTACTAAGACACGCTCCATCATTGTCATATTGCTTTGCGTGATCATGTAGTTGACACTGTATTCGTGGCAAAGCCACCATTCATAATTCTTTCATACATGTCACTCCGATTCATTGCATATCCCGGTACACCGCTGGAGGCATTCACATAGAGTCATATTTTGTTCCAAGTATTGAGTTGTAAATAAATAAAAAAGTGTAATGATCATCATTTTTAGAGCATTGTCCCAAGTGAGGAAAGGATGATGGAGACTATGATTCCCCCATAGGTCGGGATGAGACTCCGGACTAAATAAAAAAAGAGGCCATAAAAAAAGAGAAGAGGCCCAAACAAAAAAAAAATGGGAGAAAAAGAGAGAAGGGACAATGCTACTATCCTTTTACCACATGTGTGCTTCAAAGTAGCATCAAGATCTTCATAGAGAGTCTCCTATGTTATCACTTTCATATACTAGCGGGAATTTTTCATTATAGATCTTGGCTTGTATATTCCAATGATGGGCTTCCTTAAAATTCCCTAGGACTTTGTGAGCAAGCAAGTTGGATGCACACCCACTTAGTTCTTTTTGAGCTTTCATATACTTATAGCTCTAGTGCATCCGTTGCATGGCCATCCCTAGTCACTCACATTGATATCTATTAATGGACATCTCCATAGCCCATTGATACGCCTAGTTGATGTGATACTATCTTCCCCCTTTTGTCTTCTCCACAACCACCATTCTATTCCACCTATAGTGCTATGTCCATGGCTCACGCTCATGTATTGCGTGAAGATTGAAAAAGTTTGAGAACACCAAAAGTATGAAACAATTGCTTGGCTTGTCATCGGGGTTGTGCATGATTTAAATACTTTGTGTGATGAAGATAGAGCATAGACAGACTATATGATTTTGTAGGGATAACTTTCTTTGGTCATGTTATTTTGAAGAGACATAATTGCTCAGTTAGTATGCTTGAAGTATTATTATTTCTATGCCAATATTGAACTTTTGTCTTGAATCTTTCGGATCTGAATATTCATACCACAATTAAGAAGAATTACATTGAAATTATGCCAAGTAGCATTCCACATCAAAAATTCTGTTTTTATCATTTACCTACTCGAGGACGAGCAGGAATTAAGCTTGGGGATGCTTGATACATCTCCAACGTATCTATAATTTTTGATTGTTCCATGCTATATTACATCCTGTTTTGGACATTATTGGGCTTTATTATACACTTTTATATTGTTTTTGGGACTAACCTATTAACCGGAGGCCCAACCCAGAATTGCTGTTTTTTTGCCTATTTTAGGGTTTCACAGAAAAAGAATATTAAACAGAGTCCAAATGGAATGAAACCTTCGGAAATGTGATTTTTGGAACGAACATGATCCAGAGGACTTGGACCCTACGTCAAGCAATCAACCAGGAAGGCACGAGGTAGTGGGGCGCGCCTACCCCCCCCCCCTAGGCGCGCCCTCCACCCTCGTGGGGCTCATGTTGCTCCACCGACGTACTCGTTCCTCCTATATATACCTATGTACCCACAACTACCAGAAACGGAGCCAAAACCCTAATTCCACCGCCGTAACTTTCTGTATCCACGAGATCCCATCTTGGGGCCTTTTCCGGAGCTCCGCCGGAGGGGGTATCGATCATGGAGGGCTTCTGCATCAACACCATAGCCTCTCTGATGAAGTGTGAGTAGTTTACTTCAGACCTTCGGGTCCATAGTTCTTAGCTAGATGGATTCTTCTCTCTTTTTGGATCTCAATACAAAGTTCTCCCCCTCTCTTGTGGAGATCTATTCGATGTAATCTTCTTTTGCGTTGTGTTTGTTGAGACCGATGAATTGTGGGTTTATGATCAAGTTTATCTATGAACAATATTTGAATCTTCCCTGAATTCTTTTATGTGTGATTGGTTATCTTTGCAAGTCTCTTCGAATTATCAGTTTGGTTTGGCCTACTAGATTGATCTTTCTTGCAATGGGTGAAGTGCTTAGCTTTGGGTTCAATCTTTCAGTGTCCTTTCCCAGTGACAGTAGGGGCAGCAAGGCACGTATTGTATTGTTGCCATCGAGGATAACAAGATGGGGTTTATATCATATTGCATGAGTTTATCCCTCTACATCATGTCATCTTGCTTAAAGCGTTACTCTGTTCTCTTGAACTTAATACTGTAATGCATGCTGGATAGCAGTCGATGTGTGGAGTAATAGTAGTAGATGCAGGCAGGAGTCGGTCTACTTGTCTTGGACGTGATGCCTATATACATGATCATACCTAGATATTCTCATAACTATGCTCAATTCTGTCAATTGCTCAACAGTAATTTGTTCACCCACCATAATACTTATGCTCTTGAGAGAATCCACTAGTCAAACCTATGGCCCCTGGGTCTATTTTCCATCATATTACTCTTCCAATACTTAGTTATTTCCTTTGCCCTTTATTTTACTTGCATCTTTATTTCTCTTTATCATAAAAATAACAAAAATATTACCTTATCATATCTATCAGATCTCACTCTCGTAGGTGACCGTGAAGGGATTGACAACCCCTTTATCGCGTTGTTTGCGAGGAGTTTATTTGTTTGTGTAGGTGTGAGGGACTCGTGCGTGGCCTCCTACTGGATTGATACCTTGGTTCTCAAAAACTGAGGGAAATACCTATGCTGCTCTGCTGCATCACCCTTTTCCTCTTCAAGGGAAAACCAACGTAGTGCTCAAGAGGTAGCACCTACCCGCCGCCTCGTGCCGGCCCGCGCGTGCCATGGTGGAGCGCCCTAGTGATACGTCTCCATCGTATTTACTTTTCCAAACACTTTTGACCTTATTTTGGACTCTAACTTGCCTGATTTGAATGGAACTAACCCGGACTGATGCTGTTTTCAGCAGATTGCCATGGTGTTATTTTTGTGTAGAAATAAAAGTTCTCAGAGTGCCCTAAAATGTCACAGAGATTTTTTTTGGAATTTATAAAAAATACTGGCGAAAGAATCAACACCAGGGAGCCCACGCCATGTCCAATGATACGTCTCCAACGTATCTATAATTTTTGATTGTTCCATGCTATTATATTATCTGTTTTGGATGTTAATGGGCTTATTTATACACTTTTATATTATTTTTGGGACTAACCTACTTACCCAAGGCCTAGTGCAAATTGTTGTTTTTTGCTATTTCAGTGTTTCATAGAAAAGGAATACCAAACAGAATCCAAACGGAATGAAACCTTCGGGGGAGTTATTTTTGGAACAAACATGATCCAAAGGACTTGGAGTGGACGTCAAGAAATCAACGAGGAGGCCACGAGGCAGGGAGGCATGCCTGCCCCCCTAGGTGTGCCCCCCACCCTCGTGGGCCCCTCGTGGCTCCACCGACCTACTTCTTCCTCCTATATATATCCATATACCCCAAAAACATCCAGGAGCACCACGAAACCCTATTTCCACCTCCACAACCTTCTGTTCCCAAGAGATCGCATCTTGGGGCCTTTTCCGGAGCTCCGCCGGAGGGGGAATTAATCACGGAGGACTTCTACATCAACACCATAGCCTCTCCGATGATGTGTGATTAGTTTACTTCAGACCTTGGGGTCCATAGTTATTAGCTAGATGGCTTCTTCTCTCTCTTTGGATCTCAATACAATGTTCTCCTCGATCTTCTTGGAGATCTATTTGATGTAATTCTTCTTGTGGTGTGTTTGTCGAGATCGATGAATTGTGGGTTTATGATCAATTTTATCTATGAACAATATTTGATTCTTCTCTGAAATCTTTTATGTATGATTGGTTATCTTTGCAAGTCTCTTCAAATTATCAGTTTTGTTTAGCCTACTAGATTGATCTTTCTTGCAATGGGAGAAGTGCTTAGCTTTGGGTTCAATCTTGCGGTGTCCTTTCCCAGTGACAGCAGGGGCAGCAAGGCACGTATTGTATTGTTGCCATCGAGGATAAAAATATGGGGTTTGTATCATATTGCTTGAGTTTATCCCTCTACATCATGTCATCTTGCCTAATGCATTACTCTGTTCTTATGAACTTATAGCTCTAGATGCATGCTGGATAGCAGTCGATGTGTGGAGTAATAATAGTAGATGCAGAATTGTTTTGGTCTACTTGTCGCGGACGTGATGCCTATATACATGATCATGCCTAGATATTCTCATAATTATGCACTTTTCTATCAGTTGCTCGATAGTAATTTGTTCACCCACCGTAATACTTATACTATCTTGAGAGAAGCCACTAGTAAAACCTATGGCCCACGGGTCTATTCTCCATTATATTAATCTCCCCTCAACTAGCTATTTATGGCGCCATTTATTTTGC
This sequence comes from Triticum monococcum, assembly GCA_034509565.1. Taxonomy (NCBI): domain Eukaryota; kingdom Viridiplantae; phylum Streptophyta; class Magnoliopsida; order Poales; family Poaceae; genus Triticum; species Triticum monococcum. The sequence continues at coordinate 724,883,846 of CM067842.1, forward strand.
AATCTTTATTTTCCAATCTATACCATAAAAAATACCAAAAATATTTATCTTATTATCTCTATCAGATCTCACTTTCGTATGTGACTGTGAAGGGATGGACAACCCCTCTATCGCGTTGGTTGCGAGGTTCTTGTTTGTTTGTGCAGGTACTAGGTGACTTGCGTATAATCTCCTACTGGATTGATACCTTGGTTCTCAAAAACTAAGGGAAATAATACTTATGTTACTTTTCTGCATCACCCTTTCCTTTTCAAGGGAAAACCAACGCAGTTCTCAAGAGGTAACAAGAAGGATTTGTGGCGCCGTTGTCGGGGAGATCTACTCACAAGTCAAGACATACCAAGTACCCATCACAAACTTTTATCCCTCGCATTACATTATTTGCCATTTGCCTCTCATTTTCCTCTCCCCCACTTCACCCTTGCCGTTTTATTCGCCCTCTCTTTTTGTTCGCCTCTTTTTTTCCGCTTGCTTCTTGTGTGCTTGTGTGTTGGATTGTTTGTCACGATGGCTCAAGATAATACTAAATTGTGTGATTTTTCCAATACCAACAATAATGATTTTATTAGCACTCTGATTGCTCCCCTTACTGATGCTGAATCTTGTGAGATTAATACTGCTTTGCTAAATTTTGTCATGAAAGATCCGTTTTCCGGCCTTCCTAGTGAAGATGTCGCTGCCCATCTGAATAGCTTCGTTGATTCGTGTGATATGCAAAAGAAGAAATATGTGTATAATGATATTGTTAAATTGAAGCTATTTCCATTTTCACTTAGAGATCGTGCTAAAACTTGGTTTTCTTCTTTGCTTAAAAATAGTATTGATTCATGGAATAAGCGCAAAGATGCTTTTATCTCTAAGTATTTTCCTCCCGCTAATATAATCTCTCTTAGAAACGATATTATGAACTTTAAGCAACTAGATCATGAGCATGTCGCACAATCTTGGGAGAGGATGAAATTAATGATTCATAATTGCCCTACTCATGGTTTGAATTTATGGATGATCATACAAAAAATTTATGTTGGATTGAATTTTGCTTCTAGAAATCTCTTAGATTTGGCCGAAGGAGGCACTTTTATGGAAATCACTTTAGGAGAAGCTACCAAACTCCTAGATAATATTATGGTTAATTATTATACTAGTAAAAATGTTCATGCTATAGAAGAAATTAATGTTTTGAGTGGGAAGATGGATGAACTTATGAAATTGTTTGCTAATAAGAGTGTTTCTTATGATCCTAATGATATGCCTTTGTCTACTTTGATTGAGAATAATAATGAATCTATGGATGTAAATTTTGTTGGTAGGAACAATTTTGGTAACAACGCGTATAGAGGAAATTTTAATCCTAGGCCTTTTCCTAGTAATCCTCTAATAATTATGGTAATTCCTACAACAATTCTTATGGAAATTATAATAAAATTCCCTCTGATTTTGAATCTAATATTAAAGAATTTATTAGTTCGCAAAAGAGTTTCAATGCTTTGATTGAAGAAAACCCGTCTAAGATTGATGAGTTGGCTAGGAATGTGGATAGAATTTCTCTTGATGTTCATTCTTTGAAACTTAGATCTATTCCACCTAAGCATGATATCAATGAGTCTCTCAAAGCCATGAGAATTTCCATTGATGAGTGCAAAGAAAGAACCGCTAGGATGCGTGCAAAAAAAGATAGCTTAATAAAATTGTGTTCTTCTAGTTTTGATGATAATAAGGATGAAGATCTAAAACAGATTGATGTGTCTCCTATTAAATCTTTGTTTTGCAATATGAATCTTGATAATGATGGGACTCGAGATGAGTCAACTTTAATTAAAAGGCATCCCAGTGAGTCGGAGTTTTTAGATCTTGATGCAAAAATTGGTAAAACTGGGATTGATGAGGTCAAAACTTTACGTAGCAATGAACCCACTATTTTGGATTTCAAGGAATTTAATTATGATAATTTTTCTTTAATAGATTGTTTTTCCTTATTGCAATCCATGCTAAATTCTCCGCATGCTTACAATCAAAATAAAGCTTTTACTAAACATATCTTTGATGCTTTAATGCAATCTTATGAAGAAAAGCTTGAATTGGAAGTTTCTGTCCCTAGAAAACTTTATGATGAGTGGGAACCCACTATTAAAATTAAGATTAAAGATCATGAATGATATGCTTTATGTGATTTGGTTGCCAGCGTTTCCACGATTCCAAAAACTTTATGTGACGTGTTAGGATTCCGTGAATTTGATGATTGTTCTTCAAATTTGCATCTTGCAGATTCCACTATTAAGAAACCTATGGGAAGGATTAATGATGTTCTTATTGTTGCAAATAGGAATTATGTGCCCGTAGATTTTATTGTTCTTGACATAGATTTCAATCCTTCATGTCCTATTATTCTGGTTAGACCTTTCCTTAGAACGATTGGTGCAATTATTGATATGAAGGAAGGGTATATTAAATTCCAATTTCCATGAAGGAAAGGCATGGAACACTTCCCTTGAAAGAAAATTAAATTATCATATGAATCTATTATGAGAGCCACTTATGGATTGCATACCAAAGATGATAATACATAGATCTATCCTTGCTTTTATGCCTAGCTAGGGGCGTTAAACGATTGCGCGTATTGGGAGGCAACCCAATTCTATTTTTGTTCCTTGCTTTTTGGTTCTGTTTAGTTATAAATAATTCATCTATCCTCTGTTTCGATGTGGTTTTATGCTTTTAATTAGTGTTTGTGCCAAGTAGAACCTTTGGGAAGACTTGGGGAAAGTCTTTGCGATCTTGCTGTAAAAACAGACAATTAATCTCGCTCCATTTTTTACTGGAGAGTGCGATTAGGTTGATTCTTTTTGAAGATGATTAATAGATAAATTACTCACGTCCAGCAATTTATTTCAGAATATTTGGGGTTACAGAAGTATTTGAAATATACAGATTACTACAGGCTGTTCTGTTTTTGACAGATTCTGTTTTTCGTCTGTTGTTTGCTTATTTTGATGAATCTATGCCTAGTATCGGAGGGTATGAACCATAGAGAAGTTGGAATACAGTAGGTTTAACACCAAAATGAATAAATAATTAGTTCATTACAGTATCTTAAGTGGTGGTTTGTTTTCTTATACTAACGGAGCTCGTGAGATTTTCTGTTTAAGTTTTGTGTTGTGAAGTTTTCAAGTTTTGGGTAAAGATTTGATGGATTATGGAATAAGGAGTGGCAAGAGCCTAAGATTGGGGATGCCCAAGGCACCCCAAGTTAAAATTCAAGGAGAACCAAAAGCCTAAGCTTGGGGATACCCCGGAAGGCATCCCCTCTTTCGTCTTCTTCTATCGGTAACTTTACTTGAGGCTATATTTTTATTCACCACATGATATGTGTTTTGCTTGGAGCATATTGTATGATTTGAGTCTTCGATTTTTAGTTTACCACAATCATCCTTGCTGTACACACCTTTTGAGAGAGATACAAATGAATTGGAATTTATTAGAATACTCTATGTGCTTCACTTATATCTTTTGAGCTAGACAATTTTGCTCTAGTGGAGCACGGTGGTGGTTTTATTTTATAGAAATTATTGCTCTCTCATGCTTCACTTATATTATTTTGAGAGTCCTTTAGAACATCATGGTAATTTGCTTTGGTTATAAAATTAGTCCTAATATGATAGGCATCCAAGATGGGTATAATAAAAACTATCATAAAAAGTGCACTGAATACTATGAGAAGTTTGATACCTAATGATTGTTTTGAGATATGAAGATGGTGATATTAGAGTCATGCTAGTTGAGTAGTTGTGAATTTGAGAAATACTTGTTCTAAAGTTTGTGATTCCCGTAGCATGCATGTATGGTGAACCATTATGTGATGAAGTCAGAGCATGATTTATTTATTGATTGTCTTCCTCATGAGTGACGGTCGGGGACGAGCGATGGTCTTTTCCTACCAATCTATCCCCCTAGGAGCATGCGCGTAGTACTTTGTTTCGATAACTAATAAATTTTTGCAATAACTATGCGAGTTCTTTATGACTAAAGTTGAGTCCATGGATTAGACGCACTCACACCCATTCACCATTGCTAGCCTCTATAGTACCGCGCAACTTTCGCCGGTACCATAAACCCACCATATACCTTCCTCAAAACAGCCACCATACCTACCTATTATGGCATTTCCATGGCAATTCCGAGATATATTGCCATGCAACTTTCCACCGTTCCGTTTGTTATGACACGCTTCATCATTGTCATATTGCTTTGCATGATCATGTAGTTGACATAGTATTTGTGGCAAAGCCACCATTCATAATTCTCTCATACATGCCACTCATGACTCATTGCATATCCCGGTACACTGCCAGAGACATTCACATAGAGTCATATTTTGTTCTAAGTATTGAGTTGTAAGTAAATAAAAGTGTGATGATCATCATTATTAGAGCATTGTCCCATGTGAGGAAAGGATGATGGAGACTATGATTCCCCCACAAGTCGGGATGAGACTCCGGACGAAAAAAAGGCCATAAAAAAGAAGAAGAGAAAAGGCCCAAATAAAAAAATGAAAAATGAAAGAAAAAAGAGAGAAGGGACAATGTTACTATCCTTTTACCATACTTGTGCTTCAGAGTAGCACCATGATCTTCATGATAGAGAGTTTCCTATGTTATCACTTTCATATACTAGTGGGAATTTTACATTATATAACTTGGCTTGTATATTCCAATGAAGGGCTTCCCCAAAATGCCATAGGTCTTCGTGAGCAAGCGAGTTGGATGCACACCCGCTTAGTTTCTTTTTGAGCTTTCATACAATTATAGCTCTAGTGCATCTGTTGCATGGCAATCCCTACTCACTCACATTGATATCTATTGATGGGCATCTCCATAGCTCGTTGATACGCCTAGTTGATGTGAGATTATCTTCTCCTTTTTGTCTTCTCCAGAACTACCATTCATTTCCACCTATAGTGCTATGTTCATGGCTCACCCTCATGTATTGCGCGAAGATTGAAAAAGTTTGAGAACATCAAAAGTATGAAACAATTGCTTGGCTTGTCATCGGGGTTGTGCATAATTTAAATATTTTGTGTGGTGAAGATACAGCATAGCCAGACTATATGATTTTGTAGGAATAACTTTCTTTGGCCATGTTATTTTGAGAAGACGTAATTGCTTTGTTAGTATGCTTGAAGTATTATTATTTTTATGTCAATATTAAACTTTTGTCTTGAATCTTTCGGATCTGAACATTCATGCCACAATAAAGAAAATTACATTGAGAATTATGCTAGGTAGCATTCCACATCAAAAATTCTGTTTTTATCATTTACCTACTCGAGGACGAGCACGAATTAAGCTTGGGGATGCTTGATACGTCTCCAACGTATCTATAATTTTTTATTGTTCCATGCTATTATATTATCTGTTTTGGATGCTAATGGGCTTATTTATACACTTTTATATTATTTTTTGGACTAACCTACTAACCCAAGGCCCAGTGCAAATTGCAGTTTTTTTTTTGCCTATTTTAGGGTTTCACAGAAAAGGAATATCAAATGGAATCCAAACGGAATGAAACCTTCGAGAGAGTTATTTTTGGAACAAACATGATCCAGAGGACTTGGAGTGGACGTCAAGAAATCAACGAGGAGGCCATGAGGCAGGGAGGTGCGCCTGCCCCCCTGGGCGCGCCCCCACCCTCGTGGGCCCCTCATGGCTCCACCGACCTACTTCTTCCTCCTATATATATATATATATATATATATATATATATATATATATATATATATATATATATATATATATATATCCATATACCCCGATAACATCCAGGAGCACCACGAAACCCTATTTCCACCACCGCAACCTTTTGTACCCAAGATATCCCATCTTGTGGCCTTTTCCAGAGCTCCGCCCGAGGGGGAATCAATCACGGAGGGCTTCTACATCAACACCGTAGCCTCTCCGATGATATGTGAGTAGTTTACTTCAGACCTTCGGGTCCATAGTTATTAGCTAGATGGCTTCTTCTCTCTCTTTGGATCTCAATACAATGTTCTCCTCGATCTTCTTACAGCTCTATTGGATGTAATTCTTTTTGTGGTGTGTTTGTCGAGATTCGATGAATTGTGGGTTTATGATCAAGTTTATCTATGAACAATATTTGATTCTTCTCTCGAATCATTTATGTATGATTGGTTATCTTTGAAAGTCTCTTCGAATTATCAGTTTGGTTTGGCCTACTAGATTGATCTTTCTTGCAATGGGAGAAGTGCTTAGCTTTGGGTTCAATCTTACGGTGTCCTTTCCCAGTGACAGCAGGGGCAATAAGGCACGTATTGTATTGTTGCCATCGAGGATAAAAAGATGGGGCGTGTATCATATTGCTTGAGTTTATCCCTCTACGTCATATCATCTTGCCTAATGCGTTACTCTATTCTTATGAACTTAATACTCTAGATGCATGCTGGATAGCGGTCGATGTGTGGAGTAATAGTAGTAGATGCAGAATCGTTTTGGTCTACTTGTCGCAGACCTGATGCCTATATACATGATCATGCCTAGATATTCTCATAATTATGCACTTTTCTATCAATTGCTCGACAGTAATTTGTTCACCCACCATAATACTTATACTATCTTGAGAGAAGCCACTAGTGAAACCTATGGCCCCTGGGTCTATTCTCCATTATATTAATCTCCCGTCAACTAGCTATTTCTGGCGCCGTTTATTTTGCAATCTTTATTTTCCAATCTATATCATGAAAAATACCAAAAATATTTATCTTATTATCTCTATCAGATCTCACTTTCATAAGTGACCGTGAAGGGATTGACAACCCCTTTATCGTGCTGGTTGTGAGGTTCTTGTTTTTTGTGCAGGTACTAGGCGACTTGCGTGTAATCTCCAACTGGATTGATACCTTCGTTCTCAAAAACTGAGGAAATACTTACGCTACTTTGCTGCATCACCCTTTCCACTTCAAGGGAAAACCAACGTAGTGGTCAAGAGGTAGCATCCATGAGGGGGAGGGCGCGCCCACCCACCTTGGGGCGCCCCTTGTCTTCTGGGCCCCCTGAGGCTTGATAACCCACAAGTATAGGGGATCGCAACAGTTTTTGAGGGTAGAGTATTCAACCCAAATTTATTGATTCGACACAAGGGGGGCCAAAGAATATTCTCAAGTATTAGCAGCTGAGTTGTCAATTCAACCACACCTGGAAACTTAATATCTGCAGCAAAGTATTTAGTAGCAAAGTAATATAATAGTAGTGGTAACAATTGTAAAAGTAACGGTAGTAGTTTTGGTTTTATAGTGATTCTAACAATAGCAACGGAAAAGTAAATGAGCGAAGAACAATATATGAAAAGCTCGTAGGCAATGGATCAGTGATGGATAATTATGCCGGATGCGATCAATCATGCAACAGTTATAACATAGGGTGACACAGAACTAGCTCTAGTTCATCAATGTAATGTAGGCATGTATTCGGAATATAGTCATACGTGCTTATGGAAAAAACCTTGCATGACATCTTTTGTCCTACCCTCCTGTGGCAGCGGGGTCCTATTGGAAACTAAGGGATATTAAGGCCTCCTTTTAATAGAGTACCGGACCAAAGCATTAACACATAGTGAATACATGAACTCCTCAAACTACGGTCATCACCAGTAAGTATCCCAATTATTTTCACTTCGGGGTTAACGGATCATAACACATAATAGGTGACTATAGACTTGCAAGATAGGATCAAGAACTCACATACATTCATGAAAACATAATAGGTTCAGATCTGAAATCATGGCACTCGGGCCCTAGTGACAAGCATTAAGCATAGCAAAGTCATAGCAACATCAATCTCAGAACATAGTGGATACTAGAGATCAAACCCTAACAAAACTAACTCAATTACATGATAAATCTCATCCAACCCATCACCGTCCAGCAGGCCTATGATGGAATTACACATGCACAACGGTGAGCATCACGAAATTGGTGATGGAGGAAGGTTGATGGTGACGATGGCGACGGATTCCCCTCTCCGGAGCCCCGAACGGACTCCATATCAGCCCTCCCCAGAGAGATTAGGGCTTGGCGGCGGCTTCGTATCGTAAAACGCGATGAATCCTTCTCTCTAATTTTTTTCTCCCCAAACACGAGTATATGGAGTCAAGATGGACGTCAGTGGAGCATCAGGGGGCCCATGAGGGTAGGCGCACCCCCCCCCCCACCTTACCTTCCTATATGCGGTATCTACCTGTCGTTCCAAGTAAATTTGTATGTGCCAAACTCTAAAACTTCAAATGAAATTCTGTTTTGTATGCTCGAATAGCTCATGTATCAACTAGGGATATTTGTATCTTGCATGCTAGGTGGGTTATTCTCAAGAGGAGTGGACTCCGCTCCTCATTCACGAGAAAATGGCTGGTAACCGGGATGCCCAGTCCCATGCTTAAATTAAAATAATTGCAAACAAAACTCCCCCACGATTATTGTTAGTTGGAGGCACCCGTTGTTTCAGACAAGCCATGGATTGATGTTTGTTGGTGGTGGGGGAGTATAAACTTTACCATTCTGTTTGGGAACCGCCTATAATATGTGTAGCATGGAAGATATCGAGATCTCTCGATTGTTATGTTGACAATGAAAGTATGCCACTCAAAATATTATTTATCTCTATTTCAAAAATCGAGCTCTGGCACCTCTACAAATCCCTGCTTCCCTCTACGAAGGGCTTATCCATTTACTTTTATGTTGAGTCATCATTCTCTTATTAAAAATCACCAGTTGGAGAGCACTGCTGTCATTTGCATGCATTACTATTAGTTTACATTGAGTATGACTATGACTGGATATCTTTTACCATGAATTACAATGTTTAGTCAGTCCTTGAACTCCAAAGGTGCTCTGCATTTATGTTTTGTGGTCTCAGAAAGGGCTAGCGAGATACCATCTTGTTATATCATATTATGATTGTTTTGAGAAAGTGTTGTCATCCGAGATTTACTATTATTTCTCGCTAGTTGATTATGCCATTGATATGAGTAAACATGAGACCTAAGTGGTATTGTGAATATGGTTAGTTCATAATCTTTTCTGAAAACTTGAATGCTGGATTTACATATTTACAACAATAAGATCAAACAGAGTTTGTAAAAGTTTTTCTTTATCACTTTCAGTTTGTTAACTGAATTGCTTGAGGACAAGCAAATGTTTAAGCTTGGGGGAGTTGATACGTCTCCGTCGTATCTACTTTTCCATACACTTTTAACCTTGTTTTGAACTCTAACTTGCATGATTTGAATGGAACTAACCCGGACTGACGCTGTTTTCAGCAGAATTGCCATGGTGTTATTTTTGTGCAGAAATAAAAGTTCTCGGAATGACCTGAAACTTCACGGAGAATATTTTTGGAATTTATAAAAAATATTGGCGAAAGAATCAACACCAGCGGGCCCACACCCTGTCCACGAGGGTGGGGGCGCGCCCCCTGTCTCGTGGGCCCCCTGAGGCTCCATCGAACTCAACTCCAACTCTATATATTCATGTTCGGGGAGAAAAATTGGAGAGAAGGATTCATTGCGTTTTACGATACGGACGTTGCCAAGCCCTAATCTCTCAGGGGGGGCTGATCTAGAGTCCGTTCGGGGCTCCGGAGAAGGGAATCTGTCGCCATCATCATCATCAACCTTCCTCCATCACCAATTTCATGATGCTCACCGCCGTGTGTGAGTAATTCGATCGTAGGCTTGCTGGACGATGATGGGTTGGATGAGATTTATCATGTAATCGAGTTAGTTTTGTTAGGGTTTGATCCCTAGTATCCATTATGTTCTGAGATTGATGTTGCTATGACTTTGCTATGCTTAATGCTTGTCACTAGGGCCTGAGTGCCATGATTTTAGACCTGAACCTATTATGTTTCTATGAATATATGTGAGTTCTTGATCCTATTTTGCAAGTCAATAGTCACCTACTATGTGTTATGATCCGGTAACCCCGAAGTGACAATAATCAGGACCACTCCCGGTGATGACCGTAGTTTGAGAAGTTCATGTATTCACAAAGTGTTAATGTTTTGTTCCGGTACTCTATTAAAAGGAGGCCTTAATATCCCTTAGTTTCCAATAGGACCCCGCTGCCACGGGAGGGTAGGACAAAAGATGTCATGCAAGTTCTTTTCCATAAGCACGTATGACTATATTCGGAATACATGCCTACATTACATTGATGAACTGGAGCTAGTTTTGTGTCACCCTATGTTATAACTGTTGCATGAGGAATCGCATCCGACATCATTATCCATCACTGATCCATTGCCTACGAGCTTTTCACATATTGATCTTTGCTTAGTTACTTTTTCCGTTGCCACTATTACAATCACTACAAAACCATTACTGTTACTTTTTCCACCGTTACCGCTACTTCCATATTACTGTCTACTAAATACTTTGATGCAGATATTAAGTCTTTCAGGTGCGGTTGAATTGACAACTCAACTGTTAATACTTGAGAATATTCTTTGGCTCCCCTTGTGTCGAATCAATAAATTTGGGTTGAATACTCTACCCTCGAAAACTGTTGCGATCCCCTATACTTGTGGGTTATCACCTAGCCACGCATGTGCTTGCAACGGCGACCACACCGGTGTGGCGCCCCTCGCCATGGCCGACAACAGGAGGCGCTGCAGGTGGGCCTGGGCAGACGCAGCGACATGGGGCTCTCGCCAGCGGCTTAGGTCGTGAATGGAGGCACTACCATGCGCTGACACGGGATGGCGGTTCAAGCAGGCGCGGTCGCGGGATGGCAGGACGCACGCGGCAGCGGTGTTGCGGGTGCGGGGCATGGTGGGCTTGCCGAAGAGTGCGGGGCGGTGGCGCTGCAAGCTCGGCCTCCAGCTGCCAGTAGAGGTGGTGAGAAACGGAGGGAGAAAGAGGAGAGGAAATTGAGGAGGAAGAAGAAGGTGTGAGACAGACAAGTGGGACCCCCGTCCATGTCAGCAGGTCAAACATTGACTAGGACTAATCTTCGCCACATCAACCTAAACATCTGGATCCCACCCGTCAGTTTTTCTATTAATGCGGCTCAGTTTTTAATTAGTGCATTCTATTATTCACTTGGCGCAGAAGTGGTGATCTTTTGTGTTTTTTGCCAAAAGAGGTGGTTTTGAAATACCCTAGCCACAAATGTCATAGTTTTTGAGCAATTTACTCCCCGAAGATGGGGACTCACATCCTCTTCTCTTGCACAGCCTCAAGAGTTTCTGTTGAGTTTTGCCCGTCAGGCTTTGGGACCTTATTGGAGGCCCTCGAACTGGTCGGGTTCCTTTAAAAGTCATGCCATCCAGACCGGAAGGGGGAGACACCTCTTCTAGTTGGTGTTTACGGCGTTAGCTTAGACTTTGTGGATGACGCACAATAATATGGTGATTGAGTGGATCTTTATTAGGCGGGCCTCTGACATTATCTTCAAATTATTTCCATTTGTGCAGCATTAGCACCCGTTGTATAGACATCGAGATCACGATTGCCTGAGTGTTATGATGGCTGAGATAACTGCTCTGGCTCGCCAACTTGCCTCGCAGCAGGCCCCATGAAACTTTGGCCACTTGGTGGTCTTTTTTTCGTTTTTCTTTCATGATTATATTTTAGGCGTGTTTGTGTTGATGCCTCAACAGGCTATTTTATTTTACGGCATTTGAACTTATTGTATGAACGTGTTGTTGATTTTATCTATAAAGCGTGGCGAAATCCAAAAATGCCAAATGGAGGCCGAGCTTCATGGAGACCTTAATTTGAAATTTTGCACACATACACATTACATCCTTGTATACATGTGTTTTTTTTCAGATTTTTCTGAAACTGAAATTTTTGAATTTTTAAAATTAAGGCCTCCATGTAGCGCGGTTTCCAAAATGCCATACTCGGCAAAAGCATATTACGAGAAATGGAATATTTAAGAAATATTGAACACGCTAACAAATTTATTTCATTTGTCCTATCATTTTTTTTTGTGTGTACGAAAGGAAGGTCTGATAAGAAGTGTCCGAGTAGGGAGAAGGAAGTCGTACGTACATGCAAAACGGCTAACCTGTTCATTATCGGTACTTGCAGTGAATGCCATTAATTACTCGCAGATGAGCGCTTCATGTTAATTCTCCGAATTCCAAACTGACGCATACGCTTCTGCAAGTTAACCCGTCGTGTTGTCCTATATAAGCAACGTCAATTCCTCTAAAACTTCACCAAATCAACTGAGCTCAGAGTCACAGATGCAGCAGATGACCAGGTCTCCTTCCATCTGCGTCGCCATCTTGTTGCTTGCACTGGTCTCGCCTTCGCCATCATCAGCCAGCATTAACAACAACAATGGCGTCGCCGTCGCGGCCCCTAGCGTGCCCACGGCGACGCAGTTCCTGCAGGCGCACAACGACGCGCGCCGCGAGGTCGGCGTGGCACCCCTGACGTGGAACTCGACGCTGGAGCAGGACGCCGAGAGATACGCGGGCCGGCTTGGTATCCGCTGCAAGCTGGAGCCGCTGAAGTGGGACGCCCCGCATATCTACGGGCAGAACACCTACTGGGGCAGTGCGTTCAACGATGGCGCCGCCGTCACTGGCTCGTGGGTGTACGAGCAGCAGTCGTACGACCACCGCGCCAACGCGTGCGCGCCCGGCAAGGTATGCGGGTCGTACACGCAGGTGGTGTGGAACACCACGCGAGAGCTCGGCTGCGCCCGCTGCACCTGCCGGAGCAGCCGCGACACCGTGGCTGTCTGCAGATACTTCCCTCCCGGCAACTACCGCGGCGTTCCGCCATACTGAGCACATCTATACATCATGTCTGTGTTCAAATAATGTATGATGCGAAACAAGACGTTTCGTCCGGCGTTTTATGGTTATAAGAAATGGGAAATTTGGATTACACAGGGACCGAAGCTGTCTGTTACTGTACTTATTTTTGTTTAGTTGGCCACATGTGCACCCAACGTGTTCTCCTGTGCCACCCCCATCCCCGTGCCTCAACCACCGAAAGCCCACAGCCTGACCCGCATGTGGCTTTGCTAGCACGTGCACACATTCATTTTCAGAAAACCAACACCAGGCTAAGAACTCACTAATTTTCTGCTTATTTGGCAGACGAGCCCTAAACGAATGGGGCTCTAGGTTGGACCGTGAGTTGATCACAGTTGGTTTGATGAAGCGGAGTTGAAAGTTTTGACTTCTTTCGTTGCTGAATTAGCAATCTTGGAATTGCTACGTCTACTAAAAGCTAAGTGACATTGCACAGAAAATGTTTTTACTAACATGTGGAGTACTAATCGTATCACACCTTTCGGTTACACTTCAACTATAGACTATCTACTAATCGACTAATTGCTAGAATCAAAAGAGGCTGATGTACCAGTTTGCCCAACTATTTTTAGTTGCCTACTGAAAAAGAAACAATAAGATGGCGAATTACTGAATGAGTCCTTCTTCATTTGACCATGATGACGTTGTTACTACGTGCAAGACACCAGAGCTTTGCAACTGCATGTCCTGATGGTTCCCAGTCCTAGCATGTCTATGGTTATCAACGACACTGACAGAGGAATTCCAATTGAGCACAAAATTATGTGCATGTATGAACCTAAGAATGACTAGGCTCTACTCTTTGGTTGGCTCAGGTGCCCAATATGGTTTGTTTGTGAACTATTGTTCCATCTTTCTTCTCACGCTTAAATAAGAACATCGTGTGTTGCAACAACCATGAAATGGATGCTTTCTTGAAGTTCAGTACTTTCATAATGGGCACATGGGCATTCATGTATTGCTCAGCATCACTCCCTCAATGAAGTGATCGTATTGACTTAGGTTCACACACTATGTTCATTACAACAGAAGTTACATGATCGGTCTGCAAGGCCACGTACAAGTTCAGACTGCTCCCCTAACTTTATTACAGTTCTTCCTAGCCAAAATAAGGCAACTTCAGAGTTTTGCTTTAAGCATTCCTTTAATTCCACCAGCGCCAAGCAAGCAGGTGACTGATCGAACTCTTCGATGTTCATCCCTTGCAACAACAACGTATTGTCAGTTTCAAAGCACATAGATTTGAAGCCTCCTGCTACTTCTAGTTAGGCACCTCGTAACGCAGTCATGATGTCGGTGTGGAAAGGATTTAGGAGTTCTCCAATTTTCCCGCACCTCAAGTTTTTACTCACCTTTGTGGTTCCTTGTAATAGCACCCCACCCTCTAGTGCTTCATTCAGAATAAAAACTGCAATCAATGTTTGTTTTCAGAGTAAGACACATAGCATCATTAATCTCTATGTTTACCTTCCTCCCTGATTCTATTCCTCGAATGTCACCATTGCCATAAGAACACAACCTTGATATTATGATTTTCTAAAGCCTCTCTCTCTCTCTCTCACTCTCTCTCTCTCTCTCTCACACACACACACACACCATCACCACCACCATTCCACAGCCATGAACCCCTTCCCCAACGACCCTGGATGGAGGACATTTCTCCTTGGGTGCTCGCTCGGTGACCGCCCCAAGTTTGTGAAGAACATGGAGGAGTGCTCTCAGTTCAAGAGCCTGGACGAGATGCATAAAGAGGCATACGTTATGCCGTTGAAGGCGTTGAAGATGGAGTTGAAGAGGCTGATATCCGACCCGGCCAAAGGCGAAAGAGTCGGTCGATCCAGGTCAGATGGACCATGTACATGATTGTCAGGGCTCCTGATGACCAGGTGACGTCGACCACCATCATTCTAGAGGAAGACGACGAGGAGGAGATGGTGAATGCTGCGAATGGCGAATTGGTCGAACCTCGATAAGCTAGCAATGTCGAAGCGGTGGAGATGGTTGTCCGGGCACCCGTACACTGCCCTTGGAGGTCGATGATTACAAGACTCAAGGCTACCGCCACTCCAAGCGCATCCAGACTAACCGCGTCTAGGATGTAGTGCTTGTTGGGATGGATTTCAATGGATGTAAGCTCGATTTAACCCCCCCCCCCCCCACCCCCCCCCTCTAGTGAAAATCGTACAATCTTGTTCGAATGGCTTAAATCCCTAATTGGATATGCCTAAATCGAGTACCAAATCAAACCCGACAGGTAGATTGGATGCCTAATGCGTGGTGCATAAGTCAAATGCAAGTATGGTATAATTCGATTCCATCAGTGACAGGTAGTGGCTTACCGCCATTGTCGAACGGCTGTCGATGAGGCGGTGAAGCTGGTGATCGATGCTGGTGCTCACCGTCCGGTTCTTCATTCCGGTGCTCACCGTACATATTTTGTGCTCGCTGTTGCCGGTGTGAGAATGGAGAGATAGTAGTGAGAGGAGGGTGAGGGTAGTTATGGCGGCATTTCGGGAAACAACGCAATGTTTCGAGCGTGGCTCCTAGCATTCTGCCTCTGATGCCCACGTGTCTCGGCTTGCATTGGCCAGGCTTGACTATGAAAAAATGGCCGATTCACGTGTTCCTACTTAGCCAGGCCCAGAGGTGCTTTAAACATCGTGGGGGCGATATTTAGGTGCAAGGCAGGCAACCAAACAGGCCAAAATTGCATCACGCAGGCCTGGTTAGATCTAATGCAGGTTACCAAATGATTCCTAAGTTGCTAAGTTCTCGTAAAATTGGTGCTTATTGTCCGTAGGATGAGCCCCAGCTGAAGGATGGATTGTGGACCAAGTGAATGGTGAGCTGGTCGCCATTGAACCAGTAAAGGGGATTCAAAATGTTAAGTTGCTTCTAGATTATGGATGCATCTGGGTTGGGAGCGGGGAGATGAGGCGGAGTGTGGCCATGCTCAAGTTTTCCACCATGCTATCCCAAAGGTTGTTGACGTTGTCACCTACACGACCTTCTTCGCACCGGCAAGAACCTCTACGGGCAACTTCAAGGCCTTGCTATGGGTCAAGCTTTGTTATTGATTCTTCATGTACTCATACTTATCAGTTTGGTACTGAACTATGAAGTGTGTGACCTAAAGCTTTCATTCTGCTTGTCGCGGCTCTTTTTGTGCTCTGGATTTTTTTAAACAAAATTTGAGAGAGAATAATTTGTTAAAAATCTGAAATATGGAACGCGTGTGTGTTGGTTTTTGTGCTTTGTCACTCATGCTCTGAAAACTGATCCTTGTCTGTTTTCTCATGTTTCAGATTGTTGTCCTAATGTGGACCTATAACAATGTTATAATACAATTGCATTTGACACTTCATATATGCTGGAGAGAGAAATCAAAATGATAGTCGTTAAATTTGTCACTTTTTCTAATGACAGTGATACAAAAGTTGTCTAACCTCAAGCTGTTCATGCAGGTTTTTTGGATACCTAAACTTAGTACTTGTGTGTATACACAAGTGGTATTTCTTTGATTCACATAAGAAATGTTCACAAAATGGTTAGTTACATCAAATTCTCATAAAAGATCGATAGATGGACAATTACATAGATGTGACATGATTGTGGATAATCAGCAAGATTCACAACCATATGCCACTTTATAAGGACTTTTGCATATATACTTATGAAAGAGTTAATTTGGAACTATCGCTACTAATAAAAGCTAATGCTTGTTATCAACATGTTATTGTTTTAGAGTGATTTATCCACACCTTTCTTAATGTTCTTACACTTTGTATTCTCATGCATGTTAAAACATATTGTCTGATTTGTAATGTTCAATAAACCACCTCAAAAGTTAGCATATGTTCAGTAACCATTATGAAACTAGGAGTTGTTCTTGCATAGCATTGACCAATTAAAAGTAAAAGGTTCATACCAAACCCCAAATTACTAGCTTGTCATCTTCTAGTAATATTTTTGGTTTTTTGAGTCAAACGGGGTTTTCATTATGTCATCAGGGGTTTATACTTTGCACCAATAAGGTGTGATACAAGTACCAGCTTGAGTTTGGCCAGAACGAATTCATCTGTTCCCGTTGCCCAGAACTTGAGCTAAAGGATGCATCGCTTCCTATAATGGACGACATTAACATTGCCAACTTCATGCATGACTTTGGTCACCTACTCAACTAGGTAGCCATTCCTAGACCTTATCCCCGGCATGGCTTGCCATGACACAACCCATCTCTAGCGGTGTCATTGGTAGATGTACTCGAACTCACTCCGAGATAGAGAACATGAAGGCAAGACAACAATTTTGCCTCTCCTTCACACTAAGACAACAACTGAACTCTAGGACAGTGAATTCTCAAAGAATCCCTTCTTCGTCTCACCATCATATGACGATGTTACTTGGTGAGTAGTTTGAGGATCTTGTAGACGCAAATCCTAATGGTTCCCATTCCTAGGATTGACGTGGATTTCAAACATTGGAAACACATTTCTAACCAAGTGTAAAACATGTGTGCATTGAATATCTGGTAAGAGAAAATGAACCTACCAACGACTAAGCTCTGGTCCTCAGTCGATGTGCAATGGCTTCTTTGTGAATCATTGTTCTATCTCTCTTCCCATGTTAAATAGGAACCTGTATTGTGCAATATATAGCCATTTGATGTATGTTTTCATGCAATTCAATATTGTCATAATTAACACATGGGCAATTGGGCATTCTTGTGTAGTTGTGAGCATTCCTCCCCTAGAGCATTAACTCCCCAATAAACACAGTTTTCTCATACCAACTCACCTTCATGGTGTAGTTTCTTTTATTAGAAAGCATTTGCATTCGTTGTGCCAAGTAGATCATTCACTAAAATGTAGAAACAGACATAAGAAACCATAATCACCAATCGACCAAAAATGAATTTCACCGTCAATTGATATAGTACCTTTTTTGCCAACACAGGCCCACAAAAGAGGGATAAATTTTATTTAGTAACCTAAACAATGCACAGATACTAGTTTTTCATAGGAAAAGAGATGGCTTGAAAATCCATTTTATAGTTACATCTAGCAGCTTTGCTGCAAAAGAAGTTTCAAGGATAAGTAGGTTTATTCAACGAAGCTTTCTTTGCAAGAGATTGAGCTAGGGTATTTTGGATTCACGGAATATGCTTGACCTTGCAAGATTAAATTTTAGAGACCATGTGGGAGAACTCAGGTGAAATCAACCTAATACTCCAATTGTTGGGGGTCGTTGCAGAAATTAAAATTTTCTACGCATCACCAAGATCAATCTATGGAGAGACTAGCAACGAGAGAGAGGGGAGTGTATATTCATACCCTTGAAGATCGCGATGCGGAAGCATTACAAGAACGCGGTTGGATGAGTCGTACACGCAGCAATTCAGATCGCGGTCGATTTCGATCTAAGCGCCGAAAAACGGCGCCTCCGCGTTCAACACACGTGCAGTCCGGTGACGTCTCCCGCGCCTTGATCCAGCAAGGAGGAGGGAGAGGTTGGGGAAGACAACTCCAGCAGCAGCACGACGGCATGGTGGTGGTGAAGCAGTGTGGTTTCCAGCAGGGCTTCGCCAAGCACTATGAAGGATGAGGATGTGGAGAGGTAGGGCTGCGCCGAGGGAGAGAGAGAGACTCGTGTCCTTGGCAGCCCCCAAAACCCCACTATATATAGGAGGAGGGGAGGTGGCTGCGCCCCCTCTAGGGTTCCCACCCTAGGGGGTGCGGCAGCCCTAGATGGGATTGGAGGGGGCGGCCAAGAGGGGGAGAGGGGGCGCGCCCTAGGGTGGGCCTTTAGGCCCATCTGCGCCTAGGGTTTCCCCTTCTCCTCCTAGCTGTGCTTTGGGCCTTGGTGGGAGGCACACCAGCCCACTCAGGGGCTGGTCCCTTCCCACTCTTGGCCCATGCAAGCCTCTGGGGCTAGTGGACCCTCCTGGTGGTCCCGGTACATTACCGGTGACACCTGAAATACTTCCGGTGGCCAAAACCTCACTTTCTATATATTATTCTTTACCTCCGGACCATTCCGGAACTCCTCGTGATGTCCGGGATCTTATCCGGACTCCGAATGATGAGGCACGGACTAGCGAGATGCTAATTCGCGTGTGTAGGTGGCCCGATCTTTCACGGCGATGCTTGATCAACAGTTCGTCCCCTTGTTCCTCCTCGCAACCTTCAAGATAATTTTCACATGTGTACGAAAATACACAAACGAAAATAATGACCTCCTCGGATCAGCACGTAGACGTCGATGTGATGATCAACCCTCAGTCGCTAGTAAATTTCCATGATTGAAAAATCACAGATAATAAACAAGATATGGCCGCCCATAACTTGAACGTTTTTCTGTATATCTCATACTCGAAAATAAAACTCACAACTCATCTCCCCTGTTACAATGGCCGTGGCCCGTGATAAATAGCCATCTCCACGTGACTGCTTCGCTAAAGGGAAAAAAAGAATTAACACCTAAACAAGTCGTGCAAGACTTGGACTAGAATAAGAAACAAAAATCCTAACCAATCACAACCGTAACTACTATTTAAGAAACTTCCTAATATAATATTCTTGCTAATTAGCATGCATGTATTTATCTAGCACGTAACGTGCGTTCCTTATTCCATGGGATTGAAACGAACATGCCTTTATCCATTGAGGGGGAGTTCTGAACTTGGGGATGATCTTCTTTAGTTTCGGCTCTTGCCCTTGGTTTTCTTGTTCAAGGGTCAATCATCCATGCATGGGTCCACGACTTCTTCTTCTCTGTTCTTTGCATGATATATCAGAAACATCAAAGGTGCTCCACACTTTCCTCCGTTGCCATACATGCTGTATTTGCGACTTTTGTTTCGGTCGTTTGGCTGGAACAATATAGGTTGATCTTGAACTCGACACAATACTAATTCCGGGGCCACATAACAAACGCATTCGCCCATCAATGCCTCGATGTTTTTCAGTAGCATGCATCAAATTTGTTCGCACAAGTTCTGCTTTGCTTGTCATCTCTTTAGTTGGTTTGGCTTGAGTGGTGACGACATTTGAAGATACATCGGATATTACATTGGTCGTATCACCGAACAACATTTTTTAACCACATACAAACTTTCCCTATAACTCTAGCATCATCGAACCTTAAGTGTGTAGACCCTACGGGTTCGGAAGGCATGTAGACATGACCGAGACATCTCTCCGATCAATAACCAACAGCGGGATCTGGATACCCATGTTGTCTCCCACATGTTCCACGATGATCTCATCGGATGAACCACGATGTCGGGGATTCAATCAATCCCGTATACAATTCCCTTTGTCCATCGGTATGTTACTTGCCCGAGATTCGATCATCGGTATCCCAATACCTCGTTCAATCTCATTACCGGCAAGTCACTTTACTTGTTCTGTAATGCATGATCCCGTAACCAACTCCTAAGTCACATTGAGCTCATTATGATGATGCATTACCGAGTGGGCCCAGAGATACCTCTCCGTCATACGGAGTGACAAATCCCATTCTCGATTCGTGCCAACCCAACAGACACTTTCAGAGATACCCGTAGTACACCTTTATAGCCACCCAGTTATGTTGTGACGTTTGGCACACCCAAAGCATTCCTACACTATCTGGGAGTTGCACAATCTCATGGTCTAAGGAAAAGATACTTGACATTAGAAAAAGCTTTAGCATATGAACTATACGATCTTGTGCTATGCTTAGGATTGGGTCTTGTCCATCACATCATTCTCCTAATGATGTGATCCCGTTATCAATGACATCCAACGTCCATGGTCAGGAAACCACGACCATCTATTGATCAACGAGCTAGTCAACTAGAGGCTCACTAGGGACATGTTGTGGTCTATGTATTCACACATGTATTACAATTTCCGGATAACAAAATTATAGCATGAACAATAGACAATTATCATGAACAAGGAAATATAATAATAACCATTTTATTATTACCTCTAGGGCATATTTCCAACACCAATGCCCTGTTGGTTGGATTAAGTCATTGGCTTCCATCGCTTGTACTAGATTAATGCAATCAAAGAATGATAGAACCGTATACCAGTTCAATGCTTTCACAGTCGCGGTTGCCAAGAGAAGTCCCAATGCTTCAACCTATGAAACATAATATACTCTAGTGGATGTAGCTTGTATAAATATTGTACGACCATTAATCTCATTCCTTAGAAATACTCCAAGAAAGGATTCATTTGTTGCCTCCTTAGGGTTAAAAGGTGCATCAACATATAATTTAAGACCTGCACGCAAAACAGAAGAATTTGCATTTGGGAAGGGTTTGGATAGGTTAAGACTGTTGGAAATATGCCCTAGAGGCAATAATAAAATGGTTATTATTATATTTCCTTGTTCATGATAATTGTCTATTGTTCATGCTATAATTGTATTAACCGGAAACCGTAATACATGTGTGAATACATAGACCACAACATGTCCCTAGTAAGCCTCTAGTTGACTAGCTCGTTGATCAATAGATGGTTATGGTTTCCTGACCACGGACATTGGATGTCGTTAATAACGGGATCACATCATTAGGAGAATGATGTGATGGACAAGGCCCAATCCTAAGCATAGCACAAGATCGTGTAGTTTGTTTGCTATAGCTTTTCTAATGTCAAGTATCATTTCCTTAGACCATGAGATTGTGCAACTCCCGGATGCCGTAGGAATGCTTTGGGTGTATCAAACGTCACAATGTAACTGGGTGGCTATAAAGGTGCACTACAGGTATCTCCGAAAGTTTCTGTTGGGTTGGCACGAATCAAGACTGGGATTTGTCACTCCGTATGACGGAGAGGTATCACTGGGCCCACTCGGTAATGCATCATCAGAAGGAGCTCAATGTGACTAAGGAGTTAGACACGGGATCATGCGTTACGAAACGAGTAAAGAGACTTCCCGGTAACGAGATTGAATGAGGTATGGGGATACCGACGATCGAATCTCGGGCAAGTAACATATCGATAGACAAAGGGAATTGTATACGGGATTGATTGAATCCCCGACATCGTGATTCATCCGATGAGATCATCGTGGAACATGTGGGAGCCAATATGGTTATCCAGATCCCGCTATTGGTTATTGGCTGGAAAGGTATCTCGGTCATGTCTGCATGGTTCCCGAACCCGTAGGGTCTACACACTTAAGGTTCGGTGACGCTAGAGTTGTAATGGGAATAGTATGTGGTTACCAAAGGTTGTTCGGAGTCCCGTATGAGATCCCGGACGTGACGAGGAACTCCGAAATGGTCCGGAGGTGAAGATCGATATATTGTAGGAAGGGTATTGGGGTTCGGAATTGTTCTGGGGGTACCAGGTGACGACCAGCGTGACCGAAAGGGGTTTCGGAGGCCCCGACAAGCATTGGGGGACCTTATGGGCCAAGGGGAGGGGGCACATCAGCCCACTAAGGGGCTGTGCGCCCCTACCACCCCATCTCACGTAACTTGGAGAGGTGGGGTGCCTCCACCTGGCTTGGGAGGCAAGCCTCCACCTGGCTTGGCTTGGGGGGCAAGTCTCCATAGGATTTCCCTAGGGACATCCAATCTGCCTTGGCCGCCGCCCCAGGGAAACCCTAGGGCGCCTCCTCCTTCCCCCTTCCCACTATATATGGTTAAGGAGAGAGAGAGAGAGAGAGGGAAGCCGCACCCCTTTCCCTGGCGCATCCCTTCCCCTCTCCAACACCTCCTCCTCCGTAGTGCTTGGCGAAGCCCTGCCGGAGAACCACGAGCTCCTCCACCACCACGTCGTCGTGCTGCCGGAGCTCTCCCTCAACTTCTCCTCTCCCCTTGCTGGATCAAGAAGGAGGATACGTCCCCGGGCTGTACGTGTGTTGAACACGGAGGCACCATCCGTTCGGCGCTTGGATCGGATCTTCCGCGATTTGAATCGCCGCAAGTACGACTCCATCAACCGCGTTCTTGTAACGCTTCCGCTTAGCGATCTTTAAGGGTATGAAGATGCACCCCCTCTCTCTCATTGCTAGTATCTCCTAGATTGATCTTGATGACACGTAGGAAATTTTTGAATCATTACTACATTCTCCAACAAAGACTAGGAGAGGTCCTCTTCCAAATCCTCCATTAAACCTGCATTTAGCATTGCCTTTGTAACATGGATTACATGCATAGGGCTCCAAGTTTTCTTTTAAAAAAGGAGATTATTCCTACCTTTCCAAATATTCCAAAGAATAGTAAAAGTAGTGCTTAAGTTTCGCTCTGGATGCTTCATAAATAAGATTTGTAGGACTATATCAATGGAGTAAAGATTGTGGTTCTGCCTATCAGTTTTCAAACCAAAGTAAAACAAATCATTCTTGAGAAATTATAGAGAAAGAAGGGATTCCAATATGTTTCGTCCTAGCCACATCTACAACAATTTTATTAATATGTTTTGAAAATCTGGAAGCTCTCATACCTGCTACAATTACCCTTCTAATAAGCCTCCAACTAAAACTTTTCGCCCTTGGGGCCATTGTTTTGTCTTTCCAGACTTGGTTGAGAAAGGTCACTTCTTGATTCATGATAAGAGAGCTTTGATGTGTAGATCTAACTTGGGATTCCTACACAAAAAGTTATATGCACTTTTTGAGGTGCAAACAACATTAGGAGTATGAGTCCAACAAATCATATATTTGCAATCAACATTGATGGCACGAATATCCAAAATCTTGTTCTTGAAGTTATCATCAAAATAAGCACTGGTCTTATCTTCATCCCAACATTTAAAATTTGGGTATTCAGAGATTACTAATGATGCTACGGCAAGGCCTCTCCAACTTTGATTTAAGGTGATCATGGATATTATTCTCACAATCCTAAACTACGTAACTGCTCAAGGGTGTTAAAACTTAGGCCTAGGAGGACACAAAATTAGAAGTGCTTATGTAACCACTCGAGAGTTTGCACACTAAACTGAATTCATTACTAAACTGCCAAGTGTGTTACTCGCACATTTGTTTTATTAAATCATTTGTGATTTGCCAACAGTAGATGCGCTCATGTGGGTCATTTTGCCTCCTCATTGACCACCCTTCTTTGGTTTTTCCTAGTCGGACTCTTGCGCCGCAACCTGCAATCGATGAGGAATTCATCATCATGTACACCCAGTAAGTTTAGCACCCTGTGCTCACCTAGTAACCATGAGGCCTCCAGTCCACGGCCATCTCATGCCACCCGACATGGTGATGTCCCCAAGCCGCTACTTCACACAAATGTTCCTAGTGCTCCAGGCGGCTACTGCAAGTCCCATGTCTGCCTATACCTGCCTCCTTCCCAATGCCTACACTACCAAAAGCCCACACCCCGTAGGTGGTTGGCTAGCACCTGAACACCTTCATGTTAAAAATCGCCATACCTGGCTAATGTCTCACTAATTTTTTGCTTAGTCCGAAGTGGGCTCTGGCCTAAGTAGAGAGTGAGTTGCTCACCGTAGAATCTGTGAAGCAAAGTTGCAGTTTTTTACTTTTCTTTGTTGAATCATTAATCTTGGAATTATTGCGTCTAATAAAAGCTAATGCACGTTACTAACATGTGGATTACTTATCAGATCTCACCTTCTAAATGCACTTCAAATATGGATTATAAATTATAGTGTAGTTTCTGATTTTCGATGAACCATATGTACTAGCTTCTAATGCATCTACTAGAAATATTTAGTTGCCTACTTAAAAAATTAATAAGATGGTAAATTCTCAACAATCGTATAATGGTAGATTGTTAGACTAATCTACAACCTGATATGTCAACTTCTACACTAATCCTCACCCTACCCCCCCCCCCCCCCCCCCCCCCGCCAAGCCTTCACCTAATCCCGTATGCCCGGTCCATAAGAATTTTTTCGTATTTGTAGTATTGCTGATGAACTTTTGAACAACTATATCTCCACTTGACCAAGATAACGTTGGTACTTCATGTAGGAAGTTAGAGACGTGTAGTTCATTTCCCAGTTCTAGGATGTCTATGGGTCTCAATGATATTGCAAAAGTAAAGCCAGAGCACAAAACTTTTATGCATTGAGTATGTGGTATATATGTTCATATTGAAGGAAATATGCCCTAGAGGCAATAATAAAGTTATTATTTATTTCCTTATTTCATGATAAATGTTTATTATTCATGCTAGAATTGTATTAACCGGAAACATAATACATGTGTGAATACATAGACAAACATAGTGTCACTAGTATGCCTCTACTTGACTAGCTCATTAATCAAAGATGGTTAACTTTCCTAGCCATAGACATGAGTTGTTATTTGATCAACGGGGTCACATCATTAGGAGAATGATGTGATTGACTTGACCCATTTCGTTAGCTTAGCACTTGATTGTTTAAGTTTACTGCTATTGCTTTCTTCATGACTTATACATGTTCCTATGACTATGAGATTATGCAACTCCCGAATACCGGAGGAACACTTTGTGTGCTACCAAACGTCACAAAGTAACTGTGTGATTATAAAGGTGCTCTACAGGTGTCTCCGATGGTTTTCGTGGAGTTGGCATAGATCAAGAATATGATTTGTCACTCCGATTGTCAGAGAGGTATCTCTGGGCCCTCTCGGTAATGCACATCACTATAAGCCTTGCAAGCAATGTGACTAATGAGTTAGTTGCGGGATGTTGCATTATGGAAACGAGTAAAGAGACTTGCTGGTAACGATATTGAAGTAGGTATTGAGATACCGACTATCGAATCTCGGGCAAGTAACATACCGATGACAAAGGGAACAACGTATGTTGTTATGCGGTTTGACCGATAAAGATCTTCGTAGAATATGTAGGAACCAATATGAGCATCCAGGTTCCGCTATTGGTTATTGACCGGAGACGTGTCTCGGTCATGTCTACATAGTTCTCGAACCCGTAGGGTCCGCACGCTTAAAGTTCTGTGATGATCGGTATTATGAGTTTTTGTGTTTTGATGTACCGAAGGTAGTTCAAAGTCCCGGATATGATCACGGACATGACAAGGAGTCTCAAAATGGTCGAGACGTAAAGATCGATATATTGGATGACTATGTAGACCGGGGGTTACCGGACCCCCCCCCCCCCCGGAAGCTATTGCGCCTTATGGGCCTTAGTGGAGAAGAGAGAAGGCAGCCAGGAGGTGGCACGCGACCCCCCTTGCCCCAATCCGAATTGGACAAGGGGAAGGGGCGGCGGCCTCCCTCTCCTTCCTTCTCTCCATCTCCTCCTTCCCCCTTCTCCTACTCCAATTAGGAAAAAAGGGAGTCCTACTCCCGGTGGGAGTAGGACTCCCCCCTTGGCGCGCCCTCCTCCTTGGCCGGCCGCCTCCCCCCTAGCTCCTTTATATACGGGGGCAGGGGGCACCCCATAGACACAACAATTGATCTATTGATCTCTTAGCCGTGTGCGGTGCCCCCCTCCACCATAATCCACCTCAGTTATATCGTAGC
Source organism: Triticum monococcum (assembly GCA_034509565.1). Lineage (NCBI taxonomy): Eukaryota > Viridiplantae > Streptophyta > Magnoliopsida > Poales > Poaceae > Triticum > Triticum monococcum. Next base: position 724,910,140 of record CM067842.1, read on the forward strand.
AGTGCTTAGGCGAAGCCCTGTGTTGGTAGCTTCATCAAAATCATCACCACGCCGTCGTGCTGACGAAACTCTTCCCCGAGCTCTACTGGATCGTCAGTTCGCGGGACGTCACCGAGCTGAACGTGTGCTGAACGCGGAGGTTTCGTACGTTCGATGTTGAGGATCGGTCGATCGTGAATACGTACGACTACATCAATCGCGTTGTAATAACGCTTCCGCTTAACGGCCTACGAGGGTACGTGGATGACACTCTCCCCTCTCATAGCTATGCATCACCATGATCTTGCGTGTACGTAGGAATTTTTTTGAAATTACTACTGAGGGAGTCCTAGATTAGGGGGTGTACGGATAGCCAGACTATACCTTCGGCCGGACTCCTGGACTATGAAGATACAAGATTGAAGACTTCGTCCCGCATCCGGAAAGGACTTTCCTTGGCGTGGAAGGCAAGCTTGGCGATACGGATATGTAGATCTCCTACTGTAGCGACCAGACCTCAAACAGTCTGATCTCTGTGCTCCGGTGTCATCCCTGGATCAGTAATGCTGACACCACACAGTACTCGGAGGATTTATAGCAGAGTAGAAATCACACACTCATTACATCGGATGTCTCAAAAGAGAACTTATTACAATAAATATGGCTTAAGGTCATCTAATGACGATAACAGCGGAAGGCTTGGAAGATAAGTGAGTCCATCAACTCCAGCGGCATCACTGAGTATAGAACCACGACCTAAACTCCTTAATCATCGTCTGAAAAGTCTGCAACATTAACGTTGCAGCCCGAAAACGGGTCAGCACATGGAATATGCTCGCAAGGTAACACATAGAGAGTAATGGAATGCAACAGCTATACTATATGCATATTTGGCTGGTGTAAAGCTCTATGGTTACAGGTTTTGCGTAAAGCCAATTTTTCCCTACTTCAAAGGAATAAATTTATTTACTATTATGGTGGTTGTTAAACATTGAGAATGGTTGACAGCATCCTCAATCCCAATTATAAATCATCATTAAACAAACCCATCAAAATTAATTTTTAAGTAACATGTTGAGATTCACATGATAATCCAAGTACCAGATACTCAAGTTGTCCATAACCGGGGACACGGCTAATCATGATTAGTTTATTACACTCTGCAGAGGTTTGCGCACTTTTCCCCACAAGACTCGATCGCCTCCGTTGGATTTCTCGCACTACATGGTGTTTGAGAAACGGATGACCAAGACATAGCCTTTCAGAAGCGCTAGCACCTTACGATCGGGTAGACCGTACCACCTACATCCCCTACATCTGCTAGTATACCACTGTAAGAGTTCGCACAACTTAATCAACTATGCCAGAGCCCATAATGGCTTGTGGCTGCACACGGAAGTTTCTAGTATGAATAATCTCATGATCCCTTTGAGCCTGGGTGGCGGTACAAAAGAAAACAGGCAAGTCCTGATAGAAACCAGGTGCCTCAATCCACCCAGATGTGTATTTAAGTTGCCACCTTAAATAAACCATTAAAAATTATCAAACTCACATCTGTCATGGATATCACTCACCCAATCCACGTCTACTAGCATAGCATGGCATAATAAGCAAACGTAGAAGTAACTCCCAAAGGTTTCATAATAAACAGGTAATAGGTACTACCTCATCTACTTCCCATCCCACAATTTAATTCGATCCTAATCATGCAATGTGTGAAGATTGATCTAATGCAATAAAACTGGGTTGTAGAAAAGGTATGATCAAAGTGTTACTTGCCTTGCTGATGATCCGCGAAACCTAGAGATTCGAAGTAACAGGCGGCGCCCTCCGGGTATTCTATCGCAGACAAACAAACAAGCATACAATAAGTACTCATCTAATGCACAGGTAAACTCAAATAGAAGATCTAACCAGAAAGTTCAACTTAAGAACCCTGATTTGCAAAAAGAATCAAATCGAACGAAGCAAAAGAAATCAAACGACGAAAGAAAACAACTTCGTTCTAGTAATCTGGATCTAGGTCAAATTTTACTGTAGCAAAAACTTGTTTAAGTTGGTTATTCGGAAAGAGGGTTTCGAGACGAAACTCCAGGCGCTTGAATCGCCTGATTCCGATAAACGAGCGAAAAGTTATACTAAAACGAAAATCAGATCAGAAATCACGATCAGAAAATAACCGCGGAAAATCCGACGAAAAAGACAAGCGACGAACAGAAAAGAAAAAATTCCTCTCTTTTTTTCACACGAAAAACGAGGCGCGTCGACGAACCTTGGAAAGCGCGCTCCAGCGGCGGCGGCGTCCGGCGGTGGCGGTGGGGCTGGGGCGGTTGTGGGCTTCTCTGGCCCGGGGGCGCGGGTATTTAAAGGCTGCCCCGGGCGGTGTCCCGCTCGGGTACGGCCCAGAGTCGGTTTCCGTTTTTTTCTTTAAATAATTCCGCTCGGAAGAAAAATAAAAAGAAATAATAAACGGACTCCAAAAATCGCGAAATAAATTTTGCCGAGTTCCTAAAATCAAGCCCGATAAAGTGAACATTTATTTGGGCCCAAACTACAACTTTGAAAAACGCGTATTTTTCCTAAATTCAAATAAAAATACCGAAAAACTCCGAAATAAATCTTATTTGATTTTTTTTATTAAATCCTCAATATTTCTATATTTTGGGAAAGTCATTTTATTCCCTCTCTCATATTTTTGTAATAGAAATAATTGATGATAAAATAAATAAAATCAAATGATCCTGTTTACATAATTTGAGAAAACTCAAATACGTAAATAACGAAATCCCCAACTCTCTCCATGGGTCCTTGAGTTGCTTAGGATTTTCTAGGATCAAAATCAAAAGCAAATAAAATATGATATGCATGATGATCTAATGTATAACATTCCAAATTGAAAATTTGGGATGTTACAAACCTACCCCCCTTAAGATGAATCTCGCCCTCGAGATTCGGGTTGGTCTTTGAGCAAATCTTCCTCTCGTTCCCAGGTGGCTTCATCCTCCGTGTGGTGGCTCCACTGAACTTTACAAAACTTGATAACCTTACTGCGAGTAACTCGGCTGGCAAACTCGAGAATCTTGACTGGTTTCTCCTCGTAGGTCAAATCGTTATCCAACTGAATTGCTTCCAATGGCACTGTATCTCTCAAAGGTATGTCAGCCATCTCCGCGTGACACTTCTTCAACTGAGAAACGTGGAACACATCATGAACTCCTGACAATCCTTCCGGCAATTCCAACTTATAGGCCACTTCTCCCATACGCTCCAAAACTCGATACGGCCCTACAAATCGTGGCGCTAACTTCCCTTTAACTCCAAAATGCTTAATCCCTCGAAGTGGGGATACTCGAAGATACGCTCTATCTCCGACTTCGTAAACTGTCTCCTTGCGTTTAGAGTCTGCGTAGCTCTTCTGCCTGGACTGGGCTACCTTGAGCCTATCGCGAATCAACTCCACCTTCTGTTCAGACTCTTTAATCAGATCTGGTCCAAACAACTGGCGGTCTCCAACTTCGTCCCATGACAACGGTGTCCTGCACCTCCTTCCGTATAAAGCTTCGAAAAGGGCCATCTTCAAACTGGTCTGATAGCTATTATTGTAAGAGAACTCTGCATATGGCAAATTATCGTCCCAACTAGATCCATAATCAAGCGCACAAGCTCTCAGCATATCCTCCAAAATCTGATTGACTCTCTCGGTCTGTCCATCTGTCTGCGGATGAAAAACTGTACTAAATTCTAGCCTAGTACCCAAAGTCTCATGCAACTACTTCCAGAACTTTGAGGTAAACTGGGTTCCTCTATCTGATACGATACTCCTCGGAACTCCATGCAAACATACGATCCTGGTCATATATATCTTTGCCAACTTAGCACTAGTGTAAGTGGTCTTTACTGGGATGAAATGAGCTACTTTCGTCAATCGATTGACTACAACCCAAATCGAGTCATAGCCTGAACGAGTCCTTGGTAATCCCGTGATAAAATCCATGCCTATCTTATCCCACTTCCATTCGGGTATCGGCAATGGTTGCAACAATCCTGCTGGCTTCTGATGCTCTGCCTTTACTCTCTGACATACGTCACAAACTACTACATACTCCGCAATATCCTTCTTCATTCATGTCCACCAGAAAATCTCCTTCAAATCCAAATACATCTTGGTATTCCCTGGGTGAATCGAATATGGTGAATCATGAGCCTCTTGAAAAATCAACTTTCTGATCTCCGGGTCATTGGGCACATAAACACGGTCTTCAAACCATAGGTTGTCGTTCTCATCCTCACGAAATCCTTTAGCTTTTCCTTTGCTCAGTTTCTCCTTTATAGAAGCAATCTCCTTGTCAGTTTTCTGAGCTTCTCTCATTTTATCCATCAATGTTGACTGAATCTCCAATGCTGCCACATAGCCTCTCGGAACTATCTCCAAACATAGCTCATGAAGGTTATCTGCTAACTCCTTGGGTATTCTTCCCGTCATTAATGTATTGACATGGCTCTTACGGCTTAATGCGTCAGCTACTACATTAGCTTTTCCGGGATGGTAATGCAATCTCATATCATAATATTTGATGAGCTCCAACCATCTCCTTTGTCTGAGATTCAACTCCTGCGTGAAAATGTACTTCAGACTCTTGTGATCCGTGAACACCTCACAATGATTTCCAATGAGGAAATGTCTCCATGTGTTCAATGCATGCACTACGGCTGCTAACTCCAAGTCATGTGTGGCATAATTCAATTCGTGAGGCTTCAGTTGTCGTGAAGCATACGAAACAACTCTACCTTCCTGCATAAGCACTACTCCAAGTCCTCGATGTGAAGCGTCGCAATACACCTCATAATCCTTGGTCTGATCTGGCAAAATCAACACTGGTGAGGTAACCAAACGTTTCTTCAACTCCTGGAAACTAGCCTCACACTCCTCAGACCATTTGAACGTAGTATCCTTCTTCAATAACTCCGCCATAGGCTTCGCAATCTTTGAAAAGTTCTCAATAAATCTTCGGTAGTATCCTGCGAGTCCAAGAAAACTCCGGATCTCTCCAACTGTTGTTGGTGCTTCCCACTTGGTCACGGTATCAACTTTAGTGGGATCTACTGCTATACCTTCTCCAGATATAACATGTCCGAGGAATCCTACTTCCTTCAACCAAAACTCACATTTGCTGAACTTGGCATATAATTGATGTTCTCTGAGCTTCCCAAGTACCAAACGCAAATGCTCCTTATGCTCCTCTTCATTCTTTGAATAAACCAGGATATCATCGATGAACACTACGACGAACTTATCCAAAAACTCCATAAACACTTTGTTCATCATGTTAATAAAATAGGCAGGCGCGTTAGTCGGTCCAAATGACATAACGGTATACTCATACAGCCCATACCTGGTGGTAAAAGCTGTCTTCGGAATATCCTGTTCTCGGATCTTCAACTGATGGTACCCCGATCGCAAATCAATCTTGGAAAACATTTTAGCTCCTTGCAATCGATCAAACAGATCATTGATCATTGGTAGTGGGTACTTGTTTTTGATTGTTACTTCGTTCAATTCTCGATAGTCAACAACCATTCTTAATGATCCATCCTTCTTCTCCACTAGAAGTACTGGTGATCCCCAAGGCGAAGAACTTGGGCGAATATATCCCTTATCCAGTAACTCCTTAATCTGCTTCTTAATTTCCACCAAATCCTTTGCTGGCATCCTATATGGTCTCTTTGATATTGGCCCAGTGCCTGGCAATAGCTCAATCAAAAACTCAATCTCTATCCGGTGGCATGCCTGGCAACTCTTCTGGAAATACATCAGGAAAATCGTTTACCACTGGTACTTCCTCCTGCACAACTCCTGTTAGGCAATTTACTTGTGTCCTGTTTGGCACATGCCGGGATACATACTTGATCCTTCTCCCTTCTGGTGTGGTAAGCAAAATTGACTTACTAGCACACTCAATATTCCCTTCATACTTTGATAACCAATCCATGCCTAATATCACATCCAATCCTTGAGATTCCAATACTACTAGGTCTGAGGGAAAAACATAGTTACCAATCCTTAATGGTAAATCTGGGGTCACGTCTCGGAGGCATTTGAGGGTTTAGAAAAGATGAGATATAAGAATAGAGGGGGTCTAAAGAGAAAACACTACCCATATGCACATGAGGCAAAAGCACACAATTCACTTCATTCAATCAAACAAAGGCATACAATCGATCTAGCTATCACAAAGGTGCTCGGACTACTAAATTTACATGGTGGACTACTACTACTGGTGAGGTGGTCTACTAAAAATATTCTACGGTTGTAGACTCCATGATATCGGCTCCAGCTTCATCAACATAGGTGTCATTGCTACTATCTGCTTCTGAGTCGGTGTCGTCGATGATGATGTAGTCTTCCGGGCTAATCTCCTTGGGTTCTTCGTCTTCATCTACTGGTGTCGGATCTCCCATAAATATTCCAATCTTCTTGATCAGGTCGTTATTCTTCTCCACCAATACTTCAATTTCTTCTTCATTATCTTCACGTGTAGCCTTGAGTTCTTCCTCCAGTTCCTTGATTCTAGTTTTAGCCTTCTTCAGATCTATCATGTCAGCGCACATCTGATTCTCCTGGCGTCGAATGTGCTGGTTCAACTCCTGTATAAAAGCTGCAATTGATCTATCTTTCCTGGTGCTGATCATCTCCCATTGTTCATCTCGGCGTCCGCAAATCTGGTAGATAGTATCCTTGAGATCCTTGCGGTAGACTTCTCCAATGCGTCCCATGGCGATGTGAGCTGCCATACTCTTTCCTAGACTCCAAATTGGTGCATCAAAAGAAAACTCTATGGGCTCAGTGACTGGCATGAACGTCCTTCCTGGAACTTTAACTTGAATCATCCAGCGCTCTTCCTCGGGTAAAGTGGCGTTGTAGGTTCCCATGAAGCTTGGTACTCCTATGTTCAGGTATCTAGTGACTTCCTTCAAGTGGCGTCCAAAGGGTGTATCTTCATCTGGTTGTGTGAACTTGTTCCTCGCATCCGCCATCCTAAAGAGTAGAAGAGATGAGAAGTCAGAAGAGAAGATAGTGAGTAGTGATCTAGGTCTTTAGCTTAGTGGTCGTGTCCTACAGACAGCGTGTGCTCTGATACCATCTCTGTAGCGACCAGACCTCAAACAGTCTGATCTCTGTGCTCCGGTGTCATCCCTGGATCAGTAATGCTGACACCACACAGTACTCGGAGGATTTATAGCAGAGTAGCAATCACACACTTATTACATCGGATGTCTCAAAAGAGAACTTATTACAATAAATATGGCTTAAGGCCATCTAATAACGATAACAGCGGAAGGCTTGGAAGATAAGTGAGTCCATCAACTCCAGCGGCATCACTGAGTATAGAACCACGACCTAAACTCCTTAATCATCGTCTGAAAAGTCTGCAACATTAATGTTGCAGCCCGAAAACGGGTCAGCACATGGAATATGCTCGCAAGGTAACACATAGAGAGTAATGGAATGCAACAGCTATACTATATGCATATTTGGCTAGTGTAAAGCTCTATAGTTACAGTTTTTGCGTAAAGCCAATTTTTCCCTACTTCAAAGGAATAAATTTATTTACTATTAAGGTGGTTGTTAAACATTGAGAATGGTTGACAGCATCCTCAATCCCAATTATAAATCATCATTAAACAAACCCATCAAAATTAATTTTTAAGTAACATGTTGAGATTCACATGATAATCCAAGTACCAGATACTCAAGTTGTCCATAACCGGGGACACGGCTAATCATGATTAGTTTATTACACTCTGCAGAGGTTTGCGCACTTTTCCCCACAAGACTCGATCGCCTCCGTTGGATTTCTCGCACTACATGGTGTTTGAGAAACGGATGACCAAGACATAGCCTTTCAGAAGCGCTAGCACCTTACGATCGGGTAGACCGTACCACCTACATCCCCTACATCTGCTAGTCTACCACTGTAAGAGTTCGCACAACTTGATCAACTAGGCCAGAGCCCATAATGGCTAGTGGCTGCACACGGAAGTTTCTAGTATGAATAATCTCATGATCCCTTTGAGCCTGGGTGGCGGTCCAAAAGAAAACAGGCAAGTCCTGATAGAAACCAGGTGCCTCAATCCACCCAGATGTGTATTTAAGTTGCCACCTTAAATAAACCATTAAAAATTATCAAACTCACATCTGTCATGGATATCACTCACCCAATCCACGTCTACTAGCATAGCATGGCATAATAAGCAAACGTAGAAGTAACTCCCAAAGGTTTCATAATAAACAGGTAATAGGTACTACCTCATCTACTTTCCATCCCACAATTTAATTCGATCCTAATCATGCAATGTGTGAAGATTGATCTAATGCAATAAAACTGGGTTGTAGAAAAGGTATGATCAAAGTGTTACTTGCCTTGCTGATGATCTGCGAAACCTAGAGATTTGAAGTAACAGGTGGCGCACTCCGGGTATTCTATCACAGACAAACAAACAAGCATACAATAAGTACTCATCTAATGCACAGGTAAAACTCAAATAGAAGATCTAACCAGAAAGTTCAACTTAAGAAACCTGGTTTGCAAAAAGAATCAAATCGAACGAAGCAAAAGAAATCAAACGACGAAAGAAAACAACTTCGTTATAGTAATCTGGATCTAGGTCAAATTTTACTGTAGCAAAAACTTGTTTAAGTTGGTTATTCGAAAAGAGGGTTTCGAGACGAAACTCCGGGCGCTTGAATCGCCTGATTCCGATAAACGAGCGAAAAGTTATACTAAAATGAAAATCGGATCAGAAATCGCGATCAGAAAATAACCGCGGAAAATCCGACGAAAAAGACAAGCGACGAACAGAAAAGAAAAAAATTCCTCTCTCTTTTTTCGCACGGAAAACGAGGCGCGTCGGCGAACCTTGGAAAGCGCGCTCCGGCGGCGGCAGCGTCCGGCGGCGGCGTGGCGGCGATGGGGCTGGGGCGGTTGTGGGCTTCTCTGGCCCGGGGGCGCGGGTATTTAAAGGCTGCCCCGGGCGGTGTCCCGCTCGGGTACGGCCCGGAGTCAGTTTCCGTTTTTTTTTAAATAATTCCGCTCGGAAGAAAAATAAAAAGAAATACTAAACGGACTCCAAACATCGCGAAATAAATTTTGCCGGGTTCCTAAAATCAAGCCCGATAAAGTGAACATTTATTTGGGCCCAAACTACAACTTTGAAAAACGCGTAGTTTTCCTAAATTCAAATAAAAATACCGAAAAACTCCGAAATAAATCTTATTTGATATTTTTATTAAATCCTCAATATTTCTATATTCTGGGAAAGTCATTTTATTCCCTCTCTCATATTCTTGTAATAGAAATAATTGATGATAAAATAAATAAAATCAAATGATCCTGTTTACATAATTTGAGAAAACTCAAATACGTAAATAACGAAATCCCCAACTCTCTCCGTGGGTCCTTGAGTTGCTTAGGATTTTCTAGGATCAAAATCAAAAGCTAATAAAATATGATATGCATGATGATCTAATGTATAACATTCCAAATTGAAAATTTGGGATACGGATATGTAGATCTCCTACCATTGTAATCGACTCTGTGTAACCCTAGCCCTCTCCGGTGTCTATATAAACCGGAGGGTTTTAGTCCGTAGGAACGACAATCATACCATAGGCTAGCTTCTAGGGTTTAACCTCTTTGATCTCGTGGTAGATCTACTCTTGTACTACCCATATCATCAATATCAATCAAGCAGGACGTAGGGTTTTACCTCCATCAAGAGGGCCCAAACCTGGGTAAAACATCGTGTCCCTTGGCTCCTATTACCATCCGCCTAGACGCACAGTTCGGGACCCCCTACCCGAGATCCGCCGGTTTTGACACCGACATTGGTGCTTTCATTGAGAGTTCCTCTGTGTCGTCACTTTTAGGCCCGATGGCTCCTCCGATCATCAATGACGATGTGATCCAGGGTGAGTCTTTTCTCCCCGGATAGATCTTCATATTTGGTGGCTTTGCACTGCGGGCCAATTCGCTTGGCCATCTGGAGCAGATCGAAAGCTACGCCCCTGGCCATCAGGTCAGATTTGGAAGTTTGAGCTACACGGACGACCTCCGTGGAGACTTGATCTTCGACGGATTCGAGCCGCAGCCGAGCACGCCGCACTGTCACGATGGGCATTGTCTAGCTCTGCCGCTGAACAGTGCCCTAGAGGCCGCACCCGCATCAGCTCTGACCCTTAATTCGGAGCCAACTGCGCCAATCAAGGATGGGTGGTTGGACACCGCCTCGGGGGCTGCAATCCCTACGGCTATCGAGCCGAACACCAGCCCTATTCTCTGCGAATCCCGTGACTCCAAGGAGCCGGACTCCTCTCCAGACTCCGAGCCCTCCGCGCCCCTACCGATCGAACTCGACTGGGCGCCGATCATGGAGTTCACCGTCGCGGACATCTTTCAGCACTCGCCCTTCGGCGATATTCTGAATTCACTAAATTCTCTCTCTTTATCAGGAGAGCCCTGGCCGGACTATGGTCAGCAAGGTTGGGATGCGGATGATGAAGAAATTCAAAGCCCACCCACCACCCACTTCGTAGCCACTGTCGATGATTTAACCGACATGCTCGACTTCGACTCCGAAGACATCGACAGTATGGACGCCGATGCAGGAGACGATCAAGAACCAGCGTCTATAGGGCACTGGAAAGCCACCTCGTCATATGATATATACATGGTGGACACCCTAAAAGAAGGCAATGGCGATGGAACAGCGGAGGATGACCCCTCCAAGAAGCAGCCTAAGCGCCGGCGTCAGCGGCGCCGCTCTAAATCCCGCCAAGCAAAAAACGGTGATTCCGGCACGGGAGATAATAACACCCCGGACAGTGCCGAAGACAACCACCTCCAGCAAGATTCAGCACAGGAGGATGGAGAAGCCAGCCCTCATGAGAGAACGGCAGACAGAGAGGTTGAGGACGATAATTATATGCCTCCCTCCGAAGACGAGGCAAGCCTCGACAATGATGAATTTGTCGTGTCGGAGGATCCTGTCGAACAAGAGCGTTTCAAACGCAGGCTTATGGCCATGGCGAGCAGCCTCAAGAAAAAACAGCAACTGCTAAGAGCTGATCAAGATTTGCTAGCCGACAGATGGACTGAAGTCCTTGCGGCCGAAGAGTATGAACTCGAACGCCCCTCCAAGAGCTACCCAAAGCACATGTTGCTACCCCGATTAGAGGAGGAAGCACCTAAACCTACATCACCAGCGCATGATGCGGCCGACCGGTCACCCCGTGGCCGCGACAGAGAGGCCTCTCGGCCCTCCACTCAAGCCGCACCCCGACGCCGCTCAAAAAATACCAAGGCCCGGGAAAATGCGCCAGACCTGCGAGATATATTGGAGGACAAGGAAAGGCAAACAAGATCGATCTATGGATCATGTGGGTGCCCCATGGCACGAGACGGTAATCGTCACTCCGGATACAGTCAATCCGGCCGGGCCGAACACAGTAGACAAAGCTCGTTTGAGCTGCGTCGTGATATAGCCCAATACAGAGGCGCCGCACACCCACTATGCTTCACAGATGAAGTAATGGATCATCAAATCCCCGAGGGTTTCAAACCCGTGAACATCGAATCATACGATGGCACAACGGATCCTGCGGTATGGATCGAGGACTATCTCCTTCATATCCACATGGCCCGCGGTGATGACCTACACGCCATCAAATACCTCCCACTCAACCTTAAAGGACCAGCTCGGCATTGGCTTAACAGCTTGCCAGCATAATCAATTGGTTGTTGGGAGGACCTGGAAGCCGCATTCCTCGACAATTTCCAGGGCACTTATGTGTGACCACCAGACGCCGATGACCTAAGCCACATAATTCAGCAGCCAGAGGAATCGGCCAGACAATTCTGGACACGGTTCCTAACCAAGAAAAATCAAATTGTCGACTGTCCGGACGCAGAGGCCCTAGCAGCCTTCAAGCATAACAGCCACGACGAGTGTCTTGCACGGCACCTAGGACAGGAAAAGGCGAAATCTATGGCAGCCCTCACGACACTTATGACCCGCTTTTGCATGGGAGAAGACAGCTGGCTAGCTCGCAGCAATAACATGACCAAGAGCCCTGGTAATTCGGATACCAAGGACAGCAGTGGCAGGTCGCGTCGCAACAAGCAAAAGCGCCGCATTAACAGCGACAATGCTGAGGATACGGCAGTTAATGGCGGATTCAGAGGCTCTAAACCCGGTCAGCGGAAAAATCCATTCAAAAGAAATACTCCGGACCTGTCCAGTTTGGACCGGATACTCGAGCGCTCATGCCAGATACATGGCACCCTCGAAAAACCAGCCAATCACACCAACAGGGATTGTTGGGTGTTCAAGCAGGCAGGCAAGTTAAATGCCGAAAGCAGAGACAAGGGGCTGCATAGCGACGACGAGGAGGAGCCCCGGCCGCCGAACAACAGTGGACAGAAAGGTTTTCTCCCACAAGTGCGGACGGTGAACATGATATACACAACCCACGTCCCCAAGAGGGAGCGGAAGCGTGCGCTGAGGGACGTATACGCGATGGAGCCAGTCGCCCCAAAGTTCAACCCATGGTCTTCCTGCCCGATCACTTTTGATCGAAGGGACCACCCCACTAGAATCCATCATGGCGGATTCGCCGCATTGGTTCTAGACCCAATTATTGATGGATTTCACCTCACTAGAGTCCTTATGGACGGCGGCAGCAGCCTGAACCTGCTTTACCAGGATACAGTGCGGAAAATGGGCATCGATCCCTCGAGGATTAAACCCACTAAAACGACCTTTAAAGGCGTCATACCAGGTGTAGAGGCCAACTGTACAGGCTCAGTTACACTTGAAGTGGTCTTCGGATCTCCGGATAATTTCCGAAGCGAGGAGATAATCTTCGACATAGTCCCGTTCCGCAGTGGCTATCACGCACTTCTCGGGCGAACCGCATTTGCCAAGTTCAATGCGGTGCCGCACTACGCATACCTCAAGCTCAAGATGCCAGGCCCTCGAGGAGTCATCACGGTCAATGGAAACACCGAACGGAGGAGCATACGGCGGCTATCGCAGCAGAAGTACAAAGCAACCTCTCAAGGCAATTCTCCAGTCTGGCCATTAAATGTCTGGACACCGTCAAGCGCGCCCGGAGTAACCTACAACAAGACCGCCTGGCACGTTCTGAGCAAGCGTAGCAATGCGGCCCCAACCCCAGCCCTCGCGAACTTGCGAAACCAGTGTTGCGCGTACAAAATTACGCTCTGGAAATACCATGGGCAAAGGGGGAGGGGCACCATCACGGCACGCCCGAAATGCGGCTTAAACCGCACTAGGGGCTGCCGATTTCTTAATTTTCTCTTATTTTCAGGACTCCATTCTTCAGAAGGCTTGTCCGGCAGTACAATTGCCGCACAAACGATACCACCAGGGAAGCAGAAAGCTACGCCGCACTATGGAACTCTAAGGTGGTCTCTATAACGAGCAGTATACCTGTTTCACATACCATTCCGCAGCTCGCCCCTGGAAAGGACATGTTAAATAGTCCCATCTTTTACTTATTGTGCTATTTGTATCGTTCTGCTTTGATCGCAGCTTTTTTAAATAAACAATGCATATCTTCCGTCTATTATTGCATTACTCTTTTTTACGAATATATGTTCATTAATGACATGTTGCACCCGTACACTTTGGTACGGCCAATACGCCAGGGGCTTAAGTACCCCACAATACGGTGTGAGAAGTCCGAACACTTTCACAAGTGCGGCACCCCGAACTTATAGCATTATATGCATCGGCTCTGAATCATGTCTTGGGTCAATAGTTGGGTTTGTCCGGCTCCTATGTTTTGGTACCTTATGTTCTGTTATATCGGCTAAGGTAGCACTAGGAGAACTACTGCGATTGTGCCCCAGTTGAGCTGGGCTAAGCACCTCGGTAGAGAAAGCTAAAACTGATCGTCATGATGAGGCGAGAGTTGGTCGCTGTTCGAGAGGTTTTCGAGTCCCTAAAGACTTATGCCGCTTAGAGCGAGGAGTCGGCTTTGTCCGGCCTAGGCGTGGATAGCGCCCCGAACTCGATCTTCCGAACACTAGGGGCTTCGCCGAAATTTAAAATTATAGAATTCTATGGCTAAGTGAGAGTGTTCAAGCATTATAGTCCGATTGCCTTGTTCGCTGTGTTGAGCGCCTCCCTCGAAGGATCCAAGAATGGGAAAAAGAGCGCTCATGTTTATCCCAAACACCCCAGCACTCGTGGCATGGGGGCAGAAGCCGACGACTCGCCATCTCTCAAATTTGATAAACGGCTGCACAGAAGGTAATATTTTAAATTCAAAAGCGTTGCTTAGCGCATATGAAGAAGTTTTCAGCGTACAGGATCACAAATGCAAGTTTACTCAAAATTACATCTTTGGAGCATTCATCCGCTATAAGGCGGGCACCCTTGAGTACGCCCTCATAATACGCTTCTGGGACGCAATGCTCCTTGCTCGGCGGCGGCCCGTCCTTCACCACCTTCTTCGCATCCATCTTGCACAGTGCACTTTAGCACGGGCAAGCGCCCTACGGGCACCTTCGATGCAGATGGAGCGCTTGATTAGTTCAAGCCGTGGACAGGCATCCGCCAGCCGCCTCACCAGCCCGAAGTAGCTCCCAGGTATAGCCTCTCCAGGCCAAAGCCGAACGATGAGGCCCTTTATGGCCTGTTTGGCTAGCTTGTGGAGCTCGACCATTTGCTTTAGCTGGTCGCTCAAAGGCACCAGGTGTCCGGCCTCAGCATACTGAGACCAGAACACCTTCTCCGTCGAGCTCCCCTCCTTGGATCGATAGTAGGCGGCGGCATCGGACGCACTGCGGGGCAAATCTGTGAATGCTCCTGGTGAACTCTGGACTCGGGTAAGTAATAAGTAATTCACTTTCATGTGCTTACTTTGCATAATGAATGCCTTACCCGCCGCTATCTTCTTCATCGCTTCAATTTCTTGGAGGGCTTTCTGGGCTTCGGCCTTGGCAGACTTCGCGCTTTCGAGGGCTGCCGCAAGCTCAGACGCTTGCGTCTTTGAGTCAAGCTCCAAACTCTCGTGTTTTTTCACGAGAGCCTGGAGCTCTTTCTGCACCTCCTCCACCTGCGCCTCCTACTTCCCTCTCTCTGTGTGCTCCGCGGCCGCTCTGTTTTCGGCCTCGGATAGCGCTTTCTTAAGCGTTGCCACCTCGGTCGTGGCCCCTATAATAGCACGTTGATCCTGTCATTTTTTGCAACCACATCTTCTCTATATACTTGCGCAAGGTATTACTTACCTTCCCTCTCCTCGAGTTGCCTCTTGGCATGGCCGAGCTCGTTCTTGGACCGCGCGAGGTTTTGCTTCAGCGTATCCACCTCCGCAGTCAGTGCGGTGGAGGCCAGCAGCGAAGCCTGCATACGCAGATTAACTTGATTATGTTAGACTCCTGTAAATGTTATTAGATCCTCTATTCGGCTTTTCTTTCCGAACGCCGAACAGAGCATCAGGGGCTACTGTCTATGCAGTAATATGTTTACATATTCTTTACTTACCTCAAAGCCTGTTAGAAGGTTGGCACAGGCTTCAGTCAGTCCGCTCTTGGCGGACTGAACCTTCTGGATCACCGCACTTATAATAGTGCGGTGCTCCTCGTCGATGGAGGCGCCATTAAGCACCTCCAGCAAATTGTCCGGTGCCTCCGGTTGGACGGAGGTCACCGGCTCGGTAGGCTTGCTCCTATTTGAAGGAGGCTGCCTACCGGAGTCCGGAACCATTGACGGTCCCGGCGCGGTGTCCGGCTCTAGGCCGGACTCGGAGCCCTTGGGGGTTTTATCCCCTTTACGCCCGGAGTCCGGGAGGTCGCCTTGCGGCGCCTCCAGGACCACCTCCTCCTAGCTTGGAACCTGTTGGGACGCCACCTCAGCATCATCCGTAGGGTGGGGGGAGGTAGCCGTCAGAAGTGAATTCACATCTGACGAATCCAGGGAGCCGCACGACGACTCGTCGAGCCCGGCCTTGGGCGGACTACATAGTCATATTCGGCGTAAGGAGGGGCTGTGCAAGAAAGGAACACTATGAATTGCTCTGGTGTCCGAATACTTACGATCTCGCCAGGGGCTTGGCCCTGTGCGGCCACTCCTCCTCGCCGTCGTCGGCGTTGGTGGAGTAGTCCGGAGGAAGGGTCTTCCCCTTCTTGGACCCTTCGACCTCCCCGGTTGGGGCGGCCTTCCTTTTCTTCCCTCCCCCCGCTGGAGGGGGAGAGGTCTCTTCTTCCTCCTCCTTGTCCTCACGGGAGGAGTGCGCCTCGGAGTCGTCGGATGATGAATCTGACACCTCCGGGCGCCGGGCACTCTTTCGAGTCCCCGTGGCTGCCTTCTTGGCCTTCTTCTCCGGCACCACATAGGGTGCCGGAACTAGCAACTTCGCCAAGCGAGCGTCCGTTGGCCCTTCGGGCAAAGGAGCCGGACAGTTGATCTGTCCGGACGTCTCCTGCCAATCCTGTCAAAGGTAAGGGAGCTTAGATCCCGCATGGAGTCAAACTATGAAAAACTAATACCCTGTAAAAGGTAAAAACAGCTTACCGCACTAGCGTGATGCTGCATGCTGAATCCGCAATCCTCGGTAGCGGATGTGGGGGCCTCGGCGCCCTTGAAAAGCACCTTCCAGGAATCTTCGTACTCGTGTCGAAGAGCCTGCTCAGAGTTCGGTGTTGCGCCGGGTCGAACTCCCACAGGTTGAAAGCCCGTTGTTGACACGGGAGGATCCGGCGGATGAGCATAACCTGGACTACGTTGACAAGTTTGAGCTTCTTGTCCACCAGGGTTTGGACGCATTTTTGGAGCCCGGTCAGCTCTCCTTTTTTACCCCATGATAGGCCCGTCTCTTTCTAGGAGGTGAGCCGCATAGGGGGTCTGGATCGGAACTCGGGGGTTGCGACCCATTCAGGGTCGCGCGGCTCGGTGATGTAAAACCACCCCGATTGCCACCCCTTTAGGGACTCCACGAAGGAGCCCTCGAGCCATAGGACGTTGGGCATCTTGCCCACCATGGCGCCTCCGCATTCCACCTGGTTGCCGCGCACCACCTTTGGCTTGACATTGAAAGTCTTGAGCCATAGGACGAAATGGGGACGGATGCAGAGGAAAGCCTCGCACACGACGATAAACGCCGAGATGTTGAGGACAAAGTTCGGGGCCAGATCGTGGAAATCTAGGCCATAGTAGAACATGAGCCCCCGGACAAATGGGTGGAGAGGGAAACCCAGTCCACGGAGGAAATGGGGGAGGAATACCACCCTCTCATGGGGCCTATGGGTGGGGATGAGCTGCCCCTCTTCGGGAAGCCGGTGCGCAATGTCGTTAGACAAGTATCCGGCCTTCCTCAGTTTTTTGATGTGTCCCTCCATGACGGAGGAGACCATCCACTTGCCTCCCGCTCCGGACATGGCTGGAGAAGGTTGAGGTGGGTGTGCGGACTTGGGTGTTGGAGCTCGAGTGCGTGGAAATGGATAGGCAAAGGAGGGAGAAGGCGTGGATGAAAAGGTGGATCCTTATCCCCTTATATAGGCGGACGCGACTATGCGTCCCCACCAGCCTGGTAAAACTCGCTTATTCCCCAGCGCCGTAATCAATGGCGCGGTTGGGTTACCCATGCCGTATTGATGAGAATCCCGGAATAAGGGGACACGATCTCTGCTTTGACAAGACGTGCCAAGGAAACTGCCTTGCTAAACATGCTGAGGTGGGACAGTAAAACGATTCGAATAAAGACTTGGCCATGGTGTGATGTCACGCTACGGAATACATCAGCAGATTAGATTTGTGTAAATATTATTCTCTCTATGGCAATATGTGGAAACTTATTTTGCAGAGCCGGACACTACCTTTGTGTTCAAAATCTTCTACGAAGTACTTGGAGGAGGAACCCGCCTTGCAATGTCGAAGACAATCTGCGCGTCGGACTCATCGTCATTGAAGCCTGGTTCATGGGCTACTGAGGGAGTCCTGGATTAGGGGGTGTCCGGATAGCCGGACTATACCTTCGGCCGGACTCCTGGACTATGAAGATACAAGTGTTGGAAATATGCCGTAGAGGCAATAATAAATTAGTTATTATTATATCATATTTCATTGTTCATGATAATCATTTATTATCCATGCTAGAATTGTATTGATAGGAAACTCAGATACATGTGTGGGTACATAGACAACACCATGTCCCTAGTAAGCCTCTAGTTGACTAGCTCGTTGATCAATAAGATGGTTACGGTTTCCTGACGATGGACATTGGATGTCGTTGATAACGGGATCACATCATTAGGAGAATGATGTGATGGACAAGACCCAATCCTAAGCATAGCACAAGATCGTGTAGTTCGTTTGCTAAAGCTTTTCTAATGTCAAGTATCATTTCCTTAGACCATGAGATTGTGCAACTCCCGGATACCGTAGGAGTGCTTTGGGTGTGCCAAACATCACAACAGGTATCTCCGAAAGTGTCTGTTGGGTTGGCACGAATCGAGACTGGGATTTGTCACTCCGTGTAAACAGAGAGGTATCTCTGGGCCCACTCGGTAGGACATCATCATAATGTGCACAATGTGACCAAGGAGTTGATCACGGGATGATGTGTTACGGAACAAGTAAAGAGACTTGCCGGTAACGAGATTGAACAAGGTATCGGGATACCGACGATCGAATCTCGGGCAAGTATCGTACCGATAGACAAAGGGAATTGTATACGGGATTGATTGAATCCTTGACATCGTGGTTCATCCGATGAAATCATCGTGGAGATGTGGGAACCAACATGGGTATCCAGATCCTACTGTTGGTTATTGACCGAAGAGTTGTCTCGGCCATGTCTGCATGACTCCCGAACCCGTAGGGTCTACACACTTAAGGTTCGATGATGCTAGGGTTCTAGGGAAAGTATGTACGCGGTTACCGAATGTTGTTCGGAGTCCCGGATGAGATCCCGGACGTCACGAGGAGTTCCGAAATGGTCCGGAGGTAAAGATTGATATATAGGAAGTATGGTTTTGGCCGCCGGAAGTGTTCCGGGCATCACCGGTAGTATACCGTGACCACCGGAGGGGTCCGGGGGTCCACCGGGAGGGGCCACGGGCTCCGGAGGCTTACATGGGCCAATAGTGGGAAGGGACCAGCCCCTAGGTGGGCTCGGGCGCCTCCCACCAAGGCCCAAGGCACCTCCTAGAGGGGAGGGGGACAAACCCTAGGGCAGATGGGCCCTAAGGCCCACCCCAGGTGCGCCTCCCCCTCTCTTCCCCTTGGCCGCAACCCTAGATGGGTTTTGGGGCTGCCACCACCCCTAGGGAGGGAACCCTAGATGGGGGCACAGCCCCTCCCCTTCCCCTATATATACTTGAGGTATTGGGGCTGCAACAGACATGATTCAATCTCCCTCTTGGCGCAGCCCTACCTCTCTCCCTCCTCGTCTCTCGTAGTGCTTGGCGAAGCCCTGCTGGAGTTCCGCGCTCCTCCACCACCACCACGCCGTTGTGCTGCTACTAGACAGAGTCTTCCCCAACCTCTCCTTCTCCCCTTGCTGGATCAAGGTGTAGGAGACGTCACCGGGCTGCACACGTGTTGAACGCGGAGGTGCCGTCCGTTCGCCACTAGGATCATCGGTGATTTGGATCACGACGAGTATGACTCCATCAACCCCGTTCACTTGAACGCTTGCGCTTAGCGATCTACAAGGGTATGTAGATGCACTCTCCTTCCCCTCGTTGCTAGATTACTCCATAGATTGATCTTGGTGATGCATAGAAAATTTTGAATTTCTGCTACGTTCCCCAACAGTGGCATCATGAGCTAGGTCTATGCGTAGTTTCTATGCACGAGTAGAACACAAAGCAGTTGTGGGCGTCGATATTGTCAATTTACTTGCCGTTACTAGTCTTATCTTGATTCGGCGGCATCGTGGGATGAAGCGGCCCGGACCGACCTTACACATACGCTTACGTGAGACTGGTTCACCGACTGACATGCACTAGTTGCATAAGGTGGCTAGCGGGTGTCTGTCTCTCCAACTTTAGTTGGATCGGATTCGATGAAAAGGGTCCTTATGATGGGTAAATAGAAATTGGCATATCACGTTGTAGTTTTCGCGTAGGTAAGAAACGTTCTTGCTAGAAACCTATAGCAGCCACATAAAAACTTGCAACAACAATTAGAGGACGTCTAACTTGTTTTTGCAGCATATGCCTTGTGATGTGATATGGCCAAAAGGATGTGATGAATGATATATGTGATGTATGAGATTGATCGTGTTCTTGTAATAGGAATCACGACTTGCATGTCGATGAGTATGACAACCGGCAGGAGACATAGGAGTTGTCTTAATTTATTTATAACCTACGTGTCAACATAAACGTCATGTAATTACTTTACTTTATTGCTAAAGCGTTGGCCATAGTAGTAGAAGTAATAGATGACGAGACAACTTCAAGAATACATGATGATGGAGATCATGGTGTCATGCCGGTGACAACAATGATCATGGAGGCCCGAAGATGGAGATCAAAAGGAGCAAAATGATATTGGCCATATCATGTCACTATTTGATTGCATGTGATGTTTATCATGTTTTACATCTTATTTGCTTAGAACGACGGTAGCTTAAATAAGATGATCCCTCACTAAAAT
Organism: Triticum monococcum; assembly: GCA_034509565.1. Taxonomy (NCBI): domain Eukaryota; kingdom Viridiplantae; phylum Streptophyta; class Magnoliopsida; order Poales; family Poaceae; genus Triticum; species Triticum monococcum. The sequence continues at coordinate 724,930,810 of CM067842.1, forward strand.
TTCAAGAAAAGTGTTCCCCCTAACTGTGCACCGTTGCGAAGGTTCGTTGTTTTGAAGCACCACGTGATGATCGGGTGTGATAGATTCTAACATTCGAATACAACGGGTGTAAGCCAGATTTACACACGCAATACACTTAGGTTGACTTGACGAGCCTAGCATGTACAGACATGGCCTCGGAACACGGAAGACCGAAAGGTCGAGCATGAGTCGCATAGAAGATACGGTCAACATGAAGATGTTCACCGATGTTGACTAGTCCGTCTCACGTGATGATCGGACACGGCCTAGTTGACTCGGATCATGTTTCACTTAGATGACTAGAGGGATGTCTATCTGAGTGGGAGTTCATTAAATAAGTTGATTAGATGAACTCAATTATCATGAACATAGTCTAAATTGTCGTCGCAAATATGTTGTAGATAAATAGCTCACGTTGTAGCTCCCTGTTTCAATACATTCCTAGAGAAAGATTAAGTTGAAAGATATTGTAAGCAATGATGCAGACTAGGTCCGTAGTCCGAGGAGTGTCCTCACTGCTACACGGAAGGCTTACGTCTTTGATGCACCACTCGATGTGCAAACCCCTACAACGTCGTCTGTGGATGTTGTGAACACCTGACAGACACATCATGATGACTACTTGATAGTTTAGTGCAGCATACTTTATGGCTTAGAATCAGGATTCCAATGACGTTTTGAACGCCATAGAACATATGAGATGTTCCAAGAGCTAAAATGGGATTTCAGGCTCATGCCCGTGTTGAGAGGTGTGAGACCTCTGACAAGTTCTTTTGCCAACAAGATGGAGGAGAATAGCTCAGCTAATGAGCATGTGCTCAGAATGTCTGGGTGCTACAATCACTTAAATCAAGTGGGAGTTAAACTTCCAGATAAGATAGTGAATGATAGAGTTCTCTAGCCACTATCACTAAGCTACTAGATCTTCGTGATGAACTATGACATGCAAGGGATGGAGTTGATCCCGGAGCTGTTCATGGTGCTTAAGACCGCAAAAGGTAGAAATCAAAAAGGGAGCATCAAGTGTTGATGGTTTAACAAGACCACTGGTTTCAAGAAGGGCAAGGGCTAGAAGGGAAACTTCATGGATGGCAAACCAGTTGCAGCTCCAGTGAAGGAACCCAAGGTTGAACCCAAACCCGAGACTGAGTGCTTCTATTGTAAGGGGAATGGTCACTTGTAGCGGAATTACCCCAAATGCATGGTAGATAAGAAGGCTGGCAACTTCAACAAAGTATATACGTGTTATTAATGTGTACCTCACTAGTACTCCTGGTAGCACCTGGGTATTGGATACCGGTTCAGTTGCTATTATTGGTGACTTGAAGCAAAAGCTACGAACTAAACGTAGACTGGCTAAGGGCGAGGTGACGATGTGTGTTGGAAGTGTTTCCAAAGATTGATGAGATCACCATCGCACGCTCCATCTGCCTTCGGGATTAGTATTGAACCTAGATAAATGTTATCAGGTGTCTATGTTGAGCATGAATATGATTAGATCATGTTCATTGCAATACGGTCATTCATTTAAGTTAGAGAATAATGGTTATTCTGTTTACATGAATGATACCTTTCATGGTCATGCACCCTATGTGAATGGTTCATTGAATCTCGGTCGTGGTGATACACATGTTCACGCCAAAAGATGTAGAGTTAATAATGATAGTACCACTTTCTTGTGGCACTGCCGCTTAGGTCATATTGGCGTAAGATGCATGAAGAAACTCCATATCGATGGATGTTTGGAGTCACTTGATTTTGAATCGCTTGACACATGCGAGCCATGCCTCATGGGCAGGATGACTAAGACCCCGTTTTTAGGTACAATGAAACGGGCAAGTGACTTGTTGGAAATCATACATGCAGATGTGTGATCCAATGAGAATTGGAGCGTGCGGTGGATATCGCTATTTTCTCATCTTCACTGACGATTTGAGTAGATATAGGTATATTTACTTAATGAAGCACAAGTCTGAAACGTTTGAAAAGTTCAAGCGATTTCAGAGTGAAGTTAAGAATCATCATAACAATAAGATCATGTTCCTACGATCTGATCAAAAGGGGATTTTCTGAGTTATGAGTTTGGCAATCACTTAAGACATTGTGGAATTGTTTCACAGTTGAAGCCACCTGGGACACCACAAGGTAATGGTGTGTCCGGACGTCGTAATCAAACCCTATGAGATATGGTGCGATCTATGATGTCTCTTACCAATCTACCGTTTTCATTTTGAGGTTATGCGTTAGAGACAGCTGCATTCACTTTAGATAGGACAACATCTAAGTCCGTTGAGACGATGTCATATGAACATTGGTTTGGCAAGAAACCAAAGTTGTTGTTTCTTAATGTTTGGGGATGTGATGCTTAGGGCTTCAGCCGGAGAAGCTCGAACCCAAAGCGGACAAACACATCTTCATAGGATACCCAAGGGTAAAAGTTGGGTATACCTTCTATCTCAGATCCGAGGGCAAATTGTTTGTCGCTAAGAACGGGTCCTTTCTCGAGAAGGAGTTTCTCTCGAAAGAATTGAGTGGGAGGAAGATAGAACTTGATGAGGTTGTCGAACCTTTACTTCAACCAGAGAGTGACGCAACACAGAAAGATGTTTTCTGTGGTGCCTACGTCTGTTGAATAGGAAGTTAATGATAGTGATCATGAAGCTTCGGGTCAAGTTGCTATTGAACCTCGTAGGTCGACAAGGACATGTACTACTCCTAAGTGGTACGGTAATCCTGTCTTAGATATCATGTTGTTAGACAACAATGAACCTACGATCTATGGAGAAGCGATGGTGGGCCCGTATTCTGACAAATGGTTAGAAGCCATGAAATCCGAGATAGGATCCATATATCAGAACAAAGTATGGACTTTGGTGGACTTGCCCGATGATCGGCAAGCCATTGAGATAAATGGGTCTTTAAGAAGAAGACGGACGTGGGCGGTAATGTTACCGTCTATGAAGGTCGACCTGTGGGAAAGAGTCTTTTCACAAGTTCAAGGAGTTGACTACGATGAGAATTTCTCACCCGTAGCGATGCTTAAGTCCGTCGGAATCATGTTAGCATTAGCTGTATTTTTCGATTATGAAATCTTACAGATGGATGTCAAAACAAGTTTTCCCAGTTTTCGTAAGAAAAGTTGTATGTGATACAATAAAAGGTTTTGACGATCCTAAGAATGCTAAAAGGTATGCTAGATCTAGCAATCCTTCTATGGACTAGCGCAGGCATCTCGGAATCGGAATATATGTTTTGATGGAGTGATCAAAGCTTTTAGGTTTATACAATGTTTGCTAGAAACTTGTATTTACAAGAAAGTGAGTGGGAGCACTACAACATTTCTGATAAGTATATGTGGATGACATATTGTAGATCCGAAATAATGTAGAATTTCTGGAAAGCATAAACGGTTGTTTGAAGAGTGATTTTCAAAGGAAGACCTGGATAAAGCTGCTTACATATTGGGCATCAAGACCTATAGAGATAGATCAAAACGCCTGATGATACTTTCAAAGAACGCACACCTTGACATGTTTTTGAAGGAGTTCAAAATAGATCAGTCAAAGAACGGGTTCTTACCTGAGTTGTAAGGTGTGAAGTTGAGTAAGACTCAAAGCTTGACCACGGCAGAAGAAAGAGGAAGGACGAAGGTCGTCCCCTATGCTTTTGTCATAGGCTCTATACGGTATGCCATGCTGAAGTACCGCACCTGATGTGTGCCTTGCCATATGTCTGGCAAGAGGGTACAAAGGTGATCTAGGAGTAGATCACCAGATAGCGGTCAAAATTATCCTTAGAGGAATAAGGAAATGTTTCTCGGTTATGGAGGTGATAAAGAGTTCGACGTAAAGAGTTACGTCGATGCAAGATTAACACCTATCCGGATAGCTCTGAGTAGAGATACCGGATACGTATAATGGAGCAACAATTTGGAATAGCTCCAAGTGGAACGTGGTAGTAGCATCTATGATATGACATAAAGTTTTGCGAAATACATAGGGATCTGAATATGGAAAGACCCGTTGACTACAACCTCTCTCACAAGCATAACATGATCAAACCCAGAACTCTTGGAGTGTTTATCACATAGTGATGTGAACTAGATCATTGAGTCTAGTAGACTCTTGGATGTTGGTCACATGACGATGTGACATGTGAGTGTTAATCACATGGCGATGTGAACTAGATTATTGACTCTAGTGCAAGTGGGAGACTGTTTGAAATATGCCCTAGAGGCAATAATAAATTAGTTATTATTATATCATATTTAATTGTTCATGATAATCGTTTATTATCCATGCTAGAATTGTATTGATAGGAAACTCAGATACATGTGTGGGTACATAGACAACACCATGTCCCTAGTAAGCCTCTAGTTGACTAGCTCGTTGATCAATAAGATGGTTACGGTTTCCTGACCATGGACATTGGATGTCGTTGATAATGGGATCACATCATTAGGAGAATGATGTGATGGACAAGACCCAATCCTAAGCGTAGCACAAGATCGTGTAGTTCGTTTGCTAAAGCTTTTCTAATGTCAAGTATCATTTGCTTAGACCATGAGATTGTGCAACTCCCGGATACCGTAGGAGTGCTTTGGGTGTGCCAAACGTCACAACGTAACTGGGTGGCTATAAAGGTACACTACATGTATCTCCGAAAGTGTTTGTTGGGTTGGCACGAATCGAGACTGGGATTTGTCACTCCGTGTAAACGGAGAGGTATCTCTGGGCCCACTCGGTAGGACATCATCATAATGTGCACAATGTGACCAAGGAGTTGATCACGGGATGATGTGTTACGGAAGAGTAAAGAGACTTGCCGGTAACGAGATTGAACAAGGTATCGGGATACCGACGATCGAATCTCGGGCAAGTATCGTACCGATAGACAAAGGGAATTGTATACGGGATTGATTGAATCCTTGACATCGTGGTTCATCCGATGAGATCATCATGGATCATGTGGGAACCAACATGGGTATCCAGATCCGGCTGTTGGTTATTGACCGGAGAGTTGTCTCGGCCATGTCTGCATGACTCCCGAACCCGTAGGGTCTACACACTTAAGATTCGATGACGCTAGGGTTATAGGGAAAGTATGAACACGGTTACCGAATGTTGTTCGGAGTCCCGGATGAGATCCCGGACATCACGAGGAGTTCCGGAATGGTCCGGAGGTAAAGATTGATATATAGGAAGTATGGTTTTGGCCGCCGGAAGTGTTCCGGGCATCACCGGTAGTGTACCGGGACCACCGGAGGGGTCCGGGGGTCCACCGGGAGGGGCCACGGGCTCTGGAGGCATACATGGGCCAATAGTGGGAAGGGACCAGCCCCTAGGTGGGCTGGGGTGCCTCCTACCAAGGCCCAAGGCACCTCCTAGTGGGGAGGGGGGCAAACCCTAGGGCAGATGGGCCCTAAGGCCCACCCTAGGTGCGCCTCCCCCTCTCCCCCCCTTGGCCGCAACCCTAGATGGGTTTTGGGGCTGCCGCCACCCCTAGGGAGGGAACCCTAGATGGGGGCACAGCCCCTCCCCTTCCCCTATATACACTTGAGGTATTGGGGCTGCAACAGACACGGTTCGATCTCCCTCTTGGCGCAGCCCTACCTCTCTCCCTCCTCGTCTCTCGTAGTGCTTAGCGAAGCCCTGCTGGAGTTCCGCGCTCCTCCACCACCACCACGCCGTCGTGCTGCTGCTGGACAGAGTCTTCCCCAACCTCTCCTTCTCCCCTTGTTGGATCAAGGGATAGGAGACGTCACCGGGCTGCACGTGTGTTGAACGCGGAGGTGCCGTCCGTTCGGCACTAGGATCACGACGAGTATGACTCCATCAACCCCGTTCACTTGAACGCTTGCTCTTAGCGATCTACAAGGGTATGTAGATGCACTCTCCTTCCCCTCGTTGCTAGATTACTCCATAGATTGATCTTGGTGATGCGTAGAAAATTTTGAATTTCTGCTATGTTCCCCAACAACAAGATTGAAGACTTTGTCCCGCGTCCAGAAAGGACTTTCCTTGGCGTGGAAGGCAAGCTTGGCGATATGGATATGTAGATCTCCTACCATTTTAACCGACTCTATGTAACCCTAGCCCTCTCCGTTGTCTATATAAACCGGAAGGTTTTAGTCTGTAGGAACGACAATCATACCATAGGCTAGCTTCTAGGGTTTAGCCTCTCTGATCTCGTGGTAGATCTACTCTTGTACTACCCATATCATCAATATCAATCAATCAAGACGTAGGGTTTTACCTCCATCAAGAGGGCCCGAACCTGGGTAAAACATCATGTCCCCTGTCTCCTGTTACCATCCGCCTAGACGCACAGTTCGGGACCCCCTACCCGAGATCCGCCGGTTTTGACACCAACAACTATGTTCCCCAACAGTGGCATCTGAGCCGGGTTTATGCGTAGATGTTATATGCACGAGTAGAACACAAGTGAGTTGTGGGTGATACAATTCATATTGCTGTTGGGGAATGTAGCAATTTCAAAAAAATTCCTATGCACACGCAAGATCATGGTGATGCATAGCAACGAGAGGGGAGAGTGTTGTCTATGTACCCTCATAGACCGAAAGCGGAAGCGTTAGCACAACGCGGTTGATGTAGTCGTACGTCTTCACGGCCCGACCGATCAAGCACCGAAACTATGGCACCTCCGAGTTCTAGCACACGTTCAGCTCGATGACGATCCCTGGACTCCGATCCAGCAGAATGTCGGGGAAGAGTTCCGTCAGCACAACGGTGCGGTGACGATCTTGATGTTCTACTGTCGCAGGGCTTCGCCTAAGCACCACTACAATATTATCGAGGACTATGGTGGAGGGGGGCACCGTACATGGCTAAGAGATCAATGATCAACTGTTGTGTCTCTGGGGTGCCCCCCTTCCCCCGTATATAAAGGAGGAAGGGTGGGAGGCGGCTGGCCTAGGAGGAGGGCGCGCCAAGGGGGGAGTCCTACTCCCATCGAGAGTAGGACTCCTCCTTCCCTTGTTGGAGTAGGAGAGAAGGAAAGAGGGGGAGAGGAACAAGGAAAAGTGGGCTGCACCCCTTGTCCAATTCGGACAAAAGGGGGGCACGCGCCTCCTTCCTTTTGGCCTCTCTCCTCTATTCACGGATGGCCCAATAAGGCCCATATACTCCCCGGCGAATTCCCGTAACTCTTCGGTACTCCGAAAAATACCCGAATCACTCGGAACCTTTCCGATGTTCGAATATAGTCATCCAATATATCGATCTTTACGTCTCGACCATTTCAAGACTCCTCGTCATGTCCCCGATCTCATCCGGGACTCCGAACTCCTTCGGTACATCAAAACTCATAAACTCATAATATAATTGTCATCGAAACCTTAAGCGTGCGGACCCTACGGGTTCGAGAACTATGTAGACATGACCGAGACACGTCTCCAGTCAATAACCAATAGCGGAACCTGGATGCTCATATTGGCTCCCACATATTCTATGAAGATCTTTATCGGTCAGACCGCATAACAACATACGTTGTTCCCTTTGTCATCGGTATGTTACTTGCCCGAGATTCGATCGTCGGTATCTCAATACCTAGTTCAATCTCGTTACCGGCAAGTCTCTTTTACTCGTTCCGTAATACATCATCCCGCAACTAACTTATTAGTTGCAATGCTTGCAAGGCTTAAGTGATGTGCATTACCGAGAGGTCCCAGAGATACCTCTCCGACAATCGGAGTGACAAATCCTAATCTCGAAATGCGCCAACCCAACAAGTACCTTCGGAGACACCTGTAGAGCACCTTTATAATCACCCAGTTACGTTGTGACATTTGGTAGCAGATAAAGTGTTCCTCCGGTAAACGGGAGTTGCATAATCTCATAGTCATAGGAACATGTATAAGTTATGGAGAAAGCAATAGCAACAAACTAAACGATCAAGTGCTAAGCTAATGGAGTGGGTCAAGTCAATCACATCATTCTCCTAATGATGCGATCCCGTTAATCAAATGACAACTCATGTCTATGGTTAGGAAACATAACCATCTTTGATCAACGAGCTAGTCAAGTAGAGGCATACTAGTGACACTCTGTTTGTCTATGTATTCACACATGTATTATGTTTCCGGTTAATACAATTCTAGCATGAATAATAAACATTTATCATGATACAAGGAAATAAATAATAACTTTATTATTGCCTCTAGGGCATATTTCCTTCAATTGCTTACCAGCATGTCATACTTTGGTTCGGCGGTATTGTTGGATGAAGCGGCACGGACCGACATTATGTGTACGCTTACGCGAGACTGGTTCTACCGACGTGCTTTGCACACAGGTGGCTGGCAGGTGTCAGTTTATCCAACTTTAGTTGAACCGAGTGTGGCTACACCCGGTCCTTGAGAAGGTTAAAACAGCACTAACTTGATGAACTATTGTTGTGGTTTCGATGCATAGGTAAGAACGGTTCTTGCTCAGCCCATAGCAGCCATGTAAAACTTGCAACAACAAAGTAGAGGACGTCTAACTTGTTTTTGCGGGGCATGTTGTGATGTGATATGGTCAAGACATGATGCTATATTTATTGTATGAGATGATCATGTTTTTGTAACGGAGTTATCGCAACTGGCAGGAGCCATATGGTTGTCGCTTTATTGTATACAATGCAATCGCCATGTAATTGCTTTACTTTATCACCAAGCGGTAGCGATAGTCGTAGAAGCAATAGTTGGCGAGACGACAGCGATGCTACGATGGAGATCAAGGTGTCGCACCGGTGACGATGGTGATCATGACGGTGCTTTGGAGATGGAGATCAAAGGCACAAGATGATGATGGCCATATCATATCACTTATATTGATTGCATGTGATGTTTATCCTTTATGCATCTTATTTTGCTTTGTTTGATGGTAGCATTATAAGATGATCTCTCACTAAATTTCAAGGTAAAAGTGTTCTCCCTGAGTATGCACCATTGCCAAAGTTCATCGTGCCGAGACACCACGTGATGATCGTGTGTGATAAGCTCAACGTTCATCTACAACGGGTGTAAGACAGTTTTACACACGCAGAATACTTGGGTTAAACTTGACGAGCCTAGCATATGCAGATATGGCCTCGGAACACTGACACCGAAAGGTCGAGCGTGAATCATATAGTAGATATGATCAACATAGTGATGTTCACCATTGAAAACTACTCCATTTCACGTGATGATCGGTTATGGTTTAGTTGATATGGATCACGTGATCACTTAGATGATTAGAGGGATGTCTATCCAAGTGGGAGTTCTTAAGTAATATGATTAATTGAACTTAAATTTATCATGAACTTAGTACCTGATAGTATTTTGCTTGTCTATGTTATTGTAGATAGATGGCCCGTGTTGTTGTTCCGTTGAATTTTAATGCGTTCCTTGAGAAAGCAAAGTTGAAAGATGATGGTAGCAATTGCACGGACTGGGTCCGTAACTTGAGGATTATCGTCATTGCTGCACAGAAGAATTACGCCCTGGAAGCACCGCTGGGTGCCAAACCCGCTGCAGGAGCAACACCAGATGTTATGAATGTCTGGCAGAGCAAAGCTGATGACTACTCAATAGTTTAGTGCGCCATGCTTTGCGGCTTAGAACCGGGACTTGAACGACGTTTTGAACGTCATGGAGCATATGAGATGTTCCAGGAGTTGAAGTTAATATGCAAATGCCCGGATTGAGAGATATGAAGTCTCCAATAAGTTCTACAGCTGCAAGATGGAGGAGAATAGTTCTGTCAGTGAGCATATACTCAGAATGTTTGGGTACCATAATCACTTGACTCAGCTGGGAGTTAATCTTCCGGTTGATAGTGTCATTGACAGAGTTCTTTAATCACTGCCACCAAGCTACAAGAGCTTCATGATGAACTATAATATGCAAGGGATGGATAAGACGATTCCCGAGCTCATCGCAATGCTAAAGGCTGCGGAGCTAGAAATCAAGAAGGAGCATCAAGTGTTAATGGTCAACAAGACCACCAGTTTCAAGAAAAAGGGTAAAGCGAAGAAGAAAGGGAACTTCAAGAAGAACGAAAAACAAGTTGCTGCTCAAGAGAAGAAAGCCAAGTCTGGACCTAAGCCTGATACTGAGTGCTTCTACTGCAAAGGGACTGGTCACTGGAAGCGGAACTGCCCCAAGTATTTAGCGGATAAGAAGGATGGCAAGGTGAACAAAGGTATATGTGATATATATGTTATTGATGTGTACCTTACTAGAGCTCGCAGTAGCACCTGGGTATTTGATACTGGTTCTGTTGCTAATATTTGCAACTCGAAACAGGGACTACGGATTAAGCGAAGACTGGCTAAGGACGAGCTGACGATGCGCGTGGGAAATGGTTCCAAAGTTGATGTGATCGTCGTCGGCATGCTACCTCTACATCTACCTTCGGGATTAGTTTTAGACCTAGATAATTGTTATTTGGTGCCAGCGTTAAGCATGAACATTATATCTGGATCTTGTTTGATACGAGATGGTTATTCATTTAAATCTGAGAATAATGGTTGTTCTATTTATATAAGTAATATCTTTTATGGTCATGCACCCTTGAAGAGTGGTCTATTTGTGTTAAATCTCGATAGTAGTGATACACATATTCATAATGTTGAAGCCAAAAGATGCAGAGTTGATAATGATAGTGCAACTTATTTGTGGCACTGCCGTTTGGGTCATATTGGTGTAAAGCGCATGAAGAAACTCCATACTGATGGACTTCTAGAATCACTTGATTATGAATCACTTGGTACTTGCGAACCATGCTTCATGGGCAAGATGACTAAAATGCCGTTCTCTGGAACAATGGAGCGAGCAACAGACTTGTTGGAAATCATACATACTGATGTATGTGGTCCGATGAATGTTGAGACTCGTGGCGGGTATCGTTATTTTCTCACCTTCATAGATGATTTGAGCAGATATGGGTATATCTACTTAACGAAACATAAGTCTGAAACATTTGAAAAGTTCAAAGAATTTTAGAGTGAAGTGGAAAATCATCGTAACAAGAAAATAAAGTTTCTACGATCTGATCGTGGAGGAGAATATTTGAGTTATGAGTTTGGTATACATTTGAAACAATGTGGAATAGTTTCGCAACTCACGCCACCCGGAACACCACAGCGTAATGGTGTGTCCAAACGTCGTAATCGTACTTTACTAGATATGGTGCGATCTATGATGTCTCTTACTGATTTACTGCTATCATTTTGGGGTTATGCTTTAGTGTAGCGACCCGACCTCAAACGGTCAAGTCTCTGTGCTTTAGTGTCATCCCTGGATCGGTAATGCTGACACACACAGTACTCAAAGGATTTATAACAGAGTAGCAATCACACACTTATTACATCGAATGTCTCAAAAGAGAACTTATTATAATAAATATGGCTTAAGGCCATCTAATACGGTAACAGCGGAAGGCTTGGAAGATAAAGTGAGTCCATCAACTCCAATGGCATAGCTGAGCTGCACGGCAACGACCTAACGAACCTTACTCCTCGTCTGAAAAGTTCACAACATAATACGTTGCAGCCCGAAAACGGGTCAGCACATGGAATATGCTCGCAAGATAACACGGTAGAGCAAGAACAGAATAATGCTATCACTACATGCATATTTGGTTGGTGGAAAGCTCTATGGTTATGGTTTTTTGCGAAAAGCCAATTTTTCCCTACAACAAAGGAATAAATTTTATTTAACTATCATGGTAGTTGAAACATCATTGAGAAGGTTCCTCCAACTCAATCCCAATTAAAGTAGTTAACAACCCAACAATATTATGTAATAGTGATGAGATACTTAGGATACTCCAAGTACTAGATACTCAAGATTGTCCATAACCGGGGACACGGCTAACCATGATTAGTTTATATACTCTGCAGAGGTTTGCGCACTTTTTCCCACAAGACTCGATCTCCTCCGTTGAATTTCTCGCACTACATGGTGTTTGAGAAACGGATGACCAAGACACAATCTTTCAGGAGCATTAACTCCTTACTCCGGGCAGACCATACCAACCTACATCCCTCTACCTGCTGATCCACCTCTTCAGGAGCTTCACGCAACTTACTCAACTATGCTAGAGCCCATAATAGCTTGTGGCTGCACACGGAAGTTTCTAGCATGAAATTTCTCAGTTCCCTTTTAGCCTGGGTGGCAGACCTTAGGATGATCACACGGGTACTCTGGGATATCCTAGGAAAGCACTGGGTTCTCCAGGTGCCCGACAAGCAATCCACCCAGATGTGCATTAAAGTTGCCACCTTAAGTTGAACCATTAATTAACAATCTCACATATGTCATGGATTCACTCACCCAAACCACGTCTACGAGCATAGCATAGAAATATAAGCAATACATAGAAGTAACTCCCAAGGTTTGAAAATAACAGGGCAATAGGTTCTATCTCATCAACTACTTCCCAGCCAACATGTTAATCACATCCTAATAATGCAATGTTTGAGGATTGGAACTAATGCATAAAAACTGGGTATGAAAGGAGTATGATCAAAGTGTTACTTGCCTTGCTGATGATCCGCAAAACCTAGGGACTCGTAGTAGCACGCTTCACACTCCGGGTGTTCTATCGCAAACAAACAATAGCATACATAAGCAATCAAGCAAAGAAACATGGGTAAATCTCAAATAAGAACATCTAACGAGAAAGTTCAACTTAAGAAGTCCGGTTTGCGAAAAGAATCAAATCAAACAGAGCAACGAAACTCAAACTGCGAAAGAAATAAGATCCGTTTACTAATCTGGACTAAAGTCAAATTTTACAGTACCAAAATCTTGTTCAAGTTGATTAAACAGAAAGAGGGTTTTGAGCCGAAGATCTAGGCGCCTGAATCGCCTGATTCCGACAAACGAGCGAAAAGATAAACTAAAACGAAAATCGGATCAGAAATCACGATAGAAAATAATCGCGAAAAACCCGAGAAAAAAGAAAAACAGACGAACAGGCTGACGAAGGAACGTTCGTTATCTGTAACTAACGAGTGAAAACTGTTCGTTAAAACGAACGTATGGACGAACGTCCGCTAAATAAACTAAACCGGAAAAAAACCAATCTATTCTAAAAACTAAACCTAGGGTTTTCAAAAGAAAAACCGGCGGCGGCGGCTACCTCGTCGGATTCGGCAGGGCGCGGGGCTCCGGCGAGGCTGGGTGGCGTCGGTGGCGATGGTGGAGGGCGGCGGCGCTGGGCGGCGGTGGCGGCTGCTGCTGCGGCTGCGGGCGGCGGGCGGGACGGGGTGGCGGCGGCGGGGCGGCATATAAAGGGGGGCGGGGTCGGCTTGGGGAAGGGGAAACCGGGGCGGCGGCGGAGTCCGGTGCGGGCACGGGCGCGCGGGGGAAGGCCGTGGTGGTGCGGCGGGCCAGCCTGGCTCGGCTGGGCTTCTGCCCAGCCGGGCGCGGGAGTTTTTTTTCTTTTTTTTTAATAATTTCGCCGAAAATTAAATAAATCCTACAAAATAAAATAAAAATCTAAAAATGCCAAAACAAATTTTCGCCATCTAAATAAAATATTTAGAACAAGATAAACATTTTCTTGGCCCTAAAATGCAATTTTGAAAAACATGCAATTTTTCTAATGTGAATAAAATAGCAACAAAATCCGGATAAATTCAAATATTTGATTTTAATATTTTCCTCCAATATTTCAATTATTTTGGAGAAGTCATATTATCTCCTCTCATATATTTTAATATGAAATATTTTCGGAGAGAAAAGTAATTAAAACCAAAATCCTCGTTTCAATATTTGATAAAATTCAAATATGAAAACAATGAAATCCCCAACTCTCTCCGAGAGTCCTTGAGTTGCTTAGAATTTCGAGGATCGAGAAACGAAATGCAATAAAATATGATATGCATGAATGATCTATGTATAACATTCCAAATTGAAAATTTGGGATGTTACAAACCTACCCCCCTTAAGATGAATCTCGCCCTCGAGATTCGGGTTGGCTAGACAATAGGTGTGGGTGGTCTTTGCGAAGATCATCCTCTTGTTCCCAGGTGGCTTCATCCTCGGTATGGTGGCTCCACTGAACTTTGCAAAACTTGATAACCTTGTTGCGGGTGACTCGGCTGGCAAATTCAAGAATCCTGACTGGCTTCTCCTCATAGGTCAAATCACCGTCCAACTCAATCGCCTCCAAGGGTATTGTATCTCTTAACGGTATATCGGCCATCTCAGCATGACACTTCTTCAGTTGTGAAACATGAAATACATCATGAACTCCTGACAGTCCTTCAGGTAACTCCAACTTGTAGGCAACTTCTCCCATACGTTCCAAAACACGATATGGTCCTACAAATCTCGGGGCTAACTTTCCCTTGACTCCAAAACGTTTCACTCCTCGCAAGGGTGACACTCGCAGATATGCTCTATCTCCAATTTCATAGGTTACCTCCTTGCGTTTCAAATCTGCATAACTCTTCTGCCTAGACTGAGCTACCTTCAGTCTATCTCGGATCAACTTAACTTTCTCTTCAGACTCCTTGATCAAATCTGTTCCAAACAACTGTCGGTCTCTGACTTCATCCCACATCAACGGTGTTCTGTACCTTCGTCCATAAGGGCTTCGAACAGTGCCATCTTCAAACTGGCTTGGTAGCTATTGTTGTATGAGAACTCCGCGTAGGGAAAATTGTCATCCCAACTAGATCCATAATCTAGGGCATAGGCCCTCAACATGTCCTCCAGGATCTGGTTGACTCTCTCGGTCTGTCCATCTGTGTGCGGGTGGAACGTCGTACTAAACTCCAACCTTGTCCCCAAAGTTTGGTGCAGCTGATGCCAAAACTTTGAAGTAAGCTGTGTTCCTCTATCTGATACGATGGTCCTCGGAACTCCATGCAGACATATGATTCTGGTCATATATATCTTGGCCAACTTTGCACTTGTATAGGTGGTTTTCACTGGGATAAAGTGAGCTACTTTGGTCAAGCGATCCACTACTACCCATATAGAATCATATCCTGATTTGGTCCTGGGTAATCCGGTGATGAAATCCATGCCAAGTTTATCCCACTTCCATTCGGGTATCGGCATAGGTTGTAATAATCCTGCTGGCTTTTGATGCTCTGCCTTCACTCTTTGACACACATCGCATATGGCTACATACTCGGCAATATCCTTCTTCATACCAGTCCACCAGAAACGTTCCTTCAAATCCAAATACATCTTGGAGTTTCCGGGTGTATCGAGTATGGTGAGTCATGAGCCTCCTGGAGTATTAACTTCCCGATCTCTGTGTTATTGGGCACATAAACACAGCCCTCAAACCATAAGGTGTCGTGCTCATCCTCACGAAAACCTTTGGCCTTTCCTTCACTCATTCTCTCTTTTATCTCGGCAATCTCTTTGTCATCCTTCTGAGCTTCTCGAATCTTTCCTAACAATATAGACTGCACTTGCATTGTTGCATAAAACCTCTAGGAACAATCTCCAATCGAAGTTCCCTGAGATCCTCTGCTAACTCCTTTTGCAATCCCGTGCTTACTAGGGTCCTAGCATAACTCTTCTGACTCAAAGCGTTTGCTACGACATTGGCCTTGCCTGGATGATAGTGAAGCTTCATGTCATAATCCTTTATAAGCTCCAACCATCGTCTCTGCCTAAGGTTCAGCTCCTTCTGTTTGAAAATGTACTTTAAACTCTTATGATCCGTGTACACATCACAATGATTTCCAATAAGGTAATTTCTCTGGGTCTTCAACGCATGCACTACGGCTGCTAACTCCAAATCATGCGTGGCATAATTCACTTCGTGCAGTTTTAGTTGTCGTGAGGCATACGAAACAACTCTTCCGTCCTGCATAAGCACACTTCCAAGTCCTAGGCGAGAAGCGTCGCAATACACTTGGAACTCCTTACGTATATCCGGCAGAATCAACACTGGGGCTGTAGTCAAATGTTTCTTTAACTCCTGAAAACTCGCATCACAGTCTTTCGTCCATTTAAATTTGGTATCCTTCTTCAATAACTCCGTCATTGGTTTCACAATCTTGGAAAAATTCTCAATGAATCTCCAATAGTATCCTGCGAGTCCAAGAAAACTGCAGATCTCGCTAACTGAAGTGGGTGCCAACCATTCAGTGACTGACTGAACCTTAGTGGGATCTACTGCTACACCTTCTCCTGATATAACATGTCCAAGGAATTCGACTTCCTTCAGCCAAAACTGGCATTTGCTGAACTTGACATACAGCTGATGTTCCCTGAGTTTCTTGAGAACTAAACGCAAATGCTCTTTGTGCTCCTCCTCATTCTTCGAGTATACCATTATATCATCAATGAACACCACAACAAACTTATCCAAATATTCCATGAACACTTTGTTCATCATGCTCATGAAGTAGGCAGGGGTGTTAGTCAGTCCAAACGACATGACCGTATATTCATACAACCCGTACCGTGTGGTGAATGTTGTCTTTGGTATATCCTTCTCTCGTATCTTCAACTGGTGATATCCTGATCGTAGATCAATCTTTGAAAACACTTTAGCTCCTTGCAGTTTGTCAAACAAATCATTGATCATCGGCAGTGGGTATTTGTTCTTGATCGTCACTTCATTTAACGCACGATAATCAACAACCATTCTTAGAGACTTATCCTTCTTCTCAACCAAAAGCAGTGGGGCTCCCCATGGTGATGAACTCCGTCGAATGTAACCTTTCTCCAATAACTCCTTGATCTGTTTCTTAATCTCCTCCAGATCATTTGCGGGCATCTGGTATGCTCTCTTTGATATTGGCCCTGTACCTGGCAATAGCTTTATCAAAAACTCGATGTCTCGATCCAGTGGCATGCCTGGTAACTCCTCTAGAAAAACATCTGGATAATCCTTCACTACAGGCACTTCCTCCTGAACAAATCCCGTCAGGGTATTTACTTGGCTCCTCCTAGGCGCGTGCCTGGATACATACTTGATCCTTTTTCCCTCCGGGGTGGTGAGAAAAATCGACTTACTAGCACAGTCAATGCTTCCTCCATACTTTGACATCCAGTCCATGCCTAATATCACATCCAATCCTTGTGACTCCGAGATTATTAGGTCGGACGGAAAAACATGGCTACCAATGGTTAAGGGTATCTGGTCACACCATCGACTAGCCATATACTGTGCCCCAGGTGAACTCACTAACAGAGAGGTCCTAAGGGTTTTGATTGGTAGTTTAAACTTATCCACGAATTCCCTTGATATGTATGAATGCGATGCACCAGTATAAAAAAGAACAAGGGTGGTAAAAGGCTTAACCAAAAACTTACCAATTACTATGTCTGGCTGCTCTTCAACCTCCTCCACGTTAACGTGGTTCACTTGTCCTTTGTTGAATGGATTGGGCTTCTTTCCAGCGCTCCCATTACCATTTCCATTCTTCGCTTCAGGACACTCCGTGGATAGTGTACAGTCTTCCCGCACTTGAAACAAGTAACGTGGCTTAGGTCTCTCTTGGCGGGTGTGGCTAGATTGGGGCGGTTCTGATTGTTGCTTGCTCCATTCCCATTCCCATTCCTTGGGCCAGTATGATTATGGGTACTTCCTCCATTGTGGGGGTGGCCTCCATGGTTATGAACAAGTCCTTCCGAGTTTGGGGTTAGGCGAGGCTTCTGCTGAGCTCCTGAATTATACCTTCCTTATCCATACTTCCTCTTACGGCTCTCAATCTGCTGCTGCTTCCCTTCAATCATAAGAGCTTTACCTACCAACTCCTGGTAGTTGTTGAATGTTGCCACCATCAACTGCATGCTCATCTCATCATTCAGCCCTTTCCATAAACTTCTCCTGCTTTGTGGCACTTGTGGCCACATCGTCAGGGGCATAGTGAGATAACTTGCTAAACTCATCCGCGTACTGAGCCACAGTATGGTTCCCCTGGCGTAAGTTGTGAAACTCACGCTTCTTCATACTCATAGCTCCAGTTGAGACATGGGTTGTACGTCAAGCTTGTTGAAACTGGTCCCATGTAATAGTGGCTATAGGGTAGGTGACAGTGTAATTCTCCCACCATGAGGCTGCTGGTCCATCTAGCTGATGTGCGGCAAAACGCACCTTCTCATCATCTGTACATCCTGCAGTGGTTAACTCCCTTCCAATCCTGCGGAGCCAATCATCTGCCACTATCGGCTCGGTGCTACTGGAAAACACCGGTGGCTGCAACCTCAGAAAGCGGGCTAAGTTGTCAACTGGTGGTGGTGGCGGTGGGTTGTTGTTGTTGCCTTGGTTCTGAACTAACAACTGCAATAGGGTATTCTGATGCTGGATCAACTGAGTGAGCTCCGGTGGGAAAGTAAATCCGGGGTCACGTCTCGAAGGCACCTGATGGATTTAGAGGTGAGAGATTAGAATAGAATGAGGTCTAATGAGAAAAACACTACCCATATGCACATGAGACAAACACAATCATTTGACTCAATCAATCAAGCAAGGGCATACAATCGATCTAACTATCGTTACAAAAGTGATCGGACTATACTATATACATGGTGGAATACTACTACTGATGTGGTGGTCTACTAAAAATATTGATCGGTCGAAAACTCCATGATGTCTGCTCCAGCTTCATCTTCATAGTCATCATCGCTATCGTCGGGGTCCGATTCGTCGATGATGATGTAGTCCTCCGGATGAATCTCCTTGGGTTCTTCGTCTTCTCCTCCTGGTGCGGGGTTTCCCATGAATACTCCTAGCTTCCTTTCCAGATCGTCATTCTTCTCCACTAGTACGACGATTTCCTCCTCATAATCTTTGCGTGTAGCCTTAAGTTCTTCCTCCAGTTCCGTTATCCTAGTCATCGCCTTCTTCAGATCTATCATTCCTGCGCACATCTGGTTCTCCTGGCGACGAATGTGCTGGTTTAACTCCTGGATGAAGGTTGCAATTGATCTATCTTTCCTGGTGTTGATCATCTCCCATTGCTCATCTCGGCGCCCACAAATATGATAGATAGTATCCTTAAGCTCATTATGGTAAACTTCTCCAATGTGTCCCATGGTGATGTGAGCTGCCATACTCTTTCCTAGACTCCAGGTTGGTGCATCAAAGGAAAACTCTATGGGCTTAGTGACTGGCGTGAATGTCCTTCCTGGAACTTGAACTTGAATCATCCATCGCTCCTCTTCTGGTAAAGTGGCGTTGTAAGTCCCGGCGAAGCTTGGTATTCCAATGTTCAGGTACCTAGTGACTTACTTCAAGTGTCGTCCAAAAGGTGCTTCTTCATCCGGTTGTGCAAACTTGTTCCTTGTGTCCGCCATCCTAAAGAATAGAAAATGGACAGGAGTCAGAAATGAGAAGAGAATAGTGATCTAGGGCTTTAGCTTAGTGATCGTGTCTTACACTCAGCTGTGCTCTGATACCATCTTGTCGCGACCCGACCTCAAACAGTCAAGTCTCTGTGCTTCAGTGTAATCGCTGGATCGGTAATGCTGACACACACAGTACTCGAAGGATTTATAACAGAGTAGCAATCACACACTTATTACATCGAATATCTCAAAAGAGAACTTATTACAATAAATATGGCTTAAGGCCATCTAATACGGTAACAGCAGAAGGCTTGGAAGATAAAGTGAGTCCATCAACTCCAACGGGATAGCTGAGCTGCACGGCAACGACCTAACGAACCTTACTCCTCGTCTGAAAAGTCTGCAACATAATACGTTGCAGCCCGAAAACGGATCAGCACATGGAATATGCTGGCAAGATAACACGGTAGAGCAAGAACAGAATAGTGCTATCACTACATGCATATTTGGCTGGTGGAAAGCTCTATGGTTATGGTTTCTTTTGCGAAAAGCGAATTTTTCCCTACAACAAAGGAATAAATTTCATTTAACTATCATGGTAGTTGAAACATCATTGAGAAGGTTCCTCCAACTCAATCCCAATTAAAGTAGTTACCAACCCAACAATATTATTTAATAGTGATGAGATACTTAGGATACTCCAAGTACTAGATACTCAAGATTGTCCATAACCGGGGACACCGCTAACCATGATTAGTTTATACACTCTGCAGAGGTTTGCGCACTTTTCCCCGCAAGACTCGATCTCCTCCGTTGAATTTCTCGCACTACATGCTGTTTGATAAACGGATGACCGGGACACAATCTTTCAGAAGCATTAACTCCTTACTCCGGGCAGACCATACCAACCTACATCCCTCTACCTGCTGATCCACCTCTTCAGGAGCTTCACGCAACTTACTTAACTATGCTAGAGCCCATAATAGCTTGTGGCTGCACACGAAAGTTTCTAGCATGAAAATATCTCAGTTTCCTTTTAGCCTGGGTGGCGGACCTTAGGATGATCACACGGGTACTCCGGGATATCCTAGGACAACACTGGTTCTCCAGGTGCCCGACAAGCAATCCACCCAGATGTGTATTAAAGTTGCCACCTTAAGTTGAACCATTAATTAACAATCCCACATCTGTCATGGATTCACTCACCCAAACCACATCTTCGAGCATAGCATAGCAATATAAGCAATATGTAGAAGTAACTCCCAAGGTTTGAAAATAACAGGGCAATAGGTTCTATCTCATCAACTACTTCCCGACCTACATGTTAATCACATCCTAATCATGCAATGTTTGAGGATTGGAACTAATGCATAAAACTGGGTATGAAAGGAGTATGATCAAAGTGTTACTTGCCTTGCTGATGATCCGCAAAACCTAGGGACTCGTAGTAGCACGCTTCGCACTCCGGGTGTTCTATCGCAAACAAACAATAGCATGCATAAGCAATTAAGCAAAGAAACACGGGTAAATCTCAAATAAGAAGATCTAACCAGAAAGTTCAACTTAAGAACTCCGGTTTGCGAAAAGAATCAAATCAAATGGAGCAACGAAACTCAAACTGCGAAAGAAACAAGATCCGTTTACTAATCTGGACTAAAGTCAAATTTTACAGTACCAAAATCTTGTTCAAGTTGATTAAACAGAAAGAGGGTTTCGAGGCGAAGATCTAGGCGCTTGAATCGCCTGATTCCGACAAACGAGCGAAAAGATAAACTGAAACGAAAATCGGATCAGATATCGCGATCGAAAATAATCGTGAAAACCCCGAGAAAAAGAAAAACTGACGAACAGGCTAACGAACAAACGTTCGTTATCTGTAACTAACAAGCGAAAACCGTTCGTTAAAACGAACATACGGACGAGCGTCCGGTAAATAAACTAAATCGGGAAAAAAATAAAACTGATCTATTCTAAAAACGAACCTAGGGTTTTCAAAAGAAAAACTGGATCAGTTTTCTAGAGAAAACCGGCGGCGGCTACCTCGTCGGATCCGGCGGGGCTGGGTGGCGTCGGCGGCGACGGTGGAGGGCGGCGGCGACGGCTGCAGGCGGCGCGCGGCGGCGTGGCAAGCGGCGGCGGCGGCTACTGCTGCTGTGGCTGCGGGCGGCGGGCGGGATGGGGTGGTGGCGGCGGGGCGGGGCGACATATAAAGGAGGGGCGGGGTCGGCTTGGGGAAGGGGAAACCGAGCCGGCGGCGGACTCCCGGACTCCAGCGGAGTCCGGTGCGAGCACGGGCACGCGAGGAACGCGGTGGCGGCGCGGCGGACTGGCCTGGCTCGGCTGGGCTTCGGCCCAGCCGGGCACGGGAGTAAATGATTTCGCCGGAACTTAAATAAATCCTACAAAATAAAATAAAATTCTAAAAATGCCAAAACAAATTTTCACCGTCTAAATAAAATATTTAGAACAAGATGAGCATTTTCTTGGCCCTAAATGCAATTCTGAAAAACGTGCAATTTTTATAATGCGAATAAAATAGCAATAAAATCCGAATAAAATCAAATATTTGATTTTAATATTTTTCCTCCAATATTTCAATTATTTCGGAGAAGTCATATTATCTCCTCTCATATATTTTAGGGATAATTAGATTTATGCCCCTAGTTGTGTCCCACTCGTCTGTTTTACCCCTAATTTCCAAAAGTCGCCGGTTCTGTCCAAGTCACTTTGCTCCTCTTATGCTTTTGCCCTTTGACCGTTTGACTGCCAGTTTGAAAACTTCATAACTAATTCATACTGAATCAGAAAAATGCAAATAAGATACCAAAATGTTCAAAAAAACATCACCTATATGTTAGTGTCATTTGCATTCATGAAAAAAGTGTTGGAAAGTGCACATCTGAGTTTTCGCTCTTTTGATACCACCATGAATAGTCAAATCTAAAAAAATTCAAAAAAATATGGTGGCAAAGAACGACAAATGTTCTAAGTGCTTGCCAAGTTTCATCAGGGAACGACATTCATGGAAGTCGTGGCAAACAAATAATCTATTTTGGAGTGTTGATTGTTTTTTCTACTGGGCACCCATGAATGTCATTCCCTGACGAAACTTGGCAAGCACTTAAAACATTTCTCATTCTTTGCCACCAATTGTTTTTGAATTTTTTTAGATTTTACTATTCATGGTGGTAGCATAAGAGCTAAAACTCTTATGGGCACTTTCAAACACTTTTTTCATGAATGCAAATGACACTGACATATAGGTGATGTTTTTCCGGACATTTTGGTATCTTATTTGCATTTTTCTGATTTAGTATGAATTAGTTATGAAGTTTTCAAACTGACGGTCAAACGGTCAAAGGGCAAAAGCATAAGAGGAGCGAAGTGACTTGGACAGAAGTGGTGACTTTTGGAAATTAGGGGTAAAACAGCCGAGTGGGACACAACTAGGGGCATAAATCTAATTATCCCTATATTTTAATATGAAATATTTTCGGAGAGAAAAATAATTAAAACCAAAATCCTCGTTTCAATATTTGATAAAATTCAAATATGAAAACAATGAAATGCCCAACTCTCTCCGAGGGTCCTTGAGTTGCTTAGGATTTCGAGGATCGAGAAACGAAATGCAATAAAATATGATATGCATGAATGATCTATGTATAACATTCCAAATTGAAAATTTGGGATGTTACATTTAGAGACAGCTGCATTCACGTGAATTAGGGCACCATCGAAATCCGTTGATACGATGCCTTATGAACTGTGGTTTGGCAAGAAACCAAAGTTGTCATTTCTTAAAGTTTGGGGTTGTGATGCTTATGTGAAAAAGCTTTAACCTGATAAGCTCGAACCCAAGTCGAAGAAATGTGTCTTCATAGGATACCCAAAGGAGACTGTTGGGTACACCTTCTATCACAGATCCGAAGGCAAGACATTTGTTGCTAAGAATGGATCCTTTCTAGAGAAGGAGTTTCTCTCAAAAGAAGTGAGTGGGAGGAATGTAGAACTTGATGAGGTAACTGTACCTCCTCCCTTATTGGAGAGTAGTTCATCACAGAAACCGGTTCCTGTGACACCTACACCAATTAGTGAGGAACCTAATGATGATGATCATGAAACTTCAGATGAAGTTAGTACTGAACCTCGTAGGTCAACTAGAGTAAGATCCGCGCCAGAGTGGTACGGTAATCCTGTTCTCGAGGTCATGTTACTTGACCATGACGAGCCTACGAACTATGAGGAAGTGATGATGAGCCCAGATTCCGCAAAATGGCTTGAAGCCATTAAATCTGAGATGGGATCCATGTATGAGAACAAAGTGTGGACTTTGGTTGACTTGCCTGATGATCGGCAAGCCATCGAGAATAAATGGATCTTCAAGAAGAAGACTGACGCTGACGGTAACGTTACTGTCTACAAAGCTTGACTTGTTGCGAAAGGTTTTCGACAAGTTCGAGGAGTTTACTACGATGAGACCTTCTCACCCGTAGTGATGCTTAAGTTCGTCCGAATCATGTTAGGAATTGTCGCATTTTATGAGTATGAAATTTGGCAAATGGATGTAATGACTGCATTCCTGAATGGTTTTCTAGAAGAAGAGTTGTATATGATGCAACCTGAAGGTTTTATCGATCCAAAGGGTACTAACAAAGTATGCAAGCTCCAGCGATCCATTTATGGACTGGTGCAAGCCTCTCGGAGTTGGAATAAACGGTTTGATAGTGTGATCGAAGCATATGGTTTTATACAGAATTTTGGAGAAGCCTGTGTTTACAATCAAGGGAGTGGGAGCTCTGTAGCATTTTTAATATTATATGTGGATGACATATTGTTGATTGAAAATGATATAGAATTTTTGGATAGCATAAAAGGATACTTGAATAAGAGTTTTTTAATGAAAGACCTCGGTGAAGCTGCTTATATATTGGGCATCAAGATTTATAGAGATAGGTCAAGACGCTTAATTGGACTTTCACAAAGCACATACCTTGATAAAGTTTTGAAGAAGTTCAAAATGGATCAAGCTAAGAAAGGGTTCCTGCCTGTGTTACAAGGTGTGAAGTTGAGTAAGACTCAATGCCCAACCACTGCAGAAGATAGAGAGAAAATGAAAAGTGTTCCCTATGCTTCAGCCATAGGCTCTATCATGTATGCAATGTTGTGTACCAAACCTGATGTATGCCTTGCTATTAGTTTAGCAGGGAGGTACCAAAGTAATCCAGGAGTGGATCACTGGACAGCGGTCAAGAACATCCTGAAATACCTAAAAGGGACTAAGGATATGTTTCTCATTTTTGGAGGTGACAAAGAGCTCGCCGTAAATGGTTACGTCGATGCAAGCTTTGACACTGATCCGGACGATTCTAAATCGCAAACCGGATACGTGTTTATATTGAACGGTGGAGCTGTCAGTTGGAGCAGTTCTAAACAAAGTGTTGTGGCGGGATCTACGTGTGAAGCGGAGTACATAGCTGCTTCGGAAGCAGCAAATGAAGGAGTCTAGATGAAGGAGTTCATATCCGATCTAGGTGTCATACCTAGTGCATCGGGTCCAATGGAAATCTTTTGTGACAATACTGGTGCAATTGCCTTGGCAAAGGAATCCAGATTTCACAAGGGAACCAAGCACATCAAGAGACGCTTCAATTCCATCCGGGATCAAGTCCAGGTGGGAGACATAGAGATATACGAGATACATACAGATCTGAATGTTGCAGACCCACTGACTAAGCCTCTTCCACGGGCAAAACATGATCAGCACCAAGACTCCATGGGTGTTAGAATCATTACTGTGTAATCTAGATTATTGACTCTAGTGCAAGTGGGAGGCTGAAGGAAATATGCCCTAGAGACAATAATAAAGTTATTATTTATTTCCTTATTTCATGATAAATGTTTATTATTCATGCTAGAATTGTATTAACCGAAAACATAATACATGTGTGAATACATAGACAAACATAGTGTCACTAGTATGCCTCTACTTGACTAGCTCATTGATCAAAGATGGTTAAGTTTCCTAGCCATATACATGAGTTGTTATTTGATCAACGGGATCACATCATTAGGATAATGATGTGATTGACTTGACCCATTTCATTAGCTTAGCACTTTATCGTTTAAGTTTACTGCTATTACTTTCTTCATGACTTATACATGTTCCTATGACTATGAGATTATGCAACTCCCGAATACCGCAACTGTTGGGGAACGTAGTAATTTCAAAAAAAAATCCTACGCACACGCAAGATCATGGTGATGCATAGCAATGAGAGGGGAGAGTGTGATCTACGTACCCTTGTAGACCGACAGCGGAAGCGTTAGCACAACGCGGTTGATGTAGTCGTGCGTCATCACGGCCCGACCGATCAAGCACTGAAATTACGGCACCTCCGAGTTTTAGCACACGTTCAGCTCGATGACGATCCCCGGACTCCGATCCAGCAAAGTGTCGGGGAAGAGTTCCGTCAGCATGACGGCGTGGTGACGATCTTGATGTACTATCGTCACAAGGCTTCGCCTAAGCACCGCTACAATATTATCGAGGATTATGGTGGAAGGGGGCACCGCACACTGCTAAGAATATGATCACGTGGATCAACTTATGTGTCTAGGGGTGCCCCCTACCCCCGTATATAAAGAAGCAAGGGGAGGAGGCCGGCCGGCCCATATTGGCGCGCCAGGAGTCCTCCTCCTAGTAGGAGTAGGACTCCTACTAGGAGGGGGAAGGAAGTGGGGAGGGAGAAGGAAAGGGGGGCGCCGCCCCCCTCTCCTAGTCCAATTCGGACCAGGGGGGAGGAGGCGCACGGCCCACCCTGGCTGCCCCTCTCTCTCTGCACTAAGGCCCATATGGCCCATTACTTCTCCCGGTAGGGTTCCGGTAACCCTCCGGCTCTCCGGTTTTCTCCGAAATCACCCGGAACACTTCCGGTGTCCGAATATAGCCGTCCAATATATCAATCTTTATGTCTCGACCATTTCAAGACTCCTCATTACGTTCGTGATCACATCTGGGACTCCCAACTAACTTCGGTACATCAAAACTCATAAACTCATAATATAACTGTCATCGAAACCTTAAGCGTGCGGACCCTACGGGTTCGAGAACAATGTAGACATGACCGAGACACGTCTCCGGTCAATAACCAATAGCGGAACCTGGATGCTCATATTGGCTCCTACATATTCTAGGAAGATCTTTATCGATCAGACCGCATAACAACATACGTTGTTCCCTTTGTCATCGGTATTTTACTTGCCCGAGATTCGATCGTCGGTATCTTAATACCTAGTTCAATCTTGTTACCGGCAAGTCTCTTTACTCGTTTCATAATACATCATCTCACAACTAACTCATTAGTTGCAAGGCTTGCAAGGCTTATGTGATGTGCATTACCGAGAGGGCCCAGAGATACCTCTCCGACAATCGGAGTGACAAATCCTAATCTCGAAATACGCCAACCCAACATGTACCTTTGGAGACACCTGTAGAGCTCCTTTATAATCACCCAGTTACGTTGTGACGTTTGGTAGCACACAAAGTGTTCCTCCGCAAACGGGAGTTGCATAATCTCATAGTCATAGGAACATGTATAAGTCATGAAGAAAGCAATAGCAACATACTAAACGATCGGGTGTTAAGCTAATGGAATGGGTCATGTCAATCACATCATTCTCCTAATAATGTGATCCCGTTAATCAAATGAAAACACATGTCTATGGTTAGGAAACATAACCATCTTTGATTAATGAGCTAGTCAAGTAGAGGCATACTAGTGACGTTTGGTTTGTCTATGTATTCACACAAGTATTATGTTTTCGGATAATACAATTCTAGCATGAATAATAAACATTTATCATGATATAAGGAAATAAAATAATAACATTATTATTGCCTCTAGGGCATATTTCCTTCAGCAGCAACACTTTGTGTGCTACCAAACGTCACAACATAACTGGGTGATTTAAAGGTGCTCTGCAGGTGTCTCCGATGGTGTTCGTGGAGTTGGCATAGATCAAGAATAGTATTTGTCACTCCGATTGTCGGAGAGGTATCTCTGGGCCCTCTCGGTAATGCACATCACTATAAGCCTTGCAAGTAATGTGACTAATGAGTTAGTTGCGGGATGTTGCATTACCGAACGAGTAAAGAGACTTGCCGGTAACGAGATTGAACTAGGTATTGAGATACCAACGATCGAATCTTGGGCAAGTAACATACCGATGACAAAGGGAACAACATATGTTGTTATGCGGTTTGACCTATAAAGATCTTCATAGAATATGTAGGAACCAATATGAGCATCTAGGTTCCGCTATTGGTTATTGACCGGAGACGTGTCTCGGTCATGTCTACATAGTTCTCGAACACATAGGGTCCGCACGCTTAAAGTTCTGTGACGATCGGTATTATGAGTTTTTGTGTTTTGATGTACCGAAGGTAGTTCAGAGTCCCAGATATGATCACGGACATGACGAGGAGTCTCGAAATAGTTGAGACGTAAAGATCGATATATTGGATGACTATGTTCGGACATCAGAAGGGTTCCGAAAGGTTTCGGACATATACCGGAGTACCGGGGGTTACCGGACCCCCCCCCCCCCACCCCTCCCCCCCGAAGCTATTTGGCCTTATGGGCCTTAGTGGAGAAGAGAGAGGGCAGCCAGGAGCTGGCGTGCGGCCCCCCTTGCCCCAATCCGAATTGGACAAGGGGAAGGGGCGGCGACCTCCCTCTCCTTCCTTCTCTCCACCTCCTCCTTCCCCCCTTCTCCTACTCCAACTAGGAAAAGAGGGAGTCCTACTGCCGGTGGGAGTAGGACTCCCCCTTGGCGTGCCCTCCTCCTTGGCCGGCCGCCTCCCCCCTAGCTCCTTTATATACAGGGGCAAGGGGCACCCCATAGACACAACAATTGATCTCTTGATCTCTTAGTCGTGTGCGGTGCCCCCTCCACCACAATCCACCTCGGTTATATCGTAGCGGTGCTTAGGCGAAGCCCTGCGTCGGTAGCTTCATCAATATCGTCACCACGCCATCGTGCTGACGAAACTCTTCCCCTAGCTCTACTGGATCGTGAGTTCGCGGGACGTCACCGAGCTGAATGTGTGTTGAACGCGGAGGCGACGTACGTTCGGTGCTGAGGATCGATTGATCGTGAAGACGTACGACTACATCAACCGCTTTGTAATAAAGCTTCCGCTTAACGGTCTACGAGGGTACGTGGACGACACTCTCCCCTCTCGTTGCTATGCATCACCATGATCTTGCGTGTGCGTAGGAAATTTTTTGAAATTACTACGTTCCCCAACAGATATTAACCTAGGAACAAAAAGAACTCTATTGTTAGTTGACTTAGGTTCCCAATATGGCTTCTTTACAAATTGTTGATCCATCTCTCCTTTTGCTCTTAAGTAGGAACAAGGCTATCCGATGAACTAGCGGCGATAGGAAAGCCCATCGGCGAGGATGAACTGATTTCTTTCATTATCGCAGGCCTAAATATGGAATACCAACCCATTATATCTGCTCTGGATGTGTGTATTGATCATGTATCCACATATGAGCTCTTCAGCGTGATCTCCAATTTTGATCAAAGAGTTGAGCTGTTCCAAGGCACCAGTCCTAGTGCCTTCAAATCCCCCGTCAACGCTGCATACCGAGACAGCGATCCTCCCAAACCCTCCTAGAACTCTTCCAAGGGTGGCGGTGGTGGGGGCTATCGCGGCGGCAATGGTGGCGGCCACTACCATAATGGTGGTGGTGGTGGCGGCACTCCCTATCAACACGACGGTGGTGGTGGTGGAGGCCACTCCCACCATGGCGGCGGCGGTGGGGGCGGCCACTACAACCAGCACGGCAGCGGCAACAACTCTCAGCGCCGCAACAACAACAACTATCGGTGCCCCTTCCAAGGTTATGATGAATATGTGAACAAATGTCTGATTTGTAAAAAGACTAATCACATTGCTAAGGATTGTGACTAGAATTACGCCGAGAACAATTCCTAATGCAAGAAGGTTGCAGCCGCCGCGGATACATCCTACGGTGTGGACACAAACTGGTACGCCGACACAGGAGCATCCCATCACATCACACATGAGCTGGAAGCAATGATGATGCATGACAAGTACCCTGAGCATGATCAAGTCCACAATGCCAATGGAGAAGGTATGTTGGTCATTCAATTATTGCAACCCCTAATCGTGATATTCATCTTAACAACATCTTGCATGTTCCACAAAATGCCAAAAATCTTCTTTCTCGTGCAACGCATTGCTCTTGACAACAAAGTTTTTCTTGAATATCACCCCTATTTTTTATAAAGGATCAGGTCACGGGGAGAGTTCTCTATCGCGGTAGATGCGTGCATGGGCTCTATCCACTATTTCCCAAATTCTGGCGCTTCAATAAACAAGTGTTTGGTGTCATCAAAATCTCACCGGACAGGTGGCATGCTAGACTAGGACACCCATCTTTTTATATTGTTCAATAAGTGCTTAGAATAATCAGCTCCCATGTGTTGGTGAGCGTAGTGTCGAAACAATTTGTGATTCTTGTCAAAAAGCGAAGTCTCATCAATTGCCATATCATGTTTCTACTAGTATTTCTACCAAACCGCTCCAACTTATTTTCTCCGATGTATGGGGTCCAACACCCTCCTCTGTTGGTAGACATACCTACTATGTTAGCTTCATCGATGACTTGAGAAAATTTACTTGGATTTACCTTCTTAAACGTCGTTCTGATGTTTTCCAAGTATTCAAAAACTTTCAAGCACTTGGCATTTTCCATCATGTATAAAACGCAAATTTGATAGCAAGATCATCGCTGTCCAGTCTAATTGGGGTGGTGAGTATGAGAAACTAAACTCATTTTTTCAAACACTTGGCATTTTCCATCATGTATCTTGCCCACATGCACACAACAAAACAGTTCCGCCGAACACAACCATAGCCATATTGTGGAAGTATGACTAGCCCTCCTTGCTGGTGAATTTATGCCTCTCAACTTTTGAGATGAAGTGTTCCTTACTATCGTCCATCTCATCAACATGCTTCCTAGTCGTGTTATTAACAATGACACTCCCATGCAAGGACTACTTCATGTTAGACCAGATTATAAGTCTCTTCGTGTCTTTGGGTGCGCATGTTGGCCCAATCTTCGTCCTTATAATAATCGCAAACTTATGTTTCGTTCCAAATAGTGTGTGTTTCTTGGCTATAGTGCACAACACAAGGGTGTCAAGTGCCTTGATGTACCTACTGGACGTGTCTATATATCACGAGATGTTGTCTTTGATGAGAGGGTTTTTCCTTTCGCCAATCTCCATCCTAATGCCGGTGCTCTCCCCCGAAAGGAAATTCTTCTACTTCCCTCTCATTCGACCGCTTTGCATCACGGGATGATAATTGTGATCACATGACTAACTCTCCTAACCTTGAAAATGAGCTTTGTGGTATTGCAGGGTCGAATGTCGAAGCAACAGAAAAGAATTCGGTGCAAAACAGTGAAGCAAACAAGTCAAATGAGTAGTATTTCATGTGCCCCCACGGTGCAACACCCCTGGCATCGACTCCTCCTCGGGATCGCCCATGCCAGACCTGTCGCGATGGTCCCCGGGATCGGTTCCGCGCCAGGACTCATGTGGCAGCACTCCTCCGGAATCAGCGCTGCGCCTACCAGAAATGGTCGCACGGCAGGATGCGGGCCATGAAGGAAATATGCCCTAGAGGCAATAATAAAGTTATTATTTATTTCCTTATATCATGATAAATGTTTATTATTCATCCTAGAATTGTATTAACCGGAAACATAATACATGTGTGAATACATAGACAAACAAAGTGTCACTAGTATGCCTCTACTTGACTAGCTCATTAATCAAAGATGGTCATGTTTCCTAACCATGGACAAAGAGTTGTCATTTGATTAACGAGATCACATCATTAATTGAATGATCTGATTGACATGACCCATTCCATTAGCTTAGCACCCGATCGTTTAGTATGTTGCTATTGCTTTCTTCATGACTTATACATGTTCCTATGACTATGAGATTATGTAACTCCCGTGTGCCGAAGGAACACTTTTTGTGCTACCAAACGTCACAATGTAACTGGGTGATTACAAAGGTGCTCTACAGGTGTCTCCAAAGGTACATGTTGGGTTGACGTATTTCGAGATTAGGATTTGTCACTCCGATCGTCGGAGAGGTATCTCTGGGCCCTCTCGGTAATGCACATCACTTAAGCCTTGCAAGCATTGCAACTAATGAGTTAGTTGCGGGATGATGTATTACGGAACGAGTAAAGAGACTTGCCGGTAACGAGATTGAACTAGGTATTGGATACCGACGATCGAATCTCGGGCAAGTAACATACCGATGACAAACGGAACAACGTATGTTGTTATGCGGTCTGACCGATAAAAGATCTTCTTAGAATATGTAGGAACCAATATGAGCATCCTGGTTCCGCTATTGGTTATTGACCGGAGACATGTCTCGGTCATGTCTACATTGTTCTCGAACCCGTAGGGTCCGCACGCTTAAGGTTACGATGATAGTTATATTATGAGTTTATGCATTTTGATGTATCGAAGTTTGTTCGGAGTCCCGGATGTGATCACGGACATGACGAGGAGTCTCGAAATGGTCGAGACATAAAGATTGATATATTGGAAGCCTATATTTGGATATCGGAAGTGTTCCGGGTGAAATCAGGATTTTACCGGAGTACCGGGAGGTTACCGGAACCCCCCGGGAGGTACATGGGCCTTAATGGGCCTTAGTGGAAGAAGAGGAGAGGCGGCCAGGGCTGGGCCGCGCGCCCCTCCCCCCTAGTTTGAATAGGACAAGGAGAGAGGGGGTCGGCGCCCCCCTCTTTCTCTCTCTCTCTCAGTTCCCACCTCGCGAATCCTATTCCAACTAGGATTGGGGGAGAAGTCCTACTCCCGGAGGGAGTAGGACTCTTCCTGGCGCGCCCTATGATGGCCAGCCGGCCTTCCCCTCTTGAACCTTTATATACGGAGGTAGGGGCACCCCTAGAGACACAAGTTGATCCACGTGATCATATTCTTAACCGTGTGCGGTGCCCCCTTCCATCATAGTCCTCGATAATATTGTAGCGGTGCTTAGGCAAAGCCCTGCGATGGTAGTACATCAAGATCGTCACCATGCCATCGTGCTGACGGAACTCTTCCCCGACACTTTGCTGGATCAGAGTCCGGGGATCGTCATTGAGCTGAACGTGTGCTAGAACTCGGAGGTGACGTAGTTTCGGTGCTTGATCGGTCGGGCCGTGGAGACGTACGACTACATCAACCAAACGCTTCCGTTGTCGATCTACAAGGGTACGTAGATCACACTCTCCCCTCTCGTTGCTATGCATCACCATGATCTTGCGTGTGCGTAGGAAATTTTTTGAAATTACTACGTTCCCCAACAGTGGCATCCGAGCCTAGGTTTTATGTGTTGATGTTATATGCACGAGTAGAACACAAGTGAGTTGTGGGCGATATAAGTCATACTGCTTACCAGCATGTCATACTTTGGTTCGGCGGTATTATTGGACGAAGCGGCCCGGACCGACATTACGCGTACGCTTACGCGAGACCGGTTCTCCCGACGTGCTTTGCACATAGCTGGCTTGCGGGTGACAGTTTCTCCAACTTTAGTTGAACCGAGTGTGGCTACGCCCGGTCCTTGCGAAGGTTAAAACAGCACCAACTTGACAAACTATCGTTGTGGTTTTGATGCGTAGGTAAGATTGGTTCTTGCTTAAGCCCGTAGCAGCCACGTAAAACTTGCAACAACAAAGTAGAGGACGTCTAACTTGTTTTTGCAGGGCATGTTGTGATGTGATATGGTCAAGACATGATGCTAAATTTTATTGTATGAGATGATCATGTTTTGTAACCGAGTTATCGGCAACCGGCAGGAGCCATATGGTTGTCACTTTATTGTATGCAATGCAATCGCGTTGTAATGCTTTACTTTATCACTAAGCAGTAGCGATAGTCGCGGAAGCATAAGATTGGCGAGACGACAACGATGCTACGATGGAGATCAAGGTGTCGCGCCGGTGACGATGGTGATCATGACGGTGCTTCGGAGATGGAGATCATAGGCACAAGATGATGATGGCCATATCATATCACTTATATTGATTGCATGTGATGTTTATCTTTTATGCATCTTATCTTGCTTTGACTGACGGTAGCATTATAAGATGATCTCTCACTAAATTATCAAGATAAAGTGTTCTCCCTGAGTATGCACCGTTGCCAAAGTTCGTCGTGCCCAGACACCACGTGATGATCGGGTGTGATAAGCTCTACGTCCATCTACAACGGGTGCAAGCCAGCTTTGCACACGCAGAATACTCAGGTTAAACTTGCCGAGCCTAGCATATGCAGATATGGCCTCGGAACACTAAGATCAAAAGATCGAGCGTGAATCATATAGTAGATATGATCAACATAGCGATGTTCACCATTGAAACTACTCCATCTCACGTGATGATCGGACATGGTTTAGTTGATATGGATCACGTGATCACTTAGAGGATTAGAGGGATGTCTATCTAAGTGGGTGTTCTTAAGTAATATGATTAATTGAACTTTAATTTATCATGAACTTAGTCCTGGTAGTATTAGCATATCTATGTTGTAGATCAATAGCTCGCGTTGTTGCTTTCATATGTTTATTTTGATATGTTCCTAGAGAAAAATTTTGTTGAAAGATGTTAGTAGCAATGATGCGGATTGGATCCGTGATCTGAGGTTTATCCTCATTGCTGCACAGAAGAATTATGACCTTAATGCACCGCTAGGTGACAGACCTATTGCAGGAGCAGATACAGACGTTATGAACGTTTGGCTAGCTCAATATGATGACTACTTGATAGTTTAGTGCACCATGCTTAACGGCTTAGAATCGGTACTTCAAATACGTTTTGAACGTCATGGACCATATGAGATGTTCCAGGAGTTGAAGTTAATATTTCAAGAAAATACCCGAGTTGAGAGATATGAAGTCTCCAACAAGTTCTATAGCTAAAAGATGGAGGAGAATCGCTCAACTAGTGAGCATGTGCTCAGATTGTCTGGGTACTACAATCGCTTGAATCAAGTGGGAGTTAATCTTCCAGATAAAATAGTGATTGACAGAATTCTCTAGTCACCATCACCAAGTTAGTAGAACTTCGTGATGAACTATAATATGCAAGGGGTAACGGAAACGATTCCCAAGCTCTTCGTGATGCTAAAATCAACGAAGGTAGAAATCAAGAAAAACATCAAGTGTTGATGGTAGACAAGACCACTAGTTTCAAGAAAAGGGCAAAGGAAAAAAAGGGAACTTCAAGAAGAACAGCAAGCAAGTTGCTGCTCAAAGTGAAGAAGCCCAAGTCTGGTCCTAAGTCTGAGACTAAGTGCTTCTACTGCAAAGGGACTGGTCACTGGAAGCGGAACTTCCCCAAGTATTTGGCGGATAAGAAGGATGGCAAAGTGAACAAAATTATATTTGATATACAAATTATTGATGTGTATTTTACTAGTGTTCGTAGCAACCCCTCGGTATTTGGTACTGGTTCAGTTGCTAAGAGTAGTAACTCGAAACGGGAGTTGTAGAATGAACAGAGACTAGTTAAGGGTGAAGTGACGATGAGAGTTGGAAGTGGTTCCAAGATTGATATGATCATCATCGCACACTTCCTATACTTTCGGGATTAGTGTGGAACCTAAATAAGTGTTATTTGGTGTTGAGCATGAATATGATTTGATCATGTTTATTGCAATACAGTTATTCATTTAAGTAAGAGAATAAATTGTTGTTCTGTTTACATGAATAAAACCTTATATGGTTACACACCCAATGAAAATGGTTCGTTGGATCTCGATCGTAGTGATACACATATTCATAATATTGAAACCAAAAGATGCAAAGTTAATAATGATAGTGCAACTTATTTGTGGCACTGCAGTTTAAGTCATATTGGTGTAAAGCACATGAAGAAACTCCATGTTGATGGGTTTTTGGAATCACTTGATTATGAATCACTTGATGCTTGCGAACCATGCCTTATGGGCAAGATGACTAAAACGCCGTTCTTCGGAACAATGAAGCAAGCAACAGATTTGTTGGAAATCATACATACTGATGTATGTGGTCCGATGAATATTAAGGCTTGCAGCAGGTATCATTATTTTCTGACCTTCACAGATGATTTGAGCAGATATGGGGATATCTACTTGATGAAACATAAGTCTGAAACATTTGAACAGTTCAATGAATTTCAGAGTGAAGTGGAAAATCATCGTGACAAGAAAATAAAAGTTTCTACGATATGATCGCAGAGGTAAAATATTTGAGTTACGAGTTTGGCCTTCAATTAAAACAATGTGAAATAGTTTCACTACTCATGCCAGCTGAAACACCATAGTGTAATGGTGTGTCCGAACGTCATAACCGTACTTTATTAGATATAGTGTGATCTATGATGTCTCTTACCGATCTACCACTATCGTTTTGGGGTTATGCATTAGAGACAGCTGCATTCACGTTAAATATGGCACCATCTAAATCCGTTGAGACGACACCGTGTGAACTATGGTTTGGCAAGAAACCTAATTTGTCGTTTCTTAAAGTTTGGAGTTGTGATGCTTATGTGAAAAAGTTTCATCTCGATAAGCTCAAACTCAAATCGGAGAAATATGTCTTCATAGGATACCCAAAGGAGACAGTTGGGTACACCTTCTATCACAGATCCGAAGGCAAGACATTCGTTGCTAAGAATGGATCCTTTCTAGAGAAGGAGTTTCTCTCTAAAGAAGTGAGTGGGAGGAAAGTAGAAAACTTGATAAGGTAATTGTACCTTCTCCCTTATTGGAAAGTAGTTCATCACAGAAATCTGTTCTTGTGACTACTACACCAATTAGTGAGGAAGCTAATGATGATGATCATGTAACTTCAGATCAAGTTACTACCGAATCTCGTAGGTAAACCAGAGTGAGATCCACACCAGAGTGGTACGGTAATCTTGTTTTGGAAGTTAAGTTACTAGACCATGACGAACCTACGAACTATGAGGAAGCGATGATGAGCCCAGATTCCGCGAAATGGTTTGAGGCCATGAAATCTGAGATATGATCCATGTATGAGAACAAAGTATGGACTTTGATAGATTTGCCCGATGATCGGCAAGCCATAGAAAATAAATGGATCTTCAAGAGGAAGACAGACGCTGATAGTAGTGTTACTATCTACAAAGCTAGAACTGTCGCAAAAGGTTTTCGACAAGTTCAAGGTGTTGACTACGATGAGAGTTTCTCACTCGTATCTATGCTTAAGCCTGTCCGAATCATGTTAGCAATTGCCGCATTTTATGAAATCCGGCAAATGGATAAACAAAACTGCATTCCTTAATGGATTTATTAAAGAAGAGTTGTATATGATGCGACTAGAAGGTTTTGTCAATCCTAAAGGTGCTAACAAAATATGCAAGCTCCAGCGATCCATTTATGGACTGGTGCAAGCATCTCTGAGTTGGAATATACGCTTTGATAAGTTGATCAAAGCATATAGTTTTATACAGACTTGCGGTGAAGCCTGTATTTACAAGAAAGTGAGTGGGAGCACTACAACATTTCTGATAAGTATATGTGAATAACATATTGTTGATCGGAAATAATGTAGAATTATTCTGCAAAGCATAAAGGAGTGTTTGAAAGGAGTTTTTCGAAGAAGGACCTCGGTGAAGCTGCTTACATATTGAGCATCAAAGATCTATGGAGATAGATCAAGACGCTTGATAAGTTTTTTCAATGAGTACATACCTTGACAAGATTTTGAAGTAGTTCAAAATGGAACAGTCAAAGAAAGAGTTCTTGCCTGTGTTACAAGGGGTGAAATTGAGTAAGACTCAAAGCCCGACCACGGCAGAAGATAGAAAGAGAATGAAAGTCATTCCCTATGCCTTGGCCATAGGTTCTATAAAGTATGCCATGCTGTGTACCAGATCTATTGTATACCCTACACTGATTTTGGCAAGGGAGTACAATAGTGATCTAGGAGTAGATCACTGGACAGCGGTCAAAATTATCCTTAGTGGAATAAGGATATGTTTCTCGATTATGGAGGTGACAAAAAGGTTCGTCGTAAAGGGTTACGTCGATGCAAGTTTTGACACTAATCTAGATGACTCTAAGTCTCGATCTAGATACATATTGAAAGTGGGAGCAATTAGCTAGAGTAGCTCCGTGCAGAGCATTGTTGATATAGATATTTGCAAAATACTTACGGATCTGAATATGACAGACCCGTTGACTAAAATTATCTCACAAACAAAACATGATCACACCTTAGTACTCTTTGGGTGTTAATCACATAGAGATGTGAACTAGATTACTGACTCTAGTAAACCCTTTGAGTGTTGGTCACATGATGATGTGAACTATGGGTGTTAATCACATGATGATGTGAACTATTGTTGTTAAATCACATGGTGATGTGAACTAGATTATTGACTCTAGTGCAAGTGGGAGACTGAAGGAAATATGCCCTAGAGGCAATAATAAAGTTATTATTTATTTCCTTATATCATGATAAATGTTTATTATTCATGCTAGAATTGTATTAACCGGAAACATAATACATGTGTGAATACATAGACAAACAAAGTGTCACTAGTATGCCTCTACTTGACTAGCTCATTAATCAAAGATGGTTATGTTTCCTAACCATGGACAAAGAGTTGTCATTTGATTAACGGGATCACATCATTAATTGAATGATCTGATTGACATGACCCATTCCATTAGCTTAGCACCCGATCGTTTAGTATGTTGCTATTGCTTTCTTCATGACTTATACATGTTCCTATGACTATGAGATTATGTAACTCCCGTGTGCCGGAGGAACACTTTGTGTGCTACCAAACGTCACAATGTAACTGGGTGATTATAAAGGTGCTCTACAGGTGTCTCCAAAGGTACATGTTGGGTTGACGTATTTCGAGATTAGGATTTGTCACTCCGATCGTCGGAGAGGTATCTCTGGGCCCTCTCGGTAATGCACATCACTTAAGCCTTGCAAGCATTGCAACTAATGAGTTAGTTGCGGGATGATGTATTACGGAACGAGTAAAGAGACTTGCCGGTAACGAGATTGAACTAGGTATTGGATACCGATGATCGAATCTCGGGCAAGTAACATACCGATGACAAAGGGAACAACGTATGTTGTTATGCGGTCTGACCGATAAAAGATCTTCGTAGAATATGTAGGAATCAATATGAGCATCCAGGTTCCGCTATTGGTTATTGACCGGAGACGTGTCTCGGTCATGTCTACATTGTTCTCGAACCCGTAGGGTCCGCACGCTTAAGGTTACGATGAAAGTTATATTATGAGTTTATGCATTTTGATGTACTGAAGTTTGTTCGGAGTCCCGGATGTGATCACGGACATGACGAGGAGTCTCGAAATGGTCAAGACATAAATATTGATATATTGGAAGCCTATATTTGGATATCGGAAGTGTTCCGGGTGAAATCGGGATTTTACCGGAGTACCGGGAGGTTACCGGAACCCCCCAGGAGGTACATGGGCCTTAATGGGCCTTAGTGGAAGAAGAGGAGAGGCGGCCAGGGCTGGGCCGCGCGCCCCTCCCCCCCTAGTCCGAATAGGACAAGGAGAGAGGGGGCCAGCGCCCCCCTCCTTCTCTCTCTCTCAGTTCCCACCTCGCGAATCCTATTCCAACTAGGATTGGGGGAGAAGTCCTACTCCCGGAGGGAGTAGGACTCCTCCTAGCGCGCCCTATGATGGCCGGCCGGCCTCCCCCTCTTGAACCTTTATATACGGAGGCAGGGGCACCCCTAGAGACACAAGTTGATCCACGTGATCATATTCTTAACCGTGTGCGGTGCCCACTTCCACCATAATCCTCGATAATATTGTAGCGGTGCTTAGGCGAAGTCCTGCGACGGTAGTACATCAAGATCGTCACCACGCCGTCGTGCTGACAGAACTCTTCCCCGACACTTTGCTGGATCAGAGTCCGGGGATCGTCATCGAGCTAAACGTGTGCTAGAACTCGGAGGTGCCGTAGTTTCGGTGCTTGATCGGTCGGGCCATGGAGACGTACGACTACATCAACCAAACGCTTCCGTTGTCGATCTACAAGGGTACGTAGATCACACTCTCCTCTCTCGTTGCTATGCATCACCATAATCTTGCGTGTGCGTAGGAAATTTTTTGAAATTACTATGTTCCCCAACAGGCCAGCCATCCACTCCACACGCACCCCGCCAACCAGCAGATGACACATGGTGGGACACGGGCCAGCCATCCACTCCACACGCGCCCCGCCAACCAGCAGACGACACATGGTGGGACGCGATCCATCCATCCCCCACGCGCGTGTCGGCTTCCGTGAACCACTCAACCGTGTGGTTTGGTGTGGAACCGCATGTGTATGCCAGGCGGCCCCTGCGCCAGGCGGACGCGGGCACGGGATCACATCCCGATTCAGCGGCCGCCTCGCTCAGATCTTTTGTGCCGCCGTCGACTGCGTCTTCACCAGTAATAGCCATAGAGGATCCGACGAAGGAATCTACTTTGGCCCATGTGCATGGGGCGGAACAGCGACAGCAGATCGCTGGATCCTCTACGCCCGAGGCATTTGTGCCCACTTCTGTTGCACCTTGCACAAGAGTTCAATCAGGGGTAATTCAACATACAAATTACAAGGTTAAATTTGGCTTGACATGCTCAACATGCGAACCTTGTACGTTCCAAGAAGCATCCAAGGATTTACGTTGGAAAAAGGCTATGAAAGAAGAGTTTCAAGCATTACAGAGAAACAAAACATGGCATCTAGTTCCTCTACACCGAGGTAAAAATTTAATTGATTGCAAATGGGTGTTTAGAATAAAGAAAAAGTCAGATGGCACGATAGATCGTTACAAGGCTAGACTTGTTGCAAAAGGCTTCAAGGAAAGGTATGGCATAGATCATGAGGACATATTTAGCCCTGTTGTTAAAGCTGCAACTATCCATCTTGTTTTATCCATTGTCGTGTCTAGAGGGTGGGGCCTCAGACAGCTAGATGTGCAGAATGAGTTTCTTCACGGTGTTCTGGAAGAGGAAGTGTACATGAGACAACCTCCTGGTTTGAAAATAAGAACAAACCCTCGTATGTGTGCAAGCTTGACAAGTCACTTTATGGACTGAAGCAAGGCATGGTACTCATGGCTGAGTGCAAAACTTCAAGCACTTGGCTTTGTTCCTTCAAAATCTGATACATCTCTGTTTATTTATAATAAGTCACACATATCTATATTTGTGTTTATATATGTCGATGATATAATTGTTACAAGTTCATCCAGTACGGCAGTGACAACTTTGCTAAAGGACTTGAACGCGGACTTTGCTCTCAAGGATTTGGGAGACTTGCACTTCTTTCTTGGTATTGAGGTGAAGAGAAAGAGGGAAGGTGGTCTTCATCTTTCTCAAGAGAAGTATGAAACTGATCAGGGTTATAAACCGTCATCAACACCACTGTCCAATACAGAAAAACTATCTCTTGAAGAAGGTGAACCATTGAGCCAAGATGATGGCACCAGGTACACGAGTCTGGTAAGTGCACTTCAGTATTTAACTCTCACAAGGCCCGATATTTCCTTTGTTGTAAACAAAGTTTGTTAATTCCTTCATGCACCTACCACTGCACATTGAACTGCTGCAAAACGCATATTGAGATATGTGAAGATTACTTTGAGCATTGGTCTGACATTTAACAAGTCACCATCCACCTTTGTTAGTGCTTTCTCTGATTCTGATTGGGCAGGATACCTAGATGACAGACGATCAACAAGTGGTTTTGTTGTTTTCTTTGGGCCTAATCTAATCTCATGGTGTGCAAGAAAACAGGCCACAATTTCAAGATCAAGTATTGAGGCACAATAAAAGGCTTTAGCAAATGCAACTTTAGAAATCATTTGGCTCAAATCCATGCTCGGAGAACTTGGAATATGTCACACACAAACTCCTTGCCTCTGGTATGATAATATTGGTGCCACATTTTTGTCTGCTAACCCTGTTTTTCATGCAAGGACAAAACATATTGAAATTGATTTTTATTTTGTTCGAGAAAGAGTTGCCAACAAAGAATTGGAAATTCGCTTTGTACACTCAAAGGGTCAAGTTGCTGAGGGTTTCACAAAGGCTTTGCCTACAAGACAGTTTGAGAACTTCAAGCGTAATCTTAACTTAGCTAAGTTATGATTAAGGGAAGGTGTTAAACATGTAACATGTCACGTCTTGAGGCTGCCCTGTGCACCAAGGAGTTGTAACAGGAGTAGGACTCTGTCTTGTTGGTCTTTCTTATCTCTTGATATCCCTCCCGTAAAATCTCTTCGGTTGTAACCTATGAGAGATAGGTCTCTCCCCGTCAATATATACACCACGCGGCCCTTTGTATGAGGGTAGAGACGCTTACACAAATTGACACCGGCGACCGCAGCAGGGCGCAGATTCGCCTGTGCCGCCTGCGCCTCTGCCGCCGAGAACCCACACCCTGACCCGCAGGTGGCTACACTAGAACCTGAACACCCTGATCTCCGAACCCCTACACTGAAGTTGCTAAGTTCTGAATCCCTACACTGTTGTTGACTGTTCATGTGTGCCTGAACTCAACTTTCAATCAGATATTGGAATGCGAGAATGTGAAAATGAAGCCTCCACCTCTGCTTGTAGAATCTTGGATGTTAATTTTCCTGTTTGTCAATTCTAATTAACTGTTTGTTTGTACTCGACATTTTCTAGAGCAACATCTTATACTACTGCACTGCTTATTCAAGGATAACTTTTTGAGAACAGCAAATATGGAGCATGTTTCTCTGTTTTGTGTGCAATGTTAAACAGTCAGACACCCAAGACTGATCCTCCTCTGTTTTCTCATGTGTCAGATAGTTATCCTAATGTGGGCCGGTAACAATGTCACGAGGCCGTTCCGAGTTGCTTGCAGCTGCTTTAGCACCAGTGGTGATCGACAGAGTGTTGAAGGGTATTCAGGAGAAACTTAATCTTCCGAGCCATATATACGCTTTTCTACTTGTGGTTGGATCTGTGGCTGTGGTATGCTTCACATTCATTGCTAGTTTCCTGATCGTCTCAAAATGTGGAAAGTGAAAATTCAAGAGTAAACCCCAAGATGGTAAAGTGAATAATGCATCCTTTTGCATATGTTTGCTTTAACCATGAGTTATCTGAATACTGAATCCAAATGGGTCAGTTTAGATGTCTCACAAATCTTATGTTCCTTGTCCTCTTCCAAGGACACTGGTGTCAGGTGGTTAATTCTGCTTACCCTACCAGATAAAAGCAAAAAGTGGAACATGTTATGTGGCTCTGTGCACATCAAATTATGCAATGTGTGGTACATAAAGGACAATTTAAAATATACATACATCTTGATATTTGACTGTTACATGATTTCTCATTTCCCATGTGCACTCTACATAACGTATGCATACACTACAGGCTTCAAGCGTTCATGAATTTCTTCAGCAAATTTAGCATTATCACAGAGCAAGTCAAACTTGTGACCAAGCACCCTAAGCACTGCCACAGGGAAACAAATTCTAATAGCAAACAGTGAAACTCCCCAAAACTGTCAGCATGCTGAAACACATCTCTATTTCCTCTCCTGGTTAATCTTCAGATTTAACTCACCCTTGCATTCCTCTCGAAGACAGGTCATATCCTCCTTTTATATTCAAGTCTAATAGGAGCAGGTCCTCAGTTTTGGGGGTGCGTTTGACACTCTTAGCCTCCTGACTTCGTACACGGTAGAGCTGAAAATCCAAATTATTATCATGAAGATTGTCATCAGACATATGTTTCACCAACTGTTCACTGCTTTCTTCATACACCTGTGTTCCATTCTCCGACAAGCCCGGAAGAGCCAGGTTAAAGTCCGTGAGCTGTGATCTGGTATTTTCTAGGCCAGCAGACCCATTTGCATCAAAGGAAATGTTTTCCTGAGCTTTCTCTAGTATTTCCTTTAAATACCTCCCTTGGGCCTCTATTCGCATCTGCAGCTTCTTCTGCACCTGATCGTAGATATATATATATATAAGCATTTTTAGCCTACATGATACAGAGTTTAGGAGTATAAGCAGTGATGCAGAGCTTGTCTAACCTCAAGCTGTTCACACAGTTCTCTTTGGACCTGAATTTGATACCTGAGGGTATCCTCAAGCGGCATTTCTCTGATTCACATAAGAAATGTTTTCGAAATGGTTAGTCAAATCATCATACAATCCCAACTGAAGAAAAAGACACATAGAAGACGCTTGACAGTAAGTAAACAGTAGGAATAGGATTTCAACTTAGTGCCTCTGTATAAGAAACTTTGCATATAGACTTTTGGAATGGCAAAATTATTATTTCTACAGCCAAGAAAAGCTACTAGTTGCTATTAACTTGTATAACTACTGATCAGATCTCACTTTTCAGTTATACTTACTAGACTATCTGGTCCCAATTTCTGGTGTGAGTTTGTTCTATCCATACTTTCACAGTCCCATGCAGTGATGCAGGCAAAAACAATAATGCTCCATTTCCAGACTCCTGATGATCTCTGAGAAGTTAAGCTCTAGCACATGATGTCTTTTAGTTGACTAAACAGAATGCAGCGGGGTGGCGCGCATCTTCGAGATAAGCTCATAAAATACTGTTACTCGCTATTGACTAGTACGTATATTTTTAATCTCTCCCAGTAGACAAAAGAAAAAACAGGTATTTTGCTCTCAGATATGTTCAGAGGGAGAGGAGAAATGTCTAGCCAGTTACCTTGCGGTGTCGCGTCCAGCAGGAACAGCAAGAGGCGCACCGATTTGGAAGCTGATGTCTTGCGAGGTAAACTCTGATGAAAACAAAGATGGCAAGCTTGGAGTTTAGAAGGGGAAACATTGGCTTGACTGCATTTTGGCGTTGGCTGTAGCAGTTGCAAGGTACTATATGTGTGTACCTCCATTGTTGGCTAGTTCCAGGTCTGTGGATTTCTTGGTGTGCTTTCCCAGCCTGTATTTCTGACAAGATAAAA
Source organism: Triticum monococcum (assembly GCA_034509565.1). Taxonomy (NCBI): domain Eukaryota; kingdom Viridiplantae; phylum Streptophyta; class Magnoliopsida; order Poales; family Poaceae; genus Triticum; species Triticum monococcum. The sequence continues at coordinate 724,975,203 of CM067842.1, forward strand.
CAAACATCGCTGTGTTAATTCGTGAGTGGTACTGTACTACACTGGACTGGACTGCAAAAGGGAAGAGAAGAAAAGAGATATGAGCGAAGAGCAGGAGTGGAGCAGAGTTGTTGAACAACAAACCTGAAGGTGGCTTTTCAGGTGGTACAGAGTGAGGCCCTTCATGGCCATCAGCCTCAGCACTGCCTTGGGCGTCGCCTCTGTTGGCAGGCAACGATAATAATCAGTATAGTTAAGCTGATGCTCAAAGAAGCTAAAGTGATAGTGAGCTGATGAATCAGGCACATGATCGCCGGCGTTGCACTGTGGCGTGACGACTGACGAGCAGGGGGGAGGAGGAGCAAACGAAGAAGACTACTCACTGTCGGGGCCGCCGAGCCTGGCGACGGCGTGCACGAAGCGGTCGTGGAGGTCCGGCGTCCACCGCAGCCGCTGCTTGGGGTCCCGCGACGACAGCGCCGCCGCCCCAGCCCCAGCCCCAGCACGAGCACCACCCCCGCCGCCGTAGCTCATCCCCTCCATCCCTTCAAACATCTCAGACCCGATCGGCCGTTCCCCTGTGCTCGCAAGATCAAGCAAGATGAGCTCCTCCTTACCAGCATATAACGCGATCTTGCTGACTGAGGTGGTGGTGCTGGGAGAAAAGATACGTTGCGCAAGTGTGAAGCCTACGCGAGGACAAGGAGACGAGAGGGGGAGAGATGTTCGATCTGGAGCGCAAGACGACGAGAGGAGGTAGCGGAGATGGTGGCGCGGGGAGGGGGTGCAAGGCATCATGTCATGTGTCTGTGCGCGGAACGGAATCTGCTCGGCCCGGCTGTGGCTGGTGGGTGCAGCGCACGCAGACGCCACAAGAAACAAGACGACAAGCCGGTCGACGACGCCGGGCATCTCGGCGACGGCGACACGCCACGCCCAACCAACTGTGACGGTCGATCCAGCACGACGCCGCCGACGGTAACCAACTGTGGCTGCGTACGTCCTACGTACGTAGTGTGTGACGCTGCACACATGCCTCGTAGTCGTAGGTAGCACATCCCATAGCATCTGTCACCGCTCACCACTCATGGCATCTCCGACGTTGATCCCTGGATAGGACACCGTGTCCGTCCGCGGACCGGTGAAAATCAGTCCGGAAAAAGTGATGCTCGAGCCGACTATCTAACCATATATGCACACATTTCAAAATAAAATTGAATACATCGGACAGATCTTATCAAACACGACAGATTTCAGCATAGTTTGAAGATAATTTACATAAAATGGACCATATTTCAACCGATCAACTGAAAACTAAAAGAGACTAACTTGTAGCGGACGACGACCTCGTACACATGGCCGCCTTGGCCGGCTGCACCGCCTTCGCCGTCTATGCCATCGTTGTCATCATTCCAACGGCCGTAGGGCGCGAGGCCGCAACCGCCTTGCTCGGCCGCCGCCAGGCACTCATGGAGGAGCCATTCCGCTTTCTCCTGTGCCGTGTGGACGACCGCCGCGACCAATGCCAACCTAGGCCGCGGTGCCCTAGCGGCGGCCTTGGCCCTGACAGCATTGGTGGGCGTGTTGCTTGGCGACCATTCCTCGCCAATGAGCTCCTTGTCGAGACGATGGGGACGAAGGTCGGACCTCTCTGCGATGGTGACGGACTGGTCGAGAGTCCAGGTCGCGGTGCCCTGGCGGCGGCATTAGCGAAGGTGTCGCTTGGCTACCATTCCTCGCCAACGAGCTTCCCGTCGAGGCGGCGACAACGGAGGTCAGCCCTCTCCGTGGTGGTGATGGACTGGTCAAGAACCCAGGCTACTGTCAGGTCGGGGTCGTCACGGACCCAGGCTAGCGCCTTGTCCGACTTGACAAACGCGAAGCGGCGGCCGTTCCTGCCTTGCCGCCCTATCCTCGGCCGGCATGAATGCGGCGCAGGGAGCGACGCATCCGTTTGAGAGAAAGCGTGAAAGAAGCGGGAGAGGATTTTAGATGGGTCCGAGGTGTTGGACACGTGCATGGCAGCGGCGAAGATGTCCGCACCCCCTTCCCCCTTCCCGATTTGCGAAAAAACGAACGTCTAGACCAGCCAGTGCACGGGTGCGGAACCATGTTAGATGGCAAAACACGTCTGATCGCACAATCCAAGCGGATAACATGGTTTTAAGGGTGAGCATCGAAGATGCCCCTCGCCACTCGTCGTAGTGTGGCCTATTGACCTGACGGACGCCTACTCGAGATTCGTTGGCAAAGGATATTACGCTAGGCCAGCGACCTGCCGCGGCCAAAATGGGAAAGCTACGTGAAAAGCGAATCTCGCGGCTTATCCTTTGCTCTCAGATTCGCGCTGATCGATGCCAACCGAGGACACAAGCGGTGCTCCGGGGTGGCTCCGGAATTCATCGAGAGAAGGCGACAGCCACCACGCATGCAACGCAATGCAATGCCGACCTGGATCGACAGGCCAACGGCTCGATTTCCTTTCTGCGCGCGCCTTTGCGTTTTGTTCCTGGACGGAGAACCTTCACCGACGGAACATCTGAGACAGTCGCCCTCGCCCTCGTCCTCGTCCTCGGTTAATCAGTGCATCTGGAGAACTGACACTGCAGCTTCGTATCAGCGTACAGTGGGAGTGGTGGCAAAAAGAAGAGGACGATTCTTTTGGTCAGGAATAGCATGATTCCTCCGTTCAAAAAAGAAAAGAAAAAACATGATTCCGAGCGGCGCGTCGGGCCGGGCCGTGGCTGCGGGGGCACGCAAGCGCCAGCTTCCTTCCGTCTGCGCATGAGCGTGTCGACGTGCGCGGGGAATATTCCGTGGTCCACGTGGAAGCCCGTGACGGGACCCGACCCCAGCCGCGGAGCGAGTGAGACGGCGGCGACATGTCGCTGGAATATTCGCGCCAGCGCGGCTCGTTTGACTCGCAGCCCGCAACCGGCTGCCCGAGGCGACGGGCCCGCTCCACTCCAATAAACGTCGAAATCAGTTTAAAAAAAGAGAGAAATGATAAGGGAAAGTCTGAAATAAACCTTGAATTCACGCTCCCAATCTAAACCAAACCTTGAACTTAAAATCGCTTAAACTGGCACCCTATACTTTCTAATCCCAGTCTATTCGGGTTGATTTCTAGAGTACTAAATACTTATTTGTCGCTATTCGCGAAAAAAATACTTATTTGTCGCGGCGGGAAAAAGCCAATCCTGATGGAAATCACACACTTATCTCACTGACTGCATGGGCTTACACGTCATCCATTCATCTTCATGACCTCGCCACGCAGGAGCAACCGGTGTGCAGAGGTTATCAGCTTCGTTGTCGTGGACGCCCCCAACCCGCGCTACCGGTGGTGAACCCGTTGTGCACGTGCCGCAAAGTGAAGATGCCACGTAGGAGGTTTCTATCGACCACCTGCCATCTTTTTTCCGCGGATGACCACCTGCCATCTTGACGCGATGGATGAAATCCAAGTGCATGCGAGGTATTGATAGTTGCGTGTGATGAGTTATGTCACTTGATTCTATTGGCGACCTACGCTGAGACATGGTACGAGCTTAACTAGTACCGCTACAAAAAAAACAGGGAATCAAGGGAGTCGGTGACCATGACGCCGGACGAACTAGAGGAGGAGCTCAGGAAGGAGCATGCGCGGGGAAAGACAAGAGGAGCACAACGTCAACGACCACGACAAAGGGAGAGTCTTGGATCTGTTACACGAGAGCAAGTGTGTGTGTGTGTGTGTGTGAGAGAGAGAGAGAGAGAGGGGGTGTGTGAAGTAGGAAGACAAGTATGCACTACTAGGAAAAGGCCTACTAATGGCGCACTGGTTTTGCCTACTAATGGCGCATTACCAGTACGCCATTAGTAGCACGCCACTAGTATATCTTACTAATGGTGCATCACGGGTGCGCCATTAGTATCTGGTATACTAATGGCGCATCAACTAGTGTGCCATTAGTATGTAACAGCATGCGCCATTAGTGTGCCTCCCCGGGGGGGGGGCATACGTAAGCATGGCCTTGTCATACTAATGGTGCATTCCCTGTTGATGCGCCATTAGTATCCTTTGGCATACTAATGGCACACCTGGTGGTGATGCGCCATTAGTATGAATATTTAGTTTTTTTCCTTTTCTGATTTTTGCGCAGGTTATAAAATATATTATTAGACAGAATATAAAATATATTATTAGACGGAATATAGACAGCAACATCAGATTCATCAAATACAATAGAAGATTAGTCTCCGAATACAATTCATCATATTAGTCTCCGAATTCAAAAGACCGAACAAAGATAAAACATTACAAGTCTCAAGACCGCGAGTATCGAGTTTGTCTTCACATTACAAGTTGATATCGATCATCTAAACTACCATCACATAGAAGAGAGTTGTGGTCATCATGATGAGCATCATCGCGATCAAACTGGTCTTCATCCGGTTCCTCCAACGCTCCCTCCTCTCTCCCGCTAGATAGCGGGCGTATCTAGATTCGGCCTCCGCCCTAGTGGTGTACTCTTTGTAACTATTACCGCTGAAACGGTGAACCTGTCTCCGACACTCCTCCCAGTCATCGTAGACTCCGGGAACCTTACCCTTGTACACGACATACGACGACATCTCTATGCACAAGCCAAACAACAGACAATACATAAGCAATATGTAAGTATGCAACAAAAGGATCGGAAGAGAAAAGCAAGACATTAATAGCACGATTCATGGTCCTACTAATAAATAGTATCGATTACATCTAAGTTGAACGACTGTCCAAACCAAAGAGACATACGAATTCATTAAAGTATAATTACAACATGAGCCAATCAATGTTTCAGAACTACACATCACTACTTTCGACTCGACTCATCGGACAGGAACGTGGATGAAGCCGCCGTCTGTCGTGATGGTCATGAAATCGCGGTCGTTGTCACCCTGCATTTGTAGCATTTCATCTATCTCATTGTTGGACGGTTGATATCTGAGGAAGAACTGCCCCGAGGTATGAAGGACATCTTGATGGATGATGTCCGCAAACTCCGACTGGATGCGAAAGAATTCTTGTCTGAGGTCCGCGTCCTGGACTGCCGACAAGCTCGCGGCCCAATCTTTGAGATTATCTGGTAGCAGAAGTTGATGATGGTCCCTTACGATCGCCCGCATGTGATGGAGGGCGTAGTAGGCATCCTTCTGACCGCCAGGCGGCTGCTTGATGCAGCAGAACTTCGTATTGTGTGAGAACATGTGCTTGCCGTACTTACGAACTGCCCTGGTGAAGGTGCCTCCAGATTTGGCATAGGCGGGGAGAACATCATCAAGAACTTGCTTGACATTGTGTGTAGTCTATGTTGGAGTTACGGTTCGGGTCTAAATACGTGGCCATGGAATATTTCGGGCTTAAGAGGATGAGTGTGCAATGTGTCTCACTGCACAGAACACGGAATGTTAGAAAAAAAAAGAACGATCGAAATCTAAGAAATCATATGTTACGGGGCGGTTAAGGGATGACTTACTCGAGAAAGTAAGCCACAAGGAAGTTATCCTTATCTGGGTTTGCCAGAATGACGCCTTCGAGGTGTGAACTCGCAACTTGGCGGTCCCCAGCGCTGCTCAAGTGCTTGGCACGCATGTAGAAGGGGTCGACTATCACGATGTCCGGGGTCTTGTCTCTAATGATCCGCATCTCCATACTCAGCGAAAACAGCCGAACGAAGGTGTAATGCAGCGGATGAAGGTTAAACATAGCAAAGATGTCATCAAACCGCAGGACGATCGTATCCCCGATGTCGCCATCCACAAAGCCCTTGCCCTCTGGCACCTTGGCCACGAAAACCGGGTATGCCACATCCTTCTCTCTGAGACGCCGCTTCTCTAAAGAAAGAACATTGTCGTGCAGACTCCGCATAGCACCGGTTGCAGCATTCAGCATATTTGGCGGTAGCATCGCCCTACCCGCCACATGCACCCTCCTCGAGATATCCTTAGGTGAAGGTGGCCCGTCCTGAGCACGGATCGAACTCGGTGCCGGCTGGCTCGCACCGGCACACTTGTTAGTCTTTCGTTTCCATCCCTTCTTCTTGATCTCCTGTAATGGGACCGAGTTCTGCTCACAGACCGCCTTCTTGAGCGTGTTGGGGCTGATAATATTTCGCACCTCAGCTATCTGAGGCTCGGTGAAGGCAGGAGCTGGAGGCGTGTCCTGAGAACTGAACGCCAGACGACGCCTGTTGCAATTGGATTTCTCCGCCGTACCAGCTAGATCGCGGTTGTCTTGGTTGGGTTCTTGAGAAAGAGGCCCGCAGAACTCGTCAGTGTACCCATGTTCGGCAAAGTACTTATCAACTTTGGTAAATGTACCGTCGTCGTTGTCGTCGCCGTCCGGATCCTGTGCCATAGGGCTGTCCGGATCCTGTGCCATAGGGATGTCCGGCAGGTCCGGTAGCGTTGCGGCGTTCTTGCCATGGCTTGGCGCCGCACGACTGGCGGTCTTGTCTGTGGGGTGGTGTCCCCCGCCCCCAAACGAATCTGGCTCTTCGGCCAAAGCAGGGGCCAGTTTACGCAGGTGCTGAGGGTCATCTCATCTTCTTCGTCGGCCCCAGCGGGTCGAATCGGAGGTAACAGCTCGTCGCAGCCTGGCGGCACCCGGACCACTTCAACCCTATACATTGTGGGTGGCATCGGATTACCGTGGAACATGGGGTTGCCCGGTTGAACGATTCTGCCCTTGGCGACATCGACCAACTCAGCGCCCACGAAATGCAGAAGAGTGCAAGGAATGTCGGCGGTGCCCTGCAAAAACATGTACAGGGCGTCAAGGATGCCCAGTCAAAGGCAAGGAGATGAAGTCATCGGCCGAGAGGCTTGGTTACCGTGATGCCGTCGAGCTCGGCTAATGTCGAGGCACCGCCAACGGCGGGCGTGCAACTGACGGAGGGGGCGCTTGCTGGCGAGGTGCCGGCCGGCGTACACCTGGGTGCATTAAGCTCCAATGCCCGTGCCAGCGCCGAAGACACGAATACCGCCTCCGCCGGAGACACCAATGGCGCCGCCTGCGCGCTGTGCGAGTTGCTGGCCGTGAAGCTGGGAATCGGGGAAGGCCCCTGTTGGCCGCCGGCAATCCACGTCGTCAGCCCATGAATCAACGTAGGCACCATGACGTTGAGCGTCGTTCCAAGTTGTTGTTGCACTTGCTCTTGGACAAGCTCCGGAATCCGCGCCACTTGTGCCTTGAGTTCTTCAACCTCGCGCGTCTGGCTTTCCGAGCTGGTCTTTTTCTCCTTTCGCACACCAGCGGTATAGTATGACCCCCATTTTGTGGACAAGCCTTTGCCAGCCACACGACCAGCTGATGTCGGCTTAGTGAGCTTATCCTTGTTTTTCATTACGTTCAACGCCCTATTTAAAGGGGTGTCGAAAGGGGAGCTCTTAGACGACCCCGCGCTACTGCTTTCAGTGTCCTATGAAAGGAACGTGAACCATTTAGAAATATTGGGGATTAATTAGAGTGCAACCATATGGAGCTAATTACGCGGGGGTGTATTCCTTACCAGAAGAAGCTCAAGCGCCCTGGTCTTCGGATCCATGGTAAGCTCCTTTGTTATCGGGTCCTCCTTGTACCGGGCCCTGACATAGTTCCTGGTCTGCTTGTCACCGCTGTATTTCTCGAAGCGGGGCGGTAGGCCTTGCTCGGCACACTCCGCGTCCTCCTTATCCCATATAGGCTCCGCCACTCTATAACCGCCGGGACCGAGTTTGTGTTCCCCTAAGTTCAACTCCCACATTTCTTTCCCCCACTGACTTGATTCGGAGGTTGCACTGCTCTCGCACTTGATCTTGAACTCCTTGTACTCATCTTCACTCATCAAAGGATATTTCGCCTTGATCTTCTCATAACTATCACCTTTATCAATCATTCTCTTCACCGTGCTTTTCCAAGTAGACAGGGACGTGCTCATCTTCGTGAGGGCGGCACTGTTCACTTTATTCCCTGAGAGGCGTGTGTTTTCAAATTCGGCGGGGAACTTGTATCGTTCGTGCAGCTTCGTGAAGAGGAGGTTGCGCAAATTCCCTCGGTCCTTATGCCTAAGGTTCTCGGTGTTGATCGAGACGGTGCTCCGGAGAATGCACCCGAGATGAAGTGAGTACCCCTTGACTATATGTTTGGGCTCCATTGGATTTCCGTCGGAGTCCACTTGAGTGAATTCCTCCTTGAGGGTGCGGAGCGCATTCGGGCGCCGGTCCTTCCTTTGCTTCTTCGGTTGGCTGCCATCTGTGTGTGCGCCGCCATCATCAGTGGTGGCATCCTTGGCGGCACCATCAGTGGTGTCATCCCCGACGCCACTAGGGGTTGTGTAATCAGGATCGGTGTCTTCCGCGGCGTCCTCATAGCAGTGAGGTTGTTCCTCCATCTCCTGGGACAGCTCCCAGAATTTCTTGCCGCCCGAACCACCGGCCTCATCGTTGTGGGCCATGTTTCGCTCTAAATAGAAAAAAATTTGGTCAAAAAGTTGGTTATTATCAAGGAACAAGATCATGGTCTCATCATTTAGGGTTTGTCGACACCGAGGCACCCTAAAAGCCTAAGCTTTCATCATTTAGGGTTTGTCGATGCCGAGGCACCCTAAAAGCCTAAGCGTACATCATTTAGGTTCTCATCGACACCGAGGCATCCGGGGTAGCCAAGTTAAGTTTTCATCATTTAGGGTTTATCGATGCCGAGGCACCCTATGTTGGGCCTAATCACTTGGCACTAATCACTTGGCTCTATTGCCACCTATGGTTTAATGCAGCAAGAATAAAGGGGCGGTTGATCCTACTTAACTAAGTACTAAGATACCCCGGCCCATGCATTAGTAGCAAGTACCTCATATGTCCGATTTTTAGCAAAGTCATGCTAAAATTCACGGAAAATTTCAGCATGACCTTTGCTGAAAATAGGACATATGGAGTAGCCGAATTTGCCGAAACGGAAGTTAATCGACATTCCGGCAAACTCAAGGGCCTCTCGGGGTACAACAGCAGCATCACAAGTTGACAAAATTCCTAAGTGGTACAACAGCAGCATCACAAGTAGTACCAATGAACATATAGTCCAACACATTCTGAATTTCGATAAATGACAGCAAGCTAACTCATGCTGACAACAACAAACTTATAACAACATAAATGAAATTGCAGTATGTCCATATACAAAGCAGCAGGATCATCCACCCCATGATAGCAGTAGAAACCCAATCTAACAATCATCAGTGACAAAAAGGGCATGAATGTATAGATAGCACAGCCTGACACCAAGGGACCCACCACTAAGCTAGCTAAGAGCACCAAAGCATCAAGAACTGTTTGACTGTAAAAAATAGTTGTTTCTACTGCCAAATTACCCAGTTTTCTCAAGCAGTCAGTTACACCATGATGATACCAAATTCTTGTAGCAGTACAATGAGTTCATAGGATAAAAAAATCATCCACATTCACCAATCACCTTGTTACAGCAAGCAAAAAATTTCATTTTCATGGGCAACTAAGGACCAGGTGAACTATGGACTAACTTCAGTCACAGATGTTGGTGGCTACATAATCTCCTCAATCAAGAGCTGCTAGCTATAGGGTGCACCTAGTGACCTTGTTTCTTATAAATCTAAAATCTAATTAACCAACTTATGATGACAAACTGAAGCAAGCTATAATCTACTACAATTATCACAAGATAGCATAAGAACTCATCTAACAATGTGTAACACCCTCGATGCGACTATATCTCCCACGTGTCGAGGCACGACTTAGAGGCATAATCGCATTGAAGGCATATGTCGCAAGTGAGGTAATCTTCACACAACCCATGTAATATAATAAGGAAAAGGATACATAGTTGGCTTACACTCGCCACTTCACACAATTACATGAATAAAACATTACAACATCCAAATACACTCAGGGCCCGACTACGGAGCCAAAAGAAAAGAAGAACCCCAAATGCGACAAAGGTCCCCGATCGACCCCAACTGGGCTCCACTACTGATCAACTAGAATGAAACAACACAAATGAACAAGGTCTTCAACGAGCTCCTCCTGAGCTGGGTTGCATCATCTGCACGGACTCATCGGCACCTGCAAGCTGGTTTTGGAAGTGTCTGTGAGCCACGGGGACTCAGCAATCTCGCACCCTCGCGATCAAGACTATTTAAGCTTATGGGTAAGGTAAAGGTATGAGGTGGAGCTGCAGCAAGCGATTAGCATATATGGTGGCTAACATACGCAAATGAGAGCGAGAAGAGAAGGCAAAGCACGGTCGATACAAGTATGATCAAGAAGTGATCCTGGACTACCTACGTCAAGCATAACTCCAACAACCGTGTTCACTTCCCGGACTTCGCCGGAAAGAGACCATCACGGTTACACACGTGGTTGATTCATTTTAATTAAGGTCAACTTCAGGTTTTCTACAACCGGACGTTAACAAATTCCCATCTGCCCATAACCGCGGGCACGGCTTTCGAAAGTTCAAATCCCTGCAGGGGTGTCCCAACTTAGCCCACGACAAGCTCTCACGGTCAACGAAGGAATAGACCTCCACCCGAGACATTCCGATCAGACTCGGTATCCCAATACAACAAGACATTTCGACAGGGTAAAACTAAACCAGCAACACCGCCCGAATGTGCCGACAAATCCCGATAGGAGCTGCACATATCTCTTTCTCAGGGCACACTCAGATTGCCCAGAGTTGCCCCTGGTAGCCACCGGCGGCTGACGTTTCGGACCAACACTCAGAGGAGCACTGGCCCTGGGGGGGGGGGGTTAAAAATAATGATGACCCTTGAGTCTGCAGAACCCAAGGGAAAGAAAAGGCTAGGTGGCAAATGGTAAAACCAATGTTGGGCATTGCTGGAGAAGCTTTACTTAAGGCGAACTTTCAAGGGGTTCCCATTATAGCCCAACCGCGTAAGGGACGCAAAATCCGGGAACATAACACCGATATGACGGAAACTAGGGCGGCAAGAGTGGAACAAAACACCAGGCATAAGGCCGAGCCTTCCACCCTTTACAAAGTATATAGATGCATTAATTAAATAAGATATATAGTGATATCCCAACAAGTAAAATAAATGTTCCAATAAGGAACGATCTCCATGTTCCAACAAGGAACAAACTTCAATCTTCACCTGCAACTAACAACGCTATAAGAGGGGCTGAGCAAAGCGGTAACATAGCCAATCAACGGTTTGCTAGGACATTGGTGGGTTAGAGGCTGAACATGGCAATTTGGGAGGCTGACAAGCAAGTGGTAGGCATCGTAGCAATGGCATAGCAAAAGAGCGAGCAAACTAGCATAGCAAAGATAGTAGTGATTTCGAGGGTATGATCATCTTGCCTGAAATCCCGCAAGGAAGAAGGACGAGTCCATGAAGAAGACAAACGGACATAGATGAACGGGTCCTCACAAACTCGACGTTACCGGAACCAACCCGAAGAAGCAATCACCGGAAAAGAGGCACACAACATAGTAAACAACCAACACATGAACATGGTATGATATGCGAGATGCGGGATGCGATGCGGGATGCAAAATGCAAGACATGACAGGAAATGCATGAACCTGGCCTTAACTAGGAAAACCAAGTGTGCCACTGGATAGAGGGGAAGAAATCCCCTGAAAACGATATAAAGATCATGGCAATCGGAGCTACGGTTTGGAAATGGCAAGCGTTTTACTAAACGAACCGATCTGCGATTTACAGCAAGTAGGCTCCTAAATGCAACAAAATGAACATGCTACAGCCACCAAACATGAAAACAAATTGCATGGCAGTGATGTACTCAAGAAGCTTAACAAATCATCAGGACTGAGGCATAGGCAAATTCATCCATTAAGGGCTTCAAACAAGCATGGCAAAACTGAATAAGCGAAACAGATCTCAGACTTAGCGAAATTAACGCTAGTCTGGAACTTCAGACCACGATGCCCTCTTCGGAGCAGCAAAACAACATGATGCAAAACCTGAACATGGAAAGTAAGAGCATTGCATGGAGCCACTCAACAAGCTTAACAAAACACCCAAAATGACCTGGGGCCAAAAGGGTTCACAAAATACTCTACCGAGCACACGAACATTGATGAAACACAATCAGTTTTCAGACTTAGTGAAAACTGCGACATGCTGAAATAATAACTCACGGAGGCATGTAAACGAGCTCGATGCACTCACCATGGTGCAAGTCATGGCAAGGCAAGCATATATCCATTAAGAAGGCACAAAATGCTAGCTAGACATGGCAAGAACAATGGCATAGCATGCATGGAGCACTAGCAATAGCTCCGGCAAAATCGCAAAAGAGTTCACGACCTGCCCAAAACAACAACTATGCAAAAGTTGAGCTCGATTGAGTCAACCTAGGGTGCTCCAACATAACAAGTAAAGGCATGAATGGACTAAGCACAACAAGCATAACAAATCACTCTTACTGATCATCCTCAAAAGAGGCACGGATCACTAGGAAACAAGCTGGACATATAGCATCGTGAACTAAAACATCCCAGACAGTGATTTTCACTAAGTCCCTGAAATCAGTAAACTCAGGTAGCCCTCTTCGCAAGCTTGCACAAGACAACACACACATCCTAAAAATACATGGGAGGCACCTCTGGAAAGAAGACAAAATGCTTAACAATTCATCCCAAAGGGGCACAGGCATATCATGCACGGATTAAACATGGCAAAAATGACAAAAGTGCATGATGAACTAATGGATCTGCAATTTAACTCATGATGCCTCCTTCCAACAGCATTTTGGGCACCAAGATGACCTCAAATGCAAATGATGCAATGGAATGAAATGATGTACTCGTCGAGACGAAGATTTTGACATATCATATGCATGAATCGAAGCTACGGGTGCAAAGATATGAGCAGACGAAGATAGCATAAAAAGTTAGGGTTAGAGGGAAAAAGTCAACCGAGGGGGGGAAGTTTCAGATCTGAGATCCGGGCACGCTTATCGAGGATCGACGAGCTTCTCGCCGGAGTTGCCCGATGCGGTGGCCGGAGCTGGGAGGATGACCGGAGCTGCGTCAGGAGGCGCCGGCGACGAGGTGACCGCGAGGATGGGGCGGCGCGACGCGGCCGAGCGGCGCCGGAGCTCCGGGCGGCGGCGTGCGGTGCGTCGGCGGCGAAGGAGCTTGGTGGCGGCGCCGGTTGCGGGCGGGGCGGCGCCCGCGGTGACGGCGGCGGATCCGGGCGGGGCGGCACCCGCGGCGGCGGAGGCGGCGCTTCGGAAGCTGGGCGGCGGCTGCGAGGTGGCGGAGCTCGCCGGCGGCGTCGGGCGGCCGCGCCAAGGCGGTGGCGGAGAAGTCCGGCGAGCGGCGGTGCCGGCCGGCGTTGGAGAAGGCGGCGGATCCGCGCGGGTCGGGCGGCGGCGAGATCCGGGCTCGCGCGGGCCCCGGATGGGCTCCACGGGCCGCGGCGGCGGTGGGGCGACGCGTGCCAAGTGGCGCTCCGCGATTGGTGCGGACGGCGGCGCGGGTCGAAACGGACATGTCCGCCGGCGAAGTTTTGTCCGGCGCGCGAGGAGAGAGAAGGAACTAGGGTTAGACCATGAATTTTGACGGGGTGCACATATTTATAGGTAGAGGGAGCTAGGGGAGTCCAAATGAGGTGCGGTTTTCGCCCACACGATCATGATCGAACGACCGAGATGATGGAGCAGAGTATGGTGGGTTTTGGGCCAAAATGGAGGGGTGTTGGGCTGTTGGAAATATGCCCTAGAGGCAATAATAAAAGCATTATTATTATATTTCCTTGTTCATGATAATTGTCTTTATTCATGCTATAATTGTGTTATCCGGAAATCGTAATACATGTGTGAATAACAGACACCAACATGTCCCTAGTGAGCCTCTAGTTGACTAGCTCGTTGGTCAACAGATAGTCATGGTTTCCTGGCTATGGACATAAGATGTCATTGATAACGAGATCACATCATTAGGAGAATGATGTGATGGACAAGACCCAATCCTAAACATAGCATAAAGATCGTGTAGTTCGTTTTGCTAGAGTTTTGTAATGTCAAGTATCTTTTCCTTAGACCATGAGATCGTGTAACTCCCGGATACCGTAGGAGTGCTTTGGGTATACCAAACGTCACAACGTAACTGGGTGACTATAAAGGTAGACTACGGGTATCTCCGAAAGTATCTGTTGGGTTGACACGGATCAAGACTGGGATTTGTCACTTCGTATGACGGAGAGATATCACTGGGCCCACTCGGTAATGCATCATCATAATGAGCTCAAAGTGACCAAGTGTCTGGTCACGGGATCATGCGTTACGGTACGAGTAAAGTGACTTGCCGGTAACGAGATTGAACGAGGTATTGGGATACCGACGATCGAATCTCGGGCAAGTAAAATATCGATAGACAAAGGGAATTGCATACGGGGTTGATTGAATCCTCGACATCGTGGTTCATCCGATGAAATCATCGTGGAGCATGTGGGAGCCAACATGGGTATCCAGATCCTGCTGTTGGTTATTGACCGGAGAGTCGTCTCGGTCATGTCTGCTTGTCTCCCGAACCCGTAGGGTCTACACACTTAAGGTTCGGTGACGCTAGGGTTGTGAAGATAAGTATATGCAGTAACCCGAATGTTGTTTGGGGTCCCGGATGAGATCCCGGACGTCACGAGGAGTTCCGGAATGGTCCGGAGGTAAAGAATTATATATAGGATGTGCAGTTTCGGCCATCGGGACAAGTTTCGGAGTACCCGGTATTGTACCGGGACCACCGGAGGGGTCCCGGGGGTCCACCGGGTGGGGCCACCTATCCCGGAAGGCCCCTTGGGCTGAAATAGGTGGGAACCCAGCCCATAGTGGGCTGGGGCGCCATCCCCCCCAAGGCCCATGCGCCTAGGGTTGGTGGGGGGGGAAACCCTAAGGGGGGCGCCCCCTTGCTTGGGGGGCAAGCCCCCCCACCCCTTGGCCGCCGCCCCCCCTGGTAGATCCCATCTACCAGGGCCGGCGCCCCCCCTGGCACCCCTATATATATGTGGGGAGAGGAGGGACTTCACGCCCACGCATTTGGTGCTTCCCTCTCTCCCTGTTACACCTTTCTCCTCGTAGTACACGGCGAAGCCCTGCTGTCGTGACGCCCTGCATCCACCACCACGCCGTCGTGCTGCTGGATCTTCATCAACCTCTCCTTCCCCCTTGCTGGATCAAGAAGGAGGAGACGTCTCCCGTCCCGTACGTGTGTTGAACGCGGAGGTGCCGTCCGTTCGGCGCTGGTCATCGGTGATTTGGATCACGACGTGTTCGACAACATCAACCACGTTCTAACGAACGCTTCCGCTCGTGATCTACAAAGGTATGTAGATGCATCTCGTGACTCGTTGCTAGATGAACTCCTAGATGATCTTGGTGAAACGAGTAGGAAAATTTTTGTTTTCTGCAACGTTACCCAACAGTGGTATCAGAGCTAGGTCTATGCGTAGTTCTTCTTGCGCGAGTAGAACACAATTCGTTGTGGGCGTGGATTTGTCAACCTTCTTGCCGCTACTAGTCTTTTCTTGCTTCAGCGGTATTGTGGGATGAAGCGGCCCGGACCAACCTTACACGTACGCTTACGTGAGACCGGTTCCACCGACTAACATGCACTAGTTGCATAAGGTGGCTGGCGGGTGTCTGTCTCTCCCACTTTAGCTGGAGCGGATTCGATGAACAGGGTCCTTATGAAGGGTAAATAGAAGTTGACAAATCACGTTGTGGCTTTCACGTAGGTAAGAAAACGTTCTTGCTAGAACCCTAATTCAGCCACGTAAAAACTTGCAACAACAATTAGAGGACGTCTAACTTGTTTTTGCAGCAAGTGGTTCGTGATATGATATGGCCAAAGTTGTGATGAATGATGAATGATCTATATGTGATGTATGAGATGTTCATGCTATTGTAATAGGAATCACGACTTGCATGTCGATGAGTATGACAACCGGCAGGAGCCATAGGAGTTGTCTTTATTCTTTTATATGACCTGCGTGTCATCAAGAAACGCCATGTAAATTACTTTACTTTATTGCTAAACGCGTTAGCCGTAGTAGTAAAAGTAATAGTTGCCGAGCAACTTCATGGAGGCACAATGATGGAGATCATGATGATGGAGATCATGGTGTCATGCCGGTGACAGGATGATCATGGAGCCCCAAGATGGAGATCAAAGGAGCTATGTGATAATGGCCATATCATGTCACGTTTATTATTTGATTGCATGTGATGTTTATCATGTTTTGCATCTTGTTTACTTAGAACGACGGTAGTAAATAAGATGATCCCTCATAACAATTTCAAGAAGTGTTCTCCCCTAACTGTGCACCGTTGCTAAAGTTCGTCGTTTCGAAGCACCACGTGATGATCGGGTGTGATAGATTCTTACGTTCACATACAACGGGTGTAAGACAGTTTTACACATGCGTAACACTTAGGGTTAACTTGACGAGCCTAGCATGTACAGACATGGCCTCGGAACACAGAAGACCGAAAGGTCGAGCATGAGTCGTATAGAAGATGCGATCAACATGAAGATGTTCACCGACGTTGACTAGTCCGTCTCACGTGATGATCGGACACGGCCTAGTTAACTCGTCTCATGTAATACTTAGAGGACTAGAGGGATGTCTAATCTAAGTGGGAGTTCATTATATAATTTGATTAAGATGAACTTTATTATCATGAACATTAGTCTAAAACATTTTACAATATGTCTTGTAGATCAAATGGCCCACGTAGTCCTCAACTTCAACGCGTTCCTAGAGAAAACCAAGCTGAAAGACGATGGCAGCAACTATACGGACTGGGTCCGGAACCTGAGGATCATCCTCATAGCTGCCAAGAAAGATTACGTCCTACAAGCACCGCTGGGTGAAGCTCCCGTCCCACAGAACCTAGACGTTATGAACGCCTGGCAGACACGTGTTGACGACTACTCCCTTGTTAAGTGCGGCATGCTTTACAGTTTAGAACCGGGGCTCCAAAAGCGTTTTGAGAGACATGGAGCATATGAGATGTTCGAAGAGCTGAAAATGGTTTTCCAAGCTCATGCCCGAATCGAGAGATATGAAGTCTCCGATAAGTTCTTCAGCTGTAAGATGGAGGAAAACAGTTCTGTCAGTGAGCACATACTCACTATGTCTGGATTACATAACCGCTTGTCTCAGCTGGGAGTCAATCTCCCGGACGATGCGGTCATTGACAGAATCCTCCAGTCGCTTCCACCAAGCTACAAGAGCTTTGTGATGAACTTCAACATGCAAGGGATGCAAAAGACCATTCCTGAGGTATTTGCAATGCTGAAATCAGCAGA
Organism: Triticum monococcum; assembly: GCA_034509565.1. Taxonomy (NCBI): domain Eukaryota; kingdom Viridiplantae; phylum Streptophyta; class Magnoliopsida; order Poales; family Poaceae; genus Triticum; species Triticum monococcum. Next base: position 724,992,523 of record CM067842.1, read on the forward strand.
GGTAGAAGTCAAGAAGGAACATCAAGTGTTGATGGTCAATAAAACCACTAAGTTCAAGAAGGGCAAGGGTAAGAAAGCCTTCAAGAAGGACGGCAAGGAAGTTGCCGCGCCTGGCAAGCAAGCTGCCGGGAAGAAGCCAAAGAATGGACCCAAGCCCGAGACTGAGTGCTTTTATTGCAAGGGAAGCGGACACTGGAAGCGGAACTGCCCCAAATACTTAGCAGACAAGAAGGCCGGCAAAACAAAAGGTATATGTGATATACATGTAATCGATGTGTACCTTACCAGTAATCGTAGTAGCTCTTGGGTATTTGATACCGGTGCAGTTGCTCACATATGTAACTCACAACAGGAACTACGGAATAGGCGGAGACTGGCGAAGGACGAGGTGACGATGCGCGTCGGGAATGGTTCCAAAGTCGATGTGATCGCCGTCGGCACGCTACCTCTTCATTTACCTACGGGATTAGTTTTAAACCTCAATAATTGTTATTTAGTGCCAGCTTTGAGCATGAACATTGTATCAGGATCTCGTTTAATTCGAGATGGCTACTCATTTAAATCCGAGAATAATGGTTGTTCTATTTATATGAGAGATATGTTTTATGGTCATGCTCCTGTGGTGAATGGTTTATTCTTAATGAATCTCGAGCGTAATGCTACACATGTTCATAGTGTGAATACCAAAAGATGTAAGGTTAATAACGATAGTCCCACATACTTGTGGCACTGCCGCCTTGGTCACATAGGTGTCAAACGCATGAAGAAGCTCCATAAAGATGGACTTTTAGAGTCTCTTGACTATGAATCATTTGACACGTGCGAACCATGCCTTATGGGTAAAATGACCAAGACTCCGTTCTCAGGAACAATGGAGCGAGCAACCAACTTATTGGAAATCATACATACTGATGTGTGCGGTCCAATGAGTGTTGAGGCACGCGGTGGCTATCGTTATGTTCTCACTCTCACTGATGACTTGAGTAGATATGGGTATATCTACTTGATGAAACACAAGTCTGAAACCTTTGAAAAGTTTAAGGAATTTCAGAGTGAGGTCGAGAATCAACGTGACAGGAAAATCAAGTTTCTACGATCAGATCGTGGAGGAGAATACTTGAGTCACGAATTTGGCACACACTTAAGAAAATGTGGAATAGTTTCACAACTAACGCCGCCTGGAACACCTCAGCGTAACGGTGTGTCCGAACGTCGTAATCGCACTCTATTAGATATGGTGCGGTCTATGATGTCTCTTACCGATTTACCGCTATCTTTTTGGGGCTATGCTTTAGAGACTGCCGCATTCACTTTAAATAGGGCTCCGTCAAAATCCGTTGAGATGACACCGTATGAATTATGGTTTGGGAAGAAACCTAAGCTGTCATTTCTAAAAGTTTGGGGATGCGATGCTTATGTCAAGAAACTTCAACCTGAAAAGCTCGAACCCAAGTCGGAAAAATGCGTCTTTATAGGATACCCTAAAGAAACTGTTGGGTATACCTTCTACCTCAGATCCGAAGGCAAGGTCTTTGTTGCCAAGAATGGATCCTTTCTAGAGAAGGAGTTTCTCTCGAAAGAAGTAAGTGGGAGGAAAGTAGAACTAGATGAAGTATTGCCTCTTGTACCGGAAAATGGCGCAACTCAAGAAAATGTTCCTGAGGTGCCAGCACCAACTAGAGAGGATGTTAATGATAATGATCAAGATACTTCTGATCTAGCTTCTACTGAAATTCGAAGGTCCACAAGGACACGTTCCGCACCAGAGTGGTACGGCAACCCTGTCCTGGAAATCATGTTGTTAGACAACGGTGAACCTTCGAACTATGAAGAAGCAATGGCGGGCCCGGATTCCGACAAATGGCTAGAAGCCATGAAATCCGAGATAGGATCCATGTATGAAAACGAAGTATGGACTTTGACTGACTTGCCCGTTGAACGGCGAGCCATAGAAAATAAATGGATCTTTAAGAAGAAGACAGACGCGGATGGTAATGTGACCATCTATAAAGCTCGGCTTGTCGCTAAGGGTTATCGACAAGTTCAAGGGGTTGACTACGATGAGACTTTCTCACCGGTAGCGAAGCTAAAGTCCGTCCGAATCATGTTAGCAATTGCCGCGTTTTACGATTATGAAATATGGCAAATGGACGTCAAAACGGCCTTCCTTAATGGTTTCCTTAAGGAAGAATTGTATATGATGCAGCCGGAGGGTTTTGTCGATCCTAAGAATGCTGACAAAGTGTGCAAGCTCCAACGCTCGATTTATGGGCTGGTGCAAGCATCTCGGAGTTGGAACATTCGCTTTGATGAGATGATCAAAGCGTTTGGGTTTACGCAGACTTATGGAGAAGCCTGCGTTTACAAGAAAGTGAGTGGGAGCTCTGTAGCATTTCTCATATTATATGTAGATGACATACTTTTGATGGGAAATGATATAGAACTCTTGGACAGCATTAAGGCCTACTTGAATAAGAGTTTTTCAATGAAGGACCTTGGAGAAGCTGCATATATATTAGGCATCAAAATCTATAGAGATAGATCGAGACGCCTCATAGGTCTTTCACAAAGTACATACCTTGATAAGATATTGAAGAAGTTCAATATGGATCAGTCTAAGAAGGGGTTCTTGCCTGTGTTACAAGGTATGAAATTGAGCTCAGCTCAAAGTCCGACCACGGCAGAAGAAATAGAAGAGATGAGTGTCATCCCCTATGCCTCAGCCATAGGTTCTATTATGTATGCCATGCTGTGTACCAGACCTGATGTAAACCTTGCCGTAAGTTTGGTAGGAAGATACCAGAGTAATCCCGGCAAGGAACACTGGACAGCGGTCAAGAATATCCTGAAGTACCTGAAAAGGACTAAGGAGATGTTTCTCGTTTATGGAGGTGACGAAGAGCTCGTCGTAAAGGGTTACGTCGACGCTAGCTTCGACACAGATCTGGATGACTCTAAGTCACAAACCGGATACGTGTATATTTTGAATGGAGGGGCAGTAAGCTGGTGCAGTTGCAAGCAAAGCGTCGTGGCGGGATCTACATGTGAAGCGGAGTACATGGCAGCCTCGGAGGCAGCACATGAAGCAATATGGATGAAGGAGTTCATCACCGACCTCGGAGTCATACCCAATGCGTCGGGGCCGATTAAACTCTTCTGTGACAACACTGGAGCTATTGCGCTTGCCAAGGAGCACAGGTTTCACAAGAAGACAAGGCACATCAAGCGTCGTTTCAACTCCATTCGTGAAAATGTTCAAGATGGAGACATAGAAATTTGTAAAGTACATACGGACCTGAATGTAGCAGATCCGTTGACTAAACCTCTCCCTAGGGCAAAACATGATCAACACCAGAATTCCATGGGTGTTCGATTCATCACAATGTAACTAGATTATTGACTCTAGTGCAAGTGGGAGACTGTTGGAAATATGCCCTAGAGGCAATAATAAAAGCATTATTATTATATTTCCTTGTTCATGATAATTGTCTTTATTCATGCTATAATTGTGTTATCCGGAAATCGTAATACATGTGTGAATAACAGACACCAACATGTCCCTAGTGAGCCTCTAGTTGACTAGCTCGTTGGTCAACAGATAGTCATGGTTTCCTGGCTATGGACATAAGATGTCATTGATAACGAGATCACATCATTAGGAGAATGATGTGATGGACAAGACCCAATCCTAAACATAGCATAAAGATCGTGTAGTTCGTTTTGCTAGAGTTTTGTAATGTCAAGTATCTTTTCCTTAGACCATGAGATCGTGTAACTCCCGGATACCGTAGGAGTGCTTTGGGTATACCAAACGTCACAACGTAACTGGGTGACTATAAAGGTAGACTACGGGTATCTCCGAAAGTATCTGTTGGGTTGACACGGATCAAGACTGGGATTTGTCACTTCGTATGACGGAGAGATATCACTGGGCCCACTCGGTAATGCATCATCATAATGAGCTCAAAGTGACCAAGTGCCTGGTCACGGGATCATGCGTTACGGTACGAGTAAAGTGACTTGCCGGTAACGAGATTGAACGAGGTATTGGGATACCGACAATCGAATCTCGGGCAAGTAAAATATCGATAGACAAAGGGAATTGCATACGGGGTTGATTGAATCCTCGACATCGTGGTTCATCTGATGAAATCATCGTGGAGCATGTGGGAGCCAACATGGGTATCCAGATCCCGCTGTTGGTTATTGACCGGAGAGTCGTCTCGGTCATGTCTGCTTGTCTCCCGAACCCGTAGGGTCTACACACTTAAGGTTCGGTGACGCTAGGGTTGTGAAGATAAGTATATGCAGTAACCCGAATGTTGTTCGGGGTCCCGGATGAGATCCCGGACGTCACGAGGAGTTCCGGAATGGTCCGGAGGTAAAGAATTATATATAGGATGTGCAGTTTCGGCCATCGGGACAAGTTTCGGAGTACCCGGTATTGTACCGGGACCACCGGAGGGGTCCCAGGGGTCCACCGGGTGGGGCCACCTATCCCGGAAGGCCCCTTGGGCTGAAATAGGTGGGAACCCAGCCCATAGTGGGCTGGGGCGCCATCCCCCCCAAGGCCCATGCGCCTAGGGTTGGTGGGGGGGGGGAAACCCTAAGGGGGGCGCCCCCTTGCTTGGGGGGCAAGCCCCCCCACCCCTTGGCCGCCGCCCCCCCTGGTAGATCCCATCTACCAGGGCCGGCGCCCCCCCTGGCACCCCTATATATATGTGGGGAGAGGAGGGACTTCACGCCCACGCATTTGGTGCTTCCCTCTCTCCCTGTTACACCTTTCTCCTCGTAGTACACGGCGAAGCCCTGCTGTCGTGACGCCCTGCATCCACCACCACGCCGTCGTGCTGCTGGATCTTCATCAACCTCTCCTTCCCCCTTGCTGGATCAAGAAGGAGGAGACGTCTCCCGTCCCGTACGTGTGTTGAACGCGGAGGTGCCGTCCGTTCGGCGCTGGTCATCGGTGATTTGGATCACGACGTGTTCGACAACATCAACCACGTTCTAACGAACGCTTCCGCTCGCGATCTACAAAGGTATGTAGATGCATCTCGTGACTCGTTGCTAGATGAACTCCTAGATGATCTTGGTGAAACGAGTAGGAAAATTTTTGTTTTCTGCAACGTTACCCAACATGGGCTGCAACACACACGAGGCCTTTTCGGTCCCTCGGTTAACCGTTGGAGTATCAAACGAAGTCCAAATGACCCGAAACTTGACAGGCGGTCTACCGGTAGTAAACCAAGGCCGCATGGCAAGTCTCGGTCCAATCCGGAAATTTTTAAACCCCAAACACGAAAGAAAGCTAGAATTGACCACCGGAGGAGAACGAAGCGCCGGATTGCAAAACGGACAACGGGGAAAATGCTCGGATGCATGAGACGAACACGTATGCAAATGAAAATGCGCATGATGACATGATATGCAATGCATGACACGCAAGCAATGACAACGCAACCACAACGAATAACAGAACGACAGCTGGCACAACGGTCTCGGGGCGTTACACAATGCTAGTTGCTAGTAACCAAAGAACCTAGCCAAGAACTTCTCTCCAAGATTTTTATCATAACCTCTACGGTTCAAACATCCCCCTGGTCTGTTATGATTTTCAACCTCTTCTTTGCATATACTGACATAAAATGGCTATGTGGTGTGCATATCCCAATTTGCCTTTTTCTTTTTCATCTATTTCACATCACAAATTTCAATCAAGCATGTATAAAAGGTAAACTGCCACACACTTCACATCAACATAACCAGGAAGTAATAGTAGTACATGTTTCACACACAAGCTGCTATGTATCAACATAACCAGGAAATAATGCATGTTGAGGACACACACAACATACGGATCAACACATATGTTTTCATGCTGGGATTTATCCATAAGAATTAGAAACATAGAAGCAGCATATGCAAGTAAGTTTGCTTCTTTACCTCTGGTTACAGGGAGGAGGGGAAGAGCAGAGACTCAAGGCGTGCTCCTGCTGCTCGAGGTGGATGGGGATGGCGGATGCGTGTAGAGGTGGAGCTCTTGCTGCTCGAGGCGGACCCGGGGGCGGTGAGGCTCCTGCGTTGGCCATTGGCGGTGGTCAATGAGGGGCAGCGCCGGTGGAGAGCAGCTGGGCGGCGGCCAGAGAAGACGGAAGAGGAGGCGGGCGTGGGTGGGAGCTCCCGTGGCGGTGGTCGAGGAGGGGCCGCGCCGGTGGCCGGCGGCGCCAGCAAACCCTAAATCGCGAGGAGCCTGCTCGAGGAGGAAGCGCGCGAGGATGGTGGCTGCCGGTGGAGTGGCTCCACAACGACGGTGGTGCTCCCTGTCAAACGGGTGCTCGACGGCGCTGCTCTGGAGTGGGGCGACGACGGTGGTGGCCGGGAGTAGTGGAGTGGTTGTTGGGGCGGCAGAGGATGGTGGAGGGGCTACCGTGATGGGGATTGGGGATTTTAGTCGGGGGAGGGATAGCAATGGCGCACCACCTAGCGGTGCGCCATAAGTAACTTTTTTTTGGATAGCAATGGCGCACCACCTAGCGGTGCGCCATAAGTAACTATTTTTTTTTGTATATCAATGGCGCATCATCCAACGGTGCGCCATTAGTAATAATAATAATTATTATTATTATTTGCATCGAATAAGTTTTTAGAAAATGAATATGAATATGAAACAGTAATAATTTTTTATAAAATAGTAATAATTTTTTTAAAAATATCATCAAATTTGTTATTTGAAAATATTTATGAATATGAAAAAATATCATCAAATTTGTTATTTGAAAATATCATCAAATTTATTTTTTTGGATTTTTAGTTGCATTCATTTGTGAATTGGTAAAATATTTATGAATATAAAAAAATATCATCAAATTTGAAAAAATATTCATGAATTCAAAACGTGCCCATGAAATTTAAAAATATTCATACATGAGTTCAAAAAATATTACTGTTTTGCAAAAAAGTAAAAAATATAAATATATATACTAATGGCGCACCGTCTAATAGTACGCCATTACTAGTTTAAACTAGTAATGACGCACTATGAAACGGTGCACCATTAGTAGTTTTGCAAAAAAAAAGAATAAGAAAAAAATTACAGTAATGATGCACTCTCTGCCAGGTGCGCCATTACTAGTTAGAACTAGTAATGGCGCATTGTCTATCTGATTCGCCATTAGTATGTATGGAAAAATGAAAAAAAAAATATTAGTGGCGCACCCTGTTTCTGGTGCGCCGACACTAATGGCGCATCACCAACAGATGCGCCATTAGTATATAGTAGTGGCGCACTGCTTCCCTGGTGCGCTATTAGTATCAATCCTATCTATAGCCCTTTTCCTAGTAGTGATGATACATGGGCCTATATAGTCATTGAGAGCAGTGTGGGACCCTGCCTCAGATCATCTTTTCCGCGGTGCACCAAAGGAGCACTTAGCATAAATCAATTGGGATAGACCGGGATTAGAGAGCACGGGATGTCAATTCCAGGGATTTTGAGGTCAAGGTTTGATTTAGATTGAGGGTATAAATTGAAGGTTTATTCCAGACCTTTCTCAAGTGATAAACGAGCACTGCAGAACTATAAATGTTAGCAAGCGCTAAGGAAATACCCCGAGGGCCTCATTGATTCAAATGACTTTTATCAGATTTTTACAGGAGTATAACTATTAGAGTAAAAAATTTACATTGGCCGTTTGATATTTAGATTGAACTAGCAAAAGAGCTCGTGCATTGCAATCGTGACCTACATATTTTTGTGGTTCAACTTCAATTGTGTCTAACACACACCTTTATAGCATAAGTCACGCATGTTTTAGAGCACACAATAGTGAATTTGAACAGTCTTACTCTAACTATCATGATGTGAAAATAGTATGACATTAAGAGTGGTAAGAGAAAGGAGCTTGATCTATCGAGAAGCAATGAGGGATGAAAGACGCATATAGGTTCAGGCCCCTCGACGCTCAAGGTAACAACCCTAGTCATGTCTCTCTAAGAGGTGTTGCATGTTAAAATACAAACTTTTTGAACAATGAGAGAACATTTTTTGTAATTTACATTCATTTTTTGAAAGTTTTGAACAAAAAATTGAAATTTTTAAACATCTTTTTAGTATACATGAACATTTTTTAATATACGATGAGCATTTTTAAATGCAAACTGAACATTTTTTAATATATGGTGAATCTAACATTTTTTTAATATATTTTGAATTTTTAAATAAATATTGAACATTTTTTAAATAAACGATGAACATTTTATAATACATGACAAACTTTTTAAAATACATATTGGACATTTTTATAATAATGAATGAACTTGTTTGAAATTCTGATTTTTTTTAAAACACTAATCATTTTATAAAAAAAACGAAAAATAAATAAATTAAAAACTCCAAAACAAAGAACCAAAACAGAAAAACGTACAGAAAGAAACAAAACAGAAAAAATAAAGAAAGAACCCGAACTGTGCCGGCCCACTCGACGTAAATAGCGGCCCGTTTCGTAGACCCGTAATTGAAAAAAACCCCGTTTCGTGTGTCCTTTATTGCAGCCCTCAAGCCCGAGCGAACGAGCAGAGTCCTTCCCGCGACAGGTAGGGCTAGCCGCCGCCGGCCTGCCTCCACCACTGCCAGCCCGCCGCCGCGGCGCGCCCAGCCGGCCGAAGCCTCCGCTGCCCCGCCGCCGGTACGGGAGCCCAGCAGCGCGTCCCTCCGTCGAGCAGCCGCTCCCACCAGCAGCGCCTCCCTCTCTGGAGCAGCCGGTCCCGCCCAGCAGCGCCTCCCTCTCTGGAGCAGCCGCTCCCGCCCAGCAACGCGCCGCTCTGAGCCACGCCGGCGACCAGTCCATAGGCAGGTAGCGACCACTCCTTCGTCCTTCGTCCTCCCTCCTTCCTCACCCCCTCCCTCCTTCCTCTTGCATCCTCTGTTTGTTCAATTTTTTTTCCTGATTTTGTATTGGACGAGTACTTTGCTGTAGACTCGATATTGTGAGAACATAATGATGATTATTTCTTGATGAGTACTTGCTACATGATTTTTCCAGTGCATGTTCAGGTTTACATGTGAAAGTATTTTGCTTGATAGGTGTTTGTGATAATGCTTGTAGGGGCAAATGTTCACTATTGTAGTTCGACCTCTTTTCAGATGAGCAAATGGTTTGGTTTAAACATGCAATGATTGGCGATATATGAAAATGAAAAGATTAAGCTGTTTTATCTGCACTGTCTTAACCTGAAGCATAGCTTAGCAGTAACATGTACTCCCTCCGTTCCTAAATATTTGTCTTTCTAGACATTTCAAATGACTACTACATACGGATGTATGTAGACATATTTTAGAGTATAGATTCACTCATTTTGCTCCGTATGTAGTCACTTGTTGAAATGCCTAGAAAGACAAGTATTTAGGAATGGAGGGAGTAATTTGAGAGAGTAGGAGCTTTGTCTTGGTTACACTGGCCGGAATTGGTTAACACATTAGTACTAGTGGTATTGTTGGCATGATAGATGTCCCAAATCTTGTTTATGATTGGGAATGTAGTGGTACTGTCACGCTGCGTTGTTGATTCTAACAGTCAGACCTTACCGTTTAAAGTGATTGTTTCTCCTTTTGCATGTTAGCTGATTGATCTTCAGGTTCCACCTTTCGTGTTATGCCATGATAGATGTACAACTAACTAATGATTTGATTTGATGCTCCATATTCATTTTACACTCAGTAAAAGTCTAATTCTACCCCTTTGGAACTTGGAGTTGGAACAGGGCATTAACATTGTCAATTGGAGGGGCTTGGAGCTGCTTTGGCATCCACAGTAGAGCAAACTAGAAGGTAATCTGCTGTTCCTAGCTTCTATAATTTTCTTTTGTGTCAACTAAAAGATAGTAAAACATATCCCTGTGTTGGCGCTTTTCAAAATGCCGAATTTATGTATCCGACCCGATACTGATACACGTATCCGCATTGGTGCATTTTAGATGGAGTGGCTTGGAGCTGCTTCGGCATCCTCAGGAGAGCAAACAAAAAGGTATCTGCTGTTTCTGGCTTCTATACATATATTTTTTGGTGAATTAAAAAATAGTAAAACGTATCCCCTTATTGGCGCTTTTCCAAAATGGCTAATTTACGTCCGTATTGGTGCATTTTAGGGTGGGGGAGCCAAAACGAGAGCAAAACTTGGTAAAGGTGGGAATGGACACCTGGAACCAGTCATTCGGTGCATCCTATAAGATCAGGTTGGTCCATATCCTTAAGAATCTCCACACTTCGGAGGTCAAAATCTACTCAGACGCGTCGAGGGAGTTCATCGAGCTATTGGACGGTGATTCTGGTGGTGAGGTGCTACGGGACTATGTCCAGCAGTCCCCGCGGCTCGTGGAGCTGATGGAGGCATGGCGGCTGCACCGGGAGAAGCCAGGGATGGCGTACATACTTTCCCTGTTTGCCACTGTCCTGGGCAACCCCGGTGGCAAGTCGCGGCAGCATGCTTTTTCTAAGAAGTGCTTGGACGCCGTTGCTAGGACGATACTGGAGGATAAGGACAAGGTGGGGGATGTGTACCGTGAACTCAACAGTGGCGAGTTCCGGCGCCAGAATGCTGCATTGGATTTGCTTGCTGCCATTGTCAGGCGTGGTGCGGGGCTGGCGTCGGAGGTTGCCGAGAGCTTTGATTTCAAGATGGCTGTTGTGACGCAACTAGCAGGGATACAGAAGAAGAGAGGGGGCAGGGATGGGAGGAATCAGAAAAAAGGTGCTAATTTTGGCTCTACAAGGCGATCACTTGTTGGGTTTGCCATGTCGTTCCTTGAGGTTGGGAACCCGAAGCTGCTAAGATGGGTCCTTCAACAGAGGGAGCTTTACTCAGGGGTGCTACGCGGGATTGGAGAAGATGATGCTGAGACTGTTGTGTATGTCCTCTCAACACTGCGGGATAATGTTTTGGTAGAGGAGTCACTTGTCCCACCAGGGCTCCGCAGTGTCCTTTTTGGAAGTGCCACATTGGAACAGCTGAGCTTGATATCGGGGAATTTGGATGCAGGTGAAGCAGCTGACCTTGCTCATCAAGTGCTGGTCATGGTCTGCACTGATCCTAAAAATGGATTAATGCCATCCTCACATTTGAGAGGTAACGAGAAACGCTTGCTGGATCTGATGAAGAAGTTGAAGTCTACTGAGAGCGTTCACCACAAGAATCTGTTGCTGGCTATTGTGAGTAAGAGGCTTTCTTTTTGCGCGGCATACATGAATGAGTTCCCTTACAATATTGAACCACGGCCATCCCCCTCTTGGTTAGTTCTTTTAGCATATGTATATAATTAATTTGTTTTGAGTACAGTGCACTTATTTCTGTCTGATTGCCGTTTTGCAGGTTTGCTGCCATCTCCCTAGCAGCGGATATAATATCTTCAGCAAAAACTGATAGCATATTTCATAGTTTCCTGTCACATGATCTGGTATCCGTCGATGATGAACAAGTACAGGTAGTTCTGAAGTGCATCGTGCCCCATGTATGCTCTCGAGCAGTGATAAATAGGGGATTGCAGCATTCTGATGATCTTGTGAAGCATGGTTCTCTGAGGCTTGTTTTTGAGTCAGTGAACCTACTGTGCTGTGTTACTGAAGCAATCAATGGTGTGGTATCAAGTGTGGGATCGACATCAGAATCCAGTAGCTCAACAAAACGGAAAATCAGAATGAACAGTTTCCCAGGATTAAGTTGTTCCACTGCAACGGATGCATTCTTGGTAGATAAACTTAACCAGGGAGACCAAATGCGTGTCAAGAGGTGGATATCTCTGAGAGAATACATTCAAGATGAAGTGCGCGGAGCTATTCCTGATCCACAGGTCCTTCTGAAGTTACTTTCTTCTGCCAGTCAGAAACACCAAAATTGTTCTCAGAGTAGACTTGAGAGACGTGCTCAGGTTTCTGAGCCTCCTCAAAAGAAACAGAGATGTAATGCTATCGATGAGGACGATGATATTATTATTGGTGGAATTGATGTTGAGTGGGCCAAGGATGTATCTGAAGAGCAAGACCAAGACTTGGCAAGCGATCATGCTACCACTCTGTGTGAGATATGGGGCTTAGATAAGCAAGATCTGGAGATGAAAGATGCAGAAGTGGTAGACAGTGTTTTCCACTCGAAGTTGCTTGATGTTCTCCGGCTCTATTTGGTAGGTATAGTTATATTTTATTATGCTTCCTCTATACCTTTTAATGTGTATAAACTTCATCATTCAACTATCCTAGCCTCTGTCTTCGTTGTCTGTGTCTACTTTTAAGGGATGTGTTTTTTTTAATGCAACTTATAGCCTTGACATTCTAATCTAATTATGTGCATTGATTATCTTCAATTTTCCTTTCAGAGGGTAATGCCCAGCTCATTTGATGGATCATTTGACTTCTTTAGGGTTATACCACCTAATCCGTTGGATCTATCCAAGGATGAGCAGCACTCCTTATTGTCACTTTTAGTTGAGTATTCAGGGCAACACGAGGGACATTGGGACCCAGAGAGAGTTCCAGAATCAATGTACAAGCATTTGCAACCACTGATTGACATCATGTTGCACTCACCAGTTAAGATCATCCGTGAGCAAGCGTACATTTTAGTTAAAGCTGCTCTAGCAAGTTCCGGTGCGTTTGATCAGAACTTTGCGGAGATTGATGCATGGTTAGTTTTCTTGCCTGGTTATGAAGCCAAATGGTGTGTAAGAGAGAGCCTAGGAGTTGGAGTATCTAATAAATTGTCACAAATTGTGATCCCTTTCCTCTGCGATGCTGTTTCAATGGTTGGGAGCAATTTGTACAAATACCAAGATTACATGCGGAAGTTCATCTCTAAATCAGGCCAGCTTGAAGGTACTATTTTCCTTCATGACATGAATGAGTGCCATTACACTTTTCTGAAATTCATGCCATACTGTTTAACTTTCTTACCTATCATTAGCTGTTTTCCTTGGTCGTTAGGTTCCATTTGATCTGATATAATGCCATATATAAATGTTACCGGTACCTGTAGGCCGCGCTGCAAAACAACATGGAAAATCGACGGCTGATTTTCAGTAAGCCTTTCACGGCCCACCTGAAACACAGCATAACTATCACACTTCTACATTTAAGGGCGCAAAGTCTTCCATGTGTATATGATCAGATCATGTAAAATCATCAGATTTACCAAAATGCTTGGCTGCTTGTCTTGCAGTTGCTTGTTTGTACTATGCACTATGTTGTACCAGCATCCCTTCATCATCTGATCATGTTATCATCAAATTTACTTAAATACTTGTCTGCTGGTCTCATGGTTGTTTTGTTTATACTATGCTGCAATCAGATCTTCTTTTCTTGGACTTCTGTACTTCATTTTGAAATTCGTGATCACTCTTTAGCACTTCCTGATCATAAATGTGTTACTTTATTGCACCTGTCCTTTGACTTTAAGTTACGTAGTCTTCCTTTGATACTTATTATCATGTCTTTTCTTTTAAACAATTCCCTAATGAGATCTAGTTCATTCAGTCATTCATATTCTCACCTTTTTTCTGTGTGTGGTTTGTAGTCTATTCTCCAGCTTTCAGTCCTCTGGTTATTTGTGTTCTTCAGAAATGCCTTAGGCTACTTGACTCTGAGTCTGGAGGTATGAAAGTACATGAGAAGTCGACAATTTCATTATATGTGTGCAACACAATCTACCTTATTCTGCAGTCCCAGGTATATCATTTATGTTGCCTACAGCTCTCTTGCCTATTTACCCTAATAATTGCATGTTCAAGTGACTGATCCGATGATGATCAAACAGGTAGATGCTCAATTATTGCTTGACCTTATTGGTGCTGTTCTGAATCAGAGATTTGATATTTTTTCACCGGAAGAACTACAGTCTAGGATTTATATTGCTGAATGGAGGCCATTCATTAATTTGTTGCATATCTCTAGGAATATCTTGGACCAACAAAATTCTAGTTTGTTCACAGCTGTGGAACATTCTTCTGAACTTCATTCAAACTCTTTGTCCTCTGTGATTAGAAAGGTTCAAGAAATGTTAAGCCAGCAACACACTAATTTGCCAGATGATGTAGCGACTGCATTCTTATTTTCAATCATGTGTGCAGCTCCACAGGACATTATCTGTAGCTTTCCAGAGCTTCTTGATGTTGTGAAAACACACTGTCCTTCTCATATGCAATTCTTGTCGTCAGTTCTTTATCTGCAACATGATTACCTAGCTGAAATTGCTACTTGTTGGCCGGATATTTTCTTCTGTAGTCTCAGACAGATCGAGGGTAATCTTGATGTTGATGAGGGCAAATGTCAAAACCACTCAATTTCTGCAGAATTGACTGCATTGAGTACATTCCTAAATGTGACTCCGTTCTGTGCACTCTTACCTTCAGTATTAAGCCTTGTGTTCTCTGGGCCAGCTAAAACTGGGGAGGCACATGCATTGCTACTTGATGCACTTGTCCGACTTATTCGAGCTAAGCTTTATGAAAGCACAATCAGTGAGTTGACATTTAATCTGAGAGTCATATTATTCTGGAGCCATCGCTTGCTGTTGTCATACACTAGGAAGGGTTCAAATGTTCTTGAAGAACTTTGCCATGTATGCTCCACTCTTGTTGATAGCATATTTGAGCGCATCCGAGTTTTGGCTGCTGATACTGCTGACTTGAATGCTTCAGCGGAATGTTTCCAAGATATTGTTGAATCGGTTCTCCACCATCCTACTATTGACCTGCCATGTTCCTTATCCAATTGCCCGGACTTGACAGATGGGAGTGTGGAACATGTGGAAGAAGCATTTACTAGTTTTTCAAAGGAAAATCTGCACCTTGTAGATGGTTTTGTTGTGAATCTTCTTAGTAAACTATATGACCTTTTGCTGTTGGCTGAAAATGATGGTCAGTCCTTAGAGTCGCTGTTTGCTTCCCCAAAGGCCATGCTAGGAAAAATACTGCTGTTGTTCAAGGATAAATTTCAAGTCTGCATGGACAATGGAAACTTTGGACTGCTTTTGCCAAATTTCTACATGGTTCGGGCATTGAAAAAATTCATGTCCCCTGTCAGACTTCTAGAACTTGTAAATTGGATGTTCTCAGAGTTAGAAAGTCGTGGGTCGAGTTGTTCAGCTGCATTTGCCCCTGCTGCTTTTGTATGTCTATCTGTTGCTGATATTGCCATGGAATTACTGTATGATTATCTACAACAAACTGATCAGAGATTAGAATCCTGTCAATTATGGGGCTTGGAGATTCGAAGTTCAGATATTGCCACCATTCAGCGAGTATATCATTTCATTCTCCATTTTACTGCTAAACTGAATCTTGAATCTGCTGATGTTTGCTTGCTGAAGATGTTGATTCGTATCCATAATGCAGAAAGATCTGCAGGACAGAACACTGAATATACTGCATTCCACATGATGTTATCTACCATGGCCACCAACACTCCCCTTAGCATTCTTCATCACTGTATGTTTCCCACATCTAAGGTTAAAGCAAAAGTTTTACGGTTGCTTTTGGAAGTAAGCCCTATACACATGAACTTTTTTGGCCAGATGTTGACGAAAGTTCTAGAAGAAGACACTTCTATTCTGCAAGGCATGGATTACAATTCTGATTCTTCATGGGCTCATGCGGATAGCTCTATACTTCTGCTGCCTGCTGCTTTGTCATACATGAGGCATCACAGTGATGGCCATATGCAGTGTGCTGAATTCCTTGAGCCACTTGCAAAATTTTACTGTGAAATGCTGTTAGGTGATAATGGGTTTCCATGTTGGAAAAGTTTTATTACTAGGACCATTTTTGAGGAAAATTTTGGTGACTTTCAACATGAATCAGTTCCAGATATGATGGATTATTTCAGTGACACTCTCTTGGGGAAGTCTGTTACCATGTTGCACTACTGCTTGTCTTTAAAAGAAATGCCCCGGAAGCAACGCTTGGAAATAGTTGCTTCACTTTGTCCACAATCTTCTGGCCTATTAGATTTTGATGTCAATGATATTAATCCTGACTCTCACAAAGGTCATGTGAAGCTTACTAATGAATTGCTTGCAAAGATATCATTGATTAGGTTGTTGCTGTCTCCTCCCAGAAGATTGTCGTCTAATGAGACAGCATCAGACAGGGAGTCCAAGAGAGTGAGCAATGCTAAGCTGAATTTCATAAGCATCTTGGTCAGAACTTTGGATCAAATACTCAGGAATTTCCCCCGCTGTGATGGCTTATCACACTCTGATAAACAACAAAGGGTCATCCATTCTTTGGAATATACAGTTCTCAAGAATATTATCGAACTGTCTTCAGAGATTCAAACTCATCTGAACCAATTGAAGTCAATACCTTTCCTTAACCAATTCATCAGATCATCTCTCTTGCACAGGTTCAATGATCATGTCACACTAAAAGCAATTCGATGTGTTCTTGTTGTATTATCAGAAGGGAAGTTTCCTGCTGATGAAATTCTTGAGCTCATACTGGGTCACTCCCATTTTCTGTCATCAATAACCTGCAGTGAAGTTTCTGAATATTCATCTGCATTTAATGCTACAGGGAGCCTTCTACAGCCAGCACCAAGCATTTTAAAATCAGTCGATTCTCTTTTCACTAAAGAAAACGAGTTCCATATTTGCATAGCAGAAAAGAGAAAAATAGAAATCATCAGATTACTCAGGATACTGTATGATATTAAGAGTAGACAACAGAGTAATGGCCTATTGAATGAATCAAAAGAGCTAAGTTTCTTGCTTTTATCTGTTTATGGTGCAACTCTTAGCGAAACAGATCTGGAGATATTTAATCTTATGAATGAGATAGAGTCACATGAGTGCAAAACTATCGCTGAAATGGATCATCTATGGGGGAGTGCAGCTGTTAAATATAGAGAAGAACTGAAACTAGATTCTTCAATATCAGAAATCCACAAAACAGAGAACACAGAAAGTAATAGTAGGCGAAGGGCTCTATTTCGGGAGAACATACCAATTGATTCTAAGCTCTGTGTCATGACAGTCTTGCAATTTTGCTACAAAAGGTCTACAAGGACTTCTGTGTTCTCACTAGAACAGCTTCGTCTGGACAAATTTGGTGATATTTTGAAGGTAATTTGTTGAATAGTGGTTCCAATTACGGTTTTGGCTTCATTATTGTTCTTTTTATGCTTTCGTGGTTGCACTATTTTTGTCCACCCGGCTTCACATGTTACCTCATGGTACTAAACCACTCTTAACATTGATTGACAGACAACATCTCAAAGCACGGATATGGTTCGGATTTATGATCCTATGTTTATCTTGCGTTTCTCGATTCATACTCTTCTCATGGGTTACATTGAGCCTGCTGAGTTCTCTCGAGTTGGGCTGCTTGCCATTACGCTTGTTTGCATATCATCTCCTGATGAAGAATTGAGAAAGCTGGGTTATGAATCTCTAAATACATTCAAAAAATCACTCGAGGTAATGCTGTGCTAGTTTGAAGATCCTGATATTTATCAGTTTACTTGTTTATTGATTCTAAGTATCTCATCAGTTATTACCCTGCTCTGCCTGTGATTGTCAGTTATGTTCTACTTGCTTAGTTGCCAGCTATAGCATCAGTATAAAATTTGGCTTGGGTTTCCAATATAAATTTCATAATCTATAGCTGTTATACTGCTCTAACTTTTATAAACAAAATCATGTTCTTGCATCAATATATCCATGTTCCAGCAGTACTTCACATTTTCTTGGTGCATTCGAACTGCTGTGAAAGATTATCTTTATCAACATTCTGGGAGCAATTTGATGCTCGAGTACAGAACAAATTTTGTGCCCGTAATTTTATTTGGGAAGTCCATTTAATATTATGTTGTACACCTGTGACATGTGCAGGCTTCTCAGAAAAGCAAGGAAAAATGGCAGCTCCAGCTTCTTTTGACATATCTACAGAATGGGATATCCAAACCATGGCAGAGGATACCTTCCATTATTGCTATTTTTGCCGCAGAAGCATCATTGACACTGCTGGATAGCTCGCATACTCAGTTCAATACCATAAGCAAATATTTGATGAATTCAGCCTCTGTCGATATGCAGGTGGGTCGGTTATTTTTCCTTGCACATGTTAACTATCCTGAGCTATGAATATCATTTTACGTTTATCTTTACCACTTCTTTTTTGCAGAGCATTCCATTATTTCCAACATTATTGAAGAGTAGTTCTGTGCATTTCAAAGCTGATCGATTGTGGATGCTTCGCTTATTATACGCTGGATCAAATCTAGCTGATGATGCTACGATATGCAAGAACAAAAGTGTTTTAGAGCTTGCTCTTGCCTTTTGTTCTTCAGCTATTTCAGATTCTGAATCGAAGCATTTAATCCTTCAGGTAACACTAATTTTTTATTAGCATATATTTGACTTTAGGATGCGTATGATGATGCACTAAACTTCAAAGTTACTACGTGCGTTACGTTAAGGAGTTAGTGTGAAGCAGTACAAGGACCCTTTTATATACTTACTATCCTGTCTTACTTTTGTATGTGCCAAGAGCTGAAGCACACCCTGAAATACAGAACTTGAGAAGTATAGCAATGTGTGATAAATAGAGTTGTTTCCAAACATCAGTATACCTTTCTGTGCCGCACTTGACATTAAGCAACATTTCATGCATATTTTGTACTGTTATTTGATTTGATCGTGTCCATATTGGCATGTATGATCTTTTCCTGTGAAATGTGCTGTTTCTCTTGTCTTCTGAAATATAATAAATCAGTATTATCCCATTTAGAATGCTCCCTTTGCATGTAGGTGCTAAAGAAGTGTGTGAAGCTGCCAGTTCTAGCTCAGCATTTAGTAAAAAATTGTGGCCTTCTGTCGTGGATATCCTCTGTTATTTCAACTCATGGCAAAGGACTGGACAACAGCTCTAGTTCCAGAATAGTTGGGTTAGCATTGGAGGTAAGCGACTGTTTTAAACTATCTCAACTATGGTGCACACCTTTCTTAGAAGCAACAATTCAGTATATGCTCTTCCATTTTTCTTGTGAATCTTGACTAACTCGTAATCCATCAATTATATCACGGGGTTTCTGTTTGTGAACATGAGAATCATTGATAATATCAGTTTTTTGTTACACCAATTGTTAGGTGCTGCTTTCTGTGTTAAATACGACTGGTATATTTTTCATTAGACACTGCTAGTTTAATGCCTTCGGCTCCAGCACAAGAACTTCACTACGCGTAGTTGCGTTATGATTTTGGGATCATATGCTGCAAACGATTACTGGATAGAAAAATACTTACCAGAAAATCAGTGAGAGAATAGCCTGACAACCCCCAGGGTCCTCTATGCGTGCATCTCACTCTCATCCCCATCAACATGGGATTCGGGGTCCATCCTTCCCTCCACATTCCGAGTTGGTAGTCAGGAGCATTACAAAACTAGCAGGCAGCAGCCTTGAACTGCCAATCGATATTTCATATACTGTGAAAGTATCCGCTGCTGGCAATGATCAAAGTTGAAGCTCTTGATGCAAGTGTCGAAACGAGTTGCGGCAACTGCCGCTCAAGGTCCTCTGTTATGGGGGCCATAACCTTCCAGTGGAGGGCAGGGCCAAGCTGGGGCAAGTGGCCGGGAAGTCTACCTCGCGTAAGGATTGGTACCCGCAGGAAGCCCTTCAGTCATACCATATTAGGGTGGTGACTAATTGGTAAAAGCTCCTAGTTGAATAGGTTTCATATTCATAGCTGGACAGGTTTGCGTTTACAGTCGAAGTTAAACTCTCCTAAGTTGGGCTAGTCTGTCCTAGAAAATCAAGCAGTCAATAGACTTCAGTTCCCTAATCCCTAGCCCCTAGCTCCCACTATACTCTGACTAATTGTGTGGTGCGACGGTGCCACAATCTGGCAGACGTGGACTTGTCGTCCTGCAAGCACCTGCAGGGCAGGGCTGTCACGAGATTTTTTCGTCTTTCACAGCCCATGAGAAGAGCAGATCGACAGTGGAGTGATATGGTGACAGGAGTACTGAGCAAGAGGAGTCCGCTGCCTGCCTCGTATCAAGAGGGAGCCTATTAGTAAGGTTGGCCTATTAGTGAGGTTGGGGCATGGGACGCCAGCACTGCCGGGTTCCTTGCTGCGCTGATGGACCCCATAATCCCACCCTGCATACGGGAGTTGACGTCTATGTGAGAGTGGCTGGGAATCGATTAGGGGATGCCAATCTTTCCTGGTTGTGTGAGGATAGCTGGGCGGATTATAGCAGATTATTAGGCTGGAGGTTCGGGGACAAAAGATTGAGTGGAACACAAGGTTGAATGAGCACATGGTAGAGTGAAGGAGGAGAGGAAGAGTTAAAGGGCAAAAAAGTGTCATCTCAGCCACCTGTTCTTGAATTAGTTTTATAGTTTGGTGGCTGAATATGGTACTGGCCATATGATGTTTCTTTACATTAAATACCATTCCAATTGATATAGTCCATCTATACGGATATATAGAGCCTAGTACATATTTCTAGATTTACTTTGACCATCAATAAGAGCAATAATGTATGAGGTGTATCCCACAGAAAATATACCATTCAATTCATATTTGAAAGGAGTTTTCAACGGTGTTATTTTTATAGCATACATTTCATATAATATTCATCTTACCGATGGTCAAAGTCAATCTTGAGATACAAATTTGGCCCTACATATCTGGATGGAGTAGGTTTTTGGGAGAGATAAGTTCACATTACACCCCTGAATTATAGCTGGAGTTTACCCTGAACTCCAAAATAGGTAAGGAGGCACCCCTCAACTATCAAAATTACTCGCATACTACTAGCACATACATATTATCATATCTTCCCCAACATGCTTTGAACTACCAAGGATTACTTTGCTAGCTAGACACTTAACAGGCTTAAATTGCTCCGGGTACAATCCTTTGTGAATGACCAGCTTTGGCACATGGTTTCTTATGGTTTTGAGAACTAACATTTTCTATATGATTTTTTCTTGTGATGTTCTATCTTCTATGACATATATGCTTTACAATAGTTTTATGAAAGCTATGCTCTCGTTGTCTCTAATTTTTGTGTGCTTTGTTCAGGTACTCGATGCTTTGATCTTATCAAGATTCATTACAGAATGGCTCCAAGAAACTGCACTTGAACAACTGTCGGAAATATCTCAATATCTGTATCTGCTAGTTGAAGATGGAAAATTATTGAAAGGGGATATCACCATGTTGAGTTCAATTCTAAATATTATTGCATCTACAATGAGGTTGTCTATGAAAAGGAAGATATACCAACCGCATTTTACTTTGTCCCTCGATGGCATATTTAAGTTGTGCCAAGCTATTGATGGCAATTCAAGAAGCATCGAACTTAAGCTATCAATGGAACTTGGTACTGATGTCGTCCTTATGAACGGTCCTCTGCCAATTAGTTCTGAAACGGTACTTTTTTGTGCCCTGAATTCACTTAATTACTGCTTTAGTATTGCGATCAGAATCTGAATCTAAGTGTTCATTGCTTCTGTTTGTGATCAGTATCTAAATCTTCATAATCATTTTCTACTTTTGTTTTGCAATGACAGGATAAGTCAAGAGCTGTGATGGTTGTTTCATGGGTAACTTCCAATATCTTCTGGTTGTGTAAACAAAAGTCTGCAGTTGAAATGTCATGTGAAGAGCCGCTAAACAACGAATGTCTACTATCAAAGATATTGCGTTGGTTAGTGGCTTCTGTAATCCTTGGCAAAATCTCCCGCATCTCTCCTGAAAAGAGGGGAGGTCTTGCCACGAGCACAAATAGTCCCGGAACTCTTCAGTCTTTCTTGAACCATTCATCTGAAACCGTTGAAATGGTGGATAGTCACGTTGCGGATGAGGCGCTGGCTGCCATTATACTTTACCTACAAGGTCACATGAAAAAGAAGAGTGATACTTTGCCGTCAGTCGTGACGGCTCTTAGCTTGTTACTTCTTGACAGATGCAGCGAACAAGGTACGCTTGGATCTGTTGCGTTATGATACTATAAGATGTTTCATTATATCTCCAAAGTTGCTATATGAGTTTGCTAACTATTTTCAAACCTTTTGTGAATCAGTTTTGGTTGATGGCCGTGGACAAATCGAAACGCTTTGCTCAAAGATACATTGCCCCGCCGAATCTAATCCTGCATGGAGATGGTATGTGTAGCAGTCTTATTATTTGCATATGCTTTTTGTGACCATGAGCAGGTATTTATTAATCTTCTTTTTATTCTGTATCAGGCATTATTATCAACCTTGGAGAGATCCTACCTTGCAGCACACTGCGACAGAGCGAATGGAAGTAGAGCAGTCATGCCGAAGCCTGTTGATCATGTTTTCTAATGCCCTGAGCGCTGCTGGCTTGCCGGCAGGTATCCCGGTGCTGTCAGTTGGTGACATTGAGAAGTCTGGGCTGTTCCAGTGGGAAAGAGACTCGGTGGTTGAGCAGCCTCGCGCTTAGTTCGTCACTGATTTGCAGTTGACTAGGCTAGTTCTTTTTGCGGGAAGTTGACTACTAGGCTGGAGAAATTAGTGAATTCACGAGGGTAATCAAACAATTTATACAGCGGGCTCATCGTTTGTATGATTTATATTTATTTAAAAAAGTGATGGCTGGTTCAGTTGGCGATTTTGGGTTTTAGATGTACCAAACTGAACATGTGCATGTACTTGTGCGACTGATCTAACTGTTTGGAAGAAAAATGCTTGTGATCTGCGTTTAGATGAGATGATGAAGAAAAATGTGGTTGTTTTCAGCAATTTTCTCTGCTTTGAACTTGGATTTTATTACTTGTGGCGATTACCTTCCTTTTTCTGGGATTGCTTCCTGGGGTCATCTCTGTTGCCAAAGGAGTTCGAGTTTTTTTTTTTTTTTTTTTTTTTTTTTTTTACACAAGAAGCGGCACGAAGAACCCAGTACTGCATCGACAAAGCCGTGGGGCAGTGCATTTTTCAGCTGGACCCAAAGAGAAAGAACACAATCTCCAGGTTGAACCTCGTTGTTGGGTCCGCACCAATTGGGATGGCGAAATCGCCGTAGTCACAGCTTATGCACACCATGGCCTTCGAACTGAGAGTGGAACTGCCTCCCTTTTGGCACACATGCCAGTAGGAATTTGGTTAATCGCCATTCCACTAGAAGAAACATAAGAAGCTCGATGAAGATCATGGACTCCTTTGTTGATGATCTCTGACTTGGTCTGTAGGCCTCAGTTCGATCCCCATCGGGGGCTTTATTTTTCTTCCTCGGCTCCAGCGATCAGCGATCCACGGGAGGGTCGGACGACTCGGTAAACTCGGGGGAAGATGGATCGTGCCCCTAGCGAATCGTTCGGATCTGTTAGTTTTCACCATTACTCAAACTCAAAGTACGATGATAACACTAGCGGAGTAGGTAATGGCAGAAGAGAGCAGAGCCAAAATGGCCACCACCTCAAGCGCGGAGCTTCTGCAAGCTGAGTCAGAGCTGGTGCGCCACTCCCTAGGCTACCTCAAGTCCATGGCGCTGCACAGCGCGGTGAAGCTTGGGATCCCCGACGCTCTCCACCGCTGCGGCGGCGCGGCCTCGTTGCCGGACCTGTCCTCCGCCCTCGCCCTCCCCTGCAGCAAACGGCCATACCTGTCCCGGCTCATGAAGATGCTAGCCGTGGAAGGAATCTTCACGGCCGTGGATGTTCCCGCCGCCGGCGAGGGCGAGGGCGCCGCCACCGCGCCGAGCGTCCGGTACGGCCTCAACCCGGTGTCCCGCCTTCTCGTCGTCGGCGGCGTGTCCCCGTGCGTGCTCATGGGCACCTCGCCGCTGTTCCTGGAGGCCTCTCTCCGGCTGCCCCAGTGGTTCCAGAGGGACGGCGAGGGCGAGCCGGCGTTCGCGATGGCGCACGGCGAGAGCCCCTACGCCACCACCGGCCATGACATGGAGTTCAACGCGCTGGTGAACGAGGCGATGGGGTCCGACAGCCGCTACATGGCGGAGCTCGTCGTCCGCGAGTGCGGCGAGGTGTTCACGGGCGTAACGTCGCTGGTCGACGTCGGCGGCGGGAACGGCACCATGGCGGCGGCCATCGCCAAGGCCTTCCCGCATGTCAGGTGTTCAGTGCTGGACCTCCCGCATGTTATACAAGGCCTCGTCTCAACGCATGAGTCAGTTGAGTTTGCTGCCGGCGACATGATGGAATACGTTCCACCAGCTGATGCAGTTTTGCTTAAGGTACTACGTATAATTTATTTATTTTCAGATTTATTTACAGTAAGAAAGACACACTCTACTTCCCGTTCGCATTTATACCAATTCCTCAAAGAAAAACTTGGGCAACTATATTACTCCCTCCGTCCCATAATATAAGAACGTTTTTGATACTAGTGTAGTGTTAAAAACGTTTTTATATTTTGGGACAGAGGGAGTAGTACATAATGAAAGGCACGACATGAATTGGCAGATTATGTTATGTGCACGCTTAACAAGAATATAAATGAGTGAATCCGACAAAAAGAAAAGAATAAATGGGTGAAGTAGTGCTTTTTTTTTAAAAAACAGTTTGGATTGCTTACCACATATGTCACATGGTTGGAGTAGTGCTATCTTACTAATAGTTTTTGATATGTTGGATTGGCAGTGTGTGCTACACAACTGGAGCGACGAGGATTGTGTGAAGATCCTGACAAAATGCAGAGAGGCCATTGCCCAAGGAGCGAAAGCAGGGAAGGTGATAATCATCGATGCTGTTGTTGGATCTCCTTCACACTCACAGCAAGTACTTGAAGCTCAAGTCTTGATGGATATGCAGATGATGATGCTGTTTATGAGCAAAGAACGTGAGGAACTCAACTGGCAAAAGATATTCACCGAAGCAGGGTTTAGTCATTACAAAATACAGCATGTCCTAGGAATGCGATCCATTATCCAACTCTACCCATAGCCTATCCATGGATAGTCTTTTTTTAAATAAAATGAAACTTTATTCATTAGAAATAACCAATACATCGTTTACGAGGATGAATACAATTTCATTTATAGGCTCCTCGAACCAATCCGAAGTTGATGAAAATCTAGCCAATCTAGCAAGTTCATGTGCTACTTTATTAATCTCTTTATTACAATGTTCGAATCTAGTCATGATGAAATCACATGCGTAGTGGAAGCAGTCATTGAAAATTGCCGCCGCCGCACCCGTTGACTGTCCTCCGTCCTGCATGGTCTCAATCACCTCTAGATTATCTGAATTGAAGATTAGGCGATTGCACCCCGCCCTTTGCACTAGTGTTAGCCCAAATTTGAGGGCTAAAACTTCTACCATCAGAACATCCTTGCAATGGTCAATCTTTTCATTTCCTCCTGCAATAAACCTACCTTTGTCGTCTCGCAAAACCGCCCTCATCGTACCCTTCAGCATGTCCTGATCAAAAGAGGCGTCAACATTGAGTTTCATGAAACCCCTAGGGAGACAATGCCAACCCTCCTTTTTCATGGACGCCTTTGAAGACGATGCATTTACAAAATTGTATGTGAGGGCTATGATCCCCATTCATATCTGAGTTGCATTCTCAATTGTTTTCTTGTGCACTAATTTTCGTCTCTCCCATCATAGATACCAAGTTGAAATAGCTATAATTTCTCGTACATTTTGGTACCCCATAATACACAAATCTTGATCTGGGAGAACTAAAAGGTATTCTAGTATCGCCTATCCAGCACGATCAACCTCACAAGCTCTATCAATAATCTCATCTATCCCTAGCCTCTTCCAAACCTCATTTGCTTTAGTACATAGGAAAAACATGTGCTTCGTGTCTTCTACATCCTGATAGCAAGTACTCCCTCCGTTCCAAAATAGATGACTCAACTTTGTACTAATTTTAGTACAAACTTAGTACAAAGTTGGGTCATCTATTTTGGAACAGAGGGAGTAGGACAAAGGGGCGAGACCTTCATGTGTCTATTAGCAAGTGTTGCCCGGTATGGGAGAGTGCCATGTAACGTATGCCATATAAATTTTTTGACTTTTGCCGGACAGGATAACTTCCATATCTGGCACCAAATAGGGTTAGGTGTGGTTCACCCCGCCCCGTTGGAGTGTTATAGTTTACTCCCATACCGATCATTCCACTCCAGGGAATAAGCAGACCATATCAAGACCATACCATTTTTGTATAACTCCAAGCAATGAAATCTGACATGTTATGTTGCGAAAGTGGGATTGAAAGAACCCGTTCAGCGTCAATGGGCCACATAATTTGTCTAATCAGGTCCTCATCCCAATTATTGGAATCAGGGTCAATCAGATCAACCACTCTTGATAACAATTGTCCCTCCTAGGAGTCACAATCTTTCTAGTGGCACAATTTGGGATCCATGTATCTTCTAAAATATTGATGTTACGGAAATAATTTGCTACCCATGGTGGTAGCTACGCACAACCCCAATTTTTATCTCTAGTTATTTTGGACTATGAAAATTAACTCTATAACAAAAATATCGTGACTTTGGACCAGCCAGGCAAACAAACAGGAAATTATGCCAAAAAGACAAGCAAAAAGACTGAGAAAAGTGAAAAAAGACCCTTTCTACACATTGATAAGGCACTGTCAAAAAGGTAATAAAAAGACAAAGAGAGGTGAGAAAAAGTCATTTCTATACAACAAAAATGCACTTGTGCCAATGCCATAAGAAACCTGACACCTCATATATAAAAAAGGCACTTATGCTAAAGGGTGTGTAGTTGCCATCCATGCGTGCATAGGTATCACCATGCATAGGAAATCACCTCTCATTGATGTTATGTCCATTTCCCACTCGCCAAATATAGCCACATTTCAGAGTAGTAACGCCTGCCATAATGCTTTGCCAGGTGAATGAAGCACCATGCTTTGGCTTGGAATTCAGCAAATCGCCATCAGGGTAGTACTTGGCCCTTAGAATAGTAGCACACAAGGAATCAGGATTATCAAGGAGACGCCATGCCTGTTTGGCCAGCAGAGCCAGGTTGAAACAGTGGATATCACAGAATCTCATTCCTCCTTGGGTTTTTAGTACACACATTTTCCACCAGGCCATCTAGTGCATCATCCACTGGTTCTCCTCGTCTCCCCACCAGAAATGTGTTATTGTGTCAATGATTCCTTTACAATTTTTTTAGGAATTTTAAAGACCGACATTGCATAGGTAGGTATGGCTTGGATCACAACCTTGAGCAGGATCTCCTTCCCCCCGGCAGATAGTAGTTTTTTTTCTTCCAACCACTAATTTTCTTAACAATATGTTCAATTAGAAATTTAAAGCAGCCTATTTTATAAACACCCACATTTGCTGGCAAGCCCAAGTATTTGTCATTCAGGGCCTCCATCATTATATTGAGTGTTGTACACAAGTGTTATCTGACCTCTACCTTTGTATTGGGGCTAAAGAAAATATCAGACTTTTCCACGCTTACCAGTTGTCTCGACGCCGCACAATATAAATCTAGTGCTGATTTTAGGGCCGTCGCATTATGTTGGTTGGCTTTCATCAAGATCAACGAGTCATCCACAAAGAGGAGATTAGTTACTCGTGGGGCATCTCTACAGACTTTAACTCTTGATATGTTCTCGTTCTCCTCAGGATGCGAGAGCAAGGCATTCAACCCTTTCGTGCACAACAGGAATAGGTATGGTGATAGCGGGTCCCCCAGTCTCAACCCTCTAGTAGGCTTAAAACTCTCACTTTCCTCTGCATTTATCCGTACTTTGTATTCTACTGTTGTGACATATTGCATAATCAAATTAACCCACTCTTGAAGGGAACCCATTTTCAGCATAATCTCCTTTAGAAAAGCCCACTTGACTCTATCGTAAGCTTTGTGCATGTCAAGTTTTATAGCACACAAGCCCTCTCTACCCTCTCTTTTATTCTTGATTGTGTGAAAACATTCGTAGGCCACTAAAATATTATCCGTTATCAATCTACTTGGTACAAAAGCATTTTGTGTTGGACTAATAATTTCTGGTAGAAGGGTCTTCAATCGAGAGGCCGCCATTTTTGCAATTATTTTGTATACCACATTACATAAGCTAATTGGCCTAAATTGGGATACCTTTTCTGGTGTGTTAATCTTAGGATTCATCACGATTGCAATATCATTCCAACCATTTGGGATAGTACATGTGTTGATTTCTTTCAGAACCTCCTCAATTAGGTCTTTCCCTAGCATCGGCCAGAACCTTCTATAGAAGATAACATGGAGTCCATCTGGTCCTGGAGCTTTTAAGTCTCCAATATCAAATAAAGCCTTGCGGACATCTTTCGCGGTATAAGGAGCAAGTAGAGCATTGTTTATTTTGTTTGACACTCGCTTACGCACAAGTGATAAAACTTCTTGATTCGGATGCTGAACTTCCGATGTGAACAGCTTTGTGAAATATTTAGTGATGTGATTCGTCAAATCCTTTTCTGTTAACCATTTTCTAGACTCATCTAATAGTTTCTTTATATTATTTCTTTTTTTCCTAGCCATGGTAGCATTATGGAAAAAGGCGTATTATGATCCCCGTGCATCAACCAGTTCGCTCGTCCTCTTTGTAATCAGAAAATTTCCTCTTGAACCATGATATTTTCAATTAGCACAATAATTTCCTTCCGATGACCTTGAGACTCCGTATTTAATGGGCACCGCCTTAGTCTCTCCAATTCTTTTTTTTAATTTCCTAATTCTCACCTTTGGTCCCTTTAGAGTTTCCCGGTCCCAGGTATGTAGATCGGCATGTATTTCTCTCGTACAATCAGCAAGTGATGGTCCAATACCAGCAAGTCTTGCTTTCTCCCAAGATGCCTTAACAATTTCAGTGACCATCTCTTCCTTCAACCACCTCGCCTCAAACTGTTTAACCCGCCCCTCTGGTTGTTTAAAGATTTTTTCATCCAAGTAATCTGTACCCAGTACGATTGGGCGGTGGTCAGAATGAACATGTTCTTCGTTGATTACTACCGCTCGTGGAAATTTGTTTGCCCATGCTATATTACAGACCCTCCGATCAAGACGTTCGCGTATTTCACCTCTCCAAGTGAACAGGTCACCCGTATAGCCAAGGTCATCCAGCCCGCAATCCATTAGGCATTCACAAAATTCTCTCATCATACCAAGTGGTCTAGCCATACCACCCTCTTTTTCCAACGGGTATAAAATTTCATTAAAGTCCCCCAAAACAACCCATGGGTGATTGCCCTTACTATATAGATTTCGAATATCGTCCTAAGAAAGATGTCGCTCATTCCATTTCGGACGACCATAGAAACCCATGAACCGCCAGTGAACCACTTCCTCATTCATAAAAACAATATCAATAAAGTGGGGCAAGACATAGTTCAACTCGATTTTATCCGACTTATGATAAAACAAAACTAGGCCACCATCCTTACCATCGCTTTCTACTACAAACATAGAATCAAAACCTAAATTACGACGAAGCTCATCGGCTTTACAATTATTCAAATGGGATTCAGAAAGGAAAATTAAATATGCCCTTGTACGCTCCTGTAGGTCCAGAAGCTCACGAACTACCATGTTGGAGAGCATACCACGGAAGTTCCATCATAGGATTTTCATTTGGCCTAGCGATCCTCCTCCTCGGAGGCCGCCGACGTGCCAATCTTGTCTTTCTCTTCGCCAACTGATGACCCACAAGTATAGGGGATCTATCATAGTCCTTTCGATAAGTAAGAGTGTCAAACCCAATGAGGAGCAGAAGGAAATGATAAGCGGTTTTCAGCAAGATATTCTCTGCAAGTACTGAAATAAGTGGTAACAGATAGTTTTGTGACGGGATAAATTGTAACGGGCAACAAGTGTAAATAAAGTGCAGCAAGGTGGCCCAATCCTTTTGTAGCAAAGGACAAGCCGGGACAAACTCTTATAATAGGAAAAGCGCTCCCGAGGACACATGGGAATATCGTCAAGCTAGTTTTCATCACGTTCATATGATTTGCATTCGATATTTTGATAATTTGATATGTGGGTGGACCAGTGCTTGGGTGCTGTTCTTACTTGAACAAGCATCCCACTTATGATTAACCTCTATTGCAAGCATCCGCAACTACAACAAAAGTATTAAGGTAAACCTAACCATAGCATGAAACATATGGATCCAAATCAGCCCCTTACGAAGCAACGCATAAACTAGGGTTTAAGCTTCTGTCACTCTAGCAACCCATCATCTACTTATTACTTCCCAATGCCTTCCTCTAGGCCCAAATAATGGTGAAGTGTTATGTAGTCGACGTTCACATAACACCACTAGAGGCTAGACAACATACATCTTATCAAAATATCAAACGAATACCAAATTCACATGACTACTAATAGCAAGACTTCTCCCTTGTCCTCACAAAGCATATTCATGTTCATAATCAGAGGGGTAATAATATGCATATAGGATCTGAACATATGATCTTCCACCAAATAAACCAACTAGCATCAACTACAAGGAGTAATCAACACTACTAGCAACCTACTAGCACCAATCCCGGACTTTGAGACAAGAATTGGATACAAGAGATGAACTAGGGTTTGGAGATGAGATGGTGCTGGTGAAGATGTTGATGGAGATTGCCCTCTCCCGATGAGAGGAGCGTTGGTGATGACGACGGTGATGATTTCCCCCTCCCGGAGGGAAGTTTCCCCGGCAGAACAGCTCTGTCGGAGCTCTAGATTGGATCCGCTAAGGTTCCGCCTCGTGGCGGCGGAGTCTCATCCCGAAAAGTTCCTCCTTATTTTTTTCTCATTGAAAGACTTCATATAGGAGAATATGGACGTCGGAGAGCCACCAGGGGGCCCACGAGGTAGGGGGCACGCCCTAGGGGGGTGTGACGCCCCCGATTCAATCGTACACTAATCATACACGCAAATGTGTACGATCAAGATCAGGGACTCACGGGAAGATATCACAACACTACTCTACAAATAAAATAAGTCATACAAGCATCATATTACAAGCCAGGGGCCTCGAGGGGACTCGAATACAAGAGCTCGATCATAGACGAGTCAGCGGAAGCAACAATATCTGAGTACAGACATAAGTTAAACAAGTTTGCCTTAAGAAGGCAAGCACAAAACTGGGATACAGATCGAAAGAGGCGTAGGCCTCCTTCCTGGGATCCTCCTAAACTACTCATGATCGTCGTCAGCGGCTTGCATGTAGTAGTAGGCACCTCCAGAGTAGTAGCAGTCATCGTCGACGGTGGCGTCTGGCTCCTAGACTCCAATGTCTGGTTGCAACAATCGGATATAGGAAAGGGGAAAGGGGGGAGAAAAGTGTAACACCCTCGATGCGACTATATCTCCCACGTGTCGAGGCACGACTTAGAGGCATAATCGCATTGAAGGCATATGTCACAAGTGAGGTAATCTTCACACAACCCATGTAATATAACAAGGAATAAGATACATAGTTGGCTTACAATCGCCACTTCACACAAATACATGGATAAAACATTACATCAACCAGATACAATCAAGGTCCAACTACGGAACCAAAATGAAAGAAGAACCCCAAATGCGACAAGGGTCCCCGATCGACCCCAACTGGGCTCCACTACTGATCAACTAGAACGGAACAACACAAAGGACAAGATCTTCAACGAGCTCCTCCTGAGCTTGGTTGCGTCATCTGCACGGACTCATCGGCACCTGCAAGCTGGTTTTGGAAGTATCTGTGAGCCACAGGGACTCAGCAATCTCGCACCCTCGCGATCAAGTCTATTTAAGCTTATGGGTAAGGTAAAGGTAAGAGGTGGAGCTGCAGCAAGCGACTAGCATATAAGGTGGCTAACATACGCAAATGAGAGCGAGAAGAGAAGGCAAAGCACGGTCGATAAAAGTATGATCAAGAAGTGATCCTGGACTACCTACGTCAAGCATAACTCCAACAACCGTGTTCACTTCCTGGACTCCGCCAGAAAGAGACCATCACGGTTACACACGCGGTTGATTCATTTTAATTAAGGTCAACTTCAGGTTTTCTACAACCGGACATTAACAAATTCCCATCTGCCCATAACCGTGGGCACGGCTTTCGAAAGTTCAATCCCTGCAGGGGTGTCCCAACTTAGCCCATCACAAGCTCTCACGGTCAACGAAGGAATAGACCTCTACCCGAGACATTCCGATCAGACTCGGTATCCCAGTACAACAAGACATTTCGACAGGGTAAAACTAAACCAGCAACACCGCCCGAATGTGCCGACAAATCCCGATAGGAGCTGCACATATCTCTTTCTCAGGGCACACTCAGATGAGACATCCTACGAGTAAAACCAACCCTCAAGTTGCCCCGAGGTGGCCCCGCAGTCTACTCGGTCGGACCAACACTCAGAGGAGCACTGGCCCGGGGGGGGGGGGGGGTTAAAATAAAGATGACCCTTGAGCCGGCCGACTCAAGGGAAAGAAAAGGCTAGGTGGCGAATGGTAAAACCAATGTTGGGCATTGCTGGAGAAGCTTTACTTAAGGCGAACTGTCAAGGGGTTCCCATTATAGCCCAACCACGTAAGGGACGCAAAATCCGGGAACATAACACCGATATGACGGAAACTAGGGCGGCAAGAGTGGAACAAAACACCAGGCATAAGGCCGAGCCTTCCACCCTTTACCAAGTATATAGATGCATTAATTAAATAAGATATATAGTGATATCCCAACAAGTAAACATGTTCCAACAAGGAACAACATCTCCATGTTCCAACAAGGAACAAACTTCAATCTTCACCTGCAACTAACAACGCTATAAGAGGGGCTGAGCAAAGCGGTAACATAGCCAATCAACGGTTTGCTAGGACAAGGTGGATTAGAGGCTTGGTTCAACAATATGGGAGGCATGATAAGCAAGTGGTAGGTATCGCAGCATAGGCATAGCAAAAGAGCGAGCAACTAAGCAAGCAAAGATAGAAGTGATTTCGAGGGTATGATCATCTTGCCTGAGATCCCGCAAGGAAGAAGAACGAGTCCAAGAAGATGACAAGCGGACATAGTCGAACGGATCCTCACAAACGCGACGTTACCGGAACCAACCCGAAGAAGCGACACCGGAAAAGAAGCACACAACATAGTAAACAAACCACACATGAACATGGTATGATATGCGAGATGAGGTATGCGATGCATATGCATGATTGGACAAGGAATGCATGAACCTGGCCTCAACTTGGAAATCCAAGAGTGCCACTGGAAAGATGAGATGAAATCGCTTGAAAACGATATAAAGATCACCGGAATCAGAGTTACGGTTTGGAAATGGCAAGCGATTCAAATATGACACCGGTCTGCAATTTACAGCAAGTAGGCATCTAAATGCAATGAGATGAACATGCTACATCACTCAAACATGGCAACAAAATACATGGCAGGGAAACATTCATGATGCTTAACAAAAGTCTAGCACTGAGCTACGGCCAATTCATCCATTAAGAGGTTCAAACAAGCATGGCAAAAACGCAAATGGTAAACAGATCTCAGACTTAGTGAAATTAACACTTGTCTGGAATTTCAGATCATGAAGCCCTCTTCGGAGCAACAAAACAACATGCTACAGGACCTGAACAAGACAAGGAAGAACATGGCATGGAGCTACCCAACAAGCTTAACAAAAGTCCCTTAGTGACCTGGGGCCAAAAGGGATCACAAAATATACTAACAAGCACACGAACATAGCAAAAACATAATCAGTTTTCAGACTTAGTGAAAACTGGGACATGCTGAAACATAACTCACGAAGGCATGTTAACGAGCTCGATGCTCTCACTACGGTGTAGGTCATGGCAAGGCAAGCATATATCCATAAAGAAGGCACAAAATGCAAGCTAGACATGGCAAGAACAATGGCATAGCATGCACGGATCAACTACAACATCGGCAAAATCGCAAACATGTTGACGATCTGCCCAGATTTACAACAAAGCAAAAGTAGAGCTCGATTGACTCAAGCTAGGGTGCTCCATAATTGCAAACAAAGGCATGGATGGATAGAACACTACAATATTAACAAAACTCCTTTACTGATCATCCTCAAAAGAGGCATGGATCACTAGGAAACAACATGAACATATGGCATCATAAACTAAACAATCCCAGGACTTAGTGAAACTACTAAGTCCCTGAAAACAGAATTACCGAGTGCCTCACTTTGCAAG
This sequence comes from Triticum monococcum, assembly GCA_034509565.1. Lineage (NCBI taxonomy): Eukaryota > Viridiplantae > Streptophyta > Magnoliopsida > Poales > Poaceae > Triticum > Triticum monococcum. The sequence continues at coordinate 725,026,675 of CM067842.1, forward strand.
CTTGCACTAGTCACCACACACATCATAAAAATACATGGGTTGCACCTCTGGAAAGATGACAAAACCCTTAACAAAACATATGAAGGACTCACAGGCATATCATGCACACAACAAACATGGCAAAAATGACAAAAGTCTAAGATGAACTAGCAGATCTGACAATTAACTCACGTAGCCTCCTTCTAACAGCATTTCGGGCATCAAGATGAACTCAAATGAAAATGATGCAATGGAATGAAATGATGTACTCATCGAGACGAACATTTTGATATACTATATGTCCAAATCGGAGCTACGGATGCGGAGATATGGCAGGTCAAAGTATGCACAAAAATTAGGGTTTGGAGGGGCAAAAGTCAACCGAGGAGTTTCCAGATCTGGATCTGGCACTGTTCATGCACTATAGCAGTTCGCCGGAGTTCGTCGGTGCGGCGGCCGGAGTGGAGAGGAGGAAGCCGGAGAGCACCCGGGGCCGGGGCGTCGGCGGCCGGGCGGCGCGGCCAAGGCGGCGCGGCCACCAGAGCGGCTCGGGCGAGGCGGCGTCGAGGTGGAGGCGGCGGCGGCCGGTCGGCGTCGAGCGCCGGCGAGGAGAGGGCGGCGCGCCGGCGGGGAGCCTCCGCGGCGGAGCGGCGAAGGCCGCGGCGGCGTCGGGCGCCGGACGTGGGGAAGGGGCGGCGGAGCAGATGGGCTCGCGGGGGCCCGGTTTGGGCCTCCTGGGCCGCGGCGACGGCGAGGTGGCGAGTGCCACTTGGCGGCAGCGGATTGGCTGAGGCGGCGGCGGCGGTCGTGTCCGGCGCCGGGCGGACGTGTCCGGCGCACGGAGAGATGGATTTAGGGTTTCGTGGGAGGAGAAGATCCGAAAAACGGGGGGTCTATTTATAGGCATAAGTGGAGCTAGGAGAGTCCAAATGAGGTGCGGTTTTCGGCCACGCGATCGTGATCAAACGCTCTAGGTGATGGAGCAGAGTTTGGTGGGTTTTGGGCCAAAATGGAGGGGGTGTTGGGCTGCAACACACACGAGGCCTTTTCGGTCCCTCGGTTAACCGTTGAAGTATCAAACGAAGTCCAAATGATACGAAACTTGACAGGCGGTCTACCGGTAGTAAACCAAGGCCGCATGACAAGTCTCGGTCCAATCCGGAAATGTTTAATCCCCACACACGAAAGAAAGGTAGAATTGACCACCGGAGGAGAACGAAGCGCCGGATTGCAAAACGGACAACGGGGAAAATGCTCGGATGCATGAGACGAACATGTATGCAAATGAAATGCACATGATGACATGATATGCAATGCATGACGCGCAAGCAATGACAAGGCAATAGCAGCGAATAACTGAACGACACCTGGCACATCGGTCTCGGGGCATTACAAAAAGCAACCGTGAGTACTCATCCAAAGCACTCGCAAGCAAGGAGCTACACTACATATGTATGCATTGGTATCAAATGGATTAAGGGTATCATATGTGGACTGAATTGTAGAATGTCAGAATAAGAGGGGGATAGCTAGGCCTTTCGAAGACTACACTTCTGGTAACCTCCATCTTGCAGCAGGAGAAGAGAGTAGAAGGTAAATTCACCAAGTAACATCGCATAGCATAATCCTAACCGATGATCCTCTCCTTGTCGCCCTGTTAGAGAGCGACCACCGGGTTGTATCTGGCACTTGGAAGGGTGTGTTTTATTAAGTATCCGGTTCTAGTTGTCATAAGGTCAAGGTACAACTCCAAGTCGTCCTATTACCGAAGATCACGACTATTCGAATAGATTAACTTCCCTGCAGGGGTGCACCACATAACCCAACACGCTCGATCCCATTTGGCCGGACACACTTTTCTAGGTCATGCCCGGCCTCGGAAGATCAACACGTCGCAGCCCTACCTAGGCACAACAGAGAGGTCAGCACGCCGGTCTAAATCCTATGGCGCAGGGGGTCTGGGCCCATCGCCCTTTGCACACCTGCACATTGCGAACGCGGCCGGAAGCAGACCTAGCCCAGCAGGCGTTCCAGTCCAATCCGACGCGTGCCACTCAGTCACTGACGCCACGAAGGTTTCGGCTGATACCACGACGTCGAGTGCCCATAACTGTCCCCGCGTAGACGGTTAGTGCGTATAGGCCAGTAGCCAGACTCAGATCAAATACCAAGATCTCATTAAACGTGTTATCTTGAAATAACCGCGAACGCCGACCAGGGCCAGGCCCACCTCTCTCCTAGGTGGTCTCAACCTACCCTGTCGCTTCGCCACAAAGATCCACTCAGAGGGCCGTCGGGACAAACGTCCTTTCGGACCCAATCCGTGAATCACTCGCGGGTACTCCTACGAGCCGACCCGTCTTTAGTCACCACAAGTATCATATATCTTGTATAGGTATATACCCGTGATCAACTCCCGAGTGATCACGGCCCGATAGTATAGCATGGCAGACGGACAAGAATGTATGGCCATTGATGATAAACTAGCATCCTATACTAAGCACTAGGATTGCAGGTAAAGGTAACAACAGTAGTAGCAAGGACATGCTATGCATCAGGATAGGATTAACGGAAAGCAGCAACATGCAACACTACTCTAATGCAAGCAGTATAGAGAGTAGAGTAGGCGATATCTGGTGATCAAGGGGGGGCTTGCCTGGTTGCTCTGGCAAGAGAGAGGGGTCGTCAACACCACAGTTGTACTGGGTAGCAGCGGCGTCGGTCTCGTGTCTAGCGAGAGAAGAGGGGGAAGAAACAATAAATACAATGCAAGCAAATGCATGGCGATGCATGACATGACAAGGCGTGAAGCTAGGCGTGCCCTAACGCGGTATGAGGTGATACCGATGAAGGGGGGAAACATCCGGGAAAGTATCCCCGGTGTTTCGCGTTTTCGGGCAGAGGAGCCGGAGGGTATGTTACGGATGTGTGGCGGACGAACGGGCTGCGTATCCGGATTCGTCTCACCGTTCTGAGCAACTTTCATATATAAAACTTTTTCATCCGAGTTACAGTTTACTTTCTATTAATTTTCAAAGATTTAAACAATTTCTGAAATTATTATTAATTTGAAAATAATGATTAAATGCTAGGTGCACCCATCTCCGTGTACACAACAGTGTACACAGGGGATGACATGTGGGTCCAGGAGGGTCCTAGTTGACCAGTCAAAGTTTGACTGGTCAACAAGGGGTGGGCCTCTTGTCATAGACTAGGTTTAGTTAATTAAATCCCGTTTCAACTAATCTAGTGATTATACTGATTAATCCTAGTTAATTAAGTTAATTAATTACCTAATTGATTTTATTATTATTATTATTATTTCGAAACCTTTTTTTTCCAGGGGACCGGGCCCCACGTGCAAGTGGCCTAGAGAACACCCGGGGCGGGCACGTCGAACGGGCGGGCGAACCCGCCCGAACGGGCATGGGCGAAGGGGCGTGCCAGGTCGCCGGTGCCGGACGCCGGAGATGGCCACGGGGTGCGCGGCCGGCGGCCATGGCCGGCCGGAGTGGGCGCGGCAGGGCGAGGGGACAGGGCGGCGCCGGCAGCGGTGGGCGGCCGGATCAACGAGCGGAGGCTGCGGTCGGGCTCCAGCAACGCGGCGGCAGTAGACGAGCGGGGTGGCGTAGGCGCGAGCGGGTGGCGCGGAAGTAGACGAGCGGGGCGGCGCATGCGTGAGCGGGTGGCGCGGCGAGTAGGGACGAAGCCAGGGTGAGGCGAGCGCAGCGCCGGGAGCCACGGCAGCAGGTCGGGGCGCGGGATGGCTGTGGGGACGCGGCGAGCTCGAGCGGAGGCGGCAATGGCCAGAGCAGCAACGAGGCGCGGCGGTGAGTGGGCGGCTCGGACGCACGATGAAGCAGAACTCCGGTGCGGCCACGACGGGGCTTCGGTCACGGCGGCAACAGCAGCAACATCAGCGGGGTGAGGCCATGGCACATCGGCGCGCGCGACAAGAGCAGCAGCGAGACGAAGACACGCACAGGCGGCCGGGCGCGCGCTGGGGCGCGGCTGTGGCGCCGTTGGGAGGCCTACGAGGCGCAGCCGGCGCTGGGTGAGCGCGAGCGTGCGCAGGCGCACGAGGGGGCAGACCTCCGAGCGCGGCCACGGGAGGACGCGGGAGATGGCCACGTCGCCGAATCGAGGCGGAAAACAGTGGAGAATGGAGGAGGAGCTCACTGAGAGGCCGGGGATGAGCTCGGGCAAGCTGGGGCTAGTCGGGGCGGCGCGAATCGGCGTCAAGCAGAGGCGGCGACAACCGGAGTAGACGGGGCGATGACGATGATGCAGAGCGGCCCCGGTTGAGCTGATGCTCGTAGTAGATGCAGCAGACGACGGTGGTCCTTCAGGTCATGATCCGGCGGCGCGAGGATCTCGGTGGCTATGGGGCAGCGAGGCAATGGCGGCGGCAGAGGCGGCCACGCGAGGGAGAGGAAGCAACAGCGCGAGAAGAAGAGGGAAAAAGGTCCTGGGGCTGCTAGGGTTCAGGGGAGGGGGCTTCTTATCCCCAGAGGAGCCGTGGGATGGCCTCCACGCCGCCACTGATGGCCATGGCGGCCTGGATGGTCGCCACGACCCCCCTCTGGTGAACAGAGGAAGGGGGAGGCGCCTGGGATGGGCTGGGTGAGCCATTAGGCTAGATGGGCCAAAGGTTCAGCAGTTTAGGTGATCTTCTTATTTTCATTTTTTTTGTTCTTTTCTTTTATGTTTTCTTTTAGTTACACGTTATTTTTTTGTTCAGTAAAATAAAACAATAGCCCCTAAAATAATGTTCCAGAATAACCCACTGCCATAAAAAGTTTTACCCCGAATTAAAATAGTTTAGCAATTTATAAAATACCAAAGGAATTTATATAATTGTTTTTGCTACGGTTTAAATAATTTTAGAGCATTTAAACATTTTGTAAAAGTGTGGTTTCTCCGCCTTAATTACCTATGCATTATTTGGCTCACTCCGAACATTTTAGTTTTAATATTAGAAAATTTTTATTGTTTGCATTTAATTAAAATTTGAATTTGAATTGTTTTGATCTAACCCGAATTTAATAACAAAAATCAAGGTGGCGTGGCATCACTAGTAGAGGATTACTGTAGCCTAATTATCCCGGCGTCACAATTCTCCTCCACTATAAGAAATCTCGTCCCGGGATTTAAGAGGCGTAAGGTGGGGTGGTTCTGGTTACGAAATTCTAGCGAGTGTTCTCGGTCTTAGTTGCTCTTCTCGAAGAGGTCGATCCATCACGTTGATGTCTCTATTCCCTTGCTTCAGGTCACCATGATGAAGTCGGCATCCTTTCCTCGGGAACTCCAACTTATGTATGAAGGACAAGGGGTAACTTCAAAAGAACGAACCGCTACCATGTTGCTTATGTGGTAGATAATATCAGGAAAGGTGGCGGAAGTAACCCTCGAATTGAAGCTTAAGAAGATATCGAGAGCAAAGTAAGAAGGTACCCTGAGAAGTTTTGAGTGAGTAAGCAATCGTCCGATGCCTGAAATGAAACATGAAAGGGGTGTAGAGCAAGGGGAGTAAGTATTGTTGGAAATATGCCCTAGAGGCAATAATAAATTGGTTATTATTATATTTCCTTGTTCATGATAATCGTTTATTATCTATGCTCGAATTGTATTGATAGAAAACTCAGATACATGTGTGGATACATAGATAACACCATGTCCCTAGTAAGCCTCTAGTTAACTAGCTCGTTGATCAATAGATGGTTACGGTTTCCTGACCATGGACATTGGATGTCATTGATAACGGGATCACATCATTAGAAGAATGATGTGATGGACAAGACCCAATCCTAAGCATAGCACAAGATTGTGTAGTTCGTATGCTAAAGCTTTTCTAATGTCAAGTATCATTTCCTTAGACCATGAGATTGTGCAACTCCCGGATACCGTAGGAGTGCTTTGGGTGTGCCAAACGTCACAACGTAACTGGGTGGCTATAAAGGTACACTACGGGTATCTCTGAAAGTGTCTGTTGGGTTGGCACGAATCGAGACTAGGATTTGTCACTCCGTGTGACGGAGAGGTATCTCTGGGCCCACTCGGTAGGACATCATCATAATGTGCACAATGTGATCAAGGAGTTGATCACGGGATGATGTGTTACGGAACGAGTAAAGAGACTTGCCGGTAACGAGATTGAACAGGTATCGGGATACCGACGATCGAATCTCGGGAAAGTATCGTACCGATAGACAAAGGGAATTGTATACGGGATTGATTAAGTCCTTGACATCGTGGTTCATCCGATGAGATCATCGTGGAACATGTGGGAGCCAACATGGGTATCCAGATCCCGCTGTTGGTTATTGACCGGAGAGTCATCTCGGTCATGTCTGCATGTCTCCCGAACCCGTAGGGTCTACACACTTAAGGTTCGATGACGCTAGGGTTATAAAGGAAGTTTGTATGTGGTTACCGAATGTTGTTCGGAGTCCCGGATGAGATCTCGGACGTCACGAGGAGTTCCGGAATGGTCTGGAGGTAAAGATTTATATATGGGAAGTCCTGTTTTGGTCACCGGAAAAGTTTCGGAGTTTATCGGTAACGTACCGGGACCACCGGGAGGGTCCCGGGGTCCACCAAGTGGGCCCACCAGCCCCGGAGGCTTGCATGGGCCAAGAGTGGTAAGGGACCAGCCCTTGAGTGGGCTGGTGCGCCTCCCACAAGGCCCAAGGCGCAACAAAGGAGGAGAAGGGGAAACCCTAGGCTTAGATGGGCCCTAAGGCCCACCCTAGGGGGCGCCCCCCTCTCCCCTCTTGGCCGCCCCCCATCAAACCCATCTAGGGCTGCCGCCCCCCTAGGGGTGGGAACCCTAGAGGGGGCGCACCCTCCTCCCCTTCCCCTATATATATGAGGCCTAGGGACTGCCCAATGGACACGAGTTCCTCTCCTCTAGTTGGCGCAGCCCTACCTCTCTTTCTCCTCCTCTCCTGCGGTGCTTGGCGAAGCCCTGCAGGATTGCCACGCTCCTCCACCACCACCACGCCGTCGTGCTGCTGCTGGAGGGAGTCTTCCTCAACCTCTCCTTCTCCCCTTGCCGGATCAAGGCGTAGGAGACGCCACCGGGCTGTACGTGTGTTGAACACGGAGGTGCCGTCCGTTCGGCACTAGGATCATCGGTGATTTGGATCACGACGAGTACGACTCCATCAACCCCGTTCACTTGAACGCTTCCGCTTAGCGATCTACAAGGGTATGTAGATGCACTCTTCTTCCCCTCGTTGCTGGTCTCTCCATAGATAGATCTTGGTGACACGTAGGAAAATTTTGAATTTCTGCTACGTTCCCCAACAGTGGCATCATGAGCTAGGTCTATTGCGTAGATTCTATGCACGAGTAGAACACAAAGTAGTTGTGGGCGTTGATATTGTTCAATATGCTTACCATTACTAGTCCAATCTTGATTCGGTGGCATTGTGGGATGAAGCGGCCCGGACCAACCTTACACGTACGCTTACGTAAGACCGGTTCCACCGACAAACATGCACTAGTTGCATAAGGTGGCTGGCGGGTGTCTGTCTCTCCCACTTTAGTCGGATCGGATTCGATGAAAAGGGTCCTTATGAAGGGTAAATAGCAATTGGCATATCACGTTGTGGTCTTTGCGTAGGTAAGAAACGTTCTTGCTAGAAACCCATAGCAGCCACGTAAAACATGCAAACAACAATTAGAGGACGTCTAACTTATTTTTGCAGGGTATGCTATGTGATGTGATGTGGCCAAAGGATGTGATGAATGATATATGTGATGTATGAGATGATCATGTTCTTGTAATAGGAATCACGACTTGCATGTCGATGAGTATGACAACTGGCAGGAGCCATAGGAGTTGTCTTAATTTATTTATGACCTGCGTGTCAACATAAACGTCATGTAATTACTTTACTTTATTGCTAACCATTAGTTGTAGCAGTAGAAGTAATAGTTGGCGAGACAACTTCATGAAGACACGATGATGGAGATCATGATGATGCAGATCATGGTGTCATGCCGGTGACAAGATGATCATAGAGCCCCTAAGATGAAGATCAAAAGGAGCAATATGATATTGGCCATATCATGTCACTATTTGATTGCATGTGATGTTTATCATGTTTATACATCTTATTTGCTTAGAACGACGGTAGTAAATAAGATGATCCCTCATTAAAATTTCAAGAAAGCGTTCCCCCTAACTGTGCACCGTTGCGAAAGTTCGTCGTTTCGAAGCACCACGTGATGATCGGGTGTGATAGATTCTTACGTTCGAATACAACGGGTGTTGACGAGCCTAGCATGTACAGACATGGCCTCGGAACACATGCAAACACTTAGGTTGACTTGACGAGCCTAGCATGTACAGACATGGCCTCGGAACACAAGAGACCGAAAGGTCGAGCATGAGTCGTATAGAAGATACGATCAACATGAAGATGTTCACCGATGTTGACTAGTCCGTCTCACGTGATGATCGGACACGGCCTAGTTGACTCGGATCATGTAATCACTTAGATGACTAGAGGGATGTCTATCTGAGTGGGGGTTCATAAGATGAACTTAATTATCCTGAACATAGTCAAAAAGGTCTTCGCAAATTATGTCGTAGCTCGCGCTTCAGTTCTACTGTTTAGTTATGTTCCTAGAGAAAATTTAGTTGAAAGTTGATAGTAGCAGTTATGCGGACAAGGTTCGTAAACTGAGGATTGTCCTCATTGCTTCATAGAAGGCTTATGTCCTTAATGCACCGCTCAGTGTGCTGAACCTCGAACGTCGTCTGTGGATGTTGCGAACATCTGACATACACGTTTTGATAACTACGTGATAGTTCAGTTAAACGGTTTAGAGTTGAGGCACCGAAGACGTTTTGAAACGTCACGGAACATAAGAGATGTTTCGAGGACTGAAATTGGGATTTCAGGCTCATGCCCACGTCAAGAGGTATAAGACCTCCGACGATTTTCTTAGCCTGCAAACTAAGGAGAAAAGCTCAATTGTTGAGCTTGTGCTCAGATTGTCTGAGTACAACAATCATTTTAATCAAGTGGGAGTTGATCTTCCAGATGAGATAGTGATGTTTCTCCAAAGTCACTACCACCAAGCTACTAGAGCTTCGTGATGAACTATAATATATCAGGGACATATATGATGATACTTGAGATATTCGCGATGTTTGACACCGCAAAAGTAGAAATCAAGAAGGAGCATCAATTTTGATGGTTGGTGAAACCACTAGTTTCAAGAAGGGCAAGGGCAAGAAGGGATACTTCATGAAACGGCAAATCAGCTGCTGCTCTAGTGAAGAAACCCAAGGTTGAACCCAAACCCGAGACTAAGTGCTTCTGTAATAAGGGGAACAGCCACTGGAGCAGAATTACCCTAGATACTTGGTAGATGAGAAGGCTGGCAAGGTCGATAGAAGTATATTGGATATACATTGTGTTAATGTGTACTTTACTAGTACTCCTAGTAGCACCATGGTATTAGATACCGGTTCGGTTGCTAAGTGTTAGTAACTCGAAATAAAAGGCCGCGGAGTAAACGGAGACTAGCTAAAGGTGAGCTGGCGATATGTGTTGGAAGTTTTTCCCAAGCTTGATGTGATCAAGCATCGCACGCTCCCTCTACCATCGAGATTGGTGTTTGCGTTGAGCATAGACATGATTGGATTATGTCTATCGCAATACAGTTATTCATTTAAGAAGAATAATGGTTACTCTGTTTATTTGAATAATACCATCAATGGTCTTGCACCTAAAATGAATGGTTTATTGAATCTCGATCGTAGTGATACACATGTTCATGCCAAAAGATATAAGATAGTAATGATAGTACCACCTACTTGTGGCACTGCCACGTAAGTCATATCGGTATAAAACGCATGAAGAAGCTCCATGTTGATGGATCTTTGGGCTCACTCGTTTTTGAAAAGTTTGAGACATGCGAACCATGTCTATTGGTGTATATGCATGAAGAAACTCCAGGAAAATGGACCGTTTGGACTCACTTGATTTTGAATCACTTGAGACATGCAAATCATACCACATGGGCAAGATGACTGAAAGCCTCGTTTTCAGTAAAATGGAACTAGAAAGCAACTTGTTGGAAGTAATACATTTTGATGTGTGTAGTCCAATGAGTGCTGAGGCGTGTAGTGGATATCGTTATGTTCTTACTTCACAGATGATTTGAGTAGATGTTGAGTATATTTACTTGATGAATCACGTGTCTGAATTATTGAAAGGTTCAAGTAATTTCAGGGTGAAGTTGAAAGATCGTCGTGACAAGAGGATAAAATATCTATGATATGATCATAGAGATGAATATCTGAATTACGAGTTTGGCACAGAATTAAGACATTGTGGAAATTGTTTCACAACTAATACAGCCTGGAACACCATAGTGTGATGGTGTGTCCGAACATCATAACTGCACCCTATTGGATATGATGCATACCATGATGTCTCTTATCGAATTACCACGATAGTTTATGGGTTAGGCATTAGAGACAACCACATTCACTTTAAATAGGCACCACGTAATTCCGATGAGATGACACCGTATGAACTATGGTTTAGAGAAACCTAAGCTGTCATTTCTTAAAAGATTGGGGCTGCGATGCTTATGTGAAAAAGTTTCAGGCTGATAAGCTCGAACCCAAAGCGGATAAATGCATCTTCATAAGACACCCAAAACAGTTGGGTATACCTCCTGTCTCAGATCCGAAAGCAATAAGGGATTGTTTCTAGAATCGGGTCCTTTCTCGAGGAAAAGTTTCTCTCGAAATAATTGAGTGGGAGGATGGTGGAGACTTGATGAGGTTATTTAACCGTCTCTTCAACTAGTGCGTGGTAGGGCATAGGAAGTTGTTCCTGTGGCACCTACACCAATTGAAGTGGAAGCTTATGATAGTGATCATGAAACCAGATCAAGTCACTACCAAACCTCGTGGGATGACAAGGATGCGTGCTACTTCAGAGTGGCACGTAATCCTGTCTTGGAAATCATGTTGCTAGACAACAATGAACCTACGAGCTATGGAGAAGCGATGGTGGGCCTAGATTCCGATAAATGGCTCAAGGCCATATAATCCGAGAGAGGATCCATATATGAAAACAAAGTGTAAACTTTGGAAGAACAGCTCGATGGTCGTAAGGCTGTTGAGTACAGATGGATTTTAAAAGGAAGACGGACAATGATGGTAAGTATCACCATTAAGAAAGCTCAGCTTGTCGTTAAGATGTTTTCCAACAAGTTCAAGGAGTTGACTACGATGAGACTTTCTCACACGTAGTGATGCTAAGAGTCTGTTGGAATTATATTAGCGATTACTGCATTATTTATGAAATCTTGCAGATAGGATGTCAAAACATTGTTTCCTCGACGATTTTCTTGAGGAAAGGTTGTATGTGATACAAACGGAAGGTTTTGTCAATCCTGAAAGATGCTAATAAGTATGCAAAGCTCCAGCAATCCTTCTAAGGACTGGAGTAAGCATCTCGGAGTTGGAATGTATGCTTTGATGAGATGATCAAAGATTTTGGGTGTATACAAAGTTTATGAGAAACTTGTATTTCCAAAGAAGTGAGTGGGAGCACTATAGAATTTCTGATGACTATATGTTGTTGACATATTGTTGATCGGAAATGACGTAGAATTTCTGGAAAGCATATAGGGTTATTTGGAAAGTGTTTTTCAATGGAAAACCTGGATTAAGCTACTTGAGCATTGAGCATCAAGATCTATAAAGATAGATAAAAAACGCTTAATGGTACTTTCAAATGAGCACATACCTTGACATGATCTTGAAGGTGTACAAGATGGATCAGTCAAAGAAGGAGTTCTTGCCTGAGTTGTAAGGTATGAAGTCAAGACTTAAAGCTCGACCACGACAGAATAGAGAGAAAGGACGAAGGTCGTCCCCTATGCTTAAGACATAGGCTCTACAGTATGCTATGCTATGTACCGCACCTGAAGTGTGCCTTGCCATGAGTCAGTCAAGGGGTACAAGAGTGATCCAAGAATGGATCACAGGACAACGGTCAAAGTTATCCTTAGTAACTAGTGGACTAAGGAATTTTCTCGATTATGGAGGTGGTAAAAGAGTTCGTCGTAAAGGGTTACGCCGATGCAAACTTTGACACTAATCCAGATTATTCTGAGTAGTAAACTGGATTCGTATAGTAGAGCAGTTATTTGGAATAGCTCCAAATAGAACGTGGTAGCTGCATCTAGAAGATGACATAGAGATTTGAGAAGTACATACGGATCTGAATGTTGCAGGCCCGTTGACTAAAACCTCTCTCACAAGCAACATGATCAAACCTAGAACTCATTGAGTGTTAATCACATAGTGATGTGAACTAGACTACTGACTCTAGTAAACTCTTGGGTGTTAGTCACATGGCGATGTGACCTGTGAGTGTTAATCACATGGCGATGTGAACTAGATTATTGACTCTAGTGCAAGTGGGAGACTGTTGGAAATATGCCCTAGAGGCAATAATAAATTGGTTATTATTATATTTCCTTGTTCATGATAATCGTTTATTATCCGTGCTAGAATTGTATTGATAGGAAACTCAGATACATGTGTGGATACATAGATAACACCATGTCCCTAGTAAGCCTCTAGTTGACTAGCTCGTTGATCAATAGATGGTTACGGTTTCCTGACCATGGACATTGGATGTCATTGATAACGGGATCACATCATTAGAAGAATGATGTGATGGACAGGACCCAATCCTAAGCATAGCACAAGATCGTGTAGTTCGTATGCTAAAGCTTTTCTAATGTCAAGTATCATTTCCTTAGACCATGAGATTGTGCAACTCCTGGATACCGTAGGAGTGCTTTGGGTGTGCCAAACGTCACAACGTAACTGGGTGGCTATAAAGGTACACTACGGGTATCTCTGAAAGTGTCTGTTGGGTTGGCACGAATCGAGACTGGGATTTGTCACTCCGTGTGACGGAGAGGTATGTCTGGGCCCACTCGGTAGGACATCATCATAATGTGCACAATGTGATCAAGGAGTTGATCACGGGATGATGTGTTACGGAACGAGTAAAGAGACTTGCCGGTAACGAGATTGAACAGGTATCGGGATACCGACGATCGAATCTCAGGAAAGTATCGTACCGATAGACAAAGGGAATTGTATACGAGATTGATTAAGTCCTTGACATCGTGGTTCATCCGATGAGATCATCGTGGAACATGTGGGAGCCAACATGGGTATCCAGATCCCGCTGTTGGTTATTGACCGGAGAGTCATCTCGGTCATGTCTGCATGTCTCCCGAACCCGTAGGGTCTACACACTTAAGGTTCGATGACGCTAGGGTTATAAAGGAAGTTTGTATGTGGTTACCGAATGTTGTTCGGAGTCCCGGATGAGATCTCGGACGTCACGAGGAGTTCCGGAATAGTCTGGAGGTAAAGATTTATATATGGGAAGTCCTATTTTGGTCACCGGAAAAGTTTCGGGGTTTATCGGTAACGTACCGGGACCACCGGGAGGGTCCCGGGGGTCCACCAAGTGGGGCCACCAGCCCCGGAGGCTTGCATGGGCCAAGAGTGGTAAGGGACCAGCCCTTGAGTGGGCTGGTGCGCCTCCCACAAGGCCCAAGGCGCAACAAAGGAGAAGGGGAAACCCTAGGCTTAGGGGGCGCCCCCCTCTCCCCTCTTGGCCCCCCCCTCAAACCCATCTAGGGCTGCCGCCCCCTAGGGGTGGGAACCCTAGAGGGGGAGCACCCTCCTCCCCTTCCCCTATATATATGAGGCCTAGGGGCTGCCCAATGGACACGAGTTCCTCTCCTCTAGTTGGCGCAGCCCTACCTCTCTTTCTCCTCCTCTCCCGCAGTGCTTGGCGAAGCCCTGCAGGATTGCCACGCTCCTCCACCACCACCACGCCGTTGTGCTGCTGCTGGATGGAGTCTTCCTCAACCTCTCCTTCTCCCCTTGCTGGATCAAGGCGTAGGAGACGTCACCGGGCTGTACGTGTGTTGAACACGGAGGTGCCGTCCGTTCGGCACTAGGATCATCGGTGATTTGGATCACGACGAGTACGACTTCATCAACCCCGTTCACTTGAACGCTTCCGCTTAGCGATCTACAAGGGTATGTAGATGCACTCTTCTTCCCCTCGTTGCTGGTCTCTCCATAGATAGATCTTGGTGACACGTAGGAAAATTTTGAATTTCTGCTACGTTCCCCAACAAGTATTTCGTCTGATACCAGAATAGATCACTAGGCAGGTGGCCCATGAATCATATACGAAGTCAAGCACGAGGAATAACTTGGACAACAGGGTGTACAGGAGAGTCAAGTTTCGATCCTATGGAACTATGGGTTATGGGCCCACCATGTAGGTTAAAAGTAGAAAGGGCGGTGATATCTTGTACAGTCATGATAACAAAGGCATGTCAGAGGATAGCCTATCAGTTATGTTGGCAACAACATTAGTACCAAGGGCGAGGGATGAAGAGAACCATTTTCCTGCTCGTTGAAACGAGTTGGACCAATAGGCAAAGTTCTCGTCCATCGGTGGATACCGGAATGTCGTCAACAATAGTAACAGGTTCTTACCAACAGAGCTGTACACCGGTTGCTGAAGATGATTACAAAATATAGATCACAAGAAAGATTAAACCAAACAATGGAAAGGAAAACATATGTATCAGATTAAACAGAACAATGGAAAGGAAAATGTGTTTAAACACATATTTTAGGGGTATATCCTTCCCAAGGACAAGCAAAGCATGATTTCCTTGACAGGATATAATGTAGAAAACCCTTTAGGTAAGGGGGGGGGGATTTCATGACATTACCCATACAGTGATGTTTGGGTAATTGAGCAGGAAACATTTAGCATTGGGCTTCAAATGTTCTCTTTGAAAATCGGAGTACCTCAGACATGCTTCGAGATAGCATTGACATGGTCTTCAATCAAAGGTCAGACTCTGGATACACGAAGGGATTCATCATTAAGCCAAGGAGAGGATGAGGAGGTGGCTGATGGACTCAACAATAATTCAACGAGATATCCAAAAGATGGATTTCCACCGTTATGTGAACAAGGAGATAACATTTGTCGGATCAAATGATATAATGATGTATGCTCAAGGAAAAACATACACAATTAAACACTAGTTGAAAAGGGTGCCCAAAGTATGGCCTTAGGTAGCATGATCAATGTTAGAAAGGTGATTCAACAACCAATAGTCTAAGAATGAAATATCGACCATTAACTTGAAAGCAATAGGGTGCTAGAGACACGAACAAGTTTGTGTTGAACGGAAGGCAATAAAGTGGTCGATGATAACACAAATCATCGAGGGCAAGGAGGGTACTTATCATCGCGATATCTTGGAAGGGGTCAAAATGTGGATGATGATCACGACACATTTGTCGAGAGGTTTCAAGAAGATGTAACCGATCGGCGATGACATCAAGTCAACAGAATAATGAAGCGAGAAGCTATTGAGACCATAGGTACAACACAAACTTGAAATCAAGCTTGTCATACAAGGAAAATTGTTATGACGAGGAAGATCGACGTAAGATTAGCTCACCTCGAAATTTTTTCTCTAGAAAGAAGGACCAGATAGCACAGTTAAAATTGGCATGACAAGGATATAGCTGATCAAGCAAGGAATGACTTGAAGGATTATTAAACTCATAAGCAACACAAATTATTTAGGGTTATTGAATCGGAGTGCGGACTCGATTCACTATTCGGTGTTCTCGATTGACGACAACCCAGAACCTAGGAACAATTGGATCCGGTGAGTGATAATAGTTGATGAAGAACCCATAAGAAGTTATGATGTCCCATGATATTCCCGAGATACCAGGGTGTAATACTCGACGGTAGATCAAAGTAAAGGTTGGACTGGTGTATTGGTCCACACAAGACAAGTGCTTAAACTTGCCCGAGAAATGGGATCAAAGAAGAACATATGGTCGGAACCAAGTTTGCAAGGATCAATTCACAGATACCAAATGATATTATATCAAGGGGATAGTTATTACTTTCAAGAAGCTTCCATGATAGGATATACATCGTGTCCATGGGCACGAACACAAGTTCAAGGTCAACCCCACTTCTTCAACGCATAACCTTT
Source organism: Triticum monococcum (assembly GCA_034509565.1). Classification (NCBI taxonomy): domain Eukaryota; kingdom Viridiplantae; phylum Streptophyta; class Magnoliopsida; order Poales; family Poaceae; genus Triticum; species Triticum monococcum. The sequence continues at coordinate 725,042,776 of CM067842.1, forward strand.
CATTCACTGCTCTAGATAAAAATGATTTTAGTGTCAAAACCTACCTGGTGAATTACCATAGGAGTATGACCCATGAAAACTTCCGGGTTCACACAGATTAAGAAAGGCATAGGTTCAACCCGTCAAGGTATCGTGGAAACATATACCACAAACTTTGGAGCAAATTATACAAGCTCGAAAGTAGAGCATGGTTGACAAAAGCAGGGGATACAATTTACCAAAGGCATTATGTATCCGAGGAAAGGCTCACAAGGTTATCGAATATGAAGGACGGTGTCGAATAAAATCCAACAAAGGATCTGGTGGTCTACAAGGGATCTAATGTGAGCATCGGTACTCAACCAGAAGAAGGAAAAAGGTAAGGAGACCAGACCATAGAAACAACTGACTAATTTAAGCTCAAATGCAAAGGAATTATGATTTTCAAATCAAGGGATCAAAAGCAACACTCTGATTAGGGTTGGATAAGTTGAATAGCCTTAGGGGTACAATCGACAACTATTTGAATGGTCGAGAACCAGCTCATGTTCAAAATGACGTCTGATCCGGAAGGAAGAATTCTAAGATCTGATTGAGGATTGCGAGCATTCACAACATAACAAATCAAGTGACTCGAAATGATAGTGACAGAGGATGTCAACAGAGATTACTAGAAGTATGGAATTAACCATAGTGCAGGAAGACAAGGAAATCAAGAGCAATGGGCTGCTGAGGATTTTCAGAAAATCAAATGGTATTTCGTGGACTTATGTGAAACACATGAACGACTGGGGATGAGCGGATACTCGGTAAGAGCGAGGAATTATCCGTAGGGGTATTCAGGTGACAAAGAACTGCAAGGAAGTAGGCACAAAGTATTCTTGAAACAATAGAGAGAATTTTGGTGTATCTTGTAATAACAAGATCAACTGGGATGAATGTATGAACGACAAATGTAAGTAGTTATTTATAAGGATACATCGGTAGTAGGGAATTGTAAAAGCGATGGCACATAGTCTCAAGAGAGCATCGTAGGGTGCCTTCGGAATCTTCTGGTGAAACAAGCGACCGTTCGGACCGAGGGGCTCTCCGGGAGAAAATATTTACGAGAACCTAGAGTTGGAATTAGTAAAATCGTTTAACCTGAATAGAAGAGATGTCAGAGTCCCAGAGTAAGGATTGAGGAGTAAAAGATCCTAATACAACCCAGATGGCGACGTGGGCCCGTAAGGCACACAACCATGTTAGTAAAAGTTTTTTGTAATGTCTAGACTCAACTTCGGCCAAGGAGTGTGGAAGGGGGATTCCTACAGGCAGTTGGCTCTGATACCAACTTGTGACGCCCCCGATTCAATCGTACACTAATCATACACGCAAATGTGTACGATCAAGATCAGGGACTCACGGGAAGATATCACAACACAACTCTACAAATAAAATAAGTCATACAAGCATCATATTACAAGCCAGGGGCCTCGAGGGCTCGAATACAAGAGCTCGATCATAGACGAGTCAGTGGAAGCAACAATATCTGAGTATAGACATAAGTTAAACAAGTTTGCCTTAAGAAGGCAAGCACAAAACTGGGATACAGATCGAAAGAGGCGCAGGCCTCCTGCCTGGGATCCTCCTAAACTACTCCTGTTCGTCGTCAGCGGCTTGCACGTAGTAGTAGGCACCTCCAGAGTAGTAGCAGTCATCGTCGATAGTGGCGTCTGGCTCCTAGACTCCAATGTCTAGTTGCAGCAATCGGATATAGGAAAGGGGAAAAGGGGGAGAAAAGCAACCGTGAGTACTCATCCAAAGTACTCGCAAGCAAGGAGCTACACTACATATGTATGCATTGGTATCAAATGGATTAAGGGTATCATATGTGGACTGAACTGCAGAATGCCGGAATAAGAGGGGGATAGCTAGGCCTTTTGAAGACTAAGCTTCTGGTAACCTCCATCTTGCAGCAGGAGAAGAGAGTAGAAGGTAAGTTCACCAAGTAACATCGCATAGCATAATCCTAACCGATGATCCTCTCCTCGTCGCCCTGTTAGAGAGCGACCACCGGGTTGTATCTGGCACTTGGAAGGGTGTGTTTTATTAAGTATCCGGTTCTAGTTGTCATAAGGTCAAGGTACAACTCCAAGTCATCCTATTACCGAAGATCACGGCTATTCGAATAGATTAACTTCCCTACAGGGGTGCACCACATAACCCAACACGCTCGATCCCATTTGGACGGGCACACTTTTTTGGGTCATGCCCGGCCTCGGAAGATTAACACGTCGCAGCCCTACCTAGGCACAACAAAGAGGTCAGCACACCGGTCTAAATCCTATGGCGCAGGGGCCTGGGCCCATCGCCCTTTGCACACCTACACATTGCGAACGTGGCCGGAAGCAGACCTAGCCTAGCAGGCGTTCCAGTCCAATCCGGCGTGCGCCACTCAGTCGCTGACGTCACGAAGGCTTCGGCTAATACCACGACGTCGAGTGCCCATAACTGTCCCCGCGTAGATGGTTAGTGCGTATAGGCCAGTAGCCAGACTCAGATCAAATACCAAGATCTCGTTAAACGTGTTATCTTGAAATAACCGCGAACGCCGACCAAGAACAGGCCCACCTCTCTCCTAGGTGGTCTCAACCTACCCTGTCGCTTCGCCACAAAGATCCACTCAGAGGGTCGTCGGGACAAACGTCCTTTAGGACCCAATCCGTGAATAACTCGCGGGTACTCCTACGAGCCGACCCGTCTTTAGTCACCACAAGTATCATATATCTTGTATAGGTATATACCCGTGATCAACTCCCGAGTGATGACGACCCGATAGTATAGCATGGCAGACGGACAAGAATGTATGGCCATTGATGATAAACTAGCATCCTATACTAAGCACTAGGATTGCAGGTAAAGGTAACAACAGTAGTAGCAAAGACATGCTATGCATCAGGATAGGATTAACGGAAAGCAGCAACATGCAACACTACTCTAATGCAAGCAGTATAGAGAGTAGAGTAGGCGATATCTAGTGATCAAGGGGGAGGGGCTTGCTTGGTTGCTCTGGCAAGAGAGAGGGGTCGTCAATACCGTAGTCATACTGGGTAGCAGCGGCGTCGGTCTCGGTGTCTAGCGAGAGGAGAGGGGGGAAGAAACAATAAATACAATGCAAGCACATGCATGGGGACACATGACATGACAAGGCGTGAAGCTAGGCGTGCCCTAACGCGGTATGAGCTGATACCGGTGAAGGGGGGAAACATCCGGAAAGTATCCCCGGTGTTTCGCATTTTCGGGCAGAGGAGCTGGAGGGGGAAAGTTGCGAGTTCGGTATGTTACGGATGTGTGGCAGACGAACGGGCTGCGTATTCGGATTTGTCTCGCCGTTCTGAGCAACTTTCATATATAAAACTTTTTCATCCGAGTTACAGTTTATTTTCTATTAATTTTCAAAGATTTAAACAATTTCTGAAATTATTATTAATTTGAAAATAATGATTAAATGCTAGGTGCACCCAGCTCTGTGTACACAACAATGTACACAGGGGATGACATGTGGGTCCAGGAGGGTCCTAGTTGACCAGTCAAAGTTTGACTGGTCAACAGGGGGTGGGCCCTCTTGTCATAGACTAGGTTTAGTTAATTAAATCCCGTTTCAACTAATCCAGTGATTATACTAATTAATCCTAGTTAATTAAGTTAATTAATTACCTAATTGATTTTATTATTATTATTATTATTTCGAAACCTCTTTTTTACAGGGGACCGGGCCCCACATGCAAGTGGCCTAGAGGCCACCCGGGACGGGCACGTCGAACCGGCGGGCGAACCCGCCCGAACGGGCATGGGCGAAGGGGCATGCCAGGTCGCTGGTGCCGGACGCCGGAGATGGCCACGGGGTGCGCGGTCGGCGGCCATGGCCGGCCGGAGCGGGCGCAGCGGGGCGAGGGGACAGTGCGGCGCCGGCAGCGGTGGGCGGCCGGATCAACGAGCGGAGGCCGCGGTCGGGCTCCAGCAACGCGGCGGCAGTAGACGAGCGGGGTGGCATAGGCGCGAGCGGGTGGCACGGAAGTAGACGAGCGGGGCGGCGCAAGCGTGAGCGGGTGGCGCGGCGAGTAGGGACGAAGCCAGGGTGAGGCGAGCGCAACGCCGGGAGCCACGGCAGCAGGTCGGGGCGCGGGATGGCTGCGGGGATGCGGCGAGCTCGAGCGGAGGCGGCAATGGCCAGAGCAGTAGCGAGGCGCGGCGGCGAGTGGGCGGCGCGGACGCGCGATGAAGCAGAACTCCAGTGCGGCCACGACGGGGCTTCGGTCATGGCGGCAACAGCAGCAACAACAGCGGGGTGAGGCCATGGCACATCGGTGCGTGCGACAAGAGCAGCAGCGGGACGAAGACACGCACAGGCGGCCGGGCGCGCGCTGGGGCGCGGCTGTGGCGCCGTTGGGAGGCCTACGAGGCGTAGCCGGCGCTGGGTGAGCGCGAGCGTGCGCAGACGCACGAGGGGGCAGATCTCCGAGCGCGGCCACGGGAGGACGCGGGAGATGGCCACGTCGCCGAATCGAGGCAGAAAACGGTGGAGAATGGAGGAGGAGCTCACGGAGAGGCCGGGGATGAGCTCGGGGAAGCCGGGGCTAGTCGGGGCGGCGCGAATCGGCGTCGAGCAGAGGCGGCGACAACCGGAGTAGACGGGGCGATGGCGATGATGCAGAGCGGCCCCGGTTGAGCTGATTCTCGTAGTAGATGTAGCAGACGACGGTGGTCCTTCAGGTCATGATCCGGCGGCGCGAGGATCTCGGTGGCTACGGGGCAGCGAGGCAATGGCGGCGGCAGAGGCGGCCACGCGAGGGAGAGGAAGCAGCAGCGCGAGAAGAAGAGGGAAAAAGGTCCTGGGGCTACTAGGGTTCGGGGGAGGGGGCTTCTTATCCCCAGAGGAGCCGTGGGATGGCCTCCACGCCGCCACTGATGGCCATGGCGGCCTGGATGGTCGCCACGACCCCCCTCTGGTGAACAGAGGAAGGGGGAGGCGCCTGGGATGGGCTGGGTCAGCCAATAGGCTAGATGGGCCAAAGGTTCAGCGGTTTAGGTGATCTTCTTATTTTCATTTTTTTGTTCTTTTCTTTTATGTTTTCTTTTAGTTACACGTTATTTTTTTGTTCAGTAAAATAAAACAATAGCCCCTAAAATAATGTTCCAGAATAACCCACTGCCATAAAAAGTTTTACCCCGAATTAAAATAGTTTAGCAATTTATAAAATACCAAAGGAATTTATATAACTGTTTTTGCTACGGTTTAAATCATTTTAGAGCATTTAAACATTTTGTAAAAGTGTGGTTTCTCCGCCTTAATTACCTATGCATTATTTGGCTCACTCCAAACATTTTAGTTTTAATATTAGAAAACTTTTATTGTTTGCATTTAATTAAAATTTGAATTTGAATCGTTTTGATCTAACCCGAATTTAATAACAAAAATCGAGGTGGCGTGGCATCACTAGTAGAGGATTACTGTAGCCTAATTATCCGGGCGTCACAGGGGGGCGCCCCCCACCCTCGTGAGCAGGGTGTGGCCCCCCTGGCCTTCATCTTTGGCGAGGATTTTTCTTTATTTGTTTTAAGATGTTCCGTGGAGTTTCAGGACTTTTGGAGTTGCGCAGAATAGGTCTGTAATATTTGCACCTTTTCCAGCCCAGAATTCCAGCTGCCGGCATTCTCCCTCCTTATGTAAACCTTGTAAAATAAGAGAGGATAGCCATAAGTATTGTGACATAAAGTGAAATAACAGTCCATAATGCGATAAATATCGATATAAAAGCATGATGCAAAATGGACGTATCAACTCCCCCAAGCTTAGACCTCGCTTGTCCTCAAGCGAAAAGCCGATAACAATAAATATGTCCTCATGTTTAGAGGTAGATGCGTCGATAAAAATAAAATACGAACATGAAGGCATCATGATTATTCTCATAACAGCAACATATATAGATTTTGTTATATGATTACTTATGTTCAAGTGATGACCTATTCACAATGCAAAAGTATAAATCATAAACCTTATTCGGCTCCGACAAACTATAATCTCAGTCATTGAAGCAATTGCAATTTATCATAACATCGGAAAGAGTCTATGTCAGAGCTAAAAAGCAAGTCCACATACTCAACTATTATTTAGTCCTCCATAATTGCTAACACTCACGCAATACTTGTGGTTACAGAGTTTTAATCAGACACAGAGAAAGATAGGGGCTTATAGTTTTGCCCCAGAACCTTTTACCTCAAGGGTAATGTCAACAATAATAGTTCATGCTCCCCTACATCCAATTAGATAAATATATCATGTTCTTTCCAACATGCTGAGCTTGCCAAAGGATAAAATGAAAAAGAAAAGGTGAAGATCACCATGACTCTTGCATAAGGTAGAAGATAATAATAAAGGATGGGCCCTTCGCAGAGGGAAGCATAGGTTGCCATGCGCTTTTATGGTTGGATGCACAAAATCTCAATGCGAAAGAATGTCACTTTATATTGCCCCTTGTGATATGAACCTTTATTATGCAGTCCGTCGCTTTTATTACTTCCACATCACAAGATCGTATAAAGCTTATTTCTCCCACACCAATCAATCATACATATTTAGAGCAATTTTTATTGCTTTGCACCGATGGCAACTTACTTGAAGGATCTTACTCAATCCATAGGTAGATATGGTGGACTCTCATGGCAAAACTGGTTTAAGGGTGTTTGGAAGCACAAGTAGTATTTCTACTTGGTGCTGAGAATTTGGCTAGCATGAGGGGGAAAGGCAAGCTCAACAAGTTAGAGGATCCATGACAACATACTTTATCTCAGATATAAGAAAGACATAACTCATTACGTTGTCTTCCTTGTCCAACATCAACTCTTTAGCATGTCATATTTTAATGAGTGCTCTCAATCATAAAAGATGTCAATGATAATATATCTATATGTGAAACCTCTCTTTCCTTATTACTTCCTATTAATTGCAATAATGACCAAAGCTATGTCTGCCAACTCCCAACAACTTTTAGTCATCATACTCTTTCTATGTGAAGTCATTACTCTCAATAAGATCAATATGAACTCTTTGTTTCTTTTTATTCCTTTTCTCTTTTCTTTTATTCACCCAAGATCATGGCAAAATAATCAAGCCCTTGACTCAACACTAATCTTTATTATATATAACTCCCGGACTCGATTACATAGAGAGATCATAAAGCAAAACTCAAAACTAGATCATGCCATAAATTTTATTCTACTAGATCAAGATACTACTAATAGGATCGAACTAAGAAAAACGGTAAAGATAGGAGTTGTGATGGTGATACGATACCGGGGCACCTCCCCCAAGCTTGGCAGTGGCCAAGGGGAGTGCCCATACCCATGTGATTATATCTCCTTGGTTGGTGAAGAAGGTGGTGGTGATGTTGGCTTAGTTGATGGCTTAGGCTTCTCCCTTAATTTGCGCTTGAGGATGGCATTTTGATCCCTCAGATCATCAATCTCCCACTCCAGGGTTAATATCTTTTTGCATAGCTTCTGCTTATTTTCCTGCAAGAGACGAAAAGGGATAAACTCGAACTTGGGTTTCTTTACCCTATCAGGGAGACTTGACTTTTTGAACTCCACGTGCATGTCCCCAAGTTGAGGTAATGGTGCTTCATCTTCATCTGAGCTCGTCTCCTCCTTCCCCTTGGGTTCATAGTCCTCTTCTTCCTCCCTGGTCCATCCATCGTGTTCCACATCTCCATAGACCTTTGGATTTGCTAAGTAATCATCCACATAGCTTTCTCCTTCCGAATCCCGGGAAGACATGTTGATTTAATCTGCAACAGGACAACTCGAAACAAAAACAGAGGATATTTGCGTGATACGGGAATCAAAACCTCCGGGAGAATATATAATGAATTTTTACCGACCAAATTACTTAACGTGCAAGAAAACAGAGTCCGGAGGGCTCACAAGGTGCTCACGAGGTAGGGGGCGCGCCCAGGGGGGTAGGGCGCGCCCACCACCCTCGTGTCCTTCCCGGACTGCTACTTATTTTTCTATTTTTCTAAATATTCCAAAACGGAGAAATATTGCCTTAAAAATTGTTTTGGAGTCGGTTTACTTACCGTACCACATACCTATTCCTTTTCAGAGTCTGAAACATTCCGGAAAGTGTCCCTTATGTATTCCTCCGGGGTTACGATTTCAATAATATTGGTTTCAACATTTATGGGATTACCTGAGATATAATGTTTGATTCTTTGACCATTTACCACCTTCGGATTTGTGCCCTCGAACTTGTTGATTTTTATGGCACCGGAACGATAGACCTCTTCGATAACATAGGGGCCTTCCCATTTAGAGAGAAGTTTTCCTGCAAAAAATCTTAAACGAGAATTGTATAGCAATACATAATCACCTGCATTAAACTCACGCTTTTGTATCCTTTTGTCATGCCATCTTTTAACTTTTTTCTTTAAACAACTTGGCATTTTCATAAGCTTGGGCTCTCCATTGATCAAGTGAGCCAATATCAAATAACCTCTTCTCACCGGCAAGTTTAAAATCATAGTTAAGCTCTTTAATAGCCCAATATGCCTTATGTTCTAGTTCGAGAGGTAAGTGACATGCTTTTCCATAAACCATTTTATACAGAGACATACCCATAGGATTTTTGTATGCAGTTCTATAAGCCCATAATGCATCATCAAGTTTTTTTGGACCAATTCTTTCTAGACCTATTAACAGCCTTTTGCAAAATTAATTTGAGCTCTCTATTGCTCAACTCTACTTGACCACTAGACTGAGGGTGATAAGGAGATGCAATTCTGTGATTAATATCATATTTAGCAAGCATTTTACGGAAAGCACCATGAATAAAGTGTGAACCACCATCAGTCATTAGATATCTAGGGACTCCAAACCCCGGGAAAATAACTTCTTTAAGCATTTTAATAGAAGTGTTATGATCAGCACTACTAGTTGGAATAGCTTCTACCCACTTAGTAACATAATCAACAGCAACTAAAATATGTGTGTATCCATTAGAGGCAGGAATAGGTCCCATATAATCAAAGCCCCAAACATCAAATGGTTCAATAACAAGAGAATAATTCATAGGCATTTCTTGACGTCTACTAATATTACCAATTCTTTGACATTCATCACAAGACAAGACAAACTTACGAGCATCCTTGAAGAGAGTAGGCCAATAAAAACCAGATTGCAATACCTTATGTGCAGTTCTATCCCCAGCGTGGTGTCCTCCATAAGCCTCGGAATGACACTTGCGTAGGATCTGTTCCTGTTCATGCTCGGGTACACAACGTCTAATAACACCATCTACTCCTTCTTTATAAAGATGTGGCTCATCCCAAAAGTAATGTCTCAAGTCATAGAAGAACTTTTTCTTTTGTTGGTATGTGAAGCTAAGTGGTATAAATTTAGCAACAATATAATTAGCATAATCAGCATACCATGGAGTACTACGAGAAGTACTTATAACATTTAATTGTTCATCAAGAAAGCTATCATTAATAGGCAGTGGGTCATGAAGAATATTTTCTAACCTAGACAAGTTGTCTGCAACGGGGTTCTCAGCTCCCTTTCAATCAACAATGTGCAAATCAAATTCTTGTAGCAAGAGAACCCATCTAATAAGTCTAGGTTTAGCATCTTTCTTTTCCATAAGATATTTAATAGCAGCATGATCAGTTTGAATAGTTACTTTAGAATCAACAATATAAGATCTGAACTTATCACAAGCAAATACAACTGCTAAAAGATCTTTTTCAGTAGTATCATAATTTCTTTGAGCATTGTCTAGAGTCTTACTAGCATAATGAATAACATTTAATTTCTTATCAACTCTTTGCCCTAGAACAGCACCTACATCATAATCACTAGCATCACCCATAATTTCAAAGGGTAAATTCCAACCAGGTGGCTGAACAACAGGTGCAGAGACTAATGCTTTCTTAAGTATTTCAAATGCTTCTACACAATCATCATCAAAGACAAATGGTATATCTTTTTGCAATAAATTAGTTAGAGGCCGAGAAATTTTTGAGAAGTCCTTAATGAACCTCCTGTAAAATCCGGCGTGACCAAGAAAACTTCTTATACCTTTGATGTCCTTGGGACATTGCATCTTTTCAATAGCATCAACCTTAGCTTTATCAACTTCAGTACCTCTTTCAGAAACTTTGTGCCCCAATACAATACCTTCATTAACCATAAAGTGGCACTTTTCCCAATTCAAGACAAGATTAGTTTCTTCACATCTCTGCAAAACTCGATCAAGATTGCTCAAGCAATCATCAAAAGAGGAACCAAAGACGGAAAAGTCGTCCATGAAAACCTCACAAATCTTTTCACAAAAGTCAGAGAATATAGCCATCATGCATCTTTGGAAGGTAGCAGGTGCATTACATAAACCAAAAGGCATACGTCTATAAGAAAAAGTACCAAAAGGGCATGTAAAAGTAGTCTTTGATTGATCTCTAGCCGTCACAGGTATTTGAGAGAAACCAGAATAACCATCTAGAAAGCAATAGTGTGTATGTTTGCATAATCTTTCTAGCATTTGATCAATAAAAGGTAAGGGGTAATGATCTTTCTTAGTAGCCTTATTTAATTTTCGGAAATCAATTACCATCCTATAACCTATGATAATTCTTTGTGGAATCAACTCATCTTTATCATTAGGAACAACAGTAATACCTCCCTTCTTAGGGACACAATGGACAGGACTTACCCACTCACTATCAGCAACGGGATAGATTATACCTGCCTCCAGAAGCTTGAGTATTTCTTTTCTTACCACTTCTTTCATTTTGGGATTCAGACGTCGTTGAGGATCACGAACTGGTTTGACATCTGCTTCCAAATTTATTTTATGTTGACATAGAGTGGGACTAATGCCCTTAAGATCATCAAGAGTATATCCAATAGCAGCACGGTGCTTCTTCAGAGTTTTCAATAATCTTTCTTCTTCATGCTCTGAAAGGTTAGCACTAATAATGACAGGATATATCTTCTTTTCATCAAGATAAGCATATTTAAGATTATCAGGCAAAGGTATAAGCTCAAACACGGGATCACCCTTGGGTGGAGGAGGATCCCCTAAAATGTCAACAGGCAAATTGTGATGCAGAATAGGTTCCTGTTTAAAGAATAGTTCATCTGTTTCCCTTCTTTCATTCATGAACATATCATTTTCATGGTCTAGCAGATAATGTTCTAAGGGATCACTAGGAGGTACGGCAATAGAAGCAAGACCAATAATTTCATCCTTACTAGGTAATTCTTCCTCACGATGTTGTTTACTAAATTTAGAGAAATTAAACTCATGAACCATATCATCCAAGCCAATAGTAACAACATTCTGTGTGCAGTCTATGGTAGCATTGACAGTATTTAAGAAGGGTCTACCAAATATAATGGGACAAAAGCTATATTGTGGGGAACCAAGAACAAGAAAATTAGTAGGATATTTAGTTTTCCCACACAAGACTTCAACATCTCTAACAATTCCAATTGGTGAAATAGTATCTCTATTGGCAAGTTTAATTGTGACATCAATACCTTCTAACTCAGCAGGTGCAATTTCATTCTTAATTTCTTCATATAAGTCAATAGGTATTACACTAGCACTAGCACCCTTATCACATAAGCCATGATAACAATGATATCCTATTTTAACAGAAATAACAGGCACTCCTACCACAGGTCTATGTTTATCTTTATCACAAGGTTTAGCAATTCTAGCAGTTTCACCTTCGAACTGAATAACATGCCCATCAATATTATCAGACAAGAGATCTTTAACAATAGCAATATTAGGTTCTACTTTAACTTGCTCAGGAGGTGTATAAGTTCTAATATTGCTTTTACGAACAACAGTTGAAGCTTTAGCATGATCATTTATTCTAACAGGGAAAGGTGGTTTCTTAATATAAGAAGTAGGAACAATAGGATCATTATAAGTGACATTCTTTTCTTCAACTTTAATAGGTGCAGCTACTTTTACTTCTATGGGAGGATGATATTTAAACCACTTATCCTTAGGGAGATCAACATAAGTAGCAAAAGATTCACAGAAAGAAGCTACTATCTCAGAGTCAAGTCCATATTTAATGCTAAACTTACGGAAAATATCGGTATCCATAAAAGATTTAACACAATCAAACTTAGGTGTCATACCCGACTCCTTTCCTTCGTCGAGGTCCCAATCTTCAGAGTTGTGTTTAATTCTATCCAATAAATTCCATCTGAATTCAATAGTCTTCATCATAAAAGAGCCAGCACAAGAAGTATCGAGCATGGTGCGATTGTTTTCAGAAAGCCGAGCATAAAATTTTTGAATGATCATTTCTCTTGAGAGCTCATGATTGGGGCATGAATATAACATTGATTTAAGCCTCCCCCAAGCTTGAGCTATGCTTTCTCCTTCGCAAGGCCAGAAATTATATATATAATTGCGATCACGATGAACAATATGCATAGGGTAATACTTTTGATGAAATTCCAACTTCAATCTTTTATAGTCCCATGATCTCATATCATCACATAGCCTATACTATATCAATGCGTCTCCCTTCAAAGATAAAGGGAAGACCTTCTTCTTAGCAACATCATCGGGTATACCTGCAAGCTTAAATAATCCACAAACTTCATCCACATATATTAAGTGCTCATCAGGATGCTTTGTTCCATCTCCTGTAAAAGGGTTAGCTAGCAGTTTTTCCATCATACCCGAAGGAAATTCAAAAGGAGTTTCATTTTCAGTAGGTTCAGTAGGTTGAGGAGCAACTCTTTGCTCTACTGGACGGGGTGAAGATATGTAACGCCCTCGATGCGGCTATGTCTCCCACGTGTCGAGGCACGACTTAGAGACATAGGCGCATTGAAAGCAATGTCGCAAGTCGGGAATCATTACACAACCCATGTACATATATAATATAAAGGGGAATAATAATATAGTTGGCTTACACTCGCCACGTCACATCAAAGTACATAAATAGCATCCATCATACAATCACTCATGGCCCGACTATGGCGCCAAAATAGAAAAGACCCCCAACAAGCGACTAGGCCCTGAATCTCACCCCGAATAGGCACCACTACTGATCATCAAGAAAAGACACATAGTATCGCTGAGAGTCCTCGTCGTACTCCCACTTCAGCTCGAGCGCGCCATCCGGAGAAGTATCATCGGTCCCTGCATCTGGTGTAATAGTAATCTGTGAGCCACAAAGGACTCAGCAATCTCGCACCCTCGCGATCAAGACTATTTAAGCTTAATAGGTAGGAAAGGGGGTAATGTAAGTGGAGCTGCAGCAAGCGACTAGCATATATGGTGGCTAACTTATTCGCAAAGGAGAGCGAGAAGAGGAGGCAAAGCACGTGCGGAAAACTATATAGAGCAGCCTACGCAAACATAACTCCAACGCCATGTCCACTTTCCGGACTCCGCCGAGAAGAGGCCATCACGGCAACACACTCAGTTGATTCATTTTAATTATTTAAGTTCAAGTTATCTACAACCGGACATTAACAAATTCCCATTTGCCCATAACCGCGGGCACGGCTTTCGAAAGATCAAACCCTGCAGGGGGGGTCCCAACTTAGCCCATAACAAGCTCTCACGGTCAACGAAGGAATAGACCTCCACCCAGGACCCACCGATCAGACTCGGTATCCCGGTACAACAAGATGATTCGACAGGTCAAAACTAGTCCAGCAACACCACCCAGATGTGCCGACAAATCCCGATAGGAGCTGCACATATCTCATTCTCAGGGCACACCGGATGAGCAAGACGTCGGGTAGGCCAGCCCAGAGTTGCCCCTGGTAGCCCCGAACATCGCTCGGTGGGACCAACACTCAGAGGAGCACTGGCCCGTGGGGGCTAAAATAAAGATGACCCTCGGGCTCCGGTAACCCAAGGGAAAGAAAAGGGGTAGGTGGCAAATGGTAAAACCAATGTTGGGCATTGCTGGAAAAGCTTTAATCAAGGCGAACTATCAAGGGGTTCCCATATAGCCCAACCGCGTAAGGGACGCAACAATCCGGGAACGTAACACCGATATGACGGAAACTAGGGCGGCAAGAGTGGAACAAAACACTAGGCGAGAGGCCGAGCCTTCCACCCTTTACCAAGTATATAGATGAATAAAGATAACATAGCAATATAATGATATCCCAACAAGTAAATAAAGGTTCCAACAAGGAACGGCTCCAAACTTCACCTGCAACTAGCAACGCTATAAGAAGGGGCTGAGCAAAGCGGTAACATAGCCAATCAATGGTTTGCTAGGACAAAGGTGGGTTAAAGGCTCAATCATGGCAATTGGGAGGCTGACAAGCAAGTGGTAGGCATTGTAGCATTGGCAAAGCAAAAGAGCGAGCAAACTAGCATAGCAAAGATAGTAGTGATTTCGACGGTATGATCATCTTGTCTGCACAGTTGTCAGAGTTGACTGGATCCTCAAAAGCAAACTCAACGGGCTCCTCGCTAGCGAACTCGTCTCCCGGCTCTACCCAACAACACAAACAAGCAACAAGGATACAATCAACCACGTGCAAAGGCAACCAATAAGATGCAAAGATGATGTGCTATGCGGGGTGCGATGCGGGATGCAAAATGCAAGATGTGACAGGAAATGCATGAAACTGGCCTCAACTTGGAAAACCAAGTGTGCCACTGGATAGAGGGGAAGAAATCCCCTGAAAACGATATAAAGATCATCGCAATCAGAGCTACGGTTTAGAAATGGCAAGCGATTTACTAAACGAACCGATCTGCGATTTACAGCAAGTAGGCTCCTAAATGCGACAAAATGAACATGCTACAGCCACCCAACATGAAAACAAATTGCATGGCAATGATGTACTCAAGAAGCTTAACAAATCACCAGGACTGAGGCATAGGCAAATTCATCCATTAAGGCCTTCAAACAAGCATGGCAAAACTGAATAAACAAAACAGATTTCAGACTTAGCGAAATTAACGCTAGTCTGAAATTTCAGACCACGATGCTCTCTTCGGAGTAGCAAAACAACATGAAGAAAAAACCTGAACATGGCAAGTAGGAGAATGGCATGGAGCTACTCAACAAGCTTAACAAAACACCCAAAATGACCTGGGGCCAAAAGGGTTCACAAAATACTCTACCGAGCACACGAACATCGATGAAACACAATCAGTTTTCAGACTTAGTGAAAACTGGGACATGCTGAAATAATAACTCACGGAGGCATGTAAACGAGCTCGATGCACTCACTACGGTGCAAGTCATGGCAAGGCAAGCATATATCCATTAAGAAGGCACAAAATGCTAGCTAGACATGGCAAGAACAAAGGCATAGCATGCATGGATCACTAGCAATAACTCCGGCAAAATCGCAAAAGAGTTCATGATCTGCCCAAAACAACAACTATCCAAAAGTTGAGCTCGATTGAGTCAACCTAGGGTGCCCCAACATAACAAGTAAATACATGGATGGATTAAGCACAACAAGCATAACAAATCACTCGTACTTATCATCCTCAAAAGAGGCACGGATCACTAGGAAACAAGCTGGACATATAGCATCGTGAACTAAAACATCCCAGACTTAGTGAAATTCACTAAGTCCCTGAAATCAGTAAACTCAGGTAGCCTACTTCGCAAGCTTGCAAAATACAGAACACACATCCTAAAAATGCATGGGAGGCACCTCTGGAAACAAGACAACATGCTTAACAATTCATCCCAAAGGGGCACAGGCATATCATGCACGGATTAAATATGGCAAAAATGACAAAAGTGCATGCTGAACTAACGGATCTGCAATTTAACTCATGATGCCTCCTTCCAACAGCATTTTGGGCACCAAGATGACCTCAAATGCAAATGATGCAATGGAATGAAATGATGTACTCATCGAGACGAAGATTTTGACATATCATATGCCCAAATCAGAGCTACGGATGCAAAGATATGGCAGGTCAAACATCGCATAAAAAATACGGAATTAGGGTTAGAGGGGGGAGAAGTCACCCAGATCCGATCTGGAACTACTGTTCACGGCGGCGGCACGCGGACCGAGGAGTTCGCCGGGAAACACTGTTCACGGCCGGGACTTGAGCTCGCCGGCGAGGGAAGAAGGTGGCCGGGGCGGACTTGGCGGCGCACGCCGGCGCGGGAGGCGGCGGCGGGACGGCGGACGTCGCCGGAGGGCTCGGACGCCGAGGCCGGCGAGGAGACGCGGCGGGCTTCCGGCGACGGGGCGGCGATGGCGCGGGGCGCGGGCCACCGGGGAGCAGGAAGACGGCGGCGGGACGAGGCGGGCGCCCGCGGCCTCGGTCGGGCGGCGATGCGGGCCGGGGGGGCCCGGCCTGGGCTGCGGCGGGCCCGCGCGGGTGGCAGGACGGCGAAGTGGGCGCGGCGCCCCGCCCCCTCAGCGGGCGACACGTGGCGGCGGACGGTGGGGCGGACAATGTCCGTCGGTGCCGATTTCGTCCGGCGGCGCGGTGGGTTGGATCTAGGGTTTGGACGAGGGGGGATCCGGATTTAGAATGGGGGTGTATTTATAGGCATAGAGGGAGCTAGGAGTGTCCAAATGAGGTGCGGTTTTCGCCCACACGATCGTGATCGAACGACCGAGACGATGGATCTGAGTTTGGTGGGTTTTGGGCCAAAATGGAGGGGTGTTGGGCTGCACACACACGAGGCCTTTTCGGTCCCTCGGTTAACCGTTGGAGTATCAAACGAAGTCCAAATGACCCGAAACTTGACAGGCGGTCTACCGGTAGTAAACCAAGGCCGCATGGCAAGTCTCGGTCCAATCCGGAAATGTTTAATCCCCACACACGAAAGAAAGCTAGAAATGGCCACCGGAGGAGAACGAAGCGCCGGAATGCAAAACGGACAACGGGGAAAATGCTCGAATGCAAGAGATGAACATGTATGCAAATGCGATGCACGTGATGACATGATATGAGATGCATGAAAACAAAAACAACACACGGAGACAAAGACCTGAACCCGAGAATTAAATATAACTTAATGCCGGAAACGGCATGAGTTGGAGTACAATTCGGGAAGGTTACATATGGGGCGTTACAAGATACCCCGAACAAGCCCCTCAGAGAATTACTTTCCATAGTAGCAAGTGACAGTAAATTTTAGTACACTATATAAATTTTTCCTTACCAAATTCCACCTACCAAAGGCGCGACACTCCCCGGCAACGACGCCAGAAAAGAGTCTTGATGACCCACAAGTATAGGGGATCTATCGTAGTCCTTTCAATAAGTAAGAGTGTCGAACCCAACGAGGAGCAGAAGGAAATGATAAGCGGTTCTCAGCAAGGTATTCTCTGCAAGTACTGAAATAAGTGGTAACAGATAGTTTTGTGATGGGATAAATTGTAACGAGCAACAAGTAACAAAAGTAAATAAAGTGCAGCAAGGTGGCCCAATCCATTTGTAGCAAAGGACAAGCCGGGACAAACTCTTATAATAGGAAAAGCGCTCCCGAGGACACATGGGAATATCGTCAAGCTAGTTTTCATCACATTCATATGATTCGCGTTTGATACTTTGATAATTTGATATGTGGGTGGACCGGTGCTTGGGTGCTGTTCTTACTTGAACAAGCATCCCACTTATGATTAACCTCTATTGCAAGCATCCGCAACTACAACAAAAGTATTAAGGTAAACCTAACCATAGCATGAAACATATGGATCCAAATCAGCCCCTTACGAAGCAACGCATAAACTAGGGTTTAAGCTTCTGTCACTCTAGCAACCCATCATCTACTTATTACTTCCCAATGCCTTCCTCTAGGCCCGTAATGGTGAATTGTTATGTAGTCGATGTTCACATAACACCAGTAGAGGCTAGACAACATACATCTTATCAAAATATCAAACGAATACCAAATTCACATGAATACTAATAGCAAGACTTCTCCCTTGTCCTCAGGAACAAACGTAATTACTCACAAAGCATATTCATGTTCATAATCAGAGGGGTAATAATATGCATATAGGATCTGAACATATGATCTTCCACCAAATAAACCAACTAGCATCAACTCCAAGGAGTAATCAACACTACTAGCAACCTACTAGCACCAATCCCGGACTTTGAGACAAGAATTGGATACAAGAGATGAACTAGGGTTTGGAGATGAGATGGTGCTGGTGAAGATGTTGATGGAGATTGCCCTCTCCCGATGAGAGGAGCGTTGGTGATGACGATGGTGATGATTTCCCCCTCCCGGAGAGAAGTTTCCCCGGCAGAACAGCTCTGCCGGAGCTCTAGATTGGATCCGCCAAGGTTCTGCCATGCGGCGGCGGAGTCTCGTCCCGAAAAATTCCTCCTTATTTTTTTCTCATCGAAAGACTTCATATAGGAGAATATGGACGTCGGAGAGCCACCAGGGGGCCCACGAGGTAGGGGGCGCGCCCTAGGGGGGGCCCGCACCCTCGTGAGCAGGGTGTGGGCCCCCTGGCCTTCATCTTTGGCGAGGATTTTTCTTTATTTGTTTTAAGATGTTCCGTGGAGTTTCAGGACTTTTGGAGTTGCGCAGAATAGGTCTCTAATATTTGCTCCTTTTCCAGCCCAGAATTCCAGCTGCCGACATTCTCCCTCCTTATGTAAACCTTGTAAAATAAGAGAGAATAGCCATAAGTATTGTGACATAAAGTGAAATAACAGTCCATAATGCGATAAATATCTAATAAAAGCATGATGCAAAATGGACGTATCACCAACCGATTCCACTCCCTGCAGAACGTACTCTTCTTCCTTCTCGTCGGTCTCGTTTGCGACGTGTGTAACCCTGCCCTCCTCGTCCTGGATAGCTACAACTCTACCTGTACACACCCGTTTGGATGAGACAGTTACATCACCATATAACATGCGCTCATAGCTATCCATCTCCTTTTCAAAGGAAAACTCTAAGTCACTACCCGTCGGCTGAATCCCAAAAGAATGCCCCCCTTTTCCCCTAGTACTTGCTTGTGGGCATCCTCAGCTCTCTTTGCCCCCCCTTTTTGTCTTTCTTTTTTGAGTTGACCTGCATAGAGTTCTTAGTTGCACTGAATGTAAAGCGTACGTCATTATTTTTCGTACCACCACCTGCCGTATCGATCCTTGCGGCCACCGCGTTGGACAACACCTCTAGCACTGATGACCCACAAGTATAGGGGATCTATCGTAGTCCTTTCGATAAGTAAGAGTGTCGAACCCAACGAGGAGCAGAAGGAAATGATAAGAAGTTTTCAGTAAGGTATTCTCTGCAAGCATTGAAATTATCGGTAACAGATAGTTTTGTGATAAGGTAATTTGTAACGGGTAACAAGTAAGAAAAGTAAATAAGGTGCAGCAAGATGGCCCAATCCTTTTTGTAGCAAAGGACAAGCCTAGACAAACTCTTATATAAAGGAAAATGCTCCCGAGAACACATGGGAATTATTGTCAAGCTAGTTTTCATCACGCTCATATGATTCACGTTCGTTACTTTGATAATTTGATATGTGGGTGGACCGGTGCTTAGGTACTGCCCTTCCTTGGACAAGCATCCCACTTATGATTAACCCCTCTTGCAAGCATCCGCAACTACAAAAGAAGTATTAAGGTAAACCTAACCATAGCATGAAACATATGGATCCAAATCAGCCCCTTAAGAAGCAACACATAAACTAGGGTTTAAGCTTCTGTCACTCTAGCAACCCATCATCTACTTATTACTTCCCAATGCCTTCCTCTAGGCCCAAACAATGGTGAAGTGTCATGTAGTCTACGTTCACATGACACCGCTAGAGGAAAGACAACATACATCTCATCAAAATGTCGAACGAATACCAAATTCACATGACTACTTATAGCAAGACTTCTCCCATGTCATCAGGAACAAACGTAACTACTCACAAATCATATTCATGTTCATAATTAGAGGGGTATTAATATGCATAAAGGATCTGAACATATGATCTTCCACCAAGTAAACCAACTAGCATCAACTACAAGGAGTAGTCAACACTACTAGCAACCCACAGGTACCAATCTGAGGTTTTGGGACAAAGATTGGATACAAGAGATGAACTAGGGTTTGAGATGGGATGGTGCTGGTGAAGATGTTGATGGAGATTGACCCCCTCCCGCTGAGAGGATCGATGGTGATGATGATGGTGATGATTCCCCCCCCCCCCCACGGAGGGATGTTTCCCCGACAGAACAGCTCCACCGGAGCCCTAGATTAGTTCCACCAAGGTTTCGCCTTGTGGCGGTGGAGTTTCGTCCCGAAAGCTTGCTTATGATTTTTTCTCGGACGAAAGACTTCATATAACCAAAGATGGGCACCCAAGGCCTGCCAAGGGGCCCACGAGACAGGGGGCGCCTAGGGGGTAGGTGATACGTCTCTATTGTATCTACTTTTCCAAACACTTTTGCCCTTGTTTTGGACTCTAACTTGCATGATTTGAATGGAACTAACCCGGACTGACGCTGTTTTCAGCAGAATTGCTATGGTGTTATTTATGTGTAGAAACAAACGTTCTCGGAATGACCTGAAACTTCACGGAACAACTTTTCAGAAATAATAAAAAATCCTCGCAAAAGATGAAGGCCAGGGGCCCACCACCTGTCCACGAGGGTGGGGGGCACGCCTGCCCCACTAGGGCGCGCCCCCTACCTCGTGGGCCCCTTGGAGCTCCTCCGACCTCAACTCCAACTCTATATATTTGGTTTCGGGGAGAAAAAAAATCATAGAGAAGGATTCATCGCGTTTTACGATATGGAGCCGCCGCCAAGCCCTAAAACCTCTCGAGAGGGCTGATCTAGAGTCTGTTCGGGGCTCCGGAGAGGGGAATCCGTCGCCATCGTCATCATCAACCATCCTCCATCACCAATTTCATGATGCTCACCGCCGTGCGTGAGTAATTCCATCGTAGGCTTGATGGACGGTGATGGGTTGGATGAGATTTATCATGTAATCGAGTTAGTTTTGTTAGGGTTTGATCCCTAGTATCCACTATGTTCTGAGAATGATGTTGCTATGACTTTGCTATGCTTAATGCTTGTCACTAGGGCCCGAGTGCCATGATTTCAGATCTGAACCTATTATGTTTCATCAATATATGAGAGTTCTTGATCCTATGTTGCAAGTCTATAGTCACCTATTATGTGTTATGATCCGTTAACCCCGAAGTGACAATAATCGGGATACTTACCGGTGATGACCATAGTTTGAGGAGTTCATGTATTCACTATGTGCTAATGCTTTGTTCCGGTACTCTATTAAAAGGAGGCCTTAATATCCCTTAGTTTCCATTAGGACCCCGCTGCCACGGGAGGGTAGGACAAAAGATATCATGCAAGTTCTTTTCCATAAGCACGTATGAGTATATTCGGAATACATGCCTACATTACATTGATGAATTGGAGCTAGTTCTGTGTCACCCTAGGTTATGACTGTTACATGATGAACCGCATCCGGCATAATTCTCCATCACTGATCCATTGCCTACGAGCTTTCCATATATTGTTCTTCACTTATTTACTTTTCCGTTGCTATTGCTATCGTAACTACAAAATACAAAAAACACTACTGTTACTACTGTTACCTTTTGCTATCGTTACCACTACTATCATATTACCGTGCTACTAAACACTTTGCTGCAGATATTAAGTTTCCAGGTGTGGTTGAATTGACAACTCAGCTGCTAATACTTGAGAATATTCTTTGGCTCCCCTTGTGTCGAATCAATAAATTTGGGTTGAATACTCTACCCTCAAAAACTGTTGCGATCCCCTATACTTGTGGGTTATCAAGACTATTTTCTGGCGCCGTTGCCGGGGAGCATAGCTCTATTCTTTGAGTCACTTGGGATTTATATCTTCTTATCATTATGAAGTACTTGAGAGATACAAAAACCAAGATTTATCCCTCAACTACGAGGTGAGGTAAGGAACTGCCATCTAACTCTGCACTTGATTCAGCTTTTGTTTTGATTAAGCTTGCGACACCTAAACCTGCTTCTGCTATTCGTTCTGATATGTCGCATGTTATTGATGATGCCACTTCTTCTATGCATGATACTTATGATGAAACTACTTCTATGCTTGATACTACTATGCCACTTGCTGAATTTCTTGATGAACAACTTGCTAGAGCTAGAGAGAATGAAAATATTGAATCTGCTAATACTTATGAAAGTGATGATGAAGAATCACCTGTTATCCTAAGGGTTATGTTTTTTATAAAGAAGCTTCTTTAGCTATTTTAGCTTGCAAAGATAGATATGAACTCAAGAGGTTATTAGCTAAATGGAATAAGCAATCTCTAAATGCTAGGATGAAACCTGACCCTGCTTTTTCTACTTCACCTATCTTTGTTACTGATAAGGATTATGAATTCTCTGTTGATCCTGATATAATTACTTTGGTTGAATCTGATCCTTTTCATGGCTATGAATCTGAAACTGTTGTGGCACATATTACTAAATTAAATGACATAGCCACCCTGTTCACTAATGATGAGAGAACTCGTTACTTTTATATCCTTAAAATATTTCCTTTCTCATTAAAGGGTGATGCTAAGATATGGTTTAATTCTCTTGAGCCTGGTTGTGTGCGTAGTCCCTAGGATATGATTTATTACTTCTCTGCTAAATATTTCCCTTCTCATAAGAAACAAGCTGCTTTAAGGGATACATATAATTTTGTGCAAATTGAAGAAGAGAGTCTCCCACAAGCTTGGGGTAGGCTTATCCAATTACTTAATGCTTTGCCTGATCATCCTCTTAAGAAAAATGAAATACTTGATATCTTTTATAATGGACTAACCGATGCCTCTAGAGATTACCTGGATAGTTGTGCTGGTTCTGTTTTTAGGGAAAGAACACCGGATGAAGCTGAAATTCTATTGAATAATATGTTGGAAAATGAACATAATTGGACACTTCCCGAGCCAGCTCCTGAGCCTATTCCTAAACCAACTCCGAAGAAGAGGGGTATTCTATTTCTCAGTCCTAAAGATATGCAAGAGGCGAAGAAATCTATGAAAGAAAAAGGTATTAAAGCTGAAGATGTTAAGAATTTACCTCCTATTGAAGAAATACACGGTCTTAATTTACCGCCTGTTGAAGAAACATATGATCTTACTCCATTACCTATTGAAGAAGTACATGATCTTGATAATCCGACACAGGTAGTAAAGGTAAATTCTCTCTATAGATTTGATAAAGCTGAAATCCCATTTACCAAGTTTGCTAGCCCATGCTTAGATGAGTTTGATAAATTTATGGCTAAGCAAGAAGATTTTAATGCTTATTTTGGTAGACAATTGAAATACAATTCAAATATGCTTGAACACTTGGGTGATTATATGGCTAATGTTAAAGGTGAACTTAAACTTATTAGTAAACATGCTTCTATGGTTACCACTCAAGTAGAACAAGTACTTAAAGCTCAAAATGATTTGCTCAATGAATTAAATAGTAAGGATAATGATAATGATGTTAGAGTTATGACTAGAGGTGGTAGAATGACTCAGGAATCTTTGTATCTTGAAGGCCACCCTAAGAGAATTGAGCAAGATTCTTAGAGAAATAATATAGATGCACCTAGTCCTTCTAAAAGGAAGAAAAAGAACAATGATAAAACTTTGCATACTTCTAGTGAACCTATTGCTGAAACACCTGAGAATCCAAATGATATTTCTATTTCTGATGCTGAAACACAATCTGATAATAAACCTGAAACTAGTAATAATGTTCATGTTGATGCTCAACCTAGTAATGATAATGATATAGAAATTGAACCTGCTGTTGATCTTGATAACCCACAATCATAGAATCAACGTTATGATAAGAAAGACTTTGTTGCTAGGAAACACGGTAAGGAAAGAGAGCCTTGGGTTCAGAAACCCATGCCTTTTCCTCCCAAACCATCCAAGAAAAAGGATGATGAGGATTTTGAGCGCTTTGCTGAAATGATTAGACCTATCTTTTTGCATATGCGATTAACTGATATGCTCAAAACCAATCCTTATGCCAAGTACACGAAAGATATTATTACAAATAATAGAAAGATACCGGAAACTGAAATTTCCACCATGCTTGCTAATTATACTTTTAAGGGTGGAATACCAAAGAAACTTGGAGATCCAGGAGTACCTACTATACCATGCTCTATTAAAAGAAACTATGTCAAAACTGCTTTATGTGATCTTGGAGCCGGTGTTAGTGTTATGCCTCTCTCTTTATATCGTAGACTTGATTTGAATAAGTTGACACCTACTGAAATATCTTTGCAAATGGCTGATAAATCAACTGCTATACCTGTCGGTATTTGTGAGGATGTGCCTGTTGTAGTTGCAAACATTACTATTTTAACGAACTTTGTTATTCTTGATATTCCTGAGGACGATAGTATGTCTATTATTCTTGGAAGACCCTTTTTGAATACTGCAGGGGCTGTTATTGATTGCACTAAAGGCAATGTCACTTTTCATGTTAATGGTAATGAGCATACGGTACACTTTCCGAGGAAACAACCTCAAGTTCATAGTATCAACTCTATTGGAAAATTTTCATCGATTATATTTGGAGGTTTTGAATTTCCTCTTCCTACTGTCAAGAAGAAATATGATATTCTTATTATTGGGGATGTGCATATCCCCGTTGAGGTAACATAGTGTTATTCGAAATTTCTCCGGTTCCATGTTATTCGGAATGAGCTCGTTAACAAGACTTGATCAACCTTGTTAGTGGATTCCTTTTGATGATCATGAGATGGATGAAACTAGAAGGCACAACCTCCTGCACCCTCCTTTTACTTTCTGTTATTTACATTAAATAAAATAAAAATAGTATTTTTCTATCTATTATCTGAATTATCCATGCAATATAAAAATACCTAAAAATAAAAGTTCTCCAATTGCCCTGAAATTTAAATATGATTTTTTCTAGAATATTTGAGAATATTTGGCACCGAGAACACAGCAGGGGGGTCATCCACCTGGCCACGAGGGTGGAGGGCGTGCCCTACCCCCCTGGGCGCGCCCCCTGTCTCATGGGCCCATGGTGGCCCCCCTCCACTTATCCTTTCACCCACACACTCCTTCTTCCTCCCACAAACACGAATATCCAGCTCAAGCACGAGTTCTAGCTCATTTTGCTGCCATTTTCGATCTCCTTGCTCAAAGCACCTCTCATAAAACTGCTTGGGGAGATTGTTCCTTGGTATGTGACTCCTCCATTGGTCCAATTAGTTTTTGTTCTAGTGCTTTATTTATTGCAAATTTATGCTGCCTAGGTGACCATGTTCTTGAGCTTGCATGTCAAATTTATATGGTCAAAAGTAGTTTTGATGCATGATATAGGCTCTAGGCTTTTGTAGGAGTAGTTGATATCAATATTATTGAGTTTGGGTTACTTTTATTTTGAAGTTACTAAAAATTTCAGAAATTTTTCAGAGGAAGAAATATGCTTAGGAAAATGTTCCAAGGTGGTTCTTCAAGGAAGCAAGGATCCAGGTTTGCAATGCATGATGCGGATGAAGAGCCACCAAGAGACGCTCCAGTGCGTCCTTGTGAATGGCCTTCAGAAGACTTCATGGATTGAGCAGGGATTAAGGAAGAATTTAACGCATATTTGCGTAAGCTGATCTTGTGAGCTTCGAGGAAGAGAAGTGTAGCCAGTATCACCATCTCACTAGTTCCTTTGTGATGAGGTTTGAATTTTCATCTTCATGTAATTCTCCAACTGTCCTGTTCGATCTTTATGAAAATTCTTACACTATGGACTTAGAGGACTTTACCACTGCTTGCAAACTTCCACAATGGGGTAGTATCAGGGATCCTCGCAAATCCGAATTTAGAGATTTTCTTGCTAGTATAACTGTGGGGGAATCTAGAGATATAACACAAGCTACCATAGGGAGCATTCACTTTCCTGTTATACATTATTTTGCTCTCTTCATAGGTAGATGCATTAATGGTAAGGATGAGGCATGCCACATGTGTGTCCCTGACCTCAGTATTCTTAGGAGTGTTGTGTTAGGAGACAAATCTTATAATTTGGGAGCCATTGTTGGATGTAGGTTGCATCTTAATAGATTTAATGGAGATTTCTTTGGTGGAATTTATGCAACCCGCATAGCTAATTTTCTTGGTGTAGCCATACGCGGAGATGATATTGAATTACCCCTGCTTATCTAGACTTTAATGCTATGATTCACCACCAATTTGTCGAGAGGAATGAATCACCTCTCCAGTATCGCCTAATCTTTGACAGACACCGTGCTATTCGTATTACTCTCCCTGCTCCTGCCTTCTTTGATTATCAGGCAAATGGAAGATACATTATTACCAGAGAGGAGGCAGATGAGTACGAGACGAGGGCATAGGCCGCTCGTCGCCACGCTGCAGCTCAGGAGGCGATAGCCGCTGCATCTCAGTACGACCTCAACTTCTACTATGGATATCAGTCAGGCCAGCCGTGGCCATAGACCAACTTAGGCCAAAAGTCTAACCTTGGGGGAGTACGTATTTCTCACCGACAGTACATTCATGTTCACACACTCATCACTAGATGTCGGTGCTCATACTTTTTCATTATATCATCCATGCTAGTTTATTTTCCTTTTTATGCTTTCTTCTTGTGTGTTTAATAAACCTTAAGAAAAACCAAAAAAATAGTTGTAGCTTTTAATTAGTTTAATTTCCATGCTTGTAGTAGTAATTAAAAAGAAAACCCAAAAAGATTTCTTGTTCTTCTTTTGCTTGTTGGGAGCTTTCACGTGTAAATAGTTTTATTTCTTTTCTTTTCTTTGGGGGTCGATAGGAGAAGACCATAATTAAATTGTTGAAGTAGCTCTTATATGCATTATTGTTGATCTAACAAAAGAGCCCATATTGCCTTGTCTTCTCCTGTTTATTGAATGCTTGCAGATTCCAGCTTAGTCCAATGCACATGCACTATTATTATTATCCACATCGTTCGGTCGTGCAAGTGAAAGGCAATTATGACGATATATGATGGACTGACTGAGATGAGAAAAGCTGGTATGAACTCAACCTCCCTTGTTTTTGTAAATATGATTAGTTCATCGTTCCTGATTCAGCCTATTATGGATAAACATGTTTGCAATGACAACTAGAGATCATAGTTTCTTGTGCCATGCTTGATTAGCTAGGAGCTTATAATGGTTTACCTTGCATGCCAAATGCTATTAAAATGGTTATGATGTGGTATGATAGGTGGTACCCTCCTCTGAATGATTTAAGTGACTTGACTTGGCTCATGTTCACGCATGTAGTTGAAATAAAATCAACATAGCCTTCACGATATTTATGTTCATGGTGGATTATATCCTACTCATGCTTGCATTCGGTGTTGATTAATTTTAATGCTTGTTCATGACTGTTGTCGCTCTCTAGCTGGTCGCTTCCCAGTATTTTGCTAGCCTTCACCAGTACTAAGCGGGAATACTGCTTGTGCATCCAACTCCATAAACCCCAAAGTTATTCCATATGAGTCCACCATACCTACCTATATACAGTATCTACCTGTCGTTCCAAGTAAATTTGTATGTGCCAAACTCTAAACCTTCAAATAAATATCCTGTTTTGTATGCTCGAATAGCTCATGTATCAACTAGGGCTGTCTGTATCTTCCATGTTAGGCGGGTTATTCTCAAGAGGAGTGGACTCCGCTCCTCACTCATGAGAAAATGGCTGGTCACCGGGATGCCCAGTCCCATGCTTTATGCAAATCAAATTAAAATAATTGCAAACAAAACTCCCCCTGGGACTCTTGTTAGTTGGAGGCACTCGTTGTTTCGAGCAAGCCATTGATTGATGCTTGTTGGTGGAAGGGGGAGTATAAACTTTACCATTCTGTTTGAGAACCGCCTATAATGTGTGTAGCATGGAAGATATTGCCATCTCTTGGTTGTTATGTTGACAATGAAAGTATAACGCTCAAAATATCATTCACCTCTATTTCAAAATCGAGCTCTGGCACCTCTACAAATCCCCGCTTCCCTCTGCGAAGGGCCTATCTATTTACTTTCATGTTGAGTCATCATCCTCTTATTAAAAAGCACCAGTTGGAGAGCACCACTGTCATTTGCATTCATTACTGTTAGTTTACATTGAGTATGACTTGACTGGATCTCTTTTACCATGAATTACAATGTCTAGTCAGTCCTTGATCTTTAAAGGTGCTCTGCATTTATGTTTTGCGGTCTCAGAAAGGGCTAGCGAGAAACCATCCTGTTATATCATATTATGATTGTTTTGAGAGTGTTGTCATCCGAGATTTATTATTATGGCTCGCTAGTTGATTATGCCATTGATATGAGTAGACTTGAGACCTAAGCGTTATTGTGAATGTGGTTAGTCATAATCTTTGCTGAAAACTTGAATGCTGGCTTTACAGATTTACAACAATAAGAGCAAACAGAGTTTGTAAAAGTTTTTCTTTATCACTTTCAGTTTATCAACTGAATTGCTTGAGGACTGCAAAGGTTTAAGCTTGGGGGAGTTGATACGTCTTCGTCGTATCTACTTTTCCAAACACTTTTGCCCTTGTTTTGGACTCTAACTTGCATGATTTGAATGGAACTAACCCGGACTAACGTTGTTTTCAGCAGAATTGCTATGGTGTTATTTATGTGCAGAAACAAACGTTCTCGGAATGACCTGAAACTTCACGGAACAACTTTTTAGAAATAATATAAAATCCTTGCAAAAGATGAAGGCCAGGGGGCCCACCACCTATCCATGAGGGTGGGGGCGCGCCTGCCCCCCTAGGGCGCGCCCCCTACCTCGTGGGACCCCTGGAGCTCCTCCGACCTCAACTCCAACTCTATATATTTGGTTTCGGGGAGAAAAAAAATCAGAGAGAAGGGTTCATCGCATTTTACGATACGGAGCCGCCGCCAAGCCCTAAAACCTCTCAAGAGGGCTGATCTGGAGTCCGTTCGGGGCTCCGGAGAGGGGAATCCGCCGCCATCGTCATCATCAACCATCCTCCATCACCAATTTCATGATTCTCAGCGTCGTGCGTGAGTAATTCCAACGTAGGATTGCTGGACAGTGATGGGTTGGATGAGATTTATCATGTAATCAAGTTAGTTTTGTTAGGGTTTGATCCCTGGTATCCACTATGTTCTGAGATTGATGTTGCTATGACTTTGCTATGCTTAATGCTTGTCACTAGGGCCCGAGTGCCATGATTTCAGATCTGAACCTATTATGTTTTCATCAATATATGAGAGTTCTTGATCCTATCTTGCAAGTCTATAGTAACCTATTATGTGTTATGATCCATTAACCCCGAAGTGACAATAATCAGGATACTTACCGGTGATGACCATAGTTTGAGGAGTTCATGTATTCACTATGTGCTAATGCTTTGTTCCGGTACTCTATTAAAAGGAGGCCTTAATATCCCTTAGTTTCCATTAGGACCCCGCTGCCACGGGAGGGTAGGACAAAAGATGTCATGCAAGTTCTTTTCCATAAGCACGTATGACTATATTCGGAATACATGCCTACAT
Organism: Triticum monococcum; assembly: GCA_034509565.1. Classification (NCBI taxonomy): domain Eukaryota; kingdom Viridiplantae; phylum Streptophyta; class Magnoliopsida; order Poales; family Poaceae; genus Triticum; species Triticum monococcum. The sequence continues at coordinate 725,072,318 of CM067842.1, forward strand.
TACATTAATGAATTGGAGCTAGTTCTGTGTCACCCTAGGTTATGACTGTTACATGATGAACCGCATCCGTCATAATTCTCCATCACTGATCCATTGCCTACGAGCTTTCCATATATTGTTCTTCGCTTATTTACTTTTCCGTTGCTATTGCTATCATCACTACAAAATACCAAAACACTACTTTTACTACTGTTACCTTTTGCTATCATTACCACTACTATCATATTACCTTGCTACTAAACACTTTGATGCAGATATTAAGTTTCCAGGTGTGGTTGAATTGACAACTCAGCTGCTAATACTTGAGAATATTATTTGGCTCCCCTCATGTCGAATCAATAAATTTGGGTTGAATACTCTACCCTCGAAAACTGTTGGGATCCCCTATACTTGTGGGTTATCAATAGGGCGCGCCCCCACCCTCGTGGCCAGGGTGTGGGCCCCCTCTGGTTAATTCTTTCACCAGTATTTTTTATATAGTCCAAAACATGCTCCCGTGAAGTTTCAAGACTTTTGGAGTTGTGCAGAATAGGTCTCTAATATTTGCTCCTTTTCTAGCCCAGAATTCCAGCTGTCGGCATTCTCTCTCTTCATGTAAACCTTGTAAAATAATAGATAATAGGCATAAGTATTGTGACATAATGTGTAGTAACAACCCATAATGTAATAAATATCGATATAAAAGCATGATGCAAAATGGACGTATCAAGCACCCCCAGCCGGAAGAGGAGGCTGCCATTATCACCCCCAGGCGCTGGGACCTGGCTAGGCGTCCCCTGTGATTGAGTGCAAGTGACCATCTGACCCGCCAGGAGGGCTTGGACCGAGTCGACAGTAGCCTACAGCTACTGGTCTTGCATCCCCTCCTGGCGCAAGTCCTCCGAGGCTACTTAGCCCTGGACCTCATGGTCCCGCCCGGCAAGAGCAGTCATCGCGCCCTCCTGGTCCTCCTAACCAAGTGATGCGCCTTCCAATGCGGGCGGTAAGAACCCCAAGCTTGGCCCTCCTGGCCGGTGGTCGTCTTGACGGAAGAGCCGGTCTCTTTATCGGAGACCGTGAGACCACCCACGGCAGTGGCCACCTTGACGACGTCGGCGGGTTTGGCGACGTTGTTGTCGACGATGCCTGTAGACGTATGCTTGCCACTGCGAGAGTAGTTCCTGAAGAGGAGACCCCTCCTGCTAGTACCTTGGTGATACGTCTCCAACATATCTATAGTTTTTGATTGTTCCATGCTATTATATTATCAACCTTGGATGTTTTATATGCATTTATATGCTATTTTATATGATTTTTGGGACTAACCTATTAACCTAGAGCCTAGTGCCAGTTTCTGTTTTTTTCCTTATTTTTGAGTATCGTAGAAAAGGAAAATCAAACGGAGTCCAATTGACCTGAAATTTCATGTAGATCATTTTTGGACCAGAAGAAGCCCACGGAGTATCAGAGATGGGCCAGAAGAGTCCCGAGGCCACCACGAGGGTGGAGGGCGTGCCCAACCCCACTGGGCGCACTCCCTACCTCGTGGACGCCTCGGGGACCCCCCTGATTTGTTACTAACTCCAACACCTCTTATATAACCCCAAACTTCCAGAAAGAAACCTCGATCGGGAGTTCCACCGCCGCAAGCCTCTGCAGCCACCGAAAACCAATCTAGACCCGTTCCGGCACCCCGCCGGAGGGGGGATCCCTCTTTGGTGGCCATCTTCATCATCCCGGCGCTCTCCATGACAAGGAGGGAGTAGTTCACTCTCGGGGCTGAGGGTATGTACCAGTAGCTATGTGTTTGATCTCTCTCTCTCTCTCTCTCTCTCTCTCTCTCCCTCTCTCTCTCGTGTTCTTGATTCGACACGATCTTGATGCATCACGAGCTTTGTTATTATAGTTGGATCTTATGATGTTTCTCCCCCTCTACTCTCTTGTGATGAATTGAGTTTTTTCTTTGAAGTTATCTTATCGGATTGAGTCTTTAAGGATTTGAGAACACTTGATGTATGTCTTGCATGTGCTTATCTGTGGTGACAATGGGATATCACGGAATCCACTTGATGTATGTTTTGGTGATCAACTTGCGAGTTCCGTGACCTCATGAACTTATGCATAGGGGTTGGCACACGTTTTCGTCTTGACTCTCCGGTACAAGCTTTGGGGCACTCTTTAAAGTTATTTTTGTTGGTTGAATAGATGAATCTGAGATTGTGTGATTCATATCGTATAATCATACTCACGGATACTTGAGGTGACATTAGGGTTTTTGTTGATTTGTGTCTTAAGATGTTATTCCAGTATGAACTCTAGGATAGATTGAACGGAAAGAATAGCTTCGTGTTATTTTACTACGGACTCTTGAAATAGATCGATCAGAAAGGATAACTTTGAGGTGGTTTCGTACCCTACAATAATCTCTTCGTTTGTTCTGCGCTATTAGTGACTTTGGAGTGACTCTTTGTTGCATGTTGAGGGATTGTTATATGATCTAACTATGTTGAGAGAACTTGCACTAGTAAAAGTATGAACCCTATGCCTTGTTTCAACGCATTGCAATACCGTTTTCGCTCACTTTTATCACTAGTAAATGTGCATGTGCAACGCACGTTAATATTTAGTCAATTTATTAATTCCACGCGGATATTAGGTATGCTATTTGCGTGTTAATCTTGTGATTAGTGTAATATTTGGTATGATATTAATTGCACGTTAAACACGTTTAATGCTCGCCATTGGAGGAGTCTAGGTCATTGGATTAACTTAGTTCGATGGTCGAGATAGGTCGGATCTGCCCCTTTGGGTATTTTTATATTGGTATAGATTAGTTACCTTGCTGTTTTTATATTTTCATATTACAAAAACCTATATCTACCATCCATATTGTACTTGTATCACCATCTCTTCGCCGAACTAGTGCACCTATACAATTTACCATTGTATTGGGTGTGTTGGGGACACAAGAGACTCTTTGCTATTTGGTTGCAGGGTTGTTTGAGAGAGACCATCTTCATTCTACACCTCCCATGGATTGATAAATCTTAGGTCATCCACTTGAGGGAAATTTGCTACTGTCCTACAAACCTCTGCACTTGGAGGTCCAACAACGTCTACAAGAAGAAGGTTGTGTAGTAGACATCACTTGGCTCTTCCAGTAAGGCTCAACACTAAGGTTTTTTGGGAAGCAAACTACTCTCTCCTCACTTGGGGTTTTACAAAGTCTCTCAGAAGTATGACCTACTATCCCACAACACTCACAGTACAAAGGTTGCTTCTCATACTTTACATCAAATTTAAGAATCTTCGAGCTGCCTAAAGGGGTAATCACTACAGAGCTCTTCAGAGGTTCATGCAATAAAATCTTCACCCACACACGCAAATGTTTTTCAACAATAATATGGTTATGATGCGATACCTCCAGCACCTCTCCCAGTTGATCCTCAGGAGACCGCCCTACGTTCTCCGTCTTGAGCTGGAACGGGAGGTCGCATACCTGGAACCACATGGTCATAACACCAAGGTCATCCTCCGTCGGGTCGCCCTTGCCGTCGAACTCGGTGAAGATGAGGCCGTCCCGCTTGAAGTGCCATGGCTGCGCCTTAAGCACAAACCGACAGTCACTCTCAGCGGCTAAGTTGAGAATGAACCTCCCGTCGTCGCTGGCCACCTCTTGGATGATGATGACCCCTTGGTTCTTCCAAGTCGTGTTCCGAAGGTCGTCGACAATGACCCTCTGGATTAACCTTGAAGGGGGAGAGGAGGCGCCTGGCCACCAGAAAACCGCTGACGGCCTTGCGAGCCTCCTCCATGTCGATGACGAGAGGCGTGCTGTTGCCATGGGAGCGCCTCGACACCATCTTCCCCAGCCAATCCGGAGAAGGTTGGATCAGGGAGACCCCAGCCCCGATCATTGCCGGTTGAGATCACAGCTCCTCTACCGCGGCAAGCACCCCTCCCGCGCTCACCATACCCTCCATCACCGCCTCCACTGACCTCTCTTTCATCTCACCCCCATCAGCCATGGTGTTCACCATTGAACCCGAGCTCAAGTGCGAGGAAACTGTATGCAGAGAAGACTGATTCGAGAAACTACGTATGCAAGGAACATGGGTGTCCCCTATTGCCATAGATATAGCACCTCTTGTCCCCCACCCTCAAATCCTGCAATCCATAATTGATACAATTAACAGAAATTAAATGCCCTTGATTAGTCCGTTTCCTAACAATTCCAATGGAACTCCCTCTTTTTTGCCATTACAATTAAAATCAACATCTCCCCCGATCAAATCCGAAGCTTCAATCGCTCCCCCCTGATTTCTCTCCCTATTTCCTAAGAAAATTGGATATCCTGCCAAAGGCACCGGACGAGACTTGCCTGCTCCCCCGGCGTGCGTCCATCCGTGCTCCCGCATACGTGGCATGGTTTGATTGGAACAAAATAAGACCCGGCCCCACCCCCTTAAAATCAGGGGGAGAGATGATTAGATTAGAAAGAAAAAAGAGAAAAAGACAGCCGTAAGATAAAGTAAGTGCACGGATGGAAGCATGGGAAAGGAACAGGCAAGCCAGATCCAAAGGCACCGGCTCCATATGGCAGTCCGCAGAGTCTGAATCAACGGCTTCCAAAGAAGCGCCCAACACCAGATCCTTTGGTATCTTTGTCTTACTTGACCGGATCGAAACTCCCGCATCAATAGTAGGAAGGAACTCACCTGCCAGGGATCCCTCACGCACTGTCTCCGTGGCCGCCAGATCGCCATAGCGATCGCGGGAGCCCCCGGGTTTTTTTTGCCAAAGTTCCAGCTTGCGGCTTTTCCACCTATCCATGGATAGTCCTTTTTCCTCATATTGCGCTATCCATTTTATACTTTCCGCTACCACGGGGATACGTAATAGTCATTAAATTTATGCATTTCATTCAAAGGATCCAAATTCGCCAGGGATATGTAATAATTATTAAATTTAGTACTTCATTCAAAAGTCTGAATTCGAGAGGGATATGTAATAATCAATAAACTTGTGTACCTCATTCAAAAGAACGGACAATATATTTCAACGAACAATATCAATGCTACATTGGTGCTCGAGGAACTTGATTGTCCTAGCTATTGACCCTTTGGATCTCGGCTACAATTTTCAGGATCCTGAAAGCATGCACCTGCTGCCAAAAAATTGAGCCCCTAGAGTTCCTTCCTACGAAGTCCGCAGATACGGCCGACCACGCATCACGCGACAACTCATCGTCGATCACCGAGTACCTCGTCATCGTGCTTTACTCTAGAAAACAACAAGAAGTTCGACAAAAAAGCTCAATGAAATTTGACCGAACACCTGTCGGGTGTGGTATCCGCCATGGACATCGTCGGCAGAGGGGCGGAGGGATCCTGGGTGGACGGTGGCATAGTCCAAGGAGGGCATGCGCATTGGTGGGGTTGTGGACGTCCTATGATACCTGGACGGCGGCCGGAGATGTACAGCCGCGGCGACATCGGACGAGGAAGGTGCATATGCAAAGTAAGAGGAAAGCAGAGGTGGATTGGAAGAAAAGTGGATCGAGAGGGGATTTGAGTTGGCCTGAGGTGTTGGAGTCCTACGTGTGGGCGGTCCAGACTGCGGCAAAGCCCCTCTCTCCTCACAAATTGTCTTCAGTTTGCGGAGTATCGTGTTTGATAGCAAAATGGGTCTGGACGGTCTGAGGTCGGCGTTGGAGATGCTCTTATGAGTGGATACCCTGTTTTATTTTGATTTGAAGACATTAAACATGGCATGGTACCAGACCCTCTCCTCGTAACACGTGCACCGTTGCTGGTATCGGACCTATAAATCATCGCTAGCTGAGATTTGATTCTCAGACCACACCAGTATTACTCAAACTCTTAGTAAAGATCATAATAGCAGAAGAAAGCAGGGCCAAAATGGCCACCACCTCAAGCGCGGAGCTTCTGCAAGCTGAGGCAGAGCTCGTGCGCCACTCCTTAGGCTACCTCAAGTCCATGGCGTTGCACAGCGCGGTAAAGCTCGGAATCCCCGACGCTCTCCACCGCTGCGGCGGCGCGGCCTCCTTGCCCGACCTGTCCTCCACCCTCGCCCTCCCTTGCAGCAAACGACCGTACCTGTCCCGGCTCATGAAGATGCTAGCCGTGGAAGGAATCTTCACGGCCGTGGCTGTGGATGTGGACGTTCCTACCGCCAGCGGCGGCGAGGGCAGCGTCCGGTACGGCCTCAACCCGGTGTCTCGCCTTCTTGTCAGCGGCAGCGGCGCGTGCCTGTCGCCGTGCGTGCTCATGGGCACCTCGCCGCTGTTCCTGGAGGCTTCCCTCCGGCTGCCCCAGTGGTTCCAGAGGGACGGCCAGGGTGATCAGCCGGCGTTCGCCATGGCGCACGGCGAGAGCCCCTACGGCGCGGCCGGCCATGACACGGAGTTCAACGCGCTGGTGAACGAGGCGATGGGGTCCGACAGCCGACACATGGCGGAGCTCGTCGTCCGCGAGTGCGGCGAGGTGTTCACGGGCGTGACGTCGCTGGTCGACGTCGGCGGCGGGAACGGCACCATGGCGACGGCCATCGCCAAGGCCTTCCCGCATGTCAAGTGTTCGGTGCTGGACCTCCCGCATGTTGTACAAGGCGTCGTCTCGACACATGAGTCGGTTGAGTTTGCTGCCGGCGACATGATGGAATACGTTCCACCAGCTGATGCAGTTCTGCTTAAGGTATAATTTATTTTTAAAAATTTATTTACAGTAGTAAGAAAGGCACATTCTAGCAACTTCCCGTTCACATTTATATCGATTCCTCATGTTGGTCGTAATAATAGTACCATAACTAGTATCATGCATGCCAACTAGTCAATTTTGACAAGATGTCATATAATTAAATGAAGAAAGAGAGGGTTGAGTATCATATCATGATACCGTATCATAATAAATGTTATATTACTATGTGTCATGCATGGCAATGAAATATAATACTACATGATACTAATATATGATACTATGCATTCGGGAGATAGTATCGTACACTAATATCATATGCATTGATACTAGTATATGATACTCCCTCCGTTCCATAATGTAGTGCCTATAGATTTTTTGAAAAGTCAAACCTTACAAACTTTGACCAAATTTGTGGAGAAAAATATTTACATCTAAAGTGTGAAACATATATCACTAGATTCATCATAAGATGTAGTTTCACACTATATATTATTAGTATTGTAGATATATAGTTTTCTCTACAAACTTGGTCAAAGTTTGCAAAGTTTGACTTTTCAAAAAATCTATAGGCACTACATTACGGAACGGAGGGAGTACTTCCTATTACAACCAGCCCCACAAAACAAGTGAGCGCCTAACGAGAATAAACGGATGCATCCGGCAAAAAGAAAAAAATAAATATTGACGTATAAATGTATTGCCTAATTTATTACTGATATTTTTGACTTGCTCGATTGGCAGTGTGTGCTACACAACTGGAGCGATGAGGATTGTGTGAAGATCCTGACAAAATGCAGAGAGGCCATTGCCCAAGGAGCGAAAGCAGGGAAGGTGATAATCATCGATGCTGTTGTTGGATCTCCTTCACACTCACAGCAAGTACTTGAAGCTCAAGTCTTGATGGATATGCAAATGATGATGCTATTCATGAGCAAAGAACGTGAGGAACTCAGCTGGCAAAAGATATTCATGGAAGCAGGGTTTAGTCATTACAAAATACAGCCCGTCCTAGGGATGCGATCCATCATCCAACTCTACCCATAGCTCATATTGCACTATCCATTTTATATATACTTTCCGCTTCCAAGGTGATACGTAATAATTATTAAATTTGTGTATTTCATTCAAAAGATTCAAATGCGACAGCGATATGTAATAGTTATGTACTTCATTCAAAAGAACGGACAATATATTTCAACAACAATATCATGTTTAGGACCCTGAAAGGTAGGACCATAAGACTAGAGATGTTTTTGAAGTTAAAAATGCATATAATAGTTCGTTTTAGTCACCATTACACTTTCTTCATCATCATATCCATTTTTTTCATGCACACTCTTATTATGTTCCTCTTCGCCCTCATGGTCTTCATCTTCTTGGTCACTTGAGCCTCTGAGTCTCTCTCATGGACCTTTGTTTCTGGCCATGTATGGTCACTCCAGGTGGATACATAGCCAACAACTCTGTTTTTATCTCTCTGTTGGATTGTTCAATGTGCATCACGAGCAACTCCTGGTATGAATGTGTACTCCAGGCCGGTTTTCAGTTGATTGATGCAGCCACATTAAGGTCTGGATGCCTCCAGTGTTCGAAACTTTGAGAAGGTTGTGATCTTTTTAATATCACTTTCTAGTTATTTTTCTTTGTTGTCAAATTTTGGGACACAAAATTAGTGGGTGCTTATTTGGTGTTGGTACTCTTTCGTATAAATTTGGTCCAACCATTAGACACAAAACTGCCTTTCATTGCTCATTAGCAATTTCGCAGAGAAAGAAAGAGGCACATCATGTGTGAGCCATGAACATGAGGCACCACATGACAGGATCTCAGGTAATCCAGTGCAACATCGGAACACTGTTGTTATATCCAGTGCAACATCATATAAAGAGTACAACATAATGTTACAGAATGAATCTTACATTCACGTTATGCAGATCATATATGCAATTGTGTATAACACCCTCATTGCTCAGGACAGGACCTGGCAAGTATCATTTCGTTTCGCAATAAAGAAGACTTAAAGGAACAATCCTGGGAGACCCCTTTGATGGAGCCCAGGAAAGAACCTAAAACTAATCCAGGATCCAGCACCGACCATGCAGATAATTAATCTTTATGCGAGTGTGACATGTAATGCCTTGTATATTTGTCCACCTTTGGTCCTGAAGAGCCGTAGTTCTGGTCATAGTACTCTACTAATGCACAACTACCTAAGGCAGCGATCGTTAGAGCTTGCGCGTGCAACCTGCAAGGTCAAACAGAGTTTTAGATGATATGATTGCAACTTCTTGAATTATGGCATTGTACAAATCAGATTCATAGATACAGTCCTAGAGTTTTAAACACAACCAGTGTCTATATAGTTGCAAGGTAAAAATACTGTCTAGGGTTTCAAACTCTAGTCAAACCTAATTACAACTGGCAGACAAACATCATCGACTAAGCATGAGTCCTAGGGAAAGTCACTGCAATACTCAAGATATTAGGCTGATCCAGAAGCAAAGGCTCAATTGGTGGCTGACAGCAACCTGTATTTCGATATGTTCTATAATGTTGCCTACTCTGCAGTAGTGACAGTATAGGACATATCGAAACAGAGCTCGCTGTCAGCCACCAATTGAGTCTTCCCTTATGGTCACCCTAACATGAGGGTTTGCGAAAAAATGTTTACAATGTTAGACTGGTCCAGAAGCAAAGGCTCAATTAGTAGCTGACACGATCCGTATCTTGATATGTTCTATAATGTTGCCTACTCTGCAATTGTGACAGTATAGGACACGTTGAAACAGAGCTGGATGTCAGCCACCAATTGAGCCTTTGCTTATGGTCATCCTAACATGAGAGGTTTACAAGAAAATGTTTACAATGTTAGGCTGATCCAGAAGCGAAGGCTCGATTGGTGGCTGACAGCGACCTGTATTTCAGTATGTTCTATATAATGTTGCCTACTCTGCAATAGTGGCAGTGTAGGACATGTCGAAGCAGAGCTCGCTGTCAGCCAAAAAAAACTCTTATATAACGCGAAGCCCATACATATGTGATCACGTATCAACTACCAATACACTACCAAGGGAGATTAGGCTGCAACCAAAGGCATGCGGCAAGATGGGGCTACAACTAGAACACAAAATACTTGGCAGCAACAGGGGGAATCACATGGGGAAAGAATGGTCGAATTTTGAAACAAACACCATTTCTTCAGATGAAATTGGTTGTGATACTACCACCCACATACTGATGCACAAATGACAGAGATATATTTGAAACCTAAAAACTTGCAAAAACAAGCAACAACATGATCCTCTTTTAGCCTTAGCAAAATTAGAAATAAGAGGCCACCTAACTTAGATATACAGTTCATGTCGTACAAGCACAACCATGCACGAAATTAGTAACAAGGGTAAATTGGTCATGATGAACATCAAGATAGGCGGTAATTCTCCCACAAATGAGACTGAAACTACCAATCTCAAATCAAAAGAAGCATAAAAAGAATGGGGCGAAACGTAAATAAATGACAAATGGGCAAACCTTGCGTGGATGAGCTTGACGCTGGTCTTCATGTTGGGCCGCGACCAGTTGTACGCGATCGAGCTGGAGATCCCGCTAAGCCACAGGCAACCTGCCCTCCCGGAAAAGAAGGATGCCATAGATTAGAACACATAGGCCTGAATTGGGGGGAAATCAAGGAGTCCCCCGGTAGAGCCACCGAACGAACATTGAAACATATAATCGCGCGAGATCAAATCAGGTACGGTAAAACTTGGGATAATCGCCGCGAGGATTCGGCCGACGATCGAATCATCGGTGTTGGAAGGAACCAAACTCGAAATATCCAGATCCGGCCCGGGGAAAGCAAATCCAGGGGAGAAATTTGGAGGGGATTACCTACGGCTCGGAGCTTGTGATCGACCACCCACTTCCGCATGGATTCGATCTTGCTCGGGGCCTCCGCCATTTGCTTCGCCGCCTCTGTTTCCGCTGTTCGCGTTCGAAGTTTATTAGGCGCTCGCTGTTTCTCCCTCTCTGTTTTGTCGATTTAATTAGGGAGTTTCGTCGGCCTCTGCTTTATATAGGAGGGCCTGTTTGCCGGTTTGGCCCTTGGTAAAATCCGCAATTCGTTTAGTATCCGCACATGGTTTGATCCGTTTCACATGTAACCTGTCGGGCTCGTTTTCTTGGGACGGAAGAAAGGGTGGTCTACGTTTTCTCTTTCAAATGCGTCTGCTTCTCCGCGTCTAAATTGGTTCCGGTGTAATTAGAGCACGATGGGCAAAGCCAGCTCCTCAAATTTCAAACGGACGCGTACGGGTGTATCTGCAAGCACTGACCAGGCATCCCTCAAATAATGCAATCACATCCGGACACCTCAATTATTATATCAGAAATCCATATAAACTCATGCAACTATGTCGATGCACACACATCGTTCGGCTACCCCATCACTACTAACTACATGCCATCAGACTACCAAATTTGGCACGTTTGGCTATGGTGGAGTTCATCCACGGCTGCCTTTGCCTTTCCCAGTGACCTTGCCGTCCTTCTCGCGGAAGTAACAGTTGAAGACGCGGTATGGATCGAGCCGGATCTGCTTGTCATTGTCGCTGTCCGCCTTCTCCTCCTTCGGTGGCAGTCCGGCCATGTCACGGACCGCCCGATTATGCTTTCGGGTGCGGGCGTGCGTGTTCCTTCGCTGCCGTTTCTTTACAATATGGGCGCGGATGGCTTCCTCCTCTGCGAACACCCGCACCGCTGCATTAGCCGCCTCTGCCGCCGCCATTTTTCACTGTGATACGGGCCTCAGCGGCCCTTATCCTCTCCTTCTCACGGTGGGCCGCCCGTTTTCGGTGGGACTCATAGTCTGCGCGGCCAGTGATGGGAAAGGAGAGTGGTTCTGGCTGCCGGGACTGCGAAAGGACACGAGCACCCGTTGAGCCGACACTATGGAGTCGCGGCGGACCGATTCGTCCGTCAGCGGGACGTTGTCCTCCCGGGAGCGGCGAAGTGCAATCCGGACTGCCATTGCCTCCTCCAAGCCGCACGGGATGACGCCTCGGTCGACGAATCCGGGCTGGTCGGAGTCAGATCCACTGCCTGCCGTACCGAAGAAGGCCGAAGGTGAGCTCGGATGGCGAAGGGGAGTGGAGTGAAGTGGTTAGGGGTTTGGTCTGGTGAGCGAATGGGGCCGAATATATGTGGGTCGGCCCAGCATTGATCGGGTCCCACGTGGCGGGTGTGCCGGGGCGCCCCTATATCTGCCCAGTTTTTGAAGGGATATGAGGAGTGTCGGTCAGCCCGGGTGTTTGAGGCCCGTTTGAGGCGTCCGTCTGGGTCAAAAAATCATGACTGGCTAGTGGCTGGGCGGGCCACCCGGGCGTTTTAGAAGGGTTTGGGGCCCCCGGTTGTAGATATGCTCTTATGTTTTCGATTGATGATTAATAATTCGATAATACTTCAAAAGTTATATATTTGCTACATATAAAATGTATTGGCTGACAATGCCACTTTCCATTTTATTTAAAATTGACCAATTTGTATATTTTTCATTACATATTCAATATTTATTTAACTTTGTTATAAAAAAATCCCTCTATTCCAAATTAATTGTGTAGATGCGGATGTATCTAACACTAAAGCTTGTTTTATTTTATCTGATTTGTTTGCTCTGCTTACTGTTGGACTAAGCATGTTCCTTTTATCTCCTCCGGTCAATGTCCTTTTGCCCTATGTCTCGGAGGCACGCGGCATGTCGCGGTTGGCTTAGCATGCGTCCTTCTGCCTCATGGGGCTATCAACCCTCATTTTGTATTTACTTCACGCACCAAACAATTTATCAAAAAGTAAAAAAATAATGAATAAGGGTGAATAAGATATTTCAACACTCATACTTGTATCTAGTCTGCTCTGGTCCTTAGGAGTGGGTTCAATATAGGTTGCAGCACTTTTATTTAATAGTGTTTCTTTTTACTGGATCTTAAACTCGAGACATTTGGTTCTGATGATATATTAAATTCACACACCATACACCAAACGATTCACCAAAACTCATAACTAATAGAGAATGCTGAGCAATATAATTCAACACCGTGCTCATTGTTTCTTACATGTCCTCTAGGCACTAATGCGAGATTAGGATCACAGAAGTAGGATGGAGATTTGGAGCGGGTCCTCAGGTAGTGGTATTGTTGCGCATTGTGGCCACCCTTAGTTAGAGGCATTGTTGCACATTGCGGCCATCGTATTTCTAGTCGTCGAAGGCTCCAATCGCTTGGAGCGTCTTGGATTTTCTAGAGGCATGGCATATTTTTCTGGATTATTTTCGATGCAACGTGCTACAGTCCTATGTGATCCAACGGGTGCCACCTCCCCACCGTCGGTCAAGTGTATCCAACGGTTCATGCTTCAATTATTCTCAAGCCAAAAAAGTCGCTTTGGTTTTGAGGTAGGGCAGCTGAGCTGGTCGCCAGTGAGGAATGGGATGGAGAAAGTGAAAACGAACACCAAATCGTATTTTAGCACCTGGCGGCTTTGGAAGGGAAATAGCGTATAGATCAGCAACCTTGAGGTGTAAGACTATTCATAATAGAAGTAACATAAATAGTAATATCATATATATCTAGATAAAATAGATGATGTGGCAAGCAATAAATAAAGAAAGAGAAAAAAATAGTAACATAACTAGTTACTAGTACTATGAGTAACATCACATATATCAATGCAAAATGTGTCTATAATTTAATAAATGAATTGGTGTATGTTATCACACATATATTACTCCCCACTGTAAAAATAATAACATAGACTAGTAACATGTTTATGTTACTATTCAATGTTATTACCCATTGTGGCTAATCTAAACTGCAAATAAACTAAATCCTCGGCAAAAACGGCACGTTTGGACGGCGGCCGCGAGGTCAAACGCAAGCCACGGTCAGGACCCAACGAACACGAGGTCCATCTGGCCCAACGAACCTTTCCGTGGCGCCGTGGCGGAGGCACAACCGCACGAACTCACTCCTGGCTTTGATTCCTGCCGTTCTTTGTACCTAGCGAATTTTAGTTGCTTTTCTCTAGCTGGCTTGACCAACGCGCCCATGATCCGGTGGGCGAGACGATGATGGTGATTGGTATCGGAGGGGTTTCAAACCCATGGAGAAAGCTTCATGTTTTTAGTGCATGCACAAAGCTTTATTTTTTTAGTCTAAACACACTTCACTTTATTATTAATCGTTAGACAGGTTCATAGGGATACAACTTAGGTTTGGAATATTAAGGAGTCACACATGACGTCATAAAGAAAGGCCTAGAGCACCCGCAAAAAAGGGAAAAAAAGAAAGGTCTAGAGCGTGTTTAGCAAGACTATGTGTTTTAATATTTGTTTATCTTTCTTCGAAGATGAAGGAACACCGAGCTATCTGTCTAGAGTTGTGGTTGATCTCCTTGATGATACAGATGTATAGTTTGCTTGTATTTTTGTGGATGTCATTGATCACTCGCTGGCAGTCAAAAGCAATCTGTATACATATGTGAGAGATAAATCAAGAGCATGTGCAAGTGCTTCACGGCACGCCAATGCCTCTGAGGATGAGGATCGGTAACACCTGAACATTTAATTGCTAAAGAACCCAGGTACTTGTCACTAGAATCTCTGCAAACAACACTGAAGGACCCCTCAACCAAGTTACGAGATGCAACGCCATCAACGTGATTTTGGATACTCCATCATCCGGAGGAATCCATCTCTGGCGCTGTAAAGGGGTTGCATGAGATGCCACCAAATGCTTCTCCGGCTTGCAAATTTCAAGCTCCCTAATATAACTCTTGACAAACTGGTTAGTAGCTAATGGCGCCCAGAAGATCAGCTTATGAAGAGCATTTCTACGCGCATGCCAAATAGCCTAAATGTTAAAATTTTAGGGTTTGCGGTCTACCCCCTAATTTCTCTGCGCTTATTCGTGGTGCCGCTCACAATTCGCATATCTGAGGCTAGGGGGTAGGGACCTTCTTATACTGCCTTTCCAAAGAGTCCATCTCTTATACAGATAAGATTCCTAGTCTTTCCAACTAGTTTTTCGGATAGAGTCCAGATCAAATTATCAACCACGATCAAATTTGCCTGTTAACGGATTCTACCCGTTGTGTCCCCGGAGCACGCGCTTGTGAGCAACGCGCCATAACAGAGTTTAAATTCCTCTAATTACGTAGATCAACATTAGGGTTGTAATCTAACTGTACGATCTAGCTCCTTCCAATCATCAATATACCCGGATAGTCTTTCCAATATAAATAGTATATTGTATTCCACTGATAATCGACCAGCTTCCTTAAGCATATATTGCTTAAGTACATTCCAATAAGTAACAACTCCATGCTAAACATGTAAAGCAATTCCATGTATAAATACATGTATAATTCCATACAAGGTATTACGAATATTAACAATTCTAAGTAATTTCAACATCTCCCACTTGTCCAAAACAATCATTCAAATATTCGTAAACTCGTAGCCTTAACATGCTTACCAAAAACCTCCTCAGTAAGAAGCTTAGTCAGGGGACTAGCAACCATATTAATACTAGGTAGAAAATCCAAAGAAATAAACCTTCCCTCAATATGTTTGCTTGTTGTGACACCCAAGATCTCTAGAGACCTTTATTTTTCGCCTAATAATTCCAGCATAGCTGTCCTCGGCGCCTCGAGTATTATTTCCTCGAGTGTAATTCCACCTTTATAGGCACCTTGAGTATTTTGTTTCCTCAAGTGAAATTCTGCATCAATTATTTCCAGTCACATATATCAATAATTGAATAATTCCACATTGAGTCAAAATATATGACAACCATGTTGAATAAAGTTTTGAAAACCACATAAATATCATTCCAATCAGTAAATGAAGTTCCATTAGTAATCATATTTTGAAAGAAATTCCTGACTTCAGTCAGTGAACCTGCACCATATTAGCACTGAAAATTATAATTGAATATGCGTACCTTGACTTATTTCTCATCTCGCAGATATAGTAATACCTTCCTCAATGTGTTTACCTTTAATGTGAATTCCGGAACAAGTGAAAGGTTGCGATGCATTTTCCACAATCTTATATGATGTGTGAGATTCCCTTAGCTGCTCATCATTCCTTCCACTACTTGAATGCAGCATAAATTCTGAAAGCTAAGGTATGATAATATAATGAAGATACATACGAATTCCAGTATCATTTATTATTCCATTTTTCCTCAGAAGTTCAAATATAATTCCTCACTGAGTATGATTCCCTTTATCAAAGGTATTTTAACAGATTTGCAATTTTCCATAGAGAAACACTTCAAAAATATTATCTATGTATTTCCACTTGTAAACCATAGGATGTTTCAAATGTTCCTTTCATATGAAAATTAAAAGATGACCAAGCTTTCACTTCCATCAATGTGACTTTATCATTGCAAACAACAAAACAATGTTAACGTATACAATAATAATGCAAAATACTTTACACTTACATTTGTAGATGACCACCTTGTTTCATTTAGAAAACCATATGACCTGCTATTCCATTGATGTGAAGCATGTTATAAGACCATACATTAATATACTCAATTAGCAAAGCATGTCTTTAGTTCCTCTTTCCCAAAATTCCAGGAGAGAGAGTTTCCACAAAGTATAATTCCCTCTGTGTGAATAATTGAATAACAAGAGTGACATTATAATATTCAGTGAGCCAATTGTCCTTACAAGAAAAAAAATCACTTCTAGACAATAGGCTTGCGGTTATTTGGTATGATATTAAGTTCCCAAACTATGCTCTTCCTCATTTGAGTTTATTCCTTCCCGCAATTATTCCACCCATAGTTGACATAAAAAAAACTTTAAGAGAATTTAGTGATTCCTCTAAAATTTAGAGTGACATCCCCCAACAACACATAACAATTATCCAAACATGATATTCCAAGCTAATTCCTCCCACTTATTCTAGGCATGTCATGTTGGGAGTGTCACTTGTAGTTTCCTTGGGTCAAGACTATATTTCAGTATGATTGTCAGTAGTTCCACCCTTGATCATAAAAATGATTGTGTTCCTATTTTCCACTAGTATTCTTTTTTTTCAGATAACTAAGGAAATACCCTTTGATCCACTAGAATAACCATGAAAAATTCCCGGTGTGTGTTTTGTAATAATTGAGAATTGCATGCCAAAATAGAAGATTTCCTTCCAGTCAAGTGACTGTACTAGATGTAGAATGATATCAACAAATGACAGTATGCAATGCTTTTTCCCAAAGAAACAAAGGGAGTATACAAGACACTCAATTCCTCCATTCAATTATGGAGTGTACAATATATTACAATGGTGAATAGTTCCATGCTCTTTACATACAAACGATATATTCCTGAAGTGTTGAAAGTGCAACTATCCCTAGGTGGTTTTGGTAATTCATAACAACATATAGCTCATTGAGCTAATGCTATTCCAAGATGATTATTTCAGGAAAGCTCAATGATTGGCATGGCATGGATGTTGAAAGTGGATCCCTCAAAATGCTAAGGACAAAGGATTGGCTCAAGCTCAAAAGCTCAAGACTCTTCATTTTATATTTTAGTGATCCAAGATCACATTGAGTCTTTAGGAAAAGCCAATACTATCAAGGAGGGATGAGGTGTTGCTTAATGAGCCTCTTGCTTCATGTGCTTAGTGATATGCTCCAAAACCCTCAACTACTTTCCCATATCCACATTTGACCTAAACCCTAAGCCAAACTCGGCCCTACCGATTCTTTCAACCCGGCGCCACCGAGTTTCACTTGTCATAGCCATTGCCAAACCCTAGCAAATCGGCTCTACCGATAGGGATCTCGGTCTCACCGAGATGGGATTGCAAACTCTCTGTTTCCTTTTCGTAACTTTTCGGTCTCACCGAAAGAGCGGATCGGTCCCACCGAGATTGCAATGTAAATTCAGTGTTTCCTTTTTGTAACTTTTCGATCTCACCGAAAGAGCAAATCGGTCCCACCGAGTTTGCCTGACCAACTCTCTGGTTAGCTAATTACCAAAATCGGTCTCGCCGAGTTTGTGTAATCGGTCTCACCGAGATTACGTTATGCCCTAACCCTAACAAAATCGGTCCTACCGAGTTGCATGTCAGTCCCACCGAAAATCTCTAACGGTCACTAGGTTTACTATTTCGGTCTGACCGAGTTTGTTGATTCGGTCCCACCGAGATTGATAAATTGTGTGTAACGGTTAGATTTTGTGTGGAGGCTACATATACCCCTCCACCTCCTCTTCATTCATGGAGAGAGCCATCAGAACACATCTACACTTCCTACTCATATGTTCTGAAAGAGAACCACCTACTCATATGTTGAGGCCAAGATATTCCATTCCTATCATATGAATCTTGATCTCTAGCCTTCCCCAAGTTGCTTTCCACTCAAATCTTCTTTCCACCTTATCCAAATCCTGTGAGAGAGAGTTGAGTGTTGGGGAGACTATCATTTGAAGCACAAGAGCAAGGAGTTCATCATCAACACACCATTTGTTACTTCTTGGAGAGTGGTGTCTCCTAGATTGGCTAGGTGTCACTTGGGAGCCTCCGACAAGATTGTGGAGTTGAACCAAGGAGTTTGTAAGGGCAAGGAGATCGCCTACTTCGTGAAGATCTACCGCTAGTGAGGCAAGTCCTTCGTGGGTGATGGCCATGGTGGGATAGACAAGGTTGCTTCTTCGTGGACCCTTCGTGGGTGGAGCCCTCCATGGACTCGCGCAACCGTTACCCTTCGTGGGTTGAAGTCTCCATCAACGTGGATGTAGGATAGCACCACCTATCCGAACCACGGGAAAAACAACCGTGTCTCCAATTGCGTTTGAATTCTCCAAACCCTTCCCTTTACATTCTTGCAAGTTGCATGCTTTACTTTCCGCTGCCAATATACTCTTTGCATGCTTGCTTGAATTGTGTGATGATTGCTTGACTTGTCCTAAAGTAGCTAAAATCTGCCAAGAACTAAAATTGGGAAAATGTTAAGTTTTTATTTGGTCAAGTAGTCTAATCACCCCCCCTCTAGACATACTTTCGATCCTACAAGTGGTATCAGAGCTTTGGTCTCCATTTGCTTTGATTTCCATAGCTTTTGATGGTCATAGCCTTGGTTTCACAACCTAGGAGAGTATAGCGTCTAGCGAGGGAAATTATCACCGTAGAGGTCCTTACTTTGATGGTACTAATTTTGCTAGTTGGAAGCATAAAATGAAAATGCATATTCTTGGACATAACCCCACCGTTTGGGCTATTGTGTGTGTTGGTTTGCAAGGTGACTTCTTTGATGGGAGAGAACCAAACCGTGAAGCTACCGCGGATGAGCTGAAGATGTTGCAATACAATGCTCAAGCTTGTGATATTCTCTTCAACGGATTGTGCCCCGAAGAATTCAACAAAATCAGCCGTCTTGAGAATGCAAAGGAAATTTGGGACACTTTGATTGATATGCACGAAGGTACCGACTCCGTCAAGGAATCCAAATTGGATGTGCTTCAAAGTCAACTTGACAAGTTCAAAATGAAGGATGGTGAAGGTGTCGCTGAAATGTACTCTAGGCTTGCTCTCATCACAAATGAGATTGCCGGCTTAGGAAGTGAAGAGATGACCGATAGATTCATCATCAAGAAGATTCTAAGAGCCTTGGATGGAAAATATGATACCGTGTGCATATTGATCCAAATGATGCCCAATTACAAAGATCTCAAGCCAACGGAGGTAATTGGAAGAATTGTTGCTCATGAGATGTCACTTAAGGATAAAGAGGAACTTCACAACAAATCAAGGGGTGCCTACAAAGCCTCATGTGAAGCCCCTACATCATCAAGTGAGAAACAAAACTTCAATGAATAATTGAGCTTAATGGTGAAGAACTTCAACAAGTTCTACAAGAGTAGAAGGAAAGATAGAAGCTCCAAGTTCCTACAATGACAAAAGATCTTCTAGTCGAGAGCGAAACTGCTACAATTGTGGAAGACCCGGACACTATTCCAATGAGTGTACGGCTCCCTACAAGAGAAGAGAAGACTCTCCAAAAGGAAGAAGCAAAAGAGAAGATTCACCACCAAGAGAGAGAAGGAGTAGAGATGATCGTTATGAACGAAGATACTCACGGAGATGCAAGGATTCGGAAAGGAAGGAAAAATCATCAAGGAGCTACACAAAACGAAGACATCAAGCTCATGTTGGTGAATGGGTATCCGGCTCCGACTCCGACGACCTCTCCAAGAGAAGTTATCACTCCGACTCCGAATATACTCAAGATGAAGGTGTTGCCGGTCTAGCACTTGTGTCAACCAACTCCTACGACATATTTGACTCACCAAATGAAGGAATTGGAAGATGCTTCATGACCAAAGGTACTAAGGTAACACACCCCGAGTATGTTGATTTTAATAGTGATGAAGATGACTTGTTAGGAGATGATGATTTACTTGTTGACAACTCTAGTGATGAATACTATGATGAAACGTCAATTAATCATGCTAATCAAGATAAAACGGATGACAATGATAAGGAGAAGATTGAGGCTCTAACTAAAGAACTAAACACTCTTAAGTTAGCTCATGAAACTATCTTCGAAGATCATCGAGAACTTTTAAGAGCTCATGAGAAGTTACACTTTGAAAAGCTCAATCTTGAGCAAGAGCATGAGTTTTTAAAGGCAATCAATGATGATCTCCGCAAGAAAAGTTCTTCTTACATTGCCAAGCGTTTACTCTTATCCACTTACATGCCTCAAGTCAAGTCTAGTAACAAGAACAAGAAAGATTCTTCCTCTAGTAGTAACAATGATCATGCTAAATCCAATATTGTTGCTTCTAGTAGTTCTCTTGATTCCACTAATGATTCTCTTAGCCAAGTTACACTTGAGCAAGAAAATAGCTTATTGAAGGGAATTATAGAGAAAGGAGTGTACAAAAGCCTTGCCGGGAGTAAGCAATTCGAGGAAATTGTGCGCAAGCAAGGAATGCACCGGAAGAGTCAAGGTGTTGGTTTTGAACGAAAGTTCAATGCCAATGGAGTTGAGTGGGAAGAAGATCAATACCCCAAGACAAAGTTTGTTCCTCAACAAAAGAAGTATGTGTTGGGGAACGCAGTAATTTCAAAAAATTTCCTACGCACACGCAAGATCATGGTGATGCACAGCAACGAGAGGGGAGAGTGTTGTCTACGTACCAATGCAGACCGACTGCGGAAGCGATCACACAACGTAGAGGAAGTAGTCGTACGTCTTCCTCCCGATCCAACCGATCCAAGCACCGTTACTCCGGCACCTCCGAGTTCTTAGCACACGTTCAGCTCGATGACGTTCCTCGGGCTCCGATCCAGCAAAGCGTCGAGGAAGAGTTCCGTCAGCACGACGGCGTGGTGACGATCTTGATGTACTACCGACGCAGGGCTTCGCCTAAGCACTGTAACGGTATGATCGAGGTGGAATTTGGTGGCAGGGGGCACCGCACACGGCTAAGGAACGATCTCAAGGATCAATTGTGTGTCTATGGGGTGCCCCCTGCCCCCGTATATAAAGGAGCAAGGGAGGAGGGGCTGGCCGGCCAAGGTGGGGGCGCAGGAGAGTCCTACTCCCACCGGGAGTAGGACTCCCCCTCCAATCCTAGTCCAATTAGGATTCCCGGGAGGGGAAAAGAGGAGGAGGTGGCCGGCCCCCCCTTTCCTACTCCTAGTAGGACTAGGGGAGGGGGGAGGGCGCGCAGCCCATCTAGGGCAGCCCCTTCTCCTTTCCACTAAGGCCCATTATGGCCCATCTAGCTCCCGGGGGGTTCCGGTAACCCTCCCGGTATTCCGGTAAAATCCCGATTTCACCCGGAACACTTCCGATGTCCAAACATAGGCTTCCAATATATCAATCTTTACGTCTCGACCATTTCGAGACTCCTCGTCATGTCCGTGATCACATCCGGGACTCCGAACAACCTTCGGTACATCAAAATGCATAAACTCATAATAACTGTCATCGTAACGTTAAGCGTGCGGACCCTACGGTTCGAGAACAATGTAGACATGACCGAGACACGTCCCCGGTCAATAACCAATAGCGGGACCTGGATGCCCATATTGGCTCCTACATATTCTACGAAGATCTTTATCGGTCAGACCGCATAACAACATACGTTGTTCCCTTTGTCATCGGTATGTTACTTGCCCGAGATTCGATCGTCGGTATCCAATACCTAGTTCAATCTCGTTACTGGCAAGTCTCTTTACTCGTTCCGTAATACATCATCTCATAACTAACATCTTAGTTATTATGCTTGCAAGGCTTATGTGATGTGTATTACCGAGAGGGCCCAGAGATACCTCTCCGACAATCGGAGTGACAAACCCTAATCTTGAAATACGCCAACCCAACATCTACCATTGGAGACACCTGTAGTACTCCTTTATAATCACCCAGTTACGTTGTGACGTTTGGTAGTACCCAAAGTGTTCCTCCGGTAAACGGGAGTTGCATAATCTCATAGTTATAGGAACATGTATAAGTCATGAAGAAAGCAATAGCAACATACTAAACGATCGGGTGCTAAGCTAATGGAATGGGTCATGTCAATCAGATCATTCAACTAATGATGTGACCTCGTTAATCAAATAACAATTCTTTGTTCATGGTTAGGAAACATAACCATCTTTGATTAACGAGCTAGTCTAGTAGAGGCATACTAGTGACACTCTGTTGGTCTATGTATTCACACATGTATTATGTTTCCGGTTAATACAATTCTAGCATGAATAATAAACATTTATCATGATATAAGGAAATAAATAATAACTTTATTATTGCCTCTAGGGCATATTTCCTTCAGTCTCCCACTTGCACTAGAGTCAATAATCTAGTTCACATCGCCATGTGATTTAACAGCAATAGTTCACATCACCATGTGATTAACACCCATAGTTCACATCGTCATGTGACCAACACTCAAAAGGGTTTACTAGAGTCAGTAATCTAGTTCACATATCTATGTGATTAACACCCAAAGAGTACTAAGGTGTGATCATGTTTTGCTTGTGAGATAATTTTAGTCAACGGGTCTGTCACATTCAGATCCATAAGTATTTTGCAAGTTCTATGTCTACAATGCTCTACACGGAGCTACTCTAGCTAATTGCTCCCACTTTCAATATGTATCCAGATTGAGACTTTAGATTCATCTGGATCAGTGTCAAAAACTTGCATCGACGTAACCCTTTACGACGAACCTTTTTGTCACGTCCATAATCGAGAAACATATCCTTATTTCACTAAGGATAATTCTGACCGTTGTCCAGTGATCTACTCCTAGATCACTATTGTACTCCCTTGCCAAATCAGTGTAGGGTATACAATAGATCTGGTACATAGCATGGCATACTTTATAGAACCTATGAATGAGGCATAGGGAATGACTTTCATTCTCTTTCTATCTTCTGCCGTGGTCGGGCTTTGAGTCTTTACTCAACTTCACACCTTATAACACAGGCAAGAAACTTTTTCTTTGACTGTTCCATTTTGAACTACTTCAAAATCTTGTCAAGGTATGTACTTATTGAAAAACTTATCAAGCGTCTTGATCTATCTCTATAGATCTTGAAGCTCAATATGTAAGTAGCTTTACCGAAGTCTTTCTTTGAAAAACTCCTTTCAAACACTCCTTTATGTTTTACAGAATAATTCTACATTATTTCCGATCAACAATATGTCATTCACATATACTTATCAGAAATGCTGTAGTGCTCCCACTCACTTTCTTGTAAATACAGGCTTCACCGTAAGTCTGTATAAAACTATATGCTTTGATCAACTCATCAAAGCGTATATTCCAACTCCGAGATGTTTGCACCAGTCCACAGATAGATCGCTGGAGCTTGCATATTTAGTTAACACCTTTAGGATCGACAAAACCTTCTAGTTGCATCGTATACAACTCTTCTTTAGCAAATCCATTAAGGAATGCAGTTTTGTTTATCCATTTGCCAGATTTCATAAAATGCGGCAATTGCTAACATGATTCGGACGGACTTAAGCATCGCTACGGGTGAGAAGGTCTCATCGTAGTCAACCCCTTGAACTTGTCGAAAACCTTTTGCGACAAGTCGAGCTTTATAGACAGTAATGTTACTGTCAGCGTCAGTCTTTTTCTTGAAGATCCATTTATTCTCAATTG
The DNA here is from genome assembly GCA_034509565.1 of Triticum monococcum. NCBI lineage: Eukaryota > Viridiplantae > Streptophyta > Magnoliopsida > Poales > Poaceae > Triticum > Triticum monococcum. Next base: position 725,096,215 of record CM067842.1, read on the forward strand.
CTTGCCGATCATCGGGCAAGTCAACCAAAGCCCATACTTTGTTCTCATACATGGATCCCATCTCAGATTTCATGGCCTCAAGCCACTTTGCGGAATCTGGGCTCACCATCGCTTCTTCATAGTTCGTAGGTTCATCATGATCTAGTAGCATGACTTCCAGAACTGGATTACCGTACCACTCTGGTGCGGATCTCACTCTGGTTGATCTACGTGGTTCAGTAGTATCTTGTCCTGAAGCTTCATGATCATCATCATTAGCTTCCTCACTGATTGGTATAGGTGTCGCAGAAACAGTTTTCTGTGATCTACTATTTTCCAATAAGGGAGCAGGTACAGTTACCTCGTCAAGTTCTACTTTCCTCCCACTCACTTCTTTCGCGAGAAACTCCTTCTCTAGAAATGATCCATTCTTAGCAACGAATGTCTTGCCGTTGGATCTGTGATAGAAGGTGTATCCAATAGTTTCCTTTGGATATCCTATGAAGACGCACTTCTCCGATTTGAGTTTGAGCTTATCAGGATGAAACTTTTTCATGTAAGCATCGTAACTCCAAACTTTAAGAAACAACAACTTTGGTTTCTTGCCAAACCATAGTTCAGATTGTGTCGTCTCAACGGACTTAGATGGTGCCCTATTTAACGTGAATGCAGCTGTCTCTAATGTATAACCCCAAAACGATAGTGGTAAATCGGTAAGATACATCATAGATCGCACTGTATCTAATAAAGTACGGTTATGACGCTCGGACACACCATTATGCTGTGGTGTTCCAGGTGGCGTGAGTAGTGAAACTATTCCACATTGTTTTTAACTGAAGACCAAACTCGTAACTCAAATATTTGTCTCCGCGATCAGATCGTAGAAACTTTATTTTCTTGTCACGATGATTTTTCACTTCACTCTGAAATTCTTTGAACTTTTCAAATGTTTCAGACTTATGTTTCATCAAGTAGATATACTCATATCTGCTTAAATCATCTGTGAAGATCAGAAAATAATGATACCTGTCGCGAGCCTCAATATTCATCGGACCACATACATCAGTATGTATGATTTCCAACAAATCTGTTGCTCGCTCCATTGTTCCGAAGAACGGCGTTTTAGTCATCTTGCCCAAAAAGCATGGTTCGCAAGCATCAAGTGATTCATAATCAAGTGATTCCGAAAGCCCATCAGCATGGAGTTTCTTCATGCGCTTTATACCAATATGACCTAAACGGCAGTGCCACAAATAAGTTGCACTATCATTATTAACTTTGCATCTTTTGGTTTCAATATGTGTATCACTACGATCGAGATCCAACGAACTTGTTTCATTGGGTGTATGACCATCGAAGGTTTTATTCATGTAAACAGAACAACAATTATTCTCTGACTTTAATGAATAACCATATTGCAATAAACATGATCAAATCATATTCATGCTCGATGCAAACACCAAATAACACTTATTTAGGTTCAACACTAATCCCGAAATTATGGGGAGTGTGCGATGATGATCATATCAATCTTGGAACCACTTCCAACACACATCGTCACTTCACCCTTAACTAGTCTCTGTTTATTCTGCAACTCCCGTTTCGAGTTACTAATCTTAGCAACTGAACTAGTATCAAATACTGAGGGTTTGCTATAAACACTAGTAAAGTACACATCAATAACATGTATATCAAATATACTTATGTTCACTTTGCCATCCTTCTTATCCGCCAATCACTTGGGGTAGTTCCGCTTCTAGTGACCAGTCCCTTTGCAGTAGAAGCACTTAGTCTCAGGCTTAGGATCAGACTTGGGCTTCTTCACTTGAGCAGCAACCTGCTTGCCGTTCTTCTTGAAGTTCCCCTTCTTCCCTTTGCCCTTTTCTTGAAACCAGTGGTCTTGTCAACCATCAACACTTGATGTTTTTCTTGATTTCTACCTTCGTTGATTTCAACATCACGAAGAGCTTAGGAATTACTTTTGTCATCCCTTGCATATTATAGTTCATCACGAAGTTCTACTAACTTGGTGATGGTGACTAGAGAATTCTGTCAATCACTATCTTATCTGGAAGATTAACTCCCACTTGATTCAAGCGATTGTAGTACCCAGACAATCTGAGCACATGCTCACTAGTTGAGCGATTCTCCTCCATCTTTTAGCTATAGAACTTATTGGAGACTTCATATCTCTCAACTCGGGTATTTGCTTGAAATATTAACTTCAACTCCTGGAACATCTCATATGTTCCATGACGTTCAAAACGTCGTTGAAGTCCCGATTCTAAGCCATTAAGCATGGTGCACTAAACTATCAAGTAGTCATCATATTGAGCTAGCCAAACGTTCATAACGTCTGCATCTGCTCCTGCAATAGGTCTTTCACCTAGCGGTGCATCAAGGACATAATTCTTCTGTGCAGCAATGAGGATAAACCTCTGATCACGGATCCAATCCGCATCTTTGCTACTAACATCTTTCAACACAATTTTCTCTAGGAACATATCAAAATAAACACAGGGAAGCAACAACGCGAGCTATTGATCTACAACATGATTTGCAAAATACTACCAGGACTAAGTTCATGATAAATTTAAGTTCAATTTAATCATATTACTTAAGAACTCCCACTTAGATAGACATCCCTCTAATCCTCTAAGTGATCACGTGATCCAAATCAACTAAACCATAACCGATCATCACGTGAGATGGAGTAGTTTTCAATGGTGAACATCGTCATGTTGATCATATCTACTATATGATTCACGCTCGACCTTTCGGTCTCTGTGTTCCGAGGCCATATCTGCATATGCTAGGCTCGTCAAGTATAACCTGAGTATTCTGCGTGTGCAAAACTGGCTTGCACCCGTTGTAGATGGACGTAGAGCTTATCACACCCGATCATCACGTGGTGTCTGGGCACGACGAACTTTGGCAACGGTGCATACTCAGGGAGAACACTTCTTGATAATTTAGTGAGAGATCATCTTATAATGCTACCGTCAATCAAAGCAAGATAAGATGCATAAAAGGATAAACATCACATGCAATCAATATAAGTGATATGATATGGCCATCATCATCTTGTGCTTGTGATCTCCATCTCCGAAGCACCGTCATGATCACCATCGTCACCGGCGCGACACCTTGATCTTCATCGTAGCATCGTTGTCGTCTCGCCAATCTTATGCTTCCACGACTATTACTACCATTTAGTAATCTAGTAAAGCATTACATCGCGATTGCATTGCATACAATAAAGCGACAACCATATGGCTCCTGCCAGTTGCCGATAACTTAGTTACAAAACATGATCATCTCATACAATAAAATCAGTATCATGCTTTGACCATATCACATCACAACATACCCTGCAAAAACAAGTTAGACGTCCTCTACTTTGTTGTTGCAAGTTTTACGTGGCTGCTACGGGCTTAAGTAAGAACTCATCTCACCTACACATCAAAACCACAACGATAGTTCGTCAAATAGACTCCGTTTTAACCTTCTCAAGGACCGGGCGTAGTCACACTTGGTTCAACTAAAGTTGGAGAGACAGTCTTCCGCAAGCCATCTGTGTGCATAGCACGTCGAGGGAACCGGTCTCGCGTAAGAGTACGCGTAAGGTTGGTCCGGATCGTCTCAACCAACAATACCGCCGAACCAAAGTATGACATGCTGGTAGGCAGTATGACTTGTATCGCCCACAACTCACTTGTGTTCTACTCGTGCATATAACATCAAACCATAAAACCTAGGCTCGGATGCCACTGTTGGGGAACGCAGTAATTTCAAAAAATTTCCTACGCACACGCAAGATCATGGTGATGCACAGCAACGAGAGGGGAGAGTGTTGTCTACGTACCAACGCAGACCGACTGCGGAAGCGATCACACAACGTAGAGGAAGTAGTCGTACGTCTTCCTCCCGATCCAACCGATCCAAGCACCGTTACTCCGGCACCTCCGAGTTCTTAGCACACGTTCAGCTCGATGACGTTCCTCGGGCTCCGATCCAGCAAAGCGTCGAGGAAGAGTTCCGTCAGCACGACGGCGTGGTGACGATCTTGATGTACTACCGACGCAGGGCTTCGCCTAAGCACTGTAACGGTATGATCGAGGTGGAATTTGGTGGCAGGGGGCACCGCACACGGCTAAGGAACGATCTCAAGGATCAATTGTGTGTCTATGGGGTGCCCCCTGCCCCCGTATATAAAGGAGCAAGGGAGGAGGGGCTGGCCGGCCAAGGTGGGGGCGCAGGAGAGTCCTACTCCCACCGGGAGTAGGACTCCCCCTCCAATCCTAGTCCAATTAGGATTCCCGGGAGGGGAAAAGAGGAGGAGGTGGCCGGCCCCCCCTTTCCTACTCCTAGTAGGACTAGGGGAGGGGGGAGGGCGCGCAGCCCATCTAGGGCAGCCCCTTCTCCTTTCCACTAAGGCCCATTATGGCCCATCTAGCTCCCGGGGGGTTCCGGTAACCCTCCCGGTATTCCGGTAAAATCCCGATTTCACCCGGAACACTTCCGATGTCCAAACATAGGCTTCCAATATATCAATCTTTACGTCTCGACCATTTCGAGACTCCTCGTCATGTCCGTGATCACATCCGGGACTCCGAACAACCTTCGGTACATCAAAATGCATAAACTCATAATAACTGTCATCGTAACGTTAAGCGTGCGGACCCTACGGTTCGAGAACAATGTAGACATGACCGAGACACGTCCCCGGTCAATAACCAATAGCGGGACCTGGATGCCCATATTGGCTCCTACATATTCTACGAAGATCTTTATCGGTCAGACCGCATAACAACATACGTTGTTCCCTTTGTCATCGGTATGTTACTTGCCCGAGATTCGATCGTCGGTATCCAATACCTAGTTCAATCTCGTTACTGGCAAGTCTCTTTACTCGTTCCGTAATACATCATCTCATAACTAACATCTTAGTTATTATGCTTGCAAGGCTTATGTGATGTGTATTACCGAGAGGGCCCAGAGATACCTCTCCGACAATCGGAGTGACAAACCCTAATCTTGAAATACGCCAACCCAACATCTACCATTGGAGACACCTGTAGTACTCCTTTATAATCACCCAGTTACGTTGTGACGTTTGGTAGTACCCAAAGTGTTCCTCCGGTAAACGGGAGTTGCATAATCTCATAGTTATAGGAACATGTATAAGTCATGAAGAAAGCAATAGCAACATACTAAACGATCGGGTGCTAAGCTAATGGAATGGGTCATGTCAATCAGATCATTCAACTAATGATGTGACCTCGTTAATCAAATAACAATTCTTTGTTCATGGTTAGGAAACATAACCATCTTTGATTAACGAGCTAGTCTAGTAGAGGCATACTAGTGACACTCTGTTGGTCTATGTATTCACACATGTATTATGTTTCCGGTTAATACAATTCTAGCATGAATAATAAACATTTATCATGATATAAGGAAATAAATAATAACTTTATTATTGCCTCTAGGGCATATTTCCTTCAGTATGACACTTCCTTCAAGGGGACACAAGTTCAAGATGATCTTCCACCACAAGACTACAAGCAAAAAGGCAAGGACAAGCTTCAAGAGGAAATTGATGCATTTGAAGAAGCTCCTAAGACCTTGGTCAAGTGGATTCCCAAGACCACTTCAAGTTCCACTTCATCAAGTACGACTACAACTCCAAGGATTCCCATCAAGATGGTGTGGATCCAAAATAAGAAGAACTAGAGAGTTCTTGAGGGTGACTCCGCCAACATACTTCACTCTTATCATTTTGGCAAGAACAAGTGCAATCAACTTCCACATCTTGCACTAGTTCAAGGAGTCATAAACCCTCTTGTTGGTAAGACAAGGGACAAGGTAACCTAAAGTTTTCATGGACATCATCTTGTGTGTGCATCACTCTATGTCTATGGATATCCTTGTTTGTTCCTTGTGGGACTAACCCATGTAGGTATTGAAAGTGCAATTCACTCAAATGGATAGCTCCAAGTGATCTACATTAACATTGAGCATCCACATCTTCAACATCTACATGAAGTCATCATCGACAAAACCCAAGGTTAGTTCATCCCTCTTAGGGGGGATATCACATCTAGGGGGAGCTTTACTCTAAGACTTGAGCTAAAGCAACTCTAAAGATGTGAACACAACAATGCTTTATGTAAAAGTGGTAACCCCACTTGAGCTTAAACGATGAGTATGACCTATGATCAAGTGTTCTCACTTGACTCCTAAGTCAATATACTCATATATAGATGACCTAGTCATCGCCAATTGCTTGATAGATGCTAGAATTGGTTGTGCATGCTTTGTCACATATTTCAATTGCCATTTTATTGTGTGAGCATGTTGGTTGCATATTTTACTCATTCGAGGACATCCACTTGTTGTTTTGATTGTTTGGTTTTATTTCCTTTTGCCAAGTGGATGGACAAGAATGCCTAAGAACCTCCTCTAGCTATCTATGATTTTCTCGTCTCAAACTCTATTCATGCTACATCACAAAATTTGATCAAGTCAGATTCGAACCACTCTGTGTGAGGAGCACTCAGAGTCCCCGATTCGTCTTAGACTTAAACTTCCAAAGCCTCTTTATAATTCTCGGTCTGATCGATATCCTACTTTCGGTCCTACTGAGATCATTAAGTTGATCTGAATTTTTGATCTCGGTGCAACCGATTTGAATCATTCGGTCACACCGAGTTGCAATAACTGCATACAGTTTTGCATCTCGGTGCCACCGAGTTGTTCCACTCGGTCACACTGACAGGGTCGGGCTATATATAGTCACGGGCAAAAATTTGGAAATTTCTCCGAACCCCTTCGCCCGCGCGATAGCTCGCTCTGCCAACGTGGTCTCCGGATCGTCTCCTCGCCGTCAGCCGCCTCCAGTCGCTGGTCTCCATCGCCGTCAACGGAATTCTACCCCGCCGTTGCCGCCGTAGCGAGTCTCCACCGAACTAGGGGTCAACAGTCAGCTTTTACATCATGTCTGATCAGAGTGACAGCCAGAACATGTCAGAAGAGCAGGTGCACATGAGTGAGGGCACTAGTCCCTCCAGCTCTTCAGATGATGGCAGCAGGAGTACCCCAAGAAATTTGCCAAAAGCTGCCACCAGACAGAGGAAGAAGAGAACTTCAAATTCTGAGGATGAAGATTATGTGGCAGAGGAAGAGGAAGCCACATCAAAGAGAGTTGTGCTCAAGAAGGAATATGGCTTAGCTCAAGGCACAAAGCCAGGCTTGAAAATCAAAAGGCCAGCAGGTAGGCAGCCTATGCCAAAGGCCAGAGTTTCAACTCAGATTCCTGAAAAGCCTGCATCCATAGAGCCAGTTGCTGCTGAAGGAAAGAAAAGGAAGGAAAGGGTCAATAAGACCGTAGCCAGAGTGCTTGGAAAGGCTTCCATCATGGAAGAAGAGGAAGAAGAAGAGGTTGCTGCACCAGCACCTAAGGCACCTAAGCTTATGGGTGATGCTATAAGATCAGGGGCTGCCACGTCTAAGCCCAAAGAAGCACCCAAAGCTGCCTCCAAGCCCAAGTCAGCACCCAAGAGGAATACAAGGAGCATACCTGCAACTGAAAAGAACAAGGCCCCAGTGCCTGAAGCTGCTGAAGAAGATGATGAAGAGCATGTTCTGAGAAAGCTCAAGCCCAAGATCCCAGACCACAATGATGCTCATCCTGTGGCTGAGGACATGAAGCTCAGAAGAGACTCAGGACTGAGGAAGTGGAGAGAAGCAGACCCATATGCTTCAAGGAGAAGAACTGCTGTTGATTACAGGTTTCACACCAAGGAACAACAAGTTTTCTATGAGATAGTGCTGCTTGACAAGAAGCCCATTGTTTGTGACATGAGATGGGTCAATTGGGAGTACGTGAATCATAGCGTGAACAGGAGCCCGATTACCTTCCTCAGCCGGCACAACTAAAGTTTACCAAGGACTTGATCTCGCGAACAAATAGTACGGACGCGGGCAGAAGTGATTGCATGACAGCCGAATCAATCGCGGACACCGGCGGCAGAGGTCCCGACGTACCAGGGTTAGACCACGCACCGAACCTTGCCCATGATACCAATGCTAGAAATTTAGGGTTTGCGGTCTACCCCCTAATTCCTCTGCGCTTATCCATGGTGCCGCTCACAATTCGCATATCTGAGGCTAGGGGGTAGGGACCTTCTTATACTGCCTTTCCAAAGAGTCCATCTCTTATACAGATAAGATTCCTAGTCTTTCCAACTAGTTTTCCGGATAGAGTCCAGATCAAATTACCAACCACGATCAAATTTGTCTGTTAACGGATTCTACCCGTTGTTGTTGGAAATATGCCCTAGAGGCAATAATAAATTAGTTATTATTATATTTCCTTGTTCATGATAATCGTTTATTATCCATGCTAGAATTGTATTGATAGGAAACTCAGATACATGTGTGGATACATAGACAACACCATGTCCCTAGTAAGCCTCTAGTTGACTAGCTCGTTGATCAATAGATGGTTACGGTTTCCTGACCATGGACATTGGATGTCGTTGATAACGGGATCACATCATTAGGAGAATGATGTGATGGACAAGACCCAATCCTAAGCATAGCACTAGATCGTGTAGTTCGTATGCTAAAGCTTTGCTAATGTCAAGTATCATTTCCTTAGACCATGAGATTGTGCAACTCCCGGATACCGTAGGAATGCTTTGGGTGTACCAAACGTCACAACGTAACTGGGTGACTATAAAGGTGCACTACAGGTATCTCCGAAAGTGTCTGTTGGGTTGGCACGAATCGAGACTGGGATTTGTCACTCCGTGTGACGGAGAGGTATCTCTGGGCCCACTCGGTAGGACATCATCATAATGTGCACAATGTGATCAAGGAGTTGATCACGGGATGATGTGTTACGGAACGAGTAAAGAGACTTGCCGGTAACGAGATTGAACAAGGTATCGGGATACCGACGATCGAATCTCGGGCAAGTATCATACCGATAGACAAAGGGAATTGTATACGGGATTGATTAAGTCCTTGACATCGTGGTTCATCCGATGAGATCATCGTGGAACATGTGGGAGCCAACATGGGTATCCAGATCCCGCTGTTGGTTATTGATCGGAGAACGTCTCGGTCATGTCTGCATGTCTCCCGAACCCGTAGGGTCTACACACTTAAGGTTCGATGACGCTAGGGTTATAAAGGAAGTTAGTATGTGGTTACCGAATGTTGTTCGGAGTCCCGAATGAGATCCCGGACGTCACGAGGAGTTCCGGAATGGTCCGGAGGTAAAGATATATATATGGGAAGTCCTGTTTTGGACACCGGAAGAGTTTCGGGGTTTATCGGTAACGTACCGGGACCACCGGGAGGGTCCCGGGGGTCCACCAAGTGGGGCCACCTGCCCCAGAAGGCTGCGTGGGCCAAGTGTGGGAGGGGACCAGCCCCTAGGAGGGCTGGTGCGCCCCCCACAAGGGGCCCAAGGCACAAGAAAGAGTGGGAGGGGGCAAACCCTAGTCCAGTTGGGCCTTAAGGCCCACCTAGTGGGCTCCTTCCCCTCTCCCCCCTCTTGGCCGCCCCCTTGATCCCCATCTAGGGCTGCCGCCCCCCCCTAGGGGTGGGAAACCCTAGAGGGGGCGCAGCCCTCCCCTTCCCCTATATATATGAGGCCTAGGGGCTGCCCACAATACGCGATTAGATCTCCCTCTTGGTGCAGCCCTGCGTCTCTTCTTCCTCCTCTTCTGTGGTGCTTGGCGAAGCCCTGCAGGATTGCCACGCTCCTCCATCACCACCACGCCGTTGTGCTGCTGTTGGATGAAGTCTTCCTCAACCTCTCCCTCTCTCCTTGCTGGATCAAGGCGTGGGAGACGTCACCGGGCTGTACGTGTGTTGAACGCGGAGGTGCCGTGCGTTCGGCACTTGGTCATCGGTGATTTTAATCACGACGAGTACGACTCCATCAACCCCGTTCACTTGAATGCTTCCGCTTAGCGATCTACAAGGGTATGTAGATGCACTCTTCTTTCTACTCGTTGCTAGTCTCTCCATAGATAGATCTTGGTGATACGTAGGAAAATTTTGAATTTCTGCTACGTTCCCCAACAGTGGCGTCATGAGCTAGGTCTATTGCGTAGATTCTATGCACGAGTAGAACACAAAGTAGTTGTGGGCGTTGATTTTTTTCAATATGCTTGCCGTTACTAGTCTTATCTTGATTCGGCGGCATCGTGGGATGAAGCGGCCCGGACCGACCTTACACGTACTCTTACGTGAGACTGGTTCCACCGACTGACATGCACTAGTTGCATAAGGTGGCTAGCGGGTGTCTGTCTCTCCCACTTTAGTCAGATCGGATTCGATGAAAAGGGTCCTTATGAAGGGTAAATAGCAATTGGCATATCACGTTGTGGTCTTTGCGTAGGTAAGAAACGTTCTTGCTAGAAACCCATAGCAGCCACGTAAAACATGCAAACAACAATTAGAGGACGTCTAACTTGTTTTTGCAGGGTATGCTATGTGATGTGATATGGCCCAAAGGATGTGATGAATGATATATGTGATGTATGAGATTGATCATGTTCTTGTAATAGGAATCACGACTTGCATGTCGATGAGTATGACAACCGGCAGGAGCCATAGGAGTTGTCTTTATTTATTTATGACCTGCGTGTCAACTTAAACGTCATGTAATTACTTTACTTTATTGCTAACCATTAGCTGTAGTAGTAGAAGTAATAGATGACGTGACAACTTCAAGAAGACACGATGATGGAGATCATGATGATGGAGATCATGGTGTCATGCCGGTGACGATGATGATCATGGAGCCCCGAAGATGGAGATCAAAAGGAGCAAAGTGATATTGGCCATATCATGTCACTATTTGATTGCATGTGATGTTTATCATGTTTATACATCTTATTTGCTTAGAACGACGGTAGTAAATAAGATGATCCCTTACAACAATTTCAAGAAGTGTTCTCCCCTAACTGTGCACCGTTGCCAAAGTTCGTCGTTTCGAAGCACCACGTGATGATCGGGTGTGATAGATTCTAACGTTCACATACAACGGGTGTTGACGAGCCTAGCATGTACAGACATGGCCTCGGAACACATGCAAACACTTAGGTTGACTTGACGAGCCTAGCATGTACAGACATGGCCTCGGAACACAGAAGACCGAAAGGTCGAGCATGAGTCGTATAGAAGATACGATCAACATGAAGATGTTCACCGATGTTGACTAGTCCGTCTCACGTGATGATCGGACACGGCCTAGTTGACTCGGATCATGTAATCACTTAGATGACTAGAGGGATGTCTGTCTGAGTGGGAGTTCATAAGATGAACTTAATTATCCTGAACATAGTCAAAAGGATTTTGCAAATTATGTCGTAGCTCACGCTATAGTTCTACTGTTTAGATATGTTCCTAGAGAAAAATTAGTTGAGAGTTGATAGTAGCAATTATGCAGACAGTAAAAGGCTTATGTCCTTAATGCACCGCTCAGTGTGCTGAACCTCGAACGTGGTCTGTGGATGTTGTGAACATCTGACATACACGTTTTGATAACTACATGATAGTTCAGTTAAACGGTTTAGAATTGAGGCACCAAAGACGTTTTGAAACATCGCGAAACATATGAGATGTTTTGAGGGCTGAAATTGGGATTTCAGGCTCGTGCCCACGTCAAGAGGTATAAGACCTCCGACGATTTTCTTAGCCTACAAACTAAGGGAGAAAAGCTCAATTGTTGAGCTTGTGCTCAGATTGTCTGAATACAACAATCATTTGAATCAAGTGGGAGTTAATCTTCCAGATGAGATAGTGATGTTTCTCCGAAGTCATTACCACCAAGCTGCTAGAGCTTCGTGATGAACTATGATATATCAGGGACATAAATGATGATCCTTGAGATATTCGCGATGTTTGACACCACGAAAGTAGAAATCAAGAAGGAGCATCAATTGTTGATGGTTAGTGAAACCACTAGTTTCAAGAAGGGCAAGGGCAAGAAGGGATACTTCATGAAACGGCAATTCAGTTGCTGCTCTAGTGAAGAAACCCAAGGTTAAACCAAACCCGAGACTAAGTGCTTCTGTAATAAGAGGAACAGCCACTGGAGCAGAATTACCCTAGATACTTGGTAGATGAGAAGGCTGGCAAGGTAGATAGAAGTATATTGGATATACATTATGTTGATGTGTACTTTACTAGTACTCCTAGTAGCACCAGGGTATTAGATACCGGTTCGGTTGCTAAGTGTTAGTAACTCGAAATAAAAGCTACGGAATAAACGGAGACTAGCTAAAGGTGAGCTGACGATATGTGTTGGAAGTGTTTCCAATGTTGATATGATCAAGTATCACACGCTCCCTCTACCATCGAGATTGGTGTTTGCGTTGAGCATAGACATGATTGGATTATGTCTATCGCAATACGGTTATTCATTTAAGGAGAATAATGGTTACTCTGTTTATTTGAATAATACCTTCAATGGTCTTGCACCTAAAATGAATGGTTTATTGAATCTCGATCGTAGTGATACACATGTTCATGCCAAAAGATAGTAATGATAGTACCACCTACTTGTGGCACTGCCACGTAAGTCATATCAGTATAAAACGCATGAAGAAGCTCCATGTTGATGGATCTTTGGACTCACTCATTTTTGAAAAGTTTGAGACATGCGAACCATGTCTGTTGGTATATATGCATGAAGAAACTCCATGCAAATGGACCGTTTGAACTCACTTGATTTTGAATCACTTGAGACATGCAAATCATACCACATGGGCAAGATGACTGAAAGCCTCGGTTTCAGAAAAATAACTTGTTGGAAGTAATACATTTTGATGTGTGCAGTCCAATGAGTGCTGAGGCATGTAGTGGATATCGTTATGTTTTACTTCACAGATGATTTGAGTAGATGTTGAGAATATTTACTTGATGAATCACGAGTCTGAATTATTGAAAGGTTCAAGTAATTTCAGGGTGAAGTTGAAAGATCGTCGTGACAAGAGGATAAAATATCTATGATATAGAGATGAATATCTGAATTACGAGTTTGGCACAGAATTAAGACATTGTGGAAATTGTTTCACAACTGATACAGCCTGGAACACCATAGTGTGATGGTGTGTCCGAATATCATAACTGCACCCTATTGGATATGATGCATACCATGATGTCTCTTATCGAATTACCACAATAGTTTATGGGTTAGGCATTAGAGACAACCACATTCACTTTAAATAGGGCACCACGTAATTCCGATGAGATGACACCGTATGAACTATGGTTTAGAGAAACCTAAGCTGTCATTTCTTAAAGGTTTGGGGCTGCGACGCTTATGTGAAAAAGTTTCAGGCTGATAAGCTCGAACCCAAAGCGGATAAATGCATCTTCATAGGACACCCAAAACAGTTGGGTATACCTCCTATATCAGATCCGAAAGCAATAAAGGATTGTTTCTAGAATCGGGTCCTTTCTCAAGGAAAAGTTTCTCTCGAAAGAATTGAGTGGGAGGATGGTGGAAACTTGATGAGGTTATTGAACCGTCTCTTTAACTAGTGTGTGGCAGGGCACAGGAAATTGTTCCTGTGGCACCTACACCAATTGAAGTGGAAGCTTATGATATTGATCACGAGACTTCGGATCAAGTCACTCCCAAACCTCATAGGATGACAAGGATACATAATCCTGTCTTGGAAGTCATGTTGCGAGAAAACAATGAACCTACGAGCTATGGAGAAGCGATGGTGGGCCCGGATTCCGATAAATGGCTCGAGGCCATATAATCCGAGAGAGGATCCATATATGAAAACAAAGTGTAGACTTTGGAAGAACTACTTGATGGTCGTAAGGCTGTTAGGTACATATGGATTTTAAAAGGAAGACGGACAATGATGGTAAATGTCACCATTAAAAAGGTTCGACTTGTCGTTAAGATGTTTCCCGACAAGTTCAAGGAGTTGACTACGATGAGACTTTCTCACTCGTAGCGATGCTAAGAGTCTGTTGGAATTATATTAGCAGTTACTGCACTATTTATGAAATCTTGCAGATAGGATGTCAAAACATTGTTTCCTCAACGATTTACGAGGAAAGGTTGTATGTGATACAACCAGAAGGTTTTGTCAATCCTGAAATATGCTAATAAGTATGCAAAGCTCCAGCAATCCTTCTAAGGACTGGAGTAAGCATCTCGGAGTTGGAATGTATGCTTTGATGAGATGATCAAAGATTTGGGTGTATACAAAGTTTATGAGAAACTTGTATTTCCAAAGAAGTGAGTGGGAGCACTATAGAATTTTTGATGAATATATGTTGTTGACATATTGTTGATCAGAAATGACGTAGAATTTCTGGAAAGCATGTAGGGTTGTTTGGAAAGTGTTTTTCAATGGAAAACCTGGATTAAGCTACTTGAAAATTGAGCATCAAGATCTATAAGGATAGATCAAAACGCTTAATGGTACTTTCAAATGAGCACATACCTTAACATGATCTTGAAGGTGTTCAAGATGGATCAGTCAAAGAAGGAGTTCTTGCCTGAGTTGTAAGGTACGAAGTTAAGACTTAAAGCTCGACCACGGCAGAATAGAGAGAGAGGACGAAGGTCGTCCCCTATGCTTAAGACATAGGCTCTACAGTATGCTATGCTGTGTACCGTACCTGAAGTGTGCCTTGCCGTGAGTCAGTCAAGGGGTACAAGAGTGATCCAGGAATGGATCACAGGACAGCGGTCAAAGTTATCCTTAGTAACTAGTGGACTAAGGAATTTTCTCGATTATGGAGGTGGTAAAAGAGTTCGTCGTAAAGGGTTACGTCGATGCAAGCTTAACACCTATCCGGATAGCTCTGAGTAGAGATACCGGATACGTATAATGGAGCAACAATTTAGAATAGCTCCAAGTAGAACAGTTATTTGGAATAGCTCCAAATAGAGCGTGATAGCTACATCTAGGAGATGACATAGAGATTTGTAAAGCACACACGGATCTGGAAGGTTCAGACCCGTTGACTATAACCTCTCTCACAAGCATAACATGATCAAACCTAGAACTCATTGAGTGTTAATCACATAGTGATGTGAACTAGACTACTGACTCTAGTAAACTCTTGGGTGTTAGTCACATGGCGATGTGACCTGTGAGTGTTAATCACATGGCGATGTGAACTAGATTATTGACTCTAGTGCAAGTGGGAGACTGTTGGAAATATGCCCTAGAGGCAATAATAAATTAGTTATTATTATATTTCCTTGTTCATGATAATCGTTTATTATCCATGCTAGAATTGTATTGATAGGAAACTCAGATACATGTGTGGATACATAGACAACACCATGTCCCTAGTAAGCCTCTAGTTGACTAGCTCGTTGATCAATAGATGGTTATGGTTTCCTGACCATGGACATTGGATGTCGTTGATAACGGGATCACATCATTAGGAGAATGATGTGATGGACAAGACCCAATCCTAAGCATAGCACTAGATCGTGTAGTTCGTATGCTAAAGCTTTGCTAATGTCAAGTATCATTTCCTTAGACCATGAGATTGTGCAACTCCCGGATACCGTAGGAATGCTTTGGGTGTACCAAACGTCACAACGTAACTGGGTGACTATAAAGGTGCACTACAGGTATCTCCGAAAGTGTCTGTTGGGTTGGCACGAATCGAGACTGGGATTTGTCACTCCGTGTGATGGAGAGGTATCTCTGGGCCCACTCGGTAGGACATCATCATAATGTGCACAATGTGATCAAGGAGTTGATCACGGGATGATGTGTTACGGAACGAGTAAAGAGACTTGCCGGTAACGAGATTGAACAAGGTATCGGGATACCGACGATCGAATCTCGGGCAAGTATCATACCGATAGACAAAGGGAATTGTATACGGGATTGATTAAGTCCTTGACATCGTGGTTCATCCGATGAGATCATCGTGGAACATGTGGGAGCCAACATGGGTATCCAGATCCCGCTGTTGGTTATTGATCGGAGAACGTCTCGGTCATGTCTGCATGTCTCCCGAACCCGTAGGGTCTACACACTTAAGGTTCGATGACGCTAGGGTTATAAAGGAAGTTAGTATGTGGTTACCGAATGTTGTTCGGAGTCCCGAATGAGATCCCGGACGTCACGAGGAGTTCCGGAATGGTCCGGAGGTAAAGATATATATATGGGAAGTCCTGTTTTGGACACCGGAAGAGTTTCGGGGTTTATCGGTAACGTACCGGGACCACCGGGAGGGTCCCGGGGGTCCACCAAGTGGGGCCACCTGCCCCAGAAGGCTGCGTGGGCCAAGTGTGGGAGGGGACCAGCCCCTAGGAGGGCTGGTGCGCCCCCCACAAGGGGCCCAAGGCACAAGAAAGAGTGGGAGGGGGCAAACCCTAGTCCAGTTGGGCCTTAAGGCCCACCTAGTGGGCTCCTTCCCCTCTCCCCCCTCTTGGCCGCCCCCTTGATCCCCATCTAGGGCTGCCGCCCCCCCTAGGGGTGGGAAACCCTAGAGGGGGCGCAGCCCTCCCCTTCCCCTATATATATGAGGCCTAGGGGCTGCCCACAATACGCGATTAGATCTCCCTCTTGGTGCAGCCCTGCGTCTCTTCTTCCTCCTCTTCTGTGGTGCTTGGCGAAGCCCTGCAGGATTGCCACGCTCCTCCATCACCACCACGCCGTTGTGCCGCTGTTGGATGAAGTCTTCCTCAACCTCTCCCTCTCTCCTTGCTGGATCAAGGCGTGGGAGACGTCACCGGGCTGTACGTGTGTTGAACGCGGAGGTGCCGTGCGTTCGGCACTTGGTCATCGGTGATTTGAATCACGACGAGTACGACTCCATCAACCCCGTTCACTTGAACGCTTCCGCTTAGCGATCTACAAGGGTATGTAGATGCACTCTTCTTTCTACTCGTTGCTAGTCTCTCCATAGATAGATCTTGGTGATACGTAGGAAAATTTTGAATTTCTGCTACGTTCCCCAACAGTTGTGTCCCCAGAGCACGCGCTTGTGAGCAACGCGCCATAACAGAGTGTAAATTCCTCTAATTACGTAGATCAACATTAGGGCTGTAATCTAACTGTACGATCTAGCTCCTTCCAATCATCAGTGTACCCGGGTAGTCTTTCCAATATAAATAGTATATTGTATTCCACTGATAATCGACCAGCTTCCTTAATCATATATTGCTTAAGTACATTCCAACAAGTAACAACTCCATGCTAAACATGTAAAGCAATTCCATGTATAAATACATGTATAATTCCATACGAGGTATTCAGAATATTAACAATTCTAAGTAATTTGAATATAGTTGCAGGACACATAATTCCAACACCAAAGTGTCACTCGAATACGAATGAAATCTGCATGCGGTAATACCTCAGTTAGAGAGATAAAATGCTTTGCATCAGGTTCTCTGTTCTGCATCATGACTTCCACCAGATCATCATCCTCAAGTGCCCAAACACACACGTGCCATGTTGCATTCAATCAAAGAGTCTCTCCAAGAATCTTCTGACCCGCATAAGCAACATATCGATTGGGTCACCATATTCCGGTGTCGTAGCAAGTCTGAAGTTGGCAAGGATTATTGAGTTAGCCTCCAAAGATTTTTCTGGATGGGACATCAATGTTCCACATTCTGGTCCATGACCTTATCTCTGCCTTTGAGTTTGAATTATCAGCCCGCCCTTCTAGCCATGCTTCTCGTTGGAGTTTTGTGGAGACCAACATGTGGTATGCCGAGCGTACCGAGAAGACGTCGTTCCTCTCGTACAACTAAGACCAGAAATCATTAAGTTGTCTCATGATAGCGGGATGGATAGAATCGCTTGAGCATCTGACGGGAGGAGCACTTGAGAGATCCTTTCCTGTTCCCATTTCCTCATTGGTAGACTTAGCTCATGACCAACTATGGTGGGTCAACCCGAGAAACTAAATCTTGATAGGATTCGATCCTGCGCCAGTTAGCTCCAAAGCTTGGTGGCCAACCAATAGACCTATTAAGCTCTTGTTGATAGATTGCAACACGAAACCTCTAAGAACTAACTTTATACGCGCTTTTTAGAAAAACGGGATTTCTTTTGAAAAGAAATATGAACAAATTTTGAATGTCCACATATTTAAAAAATCACGAATTAGAAAAAATCATGTATTCAAAAACGTTCACAAATTCAAAAATTCATAAAACTGAAAAAAGTTCATCGGTTTTCAAAAAAAGTTCATCAATTTTCAAAAAAAGTTCATCGACTTTGGAAAAAGTTCACCGATTTTCAAAAAAAGTTCAACGATTTTCCAAAAAAGTTCCTCGACTTTGAAAAAAGTTCACTAATTTTCAAAAAAAGTTCATCGAATTTGACAAAAAGTTCATCGAGATTGAAAAAAGTTCATCAACTTTGAGAAAAAAGTTCATCAATTTGAAAAAAGGTTCATCACATTTGAAAAAAGTTCATCGAACTTGAAAAAAGTTCACCGATTTTGCGAAAATTTGGTCACCTTTAAAAAAGTTCACTCATTTTAATAAGAAAGAGAAAAGAAACAAAGATAGAAAATGAAACAGGGAAAACAACTGCCTTTTCTGGGTTAATATATAAAGAAAATAAAAAGAACAACCATAGCACATGTGGTTATATGGTTCAACTGGTTGTTGTGATGGCTACCTAAACGAACGGGCGTGGTTCGAGTAGCGGCTGGAGCACCTTTTTTGGGGAATTTTTAAGAAACAGGAAAGCAAGATGGGCTGCCCGCTATAAAACCAAGTATACAGAGGGGTGTGCGCCCTGTACCAAATGGCCTGTATTGCTTAAGGCGCCGAATATCGAAAGCACGGAGTGCTGATCCTGAAATAAAATCCTAGTTTCGATGCAAAAAAAAAAGGATTTGGCCCTTACATCCCTCGAGGAAAATCAGCTAGTCTTTTTCACTTTCTTTTGAGCTTGGACAAAGCTTCATGGGAATCAAAATATGACCCGACGAGGCCCAGTAGTTAAGCGTGCTAAAAAAAAGTAAATATGCGACAAAAAGAGGTTGGCGGCCCACAAGCTCTCTTGTTCGTGGCAACTCAGCCCACATCGTTTACCAGCCGCATGGGCCGCAAAGGCGACGGCGTTTTCAGCGTGTGGCGAGTTGTGTCTCAAAAAAAAAAAAGTCGTGCCCATCGAATTTTCCCCTTCTCTCCGCCGGCGACGGTCCTCCCGGCCGGATCCAGCAGCCACCCTCCCCCCCTCGGATCCAGCGACGCCGCCTGGCTCCCCCCAGGTCCCGCCACCGCAAGACTTCTCTCGGTCCAGCGACCTCTTGGGCGACCTTGAGCACAGAGATGCGGGGAGTCGGAGGCCCACTGCTCACTGTCAGCGATCTCTTGAGCGACCTCGCCGTCGAAGGAGGCGACGACCACCTCGACGGCGGAGGCGACGCGTCCGTTCCCTCCTCCCCCTTGGCAGCGCATCAGGCGGAAGAAGCTGACCCCTCCGAGCTCCAGCGGCTCTTCGCGGTGAGGGCTCCCTTCGTCCCCTTGTTCCTGATTTTTTTCAGCAGCAAATTGATTCTCCCGTCATATCTCCGAACCATGCGTCCATCAGCCGTTCTGTTTCCATGAATTACCATGAACTACTCAATTGTGTTCTACATGAAGGATCTTGCTGCCCATAGATTCATGATAGTGTACACAAAAAGTGTGCAATGTTGGATATTGGGGTTAATTAAGATGGTCTCATCTAACTTAAGTTCATAATTCATGCTCCCTCCATTCACAAATATAAGATGTTTTGGATATCTTAATATGGGCTACATATGGACTGAAATGGGTGAACACACACACTAAAATGTGTCTTTATACATCTGATTCACAAATAAGTTAGAACATCTTATATTCTTGATCGGAGGTAGTATCTTGTGGTAGGTTTAGTTCACTCATCCTGCCCAGCTTAACAGATTGCTAAGTTTCTGATGTTCTGCCTCATGTTTGTTGTTTGCTTCATCTTCGAATTCAGTGTTTAATAATAATGACAGAGTCCACCAAGATGCCAGAAAAGGCTGGTTGTTCACCAATTTAAAGTGGCGTGGTACTCTTAGTTATGAGCTTCTGGGATGAATTAAAAAATATAATTCATTTGTGCATTCATCATCAATCAGGAAGACTATGACAATTTGATGAAGTCGCTACAGGAGAATGACCCTTCGTGGCCTTCCCTGATGCTGAAGGTGTGATTTTTCCCTTCCTTTTTGTTTACTGTGGACATAACCTGTGGTTATTTACTACAGTACAATTCATTCCTGGATGCAAACTAACATTTTGCTCCCCAATCTCTGTACCTCAAACTCTAGTTGTGCAGGGCGTTGAAGACTTCAGATAAGCTGCTGAGCTGCGCGAATGTGAAAGCAGAGCAGCTGCTGGAGAAGGTGGAGAAACTGGAGCATGTCTTAGAGAGGGGAGATCGTGCAGTGGGATCAATTATAGAGGTTCTTCAGAGCATGCAGCTCACCGAGAATCATCAGACCTCCAAATCGAACCCACCTAGCAAGTAGTGAGCTGTGGTTGCGTAGGTGTTGTGTTTGATTATCCAAATCAGGAGTCATCCCTTTCCTGCTAGTATTCCGGCACAAGTCCATTTACTAGTTCCTTGTAATATGCTTCCTGAATTGAACGAACTGAAATGCTATATGCTTCCAGGGTCCATTTCTGTAGAAGCCTGAGAAGTGTTGTGGCAATTCGTTGGATAATACGGAGTACTAAAAACGTGCATGTTTTCTAAAGATAGACAGGAAAATATTGGTAAGTGCCTCAATGATTTAAAAGAATTTCATGGAAATTTTGAAAGATTCTATTTCGTAGGAATTTTTCCGCTAGAGCTTGTTGGTCTGTAGGTTTGAGAACTATATATGATTTTTTATGGTCTAGTTTGCATGTAATTTAGAAAAAAAATACACTAATCTCACGGAAATTTCTCCCTATTTTTATGACAACTACGCAATACACCTAGTCCTTCAGAAATGTATATATTTTTCTATGACGCAACCAAGCAACTTACATCGTCATTCTACCAATTTCCTATTTTTGTTTTTTCAGAATAGTACTCAGAAACAAGGAGACCCTCAATATGAATTCAGTGGTGTCAGTTTCTTTCGCATAACGTACGAAATCAAGTGTTAATTTTGCATAAAAAATGAAAAGGTGTTGCAGTCTTGTCCAGGTTTGTAGAAGGGTGAGAAAATCAAAGGCAGCGTACCGTATACGCTAGAATCAGTTTATTCTCACAGTGAATGCAGTGACAATAGTGTTCGAAACATGATAGTTTACTAGTAAATTTGCATAAAACAGGGCACCACGCTCTTGTGATTCAAACACGATAATGGCAACCTTCACGTCACAGCACACATGCCCAGATGGTCCTACTCGCTCCAAGACGCAGGAGCTTTAAGTAGTGCGGCACTTGGGCCTCCTCGGCTAGATATGTGGCTAGTTAAGTCCATCTACACCTGGCCATCTTGGCAAGGTTACTTCGCGCAGGAAGGAGCTACGTGCAGAAGCAAATCCCAATGGTTCCCAGTCCTAGGATGTTGGATTTTGAAGACGGTGAAAAAAGCAATTATAACTAAGTGAAAAACTTGTGTACGTTGAATATGCGGCATGCTGAAATGAACCTAGCAACAACTAGGCTGTACTCCTTGGTCGATGCACGATGGTTTCTTAGGGCTATTGCTCCATCTCTCTTCTCACACTAAAATAAGAGCATTGTGTGGTGCAACATCCATGTGATGGATGCTTTCATGCAATTCAATGCTTCCATATGAGCACATGGGCATTTTTGTATTGTTGTGAGTATCATTGCCGAAGTAGCTCCCATGTTATTAGTTTTAATCGTATCAATTCACGTTCATAGTGTAGTTCTTGGTGACCACATTTGAGAAAATCCTTCCGTTTGGTGGGAGCAATTGTAGAGTGGCTCCAGAGCACACACACCTCACCAAGGGCGAGGATTACCAGACCTACAAATTGAAACCACCTATAGACATTGTGTCTGATTATGCAAATCAGGAGTCCTACCTTTCCTTCTAGTATTCTACTAGTACATTTCCATCTACTTGTTCCTGATAGGACGCTTCCAGGGATCATATTGAAATTCTGAAAAAACTGCATTGCTATATGCCTGCTTATACACAGTAGATTTTTCCAGTAGGCAGAGAGGTGTTGCCCTGTCGCAGTCCATTGGACAATATAAGATGTACATGTTTCTAAAGATAAACATTGATCGTAGTTTCTTTAATCGTTCATAGATGCATCATCACAAACTCTATACACTGCACAAACACACGGGTCATCTTGATTGTTGATTATAAAATTACTTAGGAGTGACCAATCAGGAAAAGCAGCCGTGTTCAACATTTACCTGTTCACTAGAGAACACACAACTATTTGACACGAACAACACCATTATATGATCTTAAATTGATGGAACAACATGCAAGGCAATCTTGCCATCCTTACATTTTGGGTATAACATGCATTATTTTTTACCAAGAGCTTAATGCGATAATCACACTTTCAAATCATACTATAACAATAAGACCGAGTAGCACAATGCCTTTCCAAGTGCTCCTCCACTTATTTAGCCATATAAGTGTCGAAGCTTATGTAGAGCGATTGACACCTGCTAGATGCTTATGGGTAGTACATCCGATCATCAAGAGCAGTTGTTTGGCATGGTGAGACCGCACTTACCGGGTAGCGCCATGGCGCGGTTTGCATCGATGTGGTACATTCTCAGCCATATGCCGGCGATGCCCTTGTAGCGGCAGATGCATGATAGGTTGGCCTTCCCAAGGGCAGCACAACACTCAGCTGATGGACTGTCCGTCGGGTTATTCACTGCCGCCGCGGGCTGGCAAAGCTTGAATTCATCATTTGACATGCCACAGACGCCATGAACACCCTCTAGTGCAGCGAGGGACACTGCCATGACAAGTAACAATGCCGCAACCATTGTGTGTGACTTAGCCATGGCTGCTGGTACTATTATTTTGTATCTAGTGGATGGCTAGCTGAGATTTTGGTCTTACCTAGATTTTACTTTGGGAATGTGTGAGATGAATGTTTGGTGTGTGGCTCTATTTATAGCGGCAGGCCGCTATGTTCATGAAGTGTGTGTTATGCATCAAGCAAGAACTTAGGCGCGCGAAGTGCTGCCCACATGTAGAAGCACAATCGTCTTATCATGAGAAAAAAGGAAAATGCACTTAAACCCACTATGAACGATAACGACTACCATAGTTGGCAACAGAGATATGTAATGAAGCATTACTGATTTCTTTTGAAAGATTGGTGCAAAAATCTCCATAATGCAACATGAGGAGTAAGCCGCAAAGGTCAGTCGTTCGCAATGGTATAAATTGATTTTTTGAATTTCCTTTTTTATGCCTCTAAACAAATAAGTTTTTAGTAAAAGAAAGATGGCTCATGATAACATTTGAAGATCGAATGTTTTAACTGACCAGTTGATTGAGATAGGCACTGAAACTTTTATGGCATATGTTCCGCTGCCGAATTATAGGAATGACTCCATTACTTCTCGCATGCCGATTTTGCTAGTATGTGTTTTAGCTTGTACGTACCATGTGTTCACAGTTATTTTGTGTTTGAAAAGAGGGTGATGTATTCATAGTTAATCAAACGGGATGATCTATAACGAAGAAACATCACCCTCTTGGCCTATGGTCATATATTAATGTTATGGATTGTTAATTTGGAAGTCCTTAAAAGGCATGTGTACATTTCGTGTCCTCCCCTTCGAAATGTAAACAAAAAGCACCTGCTCCTAGTCAATTAATTAGACAAGGACGTTGGCTAGCTTGAAGCATTACACGCTGCAGCTGGATGCATGCATGCACCAACTGTAGCTTGGGGTATTTTCTTCATACCAGAAAAACCGGCTTGATGGGGGCTGTGCTACCTTTTGCCGACTTAATTCAGTAATGCTGTTAGGCGAACAAGCAAATCACGCAGCGCATGACGGATTGTAGCAATGGTGGAAGGCGAGCTCAGCCAGGTCTCGCTTAGCATGATAACATTCCAAGGCGTGGATATTTGCCCGGGACATCGACCGGCACTCCAGCCTAAATGAAAAGCGTCCATTGTTTATGCCAATAAGATATTTTGCTGCCGGCCATCTCCACCGCTACCCAGTTTGTACCCCGAACTCTAGTTGTAGTCTCGTGGATGTTGTGTTTGATTATATATATGCAACTAACGTTTTTGCTCCCCACTCTCTGTACCTCAAACTCTAGTTGTACATGGCGTTGAAGACTTCGGATAAGTAGCTGAGCTGCGCGAATGTGAAAGTTGAGCAGCTGCTAGAGAAGGTAAAGAAACTGGAGCACATCTTAGAGAGGGGAGATCATGTGGTGGGAGCAATTGTAGAGGGTCTCCAGAGCATGCACCTCGCCGAGGATCATTAGACCTCCAAAGCAAAACCACCTAGCAATTAGTGAGCTATGGCGGCATATATGTTGTGTTTGATTATGCAAATCATGACTCATGCCTTTCTCTCTCTCGAAATAGGCTTCCGCCCTGCTTTATAAATAAAACAACCAACCAGTCCACGCACTAAGTAGCAACATACTGATATAAATAGTCTGTTGGAGCCACAACACAAGCAAGCCCAAACAAACATAGGAGAAAAGCATAAAAAAGACCATCAAGTGGTCATCACATCAAGGGGGTGCTGGAGAAGGTAGTCGACACGCCGAGGTCTGTAGTGCCTCCAGCATCTGCCCCAGGCGCACCTGGTTCCGTTGCCTAGCCAGTAGGGGGCAAATAGCTCCCATGCGACGTCGTTGATGTGAACTGTCTCTCATGCGACGTTGTTGGCTGTAATAGCTCTCATGCGACATCTGCGTTGGAAAAAATAGCTCCCATGCGACACACCATTTACGCGGCTAGTTGGCTGTTAGTTAGGCTGAGGTTTGGTTAGGACACTGGGGGTTATGTGCTCTGACTGGTGGGGTCCACCTATGGCCACGTAGACAAGAGTCAACTGTCCACGACTCGACCTGGGACTGTGTGACCGTGCTCGACTCGCCCGTGCTGGACTGAGCGGGCGGCACCGCCGTAAGCATCTTCTCCGGCAGCGGTTTCTTCTCCGCGGTGGTGGAGCGCATTTCTCGGCAGCGGCAGAGCTATTGCGAGGTGAGCCCGAAACCCTAGTCCCACTCCCTAGAATTTTGGAGGATCTGTGGCCTCATGCTGCCCTCTGTTTCTTGGCGATTTAGAATCGGGCTCCATTGGATCCGGGGGTTGTTTCTTCTCCGCGGCCCGGTGGTGGAGCGCCTATCTCTGCAGCGGCTATTGCGAGTGAGTATTTTCCAAACACTACTCCCATTCCACTGAATTTTGGATAAATCTGTGGCCTCATGCTGCCCCTGTTTCTTGGCGTTTTAGAATCTCGATTGGATAGGAGATGGAGCAAGGGCTGGATGAGATGGAGCGAGGAGACAGTGCTTCAAATCGGTAATGCCACCCTCTTTTCTTGGCGATTTAGAATCGAACTCGATTTGGTAGTGACTGCCGTCGCTGCCTGCCATTGACAAAACAGGGGAGGTTCAAGTTCTGCCACCACATTCGCAATTATAGTGGAATTTTTTCCCTGTAAAGCCAAGCTCAGTGATGGCAGTGTCCAAGACATTGATAGAGATACCACCGTGAGGTTGGATGTCGAATTTGCAGATGTTGATCCCCAGGAATTGGAGAGCATGAAGGAGAAGGCCGTGGGAAATTTGGTGGAGAGAATTGGGAAGAGTATTGTTTGGGGTCCAGAACAAGAGGTATCTCTGCAACGTTTCGATAACTATAATGGTGAATATGTGAGAATTAAAGATGGAGAATCCATGGTTGCTGAAATTGATCAGCAAGAAAGGTGGGCAAGCAAACAAGTAACATTTTATGCAGAGCTAATTGATCTGCAAACTCATTCCAGAGTTGGTTATGTGCAATCAAAGAGGGCTGCACAGATGGAAGATGATGAGTGGGTTTCACAAAAGAAGATGTTGGCATTGTTGACTGAACCGACTGTAGTAGCTGAAGATACAGGGATTGATGCATATGGAGAGGAGGGAACCCATGGTGCTAGGAAGGTTGTTGTTGACTGGAATGTAGTAGAGTTGAATGAAAAAACAGATTTGGTCATTACACCAATATCTGACATTGATATGGCCGAAATGTTTGGCATTCAAGTTGATGACAAAGATAAGGAGAAGGATGACAGTTCTTTGCCTGCTGAAGGTAACACAGGTCCTAGAAATGCAAATGAGGA
Source organism: Triticum monococcum (assembly GCA_034509565.1). Taxonomy (NCBI): domain Eukaryota; kingdom Viridiplantae; phylum Streptophyta; class Magnoliopsida; order Poales; family Poaceae; genus Triticum; species Triticum monococcum. The sequence continues at coordinate 725,122,506 of CM067842.1, forward strand.
TGAAGACCAGCTGATGAGAGAGGTTGCAGATGATGTGGATGATGCAGATGATAATGAGCTGGTTTGTTTGTATGACAAAGAGAACCCAGTTATTGAGGTGGGAAAGTTGTGGCCAAGCATGAAGGAGTTTAGGATGTCTTTCAGGACCTATGCAGTGAAAAAAGAGTTTGATGCCAAGACTATGTGGACTGATCGAAAGAAATTTTATGCTCGGTGCAAAGGTTATGATGGTGGTGGCAATCCTTGCAAATGGTACTTGTCTGCCAGACTACAACCTGATGGAAGTACAGTAAGGGTAAATCAAATACCACACCAGCATACATGTATGACCACTTCACAGAGAGTTTCAAAGATGACATCACAGCTTTGGGTTACAGAGAATATTACTCCTATTTTAGCCAAGACTCCAAACACTACTGCAAAGAGGCTTAAAGTTGACTTGGAGAAGCTGTACCCCATCCAGCTGCAATATACCACAGTGTGGAAAGCAAAACAAAGGGCCATGAAATCATTGTATGGTGACTGGGCAAATACATTTAGGATGTTGTATAGTTTTTGAAAGTGCATTATATCGACTAGAGGGGGGGTGAATAGGCGATTTTTATGAAAGTCTTCAAAACGTGGAAGTTATGAAGACAAACAGAGTAGATAAGCCTATCACTATGCAGCGGAAGTTAGATTACACAAGGCAAGCCATGGTCAAGTATTCAATATAGTGCAAGCACAGTGACAAACAGCTTCAGTGTAATAAGGATCAGGTAGGAAGAAGTTATGAAGCCAAACAAATCATACAGTTAAGTTGTGAAGACAGAAGATAAAGCAAGCATGCAATGGCTTCACAGTGTGTCACAGTAAGTAAGAGGGAGTGAAGATGAAACCAGTGACACGTTGAAGACAATGATTTGTTGGACCAGTTCCAGTTGCTGTGACAATTGTACGTCTGGTTGGAGCGGCTAGGTATTTAAACCAAAGGACACACAGTCCCGGACACCCAGTCCTGAACACGCAGCTCAGGACACCCAGTCCTCACCGTTTTCTCCTTGAGCTAAGGTCACACAGACCTCGCCCAATCACTCTGGTAAGTCTTCAAGGTAGACTCCCAAACCTTCACAGACTTCGTTCACCGACAATCCACAATTTCTCTTGGATGCTCAGAACGCGACGCCTAACTGGCTGGAGGATGCACAGTCCTCAAGTGTAATAAGTCTTCAGATCACTCAGACAAGAAGACTTAAGTGATGCCCAATTACTCTGGCTCTGGGTGGTTAGGGCTTTTCTCCTCGCTGGGGATTTTCTCTCAAAGGCTTCGAGGTGGGTTGCTCTCAAATGACAAAAGCCGTGCACTGAAATCTGAGCAGCCAACCGTTTATGGTTGTAGGGGTGGACTATTTATAGCCACTTGGCAACCCGACCTGATTTGTCCGAAATGACCCTGGGTCACTAAGGAACTGACACGTGTATCAACGGTCGAATTTCGAACTCACACGGCAACTTTACTTGGGCTACAAGTAAAGCTGACTTGTTTGACTCTGGACAAGATTTTCTCTCATTGTCTTCACTCGAAGACATAGGATTTGAATTAGGCATCACTTCAGTCATCCTGACTGGTTCTCTTGGACCCCACTTAACAGTACGGTGGTTCCTATGACACAACATGAATGAAGTAAAACTACGAAGGATCTAAGTTTTCGAGTTCCATAAGCTTCATAGGGAGTCTTCACATGTCATTGTCTTCACCATGAATATCTTCATAAACCACCATTGTCTTCAATGTCTTCGTACATTTTTAGGGGTCATCTCTGGTAGCTAAACCGAATCAATGAGGGACTTCTACCTGTGTTATCCTGCAATTCTCACAAACACATTAGTCCCTCAACTAGGTTTGTCGTCAATACTCCAAAACCAACTAGGGGTGGCACTAGATGCACTTACAATCTCCCCCTTTTTGGTGATTGATGACAAACTAGCTGAAGTTTTCAACGGGGAATATAATTTGTGGAATTGTAAAGGAATTGTCTTCATAGGCTGCAAGGGCTCCCCCTAAAGATGTGCATATAAGTAATTTGCTTCTGGAACGCAAATGCACATGGCAGGTTGTACTTGTGGGAATCCACTTCAACTTATGACGACAATCCACCATGCATGTAAAGGTATATGAAGAGAATGACATGCATAATGAAAAATGGACGTCTGTGAGATGATGTAAGTGCGGAAATTATCGTCGTACATGCGGAATTTATCTTCGCAAAAATATAGTGGCAAACAAGTAGCAGACGACCATCAAGTTTAAGTGTTACAACTCAAAGAACCAAATGTAGCAAAACGAGAGTTGTAAGCACGAAGCAAAATGTAGCAAAATATAAAGCACCCGCCCATATTATTGACCCGCTTGAAGACTATAAACATCATATGCTTCTCCCCCTTTTGTCAGTGATGACCAAAAAGGTTTGAAGACATAGAGTTTTCTATGCGTTCCCAGGCGCAGCAGGGTCGGTGGAGGCGTTTGGTGGTGCTGAAGAGCTTGGTGCAGGGTCGACGCGCGCTGAAGAAGGTGGTGGTGATGTAGCGTCGTCTTCTTCCTCAATAATTCTTCCAGTCACGGTGGCAGCAGAGGAAGAGAACTCTGAATCTTCAAGGGACGGAGTTCCGCGCAGCACAGCTCTTCTCGGGGGTGTGGAGTCAAACTTGAATCTCTCGCTGAAGCCATTCGCTTGAAGTTCAGCTTCAGTGCACATCATGGTGAGGCCTTTCCAAGTGCGGCGACAGGTTTCATGAGCGACGAATGCATTCTTGGTGGCCAGATTTCTGATGCGATTGACGTCTTGCATGATACTTCTCATCTGCCTTTTGAGCCAGTCGTGATGCTTATCTTGCTTTTGGTGAAGAGCCACAAGAAGTTCTCGGTCATTGAGTGAACGAGCGCGTTTCTTGGGTCTCTGTGCAGCTGTGCTGTCAGTGGCTTCAGTTGATACAGGGGCACGTGTGGTGCCAGCCATTGGATACACTCTTGAGATGGCTTCAACACCTTCAACATTCTGAGTGAAGCTCTGGTGTTCTGCATTCTGAAGACTTAATGGTTGCTTGGCAGGCTCAGGATATATTGCTTCAGCAGAGGTGTCCACATTAGGTAAGAAGATTCTATGGTTGCGGGCAGATGGTTGATAGGAGATAGCAGAGTGGAGCTTGATTAGCCGCATAACCCATGGAGCATAAATCTTCAAACCAAAGAGATCTGAGCCAGACGCTGCAAGTTGGCGTATAAAGAGATCCTGGGCGTTGAAGCATTTGCCATGCAGGATACAGAAGATGAGAGTCTTCATGGCACCTTCAACCTTGGCATATGGAGAGTTCCCCTTAATGGGCCATAGAGTCCGCCTGACGATGTGATATATGGTGCAGGGCAGGTACTCTAAGTCTTCAACGAAGAACTCAGTTGGATAAGGTGCATCAAGAGGCAATGGCTTCATCATTGAGAGCATCTGACTCATATTTGGCTCAGGTCGCTATAATATGCTCTCAATTGCTTCAGCATGGAGTTGGCAGCCTTCTTCGAAGAGTTCGCCAGGAGTGGGTAGGCCGGTAAGCTCAATGATATCGAATGCATTGGCTTCATGATGGACATTGCCGGTCATCCACTCCAGGACCCAAGTCTTCGGATCTCTGTTGTAGCCTTTGATATGCAGTGTGGCATAGAACTGGAGCAGAAGCTCTTCATTCCAGTGCTCTTCATCGGTGATAAACGACAGCAGACCCACTTGCTTGAAGCAATCCAGTGCTTCTTCCAGACCAGGCAGACCAGCAACAGCTTCAACCTCAAGGCGCTGGTGAGGAAAGATACGGCCTTGGTTGTATAGGATGCATGAATAGTAGCTGCGCTGTGGGTAGCTCCAGAACCTATCTGATACAATCCGTTCCCTTGAATAAGGGTTCTTGGAGCTGTTGAAAAACGTGTTATCTGCCCTGAAGCTATTGACATTAAAGGAGCCAGGAGCTGATGCAGGACCTGGGAACCTTGGCAGTCGTGGGATCGGCTTCTGGACCTTGGGCCTGTGCGCAACATGATAGTTGAATTGTGGACCGGCAGCAGACTCAGGCACAGAAGGTTCAGATGCAGTAGCTTCAGTGTCTCTTGAAGCTGTTGGTTGGTTGGGCTCCACAATTGCTTCAGTGTTGGGTGTGGCAGCCTCAATGTTTGCAGCCTCAAGACATGTAGTGAGAGGGACGGATTCAGGTACGGTCTCCTTGAGAACTTCTTCTTGTTGGTTTGGGGGAGACGGAGCTTGAGGTTCTTCTTCATGCTCTTCGGCTGATGCAGCCGGAATGTCGTCAGCAGCCTGAGCCCTTGGCCCTTTGCGAAGCCTACGGAATGTAGGCGACGCCGGTGGAGTTGCAGTGGGCTCGGGCTCATTGTCTTCCTCCTGTGGGCGATCTGCCCACGATGCATCTTGTGTGATTGGTCTCAGTGGACGACCAATGCTGATCATTTCACTTGTTTCAAGCTGAGGAAGGGATGCATCATCTTGCATATTGTCTTGGAGACCAATGTCTTCAGCAGCGTTGGGGTCGGCTGCTGGAATGTCTTCAGCGTGCGGAGCCTCTGTGAAAGCAGGCTCATGCACAGTCAACTGACGATCTTCGTCAGGATAGCGGACGGAGAGGGGTTCGACTATCAAGGGCTCTGTGGGAGCAGCCCGAGACTTCTTGGTCTTGCGCTTCTTGATGGTGGGGTCAGAAGGAGAGGCTTCAGGGTGTTTCCTCTTTCGAGCTTCAGCCTCTGCAATCTGTGTCTTCTTGAGCTCTGAGGCGGTTGATCGACTCTTTGGCTTCGAGCTTTTTGTTGCGTTGGGGAAGACAATCGGAGCAGTTTCTGACCTTTGTGCCTCTGGTTCAGTCACAACAGACTTCTTCTTTTTCTTCGCGGCCATCCTGGGGTCGATGCCTGGATGCCCAAGTGCCTTGAGCTTCTCGGCCTCATTGTAGGCCTGCACACAGCGATCAGCCAAAGTCTTCATTCGCTCCCGCGAACCCTGAGCTTCTGCACGTTTCTTCAGAAAGTTTTCCTTCAACTCGTGCAGCATGATCTTGAAGTCCTTGACTTCTTGGACGCTGAGCTTGGCCATATTCTGCTTGAACTGAGCCTTTTCAAAATCAATCTTCTGCTTCAGTTCAACAATGCGCTGGGCAATTGCAAGTTCTGAAGCAATAGCGCCTTGGAAGGCGACGCTGAGGCCAATTGGCAGCTGCAGATCATTGAAGCTGATATTGGGTGTATCAAACCACTCATCGATGAAGTTGTGGAGGATTGCTGCATCAAACAGAGGCAGATTGTTGAAGATTCCAGCCTCCTCTTTGCTCTTGATGAGCTGCTCAAGAGTGTCATCGCCAAGATCTTCGTCACTGGACAGATCAATGGTCTCGCTGCGCAGAATGGCAGCAGCTGTGAGCTCTTTGCCTGTGTGTGGCTGAGGCTTCTTGGCTTCTTGGGGCTTGGAGACTCGTGATAAGTCTTCAGACTGCACACTGGCTTCAGGAGGTGCAGTTGCCAATGGCTTCGCTCTGGAGATTTTGGGAGAAGCGGCTGGCTTTGAAGCTTTTGGCTTCTTCGTCTGCTCCGGCTTTGGTGTAGCAGGAGAGTCATCAGAATTAGTGTCTGCTGGAGGGTCGTTCACGGTAGTCCCTTGGACTAGAATGCGAGTGATAAGGCCTGCAAGATTGGCATATGGCCCGATGATATTGGGATTGGCGTCCGTGTACCATCCGCCCTTGGTTTAGAGGGACCAGGGTTGAAGTCCAACCCCAACTCCTTCTTGTTTTGCTTCGCAGAGTTCTGAGCAAATTGGAAGTTGCGCTTGAAGAGAGTGTCATCGCGACACCAGAGAAGTGATGACGGATGTGCTTCAGCTGGCTGTGGTCCTCTGACCATGCATGGAAAGAAGCCTTGAGCAATGGCTTCGTCTCTGGACTAGGGTACGAGATTTTTGTACAATACGTCCCCCCACGGTCTCTTGATGGCGCACTTTTCTGCATATTCCTTAGTGACGAAGCGGTATTGGAACCACTGCTCTACCCAATATCTTCGAATCCATTGGATTCGTGTCTTGCGCTGACCATAGCTCTCTTCAGGATCAGTTTTGTACATTTCTGCCAAGTCATCAGGCAGATCTTTAGACGTTTCACGACGTCTCTGTCTGCCTCCCTTCCTTGCTGGTTTTTCTGCTGCCATGAAGCTTAACTTGGAAGGCTTCAAAATGTTCAAAGTCTTCAAAGGCTTCCTTTTGCTTGACCAGCAAGAACTGGCTTCAGGAGAATTGATGTGACGCTGTAAGAACTCTGCAAATGAATGCAGACTATGAGAACCAAAAGATTCTCCCACGGACATGTATCTATGACAGCATTAAGGTGTGAGGGAAGGGGAAGAGGTCATATGCATTCTCAGAAGATTTTGAAGATAAATCAGTTTAGAAGATATTGACCTCATCATGCGAAGACATTTACTTTATAGAAAAGAAGTTGGTTCCAGATTTATACGAACCCATAGATCAGTACAAGTGAGGAATCTAACTACTTCATGAAGCACAAGTGAATATACTAGGCAGGTTATGAGATGCAGATTTGAGAGAGATGTAACTTCTGTGAATAGAAACTTCTTATGGCAGAAAGTGACTGAACTATAGGATCAAAAGAGACTGTAAAAAGAGGTTTTATTTACCCCACTTGGAACTGCTAGACGAAGTGGGAGTTGAGGCCGAGCAGTTCGATCCTCCGTGCCCTAACTTGGCGACGGAAGACACCTACGGCGACGGTGGAGAGAGCGAGGTCCGCTGTCGGCATGAAAACGGCGTTGGAGAGGTTGCGGCAGTGAAGCGCTTCGTCGCCGGCGTCGTTGAGAGCTAGCGGTGGCGCTAGGGTTCGTGTGAAGGTGGAAGAAGAGATAATGACCACAGTGAATCGTGTATTTATAGGGATAGAGGCGGCACTGCGCTATTACTCAGGTGCCCCTGGCGATTCGCATCTGAACAGCACGTGGCCATCATGCGGTATTGTGGGGGCAGTTCCACATCCCACGTACGCCTTGATTGTCGGGTGTCGTTCCTACTACTCCGGATCCCTTAAAAAAATGAATATGGTTTTAAAGTTTGTCTCTGTGTCTTCAGCTGACAAGGATGCAGTGAAGACATTCGACAGTTTCAATAGAATGCATACGACTTGGAGAGATAGAGTTTGGGGTAGGAAGCATGGAGAGGTTAGGGTCCGATCACATTCACTTAGTTCAAAAGATTCAAACAAGAAGACATAGCTATAAGTGAATGCTGTAGAGGACAGAACACCAGTACATATATATATGTATAATCAACATAGTGAAGATAATCATGAAGACATGTTGAGATTGAAGCCAAACCAAATGTGAAGACATAGCAAATGTAACGCCATGAGTGAAACACTTCAAGCAGAAAATTTGGTGGTGGCGTTACCCACCGTATAGGAAGGATTAGACCCAGACGCGGCGCACAATTATCGTGGCGCTCCGAAGTCAAATTCCATGTTAATGTATTCACACTTAGAATGTATGTCTTCATTGATTGAAGATATATGTTACTTCGTGTGTTGCACATCTAAGTCATCAACATGCATAAGTGTTAGGATGTGTGCCTGATCACAGGACATTTGAGGATTCCAAGATATTTAGCTCACACCGTAACTTGCAAAATCTCTTCTCATCCAAGGGCTTGGTGAAGATATCTGCCAATTGCTCTTCAGTGTTGACGTGTATGATATCAATATCTTCCTTTGCAACATGATCTCTGAGAAAATGATGACGAATTTCAATGTGCTTTGTCTTCGAGTGCTGAACTGGGTTGTTGGCGATCTTGATGGCACTTTCGTTGTCGCAGTAAAGTGGCACTTGCTTCAGATGAATGCCATAATCCTTGAGGGTTTGCTTCATCCATAGAAGCTGAGCGCAGCAGGATCCAGCAGCAATGTATTCAGATTCAGCAGTGGAGAGAGATACACAGTTCTGTTTCTTTGAAGACCAACATACAAGTGATCGGCCCAGAAAGTGACATGTGCCTGATGTGGACTTCCGGTCAACCTTGTCACCAGCGTAATCAACATCTGAAAATCCAACCAGATCAAACTCTGAGCCCTTTGGATACCATAACCCTAGAGTTGGGGTGTGAGCCAAATATCAAAGAATTCGCTTCACAGCTAAGTGATGCGACTGCTTTGGTGCCGCTTGGAATCGAGCACACATGCAAACACTAAGCATAATATCTGGCCTAGATGCACATAAATAAAGCAAAGAACCAATCATGGAGCGGTATACCTTTTGATCGAACTCTTTACCATTGTCGTCAGGACCCAGATGATGTTTGGCTGGCATTGGTGTTGTGAAGCCTTTGCAGTCTTGCATACCGAACTTCTTCAGGCAATCTTTGAGATACTTCTCTTGAGATATGAAGATGCCATTGCGTTGTTTCCGTATCTGAAGACCGAGGAAGAATTTCAGCTCCCCCATCATAGACATCTGATATTGCTCTTGCATCATATATCCGAACTCCTCACTGTACTTCTGATTGGTGCAGCCGAAGATAATGTCATCCACATATATTTGGCACACAAACAGTTCACCATCATATGTCTTCGTGAAGAGAGTGGGATCTAGGGAACCAGGTATGAAGTCTTTGCTCCTCAGGAAGTATTTGAGTGTATCATACCAGGCCCGAGGGGCTTGTTTGAGGCCATATAGTGCCTTATTGAGCTTGTAAACCATGTCCGGATGTTTTGGATCTTCAAACCCAGGTGGTTGTGCAACATACACTTCTTCTTCAATTTTGCCATTGAGAAAGGCACTCTTCACATCCATTTGATACAGAATTATGTTGTGATGATTTGCATAGGCTAGCAATATACGGATGGCTTCAAGTCTGGCCACACGAGCAAATGTTTCATCGAAGTCAATGCCTTCCACTTGAGTATATCCTTGAGAAACGAGACGAGCCTTGTTTCTGACGACTTGACCATGCTCATCTTGCTTGTTGCGGTATATCCATTTGGTGCCTATTATGTTATGCTTCCGTGGATCAGGACGCTTAACCAATTCCCATACATTGTTCAGCTCAAACTGTTGAAGCTCTTCTTGAAGGAAATATGCCCTAGAGGCAATAATAAAGTTATTATTTATTTCCTTATATCATGATAAATGTTTATTATTCATGCTAGAATTGTATTAACCGGAAACATAATACATGTGTGAATACATAGACCAACAGAGTGTCACTAGTATGCCTCTACTTGACTAGCTCGTTAATCAAAGATGGTTATGTTTCCTAACCATGAACAAAGAGTTGTTATTTGATTAACGAGGCCACATCATTAGTTGAATGATCTGATTGACATGACCCATTCCATTAGCTTAGCACCCGATCGTTTAGTATGTTGCTATTGCTTTCTTCATGACTTATACATGTTCCTATAACTATGAGATTATGCAACTCCCGTTTACCGGAGGAACACTTTGGGTACTACCAAACGTCACAACGTAACTGGGTGATTATAAAGGAGTACTACAGGTGTCTCCAATGGTAGATGTTGGGTTGGCGTATTTCGAGATTAGGGTTTGTCACTCCGATTGTCGGAGAGGTATCTCTGGGCCCTCTCGGTAATATACATCACATAAGCCTTGCAAGCATAATAACTAAGATGTTAGTTATGAGATGATGTATTACGGAACGAGTAAAGAGACTAGCCAGTAACGAGATTGAACTAGGTATTGGATACCGACGATCGAATCTCGGGCAAGTAACATACCGATGACAAAGGGAACAACGTATGTTGTTATGCGGTCTGACCGATAAAGATCTTCGTAGAATATGTAGGAGCCAATATGGGCATCCAGGTCCCGCTATTGGTTATTGACCGGAGACGTGTCTCGGTCATGTCTACATTGTTCTCGAACCGTAGGGTCCGCACGCTTAACGTTACGATGACAGTTATTACGAGTTTATGCATTTTGATGTACCGAAGGTTGTTCGGAGTCCCGGATGAGATCACGAACATGACGAGGAGTCTCGAAATGGTCGAGACGTAAAGATTGATATATTGGAAGCCTATGTTTGGACATCGGAAGTGTTCCGGGTGAAATCGGGATTTTACCGGATTACCGGGAGGGTTACCGGAACCCCCCGGGAGCCAAATGGGCCAACATGGGCCTTAGTGGAAAGGTGAGAGGGCAGCCCACATAGGGCTGCGCCTCCCCCCTCTCCCTAGTCCTATTAGGACTAGGAGAGGGGCCGGCCACCTCTCTCTCTCTCCCCTTTGAAGGTTTCCTAGTTGGACTAGGATTGGAGGGGGGAGTCCTACTCCCGGTAGGAGTAGGACTCCTCTTGCGCCTACACCTCTTTGGCCGGCCAGCCCTCCTCCCTCCAACCTTTATATACGGAGGCAGGGGGCACCCCAAGACACACAAGTTGATCCTTGAGATCGTTCCTTAGCCGTGTGGGGTGCCCCCTGCCACCAAATTCCACCTCGATCATACCGTTACAGTGCTTAGGCGAAGCCCTGCGTCGGTAGTACATCAAGATCGTCACCACGCCGTCGTGCTGACGGAACTCTTCCTCGACGCTTTGCTGGATTGGAGCCCGAGGAACGTCATCGAGCTGAACGTGTGCCAAGAACTCGGAGGTGCCGGAGTAACGGTGCTTGGATCGGTTGGATCGGGAGGAAGACGTACGACTACTTCCTCTACGTTGTGTGATCGCTTCCGCAGTCGGTCTGCGTTGGTACGTAGACAACACTCTCCCCTCTCGTTGCTGTGCATCACCATGATCTTGCGTGTGCGTAGGAAAATTTTTGAAATTACTGTGTTCCCCAACAGTGGCATCCGAGCCTAGGTTTTTTGGTTTGATGTTATATGCACGAGTAGAACACAAGTGAGTTGTGGGCGATACAAGTCATACTGCCTACCAGCATGTCATACTTTGGTTCGGCGGTATTGTTGGTTGAGACGATCCGGACCAACCTTACGCGTACTCTTACGCGAGACCGGTTCCCTCGACGTGCTTTGCACATAGATGGCTTGCGGAAGACTGTCTCTCCAACTTTAGTTGAACCAAGTGTGACTACGCCCGGTCCTTGAGAAGGTTAAAACGGAGTCTATTTGACGAACTATCGTTGTGGTTTTGATGCGTAGGTGAGATGAGTTCTTACTTAAGCCCGTAGCAGCCACGTAAAACTTGCAACAACAAAGTAGAGGACGTCTAACTTGTTTTTGCAGGGTATGTTGTGATGTGATATGGTCAAAGCATGATACTGATTTTATTGTATGAGATGATCATGTTTTGTAACTAAGTTATCGGCAACTGGCAGGAGCCATATGGTTGTCGCTTTATTGTATGCAATGCAATCGTGATGTAATGCTTTACTAGATTACTAAACGGTAGTAATAGTCGTAGAAGCATAAGATTGGCGAGACGACAACGATGCTACGATGAAGATCAAGGTGTCGCGCCGGTGACGATGGTGATCATGACGGTGCTTCGGAGATGGAGATCACAAGCACAAGATGATGATGGCCATATCATATCACTTATATTGATTGCATGTGATGTTTATCCTTTTATGCATCTTATCTTGCTTTGATTGACGGTAGCATTATAAGATGATCTCTCACTAAATTATCAAGTAGTGTTCTCCCTGAGTATGCACCGTTGCCAAAGTTCGTCGTGCCCAGACACCACGTGATGATCGGGTGTGATAAGCTCTACGTCCATCTACAACGGGTGCAAGCCAGTTTTGCACACGCAGAATACTCAGGTTATACTTGACGAGCCTAGCATATGCAGATATGGCCTCGGAACACAGAGACCGAAAGGTCGAGCGTGAATCATATAGTAGATATGATCAACATAATGATGTTCACCATTGAAAACTACTCCATCTCACGTGATGATCGGTTATGGTTTAGTTGATTTGGATCACGTGATCACTTAGAGGATTAGAGGGATGTCTATCTAAGTGGGAGTTCTTAAGTAATATGATTAATTGAACTTAAAATTATCATGAACTTAGTCCTGGTAGTATTTTGCAAATTATGTCGTAGATCAATAGCTCGCGTTGTTGCTTCCCTGTGTTTATTTTTGATATGTTCCTAGAGAAAATTGTGTTGAAAGATGTTAGTGGCAATGATGCGGATTGGATCCGTGATCTGAGGTTTATCCTCATTGCTGCACAGAAGAATTATGTCCTTGATGCACCGCTAGGTGACAGACCTATTGCAGGAGCAGATGCAGACGTTATGAACGTTTGGCTAGCCCAATATGATGACTACTTGATAGTTTAGTGCACCATGCTTAATGGCTTAGAATCGGGACTTCAAAGACGTTTTGAACGTCATGGACCATATGAGATGATTCCAGGAGTTGAAGTTAATATTTCAAGCAAATACCCGAGTTGAGAGATATGAAGTCTCCAACAAGTTCTATAGCTAAAAGATGGAGGAGAATCGCTCAACTAGTGAGCATGTGCTCAGATTGTCTGGGTACTACAATCGCTTGAATCAAGTGGGAGTTAATCTTCCAGATAAGATAGTGATTGACAGAATTCTCTAGCCACCATCACCAAAGTTAGTAGAACTTCGTGATGAACTATAATATGCAAGGGATAACAGAAACAACTCCCAAGCTCTTCGTGATGCTGAAATCAACGAAGGTAGAAATCAAGAAAAACATCAAGTGTTGATGGTTGACAAGACCACTAGTTTCAAGGAAAAAGGGCAAAGGGAAGAAGGGGAACTTCAAGAAGAACGGCAAGCAAGTTGCTGCTCAAGTGAAGAAACCCAAGTCTGATCCTAAGCCTGAGACTAAGTGCTTCTACTGCAAAGGGACTGGTCACTGGAAGTGGAACTACCCCAAGTGATTGGCGGATAAGAAGGATGGCAAAGTGAACATAAGTATATTTGATATACATGTTATTGATGTGTACTTTACTAGTGTTTATAGCAAACCCTCAGTATTTGATACTAGTTCAGTTGCTAAGATTAGTAACTCGAAATGGGAGTTGCAGAATAAACAGAGACTAGTTAAGGGTGAAGTGACGATGTGTGCTGGAAGTGGTTCCAAGATTGATATGATCATCATCGCACACTCCCTATAATTTCGGGATTAGTGTTGAACCTAAATAAGTGTTATTTGGTGTTTGCGTTGAACATGAATATGATTTGATCATGTTTATTGTAATACGGTTATTCATTTAAGTAAGAGAATAAATTGTTGTTCTGTTTACATGAATAAAACCTAATATGGTTAAACACCCAATGAAAACAGTTCATTGGATCTCGATCTTAATAATACACATATTCATAATATTGAAACCAAAAGATGCAAAGTTAATAATGATAGTGCAACTTATTTGTGGCACTACCGTTTAGGTCATATTGGTGTAAAGCGCATGAAGAAACTCCATACCGATGGGCTTTCGGAATCACTTGATTATGAATCACTTGATGCTTGTAAACCATGCCTTTTGGGCAAGATGACTAAAACGCCGTTCTCCGGAACAATGGAGCAAGCAAAAGATTTGTTGGAAATCATACATACTGATATATGTGGTCCGATGAATATTGAGGCTCGCGACAGGTATCATTATTTTCTGATCTTCACAGATGATTTGAGCAGATATGAGTATATCTACTTGATGAAACATAAGTCTGAAACATTTGAAAAGTTCAAAGAATTTCAGAGTGAAGTGAAAAATCATCGTAACAAGAAAATAAAGTTTCTATGATCTGATCATAGAGAAGAGTATTTGAGTTACGAGTTTGGTCTTCAGTTAAAAACAAAGTGAAATAGTTTCACTACTCAAGCCACCTGGAACACCACAGCATAATGGTGTGTCCGAACATCATAACCGTACTTTATTGGATATAGTGCAATATATGATGTTTCTTACCGATTTACCACTATCGTTTTTGGGGTCATGCATTAGAGACAGCTGCATTCACGTTAAATAGGGCACCATATAAATCCGTTGAGACGACACCGTGTGAACTATGGTTTGGCAAGAAACCTAAGCTGTCGTTTCTTAAAGTTTGGGGTTGCGATGCTTATATGAAAAGGTTTCATCCTGATAAGCTCAAACTCAAATCGGAGAAGTGCGTCTTCATAGGATATCCAAAGGAAACTATTGGATACACCTTCTATCACAGATCTGAAGGCAAGACTTTTGTTGCTAAAATTCGGAAACTTTCTGGAGAAGGAGTTTCTCTCGAAAGAAGTGAGTAGGAGGAAAGTAGAACTTGACGAGGTAACTGTACCTGCTCCCTTGTTGGAAAGTAGCACATCACAGAAAACTGTTTCTGTGACACCTACACCAGTTAGTGAGGAAGCTAATGATGATGATCATGAAACTTCAGAACAAGATACTACTGAACCTCGTAGATCAACCAGAGTAAGATCCGCGCCAGAGTGGTACGGCAATCCTTTTCTGGAAGTCATGCTACTAGATCATGATGAACCTACGAACTATGAAGAAGCGATGGTGAGCCCAGATTCCGCAAAGTGGCTTGAAGCCATGAAATCTGAGATATGATCCATGTATGAGAACAAAGTATGGACTTTGGTTGACTTGCCTGATGATCGGCAAGCAATTGAGAATAAATGGATCTTCAAGAGGAAGACGGACGTTGATAGTAGGATTACTATCTACAAAGCTAGAATTGTCGCAAAAGGTTTTCGACAAGTTCAAGGTGTTGACTACGATGAGAGCTTCTCACTCGTATCTATGCTCGAGTCTGTCCGAATCATGTTAGTAATTGCCGCATTTTATGAAATCTGGCAAAAGGATAAACAAAACTGCATTCCTTAATGGATATATTAAAGAAGAGTTGTATGTGATGCAACTAGAAGGTTTTGTCAATCCGAAAGGTGCTAACAAAATGTGCAAGCTCCAGCGATCCATCTGTGGACTGGTGCAAGCATCTCGGACTTGGAATATACGCTTTGATAAGTCGATCAAAGCATATAGTTTTATACAGACTTGCGGTGAAGCCTGTATTTACGAGAAAGTGAGTGGGAGCACTACAGCATTTCTGATAAGTATATGTGAATAACATATTGTTGATCGGAAATAATGTAGAATTATTCTGTAAAGCATAAAAGGAGTGTTTGAAAGGAGTTTTTCAAAGAAAGACTTCGGTAAAGCTGCTTACATATTGAGCTTCAAGATCTATAGAGATAGATCAAGACGCTTGATAAGTTTTTCAATAAGTACATACCTTGACAAGATTTTGAAGTAGTTCAAAACGGAACAGTCAAAGAAAAAGTTTCTTGCCTGTGTTACAAAGGTGTGAAGTTGAGTAAGACTCAAAGCCCGACCACGGCAGAAGATAGAAAGAGAATGAAAGTCATTCCCTATGCCTTGGCCATAGGTTCTATAAAGTATGTCATGCTGTATACCAGATCTATTGTATACCCTGCACTGATTTGGCAAGGGAGTACAATAGTGATCTAGGAGTAGATCACTGGACAACGGTCAGAATTATCCTTAGTGAAATAAGGATATGTTTCTCGATTATGGACGTGACAAAAGGTTCGTCGTAAAGGGTTACGTCGATGCAAGTTTTTGACACTGATCTAGATGAATCTAAAAGTCTCAATCTGGATACATATTGAAAGTGGGAGCAATTAGCTAGAGTAGCTCCGTGCAGAGCATTATAGACAAAGAATTTTGCAAAATACTTACGGATCTGAATGTGACAGACCCGTTGACTAAAATTATCTCACAAGCAAAACATGATCACACCTTAGTACTCTTTGGGTGTTAATCACATAGATATGTGAACTAGATTACTGACTCTAGTAAACCCTTTGAGTGTTGGTCACATGACGATGTGAACTATGGGTGTTAGTCACATGGTGATGTGAACTATTGCTGTTAAATCACATGGCGATGTGAACTAGATTATTGACTCTAGTGCAAGTGGGAGACTGAAGGAAATATGCCCTAGAGGCAATAATAAAGTTATTATTTATTTCCTTATATCATGATAAATGTTTATTATTCATGCTAGAATTGTATTAACCGGAAACATAATACATGTGTGAATACATAGACCAACAGAGTGTCACTAGTATGCCTCTACTTGACTAGCTCGTTAATCAAAGATGGTTATGTTTCCTAACCATGAACAAAGAGTTGTTATTTGATTAACGAGGTCACATCATTAGTTGAATGATCTGATTGACATGACCCATTCCATTAGCTTAGCACCCGATCGTTTAGTATGTTGCTATTGCTTTCTTCATGACTTATACATGTTCCTATAACTATGAGATTATGCAACTCCCGTTTACCGGAGGAACACTTTGGGTACTACCAAACGTCACAACGTAACTGGGTGATTATAAAGGAGTACTACAGGTGTCTCCAATGGTAGATGTTGGGTTGGCGTATTTCGAGATTAGGGTTTGTCACTCCGATTGTCGGAGAGGTATCTCTGGGCCCTCTCGGTAATATACATCACATAAGCCTTGCAAGCATAATAACTAAGATGTTAGTTATGAGATGATGTATTACGGAACGAGTAAAGAGACTAGCCAGTAACGAGATTGAACTAGGTATTGGATACCGACGATCGAATCTCGGGCAAGTAACATACCGATGACAAAGGGAACAACGTATGTTGTTATGCGGTCTGACCGATAAAGATCTTCGTAGAATATGTAGGAGCCAATATGGGCATCCAGGTCCCGCTATTGGTTATTGACCGGAGACGTGTCTCGGTCATGTCTACATTGTTCTCGAACCGTAGGGTCCGCACGCTTAATGTTACGATGACAGTTATTATGAGTTTATGCATTTTGATGTACCGAAGGTTGTTCGGAGTCCCGGATGAGATCACGGACATGACGAGGAGTCTCGAAATGGTCGAGACGTAAAGATTGATATATTGGAAGCCTATGTTTGGACATCGGAAGTGTTCCGGGTGAAATCGGGATTTTACCGGATTACCGGGAGGGTTACCGGAACCCCCCGGGAGCCAAATGGGCCAACATGGGCCTTAGTGGAAAGGTGAGAGGGCAGCCCACATAGGGCTGCGCCTCCCCCCTCTCCCTAGTCCTATTAGGACTAGGAGAGGGGCCGGCCACCTCTCTCTCTCTCTCCCCTTTGAAGGTTTCCTAGTTGGACTAGGATTGGAGGGGGGAGTCCTACTCCCGGTAGGAGTAGGACTCCTCTTGCGCCTACACCTCTTTGGCCGGCCAGCCCTCCTCCCTCCAACCTTTATATACGGAGGCAGGGGGCACCCCAAGACACACAAGTTGATCCTTGAGATCGTTCCTTAGCCGTGTGCGGTGCCCCCTGCCACCAAATTCCACCTCGATCATACCGTTACAGTGCTTAGGCGAAGCCCTGCGTCGGTAGTACATCAAGATCGTCACCACGCCGTCGTGCTGACGGAACTCTTCCTCGACGCTTTGCTGGATCGGAGCCCGAGGAACGTCATCGAGCTGAACGTGTGCCAAGAACTCGGAGGTGCCGGAGTAACGGTGCTTGGATCGGTTGGATCGGGAGGAAGACGTATGACTACTTCCTCTACGTTGTGTGATCGCTTCCGCAGTCGGTCTGCGTTGGTACGTAGACAACACTCTCCCCTCTCGTTGCTGTGCATCACCATGATCTTGCGTGTGCGTAGGAAAATTTTTGAAATTACTGCGTTCCCCAACACTTCTTGCATAGCTTGAATCCACTCAGGTTCCATAAAAGCTTCTTCAACTTTCTTGGGTTCGGTGATTGAAACGAATGCGAAGTGTCTGCAGAAATTTGCCAGTTGAGTTGCCCTTGACCGAGTCAGTGGACCAGGTGCATTGATGCTATCAATTATTCTGTCAATCTGCACTTCATTGGCAACACGAGGATGTATGGGTCGAAGACTTTGCTCTTGCTGATCTATGTTGTCGTGGGGAGGAATATCTTCAGGCTGAGCATTGTCTTCATGTGGTTCAGGTGCTGAGATGATAAGTTCTTCTTCAGGATGAGCTTCAGAAGGTATAATTTCTCCAGGTCCCATTAGCTTGATTGATTCACTAGCTGGAACTTCATCTAGCACATCTGGCAGTTGCTCTCTTTGTGAGCCATTGGTCTCATCGAACCGCACATCCACTGTTTCAACCACTTTGTAGTGAAAGAGATTGAAGACTCTGTAGGAGTGCGAATCCTTTCCATATCCAAGCATAAAGCCCTCATGTGCTTTTGGTGCAAATTTTGAGGTGTGGTGTGGGTCCTTGATCCAGCATCTTGAGCCAAATACTCTGAAGTAACTGACATTTGGCTTCTTGCCAGTTAGAAGTTCATAAGATGTCTTGTTCAGAAGCTTGTGAAGATAAACACGGTTGATTGTATGGCATGCAGTGTCAATGGCTTCAGGCCAGAATTTTCTTGGAGTCTTGTACTCATCTAGCATTGTTCTGGCCATCTCAATGAGTGTTCTGTTCTTGCGTTCGACGACGCCATTCTGCTGTGGCGTGTACGGAGCTGAGAATTCATGCGTGATGCCTAAGGTATCCAGATATGTATCAAGGCCAGTGTTCTTGAATTCAGTGCCATTGTCACTTCTGATGTACTTTATCTTGGCGCCATAATTGTTCATAGCCCGATTTGCGAAGCGTCTGAAGACATCCTGCACTTCAGTCTTGTAAAGGATTATGTGCACCCAAGTATATCTAGAGTAATCATCAACAATGACAAAGCCATAGAGGCAAGCAATAGTGGAAAAAGTTGAGTAGTGAGTGGGACCAAAGAGATCCATGTGAAGCAGTTCGAAGGGTCGAGTAGTGGTCATGATTGTCTTCGAAGGATGTTTTGCCCTTGTCATCTTCCCTGCTTCACAAGCACCGCATAAGTGATCTTTCTTGAACTTGACGCCCTCGATGCCTATGACATGCTTCTTCTTTGCAAGGGTGTGGAGGTTCCTCATGCCAGCATGCCCAAGCCTCCGATGCCAAAGCCAGCATTCTGAAGCCTTTGCCAGAAGACATACTGCAAGCTATGGCCCTGCTGAGAAATCTACCATGTACAAATCATCTTTCCGATACCCTTCAAACACTAGAGACTTGTCAGATTCCATTAGTACCAGGCAACGATATTTTCCAAAGATTACAATCATGTTCAAATCGCAAAGCATTGAGGCAGACATTAAGTTGAAGCCAAGGGATTCAACAAACATGACTTTATCCATGTGTTGATCCTTTGAGATTGCAACTCTACCTAGACCCAATACCTTACTTTTACCAGTGTCAGCAAATGTGATGTGGTTCTTGTCGGATGGACGTAAGGTTGAGTCCATAAAAAGACTTCTTTTGCCAGTCATGTGATTTGTACACCCACTGTCAATAATCCATTCTGAAGACTCTGAAGTCGCTGGTGTCGTACCCTACAGTGCAGTTAGGGGGATAGGCTTCACGAAGAGTATTGTGAAGCAAAAACATTTGACGAACCAGTGGGTTATGAAAACTTAGATCTAGGATAGGACTAATAGGGAGAGTAGCATGCGATTCAGGTATGAAATACATAGTGATGCCATTCGGGCATTTGATCTTGCGCCCCACAAGATTTTTAAGGTCCCCAGCAATAGCGTCAGAAGATTTTGGTTTTCTGCTGGAGACCTTTCCCTGCAAAAGAGAGTTAAGCTTTCTTAACCACCCACATCTTCAAGGGTGGCTTAGAAGCAATAAGTCTAAGTGCAGCATCTGAGAATTTTGGCTTTGGAGCCCTAGCAAACAGTCTAGCAGGTGGGCAATAGTACTCATAAGAATAGGCAGAATAGTTCTTGGTCATATGAGCATGACGGTTTGACGTACCGCTCTCATATGCCTGAGCATGGTTTCCCTGCAAAACATTTGCGTTAGTGCGACTCAGGTGAGTCCTCTGCCTGTATGAAGCCTTTGGCCCATATGAAGCCTTAGGTCTGAGGTTTGTCTTCTTCATGTGAGGTGTCATGAGGACATTCACAGGAAGATTCTCCAGACACGTTTTTGGAACCCAGATCTTCTTCATAGGCGGTCCATTCCTGTAGTTAGTACCAATGTACCTGGCAAATACTTCACCATTCTGATTCTTAAACAGTTTATAGTTTGCATCAAAGGATTCATCAATGATAATAGGATCAGCACAAGTGAAGCCAGATAGATTGGATGGATCTGCTGAGGATTCCTTTGCAGCAACCCATGTGGTTTTGGGGTACTGCTCAGGTTTCCAGTATGAGCCATCTGCATTAATTTTCCTCACGAACCCAACACCCTCTTTCCTAGGGTTTCGGTTCAGAATCTGCTTCTTGAGGACATCACATAATGTCTGATGTCCTTTGAGACTTTTGTACATCCCTGTTTCAAGCAATGTCTTCAACCTAGCATTCTCATCAGCAATGGCAATGGTATCCTCATCAGAGGGGTTAGTTACCACTTCAACGGTTGAAGATAGTGCAACAGCAGTAGCAGTGGAACATTCAGCAACAGAAGTAGCATTATCACGCTCAATGCATTTAAGGCATGGTGGTTCAAATCCTTCCTGAGCGGAACTGATCTGTTCGTCACGAAGGGACTCGTTTTCCTTTTGAAGATCTTCATGAGCCGCTCTCAATTTCTCAAGATCTTGCTTCCTTTGAAGATAATCATAAGAAAGCTTTTCATGAGTTGTTGAGAGAGTATCATGACGATCTTCAAGTTCCTGATACTTAACATGAAGATTTTTTATGTCTTCAATTAAGGATTCAGATCGAGTCATTTCAGCACCCAATAGATCATCGCTTCTGTCTAACAGTTTTTGAATATGTTCCATGGCTTTCTGTTGTTCAGTGGCAATTTTAGCAAGTGTTTTGTAGCTGGGTTTTGAATCACAATCAGAGTCATCGTCGCTAGATGTTTGATAGTGAGTAGTGCGTGTGTTTACCTTGGCACCGCATGCCATGAAGCAGTAGGTAGGAGTAGAGTCATCCTCGTCATTTGCATCGGTGTTGGTGATGAAGTCATTGTCTTCAGTGTTGGAGATGGTCTTGGCGACGTAGGCTGTAGCCAGACTCGCGATGCCAGAATCAGACTCCTCCTCAGACTCCACCTCTGCCTCCTCAGAAGCGGACTCCTCCTCTGAATCCATTTCCTTGCCAACAAACGCACGAGCCTTGCCAGATGAACTCTTCTTCTGTGATGAAGACTTGGAAGAAGACTTTGAGTATTTCTTCTTCTTCTTGTCGTCAGAGTCATATTCATTGCTCTTCTTCTTCTTTCTGCTCTCATTGTCCCATTGTGGACACTCAGAGATGAAGTGTCCAGTTTTCTTGCACTTGTGACATGTTTTCTTCTTGTAGTCATGAGCAGAAGCTTCATCATTCCTTGAGCTTGATCGTGAAGACTTTCTGAAGCCTTTCTTCTTGGTGAATTTCTGGAACTTCTTCACTAGCATTGCAAGTTCCCTTCCAATGTCTTCAGGATCATCAGAACTGCTGTCAGATTCTTCTTCAGATGAGGACACAGCTTTTGCCCTCAAGGCACGAGTTCGCCCATAGTTTGGACCGTAGATATCTCTTTTCTCAGAAAGCTAAAACTCATGTGTGTTGAGCCTCTCAAGTATGTCAGACGGATCGAGTGTCTTGAAGTCTGGACGTTCTTGAATCATCAGGGCTAGGATATCAAGCGAACTGTCAAGTGATCTCAGCAGCGTCTTGACGATTTCATGTTTGGTGATCTCAGTGGCGCCGAGGGCTTGAAGCTCATTTGTGATGTCAGTGAGCCGGTCAAATGTGTGCTGGACATTCTCATTGTCATTTCGCTTGAAGCGGTTGAAGAGGTTGCGAAGAACACTGATTCTCTGATCTCTCTGGGTTGAGATGCCTTCATTGACCTTGGAGAGTTAGTCCCAGACCAGCTTAGATGTCTTCAAGGCACTCACACGGCCGTACTGACCCTTGGTCAGATGACCACAGATGATATTCTTGGCAGTAGACTCGAGTTGAGTGAACTTCTTGACATCAGCAGCAGTGACACCTTCTCCAGCCTTGGGAACGCCGTTTTCAACGACATACCATAGGTCGACGTCAATGGCTTCAAGATGCATGCGCATCTTATTCTTCCAGTAGGGATATTCAGTTCCATCGAAGACGGGGCACGCAGCGGAGACTTTAATTATCCCTGCAGTCGACATAGCTAAAACTCCAGGTGGTTAAACCGAATCACACAGAACAAGGGAGCACCTTGCTCTGATACCAATTGAAAGTGCGTTATATCGACTAGAGGGGGGTGAATAGGAGATTTTTATGAAAGTCTTCAAAACGTGGAAGTTATGAAGACAAACAGAGTAGACAAGCCTATCACTATGCAGCGGAAGTTAGATTACACAAGGCAAGCCATGGTCAAGTATTCAATATAGTGCAAGCACAGTGACAAACAGCTTCAGTGTAATAAGGATCAAGTAGGAAGAAGTTATGAAGCCAAACAAATCATACAGTTAAGTTGTGAAGACAGAAGATAAAGTAAGCATGCAATGGCTTCACAGTGTGTCACAGTAAGTAAGAGGGAGTGAAGATGAAACCAGTGACACGTTGAAGACAATAATTTGTTGGACCAGTTCCAGTTGTTGTGACAACTGTACGTCTGGTTGGAGCGGCTAGGTATTTAAACCAAAGGACACACAGTCCCGGACACCCAATTCTGAACACGCAGCTCAGGACACCCAGTCCTCACCGTTTTCTCCTTGAGCTAAGGTCACACTGACCTCGCCCAATCACTCTGGTAAGTCTTCAAGGTAGACTCCCAAACCTTCACAGACTTCGTTCACCGGCAATCCACAATTTCTCTTGGATGCTCAGAACGCGACGCCTAACCGGCTGGAGGATGCACAGTCCTCAAGTGTAATAAGTCTTCAGATCACTCAGACAAGAAGACTTAAGTGATGCCCAATTACTCTGGCTCTGGGTGGTTAGGGCTTTTCTCCTTGCTAGGGATTTTCTCTCAAAGGCTTCGAGGTGGGTTGCTCTCAAACGACAAAAGCCGTGCACTGAAATCTGAGCAGCCAACCGTTTATGGTTGTAGGGGTGGACTATTTATAGCCACTTGGCAACCCGACCTGATTTGTCCGAAATGACCCTGGGTCACTAAGGAACTGACACGTGTACCAACGGTCGAATTTTGAACTCACACGGCAACTTTACTTGGGCTACAAGTAAAGCTGACTTGTCTGACTCTGGACAAGATTTTCTCTCATTGTCTTCACTCGAAGACATAGGATTTGAATTAGGCATCACTTCAGTCATCCTGACTGGTTCTCTTGGACCCCACTTAACAGTACGGTGGTTCCTATGACACAACATGAATGAAGTAAAACTACGAAGGATCTAAGTCTTCGAGTTCCATAAGCTTCATAGGGAGTCTTCACATGTCATTGTCTTCACCATGAATATCTTCATAAACCACCATTGTCTTCAATGTCTTCGTACATTTTTAGGGGTCATCTCTAGTAGCTAAACCGAATCAATGAGGGACTTCTACCTGTGTTATCCTGCAATTCTCACAAACACATTAGTCCCTCAACTAGGTTTGTCGTCAATACTCCAAAACCAACTAGGGGTGGCACTAGATGCACTTACAGTTTTAAAGCAGAGGTGGAGAAGAGGTCACCTGGGAGTGTGGTGGAGATAGATACAGAGGTAACAAAGGATGGGAAGGTTTTATTCAGCAAGTTTTTTATGTGTTTGAAGCCTTGCATAGATGGATTCAAAGCAGGTTGTCGTCCATATTTGAGCATAGACTCATCTTTTTTGACTGGAAAGTGGAATGGTCAGTTGGCTGCATGCAATGCTCTAGATGGACACAACTGGATGTTCCCAATTGCAATAGGAATGTTTCAATCAGAGACAGAGGCATCATGGATATGGCTCATGATGCAACTGAAAAGATGCATAGGGCCAGTTTCTCCTTTGGCCATCCACACAGATGCATGTAAAGGGTTGGAAAATGCAGTAAAAAATGTTTTTCCCCATGCTGAGCAGAGGGAGTGCTTTGGGCATATGTGGATGAATCTGATAAAAAAATTCAGAGGAGATGAATTTGGGCGCATGTGGCCAGCAGCAAGATCCTACACCAGACAGACACATTCCTATCACCTTGGTAAGATATTGGCATCATGTAGTGATAATGAATTCGCTTCATGGTTGAACACCCACCATTCTCTGTTGTGGTATAGATCAGGTTTTAATACTGCCATAAAATGTGATCATATCAATAACAACTTGGCAGAAAGTTTTAACAACAAAGTGAAGGATTTGAAAGACTTGCCTGTGCATGACATGGTGGACCAAATAAGGATCATGATCATGCGTTTGTGGGAGTTGAGAGGAAAAATTGCTAATATTTTGGAAGGGGACAAGCTTCCAGTAGTGGTACAACAGGTGGTCAACAGGAGTAGAAATCTTTCACATCTATCTGTTGAGAAATCTTCCTTGTGGGGTGCTGGAGTTAGAGATACAAAGAGTGGCAAGAGGCATGTGGTAAATACTGAGTTGCATGAGTGCACTTGCCAAGAGTGGCAACACACTGGAAAACCATGTGAGCATGCCATACTTTTTTTGGCATCTAAACCCAGGTTAAATATGCACCCATATTTGCATGAGTATTATTCAGTACAAAAATTCAAAGCTGCATATGCAAGTCCAATTCCTGCACTGACTGACCAATCTCAGTGGCTTGAGGTGGAAATAGAATTTACCTTGTGTCCCCTGTCACTAGAAGAAAGGCTGGGAGGCCTAAACAGAGCAGATTCAAAGCTTGGTTTGAGAAAGGTGGTTGTAGTAAGAAGGGGAAAAAGGAAAAGGAAAAGAATGATAAGCCCAAAAGGGCTCAAAAAGGGAACAAAAATAGGTGCAAGTTGTGTGAGGTACTTGGGCACAGAATTGGTTCATCCAAGTGCATCTACACTCCTCAGAGGCCAAAGTATGTTCATGTTACTGTTTTTGCAAGTTTTTGATTTTGCTACTTGTTCTAGTATCTAACCAAGTCAAATGCTTTATCTTTTAGGAGGAAGCGTGCAGAAAAAGCCCCACCTCTTGTTGTTGAACAATGCTGGCCAGTGAAAAAAGCAAGACTCAATAGCTATAGAAGGAAGAGCACTAAGCAGATAATGTTTGGTGACAAAGATATGGAGCTAACTGAAACTGTTACTGCTGAACATGAGCTAAGTGTTTCTGTTTTGGACGATGTGATGCATATTGAATCTGTTTTGTAGACGCTAGGGCAATCTGAAACTGTTGCAGATGAAGCAACTGTTGTGCTGCCATGCGAATCTGCTTTGACAACTGTGTTGCCATGTTTGGAGGTTGTGCCGCCAAGTGTTGAGTTGCAAACTGAAGTAGTTGAACAATTTGTGCCATCTACTCAATCTGCAGAAGTGCAAACTAAAGAAGTGGGACATGGTCAGGTGAAAAAGTTGAGGGGGCCTAGTGGAGTTTGCAAGGGGCCAAAAAGCAAGAGCATCAGCATCAACGAACTATGTGCCGTGGAACCAAACGGTGGAAAAAAGCAGAAGAAATCGAGTGGTAAAAAGAAGCAAAAGAAATAGAGTCGAAATCATTCAAATTTGATGTGAAAACTTAAGTTTGTTGTCATTTGATGTGAAAACTTATGTTCTTTCATGTGAAAACTTATGTGCTATGATGTTGATTTGACTTGAAATAAAATTCAAATTTGAACCGACATTCAAATTTGAACCTATCTCCAATATTTTTTGAGTTCATTTGTTTGTTCTGTGATGTTGCATCGTTTTATGTACTACTATGCACTTTAGTTCATAAATCCAACTCTAAAATGAAGCTAAGGTGATGTTTTTTTGATTTTTTTGCATTTTCAAAACCTCAAACCCTCTTCTCACTCTTTTGAACTCTATGCAACCTCAGTCGAGATAGTCCAATTTGTGAAGGTTTTTTCATGCAAAGATCATTAGATCAAGTTTATCATTTTATATCATAACTATGTAACGTAAAAAGGCTATATGCGCAGGTTTTTCATTTTTTAGATTTTTTTTGAATTAGTTATACACATTTGAATGTTCGGTCAAACCTTTCAAAACCTCGTTGACTGCCTCAAAACCCCATGTAACCCTAGCACCAAACGTTCACCGTCGATCTAACCCTAACGCCAAACTGCGGCCGTCGGATAGGACTTCTAGAAGGATTCCGCGGGGGCGATCCGTGGGCTCCAATCTGATTGGCCATCGTTTTTTCTCTCTGACGAACAGATAACGTTGAGCGGGGGAGCATCTAAGTGACCGTTGGGCCGAGCGGATCGGGCCCGGCAAAGCCTGGCGTGCGTGCGCACGGCCGTCGAGAGGGGGGATGGGCTGCATGCGAGAGGGTCAATGACATGTGGGCCATCCCTGTCCCATGCATGCCATGCAACGTCGCAGCCTAGCTATTCTTTGCTCGTGAACGCCTAGCCATTTGCATGCGGGCTTGCATGCACGCATCAACGCAGAGTACGGCAAGGGCGCAGCGTATAGGTACGTCGCATCTAAGCTATTTTAACAAATGCATGTTTGAACAAGACGGACGCGTCGGTGGTGCAGCTCCTTTTTCAGTGTCACGCGCGGATGAACGGGCCTGTTTCCCACGCGGCGTCACTGCTGATGCAAGTGCCCGTGCCTCTTTGGATGCTCTGTCCGCCGTTTTTTGAATTAATGCCCGCAATTACTTATGCCAGTGCGAACGGAGAAGAGAAAATGATCGAGAAGGGGCACCGCGTACACATTGAGCACGGTTGCAACGCAGCTATAAAAGGGCATCATTTCCTCATCCTCTCACACTCATCTCTCAAGCCTCCTCCCCTTCTTCTTTTCGAGTCAAATCCACCACTCGAGCCACCATGCAGTTCAACGGCCCTACCTACCATCGCCCTCACACCGTGCCGGAGAGGCAGTACCCGGCCGAAGTCGTCGTCGAGAACAGCCTGAGGGTGTGGGCCATCTCTAGGTGGAGGGGCCCTAGAGAGTTGGCTCGCTTCTTCCTCCAAGCCGGCTACCGCCACCTCCCTCCGCGCACTCCGCCCATGTTCCACCTCCACGAGCAGTACGATGGCAACGCCGGCCCCAACGGCTTCGTCATCGGCCTCTACATCACCTTCACCAACCCCTACGACGCTCACCACCTCCTCGGGGAGGTGTTCTGGTGTGGATGCGAGTTTATCGTGTTCACGACCTACAACATCTTCACCAACTTCCACCACATCTTCCCTCACCCCAACGGCATGCACACCCTCCCCTACCAGATGCCGGAGGATGACGAGTGAGGGGCCCAAGGAGGAGGGGCCAAGGAGTGGCAAGGAGGAGGGGCCAAGGAGTTGTTCAAGGGGCGAGTCTTCTATCTATCTAGTTTGGGGCTCTAGTTTGTGTTTGTGTTGGTTCGGGCGTGTGTGCCCGTGTCTTTTATATATCTAGTTTTAATTATTTTACTTTCATGTTTTATGAACTATATGTAGTGGGGGGATGCCCCTCTATATGTTTTATCTATCTATGCTACTAGGGTACCCGATGCCCCTCTATCTATCTATATGTTTTTTCGGTCCTAAAGTTTCTCCATTGCATTTTATTTATATGGCCATGTGTACTAAAAAACAATTGATCTGGTATCTAAAATGTACGTTACCAAGAAATTGACAATAAAGATTATGTACTGTACTACATAATCATACAGTTGGTATACAATGCATTTGAAGACAATGGGCAAGAAAAATGCTAATTATCTGGTGCTGATGACATGCGTAAGTGTTGTCTGATGTTTAAATCATGCTTGCTATGTCATTTTTTGCTGCCAAACATGGCATTAGCGAGAAAGGTCATTTGGGCACTGAATGTATTAAAGTATACACCATATATAAAAATGTCTAGCCAAAAGATTTGGGTGTACAACTGTACACCCATGACCAAGTATGGATCCGCCCCTGGTTGTAAGGGGATGCCCCTCTATGTTGTAAGGAGATGCTACTAGGGGCACACTAGATGTCTTCTTTTTTTTGAGAGGGGCACAACCTTTTTCGGTTGAAACACACGAGTAAAAACTTTGAAAACACCATAGCACAAGTAAAAAAATATATTAAGAAATGGTGCTTGGTTGAAATAAACTAGAACCAAACAATTGCAACTTTTTTGGTTCACAAAGACTGCTCAAATAATTATCTCAAATAGCTTATGCATAAAAATATCTCAAATAATTATCAGATGAGTTATCTCAAAAAAGGTGACTGCAGGAAACTTAAAATTTGTGAAATGATCTAAAGCCGAAAAGATATATCGATGTCAATGACCGTGTGCACTTTTTTGCACTCCTTTTATCAATGGGCTTGGATATGTTCTATTCGGCCCTGCCTAACTTCTATATGGGCCTGGCCTTTTCGGGCAACTATGGACGAACCTTTTTTTTTCCTTTTCTCCCTCTATCACTGAAACTGAAACTGATGACGAACTGAAGAACTAAAAAACGGGGCCGAAACAGAGTGGAGCGGACATGCTGAATTCGTACAGCGCAACACTTTTATTCAAATATACATATCATTAGGATTACAAATGATGCCCAATCTATTCACTTACGACTAATTATCATCACATAAACAAATGCTAGAGCAATTACACAAACATAAAAAAGTCCGGCCATCAGCCCCATCAAATTGCCCTGCTTCTGCAATTCGATGAGTTTCTTCATCTGCTTGTTTAGCTTCTTCAGCTCTGCCGTCACTACTGCATCCCCCACAGTAGCCCCAATGGAATGGGCAGATCTAGGGGCCCCAGATCCAGAAGCGCCCGATCCAAACTTGCCCAACTTCTCCGCCTCCAACGGTAAATCGAGCTCCCCTGATGCACCCTCCAGTTGAATCCGCTCTATGTACTCATCTAGCCACTCAAAATGGGTGCATTGCTTCAATTTATGAAATTGGAAAGATGAACCCTAAATCCCAAATCCGATGAAAAATGGGGAAAAATTGTGCAAATATGAAATTGGGATACAAAAACCAAAATTGGCATATTGAGAAGTAAAATCTCACCTTTCCCTGCTCTGGTTTGCTCTTGCATTTCACGAATTCCCGCCCAAGGTTGTCATTCTTGTCGGTCGTTGTGACTAGCCGCTTCAGGGGTGCGATACGTGGGCATGCAGGGCACCTTGTCATGGGCACTGCGCCATAGCGCGGCCATGAGCGGCGGGAGGCTGAAACAGAGCTCGACATTGCTAGGTCGCGGCCCGGAATGGCGTTGCTGCGCGTCGTCGCTGGAGAAGAAGAACAACAACGGTCGGGGAGGGGGGGTGGGGGGGCGAGGATGGGCTCGGGTGCTGCACGGCTCGGGCCACGGCTCGGTGTCCTCTTGTACCAATGCTGACCTGGATAAGTTAGTGGGTCCCACGCAGTGGGTCCCGCTCACCTGACCAATGCTGAGTTGGATAAGTTAGTGGGTCCCACGCTGTGGGTCCCGCGCTGTGGGTCCCGCTCACCTGATTCGAGTTTTAAACATGTGTCTTTGGATTAGGCAGCAGTGTCGCATGGGAGCTATTTTTTCCAACGCAGATGTCGCATGAGAGCTATTACAACCAATGACGTTGCATGAGAGACAATACACACCAACGACGTCGCATGGGAGCTATTCGCCCACCAGTAGGTGCCAGTGATGACTCAGCCTTTCCTGCCAGCATTTGAGCCTGGTAGGATGCTTCTTCAATTGAAAAAACTGAAATGCTACTTTAAAAGCCTGAGAAGTGTTGTGTCAGTACATTGGATAATGTAAAGACATGTGTGTTTTCAAAAGATAGAGGTTGATTGTAAATTACTCTTATAATACTCCTAATTTATACATAGATACAAAATCACAAACTATAAAGAAAAATATTTCTAAGGGCCTCAATGGTTTAGAAGAATTTCATCGAATTTTGTATGATTTTTTCTACTAGAGATTGTTGGTTTGGAGGATCTACATATGATTTTTTATGGTATCTACATGTATTTGAAAGATAAAAAATACTAGTCTCACTGAAATTCCACTCTATTTTCATAACAACTATGCCGTAAGCCTAGTCCTTTAGGAATTAATGTATATTTTTCTACAATGTAACCAAGCAATTTATATCACAATTCTACCGGTTTCCTATATCTGCTTTTTTAGAATCATAAGAAACATGGAAACCCTCAATATAAATTCAGCAGTGTCTGGTTTTTTCACACAATGTATGAAATCAAGTGTTAATCTTGCACCCCCCAAAAGAAAAGGAGTTGCAGTCTTGTCCGGTTGACGTTCGTAATTCTGAGAGAAAGTTAAGGGTAGAATGCTAAATACACTAGAATATATTTAATTCTCATGACGAATGCAGTGACAGTAGTGTTCGAAACGATATAGTAGCTCACCATAATTTTGCATAAAATATGATGCCACATTCTTGTGCTTCAAACATGATAATTGCAATCTGCACATCACAGCACACCCATTCTGACACGCACCAAGACGCACAGCAGGATCGTTAAGCAGTGTGGCACTTCACCCTCCTTCGCTTTAAGACAGCAATTCAATTCTAGATACGTGCCTAGTTAACAAAATGCACTAGAATGGCAAATTCCTAAAGGAGTCCATCTCCACCTGGCCATCTTGGCAAGGTTACTTTGCACATCAAGCCAATCACGTGTAGTCATAAATCCTGGTGGTTCCCAGTCCTAGCTAGGGTGTAGGTGGATTTCAATGACGCTAAAAAAGCAATTCTAACTAAGCGCAAAACTTGAGCACATTCAATGTACGGCATGCTAAAATGAACCTAGCAACAACTAAGCTCTACTCCTTAGCCGACACACGATGGTTTGTTTATGAATCGTTACTCCATCTCTGTTCTCACACTTAAATAGGAATATTGTGTGGTGCAACATCCATGTGATGGACAGGGACGGAGCTCCCATGTAAGCATTGGGGTCAATTGACCCCAATGAAATTAGGTAATCCTTCATTAGTCCTTTACTAGTTTAGTATTAATTACTGTCCATTTAGACAAGATGACCCCACTGTCATAGAGATGACCTCATCAAACATTTTTTCTAGCTTCGTCCCTGGTGATGGATGCTTTCATGCAATTCAATACTGCCATATGAGCACATGGGCATTTTTATTGTTTGTTGGTGTCCCTCTTTCAGCAGTAGCTCTCCCGTTATAAATTTTGCCTGTATCAACTAATGTTCACAGTGTGGTTCCTCTCAGTGACGACATAGAGGGTCTCCAGAGCATGCACCTTGCCAAGGATCAACAGACCTCCAAATCGAAACTACCTAGCAAGTAGTGAGCTTTAGTGACATAGTTTTATTATGCAAATATAGAGCCCTGCCTTTCTTGCTAGTATTCTAGCGCATGTCCATTTACTTGTTCCCCGCAGGATGATTCCTAGGATCACCTTGAAATTCTGAACGGACTGCGGTGCTATATGCATGCTTTCTTATACATAGTTACATTTTGGAGATTTCTCTAGAAGGCAGAGAAGTGTTGTGGCACTCCTTTGGATACTATGAGGTGTGCATGTTTTCTAAAGATTAACATTGACTGCAGTTTCTTTAATCGTAGATAGATGTGAAATCACTACTCTATAAAGAAAACTAGCCGCACAAATACATGGGTGTCTTGATAGTTGATTACAGAATTACCTAGGAGTGATAGTCACAAAGGTTATTTGACGTGATGGTTCTCACTAGTATTGATCTGGTTATATACAGCTCGTCCAGGTTTAGTTACACATCAAGAGATGGTGGATAATGAAGAGTGAAGTCTGTAGACCTTGTACATTCTAGCACTAAGCCATAATGCTAGACATTACAACACATGTTAGATAGCACTAACTGGATACAACTAACAATGACCAATTAGAAAAATATGCCGCGATCCACATTTACTTTTTCACTAAAAACATGCAACTTCTGGACACAAAGAACACCACTATAATTAAGATATTAAATTCATGGGACAACATGCCAAGTACTTGCCATCCTTACACTTCCATTATAACATGCGTACTATTTTGTCAAGATCTTATGAGATAATCACACTTCCAATCACACAACATTAAGACCGAGAGCACAATGTCTTTTCAAGTGCTCCTCCACTTATTTAGCCATGCATATAAGTGCTCATGCAGATGTAGAGCAACCGACGATTAGATACTTATAGGTAGTACATCTGATCATCACGAGCAGTTGTTGGGCAAGATGAGACCGCACTTGCCGGGCAGCACCATGGCGTGGTTTGCGTCGATGTGGTACATTCTCAGCCATATACCGGCGATGCCTTTGTAGCGGCAAATGTATGATAGGTTGGCCTTCCCAAGCGCGGCACAACACTCAGCCGATGGGCTGTCCGTCGGGTTATTCACTGCCGCTGCGGGTTGGCAAAGTTTGAATTCATCATTCGACATGCGACAGACGCCATGAACACCCTCTAGTGCGGCTAGGGGCAACACCATGACAAGCAACAATGTTGCAGCCAATGCCTGTTACTTAGTCATGGATGCTAGTATTATTTATTGTTTTTGGTGGATTGCTAGTGAAGATTTTGGTCTTAGCTAGGTCTTACTTTGGGAATGTGTGGAGTGAATTGCAAAAAACCACCACATTGACCCATAGATTTGCAGAAAACACTGGTTTACGAATTTGTGCCAGAAACCACTGATTATTGGCCTAATCTTTTGCAGAAAACACTGATCACTCTCTTTGAGCATTTTAACCATGATTATGACATATGGGTCCCGCAAAAACTGACATGGCATAATGGTTGGTCCTTGGTATTTTTGCATAGGCACCCTTGGGAAAAAAACGCAATCAGCTCCTGCTTGCGCGCCGCTGCGTCCGCATCGTGCCGGCGTTGGCTGTGTCAACGCGCGGCTGCTGCTGCTTGCACGCCGCCGCACGGCTCTGCTGCTGCTTGTGCTGCTCCACTGCTTGTCATGCTCCATATCGAATGCAGTCTGACACTGCTGCTGCTTGCGCGTGCGGCTGTTGCTGCTCCGCTGCTGCTACTTCCGCGTCGCTACGCCGGCGCTGCTGCTCCCATGTCGACGCACCGCCGCTGCTGCTTCTGCGTCGCCGCGTTGCCGCCGCTGCTCCTGCTGCTTGCGCGCCGCCGCGTTACTGCTGCTACTTCCGGGCTGTCGCGCCGTTGCTGCTTGCTTCGCTGCTGCTGCTCGCGCGCCGCCGTACCGCTACTTGATCCGGTGCTCCGCGCCGCCCCACATGTCCGTGCTGTGCGCCACTGCCGCCGCTTGCTCTGGTGCAGGCCTGGATCCGGACGACCACGAGGGCGAGGACTTGCGGCGGCGGTTGGACCTCCCTGACGTCAAGGGTGCACCTTCTCTTCTCTCTGGATCAGGGTGGGGAGGGAGAGTTGTTTCTGGGAGGGAGTTTTTTTTAAAAAGACCAGTCATTAAATGTGGGACCCACATGTCATAATTGTCATTAAAATGGTCTAAGTCATCAGTCAGTGTTTTCTGCAAAAGATTAGGCCAAGAATCAGTGGTTTCTGACACAAATTTGTAAACCAGTGTTTTCTGCAAACCTATGTGTCAATGTGGTGATTTTTTGCAATTCACTTGAATGTGTGCGATGAATATTTGGTGTATGGCTCTATTTATAGAGGCAAGCCTCTATGTTCATGAAGTGTGTATTTTGCATCAAGGAAGAACTTGGGCGCACTAAGTGCTACCCACTTGTAGAAGCACTATCGCCTCATATCATGTAAAATAATCTGCACTTGAACTCACTGTTGAACGATAACGACTACCATAGTTGGCAACAAAGAAATGCAATGAAGCAAAACTAATGATTCTTTTGAAAGATTGGTGCGAAAATCTCCGTAAAGCAACATGAGGGGTACGCCGCAAAGACCAGTTCTTCACAATGATAAAAAGTGATTCTGGTTAATCACTAGACAAGGACGTTCGCTAGCTAGCTTGAATGAAGCATTGGACACTGCAACTAACTGGATGCATGCACCAACTGTAGCTTGAGATATTTTCTTCAGACCACAGAGTAATCAGCTTGATCTTGGGCTGGTGCTAGCTTTTGCCGACTTAATTCAGTAATGCTGTCAGGCGAACACGTAGACACAACGCATTATAGATTTCGGCGGGGGTGGAAGGCGAGCTCAACATGGGTTTGGGGGCGTGGCGTTAGTATGTGGTGGTCGAAGTCGAACCAGGGTGGCGTGCCAGAAGCTCGACCATTACTACGGGAAGCAAGCAGGTCCTCACTTTTCCTAAGACTTGCCCCTCTTGTCGAACCGACCGTCAGTCGCCTCCACTCCTCGGCTCGCCACCGTTCTCCTCCGGGTCGAGCGCGGCCATTACTCCTCAGCCCGCCGGGCCAGCAACGTCACCCTTCTCCCTCCGACCATGCCGCCTGCTTCGGGAGGAGACCACAAGATGTGGGGAGTTGTAGGCCCCACTGCTCACCATCAGCGATCTCCAGAGTGACCTAGCTGACGGCTCGCTTCGTCCCCTTTGACTCCTAATGTTTTTTTGCAGCATAAAAAATTGATCCTCCCGTCATGTCGTTTCTTGCTCCTTCGAATTTATTGTCTGAATCATGCGTCCACCAGCTGTTCTATTTCCATGAATTACCATGAATGAACTACTCAACTGCATTCTACATGAAGGATCTTGCTACCATAAATCCATATAGGGTACAAAAAGATGTGTACAACCTTGGATATTGGGATTAATTGAGATGCTCTCATATAACTTAAGTTTGTAATTTATATCTTGTGGCAGGTTACTTCACCCATCGTGACCAGCTTAACAGAGTGCTCAGTTGCTGATGTTCTTGCTCATGTTTGTTGTTTGAGTGCTACATCTTCGAATTAATTCAGTATTTAATAATAATGACAGAGTCCACCAAGATGCCAGAAAAGGCTGATTGTTCATCAATTTAAAGCGGCGCGGTACTCTTAGTTATGAGCTATCTGGGATGAATTAAAACAGTGTAATTCATTTGTGCATTCATCATGAATCAGGAAGACTATGACAATTTGATGAAGTCGTTACGGAAAAATAATCCTTCGACGAGACTTTCCCCAATCAATGAAGCACCCGCAACAGCCACAGCAAATATGTGCCAGTACATACCCATCTTTTGACAGGCAGGGCCGCTTCCCTGCTCCCGCGACTAGGGTTTTCCCCCGCACCCCCTGCCGCCGCCGCCGCTGGTAGCCACCCCCTCCTGCCGCCGCCGGCCGCCAGTAGCGCGCTCCCCGCCTCCCTCTCCCCTCCTCGCTCATGTCCGCCCGCCGCTCGCCCCCCCGCGGGCGACGGGCGCCCCCTGCCTCCTCTCCTTCGGCCCCTTCCCCGTCCATCTCCCTCCCCGCCGCCGCCGGCCGGATCCGCCGGGCCTTGCCCGCGCGGCGCTGGCGGCGGCGGGCTGTCCCATCTCCGCACGCTCATGGAGTCATGGGGGCGCGGGGGCCTCCCGATGGCGGCGGTGCAGCTCGGCTGGCTGCAGTGTGGTTCGGCGGCGGGATTTCGGCGAGCTTCGTGGTACTAGGTGCGGCGACGCGGCCGTTGGCTGCGGGGCGGCTTGGCGGTGCTGGTGGCCGGCGGCGCTCGCGCGGCCAAGATCTAGGCCCTTTCGGGCTCCATTTGGGCTAGGGCGGGCCGTCGACTCGGTGCGTGGCGACGCTGCTCCACTAGTAGAAAGGGGGCAACGGTCCAGGCCGGGTCAGCCCATTAGTCCCGGTTCAGTCTAGAACCGGGATCCATGGGGGCATTGGACCCGGTTCGTGAGCCCGGGGGCCGGCCGGGCCACGTGGGCCACTGGTCCCGGTTCGTCTGGACCTTTTGGTCCCGATTGGTGGGACGAATCGGGACCAATGGCCTCGCTCCTGGCCCACCACCATTGGTCCCGGTTGGTGGCATGAACCGGGTCCAAAGGCTCCCCTTTAGTCCCGGTTCAGGCCACCAACCGGGACCAATGAGGTGCCTATATATACCCCCTCGCGTAAGAGCAGAGCACACTGCTCTGTTTTTTTCTGGCCGAGGGGGCTTGGTGGTGCTTTAGCTCACCTCCTATGCACACAAGGTGTTCGATGGAATGCCCGAGCCACACTACTTAAGCTTTCTCCTCTCCAAGCTCGACCTTCAAGCTCCATTTTCCTCAATATTTGTTTAGGTTTAGCGGTCCGTCACGCCCCGTCCCCGTCTTCACCGCCGTCGATAACCCGCGCCGAGCTCATTGTCGACACCACCGTGGTGAGCCTCTTGTTCTTATCTTCTTTTTGAAAGGAAAAAATATTCTTACTTGTATGTTTAGATAGATACTTGTATTATTTTCTTACTTTTATTATTGCATCTTATATAGTGCGATGGTTTTGGTATCCACCCCCGTCGGCCCTCGTCCTGTCTATGATTCGGATGTGGTATATATATTATCTTTATAACTATTGGTTCATTTATTCTTTATGAAAATTATGCCAACCAACGTGACACAGATTTTATTTATGTAGGATGTATGTGAATCGGAAATTCCAACCAACCCTATTGTCGAGAGGTTAAATATAGTTGAAGAAGAAAACAATTTGTTGAAGGAAAAAATAACAAAAATTGAGGAGGAGAAGATGATATTGGAGTTGCATGTTGCGGATGTCATCGATGATCACAAGATCAAGATGGATGCAATGCGCTTGAAGATTAGAAAGATTAGAAAATATGCCATTCATACCGAGGCTTGGTATCATTATGCCGTTAGATCAATTGTTACCTTGGTTGCGATTATGATCGCATTTGTTTTCGCATTGAAATGTTTTAAATGGTTTCAATGTATGGTTTAATTAATTAGATGCTCTGGAGAGCTATATGTTGTTAGATGAGAACTATGTATGTACTTTGGTTTTAATGTGATGATGAACCTCTATTAATTTGGACACTTAATTATATATAACGCACGCAGACGAACCGGCAATGGATGTACGGTGACAGACACACCTCCGAGTACATTAAGGGCGTGCATGAGTTTCTCGATGCGGCTGAGGCAAACAAGCAGAATGGTTTTATGTGTTGTCCATGCACTGAATGTGGGAATACGAGGTCTTACTCTAACCGGAAAATCCTTCACTCCCACCTGCTTTACAAGGGTTTCATGCCACACTATAATGTTTGGACGAGGCACGGAGAAATAGGGGTTATGATGGAAGACGACGAAGAAGAAGAGTACGATGATAACTATGTGCCCCCCTGAATACGGTGATGCTGCAACGGGGGGGAGCTGGTGAAGATCAAGAGGAACCACACGATGTGCCCAATGATGCTGCAACGGGTGAAGCTGCTGAAGATCAAGAGGAACCAGACGATGTGCCCGATGATGATGATCTCCGCCGGGTCATTGTCGATGCAAGGACGCAATGCGAAAGTCAAAAGGAGAAGCTGAAGTTCGATCGCATGTTAGAGGATCACAAAAAAGGGCTGTACCCCAATTGCGAAGATGGCAACACAAAGCTCGGTACCGTACTGGAATTGCTGCAGTGGAAGGCAGAGAATGCTGTGGCTGGCAAAGGATTTGAGAAGCTACTGAAAATATTGAAGAAGAAGTTTCCAAAGGATAACGAATTGCCCGACAGTACATACGCAACAAAGAAGGTCGTATGCCCTCTAGGATTGGAGGTGGAGAAGATACATGCATGCCCTAATGACTGCATCCTCTACCGCGGTGCATACAAGGATCTGAACACATGCCCGGTATGCGGTGCATTGCGGTATAAGATCAGACGAGATGACCCTGGTGATGTTGACGGCAAGCCCCCCAGGAAGAGGGTTCCTGCGAAGGTGATGTGGTATGCTCCTATAATACCACGGTTGAAACGTCTATCCAGAAACGAAGAGCATGCCAAGTTGATGCGATGGCACAGTGAGGACCGGAAGAAAAACGGGAAGTTGAGAGCACCCGCTGACGGGTCGCAGTGGAGAAAAATCGAGAGAAAGTACTGGGATGAGTTTGCAAAGGACCCAAGGAATGTATGGTTTGCTTTAAGCGCGGATGACATTAATCCTTTCGGGGAGCAGAGCAGCAATCACAACACCTGGCCCATGACTCTATGTATGTATAACATTCCTCCTTGGATGTGCATGAAGCGGAAGTTTATTATGATGCCAGTTCTCATCCAAGGCCCTAAGCAACCCGGCAACGACATTGATGTGTACCTAAGGCCATTAGTTGAAGAACTTTTACAGCTGTGGAATGGAAACGGTGTACATACATGGGATGCGCACAGACAGGAGAAATTTAACCTAAAGGCGTTCTTGTTCGTGACCATCAACGATTGGCCCGCTCTCAGTAACCTTTCAGGACAGACAAACAAAGGATACCACGCATGCACACACTGTTTAGATTACACTGAAAGTTATACCTGGACAAATGCAGAAAGAATGTGTACCTGGGCCATCGTCGATTTCTTCCGACCACCCATCAATGTCGAAAGAAAGGCAAGCATTTCAAAGGCGAGGCAGATCACCGGAAGAAGTCCGCCATGCGTACCGGTGATCACGTACTTGCTATGGTCAATGATTTATACGTAATCTTTGGAAAGGGTCCCGGAGGACTAGCTGTTCCGAATGACGCTGAGGGACACACACCCATGTGGAAGAATAAATCTATATTTTGGGACCTACCCTACTGGAAAGACCTAGAGATCCACTCTTCAATCGACATGATGCACGTGACGAAGAACCTTTGCGTGAACCTGCTAGGCTTCTTGGGCGTGTATGGGAAGACAAAAAATACACCTGAGGCACGGGAGGACCTGCAACGTTTGCACGAAAAGGACGGCATACCTCCGTAGCAGTATAAAGATCCTGCCCGCTACGCTCTTACAAAAGAAGAGAAAGAAATCTTCTTTGAATGCCTGCTCAGTATGAAGGTCACGACTGGCTTCTCGTCGAATATAAAGGGAATAATAAATATGCCAGAGAAAAAGTTTCAGAACCTAAAGTCGCATGACTGCCACGTGATTATGATGCAACTGCTTTCGGTTGCATTAAGGGGGCTTCTACCGGAAAACGTCCGATTAGCCATTGTGAAGCTATGTGCATTCCTCAATGCAATCTCTCAGAAGGTGATCGATCCAGAAATCGTACCAAGGCTAAGGAGTGATGTGGCGCAATGTCTTGTCAGTTTCGAGCTGGTGTTCCCACCATCCTTCTTCAATATCATGACGCACGTCCTAGTTCATCTAGTCGACGAGATTGTCATCCTGGGGCCCGTATTTCTACACAATATGTTCCCCTTTGAGAGGTTCATGGGAGTCCTAAAGAAATATGTTCGTAACCGCGCTAGGCTAGAAGGAAGCATCTCCATGGGCCATCAAACATAGGATGTTATCGGGTTTTGTGTTGACTTCATTCCTGGCCTTAAGAAGATAGGTCTCCCTAAATCGCGGTATGAGGGAAGACTGACTGGAAAAGGCACTCTTGGAAGTGACTCAATAATATGCAGGGACGAATATTCTTGGTCTGAAGCACACTACACAGTTCTACAGAACTCTACCTTGGTGACCCCGTATGTCGATGAACACAAGAACAGTCTGCGCTCCAAACACCCGGAGCAGTGCGACGACTGGATTACATGTGAACACATCAGGACTTTCAACAGTTGGTGGGAAACACGTCTCAGAGGTGACAACACTGTTTGTGATGAGCTGTACTTGTTGTCCAGGGGACCATCTTTGGCTGTATTGACTTACAAAGGATACGAGATAAATGGGAATACATTTTACACAATCGCCCAAGATCAAAAGAGCACCAACCAAAACAGTGGTGTCTGCTTTGATGCAGCAACCGAGAACGGAAAGGACACATATTATGGTTACATAGTGAACATATGGGAACTTGACTACAGACATAATTTTAAGGTCCCTTTGTTTATGTGCAAATGGGTCAATCTATCAGGAGGCGGGGTACAGGTAGACCCACAGTACGGAATGACAACAGTGGATCTGAAAAATCTTGGGTACACTGACGAACCGTTAGTCCTAGCCAATGATGTGGCACATGTTATCTATGTGAAGGACATGTCTACCAAACCGAGAAAAAGAAAAGATAAGGAAGCGAATACATCATACGATGAGCCAAAGCGCCACATAGTTCTTTCAGGAAATAGGGATATCCTGGGAGTGGAGGGCAAGACAGACATGTCTGAAGATTATGAAAAGTTTCATGAAATTCCTCCCTTCAATGTCAAGGCTGACCCAAGCATCCTGATACACGATGAAAATTATCCATGGTTACGGCGCAATAAGCAAATGACACAAGCGAAGAAAAAGTGAAGACTTTCTCCTGCAACTATTATGATGATACCATGCCAACTTTGTAACACACGAGTATGCTATGCCAAATTTTTCAGAGTTCATTTGAAAACTATGAATTTAGGTCAAATTTTCTCTATAGGTGCATCTATGTTCATTTTTTAGTAAAGTTAATCACAAACTTGTGATTCACACAAATTTCAAAGAATTCAAATTTTAACTATTCAAATTTGAAAACTAATGGCACTAACAGAAAGTTTATAATTTTTCTAAAACTAATGGCACTAACAGAAATTTTATAATTTTGCTGACCTAAAAGCAAAAATAATTAGAAAATAAAGTAAAAAACAAAAGAAAATAAATAATACAGAAAACAAAACAAATAAACTGAAAAAAATAAATAAAAATAGCAACAATAAATGTTTTGTTGTAAGTATAAACAAAATAAAATAAATAAAGCAACAAAGAAAACAAAAAAATAAAAAAGTATTTTCAAATGTGAAAACTAATGGCACTAACAGAAAGTTTATAATTTTTCTAAAACTAAAAGCAAAAAGAATTAAAAAATAAAGCAAAAAACAAAAGAAAATAAATAATGCAGAAAACAAAAAAAAACTGGAAAATAATAGGCACTAAAAGCAAAAAAAACTAAAAAAGTGTTTTCAAATTTGAAAACTAATGACACTAACATAAAGTTTATAATTTTTCTAAAACTAAAAGCAAAAAGAATTTAAAAATAAAGCAAAAAAAAAAGAAAATAAATAATGCAGAAAACAAAACAAAAAAACTGGAAAAAGAATTAAAAATAGCAACAATAAGTAAAGAAAACAAAAAAACAAAAAAATGTTTTCAAATTTGAAAACTAATGGCACTAACAGAAAGTTTATAATTTTTCTAAAACTAAAAGCAAAAAGAATTAAAAAATAAAGCAAAAAACAAAAGAAAATAAATAATGCATAAAACAAAACAAAAAAACTGGGAAAAAATATTAAAAATAGCAACAATAAGTAAAGAAAACAAAAAAAACAAAAAAGTGCCTCCTACTGAGCCCCCACGGCCTGAATATGACTAGAAACCCTACCATGGGCCAGAATTCAGGCCCGCAGGAGACCCAGTAGGCCCACATGCACAGACAGTGGATTTAGGCCCGTAAGCCTGCAGTAGAGAGGAGCTCGAAGTGGTCGGCTCGGCAGAGCTTATAAACCACTCCAAGCCCCTCTCGACTAGCGAGGTGGGACTAAACATCCCACCGCACTGCGCCAGTTCTAGCACACAACCTTTGGTCCCGGTTGATGCCACCAACCGGGACTAAAGGGGTGCATTGGTCACGGTTCGTGGCACCAACCGGGACTAAAGGAGGGAGTCCCGGTTGGTGCCACCAACCAGGACCAAAGGCCGCCGCTTCCCGCCCTTTGGGCCGCTGAAAAGAGGCCTTTGGTCCCGGTTGGTGGCACCAACCGGGACTAAAGGGGGCATTGGTCCCAGTTTGTGCCACGAACCGGGACCAAAGCCTTTGCTATATAAGCAACACTTGGGGAAATTTTCAGATTTCCCTCGCCAGTTGCCCCCGACGACGCCGACCTCCTCGACGCCGCCAGGCTGCCCGTGCTCGCCGTTGCCCCGCGCCACTGCGCCGTGCTCGCCGTCACCGCCCGCTCCTCGTCGCCGTCGCCCTGCCCCTGCCCCGTCCCGCCCCCGCGCGCCGGCGCCCTCGCCGCCCCCGCCGTCGCCTCGAGCTCCCCTGCTCGTGCGTGCCGCCCCGGTGCCCCGAGCCCCTGCCTCGTCGCCGTCGCCGCCCGCTCCTCGTCGCCGTCGCCGCCTTGCCCCCGCGCGCCGGCGCCCTCGCCTGCCCCCGCGCTGTGAGCCGCCGCCCGGCTCTGTTTTTTATTAGTTTAATTTTTTTCATATATATAATGTATATGTGTATGTATGTGGATATATGTTTTTGTTCGTATGTTGCTGTATGTTTTTTTTATTTTTATTAGTTTAATTTTTGTTCATTCGAGGGGGTCGACGGTCGCCGAGGGGTCGAGGGTCGAGAGGGGGTCTAGGGTCGCCGAGGGGTCGAGGGTCGAGAGGGGGTCTAGGGTCGCCGAGGGGTCGAGGGTCGAGAGGGGGTCGACGGTCGCCGAGGTGTCGAGGGTCGAGGGGGGTCTAGGGTCGCCGAGGGGTCGAGGGTCGTCGAACATGAGAGGAAGAAGAGGATAAAAAAGAAGAGGAAGAAGAAAAAAAAGAGGAGCTTTCTTCTCCTCTTTTTTTTCTTCTTCCTCTTTTTTTATCGAGAACGAGGGTCGAGAGGGGGTTTAGGGTCGCCGAGGGGTCGAGGGTCGAGAGGGGGTCGGCGGTCGCCGAGGTGTCGAGGGTCGAGAGGGGGTCTAGGGTCGCCGAGGGGTCGAGGGTCGTCGAACATGAGAGGAAGAAGAGGATAAAAAAAGAAGAGGAAGAAGAGAAAAAAAGAGGAGAAGAAAGAATAGAGGAGTTCTTCTCCTCTATTCTTTCTTCTCCTCTCTTTTTTTTTCTTCTTCCTCTTTTTTATCAGGAACGAGGGTCGAGAGGGGGTCTAGGGTCGCCGAGGGGTCGAGGGTCATCGAACATGAGAGGAAGAAGAGGATAAAAAAGAAGAGGAAGAAGAAAAAAAAGAGGAGAAGAAAGAATAGAGGAGTTCTCCTCCTCTCTTTTTCTTCTTCTTCCTCTTTTTTTTATCGGGAACGAGGGTCGAGAGGGGTCGAGGGTCGAGAGGGGGTCGACGTTCGCCGAGGTGTCGAGGGTCGAGAGGGGGTCTAGGGTCGCCGAGGGGTCGAGGGTCGTCGAACATGAGAGGAAGAAGAGGATAAAAAAAGAGGAAGAAGAAAAAAAGAGGAGAAGAAAGAATAGAGGAGTTATATTCTTTCTTCTACTCTTTTTTTCTTCTCTCCTCTATTCTTTCTTCTCCTCTTTTTTTCTTCTTCTTCCTCTTTTTTTATCGGGAACGAGGGTCGTCCAGGGTCGCCGAGCGGTAGAGGAAACCCTAAATAGCAAGTATCATGGGTGTGAGATACATGTGGCCGTCGGTGTCGGACACTACATCCACGTCCCACAAGTGACGCGGGTCACTTGTGGGACGTGGATGTAGTGTCCGACACCGACGGCCACATGTATCTCACACCCATGATACTTGCTATTTAGGGTTTCCTCTACCGCTCGGCGACACTGACCCTCCTTCTTCTCCTCTTTTTTTCTTCTTCTTCCTCTTTTTTTATCGGGAACGAGGGTCGTCGAGGGTCAGGGTCGCCGAGTGGTAGAGGAAGCCCTAAATA
This sequence comes from Triticum monococcum, assembly GCA_034509565.1. Taxonomy (NCBI): domain Eukaryota; kingdom Viridiplantae; phylum Streptophyta; class Magnoliopsida; order Poales; family Poaceae; genus Triticum; species Triticum monococcum. Next base: position 725,166,116 of record CM067842.1, read on the forward strand.
GCAAGTATCGTCGATGTGAGATACATGTGGCCGTCGGTGTCGGACACTACATCCACGTCCCACAAGTGACGCGGGCTTCGATGCCCACGTCACTTGTGGGACGTGGATGTAGTGTCCGACACCGACGGCCACATGTATCTCACACCCACGATACTTGCTATTTAGGGTTTCCTCTACCGCTCGGCGACCCTCGACGACCCTCGTTCCCGATAAAAAAAAGAGGAAGAAGAAGAAAAAAAAGAGGAGAAGAAAGAATAGAGGAGTTCTTACTCCTCTATTCTTTCTTCTCCTCTTTTTTTCCTCTTCCTCTTCTTTTTTTATCCTTGAAGCGTTGTCGAGGCCACCCCAAACCCTAGAGAAGCAGCGTCGAGGCCACCCCAAACCCTAGAGAAGAAGCGTCGAGGCCACTAATTAATATTAGTTCTACGTTTGCCACTAATATATCCATCTTTCATGTTTGAATAATAATTGCCATGTTGTAAATATTTGTAGAAACTATGGACACCGCCCGAGACGAAGTACATGAAGAGTTGTTGGGGGACATAATCGCACGAGGAAGTGATGCCGTCTGCTCGTTGTTTCTCAACGACACCGATGGTCTGGAAGCAGCTGGCTATGATTATGATGGCTCCGGTGACCTAATGCCGGTGCAAGAAGGAGACCGTGAGGACGACTCCGGTGACCCAATGCCGGTGCAAGAAGGAGACCGTGATGACGTCTCCGATGACCGAACCGAGTCCGACCAGGTATATATATTATTTAAGCTTGTGCCGACTAGCTAATTGATGCATTCATTGTTTTGGTATGTACACATATTAATTAAGTCTTTGTTCTCTTTTCTAGCCCTCCGGATCGAGCACAACTTCGGTAAAGAGACGAGGCCCGAAGAAAAAGTTGAGCTCGGATGAAAAGTTTGAGATCATAGCAATTGTGCCCGACGGCCAACCGATTGAACCCCTCCGGACAAAGAGCGCATTTGTTGCTCAGTGCGGGGTTTGGGTTAGGGACAAGATCCCGATCAGCATCCAGCAATGGTTAAAGCCGGCTATAGAAGACCCTGAGGTGTCTTATGTCAATGATATGCAGAAAAATGATCTTTGGACTGAGCTGAAGTCAAATTTCACCCTACCGCCAGAGGATGATCCGGAGAAGCCAGTTAAAGAGCAATTAATCAAGTCTTTTGCTCTTAAGAGGATGACAGAACTATTCAGGAGGTGGAAGAAAGAGCTGAATAAGTTTGTCGAAAATAAAGAGACACCAGAATTCAAGGGAAGATATGAGAAGATCAAAGATCACTGGCACGCATTTGTGGCCCACAAGACAACGGAAATGAGTAAGAAGATGTCGGCGACAAACAAGCAAAATGCTGCGAAGAAGAAGCATCACCATCGCACGGGGTCAGGTGGCTACCTCGTGGCCCGGCCTAAGTGGGCCAAGACTGAGAATGATCTGGTTGATAAAGGGATCGAACCAGAGACAATTAACTGGCCAGACCGTTGCCGGCCTTGGTTCTTCGAGGCTGGCGGAACCTTGGACCCTGTATCAGGGAAGTGCATTTGGACGAACGATCAAATGGACATACCAGTCAGGAAGCTTCAGCAGTATATCGAAGCAGCGTAGCAAGGGACGTTCGTTCCAGACAAAGAGAATGACGAGCTCACAATGGCCCTCGGGAATCCTGAGCACCCTGGACGGACACGAGGCACGCCAGGCTCCATTCCGTGGAAGGTTGGGTTTCCGGATGCAGGCGGTTACAAATGCCACGAGAGGAGGAAGAAAGTGGAGCAGACCCAACTGCAGGCGCTGCACGCTAGGGTACAAGCGATAGAGGAACGAGAAGCAAATTGCAGCAAACGAACTGCCGAAGCTTCCCCCGAAGCTACCCCGCCATCTCAGTGGAGAAGCAGCGTGGCTTCCACCGAACTGCTTCAGCCGGAGCATGTCTTGATGGCTCCTGCCAGCTATCCCGTGGATGCTATCACGGAGTCTCAAAATTGCCACCTTATGACGCAATGGATTAATATGAAGGTCAAGGCGGCTGTTGGCTCTGTTTTTCCTACTGAACCCGGCGCAACTTTTCACTGCCAGCCGATTCCAGAAGGATATGCTAGGGTGATGGTGGATGAAATAACGGAGGGATTTGAGGACCTCCAGCTTGACCACCCTACCGGCGAAGGGGAGACTCGGCTGGGTTCTGCTCTGAAGACTCCATGCCTATGGCGGAAGGAGCTCATCAACCTTCCGAACTGGACGCCTCCACCTCCGTCGAGTCAGGGCACTCCGCCTCCTCCACCGCCTCCTCCTCCGGCGAGTGACGATCAGGGCACTCGGCCGGCTCCTTCTCCGGTGCGTGGTGGCACTCCGCCTTCTTCTTCGCCTGCGCCGGTGCGCCCGAGCAGCCAGCCTCCTCCTTCTCTGCCTGCGCTGGTGCGCCCGAGCAGCCAGCCTCCTCCTTCTCCGCCTCGTCAGCAAGGGCGGAAGAGACCTGCCGCCGCTCCGGCTGCTCCGGCGCGTCGTAGTCCTTCTCCTCCGCCTCATAAGAAAGTAAACAAGACAACCGCTCCGTCTGCTCTGCCGGCGTCTAGCAGTACAGCCAGAGGCGGGAGGACATACAGATTTGGTCCTTCTCTGAAGACTCCAGAGAAGTTACCATACGAGAAGACCCCGGAGGAGAACGCCGAGATCACGCGAGAAGAAGTGAGGAACTTCTTTGAAGGGGTGAAAGCAAAGAAACATCCACCACCGGAGGAGAAGGTAGATCCGGTGAAAGCGAAGCGCACTCTGGCTGCCCTGACAAAACCACCCAAGACTCCGCCAAAAGGCAACTATGAGCGCATTATTGGAAAGGAATTTGTCGAAGCGGAGCGGTCCGGAAGTACTGTCAGTGATCAAAGGCTGAAAGAACGACGAGCTGGGAAACAAATTGCCCAGCTCGGCGAACATGCGAAGCAATCGTGCCCCCGTCAAGGTGCCTAGCGACATCGACGCTAACGATCCGAGGATGGTGCCCGGTTATAGCAATCTTGGAGATTACCTGCCCGACGATGTACATTATGATTTCATGGAGGTGCAGATACAAAGATACGAGTACGGGAAGCCTCTCGTCAAAGATGAAAGGTCTCTATCAACGATGATGCGAAGATATATTGCATGATTGGTACTTGAAAATCTGCAGAGAGTTTGGGGGAGGAGTACTTTGTATGTGAGAGTTAAAAAGGAGCATGACCTCGTTGGAATTGAACTGTTGCCTGTTCCATTTGAGGAGTTCTTTCAGTTTTTCAATCAATTGGCCCTCGATAAAGCAACGGTCACCTGCTACTGTCTGTAAGTAGTACTACTTCTGTCATTAAGTCTCTCTATATAGCTCAGCTCTTTCATTGCATGTATTTATAATTATCCTCACTATATTATGCAGATTGAAGATCGTCGAATTGAAGAAAAGACAAATATGTGATATTGGGTTCATTAACACAAATCTCATAGATGCAACTCAGGTTAAATTTTATGCCGCAGATACCGAGGCCAACTTGCTACGATCGTTTTTAATAAATGAAAACAAAGATATAATACTCTTTCCTTACAACTTCAAGTGAGTGTTACTGTCTTGTGCATATTTGGTTTCCCTTATATATTAGTCAAGGTTATAGTAATGTAATTGATGAGTTATGCATGCGTGTGCAGTTTCCACTATATTCTCCTAGAGATTAAGCTTGAGCAGGGACTAGAAACCGTCTTAGACTCAAGACGAAAAGATCCCCAGGACTATGCGGATATGACTCAAATGCTCGAGAAATAAGTTAAATCGATCATTATCCACCATATCAACAACTTTGTTCATTTCCTGATATATCAAGTAATTGTTTTCTTTGTCTGGCAGGGTTTGGAGAAAATTCACCAAAAAAGCTCCGGGACTCCCGAAGAAGCTGCAATTTAGACACTCGAAAGTAAGTACTATAGTAGCATGTTCCGCGCATCTCCTAGTGATTCAAGCGCTAGTTTCATCAATACCATTTGGCATTCTTGCTTATCAGTTTGATTGACCTCTATTTCTTGTAAAGTGGTTGTGGCAGGAATAAGGGAATGATTTCTGTGTATACTATGTTTGCGAGTCCATCCGCCACACGACCTGTGAGCGGGGCTACTCTGACGAACAATATGAAGTGCGTAAATAACAATATTCACAATTTTATTTTATTACCATCATTTGTGTTGAGTTTCATTCATTCATATATATATGTATTGACCCCCTTCTTTAAATTAGATGTTTCGGAAGCGGGATGAACTCCTAGCACCAGCTCGCATGCGAGCAATTCAAGAGGAATTGGCGGCATTCTTTCTTAACCATGTGATCGCTGAAGACGGAGAATACTATGTAGACCATGAGTCCGTATGTTAGGAGATTATATTTGTAAGAGATAATTATTGTATATATGTAGCCGGTAGTGTCGGATAGATATACGAGAACTTGTTGTTCGACCAATCTCTCGGAGAAGGAGAGGTGGTTGATATCACTTCTCTCTGTATGCATATGTTCATGACGATCTTCTGTTTCCTTCGTTTGCTTACTAGCTAGCTAGTGTGTCTAGTCCTCTCTATACGTATGTATAGTACGTAGCGTCGACCAAGCACGGACATAAGAGAGGACACTTCTCTCTATTAATTATAGTTAGCTAATACAATATATGAAACACCTAAATTAACCCCCCAACCCCCCCCCCCCCCCCCCGCTTTCAAAAAAAAAACAAAAACCCCAGCCACAGAAATGCTGACGCGTGGATGCCTATTGGTCCCGGTTGGTGCCACCAACCGGGACCAAAGGCCCTCCTGCCTGGGCTCCGCGCACAGGCCACGTGGAGGCCCATCTGTCCCGGTTCTGGATTGAACCGGGACTAAAGGGACAGGGCATTAGTACCGACCCTTTAGTCCCGGTTCAGGAACCGGGACAAAAGGCCCTTACGAACAGGGACAAATAGGCCCTTTTTCTACTAGTGCTCCCTGGTTGGTGGTGAACTGGCGGTGGTCTGCGGGCCGTGGCAGCTTCGTTGGCCGGCGAGCTGCACCGTGATGACAGGGGCAGTCCGGACCCTTTTGGGTCCGGCCGGGTCTCGGTGCCTGGCAAGCCCCTTGTCCGCGCGTCCAATCGGCTCCGCGGTGGCGGTGGTGGTTGTCCCCTCATGTTGGCAATGTTGGGGATGCCCCAAGGCCACTCTCCCTTCTCCCATCCTCCAGGCCTCGTGTCGGTGACCTCAGGGAGACGGCGAAGTTGATTCGGTGATCGTGGTGGCACATGTTGGTGGGCAGCGCGATGGGCGGTGCACTATGATTCGTCTAGGGTGGTGGTGGGGGATTGGTTAGGGAGAAATCTCTGGCGACTTGTCCGGCCACGACACGGCGACGCCTGTGGGTGCCGCCGGACCTTCCTGAAGGGCGTCGGGTACACCCCTCCCCTCACTGCCCCCCGCATACCGGGGGAAATCCTAGGACTAGTCCGGACAGCAGCAGCGGCATCGTCGTCGCCTCCTTCTTGAAGGTGTTGCTTGGTACGCGGTGCTTCGGGTGCTGGGAATGTGGTGGTATTTCTCCGGAGGGTGCAGCGGTCGCCGGTCATCTTCGTTTCGTTGATCTGCCGTTGTTGGCATTTGTTTTTCTTCCTTTTTTCTCAGTTTTGTCTTTGGGCTTGTTTGCGTTGCGGCCCAGCACTTATCATTGGATGTATCAGTGGTTGCTTTGTAATACAAAGCGGGGGAAACCCTTTTTCTCGAAAATGATCCTTCATGGCCTTCCTTGATGCTAAAGGTGTGCTTCTTCCTTCCTTCTTGTTTACCATGGCCGTGCCTTGTGGTTTATGTACTACCCGATGCAAACTAACGTTTTTGCTCCCCACTCTCTGTACCTCAAACTCTAGTTGTGCAGGGTGTTGAAGACTTCAGATAAGCTGCTGAGCTGCGCAAATTGAAAGCGGAGCGGCTCCTCGAGAAGGTGGAGAAACTGGAGCACGTCTTAGAGAGGGGAGATCGTGCGGTGGGATCAATTATAGAGGTTCTCCAGAGCATGTAGCTCACCGAGGATCACCAGACCTCCAAATCCCGCCTATACCAAGTAGTGAGCTTGTGGTGGCGTAGATGTTGTGTTTGATTATGCAAATCAGGAGTCCTGCCTTTCCTGCTAGCGTTCTAGCACAGGTCCATTTACTAGATCCTGGTAGAATGTTTCCTGAATTGAACGAACTGAAATGCTATATGCTTCCAGGATCTATTTGTCTAGAAGCCTAAAAAGTGTTAATGCTCACCGAGGATCACCAGACCTTCCAGGATCTATATGTATTGACCCCCTTCTTTAAATTAGATGTTTCGGAAGCGGGATGAACTCCTAGCACCAGCTCGCATGCGAGCAATTCAAGAGGAATTGGCGGCATTCTTTCTTAACCATGTGATTGCTGAAGACGGAGAATACTATGTAGACCATGAGTCCGTATGTTAGGAGATTATATTTGTAAGAGATAATTATTGTATATATGTAGCCGGTAGTGTCGGATAGATATACGAGAACTTGTTGTTCGACCAATCTCTCGGAGAAGGAGAGGTGGTTGATATCACTTCTCTCTGTATGCATATGTTCATGACGATCTTCTGTTTCCTTCGTTTGCTTACTAGCTAGCTAGTGTGTCTAGTCCTCTCTATACGTATGTATAGTACGTAGCGTCGACCAAGCACGGACATAAGAGAGGACACTTCTCTCTATTAATTATAGTTAGCTAATACAATATATGAAACACCTAAATTAACCCCCCAACCCCCCCCCCCCCCCCCGCTTTCAAAAAAAAACAAAAACCCCAGCCACAGAAATGCTGACGCGTGGATGCCTATTGGTCCCGGTTGGTGCCACCAACCGGGACCAAAGGCCCTCCTGCCTGGGCTCCGCGCACAGGCCACGTGGAGGCCCATCTGTCCCGGTTCTGGATTGAACCGGGACTAAAGGGACAGGGCATTAGTACCGACCCTTTAGTCCCGGTTCAGGAACCGGGACAAAAGGCCCTTACGAACAGGGACAAATAGGCCCTTTTTCTACTAGTGCTCCCTGGTTGGTGGTGAACTGGCGGTGGTCTGCGGGCCGTGGCAGCTTCGTTGGCCGGCGAGCTGCACCGTGATGACAGGGGCAGTCCGGACCCTTTTGGGTCCGGCCGGGTCTCGGTGCCTGGCAAGCCCCTTGTCCGCGCGTCCAATCGGCTCCGCGGTGGCGGTGGTGGTTGTCCCCTCATGTTGGCAATGTTGGGGATGCCCCAAGGCCACTCTCCCTTCTCCCATCCTCCAGGCCTCGTGTCGGTGACCTCAGGGAGACGGCGAAGTTGATTCGGTGATCGTGGTGGCACATGTTGGTGGGCAGCGCGATGGGCGGTGCACTATGATTCGTCTAGGGTGGTGGTGGGGGATTGGTTAGGGAGAAATCTCTGGCGACTTGTCCGGCCACGACACGGCGACGCCTGTGGGTGCCGCCGGACCTTCCTGAAGGGCGTCGGGTACACCCCTCCCCTCACTGCCCCCCGCATACCGGGGGAAATCCTAGGACTAGTCCGGACAGCAGCAGCGGCATCGTCGTCGCCTCCTTCTTGAAGGTGTTGCTTGGTACGCGGTGCTTCGGGTGCTGGGAATGTGGTGGTATTTCTCCGGAGGGTGCAGCGGTCGCCGGTCATCTTCGTTTCGTTGATCTGCCGTTGTTGGCATTTGTTTTTCTTCCTTTTTTCTCAGTTTTGTCTTTGGGCTTGTTTGCGTTGCGGCCCAGCACTTATCATTGGATGTATCAGTGGTTGCTTTGTAATACAAAGCGGGGGAAACCCTTTTTCTCGAAAATGATCCTTCATGGCCTTCCTTGATGCTAAAGGTGTGCTTCTTCCTTCCTTCTTGTTTACCATGGCCGTGCCTTGTGGTTTATGTACTACCCGATGCAAACTAACGTTTTTGCTCCCCACTCTCTGTACCTCAAACTCTAGTTGTGCAGGGTGTTGAAGACTTCAGATAAGCTGCTGAGCTGCGCAAATTGAAAGCGGAGCGGCTCCTCGAGAAGGTGGAGAAACTGGAGCACGTCTTAGAGAGGGGAGATCGTGCGGTGGGATCAATTATAGAGGTTCTCCAGAGCATGTAGCTCACCGAGGATCACCAGACCTCCAAATCCCGCCTATACCAAGTAGTGAGCTTGTGGTGGCGTAGATGTTGTGTTTGATTATGCAAATCAGGAGTCCTGCCTTTCCTGCTAGCGTTCTAGCACAGGTCCATTTACTAGATCCTGGTAGAATGTTTCCTGAATTGAACGAACTGAAATGCTATATGCTTCCAGGATCTATTTGTCTAGAAGCCTAAAAAGTGTTAATGCTAAAGCCATGCATGTTTTCTAAAGACACCCCCCCCCCCCCCCCCCCCAAACAAATCAACGGCAGTGATTACCCCATACCCCTATAACGAAAGGCATGATGGTATTTTTTTAAAGCACTTACTATAAAGAAAAATATTTTTAAGGGCATCAATGATTTAGAAGAATTTTGGAAGATTGTACTAAAATATTTTGGAAGAATTTTAAGGGCCTCAATGATTTGGAATTATTTCGTAGGAACTTTTGTTGGTATCTAAGATTGAGAATTACATATGATTTTTTTATGGTCTAGTTTGCATGCAATTTCAAGAAAAGTACACTAATATCGTGGTAATTCTTCCCTATTCTTATGACAACTATGCAATGCAACCGGCCCTTTAGGAATGTGTATTGTTTCTACAATGCAACCAACAACTTACATCACAATTCTACCGGCTCCCTATTTCTGCATTTTTAGAATCGTAGGAAAGGAGGCCCTCAATATGAAATCAGCTGTATCAGTATTCTTTCACACAATTTATGAAATCAAGTGTTAGTCTTGCACCAAAAAAGAAAAAAAAAAGAAAAAAGGTTGCAGTCTTGACCGGTTGAAGATTGTAATCTTGAGAGAAATCAAGGGTAGAATCCTAAATACACTAGAATGAGCTTAATTCTGACGTGAATGTGGTGACAGCAGTGTTCAAAACGAAATACTTTACTACTAGTAATTTTGCATAAAACAGGATACCACATTCTTGTGCTTCAAACACGATAATGGCAATCTGCATGACACAACAGACAGAGATAGCCTGACTGCTCTAAGACGCAAGATCTGCAGCCCGCAGATCCATGCCTAGTTAAAAAAATGCATGATGGCGCCAAATTCATGAAAGAGTCCATCTCGCCATGGCCATCTTGGCAAGGTTACTTCATGCAGAAAGCCCAGGTCGTGCAGTTGCAAATTCTGATGGTTCCCAGTCCTAGGATGCATGTGGATTTCAACGACACTGAAAAAGCAATTCAAACCAAGTACGATACTTGTGTATGCTGAATATGTGGCTTGCTGAAATGAACCTAGCAACGACTAAGCTCTACTCCTTGGTCGACACACAAAGGATTCTTTACGGATTGTTGCTCTACTCTTCTCACACTTAAATAGAAACATTGTGTGGTGCAACAACCATGTGATGGATGTTTTCATGCAATTCAACACTGCCATATAAAGCACATGGACATTTTTGTATTGCTGTGAGTGTCCCTCCTTCAACGAAGTAGCTCCCCTATTATAAATTTTGCCTGTATCAATCAACGTTCATAGTGTGGTTCCTCTTGGTGACCACATTTGAGAAAGCCCTTGTATTTGGTAGGGGCAACTGTAGAGTGACCCGAGAGCGCACACACACACCTCACCGAGGATTATCTGACCTCCAAATTGGAACTACCTAGCAAGTAGTGGGTTGTGCAGGCGTAGACATTATGTTTGATTATGCAAATCTGGAGTCCTGCCTTTTCTGATTGTATTCTAGCACATGTCCATTTACTAGTTCCTGGTAGGATGCTTTCCGGGATCGCCTCCAAATTCTGAACAATCTGTTGTGCTATATGTTTTATTATACATTTAGGTTTTAGAGATTCTCTAGAAGACAGAGAGGTGCTGCGGCAGTCCGTTGGACACCATAGGACGTGGATGTTGTCACAATCTAAACATTGATTACAGTTTCTTTTAGTGCACATAAATGCAAAAATCACAAACTCAATGTAGAAAACTAGCTACACAAATGCACAATCGTCTTGGTAGTTGATTATAGAATTATTTAGGTGTGGCCAATAGGAAAAGAAGTTGTGATCGACATTTAGGTGTTCAATAGAAAATATGCAACCTTTTGACACGAACAACACCAATATAAGATATTAATTTCACGGGATAACATGCAAGGCACGTTTGCCATCCTCACACTTCTAGTATAACATGCATATACTATTTTATCAAGAGCTTAATGGGATAATCACACTTTCAAATTACACAACAACAATAAGACCGAGTAGCACAATGCTTTTTCAAGTGCTCCTCCACTTATTTAGCCATATATAAGTGTCGATGCAGATGTAGAACAACCGACTCCTAGATGCTCATCAGCTCATGGGTAGTACATCCAATGATCATGAGCAGTTGTTGGGCATGGCGAGACCGCACTTGCCGGGCAGAGCCATGGCGCGCTTTGCGTCGATGTGGTACATTCTCAGCCATATGCCAGCGATACCTTTGTAGCGGCAAATGCATGATAGATTGGCCTTCCCAAGCGCAGCACAACACTCAGCCGACGGATTCTCTGTCGGGTTATCCACTGCCGCCGCAGGCTGGCAAAGCTTGAATTCATCATTCGACATGCCACATACGCCATGAACACCCTCTAGTGCGGCCAGGGACACCACCATGACAAGCAACAATGTTGCTGCCAATGCATGTGACTTAGCCATGGCTATTTGTACTATTATTTTGTATCCAGTGGATTGCTAGTGAAGATTTTGGTCTTAGCTAGGCCTTACTTTGGGAATGTGTGAAATGAATGTTTGGTGTATGGCTCTATTTATAGGGGTAGTCGCTTTGTTCATGCAATGTGTATTATGCATCAAGCAAGAACTTAGACGCGCCAAGTGCTGCCCACATGTAGAAGCACTATCTTCTTATCATGAAAAAAAATCCTGCACTTGAACCCACCGTGAACGATAACGACTACCATAGTAGGCCACAAAGAAATGTAACGACGCAAAACTAATGATTTCTTTTGAAAGATTAGTGCAAAGATCTCTATAATTCAACATCAGTAGTACGCTGCAAAACTACCATAGAAAGCGACTGTTTGATTTGCCGAACCACAAGCTTTTTCCATGCCTTTCAAAAAGTAAGCTTTTTGCACAAGAAATATGGCTCATGATAACACTTGAGAATTGAACTGTTTAACTAACCGATCAATTAAGACAACCACTGAAATCTCTACGGTATATGTTCGAATTATAGGAATGACTTCATTAGCGCTAAGCAAATGTTTTGTCCTTGTACCATGTGTTCACAGATATTTTGTGGTCGAAAAGAGGGTGATGTGCTCATATATAGTTAATGAAAGAGACTGGATTTTTGACTCCCGGGTGTACAGACACCCCACTATCCCACCATTCGCGTCATTTCAGTTTCTCTTGAGATATGGACCATTGTCTGCTATTCATTTGTGATTAGCAAAGGACACAGACAGTAATCTGAGCGGCCCTATAGGGCACTGTTCATTCAAGATTCCTCTTACTCGGTCACGTTCTAGCCACTGCGCATTCCCGTGACTCCAGTGAATAACGTAGACAACAAAGTTGACCATGACTCTGCTTATTAATAACTCCCATGGGCACAACATTGATACGTCAAAAGTGCACAATACCACTAAGGAGAAAACCGAAAGAAAATGAACCTAAAAATCTAACACGAACAACTTTCTCTCTTTTAAAACTATTCTGTCCTCACTTCTCTTATTTTCCCTACGGCCTCTCTCTTCTCTCATTACTCCTCTCTCTGACACATGTTCGCATGGAAGACACAAAACATCTTCTCTCTCTCATGTCTTTTCTTCTCTCTCTCCATTCATCTGACTTGGTATGACCTGCCTCTCACTTGTCTCTTTCGATAGGCTCACAGTGACCTGCATGCCTAGTGCTGCGACCGACGCAGCTGTTTTAAATAATCTGGATAAGCATGCTTCCCTGCAAATTGTCTGCCATACGACAAACTAGAGCACGAATCTCAGCGGGACTCAACGCATGAGATAAGCGGGGGTCGGGACTCCCGGGACTTGTCACACCTTTTCGTTAATGAAACGAGATGGCCTATAATAAAGAAACACCAATCTTGGCCTGTGGTCATATATTATATGTTCTGGATTTTTAATTTGGAAATTCCTTAGAAGTCATGGATATGCACCTATTACTGAGATAATAGATTAATAGTACATCGCATTTCCTCCCCTTCGAAAAGTAAACAAAAAGCACATGCTCCTGGTCAATTAATTAGACAAGGACATCCGCTAGCTAGCTTGAAGCATTATACCCTGCAACTAGATGCATGCATGCACCAATTGTAGCTTGAGGTATTTTCTTCAGACTATAGAGAAATCGGCTTGATCTTGGACTGGTGCTAGCTTTTGCCGACTTAATCCAGTAGTGCTGTTAACAGGTAGACACAACACATAACGGATTGTGGTGGGAGTGGAAGGCGAGCTCATCCAGGTCTTGCGGAGCATGATAACATTCCATGGCATAGATATTTGGCTGGGACGTCGACCGGCACTCCAAATTAAATGAAAAGAGTCTATTGTTCATGCCAATAAGATATGTTTGTTGCCAACCATCACTTCCGATAAGCTACTGAGACGCGCGTATATGGAAGCTGAGCAGCTGTTCAGGAAGGTGGAATAACTGGAGCACGTCTTAGAGAGGGGAGATCGTGCGGTGGGAGCAAAATTATAGAGGTTGTCCAGAGCATGCAACTCACCGAGGATCATCAGACCTCCAAATCGAAACCGCCTAGCAAGTAGTAATCTGTGGTGGCGTAGATGTTGTGTTCTACGATGCAAATCAGGAGTCCTGCCTTTCCTGCCAACGTTCTAGCACCGGTCCATTTACTAGTTTCAATTTCCTGGTAGGATGCTTCCTGAATTGAACGAACTGAAATGCTATTTTAAAAGCATGAGAAGTGTTATGTGTCCGTCTAGGATAACACTAAAGATGTGCGTGTTTTCTAAAGATGGACATTAACTGTAATTTAATTCTATAATGCTCCTAATTCATCATAGATACAAAATCAACTATAAACCAAAATATATGCAAGGGCCTCAATGATTTAGAAGAATTTTGTAGGAATTTCGGAAGATTTTATTTTGTAGGAATTTTTCGGCTAGAGCTTGTTGGTATGTAAGATTGAATTCTATATGAATTTTTTATGGTCTAGTTCGCATGTAATTTCAAATAAAAAATTACACTAACCTCGTGGTAATTCTTCCCTATTTTCATGACAACTATGAAATGCACCTAGTCCTTTTGGAATGTATATTTTTTCTACAATGCAACCAAACAATACATCACAATTCTACCAACTTCCTATTTTGGCATTTTTAGAATTGTTGGAAATAAGGAGGCCCTAAATATGAATTTAGCAATGTCAAATTTCTTTCACATTATTAAACCCATTAAACGTCGCGTGAAGGGCGGCCAACTAGCGATGCCACATGGCGCAAGCTGGTTGGCCTTGGTGAAAAAGCTTTTGGGATATTATTTTTAGATGCAGGTGAGATTTTTTTAATAATGTATGAAATCAAGTGCTAATCTTGCACCCTAAAAAAAGAAAAAGAGTTGCAGTCTTGTCCAGGTTGACGTTGTAAAAGGCTAGGAGAAAATGAATGGTAGAATGTCGAATACACTAGAAGAATCAGTTTAATTCCCACGTGAATGCGGCGACAGTAGTGTTCGAAACACAACAGTTTATAGTAATTTTCCATGAAATGGGATACCACATTCTTGTGCTTTAAACACAATAATGGCAATCTGCACAACACAGCACACTGAAACAGACTAACTCGCTCTAAGACACGGGAGCTTTAATTAGTGCAACACTTCTGCATTCTTTGCTTTGAGACATCGATTGAACTCTAGATACATGTCTAGTTAGAAAAATGCACTAGGATGGAAAATTCCTAAAGGAGTCCATCTCCACATGGTCATCCAAGGAAGGTTACTTCTCGTAGAAATTCAAGGGAAGTCCGTGCAGTCGCAAATCCCGATGCTTCTCAGTCGTAGGATGTATGTGGATTTCAACAACACTGAAAAAGAAATTCTACTAAGTGCAAAACTTGTGTACATTGAATATGTGGCATGCTGAAATGAACCTAGCAACAACTAAGGCTTAGTTACTAAGCTCTACCCCATGGTCGAATAGATGAGCAGCTATTGTTGTGAGTGTCATTGCTCCATCTCTCTCTTCCCACACTTAAATAGGAACATTGTGTGATCCAACAACTATGTGATGGATGCTTTCACGCCATTCAATACTGCCATGTGAGCACATGGCATGGGCATTTTCGTATAGATGAGCAGCTATTGTTGTGAGTGTCCTCAGTGAAGTACCTCACCAATTAGGATTATTGGACCATCAAACTGAAACCACCTAGCAAGTAGTGAGTTGTGCTAGCTCGTATGTTTGATTATGCAAATCAGGAGTCCTGCCTTTCCTGCTAGTATTCAAGCACATGTCCGTTTACTAGTTCCTGGTAGGATGATTACCGGGATCACCTAGAAATTCCGAATGAACTGTGATGCTATATGTTTGCTAATAAGTACATAGTTAAATTTTGGAGATTTGTCTAGAAGCCAGAGAGTTTTTGTTGAAGTCCATTGGAAACTATAAGACGTTCATGTTTTCTAAAGATAAACATTGGCTGCATTTTCTTTTGTCATACATAGATGCAAAAATCACAAACTCTATGTAGAAAGCTAGCTGCACAAACGGACAATCTTCTTGATAGTTGATTATAGATTTATTTAGGAGTGACCAATAGGGAAAAATTATGATCAACATTTACTTCTTCACTAGAAAACATGCAACTTTTTGACACGAACGACATCACTATAAGATATTAAATTCATGGGAATAACATACAAGGCACGTTTGCCATCCTTGCACTTCTAGTATAACATGCATATACTATTTTATCAAGAGCTTAATGAGATAATCCCACTTTGAAATCACAAAATAACAATAAGACCAAGTAGCACAATGCTTTTCCAAGTGCTCCACCACTTATTTAGTCATATATAAGTGTCGATGCAGATGTAGAGCAACCGACTCCTAGATGCTTATATGGGTAGTACATCCGATCATCACGAGCAGTTGTTGGGCATGGTGAGACCGCACTTGCCGGGCAGGGCCAAAGCGCGCTTTGCGTCGATATGGTACTTTCTCAGCCATATGCCGGCGATGCCTTTGTACCGGCAGATGCATGATAGGTTGGCCTTCCCAAGCGCAGCACAACAATCAGCCAAGGCCCTTAATAGAATTTAGCAGTGTCAATTTTCTTTCACATAATGTGTGAAATCAAGTGCTAATCTTGCACCCTAAAAAGAAAAAGAGTTGCAGTCTTGTCCAGGTTGACGTTGTAAATGGCGAGGAGAAAATCAATGGTAGAATGTCGAATACACTAGAAGAATCAGTTTAATTCCCACATGAATGCGGCGACAGTAGTGTTCGAAACACAACAGTTTATAGTAATTTTCCATGAAATGGGATACCACATTCTTGTGCTTCAAACACGATAATGGCAATCTGCACAACACAACACACTGAAACAGACTGATTCGCTCTAAGACACAGGAGCTTTAATTAGTGCAACACTTCAGCATTCTTTGCTTTGAGACATAGATTCAACTCTAGATACATGTCTAGTTAGCAAAATGCACTAGGATGGAAAATTCCTAAAGGAGTCCATCTGCACATGGTCATCCAAGGAAGGCTACTTCTCGTAGAAATTCAAGGGAAGTCCGTGCAGTCGCAAATCCCGATGCTTCTCAGTCGTAGGATGCATGTGGATTTTAACGACACTGAAAAAGAAATTCTAACTAAGTGCAAAACTTGTCTACATTGAATATGTGGCATGCTGAAATGAACCTGGCAACAACTAAGCTCTACCCCATGGCCGACAAATGATGGTTTCTCAGAGTCATTGCTCCATCTCTCTTCCCACACTTAAACAGGAACATTGCGTGACCCAACAACTATGTGATGGATGCTTTCACGCAATTCAATACTGCCATGTGAGCACATGGCATGGGCATTTTCGTACAGATGAGCAGCTATTGTTGTGAGTGTCCTCAGTGAAGAACCTCACCAATTAGGATTATCAGACCTTCAAACTGAAACCACCTAGCAAGTAGTGAGTTGTGCTAGCGCGTATGTTTGATTATGCAAATCAGGAGTCCTTCCTTTCCTGCTAATATTCGGGCACATGTCCGTTTACTAGTTCCTGGTATAGGATGCTTCCCGGGATCACCTAGAAATTCCGAATGAACTATGATGCTATATGTTTGCTAATAAGTACATAGTTAAAATTTTGAAGATTTCTCTAGAAGCCAGAGAGTTTTTGTTGAAGTCCATTGGATACTATAAGACGTTCATGTTTTCTAAAGATAAACATTGGCTGCATTTTCTTTTGTCATACATAGATGCAAAATCACAAACTCTATATAGAAAGCTAGCTGCACAAACGGACAATCTTCTTGATAGTTGATTATAGATTTTTTTAAGAGTGACCACTAGGGAAAAATTGTGATCGACATTTACTTGTTCACTAGAAAACATGCAACTTTTTGACACGAACGACATCACTATAAGATATTAAATTCATGGGAATAACATACAAGGCACGTTTGCCATCCTTGCACTTCTAGTATAACATGCATATACTATTTTATCAAGAGCTTAATGAGATAATCCCACTTTGAAATCACAAAATAACAATAAGACCGAGTAGCACAATGCTTTTCCAGATGCTCCACCACTTATTTAGTCATATATAAGTGTCGATGCAGATGTAGAGCAACCGACTCCTAGATGCTTATATGGGTAGTACATCCGATCATCACGAGCAGTTGTTGGGCATTGTGAGACCGCACTTGCCGAGCAGGGCCAAGGCGCACTTTGCATCGATGTGGTACTTTCTCAGCCATATGCCGGCGATGCCTTTGTACCGACAGATACATGATAGGTTGGCCTTCCCAAGCGCAGCACAACAATCAGCCGACGGACTGTCTGTCGGGTTATTCACTGCCGCCGTGGGCTGGCAAAGCTTGAATTCATCATTTGACATGCCGCAAACGCCATGAACACCCCCTAGTGAGGAGAGGGACACCGACATGACAAGCAACAATGCTGCAGCCAATGCATGTGCCTTAGCCATGGTTGGTACTGTTATTATGTCATCTAGCGGATTGCTAGAGGAGATTTTGGTCCTGGCTAGGTTTTGCTTTGGAAATACGTGAGATGAATGTTTGGTGTATGGCTCTATTTATAGGGGCAGGCCTATGTGTTCATGAAGAATGCACTTTGCATCAGGAAAGAACTTAGGCGCTCAAGTGCTGCTCACATGTAGAAGCACCATTTTCTTATCATGCAAAAAGAGTCTGCACTTGAACCCAATGTTGAACGATAATGAGTACCATAGTTGGCAAAAAGATATGTAATGAAGCAAAACTACCGATTTCCACATCAAGAGTATGCTGCAAATTAAGACCAATTCTTCACAATGATAGAAAGTGATCCTTCGATTTGCCCACCCACAAGCTTTTTGCGTGCCTTTTTATTTATTTTTACAAAAGAGAAACGGCTCGTGATAACATTTAAAAATTGAATTGTTTAACTGACCGATGATTAAGGCAAGCACCGAAATCTCTATGGTATATGCTGCCGTGCCGAATTAGACGAGTGACTTCACTAGCGCTAACCACTAGCAAGTGTTTTGTCTGTGTTCACATTTATTTTGTTTACGAAAAGAGGTTGATATATGTTGTTAGTCAATGAAAAAAGATGGCCTATAACAAAGAAACAACAATCTTGGCCTATGCCTCTCTGATATACTCCCTCCGTTTTTATTTACTCCGCATATTAGTTTTGACCCGTGTCAAACTCTATAAAATTTGACCAAGATTATAGAAAACAATCTAGACTTTTAGAATAACAAATATATATGATGAAAATATATTCAATCGTGATTCTAATGGTATTGATTTGGAATTCTGGACGTTAATACCTTTTCGTATAAACTTGGTCAAAGTTCACAAAGTTTGACTTGAGACAAAGTTAATATGTGAAGCAAATAAAAACGAAGGAGTACCATTATATGTTCTGGATTTTTAGTTTCGAAATCCTTAGAAGTAATGCATATGCACCTATTACTGAGATAGTACATTTCGTGTTCCCCACTTGGAAAATTAAACAAAAAGCGCCTGCTCCTGGTCAATTAGCTAGACAAGGACGCTCGCTAGCTTGAATGAAGCACTACACACTGAAAGTTTGCAACTGGGTGCATGCACCGACTGTAGCCTAAGATATTTTCTTCAGACCATAGAGAAACTGGGTGCTAGCTTTTGTCGACTTAATTCAGTACTGTAATGATGTTAGGCGAATAGCTAGGTAGCCACAACGCACGACTGATTACGGCGGGGGTGGAAGGCGAGCTCAGCCAGGTCTCGCTTAGTCGCTTATAGCATGATAACATCCATGGCGTGGATGTTTGGCGGGACGTCGACCGGCACTCCAGATTAAATAAAAAGCGTCTATTGTCTTTTTTTTTTGAGAGAAAAAGCGTCTATTGTCTATGACAATGTTTTGCTGCCAACCATCACTAAGCTCTAGGCCAGCGGTCCTGCGCGAGACAGCCACCCCGCAAACCATCTTCACCCGCGACCAGCGGTCCTGCACAAGACACACACATGCTTTTTAACTTTAGAAGTGAAGTAAGCACATCCATTTCTTTAAACTACTCCCTCCGTTCATAAATATAAGATGTTTACGATATTTTAACATAGACTACTACGAACTAAAATGAATGAATAAACACACTAAAATGCATCTATATACATCTAAATTTGATTAAAAAATGGAACATCTTATAATAGTGAACGAAGAAAGGGGACCATGGTTCAGCCGAACCTATGGTCGACGCCGTACGATTCAACATCCTGCTACACGTGGATCCGCGTCATGCATTGTTTAACATGCAAACAGCTCCCATCATGCATTTTTTTAATCAATCATGCACGGATCCTTATGAAAAGTGTTTAGAGATCAATGGTGTCGAGCGTAGGTTCGGCTGAACCATGGTTCCGTATAACATTTTCGACGAAAAAATATTTGATATTGAAGCAAATTCACATAATCCTGAAATAAAGCACATAAAACATGACAAATATTCTAGGAGGCTAAATGAGCCAACTAGGCTAGGTGGGCCAATTGTAGATCTGATAGTTTTGATGTTTGTTTGTTTTTCCTCGTCTAGATATAACTTTGGTCTTGTATTATTTTGTTATTTGCTGGTGTGTTTCTTGTGTGCCTACGTTGATGTTGACTATGTGCATCCTACCTTATGCAAAGGTCAGGTGTGTGCAGTGTCCTCATTGTATTTGTATCCTCTTGATGCTTCATTTTAAACCAATAAAATTCACCATTTGTTAAAAAATTACTTGTCTTTGAAGTTAGATATGCTAGTTTTCTCTCTGGATTGTTTAGTACTGTTGGCTCATTTTTATAAAAATAGACCTACTGGGGAGGAGCCCCACGGTTTTTTTAATGGGGAAGGAAGGTGTTAGGAGGAAGAGGACCCCGCCGCCGCTAGCAGCCAGATGGGGCTTTGTTGGCGACTCCGGTCGATGACGAACAATTAGAGAAACGGGGAGGAGGTGAACCTGCGGTGGAGGATGGATGCACCGCCCGTGTTGCCCAGGGAGAGCGACACGGGTCCTCAGGGACTTTCGCATCTTAAAATAAGGGAGATAATTTTACTTCTCCCGGCCTTTGAACGAACTAGGGATGCAAACAACCATTTTGGTATGAGTACCATGATATTTATATTGATGTGTAGTCTCACCACACACCAAGCCTGGTCCTCAAAACTTTTTGTTTAGTGTGAGTACCAAGATTTTATCTTGATGAGTGGTCTCATTGTGTATCAAGCTTGGTCGTCAAGGCAATAAAATGAGAAAAAAAAACCTTATGCATCACCCGTCGATTCTTGGAACTTAACCCAAATGGTCAGGTTGCAGTACTGAACAATCTAGGTATACCATCACATGTAGAGAGAAGCCTAGCATATTTATCTCGATCGCAAGTACTAAGAGATCAAGAATAATCTATCACAAGGGATTAGAGCATGAATTGAGCTGGTGTAGCACTCTTCTCGCAGCAGTAGCAGCGGAGTCATTCAGAGCAATGTGATGAAGTAATCGACGCCAAGTGTTATTGTTCTAGAAACAACTTTCAACTAGGGGTATAAGCAAACTAATAATTTTGCTCCCCAGTCTATGTACCTCGAACTCTAGTTATGTTGGGCATACTTCCGATAAGTTGCCTAGCTTGGCAAATTCATGTGAAAGCTGAGAAGCTACTCTAGAAGGTGGGGAAACTGGAGCACATCTTAGATAGGGGAGGTCGTGCAATGGGAGCAACTGTAGAGGCTCTCCCATCAGAGATCAGACCTCCAAATCAAAACCACCTAGCAAGTAGTGCGGTGGATGTTGTGTTTTATTATGCAAATCAGGAGTCCTGCCTATCCTGCAAGCATTCCAGCACATGTCCATTTACTGGCTCATGTTAGGATGCTTACATGCATCAGCCTAAAAAATCTGAATGAATTGAAATGCTATATGACCATATGCCGAAAAAGGCTTCCGCCCCACTTTATATATAAAGCAACCACACATTACAACCACATCCACAAAAAAAAAAGACAAAAGAAAATCAACCAGGATATAAACACTACGGAACAACAAACAACGGCCTCTGATCATGCCATCGACGCAACCGCGACAAGGGAGCAATTCACCACCGAAGGAAGGCCACACTCCATCAACTCCCAAGGGCCAACCCTGTTGTCCCACCATCCGCCACTGCCTCCAAAGAGGGTACCCCTGCCCTCTCGTCCAGGATCGAAGGACGCTGACCCGTCAGGAGGCAGAACAACTCACCCTCGAGCACGGATGGACTGACCAACATGTTGCCGGGGCGAGGACGAGCCCTGGCCAGCTCACATCTCACAGGAACCCATACATCACGACGGTCACCGGCCAATACCAAGAAGCCCACCGCCATTGCGGAGCAAGGACACGATAGAAGAACAGGCAAACCAGCACCGCACCGAGCCACTGACCATCCTGGACACCAAGGCAGCGTCTTCAAGAAGAAAACAACGCCGATGCTCCGCCGCCGCCCAATCAAGAGATTTTAGACTTTCGCCCAGGACCAAGGGGTGGAGGGCGGGGACAGGGTCTTGATGTTGCCCACCAGAGGGAGAACAGCCCCGTGCGCATCGCCAACATCATACCGGCACCGCCGGTCAAGGGTTTCCCCCTACCCAGAGCTCACACCTCCAT
This sequence comes from Triticum monococcum, assembly GCA_034509565.1. Taxonomy (NCBI): domain Eukaryota; kingdom Viridiplantae; phylum Streptophyta; class Magnoliopsida; order Poales; family Poaceae; genus Triticum; species Triticum monococcum. The sequence continues at coordinate 725,187,632 of CM067842.1, forward strand.
TGCTCCGCCAACCAGCCGAGCAGGACGCCAGAGAAAGCCCATAGACTGGCTGGCAGAGGAGGACAAGCGCCGGTGAAGCCGCCAACTTCAGATCAGCTCCAAGCCTGCCGCTGACTCGCCGCCCAGCACGACCATGACCATATACAGGCCAAGTGTTTTGTTTTAAATATTTTTGAATGAATTGAAGTCATTTATAAGTTTATACGTTGTTTTCTTCAGAAACCTGTCGAGAAGCCTGAGAAATGTTGTAGCAGTCCCTTGGATAATATGAGACGTGCATGTTTTTATTAAGGTAAATATTGACCACAAATTTCTACAATACTTCTACTTCGTATATATAGATACAAAATCACAAACTATAAAGGAAACTACTTCTAAGGGGCTCTATGGTTGAAAACAACTTCACAATTTTTTTGGAGGATTCCATAGCTTCAGAATTTTCCCTATAGAACTTGTTTGGGGTTTGTAGGATTGATACCATATGTTTTTCCGTATGGTCTACTTTGTATCTAATTTCAAAGGAAAAACCATTAATTCTAATCTCATGGGAAATTTCCTTTTCTCTGACAACTATGCAATGGACCTAGTCCTTTAAAGTTCTTTATTTTTCCGTTGGTGTAACCAGATAAAAGTTTAAATAGTCGGCCTGTTATAGCAGTTTGAGCAGGGTGTCGCTAACTGATCAACTATAGGATTTATGTATAATTGTTTGAAAAGGTTCTGAACTATAGCCCCGTCATAGCTGATTTAGAGAACCACCACTATTTGGCATAGCCTGCTATTTAAAACAATGAACCAAATAAACATCCTAATTGTGCCGTTTTCCTACTTATGCAAGTTTGGGATTCGTGAGAACCAAAGAGGCACCAAATAGGAATTCAGTAGTATAGGTTTACTTTCAGACAACAACAAAAAACACATGGAATCAAGCGTTGATGTTGGAAAGGCACCTTACAGAAAAAAAGGTAATAATCATGTTCTCGTTGGCATCCGTAAAAGTTCTAAAATAAGTCTAAGAAACCGTGGAAATACGCTAGTATTATTTGCTCAATTCTCACGTGAATGCTTGAACATGGAAACGAGGCAACTCTCCATGGTCTAATTCATCGAGACAACAATCAACCTCTAGAGTCGTGCCTACGTAGTAGCGAAGTGTGCTAGGAAGAAACGAAAGTCCTTGTAGATGTTCATCCCCATCTGACCACTTTGGCAATGTTGTGTGTGCAGTCACAATTCCTGATGGTTCCCATTCCTAAGATGCATGTGGGTTTCAACGAATTGGAAAAGCAATTCCAACTAAGTGTAGAGCTTGTGTACGCTGAATATGTTACGAAATGAACGTAGCCACGAACTAAGCGCTACTCGTTGGTCGGGTGGAGGCCTCCTTACGAATTACTATTGTTTCATCTGTCTTCACACACTTAAATAGAAACACTCCAAAACAACTATTTGATGGATGCTTTCATGCAATTCAATACTATCATAATGAGCACCACATGTGCAATTTCGCATTCTTGTATTCTTGTTCAGCATCGTTCCTTAAGTGAAGGAGCTGCCCGATAACATATTTTTCTCGTATCAGTCACATGCTCTTGCATATGATGTTCCAAGCCGCCTCCGTCACTTCTTTTTGCAAAAAGGACCTTCAGATTATATTGAAGATTTAGATATGATACAAAGCACCCTGAAAGTAAAAAAACAATTACAACAAGGTCCTCGGACCACCCAACGAAGGCCACACTTGCAGAGCGACTTGAGGGTGCGCCGCCACCGCTGCCGCTCCTCCAGGAGCAAGCACCATTGTGTTGACAGCCATGATGGTTGGAAAGTCTCCGGCTTCGGACACGAATGACCAGCACACCGAAGAGACAACTGTCGCCGTCGAATATTCATGCAAATCCAGAGAGCTTCCCCTACAAGCACACCAAGGCCCAGCCTCTACACCGCCGATGGGAAAGTCGTTGGCGCCACAACATTGACTGAGGGGAAGCCAACACTCGCATCATGGAGTCGCCGCCCAATCACTTGAGTAGTTGAGTGCAAAAAAGACCTAAGCAATGGAGCGATCTGCAAAAAGCTGTTGAGCCCTAGCTTGCTCTTTGCGCTAGAGCCTAGCGCTCTCTCTCTCTCTCTCTGTTGGTGCAAAAATGGAATCCCCCGACGCCAGTGATCACCGGAGACACGTCGGTTTAGCGAGACAAGGTGGACACAAGATTTGCCGGAGTACAAACACCTCCATTTTCTGTTTACCTCCACACAACTCAGCACACGTTACAATGGCGACCAACACGAGCTTTATACAGGAGCCCAAGCCGGGCACGAACCCGCGCCCCCTACTCCTACGCTGCCCCGCGATCCGCTCGTGCCCACGACGCGCACCGTACGCGCCCCGTCCACAGCGAGCTTGACCCGATTGCCCCGTAGGTACTCGCGCACATCTCGCCAACGCAGGCCCAACGCACCCGTGCGTGCACGGACACCCCCGTGCACCACGTTCACGCACACACACGCCACGGCGATCCCTGGCTCGAACCAGCCGCGCCTAGCTCGTCTCGCTGTGCAACCCGACGCGCCCACGCGCCTGACTCGTCTGACGCCATGGCTTTATTCCAACACACCCCCTAAGCCATGGCCATGGCCTAGAGGAGTCCTTCATGCTCGATCTCGGCGACGCCCAGCTCCGCCTGCTCCGCCGCCGGTTCCTTGCGTCGCTGCGGACACTCACGTCGGAAGTGTCCGTGCTCCCCGCAGTTGTGACAGCGGCCGCGCCGCTTCCCGTCGCCGCCGCTGCCCGACGCCACGCTGCGAGCGTCGTCGTCGTCGTCCCGGGCTCTCCCTTGACGCCGTTCCCGCGCCCGCCACTGCGCCGCAGTGTAAAGGAGCTTGCCATCCTCCCGCTCGCCGCTGCTCTGCCCGCGGCGCCGCACCCGCTCGTCGAATGCACGCAGACGCCCGAGCGCCTCGTCGTACGTCAGCTCCTCGAGGACGCAGAACTGCTCGATGCCGGCGACGACAGGGAAGAGGCGGTCCGGCACGGTGACCAGGAGCTTCTTCACCAGCTCCGTGTCACCCAGCGTCTCGCCCAGGCCTGCGAACCGCGCCGCCATGCCTACAAGCCTTCCGGCGTACGCGTCCAGCTGCTCGCCGTCTTCCATCTTCATCCGGTCAAGCTCGCCGCGCAGCGTCGCCCTCCTCGCCGCGCGCACCCGCTCGGCGTCGATGAACCTCACCGACAGGGAGTCCCATACCTCCCTGGCAGTGGTTTTCGTCGCCACCGAGAGCGGCACATCCTCCGGCAGCCCTTGCAGGACCAGTGCCCTCGCCGTCTTGCACTTCTTGTTGTTCACCGGCGAGTCGCCCAGCGCCACCGCTTCCCACAGTGTGTGAGCATCAAGAATGGCCTGCGCCTTGATCGCCCACACGGTGTAGCCGTCCGGCGATAGCATCGGCATCCCCATGGACACCGACCTGCCCGTGCCGCCGCCGTGTGGAACAAGCGCCATTGCCGCCGGCGACCTCCCGAACCTGAAGCTCTGATACCAATTGTTGGTGCAAAAATGGAACCCTCCGACGTCGGTGATCATCGGAGACACGTCGGTTTAGCGAGACAAGGTGGACACAAGATTTGCCGGAGTACAAACACCTCTGTTTTCTGTTTACCTCCACACAACTCAGCACACGTTACAATGGCGACCAACACGAGCTTTATACAGGAGCCCAAGCCGGGCATGAACCCACGCCCCCTACTCCTACGCTGCCCCGCGATCCGCTCGTGCCCACGACGTGCACCGTACGCGCCCCGTCCACAGCGAGCTTGACCCGATTGCCCCGCAGGTACTCGCGCACATCTCGCCAACGCAGGCCCAACGCACCCGTGCGTGCACGGACACCCCCGTGCACCACGTTCACGCACACACATGCCACGGTCGATCCCTGGCTCGAACCAGCCGTGCCCAGCTCGTCCCGCTGTGCAACCCGACGCGCCCACGCGCCTGGCTCGTCTGACGCCATGGCTTTATTCCAACACACCCCCTAAGCCATGGCCATGGCGTAGAGGAGCCCTTCATGCTCGATCTCGGCGACGCCCAGCTCCGCCTGCTCCGCCGCCGGTTCCTTGGGCCGCTGCGGACACTCACGTCGGAAGTGTCCGCGCTCCCCGCAGTTCTGACAGCGGCCGCGCCGGTTCCCGTCGCCGTCGTTGCCCGACGCCACGCTGCGACGTCGTCGTCGTCGTTGTCCCGGGCTCTCCCTTGACGCCGTTCCCGCGCCCGCCACTGCGCCGCAGTGTAAAGGAGCTTGCCATCCTCCCGCTCGCCGCTGCTCTGCCCGCGGCGCCGCACCCGCTCGTCGAATGCACGCAGCCGTCCGAGCGCCTCGTTGTACGTCAGCTCCTCGAGGACGCGGAACTGCTCGATGCCGGCGACGACGGGGAAGAGGCGGTCCGGCACGGTGACCAGGAGCTTCTTCACCAGCTCCGTGTCACCCAGCGTCTCGCCCAGGCCTGCGAACCGCGCCGCCATGCCTGCAAGCCTTCCGGCGTACGCGTCCAGCTGCTCGCCGTCTTCCATCTTCATCCGGTCAAGCTCGCCGTGCAGCGTCACCCTCCTCGCTGCGCGCACCCGCTCGGCGCCGACGAATCTCACCAACAGGGAGTCCCATACCTCCCTGGCAGTGGTTTTCGTCGCCACCGAGAGCAGCACATCCTCCGGCAGCCCTTGCAGGATCGGTGCCCTCGCCGTCTTGCACTTCTTGTTGTTCACCGGCGAGTCGCACGGCGCCACCGCTTCCCACAGCGTGTGAGCATCAAGAATGGCCTGCGCCTTGATCGCCCACACGGTGTAGCTGTCCGGCGATAGCATCGGCATCCCCATGGACACCAACCCGCCCGTGCCGCCGCCGTGTGGAACAAGCGCCATTGCCGCCGGCGACCTCCCGAACCTGAAGCTCTGATACCAATTGTTGGTGCAAAAATGGAACCCCCCGACGCCGGTGATCACCGGAGACACGTCGGTTTAGCGAGACAAGGTGGACACAAGATTTGCCGGAGTACAAACACCTTCGTTTTCTGTTTACCTCCACACAACTCAGCACACGATTACAATGGCGACCAACACGAGCTTTATACAGGAGCCCAAGCCGGGCACGAACCCACGCCCCCTACTCCTACGCTGCCCTGCGATCCGCTCGTGCCCACGACGCGCACCGTACGCGCCCCGTCCACAACGAGCTTGACCCGATCGCCCCGCAGGTACTCGCGCACATCTCGCCAACGCAGGCCCAACGCACCCGTGCTTGCACGGACACCCCCGTGCACCACGTTCACGCACACACACGCCACGGTCGATCCCTGGCTTGAACCAGCCGCGCCAACTCGTCCCGCTGTGCAACCCGACGCCCCACGCGCCTGGCTCGTCTGACGCCATGGCTTTATTCCAACACACACTCTCTCTCTCTTTCTTGTTCACGAACGAAGGTAGAAGAAAGAAGAGACAACAGTGGATTTTTCCTACGCTCAAACGCCTCGGCGCACAGACGCCGTTTTCTATTATCCAAGTGGCTGACCCATACCATGTCAGGCTACAACCTGGAGGCACACACACGCATTCAACAAACTCATGTCTAGGGGGTTTTATACCTGCGCGTGTGCACATATACACCGCATCCCACCTCCTCGCAGCAGCTAGCGCGCTAGATTCGCCCGGCCACACGCACAACTGCCGGACGCGTACTGCTGCTAACGGTCTACATGCATGCGCGTTACACACCATGGCGACTCACACATGCATGCACGCCCGACTAAGTAGCTAGCTAACTCACGCAACGCACACAACTGACGGCAAACAAACTCCAAGTCACGATTACTCCTAACATCTGCCACAGTGTTGAGGAAGCCGAAGCCCGCGCTGCTCTCGTGGGGATTCAGGCCATGGCTGGATTATTTAATGTTCAGATAGTGCTTGAGATGGACAACCAAGTCATAGCCAATGAACTGGCGTCACAAAATCATCGGAAAAAATAACGCGCTATAGCGTCGCTAGGACGATGCTTCGGTGCCTTAAGGCATCTGCCTTTGCAATAGATGGATGGCCCACATGTCAGTGACCCAAATGCAGGTGCCTTTAAGGCACCGAAGCTACGTCCGCGTCGCTAATAGCACGCTATAGCGTATAGAAAACTGTCTCGTTAAATAAATCAGCGTACAATATTTCGCTAATAGAAAGCTTAAATTTCAGCTTTATCTTCCATCTCAGAAGCACAAACGGAGCCATCTGCTCGCTTGAGTCCTACAATTCTGTTAGAACGCTTACGCTGCCTGGCTTGTGCTTGAAAGTATGCTGTGTTGCGATCTCCTTCACGCAACCATGGGACTCGGGAATGCTGCCTCATCCATATTTCTTCGAGACGCATCGCCTCTTGGAGTTTCTGCATGACATTCTTCTCCTTGTCCGTTGGGCCTCGCCCCACCAATCTTTGGCGCAGCTTGTCCAGACATTTTTGCAAGTTCCGAACTGTCCTTGCCAAGCTGCCAAACTCGCGAGCTCCCCAGGGCTCTAGTTGGCGCTGCAACTGCCCTAGAGAGTCCATGATTCCTTGAAGCCCCAAATCGTAGGCCCGACCCCGCCAGGTTTGAGTGATGAGCTGCTCGTAATCCTGGTGAGATTGCCAAACATTTTCATAGCGGAACTATTTAGAACCCGGAGGCCTATGTGAAAATGCATGGTTTCTGAATTCAGTTATGACAAAACAATGGTCAGACTCCATAGCACACACATGCCTTACCCTTGTATGTTCAAACCTCTGTCGGAACTCCTCGTTAGCAAAGGCCCTATCGACCCGTGCTTTGACATTAGCATCTCCAGATTGACGGTTGTCCCATGTATAAGCCACACCTGACCAACCTAGATCTTGAAGAGCACACTCGTCCGTAACCTCTCGAAACTCCCTCATCCGTCGCTCGGGCCGAGCTGATTTGCTGAAATGTTCATTGGGGTACAGAGTTTCGTTGAAGTCACCCACGCACATCGATGCACCATGAGGAATGCTATGGAGTGTTCTAAGAAAACACCAGCTGTGATGACGATCGGCTGCTCTTGGCGCTCCATAGAAACCTGTAAACCTCCATGCATTCGAACCCACAGTATCTTCACTTACCACCACATCAATATGACTCCTGCTGAAGTTTTTAAGCTCAACATTAATGTCTTTAGACCAGAACAGCCCTATACCTCCGCTTAGGCCGTCACTGTCCACTGCAAAACTGCCCGCAAACCCTAGAGTATGCCGCAGATCCTCGACTCACTTTCCTCTGATCTTCGTCTCCATGACAAAAACAAGCACATGCCCTTCTTGCTTCACCACATTGCGAAGCTCGCGAACTGCCTCGGGGTTCCCAAGCCCCCGGCAGTTCCAACTTATGTAACTCATTGTGACTGGCAGGGCTGCTCCGCAGCTCCTGCCGAATTCTCTGATGTTGTTGGCGTGTCCCTCTTCTTCTTAGGTGCACGCTCTCCTTCCCCCTCATCGGTTTCATCCACTCCTCTTGCCAACGTGGGATCGTATTGAATGATCGCATTAGCCTGGGGAATTTCCTGATCCTCTGGTGTCGCGGCGACCATTATAACCTTTCGTACACTTTCTTGGGAGGTCCACCCTTCCTCTTATTGTTTCCATATGTGTTCTTTTTCTTGGGCGATGTGACCTCAGGATTGGCATCCTTACTCGAGCTAGACTTAGGTGTTGGGGAACACAGTAATTTCAAAAAAAATCCTACGCACATGCAAGATCTATCTAGGTGATGCATAGCAACGAGAGGGGAAGGGTGTTGTCCACGTACCCTCGTAGACCGTAAGCGGAAGCGTTATGACAACGCGGTTGATGTAGTCGAACGTTTCCACGATCCGACCGATCCTAGCACCGAAGGTACGGCACCTCCGTGATCTGCACACGTTCAGCTCGATGACGTCCCACAAACTCTAGATCCAGCCGAGTGTTGAGGGAGAGTTTCGTCAGCTCGACGGCGTGATGACGATGTGATGAAGCTACCAGAACAGGGCTTCACCAAAGCACCACTACGATATGACCGAGGTGGATTATGGTGGAGGGGGGCACCGCACATGGTTAAGACAATGATCAACTTGTGTGTCTATGGGGTGCCCCCTTCCCCCGTATATAAAGGAGTGGAGGAGGGGGGAGGGCCGGCCCTCTATGGCGCGCCCTAGGGGGAGTCCTGCTCCCACCGGGAGTAGGATTCCCCCCTTCCAAGTAGTAGGAGTAGGAGAGAAGGAAGGGAAGGAGAGAGGGAAGGAAAGGGGGGCATCCAATTTGGATTGGGCTAGAGGGGCGCGCCTCCCACCTTTTCCCTTCCTCTCCTCTATTCCAGTAAGGCCCAATAAGGCCAATATACTCCCCCGGGGGTTCCGGTAACCTCCCGGTACTCCAGAAAATGCCTGAACTTATCCGGAACCATTCCGATGTCCAAACATAGGCTTCCAATCGATCTTTATGTTTCGACCATTTCGAGACTCCTCGTCATGTCCGTGATCATATCCGGGACTCCAAACAACCTTTGGTACATCAAAACAGATAAACTCATAATACCGATCGTCACCGAACGTTAAGCGTGCAGACCCTATGGGTTCGAGAACTATGTAGACATGACCGAGACTCATCTGCAGTCAATAACCAATAGCTGAACGTGGATGCTCATATGGGTTCCTACATATTCTACGAAGATCTTTATCGGTCAAACTGCACAACAACATACGTTGTTCCCTTTGTCATCAGTATGTTACTTGCCCGAGATTCGATCGTTGGTATCTCAATACCTAGTTTAATCTCGTTACCGACTAGTCTCTTTACTCGTTCCGTAATGCATCGTCCCGCAACTAAATCGTTAGTTACATTGCTTGCAAGGCTTATAGTGATGTGCATTGATATGTCTCTAACGTATCTATAATTTTTGATTGCTCCATGCTATATTATCTACTGTTTTGGACGTTATTGGGCTTTATTTTCCACTTTTATATTATTTTTGGGACAAACCTATTAACCGGAGGCCCAACCCAGAATTGTTGTTTTTGCCTGTTTTAGGGTTTCGAAGAAAAGGAATACCAAACGGAGTCCAAACGGAATGAAACCTTCGGGAACGTGATTTTCTCAACGAACAAGACCCGAGAGACTTGGACCCTACATCAAGACACAAAAGAGGAGGCCGCGAGGTAGGGGGGGGGCGCCCTCCACCCTCGTGGGCCCCCTGTTGCTCCACTGACGTACTCCTTCCTCCTATATATACCTACGTACCCCCAAACGATCAGATACGCAGCCAAAAACCTAATTCCACCGCCGCAACTTTCTGTATCCACGAGATCCTAACTTGGGGCCTGTTCCGGAGCTCCGCCAGAGGGGGCACCTGAAGGAAATATGCCCTAGAGGCAATAATAATGTTATTATTTTATTTCCTTATATCATGATAAATGTTTATTATTCATGCTAGAATTGTATTATCCGAAAACATAATACTTGTGTGAATACATAGACAAACTAAACGTCACTAGTATGCCTCTACTTGACTAGCTCGTTAATCAAAGATGGTTATGTTTCCTAACCACAGACATGTGTTGTCATTTGATTAACGGGATCACATTATTAGGAGAATGATGTGATTGACATAACCCATTCCATTAGCTTAGCACCCGATTATTTAGTGTGTTGCTATTGCTTTCTTCATGACTTATACATGTTCCTATGACTATGAGATTATGCAACTCCCGTTTGCCGGAGGAACACTTTGTGTGCTACCAAACATCACAACGTAACTGGGTGATTATAAAGGAGCTCCACAGGTGTCTCCAAAGGTACATGTTGGGTTGGCGTATTTTGAGATTAGGATTTGTCACTCCGATTGTCGGAGAGGTATCTCTGGGCCCTCTCGGTAATGCACATCACATAAGCCTTGCAAGCATTGCAACTAATGATTTAGTTGCGAGATAATGTATTACGAAACAAGTAAAGAGACTTGCCGGTAACGAGATTGAACTAGGTATTGAGATACCGACGATCGAATCTCGGGCAAGTAACATACCGATGACAAAGGGAACAACGTATGTTGTTATGCGGTCTGACCAATAAAGATCTTCGTAGAATATGTAGGAGCCAATATGAGCATCCAGGTCCCGCTATTGGTTATTGACCGGAGACGTGTCTCGGTCATGTCTACATTGTTCTCGAACTCGTAGGGTCCGCATGCTTAAGGTTTCGATGACAGTTATATTATGAGTTTATGAGTTTTGATGTACCTAAGTTAGTTCGGAGTCCCGGATGTGATCACGGACATAACGAGGAGTCTCAAAATGGTCGAGACATAAAGATTGATATATTGGACGGCTATATTCGGACACCGGAAGTGTTCCGGGTGATTTCAGAAAAAACCGGAGAGCCGGAGGGTTACCGGAACCCTACCGGGAGAAGTAATGGGCCATATGGGCCTTAGTGGAGAGAGAGAGGGGCAGCCAGGGTGGGCCGCGCGCCTCCTCCCCCCTGGTCCGAATTGGACTAGGAGAGGGGGGGCGGTGCCCCCTGATGAAGCTATGTACCTAGGGTAGGGGCACGGACCCATCCTAGAAAAGCCCCACCAAAGGACATGCCTAGAATGAGCCACCTCTCAAACAACTGGAAGGCATCCCACTCGACGGGGTCAAGACACTCGACCAAAGAACAACCACTCGACCATGAAGCCAGAAGACCTAAAGTCACTCCGCAGGCAAACGGTCGGGCATTAAGTAGTCGTTATGGTTATTATAGCACTTTATTAGGGGCGTTACCAGTAACGCCCCACCTTAAATGTACCTTAAACCCTGCATTACTGAGGGCAGGAGAGGGCCGGCGAACTCTATATAAGCCACCCCCTCCTCAGTTTGAAGGGTTCGCACCCTTGTTATCTACACACGCATAATCCAATCGACTGCCTCCGGGCACCGAGACGTAGGGCTGTTACTTCCTCCGAGAAGGGCCTGAACTCGTAAACCTTGCGTGCTTACAACTTCCCAATAGCTAAGGTCTAGCCTCTTCATAGACCCCCCTACCTCACTGTCAGACTTAGAACCACGACAGTTGGCACCCACCGTGGGGCATTAGTCTTAGCGCCTAATTGGAGAAGTTGCGATTTTTCCGATCCATTTGATCATGGTTTCCTGCGGAGTTTTGCCAGAGGGCCGCGAGATCCGTCTCGGCACGCTCACCTTCATCGCCGACGACTCCGCCTGGCTCCAGGAGGCGCCGCTCGACATCGACGCGCTCCCCGTCCGCGGTGCGACACACTTCCGCGCGTGCGTTCGTGGCGTCCTCCTGCAGCAGCCGTAGACCCAATATCGGTCGGCCCCCGTGTCGTCTCCCCGCCCCGTCTCCCACTAGCGCAAGCGCTCAGGTCGATCGAGACTCTAGCGGTGGGTGAGGCACGCCGTGGCCCGCCAGTCGGTGGTCCCACAAGTCGCGGCAATCGAGCCCGACGAATCCCTCTGCGGCCTGTTCGATCTGTCGACTGGCTCCGCGGAGACCGCATCCGAGTGCGATAGCAGCGACCCTTTGGCTGAGGTTCTGGCGGTCGAGGGGACACACAATCCTCCCGGATTCCATCGCGCTGATGGTGGTGCGGATAGAGGCGATCCGTCGCATCCCCACGATGAGTACCTCCCCGAACCTCTTACGTCATTGCAGCGAGAGGAGCTTCGCCGCCGGAACATGGACGCGCTCCACACTCCTATTGTTGGAGAAACCCCTGAGGCCCGGGCCTTGGAGGACGCGCGCTTGGCTAACCTGGCCGAGCGCACTCGACTAGAAAATCTACAGCGAGTACTCGACGAGCAAGCGCGTCAGCGGGCTCCCGAGTCCAGTTGACGACAGCAAGCTCCCGAATCCAGTCGACGTCAGCTCTTCCCGCCGCCGCAGGTATACCGAACTCCAGTTCAGAATTTGGCCGCCGCGGCCCGCATAGCAGAGTCAATTCAGCCCTCCCAGTCGGAGGCTGGCAGGGGCTTGTTGCAGATCAGAATTCCGCCGTCTCTCAGTCGCGGAACAAGATCCACAGTCGATCCGTTGCAACAGAAACAGTCCAGTCGGCTCACAGCCCGAGATCGCCCCCGAGGCGTGAGGGACGTGGGGACCGGCACGATCAGTACAGGAGAAATGAGCAGTATGATCACCGACCCGACCGTGATGATCGACGTCGAGTGCCATCCCCTCCCCCGAGGAGTGGGTCATATGCACCTCGACATCGAGATGACAGGCGCCCCCATAATGTTGGGCAGAGGATCCCAGTCGACCCCAGGGACCCAGGCTTTGACGCGAGATCCATCCTCGTTCAAGGTTTGGTGGACAGGAACAGGGCTCATCGAGAGGGCCACAATAGAGATACGCCCACCGGCAGCAGGGCACATGTTTCGGGGCCTGAATGTTTCAGTCGAGCCATCAGGGCCGCGGTGATCCCTCCCAACTTCAGGCTGGCGGCTGGAGTCAGCAAGTTCACCGGTGAATCCAAGCCCGACACATGGCTCGAAGATTACCGAGTGGCTGTGCAGATTGGCGGTGGCAATGATGAGGTGGCCATGAAGCATTTACCTCTCATGTTGGAAGACTCAGCCAGAGCGTGGCTGAATCAGTTGGCACCCAACAGCATTTACACTTGGGAGGACCTCGCCCGAGTGTTTATCACAACCTTCGAAGGAACGTGCAAGCGCCCTGCAGGCCTTACAGAGTTGCGGTCTTGCGTACAGAGGCCGAATGAAACACTGAGGGAATACATCCAGAGGTGGATCACACTGCACCACTCGGTCGAGAATGTGCCAGACCATCAAGCAGTTTGCGCTTTCAAGGAAGGCATCAAATACAGAGAGTTGAATCTGAAGTTCGGTCGAACTGGAGAGATGTCCCTAAATCGGATGATGGAGATTGCCACCAAGTACGCTAATGGTGAAGACGAGGACCGACTCCGAAGTGGCAAACTCAAATCAGTCGCCCAAGAAACCGGAGGAAACTCCAGTCGGAAGCAGAAGCGGAAGGCCGAGCTAGCCGCCCCTGGGGAGGCCCTGGCTGTGGCCCAGGGAAACTTCAAGGGGAAACCCAAGGGCACATGGAAGCCCAAGAAAGTTAAGGATCAGGATGGGAATGATGTTTTGGACCTGCCATGTCACATCCACACCAAGAAAGATGAAGATGGTAATTTTATTTTCCCAAAGCATACCACTTGACAGTGCCGGCTCCTGATCCAGCAGTTTCAGGGCAAGTAGCCCAAGGATAAGGAAAAGGAACCAGACAGAGTTGAGGACAAGGATGATAGTGACGATGGATACCCCCAAGTCAATTCCACCTTGATGATTTTTGCTAATGTCGAAAGCAAAAGTCGACTGAAAGTCATTAACCGTGAGGTGAACATGGTTGCTCCGGCAACACCTAGTTACCTCAAGTGGTCTCAGACCGCCATCACATTCGACCAGTCTGATCACCCGACGCACATTGCCACCCCAGGGAGGCAAGCTTTGGTGGTCGACCCAGTCGTCGAAGGCACTCGACTGACCAAAGTCCTGATGGATGGCGGCAGTGGCCTGAACATACTGTATGCTAAAACTTTGAAAGGAATGGGCATTTCGATGTCCAGACTCAGCACCAGTAACATGAGCTTCCACGGAGTCATTCCTGGGAAGAAAGCCGAGTCACTCGGCCAGATTGCTCTCGATGTGGTTTTTGGTGATTCAAAGAATTACCGCAAGGAAAAGTTGACATTTGAGGTTGTGGACTTCCAGAGTGCTTATCACGCCATTTTGGGCAGGCCAGCTTACGCACGCTTCATGGCTCGACCATGTTACGTGTATCTTAAATTAAAGATGCCTGGCCCCAAAGGTGTGATCACTGTTACGAGCAACCGGAAGAAAGCAGAAGAGTGTTTTCAGAAGGGATCAAAGATCGCTGACGCTCAGATGGCAGTGGTCGAGCTGAAAGAGTACCAAAAGACTGCCGATCCAAGTGAATTGCTGCGAGCTAAGAAGCCTGCCTCCGAGTCAGCTTTTCAGTCGGCTGGTGAAACAAAGACAGTCCACATTCACCCGACCGACCCCGATGCTGCTCCGACTCACATCTCGACGACGCTCGACTCCAAATAGGAAGAAGCGCTCATCCAGCTCCTCCGTGAGAACTGGGACATCTTCGCATGGAAACCCTCTGACATGCCTGGAGTTCCCAGGGGGCTGGCTGAGCACCGTCTGCGAGTCGACCCAAAATTCAAGCCCGTGAAGGAACATCTTCGACGGTCCGCCGTCCAGAAGAAGCAAGCCATTGGCGAGGAGGTGGCTCGGCTCTTAGCAGCTGAGTTCATCTGAGAGATTTACCACTCCGAGTGGCTTGCCAATTTCTTCATGGTCCCCAAGAAGGACAAGTCACTCTGCATGTGCATCGATTTCAAACATATCAATCGGGCCTGCCCGAAAGATCATTTTCCTCTCCCTCGCATCGACCAAATAGTCGACTCAACTGCGGGACGCGAGAGATTGTCTTTTCTAGATGCCTATTCCGGGTACCATCAGATCCGTCTGTATGGGCCCGGCGAGATCAAAACAGCTTTCATCACTCCATTCGGATGCTTCTGTTACGTCACCATGCCATTCGGCCTCAAGAACGCCGGAGCCACATTCATGAGAATGATCCAGAAGTGTTTACTCACTCAAATCAGTCGGAATGTGGAGGCATACATGGATGATATTGTGGTCAAGTCCCGGAAAGGTTCCGACCTACGGGCTGACCTTGCCGAAACCTTTTCCAACCTCAGGAGGTACGATATCAAGCTCAATCCATCAAAGTGCACTTTCGGGGTTCCAGGTGGAAAGTTACTCGGTTTTCTCGTTTCCGAACGGGGGATCGACGCCAATCCTGAAAAAATTGGCACCATACTCCGGATGAAGCGTCCTGTACGCGTGCACGATGTTCAAAAGCTTACAGGCTGCTTGGCCGCTTTAAGTCGATTCATTTCCCGACTCGGTGAAAAGGCGTTGCCTCTTTACCGACTGATGAAGAAGTCTGACAAGTTCGAGTGGACTCCAGAAGCTGATGCAGCGTTTGCAGAGCTCAAAGCTCTGCTCTCCACCCAGCCGGTGCTTGCTGCCCCAATCAGCAAAGAGCCTCTGCTGCTTTACATTGCAGCCACAGGACAAGTTGTCAGTACAGTACTTACGGTCAAGCGGGAAGAGGAAGGAAAGGCCTTCAAAGTTCAACGCCCAGTATATTATGTGTCTGAAGTTTTGACCCCTTCAAAACAAAGATACCCCCACTACCAGAAGCTTGTATGTGGGATTTATATGACCACGAAGAAAGTTGCACATTATTTCTCTGACCACTCCATTACAGTCGTCAGCGACGCCCCACTATCAGAGATCCTGCATAACAGAGATGCAACTGGTCGAGTGGCCAAGTGGGCGATTGAACTCCTTCCCTTAGATATCAAGTTTGAAGCAAAGAAGGCTATCAAGTCCCAAGCAATCGCGGATTTCATCGCCGAGTGGATTGAATAGCAACTTCCGACTCAAGTTCACTCGGTGCACTAGACCATGTTCTTCGATGGATCCAAGATGCTGAATGGTTTGGGCGCGGGAGTAGTCCTAGTCTCCCCCTGAGGAGATAAGCTCAGATATGTTCTCCAGATTCACTTCGATTTCTCCAATAACGAAGCAGAGTATGAGGCACTTTTGTATGGGTTGCGCATGGCCATTTCACTCGGCGTCCATCGCCTCATGGTCTATGGCGACTCAGATTTGGTGGTTAATAAAGTGATGAAGGAGTGGGACGTCAGGAGTCCGGCAATGACTGGGTATTGCAATGCAGTGCGAAAGCTAGAAAAGAAATTCGAGGGGTTAGAGCTTCATCACAACCCCCAGTGAAAAATCAGGCAGCTGACGATTTGGCAAAGATAGGCTCCAAGAGAGAAGCCATTCCCAGCAACGTGTTCTTGGAACACATTCACTCACCGTCAGCCAAGAGGATCCTTTCACAGAAGAAGCCCCGTAGCCGAAAAGTGCCACAGATCCGACTGAAGTTGAAGTACCTGCAGTGGTCGACCTAATTATGGAAGTCTTGGCAATCACCCCTGACTGGACAATACCGTACATCGCGTATATCCTAAGGAAAGAACTCCCGGAAGACGAGGAGGAGGCTCGACAGATCGTCCGCCGATCCAAGGCCTTCACAGTCATAAGGGGACAGCTGTATAGAGAGAGCACGACTGGAGTCGGTCAGAAATGCATAACACCAGAAGAGGGTCAGATAATCCTTAATGATATCCACTCGGGGACCTATGGTCACCATGCGTCCTCTCGGACTATTGTGGCTAAAGCATACCGAGCTGGATTTTACTGACCAAGAGCAAATGAGATGGCAAAAGAGATAGTCGACAAGTGTGAAGGGCGCCAGTTCTACTCCAACATGTCGCACAAGCCTGCATCAGCCCTGAAGACCATTCCACTCGTCTGGCCCTTTGCCGTTTGGGGATTGGACATGGTTGGTCCACTAAGAACGGGCAGGAGTGGATTCACTCATGTGCTTGTGGCAGTCGACAAATTTACCAAATGGATCGAAGCTAAGCCCATCAAGAACCTCGATGCTTGCACTGCTATCAGTTTCGTTAGAGGGTTAACATTGATATATGGAGTCCCGCATAGCATCATCACTGATAACGGGTCAAACTTTGATTCGGACAAGTTCAGAGCTTTTTGCGCCTCTCAAGGCACACGAGTTGACTACGCATCGGTCGCCCATCCCCAGTCGAATGGACAGGCTGAGAGAGCGAATGGTCTGATTCTCAAAGGGCTAAAGCCTCGATTGATGCGCGATCTCAAGCACGCGGCAGGCGCTTGGGTCGACGAGCTTTCGTCAGTTCTGTGGGGATTAAGGACCACCCCTAACCGGTCGACCGGAAGAACTCCATTCTTTCTGGTTTATGGAGCCGAAGCAGTCCTGCCGCGTGATCTTCTTCATAATGCACCCCGAGTTGAACTTTACACCGAAGATGAAGCAGAACAGGCCCAGCAAGACGCAGTCGACCTCTTAGAAGAAGAAAGGGAGATGGCCATGATCAGATCGACCATTTATCAGCAAGACTTGCGCCGTTTTCATGCCCGGAATGTGAAAAGTCGAGCCTTCCAAGAAGGAGATCTGGTCCTCCGAGTGGATCAACAGAAGCCACACAAACTTGCTCCTACTTGGGAAGGCCCCTTCATAGTCACCAAAGTCCTCCACAATGGAGCATACCACCTCTATAATGTCGATCGCCAGATCGACGAGCCACGAGCTTGGAACGTGGAACTGCTCCGCCCCTTTTACACCTGAGTTCTCCCTTAGATGAGATGTAATAAGAAAAAATAATAATTTCTACAGTTCATTTTTATCAAAGACAAGAGTGTTCCAATAATGGCTGTCACTTTGTTTGCATACAAAACCCCCCAGTGGGTGACTTGGCTGCGAATCCGTTTCGCCTAAGTTTGAAAAATCCTACCGAGTGGAGAGCAATCCTCCCACTCGGGGGCTTAGCTGCAGTCCAGTACTCACCTAAGTTCTCCCACTCGGAAACTTAGCTGCAGTCAAGCACTCGTCTAAGTTTGAAAAAATCCTACCGAGTCGAGAGCAATCCTCCCACTCGGGGGCTTAGCTGCAGTCCAGTACTCGCCTAAGTTCTCCCACTCGGAAGCTTAGCTGCAGTCAAGTACTCGCCTAAGTTTGAAAAAATCCTACCGAGTGGAGAGCAATCCTCCCACTCGGGGGCTTAGCTGCAGTCCAGTACTCGCCTAAGTTCTCCCACTCGGAAGCTTAGCTGCAGTCAAGTACTCGCCTAAGTTTGAAAAAATCCTACCGAGTGGAGAGCAAACCTCCCACTCGGGGGCTTAGCTGCAGTCCAGTACTCGCCTAAGTTCTCCCACTCGGAAACTTAGCTGCAGTCAAGCACTCGCCTAAGTTTGAAAAAATCCTACCGAGTGGAGAGCAAACCTCCCACTCGGGGGCATAGCTACAGTCCAATACTCGCCTAAGTTCTCCCACTCGGAAGCTTAACTGCGGTAGAGCACTCGCCTAAGTTTGAAAAAACCCTACCGAGTGGAGAGCAAACCTCGCACTCGGGGACTTAGCTGTAGTCCAGAACTCGTCTAAATACAAGACCAAAGTCCCACACGACAGATCAAAACCACGAAGATATTCAGCAAGAAATCAAGTTCCGATAAAGCCTAAAAGGCCCCAGACCTCAAATCAAAGTACTCGAGCCCTCGGCTTGGCAGAGTTTAAACGGTTACAAATCCACTCGGCATTCCGAGGCAAATTTAAGGAGAAGCATAAAGGTTTTTCATTCCTCAAGTGGAGGACTGGCAGGGGCGACGAACTCATCCAGGTCGATTCCGTCCGCAATACGGGTGGCAGTAGCAATAAAGGTCTCCATGAAGTCTTGAAAGCTGTGCCTCTTGGTATTGGCGACTTGGATGGCGGCCAGCTTCTCTTCTCGCGCCTCCTTGCAATGGACGCGGACTAAAGATAGAGCCACATCAGCGCCGCACCGAGCAGAAGACTTCTTCCACTCCTGCACTCGGTCAGGGATTCTGTCAAGTCGAGTCATCAGAGACTCGAGATCGTTCTGGAGCGTAGACTCTGGCCAAAGTGTCGGGTCGATCCGCGACATGGCAACCTTCAGCCGAGGCAAGTAATCCATGGCGCCATCGATACGAGATTCCAGTCGGAGCAGATTCATGGCAGCGTCATCATTCACCGGAGAATTGATTGGGTCCAAACCCGTTTCAATCCGCCCAGTCTCCTCTTCAAAGTTCTGGCAAAACTCTGCATACACGACCCAAGGATAAGTCAATTCTCACAGACTGAGTCGACACAAAAGAAAACCAGTCAGAATTGAATGCGCACCTTCAAGCTTGATGTACAACTTCTTGGCGAGGCTCCTCAAGTAGCTCTCCAGGTCGTCCCTCCTGCGAGCGACGCCTTCCATCTGCTCGCTCAGGGAGAGGTTCTCCTTCTTCCAACGCGAGCACTCCCTGTTGGCTTCATTCAGAGCGGTCTTCAGCCTAGTATTCTCATCTTCTATTTGGCTGACCGAAGCCAGCTTCTGTTCAGCCAGAGCAATCTTGTTGTCAGCCTCCTTGTGGGCAGCAGCCAAGTCCCGATCCTTCTTCGCTAGGGCCTCGCTCAGTTCTCCTGCAAAAGAAACGATGATTGGTTCAGAAACAGCAGAAGGGTACTCAAGCCTAAAAACAAAACCAGTCGACAAAGTCGTCTTACCAGCAACGCCATCTCTGACCTTCTGCAGCTCTGTTCTTGCCAGCTCCAGATCAAGGTTCAGTTGAATCCGCTGCTTCTCCAACTCAGTATAGCGAGATGCAAGTTCACAGGATTTCTGCAAAAGGAAAAATTAGTCGACAGACATCCAAGATAAGTTGCTTCCGAGTAACTGAGAAAAAAAGATGACGTTTCTAAGACTACAGCCGAATCAAAAACATTCGACAGTAGTCTCGGGGACTACACCCAGTGGGTGCACTCAGCGTGCCCCCACTGGTTCAAAAAAAACAAAAACAAAAAAAGAGCGAAAAGTCGACTGTCCACAGTCGACCGGATACAGATCCATTCGACATGGCCTGACCAGTCCAAGAAAAGGAATACAGATACAGAAACACAATGTAAAGACTATAGTCAACTGCCAGCAGTCCACCGTAGTCTCGGGGACTACACCCAGTGGGTGCACTCAGTGTGCCCCCACTAGTCCAAGAAGAGGTAAACACACCCAATGGGTGTACAGATACAAAGATCTTCAAAAAAGGGGGGATAAAGACTCTTCAAACGATCAAGTGTCAAGTCGACTGACCTGGACGTTGCTCTGAAGCGCCGAACTTGCGTCATAGGCTGCCTGGCTGGCCTCCCGAGCCTTCTTCACCTGCTCCATCATGACCCCCGCCTAGCGTATAGTCTCCTTCGCAGCAGCCACTTCGTCCTCAGGGACGGGGTATGCGACAAAAAGCGAAGTTGGATCTGCAGTCGACGCCGAAGGCTGCGCACTCGACAAAGGATTGGCAAAAGTCACAGAAGCCCGAGGGGCGTCGCCACCATCCCGAGCCATGGTCTCAAGCGCCGGAGTAGGCTGGGGAGTCCTATCAGCCGACTACCTCATGGTCCTCCTCATCCTCAGCGGTTCGTTGTCGTCGTCATCCGGGAGGTCGATAACATGAGGAGGGGCTGCAAGGGAAACTTTCAATCGACCAAAATCGCAAGAAATGACCAGTCGACTCAAAAATAGGACATCAGTAATCGTACCAGGGTTGGAGGTAACAGCGTCCCCCATCTCTTGGTCGTTGTCCTTGGCAGAGACCTCAGAGGTAGCAGCGCTGCAAATTTCAAAAAGTCAGTCAGTTAGCTCAATGAATCGACCAAGGATCTGTCCACGATCGACGAAGGAAAACAAGCTTTATTACCCGGAAATAACAGGGACGGTTATCTTCATTTTGGGCAGAGCCTTGGGCGGCTTGGACAGCGTCGTGCGTGGTTGCTTGGAGACCTTCCCAGTCGGTGTTGGAGAAGAAGTCCGAGGGCGTTTTGACGATGGCCCAACGGAGGCAGTCGCCTTGCCACGTTCCTGCGCCGGGTCGTGGGTGAGCTTGGATCGCCTCTCCGGACGGAGGGGTTCGACCTCCTCCTCCTCCTCTTCGCTGGAGAAGATGTCATCGCCTCCCTCTCCTTCACCATCAGACTCGCACTCGCCTTGGTCATCCCCGCTCTCGCCTCCGCTCCCTTCCCCTTCCTCAGTCGACCCCTGTGCCCCATTGGGCGTCGAGTACATCTCAGTGGTCGCCTGGAAAGCAGCAGACAAAACGAAAGTCAATCGACCTACCCAAAAGAAGACCAACGAAGAAAATGAAGGTTTCAGTCGGGAGCATAAAGACACACCTGGTCAACCTCGTACGAATTGTCGAGTGGAATGACCCTCCTGGCTCCTCGGGGGTTGTCCTTGTTCCCCGTGATGCTTGACAGCCACCCCTCCAACATCTCGTCGGTGACCTCCTCCGGGTGGATCCGAGTGGATCCGAGTGGTGTCCTCGAGGCCAGAGTACAGCCACATCGGGTGGTCACGAGCCTGGAGCGGTTGGATTCGCCTCTTGAGGAAGACTTCCAGCAGATCCATTCCCGTCACACCCTCGTGGACAAGTTCAACCACTCGACCCGCCAGTACCTTGACCTGGGCTTTTTCTTCAGGCGTCACCTTCAGAGAAGCGGGCTTTTCGGCTTGGTCGAGAGAGAAAGGCGGGAGACCAGTCGACTGCCCTGGAGTCACCTGGTCCTGGCAGTAGAACCAAGTCGCCTGCCAACCTCGGACCGACTCCGGGAAAGTGATGGATGGGAAACAGCTCTTCCCCCTCGTTTGGATCGCCAAGCCCCCACACAACTGGATCACTTGCGTCTTCTCATCACTCGACTTGGCCTTCTTGACCGACTGAGAGCTGTTGAATGTATAATTTGGCTGCTAGGTATTCTATGGGCCAAATTAATTTAAATGTGTGGTTGACATATATGTTTTTGGACTTGCTGTTTATTTTGAAATGCAGGCTTGTCAGGCGTAGGAAGTTCTTTTACCCAAGACAAGTATATGGAATTCTGTATGGACTAGCGGCTACATGGACAAATTCTCATGTGCTGAGCTAAACCGTGGTTGCTAAGATGAAGGAATTTTAGCATGGGTAATGAAGTCACCTAAACAAAAGCAAGCACAGATGGTGGGTCATTAGTCCTTATTATATAGTGTGATAGCGACCTTGCCGGAATATTTTGTTCATATATATCCAAGAGTCTTTGTACGTGAATATGGCCTAGATACGTACTACGGATAGCATGCAGATTTTGTACGTAACTGAATCGAGTCCTGTTCGGTTTTAGTTTTGGAGTTGTATTCCTGTACGGCAAGGCATGCTACGTAATCAGGTCTTGCCTTGTATACGCAAAGTCCAGCGTACCTTATTTATAAGGCCACGGTCGATTGGAAAAGCCCCCAGCAATCGATCTATCAATACAAACTCTATTTTCACGTACGTCTATTTTCTGTCGTTACTTCTTACCGAGCCCTAGTAGCCCTAGGGTTTGGCGATCTTTGCCGTTTTGCGCTGGAAAGCGGCCGGTTCTCCTCCACGAAAGTGAGGAAATCTTTGTTGCTTTGCTCGTAAAGCAATCGTTCGTCGTCACGAAAGCACGACAAAAATCCTGGTGTGGCGCGGCAATTTCGCGTGCCAACACAATTGGCGACTCCGCTGGGGACGAGAAGAAGAAGAGCTACACGATGAGTACCGAGTCCAAGAACGGGAGCAACATCGACCCGGAGAACGTCATCGCCGTCACACTCGACGACCTGTCGGAAGATGTTCGGCGCGAGCTTGAAGAGGAGCTTGAGAAAGAAAAGATTGAGAGATTGAAGCTGAAGTTGGCTGGATACGCGAAGACGAGGAACGGCGTCGTCAAAAAGGTAGTTCTGAGCCCTTCCGATGCTCAGGTAAAAAACACAACCGAAGAAATTGCTCATCTAATTGATGTGTCCGTAGCTAGCAAATATGGTTCTGATATGGAAAATACGACGCGTACAATTACTAAAGCAGTAGCTAATAGACTTGAAGAGTTTAAGGTGCAGTTTAATAAAGATCTTGAAAATTGTCTACCTGGTCATGTACGCTCATTAGTGCTGCAAGTCAATGATGAGTATTCTGGAAAAAGACCGATGCCAATAGACAGTAGCGGATTTAACAATTTGCCAAGTAATATACATACACCTAGTGCATCGGCTAATGCTATGCAGCCTTACGCCCCTTTAAACAATCATCTGGATGGCAGGAACTATGTTGGTAGTTCGGCTAATAATTTTGTTCCTAGTACTACTGCTCCTATTGTTTCGACTTCGGTTCCAGAAAATCACAATAGCAATAACCGAAGTTTTGGATTTAATTCTAATATGCAGCAGCCTAGTTATCAGACAGTGGCATATAGTACGCCACCGCTGCCGCCTGTCGGTACCGGGGTTCCGTATGGGCCGGTTCCTGATTCATATTTTAGTGGGTCTCCGTTGCAAACTTCGCATGCTCTAATTTCTTTGCTGGAATTTCCACCACGTGCTGGTGTTTCATCTGCTCCACAAGCCAGTTCTCTACAGCCCAATAATAATTTTAAGGATCAGCTTGCTAACATACTTAGAGAATTTGGTCTAGAACCTAAGGGTAGAGCACGTGCATATCAAAAACCATACCCTGATTGTTTTGACTCGACACCATATCCTCGTGGTTTTAGAATTTCAGATTTTGTTAAATTTACGGGGGAAGATGGTAGATCTACTTTTGAGCATGTGGGACAATTTTTAGCACAATGCAGCGAGGTCGGCACATCGGATGTTTTTAGATTAAAATTGTTTCCATTATCTTTATCCGGTACTGCATTTACTTGGTTTACATCGCTTGCTCCTAATTCTATTTCAACATGGGCACAATTGAAGCAAAAATTTCATGAGTATTTTTATAGCGGTGAAACAGAACTTCGACTTTCAGATTTAACTATGGTTAGGCAGAAATATAATGAGCATGTTCATGATTATATTAGGAGGTTTAGAGATGTCAAAAACCGATGTTTCAGCTTGACCATAGCCGAAAAGGATTTAGCCGATCTGGCCTTTTCGGGTCTACTTGCTCATATTAAGGATAAACTAGAAGGGCAAGAATTTTTAGATGTTAATCAAGTTTTGCAGAAGGCTTTGGCGCAAGAAAACCGGGCTAAAGAAATTAAACAATATAGCCGGTTTAAAGATAATAGAAATAAAGAGAAAGATAATCATGTAGTTAATGCCTTAGATTATGATAGTGATTCGGCTAGTGAGGATGATGTTAATATATGTGTAGCCGAATGGGTTCAAGGGCCAAAGTCAAAACCTTTTGCATGTTCTGCTTTAAAACCTACACCTGCTAGAAGAGACGAAATTAAATATACTTTTGATGTAAGCAAGTGTGATAGAATTTTTGTTATGTTACTGCAAAATAAATTAATTAGAGTGAGGGAGGGTCATGTAATTCCACCTCTAGAAGAATTGGGTTGAAGAGCTTATTGTAAGTGGCACAATTCTTTTTCTCATGCTACTAATGATTGTAACGTGTTTCGTCGACAGGTGCAATCGGCCATCAATGAAGGACGATTGACGTTTATAGAAGGTTCTAAGATGAAGCTCGATAGCGACCCTTTTCCTATCAATGTGGTCGAGCTTGAGAATAAAAAAATGCTTATTCGGTCGGATCAGACCGAATCCTCAAGAGAGAAAAATGTTGTTGATAAGAATGCTCCTCCAAGGATGATCAAACCAAAAAATCCAGAACTAGGAGTATGGAAAGTTAATGGCAGAAGAAAACAAGCTCCAAGGCCAAAGCCGACAGTTAGCATGTTGTTGGAAAAATATACCTCACACAAGACCAACAACGTGTTTAATCGGCTCGGAGGTAATAAGCGTCCAAGATCTCCTTATGGACCCCGCGGTTATGAGCAATGGCAAGGAAGTGCGTATGACCAACAGCCGTATTTTGCAATGGAACCGACATATTGGGGTTGTGCAACTCCTATGTATCCGCAGTTTCCTCCATGGGGGTTTAACCCTTGGGCGCCATATCCTACAGGGCCAGCAGGTTATTTTCAGCCGGGATGGATCCCGCCGAGGCCTATGTTCAGACCAAACGTACATGAGAAAAGGGCTCGTTTCAATGAGGTGGCTAGATCACATAATGCCATCGAGATTCGAGGAGGTCGATCACCGGTACGCAGTGCAGAGTGCAACAACTATAAGGGCGACTACAAGCGAGTATGGATGCCTGTGAAATGTGCCGGTCCTAAACCCGGAAAAAGTGCAGATGATTTAGATGTTGCTCATGGTCTGAAAATAGTGGAACATCAGTCAGATGAAGGTGTTGTCAATTGTACAGAAACAAATCATGTCTCAAAAGAAGCTCTCCGTACAGGGGAGAAAAGCAATGGCGTAAAGTCGCGGCAAGCTGGCTAGACTAATCAATTTGAGAAGCAAACTAATTCTGGGCATGACCCGCATGCACGGCCAGATGCTATATCCTCACGTACTATTCAGGAGCCTAAATCGGCTAGCACACAAGCTGATTTGGCCATAAAGAATTATTGCACAGAAACGTCCAAGAGTTTGCCTCCGAGGAGTTTCAAGTCTAATACTAGTACATTTACACGTTGGGACTCAGGTAATGTACGCGGCCAGGGGTTTAGTTCCAGTACCGTATATGATCAACAGAGAAGTTTTTTGGCTAGAAATAAAATGTTTGCCAGAAAAACAGAAGTACGCCAATACATGCCAATCTACCCGGGGACAGCAAAATTAAGTCAGTCGCGCCAGGGACTAAACCAGCACCTCAGTGGTGCCCAAAAGGACTTACTCACACTCAAAAACGGCGTGTACAACGACTGCGGACATTGGAAATAGAGGAAGAGATAGCTGAGAAGAAGCGTGATAAATGGTTCAATCAAGATAAACCAATGATACCCACAAAAACTTGGAAGGAGAAGCGCATCGCAGCTGAGGAAAATAAAAATACGGATGACACTATTATTGCGAAAAATTCAGAGGATGATAAAGGTGTACCAACTGATATGGATGTTAATATGGTGTTCGCATTGCCTGCTGAATTTCGAGCGCCCGAGGCTGAAATTGCTGAACTTGTTCTTGGCCCAAAGAATGCTACATTTGAGAAACCAGAGAAGCATGGGCAGCACCTAAAGCCATTATTTATCAGAGGTCACATTGATGGTAAGCCTATTGGTCGCATGCTTGTTGATGGCGGTGCAGGTGTTAATATTATGCCCTTTTTGGTATTTTCTAAACTGAGCCAAAAAGAGAGTGAGTTAATGAAGACCAATATGGGACTTAGTGGATTTTCAGGGGAGTTGTCTGAGGCTAAGGGTGTTATTTCTATGGAGCTCACAGTCGGAAGCAAAACGTTGCCGACTGCATTTTTTGTTGTTGATGTCAAAGGCCGGTACAATATTCTATTGGGACGCGACTGGATTCATGCAAATTGTTGCATCCCTTCTACCTTACATTAGTGCTTAATTCAGTGGGTTAATGATGATGTGGAGGTGATTGAGGCCGATAATTCTTCATGCATTGCTTTGACGGACGCCGGTTGATTGGCAACACGGTGCGATGCGATGTTTGACCGGTCGGGATTTATCGGACTATGATTATATCAGTATTGGTAGAGATGGTTTTGTACCTATAAATGCACAGCCGGCTAACGTAGCTCGGCTTAATGATTTATCTATATAAATGATGGATAAAGATGACAGTATTAAGTGGCTGCAGAGACGCACGGAGGAGTATTGTTCGGGGAAGAACGATATGCATGAAACTATTGAGGATTTTGATAACATGGAAAAGCTTGGACAGGGATTCTCATCGGTTGATACACTTGAAGAAATTGATATTGGGGATGGAAATATTCCGATGCCTACATTTATCAAAGCTAGCTTGAAAGCCGATCAGAAAAGTAAGGTATGTTCATTACTTAAAGAATTCGTTGATTGCTTTGCTTGGAATTATACTGAGATGCCCGGTTTGAGTAGAGATTTGGTAGAACATAGATTACCTATTAAATCTGGTTTTAGGCCGTATAAACAACCTCGTAGAAGTTTCAATCCTAATTTGTATGACCGCATCAAAGAAGAAGTTGATCGGTTGTTAAAAGCTAAGTTTATTCGGCCGTGTAGATATGCAGATTGGGTTTCTAATATTGTGCCCGTGGAAAAGAAAAATACTGGTAATATTAGAATCTGTGTTGATTTTAGAGATTTGAATAAGGCTACTCCAAAAGATGAATATCCTATGCCTATAGCCGACATGCTTATTAATGATGCCTCGGGACATAAAGTAATTAGCTTTTTAGATGGTAATGCAGGTTATAATCAAATATTTATGGCCGAACAAGATATGTCTAAGACTGCTTTTCGTTGCCCAGGTTTTGTTGGTTTATTTGAGTGGGTCGTTATGACATTTGGGTTGAAAAATGCCGGCGCTACATACCAACGAGCTATGAATTTAATTTTTCATGATCTTCTAGGCGTTGTACTAGAAATATATATTGATGACATAGTTGTTAAATCGGATGGGTTTGATCATCATTTAGCCGATTTAAGATTAGCTTTTGAAAGGATGCGTCGGTATGGATTAAAAATGAACCCACTCAAATGTGCTTTTGGTGTGTCGGCTGGTAAGTTTTTAGAATTCATAATTCATGAAAATGACATAGAGATTGACCCTAAGAAAGTGGAGGCAATTAGAAATTTGGAGGAACCCATGTGTAAAAGGGATGTGCAAAAGTTGTTAGGAAAAATTAATTACTTGAGACGATTCATATCTAACCTTGCAGGAAAAATTGAATCGTTTGTTCCTTTACTTCGGCTAAAGAATGAAGCCAAATTTACTTGGGGGGCAGAGCAACGTGATGCTTTTAATTATATAAAACGGTGCTTGTCGAATCCTCCAATATTGCGAGCGCCCAAGTCTGGTGCACCGTTCAGGCTGTACATTGCTGCAGAAGATAGGGTGATCGGTGCGGTGTTGGCACAAGAGGTCAGCGGGAAAGAATACGTCATTGCATACTTAAGCCGTCGTTTGCTCGACGCCGAAAATCGGTACGTGTTTATTGAAAAGTTTTGCTTATCTTTATACTATGCATGTACCAAGTTTCGGCCTTATCTTCTTTTTAGTACGTGTGTAGTAGCTTGCCAGGCTGACGTTGTTAAGTATATGTTGCAACGACCGATTCTTAGTGGTAGGATTGGAAAGTGGGCTTACGCACTAATAGAATATGATTTAACATATGAATCGTTGTGTGCTATGAAGGGTCAAGTTATTGCCGATTTCATTGTTGATCATAGGATTAAAGACAATGAAAACATTAATTATGTTAGTGTATGCCCATGGAAGCTTTATTTTGATGGATCGGTTTGTAGGGAAGGGCAAGGCGTCGGTAATGTTTTAGTTTCACCTAATAATGTTCTTTATGATACATCGGTCCGTTTGGAATATCCTTGCACTAATAACCAAGTTGAGTATGAAGCTTTACTAATTGGTTTACAAACTTTAGTGGATATGGGTGTAAAGGATGTAGATGCTTTTGGGGATTCGCTCCTGGTAGTACAACAAATTAAAGGCGAATTTCAATGTTTTGATGGATTATTAAATAGTTATTTGGACCGATGTTTAGACATAATTAAGTCTCTAGATACGTTCACCATCCATCATATACCTAGAGAAGAGAATTCTAGAGCTAATTGTTTGGCACAACAAGCATCCGGTTATCACATTAGTAAGGGAATGTTTTTTGTAATAGACAAGCCGATGCATGCTGAGTCTATAATGATGGATACTTTTCCACATGGTGCACTTGGGCCTAGGACAGCTGAACAACTAGCTGTACAATGTACTGCAGATTTGGTGCATGGGTCAGAAAAGACTGAATTAGCAAATAATTTAGAACTAAGTGATTGGAGAGTTCCTCTAGTTAATTATTTAAAGGATCCAAGTCAAATAAGAGATAGGAAAATTCAGCGACAATCTTTAAAGTATACTTTGTTTAACGACGAGTTATATCGCCGAACAATAGATGGGTTATTTTTAAAATGCTTGGATTCTGAGCAGTCTAGAATAGCTATGGGTGAAGTGCATGAAGGAATATGTGGAACACATCAGTCGGCTCACAAAATGTGATGGTTATTAAAAAGAGCAGGTTTTTATCGGCCGACTTTGTTAGAGGATTGTTTTCGGTACTATAAAGGTTGTAAGGCATGTAAAAAATTTGGGAATATACAGTTAGCGCCCGCAGCTATGTTAAATCCTGTAATTAGGCCGTGGCCATTTAGAGGATGGGGCTTAGATTTTATTGGTGAAATACATCCTTCGTCTTCTAAAAGACATCGCTTCGTCCTAGTAGCCACAGATTATTTTACTAAATGGACAGAAGCAGTTCTTTTGAAAAACATGACTCATAAAGAGGTTATCAGTTTTGTTTTAGAGCATATTGTTCATAGATTCGGTATTCCTCAAACTTTAACTACCGATCAAGGTGCTTCTTTTATGTCTCATCAATTTCGCGAATTTGCCGAATCTTTAGGAATTAAATTGTTAAATTCGTCGCCTTATTATGCTCAAGCTAATGGACAGGCCGAATCTAGCAATAAAACTTTAATTAAGCTTATAAAGAAGAAAATCGAGGAGCATCCCAAAAGATGGCATGAGGTACTTTCGGAAGCTTTATGGGCTCATCGGATATCTAAACATGGAGCAACTCGAGTGGCACCGTACGACTTGGTATATGGTCAGGAGGCGGTGTTACCTGTAGAGGCTAATTTACAAGCTCTTAGAGTGGCCAGACAAAATGATTTGTCGGCTGTAGATTATAATGAATTGATGATGGATAGGATAGATGAAATTTCAGAAGAGAGATTAAGAGCCTTGCGAGAAATTGAGAAGGAGAAATTAAGAGTAGCCAAGGCTTATAATAAAAGGGTGAGAGAGAAATCGTTTCAAATAGGAGATTTAGTGTGGAAAATGATTTTACCTATTGGAACTAAAGATAGAAAATTCAGCAAATGGTCGCCGAGTTGGGAAGGCCCGTATAAGGTTGTAGAGATTGTTCCTGGAAATTCATATTTTGTACAATCTTTGCAGGTAGAGAAGTTGCCCAAAGCTCTCAATGGGAAATATTTGAAGAAGTACTATCCTAGCATGTGGCAGGAGGCTTGAGCAAATTTGGCCGATATATTATTTGAGATGTCGCCCTAAGAAATTTTGGCTGATGTATTCTTTGAACATCGCCCTAAGAAATAATATGGCCGGTGGATTGATCAACATCGCCCTGAGGTAATGTTATGGTGTTTTTGATAAATCCAATTGTAACAAAAACAGGGGGGCATGTGTTGAATGTATAATTTGGCTGCTAGATATTCTATGGGCCAAATTAATTTAAATGTGTGGTTGACATATATGTTTTTGGACTTGCTGTTTATTTTGAAATGCAGGCTTGTCAGGCGTAGGAAGTTCTTTTACCCAAGACAAGTATATGGAATTCTGTATGGACTAGCGGCTACATGGACAAATTCTCATGTGCTGAGCTAAACCGTGGTTGCTAAGATGAAGGAATTTTAGCATGGGTAATGAAGTCACCTAAACAAAAGCAAGCACAGATGGTGGGTCATTAGTCCTTATTATATAGTGTGATAGCGACCTTGCCGGAATATTTTGTTCATATATATCCAAGAGTCTTTGTACGTGAATATGGCCTAGATACGTACTACGGATAGCATGCAGATTTTGTACGTAACTGAATCGAGTCCTGTTCGGTTTTAGTTTTGGAGTTGTATTCCTGTACGGCAAGGCATGCTACGTAACCAGGTCTTGCCTTGTATACGCAAAGTCCAGCGTACCTTATTTATAAGGCCACGGCCGATTGGAAAAGCCCCCAGCAATCGATCTATCAATACAAACTCTATTTTCACGTACGTCTATTTTCTGTCGTTACTTCTTACCGAGCCCTAGCAGCCCTAGGGTTTGGCGATCTTTGCCGTTTTGCGCTGGAAAGCGGCCGGTTCTCCTCCACGAAAGCGAGGAAATCTTTGTTGCTTTGCTCGTAAAGCAATCGTTCGTCATCACGAAAGCACGACAAAAATCCTGGTGTGGCGCGGCAATTTCGCATGCCAACAAGAGCGACAAGTGAAAATGTGCTTGAAAAGCCCCCAGTGTGGGCGGCAACCCAGGAACGCCTCACACATAGAAATGAAAGCGGCGAGGTAGACAATGGAGTTTGGGGTAAAGTGATGGAGCTGCGCTCCAAAGAAGTTCAAGAAGTTTCGGAAGAAAGGATGGGGCGGCAGAGAAAACCCTCGGTCGATGTGAGTGGCCAGAAGCACGCACTCACCGTCGCGAGGTTGAGGTTTGATCTCTCCCCCCGGAAGACGCGCGGCTTTGTGGGGAATGGCTCCCCCCTCAACCATGTCGTCGAGATCCTCCTGCCGGAGCACCGATGGCATCCAGTCGCCCTGGATCCAACCTTTGGGCAGGGCCGTCCTGGAGGAAGATCCGCCGCGCGCATACTTCTTCCCCTTCCCCGCCGCCGCCGCCTTCTTCGCGCGCTCCAGAGCGGTCGTCTTGCCCTTCACCATCATCGCCAGCGAGATCTCAAACAGGTTTGCGGTGGTTGGGCGAGAGCGAAGGCAGCGGAAGAGGTTAAGAAGAAAGAGAGGAAGAAGGAGAAGAGAAGAGAATGCGCACTGTTGGGGGACTCCGAGCCGGCAACTCATAAGGGGCCGCTTCCGAGTGGCTGACCACTAGGCCCAGGCTATCCAGTCAAATCCCGCGGCAGGCGCGTGCAGTAAGCGGTGAAAAAGGCGACGCGGAGATCGAGGAGGCTTCGCATTGTCACTTCCGATTACTGTGGCCGCCCCCGTTCCGCGCGCTTCCCAAAAAATCCGAATCCCGTGATATCCGCTGGCTGCAGAACAATTTGTCAAAACACAAAACCCCGCGCGCACCGGCGCTCGGTACATCACAGGTAAAGAAATCCACTCGACGAAAGGCCTGGAACGGATCAAGGCGACTGAAAGAGGTTGATGACGTCATCTGTGACGGTCGACCCAGAACGAAGCACTCATATAACCCGAAGAATCAGTCGGAAAGGTCAGCAATCCTTTTCTCACTCTAGACTCGATCCATTTGGGGGCTAATGATGAAGCTATGTACCTAGGGTAGGGGCACGGACCCATCCTAAAAAAGCCCCACCCAAGGACATCCCTAGAATGAGCCACCTCTCAAACAACTGGAAGGCATCCCACTCGACGGGGTCAAGACACTCGACCAAAGAACAACCACTCGACCATGAAGCCAGAAGACCTAAAGTCACTCCGCAGGCAAATGGTCGGGCATTAAGTAGTCGTTATGGTTATTATAGCACTTTATTAGGGGCATTACCAGTAACGCCCCACCTTAAATGTACCTTAAACCCTGCATTACTGAGGGCAGGAGAGGGCCGGCGAACTCTATATAAGCCACCCCCCTCCTCAGTTTGAAGGGTTCGCACCCTTGTTATCTACAGACGCATAATCCAATCGACCGCCTCCGGGCACCGAGACGTAGGGCTGTTACTTCCTCCGAGAAGGGCCTGAACTCATAAACCTTGCGTGCTTAGAACTTCCCAATAGCTAAGGTCTAGCCTCTTCATACACACCCCCTACCTCACTGTCAGACTTAGAACCACGACACCCCCCTTGCCTTCTCCCTCCCCACTTCCTTCCCCCTCCTACTAGGAGGAGGACTCCTCCTTGGCGCGCCTATAGGGCCGGCCGGCCTCCTCCCCTTGCTCCTTTATATACGGGGGCAGGGGGCAACCCTAGACACACAAGTTGATCCACGTGATCATATTCTTAGCCGTGTGCGGTGCCCCTTCCACCATAATCCTCGATAATATTGTAGCGGTGCTTAGGCGAAGCCCTGCGACGGTAGTACATCAAGATCGTCACCACGCCGTCGTGCTGACGGAACTCTTCCCCGACACTTTGCTGGATCGGAGTCCGGGGATCGTCATCGAGCTGAACGTGTGCTAAAACTCGGAGGTACCATAGTTTCGGTACTTGATCGGTTGGGCCGTGAAGACGTACGACTACATCAACCGCGTTGTGCTAACGCTTCCGCTGTCGGTCTACAAGGGTACGTAGATAACACTCTCCCCTCTCGTTGCTATGCATCACCATGATCTTGCGTGTGCGCAAGATTTTTTTTGAAATTACTACGTTCCCCAACAGTGGTATCAGAGCCTAGGTTTTATGTGTTGATGTTATATGCACGAGTAGAACACAAGTGAGTTGTGGGCGATATAAGTCATACTGCTTACTAGCATGTCATACTTTGGTTCGGCGGTATTGTTGGACAAAGCAGCCCGGACCGACATTACGCGTACGCTTACGCGAGACCGGTTCTCCCGACGTGCTTTGCACAAAGGTGGCTAGCGGGTGACAGTTTCTCCAACTTTAGTTGAACCAAGTGTGGCTATGTCCGGTCCTTGCGAAGGTTAAAACAGCACCAACTTGACAAACTATCGTTGTGGTTTTGATGCGTAGGTAAGATTGGTTCTTGCTTAAGCCCGTAGCAGCCATGTAAAACTTGCAACAACAAAGTAGAGGACATCTAACTTGTTTTTGCAGGGCATGTTGTGATGTGATATGGTCAAGACATGATGCTAAATTTTATTGTATGAGATGATCATGTTTTGTAACCAAGTTATCGGCAACTGGCAGGAGCCATATGGTTGTCGCTTTATTGTATGCAATGCAATTGCGCTGCAATGCTTTACTTTATCACTAAGCGGTAGCGATAGTCGTGGAAGCATAAGATTGGCGAGACGACAACGATGCTACGATGGTGATCAAGGTGTCGCGCCGGTGACGATGGTGATCACGACGGTGCTTCGAAGATGGAGATCACAAGCACAAGATGATGATGGCCATATCATATCACTTATATTGATTGCATGTAATGTTTATCTTTTATGCATCTTATCTTGCTTTGATTGACGGTAGCATTTTAAGATGATCTCTCACTAATTATCAAGAAGTGTTCTCCCTGAGTATGCACCGTTGCGAAAGTTCTTCGTGCTGAGACACCACGTGATGATCGGGTGTGATAGGCTCTACGTTCAAATACAACGGGTGCAAAACAGTTGCACACGCGGAATACTCAGGTTATACTTGACGAGCCAAGCATATACAGATATGGCCTCGGAACACAACGACCGAAAGGTCGAGCGTGAATCATATAGTAGATATGATCAACATAGTGATGTTCACCAATGAAACTACTCCATCTCACATGATGATCGGACATGGTTTAGTTGATTTGGATCACGTAATCACTTAGAGGATTAGAGGGATGTCTATCTAAGTGGGAGTTCTTCAGTAATATGATTAATTGAACCTAAATTTATCATGAACTTAGTACCTGATAGTATCTTTCTTGTTTATGTTTGATCGTAGATAGATGGCCCGTGCTGTTGTTCCATGGAATTTTAATGCATTCCTTGAGAAAGTAAAGTTGAAAGATGATGGTAGCAATTACACGGACTGGGTCCGTATTTTGAGGATTATCCTCATTGCTGCACAGAAGAATTATGTCCTGGAAGCACTACTGGGTGCCAGGCCTGCTGCTGGAGCAACACCGGATGTTATGAATGTCTGGCAGAGCAAAGCTGATGACTACTCGATAGTTCAGTGTGCCATGCTTTACGGCTTAGAATCGGGACTTCAACAACGTTTTGAATGTCATGGAGCATATGAGATGTTGCAGGAGTTGAAGTAAATATTTCATGCAAATGCCCGGATTGAGAGATATGAAGTCTCCAATAAGTTCTATAGCTGCAAGATGGAGGAGAACAGTTCTGTCAGTGAGCATATACTCAAAATGTCTGGGTATAATAATCACTTGATTCAATTGGGAGTTAATCTTCCAGATGATTGCGTCATTGATAGAATTCTCCAATCACTGCCACCAAGCTACAAGAGCTTCATGATGAACTATAGTATGCAAGGGATGAATAAGACTATTCTCGAGCTCTTCGCAATGCTGAAAGCTGCGGAGGTAGAAATCAAGAAGGAGCATCAAGTGTTGATGGTCAACAAGATCACTAGTTTCAAGAAAAAGGGCAAAGGGAAGAAGAAGGGGAACTTGAAAAAGAATAGCAAGCAAGTTGCTACTCAAGAGAAGAAACCCAAACCTAGACCTAAGCCTGAAACTGAGTGCTTCTACTGCAAACAGACTGGTCACTGGAAGCGGAACTGCCCCAAGTATTTGGCGGATAAGAAGGATGGCAAGGTGAACAAAGGTATATGTGATATACATGTTATTGATGTGTACCTTACTAATGCTCGCAGTAGCACCTGGGTATTTGATACCGGTTCT
The DNA here is from genome assembly GCA_034509565.1 of Triticum monococcum. NCBI lineage: Eukaryota > Viridiplantae > Streptophyta > Magnoliopsida > Poales > Poaceae > Triticum > Triticum monococcum. The sequence goes on from CM067842.1 coordinate 725,222,673, forward strand.
GTTGCTAACATTTGCAACTCGAAACAGGGACTACCGATTAAGCGAAGATTGGCTAAGGACGAGGTGACGATGCGCATGGGAAATGGTTCCAAAGTTGATGTGATCGCGGTCGGCACGCTACCTCTACATCTACCTTCGGGATTAGTATTAGACCTAAATAATTGTTATTTCGTGCCAGCGTTAAGCATGAACATTATATCTGGATCTTGTTTGATGCGAGACGGTTATTCATTTAAATCAAAGAATAATGGTTGTTCTATTTATATGAGTAATATCTTTTATGGTCATGCACCCTTAAAGAGTGGTCTATTCTTATTAAATCTCGATAGTAGTGACACACATATTCATAACGTTGAAGCCAAAAGATGCAGAGTTGATAATGATAGTGCAACTTATTTGTGGCACTACCGTTTGGGTCATATCGGTGTAAAGCGAATGAAGAAACTCCGTATTGATGGACTTTTGGAACCACTTGATTATGAATCGCTTGGTACTTGCGAACCGTGCCTTATGGGAAAGATGACAAAAACACCGTTCTCCGGTACTATGGAGAGAGCAACAGATTTGTTGGAAATCATACATATAGATGTATGTGGTCCGATGAATATTGAGGCTCGTGGAGGATATTGTTATTTTCTCACCTTCATAGATGACTTAAGCAGGTATGGGTATATCTACTTAATGAAACATAAGTCTGAAACGTTTGAAAAGTTCAAAGAGTTTCAGAATGAAGTTCAAAATCATCGTAACAAGAAAATAAAACTCCTACGATCTGATCGTGGAGGAGAATATTTGAGTTACGAGTTTGGTGTACATTTGAAACAATGCAGAATAGTTTCGCAACTCACGCCACCCGGAACACCACAACGTAATGGTGTGTCCGAACGTCGTAATCATACTTTACTTGATATGGTGCGATCTATGATGTCTCTTACTGATTTACCGCTATCGTTTTGGGGTTATGCTCTAGAGACGGCTGCATTCATGTTAAATAGGGCACCATCAAAATCCGTTGAGACGACGCCTTATGAACTGTGGTTTGGCAAGAAACCAAAGTTGTCGTTTCTGAAAGTTTGGGGTTGCGCTTATGTGAAAAAGCTTCAACCTGATAAGCTCGAACCCAAATCGGAGAAATATGTCTTCATAGGATATCCAAAGGAAACTATTAGATACACCTTCTATCACAGATCCGAAGGCAAAACTTTTGTTGCTAAATTCGGAAACTTTCTAGAGAAGGAGTTTCTCTTGAAAGAAGTGAGTGGGAGGAAAGTAGAACTTGATGAGGTAACTGTACCTGCTCCCTTATTGGAAAGTAGTACATCACAGAAACCAGTTTCTGTGACACCTACACCAATTAGTGAGGAAGCTAATGATGATGATCATGAAACTTCAGAACAAGATACAACTGAACCTCGTAGATCAACCAGAGTAAGATCCGCACCAGAGTGGTACGGTAATCCTGTTCTGGAAGTCATGCTACTAGATCATGATGAACCTACGAACTATGGAGAAGCGATGGTGAGCCAAGATTCTGCAAAATGGCTTGAAGCCATGAAATCTGAGATGGGATCCATGTATGAGAACAAAGTATGGACTTTAGTTGACTTGCCCAATGATCGGCAAGCAATTGAGAATAAATGGATCTTTAAGAAGAAGACTGACGCTGACGGCAATGTTACTGTCTACAAAGCTCAACTTGTCGACTTGCCCAATGATCGGCAAGCAATTGAGAATAAATGGATCTTTAAGAAGAAGACTGACGCTGACGGTAATGTTACTGTCTACAAAGCTCAACTTGTCGCAAAAGGTTTTCGACAAGTTCAAGGGATTGACTACGATAAGACCTTCTCACCCATAGCGATGCTTAAGTCTGTCCGAATCATGTCAGCAATTGCCACATTTTATGATTATGAAATTTGGCAGATGGATGTCAAAACTGCATTCCTGAATGGATTTCTGGAATACGAGTTGTATATGATGTAGCCGGAAGGTTTTGTCGATCCAAAGGGAGCTAACAAACTGGTGCAAGCCTCTTGGAGTTGGAATAAACGCTTTGATAGTGTGATCAAAGCATTTGGTTTTGTACAGACTTTTGGAGAAGCCTGTATTTACAAGAAAGTGAGTGGGAGCTCTGTAGCATTTCTGATATTATATGTAGATGACATATTACCAATCGGAAATGATATAGAATTTCTGGATAGCATAAAGGGATACTTGAATAAGAGTTTTTCAATGAAAGACCTCGGTGAAGCTGCTTACATATTGGGCATTAAGATCTATAGAGACAGATCAAGACGCTTAATTGGACTTTCACAAAGCACATACCTTGACAAAGTTTTGAAAAAAGTTCAAAATGGATCAAGCAAAGAAAGGATTCTTGCCTGTGTTACAAGGTGTGAAATTGAGTAAGACTCAATGCCCGACCAATGCAGAAGATAGAGAGAAAATGAAAGATGTTCCCTATGCTTCAGCCATAGGCTCTATCATGTATGCAATGATGTGTACCAGACCTGATGTGTGTCTTGCTATAAGTCTAGCAGGGAGGTACCAAAGTAATCCAGGAGTGGATCACTGGACAGCGGTCAAGAACATCCTGAAATACCTGAAAAGGACTAAGGATATGTTTCTCATATATGGAGGTGACAAAGAGCTCATCGTAAATGGTTACATTGATGCAAGCTTTGACACTGATCCGGATGATTCTAAATCGCAAACCGGATATGTGTTTACATTAAATGGTGGAGCTGTCAGTTGGTGCAGTTCTAAACAAAGCGTTGTGGCGGGATCTACATGTGAAGCGGAGTACATAGCTGCTTCGGAAGCAGCAAATGAAGGAGTCTGGATGAAGGAGTTCATATCCGATCTAGGTGTCATACCTAGTGCATCGGGTCCAATGAAAATCTTTTGTGACAATACTGGTGCAATTGCCTTAGCAAAGGAATCCAGATTTCACAAGAGAACCAAGCACATCAAGAGACGCTTCAATTCCATCCGGGATCTAGTCCAGGTGGGAGACATAGAGATTTGCAAGATACATACCGATCTGAGTGTTGCAGACCCATTGACTAAGCCTCTTCCACGAGAAAAACATGATCAACACCAAAGCTCCATGGGTGTTAGAATCATTACTGTGTAATCTAGACTATTGACTCTAGTGCAAGTGGGAGACTGAAGGACATATGCCCTAGAGGCAATAATAATGTTATCATTTTATTTCCTTATATCATGATAAATGTTTATTATTCATGCTATAATTGTATTATCCGGAAACATAATACTTGTGTCAATACATAGACAAACTAAATGTCATTAGTATGCCTCTACTTGACTAGCTCATTAATCAATGATGGTTATGTTTCCTAACCATAGACATGTGTTGTCATTTGATTAACGGGATCACATTATTAGGAGAATGATGTGATTGACATGACCCATTCCATTAGCTTAGCACCTGATCGTTTAGTGTGTTGCTATTGCTTTCTTCATGACTTATACATGTTCCTATGACTATGAGATTATGCAACTCCCGTTTGCCGGAGGAACACTTTGTGTGCTACCAAACATCACAACGTAACTGGGTGATTATGAAGGAGCTCTACAGGTGTCTCCAAAGGTACATGTTGGGTTGGCGTATTTCGAGATTAGGATTTGTCACTCCGATTGTCGGAGAGGTATCTCTGGGCCCTCTCGGTAATGCACATCACATAAGCCTTGCAAGCATTGCAACTAATGCATTAGTTGTGAGATAATGTATTACGAAACGAGTAAAGAAAATTGCCGGTAACGAGATTGAACTAGGTATTGAGATACCGACAATCGAATCTCGGGCAAGTAACATACCGATGACAAAGGGAACAACGTATGTTGTTATGCGGTCTGACCGATAAAGATCTTGGTAGAATATGTAGGAGCCAATATGAGCATCCAGGTTCCGCTATTGGTTATTGACCGGAGACGTGTCTCGGTCATGTCTACATTGTTCTCGAACCCGTAGGGTCCGCACGCTTAAGGTTTCGATGACAGTTATATTATGAGTTTGTGAGTTTTGATGTACCGAAGTTAGTTCGGAGTCCCGGATGTGATCACGGACATAACAAGGAGTCTCAAAATGGTCGAGACATAGAGATTGATATATTAGACGGCTATATTCGGACACTGGAAGTGTTCCGGGTGATTTCGGAGAAAACCGGAGAGCCGGAGGGTTACCGGAACCCTACCTGGAGAAGTAATGGGCCATATGGGCCTTAGTGGAGAGAGAGAGAGAGAGGGGCAGCCAGGGTGGGCCGCGTGCCTCCTCCCCCTGGTCCGAATTGGACTAGGAGAGGGGGGGTGGCGCCCCCCTTTCCTTCTCCCTCCCCACTTCCTTCCCCCTCCTAGTATGAGTCCTACTCCTACTAGGAGGAGGACTCCTCCTTGGCGTGCCTATAGGGCCGGCCGGCCTCCTCCCCTTGCTCCTTTATATGCGGGGGCAGGGGGCACCCCTAGACACACAAGTTGATCCACATGATCATATTCTTAGCCGTGTGCGGTGCCCCCTTCCACCATAATCCTCGATAATATTGTAGCGGTGCTTAGGCGATGCCCTGCGACGGTAGTACATCAAGATCGTCACCACGCCATCGTGCTGACGGAACTCTTCCCTGACACTTTGCTGGATCGGAGTCCGGGGATCGTCATCGAGCTGAACGTGTGCTAAAACTTGGAGGTGTTGTAGTTTCGGTGCTTGATTGGTTGGGCCGTGAAGACGTACGACTACATCAACCGCGTTGTGCTAACGCTTCCGTTGTCGGTCTACAAGGGTACGTAGATCACACTCTCCCCTCTCGTTGCTATGCATCACCATGATCTTGCGTGTGCGTAGGAATTTTTTTGAAATTACTACGTTCCCCAACAGCACCGATCATGGAGGGCTTCTACATCAACACCATAGCCCCTCCGATGAAGTGTGAGTAGTTTACCTCAGACCTACGGGTCCATAGTTATTAGCTAGATGGCTTCTTCTCTCTTTTTGGATCTCAATACAATATTCTCCCCCTCTCTTGTGGAGAACTATTCGATGCAATCTTCTTTTTGCGGTGTGTTTGTTGAGACCAATAAATTGTGGGTTTATGATCAAGTCTATCTATGAACAATATTTGAATCTTCTCTGAATTCTTTTATGTATGATTGGTTATCTTTGCAAGTCTCTTCGAATTATCAGTTTGGTTTGGCCTACTAGATTGATCTTTCTTGCAATGGGAGAAGTGCTTAGCTTTGGGTTCAATCATGCGGTGTCCTTTCCAAGTGACGGTAGGGGCAGCAAGGCACGTATTGTATTGTTGCCATCGAGGATAACAAGATGGGGTTTTCATCATATTGCATGAGTCTATCCCTCTACATCATGTCATCTTGCTTAAGGCGTTACTCTGTTTTTAACTTAATACTCTAAATGCATGTTGGATAGCGGTCGATGAGTGGAGTAATAGTAGTAGATGCATGCAGGAGTCGGTCTACTTGTCTCGGACGTGATACCTATATACATGATCATACCTAGATATTCTCATAACTATGCTCAATTCTGTCAATTGCTCAACAGTAATTTGTTGACCCATCGTAGAATACTTATGCTCTCGAGAGAAGCCAGTAGTGAAACCTATGGCCCCCGGGTCTATCTTCATCATATTAATCTCCTACTACTTAGTTATTTCCTTTGCTTTTTTACTTTGCCTTTATTTTACTTTGCATCTTTATCACAAAAATAGCAAAAATATTATCTTATCATATCTATCAGATCTCACTCTCGTAAGTGGTCGTGTAGGGATTGACAACCCCTATTCGCGTTGGTTGCGAGGATTTATTTGTTTTGTGCAGGTACGAGGGACTCGCGCGTAGCCTCCTACTGGATTGATACCTTGGTTCTCAAAAACCGAGGGAAATACTTACGCTACTTTGCTGCATCATCCCTTCCTCTTCGGGGAAAACCAACACAGTGCTCAAGAGGTAGCAAGAAGGATTTCTGGCGCCGTTGCCGAGGAGGTCTACGCAAAAGTCAACGTACCAAGTACCCATCACATACCCTAATCTCCTGCATTACATTATTTGCCATTTGCCTCTCGTTTTCCTCTCCCCCACTTCACCCTTGCCGTTTTATTCGCCCCCTCTCTCTCTATCCTCCCTCTCTTTATCTATTTGCCTCTTTTTGCCCGCTTGTTTTTTGTTTGCTTGTGTGTTAGTTTGCTTGCTTGTCATGATGGCTCAAGATAATACTAAATTATGTGATTTCACCAATACCAACAACAATGATTTTATTAGCACTCCGATTGCTCCTCTTACCGATGCTGAATCTTGTGAAATTAATTCTGCTTTGCTGAATCTTGTCATGAAAGATCCGTTTTCCGGCCTTCCTAGAGAAGATGCCTCTACCCATCTAAATAGCTTCATTGATTTGTGTGATATGCAAAAGAAGAAAGATGTGGATAATGATATTGTTAAATTGAAGCTATTTCCTTTTTCACTCAGAGATCGTGCTAAAGCTTGGTTTTCGTCTTTGCCTAAAAATAGTATTGATTCATGGAACAAGTGCAAAGATGCTTTTATCTCTCAGTATTTTTTCTCCCGCTAAGATCATCTCTCTTAGAAACAATATTATGAATTTTAAGCAACTTGATCATCAACATGTTGCACAAGCTTGGGAGATCATGAAACTAATGATACGTAATTGCCCTACTCACGGTTTAAATTTGTGGATGATTATACAAAACTTTTATGCCGGATTTAATTTTGCTTCTAGAAATCTTTTAGATTCGGCTGCAGGAGGCACTTTTATGGAAATCACTTTAGGAGAAGCTACTAAACTCCTAGATAATATTATGGTTAATTATTCTCAATGGCATAATGAAAGATCTACTAATAAAAAGGTGCATGTGATAGAATAAATTAATATTTTGAGTGGAAAGATGGATGAACTTATGAAATTATTTGCTAATAAGAGTGTTTCTTCTGATCCTAATGATATGCCCTTGTCTACTTTGATTGAGAATAATAATGAAACCATGGATGTGAATTTTGTTGGTAGGAACAATTTTGGTAATAACGCGTATAGAGGGAATTTCAACCCTAGGCCTTATCCTAGTAATCCCTCTAATAATTATGCTAATTCATACAACAATTCTTATGGAAATTATAATAAGATGCCCTCTGATTTTGAATCTAATATTAAAGAATTTATTGCTTCGCAAAAGAATTTTAATTCTTTGATTGAAGAAAAATTGCTTAAGATTGATGAGTTGGCTAGGAACGTTGATAGAATTTCTCTTGATGTTGATTCTTTGAAACTTAGATCTATTCCACCTAAGCATGATATCAATGAGTCTCTCAAAGCCATGAGAATTTCCATTGATGAGTGCAAAGAAAGAACCGCTAGGATGCGTGCTAAGAAAGATGCCTTTATAAGAGCGTGTTCTTCTAGTTCCTATGAAAATAAAGATGAAGATCTAAAAGTTATTGATGTGTCCCCTATTAAATCTTTGTTTTGCAATATGAATCTTGATAATGATGGGACTGAATATGATCCACCTTTACCTAGAAGGCGTTCCAAGAATTCAGAATTTTTTTGATCTTGATGCTAAAATTGATAAAAGTGGGATTGAAGAAATTAAAACCCTAGATGTTGCTAAACCCACTATTATGGATTTCAAGGAATTTAACTATGAAAATTGCTCTTTGATTGATTGTATTTCCTTGTTGCAATCCGTGCTAACTTCTCCTCATGCTTACAGTCAAAATAAAGCATTTACTAAACATATCGTTGATGCCTTGATGCAATCTTATGAAGAAAAACTTGAATTGGAAGTTTCTATCCCTAGAAAGCTTTATGATGAGTGGGAACCAACTATTAAAATTAAAATTAAATATCATGAATGCTATGCTTTATGTGATTTGGGTGCTAGTGTTTCCACGATTCCAAAGACTTTGTGTGATTTGTTAGGTCTCCGTGATTTTGATGATTGCTCTTTAAACTTGCACCTTGTGGATTCCACTATTAAGAAACCTACGGGAAGAATGAATGATGTTCTTATTGTTGCAAATAGGAATTATTTGCCCGTAGATTTTATTGTTCTTGACATAGATTGCAATCCTTCATGTCCTATTATTCTTGGTAGACCTTTCCTTAGAACGATTGGTGCAATTATTGATATGAAGGAAGGAAATATTAGATTCCAATTTCCATTAAGGAAAGGCATGGAACACTTTTCTAGAAAGAAAATTAAATTACCTTATGAATCTATTATGAGAGCCACTTATGGATTGCCTACCAAAGATGGCAATACCTAGATCTATTCTTGCTTGTTATGCCTAGCTAAAGGCATTAAGCGATAGCGCTTGTTGGGAGGCAACCCAATTTTATTTTTATTCCTTGATTTTTGATCCTGTTTAGTAATAAATAAATTATCTATCCTATGTTTTGGTTGTGTTTTTTTGTGTTTAATTAGTGTTTGTGCCAAGTAGAACCGTTGGGAAGACTTGGGGAAAGTCTTGTTACACTTGCTGTAAAAAACAGAAACTTGAGCGCTCATGAGAACTACTGCCATTTTTATTTGGAAAGTGATATTTAGTTAATTATTTTTGCAGATGATTAATAGATAAATTCCTCACTTCCAGAAATTTATTTTAGAATTTTTGGTGTTCCAGATCTTGCGCTAGCTACAGATTACTACAGACTGTTCTGTTTTTGACAGATTCTGTTTTTCGTGTGTTGTTTGCTTATTTTGATGAATCTATGGTTAGTAAAATAGTTTATAAACCATAGAGAAGTTGGAATACAGTAGGTATAACACCAATATAAATAAATAATGAGTTCATTACAGTACCTTGAAGTGGTCTTTTATTTTCTTTCGCTAACGGAGCTCACGAGATTTTCTACTTTAAGTTTTGTGTTGTGAAGTTTTCAAGTTTTGGGTAAAGATTTGATGGATTATGGAACAAGGAGTGGCAAGAGCCTAAGCTTGGGGATGCCCATGGCACCCCCAAGATAATCTAAGGACACCTAAAGCCAAAGCTTGGGGATGCCCCGGAAGGCATCCCCTCCTTTCGTCTACTTCTATCGGTAACTTTACTTGGAGCTATATTTTTATTCGCCACATGATATGTGTTTTGCTTGGAGCGTCTTGTATTATTTGAGTCTTTATTTGTTAGTTTACCACAATCATCCTTTCTGTACACACCTTTTGAGAGAGCCATACATGATTTGGAATTTGTTAGAATACTCTATGTGCTTCGCTATATCTTTTGAGTTATATAGTTTTGCTCTAGTACTTCACTTATATGTTTTAGAGTACTTCACTTATATCTTTTAGAGCACAGTGGAGGATTTGTTTTATAGAAACTATTGATCTCTCATGCTTCACTTAGATTATTTTAAGAGTCTTAAATAGCATGGTAATTGGCTTAAAATCCTAATATGCTTGGTATGCAAGATTAATAATAAAACTTTCTTATCAGTGTGTTGAATACTATGAGAAGTTTGATGCTCGATAATTGTTTTGAGATATGAAGATGGTGATATTAAAGTTGTGCTAGTTGAGTAGTTGTGAATTTGAAGAATGCTCGTGTTAAAGTTTGTGATTCCTGTAGCATGCACGTATGGTGAACCATTATGTGATGAAGTCGGAGCATGGTTTATTTTTTGATCGTCTTCCTTATGAGTGGCGGTCGGGGACGAGCGATGGTCTTTCCTACCAATCTATCCCCCTAGCAGCATGCGCGTAATACTTTGCTTTGATAACTTGTAGATTTTTGCAATAAGTATATGAGTTCTTTATGACTAATGTTGAGTCCATGGATTATACACACTTCTCTCACCCTTCCACCTTTGCTAGTTTCTCTAATACCGCACACCTTTCGCCGGTATCATACACCCACCATATACCTTCCTCAAAACAGCCACCATACCTACCTATTATAGCATTTCCGTAGCCATTCCGAGATATATTGCCATGCAACTTTCCACCGTTCCGTTTATTATGACACACTCCATCATTGTCATATTGCTTAGCATGATCATGTAGTTGACATCGTATTTGTGGCAAAGCCACCATTCATAATTCTTTCATACATGTCACTCTTGATTCATTGCATATCCCGATACACTGCCGGAGGCATTCATATAGAGTCATATTTTGTTCTAAGTATCGAGTTGTAATTATTGAGTTGTAAGAAAAATAAATGTGTGATGATCATCATTATTAGAGCATTGTCCCAGTGAGGAAAGGATGATGGAGACTATGATTCCCCCACAAGTCGGGATGAGACTCCGGACGAAAAATAAAAAAAAGAGTCCATAAAAATAGAGAAAATGCCCAAATAAAAAAATGAGAGAAAAAGAGAGAAGGGACAATGTTACTATCCTTTTACCACACTTGTGCTTCAAAGTATCACCATGATATTCATGATAGAGAGTCTCCTATGTTATCACTTTCATATACTAGTGGGAATTTTTCATTATAGAACTTGTCTTGTATATTCCAATGATGGGCTTCCTCAAAATTCCCTAGGTCTTCATGAGCAAGCAAGTTGGATGCACACCCACTTAGTTTCTTTTTGAGCTTTCATATACTTATAGCTCTAGTGCATCCGTTGCATGGCAATCCCTACTCACTCACATTGATATCTATTGATGGGCATCTCCATAGCCCGTTGATACGCCTAGTTGATGTGAGACTATCTTCTCCCTTTTTGTCTTCTCCACAACCACCATTCTATTCCACCTATAGTTCTATGTCCATGGCTCACGCTCATGTATTGCATGAAGATTGAAAAAGTTTTGAGAATTTCAAAAGTATGGAACAATTTCTTGGCTTGTCATCGGGGTTGTGCATGATTTAAATATTTTGTGTGGTGAAGATGGAGCATAGCCAGACTATATGATTCTGTAGGGATAACTTTCTTTGGCCATGTTATTTTGAGAAGACATAATTGCTTTGTTAGTATGCTTGAAGTATTATTATTTTTATGTCAATATTAAACTTTTGTCTTGAATCTTTCGGATCTGAATATTCATACCATAATTAAGAAGAATTACATTAAAATTATGCGAAGTAGCACTCCGCATCAAAAATTCTGTTTTTATCATTTACCTACTCGAGGACGAGCAGGAATTAAGCTTGGGGATGCTTGATACGTCTCCAGCGTGTCTATAATTTTTGATTGCTCCATGCTATATTATCTATTTTTTTGGACATTATTGGGCTTTATTTTCCACTTTTATATTATTTTTGGGACTAACCTATTAACCGGAGGCCCAACCCAGAATTGCTGTTTTTGCCTGTTTTAGGGTTTCGAAGAAAAGGAATATCAAACGGGGTCCAAACGGAATGAAACCTTCGGGAACGTGATTTTCTCAACGAACAAGACCCGGGAGACTTGGACCCTACATCAAGACACAAAAGAGGAGGCCACGAGGTAGGGGGTGCGCCTACCCCCCTAGGCGCGCCCTACACCCTCGTGGGCCCCCTATTGCTCCACCGACGTACTCCTTCCTCCTATATATACCTACGTACCCCCAAACAATCAGATACGGAGCCAAAAACCTAATTCCACCGCCGCAACTTTCTGTATCCATGAGATCCCATCTTGGGGCCTGTTCCGGAGCTCTGCCGGAGGGGGCACTGATACATTTCCAATGTATCTATAATTTTTGATGCTCCATGCTATATTATCTTCGGTTTTGGATGTTTATGGGCTTTATTATACACTTTTATATTATTTTTGGGACTAACCTATTAACCCAGAGCCCAGTGCCAGTTTCTGTTTTTTTACCTTGTTTTAGGGTTTCGAAGAAAAGGAAAATAAAACGGAGTCCAATTGACCTGAAACTTCACGGAACTCATTTTTGGAAGGAAAGAAGCCTAGAAGACTTGAAGTGCACGTAAGGGAACCTTCGAGGAGGCCACGAGGTAGGGGGGCACGCCCTCCACCCTCGTGGGCCCCTCGTGGCTCCCCCGATGTATCTCTTTCACGCATATATACCCACGTACCCTAAAACTTCCAGAGAGCACAATAGATCGGGAGTTCCGCCGCCAGAAGCCTCCGTAGCCACCGAAAGCCAATCTAGACCCGTTCCGACACCATGCCGGAGGGGAATCCCTCTCCGGTGGCTATCTTCATCATCTCAGTGCTCTCCACGACGAGGAGGGAGTAGTTCTCCCTCGAGGCTGAGGGTATGTACCAGTAGCTATGTGTTTGATCTCTCTCTCTCTCTCTCTCTCTCGTGTTCTTGATTTGACCCGATCTTGATGTATCGCGAGCTTTGCTATTATAGTTGGATCCTATGATGTTTCTCCCCCTCTACTCCCTTGTAATGAATTGAGTTTTCCCCTTGAAGTAATCTTATCGGATTGAGTCTTTAAAGATTTGAGAACACTTGATGTATGTCTTGCCGTGCGTATCTATGGTGACAATGGGATATCAGGTGATTCACTTGATGTATGTTTTGGTGATCAACTTGCGGGTTCCGCCCATGAACCTATGCATAGGGGTTGTTACACGTTTTTGTCATGATTCTCCAGTAGAAGTTTGGGGCACTCTTTGAGGTCCTTTGTGTTGGTTGAATAGATGAATCTGAGATTGTGTGACGCATATCGTATAATCATACCCACGGATACTTGAGGTGACATTGGAGTATCTAGGTGACATTAGGGTTTTCGTTGATTTGTGTCTTAAGGTGTTATTCTAGTACGAACTCTAGGGCTGCTTGTGACACTTATAGGAATAGCCCAACGGATTGATTGGAAAGAATAACTTTGAGGTGGTTTCATACCCTACCATAATCTCTTCATTCGTTCTCCGCTATTAGTGACTTTGGAGTGACTCTTTGTTGCATGTTGAGGGATAGTTATGCGATCCAATTATGTTATCATTGTCGAGGGAACTTACACTAGCGAAAGTATGAACCCAAGGCCTTGTTTTCTATCATTGCAATACTGTTTATGCTCACTTTTATCACTTGCTACCTTGCTGTTTTTATAATTTCGGATTACAAATACTTTTATCTACTATCCATATACCACTTGTATCACCATCTCTTCGCCAAACTAGTGCACATATACAATTTACCATTGTATTGGGTGTGTTGGGGACACAAGAGACTCTTTGTTATTTGGTTGCAGGGTTGCTGGAGACAGACCATCTTCATCCTACGCCTCCCACGGATTGATAAACCTTAGGTTATCCACTTGAGGGAAATTTGCTACTTTCCTACAAACCTCTACACTTGGAGGCCCAACAATATCTACAAGAATAAGGTTGTGTAGTAGACATCATGCACCGATCATGGAGGGCTTCTACATCAATACCATAGCCCCTCCGATGAAGTGTGAGTAGTTTACCTCAGACCTACGGGTCCATAGATGGCTTCTTCTCTCTTTTTGGATCTCAATACAATGTTCTCCCCCTCTCTTGTGGAGAACAATTCGATGTAATCCTCTTTTTGCGGTGTGTTTGTTGAGACCGATAAATTGTGGGTTTATGATCAAGTCTATCTATGAACAATATTTGAATCTTCTCTGAATTCTTTTATGTATGATTGGTTATCTTTGCAAGTCTCCTCGAATTATCAGTTTGATTTGGCCTACTAGATTGATCTTTCTTGCAATGGGAGAAGTGCTTAGCTTTGGGTTCAATCTTGCGGTGTCCTTTCCCAGTGACGGTAGGGGCACGTATTGTATTGTTGCCATTGAGGATAACAAGATGGGGTTTTCATCATATTGCATGAGTCTATCCCTCTACATCATGTCATCTTGCTTAAGGCGTTACTCTGTTTTTAACTTAATACTCTAGATGCATGCTGGATAGCGGTCGATGAGTGGAGTAATAGTAGTAGATGCAGGAAGGAGTCGGTCTACTTTTCTCGGACGTGATGCCTATATACATGATCATACCTAGATATTCTCATAACTATGCTCAATTCTGTCAATTGCTCAACAGTAATTTGTTCACCCACCGTAGAATACTTTGCTCTCGAGAGAAGCCACTAGTGAAACCTATGGCCCTCGGGTCTATCTTCATCATATTAATATCCTACTACTTAGTTATTTCCTTTGCTTTTTACTTTGCCTTTATTTTACTTTGCATCTTTATCACAAAAATACCAAAAATATTATCTTATCATATCTATCAGATCTCACTCTTGTAAGTGGCCGTGTAGGGATTGACAACCCCTATTCATGTTGGTTGCGAGGATTTATTTGTTTTGTGCAGGTATGAGGGACTCGCGCGTAGCCTCCTACTGGATTGATACCTTGGTTCTCAAAAACTGAGGGAAATACTTATGCTACTTTGCTGCATCATCCCTTCCTCTTCGGGGAAAACCAACGCAGTGCTCAAGAGGTAGCATGCATTACCGAGAGCGCCCATAGATACCTCTCCGATATTCGGAGTGACAAATCCTAATCTTGATCTATGCCAACTCAACAAACACCATCAGAAACACCTGTAGAGCATCTTTATAGTCACCTAGTTACGTTGTGACGTTTGATAGCACACTAAGTGTTCCTCAAGTATTCGGGAGTTGCATGATCTCATAGTCATAGGAACATGTATAAGTTATGGAGAAAGCAATAGCAACAAACTAAGCGATCATCGTGCTAAGCTAACGGATGGGTCAAGTCAATCACATCATTCTCTAATGATATGATCCCGTTAATCAAATGACAACTCGTGTCTATGGTCAGGAAACATAACCATCATTGATTCAACGAGCTAGTGAAGTAGAGGCATACTAGTGACACTCTGTTTGTCTATGTATTCACACATGTACTAAGTTTCCGGTTAATACAATTCTAGCATGAATAATAAACATTTATCATGATATAAGGAAATATAAATAACAACTTTATTATTGCCTCTGGGGCATATTTCCTTTAGTCTCCCACTTGCACTAGAGTCAATAATCTAGATTACATTGTAATGATTCTAACACCCATGGAGTCTTGGTGCTGATCATGTTTTGCTCGTGAGAGAGGCTTAGTCAATGGGTCTGCAACATTCAGATCCGTATGTATCTTGCAAATCTCTATGTCTCCATGCTTGACTTGATTGCAGATGGAATTGAAGCGTCTCTTGATGTGCTTGGTTCTCTTGTGAAATCAGGATTCCTTTGCCAAGGCAATTGCACCAGTACTATCACAAAAGATTTTCATTGGACCCGATGGACTAGGTATGACACCTAGATCGGATATGAACTCCTTCATCCAGACTCCTTCATTTGCTGCTTCCGAAGTAGCTATGTACTCTACTTCACATGTAGATTCTGCCACGACGCTCTGCTTGGAACTGCACCAACTGACAGCTCCACCATTTAATAAGAATATGTATCCAGTTTGTGACTTAGAGTCATCCGGATCAGTGTCAAATCTTGCATCGACGTAACCGTTTACGACAAGCTCTTTGGCACCGCCATAAATGAGAAACATATCCTTAGTCCTTTTCAGGTATTTCAGGATGTTCTTGACCGCTATCCAGTGATCCGCTCCTGGATTACTTTGGTACCTCCCTGCTAAACTAATAGCAAGGCACACATCAGGTCTGGTACACAGCATTGCATACATGATCAAACCTATGGCTAAAGCGTAGGGAATGACTTTCATTTTCTCTCTATCTTATGCAGTGATCGGGCATTGAGTCTGACTCAACTTCACACCTTGTAACACATGCAAGAACCCTTTCTTTGCTTGATCCATTTTGAATTTCTTCAACACTTTATCAAGGTATGTTCTTTGTGAAAGTCCAATTAAGCGTCTTGATCTATCTCTATAGATCTTGATGCTCAATATATAAGCAGCTTCACCGAGGTCTTTCATTGAAAAATTCTTATTCAAGTATCCTTTTATGCTATTCAGAAATTCAGTATCATTTCCGATTAACAATATGTCATCAACATATAATATTAGAAATGCTACAGAGCTCCCACTCACTTTCTTGTAAATACAGGCTTCTCCAAAAGTCTGTATAAAACCATATGCTTTGATCACACTATCAAAGTGTATATTCAAACCCCGAGAGGCTTGCACGAGTCTATAAATGGATCGCTGAAGCTTGCATACTTTGTTAGCACCTTTTGGATTGACAAAACCTTCTAGTTGCATCATATACAACTCTTCTTTAAGATATCCATTAAGGAATGCCGTTTTGACATCCATTTGCCAAATTTCATAATCATAAAGTGCGGCAATTGCTAACATGATTTGGACGGACTTAAGCATCGCTACGGGTGAGAAGGCCTCATCATACTGAACTCCTTGAACTTGTCAAAAACCTTTTTCAACAAGTCAAGGTTTGTAGACAATAACATTACCGTCAGCGTCAGTCTTCTTCATAAGATCCATTTATTCTCTATGGCCTGCCGATCATCAGGCAAGTCAACCGAAGTCCACACTTTGTTCTCATACATGGATCCCATCTCAGATCTCACGGCCTCAAGCCATTTTGCGGAATCTGGGCTCATCATCGCTTCCTCATAGTTCATAGGTTCGTCATGGTCAAGTAACATGACTTCTAGAACAAGATTACCGTACCACTCGGTGCGGATCTTACTCTGGTTGACCTACGAGGTTCGGTAGTAACTTGATCAGAAGCTTCATGATCATCATCATTAGCTTCCTCACTTACTGGTGTAGGAATCACTGGAACTAATTTCAGTGATGAACTACTTTCCAATAAGGGAGAAGGTACTCTTACCTCATCAAGTTCTACTTTCCTCCCACTCACTTCTTTCGAGAGAAACTCCTTCCCTAGAAAGGATCCATTCTTAGCAACGAATATTGATGTCTACTACACAACCTTCTTCTTGTAGACGTTGTTGGGCCTCCAAGTGCAGAGGTTTGTAGGACAGTAGCAAATTTCCCTCAAGTCGATGACCTAAGTTTTATCAATCCGTAGGAGGCGTAGGATGAAGATGGTCTCTCTCAAGCAACCCTGCAACCAAATAACAAAGAGTCTCTTGTGTCCCCAACACACCCAATACAATGGTAAATTGTATAGGTGCACTAGTTTGGCGAAGAGATGGTGATACAAGTGGTATATGGATGGTAGATAAAGATTTTTGTAATCTGAAAATATAAAAACAGCAAGGTAACTAATGATAAAAGTGAGCACAAACGGTAATGCAATGCGTTGAAACAAGGCCTAGAGTTCATACTTTCACTAGTGGAAGTTCTCTCAACAATAATAACATAACTGGATCATATAACTACCCCTCAACATGCAACAAAGAGTCACTCCAAAGTCACTAATAGCGGAGAACAAACGAAGAGATTATGGTAGGGTACGAAACCACCTCAAAGTTATCCTTCCTGATCGATCTATTCAAGAGTCCATAGTAAAATAACATGAAGCTATTCTTTCCGCTCAATCTATCATAGAGTTCGTACTAGAATAACACCTTAAGACACAAATCAACCAAAACCCTAATGTCACCTAGATACTCCAATGTCACCTCAAGTATCCGTGGGTATGATTATACGATATGCATCACACAATCTCATATTCATCTATTCAAACCAACACAAAGTACTTCAAAGAGTGCCCCAAAGTTTCTACCAGAGAGTTAAGACGAAAAGGTGTGCCAACCCCTATGCATAGGTTCATGGGCGGAACCCGCAAGTTGATCAGTGGATCAATAGAATACCCCATTGTCACCACGGGTATCCCACACAAAACATACATCAAGTGTTCTCAAATCCTTAAAGACTCAATCCGATAAGATAACTTCATAGGGCAAACTCAATTCATTACAAGAGAGTAGAGTGGGAGAAACATCATAAGATCCTACTATAATAGAAAAGCTCGCGATACATCAAGATCGTATCACGTCAAGAACACGAGAGAGAGAGAGAGAGAGAGATCAAACACATAGCTACTGGTACATACCCTCAGCCCCGTGGGAGAACTACTCCCTCCTCTTCATATAGAGCGATGGGATGATGAAGATGGACACCGGAGAGGGATCCCCCCTCCGGCAGGGTGCCGTAACGGGTCTAGATTGGTTTTCGGTGGCTACGAAGGCTTCTGGCGGCGGAACTCCCGATCTATTCTGCTCCCCGAAGTTTTTAGGGTATATGGGTATATATAGGAGGAAGAAGTACGTCGGTGGATCTCCGGGCTGTCCATGAGGCAGGGGGCGCGCCCAGGGGGTTGACGCGCCACCACCCTCGTGGGCAGCCCGGGACTCTCCTGGTCCATCTCCGATACTCCGTGGGCTTCTTCTGGTCCAAAAATAAGTTTCGTGAAGTTTCAGGTCAATTGGACTCCGTTTGATTTTCCTTTTCTACGATACTCTAAAACAAGGAAAAAACAGAAACTGGCACTGGGCTCTAGGTTAATTGGTTAGTCCCAAAAATCATATAAAATAGCATATAAATGCATATAAAAAACTTCCAAGGTTGATAATATAATAGCATGGAACAATCAAAAAGTATAGATACGTTGCAGACATATCAAATATCTTGCCTTCGGATCTGTGCTAGATGGTGTACCCAACAGTCTCCTTTGGGTATCCTATGAAGACACATTTCCCGATTTGGGTTCGAGCTTATCAGGTTGAAGCTTTTTCACATAAGCATCGCAGCCCCAAACTTTAAGAAATGACAACTTGGGTTTCTTGCCAAACCACAGTTCATAAGGTGTCGTATCAACGGATTTTGATGGTGCCCTATTTAACGTGAATGCAGCCGTCTCTAAAGCATAACCCCAAAATGATAGCGGTAAATTAGTGAGAGATATCATACATCACACCATATCTAATAAAGTGCGGTTACGACGTTCAGACACACCATTACGTTGTGGTGTTCCAGGTGGCGTGAGTTGCGAAACTATTCCGCATTGTTTAAAATGAAGACCAAACTCATAACTCAAATATTCACCTCCACGATCAGATCGTAGAAACTTGATTTTCTTGTTATGATGATTTTCCACTTCACTATGAAATTCTTTGAACTTTTCAAATGTTTCAGACTTATGTTTCATCAAGTAGATATACCCATATCTGCTCAAATCATGCGTGAAGGTAAGAAAATAATGATATCTGCCACGAGCCTCAATGTTCATTGGACCACATACATCAGTATGTATGATTTCCAATAACTCTACTGCTCGCTCCATTGTTCCGGAGAATGGAGTTTTAGTCATCTTGCCCATGAGGCATGGTTCGCAAGTACCAAGTGATTCCAGAAGTCCATCAGAATGGAGTTTCTTCATGCGTTCTACACCAATATAACCCAAATAGCAGTGCCACAAATAAGTTGCACTACCATTATCGACTCTGCATCTTTTGGCTTCAATACTATGAACATGTGTATCACTACTATCAAGATTTAGTAAAAATAGACCACTCATCAAGGGTGCATGACCATAAAAGATATTACTCATATAAATATAACAACCATTATTCTCTGATTGAAATTAATAACCATCTCGCATCAAAGAAGATCCAGATATAACGTTCATGCTCAACGCTGGCACCAAATAACAATTATTTAGGTCTAAAACTAATCCCGAAGGTAGATGTAGAGATAGCGTGCCGACGGCGATCACATCGACTTTGGAACCATTTCCCACGTGCATCATCCCCTCTTCCTTAGCCAATCTTTGCTTAATCTGTAGCCCCTGTTTCAAGTTGCAAATATTAGCAACAGAACCAGTATTAAATACCCAGGCGCTATTGCGAGCATTAGTAAGGTACACATCAATAACATGTATACCAAATATACCTTTCACATTGCCATCCTTCTCTGCCAAATACTTGGGGCAGTGCTACTTCCAGTGACCAGTCCCTTTGTAGTAGAAGCACTCAGTTTCAGGCTTAGGTCCAGATTTGGGTTTCTTCACTTGAGCAGCAACTGGCTTGTTGTTCTTCTTGAAGTTACCCTTCTTCCCTTTACCCTTTTTCTTGGAACTAGTGGTCTTGTTGAACATCAACACTTGATGCTCCTTCTTTATTTCTACCTCCGCAGCCTTTAGCATTGCAAAGAGCTCGAGAATAGTCTTATCCATCCCTTGCATATTATAGTTCATCACGAAGCTATTGTAGCTTGGTGGCAGTGATTGAAGAACTCTACCAATGACACTATCATCAGGAAGATTAATGCTACCTCTTGAGCACTGCATTGGTTTTCCCCGAAGAGGAAGGGATGATGCAGAAAAGTAGCCACTACAAAAAAAGACACATCCATGACATTTTGGACCAAACAATTTTTTTTCTGTCATACATATGACACGTCTATGATGATAATTGTGACAAAACCCGGTATCATCATAGATGTGGTGGGCTCCTACTTCTATGACAAAAAATCATGACAGAAAATGGCCTTTTCGTCCTAGGCGGGCCGGAGACGCAGCTGCATGACATTCTTTGGGCCGTCCATGACAGAAAAAACCGTGGTAGAAGCGAGGGGTAGGAAAATTTCAGGGAGTTCCCGGTTACGGTGGGAGGTCGGTGGCCGAGCGATGCGCGTTTCTCTCATACACGTACGCGCGTGTGTGCAAGGCGTTGGTTCTAACTGAACCCGAGCGAGGCGTTGGGCTCTAATTGAACCCGAGCGATTGCACTGCAGGCTACACGTTACTGAACCCGAGCGATCGATCGATGGCTGTTAACTGAACCCGATCGAGCGATTCCTTCGCTACTACTGCTAACTGAAGCTGATCGATGCTGCCTCTGGATGAACAGTGAGTGTTGCAGGGGGGTTTGGATGAACAGTTCACGGTGGGGGTGGATGAACAGGACCCCGTGGTGTTGCCTCTGGATGAACAGGACCCCAATCGATCAAGCCGGTTGGGGCTAGATGGACAGGACCCCGTGGAGGGCTGGATGAACAGGACCACCCCGTGGAGGGCAGGATGAATAGTAGACGGTGGAGGGCGGGATGAACAGTAGCCCGTGGAGGGGTGGTTGAACAGGAGCCCGTCGAGAGGGCTGGTTGAATAGTAGCCGATGGAGTAGCGCGCGGTGGAGGCTGGATGAACAGGAGCCCATGGATGAACAGTCACAGGTGGAGGCTGGAGGAGGTCGACGGTGGATGAACAGTAGCTCGTGGAGGCTGGAGGGGGTCGATGGTGGAGATGAACAGTATCCCGTGGAGTCACGTTTTGCGGTACGCCACACCCCTCCCGATGAAGAGGCACCCGTTTCGATCGTAGCTCTCCAACACAAGTCCGTTTTGTCCGTTTTGCGATACACCACACCCCTCCCGATCAACAGGACCCCCGTTTCGACTGTAGGAGGTCCGTTTCGTCCGTTTTGCGGTACGCCAGACCCCTCCCGATGAACAGCATCCCGTTTCGAACTTGGCCGGTCGAACACAAGGTTGTTTCCTCCGTTCTGCATTTTTTTGACTATATACTGCAAGGCAACAGCCTCGCAGCTCTTTATTCAAAACAAAACAAAAGATCATAGTACAACAAATTGAGGAGGAAAGTATAAGGAAAGCTATCATACTTACAAAGAGAGTTAGGGGAGGGAGGTGTTGGGGAACGTAGCAGAAATTCAAAATTTTCTACGCATCACCAAGATCAATCTATGGAGTAATCTAGCAACGAGGGAAGGAGAGTGCATCTACATACCCTTGTAGATCGCTAAGCGGAAGCGTTCAAGAGAACGGGGTTGATGGAGTCGTACTCGTCGTGATCCAAATCACCGAAGATCCTAGTGCCGAACGGACAGCACCTCCGTGTTCAACACACGTAGAGCCCGATGATGTCTCCCACGCCTTGATCCAGCAAGGAGAGAGGGAGAGGTTGAGGAAGACTCCATCCAGCAGCAGCACAACGGCGTGGTGGTGGTGGAGGAGCGTGGCAATCCTGCAGGGCTTCGCCAAGCACCAGGGGAGAGGAGAAGGACTTGGGAGAGGGGAGAGGGCTGCACCAAAGGCAAAGGTAAGAAGTCCTCCATCTCCCCCACTATATATAGGGGGGCCAAAGGGGGGGCGCCGTCCCTAGGAGATCCAATCTCCTAGGGGGGCGGTGGCCAAGGGAGGAATCCCTCCTCCCCAAGGCACCTAGGAGGTGCCTTCCCCTTCTGGGACTCTTCCTTTAGGGTTTCCCCCACACTAGGCGCATGGGCCCTAGGGGAAAGTGGCGCCCCAGCCCACTTTGGGCTAGATCCCATCCCACTTCAGCCCATGGGACCCTCCGGGATAGGTGGCCCCACCCGGTGGGCCCCGGGGACCCTTCCGGTGGTCCCGGTACAATACCGATGACCCCGAAACTTGTCCCGATGGCCGAAATAGGACTTCCTATATATAAATCTTTACCTCCGGACCATTACGGAACTCCTCGTGACTTCCGGGATCTCATCCGGGACTCCGAACAACATTCGGTAACCACATACAAACTTCCTTTATAACCCTAGCGTCATCGAACCTTAAGTGTGTAGACCCTACGGGTTCGGGAAGCATGCAGACATGATCGAGACGTTCTCCGGTCAATAACCAACAGCGGGATCTGGATACCCATGTTGGCTCCCACATGTTCCACGATGATCTCATCGGATGAACCACGATGTCGAGGATTCGATCAATCCCGTATACAATTCCCTTTGTCTAGCGGTATTGTACTTGCCCGAGATTCAATCGTCGGTATCTCGATACCTTGTTCAATCTCGTTACCGGCAAGTCTCTTTACTCGTTCCGTAACACATCATCCCGTGATCAACTCCTTGATCACATTGTGCACATTATGATGATGTCCTACCGAGTGGGCCCAGAGATACCTCTCCGTCACACGGAGTGACAAATCCCAGTCTCGATTCGTGCCAACCCAACAGACACTTTCGGAGATACCCGTAGTGCACCTTTATAGCCACCCAGTTACGTTGTGACGTTTGGTACACCCAAAGCATTCCTACGGTATCCGGGAGTTGCACAACCTCATGGTCTAAGGAAATGATACTTGACATTGGAAAAGCTTTAGCATACGAACTACACGATCTTGTGCTATGCTTAGGATTGGGTCTTGTCCATCACATCATTCTCCCAATGATGTGATCCCGTTATCAACGACATCCAATGTCCATGGTCAGGAAACTGTAACCATCTATTGATCAACGAGCTAGTAAACTAGAGGCTTACTAGGGACATGGTGTTGTCTATGTATCCACACATGTATCTGAGTTTCCTATCAATACAATTCTAGCATGGATAATAAACGATTATCAAGAACAAGGAAATATAATAATAACTTATTTATTATTGCCTCTAGGGCATATTTCCAACAGTCTCCCACTTGCACTAGAGTCAATAATCTAGTTCACACCGCCATGTGATTAACGCTCATAGGTCACATCGCCATGTGACCAACATCCAAAGAGTTTACTAGAGTTAGTAGTCTAGTTCACATCACTATGTGATTAACACTCAATGAGTTCTAGGTTTGATCATGTTGCTTGTGAGTGAGGTTTTAGTCAACGGGTCTGAATCTTTCAGATCCGTGTGTGCTTTACAAATCTCTATGTCATCTCCTAGATGCAGCTACCACGCTCTATTTGGAGCTATTCCAAATAACTGTTCTACTTGGAGCTATTCTAAATTGTTGCTCCATTATACGTATCCGGTATCTCTACTCAGAGCTATCCGGATAGGTGTTAAGCTTGCATCGACGTAACCCTTTACGACGAACTCTTTTACCACCTCCATAATCGAGAAAATTCCTTAGTCCACTAGTTACTAAGGATAACTTTGACCGCTGTCCTGTGATCCATTCTTAATGGTGATACTTACCATCATTGTCCGTCTTCCTTTTAAAATCCATCTGTACTCAACAGCCTTACGACCATCGAGCTGTTCTTCCAAAGTTTACACTTTGTTTTCATATATGGATCCTCTCTCGGATTATATGGCCTTGAGCCATTTATCGGAATCCAGGCCCACCATCGCTTCTCCATAGCTCGTTGGTTCATTGTTGTCTAGCAACATGACTTCCAAGACAGGATTACGTACCACTCTGAAGTAATACGCATCCTTGTCATCCTACGAGGTTTGGTAGTGACTTGATCTGAAGTTTCATGATTAATATCATAAGGTTCCACTTTAATTGGTGTAGGTGCCACAGGAACAACTCTTTGTGCCCTGCTATACACCAGTTGAAGTGACGGTTCAATAACCTCATCAAGTCTCCACCATCCTCCCACTCAATTCTCGAGACAAACCTTTCCTCGAGAAAGGACCCGATTCTAGAAACAATCCCATATTGCTTTCGGATCTGAGATAGGAGGTATGCCCAACTGTTTTGGGTGTCCTATGAAGATGCATTTATCCGCTTTGGGTTCGAGCTTATCAGCCTGAAACCTTTTCACATAAGCGTCGCAGCCCCAAACTTTTAAGAAATGACAGCTTAGGTTTCTCTAAACCATAGTTCATACAGTGTCATCTCATCGGAATTACGTGGTGCCCTATTTAAAGTGAATGTGGTTGTCTCTAATGCCTAACCCATAAATTATTGTGGTAATTCGATAAGAGACATCATGGTATGCATTATATCCAATATGGTGCAGTTGTGATGTTCGGACACACCATCACACTATGGTGTTCCAAGCTGTATCAGTTGTGAAACAATTTCCACAATGTCTTAATTCTATGCCAAACTCGTAATTCAGATATTCATCTCTATGATCATATCGTAGATCTTTTATCCTCTTGTCATGACGATCTTTCAACTTCACCCTGAAATTACTTGAACCTTTCAATAATTTAGACTCGTGATTCATCAAGTAAATATACTCAACATCTACTCAAATCATCTGTGAAGTAAGACCATAACGATATCCATTACACGCCTCAGTACTCATTGGACTGCACACATCAAAAATGTATTACTTCCAACATGTTGCTTTCCAGTTCCATTTTACTGAAACCGAGGCTTTCAGTCATCTTGCCCATGTGGTATGATTTGCATGTCTCAAGTGATTCAAAATCAAGTGAGTCCAAACGGTCCATTTGCATGGAGTTTCTTCATGCATATATACCAATAGACATGGTTCGCATGTCTCAAACTTTTCAAAAACGAGTGAGCCCAAAGATCCATCAACATGGAGCTTCTTCATGCATTTTATACCGATATGACTTACGTGGCAGTGCCACAAGTAGGTGGTACTATCATTACTATCTTATATCTTTTGGCATGAACATGTGTATCACTACGATCGAGATTCAATAAACCATTTATTTTAGGTGCAAGACCATTGAAGGTATTATTCAAATAAACAGAGTAACCATTATTCTCCTTAAATGAATAACCGTATTGCGATAGACATAATCCAATCATGTCTATGCTCAACGCAAACACCAATCTCGATGGTAGAGGGAGCGTGCGATGCTTAATCACATCAAGCTTGGAAAAACTTCCAACACATTTTGTTAGCTCACCTTTAGCTAGTCTCCGTTTATTCCGTAGCTTTTATTTCGAGTTACTAACACTTAGCAACCGAACCGGTATCTAATACCCTGGTGCTACTAGGAGTACTAGTAAAGTACACATCAGCACAATGTATATCCAATATACTTCTATCGACCTTGCCAGCCTTCTAATCTACCAAGTATCTAGGGTAATTCTGCTCCAGTGGCTGTTCCCCTTATTACAGAAGCACTCAGTCTCGGGTTTGGGTTCAACCTTGGGTTTCTTCACTAGAGCAGCAGCTGATTTGTCGTTTCATGAAGTATCCCTGCTTGCCCTTGCCCTTCTTGAAACTAGTGGTTTCACCAACCATCAACAATTGATGATCCTTCTTGATTTCTACTTTTGTGGTGTCAAACATCACGAATATCTCAACGATCATCATATATGTCCCTGATATATTATAGTTCATCACGAAGCTCTAGCAGCTTGGTGGTAATGACTTTGGAGAAAACATCACTATCTCATCTGGAAGATCAACTCCCACTCGATTCAAATGATTGTTGTACTCAGACAATCTGAGCACAAGCTCAACAATTGAGCTTTTCTCCTTAGTTGGTAGGCTAAGAAAATCATCGGAGGTCTTATACCTCTTGACGTGGGCACGAGCCTGAAACTCCAATTTCAGCCCTCGAAACATCTCATATGTTTCGTGATGTTTCAAAACATCTTCGGTGCCTCAACTCTAAACCGTTTAACTGAACTATCACGTAGTTATCAAAACGTGTATGTCAGATGTTCGCAACATCCATAGACGACGTTCGAGGTTCAGCACACTGAGCGGTGCATTAAGGACATAAGCCTTCTATGAAGCAATGAGGACAATCCTCAGTTTACGGACCTAGTCCGCATAATTGCTACTATCAACTTTCAACTAAATTTTCTCTAGGAACATAACTAAACAGTAGAACTGAAGCGCGAGCTACGACATAATTTGCAAAGATCTTTTGACTATGTTCAGGATAATTAAGTTCATCTTATGAACTCCCACTCAGATAGACATCCCTCTAGTCATCTAAGTGATTACATGATCCGAGTCAACTAGGCCATGTCCGATCATCACGTGAGACGGACTAGTCATCATCGGTGAACATCTTCATGTTGATCGTATCTTCTATACGACTCATGCTCGACCTTTCGGTCTTCTGTGTTCCAAGGCCATGTCTGTACACATGCTAGGCTCGTCAAGTCAACCTAAGTGTTTCGCGTGTGTAAATCTGTCTTACACCCGTTGTATGTGAACGTTAGAATCTATCACACCCGATCATCACGTGGTGCTTCGAAACAACGAACTGTCGCAATGGTGCATAGTTAGGGGGAACACTTTCTTGAAATTTTAATGAGGGATCATCTTATTTACTACCGTCGTTCTAAGTAAACAAGATGTATAAACATGATAAACATCACATGCAATCAAGTAGTGAGATGATATGGCCAATATCACTTTGCTCCTTTTGATCTCCATCTTTGGGGCTCCATGATCATCATTGTCATCGGCATGACACCATGATCTCCATCATCGTGTCTTCATGAAGTTGTCTCGCCAACTATTACTTCTACTACTACAGCTAACGGTTAGCAATAAAGTAAAGTAATTACATGGCGTTTTTCAATGACACGCAGGTCATACAATAAATAAAGACAACTCCTATGGCTCCTGTCGGTTGTCATACTCATCGACATGCAAGTCGTGATTCCTATTACAAGAACATGATCAATCTCATACATCACATATATCATTCATCACATCCTTTTGGCCATATCACATCACATAGCATACCCTGCAAAAACAAGTTAGACGTCCTCTAATTGTTGTTTCCATGTTTTACGTGGCTGCTATGGGTTTCTAGCAAGAATGTTTCTTACCTACGCAAAACCACAACGTCATATGCCAATTGCTATTTACCCTTCATAAGGACCCTTTTCATCGAATCCGTTCCGACTAAAGTGGGAGAGACAGACACCCGCCAGCCACCTTATGCAACTAGTGCATGTCAGTCGGTGGAACCGGTCTCACATAAGCGTACGTGTAAGGTTGGTCCGGGCCGCTTCATACCATGATGCCGTCGAAACAAGAATGGACTAGTAATGGTAAGCATATTGAACAATATCAACGCCCACAACTACTTTGTGTTCTACTCGTGCATAGAATCTACGCAATAGACCTAGCTCATGATGCCATTGTTGGGGAACGTAGCAGAAATTCAAAATTTTCTACGCATCACCAAGATCAATCTATGGAGTAATCTAGCAACGAGGGAAGGAGAGTGCATCTACATACCCTTGTAGATCGCTAAGCAGAAGCGTTCAAGAGAATGGGGTTGATGGAGTCGTACTCGTCGTGATCCAAATCACCGAAGATCCTAGTGCCGAACGGACGGCACCTCCGTGTTCAACACACGTACAGCCCGATGATGTCTCCCACACCTTGATCCAGCAAGGAGAGAGGGAGAGGTTGAGGAAGACTCCATCCAGCAGCAGCACAACGGCGTAGTGGTGGTGGAGGAGCGTGGCAATCCTGCAGGGCTTCGCCAAGCACCATGGGAGAGGAGAAGGACTTGGGAGAGGGGAGAGGGCTGCACCAAAGGCAAAGGTAAGAAGTCCTCCATCTCCCCCACTATATATAGGGGGTCCAAAGGGGGGGCGCCGGCCCTAGGAGATCCAATCTCCTAGGGGGGCGGCGGCCAAGGGAGGAATCCCTCCTCCCCAAGGCACCTAGGAGGTGCCTTCCCCTTCTGGGACTCTTCCTTTAGGGTTTCCCCCACACTAGGCGCATAGGCCCTAGGGGAAAGTGGCGCCCCAGCCCACTTTGGGCTGGATCCCATCCCACTTCATCCCATGGGACCCTCCGGGATAGGTGGCCCCACCCGATGGGCCCCCGGGACCCTTCCGGTGGTCCCGGTACAATACCGATGACCCCGAAACTTGTCCCGATGGCCGAAATAGGACTTCCTATATATAAATCTTTACCTTCGGACCATTCCGGAACTCCTCATGATGTCCGGGATCTCATCCGGGACTCCGAAAAATATTCGTTAACCACATACAAACTTCCTTTATAACCGTAGCGTCATCGAACCTTAAGTGTGTAGACCCTACGGGTTCGGGAAGCATGCAGACATGACCGAGACGTTCTCCGGTCAATAACCAACAGCAGGATCTGGATACCCATGTTGGCTCCCACATGTTCCACGATGATCTCATCGGATGAACCATGATGTCGAGGATTCGATCAATCCCATATACAATTCCCTTTGTCTAGTGGTATTGTACTTGCCCGAGATTCGATCGTCGGTATCCCGATACCTTGTTCAATCTCGTTACCGGCAAGTCTATTTACTCGTTCCATAACACATCATCCCGTGATCAACTCCTTGATCACATTGTGCACATTATGATGATGTCCTACCGAGTGGGCCCAGAGATACCTCTCTGTCACACGGAGTGACAAATCCGAGTCTCGATTCGTGCCAACCCAACAGACACTTTCGGAGATACCCGTAGTGCACCTTTATAGCCACCCAATTACGTTGTGACGTTTGGTACACCCAAAGCATTCCTACGGTATCCGGGAGTTGCACAACCTCATGGTCTAAGGAAATGATACTTGACATTGGAAAAGCTTTAGCATACGAACTACACGATCTTGTGCTATGCTTGGGATTGGGTCTTGTCCATCACATCATTCTCCCAATGATGTGATCCCGTTATCAACGAAATCCAATGTCCATGGTCAGGAAACCGTAACCATCTATTGATCAATGAGCTAGTCAACTAGAGGCTTACTAGGGACATGGTGTTGTCTATGTATCTACACATGTATCTGAGTTTCCTATCAATACAATTCTAGCATGGATAATAAACGATTATCATGAACAAGGAAATATAATAATAACTTATTTATTATTGCCTCTAGGGCATATTTCCAACAGGAAGCTATCCAGGCTAATAAACTGTCCCTATATTTACATTTGATCCTATGTGACAGTAAGGTTATATCATGCACAAAATTCCTCCTCCAAGCTCTAAAACTTGGAGTCTCATTTCTGAAGATCTTGCCATTCCTCTGTGTCCAGATGTTCCAGGTGGCAGTAAAGACCACCTCGGAGAAGAAAGGCCTGTTGAAATCCCTCCTAGAAGCTGCAGCCATCATATAAGTAGTCTGATTGGGCTTTACAGACCAGGATATCCCAAGATAATTCCAAACTCTTTGACTGAAGTTGCAAGAGAAGAAGAGGTGTACTCTATCTTCATGGAGTGAAGATTGGCATAGCACACACGTATCATCTTGGACGTTCCAGTGTCTTCTCTGCATCATGTCACGTGTGTTGAGGCGATCCATCAATAAAAGCCATCCAAAAACCTTGATCTTGAGGGTACAGGAGCTTTTCCAAATATACTTGAACAGTGGGTCAATCCTCAAATGGGAGAAGGTGAACTCATAATATAGTTTGGATTGATATTCTCCAGATTTGGATGGCCATTTCCAAACATCATTCTCCTCAGACTGCAAACTTATGGGCTGTAGCAAGTTCTGCAGTTGTGTTAGTTCTAGATATGCCTCCTCTGAGAAAGGTAGGTGAAAACCTTCCATAATCGTCTGGTAAGAAAGAAAGCCCTTAACTGTTATTGTGTCATCCATGGCAAATGAGTGAAGTCGAGGGAAACGATCCTTAAGGGCAATCATACGGTTGTCAATTTGCCAACGATCAAGCTCGAAGACCACAGTATCCCCAGCATGTACTACTGGTGTGGCTAACAACACAAACTTGTCATACAACCGGAGCACATCGCGCCACCAAAATGAGCCACAAAGCTGAGTGACTTGTGGAGGTGAGGAGTGATAGTAAGAATCCCAAATTAGATTCACCCATGGAACATCTTTCTTGTTGAAAAATTTGAACAGATGCTTGAGCAGAAGAGCTTCATTTTGCACTCCCAAATGGGTGACCCCTAGCCCTCCAAACTTTTTTGGTCTACATACCAAATCCCAAGCTGCAAGAGATTGCCTTGGAGCTTCAGTATTCCCCCTCCAGAGACATTGCCATTCGATCCTTTCAATCTGTTTGAGGATGCCCTGCGGTATTGATAAGGAACAGAGAAAGTAGATGGGCATGGATGTGAGGACAGACTGTAGAAGTTGGAGTCGACTGCCTTGGTTGAGGAGACAGGAAGATGCCGAAAGTCTTCTCTCAATGCGATCAACAAGAGGCAGCAGGTCATAAATGGTAGATCTAGAGATGCCCATGGGCAAGCCAAGATAAGTAAATGGCATTGATCCAACAGAGCAGCCCAGCAAATCAGCAATATGAGCTCCTTCTTCTGCAGACATGTTCATTGGGATGAGAGATGATTTGCTAAAATTGACCCGCAGACCCGTGGATGTAGCAAAGTTGTGTAACATATCCTTGAGGGCAATGAGTTGGTTGTCCATCGCTGGCAAAACTATCAGAGTATCATCCGCATACTGCACAATCGGGTAGTCATTAGATCTCGTTGGGATTGGCAGGGTGAGGACATTACGGGCACACATGTCATTCAGAACAGCTTGTAAAAGATCCACCGCAATGACGAAGAGGAGGGGTGATAGGGGATCACCCTGCCGAACACCACATTTGCACTGGAAATGCTAGCCCGGTACTCCATTTAACAATACCGAAGAAGAAGCCGACGATAGGAGGTTACTAACCCAGTCATTCCAACGGTCATCAAAGCCCTTATGCTTAAGAATTGTGAGGATGGCATCATGCTCAATCGTGTCAAATGCTTTTGTGAAATCGAGTTTCAGTAAAACAATGGGCCTCTTTGATGCTTTGCACTGGTGTATATATTCAAAACACCATGCTAGACAGTCCTGGATAGAGCGACACTTGAGAAAACCATATTGGTTACGATGTATACATTGGAGGATTACTTTCTGCAACCGATTCGCTAGAAGTTTGGTCAAGAATTTTAGACATGTATTTGTTAAAGAGATTGGCCGAAAATCACCAACAGACTCCGGGCTTAACTTCTTAGGAATGAGAGTAATGAGGGATGTGTTCAAACATTCCAGGTTGCAATTTCCTTCGTAGAACTCATTGGCTAGCTTCATAAAATCTGGCTTAAGAACGCTCCAATATTTCCTGAGGAAAAGGCCAGTAAATCCATCCGGACCCGGGGCACGGTCTAGTGGTAAGTGTTTAATGACCTCCTCCACTTCATCATCAGAGAAAGGCCTGGATAACTCCTCAAGACCCTAGACTCTAGGCAGCAAAGTGTCAAGATCAAAGGTCATGCGAATCCCCTTAGCTTGGCCCATGCGTTGTTTGAAATCTGACCAGAACATGGAAGCTAACTGATGGTGATCAGTGACAACCTCTCCTGCAGTGTTTTTAATGGAGGTGATTGTATTCCTTCGATAGCGCTCAGTGGCCATGGCGTGGAAGAACTTTGTGTTTTCTTCCCCAACTTTGATAGATCTGATAGTGCATCGCTGTTTCCAGTATATGAATTGCAAACGAAGAATATCCTCAAGATGAAGTTTAACAATTCTACGAAAGTTCATCTCTGGCCAAGTGAGTACCCTTAGTTCCTCCAAGCCATCAAAGTGCAGGATCACCTTGTTGCAATCAGAAATAAGGGATTTAACCTTTGAGAGACTAACATGCCACCTCTTAAGAGCATAACGAAGGGCTTTAAATTTGGCCGAGATTGTGGCAGCAGTAGAAGCCCTGTGGACCGGCCTGTTCCAGACTTCAGAAAGACAGTCAGCAAAACCAGGTAGATTTACCCAATAGTTTTCAAAACGGAAAACTTTGGCTTTTGGGATAGAAGTGGCAACCGAGACCACACAAGGTACGTGGTCTGATGCAGTCCTTGCTAGGGGCAGGACCATCGTATTAGGGTGGTCAGAGGTCCAGGCTACTGTGGTAAAAAACCAGTCAATCTGTTCAAGGAGAGGACTTGTTTGCATATTGGACCAGGTAAACTGCCATCCTTTTATTGGTAGTTCAATGAAGCCTAAATGACCAATGATTTCATTAAAAAGGAAGATATCTTTAACATCGCCCCCTGGTAGATTGCGGTTGTCCAAGGATCGCATGAAATTGAAATCACCAAGCAACAGCCAATTCTCATGCATTTGAATGTTGAGATTATATAACCACTGAACAAATTCCGCTCGAGCTGGGTTCTGAGAAGGACCATATACTGACACTAAAGTCCAAATTTCAGAAGTGTGAGCAGATTTGAACTCAACAATAATACCATATGGAAGCGCCTGAATTAATTTGCCAGAGAAGAAAGCTGAATTCCAAATAACCAGAATCCCACCAGAAGCCCCAGCTGAAGGCATATACGCGAAATTATCAAAGCGTCGAGGACAAAATTTCCTAAGGAAACGTTGATCGATGTGCATGCATTTAGTTTCTTGCAAACAGACTATGGAGCACCCACTTTCATCTATCTTCTGTTTGACTACAAGCTGTCGCGCTTCGGAGTTAAGACCACGCACATTCCAACACAGAATCTTCCAGTCTCTAAGGTTTGTCTGATTCATTAAAAACTAACATAAAGAGAAACAAAAGTAGATCACGTAATGACCTACAGCATCCATCAAACAGCAACATTAACTTCCACAGCAGGTAGAGTAAATAAAGATAAGTGGCTATTGAAGGGGTTCGCCAGCAACCCTTGATGCAACTGGCTTCATTCATCATCTGCATCCCTGGAGGTAGAGGCCTCAGCAGGATCAGCTACAAGCTTTTCCACAGTGATCTTCTAAGGGGCAATCTTCAGGCGTGCCCCAATGCGTTGCAGGTCAGCAATGGCAGTTGGAGGAGGCACCACTGTCTCATCAGGAGCGGGTGCAGACTGAGCGGGCCGAGCACAAGTTTTACGCTTCTTTGTACGCCTGACAGATTGTGGTGTGTCTGTTCCTGGGGGTACCTGACGAAAACCATCACGCAGGGAGCGAAGCCGCGCGCTACGTCAAACTTCTGACTCCAGGAACGGTCCAGCAGAAGCAGATTTGCGTGAGCGCTTGGTAGTGGTTGCAGGCATAGCAAAGAACTGAAATTTCTCGGTGACAGGTTCAGACAACTCAGCATTCTCTTCGAAGCAGAGCGCCCGAGCAACAGGGCGCTTGGTTGGAGAAAACTGGTAGGAAGATTCAGTAGCAATCGGTGGGGGCAACAAGCTGAGATTCACGCTCCCAGTAGGAAGATGCGGGTTCCAGGACTGCTTGATGTAGTTGAACAAAGGCATCTGCAATGGACGTGGGATGACTGTTGAAGCAAACTGTGGCATGTACTTAGAGAAGGTACGGGTCCACTGCATCTGGGGAGGTAGGATTGGGCCAAAGACCGTGAGCACCTGACCAATGTGGAGGACCTGTTGAGCTGGAAGAGCCACAGGGTGGGGAGGCACAATCTCTGCATTGTGAGCATCTTATGGACCATTGTCATTGGCGACAGAATTATCAGACACCTGCAACACCATGGATTCTTGAGACTGAACTTTGATAGGTTCGTCAGGAACTTCCATATTTGCAGGAGCAGCCTCATGCTGATCATTAGCATTATCAACAACGGGTGGCGGCACATCATTCCACCCAAGCTCAGGGAACTCTGGCAGAACCCAGTTGTGGTTGTTGAAGTGTAGATGACCAGGCAGGGGGTGAGGATTTCCATCAAAAGGCATGGGGTCTTCATCTGCAGGCAGCACATCTGCAAAATCCGCGGACAGGACATATACAGGAGCAGACCATGAAACCCTAGTCCCACCAAAGTCCCCGAACTCGCGATAAACCACATCTCGTGGTACTAGTGATGGAGCAGGGAAGGACACATATGCCAGAGTCCGCACCAGTAAAGGATCCGCCTGATGCCAAGAATGGAAGCGACCAAAAGTGCTGATTACATCTGCAATGTACTGCGGCCGACGATAATCCAAAGGGACCCCAAGAAGCATGACCCATCCACGACGAAAACCCTGAACAGCTCTGTAATTGTGCCCCTCATCATGCGGAATAAAATGAACAAAGCGGCCATTACCCAAATCAAAGGGAGGGTGATCTACCATGATCTGCCTAGAGATGGCACTACGAAACCGGAAAAGCCCGACACCTTGAATCCATGGCTGGACATCTAGAATTTCTCTTTCCAACTGATTGACAACAAAATCACTAACCATATTGCGGTAGAGTTGAATCTCCTCAGGCAGTGGCGCTGGCTCGACGATGCCAATCGCATACTCCTCATGCCTTCTGTTAGGCGCAGCAGCTGGGGCAAAGAACGTGCGAGGAAGACGGAGCGGTCCACCGTCGATGATCTCAAAGCCAAGCGGCACGTATGGCAGTGGGTCAAGCTCAAAGTTGGCCATCTCTGGAGATGCTGGTGGAGAGCGCTGCAATGGCGGGGGTGTTGTGGGTGGAGGTGGCGGCGTGTCTGGCGGTGGGGCGGATGGTGGTGTTGGTGGAGGTGATGCAAGGGGTGGTGATGGCGGAGGCGGAGCTGGGGGGGAAGAGGGTAATGGCGTAGGCTCAGATGACGATGCTAGATGGCACTCGTCGATGGGACGTATCAATGGGGAGGCGGCAGCGTCAGGTTGGAGGGAACTCGAGGCGTTAAGCCGTATAGATGGTGGTGGGTGGTCAGATGGACTCTCAATGCCACGTGGGACCCACCTAAAACCTCCTGCCGATGCAGATCCTGTGCAAGATTTTGCCCTGTGGCCTGGCCGAAAACATCGGCGACAACGCGTTTGATTGGTGCAATTAGCGGTGATATGCGCCATAGAAAAACAGTTTTGGCATTTCCAAACATTGAAAACCATATCATCAACCATAGAAGAAAATCCATCCAAATCCGCCACAGACCGGCCCATATCGTGGGTAGGAGATTTGTCATTGACTTGCCATGCATTGGGAGATTCAGCATTGACTGGGCCTGTAGAAGTGTCGCGTGATACAGTAGATGGGCTGTTGGGCTGGGTAGTATTGGTCCTGGCAGACCCAATTCATCCAGCAATTGTAGGTGAGTCCGGAGGATTTGAAACAACCGCAGTCCCGCCCAAGATATGCTCCGAAGATTGAGGAGTCATCTCGCGCGAGATTGACGCAGATCGAGCGATCGGCGGGGGAACCGTACCAAAACAGATCGGTGGCGAGGCCACCGTCCACCGGAGCTCCGGCGCCGGAGGTGGATGAATAACCACACTCTCACGTTGGGGAAGAACATAACCTGCCTCCCGTACAATGTCAACACAGTCTTGTGTGGTAGGGTACTGATATCCTTTGCAAACTGGATAGTTTTGAAACGTGGCAAAAGAAAGTTTCTTCCTGCAACTGGGGGCAGATTTGAGCGAGGATTTAACAGGAGGTTTATGCATGGCTAACTTGCCCAGTGTAGCCCGAAGTTTGTTAGGGCTAACAAAAATCCATTCAGCATCACACTCTTTCCTCCAAATCAAAACCTCACGTCTCCAATTTGGCCCACCATGTCCCCAAAGATGGAAGAAGCATTTGAAATGCTTACACATAAAAGACCTAAGGGCAAGAACGTGGAGACCAACTTTTTTGCATGAGACATGAAAGGAGGATACCTTGTCACGTATTAGGGAAACCATGAACTCAATCGCTAATCCACCAATAGCGGCCTCGAGTGCTGCAGCAACTGAATCCTCTGAGAGTCGGAAATCATGCCTACTGAACGATACCACCATGATGAAAGGATCCATGCCATCGGTAGGATGAACCGAGACGCCAAGAGATCTGAAGATCTCATTTGCAAAAACTAGCCCCTTGGAGAAATCCAAGCCAAGGGTGGAACCAGAACCCTGATCCATCAAAGATGGTGATCCACGTGGAGAGGAGATGACGCCAGAGTCGTTGAGTGGATGGGTTTGGGAAATTAGTGGCTAGGAAGGGAGATCGCCGAAGAGCCTAGCGGCATGGGTGGGGGTGGGGTGGGAGCCATCTTCAAGGTTAGCTGTTGATTTCCTCCGTTCTGCGTTATGCCAGGCCTCATATCCATCACTTGTTCCATCCAAGCCCTCCCGATGAACATGACGCATTCCGTTGCCTCCCCATGAACACGATGACGACACTGTTTCTCTATTCCAACCCAGCAATGTACACGAGCCATGGCCGTACGTATGCGCGAGTAGGCGTTCGAGACCCCGCCCGTATGTACACATATGTGGCCGTATTTTCTTTCTTGCACCCTGGCCATTGTATGTACGTGTACATGCTACGTGCGCGCCTCTACTACGACACGTGTGCGCCTCTACTACGACATGTGCGCGCCTCTACTATGACACGTCCGCGCCTCTACATCGACCAGTATGTACATACACGTTCGCGACCAGAATGACAACGCTACGTACGCTTCGACCAGGTGGGTCCCGACTGTCAGGCACTTCCTTGCCTGCAAAGATGTAGCCGGTGGGTCCCAGTAGTCAGGGGGCAAATCGTTTTTTTTTGCCCGAACGCACTTCCTTGCGTGTGAAGATGTAGCTGGTGGGTCCCAGCAGTCAGGGGGAAATGTTTTTTTCACGAAATATAGTGGTCCGTCTGGTGGGTCCCAGCTGTCAGGTGGAGGAATCATTATTTTCCGCGTAATAAGGAGGCACTTCCTTGCTGCGGACAAGGACCCAGCTGCCAGCCTCTCCACGTATAGTCCACTTCCGATGGAAATTGTTTCTTGACCACGTTGACCACGCCGCGCCGAGAGCACCAGGTCGGTGGACGACGGCGAGGCCTAGGAAGGGGACGACACGGAGGCAGAGAAGACTCGGCAGTTGTTTCCCACGCGGAGGGGAGTACGACTTTACGAGGGTTTACTGGTTCGTCTACCGTCGCCGGAGAATAACAGTAGGTGTGGGTGAGTAGAGGGATGGCTAGGCCAGCGATGGGAGTATGGTCGGGCGGTGAGGCCTGCGTGGCAGCACAGCCGGCCACGAGGAGGAGGGAGCAGGCAGTCCCGCCGGCGCTTGTTTGAGCGGCTAGAGCAGGAAGAGCAGAGATTGAAGAAGCACGACGGCCGTTGGATGGACATCCAACAGTCAGTGCTTTGCGTCAACCTTTTTTTAGGAAAGCCTCAAATCTATGGAAAACAGCATACAGTCCATCTGCCATTATTTCTAATAATTTACAGCCCATTTGCTAATTCTTAAGGTTTTTTTGGAGCCCATATATTGTGGCAACGGTTAAAAAATGATAGGAAATTTTGCATATTTCGGTGCGGTCCGAACTGTTTTTAATCCCAAAATTTTGACTCATATTCAAACTGATTTTAAAAATAAATGTATATCAATATAAAATCCAACAAATTCTCCACGCATAAAAATAAATGTAATTTAAAATCTTGAAATGAAAAAAAAAGATATTTGAAACTAATTGCCGGTTTGATGTGTTTTAAAAATGTACAACCCATTGCTCATTACTGATGGGCCATTTTCTCGGCCAGCCGAATGAAAGCTCTCCTCGTCTCAAAAGATTTGCAGCCCAACAGGTCTGACAAAACGACTTACTTGGCAAATCACAAAAAAACTGGGCTGTGGCCGTGGACCCAGCTATCAACCTCTCCACGTACAGTACTCTTTCGATGGAAGTCGTTCCTTGACCACGTTGACCACGCCATGCGGAGAGCACCACGGCGGTGGACGACGGCGAGACCTAGGAAGGGGACGACGCGGCAGTGGAAGCCCGCACGGAGAGGACTATGAGAGTTCATTGGTTCGGCTGCGGTGTGAGGCTGCCATTGCCGCAGGGCCTGGCTAGTGGTGGGAATAGTAGGGGGCGGTGACCCCTCTGCGGTAGCACAGCCGGCCACAGGAGGCAGGACCATGCGGCACGACCGGCGCTGCTTTGGGCGGCCGGAGCAAGAAGACCAGAGGTTGGAGAAGCACTACGGCCGTTGGATGGACATTGTACGGTCATTGGAGCTAAAATCGTTCATATTGACTAAGTTGACAAAGCCCTTCGTCCCCGTCAACTTAGTAGGCCCACAAGTTAGTCTCCCAGCAAGGTGGGTCCCAGCTAGCCAGAGGAGTATTCATTTTTTTGTGCGTAATAAGGAGGCACTTCCGGTGGGCCCGAGCTGACAGCGGGGGGAACGTTTTTTCGCGAAATACGGTGGCCCGTCCGGTGGGTACCAGCAGTCAGGGGGAACTATTTTTTTCGCAAAATACTGGTGGCCCGTCCGGTGGGTCCCCGCTGTCAGGTGGAGGAATAATTATTTTCCACGTAATAAGGAGGCACTTCCTTGCGGCTGTCGTGGACCCAGCTGTCAGCCTCTCCACGTACAATACTCTTCCGATGGAAGCCGGTCGTTGACCACGTTGACCACGCCGCGCCGAGAGCACCAGGGCGGTGGACGACGGCGAGGACTAGGAAGGGGACGACTCGGAGCCGGGGAAGACACAGTAGTGGATGCCCACGCGAAGAGGAGTAAGAGGGTTCACTGGTACGGCTGCGGTGTGAGGCTGATGTCGCCGCAGAATAACGGGGGGTGTGGGTGAGTAGAGGGATGGCCTGGCCAGCGGTGGGAGTAGTCGGGGGCGGTGAGGCCTCCGCGGCATCACAGCCGGCCACGGGAGGCAGGAGCACGTGGCACGACCGATGCTGGTTTGGGCGGCTGGAGCAAGAAGACCAGAGGTTGAAGAAGCACTACGGCCGTTGGATGAATATCGTACGGTAACAGGAGCTAGAATCGTTCATATTGACTAAGTTGACAAAGCCCTCCGTCCCCGTCAACTTGGTAGGCCCACAAGTCAGCGTCCCACTATGCTGGGTTCCAGCTGGCAGGGGGAATATTCATTTTTTTGTGCGTAATAAGGAAGCACTTCCTTGCGTGCGAAGATAGCTGGTGGGTCTGACATGTCAGTGGGGGGGCACTTTATTTCGCGAAATACAGAGGCCCTTCCGGTGGGTCCCAGATGTCAGGTGGAGGAATCATTATTTTGCGCGTAATAAGGAGGCATTTCCTTGTGTGCGGTCGTGGACCCAGATGTCAACCTCTCCACGCACAGTCTACTTCTGATGGTGTCGTTCATTGACCACGTTGACCACGCCGCGCCGAGCGCATCCAAGGTGGTGGACGACAGCGAGGCCCCGGACAGCAACGAGCTGGAGATAGGAAGACGCGAGAGTAGAGTCGCAGACAGAGAGGTGTACAAGGGTTAACGGGTTCTAGTGCGGTGTGGTTCGGCAGCCGGTGGAGAAGAACAAGAGGTGTGGAGAGGTGGAGGGATGGCCTGGCCAACGGTGGAGTAGCGCTTCATAGCGAAGCGTGCTAAGCAGAGCTGCTAGCAGCAGGAGGCGGGAGGTGGTCCCGGCGGCGCTGGAGGAAGAAGACGAGAGATTGAAGATGGATGCCGGCCGTTGGATGTAAATCCAACGGCTAACATGTCAGAATCATTTGTTGACTAAATTGACAACGACTTTCATTGGCTTTGACCTATTGGCCCACATTTCAGCCTCCAAAAATGTGGCACGTATTCAACCCATTTTTTCAGAATTTACAGTCTTTTTTTTGCGCGGTAGAATTTACAGCCAATTTGATCTTTTTTTTGAATTACAGCCATTAGCTGGGCTGGGTGAACAAATAATGTAGCGTCCACGCAGCCCGTTTATTTTATTTCCTAAAAAATTACAGCCCATTTGCACTTTCTCGAAATACACAATTTTTATGGGCTGATTCTAATTATAATGTTGGGTTGGGCCAGCAATGTAATCAAAAAATAAAAAGGGGCTGAGCATTTTGTTATAAATATATTTAAATAATAAGGGATATTATTACATTCGTCCTTAAATTTACAGTCTTACCAAGCTTTATATAATAACATATAATTTTTTTTAGAAAAATAGGGAGCATCTCCCCGGTTCCATTGCTGAGAACGAAACCACAACATATTCTGATACAGCAGCTCAAAGAGCAATTCGAAAGCAAAGGTAGAATAGCTACAAACTAGGGGGTGGATGAACAAGTTCTCTAAATAACACATATCACCCGAGCGGTGCCAAAGGCAGAGCGGATAAAGCACTCAAATGACACAACAAGGGTCCAGCGAAGCCTTCATGGTCTTCAGCCAAGGGGCCGTGTCAGCCTGCGGCGACCAGTAAGCAAGCGGAGACACCGGGCTGGAAGGCGTAGCATGGTGGATGTCCCTCTTTTTCGGCGCCAGGTGCCCATCATCTTCATCAGAGATCTTGAGACGAGCCCACGGGTCCAGCCCCAGAGCAGGTCGAGCCTTGTTCAGCCACAAGTGATCGCCAACGGTTTCTGGAGGGATCTTGTTAGGGTTTCCACGAAGCTCATCAACTTGTCCTTGTCCAATCCTGAGGAGAGAATCGCCCAGTTCCTCACCATGTTCCTGATCAACCTCAAGACCTGCGGAATGGAAATCCAGGAGGTGTTACTGAAAATCATAGCTTTCCTATATTTCTAGAGGCACCAAAGGACAGCTGAGCTAACCGTGTTTAAAACTGAGCACTTTTTGGTAGCAATCCAGAATCTGGCGACAGATTCGAAGGATGAGCCAATCTGACTAGAGAAATATTCCTTAATGTGGGCCCAGAGATGTTTAGCAACTATACATTCAAAAAATAGGTGAGAACAAGACTCTTGTTCCAAGGAGTAAACACAATCAAGGGGTTTGATGATGTGTCTCTTCCTAAGGTTATCCCTAGTCATCAATTTGTTTTTGGAGAGAAGCCAGAGAAATACATGAATTTTAGGGGGAACTCTTAATTTCTAGACAGCAGGGATAAACACGGGTTGAACCCCTCTAAAGTTGATAACATGATAGTGGGAGCTGGAGGAATACTTCCCCTTATTTTCCAGCTGCCAAATCAGGGCATTCGGCTCGGCAGTAAAGGTAATGCTTTTGGCAATTTCCTCCAACTGGAACCATTGTCCCATGAGACTATTAGTAAAGTTCCTTCTAAAAAAGAGGTTTAGGCATTGACCGTCCCAAACTTCATTGACACTTTTGTTAAGCTCATTGCGGACAGAGTAAATAGGCCAAAATTGGACTGCTAGGGGGGATGTGCCAAACCAAGTATCTTCCCAGAACCTGGTTCTGCTCCCATCCCCTATGTTCCATCTGTAGCCAAATTTCACAGCATGCATAATAGATTTTAATCCTTTCCAGAATCTAGAGGTCTTAGGGTTGGAGGAATGGACAAAAATATTAGGTTTATTTCCTAGGTATTTATGGGCAATAAGAACCTTCCAGGGTTTCAGGTCTTCCTCATAGAATCTTTTAATCCAAGACCCTAGAAGACAGATGTTAATTTCTTGGAGGTCACCTTGCCTAAGGCCTTTACCAGCAAGGAAAAAATCACTTTCACAGTTATTTAAGTTAACCCCAATAGACCCCCCATGAGTAAGTTGCTGGATATAACTCTCCTCTATGAAAGCCTTGGAAAAGATCTAAGAGATCATTTTTCACCAAGTCCCAAAAATGCTGGTAAAACAAGAAGGAATCCCATCAGGACCAGGAGCCCCATCAGGATAAGAGCTAAAATGGCTTCCTTCACCTCTGTCTCTGAAAAAGGGGCTTCTAGCAGCTCATTTTCAGCAGGAGAGACTTTTTCAGAAGCAGAGAAAAAAATTGTTTTGTAGAGAGAACCCAAAAGGGTTTTCTTTCTTAAACAGGTCTTTGTAGAAGTCACTAGCCACTTTCAACATCTCATCTACCTCAGTAACAGAGCCATTAGGGCCATCAAGGGAGTGAATGAGGGTTTTCCTCGTCCTCTGGTTAGCTACTGCATGGAAGTAAGCAGTATTTCTATCACCCTCCTTAATGTTCCTATCTCTAGACCTTTGTTTGTCTTTGATTTCTTCTTGAAGCCAAATTTTCTTGAGCTCTCCATGGACAAAGTTTAATCTATTAGTCTCAGCCTCAGAGAGGTCAGTGGTCTCTACCTTAATATCCAGAGAATCAAACTCAAGGAGGAGAAGCCTTTTGTATCTTCTAAGATTAGCTTCCTCATTGGAGTTCCACTCTTTGGTAGTTCTTCTAAATCTCCTGATTTTGATCTGCCAATTTTCTAGGGGGCAGCTGCTCCCAGTAGGCTCATTCCAGATTTTCCTAACTGGCTCAGTAAAATCTTCTCTAAGCAACCACCACTTTTCAAATTTAAAACTATTGCTCTTTGGAGTTTGGTTAAGACCAGAGTCCCAGAGCAAAGGAGTGTGGTCACTACCACATCTGAGCAGAGCTCTACAACTAGAAAGGGAAAAAACTATCTAATTCTGTGTCACAGAAAATTCTGTCAATGGTGGCCATAATCCTGGAGCAGCACTTCCAACATATCTAGCAGAACTGTGGGTTTTCCTTCTGACAGGGCAATTCTCAACTTTATGGGTAACCGTTTTGCAGATAAAACAACTCTTGGGCTTGACACATTTATCCAAATGATGCCCTGGTTCCCCATAGTTGTAGCAGATCACCTCAGAGTATGCCATAAGGCCCGAAGCAGGGGTAGGAGCAGTTTTCTGGATGTCATGTCTCTTCTTTTGCTGATTCTTTCCTTGAGATTTCCGACTGATCTGAGAGTCAGAACCACCAGCAGATTGATCTTGGGCAATTACAGGAGCCTGCCCAGATTGTGCCCCCATTTGGGGTGGAGGTGGGCCGTATCACTGCCCAACCGGTGCTCCCCCCCCCCATTGTGATAGGGGAAATTCATCGGAGTTCCTGGTTCCTTCTCATCCTCCAGCCAGATGTTGTCTCTCAGGAAGCAGAAATAACCACCAGACAGCTCAATTGAAGCAGATTGCAAGCCTAATTTCAATCTTCTGCAGGTTTGGGGAAGAGGTAAGGTAGGGGATCCACCTGCTCCGGCTCCGGTGGCGTGCTGGTGGGCAGGAGTCCAGTCAAGCATTCCCATCTCGCAGCATGGCGTGGATCTCCTG
Organism: Triticum monococcum; assembly: GCA_034509565.1. Classification (NCBI taxonomy): domain Eukaryota; kingdom Viridiplantae; phylum Streptophyta; class Magnoliopsida; order Poales; family Poaceae; genus Triticum; species Triticum monococcum. The sequence continues at coordinate 725,265,998 of CM067842.1, forward strand.
AATTCACTTCTCCTTTCACCCATCGAACGAACGCAATCAGCAGCTCACTGGGGTGGGGCATCCTGTGCTTCTTCGAGAAATCTCCTTCGATGTAGATCCGTGGGGCTAGATTCATCAACTCCCAATCCACATGATCCTTGCACATCCGAGCATACCTGCGCGAGTGAGAGAACGGATTCGGTCCCTCCTCGGCTTCCTCCCTCGCAGCTTCCTCCTCTGCTTCCCTCCATTCATGCGTGCACTGGGTCCAGCAGAGAGCGTCATCGCGGATCCACATCGCCTGCTCCCTCCATCTCCTCCCTTGAGTCTCCCGCAGCACTGCCGGCGCGACGGAGTCGAGCGGCTGGAGCATCTGCGGGATGGCTTTGTAGACATGTGGGAGATGCATCTTGTACATCTGCCTGTCTTCCAGCCATTCCCCCGTGGATATGGCTGGCGACTCCATGGGGCGTACGAGCGGACTTGCTGAGGGGGGCAGGCACGCCCGGAGTCAGGAGGCGGGGGGTGGCAGCGAGATCTATGGCGGCGGCGAGGGTGGAGGTAGTGGCGGGGGCGACAGCGAGGGTGGAGGTGGTGGCGGGGGCAAAGGGGATCACGAGAGCGGTCATCTATTTGCCAATTATGTGAACTAAACAGTCAACATATAAAATAATTTAAATATATACAATATAGTTAGAAGGGAAACATAAGTTGGACCTGGCGTTCCTATTCTTATATAAAAATAGAACAGACCTCTGCATTTTCTTCAAAAAAATACGTAAATTGGGCTGCCAAAAATAAAACCTCGGATGGGAGGTCCATAGGCCGGTCGATACATGACGGCCCTAAGAAAATACAAACAGGCCGATGAACCTCCCATCCGAGGACGTGGGCTGCGCATGTTAAAACTGAAAGCCTAGACGGGGCAGCCCAAAACCACGTCCAACACTTGCCAAACTTCGTCCCTCATTTTCTCTGTGTTTCGCATACTAGACATTGTGTGGGCATTTTGACTGTGCATCATATGAAGATGTGCTATGCATGAATGTTGATCAGCATGATGTTAACTGGCTGGTAGTTCCATTTTCGACCATGAATAAAACTTCCAACATGATGTTAACCCTATTTGAAAAGGCCGTGTTAATATAAATGCTCTGCCTCTGAAAGTTGCAGTTTCTTATCTGAAACTGAACTTGCAGTTTCTTATCTGAAACTGAAACTTGCAGTTTCTTCTCTGAGAATCACATTGTCTGCACTTTTATACTCCTATGAAACTACATTTTTTAAGTGCTAAAAATAGATATCTAGAATTCATAAAATACTTCATATGCTCAATACTGCAAATCTGAAATTCAAAAGACATTCATATCTGAAAGTACTCTCAAACTACACAACACAAAACACAATTCACAACCTGCAAATACTGACAACCCTAAGCTCCTCCTGACAATTCACAACCTGCCCGACTATTGGGCTGGGGGGCAGCCCCCTCCTATTCCTCAGCGGCAGACAGCCGCCCCGTGAGACGATGTGAACGGTGAGGGAGACGATGGCGGGGAAGCATCGTCGGGCCAACTGCTTTTATCCTCTTGCAGTTGGGTTCGGTCGACGAAGACTCCACCGGCTCGCTCTGGCAAGACACCCTCACAGACGGCACCCTATAGATGCTCGATCCTTCAATCTCTGGTGGATGCTCCATCTGGGATCGATACTCCCACCACCGCTCCCTCACGATCGGATTCGATGAATCTATTTGCTCCATGGCCCAGAGGAGCAGCTCTATGTACTCCGGCACGACTCCCTCCGAGAGTATCGCCGCTTTTTCGCTCTGTTGCAGATATTTGGCCATGGATGTCATTGTCGCCGCTAGTTGGTCCTTGTTGTCAACCCAAGACTGTATCTCCAACATCCTAGCTAGCTTCACAGGGTCGCCGTCTGCGATCCTCACGTATCGGTTGTACTCCTCCATCGATCTACTTCTCCATAGCACCTTCACTCGCCAGCGGTGGTTTTTGAATGGAAGAGGAGAGGAGCGGTGTTGGTTTTGGATTAGAACGGGAGAGGAGCGATGCTGGTTTTGGACTGGAACAGGAGAGGAGGGGCGGTGGTTTTGAAATGGAAGAGGAGAGGAGCGGCGCTACATTTAGCTTGGAACAGGAGAGGAGCGGCGGTGGTTTAAGAGGAGAAGAGCGGAAGAGCGGCGCTGGTCTTGGAAGTATTTTTTTATTGTTTCGCGTATTTTGGGTCAAAGTTTGACCATGTACTGTATTTGACAAGCAAAATGTGAATGCATGTCACCAAATTGATTTTGATTTTGATCCAGTCAGAGCGCGCCGGCCCTCTCGTCCAATCCTAAATCGCCGCTGCATGCTCCTCTCCCTCTTCTCCATTGCAAAACCACCTCCTCTCCTCTCCATCATCTCCATTCCAAAACCACCGTCTCGCCTCTCCCTCTTCTCTATTGCCAGACCACTGTCTCTCCTCCATTTTCTAGACGCTTTGCTCCATGGCGCGGGCACAATCCATGGATACAAAATTAGTATACTGTATACTATTTAAAAGTCGAGGGCAGGGCTTTTCCTGCGCGATAGGCGGCGGGGCAGTTCCCCCTAGTCGGTTCGACAGAGACGCGAGAAGACGAGGGAGTAGGCTACTGCAAACGTAGGGCTATGTGATTTTACAGCGAGTTACTGCTGGACAGGTGGGGCCCCGTGATTTGACTTGCCAATATCATTTTAACTGCGGCGCTACGACCGGCGTGAGTCTCCCAGATTCCTGACCACCTCCATATAGGTGCCTCTCCCAATGCTCCACCATGTAGTAGAGGCTGGCTCTTGCATGAGAGCCCACTTCTCCACTTTTTCCTTGCCTCTCTTTCCTCCACATATGCAAAAATGCCATGTAAAGCGCACTATTGTACTTACTTTTACTTGCTCCTACAGGTGCTTAAGCTTGCCACATAAGCATAAAGTCTGATGTGGCAAGTTAATCAAGAAGAGAGAGACTAGTTTGGTGACCCAAGGAAGAAACGGTGCTAAGCGCGTGTACCTAGGTGAAAAGACAATTTTGAGCCTATAGCTAATTAAATGAAGCAAACTTAGCAACACCATTTCATTGGAAGAGGTCACTCCTTGGCAAATGCAATAAATACACGCGCTTAGCACCGTTTCTTCCTTGAGTACGAAGAAAGAGATAGAGAGGAGTAAAAAATACACTTATAGCCAACCTTGTTGTAGTATGAGTGACTAAGTGATGACTATGTATGACATGCCAACATCAGATAGCCTAACGCACCGTGTTAAATCTCCAAGGGCGCGACCGCACGAGCGACGCGACGGTCGTGGTAGGCGCGACCATGATACAGGCTGCTGGCAGCCCTTGGATCTGAGATCAAACGGTCGCATGCTAAGTTGCTGAAAATTTGCAGAATAACCCTCCAGGATAGGATATTCACCCATAGGTCTAGAATCACGCCATGCAACTGTTAGATCTCAAATCCAAGGGCTCTCGGAAGCCCGTATCATGGGAGAATGCAAAGCCACTACCCTGCCGTTCGCACGCTGGCAGTTCGCTCCTACTCGTCCCCGCACGTCCGTCAATACTACGGCGGTTCGCTCCTAGTCGTCCCGTCCATTCACATTACGGTAGTTACACTAATCCTAACCCTCCTCCCAAATCCATGGCATCCCAAATCTCCACGATCGGTGATGAGTACAAGGTTAGAACCATCACCGACGATGAGTTCGACATCATCTACACCCGTTCTTCCGTGACGGTGAAAGGATGCCTTTCTCGCTTCAGACGCATGTTCGAAGACTCAGATGATGAGTGGGTCGCTGGGCTAGATGTTGAGTACACCACAGTCCTGGGACGAGAGAAGGATCTAAAGGACGAAGAGAGGAAGAAGCCCACTGTGATCCAGGTTTGCGTGCATGACTTATGCTTGGTCTACCACATATGCCATGCCGACGTTGAGTGCCAGGATTTTAAGGACTTCCTCGAGAACAACCTAGTCAAATTCGTTACTATATACTTTGGTAAGGACAAAGATGTCCTACATCGGATAGGCCTCGTTGTAGGCAACACCTTCGACCTCCAGAAGAATCGGCTGGTGTCCGCTCGTCAGCCTTCAATGCTGACCCTGGCAGGAGCCATGGTTCATCCTTCGTACGGTAAACTGAAGAAACCTCCATACACGTTTCATCGTCATGCATGGCAGCGGAATGTACTAGATATAGACCACATCCACTACGCTGCAATGGATGGCTACCTTTGCTTCAATATCTACAAGGGTTGGATGAAGAGCAACAACCAAGTGTGCGGTTCAAGCAAAGAAGTATCGGCCAAGAGGAAGAGGGACAAGGACGAAGTCGAGGACGTGGACGAGGACTCCGAGTAAGGTGGCAGTGTCGTTGCTCATGGTGGTTCTAATGCAGTGTCTACCGGAATAGTTGCAAAGTTTAATTTCAGGTGTGCTTAATTTAATTTGAGGGGTGTGTTGCGCTGAGCCCCCAGCAGAACTATGTTATGTTTCTTCTCATTACTTTAACTCTTCAGTATGTACATACTAGTATTTCTTACATTTCATCTTTTAGTTGGTATAGTACTGCCACTCGTTTCTTCACATTATATACATACAATATATATGGCCAACATCATATAGCGAGCAGTTTAGTTGTCAAAGAATTTCAGGGTGCTTAGTTTTGTCAAAGAATTCCAGGATGCTTAGAGGGTGCTTGGATCCAAGGGACTTATTTTAGTCTGACTAAAAATAGTCTCTTGAAGAGGCTAAAGTTCCAAGCACCTCTGACTAAAGAGGGGCTAAAACTAGTCTTGAGACTAAAAAAGTTTAGTCAGGGGTACCCCTACTAAAATGTGGATTAGTCCTCTCTCTACTCATTTAACTCCTCTCCTTTAACACAGGCGAGTTCTGGATTGGAGGGTTTGGAGGATAATAAATGCTCATTAACTTGATTTTAGCCTTTTTAGTATTTGGATCCAAGCATGGGCGAGGCTACCATGTTTTAGTCCCACTACTTTTAGTCATGGGACTAAAACGTATCCAAGCACCCTCTTAGTTTTATTTGAGGGGTGGGTTGTGCTGGACACCATTATTGTGACTAGCCTTTTTAATAGTACTATATGCATAATTTGGCGACGAGCGCTCTCTATATGTACCACCTTTTTTTTGATTTCAAGTTTTGCTCCATGGCGCTATCCATCGATCCTACTGTTGTACAAAAGTTTACATTTTTTAAAAGGCAAGAGGGTGGGGCAGTCTAGCTTGGTCGGTTTCACGAGAGGCGAGGGCCTTTTTTATTTGACGACTCATTACTGCTGGAAGGCGGGGCCTTGTGATTTGACTGCTCGTATAAATGCGTGGACAACCTGATCGAGGAGGAGCAAAGAACCATGCGGTATACTCAAGTTTTCCACTGGAGTAGTACTGCGATGGAGGATCACGAAACACGGCAGCCCAGTGCCATATGGCGATAAAAAATGATCTAATTTTGTAGTCATCTCATTGTTAGCATTGTTCTATTCATTCCCTCAAAAAAAACATTGTTCTATTCATGCCTCGCAAAGAACGTGACACGTGCGGCGAAACACCCGAAGCAAAAGATGAAACACCGGAGAAAAAGAAGAAGGAAAATTATCACCCCAAATGATCTAATTCGCCACGGAGTCGTAACTGCTTCTTCATCGCCTCCACGATCTCCATCTCCTTGCGCGTCTCCTCCGCCATCTTCATCATTGTGTCCATGACGCGACATTTCCTTCATCATCTATTCCACGGCCATATTGTGTACCTTGAAAGTAGCCGGGTGCTCGATGCGGAGCTTCGCCAACTCTTCCTTCTGTTCCATGGCGAGGGCCTGCAACATCTTCATCGAGGAACTACTATTATCATGTAGCTTCTTCCAGCCGGCGTTCTTCTCCTTCAACAGGTCGATCTCGTGGTAGAGCTTCGCATTGTCCTCCAGAAGTCACAGGATTTCGCCGGTCGCCTTCTTCTCCGAGGCAATGCTCTTCTTCAGAAGCATCACCAAGCCGGTGGTCAACTCCCCCTCCTGATTGAGCTCAGCGGGCATGTCGTCAAGGCTCTCCTTCAGCAACTCCATCAAGCCTTGGATGAACTCCTTCTGCTTATTGAGCTGATCGGGCATGTCATCAAGGGATAACGACTCCAGCTCCGCCGGCTCGGCATGTTCGCCTCCGCGGCTAGGGCGCTCCTGGGTGCCATCGCCTGCCCGTGAGAGATCTTTCGAGGTCTTTGCATGGCGGCAAGCCCTCTTTTTTCCGCAGCCTTGGTTGCCGCTCCCTTGTTACGAGTAGTTCTCGACCTAGAGCTCTGCTCACCGGCCATGGCAACGACGGACGAAGAAGAAGCACCTATGAGGAGGAAAGGTAGAGTGATTTTCGGTTAGGTAGTTCCCCTTTTTATAACCTAAGTACTAGCACTAGTACTAATACCTGCATAGTGGGAACACGTTCAGGTTTGGTACGTACTACTAGTAGTTGTGAGAAGGCTTTCGAATGTGATGGGAACAAGGTAAAGATTAATTGATGGCTTTGGTTTCGAGGCCCGAAACAGCTCCGATGAGTTTAGCGAAACATAAATTTCAAGTACTACTACACTGCTCAAATGCGTAGATATTATGTTACTGTCAAAAATTGGCACAAAATACGAAGGAGACCAATGGAAGTACTACTAGCAACCCACGATTTAACTACTCGCATGCGCGCAGTCGAGTAATAATGTCTTTCTTCCACCCTCACGTCCACTCAATTTGCATGCGCTGTATTAATTGACCATCAATGAAGTGAACGACTTTACACGCATCAAATTATCACATGGGGTGGATCTTGGTACAAAATTGTGTCCGCCCGTGTACCCGTGTGTGCGTGCGAGGAATGAGTGCGTGCATGGCGTGCATGCACATCTTCGCTTCGTGCATGTACCGCCAGTATGGATCTGGGAGGACAAGTACATTTTTCTGGAACTAGCAGCACATCACTGTGATCAATCCACGCAAAGAGGTCACAACAACGCCTACACATGTGCCACGTGGCTTCATGAACTGTAAGAGAGACAATGTGTAGCGTGCCATTGGTGTTCTAATTTACGTGTTTTGCACATACTCGAAGTACTAGTAAGGTACACGTGCATTGCATGCATCAGATTTTGCAATGAAATTATGAATAAATACCACACTATAGCATATAAGCTCTGAGTCATATATGCCTGATGTAGCCCTTCGTTTAATTCTTATAGTTCATCTCATTCAAAATCAATTAGTTTTTATAAAAAAGCTAAGAACGCGGGAATAGGAAAAACATGGGATTATAGTGGAATGTCGTCTTGAATCCTACAGGATTGTATGAGTGTTTGATTGTGCATAGAAAAAACACATAATTCTTTCAAAGATGTTTGGGTGGATGGGATGTTTCCTATGAAATCTAGTGCAAATGAATCATATGGAAAAATTCCTATGGTTTACAATCCTACGAATCAATCAACCAAGATAGGAAAAATTCCTAATGATTAGAATCCTCCAAAATTCCTTTGAGAATCCTTTGAATCAAAGAAGCCCTTAATCTATTTTATGATTCATGGAATTGTGCGTTGTAAAGCATAAAGTAAAAAACAAATAATGGCAATTCAACTAGAAAAAAGTTTGGGTAGTTATGATATGGAAGATTCTAGAACAAAAGAGAACCACTGTTGTTTTGAGGTTTGTGCATTATGCTTAAGTTCAACCATGGAGTCTGCTAGATTGCAAATGTGGCAAAATCCGGTGGGGGGCTACAAGATGGTGCAAGGGGCCGAGTGGAGGGAGACTATGAAGGAATGCACAAGTGCGAGATCGATATTTAGAGAGAGAGGGCGAACACGTGCGCTGATGCACGCAGTGGCGGAGCCATGAAAAATAAATGAGCTAGGGGGCCAAGCATTGCTAATCCTTTACGAGGAGGGTCAATTCATGAACTTAAACCATTTTTAGCAGCAATTGTCTAATGATCACATTCATATTAGCCTTGATATATAGTGATGTTAGGGGGGAGGGCCCTTACTGCCCCCTGTCTTCGCCATTGTGCACGCGTCTGAGATGAAGCGGAAGGCATGGATGATGAGAGGGGGACGTTGGATACATAATTAATGTAGGTGTATTAGCTATATATGTTAATCCTATATAGAGAGGTATAGATTGATCGATGTGGACGTGGGAAAGAGGGTGAGACCTCACTGGATATATCGATTGATCGGTTTGTGTGGAAAACTATGAAAGACCTAGCTATATACACACATACATAGAGGAACATCGATCGTTGCGCATGCACGCGTGAGAGATAAAGAATGCCCGGCATGATGGAGAGGGGGATGTGTGTTGGTGTGTGCCTTCATGGGAGACCGACCTGAAGAAAAAGATTGCATGCGTGCGATGGATAATGCCGACTGGTAGTGTGTGTGCATGCTTGCACGAGAGAAGGTCAGTGGTACAATTATAAAGAGAAGACTATTGTGTGGGTGTAAAAGAATAGCTGAATAGGTGAGGTCACAATCAATGTAAAGTTGAATTCAAATATTTGAATGAGAGATCCTGATGTTTGAAACCCATGCATGCATGAATATAACGGAGATCTACGTGGTGTGGTTTGGAAACGAGCATGTTGTAATGTATACACATTGAACAAGGTCAGATTGATTTGAATTTGAGATACCGATGGCAGACATCATTTGGCCACGTCGCATCCGTGCATGGACACACTATTCTAATTGGAGATGATGGACGGCTTTTGCATCACATATCTATATCTATACCCCTATATATATAAATATTTTATATTTTTTATATTGTGTGTGGGTAACTTTAACTTTGAAAGATGGTCGTTGGATGAGGCGAATCCGATGGTCCAAACATGGCAAATTTGAGCACTACTGGCCGTTGGATATCATCTAGATTCCACCAGATTTCGCCACATGTATAATCTAGAAGACTCCATGGTTGAACTTAAGCATAATGCACAAACATCAAAACACAAGCACTTCTTATTTGTTCTAGAATCTTCTGTATCAGAATTGTCCAAATGTTTTTCTACATGATTTCCATTATTTGTTTTTACTTTATGTCTTACGACGCACAATTCCATGAATCTTAAAATAGATTAGCTTTCTTATAAAAACTAGATGATTTTGAATGAAATGAACTATAAGAATTAAACAAACATCTACATCATGCATATATGACTCAAATCTTGCATGCTATAATGTGGTATTTATTCATAATTTGGTTGCCAAATCTCATGCGTGCAATGCACGTGTACCTTACTCTAGTCTAAATGGTGTTTGTGTGTGTGTTGTGCGTGTTGAGGTGCAAATTGTCTTTTTTTGGTACACGTTAAGCTTGTTCTTCCGAAATTTCAAGCCGCGCCTTGTTATGCCGAAAATTCAAGCTAGTGTCTCTGTCTATCATGTTGGGAAACTCCCGCCTCTTCAACCCGTGCCTTGTTAGCCCAAAATATTCAAGATATATCTTTGTCTCATTGTGCTCCGAGAAATCCCTCCATCTCAACCCACGCCTTTCTATTCCGAAATTACAACGCGCGCGAAAACTCCCACCTCCTGTGAAATCCCGACACGCGAAATGCCCGTGGTACCCCTGAACAGAAAGAACCGCCTCAAATCGGTGGGGGTACTTTCGTAACTTACCCCACATTTCGGACAAGCGCGTCTCTAAGCCATGGTTCCCCACTGCCATCCCATCCTCCCACCCATTCGTACACCGAGGCCGCGAAAACCCGCAATGAAACCCCACACCCTGCTCCGTCCGCCATCCAGCCGGAGCCTCTTCCCCGACGACATCGTCCACAGCAACACCTCGACGTCCCTCATCCACTGTACCGGATGAGGATCCGTCGTCGATCTCATCGTCCCGCCGGTTCAGCCACACCGTCCTCCACCTCCAAGGAGCTGCCCCAACGTTCCCCTCGTCATTCGTGCCACCTCCATTCCCACACCACCATCTTCACCTGCACGACCGTAAGCGCATCATCATCACCATTTCCTCGGATGAAGATGCGGCCTAATCGGTGCCACCAAAGAGGTTGGACACTAATCGCCGCATTTTCTTCTTGATTCGATCTCATGGTGCTGCCGGTGCTCGGTCCCGAGCCGACACGGCGTGGCTCCATCCACGGCGGCGTCGCCGACCACTTCCTCCACGGCGTCGCTCCCTCGGCGGCGACGTACACATCAGTAGGACCTGCTGCTCCTTTAGCTCTCGCTCGCGCTGCTGCTCTGCTCATGCTCTCGGTCCCCTGCCTGGTCTGCTCTTGCTATTGCTCTTGCTCGCACTGCTGCTCTCGCTCTTGCTCTTGCTTGTGATGCTGCTCCGATTTAGCTACACTTCACTCCAATGCCGCCGCGGTGAAGGAAGAACCAGCCGCAGCGGGGAGGGGGGCTCGCCGGAGAGGTACCCCACTATCTATCTTAGGGTTCAGGATGGGGGCGGTAGTTGCCGGCGGTGGCAGGGTGGTGGCGTGGGGATCGCCGGAGAAAAAGCTTGTCACGGGGGGGCTAGAGGGATGGCCGGGGCGACGGCAGACCGGCGGTGGGGAGTGTTTTCGGGGCAGGCGGGGCGGCGCACCGCCGGCCGCGGGCGGCGGGGGGCTGCTGTTTGGCCGGCTCAGGGGGGTGGAGGTTGAAGATGAACCGTAGGCCCTTGATTTTGTATCCAACGGCTGCAAAATTGAATGACCAAAGATGAAAAAGTCAGTCGACCGACGTGTAGCCTCACCTTGCTAGTGCGTCCAGTTTCGACAGCAAAATTCAGTTTCGACAGCAAAATTCAGTTTCGACAGTTAAGTTTAGTTTCGACAGTTACATTCAGTTTCAACAGTAAAGTTCAGAGATGAGCGGCTAATGTATTTTACATCTAGCACTTTGTGTTTATGTATTTTACGTCATGTATTGGAGATGCTATTAGAATTCCACTCAGGTTAACGTTGTTCGTTGTCTCTCTTGTCCTACTTCAGCCTCGGCGTCGTACAACTCACCAGAGCTGCTCCAACGACGAAAACCCTCCATCACAGCGGAGCAGTACCTCGGGCTCCATCGCCAGACGCCTAAGATCTTCTTCCCCTCCTCCGACAGCCAAGTCAGCCGGAGCATCCTCACCGGCCAACCCAATCATGCTGAGATCGACATGGCTTCGCCAAAGAGGTTTTACACTTGTTGCATCTCTTTTTTACTCTACATGTTATATATATTGTCCACTGAGCACTCGTAGTAACGGGAAATACGATTATTTTATCCTACTATATGACAAGCAGTGAGGTACCAGGCAACTTAGCTATCCGTGATGGACTCTCTTGAATGCCATCATTATTTATCTCTGCGTGTTTGAGCTGTGCATTTGTCGATGGGCCTGGGAGTTGAGCTAGTATGGCAGTGGCCTGGGTCCAAAGTAATAGAAGTAGCACAAAAACATTTTTTTAGTGTAGGATTTTCCTTGCTCAAGCCTGCCTACTAGAATCGCGAGTGCTTGAAAGGAAAAGTGAATGAAAAACATCGGAATCGGAAAGTTTCCTATGGTACTACTTTTCATGAATTTGGTGTGAAGGAATGGAGCAAAGGAAAACTGTAGGATTTATTCCTTTAGTGTCTCCTTGAAAGAAAAACTATAGGAATTCTAATTTCCACTTCTCCTCCTTTTCATATTCCTATTCATCAAGCACAAGACTAAGAGATAGTAGCATAATAGCATTATAACCGTACATTTTCTTGTGGTTTGACTTAATCTCACCATGCTTTTTTGCATCCTGTGATCTTCCAATTGTTGTGAATCAAACACCCAGATTGGCAGAAATCATGTGTTTTTAAATTCTCTGTTTTGCACGTGCATTCCTATCCTATTCATGTCTATTTCCTATCCCTGCATTGTCAGAATCCTCAAATTCAAACAAGCCCTTACTCAATTACTTCTGTTACAAATATGTGTCAAAGAAAACCTTGTGTGGTTTGTCCTGCTCCTACGGCGCTATGTTCCACCCCAGCTCAGTTGCTCCAACGACGGAAGGGTTCACCACAGCAGGGATCCACTCTCCAAACTGTCTTTCGCCGCCTCGGATCTTCTTCCCCGCCGCCGGCAGCCACGGCAACTGCATTACCATCATCAACTGAGCAGATGACCTTGAGGACTACACGGGACCGCAAGAGAGGTCACACTCTTCCATGTCTGCTTAGGTTATGTGTCGCTTAATAGGATGGCATGCTACATTATCGTCGTGTTCACCTATTAGACTCCGAGTCAGGTCCAAACTAATGCTGAAACTTGAGTTTTTAAATGGTTGTGGGGTACATATTGGGGCAGCAATCATTACTATCTGTCTACTATCTGGTTAATCTCCGGTGTCTACTATGAGTTTCATGTTGGGTGCAACAAACATTAAAGGAGCCATTATCTGTATTTTTTAACTAAAGCTATTATCTGCCTGCTATCATTGGTTTTGGGTCTATCCACAGTTTGCTACCATCACTCTGGATTTGTGCATGCACTCCTTACATAATCTCACTATGTTGTATTCCTATGCATGCCAGTTATTGTACACAATGGAACTGATCATGTAGAGCAAAAGAGATGAGCCTTGCGTGGCAATAAAATTTCATGCAGGCGTCGTTCCATGGTGGGCGCAAAGGAAGCCCCCCTCCACCCATTTCGGATCGTAATCAAGAGGAAGATAACTGTTATGAAGGGGATTCAGAAGGAGAAGACCACTCCTATTTACCCCATGAGGTCTTCGCTCTAACTTGGCATGCTGATGTTGGTAATATCATGCATATGGTGCCTTGCATTGCTTACTGTATACATTAAAGATGTCATTTGCTTAGTTTAGATATGCTTTGTGTCAATGCCATCTGTTTAGTTTCTTTATCGTATATGTGAATCATGCAATGCCATCTTGTCTAGCCAGGCATCATATATGTGAATTTTGCAATGCCACCCTGGTTAGCCAGTCATCTTATATGTGAATTATATCATGCCATCATTTTTTTATTGCGTGTTAAATTTGTCAACAATTTTAGTACATTCAATTACTCTTCCTGTGCATCAGCCATTTGGCACGGTCATGGAAAAATCTGGAGTGGAAACAAGGTCTTCAGAGCATACAATGCTATCTGACGAAGCGCATGTCTTGCTGGTTACCGATAGCTCCTTAGAGGAGGATTCAGAGACAGATGACCAGTCATATCCCCCCCCCCCCCGAGGTGCATACCCTAACTTGGCAGGGTTATGTTGCTCATATCGTGTGTATGGTATCTTGCATTGCTATGTCATTTGCTTAGTTTAGACATGCTTTGTGTGAATGCCACCTGTTTAGTGTCTAATTACCATATATGTGAATTATGCAATGCCATCTTGTTGCAAGACATTATACATGTGAATTATGCAATGTTATCTTGTTGCAAGGCATTATGTATGTGAATTATGCAATGCCATGCTGTTTAGGCAAGCATCATATATGTGAATTATATCATGCCGTCCTTTTTTTTGTATTTCTCATTGCTTTTGTCGACAATGTTTGTATATTCAACTGCTCTTCCTATGCATCAGCCATTTGAATTGGCGATGGAGAAATCTGGAGTGAAAACAAGGTCTTCAGAGCAGACAATGCTACCTGCTGAAGCAGATATCTTGCTGGTTACAGATAGCTCTTCAGAGGAGGATTCAGAGGCAGATGACCAGTCCTATTATCCCCCTGAGGTGTATGCTCAAACTTGGCAGGGTTATATTACTCATATAATGCATATGTTGTATTGCAATGCTTAGTTTTTACATCATATACACAATATTGAATGCCATCTCCTTAGTTGACACATCATATATGCGATTGCCCTCTGCTCACTTCCTTAGTATATAAATCATATATTTGAATTATGTCATGCCATGATGTTTACATAGATAGCATGTATCTGAATTATGGCATGCCAACCCATTTTCTAAAGACATAATATAGTTATATCATCTCATCCTGTTTACATAGTCATTATATTTAAATTATGTCATTCTATCCGTGAATTATATCATGCCATCATGTTTCCATCGACGGCATGTTTGTGATTTATGGCATGCCAACCACTTTAATAGACACATCGTATAGTTATATCATGTCATCATGTTTACATAGTCATCATATTTTGAAGTATGTCATTCTATCATGTTTAGTTAGCCATCATACATGTGAAATTGTGGCATGCTATCCTGTTCAATTAGCCATCATATATGTGAAATTATGTCCTGCTATTCTGTTTGCTTAGACAACATAAACGTGGATTATTTCATGCCCTGTTTTCTTCCCTACTATCCATTGCACATGTCTATCTTACAATGTCTGTATATTCAATTACTTTTCTTGTTTATCAGCCCTTTCAATTGGAGGGAGTGATGGCAGTATCCGTGGGAGTAAAAACACGGTCTTCAGAAAAGATCATGCTACCTGTTGATGCAGATAGAACCACGGTTGTACTTGCCCAAGAACCAGCCCCACCACACATAACCCACACTCATGTAGATTGTACCCCTACCCAGTTGGACAGAGAACCAGCTACACCCATTCTAACCCCAACCCCAGCAGATAGACACCCAGTTCCCGTTGACACAGCACCGTCTCCACCACAGAGCACCCAAACACAAGCAGTTAGTAAGGAAACTGCAGTGCCCAAATCACAAGGACCACCACTCCGAACCCAAAGTCAACGCTTAAAGCAGAAGAAGAATTGTTCTTAGGTCAGGTTCCGTAGCTATGGTTCATACTACTTTGCTCTTGCATCACTGTATTTACTGATACCAACTAATTTCAAATTTGAAGGATGCAATTGAAACTCCAGTGGCGCAACAGGTATGTTTTAAACCTGTTTCTTCAACGTGTTTGGCTGTTTGCTATTGTAACTTGCTCTATGTTGATTTCAGTTTCAATTGAATAAACAGTTATGTTCTCATGCCATGCACATTACAAGTGATGTTATTGCTGTGTAGTTTCCGACGCTTATATTCTGTCTATGCTGCTTTGTCTTAAATAGATATGATTCGAACTGTATCTATCTTGATTTGGCAACATAAACTAGAATGATATAGACCATACAGTGACCATACTACATAAATATATGTTTGTTTCATGCTGTTATCCTGTCCACCCTACTACTGAACTGGTTTACCAAAATGAGTTTCATATACTACATTGTAAACCTGAGATGTGTTTGTTTGTTTCTCTTTTAGAACGCGGATAAAATATTGGAGAAGAGTACCCTGTTATGCAATGGTAAAGGAAGTAATGCAGATAAGGTTCAAGATAGTGAGACATCCCTGTTGGTCTCCAAGAAAGCTGATAAAAACTATATTGAAGACACTGAGACAACCCCAAAGTCATGTCTTGATGTAGTGTTCGAGTTACTGGCTACCACTGCTGGCACCAGCTCTTCGAACTCATTGCCTGAATCAGTTTGGCTTCTTGAGTATCAACTTCAAGTTGAAATACATCGATCAGATGTTATGCGACATGAAGCCGAAGGACTGAGGAAGTCCCTGTAGAATTCGGATGCATACTTTCTGGTGCAACAGCAAGCGCTGGAGGACTTAAGCGCCAAACAAGAGAAACTTAATAAGCTTGCTAAGCATCTTGCCAGCATTATGGGTACCCAGGATATTGTTTCTTGAGCTCTTCTGAAGTGGTTTCAGTTCTGGACTTGTTTTGCTGCGGCGTTTATATGCTGCTGTGTTCCCCATATTTGCACTGGTGGCGAACTTTGATGCCTAGTGGATGTAATATGTGTAATAGCCGTGATAGCCTAGTGTAAGTTGCTTGCTTATTTATTTCCTTGTTGTCTTGTTTATTTGTTTGCTTGTAGTCAGTGCAGTTCTTTTTCTGCGGTTTGCTAGTGGCTGCAATAACCTATTTTTTAAAACTAGGCCACAATAACCATGGGCTAATATTTACTGTAGTGACACTAGGCCTCCTACGGGCCGTAGAAACAGTGGGCCTTCTACGGGCCGTAGAAACAGTTGGCCTTCTACGGGTCGTAGAAACAATGGGCCTTCTACGGGCCGTATCATCAATGGGCCATCTATGGGTCGTATCATCAATGGGCCTTATACGGGTTGTATGATCGATTGGCCAAACATGGGCCAAACAGACCGCATTCTGGCCGTAAACGGGCTAGAGTTAGAATCGTCCGTGCATGGGCCGACCATAACGGGCCATCGTTAATAGGCCGTATTTGATGATGCTATGAAAACGGCCCAACGTATTAACGGACCACAAATGGGCCGACTATAACCATGGGCTGAATTTGGCCCACAAGCAGAAAATGACAGTAACGGGCCATAAGTAAACAAATGCTGGAAATGAGCCCAAGAATAAATGGGCTCTGAGAAGGCCGAAAGATAACATGGGCTGGAGATGGCCCAACGGAATAACGGGCCGTTAATGGGTATAAAGTGATACACTGTTCATTACGAGCCAGTTTCACCACTGACCGTTAATGGGTGTAAAGTGATACACTATTCATTACGGGCCAGTTTCAGCACGGGCCGCTAATGGGCCAAGAGTTACAAAGGGCCTCATATGGGCCGAAAGACGTCATGGGCTATACATGGGCCAGAAGTGAAAACAGGCTGGAATCTATTGGACGGCCCAGATGATGCTATTGGGCCTAATTCGAATAGGGTGTAACGGGCCTTGGGTTAGCGGGCTATAAATGGGCTATATGCGAACATGCCGTTAACAGGCTTTCCATGGGCCAGCCCGCCAGCTTTTGACCAAGTCAAATGGGCCGGCCTTTTCATAGGAATGGGCCACTGTTGGGCCGTGCCACATGTCGACGTATCATAGGCGCCTTCTGTCCAGTGAGTGGATGACATCTGTCCCAACGACGAGCCGACATGTGTTTCCTCTAGCCAATGATAATTTTACACATGGAAAATCCCCATTGGTCGGGGCTGTTAACGGGTTATCGGATCCAAAACCCGACTCGATAGCTTAACGGCATTCCGTTACGGTGGATGCCACGTGTCGGTCACCCTTGACGAAAGCACTTCTGTGACGTGCGATTTATTGTCATGGAAGTGGACACTTCCGTGATGATAATTTTGGTAATGTCATGGAACACTTCTATGACAGCACAGGTATGACTATCTTGATTCTGTCATAAATTTGTCATGGATGTACATGCGTGACAAAAAAAAGCGACCTACTGTGACAAACACGTATCATCACGGAAGTGTATTTTTTTGTAGTGAGCATAAGTATTTCCCTTAGTTTTTCAGAACCAAGGTATCAATCCAGTAGGAGGCTACGCGCGAGTCCCTCGTACCTGCACAAAACAAATAAATCCACGCAACCAACACGAATAGGGGTTGTCAATCCCTATATAGCCACTTACGAGAGTGAGATCTGATAGATATGATAAGATAATATTTTTGGTATTTTTGTGATAAAGATGCAAAGTAAAATAAAGGCAAAGTAAGGAGCAAAGTAAATAACTAAGTAGTACGAGATTAACATGATAAAGATAGACCCGGGGGCCATAGGTTTCACTAGTGGCTTCTCTCGAGAGCATAAGTATTCTACGGTGGGTGAAAAAATTACTTTTGAGCAATTGACAGAATTGAGCATAGTTATCAGAATATCTAGGTATGATCATGTATATAGGCATCACGTCCGAGACAAGTAGACCGACTCCTACCTGCATCTTCTACTATTACTCCACTCATCGACCGCTATCCAGCATGCATCTAGAGTATTAAGTTAAAAATGGAGTAACGCCTTAAGCAAGATGACATGATGTAGAGGGATAAACTCATGCAATATGATGAAAATCCCATCTTGTTATCCTCGATGGCAACAATACAATGCGTGCCTTGCTGCCCCTGCTGTCACTGGGAAAGGACGCCGCAAGATTGAACCCAAAGCTAAGCACTTCTCCCATTGCAAGAAAGATCAATCTAGTAGGCCAAACCAAACTGATAATTTGAAGAGACTTGCAAAGATAACCAATCATAGGAGGAAGGAGTACGGCGGTGGAGCAACAGGGGGGCCACGAGGTGGAGGGCGCGCCTGGTGGGGGGGGGGGGGGGGGTAGGCGTGCCCCCCTACCTCGTGGCCTCCTCTTTTGTGTCTTGACGTAGGGTCCAAGTCTCCTGGGTCTTGTTCGTTGAGAAAATCACGTTCCCGAAGGTTTCATTCCGTTTAGACTCCGTTTGATAT
This sequence comes from Triticum monococcum, assembly GCA_034509565.1. NCBI lineage: Eukaryota > Viridiplantae > Streptophyta > Magnoliopsida > Poales > Poaceae > Triticum > Triticum monococcum. Next base: position 725,284,241 of record CM067842.1, read on the forward strand.
TCCTTTTCTTCGAAACCCCAAAAAAGGCAAAAAAAACAACAATTCTGGGATGAGCCTACGGTTAATAGGTTAGTCCCAAAGATAATATAAAAGTGGATAATAAAGCCCAATAATGTCCAAAATAGTAGATAATATAGCATGGAGCAATCAAAAATTATAGATACGTTGCAGACGTATCAAGCATCCCCAAGCTTAATTCCTGCTCATCCTCGAGTAGGTAAATGATAAAAACAGAATTTTTGATGCGGAGTGCTACTTGGCATGATTTTAATGTAATTCTTCTTAATTGTGGTATGAATATTCAGATCCGAAAGATTCAAGACAAAAGTTCATATTGACATAAAAATAATAATACTTCAAGCATACTAACTAAGCAATTATGTCTTCTCAAAATAGCATGGCCAAAGAAAGCTATCCCTACAAAATCATATAGTCTGGCTATGCTCCATCTTCACCACACAAAATATTTAAATCATGCACAACCCCGATGACAAGCCAAGCAATTGTTTCATACTTTTGGTGTTCTCTAATTTTTTTCAATCTTCACGCAAATACATGAGCGTGAGCCATGGACATATAGGTGGAAAAGAATAGTGGTTGTGGAGAAGACAAAAGGGAGAAGATAGTCTCACATCAACTAGGCGTATCAACGGGCTATGGAGATGCCCATCAATAGATATCAATGTGAGTGAGTAGGGATTTCCATGCAACAGATGCACTAGAGCTATAAGTATATGAAAGCTCAACAAAAGAAACTAAGTGGGTGTGCATCCAACTTGCTTGCTCATGAAGACCTATGGCATTTTAAGGAAGCCCATCATTGGAATATACAAGCTAAGTTCTATAATGAAAAATTCCCACTAGTATATGAAAGTGATGAAATGAGAGACTCTCTACTATGAATATCATGGTGCTACTTTGAAGCACAAGTGTGGTAAAAGGATAGTAGCATTGTCCCTTCTCTCTTTTTCTCTCATTTTTTTTATTTGGGCCTTTTCTCTTCTTCTTCTTTGGCCTCTTTTCTTTCTCTTTTTTCGTCCAGAGTCTCATCCCGACTTGTGGGGGAATCATAGTCTCCATCATCCTTTCCTCACTGGGACAATGCTCTAATAATGATGATCATCACACTTTTATTTTCTTACAACTCAACAATTACAACTCGATACTTAGACAAAAATATGACTCTATATGAATGCCTCCGGTGGTGTACCGGGATATGCAATGAATCAAGAGTGACATGTATGAAAGAATTATAAACGGTGGCTTTGCCACAAATACGATGTCGACTACATGATCATGCTAAGCAATATGACAATGATGGAGTGTGTCATAATAAATGGAACGGTGGAAATGAAGGAAATATGCCCTAGAGGAAATAATAAAGTTATTATTTATTTCCTTATATCATGATAAATGTTTATTATTCATGCTAGAATTGTATTAAACGGAAACATAATACATGTGTGAATACATAGACCAACAGAGTGTCACTAGTATGCCTCTACTAGACTAGCTCGTTAATCAAAGATGGTTATGTTTCCTAACCATGAACAAAGAGTTGTTATTTGATTAACGAGGTCACATCATTAGTTGAATGATCTGATTGACATGACCCATTCCATTAGCTTAGCACCCGATCGTTTAGTATGTTGCTATTGCTTTCTTCATGACTTATACAGGTTCCTATAACTATGAGATTATGCAACTCCCGTTTACCGGAGGAACACTTTGGGTACTACCAAACGTCACAACGTAACTGGGTGATTATAAAGGAGTACTACAGGTGTCTCCAATGGTAGATGTTGGGTTGGCGTATTTCAAGATTAGGGTTTGTCACTCCGATTGTCGGAGAGGTATCTCTGGGCCCTCTCGGTAATACACATCACATAAGCCTTGCAAGCATAATAACTAAGATGTTAGTTATGAGATGATGTATTACGGAACGAGTAAAGAGACTTGCCAGTAACGAGATTGAACTAGGTATTGGATACCGACGATCGAATCTCGGGCAAGTAACATACTGATGACAAAGGGAACAACGTATGTTGTTATGCGGTCTGACCGATAAAGATCTTCATAGAATATGTAGGAGCCAATATGGGCATCCAGGTCCCGCTATTGGTTATTGACCGGAGACGTGTCTCGGTCATGTCTACATTGTTCTCGAACCGTAGGGTCCGCACGCTTAACGTTACGATGACAGTTATTTTGAGTTTATGCATTTTGATGTACCGAAGGTTGTTCGGAGTCCCGGATGAGATCACGGACATGACGAGGAGTCTCGAAAAGGTCGAGACGTAAAGATTGATATATTGGAAGCCTATGTTTGGGCACCGGAAGCGTTCCGGGTGAAATCGGGATTTTTCCGGATTACCGGGAGGGTTACCGGAACCCCCCCGGGAGGTAAATGGGCCTATTGGGCCTTAGTGGAAAAGAGAGAAGAGGCAGCCCACACCTGGCCGGCGCCCCCCCCCCCTTTTCCCAAGTCCTAATAGGACTAGGAAAGGTGGGCCGGCCCCCTCTTTCTCCTTCCCCCCCAAGAATCCTAGTTGGAATAGGATTGGAGGGGAGGAGTCCTACTCCCGGTGGGAGTAGGACTCCCCCCTGCGCCTCCCTCCTAGCCGGCCGAACCCCCTGCCCCTGGCCTTTATATACGGGGGTAGGGGGCACCCCAAGACACACAAGTTAATCGTTCCTTAACCGTGTGCGGTGCCCCCTGGCACCAAATTCCACCTCGATCATACCGTTACAGTGCTTAGGCGAAGCCCTGCGTCGGTAGTACATCAAGATCGTCACCACGCCGTCGTGCTGACGGAACTCTTCCTCGACGCTTTGCTGGATCGGAGCCCAAGGAACGTCATCGAGCTGAACGTGTGCTAAGAACTCGGAGGTGCCGGAGTAACGGTGCTTGGATCGGTCGGATCGGGAAGAAGACGTACGACTACTTCCTCTATGTTGTGTGATCGCTTCCGCAGTCGGTCTGCGTTGGTACGTAGACAACACTCTCCCCTCTCGTTGTTGTGCATCACCATGATCTTGCGTGTGCGTAGGAAAATTTTTGAAATTACTGCGTTCCCCAACAGTGGCATCCGAGCCAGGTTTTATGGTTTGATGTTATTTGCACGAGTAGAACACAAGTGAGTTGTGGGCGATACAAGTCATACTGCCTACCAGCATGTCATACTTTGGTTCGGCGGTATTGTTGGACGAGACGATCCGGACCAACCTTACGCGTACTCTTACGCGAGACCGGTTCCCTCGACGTGCTATGCACACAGATGGCTTGCGGAAGACTGTCTCTCCAACTTTAGTTGAACCAAGTGTGACTACGCCCAGTCCTTGAGAAGGTTAAAACGGAGTCTATTTGACGAACTATCGTTGTGGTTTTGATGCGTAGGTGAGATGAGTTCTTACTTAAGCCCGTAGCAGCCACGTAAAACTTGCAACAACAAAGTAGAGGACGTCTAACTTGTTTTTGCAGGGCATGTTGTGATGTGATATGGTCAAAGCATGATGCTGATTTTATTGTATGAGATGATCATGTTTTGTAACCGAGTTATCGGCAACTGGCAGGAGCCATATGGTTGTCGCTTTATTGTATGCAATGCAATCGCGATGTAATGCTTTACTTTATTACTAAGCGGTAGTGATAGTCGTAGAAGCATAAGATTGGCAAGACGACAACGATGCTACGATGGAGATCAAGGTGTCGCGCCGGTGACGATGGTGATCATGACGATGCTTCGGAGATGGAGATCACAAAGCACAAGATGATGATGGCCATATCATATCACTTATATTGATTGCATGTGATGTTTATCCTTTTATGCATCTTATCTTGCTTTGATTGACGGTAGCATTATAAGATGATCTCTCACTAAATTATCAAGAAGTGTTCTCCCTGAGTATGCACCGTTGCAAAAGTTCTTCGTGCTGAGACACCACGTGATGATCGGGTGTGATAGGCTCTACGTTCAAATACAACGGGTGCAAAACAGTTGCACACGCGGAATACTCAGGTTATACTTGACGAGCCAAGCATATACAGATATGGCCTCGGAACACGGAGACCGAAAGGTCGAGCGTGAATCATATAGTAGATATGATCAACATATTGATGTTCACCATTGAAAACTACTCCATCTCACGTGATGATCGGTTATGGTTTAGTTGATTTGGATCACGTAATCACTTAGAGGATTAGAGGGATGTCCATCTAAGTGGGAGTTCTTAAGTAAATTAACTGAACATAAAAATTATCATGAACTTAGTACCTAATAGTATCTTGCTTGTTTATGTTGGTTGTAGATAGATGGTTCGTGCTGTTGTTCCGTTGAATTTTAATGCGTTCCTTGAGAAAGCTAAGTTGAAAGATGATGGTAGCAATTACACGGACTGGGTCCGTAACCTGAGGATTATCCTCATTGCTGCACAGAAGAATTACGTCCTGGAAGCACCGCTGAGTGCCAGGCCTGCTGCAAGAGCAACACCAGAAGTTATGAACGTCTGGCAGAGCAAAGCTGATGACTACTCAATAGTTCAGTGTGCCATGCTTTACGGCTTAGAACCGGGACTTCAACGACGTTTTGAACGTCATGGAGCATATGAGATGTTCCAGGAGTTGAAGTTAATATTTCAAGCAAATGCCCGGATTGAGAGATATGAAGTCTCCAATAAGTTCTATAGCTGCAAGATGGAGGAGAACAGTTCTGTCAGTGAGCATATACTCAAAATGTCTGGGTATAATAATCACTTGATTCAATTGGGAGTTACACTTCCGGATGATTGTGTCATTGACAGAATTCTCCAATCACTGCCACCAAGCTACAAGAGCTTTGTGATGAACTATAATATGCAAGGGATGAACAAGACTATTCCCGAGCTCTTCGCTATGCTGAAAGCTGCGGAGGTAGAAATCAAGAAGGAGCATCAAGTGTTGATGGTTAACAAAACCACTAGTTTCAAGAAAAAGGGCAAAGGGAAGAAGAAAGGGAACTTCAAGAAGAACGGCAAGCAAGTTGCTGCTCAAGAGAAGAAACCCAAGTCTGGACCTAAGCCTGAAACTAAGTGCTTCTACTGCAAGCAGACTGGTCACTGGAAGCGGAACTGCCCCAAGTATTTGGCGGATAAGAAGGATGGCAAGGTGAACAAAGGTATATGTGATATACATGTTATTGATGTGTACCTTACTAATGCTCGCAGTAGCACCTGGGTATTTGATACTGGTTCTGTTGCTAATATTTGCAACTCGAAACAGGGACTACAGAATAAGCGGACACTAGCAAAGGACGAGGTGACGATGCGCGTGGGAAACGGTTCCAAAGTCGATGTGATCGCGGTCGGCACGCAACCTCTACATCTACCTTCGGGATTAATATTAGACCTAAATAATTGTTATTTGGTGCCAGCGTTGAGCATGAACATTATATCTGGATCTTGTTTGATGCGAGACGGTTATTCATTTAAATCAGAGAATAATGGTTGTTCTATTTATATGAGTAATATCTTTTATGGTCATGCACCCTTGAAAAGTGGTCTATTCTTATTGAATCTCGATAGTAGTAATACACATATTCATAATGTTGAAGCCAAAAGATGCAGAGTTGATAATGATAGTGCAACTTATTTGTGGCACTGCCGTTTAGGTCATATCGGTGTAAAGCGCATGAAGAAACTCCATACTGATGGGCTTTTGGAACCACTTGATTATGAATCACTTGGTACTTGCGAACCGTGCCTCATGGGCAAGATGACCAAAACACCGTTCTCCGGTACTATGGAGAGAGCAACAGATTTATTGGAAATCATACATACCGATGTATGTGGTCCGATGAATATTGAGGCTCGTGGCGGATATCGTTATTTTCTCACCTTCACAGATGATTTAAGCAGATATGGGTATATCTACTTAATGAAACATAAGTTTGAAACATTTGAAAAGTTCAAGGAATTTCAGAGTGAAGTTGAAAATCATCGTAACAAGAAAATAAAGTTTCTACGATCTGATCGTGGAGGAGAATATTTGAGTTACGAGTTTGGTGTACATTTGAAAAATTGTGGAATAGTTTCGCAACTCACGCCACCCGGAACACCACAACGTAATGGTGTGTCCGAACGTCGTAATCGTACTTTACTAGATATGGTGCGATCTATGATGTCTCTTACTGATTTACCGCTATCATTTTGGGGTTATGCTTTAGAGACGGCCGCATTCACGTTAAATAGGGCACCATCTAAATCCGTTGAGACGACACCGTATGAACTATGGTTTGGCAAGAAACCAAAGTTGTCGTTTCTTAAAGTTTGGGGCTGCGACGCTTATGTGAAAAAGCTTCAACCTGATAAGCTCGAACCCAAATCGGAGAAGTGTGTCTTCATAGGATATCCAAAGGAAACTATTGGATACACCTTCTATCATAGATCCGAAGGCAAGACTTTTGTTGCTAAATTCGGAAACTTTCTTGAGAAGGAGTTTCTCTCGAAAGAAGTGAGTGGGAGGAAAGTAGAACTTGACGAGGTAACTGTACCTACTCCGTTATTGGGAAATAGTACATCACAGAAAACTATTTCTGTGAGACCTACACCAATAAGAGAGGAAGTTAGTGATGATGATCATGAAACTTTAGATCAAGATACTACTGTACCTCGTAGATCAACCAGAGTAAGATCCGCACCAGAGTGGTACGGTAATCCTGTTCTGGAAGTCATGATGCTAGATCATGATGAACCTACGAACTATGAAGAAGCGATGGTGAGCCCAGATTCCGCAAAGTGGCTTGAAGCCATGAAATCTGAGATGGGATCCATGTATGAGAACAAAGTTTGGACTTTGGTTGACTTGCCCGATGATCGGCAAGCAATAGAGAATAAATGGATCTTTAAGAAAAAGACTGACGCTGATGGTAATGTTACTGTCTACAAAGCTCGACTTGTCGCAAAAGGTTTTCGACAAGTTCAAGGAGTTGACTACGATGAGACTTTCTCACCCGTAGCGATGCTTAAGTCTGTCAGAATCATGTTAGCAATTGCCGCATTTTATGATTATGAAATTTGGCAAATGGATGTAAAAACCGCATTCCTGAATGGATTTCTGGAAGAAGAGTTGTATATGATGCAACCAGAAGGTTTTGTCGATCCAAAGGGAGCTAACAAAGTGTGCAAACTCCAGCGATCCATTTATGGACTGGTGCAAGCATCTCGGAGTTGGAATAAACGCTTTGATAGTGTGATCAAAGCATTTGGGTTTATACAGACTTTTGGAGAAGCCTGTATTTACAAGAAAGTGAGTGGGAGCTCTGTAGCATTTCTGATATTATATGTGGATGACATATTACTCATTGGAAATGATATAGAATTTCTGGATAGCATAAAGGGATACTTGAATAAAAGTTTTTCGATGAAAGACCTCGGGGAAGCTGCTTACATATTAGGCATAAAAATCTATAGAGATAGATCAAAACGCATAATTGGACTTTCACAAAGCACATACCTTGACAAGATTTTGAAGAAGTTCAAAATGGATCAAGCAAAGAAAGGGTTCTTGCCTGTATTACAAGGTGTGAAGTTGAGTCAGACTCAATGCCCGACCACTGCAGAAGATAGAGAGAAAATGAAAGATGTTCCCTATGCTTCAGCCATAGGCTCTATCATGTATGCAATGTTGTGTACCAGACCTGATGTGTGCCTTGCTATAAGTTTAGCAGGGAGGTACCAAAGTAATCCAGGAGTGGATCACTGGACAGCGGTCAAGAACATCCTGAAATACCTGAAAAGGACTAAGGATGTGTTTCTCGTATATGGAGGTGACAAAGAGCTCACCGTAAGAGGTTACGTTGATGCAAGCTTTGACACTGATCCGGACGATTCTAAATCGCAAACCGGATACGTGTTTACTTTAAACGGTGGAGCTGTCAGTTGGTGCAGTTCTAAACAAAGCGTCGTAGCGGGATCTACATGTGAAGCGGAGTACATAGCTGCTTCGGAAGCAGCGAACGAAGGAGTCTGGATGATGGAGTTCATATCCGATCTAGGTGTCATACCTAGTGCATCGGGTCCAATGAAAATCTTCTGTGACAATACTGGTGCAATTGCCTTGGCAAAGGAATCCAGATTTCACAAAAGAACCAAACACATCAAGAGACGCTTCAATTCCATCCGGGATTTAGTCCAGGTGGGAGACATAGAGATTTGCAAGATACATACGGATCTGAATGTTGCAGACCCGTTGACTAAGCCTCTTCCACGAGCAAAACATGATCAGCACCAAGACTCCATGGGTGTTAGAATCATTACTGTGTAATCTAGATTACTGACTCTAGTGCAAGTGGGAGACTGAAGGAAATATGCCCTAGAGGCAATAATAAAGTTATTATTTATTTCCTTATATCATGATAAATGTTTATTATTCATGCTAGAATTGTATTAAACGGAAACATAATACATGTGTGAATACATAAACCAACAGAGTGTCACTAGTATGCCTCTACTAGACTAGCTCGTTAATCAAAGATGGTTATGTTTCCTAACCATGAACAAAGAGTTGTTATTTGATTAACGAGGTCACATCATTAGTTGAATGATCTGATTGACATGACCCATTCCATTAGCTTAGCACCCGATCGTTTAGTATGTTGCTATTGCTTTCTTCATGACTTATACAGGTTCCTACAACTATGAGATTATGCAACTCCCGTTTACCGGAGGAACACTTTGGGTACTACCAAACGTCACAACGTAACTGGGTGATTATAAAGGAGTACTACAGGTGTCTCCAATGGTAGATGTTGGGTTGGCGTATTTCAAGATTAGGGTTTGTCACTCCGATTGTCGGAGAGGTATCTCTGGGCCCTCTCGGTAATACACATCACATAAGCCTTGCAAGCATAATAACTAAGATGTTAGTTATGAGATGATGTATTACGGAACGAGTAAAGAGACTTGCCAGTAACGAGATTGAACTAGGTATTGGATACCGACGATCGAATCTCGGGCAAGTAACATACCGATGACAAAGGGAACAACGTATGTTGTTATGCGGTCTGACCGATAAAGATCTTCGTAGAATATGTAGGAGCCAATATGGGCATCCAGGTCCCGCTATTGTTTATTGACCGGAGACGTGTCTCGGTCATGTCTACATTGTTCTCGAACCGTAGGGTCCGCACGCTTAACGTTACGATGACAGTTATTTTGAGTTTATGCATTTTGATGTACCGAAGGTTGTTCGGAGTCCCGGATGAGATCACGGATTTGACGAGGAGTCTCGAAAAGGTCGAGACGTAAAGATTGATATATTGGAAGCCTATGTTTGGGCACCGGAAGCGTTCCGGGTGAAATCGGGATTTTTCCGGATTACCGGGAGGGTTACCGGAACCCCCCCGGGAGGTAAATGGGCCTATTGGGCCTTAGTGGAAAAGAGAGAAGAGGCAGCCCACACCTGGCCGGCGCCCCCCCCCCCCTTTCCCAAGTCCTAATAGGACTAGGAAAGGTGGGCCGGCCCCCTCTTTCTCCTTCCCCCCCAAGAATCCTAGTTGGAATAGGATTGGAGGGGAGGAGTCGTACTCCCACCGGGGGACTCCCCCCTGCGCCTCCCTCCTAGCCGGCCGAACCCCCTGCCCCTGGCCTTTATATACGGGGGCAGGGGGCACCCCAAGACACACAAGTTAATCGTTCCTTAACCGTGTGCGGTGCCCCCTGCCACCAAATTCCACCTCGATCATACCGTTACAGTGCTTAGGCGAAGCCCTGCGTCGGTAGTACATCAAGATCGTCACCACGCCGTCGTGCTGACGGAACTCTTCCTCGACGCTTTGCTGGATCGGAGCCCAAGGAACGTCATCAAGCTGAACGTGTGCTAAGAACTCGGAGGTGCCGGAGTAACGGTGCTTGGATCGGTCGGATCGGGAAGAAGACGTACGACTACTTCCTCTACGTTGTGTGATCGCTTCCGCAGTCGGTCTGCGTTGGTACGTAGACAACACTCTCCTCTCTCGTTGTTGTGCATCACCATGATCTTGCGTGTGCGTAGGAAAATTTTTGAAATTACTGCGTTCCCCAACAGGAAAGTTGCATGGCAATATATCTCGGAATGGCTATGGAAATGCCATAATAGGTAGGTATGGTGGCTGTTTTGAGGAAGGTATATGGTGGGTGGATGATACCGGCGAAAGGTGCGCGGTATTAGAGAGGCTAGCAAAGGTGGAAGGGTGAGAAAAGTGCGTATAATCCATGGACACAACATTAATCATAAAGAACTCATATACTTATTGCAAAAATCTACAAGTTATCAAAGCAAAGTATTACGCGCATGCTCCTAGGGGGATAGATTGGTAGGAAAATACCATCGCTCATCCCCGACCGCCACTCATAAGGAAGACAATCAATAAATAAATCATGCTCTGACTTCATCACATAACGGTTCACCATACGTGCATGCTACGGGAATCACAAACTTTAACACAAGTATTCTTCAAATTCACAACTACTCAACTAGCACAACTTTAATATCACCATCTTCATATCTCAAAACAATTATCAAGCATCAAACTTCTCATAGTATTCATCACACTCATGCGAAAGTTTTATTATTAATCTTGTATACCAAGCATATTAGGATTTTAAAGCAAATTACCATGCTATTTAAGACTCTAAAAATAATCTAAGTGAAGCACGAGAGATCAATAGTTTCTATAAAACAAATCCACCACCGTGCTCTAAAAGATATAAGTGAAGTACTCGAGCAAAACTATATAACTCAAAAGATATAAGCGAAGCACATAGAGTATTCTAACAAATTCCAAATCATGTATGGCTCTCTCAAAAGGCGTGTACAACAAAGATGATTGTGTTAAACTAAAAATTAAAGACTCAAATCATACAAGACACTCCAAGCAAAACACATATCATGTGGCGAATAAAAATATAGCTCCAAATAAAGTTACCGATAGAAGTAGACGAAAGAGGGGATGCCTTCCGGGGCATCCCCAAGCTTTGGCTTTTAGGTGTCCTTATATTATCTTGGAAGTGTCATGGGCATCCCCAAGATTAGGCTCTTGCCACTCCTTGTTCCATAATCCATCAAATCTTTACCCAAAACTTGAAAACTTCACAACACAAAACTCAAAGTAGAAAATCTCGTGAGCTCCGTTAGCGAAAGAAAACAAAAGACCACTTCAAGGTACTGTAATGAACTATATTGGTGTTATACCTACTGTATTCCAAATTCTATATGGTTTATAAACTATTTTACTAGCCATAGATTCATCAAAATAAGCAAACAACACACGAAAAAACAGAATCTGTCAAAAACAGAACAGTCTGTAGTAATCTGTAGCTAGCGCAAGATCTGGAACCCCAAAAATTATAAAATAAATTTCTGGACGTGAGGAATTTATCTATTAATTATCTGAAAAAATAATTAACTAAATATCACTTTCCAAATAAAAATGGCAGTAGTTCTCGTGAGCGCTAAAGTTTCTGTTTTTTACAGCAAGTGTAATAAGACTTTCCCCAAGTCTTCCCAACGTTTCTACTTGGCACAAACACTAATTAAACACAAAAACACAACCAAAACAGAGGCTATATAAATTATTTATTACTAAACAGGAGCAAAAAGCAAGGAATGAAAATAAAATTGGGTTGCCTCCCAACAAGCGCTATCGTTTAACGCCCCTAGCTAGGCATAACAAGCAAGGATAGATCTAGGTATTGCCATCTTTTGTAGGCAATCCATAAGTGGCTCTCATAATAGATTCATAAGGTAATTTAATTTTCTTTCTAGGAAAGTGTTCCGTGCCTTTCCTTAATGGAAATTGGAATCTAATATTTCCTTCCTTCATATCAATAATTGCACCAATCGTTCTAAGGAAAGGTCTACCAAGAATAATAGGACATGAAGGATTGCAATCTATGTCAAGAACAATAAAATCTACGGGCACATAATTCCTATTTGCAACAATAAGAACATCATTAATTCTTCTCATAGGTTTCTTAATAGTGGAATCCCATGGTGCAAGTTTAAAGAGCAATCATCAAAATCACGAAAACCTAACAAATCACACAAAGTCTTTGGAATCGTGGAAATACTAGCACCCAAATCACATAAAGCATAGCATTCATGATCTTTAATTTTAATTTTAATAGTTGGTTCCCACTCATCGTAAAGCTTTCTAGGGATAGAAACTTCCAATTCAAGTTTTTCTACATAAGATTGCATCAAGGCATCAACGATATGTTTAGTAAACGCTTTATTTTGACTATAAGCATGAGGAGAATTTAGCACAGATTGCAACAAGGAAATACAATCAATCAAAGAGCAATTTTCATAGTTAAATTCCTTGAAATCCATAATAGTGGGTTTAGCAACATCTAGGGTTTTAATTTCTTCAATCCCACTTTTATCAATTTTAGCATCAAGATTGAAAAATTCCGAATTCTTGGAACGCCTTCTAGGTAAAGGTGGACCATATTCAGTCCCATCATTATTAAGATTCATATTGCAAAACAAATATTTAATAGGGGGCACATCAATAACTTTTAGATCTTCATCATTATTTTCATAGGAACTAGAAGAACATGCTCTTATAAAGGCATCTTTCTTAGCACGCATCCTAGCGGTTCTTTCTTTGCACTCATCAATGGAAATTCTCATGGCTTTGAGAGACTCATTGATATCATGCTTAGGTGGAATAGATCTAAGTTTCAAAGAATCAACATCAAGAGAAATTCTATCAACATTCCTAGCCAACTCATCAATCTTAAGCATTTTTTCTTCAATCAAAACATTAAAATTCTTTTGCGAAGTAATAAATTCTTTAATATTAGATTAAAAATCAGAGGGCGTCTGATTATAATTTCCATAAGAATTATTGTAGGAATTACCATAATTATTAGAGGGATTACTAGGATAAGGCCTAGGATTAAAATTCCGTCTATACGCGTTGTTACCAAAATTGTTCCTACCAACAAAATTCACATCCATAGATTCATTATTATTCTCAATCAGAAGAAACACTCTTATTAGCAAATAATTTCATAAGTTCATCCATCTTTCCACTCAAAACATTAATTTCTTCTATCGCATGCACCTTTTTATTAGTAGATCTTTCAGTATGCCATTGAGAATAATTAACCATAATATTATCTAGGAGTTTTGTAGCTTCTCCTAAAGTGATTTCCATAAAAGTGCCTCCCGTGGCCGAATCTAAAAGATTTCTAGAAGCAGAATTCAATCTGGCATAAAATTTTTGTACAATCATCCACAAATTCAAACCATGACTAGGGCAATTACGTATCATTAGTTTCATTCTCTCCCAAGCTTGTGCAGCATGTTCATGATCAAGTTGCTTAAAATTCATAATATCGTTTCTAAGAGAGATGATCTTAGCGGGAGGAAAATACTTAGAGATAAAAGCATCTTTGCACTTGTTCCATGAATCAATACTATTTTTAGGCAAAGACGAAAACCAAGCTTTAGCACGACCTCTAAGCAAAAAAGGAAATAGCTTCAATTTAACAATATCATTATCCACATCTTTCTTCTTTTGCATATCACACAAATCAACGAAGCTATTTAGATGGGTAGCGGCATCTTCACTAGGAAGGCCGGAAAACGGATCTTTCATGACAAGATTCAGCAAAGCAGTATTAATTTCACAAGATTCAGCATCGGTAAGAGGAGCAATCGGAGTGCTAATAAAATCATTGTTGTTGGTATTGGTGAAGTCACATAATTTAGTATTATCTTGAGCCATCGTGACAAGCAAGCAAACTAACACACAAGCAAACAAAAAGCAAGCGGGCAAAAAGAGGCAAATAGAGAAAGAGATGGAGGATAGAGAGAGAGGGCGAATAAAACGGCAAGGGTGAAGTGGGGGAGAGAAAAACAAGAGGCAAATGGCAAATAATGTAATGCGGGAGATAAGGGTATGTGATGGGTACTTGGTATGTTGACTTTTGCGTAGACCTCCCCGGCAACGGCGCCAGAAATCCTTCTTGCTACCTCTTGAGCACTGTGTTGGTTTTTCCCGAAGAGGAAGGGATGATGCAGCAAAGTAGCGTAAGTATTCCCCTCAGTTTTTGAGAACCAGGGTATCAATCCAGTAGGAGGCTACGCGCGAGTCCCTCGTACCTGCACAAAACAAATAAATCCTCACAACCAACGCGAATAGGGGTTGTCAATCCCTACACGGCCACTTACGAGAGTGAGATCTGATAGATATGATAAGATAATATTTTTGGTATTTTTGTGATAAATATGCAAAGTAAAATAAAGGCAAAGTAAAGAGCAAAGGAAATAACTAAGTAGTAGGAGATTAATATGATAAAGATAGACCCGGGGGCCATAGGTTTCACTAGTGGCTTCTCTCGAGAGCATAAGTATTCTACGGTGGGTGAACAAATTACTGTTGAGAAATTGACATAATTGAGCATAGTTATGAGAATATCTAGGTATGATCATGTATATAGGCATCACGTCCGAGACAAGTAGACCGACTCCTGCCTGCATCTACTACTATTACTCCACTCATCGACCGCTATCCAGCATGCATCTAGAGTATTAAGTTAAAAACAGAGTAACGCCTTAAGCAAGATGACATGATGTAGAGGGATAAACTCATGCAATATGATGAAAACCACATCTTGTTATCCTCGATAGCAACAATACAATGCATGCCTTGCTGCCCCTGCTGTCACTGGGAAAGGACACCGCAAGATTGAACCCAAAGCTAAGCACTTCTCCCATTGCAAGAAAGATCAATCTAGTAGGCCAAACCAAACTGATAATTCGAAGAGACTTGCAAAGATAACCAATCATACATAAAAGAATTCAGAGAAGATTCAAATATTGTTCATAGATAGACTTGATCATAAACCCACAATTCACCGGTCTCAACAACCATACCGCAAAAAGAAGATTACATCGAATAGTTATCCACAAGAGAGGGGGGCATTGTATTGAGATCCACAAAGAGAGAAGAAGCCATCTAGCTAATAACTATGGACCCGTAGGTCTGAGGTAAACTACTCACACTTCATCGGAGGGGCTATGGTGTTGATGTAGAAGCCCTCCATGATCGATGCCTCCTTCGACGGAGCACCGGAACAGGCCCCAAGATGGGATCTCATGGATAGAGAAAGTTGCGGCGGTGGAATTAGGTTTTTGGATCCGTATCTGATCGTTTGGGGGTACGTAGGTATATATAGGAGGAAGGAGTACGTCGGTGGAGCAACAAGGGGCCCACGAGGGTGGAGGGTGCGCCTGGGGGGTAGGCGCGCCCCCTACCTTGTGGCCTCCTCTTTTGTGTCTTGACGTAGGGTCCAAGTCTCCTGGGTCTTGTTCGTTGAGAAAATCACGTTCCCGAAGGTTTCATTCCGTTTGGACTCCATTTGATATTCCTTTTCTTCGAAACCCTAAAACAGGGAAAAAACAGCAATTCTGGGCTGGGCCTACGGTTAATAGGTTAGCCCCAAAAATAATATAAAAGTGGATAATAAAGCCCAATAATGTCCAAAATAGTAGATAATATAGCATGGAGCAATCAAAAATTATAGATATGTTGGAGACGTATCAATTAACTCCCAACTGAGTCAAGTGGTTGTGGTACCCACACATTCTGAGTATATGTTCACTGACAGAACTATTCTCCTCCATTTTGCAGCTGTAGAACTTATTGGAGACTTCATATCTCTCAATCCAGGCATTTGCTTGAAAATTAACTTCAACTCCTGTAACATCTCATATGCTCCATGATGTTCAAAACATCGTTGAAGTCCCGGTTCTAAGCCGTAAAGCATGGCACACTGAACTATCGAGTAGTCATCAGCTTTGCTCTGCCAGGTGTTCACAACATCTGGCGTTGCTCCTGCAGTGGGTTTGTCACCTAGCAGTGCTTCCAGGACGTAATTCTTCTGTGCAAAAATGGGGATAATCCTCAAGTTACGGACCCAGTTCATGTAGTTGCTACCATCATCTTTCAACTTAGCTTTCTCTAGGAATGCATTAAAATTCAACGGAACAACAGCACGGGCCATCTATCTACAACAACATAGACATGCAAAATACTATCAGGTACTAAGTTCATGATAAATTAAAGTTCAATTAATCAAATTACTTAAGAACTCCCACTTAGATATACATCTCTCTAATCATCTAAGTGATCACGTGATCCATATCAACTAAACCATGTCCGATCATCACGTGAGATGGAGTAGTTTTCAATGATGAACATCACTATGTTGATCATATCTACTATATGATTCACGCTCGACCTTTCGGTCTTAGTGTTCCAAGGCCATATCTGCAAATGCTAGGCTCGTCAAGTTTAACCCGAGTATTCTGTGTGTGTGCAAAAATGGGTTGCACCCGGTGTATGTGAACATAGAGCTTATCACACCCGATCATCATGTGGTGTCTCGGCACGACAAACTGTAGCAACCGTGCATACTTAGGGAGAACACTTGTACCTTGAAATTTAGTGAGAGATCATCTTATAATGCTATCGCTGAACTAAGCAAAATAAGATGCATAAAGGATAAACATCACAAGCAATCAATATAAGTGATATGATATGGCCATCATCATCCCGTGTCTTTGATCTCCATCTCCAAAGCACCGTCATGATCACCATCGTCACCGGCTTGACACCTTGATCTCCATCGAAGCATCATTGTCGTCTGACCAACTATTGCTTCTATGACTATCGCTGCCGCTTAGTGACAAAGTAAAGCAATTACATGGCGATTGCATTTCATACAATAAAGGGACAACCATATGGCTCCTGCCAGATGCCGATAACTCTGTTACAAAACATGATCATCTCATAATATAAAATTTAGCATCATGTCTTGACCATATCACATCACAACATGACCTGCAAAAACAAGTTAGACGACCTCTACTTTGTTCTTGCAAGTTTTACGTGGCTTGTACGGGCTGAGCAAGAACCGTTCTTACCTACGCATCAAAAACCACAACACGGTATAGTGATTGCTTTTTGATCTTCAGAAAGAACCCTGTTCATTGAATCCGATTCAACTAAAGTTGGAGAAACTGACACCCACCAGCCACCTGTGTGCGAAGCACGTCCGTAGAACTAGCCTCGCGTAAGCGTACGCGTAATGTCGGTCTGAGCCGCTTCATCCAACAATACTGCTGTATCAAGAATAAACTAGTGACGGCAAGCAATATGTATATACCCACGCCCACAACTCCTTTTGTTCTACTCGTGCATATAACATCTACGCATAGACCTGGCTCGGATACCAATGTTGGGGAACACAGTAATTTCAAAAAAAAAGTCCGACGCACATGCAAGATCTATCTAGGTGATGCATAGCAACGAGAGGGGAAGAGTGTTGTCCACGTACCCTCGTAGACCGTAAGAGGAAGTGTTATGACAACACGGTTGATGTAGTTGAACATCTTCACGATCCGACCAATCCTAGCACCGAAAGTACAGCACCTCCGCAATCTGCACACATTCAGCTCGGTGACGTCCCACGAACTCTAGATCCAGCTGAGTGTCGAGGGAGAGTTTGATCAGCATGAAGGCTACCGGAGCAGGGCTTCGCCTAAGCACCGCTACGATATGACCTAGGTGGATTATGGTGAAGGAGGGCACCACACACGGTTAAGACAACGATCAACTTGTGTGTCTATGGGGTGCCCCCTTCCCCCGTATATAAAGAAGTGGAGGAGGGGGAGGGCCGGCCCTCTATGGCGCGCCCTAGGGGAGTCCTACTCCCATCAGGAGTACGATTCCCCCCTTCCAAGTAGTAGGAGTACTAGAGAAGGAAGGGGAGGAGAGAGGGAAGGAAAGGGGGGCCACCCAATTCGGATTGGGCTAGGGGGCGTGCCTCCCACCTTTTCCCTTCCTCTCCTCTATTCCACTAAGGCCCAATAAGGCCCATATACTCCCCGGGGGGTTCCAGGAACCTCTCGGTACTCCGGAAAATGCCCGAACTCATCCGGAACCATTCCGATGTCCAAACATAGGCTTCCAATATATCGATCTTTATGTCTCAACCATTTCGAGACTCCTCGTCATGTCTGTGATCATATCCAGGACTCTGAACTACCTTCGGTACATCAAAATACATAAACTCATAATACCGATCATCACCGAACGTTAAGCGTGCAGACCCTACGGGTTTGAGAACTATGTAGACATGTCCGAGACTCATCTCCGGTCAATAACTAATAGCGGAACCTGGATGCTCATATTGGTTCCTATGTATTCTACGAAGATCTTTATCGATCAAACCGCACAACAACATACGGTGTTCCCTTTGTCATCGGTATGTTACTTGCCCGAGATTCGATCGTCGGTATCTCAATACCTATTTCATTCTTGTTACCGGCAAGTCTCTTTACTCATTCCGTAATGAATCATCCCGCAACTAACTCATTAGTTACATTGATTGCAAGGCTTATAGTGATGTGCATTACCGAGAGGGCCCAGAGATACCTCTCCGATATTCAGAGTGACAAATCCTAATCTTGATCTATGCCAACTCAACAAACACCATCTGAGACACCTATAGAGCATCTTTATAGTCACTCAGTTACTTGTGACGTTTGATAACACGCTAAGTGTTCCTTCGGTATTCAGGAGTTGCATGATCTCATAGTCATAGGAACATGTATAAGTTATGGAGAAAGCAATAGCAACAAACTAAACGATCATCATGCTAAGCTAACGGATGGGTCAAGTCAATCACATCATTCTCGAATGATGTGATCCCGTTAATCAAATGACAACTCATGACTATGGTCAGGAAACATAACCATCATTGATTCAATGGGCTAGTCAAGTAGAGGCAAACTAGTGACACTCTGTTTGTCTATGTATTCAGACATGTACTAAGTTTCCGGTTAATACAATTCTAGCATGAATAATAAACATTTATCATGATATAAGGAAATATAAATAACAACTTTATTATTGCCTCTAGGGCATATTTCCTTCGTCGTGAGCATCGGCTTTTCCTCTTGGTTTTGAGTTGCTCTGACTGGCCCCCGAATTGTCACTAGACGTGGCCCTCTTCTTGTCCTTCGGCGCTCTGAGACTGGTCTTGAATGGTAGATTGCCATTGTCGTCCCTAGTCCCGGGCGTTGGGCACAACATGTCAGCATGACCAAGGCGGCCACATAAAAAACAAAAGTTGGGGATGTTCTCATATTGTATGTCATACCAGTCGCGGCTACCCCGAGCCGCAGAATCAATGAGGATCCACCTCCGCAGAGGTTTACTGACATCAATTATAACTCTCGTCCTCAAGAAACCCCACATGGGGTCAAATTGCATTGATTGGGCATTTGCATCAATCTGTTTTGCCACCGGCTGCCATCTTTTCTCATTGCGAAAATTGAAGCGCAAGTTGAGAACCCTAGCCCAAAGCTGCAACTTGTTGAACTGCAGCTCGGACGACTTCATGCACTCGGAGAACTCCGACAAGATCACTGCATGCTTGCTGATATGCCACGGGCTGCCTTCCCAGACGCGATCACGGTCATGCTTACTTGCGAATTCCGCCACAAAGATATTCTTCCCTGTGGACTGGAAGGACAAGCCCTTAGGGTTATCCCATGCTGGGCGAAGAGCATTGGAAATCGCCTGGATATGAAACGTGTGTCGATGTAGGAGTTTCCCCACTAGTGACCACTTCACCGGCTCACCATCGTCGATGTCGTCGAGCACCAGCGGCGTAGCGTCCGCCTCCGTCAGATCCAACTTGCCCATTGCCTCCTCCAGTCGTACCCTCGCCGTGCGTGGAGAGAGAGCTCCCTCCTTCCCTTTGCCGGTGTCAGATGGATGTTGGAAATATGCCCTAGAGGCAATAATAAAATGGTTATTATTATATTTCTTTGTTCATGATAATTGTCTATTGTTCATGCTATAATTGTGTTATCCGGAAATCGTAATACATGTGTGAATACATAGACCACAACATGTCCCTAGTGAGCCTCTAGTTGACTAGCTCGTTGATCAAAAGATAGTCATGGTTTCCTGACTATGGACATTGGATGTCATTGATAACGGGATCACATCATTAGGAGAATGATGTGATGGACAAGACCCAATCCTAAGCAAAGCTTAAAGATCGTGTAGTTCGTTTGCTATAGCTTTTCCGAATGTCAAGTATCATTTCCTTAGACCATGAGATTGTGCAACTCCCGGATACCGTAGGAGTGCTTTGGGTGTGCCAAACGTCACAACGTAACTGGGTGACTATAAAGGTACACTACGGGTATCTCCGAAAGTGTCTGTTGGGTTGGCACGAATCAAGACTGGGATTTGTCACTCCGTATGACGGAGAGGTATCTTTGGGGCCACTCGGTAATGCATCATCATAATGAGCTCAATGTGACCACGTGGTTGATCACGGGATCATGCATTACGGTACGAGTAAAGTGACTTGCCGGTGACGAGATTGAACGAGGTATTGGGATACCGACGATCGAGTCTCGGGCAAGTAACGTACCGATTGACAAAAGGAAATGTATGCGGGATTGATTGAATCCTCGACATCGTGGTTCATCCGATGAGATAATCGAGGAGCATGTGGGAGCCAACATGGGTATCCAGATCCCGCTGTTGGTTATTGACCGGAGAGTCATCTCGGTCATGTCTGCGTGTCTCCTGAACCCGTAGGGTCTACACACTTAAGGTTCGGTGACGCTAGGGTTGTTGAGATATTAGTATACGGTAACCCGAAAGTTGTTCGGAGTCCCGTATGAGATCCCGGACGTCACGAGGAGTTCTGGAATGGTCCGGAGGTGAAGATTTATATATAGGAAGTCAAGTTTCGGCCATCAGGAAAGTTTCAGGGGTAATCGATATTGTACCGGGACCACCGGAAGGGTCCCGGGGGTCCACCGGGTGGGGCCACCTATCCCGGAGGGCCCCATGGGCTTAAGTGGGAGGGGAACCAGCCCCTAGTGGGCTGTTGCACCCCCCATGGGCCTCCCCCTACGCCTAGGGTTGGAAACCCTAGGGGTGGGGGCGCCCCACTTGGCTTGGGGGGCACTCCACCCCCCTTGGCCGCCGCCCTCCTTGGAGATTGCATCTCCTAGGGACGGTGCCCCCCCTAGGGGTCCTATATATAGTGGGGGGAGGGAGGGCAGCCGCACCCTAGCCCCTGGCGCCTCCCTCTCCCTCCCATGACACTTCTTCCTCTCCCTGAGCTTGGCGAAGCCCTGCCGAGATCACCGTTGCTTTCACCACCACGTCGTCGTGCTGCTGGATCTCCATCAACCTCTCCTTCCCCCTTGCTGGATCAAGTTGGAGGAGACGTCTTCCCAACAGTACGTGTGTTGAACGCGGAGGTGCCGCCCGTTCGGCGCTAGGTCATCGGTGATTTGGATCACGACGAGTACGACTCCATCAACCCCGTTCTCTTGAACGCTTCTGCTCGCGATCTACAAGGGTATGTAGATGCACTCCCCTCTCCCTCATTGCTAGATGACTCCATAGATTGATCTTGGTGATGCATAGAAAATTTTAAAATTCTACTACGTTCCCCAACAGTGGCATCATGAGCTAGGTCTATGCGTAGTTTCTATGCACGAGTAGAACACAAAGCAGTTGTGGGCGTCGATATTGTCAATTTACTTATCGTTACTAGTCTTATCTTGATTCGGCTGCATCGTGGGATGAAGCGGCCCGGACCGACCTTACACGTACGCTTACGTGAGACTGGTTCCACCGATTGACATGCACTAGTTGCATAAGGTGGCTGGCGGGTGTCTGTCTCTCCCACTTTAGTCGGATCGGATTCGATGAAAAGGTTCCTTATGAAGGGTAAATAGAAATTGGCATATCACATTGTGGTTTTGGCATAGGTAAGAAACGTTCTTGCTAGAAACCTATAGCAGCCACGTAAAAACTTGCAACAACAATTAGAGGACGTCTAACTTGTTTTTGCAGCATGTGCCGTGTGATGTGATATGGCCAGAAGGATGTGATGAATGATATATGTGGTGTATGAGATTGATCATGTTCTTGTAATAGGAATCACGACTTGCATGTCGATGAGTATGACAACCAGCATGAGCCATAGGAGTTATCTTTATTTATTTATGACCTGCGTGTTAACATAAACATCATGTAATTACTTTACTTTATTGCTAAAGCGTTAGCCATAGTAGTAGAATTAATAGATGACGAGACAACTTCAAGAAGACAGGATGATGGAGATCATGATGATGGAGATCATGGTGTCATGCCAGTGACAACAATGATCATGGAGCCCCGAAGATGGAGATCAAAAGGAGCAAATGATATTGGCCATATCATGTCACTATTTGATTGCATGTGATGTTTATCATGTTTTGCATCTTATTTGCTTAGAACGACGGTAGCTTAAATAAGATGATCCCTCGTAATAATTTCAAGAAGGTGTTCCCCCTAACTGTGCACCGTTGCGAAGGTTCGTTGTTTCGAAGCACCACGTGATGATCGGGTGTGATAGATTCTAACGTTCGAATACAACGGGTGTAAGCCAGATTTACACACACAATACACTTAGGTTGACTTGACGAGCCTAGCATGTACAGACATGGCCTCAGAACACGGAAGATCGAAAGGTCAAGCATGAGTCATATAGAAGATACGATCAACATGAAGATGTTCACCGATGTTGACTAGTCCGTCTCACGTGATGATCGGACACGGCCTAGTTGACTCGGATCATGTTTCACTTAGATGACTAGAGGGATGTCTATCTGAGTGGAGTTCATTGAATAATTTGATTAGATGAACTTAATTATCATGAACTTAGTCTAAAATCTTTACACTGTGTCTTGTAGATCAAATGGCCCACGCTAATGTTGCCCTCAACTTCAACGCGTTCCTAGAGAAAACCAAGCTGAAAGATGATGGCAGCAACTATACGGATTGGGTCCGGAACCTGAGGATCATCCTCATAGCTGCCAAGAAAGATTATGTCCTAGAAGCACCGCTAGGTGACACACCCATCCCAGAGAACCAAGACGTTATGAACGCTTGGCAGTCACGTGCTGATGATTACTCCCTCGTTCAGTGCGGCATGCTTTACAGCTTAGAACCGGGGCTCCAAAAGCGTTTTGAGCGACACGGAGCATATGAGATGTTCGAAGAGCTGAAAATGGTTTTCCAAGATCATGCCCAGGTCAAGGGATATGAAGTCTCCGACAAGTTCTTCAGTTGTAAGATGGAGGAAAACAGTTCTGTCAGTGAGCACATACTCAAAATGTCTGGGTTGCATAACTACTTGACTCAGCTAGGAGTTAATCTCCCGGATGACGCGGTCATTGACAGAATCCTTCAGTCGCTTCCACTGAGCTACAAGAGCTTTGTGATGAACTTCAATATGCTGGGGATGGAAAAGACCATTCCTAAGGTATATTCAATTCTGAAATCAGTGGAGGTGGAAATCAAAAAGGAACATCAAGTGTTGATGGTGAATAAAACCACTAAGTTCAAGAAAGGCAAGGGTAAAAAGAACTTCAAGAAGGACGGCAAGGGAGTTGCCACGCCCGGTAAGCAAGCTGCCGGGAAGAAGCCAAAGAATGGACCCAAGCCCGAGACTGAGTGTTTTTATTGCAAGGGAAGTGGTCACTGGAAGCGGAACTACCCGAAATACTTAGAGGACAAGAAGGCCGGCAACACTAAAGGTATATGTGATATACATGTAATTGATGTGTATGATACCAGTACTCGTAGTAGCTCATGGGTATTCGATACCGGTGCGGTTGCTCACATTTGTAACTCAAAGCATGAGCTGCGGAATAAGCGGAGACTAGTGAAGGACGAGGTGACGATGCGCGTCGGGAATGGTTCCAAGGTCGATGTGATCGCCGTCGGCACGCTACCTCTACATTTGCCTACGGGATTAGTTTTAAACCTCAATAATTGTTATTTAGTGTCAGCTTTGAGCATGAACATTGTATCAGGATCTCATTTAATTCGAGATGGCTACTCATTTAAATCGGAGAATAATGGTTGTTCTATTTATATGAGAGATATGTTTTAATGTCATGCTCTGTTGGTGAATGGTTTATTCTTAATGAATCTCGAGCGTAACATTACACATGTTCATAGTGTGAATACCAAAAGATGTAAGGTTGATAATGATAGTCCCACATACTTGTGGCACTGCCACCTTGGTCACATAGGTGTCAAACGCATGAAGAAGCTCCATGCAGATGGACTTTTGGAGTCTCTTGATTACGAATCATTTGACACGTGTGAACCATGGCTCATGGGTAAAATGACCAAGACTCCGTTCTCAGGAACAATGGAGCGAGCAACCAATTTATTGGAAATCATACATACTGATGTGTGCGGTCCAATGAGTGTTGAGGCTCGCGGTGGCTATCGTTATGTTCTCACCCTCACTGATGACTTGAGTAGATATGGGTATGTATACTTAATGAAACACAAGTCTGAGACCTTTGGAAAGTTCAAGGAATTTCAGAGTGAGGTTGAAAATCAACGTGACAGAAAAATCAAGTTATTGCGATCAGATCATGGGGGAGAATACTTGAGTCACGAATTTGGCACACACTTAAGGAAATGTGGAATAGTTTCACAACTCACGCCGCCTGGAACACCTCGGCGTAATGGTGTGTCCAAACGTTGTAATCGCACACTATTGGATATGGTGCGATCTATGATGTCTGTTACAGATTTACCGGTGTCATTTTGGGGCTATGCTTTAGAGACTGCCGCATTCACTTTAAATAGGGCTCCGTCGAAATCCGTTGAGACGACACCTTATGAATTATGGTTTGGGAAGAAACCTAAGTTGTCGTTTCTAAAAGTTTGGGGATGCGATGCTTATGTCAAGAAACTTCAACCTGAAAAGCTCGAACCCAAATCGAAAAAATGCGTCTTCATAGGATACCCTAAAGAAACTATTGGGTATACCTTCTACCTCAGATCCGAAGGCAAGATCTTTGTTGCCAAGAATGGATCCTTTCTAGAGAAAGAGTTTCTCTCGAAAGAAGTAAGTGGGAGGAAAGTAGAACTCGATGAAGTATTACCTCTTGAACTGGTAAGTGGCGCAGCTCAAGAAGATGTTCCTGAGGTGCCTGCACCGACTAGAGAGGAAGTTAATGATGATGATCATGAAACTTCAGGTCAAGTTGCTACTGAACTTCGTAGGTCCACAAGGACACGTTCCACACCAGAGTGGTACGGCAACCCTGTCTTGGAAGTCATGTTGTTAGACAACGGTGAACCTTCAAACTATGAGGAAGTGATGGCGGGCCCAGATTCCGACAAATGGCTGGAAGCCATGAAATCTGAGATAGGATCCATGTATGAAAATGAAGTATGGAATTTGACTGACTTGCCCGATGATCGGCGAGCCATAGAAAATAAATGGATCTTTAAGAAGAAGACAGACGCGGATGGTAATGTAACCATCTATAAAGCTCGGCTTGTCGCTAAGGGTTATCGACAAGTTCAAGGGGTTGACTATGATGAGACTTTCTCACCCGTAGTGAAGCTGAAGTCCGTCCGAATCATGTTAGCAATTGCCGCATTCTATGATTATGAGATATGGCAAATGGATGTCAAAATGGCATTCCTTAATGGTTTCCTTAAGGAAGAATTGTATATGATGTAGCCGGAAGGTTTTGTCGATCCTAAGAATGCTGACAAGGTGTGCAAGCTCCAACGCTCGATCTATGGGCTGGTGCAAGCATCTCGGAGTTGGAACATTCGCTTTGATGAGATGATCAAAGCGTTTGGGTTTACGCAGACTTATGGAGAAGCCTGCATTTACAAGAAAGTGAGTGGGAGCTCTGTAGATATTGTATGTGGATGACATACTGTTGATGGGAAATGATATAGAATTCTTGGAAAGCATAAAGGCCTACTTGAACAAGTGTTTTTGAATGAAGGATCTTGGAGAAGCTGCTTACATATTAGGCATCAAGATCTATAGAGATAGATCGAGACGCCTCATTGGTCTTTCACAGAGTACGTACCTTGACAAGATATTAAAGAAGTTCAATATGGATCAGTCAAAGAAGGGGTTCTTGCCTGTATTGCAAGGTATGAGATTGAGCATGGATCAATGCCCGACGACGGCAGAAGATAGAGAAAAGATGAGCGTCCCCTATGCCTCGGCCATAGGGTCTATCATGTATGCTATGTTGTGTACCAGACCTGATGTAAACCTTGCCGTAAGTTTGGTAGGAAGGTACCAAAGTAATCCCGGCATGGAACACTGGACAGCGGTCAAGAATATCCTGAAGTACCTGAAGAGGACTAAGGATATGTTTCTCGTTTATGGAGGTGACGAAGAGCTCGTCATAAAGGGTTACGTCGATGCTAGCTTCGACACAGATCTGGATGACTCTAAGTCACAAACCGGATACGTGTATATTTTGAATGGGGGGCAGTAAGCTGGTGCAGTTGCAAGCAAAGCGTTGTGGCGGATCTACATGTGAAGGGGAATACATGGCAGCCCCGGAGGCAGCACAAGAAGCAATCTGGGTGAAGGAGTTCATTACCGACCTAGGAGTCATACCCAATGCGTCGGGCCCGATGACTCTCTTCTGTGACAACACTGGAGCTATTGCCCTTGCCAAGGAGCCCAAGTTTCATAGGAAGACCAGGCATATCAAGCGTCGCTTCAACTCCATTCGTGAAAGTGTTCAAAATGGAGACATAGATATTTGTAAAGTACATACGGACCTGAATGTGGCAGATCCGTTGACTAAACCTCTCCCTAGAGCAAAACATGATCAACACCAGAACTCTATGGGTGTTCCATTCATCACAATGTAACTAGACTATTGACTCTAGTGCAAGTGGGAGACTGTTGGAGATATGCCCTAGAGGCAATAATAAAATGGTTATTATAATATTTCTTTGTTCATGATAATTGTCTATTGTTCATGCTATAATTGTGTTATCCGAAAATCGTAATACATGTGTGAATACATAGACCACAACACGTCCCTAGTGAGCCTCTAGTTGAATAGCTCGTTGATCAAAAGATAGTCATGGTTTCCTGACTATGGACATTGGATGTCATTGATAACGGGATCACATCATTAAGAGAATGATGTGATGGACAAGACCCAATCCTAAGCATAGCTTAAAGATCGTGTAGTTCATTTGATATAGCTTTTCCGAATGTCAAGTATCATTTCCTTAGACCATGAGATTGTGCAACTCCCGGATACCGTAGGAGTGCTTTGGGTGTGCCAAACGTCACAACGTAACTGGGTGACTATAAAGGTACACTACGGGTATCTCCGAAAGTGTCTGTTGGGTTGGCACGAATCGAGACTGGGATTTGTCACTCCGTATGACGGAGAGGTATCTCTGGGCCCACTCAGTAATGCATCGTCATAATGAGCTCAATGTGACCAAGTGGTTGATCACGGGATCATGCATTATGGTACGAGTAAAGTGACTTGCCGGTAACGAGATTGAACGAGGTATTGGGATACCGACGATCGAGTCTCGGGTAAGTAACGTACCGATTGACAGATGGAATTGTATACGGGATTGATTGAATCCTCGACATCGTGGTTCATCTGATGAGATAATCGAGAGCATGTGGGAGCCAACATGGGTATCCAGATCCCGCTGTTGGTTATTGACCGGAGAGTCGTCTCGGTCATGTCTGCGTGTCTCCCGAACCCGTAGGGTCTACACACTTAAGGTTCGGTGATGCTAGGGTTGTTGAGATATTAGTATACGGTAACCCAAAAGTTGTTCGGAGTCCCGGATGAGATCCCGGACGTCACGAGGAGTTCCGGAATGGTCCGGAGGTGAAGATTTATATATAGGAAGTCAAGTTTCGGCCATCGGGAAAGTTTCGGGGGTAATCGGTATTGTACCGGGACCACCGGAAGGGTCCCGGGGGTCCACCGGGTGGGGCCACCTATCTCAGAGGGCCCCATGGGCTGAAGTGGGAGGGGAACCAGCCCCTAGTGGGCTGGTGCGCCCCCCATGGGCCTCCCCCTGTGCCTAGGGTTGGAAACCCTAGGGGTGGGGGGCACCCCACTTGGCTTGGGGGGCACTCCACCCCCCTTGGCCATCGCCCCCCCTTGGAGATTGCATATCCTAGGGCCGGCGCCCTCCCCTAGGGGTCCTATATATAGTGGGGGGAGGGAGGGCAGCCGCACCCTAGTCCCTAGCGCCTCCCTCTCCCTCCCGTGACACTTCTTCCTCTCCCTGAGCTTGGCGAAGCCCTGCCGAGATCACCGTTGCTTTCACCACCACGCCGTCGTGCTGCTGGATCTCCATCAACCTCTCCTTCCCCCTTGCTGGATCAAGTTGGAGAAGACGTCTTCCCAGCCGTACGTGTGCTGAACGTGGAGGTGCCGTCCGTTCGGCGCTAGGTCATCGGTGATTTGGATCACGACGAGTACGACTCCATCAACCCCGTTCTCTTGAACGCTTCCGCTCGCGATCTATAAGGGTATGTAGATGCACTCCCCTCTCCCTCGTTGCTAGATGACTCCATAGATTGATCTTGGTGATGCGTAGAAAATTTTAAAATTTTGCTACGTTCCCCAACAATGGATTCATCCTCACACCACCCTCACGCGCCCCTCGAACCAAGGTAGAAGAAAGAAGAGACAACAGTGGATTTTGCCTATGCTCAAACTCCTCGGTGCACAGACGCCGTTTTCTATTATCCAACTTGCTGGCCCATACCATCTCAGGCTACAACCTAGAGGCACACACACGCATTCAACAAACTCATGTATTGGGGGGTTATACCTGCGCATGTGCACATATACACCGCATCCCACCTCCTCCCAGTAGCTAGCGTGCACGATCCGCCCGGCCACATGCACGACCCGCACAACGTGCCGGACGCGTACTGTTGCTAATAGTCTATAAGCATGCGCGTTACACACCATGGCGACCCACACATGCATGCACGCCCGACTAAGTAGCTAGCTAACTCACGCGACGCACACAACTGACCGCAAACAAACTCCAAGTCACGATAACTTTTTTTCAGGGAACTTTAGAGAGCTTTATTCAACAAAAGCATTCGCTGAGCAGTCAGCCATGGTTGCTGATCAGGAAGGTAGGAGTGGTATCTAACCAGCTCTCGGTCACGTTAAGCGTACAAGCACACTTAGCACACACGTGTGCAGGACCATTAGCTGTTCTCATTACATGTTGAATACTAAAAGAGGTGAAGCTAAGGGCTAGCTCTGCAATTTCATACAAGATAGGTGCTATCACCGACCGGTCGGTCTAGCGAGAGTTCCAGAGGTGAACTGCCTCTAGACAGTCAGTCTCCATGGTCACATGTGTGAAGCCTCGAAGTGTAGCTAGAAGAACTCCTTCCTTCAGCGCTAGAGCCTATGCAATGAGAGGATGTGTAACACCCGGAACCGGCTTGCACCATGCACCCTTGAAGCCTGATGACGAATGGGAGACACCTCCCGCTCATGCATTGCCATCGTCGAGATGAATCGCGACATCTGTGTTGATCTTGATAAAGGGATCGTGGGGGGGTTCCCAACCATAGCTGGGTAGCGTGGCATCCTGATGCCTGGGTATATCTAGGATGGCGAGGTCTTCTCTGATCCACCTGACAGAGTAAGTTGGATTCCACCCCTCCTTGTCATGCGTTAGTCGGTTTCGAGACATCCAGATCGCCCACATCAGCGTAAAGAAGATCGACCATTCCTTGGCAGAAAACCAGTGATCGCATAGAATGTCCTTCGTCCAAGTCTGAGGATCAAGCCAAGGTAGATCAACATGAAATAGCAGTCTTGTCTCCTCCCAGAACCTCCGTGCATGCGAGCAATGCAGCAGTGCATGTTCCAGGTCCTCATCCATGGCTAGACAGATTTTGCAAGTGTTGATCTGTCTTATGTGGCGATGTCTTAGGGTACATTCATCAGGTAAAATACCCCTCATCACACGCCACCAGAATACCCTCACTTTCGGTGTGACTTTGAGCTTCCAGATTGCATTCCACATCTGTTGTTGATTCGCTGAGGTGCCGGTAATCTGCCCTTCATCTAGAGCTAGGCGCTCTTTTTGATTCACTTGAGCTCGATACGGCGATTTAACAGAGTAAATGCCTGACTTCTCATGTGCCCATGTGATGACCCACAAGTATAGGGGATCTATCGTAGTCCTTTCAATAAGTAAGAGTGTCAAACCAAACGAGGAGCAGAAGGAAATGATAAGCAGTTTTCAGCAAGGTATTCTCTGCAAGCACTGGAATTATCGGTAATAGATAGTTTTGTGATCAGGTAATTTGTAACGGGTAACAAGTAACAAAAGTAAACAAGGTGCAGCAAGGTGGTCCAATCCTTTTTGTAGCAAAGGACAAGCCTGGACAAACTCTTATATAAAGGAAAACACTCCCGAGGACACATGGCAATTATCGTCAAGGTAGTTTTCATCATGCTCATATGATTCACGTTCGTTATTTTGATAATTTGATATGTGGGTGGACCGGTGCTTGGGTACTGCCCTTCCTTGGACAAGCATCCCACTTATGATTAACCCCTCTTGCAAGCATCCACAACTACAAAAGAAGTATTAAGGTAAACCTAACCATAGCATGAAACATGTGGATCCAAATCAGCCCCTTACGAAGCAACGCATAAACTAGGGTTTAAGCTTTTGTCACTATAGCAACCCATCATCTACTTATTACTTCCCAATGCCTTCCCCTAGACCCAAACAATGGTGAAGTGTCATGTAGTCAATGTTCACATGACACCAGTAGAGGAGAGACAACATACATCTCATCAAAATATCGAACGAATACCAAATTCACATGACTACTTATATCAAGACTTCTCCCATGTCCTCAGGAACAAACGTAACTACTCACAAATCATATTCATGTTCATAATCAGAGGGGTATTAATATGCATAAAGGATCTGAAGATATAATCTTCCACCGAATAAACCAACTAGCATCAACTACAAGGAGTAATCAACACTACTAGCAACCCACAGGTACCAATCTGAGGTTTTGAGACAAAGATCGGATACAAGAGATTAACTAGGGTTTGATAGGAGATGGTGCTGGTGAAGATGTTGATGGAGATTGCCTCCCTCTCGATGAGAGGATCGATGGTGATGACGATGGTGATGATTTCCCCCTCCCGGAGGGATGTTTCCCCAGCAGAACAGCTCCGCCAGAGCCCTAGATTGGTTCTGCCAAGGTTCCACCTCGAGACGGTGGCGCTTCATCCCGAAAGCTTTCTTATGATTTTTTCCAGGGCAAAAGACCTCATATAGCAGAAGATGGGCACCGGAGGCCTTCCAGGGGGCCCACGAGGCAGGGGGCGCGCCACCCGCCCTCATGGATGGTGGGTGGCCTCCCTATGGTACTTCCTTCACCCAATATTTTTTATATATTCCGAAACGTGCTCCTGTGAAATTTCAGGACTTTTGGAGTTGTGCAGAATAGGTCTCTAATATTTGCTCCTTTTCCAGCCCAGAATTCCAGCTGCCGGCATTCCCCCTCTTCATGTAAACCTTGTAAAATAAGAGAGAATAGGCATAAGTATAGTGACATAATGTGTAATAACAGCCCATAATGCAATAAATATCGATATAAAAGCATGATGCAAAATGGACGTATCAACTCCCCCAAGCTTAGACCTCACTTGTCCACAAGCGGAAACCGATATTGAAAAATATGTCCACATGTTTAGAGATAGATGTAACACCCTCGATGCGACTATATCTCCCACGTGTCGAGGCACAACTTAGAGGCATAATCGCATTGAAGGCAATGTCGCAAGTGAGGTAATCTTCACACAACCCATGTAATACAATAGGGGAAAGAGATACATAGTTGGCTTACAATCGCCACTTCACACAATTAAATGAATAAACATTACATCAATCAAATACACTCATGGTCCGACTACGGAACCAAAATAAAAGAATAACCCCAAATGCGACAAAGGCCCCCGATCGACCCCAACTGGGCTCCACTACTGATCAATTAGAAAGAAACAACACAAAGGACAAGGTCTTCATCGAGCTCCTCCTGAGCTGGGTTGCGTCATCTGCACGGACTCATCGGCACCTGCAAGCTGGTTTTGGAAGTATCTGTGAGCCACAGGGACTCAGCAATCTCGCACCCTCGCGATCAAGACTATTTAAGCTTATGGGTAAGGTAAAGGTATGAGGTGGAGCTGCAGCAAGCGACTAGCATATATGGTGGCTAACCTATTCGCAAATGAGAGCGAGAAGAGAAGGCAAAGGACGGTCGATAAAAGTGTGATCAAGAAGTGATCCTGAACTACCTACGTCAAGCATAACTCCAACAACCGTGTTCACTTCCCGGACTCCGCCGGAAAGAGACCATCACGGTTACACACGCGGTTGTTACATTTTAATTAAGGTCAAGTTCAGGTTTTCTACAACCGGACGTTAACAAATTCCCATCTGCCCATAACCGCGGGCACGGCTTTCGAAAGTTCAAATCCCTGCAGGGGTGTCCCAACTTAGCCCATCACAAGCTCTCACGGTCAATGAAGGAATAGACCTCCACCCGAGACATTCCGATCAGACTCGGTATCCCAGTACAACAAGACATTTCGACAGGGTAAAACTAAACCAGCAACACCGCCCGAATGTGCCGACAAATCCCGATAGGAGCTGCACATATCTCTTTCTCAGGGCACACTCAGATTGTCCTAGGTACGGGCAAGCCAGCCCAGAGTTGCCCCTGGTGGCCACCGGCAGCTGACAGGTGGACCAACACTCAGAGGAGCACTGGCCCGGGGGGGTAAAATAATGATGACCCTTGAGCCGGCCGACTCAAGGGAAGAAAAAGGCTAGGTGGCAAATGGTAAAACCAATGTTGGGCATTGCTGGAGAAGCTTTACTTAAGGCGAACTATCAAGGGGTTCCCATTATAGCCCAACCGCGTAAGGGACGCAAAATCCGGGAACATAACACCGATATGACGGAAACTAGGGCGGCAAGAGTGGAACAAAACACCAGGCATAAGGCCGAGCCTTCCACCCTTTACCAAGTATATAGATGCATTAATTAAATACGATATATAATGATATCCCAACAAATAAATAAATGTTCCAACAAGGAACGGTCTCCATGTTCCAACAAGGAACAAACTTCGATCTGCACCTGCAACTAACAACGCTATAAGAGGGGCCGAGCAAAGCGGTAACATAGCCAATCAACGGTTTGCTAGGACAATGGTGGGTTAGGGGCTGAACATGGCAATTTGGGAGGCTGACAAGCAAGTGGTAGGCATCGTAGCAATGGCATAGCAAAAGAGCGAGCAAACTAGCATAGCAAAGATAGTAGTGATTTCGAGGGTATGATCATCTTGCCTGAAATCCGCAAGGAAGAAGAACGAGTCCATGAAGAAGACAAACGGAACGTAGACAAACGGATCCTCACAAACTCGACGTTACCGGAACCAACCCGAAGAAGCAAACGCCGGAAAAGAGCAAACAACATAGTAAACAACCAACACATCAACATGGCATGATGCACAATCGAGTATGATGCATGTCCGGTTTAATGAAGCATGGCATGACAAAATGCACAAGCAATCCTACAAATTAAGTGGAGCTCAATATGCAACGAGTTGTATATTGACGAAACACCACGTCAATTATTTAGTTCTCTCTCGGTTATGTACCCCAACAAGATTAAATGATGATTAACATGGCAAGAGGTGAAACATGATGAAACTATCTAATCTAGGCATGTTTAAATGAGGCCGGAACAACAAAACAACAAGTCCGGAAAATCCTCATGTGCAAATATTAGGTTTGGTCCTGATCTGTCCTAAACACAATTTTAGAGTTATTTAACATGCAAATAAAGGTCACCACGATAAACTAGGCAAAATTCTACCCCATTTACATATAAAGTTTATTTAAATCGGAGCTACAGTTATTTAGATATGAATTAAATCATTTTAGCATGGCAAAGGGGCAAATTAATGCAAACAACATTTTAAACATTTTAATTGTTGTTATCATGATGCGGATGACATGAACAAGTTATGCAAAATTTATTAAGAGTTGACATGAGCATTATGAAGCATTGTCACCGTGGTGGAAGGGAAAAGGGGTGTCACGGCAACGAATCCGAAAATGATGCCACGGCAACATATCGGTTCCGATAACTCATGGAGATACCGGCGCAAAAGGAAAAGTGACGGGAGCGTGACACGCGATAGAAGGTGGGGTGATCCCGGATACCGGGTTCCCACAAGATGGTGGCAAGGCAAAAGAGGGGCAACGTGCACCGAACAACTCCGACACGGAGCAAACACGAGCATTTCATACATCACACATGCATTCGTTCACGGCGGTCGTCTCGGGGTTATACCTTCGAAGCGTGCGTTATCGGAGCGCTTCGGGTCAAGCGGGGTAGAGGAAGTAGACGTTCTCGGGCGTCGAGAGAAGTAGTGGTTCACGCAACGGTAGTCGAAGTAGTCATTCTCGCACGCTCTAGGGTCGACGGTAGAGGTACACGGCAACCGTAGTCGAACTTGAAGGGTCGTAGACGTCGTGGCACTTGGTGTAACCTAGGTCTCCGGGATCGTCGGGTTCACGTTCACATTGTAGCCGTACATGTCGAGGGTCTTATCGAAACCTCGTCAATGTTCGAGATC
The DNA here is from genome assembly GCA_034509565.1 of Triticum monococcum. Lineage (NCBI taxonomy): Eukaryota > Viridiplantae > Streptophyta > Magnoliopsida > Poales > Poaceae > Triticum > Triticum monococcum. The sequence goes on from CM067842.1 coordinate 725,318,855, forward strand.
CACCTTGACGTTCCGAAGAGGTACTTGGCGTCATGGAACTTGCCGGTCTCATCAACTCGAAGGGGTACTTGGCATATCCATGTACTTGGCGTTCCGGTGTGGTAGTCGAACTTGACGGATCTGAGAGCTCCGGGCGTCATGGTACTTGGGTTTTCGGACTTGCCGACCTCGTTCTTGCAACGGTAGTCGAACTTGACGAAAAAGGGTCTCCTCGGGGACTTGATGCATCCGAATTCTTCGAGTTTGTAGTGGTACTTGCGTTTTGGTTCGGTGGTGAAGCATGTACTTGGCAGCAAAACAGAGACGAGCAATTCGGAATGAAGAAGCCGTGGCCCGTTGGCCAGATGTGGTGGACCGGCTACCAAAGAGTGGCAACGCTCGACGGTAGGAGGGAACAGGGCGCGGAGGAGGCCAGACATGTGCGGCGGCGGCCTGGGCTCGCCGGACAGGGGGGGGGGGGCACCAAGGGAGGCGAGCAGGAGAAGGAGGGACGACGCGGTGGAGGCAAGATCGCTGGACGAGGTCGAGGTACGGAGCAGGGCGCCGAGTGGCACGACACGGTGCAGCTCGAGCACGAGGAGAAGCAGAGGAGGCCCGATGAGGAAGGGGCTTGCTGGCTTGGAGGCTCTGGGGCCGGCGCCATGACGACTAGGGCCAGCGGCCTACGCCGAGAGCAGCAAGGAGAAGGCCGGGATGGGCAGTGCTTGATGTCGGCGGGCGGCGGCCTCACCGGAGTGGGGAAGGCGGCGACACTGGTGGGAGAAGGAGGCGGGGCTGCAGGCTCGCGCATGCTGATGGCCCCGTGGGCGCGACGGCGGCGAGGAGGCCGATGAGGCTCCGACCTGGTACTTGGATCAAAGGAGGAGGGAGGATGAGGGGAGCCGGAGGGAGATCGAGAGGGGGTTCGAGCAGCTGGGGATGGGGATCGGGCTGCGAGGGAAAAATGGGGGTCGGCACGAGAGAGAGAGAGATCGAGGGAAGGAGGAGGTCGAGCGAGGGAGAGAGATGGCATCGAGGGGAGATGGCGGCGTTGCGGGAACGAGAGGGAGATGAGTGTGGTGCAGGAGCTGGGCTTCGGGCCTTCTAGGGTTAGGAGGGAGTGGGCCAGGGAGGCCGGTGGCTGGGCCTTAGGCCTAGGCTGGGCTGCTCTCTTTCCCTCTCTCTCTTCTCTTATCTCCAACAGAAAAGAAAATCGAGAGAGGGAAAAAATAAGGAGAGGGTTAGGAAAGGATTTGCGCATAGGGATAATTCCCCCGGACTTATAAAAATGAGCTTGATCCCGCAAAATAGAAGTGGGCACGCGGTTGAAGTTGAATTCAAACTCTTTTGAAATTAATTCCAAATGATTTGAATAGGAAGTGAGGTTTGGGAAGGTCCAAAAAAAATGTTGAGACTTTAGGAGGAGCCTCGATAAATGGGAAAAGAAATGTTGGCAAAGTTTGGGGACCAAACTTGAAGTAGAAAGGGAGTGGAGATTTTTGCAAGTGTGTTCCGGTTAATTCCAAAAGAATGGAATATTAAATATAGCTCCCTAATATTGGGAGGATATGTTATAAAGAGAAGTCACTCTTACCTCGATTTAAATGGATCGAAGATCCACACCAATTATTTAGTTGAGATGCAAAAGATTATGACATGATGATATGGTAACCAATGCATGACAAGCAATGATGAATGCAACATGCAAGCAAAAGACAATGCAACAACATCGAATAACTGCACGACACCTGGCACATCGGTCTCGGGGCGTTACAATAGAGGTGTCGATAAAATAAAATACGGACATGAGGGCATCATGATCATTCTTAGAATAGCAACATATATATATTGACATATGATCTCTTATGCTAAAGTAACAATTCATTCACAGTTTCAAGTATGAATCATAAACTTCATTGAAAACTAACAGACTATAATCTTAGTCATTGAAGCAATTACAATTTATCATAACATCTAAAAGAGTCAATATAAGAGCTTTTCAGCAAGTCCACATACTCAACTATCATTTAGTATTTCACAATTGCTAACACTCACGCAATACTTATGGGTATGAAGTTTTAATCGGACACAGAGAAAGATAGGGGCTTATAGTTTTGCCTCCCAACCTTTTACCTCAAGGGTAATGTCAACAATAATAGTTCATGAAAACTCACATCCAATTAGTTATATATATCAAGATCTTTCCAACACATTGTGCTTGCCAAAGGATAAAATGTAAAAAGGAAAGGTGAAGATCACCATGACTCTTGTATGAAGTATAACACAAGAATAAAGGATAGGCCCTTCGCACAGGGAAGCAGAGGTTGTCATGTGCTTTTATGCTTGGATGCATGAAATCTTAATGCAAAAGAACGTCACTTTATATTGCCACTTGTGATATGGACCTTTATTATGCAGTCTGTCACTTTTATTTCTTCCACATCACAAGATCGTATAAAGCTTATTTTCTCCGCACTAATAGATCATACATATTTAGAGAGCAATTTTTATTGCTTGCAACAATGACAACTTACTTGAAGGATCTTACTCAATCCATAGGTAGATATGGTGGACTCTCATGGCCAAACGGGTTATATTCCAATGGTAGTAGACGGTAATTAACTTGTTTATATGCCCTAAACTAATATCAACAACCATATAATAATCACAAATACATTACGAGTAAAAACTATATTACAGCCTAGGCCGTGCCTAGGGCGCTTAGGCACCGCCTAGGCACTAGGCTAAGGCCAACCGCCTCGCTTACACCTACCGCTTTTTCCAACCTACGATACCGGGGCACTCCCCCAAGCTTGGCAGTTGCCAAGGGGAGTGCCCATACCAGATGCTCAGTTCTTCTTTGTTGGTGAAGAAGATGATGGCGATGATGGATAGTCGCACATCGAGCATAGGAGATCCTCCAATTTGCGGATGATGCCCTTGAGTGCGATGATATGCTCCTTCAACAAAATATTTTCACTTGTGAGATACTTGTTTTGAATGCGAGCTAACTCAATCATCTTGAAAGCTTCAATCTCCGTTGGGGTAAGGAGATTGTGTTGAGGTTGAAGGATGTCTTTGTCTTCTACTGCCGAAACTTGATCTCCCATGGCCTTCTTGATAACATCATCCTTGTTGATCTCCCCAGGTTCTTCTCTCTTCAGCTCTGTCTTCATTAGCCAAGCATCATTGCCCTCATTATTGGAGGAGGGAGACGCCATGATGCCTGGCCTTGACAACCCTGGCAGAAAACAGCTCGAAACAAAAATTAGGAGATATTTGCGTGATACGGTGATCAAAACCTTCGGGAGATTATATAATGAATTTTTACCGACCAAAAGAAGTATCGTGCAAAAAAACGGAGTCCGGAGAGCACATGAGGTGCCCACAAGGCAGGGGGCGCGCCCAGGTCTCCACGCTCGTGGAAGCATCGTGTCCTTCCTGGACTACTTCTTATTTTCCTATTTTCTTAAATATTCCAACATGGAGAAAAAATACTATTAGAACTGTTTTGGAGTCGGTTTACTTACCGTACCACATACCTCTTCCATTTTGGAGTCTGAAACATTCTGGAAAGTGTCCCTTATGTATTCCTTCGGGGTTACGGTTTCAATAACATTAGTTTCAACATTTATAGGATTACCTGAGATATAATGTTTGATTATTTGACCGTTCACCACCCTCGGATTTGTGTCTTCGAAGTTGTTGATTTTCTATAGCACCGGAATGATAGACCTCCTCGATGACGTAAGGACCTTCCCATTTAGAGAGGAGTTTTCCTGCAAAAAATCTTAAATGAGAGTTGTATAACAATACATAATCACCTACATTAAACTCACGTTTTTGTATCCTTTTGTCATGCCATCTTTTAATTTTTCCTTATACAGTTTGGCATTCTCATAGGCATGGGTTCTCCATTCATCAAGCGAGCTAATGTCAAAATGCCTCTTCTCACCGGCAAGTTTGAAATCATAACTGAGCTCTTTAATGGCCCAATATGCCTTATGTTCTAGTTCGATAGGTAAGTGACATGCTTTTCCATAAACCATTTTATACGGAGACATACCCATAGGATTTTTATATGTAGTTCTATAAGCCCATAATGCATCATCAAGTTTCTTGGACCAATTCTTTCTAGATCTATTAACAGTCTTTTGCAAAATTAATTTAAGCTCTCTATTACTCAGTTCTACTTGACCACTAGACTGTGAATGATATGGAGATGCAATTCTATGATTAACATCATACTTAGCAAGCATTTTATGAAAAGCACCATGAATAAAATGTGAACCACCATCAGTCATTAAGTATCTAGGGACTCCAAACCTCGGGAAAATAACTTCTTTAAGCATCTTAATAGAGGTGTTATGATCAGCACTACTAGTTGGAATAGCTTCTACCCACTTAGTAACGTAATCAATAGCAACTAAAATGTGTGTATACCCATTAGAGGAAGGAAACGGCCCCATATAATCAAAGCCCCAAACATCAAATGGTTCAATAACAAGTGAATAATTCATAAGCATTTCTTGACGTCTACTAATATTACCAATTCTTTGACATTCATCACAAGCCAAGACAAACTTATGGACATCCTTGAAGAGAGTAGGCCAATAAATACCGGATTGCAATACCTTATGTGCAGTTCTGTCTCCAGCATAGTGTCCTCCATAAGCCTCGGAATGACACTTGCGTAGAATTTGTTCCTGTTCATGCTCAGGTATACAATGTCTAATAATACCATCTACTCCTTCTTTATAAAGGTGTGGGTCATCCCAGAAGTAATGTCTTAAGTCATAGAAAAACGTTTTCTTTTGCTGGCATGTGAAACTAGGTGGTATAAATTTAGCAACAATATAATTAGCATAGTTAGCATACCATGGAGCAGTACGAGAAGCATTTATGACAGCTAGTTGTTCATCGGGAAAGCTATCACCAATAGGTAGTGGGTCAGCAAGAACATTCTCTAACCTAGACAAGTTGTCTGCAACGGGGTTCTCAGCTCCCTTTCTATCAATAATATGTAAATCAAATTCTTGTAACAAGAGAACCCACCTAATAAGTCTAGGTTTAGCATCTTTCTTTTCCATAAGATATTTAATAGCAGCATGATCAGTGTGAACAGTTACTTTTGAGTCAACAATATAAGGTCTGAACTTATCACAAGCAAATACCTCATATAGCAGAAGATGGGCACCTGAGGCCTGCCAGGGGGGCCATGAGGTAGGGGCACGCCCAAGGGGTAGGGCGCGCCCCACCTTCGTGGATGGTGGGTGGCCCCCCTCTGGTACTTCCTTCGCCCAGTATTTTTTATATATTCTGAAACGTGCTCCCATGAAGTTTCGGGACTTTTGGAGTTGTGCAGAATAGGTCTCTAGTATTTGCTCCTTTTCCAGCCCAGAATTCCAACTGCCGGCATTCCCCCTCTTCATGTAAACCTTGTAAAATAAGAGAGAATAGGCATAAGTATAGTGACATAATGTGTAATAACAGCCCATAATGTAATAAATATCGATATAAAAGCATGATGCAAAATGGACGTATCACCACGCAAGGAAATCTTCACCGCCTCCCCACCGCAGCGGAATATTAAGGATTGCTTCCACATACAGAGAAGTGAAGTTCTCTCTGACAAGCTCCCTACGCCATGTCCAACTGTCTGTGTCAATCAGTTCATTGACAGTGTGTACTGTCGCACTTGCTGGATGTAATAATGGGGACATTGTGACCGTAGAAGGGATCCACTTGTCCTCCCAAATTGAGATGGAAGATTCATCGCTGACCCGCTTCACCAGCCCCGCCTGCAAAGCTTCATGACCTGCCACAATTGCTCTCCACGTCACAGCGGAGGAGTTCGGTATCGAGGCGTGCATGAAGTCTGAGTCAGGAAAGTATCTTCCTTTCATAACCCTGGCACATAGGGAACTTGGGTTCATCATGAAGAGCCAACCATGCTTCCCTAGCAGTGCCAAGTTAAAGGTCTGAAGATCTCGAAAGCCCATTCCGCCGTTACATTTTGGTGTAGCAAGTTTGTCCCATGCAATTCAATGGAGAGACCTCCTGTCAATAGAACTCCCCCACTAGAATTTTGCCATGTTTGAGGTCAGACCCTTGCACACCTTCTTCGTTAAGAGAAAACAACTCATGCTGAACGCCGGTATTGCTTGAACAATAGATTTTAGGAGGGCCTCTCTACCGGCGCAAGCAAACAGCCTCTCTGACCACCCTTGCATATAACCACGTGCCCTATCCCCTAAATACTCAATAGTATCACTGTTGATTTTACCAACAGCTGTCGGGAGACCGAGGTAACACTCTGAGAAAGCTTCAACTGGAACTCCTAGTGTTTGCTTCAACTCTGTCTAAGAGATGTGGGTGTGTTGTGACTCAAGAAAATCGAGCTTTTGCTCCTGTTGACACATTGTCCCGAAGCTTCCCCATAGATCTCTAGAATTTCATTTAACCTTGTTGCACTCTCCGTATTCGCCTTGATGAAGATAAGACTGTCATCAACGAACAAGAGATGACTCACCCATGGTGCTCTGAAGTTTACTCTGATCCCTCGATCAACAAAGTTGCAATAATACTTCAGGAGCGACGAGAAGCCTTCAGCACATAGTAGGAAGAGGTAGGGGGATGCTGGACACCCCTGCCGAAGCCCTCTTGATAGGGTGAAGAAGGGCTGCAGCTCGCCATTAACACGAACTGAGAATCGCACTGATGTGACACATTTCATGATCAGCCTAACCAAATCCGCATGGAACCCTAGCTTCAAAAGCATTATTTCCAGAAAATGCCACTCCACTCTATCATAAGCCTACATCATATCCAGCTTAACTGCACAAGTATAATTCTTTCCTTTTTTCCGTCGCTTCATAGTGTGCACACTCTCAACCTCTGGAGTCGTGCCTACGTAGCAAAGTGCGCTAGGAAGAAAGGAAAATCCCTGTAGATGTTCATCCCCATCTGACCACCTTGGCAATGTTATGTGTGCACTCACAATTCCTGATGGTTCCCAATCCTAAGATGCATGTGAGTTTCAGCGAATTGGAAAAGCAATTTCAACTAAGTGTAGAGCTTTTGTACGCTGAATATGTAACGAAATGAACGTAGCCACGAACTAAGCGCTACTCGTTGGTCGGGTGGAGACCTCTTTACGAATTACTATTGTTTCATCTCTCTTCACACACTTAAATATGAACACGCCACAACAACCATTTGATGGGTGCTTTCATGTAATTCAATACTATCATAATGAGCACCACGTGGGCAATTTCGCATTCCTGTATTCTTGTTGAGCATCGTTCCTTCAGTAAACTAGCTGCCTGGTAACATATTTTTCTTGTATCAATCGTTCACTCATGTTCCAAGCCGCCCCATCACTTCTTTTTTGTGAAAAAGACCTCCAGATTATATTGAAGATTCAGATGTGATACAAAGCACCCTGAAAGTAAAATAACGATTACAGCAAGGTCCTCAGACCACCCAACGAAGGTCGCGCTCGCCAGAGCTAGTTGAGGGTGTGTTGCCGCCGCTGCCGCTCCTCCCAGAGCAAGCACCATTGTGTTGACAGCCATGATGGTCGGGAAGTCTCCGGCTTCGAACACGAATGACCAGCACACCAAAGAGACAACAATCGCCGTCGAATCTTCATACAAATCCAGAGAGCCTCCCCTACAAGCACACCAAGACCCAGCCTCTACGTTGCCGATGGGAAAGTCGTTGGCGCCACAACGGAGAGGGAGAGGAAGCCAACCACTGGCGGAGCTATGTGTATTACTGCAGGTGCCATGGCCTCCCCAGCTCTTGGACTTTTTGTGAAGAAGCTCTGTATTTGGGTGCCATTAATTGAGAGAAATGTAGTTTTTGACCCCTTTGAAAAATATATTTGGTCATTTGCTCCCTCAGTCATCTGTCGCTAGCTCTGCCACTGAAGCCAACACTCGCATCGTGGAGTCGCCGCCCAATCACTTGAGTGCAAAAAAGAGCTAAGCAACGAAGCAATCTGCAAAAAGCTGTCGAGCCCTAGCTTGTTCTTTGCGCCAGGGCCTAGCTCCCTCTCTCTCTCTCCCTCTCTCTCTCTCTATCACTCTCTCTCGCACGAACGAAGATAGAAGAAAGAAGAGACAACAATGGATTATTATTTTTTGAACTGACAACAATGGATTTTTCCTACGCTCAAATGCCTCGGGGCACAGACGCCGTTTTCTATTATCCAACTGGCTGGCCCATACCATGTCAGGCTACAACCTGGAGGCACACACACGCATTCAACAAACTCATGTCTGGGGGGTTTATACCTGCGCGTGTGCACATATACACCGCGTCCCACCTCCTCACAGCAGCTAGCGCGCACGATCCGCCCGGCCACGCGCACAACGTGACGGACGCGTACTGCTGCTAACGGTCTACATGCATGCGCGTTACACACCATGGCGACCCACACATGCATGCACGCCCGACTAAGTAGCTAGCTAACTCACGCGACGTACACGACTGACCGGCAAACAAACTCCAAGTCACGATTACTCCTAACATCTGCCACAGTGTTGAGGAAGCCGAAGCCCGCGCTGCTCCAAGACATGGGACGTGGAAGCAAAGGAGCACTGCAGCTTCATTCATATTGAGATACCAATCCAACAATTGACTCGTGCCTACTTTTTTTTTGCGAATAAAGAGGATTATATTAATCAAAGGAGATTATTACAATCCTGTTGGCACATAGCGCCAATTGCATCAGGTCCATGGCGTATCCAAACTGCAGTACGTGGTTCAGAACGCCCCATTTAGGCTAAAGCATGAGCAACTTTATTTTTACTCCTATAAACATGCGTTACCACATGTTGACGACCAAGTGCAAGGAGCCGCTTAATCTCTCCAACGATGGCAGCAACTGGAGACCTGTTTTGTTCAGTTTCTTTGATCATATTAGCAGCGACTAAGCTGTCCGTTTCCAGAGAGAAAGGCAGGGAGCTCCATTCGAGTGTTAAGGCCACCCCTTCCATGCATGTGGCGACCTCCGCCTCAAGAGCGCTCGCGCAGCTAGTCAGCAACCTGCAGGAAGCAAATATTATGGCGCCGTTGTGGTCACGTAGGACCATGCCAGCACCACCAGTTCCATCCTCTTCCCTCCAAGCACCATCAACGTTTAGCTTTGCCAACCAGCAGCGGGTTTAGCCCAATGTTCTGGCGGTCTTGGGCAGGCACTCGGGTTTATTGGCTTCTTCTTTTTGCTCCTGTCGTGGCCGTTCACAGTCACCATCTTGCCTTTAACTACATCTTCAGTAGGGTGCTGCTGGATACAACGAAGACTCTTGATGTAGCTGCACAAAAATCTGCGAGATGCTTCAGTGGTCGGCGCAGGTTTATGATGAACCACTTCATTGCGGACATGCCAGTTACGCCACAACGTCATGATCACTGGAAGCCGCTGCTCTTCAGTGCATTGATTCAGGAAGTGAAGAGCCCATTCCGTTCCAGAATTGGTGACGTTCTCGAGTCTCGGCATGCATTCAGATTTCTCCATTGCTTCCCAAAGCATTCTGGCCAGAGGACACCTACACATCGCGTGGTATGTATCCTCGGATTCCATTCCATAGAGCAAACAAATATTAGTGGTTTCTAGATTTCTCTTAGCTTTATTCTCCATAGTCGCTAGGGAATTTGTTATTAGGCGCCACGCAAAGGTGCGTACCTTCGGGGGAGCAGGGCACCCCCACACTGCCTTCCAGACGGCACTCGCTGCCCTGCTCGCTGCATCCATGTTGGTGCTTGAAGAGAAGTTGACGCCGAGGTGATACGCGTTGCGCACGGAGAAAATGCCACGGGGATCCGGCGCCCATGCCAGAATGTCTTCCTGGTGTGTCGGTGAAGCCTTGATCTGCATGATACATGTAGCATCGATTGGGTGGAAGTGTCGCTGCACTAGTTCATAGATCCAGCGCCCATTCTCATCCAGCAGCTCGCTCACTCGATGAAGGCGGCACGCAGCACGCACCGTTATTGGGCGATAGGATGGTGGCCTGGGCAACCAGGGGTCACGCTATGCGCACCTGCTCGCCATTGCCAACTCACCAGATGAGCCCCCTTTTCAACAGCTCGAGTCCATGTTGGATTGCATGCCAAGTAGGTGAAGCGTTGCCTGAAAAAACAGTGTCCACTAGGGAACCATTAGGATAGTATCTTGCTTTTAAAACGAGGGCACAAAGGGAGTTCGGGTTTGTGAGTAGTCTCCAAGCCTGACGAGCGAGCAAGGCTTGGTTAAAAATACGGAAGTCCCGAAAACCGAGTCCTCCCCTTCCCTTTGGCTCAATCATTTTTTCCCATGCCTTCCAATGGGTTTTCCGCTGCCCATTCTTTGACCCCCACCAGAAATTTCTAACCAATCTTGTGAGGTCCTCACATACAGAGACTGGTAATTTGAACACTCCCATGATGTATGTGGGGATAGCTTGCAGGACTGCTTTGATTAAAGTTTCTTTTGCAGCCTGTGACATGGTGTCTCCTCACGCCATAATCCTTTTTGTGAGACTAGCTTGCAGCATCTGAAACTTGCCTTTATGCATTCTCCCATCCGGGGTTGGAAGGTCAAGGTATTTCCCTTCAAATTCAGACTGCACCACCTCAAGTTCCTGCTTGATAATTTGCTGCACCGTGGCTGGACATGCGTCACTAAATTGGATGGAGCACTTCTGTGGGTTGATGAGTTGCCCTGTAGCCTGTGCATAGCTATTAATCACACCTTTTATGTACCGAGCCTGCTCCTGGTTTGCCTTGAAAAATAACAATGTATCATCCGCGAAAAGCAAGTGTGAGATAGCAGGAGCCCTTGGGCAAACTTTTAGAGCTTGGAAGTTGCGGTTATCTATTCCTTGTTTCAACAAAGCAGAAAGTCCATCAGCGACAAATAGAAATAAAAAAGGGGATAATGTGTCACCTTGCCGTAGCCCACGTGACGGTGCAAACGAATCTAAGATGGCTCCATTAAATTTTACGGAGTATCTCACCGAGGTCACACATGTCATGATCCACTGAACCCACCAGTGAGCGAAGCCTAACTTTAGCATCGCTTGCTCCAAGAAGACCCAATCCACTCTGTCATATGCTTTGGACAAATCCAGTTTGTACGCGCAGTAGCTGTTCTCCACTTTCTTTTCATGCTGCATAAAATGAAGGCACTCAAAGGCCAGGAGGGCGTTGTCTGTTATCATCCTTCCTGGGACAAAGGCGCTTTGTTGCAGGGAGATTATGTCATCGAGAATGGGACGCAACCTATTCACCAAACATTTAGCCACAATTTTATAGATGACATTGCAGAGACTAATTGGCCGGAAATCGGTCACCCTCATTGGATCATCCACTTTTGGGATGAGCACTATAACCGTGTCATTCACCCCCTCCGGCATCTCTCCTGTTAGATAATAACGAAAAATAAACGAGACAAAGAGACACGGATTTTTACGTGGAAACCCTTGCAGGAGAAAACCACGGACGCACGAAGGCGTATCACTATAATTGGGAGGAGTATTGCATTACACGAGAGGACAAACCCTCTACGTGCTAATCTGGTGGAGATCTCTCTCTCATCTATTCTATGACTAGCTGGTACTATATAAAGGGGCAAACAACTCTCTTTCTTGGTGGACACGAAACAAAGTTGTAGTCATGCTACGTCTAGCACGGTTGGCATGCCGTAGTCCGGTAGGACTCCATCTGTAGTACAACAATTGTATGGGATTCGGAACACAATAAAATAACACTCCACCTTGAGACGAAATCCCTTACAATAATCATAGATAGCATCAACTCCTCAGTTAAAGTCATCACAAGTAAACCTTGTGCCTGGAAACGTCCATAGGACTAATAAACTTCTCATGAAGTCATATTGAGCAAATTAGTCAGTAGGTCGTCCAGAAAACAGCACAACTATCAACAATGCAGACTAAGAAAACTTGGTCTCCCAATAAAAGTCTGAGTCTGTGCCACTGACCTCAAAAACTGAAATTGCTCAATCATCAAATGACATAAGTCATCATATCTCCTGTGGTGCCTGAACGAGCGCATAGCTCATAGTGCAACATCATGGTGCACATCGCATTGTGAAGAACTCATTTCATGGAATCTGAACGTGCTTCAAAACAGAAAGCACAAACCTCGGCAAACAATACTCAGGCAAGAGCATATGGTACGGATGGCATCGCGTGCACCCAAAAAACTGCCGACTTGTAGTGGTTAATGAGAAAATCCATGACATGGTCATAAACTGTCCTTGTAGAACAACTGTCGGATGAAGGAACCATCTTAACATGCAACGGAGTTTCAACTCTGCAATAGACCCCTCTTGAAAGAGCAATGACAACTGAATTGCACTTGAAACTTAACAGCGCTAAATGTTGTAGTATCTAGCAGAAACAAATCAATCTCCTTCTTGCACCTCAACTGATTCTCATCACGAACATGAATATCAAAACAAAACCTTCACATGCATAACAGCAAAAACTATGGAGAGAATAGTGTATATGCTGGCTACCAACCGGCTTAATAATTACCTCCTCCATACCCTTTTTTTTATAACTGAATTGTGTTCTTCAAATAACTGCAGCAATATTGCATCGATTATCCTGACAGGCCATAATCCCCAAAACTCCACCTTGAAGAAAAACTGAGTGCATCCTCATAATTGGCTTGTGCCAACAACGCTCACATCTCGACTTGTCATAAGGTAAACTTTGTGTCATGATCCAATAGCGAGAGGGTAGTAAATCGATGAACACAAGTAGTACAAGCCGAAGAAAAATTCCTGAGAGAATTTAATATGCGGAGCAAATGGAGCAAGGAACAGTAGCAGCTGATAGTACGGCCAGTCGACGTAGCAGTCGACGAATTAAAGTCGACGAATTAAAGAAACTAGCAGTGTAGCCTTCACTTGAGTGCTAGATCGGCCACGAGTACTAGTAATTAAAACCGATCTGGCTTATGCTTGACGTGATGCGAAGTAACAGCAGCAGCCTCGGGACTTGAACTAAACAGCATCAGCTACTCGGCGATGCTGTACGTGGAGCAGCGGAACTCGGTGGAACGGCCAGCTGATGTGGACGCTGCGTACTCGGGGCTTCAAGCGTATATACGCAGGCAGTGGCAACTTGCGGATTGATATGACGCGGCGTACGGCGGCTCAGCGGCGGAAGCTTGTGCCCGTCTCGATGAACTGCTCGGATAGGAAATTGATAGCGGCAGAATACCTGTCGGTCTCGGCTGCAGGGAAAATCGATCCCCACGGATCGCCTGACGTGTGCGGCGGCGCATAACGAACCCTAATCCCACGATCTCAAATTTCGTATGCGATCTCAGATCAACTTGACTCTGATACCACTTGTTAGATAATAATGAAAAATAAACGAGACAAAGAGACACGGATTTTTACGTGGAAACCCTTGCAGGAGAAAACCACGGACACACGAAGGCGTATCACTATAATTGGGAGGAGTATTACATTACACGAGAGGACAAACCCTCTACGTGCTAATCTGGTGGAGATCTCTCTCTCATCTATTCTATGACTAGCTGATACTATATAAAGGGGCAAACAACTCTCTTTCTTGGTGGACACGAAACAGAGTTGTAGTCATGCTACGTCTAGCACGGTTGGCATGCCGTAGTCCGGTAGGACTCCATCTGTAGTACAACAATTATATGGGATTCGGAACACAATAAAATAACATCTCCTGTATGAAAAAATTCCTTGACTGCATGTATAACTTCATCTTTGACTATCAGCCGGTTTCTCTGAAAAAACCGTGCCGGGAAGCCATCATGATCAATACCTGGTGCCTTCAAGGGCCCGATCTGGAACAAGCTGTCAGCTATCTCCTTATCACTAAACTCTGCACATAGCATGTCATTCATTTCTTGTGAGACCTTCTGTTCAAAGAGCTGCACAAGGCTTTTATCGCATGTGAATAGAGACTGAAAAAAAGAGTCAAACAAACTGCCCATCTCCTCATGTTTCTCATGCCTATTACCTGCGTCGTCAAGGAGGCTTTTACCTGACTCGTGCTTACTTAACAAAATGCACGTGGCAAATCCTCAAAGGTGTATTTGATATCATCGCGATATTAATATATTCTCTTTATTGAAAACTATATTGCTGATGTTACTTCGCAGAAGCATCAAACTCAGTGTTGTCGCAAATCCTGATGGTTCTCAGTCCTATGATGGATGTGAGTTTCAACGTCATGGAAAAAGCAATAGCAACAAAATAGAAGACTTGTGTATATTGAATATGTGGTAGGCTATGATTAACCTAGCAACGACTAAGCTCTACTCCTTGGTCGACGCACAATAATTTGCACTAGCTGGGTTGAACATAAACTACACAATCTCGATCAGTGGCGGAGTTTGATGAAGATTGTTGAGGGAGCTAACCAGAATAGAGGAGGCGAATAAGATAAATTATGCACAAACTCTGAGAAACCTTAGATATTGAAGCTAATAATTAAGGATATACTTAGCAGTTTCTCTAGAGGGGGCAATGGCCCCCTTTGGCCCCATGAAGCTCCGCCACTTAGTTGGATTATTACTAGTGCAAAAGGAGGGCCTTGGCGCGCATCTATAGACAGTCGGTTATAATTTTTGTTAATGGCATTAATTTGTGTCGTGGTGAAGCATCTGGGACGTGTCAAAGCTTTGCCATGTGCCAATGCAGGAGTTGTGTATTATTTGGTTTTTTTTTTCAGGAGTACGGCAATGACGTATCATATTTCTATACAAGGGAGCAAATAGGAAACCTTCAATTGATGCAAACATCGGAACGCCCACACCAACCAAAACAGACTTAAACTAACTCGTCACGAATCGATCTAAACCCCTACACCAATTCCCGCCGGCTTCCAATATTTGATCTCATCTAGGATAAACATGGCAAAGTAGCTCTCGTGGCCCCTTAAACTGATCGGGCCTATGAAAGACTATCGTTTCTTTGCTTCCACAATGACCAAGCCGTCTCACTGACCAGAGAGTCAAAACCAGGCTTCTCCTTGCCCTGGAAATCCCTGACCAGAGAGTCAAAATCTCCGAATGTTTCGGCACTGGCAGGGCCGAGGACGTTGATCTGCAGTGCGTAGAAGCACATGGTATGATGGCAGTGTCCTCGTCATGCAAGCATGTGTAGCACGCAGAGGGTAGATCCTGGAGGCCGTGGCGAGCGCATCATTTGCATGCAT
The DNA here is from genome assembly GCA_034509565.1 of Triticum monococcum. Classification (NCBI taxonomy): domain Eukaryota; kingdom Viridiplantae; phylum Streptophyta; class Magnoliopsida; order Poales; family Poaceae; genus Triticum; species Triticum monococcum. Next base: position 725,334,055 of record CM067842.1, read on the forward strand.
CTACTGGAGCTGTTCATCAAGGGACCGGGCATATCGAATCCTGTGCCTGGGTCTCAACTCCTCATCCGAACTACAAAAATCAGTAACAAGACATTGCTATTTATCTGCAACACTGATCAACAAGAATGAGCAACAAGCCTGTACTCGCGTACTCTCTCCTCACTCAAATGAATCTCGTGCATCTGGACTATTCTACTCTTCCATGCAGGCGGGCATGTACGCGGCGTGCTTGAGGTGCTGCAGCGCTAACAACCGGAGGAAATGGCCGGGTTCCCTGCAAGGCTACAGCCACTGCGTCTAGCCCTTGGTTCCTACCAGTGCCGCGTCTAGCAACTCGTTTTCAGGCTTCAGCTGGAGTTTCGCTACGACGTGCGTGCGTGCTCTGTCCGTTGCGAAGCGCAGGGCACGGCGCTCGATCGAGTCTGCCGGTCACTCGGTGCGTTCCGCCGCTCGCAGAGGGCACTGCACTGCATCGCGTTCCGAGATTCGACGGTGGCAGCGCACCTCGGCCTGTCGTCATGCGCATGCCACTGCAGACAAGTCCGGATCCCTTCCGCGTGCTGCTGTCTCCATCGGGTGCACTCCAAGGATGAGCATTAGCCCCCCAGCGTGTGTTAGAGAATATTGCTCCGTGTAATCTCCAACTCCTTTCCCTCACGTATTCTACTCAAATTCCTTGTAATCTTCCTTGTACGCCAAGGCTACATCAATATATATACAGGCCGCGGCTTCCCTCGAGGGAGTAGGAACGCTTATCATCTTACATGGTAATCAAAGCCACCTCTTCCCATACATCTAGCACAAAATCAAAACCCTAAACCACATACCATCGTCTCCATGGCCTCCTCAGCCGGCGTCGCTCTTAACCTTGGATCGCCGCCGTCAGAGAAGCTCGCAAGAGGAAATTTCATCCTCTGGAAGACACAGGTCCTCCCAGCCCTGCGAGGTGCGCAGGTTACTGGGCTCCTGGATAACTCCGACGCCACTCCGCCGAGGATGGTGGAGGTCACGAAGGCGGACAAAACTACGGCCCTAGAGCCGAATCCTCTGTACGGACCCTGGATCGCCAAAAATCAACAGGTCTTATCATATCTACTCAATTCCATGTCTCCAGAAATCCTTGCACAAGTCGTCGGGAAGGACTCCACCTACGAGCTCTGGACGACGGTGACAAATCTCTTCGCCTCGCAATCGCAGTCCCGGATCACCAATCTGAGGATCGCAATCACTAACACCAAGAAGAGCACCATGTCGAGCTCGGCGTATATGGCGAAGATGAAGAGCCTTGGGGACGAACTTGCTGCTGCTGGGCGCCCCGTCTCTGACCCGGAGATGGTGGACTACATCCTGGCAGGACTCAATCGCGACTACGACTCCGTGGTGGCGGCAATCGGCGCTGTCAAGAACACCATCACCGCCGACGATCTTTTTGTTCAGATCTCCGCTTTTGATCAGAGGATGGAGATGCTGGGTGATTCGTCTTCAGGAGGATTTCATTCATCGGCCAATGCAGTCTACAGAGGTCGTGGCCAGTCCCGCGGCAGACCCCGTGCGCGAGGAGGAAGGGGGCGCGGCCGTGGTGATCGCGGTGACCGCAGTGACCGCCAGCCCTCTCCTGCAAACAGAACCGGCGGATTCAGAGGACGCCCTCGACAACAACAGCAGCATGAGTTGCGTGAACAGCAGGACGACTACCCTGAATGTCAGATATGCTACAAGCACCATCCAGGAGGCGCCCGTGCTTGCTAGTGGTGCTATGAAGAGAACGATCAGGAAGAGAAGGAGGCGCATGCTGTCTCCTATGGCGTAGATACAAACTGGTACGCCGACAGTGCAGCAACAAATCACATCATAGGTGAACTTGAGAAGTTGACAACACGGGAGAAGTACAACGGAGGTGACCAAATTCGCACGGCAAGCGGTTCTGGTATGAATATCACTCACATTGGTAGTTCAATTGTTAGAAACCCCATGAAAAATTTGCACTTGAAAGATGTCTTGCATGTCCATCAAACATCAAAAAATCTTGTTTCCGTTCATCGTTTCACCCTTGATAACAATGTTCTCATAGAATTCTACCCTTATTTTTTTCTTGGTTAAGGATTTGAGAACAAGGAGAATCATTCTTAGAGGACGGTGCGTGGGAGGTCTCTACCCACTCATATCATCGTCATCATCTTCATGGTCCAACAAACAAGCCAACATTGTCACCAAGCCATCATCATCAAGGTGGCATAGTCGTTTAGGTCATCCATCTTCAGTCATAGTTAAATGTGTTCTTAGCAAAAATAAACTCTCTTATGAGAATAGTGTTGAGTCAGTTTGTGATCCGTGTCAACAAGCAAAAAGTCATCAATTACCTTATCCCATCTCTACTAGTGTGTCTACTGCTCCTCTACAACTTATATTTTCCGATGTATGGGGGCCGGCCCCTACCTCAGTTGGGAGATTTTCCTATTATGTAAGCTTTATTGATGACTATAGTAAATTTACTTGGATTTATTTGTTAAAGAAACGGTCTGATGTCTTCCAAGTCTTTATCAATTTCCAAAATCTTGTTGAACGCAAATTGAACTCTAAAATCATTGCTATGCAAAGTGACTGGGGTGGTGAGTATGAAAAACTGAATTCTTTCTTCCAAAAACTTGGCATATCACATCATGTTTCTTGTCCTCATGCTCACCAACAAAACGGATCTGCTGAAAGAAAGCATCGTCACATAGTTGATATGGGGCTTGCATTGCTCGCAAATGCATCCATGCCACTTAAATTTTGGGATGAAGCATTCTTAACTGCTACATATCTTATCAATTTGCTTCCAAGCAAAGTTATCAAATTTGAAACTCCTATTACACGACTCCTTGGTGTCACACCAAACTACACATCTCTTCGTGTTTTCGGTTGTGCATGTTGGCCCAATCTTAGACCCTACAATACACGCAAACTTGCTTTCCGCTCAAAAAAGTGTGTCTTTTTAGGCTATAGTCCCATGCATAAAGGGGTCAAATGTTTTGATGTTCCTAGTGGTAGGGTCTACATATCCCGAGATGTTGTTTTCGACGAGTCCGTGTTTCCGTTTGCATCACTTCATCCAAATGCCGGTGCACTTCTTCGCAAGGAGATTCTTCTTCTTCCTTCACATCTTCGGTCTTTTGATCATGGGGGCGACAATTGTACTAATCAAAGTGATGATATTTCTACTAGTACTTGCTCTTCTCTGTTGCCTGTGTAGGTCTCTGGAGAAAACAGGGCTCAAAACGATCAAAATCCTGAAAATATAGCTCAAATTGACCCTATATTGCATGCTGAGGAAGAAGACGAACCTGGCACGGACAACGAAGGTGATCCGGCGGTGCCTGGAACTCCTGTGCGCGTGCAGACCTCGGATCGCGCGAGCAGATCCGCCTCGGATCGCGCCTCTGTCAGCTGCGGCAACGAATCAAGGGAGGGCCACTCCCGCGCCGCCACCTTAGCAACAGGCGGGACCAGCAGCGGGGCCGGATCCCCCTCGCCCCGCGTGCGCCTGCAACCGCGGTTGGGCAGCGGATCTGCTGTGCCGACCCAGGCGGTTGGCCCTCGTGTGCGTACCGGGGAGGCGGCCACACCAGCGGCTGTAGGATCATCTGCGCAGGAGGTGCCAGATTCCCCTGTGTCAGCGCATGCAGACTCGTCAGGATCTTCTGTGGCCAGTATTCCTGAGGTCCAGCCAGCAGCTTCTTCACGGGTTATGACACGTCTACAGAAAGGTATACGGAATCCTAAAATACGAAAAGATGGAACTATACCATATGGAATGTTGTGTATTTCAGGAGAACCAACAACGTTGAGTAGTGCACTTGACAATCCTAAGTGGAAGAAGGCAATGGATGAGGAATATTCTGCACTTATGAGGAACAAAACCTGGCATCTTGTACCAAACCAAAAAGGCAAAAATATCATTGATTGCAAATGGGTGTACAGAATTAAAAAGAAGGCAGATGGCTCCATTGACAGGTATAAGGCACGTCTAGTTGCAAAGGGCTTTAAGCAACATTATGGTATTGATTATGAAGACACTTTTAGTCCTGTTGTGAAAGCTACAACTATCAGACTTGTGCTAGCCATTGTTGTATCTAAGGGTTGGAGCCTAAGACAACTAGATGTACAGAACGCGTTTTTGCATAGTATTCTGGAAGAGGAAGTGTTTATGAGACAACCACCTGGATATGAGGATAAGAAGTCACCACAGTATGTTTGCAAGCTTGACAAGGCACTCTATGGTCTAAAACAAGCACCCAGAGCATGGTACTCCAGATTAAGCTTACAATTGAAATATCTTGGTTTCATTGCCTCTAAAGCTGGCATGTCTTTGTTTATTTATAACAAGGCTGGAGTAGTCATCTTTGTGCTTATATATGTTGATGATATCATAGTTGCAAGTTCTTCACAAAATGCTACTAATGCACTTCTGCATGACTTGAGCTCAGAGTTTGCCTTGAAGGACCTAGGTGACTTGCATTTCTTCCTCGGGATTGAAGTCAGAAAGACTCAAGATGGTATTGTGTTAAATCAGGAGAAATATATCATTGAGCTTTTGTCTCGCATGGGAATGAAGAATTGCAAGCCAGTACCTACACCTTTATCTTCCTCAGAAAAACTCTCAGCATATGAAGGTGAGCCACTTCAAGAAGAAGAGAGCACAAGGTATAGAAGTACTGTGGGAGCATTACAATATCTAACTCTCACACGTCCAAATATCTCATTTGTTGTTAATAAGGTTTGTCAATATCTGCATGCTCCCACTTCTGCACATTGGTCAGTTGTCAAGAGAATTGTAAGATATGTAAAGCATACTATGGGAACAGGACTTCATTTCAAACGTTCTGGCTCCTCTCTTGTGAGTGCATTCTCTTATGCTGACTAGGCAGGATGCAGTGATGATAGAAGATCAACTGGAGGCTTTGCAGTGTTCTTCGGGTCCAATCTTATTTCTTGGAGTGCTAGAAAGCAAGCAACTGTGTCACGATCAAGCACAGAAGCTGAATACAAGTCCTTGGCGAATGCAACTGCTGAAATCATTTGGGTCGAACCACTTCTTGAGGAATTGGGGATCAAGAAAAATCGTATCTCATGTTTATGGGGTGATAACTTGGGAGCAACATACTTGTCTGCAAACCCTGTATTTCATGCAAGGACAAAGCACATAGAAATTGATTTTCACTTCGTGCGAGAAAGGGTTGCAGTAAAGAAACTTGAAATATGGTTTATTCCCTCTAAGGATCAAGTGGCAGACGACTTTACAAAGGCTTTACCAGCAAGACCATTTGAGGAGTTCAAGAGTAATCTTAATCTAGGATAGTTAAGATTAAGAGAGGGTGTTAGAGAATATTGCTCCGTGTAATCTCCAACTCCTTTCCCTCACGTATTCTACTCAAACTCCTTGTAATCTTCCTTGTACGCCAAGGCTACATCAATATATATACAGGCCGCGGCTCCCCTCGAGGGAGTAGGAACGCTTATCATCTTACAGCGTGCACCCTCGATGGCGCGGCGCAGAAGCAGAACCTCCCGAGTGCCCGGTGTGGTGTGGGAGTGGCCGCCCGCTTGGGTGTACTGTTCAACCATGTCACCGTCGACCGTGTCGTTTGTCCACGGGCGGCACCTCAACCGAGTAAGCCGGCACGCGCGGGTCGCAAGGGTCACGGACACGAGGCTAAGCGGCACCGGAGGGGACGGAGGAGCCAGACTGAGGAGCGGGAGGCCGCGTCGGGAACCCCAAAGGCGGTCCATTGCGCCGGGTGAGTGCGGCGTGGGCCGACGACGGCGTCTCTAGATCACAAGAGAGAGGCGACGGGCGATGAGCGAGGTTCCGAGTGAAAGAATAGGATGATGAACGGGCCACGGGGGGCAGAACGGGGTTCCCGTGAGGCTTTGCTGGGCCGTCGTGGGAGGCAGGAAATACCCGTCCAGACATGGTAAAGGTCAAAGCATCGGACGGCTGGAAAAAATTGACGGCGACGTCGATGCCTTGCATGCGCGTTCTTTTGCGCGGGATTTCTCTTGTGACATTTCTAAATACAAGTCATTTTAAAGATTTTAGCAAAGACAAATCTCTACCCCTAATAGACGAATTGGTTGAATAGTCCCCCCCCACTTTCAACCGGTTTATTTTCAACCGGTTTTTCTTCGTCCCACCTCCTACCAGCCCCTTTCACCGGTTTTTCTCTTTTCTCATCTGACCGGCAATACCCAACGTATTTATGGTAATCAATCATAATTAATCCACGTATAGTAATAAATCAATCCAGGTATGGTAAGGCCATAACTCAGGAAATTTTGAATATGGTAATTATATGGTAATAAATTTAAATTACCCCAAAGGCTATCAATCCAGGTATGGTAAGGCCATAACTCGGGAAATATCGAATATGGTAATAAATTTAAATTACCACCAGGTATGGTAAGGCTATCGATCCAGGTATGGCACGCCCTCACCTGATCACCTATCACAATCTCCAGCCCCACGCACGCACCAACGTATTTATGGTAATCAATCATAATTAATCCACGTATAGTAATAAATCAATCCAGGTATGGTAAGGTCATAACTCAGGAAATTTTGAATATGGTAATTATATTGTAATAAATTTAAATTACCCCAAAGGCTATCAATCCAGGTATGGTAAGGCCATAACTCGGGAAATATCGAATATGGTAATAAATTTAAATTACCACCAGATATGGTAAGGTTATCGATCCAGGTATGGCACGCCCTCACCTGATCACCTATCACAATCTCCAGCCCCACGCACGCACCAACGTATTTATGGTAATCAATCATAATTAATCCACGTATAGTAATAAATCAATCCAGGTATGGTAAGGTCATAACTCAGGAAATTTTGAATATGATAATTATATGGTAATAAATTTAAATTACCCCAAAGGCTATCAATCCAGGTGTGGTAAGGCCATAACTCGGGAAATATCGAATATGGTAATAAATTTAAATTACCACCAGGTATGGTAAGGCTATCGATCCAGGTATGGCACGTCCTCACCTGATCACCTATCACAATCTCCAGCCCCACCCACGCACCAAAGAACCCACCCGGCACCAAACGCAGCTCCTCTCGATCCCCTCGAGTAAACGCCGCCACCATCGTGCGATCTTCCTGACACAGACGCCGTCGCCGCCTCCTTCCCACCTACGGCGTCCCCCACGTCCATGGTGACGGCGCTCGCGTCCTACACTGACCCTCCGCCTCATATAGGTTGGTCATTGATGGAGTGGGATGTGCCGCTGCGGTTTGGGGAGGCGCAATCACGATCTGGTTGGGATCTCAGTGTGGACTCGTTCTCTACGATGAAGGATGGCGCTGCTGTAACACCCTCGATGCGACTATATCTCCCACGTGTCGAGGCACGACTTAGAGGCATAATCGCATTGAAGGCATATGTCGCAAGTGAGGTAATCTTCACACAACCCATGTAATATAATAAGGAAAAGGGTACATAGTTGGCTTACACTCGCCACTTCACACAATTACGTGAATAAAGCATTACATCAATCAAATACACTCAGGGTCCGACTACGGAACCAAAATAAAAGAAGAACCCCAAATGCGACAAAGGTCCCCGATCGACCCCAACTAAGCTCCACTACTGATCAACTAGAACAAAGCAACACAAAGGACAAGATCTTCATCGAGCTCCTCCTGAGCTGGGTTGCATCATCTGCTCGGACTCATCGGCACCTGCAAGCTGGTTTGGAAGTATCTGTGAGCCACAGGGACTCAGCAATCTCGCACCCTCGCGATCAAGACTATTTAAGCTTATGGGTAAGGTAAAGGTATGAGGTGGAGCTGCAGCAAGCGACTAGCATATATGGTGGCTAACCTATTCGCAAATGAGAGCGAGAAGAGAAGGCAAGGCACGGTCGATAAAAGTATGATCAAGAAGTGACCCTGGACTACCTACGTCAAGCATAACTCCAACAACCGTGTTCACTTCCCAGACTCCGCCGGAAAGAGACCATCACGGTCACACACGCGGTTGATTCATTTTAATTAAGGTCGACTTCAGGTTTTCTACAACCGGACGTTAACAAATTCCCATCTGCCCATAACCACGGGCACGGCTTTCGAAAGTTCAAATCCCTGCAGGGGTGTCCCAACTTAGCCCATCACAAGCTCTCACGGTCAACGAAGGAATAGACCTCCACCCGAGACATTCCGATCAGACTCGGTATCCCAGTACAACAAGACATTTCGACAGGGTAAAACTAAACCAGCAACACCGCCCGAATGTGCCGACAAATCCCGATAGGAGCTGCACATATCTCTTTCTCAGGGCACACTCAGATTGTCCAAACTTCCGGTAGGCCAGCCTAGAGTTGCCCCTGGTAGCCACCGGCGGCTGACGTTTCGGACCAACACTCAGAGGAGCACTGGCCCGGGGGGGTAAAAATAATGATGACCCTTGAGTCTGCAGAACCCAAGGGAAAGAAAAGGCTAGGTGGCAAATGGTAAAACCAATGTTGGGCATTGCTGGAGAAGCTTTACTTAAGGCGAACTGTCAAGGGGTTCCCATTATAGCCCAACCGCGTAAGGGACGCAAAATCCGGGAACATAACATCGATATGACGGAAACTAGGGCGGCAAGAGTGGAACAAAACACCAGGCATAAGGCCGAGCCTTCCACCCTTTACCAAGTATATAGATGCATTAATTAAATAAGATATATAGTGATATCCCAACAAGTAAAATAAATGTTCCAATAAGGAACGATCTCCATGTTCCAACAAGGAACAAACTTCAATCTTCACCTGCAACTAACAACGCTATAAGAGGGGCTGAGCAAAGCGGTAACATAGCCAATCAACGGTTTGCTAGGACAAAGGTGAGTTAGAGGCTGAACATGGCAATTTGAGAGGCTGACAAGCAAGTGGTAGGCATCGTAGCATTGGCATAGCAAAAGAGCGAGCAAACTAGCATAGCAAAGATAGTAGTGATTTCGAGGGTATGATCATCTTGCCTGAAATCCCGCAAGGAAGAAGAATGAGTCCATGAAGAAGACAAACAGAACGTAGATGAACGGGTCCTCACAAACTCGACGTTACCGGAATCAACCCGAGGAAGCAATCACCGGAAAAGAAGCACACAACATAGTAAACAACCACGACATCAACATGGCATGATGCACAAGCGAGTATGATGCATGTCCGGTTTAAAGAGGCATGGCATGGCAAAATGCACAAACAATCCTACAAATTAAGTGGAGCTCAATATGCATCGGGATGCATATTGACAAAACACCACAACAATTATTTAGTTCAATCTTGTTTATGTACCCAACAATATTAAATGTTGTTAGCATGGCAAGAGGGTGAAGCAAAGCAAAACTACCTATCTAGTCAAGGTTAAATGAGGCCGGAAGCAACGAACAACAATTCCGGAAACTCCCCATAGCATATTTTAGATTTGGTACTGTTCTGCCCTAAACACAATTTTAGAGTTGTTTAACATGCAAAGTGATGCCACCATGATAAACTAGGCAAAATTCTACCCCATTTACATATAAAGTTTATTAAAATCGGGGTTACGGTTATTTAGTTATGAATTAAATCATTTAGCATGGCATAGGGGCAAATATATGCAAACAGTATTTTAAACATTCCAAACATAGGTGAAAGATGGATATTATTAATCTACACAAAATTCTGAGCAAGTTTCATATATAAAACATTTTAATCCGATGCACGGTTCAAGAGTTATTAAATGCATGATCTAGGGGGACTAAACTGTAAAACAGCAGTGCACTGAATAATAGACAAAATCGTAACAGAGGAATAAAAATGCATCGGGCCGAATCTGGACAGCCCAACAACAGAAGAAAAAAATATAACGAGAGGCGGGGCGCTGTGGGTGGCGGCTCACCCATGGGCCTGGCCCAGGAAGGAGGGGAAGGCAGGCCGAGGCGGAGGCGCGCTGGACCGCGGGGAGCTGGGCCGGCGGTGCTGGCCGCGGATCTGGGCCAAAGGCGGGGGCGGCACGCTGGGCCTGGGAGGCCACGGGCCGCTGCGAGGACGATTGGGCCGGCCCACGCGGGCGCGGTCAACGGAAGGAGTAGATCGGGTCCCTCCTGATCCATCTGAAGGGCGGAGGCGGCCTGAGGGAGCTCGGCTCCGGCGGCTGTCGTCGGTGACGTCGTCGGGCCCGGCGAGGAGGGCGGATCCGGCGATCTCCATGCCGGATCTGGACGGGGCCGGAGGAAGGGAGGCGACGGCGAGGGAAGGCGGCGTCGGAACGGTGCAAGGCGGCGCCGGCGATGGTGGTCCGCGGCGGCGAGGGCGCACGGCGGCGGAGAAAAACCAGTGGCGGCGCGAAGCGCCCGAGGCGGCGGGGACGAAGGAGAGGCGCGGCGGGCGCCTCGGGTCCGGGAGGGCCTGCGGCGGGCCTCGCGGGCTCTGCGGCGTGGTGCGGCGAAGTGGGGAAGCTGGCGAGGTGGAGCAGGACACGTGGCGCGATGCCACTGGCTTGGAGCGGCGGCTCTGCTGAGGTGGCGGTGCGCGATTGGCTGGGGTGAGGTGGAGGGGAGCGGCGGACATGTCCGGCGCGGCGCAGATGCGTCCGGACGCGCGGAAGAGGAGTGGATCTAGGTTTAGACCGTGAATTGATCCGAAATTTCGGGGAGGGGCACTTATTTATAGGTAGAGGGAGCTAGGAGAGTCCAAATGAGGTGCGGTTTTCGTCCACGCGATCGTGATCGAATGACCGAGATGATGGAACAGAGTTAGGTGGGTTTTGGGACAAATTGGAGGGGTGTTGGGCTGCAACACACACGAGGCCTTTTCGGTCCCTCGGTTAACCGTTGGAGTATCAAACGAAGTCCAAACGGTACGAAACTTGACAGGCGGTCTACCGGTAGTAAACCAAGGCCGCTTGGCAAGTCTCGGTCCAATCCGGAAATGTTTAATCCCCACACAAGAAAGAAAGGTAGAAATGACCACCGGAGGAGAACGGAACACCGGAATGCAAAACGGACAACGGGGAAAATGCTCGGATGCATGAGACGAACACGTATGCAAATGCAATGCACATGATGACATGATATGAGATGCATGACACGCAAGTAATGACAACGCAACAACAACGAATAACTAAACGACACCTGGCACAACGGTCTCGGGGCGTTACAACACTCCACCACTACGAGAGGATCTCGTCCCGAGATCTAGAATGGCACCGGGGGAAAACGGAAGAGAAAAGAGAAGAGGTAAAACTAAGTTGCTTCTTTGACAAACGACTGAAACCAAAGAACCTTGAAGAGGTTGAACAAATTCGATAAAAGAATAGAACGAAGGAGAACAAGGTCGAAAACACTCCGTTAGAAAAGAGGGACAAGGAGCATTGTGAAACCTTGAGGTTGAAGGGAAGATATATATTGAACAAAACACTCCGGTTACGGAAAAGGATCAAGGAAGACCAAATTCGGGCAGCACTCCGGTTGAAAAGAAAAGGAATTGAATAAGGTCTTGATAAGATGAGAAGATATTTGATGAAATCACAACACACTGCCTCCATAACTATTGAATGGATGGAACAAAGGGTAAGAAAGATCTCAGACAGCACTCCGGTTGAGAAGGGAGTCAAAATTTGATAAAATGAGAGAGCTCAAATGAAAACACGACACTCTGGTTGTGAAAGGGATGCAAGACTTGATAAGGCGAAAAGAACTTGAACAAAGGGGCACAATACTCCGGTTAAGCAAGATAGGGAAGGAATAACAGTGATATAATTTGGACAGCACTCTGTCTGTAAATGGAAGGAATTGAACTTGACAAGATGAGAGGATACTTGGAAAGAGGACACAACACTCAGATTAAAAGGATAGGCATGGAAAGATCATGATCTTTGACAAAACAAGATGATGGGTTGAAAAGATGAACATCACAATGCCTCCGGAACAAAAGAATAGAAGATAGACAATTAAAATAGGAGAATGGAGAAGAAAATGCCAGCTTATGCCACAAGAGAGCTTGAAGAGGCATCTTTAGGAGACGGGTCGGACGGAGTTGTTGGAAAACCAACAACGAAAAGAACAAGGTTGTAGTGGGCTTATGGAGAACATCTCAAATTATGAGGTGACAACCTGCCACTCACGGGAAAAGAATTGGATAGATATGAACAAGGAGACGAGAAACTTATATCGCCGGTAGGATAATGAAGAAACTTGGATCATATATAAGCACCATAATAGCAACCATCCTTAGGGAAGGCTTTAGGTGAAATATAACCCAAGACAATACCAACGAAGAGATCGATGGATTTAAAAATACATCATACTTAACAACATGTGAATCATGAAACCTGAACTCAAATTATCAAGAATGACATAATACCACCTCCAAAGATACGGTAGAAAGAAATGCACTCCGGATTACAAGATGAAGAATGCATGAGCTCCTCTGAAAAGAATCTCGATGAACAATTCGAGAAGGAATATAAATCCTTGATGAACCAACATGTAGAACCTCCATGAAGAACTCCGGTAATAAAGAATGATCCAAAATAATTGAATGATGGAAAGAATAAGATTGAAGCCTCGCAATGATTTAAATAGAGAACTCCGTGATAATATAATTGAAAGAGGTTGGAACTCCGGGAAAGAAAGATGAGCACTTGAACCCAAGAATTTAATCATCGAGAACAAACTCCGGTAAACAAAAGGATGAATAAACGGAAGGAAAAAAGAAGTTGAAAACACAAGGTGAATCCTTGCAATGATTTAGATGGACCTCCGTGGAGATGTAATTGTGAAAGCTTGGAACTCTTGGGAAAGAAAAGATAAAGTGTCTCGAACCAAGAATGTGATATGATGCACCTCCGGAATAAGGAATTAAATCACTTGGATGGAACAAGAGTAAGAATTACATTATGCTTATCCTTCACCAATTTAATTGATGACAATCAACGGATTTGGCATATTACTTATTCTCGTAGAAAGGATTAAGATAGATATAGCGCCAACTTAAGAAGGTATTTCGACGAACCACCGGTAGAATTGAAAACAAAGAATAAATAGATAAGATAAGGAAGAGACATCTTGAATGAACCACCCTATGAATTGAAAATGAACAAAGAAAAGATAAAGGAACACCGGGAGAATTAAGCAAATGAACGAAGACGCTTGAGAGAATTTAGATACCTGAGAACGAAGAGATCACGAGCGGATAAAAGATCACTTGAACGAAGCACCGGTAGGATTGGAGAATGATAACTGAAAGCTGAGAATGAATAAACCTGACTTGATGGACTCCGGATAACAAACTGAGAAGACTCTTAAATTTCTCCGGAAGGTTGAAAAGAATTCTCACAAATGAAAAAAAATAATTATGAGAGGATGGTATCGAGCTTGAACCACGAATCTTGAAGAGAATAGATCAAGATTAAAGAGAAACTCTTCTTTGGTCTTCAAAATCCGAGAATGACGACGAGAAACACCACCATGAATTATTTAGACACTCCGGAAGAATCAAAATGAAGAGGTTGAGCCAACGATGAAAAGATTTTGAAATATCTTGGAGAAAAGCATCTGACTGATGATAAATCATTCTTATGTCAAACTTCGAAAGGAATTTGAGAATACCTCCGGGAAATAAGAAGAGTCAGGTAAGATCCTGGAAAGACCTGTGGGTTAGGGCCCACTCAAAAGAAAAACACCGTTGGAATGATTAGAAAGAGAGATTGCACCGGTTGAAATTAAATGGCTTAAAAGAGATAACATCCTCGAAATAGCTTGAATGAAAGAAGAGTGGATACACGAATCTTCGAAATATCTTGAGCACTCTGGAATAATTGAATAGCAAGCGGGGAAGATTAAGAGGTGCACCGGCATAAGAAAAGCATTGGACAAAAGAAAAGACAATGCTCAATACCGAAGTTTGAATTGAATCCACTGGAGAAGAAAAGAATGAAGAATGACGAACTAGAAACTCCGTTAGAATCTTCATGAGAATCACCGGATAAGAACAAGAAGGAAAAGAATGGAGAGACTTCACGCCAATAAAAGGATACTCGAATAAGAAATATGGTTCCTCGAAGAAAACAAGGGTGGGAGGGAGGGAAAAAACAAAGGCAACTTGGAGACGGATGGAACAAACACCGTTGAGAAGAAGTGATAAAAGATCTTGCTGATATTGGAATGAACGGAATCAATAGAAGAGAAAACACGCCGGTGAAAAGGATTGACAAGACAATCTTGATGACCAAGAAGGATTGGTATTCACATCGGAATATGAGAACAATATTAGAGAAGGTATGGAATCAACATTTGACTTCGAAGCAACTCGAATACCACAACTCAAAACAAAAACAAAAGGATTGGCTTGCAAAATAAGCCGGAACAAACATATGATAGAGATTTCGTCCGAAGTTTTCGTGGTGGGACCTACACGGGCTCGATCGTACAGCACCATCATGTACAAGGCAGTGCACATGACATACGAAGCGTCCCCGAGTCAGCATAGCCAAGGACTCTTTAAGACACAACGAGACCACTGTAAAATCGACCTTGAATAGGCGAACCACTAGACGTCGAACCCCAATTTCATATCATACATCTGTTGGAAAGATATCCTAAGAGCTACTTGAATTCCCACCTATGAAACTCCCGAAATTTTCCGGTTATGCAATCAGGTGTTGGGGATACAGGGGAAGCATAATATCTCACCCAAGCTAGCAAATCCTACATCCAGCTGCATCCATCCTTCAACACATAACCAAGAAACCTTCGGAAACCATCTATCTCAACCTTCGAAAAGCATCCATTATACAAGTTATGGCGATACTCCCGAACTCCCGCCCCAGTACTGGGTGGCGTCGAGGTTATCTCACCAACGAACTGCATAAAGGAGATTTTCGATGTCGCGAACATATCTCAAGTATACCAGAATTGCAACGATAAAATTATGATGACAACACCTCAGAGCTCAACTCCCCGGGACACTTCCACTAAACCCCTGACAGGAGGCACCAAGACAGTATTCTCATCATAAGCCATCGGAACAAAACCAAGATACTCGCGTGATCCTAAAAAAATTTAGTGAAATTTGAGAAGAGAAGAGTCAAAACTCTACGTCAGGATGCCTTGCCAGAGCGACGAAGGGACTGGGAAGTAAAAAGAATTCCTAAACTCTCCGATATATAATTCCTAAAGGACTCAAAACATTTTTCTAGACACAACTTGGCCGCTAAAAACGATCAAGCAATGGGGCTCCTAAAGTCGGGGAAGGCTCTGATTACCAACTTGTAACACCCTCGAAGCAACTATATCTCCCACGTGTCGAGGCACGACTTAGAGGCATAATCACATTGAAGGCATATGTCGCAAGTGAGGTAATCTTCACACAACCCATGTAATATAATAAGGAAAAGGGTACATAGTTGGCTTACACTCGCCACTTCACACAATTACATGAATAAAGCATTACATCAATCAAATACACTTAGGGTCCGACTACGGAACCAAAATAAAAGAAGAACCCCAAATGCGACAAAGGTCCCCGATCGACCCCAACTGAGCTCCACTACTGATCAACTAGAACAAAGCAACACAAAGGACAAGATCTTCATCGAGCTCCTCCTGAGCTGGGTTGCGTCATCTGCTCGGACTCATCGGCACCTGCAAGCTGGTTTGGAAGTATCTGTGAGTCACAGGGACTCAGCAATCTCGCACCCTCGCGATCAAGACTATTTAAGATTATGGGTAAGGTAAAGGTATGAGGTGGAGCTGCAGCAAGCGACTAGCATATATGGTGGCTAACCTATTCGCAAATGAGAGCGAGAAGAGAAGGCAAGGCACGGTCGATAAAAGTATGATCAAGAAGTGACCGTGGACTACCTATGTCAAGCATAACTCCAACAATTGTGTTCACTTCCCGGACTCCGCCGGAAAGAGACCATCACGGTCACACACGCGGTTGATTCATTTTAATTAAGGTAGACTTCAGGTTTTCTACAACCGGACGTTAACAAATTCCCATCTGCCCATAACCGCGGGCACGGCTTTCGAAAGTTCAAATCCCTGCAGGGGTGTCCCAACTTAGCCCATCACAAGCTCTCACGGTCAACGAAGGAATAGACCTCCACCCAAGACATTCCGATCAGACTCGGTATCCCAGTACAACAAGACATTTCGACAGGGTAAAACTAAACCAGCAACACCGCCCGAATGTGCCGACAAATCCCGATAGGAGCTGCACATATCTCTTTCTCAGGGCACACTCAGATTGTCCAAACTTCCGGTAGGCCAGCCTAGAGTTGCCCCTGGTAGCCACCGGCGGCTGACGTTTCGGACCAACACTCAGAGGAGCACTGGCCCGGGGGGGTAAAAATAATGATGACCCTTGAGTCTGCAGAACCCAAGGGAAAGAAAAGGCTAGGTGGCAAATGGTAAAACCAATGTTGGGCATTGCTGGAGAAGCTTTACTTAAGGCGAACTGTCAAGGGGTTCCCATTATAGCCCAACCGCGTAAGGGACGCAAAATCCGGGAACATAACACCGATATGACAGAAACTAGGGCGGCAAGAGTGGAACAAAACACCAGGCATAAGGCCGAGCCTTCCACCCTTTACCAAGTATATAGATGCATTAATTAAATAAGATATATAGTGATATCCCAACAAGTAAAATAAATGTTCCAATAAGGAACGATCTCCATGTTCCAACAAGGAACAAACTTCAATCTTCACCTGCAACTAACAACGCTATAAGAGGGGCTGAGCAAAGCGGTAACATAGCCAATCAACGGTTTGCTAGGACAAAGGTGAGTTAGAGGCTGAACATGGCAATTTGAGAGGCTGACAAGCAAGTGGTAGGCATCGTAGCATTGGCATAGCAAAAGAGCGAGCAAACTAGCATAGCAAAGATAGTAGTGATTTCGAGGGTATGATCATCTTGCCTGAAATCCCGCAAGGAAGAAGAATGAGTCCATGAAGAAGACAAATGGAACGTAGATGAACGGGTCCTCACAAACTCGACGTTACCGGAATCAACCCGAGGAAGCAATCACCGGAAAAGAAGCACACAACATAGTAAACAACCACGACATCAACATGGCATGATGCACAAACGAGTATGATGCATGTCCGGTTTAAAGAGGCATGGCATGGCAAAATGCACAAACAATCCTACAGATTAAGTGGAGCTCAATATGCATCGGGATGCATATTGACAAAACACCACAACAATTATTTAGTTCAATCTTGTTTATGTACCCAACAATATTAAATGTTGTTAGCATGGCAAGAGGGTGAAGCAAAGCAAAACTACCTATCTAGTCAAGGTTAAATGAGGCCGGAAGCAACGAACAACAATTCCGGAAACTCCCCATAGCATATTTTAGATTTGGTACTGTTCTGCCCTAAACACAATTTTAGAGTTGTTTAACATGCATAGTGATGCCACCATGATAAACTAGGCAAAATTCTACCCCATTTACATATAAAGTTTATTAAAATCGGGGTTACGGTTATTTAGTTATGAATTAAATCATTTAGCATGGCATAGGGGCAAATATATGCAAACAGTATTTTAAACATTCCAAACATAGGTGAAAGATGGATATTATTAATCTACACAAAATTCTGAGCAAGTTTCATATATAAAACATTTTAATCCGATGCACGGTTCAAGAGTTATTAAATGCATGATCTAGGGGGACTAAACTGTAAAACAGCAGCGCACTGAATAATAGACAAAATCGTAACAGAGGAATAAAAATGCATCGGGCCGAATCTGGACAGCCCAACAACAGAAGAAAAAAATATAACGAGAGGCGGGGCGCTGTGGGTGGCGGCTCACCCATGGGCCTGGCCCAGGAAGGAGGGGAAGGCAGGCCGAGGCGGAGGCGCGCTGGACCGCGGGGAGCTGGGCCGGCGATGCTGGCCGCGGATCTGGGCCAAAGGCGGGGGCGGCACGCTGGGCCTGGGAGGCCACGGGCCGCTGCGAGGACGATTGGGCCGGCCCACGCGGGCGCGGTCAACGGAAGGAGTAGATCGGGTCCCTCCTGATCCACCTGAATGGCGGAGGCGGCCTGAGGGAGCTCGGCTCCGGCGGCTGTCGCCGGTGACGTCGTCGGGCCCGGCGAGGAGGGCGGATCCGGCGATCTCCATGCCGGATCTGGACGGGGCCGGAGGAAGGGAGGCGACGGCGAGGGAAGGCGGCGTCGGGACGGCGCAAGGCGGCGCCGGCGATGGTGGTCCGCGGTGGCGAGGGCGCACGGCGGTGGAGAAAAACCGGTGGCGGCGCGAAGCGCCCGAGGCGGCGGGGACGAAGGAGAGGCGCGGCGGGCGCCTCGGGTCCGGGAGGGCCTGCGGCGGGCCTCGCGGGCTCTGCGGCGTGGTGCGGCGAAGTGGGGAAGCTGGCGAGGTGGAGCAGGACACGTGGCGCGATGCCACTGGCTTGGAGCGGCGGCTCTGCTGAGGTGGCGGTGCGCGATTGGCTGGGGTGAGGTGGAGGGGAGCGGCGGACATGTCCGGCGCGGCGCAGATGCGTCCGGATGCGCGGAAGAGGAGTGGATCTAGGTTTAGACCGTGAATTGATCCGAAATTTCGGGGAGGGGCACTTATTTATAGGTAGAGGGAGCTAGGAGAGTCCAAATGAGGTGCGGTTTTCGGCCACGCGATCGTGATCGAACGACCGAGATGATGGAACAGAGTTAGGTGGGTTTTGGGAAAAATTGGAGGGGTGTTGGGCTGCAACACACACGAGGCCTTTTCGGTCCCTCGGTTAACCGTTGGAGTATCAAACGAAGTCCAAATGGTACGAAACTTGACAGGCGGTCTACCGGTAGTAAACCAAGGCCGCTTGGCAAGTCTCGGTCCAATCCGGAAATGTTTAATCCCCACACAAGAAAGAAAGTTAGAAATGACCACCGGAGGAGAACGGAACGCCGGAATGCAAAACAGACAACGGGGAAAATGCTCGGATGCATGAGACGAACACGTATGCAAATGCAATGCACATGATGACATGATATGAGATGCATGACACGCAAGTAATGACAACGCAACAACAACGAATAACTGAACGACACCTGGCACAACGGTCTCGGGGCGTTACAGTTGCCTCCCTGGCAAATGGGATCGGAGGAAGGGGCTCTACGTCGTGAATGTCGGCGAGGCAGCGGCCGAAGGCGAGGCCGACGGTGAGCACGGGTGTTCGTCCCATGAAATAGGTGGCCACGGAGGGCGGATCTGAGGCCACCCCAATCGCCGGTGGCCCTTCCTCCCATCGCTCATCGCCTCCATTCTCTCTCTCTCCTCTAAATCTTTGTCGCCCCTGCCTGATTCTGGCCGACGCCATCCGGCTCTCGCATCGACCACCACCAGCACGGCTGCGGACGAGGCGCAACCGCAGACGCCGCCGCCGCCATCCTCATCCACCTCCTCCACCATCCTTCCCAGCCGTCGTCGGGGGCACCCGCCATCTGCGCTCTAGCCCACCCGCTCCCTCCTATCCCCTCCCCCTGCCTGCCAGCCCCGTGATCCATCGCACAGATGGCAGGTACTACAGCGACCTCCTCCCCAGCGGATCCGGCCTCCTCCGATGGAGATCCATCCTGGGCACCGCCTTATTCTCATGCGTGCACGTCTATATCAACGTCTCATTCCACCTCACCTGAGCCTTTACCTTCCCACCTCTGCTTCAGATCCACATCACTTTTCAAGGTATGTGCTTGATTGTTCCAAACTGGATTGATGGATTGTGCAAGGTTCTTTGGGTGTCGTTATTGACGGCAATTGTCACGCCATGCTACCATCGGAGGGGTCCCTCATCGATCATTAGGGTCTTCCGAACTGCACGAGCTCCATTGAGAAGGATATTTTTAATTCTGGTTTTGCCTACATGCTTTCTTTGCCTGTATCTACTTAGCTAATGTCTTCTTATAGATAGTAGCTGCTGAAGTGGTGATCAAAGTTGTTCACTATAAGGAAACAACCATGATAACAAAAGTGTATATTCCCTGACCTTTGACCTGAAGTACTTTTTCATTAGAAACTTGCAACAGCCAGGCATTGAAATTAGCAACAGCTTCATACGTACTGAACTAATTTGCAGCAACACGTACTGAACTAAGTTAGGTTATGCTCATCGTTCCAACATGCTTAGTGATAACCACCTAGCAAGCTGATCAAACATGAAAAAATTGTAGTGCTACTGCTAATCGTACTATTCTAAATGTGAAAATCTATTTAATTAGCTCTTCTCTAATTATACACTTGGATAAATCTCAGATCTTGCAAATTACAGTATAACCATAAAAGTCATGATTTGACTCCTATAGGGCCTTTTGCACTTTAATATGACTAATAATTTGCCTTAATATTACAGATTGTATTACTACATTTCTAAGTGAATGACATTCAAGAAGGTCATTAAATAAAACCAAGAAATTCTTCTGGTATTGGAGTGTAGGAAAGTTGAGACTATAAAACCAAAAGGTTATATTTACATTTATTAGAGAAGGTTCTTTACTTTTTATAGGAAAACACAAAATGTTGCGATGTAGAGTCTAGGTGGTGGGCCTCCTTGATCCACTTGGTGGATGAGGGCGACTCCGGTCCTGGCACCCATAGTGCCAGTGATCCAAAAATCATAGGGCCTAGATATAGCTCTAGCAGACGTATGCGGCTTGGGCATCGAGCTTGGTCATCTCGAGCATGGAGATAGGCGAGTTGTAGACCAAGAGCTGGTACAGAGATAGGCGAGTTGTAGACAAGAGCTGGTGGGCAGCAAGAAACGCATGCACACCAAAGAACAAATCTGAGTCATATGCCTACTTTTATTGGTTTCTACAAAGAGCGGCTAGCTTAGATCTTAGACCAGTCGGTCACTGTCGAGGTCGCCAAGGTGATCTTACAGCACCACCGTGGGGATTTCTCATGATTTTATGTAGGCAAGCCGCAAGCGGTGGTGGTGATTGGCTGGGTGGTGTCGCTGCCTTGGGAAGAGACGAAGTGATGGTAAAAGTAAGCAGGATCCGATGATTCTTCCGTGGGGATAGCCAAGTCAAGATGTCGACTACAGACTCATCGCAGACTTGCAGTGAACCTGGATGCGGCGAGCCTGATTTGTGGATCGATGGTGGGTCTTGACTTTGTTAGGCTGGGATTGGATGGTTGCGGAGGGTGGTGTGCTTGGTTGGGTTCCCATGGAAGAATGTGGCCTCCTTGTGGATCTGGTCATGCCCATCCTAGAGAACATTGTGTCCCTAGCTCCCTCGAGGAGCAAGGACAGTGCAAGCGGCAGGAGGGGGTAGGGGTAGATGTGGGGAGGGATGTCGGCGGCTGCTCGAGGTCATCATGATGAAACCCTTGACGTCCCATCTTCATCAATGGAAGTGTAAGAGCACGAAGTCAAGATTGGATAGGAGTTTGAGTTCTTTTTGGCACCGATCGGTTTGTTGGGGAACGTAGCAGAAATTCAAAATTTTCCTACGCGTCACCAAGATCTATCTATGGAGAGACTAGCAACGAGGGGAAGGAGAGTGCATCTACATACCCTTGTAGATCGCTAAGCGGAAGCGTTCAAGTGAACGGGGTTGATGGAGTCGTACTCGTCGTGATCCAAATCACCGATGACCAAGTGCCGAACGGACGGCACCTCCGCGTTCAACACACGTACAGCCCGGTGATGTCTCCCACGCCTTGATCCAGCAAGGAGAGAGGGAGAGGTCGAGGAAGACTCCATCCAACAGCAGCACAATGGTGTGGTGATGATGGAGGAGCGTGGCAATCCTGCAGGGCTTCGCCAAGCACCACAGAAGAGGAGGAAGAAGAGACGCAGGGCTGCACCAAGAGAGATTGAATCGCGTGTTGTAGGCAGCCCAATGCCTCAATATATATAGGGAAGGGGAGGGGCTGCGCCTCCTCTAGGGTTCCCACCCCTAGGGGGGCGGCAGCCCTAGATGGCCAAGGGGTGGCGGCCAAGAGGGGGGAGGAGAGGGAGGCGCAGGGTGTATGGGCCTTAGGGCCCATATGCCCTTAGGGTTTGCCCCCTCTCCCCTTCTAGGCGCATGGGCCTTAGTGGGGCTGGTGCCCTTGGCCCATGTAGGCCAAGGAGCACTCCCTACAGCCCATGTGCCCCCCCCCCCCCCCGGGGCAGGTGGCCCCACTTGGTGGACCCCTGAGACCCTCCCGGTGGTCCCGGTACGTTACCGATAAACCCCGAAACTTTTCCGCTGACCAAAACAGGACTTCCCATATATAAATCTTTACCTTCGGACCATTCCGGAACTCCTCGTGACGTCCGGGATCTCATCCGGGACTCCGAACAACATTCGGTAACCACATACTAACTTCCTTTATAACCCTAGCGTCATCGAACTTTAAGTGTGTAGACCCTACGGGTTTGGGAGACATGCAGACATGACCGAGACGTTCACCGGTCAATAACCAACAGCGGGATCTGGATACCCATGTTGGCTCCCACATGTTCCACGATGATCTCATCGGATGAACCACGATGTCAAGGACTTAATCAATCCCGTATACAATTCCCTTTGTCTATCGGTACGATACTCGCCCGAGATTCGATCGTCGGTATCCCGATACCTTGTTCAATCTCGTTACCGGCAAGTATCTTTACTCATTCCGTAACACATCATCCCGTGATCAACTCCTTGATCACATTGTGCACATTATGATGATGTCCTACCGAGTGGGCCCAGAGATACCTCTCCGCTTACACGGAGCGACAAATCCCAGTCTTGATTCGTGCCAACCCAACAGACACTTTCGGAGATACCCGTAGTGTACCTTTATAGCCACCCAGTTACGTTGTGACGTTTGGTACACCCAAAGCACTCCTACGGTATCCGGGAGTTGCACAATCTCATGGTCTAAGGAAATGATACTTGACACTAGCAAAGCTTTAGCATACGAACTACACGATCTAGTGCTATGCTTAGGATTGGGTCTTGTCCATCACATCATTATCCTAATGATGTGATCCCGTTATCAACGACATCCAATGTCCATGGTCAGGAAACCATAACCATCTATTGATCAACGAGCTAGTCAACTAGAGGCTTACTAGGGACATGGTGTTGTCTATGTATCCACACATGTATCTGAGTTTCCTATCAATACAATTCTAGCATGGATAATAAACGATTATCATGAACAAGGAAATATAATAATAATCAATTTATTATTGCCTCTAGGGCATATTTCCAACAGTCTCCCACTTGCACTAGAGTCAATAATCTAGTTCACATCGCCATGTGATTAACACTCACAGGTCACATCGCCATGTGACTAACACCCAAGAGTTTACCAGAGTCAATAATCTAGTTCACATCACTATGTGATTAACACTCAATGAGTTCTGGGTTTGATCATGTTGCTTGTGAGAGAGGTTTTAGTCAACGGGTCTGAACCTTTCAGATCCGTGTGTGCTTTACAAATCTCTATGTCATCTCCTAGATGTAGCTACCACGTTCTATTTGGAGCTATTCCAAATAACTGTTCTACTATACGAATCCAGTTTACTACCCGAATAATCTGGATTAGTGTCAAAGTTTGCATCGGCGTAACCCTTTACGACGAACTCTTTTACCACCTCCATAATCAAGAAAATTTCTTAGTCCACTAGTTACTAAGGATAACTTTGACCGCTGTCCTGTGATCCATTCTTGGATCACTCTTGTACCCCTTGACTGACTCATGGCAAGGCACACTTCAGGTGCGGTACACAACATAGCATACTGTAGAGCCTACGTCTTAAGCATAGGGGACGACCTTCGTCCTTTCTCTCTATTCTGCCGTGGTCGAGCTTTAAGTCTTAACTTCATACCTTAAAACTCAGGCAAGAACTCCTTCTTTGACTGATCCATCTTGAACACCTTCAAGATCATGTCAAGGTATGTGCTCATTTGAAAGTACCATTAAGCGTTTTGATCTATCCTTATAGATTTTGATGCTCAATGTTCAAGTAGCTTAATCCAGGCTTTCCATTGAAAAAACACTTTCCAAATAACCCTATATGCTTTCCAGAAATTCTACGTCATTTCTGATCTATGATATGTCAACAACATATACTCATCAGAAATTCTATAGTGCTCCCACTTACTTCTTTGGAAATACAAGTTTCTCATAAACTTTGTATACACCCAAAATCTTTGATCATCTATCAAAGCATACATTCCAACTCCGAGATGCTTACTCCAGTCCTTAGAAGGATTGCTGGAGCTTTGCATACTTATTAGCATATTTCAGGATTGACAAAACCTTCCGGTTGTATCACATACAACCTTTCCTCTAGAAAATCAACGAGGAAACAATGGTTTTTGACATCCTATCTGCAAGATTTCATAACTGATGCAGTAATCGCTAATATAATTCCAACAGACTCTTAGCATCGCTACGAGTGAGAAAGTCTCATCGTAGTCAACTCCTTGAACTTGTCGGTAAACTTCTTAACAACAAGTCGAGCTTTCTTAATGGTGACACTTACCATCATTGTCTGTCTTCCTTTTAAAATCCATCTGTACTCAACAGCCTTACGACCATCGAGCCATTCTGCCAAAGTCTACACTTTGTTTTCATACATGGATCCTCTCTCGGATTGTATGGCCTCGAGCCATATATCGGAATCCGGGCCCACCATCGCTTCTCCATAGCTCGTAGGTTCATTGTTGTCTCGCAACATGACTTCCAAGACAGGACTACGTACCACTCTGAAGTAGTACGCATCCTTGTCATCCTACGAGGTTTGGTAGTGACTTGATCTGAAGTTTTCATGATCACTATCATAAGCTTCCACTTCAATTGGTGTAGGTGCCACAGGAACAACTCTTTGTACCCTGCTATACACTAGTTGAAGTAACGGTTCAATAACCTCATCAAGTCTCCACCATCCTCCCACTCAATTCTTTTAAGAGAAACCTTTCCTCGAGAAAGGACCCGATTCTAGAAACAATCCCTTATTGCTTTCGAATCTGAGACAGGAGGTATACCCAACTGTTTTGGGTGTCCTATGAAGATGCATTTATCCCTTTGGGTCGAGCTTATCATCCTGAAACTTTTCCACATAAGCGTCGCAGCCCAAACTTTTAAGAAATGACAGCTTAGGTTTCTCTAAACCATAGTTCATACGGTGTCATCTCATCAGAATTACGTGGTGCCCTAATTAAAGTGAATGTGGTTGTCTTTAATGCATAACCCATAAACTATTGTGGTAATTCGATAAGAGACATCATGGTATGCATCATATCCAGTAGGGTGCAGTTATGATGTTCGGACATACCATCACACTATGGTGTTCCAGGCTGTATTAGTTGTGAAACAATTTCCACAATGTCTTAATTCTGTGCCAAACTCGTAATTCAGATATTCATCTCTATGATCATATCATAGATATTTTATCCTCTTGTCACGATGATCTTTCAACTTCACCCTGAAATTACTTGAACCTTTCAATAATTCAGACTCGTGATTCATCAAGTAAATATACTCAACATCTACTCAAATCATCTGTGAAGTAAGAACATAACGATGTCCACTACATGCCTCAGCACACATTGGACTGCACACATCAAAATGTATTACTTCCAACAAGTTGCTTTCTAGTTCCATTTTACTGAAAACGAGGCTTTCAGTCATCTTGCCCATGTGGTATGATTTACATGTCTCAACTGATTCAAAATCAAGTGAGTCCAAACGGTCCATTTGCATGGAGTTTCTTCATGCATATGCACCAATAGACATAGTTTGCATGTCTCAAACTTTTCAAAAACGAGTGAGTCCAAAGATCCATCAACATGGAGCTTCTTCATGCGTTTTATACTGATATGACTTACGTGGCAGTGCCACAAGTAGGTGGTACTATCATTACTATCTTTTGGCATGAACATGTGTATCACTACGATCGAGATTCAATAAACCATTCATTTTAGGTGTAAGACCATTGAAGGTATTATTCAAATAAATAGAGTAACCATTATTCTCCTTAAATGAATAACCGTATTGCGATAGACATAATCCAATCATGTCTATGCTCAACGCAAACACCAATCTCGATGGTAGAGGGAGCGTACGATATTTGATCAACCTTGGAAATACTTCCAACACATATCGTTATCTCACCTTTAGCTAGTCTCCGTTTATTCCGCAGCTTTTATTTCGAGTTACTAACACTTAGCAACCGAACCGGTATCTAATACCCTGGTGCTACTAGGAGTACTAGCAAAGTACACATTAGCATAATGTATATCCAATATACTTCTATCGACCTTGCCAGCCTTCTAATCTACCAAGTATCTAGGGTAATTCCGCTCCAGTGGCTGTTCCCCTTATTACAGAAGCACTTAGTCTCGGGTTTGGGTTCAACCTTGGGTTTCTTCACTAGTGCAGCAGCTGAATTGCCGTTTCATGAAGTATCCCTTCTTGCCCTTGCCCCTTTTTGAAACTAGTGGTTTCACCAACCATCAACAATTGATGCTCCTTCTTGATTTCTACTTTGTGGTGTCAAACATCGCGAATATCTCAAGGATCATCATATATGTCCCTGATATATTATAGTTCATCACGAATCTCTAGCAGCTTGGTGGTAATGACTTCGGAGAAACATCACTATCTCATCTGGAAGATCAACTCCCACTTGATTCAAATGATTGTTGCACTCAGACAATCTGAGCACAAGCTCAACAATTGAGCTTTTCTCCCTTAGTATGTAGGCTAAGAAAATCGTCTGAGGTCTTATACCTCTTGACGTGGGCACGAGCCTGAAATCCCAATTTCAGCCCTCGAAACATCTCATATGTTTCGCGACGTTTCAAAACACGTCTTTGGTGCCTCAACTCTAAACCGTTTAACTGAACTATCATGTAGTTTTCAAAACGTGTATGTCAGATGTGTGCAACATCTACAGACGACGTTCGAGGTTCAGCACACTGAGCAGTGCATTAAGGACATAAGCCTTCTATGAAGCAATGAGGAAAATCCTCAGTTTACGGACCTAGTCCGCATAATTGCTACTATCAACTTTCAACTAAATTTTCTCTAGGAACATATCTAAACAGTAGAACTATAGCGTGAGCTACGACATAATTTGCAAAATCCTTTTGACTATGTTCAGGATAATTAAGTTCATCTTATGAACTCCCACTCAGATAGACATCCCTCTAGTCATCTAAGTGAATACATGATCCGAGTCAACTAGCCCGTGTCCGATCATCACGTGAGACGGACTAGTCAACGTCGGTGAACATCTTCATGTTGATCGTATCTTCTATACGACTCATGCTCGACCTTTCGGTCTTCTGTGTTCCGAGGCCATGTCTATACACATGATAGGCTCGTCAAGTTAACCCTAAGTGTTTTGCATGTGTAAAACTGTCTTACACCCGTTGTATGTGAACGTAAGGATCTATCACACCCGATCATCACGTGGTGCTTCGAAACGACGAACTGTAGCAACGGTGCACAGTTAGGGGAGAACACTTCTTGAAATTTTAATGAGGGATCATCTTATTTACTACCGTCGTTCTAAGTAAACAAGATGTATAAACATGATAAACATCGCATGCAATCAAATAATAGTGACATGATATGGCCAATATCATATAGCTCCTTTGATCTCCATCTTGGGGCTCCATGATCATCTTGTCACCGGCATGACACCATGATCTCCATCATCGTGTCTTCTTGAAGTTGTCACGTCATGTATTACTTCTACTACTACAGCTAACGGTTAGCAATAAAGTAAAGTAATTACATGACGTTTATGTTGACACGCAGGTCATAAATAAATTGAGACAACTCCTATGGCTCCTGCCGGTTGTCATACTCATCGACATGCAAGTCGTGATTCCTATTACAAGAACATGATCATCTCATACATCACATATATCATTCATCACATCCTTTGGCCATATCACATCACATAGCATACCCTGCAAAAACAAGTTAGACGTCCTCTAATTGTTGTTTGCATGTTTTGCGTGGCTGCTATGGGTTTCTAGCAAGAACGTTTCTTAACTACGCAAAGACCACAACGTGATATGCCAATTGCTATTTACCCTTCATAAGGACCCTTTTCATCGAATCCGATCCGACTAAAGTGGGAGAGACAGACACCCGCTAGCCACCTTATGCAACTAGTGCATGTTAGTCGGTGGAACCGGTCTCACGTAAGAGTACGTGTAAGGTTGGTCCGGGCCGCTTCATCCCACGATGCCGCCGAATCAAGATAAGACTAGTAACAGCAAGCATATTGAACAAAATCAACGCCCACAACGTAGCAGAAATTCAAAATTTTCCTACTTGTCACCAAGATCTATCTATGGAGAGACTGAAGGAAATATGCCCTAGAGGCAATAATAAAGTTATTATTTATTTCCTTATATCATGATAAATGTTTATTATTCATGCTAGAATTGTATTAACCGGAAACATAATACATGTGTGAATACATAGACAAACAGAGTGTCACTAGTATGCCTCTACTTGACTAGCTCGTTAATCAAAGATGGTTATGTTTCCTAACCATGAACAAAGAGTTGTTATTTGATTAACGAGGTCACATCATTAGTTGAATGATCTGATTGACATGACCCATTCCATTAGCTTAGCACCCGATCGTTTAGTATGTTGCTATTGCTTTCTTCATGACTTATACATGTTCCTATAACTATGAGATTATGCAACTCCCGTTTACCGGAGGAACACTTTGGGTACTGCCAAACGTCACAACGTAACTGGGTGATTATAAAGGAGTACTACAGGTGTCTCTAATGATAGATGTTGGGTTGGCGTATTTCGAGATTCGGGTTTGTCACTCCGATTGTCGGAGAGGTATCTCTGGGCCCTCTCGGTAATACACATCACATAAGCCTTGCAAGCATAATAACTAAGATGTTAGTTATGAGATGATGTATTACAGAACGAGTAAAGAGACTTGCCAGTAACGAGATTGAACTAGGTATTGGATACCGACGATCGAATCTCGGGCAAGTAACATACCGATGACAAAGGGAACAACGTATGTTGTTATGCGGTCTGACCAATAAAGATCTTCGTAGAATATGTAGGAGCCAATATGGGCATCCAGGTCCCGCTATTGGTTATTGACCGGAGACATGTCTCGGTCATGTCTACATTGTTCTCGAACCGTAGGGTCCGCACGCTTAACGTTACGATGACAGTTATTATGAGTTTATGCATTTTGATGTACCGAAGGTTGTTCGGAGTCCCGGATGTGATCAAGGACATGACGAGGAGTCTCGAAATGGTCGAGACGTAAAGATTGATATATTGGAAGCCTATGTTTGGACACCGGAAGTGTTCCGGGTGAAATCGGGATTTTACCGGAATACCGGGAGGGTTACCGGAACCCCCCGGGAGGCAAATGGGCCTATTGGGCCTTAGTGGAAAAGAGAAAAGGGGCAGCCCACAGCTGGCCGCGCCCCCCCCCCCCCCCTTCCCCAAGTCCTAGTAGGACTAGGAGAAGGGGCCGGCCCCCCTCTCTCTCCTTTTCCCCTTGAGAGTCCTAGTTGGAATAGGATTGAGGGGGGAGTCCTACTCCCGGTAGGAGTAGGACTCCTCCCGCGCCCTCTCCCTAGCCGGCCGAACCCCTCCCCCTGCTCCTTTATATACGGGGGCAGGGGGCACCCCATAGACACACAAGTTGATCATTGTTGATCGTTCCTTAGCCGTGTGCGGTGCCCCCTGCCACCAAATTCCACCTCGGTCATATCGTTGTAGAGCTTAGGCGAAGCCCTGCGTCGGTAGTACATCAAGATCGTCACCACGCCGTCATGCTGACGGAACTCTTCCTCGACGCTTTGCTGGATCGGAGCCCGAGGATCGTCATCGAGCTGAACGTGTGCTAAGAACTCGGAGGTGCCGGAGTAACGGTGCTTGGATCGGTTGGATCGGGAAGAAGACGTACGACTACTTCCTCTATGTTGTGTGATCGCTTCCGCAGTCGGTCTGCGTTGGTACGTAGACAATACTCTCCCCCTCGTTGCTATGCGTCACCATGATCTTGCGTGTGCGTAGGAAAATTTTCGAAATTACTACGTTCCCCAACAGTGGCATCCGAGCCTAGGTTTTATGGTTTGATGTTATTTGCATGAGTAGGTAGAACACAAGTGAGTTGTGGGCGATACAAGTCATACTGCCTACCAGCATGTCATACTTTGGTTCGGCGGTATTGTTGGACGAGACGATCCGGACCAACCTTACGCGTACTATTACGCGAGACCGGTTCCCTCGACGTGCTATGCACACAGATGGCTTGCGGAAGACTGTCTCTCCAACTTTAGTTGAACCAAGTGTGGCTACGCCCGGTCCTTGAGAAGGTTAAAACGGAGTCTATTTGACAAACTATCATTGTGGTTTTGATGCATAGGTGAGATGTGTTCTTACTTAAGCCCGTAGCAGCCACGTAAAACTTGCAACAACAAAGTAGAGGACGTCTAACTTGTTTTTGCAGGGCATGTTGTGATGTGATATGGTCAAGGCATGATGCTTATTTTATTGTATGAGATGATCATGTTTTGTAACGGAGTTATCGGCAACTGGCAGGAGCCATATGGTTGTCGCTTTATTGTATGCAATGCAATCGCGATGTAATGCTTTACTTTATTACTAAGCGGTAGTGATAGTCGTGGAAGCATAAGATTGGCGAGACAACAACGATGCTACGATGGAGATCAAGGTGTCGCGCCGGTGACGATGGTGATCATGACAGTGCTTCGGAGATGGAGATCACAAGCACAAGATGATGATGGCCATATCATATCACTTATATTGATTGCATGTGATGTTTATCCTTTTATGCATCTTATCTTGCTTTGATTGACGGTAGCATTATAAGAAGATCTCTCACTAAATTATCAAGAAGTGTTCTCCCTGAGTATGCACCGTTGCCAAAGTTCGTCGTGCCCAGACACCACGTGATGATCGGGTGTGATAAGCTCTACGTCCATCTACAACGGGTGCAAGCCAGTTTTGCACACGCAGAATACTCAGGTTAAACTTGACGAGCCTAGCATATGCAGATATGGCCTCGGAACACAGAGACCGAAAGGTCGAGCGTGAATCATATAGTAGATATGATCAACATGACGATGTTCACCATTGAAAACTACTCCATCTCACGTGATGATCGGTTATGGTTTAGTTGATTTGGATCACGTGATCACTTAGAGGATTAGAGGGATGTCTATCTAAGTGGGAGTTCCTAAATAATTTGATTAACTGAACTTAAACTTATCATGAACTTAGTACCTGATAGTATCTTGCTTGTTTATGTTGATTGTAGATAGATGGCTCGTGCTGTTGTACCGTTGAATTTTAATGCGTTCCTTGAGAAAGCAAAGTTGAAAGATGATGGTAGCAATTACACGGACTGGGTCCGTAACCTGAGGATTATCCTCATTGCTGCACAGAAGAATTACGTCCTGGAAGCACCGCTGGGTGCCAGGCCTGCTGCTGGAGCAACACCAGATGTTATGAACGTCTGGCAAAGCAAAGCTGATGACTACTCGATAGTTCAGTGTGCCATGCTTTACGTCTTAGAATCGGGACTTCAACGACGTTTTGAACGTCATGGAGCATATGAGATGTTCCAGGAGTTGAAGTTAATATTTCAAGCAAATGCCCGAATTGAGAGATATGAAGTCTCCAATAAGTTCTATAGCTGCAAGATGGAGGAGAACAGTTCTGTCAGTGAGCATATACTCAAAATGTCTGGGTATAATAATCACTTGATTCAGATGGGAGTTAATCTTCCAGATGATTGCGTCATTGACAGAATTCTCCAATCACTGCCACCAAGCTACAAGAGCTTCGTGATGAACTATAATATGCAAGGGATGAACAAGACTATTCCCGAGCTCTTCGCAATGCTGAAAGCTGCTGAGGTAGAAATCAAGAAGGAGCATCAAGTGTTGATGGTTAGCAAAACCACTAGTTTCAAGAAGAAGGGCAAAGGGAAGAAGAAGGGAAACTTCAAGAAAAACAGCAAGCAAGTTGCTGCTCAGGAGAAGAAAACCAAGTCTGGACCTAAGCCTGAAACTGAGTGCTTCTACTGCAAGCAGACTGGCCACTGGAAGCGGAACTGCCCCAAGTATTTGGCGGATAAGAAGGATGGCAAGGTGAACAAAGGTATATGTGATATACATGTTATTGATGTGTACCTTACTAGAGCTCGCAGTAGCACCTGGGTATTTGATACTGGTTCTGTTGCTAATATTTGCAACTCGAAACAGGGACTACGGAATAAGCGGACGCTAGCAAAGGACGAGGTGACGATGCACGTGGGAAACGGTTCCAAAGTCGATGTGATCGCAGTCGGCACGCCACCTCTACATCTACCTTCAAGATTAATATTAGACCTAAATAATTGTTATTTGGTGCCAGCGTTGAGCATGAACATTATATCTGGATCTTGTTTAATGCGAGACGGTTATTCATTTAAATCAGAGAATAATGGTTGTTCTATTTATATGAGTAATATCTTTTATGGTCATGCACCTTTGAAGAGCGGTCTATTCTTGTTGAATCTCGATAGTAGTGATACACATATTCATAATGTAGAAGCCAAAAGATGCAGAGTTGATAATGATAGTGCAACTTATTTGTGGCACTGCCGTTTAGGTCATATCGGTGTAAAGCGCATGAAGGAACTCCATACTGATGGGCTTTTCGAACCACTTGATTATGAATCACTTGGTACGTGCGAACCGTGCCTCATAGGCAAGATGACCAAAACACCATTCTCCGGTACTATGGAGAGAGCAACAGATTTATTGGAAATCATACATACCGATGTATGTGGTCCGATGAATATTGAGGCTCGTGGCGGATATCGTTATTTTCTCACCTTCACAGATAATTTAAGCAGATATGGGTATATCTACTTAATGAAACATAAGTCTGAAACATTTGAAAAGTTCAAGGAATTTCAGAGTGAAGTTGAAAATCATCGTAACAAGCAAATAAAGTTTCTACGATCTGATCGTGGAGGAGAATATTTGAGTTACGAGTTTGGTGTACATTTGAAAAATTGTGGAATAGTTTCGCAACTCACGCCACCCGGAACACCACAACGTAACGGTGTGTCCGAACGTCGTAATCGCACTTTACTAGATATGGTATGATCTATGATGTCTCTTACTGATTTACCGCTATCGTTTTGGGGTTATGCTTTAGAGACGGCCGCATTCACGTTAAATAGGGCACCATCAAAATCCGTTGAAACGACGCCTTATGAACTATGGTTTGGCAAGAAACCAAAGTTGTCGTTTCTTAAAGTTTGGGGCTGCGATGCTTATGTGAAGAAGCTTCAACCCGATAAGCTCGAACCCAAAGCGGAGAAATGTGTCTTCATAGGATACCCAAAAGAAACTGTTGGGTATACCTTCTATCGAATATCCGAAGGCAAGACATTCGTTGCTAAGAATGGATCATTTCTGGAGAAGGAGTTTCTCTCGAAAGAAGTGAGTGGGAGGAAAGTAGAACTTGACGAGGTAACTGTACCTGCTCCCTTATTGGAAAATAGTACATCACAGAAAACTGTTTCTGCGACACCTATACCAATTAGTGAGGAAGCTAATGATGATGATCATGAAGCTTCAGGACAAGATACTACTGAACCACGTAGATCAACCAGAGTGAGATCCGCACCAGAGTGGTACGGTAATCCAGTTCTGGAAGTCATGCTACTAGATCATGATGAACCTACGAACTATGAAGAAGCGATGGTGAGCCCAGATTCCGCAAAGTGGCTTGAGGCCATGAAATCTGAGATGGGATCCATGTATGAGAACAAAGTATGGACTTTGGTTGACTTGCCCGATGATCGGCAAGCAATTGAGAATAAATGGATCTTCAAGAAAAAGACTGACGCTGACGGTAATATTACTGTCTATAAAGCTCGACTTGTCGCAAAAGGTTTTCGACAAGTTCAAGGGGTTGACTACGATGAGACCTTCTCACCCGTAGCGATGCTTAAATCCGTCAGAATCATGTTAGCAATTGCCGCATTTTATGATTATGAAATATGGCAGATGGATGTCAAAACTGCATTCCTGAATGGATTTCTGGAAGAAGAGTTGTATATGATGCAACCAGAAGGTTTTGTCGATCCAAAGGGAGCTAACAAAGTATGCAAACTCCAGTGATCCATTTATGGACTGGTGCAAGCATCTCGGAGTTGGAATAAATGCTTTGATAGTGTGATCAAAGCATTTGGATTTATACAGACTTTTGGAGAAGCCTGTATTTACAAGAAAGTGAGTGGGAGCTCTGTAGCATTTCTGATATTATATGTGGATGACATATTGCTGATTGGAAATGATATAGAATTTCTGGATAGCATAAAGGGATACTTGAATAAAAGTTTTTCGATGAAAGACCTCGGGGAAGCTGCTTACATATTAGGCATAAAGATCTATAGAGATAGATCAAGACGCTTAATTGGACTTTCACAAAGCACATACCTTGACAAGATTTTGAAGAAGTTCGAAATGGATCAAGCAAAGAAAGGGTTCTTGCCTGTGTTACAAGGTGTGAAGTTGAGTCAGACTCAATGCCCGACCACTGCAGAAGATAGAGAGAAAATGAAAGATGTTCCCTATGCTTCAGCCATAGGCTCTATCATGTATGCAATGCTGTGTACCAGACCTGATGTGTGCCTTGCTATAAGTTTAGCAGGGAGGTACCAAAGTAATCCAGGAGTGGATCACTGGACAGCGGTCAAGAACATCCTGAAATACCTGAAAAGGACTAGGGATATGTTTCTCGTATATGGAGGTGACAAAGAGCTCACCGTAAGAGGTTACGTTGATGCAAGCTTTGACACTGATCCAGACGATTCTAAATCGCAAACCGGATACGTGTTTACTTTAAACGGTGGAGCTGTCAGTTGGTGCAGTTCTAAACAAAGCGTCGTAGCGGGATCTACATGTGAAGCGGGGTACATAGCTGCTTCGGAAGCAGCAAACGAAGGAGTCTGGATGAAGGAGTTCATATCCGATCTAGGTGTCATACCTAGTGCATCGGGTCCAATGAAAATCTTTTGTGACAATACTGGTGCAATTGCTTTGGCAAAGGAATCCAGATTTCACAAAAGGACCAAACACATCAAGAGACGCTTCAACTCCATCCGGGATTTAGTCCAGGTGGGAGACATAGAGATTTGCAAGATACATACAGATCTGAATGTTGCAGACCCGTTGACTAAACCTCTTCCACGAGCAAAACATGATCAGCACCAAGGCTCCATGGGTGTTAGAATCATTACTATGTAATCTAGATTATTGACTCTAGTGCAAGTGGGAGACTGAAGGAAATATGCCCTAGAGGCAATAATAAAGTTATTATTTATTTCCTTATATCATGATAAATGTTTATTATTCATGCTAGAATTGTATTAACCGGAAACATAATACATATGTGAATACATAGACAAACAGAGTGTCACTAGTATGCCTCTACTTGACTAGCTCGTTAATCAAAGATGGTTATGTTTCCTAACCATGAACAAAGAGTTGTTATTTGATTAACGAGGTCACATCATTAGTTGAATGATCTGATTGACATGACCCATTCCATTAGCTTAGCACCCGATCGTTTAGTATGTTGCTATTGCTTTCTTCATGACTTATACATGTTCCTATAACTATGAGATTATGCAACTCCCGTTTACCGGAGGAACACTTTGGGTACTGCCAAACGTCACAACGTAACTGGGTGATTATAAAGGAGTACTACAGGTGTCTCCAATGATAGATGTTGGGTTGGCGTATTTCGAGATTAGGGTTTGTCACTCCGATTGTCGGAGAGGTATCTCTGGGCCCTCTCGGTAATACACATCACATAAGCCTTGCAAGCATAATAACTAAGATGTTAGTTATGAGATGATGTATTACGGAACGAGTAAAGAGACTTGCCAGTAACGAGATTGAACTAGGTATTGGATACCGACGATCGAATCTCGGGCAAGTAACATACCGATGACAAAGGGAACAACGTATGTTGTTATGCGGTCTGACCGATAAAGATCTTCGTAGAATATGTAGGAGCCAATATGGGCATCCAGGTCCCGCTATTGGTTATTGACCGGAGACATGTCTCGGTCATGTCTACATTGTTCTCGAACCGTAGGGTCCGCACGCTTAATGTTACGATGACAGTTATTATGAGTTTATGCATTTTGATGTACCGAAGGTTGTTCGGAGTCCCGGATGTGATCAAGGACATGACGAGGAGTCTCGAAATGGTCGAGACGTAAAGATTGATATATTGGAAGCCTATGTTTGGACACCGGAAGTGTTCCGGGTGAAATCGGGATTTTACCGGAATACCGGGAGGGTTACCGGAACCCCCCGGGAGGCAAATGGGCCTATTGGGCCTTAGTGGAAAAGAGAAAAGGGGCAGCCCACAGCTGGCCGCGCCCCCCCCCCCCCTTCCCCAAGTCCTAGTAGGACTAGGAGAAGGGGCCGGCCCCCCTCTCTCTCCTTTTCCCCTTGAGAGTCCTAGTTGGAATAGGATTGAGGGGGGAGTCCTACTCCCGGTAGGAGTAGGACTCCTCCCGCGCCCTCTCCCTAGCCGGCCGAACCCCTCCCCCTGCTCCTTTATATACGGGGGCAGGGGCACCCCATAGACACACAAGTTGATCATTGTTGATCGTTCCTTAGCCGTGTGCGGTGCCCCCTGCCACCAAATTCCACCTCGGTCATATCGTTGTAGAGCTTAGGCGAAGCCCTGCGTCGGTAGTACATCAAGATCGTCACCACGCCGTCGTGCTGACGGAACTCTTCCTCGACGCTTTGCTGGATCGGAGCCCGAGGATCGTCATCGAGCTGAACGTGTGCTAAGAACTCGGAGGTGCCGGAGTAACGGTGCTTGGATCGGTTGGATCGGGAAGAAGACGTACGACTACTTCCTCTATGTTGTGTGATCGCTTCCGCAGTCGGTCTGCGTTGGTACGTAGACAATACTCTCCCCCTCGTTGCTATGCATCACCATGATCTTGCGTGTGCGTAGGAAAAATTTCGAAATTACTATGTTCCCCAACAGAGACTAGCAACGAGGGGAAGGAGAGTGCATCTACATACCCTTGTAGATCGCTAAGCGGAAGCGTTCAAGTGAACGGGGTTGATGGAGTCGTACTCGTCGTGATCCAAATCACCGATGACCAAGTGCCGAACGGACGGCACCTCCGCGTTCAACACACGTACAGCCCGTTGACGTCTCCCACGCCTTGATCCATCAAGGAGAGAGGGAGAGGTTGAGGAAGACTCCATCCAACAGCAGCACAACGGCGTGGTGGTGATGGAGGAGCGTGGCAATCCTGCAGGGCTTCGCCAAGCACCACAGAAGAGGAGGAAGAAGAGACGCAGGGCTGCACCAAGAGAGATTGAATCGCGTGTTGTGGGCAGCCCAATGCCTCAATATATATAGGGAAGGGGAGGGGCTGCGCCCCCTCTAGGGTTCCCACCCCTAGGGGGGCGGCAGCCCTAGATGGCCAAGGGGTGGCGGCCAAGAGGGGGGAGGAGAGGGAGGCGCAGGGTGTATGGGCCTTAGGGCCCATATGCCCTTAGGGTTTGCCCCCTCTCCCCTTCTAGGCGCATGGGCCTTAGTGGGGCTGGTGCCCTTGGCCCATGTAGGCCAAGGAGCACTCCCTACAGCCCATGTGCCCCCCCGGGGCAGGTGGCCCCACTTGGTGGACCCCCGGGACCCTCCCGGTGGTCCCGGTACGTTACCGATAAACCCCGAAACTTTTCCGGTGACCAAAACAGGACTTCCCATATATAAATCTTTACCTCCGGACCATTCCGGAACTCCTCGTGATGTCCGGGATCTCATCCGGGACTCCGAACAACATTCGGTAACCATATACTAACTTCCTTTATAACCCTAGCGTCATCGAACTTTAAGTGTGTAGACCCTACGGGTTCGGGAGACATGCAGACATGACCGAGACGTTCACCGGTGAATAACCAACAGCGGGATCTGGATACCCATGTTGGCTCCCACATGTTCCACGATGATCTCATCGGATGAACCACGATGTCAAGGACTTAATCAATCCTGTATACAATTCCCTTTGTCTATCGGTACGATACTCGCCCGAGATTCGATCGTCGGTATCCCGGTACCTTGTTCAATCTCGTTACCGGCAAGTATCTTTACTCGTTCCGTAACACATCATCCCGTGATCAACTCCTTGATCACATTGTGCACATTATGATGATGTCCTACCGAGTGGGCCCAGAGATACCTCTCCGCTTACACGGAGCGACAAATCCCAGTCTTGATTCGTGCCAACCCAACAGACACTTTCGGAGATACCCGTAGTGTACCTTTATAGCCACCCAGTTACGTTGTGACATTTGGTACACCCAAAGCACTCCTACGGTATCCGGGAGTTGCACAATCTCATGGTCTAAGGAAATGATACTTGACACTAGCAAAGCTTTAGCATACGAACTACACGATCTAGTGCTATGCTTAGGATTGGGTCTTGTCCAATGTCCATGGTCAGGAAACCGTAACCATCTATTGATCAACGAGCTAGTCAACTAGAGGCTTACTAGGGACATGGTGTTGTCTATGTATCCACACATGTATCTGAGTTTCCTATCAATACAATTCTAGCATGGATAATAAACGATTATCATGAACAAGGAAATATAATAATAATCAATTTATTATTGCCTCTAGGGCATATTTCCAACACCATGCAAAAACAAGTTAGACGTCCTCTAATTGTTGTTTGCATGTTTTGCGTGGCTGCTATGGGTTTCTAGCAAGAACGTTTCTTACCTACGCAAAGACTACAACGTGATATGCCAATTGCTATTTACCCTTCATAAGGACCCTTTTCATCGAATCCGATCCGACTAAAGTGGGAGAGACAGACACCCGCTAGCCACCTTATGCAACTAGTGCATGTTAGTCGGTGGAACCGGTCTCACGTAAGAGTACGTGTAAGGTTGGTCCGGGCCGCTTCATCCCACGATGCCGCTGAATCAAGATAAGACTAGTAACGGCAAGCATATTGAACAAAATCAACGCCCACAACTACTTTGTGTTCTACTCGTGCATAGAATCTACGCAATAAACCTGGCTTGGATGGTTGCGGAGGGTGGTGTGCTTGGTTGGGTTCCCATGGAAGAATGTGGCCTCCTTGTGGATCTGGTCATGCCCATCCTAGAGAACATTGTGTCCCTAGCTCCCTCGAGGAGCAAGGACAGTGCAAGCGGCAGCAGGGGGTAGGGGTAGATGTGGGGAGGGATGTCGGCGGCTGCTCGAGGTCATCATGATGAAACCCTTGACGTCCCATCTTCATCAATGGAAGTGGAAGAGCACGAAGTCGAGATTGGATAGGAGTTTGAGTTCTTTTTGGCACCAATCGGTTCCCCACTTTAGAGATGTATTTTTTTTGCGTGCGAGCAAACAGTGGGTTGATTCTAAAAGGGATAGACACTTTTCAACAGAAGTGCATGACGGACCAAAAATATGACCTCATTTTATTCGTTTGATAGATATCGTATTATTCGTTGTTGTTCGTTCGGTGAAATTTCCTAATATTTGAATGTTGTGTTTCTAATTAGAGCACCCCATAATCACCCAATACGAGGGGATGATAAATGAAAGGTACTGGTTATAAATTTTGAAGAGCCCGTGGCAACGCACGGGCGTTATACTAGTATATATATAGTGTTACTATTCATCACCCAGGCTGCAGAATAAGTTATTCTTCATCCAAGGTAATCTTACGATCATTTCATAATTAAATTAACATTTCGAATTCAAATAGTTACATTCCTATTGATTCACTACTACGTAAGTTTTGATATAAGAAAATAAAAATATAGGTTATAAGACAAGAACATTTATAATTTATGTATATTTTAGGCTATATTTTTATGTTTGTAATTTTACATAATATAAAATATTTTTTATGGTGATTATATATTTTCTTACGGTCCCTTTTCGCGTCGTAAATAAGACAAAACTTACGGAAGGAATACTACTTATTTCATGTGTTTTTGAAGGAATTTACACATCCACTCAAAGCTCATGTTGTGCATAGGAACGAGGCAAGACAATTTCTTAGGATGGCAAGTAGTATGCTATCAACTTCCTACACTGTTTCCAAATCCTATGTTTTGATTTCTTTCAAATCAAATGAGGCCTAAAAGGGCTTATATCTAGGAACAGGTGGAGTAAGTCTGATCATCGACCGGCCCGGAAAATTCTTGCTTCGTTTTGAAGCGCGTTGGCTGACTGAAAAGAATTTTGTGGAATTAGCACAAGATGCATGGGACAGGTCAGGCGCTTGAACCAAAAACAATTCACTTGCTGATAGGCTTATACTCATACGCAGATAGTAGGTGATACCAAGACATAGATGTACCATGATACAGGATCCCAAGAGTTGTTGGGTCTCAGATCCCAAGACATAGATGACTATCGGAACTCTTAAACATTTTACGAAAAAGTCATCTAAGAGTTTTAAAATTGTGCACGGGTACAATAGCTTTTTAGATGTCGTCAGATCTACGATCCAACGATCAAGAAATCCGTATCACAGTATCACCTGAAATTTTCCCCTCATACGCAAGCAGCTATACGCATGGGATTGGTCAGTACTGAGAAGCACTAAGAAGAAGTTGCGTTGTACACAGGAGAGACCAGACCGAGGTAAATATGGCTAGATAGAAGATTTGGCAGCAAAGGTTGAAAAGTTGCTGAAGATCAGGGAACTATATTGGGGGCAGCATAGCAGGATCGCCGCGTTGCAGTTTGGCGACCGAAACATGGCATACTTCCAGAATTTTGCATCGGCCGGACGACTGAGAAACCGTATTAAAAAGCTGAGGGTGTGTTTGGTAGGGTGTATGAAGGATGCATGAGGATAAAAGTTTCTAATCCGAGCAAAACTTGTAGTAGACAGTCTGGAAGTCGTCGTGCTAATGCCTGATAGGACTAGCATAGTTGAACAGCAATCGCTGTCGATGAAGAGTAGCGTAGATCAGAAGGATTCAACCCGAAGACACACGAACATTGACGAACTACGACCATATTCGAGCAAATCCACCAAGGACAAATCCGCCGGAGACACACCTCCACATGCCCACCGAGGATGAGAACTTTATTTCATCTTCAGGGAGTCGCCGCCGCCTCGTCTTTCTGAGCAGGACACAAACCCTAACAAAACTCGAAAAAATAACTAAAAACATAGCCCTCCCAACGGCAAGGACCGGATACACTACGCCGCCATTGCCCTAAAGGTCACTGAAAACGAGGCAGACCGACGGCGGCACCGGCGAGAGGCTGAGGAACCCTAAAAAATAGAGCTTGTTTGGTTTGTATGATTGTTTTCCCCATGTGGTCTATTTTGCATGCAATTTCAAAGAGAAAATTACGTTCAATGTAACCTCGAAGAAATATTCATTTATTTCTATAACAACTATGCGATGTACCTAGTTCTTCAGGAAAGTTGTGTATTTTTTCTATAGTGCAACCAAATAACGTACATACTAATTTTATTGTTTTCCTTGTTCATGCATGTTCTGCATTTTCAGCGGTATAAATATTCTTTCACACAATGCACGAACTGGAGCGTTAGTTTTGGAAAGCGATGGCACTTTGCACAGATTAAAAAGGGAATTGCAGTCTTGTCCTTATTGATGTTCATGATTTTTAGGCTAGAATGCCAGAATACACTAGAATTAGTTTAATTCTCACGTGAATGCAAGGACATCATGTTGTTTGGGCCACAATAATTTACTATCATTATTTGCATAAAACATGATGGCATGTTTTCATGCTTCAAACACAATACTTGGCGGTCTACATGCCACGGCACGGCACTAGGTGGGACATTCTTGCTCCAGTGTAATTGTAAGACACACCCCAACTCCCTCCAAGACACGGGACGTGGAAGCAAGGCAGCATTGCAGCTTCATTCATATTGAGATACCAATCCAACAGCCGAGTCGTACCTATTTAACAAATTGCACTCGGATGGCAAATTTCCGAAGGAGTCCATCTCCACCTGACTAGCTTGTTGATGTTACTTCGTTGAAACATCACATTCAGTGCAGTCACAAATCCTGATGGTTCTCAGTCCTACGATGAATGTGGGTTTCAGAAACATTGAAAAGGCGATACCAATAAAATACAGAACTTGTGTACATTGAATATGTGGTAGGCTAAGATGGACCTAGCAACAACTAAGCTCTAGTCCTTGATTGCACAATGACTTCTTACCAATTGTTGCTCCACCTCTCTTCTCACACCTAAATAGGAACATTGCCTGTCACAACAACCATGTGATGGATGCTTTCATGCAATTCAATAGTACCATAATGAGCACATGGGTAATTGGGCATTAATTTATTGTCAGTGTCCGTCCTTCAGAAAAGTAGCTCCACTGTAATATATTGTGCTCATATCAATTCATGTCCACACTTCAGTAAGAAAACCATTTGCATTTGGTCAACTGTAGAAGGTCTCCATAGCACACACCTCACCGAGGATCATCGGACCTCCAAACTGAAACCACCTAGTAAGTGGTGAACTATTGTGGCGTAGACGTTGTGTTTGATTATGCAAATCAGGAGTCCCCTGCATTCCCTTCCAGCATTCTAGTACATGTCCATTTAGTAGTTCTTGGTAGGATGCTTCCAGGGATCACCTAAAAATTCCAAATGAATTGGCATGCTATATGTTTGCTTATACATTGTTTTTTAGGGTCTTGCTTATACAACACACTGTTACGTTTTAGAGACTTCCCCAAAAGCCTGAGAAATTTTGTAGCGGTCCGTTGGATAATGTAAGACGTGCATGTTTTCTACAGATCAACATGGACTATAAATTTCTTTTATAATACTCATACTATGTACATATATACAAAATCGCAAACTATAAAGAAACTACTTGTAAGGGCCTCTATGGTTCAAATGAATTTCATAGGAATTTTAAGGATTCCATTCCTTAAGAATCTTTCCTCTGGCTTGTAGGGTTCATACTGTATGATTTTTATGATGTGCTCTACTTGTAATTCCAACGGAAAATAATTCCATCGAGTCTTAAACCTCATGGAATTTTTTCTTTGTTTCAATACCAGTTATGACATGCATAGGCTTTGAGGAGAATTCAATTTTTTTCCTATGCAAGCAAATAATTTACATCTCAATTCTAATATATATACTCCTATCCTAAGAAACATAGAGACCCTAAATATGAATTCAGCTGCATCAGTTTTCTGTTACACAACTTAGGACACATAAAAAGCGAATTACTGTCTTATCCCTATTGACGCTCACAAATTTCTGGCAGAAAATAAAGGCCAGCAGACTAGAATTAGTTCAATTATCACGTGAATGCGATGACATTATGGTATTTGGAGAGAAAATCAAGGGCAGAATGCCTGAACACACTAGAATTCGTTCAATTCTCACATTTTCATCCCTGCAAAGAAATCCCACATTTTATAACTATAAGAAACAAAGAGGCCCTAAATAGGAAGTCGGGGGTATTAGGTTTCTTCACACGGCACACAAAATCAAGCATTAATCTTGGAGAAATTGCAGTCTTGTCTTTGTTGATGTCCCTAAATTCAAAGAGAAAACCAAGGGTAGAATGCCATAATACACTTGAATTAGTTTAGTTATGACAATATGGTGTTTGGAATGCAATAATGTACTAGTAATTTTGCATAAAACAAGATATTGCATTCTTGTGCTCCAAACACAATAGTTGGAAGTCTACATCCCAACGGTCTCTGGCTCTAGTGTAATTCAAAGATGCGTCCCAACTTGCTCCAAGACACAGAGAGTGGCAAGAAGACTGCACCATTGCCTTGATAGTATCTAGATATCAATCCAGTTCTCAAGTTGTGCCTACTCAATAAAATGTAGTATGATGGAAAATTCTTGGGAGTCCATCTCCGCCTGACCATCTTAATGATATTACTACCAATAGAAACCCAAGCCCGCACGGTTGTAAATTCTGATGGTTCCCAGTCCTAGGATGTAGATGGGTTTCAACAACATTGAAAAGGCACTCCAATTAAGTGCAAAACTTGCATATATTGTATATGTGGTAGGCTGAAATGAATATAGCAATGACTAATTAAGCTCTACTCCTTGGTCGACACATGACGGATACTTTATGAATTCTTGCTCCATCTTTCTTCTCACACTTAAATAGGGACATTTTGTGGTGTAACAACCATGTGATGGACGCTTTCATGCAATTCAATATTGTTGTAATGAGCACATGGGTAATTGAGTGATTTTTTGTTGTTGTGTGTTTTGTTTTATATATAAAGCGGGGCGTGAGCCTCGGATTTTTATTGTTGTGTGTGTCCCTCCCTCAGTGAAGTAGCTCCCTGATGATACATTTTACCAATTCAACTTCATAGTGTAGCTCTTTTGGGGGACTACATATGAGAAAACCCTTGCATTTGGTTGGGGCAATAGTAGAGGATATCGAGAGCACGCACCTACCTAGGACCATCACACCTCCAAACTGAAACCACATAGCAAGTAGTGAGCATGGTGG
Organism: Triticum monococcum; assembly: GCA_034509565.1. Classification (NCBI taxonomy): domain Eukaryota; kingdom Viridiplantae; phylum Streptophyta; class Magnoliopsida; order Poales; family Poaceae; genus Triticum; species Triticum monococcum. Next base: position 725,378,634 of record CM067842.1, read on the forward strand.
TATAGACGTTGTGTTGGGTTATGCAAAACAGGAGTCCTGCATTTCCTTCCATTTACTAGTACCTGGTAGATGCTTCCAGATATCCTGGAAATCATAAATGAACTGAAATGATATATGCGTATTTAGTTGCTCATACATTGTTCTCCTGAAGCCTGAGAAGTGTTGTAGCAGTCTGTTTGATGCATGTTTTCTAAGATAAGCATTGACCATCGATTTCTTTATAATACTCCTTGTACATAGATACAAAATCACACAACTAAATAATTTAAGTACTTGTAAGGGCATATATGGTTCAAAAGAATTTCATAGGAATTTCAAGGATTTCTTGCTAATATTTCCTTCTGGTTTGTAGGATTGCTACCGTATGACTTTTCCTTCTTGCTACCTGCAATTTCAAAGAAAATAATTCATGTGTGTTTAACCTCACATAATTTTTTTCTTATTTCCACGACAACTATGCAATGCGCCTAGTTTTCAGTAAACTTGTACATATTTCTCCTGCAATGCAGCCAAATAATTTGCATCACAATGCTACCATATTCCTATCCCGCGAAACAGAGAAGCCAAAATATGAATTCAGCGTTGTCAGTTGTCTTTCACACAACACACAAAATCAAACGTTAATGTTGCTGTCTTGTCCCTGTTGACGCTCATAAACTTCTGAGAAAATCAAGGGTAGAATGTCAGAATACATAGAATCAGTCCAATTATAACATGAATGCCATGACATTCGTGTTCGGACGCTTTTGAATAAAACGGAATACCACATTCCGGTGGTTCCAAAACAGTGTTCAATGTAATGTTGATGGTTTCCGAAGTAGTATTTCAGAAACCCAGGAATTGAATGCAAGCACCGCAAAGCATTACAGAAGCAAAAGAGCCTACAATTTACAGAAGGTGCACATATTAAACATAAGATTGAATCGAATCATGATGTGACACAAGGGCAGCGTATCTGCAAACCCGACAAACACAACACATGCTTGACAACACTGGACAAAGACCACGATACTTGAATACTGATGTGACCGTCAACAAAAGCGAGGTGACAAAACCAATAAAAAGATAATAAGCGCCCAAAGGCACAGTCCAGCAAAAGCAACAAACACCAGGTGCTAGAAATGTTCTCCTATGGAGCTCATTTGAAGCCACCAAACTGATACTTGTTGTAGTTTGCCAAGCTCTCGATGCCACCGCCTTGCGTAGACGGAGGAATTCCAGACATTCCTAGGCCAGATCCCCCTGCACCCATGTTCCATGAGGGTTGGCCAGATCCTCCGGCACCCATGTTCCATGAGGGTTGGCTAGATCCTCCGGTCCATGAGGATTGAGCCTTGTCGTCGAAGCCATCACTAAGGCCGCCAACAACCCCAACATCGGCTAAGTTCACCTTCTTTGCTGCAATTTGCAGTGAAGAGAAACATCAACACTTCTGAAATCAAGTTTCCAACAGGGCAAGGAGGAAATGAGAGGAGGAACTTACGTCCAGTTATGTTCAGATCAATCAATCCACGGCTCAAAGAGTCAGCCCATATGCCAGATTTGACCTGAAAATTTTCTTTCTTGGTGTTGGGCTTGGGAGCTGCCAAAGGTGTTTGGTCTGCCCTTCCATTAATACTTGAAGAAAGATCAAAGGGGTCTTTAGCTGCTTCTTCAGTGTTTGCAACGAAGGCGCCAAAATCAGAGGCACCAGTTTTGGGAGCAGCCAAAGGTGCTACATCTGCTTTGCCAAAATTGCCAGTGGAAGAAAAGTCGAAGGGGTCTTTAGCTGTATCCACGGTGTTTGATTCAAAGGCACCAAAGTCCGATGCTGCCTCAAGGTTCTGACTTGACGTGCTGATATTTCCAGTGGAGCTGTGTACAGGTGGTGGTGGTGCACTAGAGGTGCTGAAGTCACCAAATGGGTCAGATCCCCCAAAACTGCTTAAAGGAATATCACCGAAAGGATCAAATGGTTCAGGTACTGTGTTCTTGGACACGGAAGTATTAACATTAGAAGATGTCCCAGAAGTTGGTGGTGGGATAAACCCAGTCTGTGGTGGAAATGCTGAAGCAAAGGTTGCATTTCCCGAAAAAAGGTCAACAGTTTCCTGCAGTATCATTTGGATGACAACACTGTATCATGATCAACGAAATTGAGAAACTACATGATTTTATAAGAATATCAAAGCACAATACTGGCAGTTTCTGGCACTGTGTCAGATAATCTTCTAACATATTTAGCAGCTTTGATATACAGAGAGGAGAACCAAACCTGGACATCCTGATGCGCAGCTGTTTCGGCACCTGGGATTGCCGATTGGAAATCTGCATCAGCAAACAGATCAACCTGAGGTTCTGCAGCACTTTCTGTTGCTGGAGTGGCTGCGGGCTCGCCAAGGAAATCATCCATCAAATTTGGGCCAAGAAGATCCGCCTCAGCAGTCTTTGTATTAGCTGCACCTGTAGAACAAGATAGAAATAGTCATCTCTTTGAGTTTCCAAATCCAACAAATTAGTTCATTCAAAAATAAAAAAGGCATAGCACTCCCAGTCTCAACAAACTATCAGGTCATCCCTTTTAGTAAAAACTGATTGAGCACTTGAATTGACGTTCATCTATGAATTTCTATTTACAATTAGGCAGAAGAGAATATTATAATTATGCTACATGAAAGGTAATCTAGTTATAGCGTACATGCAAACTGAAGAGTGAACTATTTGTCAAAACATTACAGATTATAACAGACTTATATGACAAGACATGAACATGCATTCAGTACTACAGCTAAAGGAATTCCTTGCATGGAAGTAGCAGAACCAGGAAAATACATATATAATATTTTACCGTTTGAGGAAGATCCACGAGGATCAAAGTCATCGAATTCATCCTCATTGCCTTTGGTGTTAGATGGGGACTTCGAGGAGCTGCGTGGATACAAAACTTCAGTGAAGGAGTGAAATGTATAACAATAAAAGGTAAGCCCCGAGGCTAAAAATCTAGAGCCGAACTGATACTGCTGCATTTCACTTTGAAAAATATTGCTGCATTTACCATACTTAACAAGATTCAACACGAGGACCTCTTCTAATAGGCAATAGCCGCTTTAAACTAACTCTGTTTCAATAGCAAATTAGATACTACTTCACCCCGTGTGAATTGGGACCTAACTCACCAATCATGCAACCAAGAATGCTACCTACAATTAACCCACCATATCCCACTGGCTACTCAGCGTTTATTAACGATAAAAATGGATACTGTTAGTAAAATACTACTGGCTGTAGTTTTTGAAAACCAGCAGCAGTCATTTAACGAAGTAAAAATAGTAAAGCAGCCTTAAAATACCTTCTATCATGATCCGCGTCCTTTCTTATCTTGCTGCCAGATTTGCGCCTGCCAGTACTACTTGAAGAGGTTTTAACAGGTTCTTTGTCCCTGTAACTGTTACTGAACGAATCAGCCTCCCTTGTGCCACCAAAACTGCCATAGCGTTCACCTGAACTGTAGTTGCTACCTCCAGAGGCTGAGCTTGATCTGTATGACCCGGTTGATGATAGCCCAACGTACCTTCATCCACAGCAAATATACGTTACGGTTTAAGACTGTCAAAGATAAGTACACAACTAAAAAAAGTTAGAAGATCTCATTTAATAATTTTGCAGAACCCACTTGTCACGGTTACTGGCCGCTTTCTCTCTCACAGCCTTTATTCTCTCCTTATCATTGATTATTCCCACCAGAGTTTCCACTTTCTTCCTCACATTTATTCCAGAGTCTTTTCCATTAGGTTCCACAAACTCAAAACTTGAAAGAACCTTAAAGGATACGACAAGAAAATGTTTAATCACTCGATGTAGCCTTAACTAGAAAGAGTTGTAAACAAAAGCACAGACAACACATACCGAGATCTTTGAATAATGATCGAGAATGTCATCAACTGCCCGCTCAGAACCATTCGCTATCAAGTACTCAATAATCGTCAGTGCCTGTGCATCCACAAATTTTAATTAGTGAATAGCATTGCTCATAAAAATTTGCACGATACAAAGGTCTGTTTCCCTTTGGTGGTTACTGGTTAATGTGATCAATCACTGTAGAAGTGATTCCTAACAAGCTCAATATTGGTCCAATATACTATTGAAAGGATGGTCATTAGGGAATAAGAGGCAATAACCTTATACACATGACGCCAGTTTGCATCTCGCTCACCCAGCCTGGCCCAGAGGACACCCATCACCATCTGACACTCAGAGCTGCAGATTTTAGAAGTTATAGGCATCATTTCAGCACAGATAAAAAGGGAGGTGGGATAGCACAACACAAACAAGACATTAAAACTTACTATTTCTTGGTGGCCTGAGCTAGCTCTGAAAGAGCAGACCCATGTGGACCCCAAGGCTCATCACTTGTCGCGTCAAGGACCTGATTTGAAAGCAAAAGTTTTAGGAGAAGACATAAACTACGAAATATGATACAATGAGAGATCGAAAGGACTAGTCTTGTCAGCTATCACTCCTCGTCGGACTTCTAGCTCTAAATGTAATCATCAAAGAATCCAGCCTGATTACAGGCAAATCAAAAGCAGTGCGTGAGGAGTGCATTCGGTAGTGTATTTCGATTGATCTCTGATTCAGGTCTTAATAATTTAACTAAACCATCAGCAGAGAGTTTGACTTTTTTAAGGAACATGATTTTATTTATTGCTCCTAAAAAGTTACAACATTTATCAATTTCCCTGAAGCACTAGTGTGGAGTGTACAGACAAGAGTGGTATCACAAGCAAGCATAGGCAAAATTCAAGTTCCATCCTACAGTCTCCACCACATGAACTAATCCGATAATTCACAGCTCCACTACCAGCAAGAGGAAACGATTTTACAGAGAAGCAGAGCTAAGATCTGGGCGAGATCCAAACCTTCTGTTCGAGCTCGGGGACCTTGAGCACCTTGAGATTGACCTCCCTCTTGCTGCAAGAGCACGCGCAGAGCAAACGGATCAGGATCTCACTCCTCACGGATCAAATTCAGTAAACGCCGTAGGCATCCTTGTAAAGCGGCTAACGGGATCGTGGCCGGTGGCCCGATCGAGAAAACTTACATCTCCCGCACGGTCTGATCGAAGGCCTTCATGAAATCCATGGCCGGCGCGGCGGCGAAGGGTCGCCGGGGACTCTATATACCGGGGGATCTGGGCTCTCGAGCGCTGAGCTGGCAGTGGCAGCCGAGCGAGCGGCCTAGGAGGCTGTGTCTGGATGGGATGGAGGCGCGGCGGCGGCTCCCCCGATCCCGGCGAGCGGCGAGCCCTCGCGACGGACGGCGAGGTCGACGGCCTGCCGGGCGGAGGGCGCGCGCGTGCGGGGAAGGAGGGAGAGGAAGTGGGCGGCGAGGTGGGTGATGGCCGGTCGGTAGGCAGGAAGAGGAACCATGTGTGCTACCATTTGACGGTCATGATCAACTCTGGCGAGATCTGACGGCCGATATGGCACCAGCTGCAAACGCACTACTAGTACCACGGTCTGTGTCAATCCACCGCTAATCTTTTACCGTGCTACTTTTGGTTTTAGAAATGGTAAATTTCACTGGTAATCTCATCATGGGATTAAGGCGCTGCTAATCTGATTTTGCGAATGCTTGTTTGGTTGTGATCTGATGGGCACAAACACCATCTGCCACTGAAACTGAACCAACCCACCACGAGATGCACATTTCTTTGACTGAAAGAAGAACATATGGTTTGCCACATTTCTTTGGCTTCAGCTTGGCACAAGACAGCAGGTCCTCCAACATCTGAAGCTGACAAACACATCTTAACCTGAAGGTGAAACCCTGCTCCAATTTTGCTAGGTCTGGATTCAGTGGGAGTACACACACAGGTTCCATTGCAGAGAAGCAGGTCCATGTATGACCCGAGAAGAACAATAACATGGTAAAATAGTGGTGTGGTGGCTTCAGGTTGCATAAAGAAGGCAACCAAAAGAGAAGCACCTCCAGATCAGCCTCACGTCAACGGCAAAAAAAACAGGAAACAGGAAACATCAAAATCAACAAACAATAGTTTTTGAGGCAACAATACAGATACTCTCAAGCGACACACGATTTCGAGACCATGCATTGTTCATAAGAAAAATATATACTCCCTTTGATCCAAATTAATTGTTGCAGCTTTAGTACAACTTTAGTACAAAAGTTGTATTAGAGAGTTGCGACAATTAATATGGGTCGGAGGGAGATATCACTGACAAAGTAGTAAATATAATACATCAAACTGGTCTTGATGTTCATCTGGATCAATGTAGAACAACAACTAGAGTTACCAGCATACTGAAGTACCCACAGATACTTCAATACACACAAAGAATTTCTAAGTAAAATCAGCTCATGATGCAGTTACTCTTTGCGTCTAGCCTGCTACTTCTTGTCAGAGTTACAGCAGTTGCTGGGACCTGCTCCCTTAGCGTAGGTGATTGTAGCTGTTGAACATTCTGCTCTGTGAAGTCTTCTCTTTCATTGCAGACTTCGGAGCCTCGGAAAACACGTTCCAGAAGCGCAGGGTCTCGTCTGCTGCAGCAGATGCCACCGTGCAACCATCAGGGCTCTGCAAAGGTTCAACAAAAGACAACCATAAGCCATCTGTGGTGCACACAGTATGTGTTTCAAATTTAGCTACAAAGCATAGGGAGCGAGCAGATTACCTGAGCCATGAAGAGGACACGGGAAGTATGGCCATTGAGCTCGGCCATCTTGGCCATCGACGGGTACTTCCACAATGTCAGCTGGTTCTGAGTGAATCCATGCGAGCTCAGCAGCTCTCTGTCGTTCTTGTTCCATAGCAGCGCACAGACTTGCGACCCGGTGTCGACTGAGTTGAGGCATGCGCCGGTGTGTGTGTTCCAGAACTTGATGCATCGGTCATTTGCGCCGCCACCCGATGCGAGCAGGTTGCTCTGGAATGGGCACCATGCGAGCGCCTTCACCGCAGCCGAGTGGTCTTCCATCCTGTGTAGCCATTGGGTGCGGCCTGCAGATTGTGTAGAGGATGCCATGGACACATCCCATATGTGGAGGAGGTTGTCGTTACCACCGCTCGCTAGCTGCCGCCCTGATCCAGACCACTTGAGTCCACACACCTCCTGCGAGTGCCCGCGGTATGTCTGCACAGCATGGTCCCTAATCCTCACATCATTGTTCACGATCTTGCCGTCCATGCCACCAGCGGTCAGGATGCTCTTGTTCCATGCCAGTGATCCGACTCTTGACTCATGCACACCTTGCAGTGTCCTCAGCTGCAGAATGAATCATGATCAGCAACTAAAAAGCACAAATAATAATGCTGCTAACAGAGAATTATAACAGGAGAGAGGGGCCAAGAAGTACCAACCAGTCGGTTTGAGCTGGAATCCCAGATCTGGACAGCAGAGGAGTTGAGGCCAATAGCAATGTTCTGGCCATCAGGAGCCCAGCTAACACTAGTGACAGGGCCATCGTCCTCACCGACGGTAACAAGCTCGGATGTAGACCCACTTGCGGCGTCCCAGAGGTACACCGTGTTGCCCAGTGCAATGGACAGCACATTGGCGCTTCCCCAGTCCAGCAGGTTGAGGTAGTAATCGTCAACGAGGTCTGGCGCATCCAGAGTCCTGTCTGCGGACTGCATCAGGTTTCCAATTTACACCAAGTCAGTAATCATCATCACCAATCACCACTACAGCTACAACTGCAACACCAAATGGGAGCAGTACCACAAACTAAGCGTGCCGTACCTGAGGGATGTATCGACGCTTCTTCGCCGGTCTGGCCTGGACGGAGGCCACGTCGGCACGGAGCTCCGTGAGGATGCTGTTGTCAGGCTCCGGGGGCTTGTTGCGGAAGGCGAGGATCCTGGTGCGGTTGTTGAGCAGCTTCTCGGCCAGCAGCTTCCGGTACGCCTCCTTGGCCGGCGACGGCGTCGCCCCGTTCTTCCTGTCCTTCCTCGGCTCCGTCAGCAGGTAGTGCGCCATGTCCATGTCCATCGCCGACCTGTCGGGGATGAACCTGTCGCCCTGCCAGACAAAAAAGCAAGCAGATTCACGCCCGGTCAGTCATTCCGTCGAACGGCTGGCGCGCACGCACAGGACAACAGGCGAAAGGGGGAAACGGGATCGATCGGGGACTCACATAGCACTTGACGGCAGGGTTGCGGGGCGTGGAGCAGAGGGACGGCATGTAGGGCCTGGGCCTGGAGCCGGGCTCGTGGAGCGGCGGCATGGAGGGCGTCAACCCGGCCTCCCGGAGCGGCGGCCGCGCGCCCCGCCTGCCGCTCTTCTCCGGCGACATCATGTCGGAACCTGCGTCCATGGATCAGAACAAACAAGAAACGGCGGTAGTACTGATGCGAGCAAGATTAGCAATGCAATTCGAACCGGGGATCAGCACGGAAGTAGCCCTAAATCGAGCAACGGATTCGCAGGCAGACGAGTATATATAACAAACCAAATCAACTCGGACCGGAAAGCAATAACGGACGCCCTAACGCGGAGAGGAATTTTTCTACCAAAAGAAGGAACACGGCGAGATTAGCAGCGCGCGGACGAGAACCAAGAAACGAGATCGCAACCAGTAACCAAGAAAAGAAACGAGCTTTGAGCGCGGGAGGAGGAGGAGGGTCCTGCGGAGCTCCGAGCGCGGTCGAGGCGGCGGGCGTTTCCCCCCGGGCGAGCGACCGCGCGGCGGATTCGTTGGCTCGCGGGGACTGGGGAGGGCGGCGGGTTGATCTGGCGGTGCGGTGGAGTTGGTTCTGTGCGGGGGCGGGGCGGGGAGTTCTTGGCGGATCCGTGGGGTGGAAATAGTGGTATGGGGGGAGGCAAAGATGGAAGGGTGTAAATGATATAGCCGTTGGGGGAACTGGCACGGGCGCCGCGTTTTCTCTGGGGAGCACGGGCAGCCGCGTAGCGTAGGGGCGCACCGCAAATCAGCGGACGCCACGTGTGCTCTATTACTCGTTCTCCCGTGTGGGATTCCATACGAGCACTGTCTCGCGGAATTCCGGTTGTGTGCTTCGAAATCGATTTTCTTTTCAAATTTCGTGAGAGAGTTTTAGTGTGTTTGGTGCACAATTCGTGTGAAAAATCCCAGTTTTTGGATTTGTGGTGTGTTCGTTAGGCCGAATATTCCGAAGTCATATCTGGCTGGCGTTGTCCTCGTCGGGAGAGCATGGCATTTTAAATGTCTTTTGCTAGCGATTTTAGTTGTGTCGGAGGTGGCTGTTTTTTCGGATCGACGTGGGATTTTTTGGGAGGAGGACTATGTCGCTCTGAAGGAACCGTCACCACTTACACAACTAAAACTGCCATGAAAACGTTCGCAAATGTCACTCCTCACAACGAATGTCGGCCAGATAAGAGTGTCCTTTCTTTTTTGGCAAAATATCCGGTATTTGGGGTAAATAGAGCCGGTCACACGGCCAAATTCCAATAGAATGACATCCAAAGACATGGCAAAGGCATGTACGTATTCAGAGTTTCAGACGGCTGAGCTGACACATGAAATTCTCTCTCTAGTTTCATCACAGGAAACTCACCATGGTTTCTTTTTTAACCTATATAAATCGCAAGAAAAGTACAACGGCATACAGTTATGGTTCTCATCAAGACATGGATACCACACAATTCGACTCTCTACTTCTAGCCTAGTCTAGTACAAGGTACACTACTCGGTTTCTCAGAGAACTCTGAGGCAAACATCAACACCAAAAAAAAAACATAGGGCCTTGCACTCGCCCTTTTCGCCCGATTTACTTGTGTAGCGTTCTCAGCCTCAACCACGATCCCAATGAGATAAACACATGATCAGAGGGTTCATCACAACAGGCAACCTTTGAAGGCCTTCCTTAGCGCGGCTTCGTCCAGATTCCTGCCGATAAACACGAGCTTGCTGATCCTCTTCTCATCATCCTCCCACGGCTTCGCTGGGCAACCTTCCAACATAGAGTGCATGCCCTGCAATTTTGACTAGGAGTTAGCAGCAGGATGACATATATTAGAACGGGCGAAACTGCAGAGGCACCGGAACAAAAGCTTTTATGCGGCAACAAAAGGATGATCAAAAGCTTAGAACAACACGTAGCTCTGATCACACGGATCGACTTCGTTCAAGCAAAGGGATAGCATAGCAGAAGATGATAATAAACTGGTTTCTTTGCAGAGGAAAGGTTTGGCCGGCTAACCTGAAACACGAAGCGTCCAGTTGACTCGTTGACGGATATAACACCCTTTAATCTGTACAGGTCTTCGCCTTTCTCATCAACCAGTCTCTCCAGCCAATCGTTAACCTTGAAAAGACATTGCACGTCAGTGATAAACTAGTTCATTTGCTGAGGAAGAGTTTGGTGGTAAAAGGAAGAACCATATTTCAAGCAAATCTTAACTACATTTGTTTACCTCATCCAGATCAAGTAGTCCCTCCGAAACAATACTTACACTAGTAACAGCTGCATCATGGACATGGTCATGATGGTGTCCTACAAGTCAGCAGAGTAAACTGAATGTACTGAGAAAAGGAGAGAGTTGAATAAAAATGAATGCACACAGAAAATATCGAGTAAGTTGCAAGTCTGGGCATCATCTCAATTATTGAGAATTTATCTGTCTCCTTCAGAAATTTTGATAAAAGGTAGAAAGCCAAATGGAAGCCACAAAATGTTGTCATGATCCCTAGATATAAAAGTAAGCATGTCTCTAATATGGTGAGACTAAGAACACATGGATACCGGAGCCTGAACATTACCATGCTCATGTCCCAAGTGGCAATGAGCTGTCTCTTTGTTTTCATTCAATTGGACTGCAGCCTCAATCCTGCAGATATATTATCTCAATTAGAGAAACAAAATATGGCATCTGACTCCCAGGATTACAGCCCAACATTCTTTAACAGATAAGAAAATAAAGATACTAACCTATCAAGGTCATAACCCCCAATTCCTAGCACAAAATCCATGTCGACATCACCAAACTTTGCATTTCTCATTTGTGCCATCCCATTTATGAGCTGCAACGAGAAACTTTTCAGTTTGGGCAAAAAATAATAAGTTTGCACTTGATTAAAAAAAACTCTGTTTTCTGAAGGCATTTTACCAACCCTACCTTGATCTTGTTGGTTAAAACCTCCAGTTCTGCATCATCAACCAAATCAGTCTGCATTCATAGCAATTATGCAGCATTAGAAAAGCAAGAAGCACTTTTATGATGTATTCTTGAAGAAGAAAATGCAAAAAAAAAAAAGACGTGCTTAAATAACACTTTTTGTTTGCATCAGATCCTTTTACATAGTTCTATCGACTGACTAAATACCTTGTTCAGTATAATCCGGTCTGCGTAAGCAACTTGTTCTACTGCCTCATTCACAACCCACCTTGCTTTCACTTCATTCAAGTGTTTCATCGCATGCTTACAATCAACCAAAGTAACCACACCATCAAGTTTCACATATTTCGAGACCAATTCATCAGAACAAAATGTCTCAATAACAGGACCAGGCTTTGCAAGACCTAGACAGTGACATTAGTTCTGTCAGACACAAGAACTTCGACACATCTTTAGACTAAAAAATGATAACCATATATTGGTAGTCTGGTAGATTTTGAGCCAATGAGATTTACCCGTTGTCTCAATGACGATATGATCAAACTTGTCGCCCTTTTGCTTCACCAACTTGAGAAGCATCTTTACAAGATCCCCTCGGACAGTGCAGCACAAGCAGCCATTATTCACCATCACAATGTCTTCAGCGACGGATGAATGGTTAGCTACAAGTGAGCTATCGATATCCACCTCACCAAACTGCACGGTAAAGGACAATACGGCTTATTCTAGCACAACCGAGTCTTGGCATGTTAAATGGGGCTAATTTGGTGCAGCATTGATCCATTACAAAACATTATGTTAAACAATGTTAACTGGGCATAATAGAGTGCTACAAGAAACAAGGATCTTCAGTTACCTCATTCTCAATGACAGCAATCCTCTTCCCATGCTGTGATGTTAGAATGTGATTCAGGAGGGTTGTCTGCCAAAGAGAGATTGAAAACAATTAGCCAACCTTAATAAACAAGCATCAGTCCTATACAGATTATTATAGCACCATGGCACTATGGCAGTGAGCACATTCGTGGGTTTAAATCCACGCCGGCTGTACTGTTTTACTGATAGAGCGTCAGTTTCTCAAATCTGAATTCATATTAACATCAGTTGCGCCATGAGTGAACATTCGGATCTTACATTGGTCGAGCAGAAAAGAATATGCAGTGAGTTCAGAGTTCAGACTAGACAGGCTTCTATAGGCCTACCGCTCCAGCTAGTAAGACTGACTTTACAAGGGGAAAGGTAAGTAAGCGAGGCGGACCTTGCCGGAGCCGAGGAAGCCGGTGATGACGGTAGCGGGGACGCGGTTGTCCAGCGCCTGCGCGTCGAAGGCAGCGTCGGAGAGGTGCCGCGGGAAGACGGCGGGCGGCGGCCGCGGGAGGAGGCTTCTGAAGCATCTGGAGAAGGAATGGAGAGGGCGCTGGAGAAGAGAGGAGGAGGAGGCCGCGGCCCTGGTCGCCCTGGGGAGCAGCAGCCGTGCAGCCGCAGCCGCAGCCGTCATACCTGAGCTCCCGGGTGAACTTGGCGGCCGCCGTGGGCTTTTCTGGGGTTTCGACGTTTCGTGGAGACGTCGACTAGAGCAGGGGCAGGGCTATAGGCATCTTTGCCACACTTTTTAAACCTCTTGTATTTCTCATAAAAACTGTTCTTTTAAAGTAAATAGCCACTCTCTGGATTTTTTTTTCTAGCACTCTGACTCCTTATTTATTTATTTATTTATTTTACACGTCACCCAAAAAGCATCTCATTTGCACTCTGACCCGAGTAAGTGATTGTCTGCTTTATTTTGTTGTAGTTTTTCCATTATGCTTTGACGTGTCAAACTTTCAAAGTTGGTCATATTCGCAATATGTTCACTTGTTTGCACAAAAACAACTTGGTTCTCTTAATGCTACAGTCAAAGAGGTCTCATTTTTACTTCAAGGACTCCCGAAGAGTCCGGACAAAGATTGGATACTCCTGAAGGATCTTTTAAATGAATGTCTTTTCGACCATAGTAAGACCGAGGGCACGCCGTGTGAATGTGTCACAGAATAGTTGAAAATGCTTCCAGCACAACGCTTTCTTCTTTCTATTTTCCTAGAGAGGGGTTCATCTACATCATGCAACACTCTCACTCTAATAAACTCATTACGGATCCTGCCAGTTCTATCAGATCTACATCTAACACTTCTCCTAGCAAGGCACCAAGCTTCCCCCACCTCTCTCGTGAGAGATCGGGCACCATCACATCAGAAGCTTGCGAGTCCATGGCCATCCGTCCATTGTATGGCATTTTTTGGTACAAATATCACAGGCGCCTTTTTGTGTGCAATAAAATGTTTTTTTAAATTTAGACATGGGAAACTTTTGTTTAAGCATACCCCCACTATCCGGTCGTTTGTATCTTAAGGCATTGAAATTAGATTTTGTTCAAGGCATTTTTCTGTATGTGATCCATTTTTTAACTCAGGTGGCATTTTTATTTTGTATATCATGTCATTTTTTTGAGTAGCTAATCTAAGTCAGGTCCAAAATAATCAAGTTTAGGCTTAACTAGGTCTTTTTTTTTTGCCCAACTAGGGGCACGTGTTTGTGAGGGTCAGTTTCTCGTACACAGACAGCGTGTTTGGCAAAAAATGGGAAGAGGAATGGGAGTTTAATATAGGGAGTTGTATTGAGATTAGACATGGGATGGGTCGTTTTATTCCCAGTTCTCTGTTTGGCGCATGATGAAAATTATGTGTGAGAGTTTGATGAAAAATTGTATTCCCGTGTTTGGTTCGTGGGAATTGACAAGGAAAATTAACGTAAGTTATGATGAAGGGCTAAGATTGACTCACTAAAACAATTCCCTTCCAACTCCCACCCCCTCCCCTGTTAATAAAACGATGGGAGTTGAAGTCTCAAGTCCCATGACTATTCCCTTATCAATTCCCAATCCCCCTAACCAAACAATAGATTTGAAGTCTCGTACCCCTTCAATTCCCATTCCCTAGCTCTAACTACCCCCAACCAAACATGCTGAGAGGGTTTTGCTCTTGGGGTTCTTTTCAGCGATTGAAGACGCTCGCTGAGCCGTTCCCTAGCGAACTGATCGCCTGCTGCCCCAACTGTCGTTCCCTAGATATTGCGGTAGTTTTCCAATCAATTCGCATGGACGCCTATTTTCGTCAGAGGTGTGGCTATCCGTGTCCAGTTGACCTACCCGATAAAATCCATAAATGATTTCAGCAAAAGACTTGCCTAAGAGAATCACAACTAAATATGAAACCAAATGAAACTAGAGAAATTTGAAAGAACTCTATAGTCAAGAACACCGGAGAAGTAACAAAAGAACTACTGGAATGAGCTGCCCCTTCTTCCAATTTTTCTTTGGCGCGATTCTTCAGTTTTATTTCGTAATCACGCTCCTTGTAATTAAGTAGAAACCATATAGTGAGGGGACAATTTTTTTATTTTCTTCCCATTTTCATATAGCAGTTTTTCAGGCATTTTGGAAAAAGCAAAGTCGAATAATAATCGAACAAAAATCCCATAATATTTTCTTCTGGGGAAAAAATACCATAATAAATCTCAAAAAGGTTTTTTTAGTTTGAGTGTTTTTGATTTTTTTAGGGGTAAAAACCTGATTTATTCATCGAAGTCCACCTGAAGTGGGATACATCTTTGGTCGTGGGGAACGCCAAACCAGACGTGGCAGCCCGGACCTCTAGAAAGAGCAAACTTAGCTAAACGGTGTGCTTCATAGTTAACAGCACGGTGTTCGAAAGAGAAAATACAGGAAAAAGTAGTTGCTTTAATGTTGATCTCACTAATGACTGCACCATAGACACCTCTTGCCTGTCTGTTGATGTCTAGGACGACCTGTTGGCAATCGGATGCAACAATGAACTGCTGAATGCCAAGATCTTCTGCTAGAGATAGGGCTTCACGACATGCGATGGCTTCGAGTGTAGGGGGGGGGGGGGTCACAGACTCCTTCAATTACAAGAGCCGAGCTTCCCACACAATTTCCTCCCTCATCCCTGCAAACTGCCACTGTCGAACCTCCTCTTCTAGCACGCACACCTCCATCAACATGTATCTTATGATAGCCTTGCGGTGGTTTTTTCGGTCTTTGCTGTCCTGGCTGGCACACCGAATTACTGCTGTTTTGCCTCTGCTCTGTTTGGCTGATGATAGCTAGATCTTGCAAGTATCTATCGATGAAACTGTGAGTCGCCTGCGGGCTTTGGAAAATTGCTTCATGGATGGCCTTCCTCCTTGCGTGCCATATAGACCAAAGCGTGACTGGCATGGTGATGAATTGATCATGTGATAACAACCCCATCACCGTAAAAAGCCAGTGTTTCGCTTTTGGTTCAGTGTTTGATGTGATTTTATGTGTAATTTCTTCATCGGCAAGCGGCCAAACACTTCTAGATAAAGAGCATTCCAGTAGTGAATGCCGCCACGAATCCAAAGCTCCGCATAAACCACACGTGCTCGAGTCCGCCATATGCCGTTGGGCTCTTACATCGTTGGTTGGCAGTGAGTGTTTCGAAAGGCTTTTCCACGCTCCCTCTTCTGCTGTAGCATTAGATGGGCCAGCTTCTCCTTCTAACCATGCCTCTCTTGTTTGTTTGGTGGCAACAAGCATTCTGTACACTGATCTTACGGTGAAAGACCCATGTTTCTTATGATGACATGACCAAAAGTCGGGTAAGTTGCGAGTACAGAGTGGTATGCCAAGGATGATATCTACATCCATCTACAGAAATGTTGCCCGAACACGTTATGTGTCTCATGATGCCGTGGCACTAGTAATCAGTTCCGAGACCCTGGTCGGCGGGTTCTGTACTCGATCGGCAGCCATAAGGTCCAAGGAACTCCTCCCTTGGCAGCCAATTGTGAGACCATATCAACATGGATTCTCCGTTACCAATCCTTCTTATCAAACCTTTGCTTTAAGGTGTCCCTCCCTTCAATCATAGCGCGCCAAACCTGGCTCGGATGCCCCCCTAGTTCCGCTTGGAGGATATCAGAGTTAGGATAGTAGATGCTCTCATTCCATAACTTCATGTTGCTTTGAGTGTTTTTGATAAACCTCAAAAAGTAGACCAAGCACATGCAGCCCATCACGAGAAAGCAGGTCCAGTACGTAGTTCAACTCGGCCCGGTCCAGCGCACGCATGTCGGGTTCTCATTCCGTCGACGCGGCATCGCCTGATCGCTGACCTCCCTCCATCGCCGCACGCAACTGCAAAACCCTCCTCGCCGTTACCCCCGCGACCATCCATGGCCACCTCGCCCCGAGCACCGCTCCCGCCGGCTGACCCCGAGAAGGAAAAGCCGCTCGCCCGCTCCGCACCGGCAACCGCTCCCGCGGACCTCGCAAATCCAGGTCCAATCTCCGAGTAGCCGACGAACCCCTGGAGGCGCAGTTTCTTTCACCGTCCCTACCGTCTCTGATTTTGGTCTGGTCGCAGGGAAGAAGACCCGCCGCCGGGTGCCGATGACGGACGAGGAGCGGGGGAGGATCAACCGCGTGAAGGAGCTGCACGAGCTAGCTGATGGAGATACACAAGGAGCTGCGCGACTACCACGACGAGCTTCTGTTCCGGCGGAGGTGCCTGGCCGCGCGCCTGGTCAGCCGGATCGCCTTCCAGCGCCGCGACGCCGCCTACGTCAGGCATCACCTTGGCCTTGGCTTGAAGGTGGGGGATAAGCTGCCGGAGGAGCTCAAGCAGGCTAGGCCGCCGATCTCGATGGCCCTTTTCTTGTGGCATGAGATGGGCAGGGCCTTGTACATAGGCATGGATAACTTCATGGATGAGTACAGCAACACCGAGGAGTACCGGAGAGGGATGCTGGCGTTGGTGCCCGGGGGCTGGCCCTGATGAGAACGGAGCCCCGCCGGATTCTGTTGCCCCCCAAGGGTAGGAATTGATCGAGTCTGTTTGCTTGGTGTGGATGAGTGCTTGTTTAATCCTGAGAACGAAATGTTGCTATGTTTTGTTGTGTTCAGGTTCAGGATGACTACTTGTTTGATGCTATTGTGTTGAGCATGATTTATTAATGGCGTGAGTGCTTCAATCAAACCAAGTGGACTAATCCTTTATTTTTGAAGATTTCAACCATCTTGTGTGCTAATTGCTGTGTTCTGGTTGTGAACTTATGATTATGTATGTTTTTGCCTAGGAAACCATATGTAACTTGGCATGATTAGTGATGCAGAATTGGAGATAGAACCCCAATCTGAATATTCCACGGTGAGTGCACCGGCACGGAAGGAAGGTGCGGTGGACCGTAGGCATCCTGCGCCGCTGCCGTCGAGTGTGTCGCTCCTTGATCCACTTCCGTGCTCGAAAGCTATGACCAGCCTACGAGGTTTGCAGGGGCGGAGCCTGGATTTGGACATGAGGGGGGCGAAACACTATTTGACTTAAAAGATTAACACCGTATGTTAAGTCTCAATGATAGATAGCGTCGATGATAAAGCATAAAATTGCGGTTCGTTGCTACAAAAAAATGATAACTCTCAACAAACTGTTGGAACTTGAAGTTCAAGCAATTAGTTCGAAAAAGTATTTTACCCCATAGTTGTTGCTGTCTTTCACTTCATCTTAGCTACTATAAAGAAGTCACATAATTGCTAAAATAGTTTACTATTTTATATGAAGCATTAATTAAGTACATTAAGTTCGTAATTTAAAAAAAATCCTATTACTATCGTTCCAAAATAATTCGAGTTTTAGGTTTATCCTAAGTCAAACTTCTTCAAATTTATGGAAAAATATACGAATGTCTGGAACACCAAATTAGTTTTGTTAGAACCTTTTAAACATATTCATGCTATGTACTTTTTTTGTAGATCTTATCATATTTTTTCTTAATTATTTTGGAACGATGGGATGTATTCTCTCCGTTTCTAAATATAAAACGTTGCGAGAGCAGAGGGAGTAGCATGTACTGTACCTGCATTTGTTCTACTCACCGGCATCTACTCGTATTTGATTTGCCTGCGTCTAGCCCTCCCCGCGCTCGACAGCGGACTGTAGATCAATGGACGGTGTTGTTGTCATGACAAGTAGCGGCCAGTGGCAATGCCGCAATGGCGAACGCCCTAGCCCCTAGGAGGACACGCTGATGACAAGCGGCGGCGACGGCGACGAACGCCCTAGCAGATGTGCAGCACACACACCTACGTCCGCACATATCAATCGATTGATCTGAATGGATTAACACTGGCCCGTGGCAAAATAATAGCCAGCCACAACCACCGTACATGGGTTATTTGGTTATATGGGCTACTCTACTTCGGTGATGTTTCAGTTAATTGCTAACATATGGGCTGGGCTAATTATGCAATTAGTTTCGGCCATTAGGCATATATATATATATATATATATATATATATATATATATATATATAGTGTAACTATTCATCACCTAGGGTGCAGAGTAAGTTATTCTTTACCCGAGGTAATATAACGATTATTTCATAATTAAATTATGTTTGGAATTCAAATAGTTACATTCTTATCGATTCACGACGTAAAATTTGACATAAGAAAATAAAAATATAGGTCATAAGACAAGAAAAATTACAGTTTATGTGTATTTTACACTATGTTTTTACATTTGTAATTTTACATAACACAAAATATTTTTTTTGATGATTATATATTTTCTTACAATCTCTTTTTTACTTCGGAAATAAAGCAAAATTTACAGAACGTAAAATTACGGTCCATTGATGGTAAAATAGAGGGGGGTGAAGAATGACTATCCCTCTCATATCTCCCGTTACATTTTCATTTATCGCTCTACTCTACTGCAAGTCTGCAATGCTGTGGTGCGACCGACCGACGATCGATCATGATATGGAGATTGTTGTAACTTGTGAGGATTGGTGAGGATCAAGGAGAGGCCCTGTGCTCGATTTGGACGGGCAGGCCGAGCAGCGGCGACGGCATGGGGTCCCTCACGAAGGTGTCCTCCTTGCAGCAGAGCTTCCATCTGAACTGCCTCACAAGGTGGTGCATCGTCACCAGCGTCTCGATCCTGGAGAACTCTATCCCTGGGCAGATCCTCGGGCCACCCCCGAAGGCGACGAAGGAGAACGGCGGCGCCGCCGACGCCCTTTGGTTCTCGGTCTCGAACCGGGACGGGTCGAACTTGGCCGGCTCGTGGAAGATGCTCGCGTCCATGTGCGTCACGTTTGCCGTCCAGAACACCTGAAAACGTCACATCAAGAGTTTGCATTAGGTTTCTCGGCGAGTTGGTGGTGATGCTAGCTGCCTATGGTGATTGGTACGGATTGACCTGCCATCCTTTTGGGATGAGGTAGCCGTCGAACTCGGTGTCCTCCAGTGCTCTTCTGAAGTTGCCGAAGATCGGAGGGACAACGCGGAGTGTCTCCTGCGCGACCCGCCATGTGAGCTTCATCTTCGCCAGATCTTCCCAGGTGAGAGCCTCGCCGTCACCTTTGTTCTTGGCGATCTCCTCATGCTCTGTGTCACGAAATGAAACACATATCATGAGTTCATGACCATGGCAGGTTGGTGGTTTGATTCACCGGTCAGTCACTTGCCTTGGACCATGGCGGCGAGGGTGGCATCGTCGTTGGCGAGGTGGCGGACCATGAACGTCATAAGGATGGATGACGTGTCGTGGCCGGCGATGAGGGCGACCATGGCGTTGTCCACGATCTCCTCGTCGGTCAGCAGCCGCTCGCCATGGCCGTCCCTCAGGCCGAGCAGGCAGGCGATGAGGTCGTTGTTCCGCGACGCCTTGCCGTTGCAGTGCTCCACCTCCACCTGGCTGGCCTCCTTCTTCTCCCGCGTGATCCCCTCGAGCACCCGGCGGGCCCTGCCGCTGGCCTTGAGGCTCCGGCTGAAGGCCGTGAACGGCAGGTTCACCGGGACGGCCCATATGCCCTCGATCATGCGCACGAAGTCGCCGGCCAGGGCGTCCCGCACGGCGCCCCTCTCGAGGCCGAAGAGCAGCGCGGAGATGATGTCGAACGTGAGCCGCTTCATGAGCGGCAGCACGGTCACGGTGGCGCGGCCGGCCCAGTTCTCCTGGAGGTGGCGCCGCACCTCGCCGTCGATCCTGCCCACGTACGCCTTGAGCATGTCCGGCCTGAGGAACTCGAGCAGGGCGCCGCGGACGCGCCGGTGGTCGGCGCCGTGGAGGTCCAGGATGCTCTTCTCCCCGAGTATCCTTTGCACGGACCGGGGCTGCCGGGTGGAGAGCGCGCCGCTGAAGAACAGGAACTTGTTGGCCGCCGGCCCGGCCAGGAGCACCGTCGGCCTGCCGAACAGCGACAGCTTCGACACGGACCCGTACCTGCCGATCCGGTCCTGTATCCACTGGCTGCCGCCGTCGCCGCGCATGGCCCGGAGGAGGCCGAGGCTCTGGCCGACCACCGGCAGGCCGAGGGAGCCCGGGGGCAGGTTGGCCGGCCGTGCTTTCTTGGCTCTGGCGAGGAGGTGGATGGCGACGGACGAGGCGGTGCCAACAACGAGTGCCACGACTACTGCCAAATAATCCATTGTCGGTGTTAAGATGACACTGACTGCTGCTACCTGGAGAGCTGGAGCTGAAGACGAGATATCGGAATATATAGGCGAGCATGGGCAGGTGGTTTTTGCGGGAACGAAATTGCTGTCAGATGGCGTAGTTCAACACGTAGCCATGATGCACCGGAGATTTCAAACAAGAAAGAATCCGCCATTTCCAACGACGAACTCCAAAACACTGAGATGCCCTCTCGGTTCAAGACAAAAAATGGTATATGCTCTTGAGGTAGAAGACAAGTCCTAGGAAGCCATGACAGTGCCATCATCCGTCACTGATAAGATGCACGCATGAAATTGGCAATTCTTTTAGGAGCTCAGACAACTATTGGCAGAGCAACACTACAATCTGTCCCTCTTCGAGGAGCACCGGCTGGCGGAGGAGCAGATGGATGTGGAGTGCGACTCGTCGTCGTTGTCGCATGCATGGTTGCGATGAGCCTAGGTCATCATCGACATCAACCGGGTTATGCTTGTGTTCGTGCACAATGCTCGCACCATCCATAACATTGGTAGCTCCGCGTCAACGAGACGATGCACAATCAGCTATTCGAGGGACTGGAGGAGGGGGAGGACAACAACGCCGCAGCATCACAACGATGTTGCCAAAGAGGCATCCTTCGTCAGCTCCGCCTCAATCGCATCGGTTGCCAATGACGACGAAGTAGGCCAGTCCTACGCAGGACCGTCGACCTCACATACGACACAAAGTTGTAGAGTTGGGTTTTATCATAATTTTATTAGGGACCTTTTGCTATGTACAAATTATTTCGCAAATAAATGAAAATTCAGTGTCCACTTCTATTTTGATGACTCTAGTTGATTTATTTATTTTTAGAACAAAGACATAAAAAACATCCGACTTTAAATTAATAAAGCCCGCCAACTAGACAGAGACACATGGGTTCATCGAAACGAAAATAAAATCAGTTCAGAACGATGGGGTACATGCCGAAGGCCCATAAACAGAGCACATGGGCTCAAAACACAACAGAGACACAGTTCCCTAAACCACCCCCGAAGGGGGGATAAGCGACGTAGTCGATGTGTTGAAGTTTTTCCATCGCCTGCTGCATTGCTTCAACATCTCTGACATTTTTCGAACGGAGACCATTTGTGTAAAAAGAGAAGGCATTTGAATATACAGTCGACCAGATGAGAAGGGAACACGAATTCGATGGTAATTCCGATTGAATGACTGGTGGTCTGAATAAATAGGAGAACTATGATGCATTGCGCCCGAAGCCTAACGTACAGTCATGCTGTAGTCGAGAACGGATTTTCTACCACGTGCATGCATCTTTCTGACACATACATTGTTGTTGTGTGCTATACACAGTACATCCCATTCCACTTCTCTCTTTTCACTCAACCACTCTATTCTTTTTCATTTGATTTTCATGTTCATATATCCTTTGGGTCAAAAGTACGATTTTTGATATCTTTGCATATTTGGGTTCTTGGCGACGAGAGCTATTTAATGAGACCATTGTTGAATATATTTCAAGAAAAATGATTTTTGAATCTTAAAACATGATGAGACTTAATGAAACCACACAAAATTATAGACATTTGTCTAGCATAATGTATGGAAATGTTACATAAGAATTAATTGCGTCCCATGTCAGGGATCTTGGTAGCACTTGGTAAATTTGTTTCAAAAATAATATTACGAGTTTGTATTTAACATGTATTCTTATGAAGTTATAGTAGGGTTTTCATGTTCTAGAGTGCATCACTTTGTCACATAAAGTTTTACACAAATATTCGAAACATTTATGAACTAGACTCTCAGTTCAAAAGATAAAATGGATTCAAACTTGAAAATAAGATGGAAAAAATATGGGTGGGTAGAACATGGCATAGACCGCACAAAGCTAGCTACGGGAAAAGCTGCCAACATTGATGGAGGAAGTAGGGACGCATATGCATGTAATCAAATCTCCAACTAGATTAAGGGCTGCACCATGCATGGGATATCCCGTGCATGGTAGATATGCTTTTCTCCACTGTAGTCGCATCATATTTTCACGTATTTATATAGAGACACTTTGGGTGGTTTATAACTAGTTCAGAAACTTTGATGAATGACGGAGACGGTTTATGAAAAAAGTTAGGAAGGGAACAACTTATTTTTTAAAACGCCAAAAGAGCTGGCCCTATTATGGATCGGATGTTTTTTTTTTGGAACAAACAACATGTCAACATTTTAGTTTTTTTTTAAGAATTTGTGCGCATTTTAGCTGACCAAAGCCCATCACGAGACATGAGGTCCACTACATAGTTTCAAGTCGGCCCCTCGAGGGATCCTGGCATACTGGCTTCGTCCTTGATCGCTTTACCTCCCCGCGATTGCCGCCGCAGCCGCACGAGTCACCTCTTGCCTGCCTCCTCGCCGTTACCCCTGCGACCATCTATGGCCACTTTCACCGGAGCACCGCTCCCGCCAGCCGACCCCCGGGCGGAGAAGCCACTCGCCCGCTCCGCACCGGCGACTGCTCCTTCGGACCTCGCGAACCCAGGTCCAAATACTGAAACACCCACACTCGAACCCTTGAAATTATTAATCCACGAGCACCCTTGGAGGGCAGCAGTTTCACCGTCCATGTCGTCTTTGATTTTGGCATCGTGCAGGGAAGAAGATACGCCGCCCGGTGCCGATGACGGACGAGGAGCGGAACAAGATCAAGGACCTGAAGGAGCAGCACCGGTCAGGGATGGAGGGGTTACGAGAGTCTTTCCAGATACACAAGGAGCTGCGGCACCACCATGACGAACTCCTCTTCCGGCGGAGGTGCCTGGCCGCACGTCTAGTCAGCCGAATCGCCTTCCAGCGCCATGATGCTGCCTATATCAAGCATCAGCGTGACCTTGGCTTGAAGCTGGGGGATAAGTTGCCGGAGGAGCTCAAGAAGATTGGGCCACCAATGGGGGCGGCGCTCGTAATGTGGGCTGAGATGTGCAGGGCCCTGAACATAGGCATGGATAGCTACATTGCTGAGTGCGACAATCCCGAGGCGTTCCGGGGGAGGATGAGGTCGTTGGGGCTCATTCGTGATGAGAAGGCAGCTCCGCAGGATTGTGTTGCCCCCCAAGAGTAGGAATTAAGTCTGCTTGCTTGGGGTGGATGAGTGCTTATTTAGATGTGCTTATTGCACATTTAAGTGTGCTTTAGCAAAACTATTGTGTGTTCAGGATGATTTCTTTGTGGCGTGGGTGCTTCATCAAACCAAGTGGAGTAGTCTTTTGGTTTTGAAATTTCTGATCATCTTGTGTGCTAATTGCTTTGTTCTGGTTACGACTTACGAGTATGCATATATTTTTTTTTTGCCTAGTGATGAAGTACTCCTATATAAGTTGGTGTGAACAGTCATGCAGATAGAACGTGTACCCCAATATGATATTCCACAGTTCGTGCAGCGGCACTGAAGGGATGAGGTCGAGGAGGTTGACCAGTTCAGCCGATGCAGTTACAAGTAGGACAGGGAGGTTGACCAGTTCAGCCGATGCAGTTACAAGTAGGACAGGTTTTGGTGGCAGAGATTAGACTGAGTAGAACTTGTCCAGGGCGACGTTAAACAGAGAAGGGAAAGCATCTTCAAATATTTGATTGTCGTACCACAAACAAGCCATATCCGAGCTTGCACTTCGTGCTAGCATCAAAGGACCGTGTAATCGCTGGGAAGAAGACATTCTTCTTGAATATGAAGTTTTTTACAATTTCCTTTTGCCGTGGCCATGTGTTGCCGACTAATAGTTTATCTACATACGCTAAAAGAAGAGGTATATACTGGATTAGATTTTTTAGGAAAAGCATAGCTTTATAACTTAACTATGCGGCAATTTTCAAAAAAAACTTAACTATGTGGCAAATCACCCAAAACACGGGCAGCTACATGGGCTGGAACATCGGACTCCCACTCCATAAAGTGGTTTGGTTCACACAAACGACCAACACTGGCTAATTCGTGAGCTACAGAGTTTGTATCACGTCTACAAACAGAAACTACAAATTTAGAGAACCACATCTTCAGCTGGTATTTTGTGTCCTCGATCACCATCGCAAACACAGAGGAGTCGGTCTGGTTAATGGCCAGTGCTTCCGCGAGTAGTTGAGAATCAGTTTCGAACTCGACCCGCACCAGACCCAGGTCAGCAGCAAAGGTAACAACATGGCGCATAGCATACACTTCAGCAGCAAAAGCGTCTGTCACATTTTCCTGCCTTCCCACTCGAGCCCGCACCAGACTTCCATCATCCGTCCTCGCAACTACTCCCCATCCAGCATGGATCTCACCCGGCCGGAAGGAACCATCCATATTAAGCTAATGTATTCTTCCAAGTATTCAAGGACGCTGTCAAAAAATTCCAAGTATTCAAGGACGCTGCACCTTGTTCTCCTCGCTATCACAGCAGCCAACAAAGGTAATTCTCCTTCCGTATTAGGGTTTCGCGATAACTGGCATACGTGCTTTGAGATTCGTATCGCCATATGTCATCCACGAGAGAGGGTCTCAGGACCGCTGCATGCGACCCAGGTTGTATAGGATTATTTTCCTTATTCCTATTAGACCACCACTGCCACCAAAAGGTCAGGACATGCAAGCGTTTTTTAACATCCAGCCGCCAGAGATAATCAAGCATCGCATGTACTGACCAAATTTGTTCGAGCTCAATTCTTTCCTTTTCCGTAGCTCTAGATCCCTCCACACCTCACGAACTGATTTGCACTTGATGAAGAGATGTGCACCATCCTCATCAGTTCTTCCACAAAATAGGCACTTCGTGTCTTGGATGGGAATGTCCTTCCATTCCACATTTGTACGCAATGCTAGAGATTCATGTTTAAGACGCCATGTAAACATCTGAATGGTTCTGGGACAGGGAGGTTTTCATATTCTCTTCCAGGAATCATCAGTCGTACATACAAGGAGAGAATTAAACTGAGACTCAAGAGCTGACCCCATGTACTCAGGGTTAGTAGCTATCCTTTACACGAGAAGGAACACAGATAGCGAGAGCAGGCAAGAGCTGACGAACAGACACCGTTGCAAGGCCGAGACATGCACGCCCCAATGAGAGCAGTGAAGGGTACTGATCCGACAGTGGCATGACACACTCGCATCCATCGAAGTAAACCCTCCTCGGGAACACCCAACCACCCGAGAAGTTGAAGTCGCTCGGGTCTATCTCTAGTATCATCTCTGTCTACACGTTCATGTCTCGTAGCAACATCTCGTTGTAGTTCTTGATCCCCCTGTAAGATGTATCTGGTGAAAGCGTTCCTACTCCTCTGTAGAGGAGCCGCGGGGTTTTATTGATCGAGGGCAGGAAACACCCCTGCCGTGGTTTACAAGTCTTCTACCGATCGCTAGGATTCGGTAGGATAAGAGATAGAGATAGGAGGTTACAAGGGAGAGGAGGAGATAAGTAGTTAAGATTACAACTGAATATATCTCTAAGTCTAACACCCTTCCTTAATCTGAACTACCTATCCTAGATTGAGATTGTTCTTGAATTCTTCAAATGGCTTGTATGGTAGAGCTTTGGTGAAACCATCAGCCACTTGATCTTTATAGAAGGAATAAAACGTATTTCCAACTTCCTCTCTGCAACTCTTTCCCGTACAAAGTGAAAGTCTATTTTGATGTGCTTGGTTCTGGCATGAAAAACAGGATTGGCACTTAAATAAGTAGCACCCAAATTATCACACCATAGACATGAGGCACGATGTTGCTTAACACCCAATTCCTCAAGCAAAGACTCAACCCAAATAATCTCTGCAGTAGCATTTGCCAATGACTTGTACTCAGCTTCAGTACTTGACCTTGACACTGTTGCTTATTTCCTGGCACTCCATGAAATAAGGTTAGACCCAAAGAAAACAGCAAAACCTCATGTGGATTTTCTATTATCACTACAACCTGCCCAATCTGCATCAGAGAAAGCATTAACCAGTGTAGAATTGGAACGTTTAAAATATAGCCCCAAACCTACAGTGTGCTTGACATAGCGTATGATCCTTTTGACATATGTCCAATGAGCAGAAGTAGGAGCATGCAGGTATTGACATACTTTGTTAACTGAAAAAGAGATATCTGGCCGTGTCAAGGTTAAGTATTGTAGGGCTCCAACAGCACTTCTATATCTGGTGCTTTCCTTTTCATTAAGTGGTTCCCCTTCATAAGCTGACAGTTGTTCTGATGAGGATAATGGTGTGGGGGAAGGCTTGCAATCCTTCATTCCCATCCGAGCCAAGAGTTCAGTTGCATATTTTTCCTGTTTCAACACTATACCATCATGAACCTTCTTAACTTCAGTGCCTAGAAAGAAACTCAAATCACCAAGATCCTTTAGGGCAAATTCTGAGCTTAGATCATGTAAGAGAGCATCAGTAGCATTCTGAGAAGAGCTTGCAACTATAATATCATCAACATATATGAGCACAAAAATGACAGTATTTGCCTTATTGTATATGAAAAGAGATGTGTCAGCCTTTGATGCAACAAAGCCAAGGTGTTTCAACTGCATACTTAACCTGGAGTACCATGCTCTAGGTGCTTGTTTCAAACCATAGAGAGCCTTGTCAAGCTTGCATACATAATGTGTTTTTTGCCTGTTTTCATAACCTGGTGGTTGCCTCATGTAGACCTCCTCTTCCAGAACATCATGCAAAAACGCGTTCTTTACGTCTAGCTGTCTCAAGCTCCAAACCCTAGGCACAACAATTGCTAGCACAAGTCTTATTCTTGCAGCTTTTATCACAGGACTAAATGTATCCTCATAATCAATACCATAATGATGCTTAAAACCTTTAGCAACAAGACGTGCTTTATACCTGTCAATGGAGCCATCTGCCTTTTTCTTGATCCTATACACCCACTTACAATCGATGATGTTTTTACCTTTTCGATTTGGTACCAAATGCCATGTCTTGTTTTTCATCAGGGCTATATACTCCTCATCCATGGCCTTTTTCCACTTTGGATCTCCAAGTGCATCATCTAGTTTTGTTGGCTCTCCTGAAATACACACACGATATTGTGCCATCAGTTCTTATTTTTGGGTTCTTGATACCTTTTTGTAGCCGAGTTGTAACTCTGGATGTAGCTGGTTGCTGTTGTACACGCTGGCGCACGGATCCACTTGTTGTAGAAGATCCTGGAGAAGAGACAGGCGTTGCCACATCAGGTCCTGTGGTCGCAGGTGTGGCCTGTTCTTCCACAGCCGCACCATCTATGGCCACAGATGATCCCGTGCCAGCCGCGCCAGGTGGGCCTGTTGGCTGCATGTGCCCGCCGCGCCTCGCAGCGGTTGGCTGCATGCGCGGGTCGCTCGAGGGAGATCCTCCGCGTGAGGACGTGGCGGCTGCGGAGCGGCTCGCCCGCGCCTGGCTCTCCTGGCCGACCAGGACGCGATCCGAGGAGGATATCCGCGCGCGATCCGAGGGAGATTGACGCGTAGGGGTGGCAGGCGCCGCCAATTCATCCTCGAACGCCGCACCATCTTCATCATCTTCTTCTTCTACATGAAATATACACTAGTAGAAAACGGAGCTTTAAAACCGGTTCGTAAGGGCCTTTAGTGCCGGTTCCATAACCGGCACTAATTGGTGGGCACTAAAGGCCCCCCCCCCTTTAGTACCGGTTCGGCATGAACCGGCGCTAAAGTGCCACCATGTGGCGTGAGCTCCCGCCCTGATATGGGGGACCTTTAGTACCGGTTGGTGTTACCAACCGGTACTAAAGGTTATTTTTTTAAAAAAAATTGGAAATTTTTTTGATTATTATTTTTTTCGATTTTTAATTTTTCTAAATTATTTGGTGATTTAGTCTTTAATCACCTCTCTTAACTGCTCAAGTGTGGATCACTCATTCCAAATCATCTAACTTCCCGACCGGTTACCCATCTCTCTCACTACTCCAGCCCGAGCACGCTTAACTTTCGGGTTCTATTCTCCTTCGTTTTCAAGTCTGCACTTGTTGTTTTCCTGACAATAGTAAGATGCCAATCCTAATAACCCTTAGGAGTTTAGCTTGAGCATGAAGTCACACATTTCACTGTTTGAGTTTTGAAACTATTATTCTAAAAAACAATAATTATTTAGTAACACTAATATTTCTTGAATAAGTTTGACCACATTTTGACCATAGTTTGACCAGATTTGACCAAAGTTCAAAAAATTGAAATAATTATTTAGTAACACTGATATTCTTGAATAATTATGTAGTAACATTAATACTTCTTGAATAAGTAGTTTGACCAGATTTAACAAAAAAATTTAAAAAAAACTTAAATTTGACCATATCTTTTTTTCCTTTTGGAATTTGAGGATTCTAAAAAATTGCAAACAGGTCGTAGACGGTCTCCATTAGATGCGGATTTTCGTGCTGAATTTTTTGATATATTATACGTTTTTTCCGACATCGTATGCAAAAGTTATAGCCGTTTTACATTTTCCCTACACTTTTTGCAAAACATGTCCAAATTTAAGTTTTGAAATTTTTCTAACTTGTAGATGTAGTAATATAACTACCTCTCGAAGGATTTTATTTTTTGAAGTTTTTGTCATTTTCTTTTGATTTTTTCAGAACTGAAATGGCGACACACGGGGGGGGGGGGGTTAGAGTTAGAAAATTGCCCTATAGTCCCGGTTTGTGTCACAAACCAGTACTATAGGTCAGACCCCTTTAGTACCGGTTTGTGGCACAAACCGGTACTAAAGGTGATCGTGGGGCCCCAGCCTGACGACAGCCTGCCATCACCCCTTTAGTACCGGTTCGTGGCACGAACCGGTACTAAAGGTTCAACACGAACCGGCATTAATGCATAGTCGTTCGAACCGGCACTAATGTGAAGGAAATATGCCCTAGAGGCAATAATAAAGTTATTATTTATTTCCTTATATCATGATAAATGTTTATTATTCATGCTAGAATTGTATTAACCGGAAACATAATACATGTGTGAATACATAGACAAACAGAGTATCACTAGTATGCCTCTACTTGACTAGCTCGTTAATCAAAGATGGTTATGTTTCCTAACCATGAACAAAGAGTTGTTATTTGA
Organism: Triticum monococcum; assembly: GCA_034509565.1. NCBI lineage: Eukaryota > Viridiplantae > Streptophyta > Magnoliopsida > Poales > Poaceae > Triticum > Triticum monococcum. Next base: position 725,408,347 of record CM067842.1, read on the forward strand.
TTAACGAGGTCACATCATTAGTTGAATGATCTGATTGACATGACCCATTCCATTAGCTTAGCACCCGATCGTTTAGTATGTTGCTATTGCTTTCTTCATGACTTATACATGTTCCTATAACTATGAGATTATGCAACTCCCGTTTACCGGAGGAACACTTTGGGTACTACCAAACGTCACAACGTAACTGGGTGATTATAAAGGAGTACTACAGGTGTCTCCAAAGGTAGATGTTGGGTTGGCATATTTCGAGATTAGGATTTGTCACTACGATTGTCGGAGAAGTATCTCTGGGCCCTCTCGGTAATGCACATCACATAAGCCTTGTAAGCACTGCAACTAATATGTTAGTTGTTAGATGATGTATTACGGAACGAGTAAAGAGACTTGCCAGTAACGAGATTGAACTAGGTATTGGATACCGACGATCGAATCTCGGGCAAGTAACATACCGATGACAAAGGGAACAACGTATGTTGTTATGCGGTCTGACCGATAAAGATCTTCATAGAATATGTAGGAGCCAATATGGGCATCTAGGTCCCGCTATTGGTTATTGACCGGAGACGTGTCTCGGTCATGTCTACATTGTTCTCGAACCGTAGGGTCCGCACGCTTAACGTTACGATGACAGTTATTATGAGTTTATGCATTTTGATGTACCGAAGTTAGTTCGGAGTCCCGGATGTGATCACGGACATGACGAGGAGTCTCGAAATGGTCGAGACATAAAGATTGATATATTGGAAGCCTATATTTGGACATCGGAATTGTTCCGGGTGAAATCGGCATTTTACCGGAGTACTGGGGGGGTTACCGGAACCCCCCGGGGGGTTATTGGGCCAACATGGGCCTTAAGGGAGAAGAGGAGAGGAGGCAAGAGGTGGCCGCGCGCCCCTCCCCTTCCTAGTCCGAATAGGACAAGGGAAGGGGGCCGGCGCCCCCCCTTTCCTTCCTCTCTTCCTCCTATTCTCCCCCTTCTCTCCTAGTCCAACTAGGAGTCCTACTCCCGGTGGGAGTAGGACTCCCCTTGGCGCGCCACACCTTGGCCGGCCGCCTCCTCCCCTTGCTCCTTTATATACGGGGGCAGGGGGCACCCCAAGACACACAAGTTGATCCTTGAGATCATTCCTTAGCCGTGTGCGGTGCCCCCTGCCACCAAATTCCACCTCGATCATACCGTTGTAGTGCTTAGGCGAAGCCCTGCGTCGGTAGTACATCAAGATCGTCACCACGCCGTCGGCTGACGGAACTCCTCCCCGAAGCTTTGCTGGATCGGAGCCCGGGGATCGTCATCAAGCTGAACGTGTGCTAAGAACTCGGAGGTGCCGGAGTAACGGTGCTTGGATCGGTCGGATCGGGAAGAAGACGTACGACTACTTTCTCTACGTTGTGTCAACGCTTTCGTTGCGATCTACAAAGGTACGTAGATCAGACTCTCCCTCTCGTTGCTATGCATCACCATGATCTTGCGTGTGCGTAGGAAATTTTTTGAAATTACTACGTTCCCCAACAGTGGTATCAGAGCCTAGGTTTTATGGTTTGATGTTATTTGCACGAGTAGAACACAAATGAGTTGTGGGCGATACAAGTCATACTGCCTACCAGCATGTCATACTTTGGTTCGGCGGTATTGTTGGACGAGACGACCCGGACCAACCTTACGCGTACACTTACGCGATACCGGTTCCCTCGACGTGCTTTGCACATAGATGGCTTGCGGGCGACTGTCTCTCCAACTTTAGTTGAACCGAGTGTGGCTACGCCCGGTCCTTGAGAAGGTTAAAACGGAGTCTATTTGACAAACTATCGTTGTGGTTTTGATGCGTAGGTGAGATGAGTTCTTGCTTAAGCCCGTAGCAGCCACGTAAAACTTGCAACAACAAAGTAGAGGACGTCTAACTTGTTTTTGTAGGGCATGTTGTGATGTGATATGGTCAAGGCATGATGCTGATTTTATTGTATGAGATGATCATGTTTTGTAACCAAGTTATCGGCAACTGGCAGGAGCCATATGGTTGTCGCTTTATTGTATGCAATGCAATCGCGATGTAATGCTTTACTTTATTGCTAAGCGGTAGTGATAGTCGTGGAAGCATAAGATTGGCGAGACGACAACGATGCTATGATGGAGATCAAGGTGTCGCGCCGGTGACGATGGTGATCATGACGGTGCTTCGGAGATGGAGATCACAAGCACAAGATGATGATGGCCATATCATATCACTTATATTGATTGCATGTGATGTTTATCTTTTATGCATCTTATCTTGCTTTGATTGACGGTAGCATTATAAGATGATCTCTCACTAAATTATCAAGAAGTGTTCTCCCTGAGTATGCGCCGTTGCGAAAGTTCTTCGTGCTGAGACACCACGTGATGATCGGGTGTGATAGGCTCTACGTTCAAATACAACGGGTGCAAAACAGTTGCACACGCGGAATACTCAGGTTATACTTGACGAGCCAAGCATATACAGATATGGCCTCGGAACACGGAGACCGAAAGGTCGAGCGTGAATCATATAGTAGATATGATCAACATAATGATGTTCACCGATGAAACTACTCCATCTCACGTGATGATCGGACATGGTTTAGTTGATTTGGATCACGTGATCACTTAGAGGATTAGAGGGATGTCTATCTAAGTGGGAGTTCTTAAGTAATATGATTAATTGAACTTAAATTTATCATGAACTTAGTACCTGATAGTATCTTGCTTGTTTATGTTGATTGTAGATAGATGGCTCGTGCTGTTGTTCCATTGAATTTTAATGCGTTCCTTGAGAAAGCAAAGTTGAAAGATGATGGTAGCAATTACACGGACTGGGCCCGTAACTTGAGGATTATCCTCATTGCTGCACAGAAGAATTACGTCCTGGAAGCACCGCTGGGTGCCAGGCCTGCTGCTGGAGCAACACCAGATGTTATGAACATCTGGCAGAGCAAAGCTGATGACTACTCGATAGTTCAGTGTGCCATGCTTTACGGCTTAGAATCGGGACTTCAACGACGTTTTGAACGTCATGGAGCATATGAGATGTTCCAGGAGTTGAAGTTAATATTTCAAGCAAATGCCCGAATTGAGAGATATGAAGTCTCCAATAAGTTCTATAGCTGCAAGATGGAGGAGAACAGTTCTGTCAGTGAGCATATACTCAAAATGTCTGGGTATAACAATCACTTGATTCAGATGGGAGTTAATCTTCCAGATGATTGCGTCATTGACAGAATTCTCCAATCACTGCCACCAAGCTACAAGAGCTTCGTGATGAACTATAATATGCAAGGGATGAACAAGACTATTCCCGAGCTCTTCGCAATGCTAAAAGCTGCGGAGGTAGAAATCAAGAAGGAGCATCAAGTGTTGATGGTTAACAAAACCACTAGTTTCAAGAAAAAGGGCAAAGGGAAGAAGAAGGGGAACTTCAAGAAGAACGGAAAGCAAGTTGCTGCTCAGGAGAAGAAACCCAAGTCTGGACCTAAGCCTGAAACTGAGTGCTTCTACTGCAAGCAGACTGGTCACTGGAAGCGGAACTGCCCCAAGTATTTGGCGGATAAGAAGGATGGCAAGGTGAACAAAGGTATATGTGATATACATGTTATTGATGTGTACCTTACTAATGCACGCAGTAGCACCTGGGTATTTGATACTGGTTCTGTTGCTAATATTTGCAACTCGAAACAGGGACTACGGATTAAGCGAAGATTAGCTAAGGACGACGTGACGATGCGCGTGGGAAACGGTTCCAAAGTCGATGTGATCGCGGTCGGCACGCTACCTCTACATCTACCTTTGGGATTAATATTAGACCTAAATAATTGTTATTTGGTGCCAGCGTTGAGCATGAACATTATATCTGGATCTTGTTTAATGCGAGACGGTTATTCATTTAAATCAGAGAATAATGGTTGTTCTATTTATATGAGTAATATCTTTTATGGTCATGCACCCTTGAAGAGTGGTCTATTCTTGTTAAATCTCGATAGTAGTGATACACATATTCATAATGTAGAGGCCAAAAGATGCAGAGTTGATAATGATAGTGCAACTTATTTGTGGCACTGCCGTTTAGGTCATATCGGTATAAAGCGCATGAAGAAACTCCATACTGATGGACTTTTGGAACCACTTGATTATGAATCACTTGGTACTTGCGAACCGTGCCTCATGGGCAAGATGACTAAAACACCGTTCTCCGGTACTATGGGGAGAGCAACAGATTTATTGGAAATCATACATACCGATGTATGTGGTCCGATGAATATTGAGGCTCGTGGCGGATATCGTTATTTTCTCACCTTCACAGATGATTTAAGCAGATATGGGTATATCTACTTGATGAAACACAAGTCTGAAACATTTGAAAAGTTCAAGGAATTTCAGAGTGAAGTTGAAAATCATCGTAACAAGAAAATAAAATTTCTACGATCTGATCATGGAGGAGAATATTTGAGTTACGAGTTTGGTATACATTTGAAAAATTGTGGAATAGTGTCGCAACTCACGCCACCCGGAACACCACAGCGTAATGGTGTGTCCAAACATTGTAATTGTACTTACTAGATATGGTACGATCTATGATGTCTCTTACTGATTTACCGCTATCGTTTTGGGGATACGCTTTAGAGACGGCCGCATTCACGTTAAATAGGGCACCATCAAAATCCGTTGAGACGACGCCTTATGAACTGTGGTTTGGCAAGAAACCAAAGTTGTCGTTTCTTAAAGTTTGGGGTTGTGATGCTTATGTGAAAAAGCTTCAACCTGATAAGCTCGAACCCAAATCGGAGAAATGTGTCTTCATAGGATATCCAAAGGAAACTATTGGATACACCTTCTATCACAGATCCGAAGGCAAGACTTTTGTTGCTAAATTCGGAAACTTTCTTGAGAAGGAGTTTCTCTCGAAAGAAGTGAGTGGTAGGAAAGTAGAACTTGACGAGGTAACTGTACCCGCTCCCTTATTAGAAAGTAGTACATCACAGAAAACTGTTTCTGTGACACCTACACCAATAAGTGAGGAAGTTGATGATAATGATCATGAAACTTCAGAACAAGATACTACTGAACCTCGTAGATCAACCAGAGCAAGATCCGCGCCAGAGTGGTACGGTAATCCAGTTCTGGAAGTCATGCTACTAGATCATGATGAACCTACGAACTATGAAGAAGCGATGGTGAGCCCAGATTCCGCAAAGTGGCTTGAGGCCATGAAATCTGAGATGGGATCCATGTATGAGAACAAAGTATGGACTTTGGTTGACTTGCCCGATGATCGGCAAGCAATTGAGAATAAATGGATCTTCAAGAAAAAGACTGACGTTGATGGTAATGTTACTGTCTATAAAGCTCGACTTGTTGCAAAAGGTTTTCGACAAGTTCAAGGGGTTGACTACGATGAGACATTCTCACCCGTAGCGATGCTTAAGTCTGTCAGAATCATGTTAGCAATTGCCGCATTTTATGATTATGAAATTTGGAATATGGATGTCAAAACTGCATTCTTGAATGGATTTCTGGAAGAAGAGTTGTATATGATGCAACCGGAAGGTTTTGTCGATCCAAAGGGAGCTAACAAAGTGTGCAAACTCCAGCGATCCATTTATGGACTGGTGCAAGCATCTCGGAGTTGGAATAAACGCTTTGATAGTGTGATCAAAGCATTTGGCTTTATACAGACTTTTGGAGAAGCATGTATTTACAAGAAAGTGAGTGGGAGCTCTGTAGCATTTCTAATATTATATGTGGATGACATATTGCTGATTGGAAATGATGTAGAATTTCTGGATAGCATAAAGGGATACTTGAATAAGAGTTTTTCAATGAAAGACCTCGGTGAAGCTGCTTACATATTGGGCATTAAGATCTATAGAGATAGATCAAGACGCTTAATTGGACTTTCACAAAGCACATACCTTGACAAGATTTTGAAGAAGTTCAAAATGGATCAAGCAAAGAAAGGGTTCTTGCCTGTACTACAAGGTGTGAAGTTGAGTCAGACTCAATGCCCGACCACTGTAGAAGATAGAGAGAAAATGAAAGATGTTCCCTATGCTTCAGCCATAGGCTCTATCATGTATGCAATGCTGTGTACCAGACCTGATGTGTGCCTTGCTATAAGTTTAGCAGGGAGGTACCAAAGTAATCCAGGAGTGGATCACTGGACAGCGGTCAAGAACATCCTGAAATACCTGAAAAGGACTAAGGATATGTTTCTCGTATATGGAGGTGACAAAGAGCTCACCGTAAGAGGTTACGTTGATGCAAGCTTTGACACTGATCCGGACGATTCTAAATCGCAAACCGGATACGTGTTTACTTTAAACGGTGGAGCTGTCAGTTGGTGCAGTTCTAAACAAAGCGTCGTAGCGGGATCTACATGTGAAGCGGAATACATAGCTGCTTCGGAAGCAGCGAACGAAGGAGTCTGGATGAAGGAGTTCATATCCGATCTAGGTGTCATACCTAGTGGATCGGGTCCAATGAAAATCTTTTGTGACAATACTGGTGCAATTGCTTTGGCAAAGGAATCCAGATTTCACAAAAGGACCAAACACATCAAGAGACGCTTCAATTCCATCCGGGATCTAGTCCAGGTGGGAGACATAGAGATTTGCAAGATACATACGGATCTGAATGTTGCAGACCCGTTGACTAAGCCTCTTCCACGAGCAAAACATGATCAGCACCAAGACTCCATGGGTGTTAGAATCATTACTGTGTAATCTAGATTATTGACTCTAGTGCAAGTGGGAGACTGAAGGAAATATGCCCTAGAGGCAATAATAAAGTTATTATTTATTTCCTTATATCATGATAAATGTTTATTATTCATGCTAGAATTGTATTAACCGGAAACATAATACATGTGTGAATACATAGACAAACAGAGTATCACTAGTATGCCTCTACTTGACTAGCTCGTTAATCAAAGATGGTTATGTTTCCTAACCATGAACAAAGAGTTGTTATTTGATTAACGAGGTCACATCATTAGTTGAATGATCTGATTGACATGACCCATTCTATTAGCTTAGCACCCGATCGTTTAGTATGTTGCTATTGCTTTCTTCATGACTTATACATGTTCCTATAACTATGAGATTATGCAACTCCCGTTTACCGGAGGAACACTTTGGGTACTACCAAACGTCACAACGTAACTGGGTGATTATAAAGGAGTACTACAGGTGTCTCCAAAGGTAGATGTTGGGTTGGCATATTTCGAGATTAGGATTTGTCACTCCGATTGTCGGAGAAGTATCTCTGGACCCTCTCGGTAATGCACATCACATAAGCCTTGCAAGCACTGCAACTAATATGTTAGTTGTTAGATGATGTATTACGAAACGAGTAAAGAGACTTGCCAGTAACGAGATTGAACTAGGTATTGGATACCGACGATCGAATCTCGGGCAAGTAACATACCGATGACAAAGGGAACAACGTATGTTGTTATGCGGTCTGACCGATAAAGATCTTCGTAGAATATGTAGGAGCCAATATGGGCATCCAGGTCCCGCTATTGATTATTGACCGGAGACGTGTCTCGGTCATGTCTACATTGTTCTCGAACCGTAGGGTCCGCACGCTTAACGTTACGATGACAGTTATTATGAGTTTATGCATTTTGATGTACCGAAGTTAGTTCGGAGTCCCGGATGTGATCACGGAGATGATGAGGAGTCTCGAAATGGTCGAGACATAAAGATTGATATATTGGAAGCCTATATTTGGACATCGGAATTGTTCCGGGTGAAATCGGCATTTTACCGAAGTACCGGGGGGGTTACCGGAACCCCCCGGGGGGTTATTGGGCCAACATGGGCCTTAAGGGAGAAGAGGAGAGGAGGCAAGAGGTGGCCGCGCGCCCCTCCCCTTCCTAGTCCGAATAGGACAAGGGAAGGGGGCCGGCGCCCCCCCTTTCCTTCCTCTCTTCCTCCTATTCTCCCCCTTCTCTCCTAGTCCAACTAGGAGTCCTACTCCCGGTGGGAGTAGGACTCCCCTTGGCGCGCCACACCTTGGCCGGCCGCCTCCTCCCCTTGCTCCTTTATATATGGGGGCAGGGGGCACCCCAAGACACACAAGTTGATCCTTGAGATCGTTCCTTAGCCGTGTGCGGTGCCCCCTGCCACCAAATTCCACCTCGATCATACCGTTGTAGTGCTTAGGCGAAGCCCTGCGTCGGTAGTACATCAAGATCGTCACCACGCCGTCGGCTGACGGAACTCCTCCCCGAAGCTTTGCTGGATCGGAGCCCGGGGATCGTCATCAAGCTGAACGTGTGCTAAGAACTCGGAGGTGCCGGAGTAACGGTGCTTGGATCGGTCGGATCGGGAAGAAGACGTACGACTACTTCCTCTACGTTGTGTCAACGCTTCCGTTGCGATCTACAAGGGTACGTAGATCAGACTCTCCCCCTCGTTGCTATGCATCACCATGATCTTGCGTGTGCTTAGGAAATTTTTTGAAATTACTACGTTCCCCAACATAATGGTACCATTAGTGCCGTCTCAAATTCAAACCGGCACTAATGTGCTTCACGTTTGACCCTTTTTCTACTAGTGATAGCCTCATTTTGGACGGGATTTTGATCATTCTGACCGTTTTCTTCTCTGTTTTCTTCAGATACCTGCACAAACGGAAGACAAGAGCTGGTTCTAGCAGGGATATTATCATCACGTTGGTTTGTGCAATTGTTTCCCCCGTGATCAAAAGCTCGAAGTGTAGATGGAAGAAGAATCTCTTGAAGAAGGAGAGCGCCGGCATTGGGATGGAGAGATGCAAAAGGGAAAACTGATTTATCGAACACAACGTCTCGAGATATATAAACTCGGCCTGTGGGAACATCTAAGCACTTGACTCCTTTGTGCATAGGGCTATAGCCCAAAAACACACAATTTTTTGAACGAAACGCAAGTTTGCGTGTGTTGTAAGGTCTTAGGTTCGGCCAACAAGCACAACCAAAGACTCGTAGAGATTTAAAGTCTGGTTTTGTTCCAAACAAACATGTGATTGGGCTTTCAAATTTGATGACTTTACTTGGTCGAATATTGATGAGATATGTGGCAGTGAGAAAAGCTTCATCCCAGAATTTTAGAGGCATGGAAGCATTGGCTAGGAGTGCTAATCCTACCTCAACAACATGACGATGTTTACGTTCAGCCGACCCGTTTTGCTAATGAGCATGGGGAAAAGAGACATGGTGAGAAATTCCAATTTTTTGAAAAAAGGAATTTAGTTTCTCATACTCACCACCCCAGTCGGTTTGCATGGCAAGAATTTTTGAGTCTAGTTGGTGTTCAACAAGATTTTGGAAGTTGGCAAAAACTTGAAAAAGTCAGATCTTTTCTTTAACAGATAGATCCAGGTGAAGTTGCTATAATCATCAATGAAGCTAACATAATAAGAGAATCTACCAACTGATGTAGGAGCTGGTCCCCATACATCTGAAAAAATAAGCTGCAATGGAGCAATGGAAACACTTGTTAATATAGGATAAGGTAACTGATGACTCTTAGCTTGTTGGCAAGCATCACAAATCGACTCAACACTAGACTCATAAGGTAGATTATTCTTGCTAAGAACATGCTAAACTATAACTGAAGAGGGATGACCCAGACGACTATGCCACCTTGCCGAAGAAGGTTTGGTGACACTCCACGCTTGTTTATTCGACCATGATGAAGATGAAGATGATATGAGTGGATATAGGCCTCCCTCACACTTTCCTCTAAGGATGACTCTCCTCGTTGCCAAGTCCTTGATCACAAAAGAGTGAGGATAAAATATTATGAGAACATTGTTGTCAAGAGCAAAACGATGAACAGAAACAAGATTTTTGGAAGCATGTGGAACATGCAAGACATTGTTAAGATGTAGATCTTTTACAGGGGTTTTGACAATTGAATTTCCAACATGAGTAATGTCCATACCAGTTCCACTTGCCATGTGTATCTGATCACCGCCGTGGTACCTTTCCCGCATCGTCAGCTTGTCGAGCTCCCCTGTGATATGCTCAGTGGCGCCGGAGTCGGCATACCAGTTGGTGTCGATGCCGTAGTTGTTGGTGACGAGGTTGGCTGACTTCTTTTCTTCATGATCATCATCGTACCGATGCCAGCAGGCTCTTGCCCCGCCAGCATGGAACCTATAGCAGATTTGGCACTCAGGGTAGTCGCCCTCTTGCTGCTGCTATTGTTGTGGTTGAGGGCGAGAACGTTGTTGATGACCACCGCCGCCACCCCCGTGACTAGGGGAAGGAGAGGAGCGGTTTCCTCGACCGCGTCCTCCTTTGTTGCTTCGGCCACGGCCTCCCCTGCCGCGGGACTGCCCGCGCCCTCTGTAGATGGTGTTGGCAGAGGAGCGGAATCCTGCCGGACTGTCGCCCAGCATCTCCATCCGCTGATCAAACGTGGCGATCTGCGCGAAGAGGTCGTCGACGGTGATGGAGTTTTTGATGGCGCCGACCGCTGCCACGATGGGATCGTAGTCCCGATCAAGGCCAGCAAGGATATAGTCCACCATCTCCGGGTCGGTTACTGGACGCCCAGCCGTAGCTAGCTCGTCCCCGAGGCTTTTCATCTTGGCGATGAACGCGTTGCTTGACATGTTTCCTTTCTTGGTGTTGGAGATGACCATCCGTAGATTGGTTATGCGGGATTGTGACTACGTGGCGAATAGGGTGGTAAGAGCAGTCCATAGATCAAAGGTACTATCCTTACCGATCACTTGCGCCAGGATTTCCTGAGTGAGAGAATTCAGCAGGTAGCTCAGAACCTGCTGATCCTTCGACAACCACGGGTCGTAGAGAGGATTGGGCTCTATGGCCGTGGTTTTGTCCGGCTTGGTGACTTCTGTGGTCTTTGGCGGTGCGGCATCGCTGCCGTCGAGGAGGCCGGTCACTTGCGCCTCGCAGTGCCGGCCTGACCTGCGCCTTCCATAGGAGGTAGTTCCCCCTTGCGAGCTTCTCTGTTGGTGGAGCACCTAGGTTGAGGCCGACGGCACTCGAGCTCGCAGCCATGGCGATGGAGGGATGTTTAGGGTTTCTGGTTTGCTAGACGATAGGAAGAGACGTGGCTCTGTATACCATGTAAGATGTATCTGGTGGAAGTGTTCCTACTCCTCCATAGAGGAGCCACGGGGTTTTATTGATCGAGGGCAGGAAACACCCCTGCCGTGGTTTACAAGTCTTCTACCGATCGCTAGGATTCGGTAGGATAAGAGATAGAGATAGGAGGTTACAAGGGAGAGGAGGAGATAAGTAGTTAAGATTACAACTGAATATATCTTTAAGTCTAACACCCCCAAAACATCCCCGTGTCATCTGCAAACCACACATTTCTTACTCACTCTTGCTTCGTAGTATTATACTACTATTTAACCATGTCGAAGATTGTGTGCTTCAGTGCGAGCTTGACAGAGACTGTTTAACAACTAATTATATTTCACATAATTTTTCTAGGGTAGGAGGCCATGGCCCCCTTGGCCCTATTGGAGCTCCTCCACTGGTGTTCTTACTGATGGCGCCATACTGGCCCCTCTTGGCTCTATTGGAGCTCCTCCACTGGTGTTCTTACTAATGGCGCCATACTGGATAAGTGGCTCGTAGTCAGAGTGTGGCAGGATGCCAGGTGGCTTTGCCTGAGGCACTGAGGCACCGAGGGAGTGTTTGCATGGCCGCAGGTGCCCGACAGGCACCTGACGATCGTGTTGTTGTAGTAGGTCAAGAGGATGACGCAGCAGGACGACATAGGACATCCCTAAACTGCAAGTACAAGCAGATGATCTGCCATGTCACTGCGCGACACCAAGCCAAGGAAGAGCCACCGCTCTGGCTCAATGCACAGCGCGTCAAGACAGTGGATCGTTGGCAAGAAGAAAGAACAAAATGCTAAGGCATAACTTGTTTGTGCCACTGCTCATCAACCTTGGGCCTCGTTGCTGGCACAATGGGGTGGGTTGTGTCGATGCTCGTCTGTGGTGAAGTCGGAGTCACTTGCTCGGTGATTAGGGATGGCGATGACGCCTTCTTGGGAAGCCATGAAAATGACACCTCTGTGATATCTTGATAAGGCTTTCTTTGGAGAGGTGCATGTGTAGGATATCCTATGTGTGCCGCTCGGCCAGGCTGTAACGGTTTTCACCTGGTTTTCTGACACCTGGTTTTCTGATAATTAACTAGCAATTCTCTCTTCCGCTTAAGTAATGTGTCAGACAAATCTTTTACTTTTGTTTAAAAAAATATTACCACAATAAGCATAGAAGGATGGCAGTACGACAGAGAAAGGGAAAGCACACAGACCACGACTCACCCATACACAGAGGCTGGACCGTTGAATGTAAGCTAACTAGGCGCCCTGCAACTGACATTTGTTTTGTGTGTACTTCTAGTTCGACGCCATGTTTGGAATGCAGGAATTACAAAAACCAGTTCCTGCAAAAATAAAAAATATTTTTTATAATTTCTAAGCAGGCTTACTTTAGAATATGGAAAAGTATTAAAATCAACCGACTTATTTCTCTCTCGTGTAAGCCTCCCCTTCCGCGCGACGCGTGTCCTCTATCAGGCCCACACAACGCTTTCCCGATGGTGGCGTTATCCTTCCGCGAAGTCTGGCCTCGTCCACATGTTCCTCACCTACCCCACTAGTCTTCTTCTCCCTGTATTGTCCCCTTTTCCGCCCCTCCATGGATCCTCACCCACCGGCCACCGCTGCATGGTGGTGCAGCCGCCGCCACCACACATCACTGCGTACCTCTCCCAACTACTATGCAGCGAGCTCCCCGGCCGGAATACTGGACATCGGAGTCTCCCCTCTCCCATGCATATCCTAGGCGGTCGACGTGAGCTCGCCACGCACCCTCGTCCTCGACGGCCGCCGGCGTTGCAACTCAGCAACTCGTCCCGGACGCTGTGCTGCGATGCAACCTCGTCGGCGTCTGCTGGTGCTGCAAGTCACGGGAGGCGAAGCTTCAATGGAGCACTCGCCCACGTGCCCCGGCGCTGCGATGCAGCTCTTATCAGCGGCTACCAGTGCTGCTATGTCGGGGCTACAGTGGAGCTCGGCCAGAGTTGTAATACAGCTTCGCCGGAGCCGTCGGAGCTCCGCCGGGGCTGCAATGGAGCTCAGCCGGAGTTGCAACGGAGCTTCGTCAGAGCCGTCGGATCTCCGCCGGGGCTGCAATGGAGCTCGGCCGGAGTTGCAATGGAGCTTCATCGGAGCTGCAACGGAGCTTCGTCAGAGCCGTCGGATCTCCGCCGGGGCTGCAATGGAGCTTCATCGGAGCGTCGGTGCTGCGTTGGAGCTCCGCCGGGGCTACAATGGATCTCACCGGAGTTGCAATGGAGTTCGCCGGACTCCGTCGGTGCTGCGTTGGAGCACCGCGCGGGGCTGCAATGACACATCATTGAAGCTGTCGCGTTGCGTTGCTGCCAGTTGTGTTGTTGTGATCCAATGGCCCCACTGCGCTGATCGGACGGCTGATTTGTAGCAGCGCCCTTAGAATATACTGCGAACATGGAAAGACTCATGTGTCAACCTCAAATTTCACATTTGCTTCATACTACCAACATACAGAGGCACACATCTGCACGTTGAAATAGTACTTTGAGGCTGAAAACACACCCAATCTGAAATTTCTGATCATCTTGTGCGCTAATTGCTTTGTTCTGGTTACGGCTATGCATTTCTTTTCATAGTATAAACTATATAACTTGGTGTGAACACTGAACAGTCATTTGCAGATAGAAACCCAATCTGAATATTCCACAGTTCGTGCACCGGCACAGAACGGAGGCGCGGCAAACCGTAGCCATCCTGCCACACCGTGTTGGCATGGCGGCTCGCTTGCTGGGTACGGTGTGGCAGGATGGGTATTGTAGTAAATAGAACAATCAAATTTTGGAAATCAGTGGAGTCCATGGAAAATGAAAGAAATCTATGTCACTAGAGCGAAACAATTCAGACTGTGAACCCAGGCAACCATTTCAGAGGACTTTAGTCCAAATGGCATCAGAAATTGTGTTAAATTGAGATTACCAATTATGATTTTCCATCTTATTCAGGACCTCTCTCGTGATTTCGAAAGCGTAATACTTTTGAAATCTAATGAATATAGATATGTTGACCTCCACCTTATTTGTCTTCCGTGTTTCTACAGACTTTGCATTACTGAAACTAAACAAGAGAGCAATGCTATATAAAGAAATCAGATCTGGAACTTGTGTGGTAGCTACTTGTGCATCCTACTTTGTTATGTCTTTATTTGCCATTTTTCTTTGTTTCATTTATATAGTTGTTTCTCTAAAACAAAGTGCTCTTATTCAAGCTCTCTTGTTTCACTGCTAAATATGATATGACCCAGGGAAGATCTTGCTTTCTCACTGTAAATGTGTGGGAAGTCATTCCTTTGTGCTCTCATCTGGAATCTCGATTTCAACCCATTTTTCAGCCAGATGATTTCTGGTTTATTGCACCAAGGAAGGGACTTATGGTTTTCTCGTTGCCTAGGTCATTAGCAGAGGTAGCTGGTGATTTCAAGATTCCAAGATGATGTATCATTCCTTTATGAAAACATCTTGCTTCTTGTCCTTGGCCTTTTATTGGGACGGAGGAAGTACATCAAAGGAAACTGTATATAAATTAGTCTTAAATCCTATGTACACTTTCACCCGTCTTTTTCAGTTGGATAAATACAACGATGATGGAGAACAGAGTGACACTGAATCCAACTGATTTTGTTAAGGTAACTGATGCTTGGTTTATTTTTTCTGGCGTGGAAGGAAATGACTAGCTCTTACCAGTAAGTGAAGAAAATACATTGCGCAATGACGAGTCATTTATCTTGAGGTTACCGTGTGTTCAAAACCACCGAAACAAAAACCAGCTGATGTATCCGGTCATAAGAAATCTGATGATCATTCATGTACGTGCACCGGCACCAAAGAAAGCAGTGCTGCACCCATAGAGCCCAACAAAGAAGCTGGAAGTGATGATAAGGATGATTCTAAGATGGATCATCCAAGGGCAGGAAGGAGAAGAGCCGTGGCCAAGGTGCAGCAAATTCAGCCATAGCTTCTGAAACAAAATTGCACAGGGGACATCAGCTGCTGCTAGCAGAATGGAGACCATAACAGTATGAAGTTCAAGGCCATCGTCCAGAGGAGTTTGGTTTGTCATGTGTACAGCTTCGCTCCCCTGAGACCATGATTGATTGCCACTTTAAATCAAGAATAGCAAAGTTGAACAGACGAATTAGTTTATTTTTGGAAATGTTACAACTTGACGAGTTCTGAACTTCGTCGATACCTCTACTCAAGACAAGCATAGGGCAACCAGGTGCAGATGAAGAACAGGTATATGTTGAGACAGAACATGGGAAATAGCTTGATTCGCAAAGGAAGAAACGTGAGAAATACTATATAGACAGCCCAAAAGGTGCTCCAAGAATCACCATATGGAAGTGGATTCCAAAGCGTGAATGCTCCACAAGACATCACAAGATAAAATCTCCTATTCCCTCCGTTCCTAAATACTCCTATAAGTCTTTTAAGAGATTTCACTACAAACTACATACGGATGTATATAGACATATTTTAGAGTGTAGATTCACTCATTTTGCTCCGTATGTAGTCCATAGTGAAATCTCTAAAAAGACTTATATTTAGGAATTAGGAACGGAACGGAGGGAGTAATTTATCATTCTAGGCATGCAGCTCAGATATAGAACTTAAAACACGGCACTGCATACTTGGATAGTTTTCAAAGCGACCAAGCAAATGTTCACACCACTCATTTTAACATAGGAGTCACACGATTGGCAGCTAGGCCTTGCAGGCACCGGACTGTCCGGGCGACGCTCATTCGTTCATTACAGGCTTGTTCTCGTTGGCCTTGAACCTCTGGTCCTTCGGCTTCTGCTCTTCCATTTTCCTGCCATCAGCAAAACAAAGGGAGTTAGTCACTTGAATTCAGCATTCATCACATTCACTGCAATTTAGAGTCGTTGTCAAAGTTTGATGCAAATGGGTCTTTCTAAAATGCATTTTGTAACTGCTCCTTAGTGCTAAGCAACAACACAAAAACCATCTAAACATTGACTTGGTTAAGAATTAGGGAACGCAAGTGTGTGACTGATGATTAATCAGTAAGAACAAGCTCAGTTTCCTGCGTACAGACAGCTTTCTACCATTGCATGTTTGTAGTCATATAAACTGCCATGTGGGTTAACCAAGTGTACACCACCAAAGGCACATGCACATTTCATCGAGCTCCTACCATCAATCACAGAACTACCATGGGCGTTTATTTAGTACACAGCCCCTTGGATAAAGTCACGAGTTTGTTGCTCTCTCAGCAATTCTCCAACAGCAAGGTTATGGCACTCTATAGTACAACAATAGGATGTTGCTGAGTTACCTGTTACTTCATATTCATTATTCAAATAAGAGCAGAGAAAGCACCTACAAGAGTACTCTCTAGCTCCTACGCAAGACAAGGAGACTTACCATCTAAACTGAAACAATATTTTAAGATACCATGGTTACCTAAGAATATCAAATAAGCTTTCCACCATAACCTAGACCACCACAATAATATTAAGATAACAGATGCCTACTTGAGAATATTAAACAAACTTTACAAACTTTGAGCAACCACGGTGTTTAGTTCATTTATAAGGCTGCAGCCTGCACATGCTCTTACAGGTAAAAACTTTGTTAGCAAGACAATTTGACCACCTAGTACAATCATCAAATGTTTCAAATCCAACCATTTTCATGTAAAATGTTGAAGCAGTTTATCTGAAATGTTGAACGAGAAAAAGTTGCTGCAGATTGCAAGCACCAAGAACCTCCAGGTCTCCAACTTTCTTTTGACTCCCAATTTTAATAACCTCAGTAAAATAACCTCATCTAGGAAGGCAGCAAGGCAGTAGTTCCTTGTGTGCTCATTTATGATTAGCCTCTTTTTTTATTGCGGGACTACAAACGAGCAAGCCCACAAGACATGACCTCTCTATCGATCAACGCACACAACCATGTGGACCAATCTAATCGAACAAACGCCTCTCGTCGAGCCCCTAACCACACGGCCTCAAGGGAAATTTTCTACGGCAAGAACAAGGAATACACGCACAGATCGGACGCTACAGCACATCTTTTCATGAGGGAACCAGCACGAATCGAGAGCAAGAACAACCACGGGGCATTCACACCGCACCGATAGCACGAATTAATCGCTCGTGGAACCCGAATCGTGAACACACAAGGTCCCTAACTGGCAGAACAGATCTGCAGGGGATGAGACGGGGCTGCGAAGGGGGAGAGGTTACCTCTTGTCGGAGGACGCGCCGCCCTTCTGGCTGAGGAAGGAGCGGAACAGGGGGGAGTTGACGTCGTAGATCATCTTTCTTCTTCTTCGCTGCCGCCGCCGCCGCCGCCGCCGCCGATGTGAAGAGCCTAGCTAGGGTTCGTGGGAGAGGGTGAGACGCACGGGTTCCAATCTTCCAGAGGCTGCTTTGTACCCTCACCTTCGCGGATCTACATCAATCGACGGCCGGCCCGTCGGGCTCCAGGCCGTCTGAAGGTAGACGGGCCCCCGGAGGGGAAAATGGGCCCTAAAATCTTCAGAAAGGTTTATTTTCCATTTAGAGAGAAGGTGAGATGACAAGTGAAAGTGCTCTTGTGACCTCGAGCTCACATGCACACTTTGTTGCAGTAAAATCCGGAAAAATATTACTACACAAATTTAAGGGATCTGATTTTTTTTTGCTTGCTACAAATATTGATGTGCGTTTCACATGCGTGCTAATTTTCCTGATGGAGTCTCGGCAGAAAAAACGAAATTGATGCTCTAGAACTCACACGGTGCATTTTAAAATTGAACCAACAAATCATATCGAAATAAAACGAACCGAACCATTTTTGTGGTTGTTATTTTTTTTGGTTTTATGTATGGAACGAGATTTCCTTAACATTTTGAATTTTAGTTTTTTTGTATATACAAAAAACCGAACGATTGACCAAATTAAAAAATATTTATATTTCTTGAGCAACCAGCCATACTTAGGCAGTTAGGCCCAAAAGATCTTGTGACGTAGTACACTTTTTGTGCATGAGTCATATTCCTGCTAAGCATCTCCGTTTTTTCTTGTAACATGGTCATTTGTTTCTTGCAAAATATACTAAGCACGTCCATAAACAAAAAAGCAAAGTATACATTGCACATTTGCATGCACGGACAATCATCAAGGCATGAATCCATGCATGCATATATACTTATAAATGTTTTCTATAAAAAAAGTGTATGTGTTTTGAGTCATTAATTTGCAAATATTATTCTGTCATTTTTAAATTCGCATCAACTTTGGTTATTATGCTATACCAAAATTGGACCATATTTAAATTTTGTATCGTATTTACCAAAGTATCAATACTATACAAAACCAAAAAAGTACAACAGAGCCATATAAATTGAATAAACCGAATGCAAAGTGTTATCCAAAATGCTTCCAAAAACACTCTTTTTGGAGCATTGAATTATTTTTTGCCGAGACCTTCACGAATGTCATTTCATGGTGAAATTTTGCGCGCATGTGGAACACATATTAATGTTTGTCATGAAAAATCCAGATTTTTCTGTTTTGAAAAAGAAGCATTTTTTTAATTCCACAAAATTCTTTTCTCTCGGCCAACGCACTTCAAAACGAAGCAAGGACTGTCCCGGTCGGTCATTAGCAGTTGTCTCTTCCCAAATCATCGGGATGGGCCGATGATCAGAATTTATAATCATTCAGATGGTGTAGTTTATCTGCTCGACTAATATGGGTATGTTGCACCATTAATCAGTTCGGCCCACATAGCGGTCGTTGCGACTCGCCGCTCGTGGGGTAGTTGGTGGTTGATAATTTGACACTGCACACCACCCAGCTCTGAAATGATGCAATTAGCTAAGCTCATCGTGGGGCGGTGGTACTCATGGCAGCAATGTTGCATGCAAAATATACATTATCTCTCCACATCTGGGTGCCTAGGGAAAAAATCTACCGAGAAAACCTCAGGGGAGCAATGATGTTGAGAGCATATCTCGTGCAACGAGTGCGCCGAGGCCTTCTGGGCCATTAGATGTGAAACCAAGGAACATGATCCATCAACATGGGTAGTTGCTGGTACTTTTTCAGATTTACCTTGAAGTGTAGCTAAATTGTGTACCCATCCTCTCTCTCTCTCTCTCTCTCTTGTTTCTCACCCTCTGCCCCTTCTTCTCTCCTGTGCCGCCGTATGCCATGGGAGCTATGGTTAGAAAAATTGTTCAATGTCATCTCTCTCCCTCTCCTTCCTCTCATGTACCATGGGCAAAGATCTCCGGCATAGAAGCTTAACCGAGCCCCACCTTCCTCTCTGTCGACTGTAATCATTGATTTATTTGGCAGGGACCTTACAGCGATGCCTCGTTGATGTCGCGATGTCGTCCGGGGCACCGATTCTATAGCGGCACAGAAGTTGACGGTCTTCCACCATTCAAATATCAAGGGTATGTTTTCTTCTTCCCTTACCCATGAGTTTGACTATATTTTGTTCTTCCAATTTGATTGTATTTCCCCAATTAGTTTGAAACCAGTGGCATTGGGAACAATCATGTTAATATGCGCTGAATAAATGTACGATCTGAAATTATAAGCGTAAAATGTTTATCTCAATTGCAGCAGTAATATTGGAAATAGAAAAAAATGAGGTGCTTTTTTTTCACCTTCATATTTATAAACGTTTCCACATGATAGTTACTACTTTTATATGAAGAAATCAATGCTTCAGCAGATATCAATTCGAGCTCAGTGCTAGCATGCAGAACACACAAAGGTGCGGTACTAGGGGGAGCCAGGATTTGGGTATAGGGGGCCAAGCAAAGTTGAGAAAAAAAATCAGTGCAAAAAATGAAGTACCTAATACTATATTAGTGTGTAGCTTCGAATGCTTAAAAATATAGTTAAATTTGTATATTTAAATTCAGAATAAATTGTCTCCAATTGGACCAGGATTGGTAACTTGCACATTCGCCTCGTTAACAATATCATTACGCTGGGAAACTCGAAACAACATGCTTAAAATCGAATTAATCTCTGTGATGTTCGGCGGCGCTTTTCTTTTCATAACCACTTAGAAAAAGCAACCAACCAAGAGAAATCTAAAATGAACTAGCATCGTAACTCACCATTAAAATAACTACAATCTGATTTAGAATTTTGATGCATCTAAGATGAGAGTTGAGAGAGATTAGTAGAAGTGATGCTAACCTTGGCTGGTTGACTGGGTTGCTAGAGAATTAAGGGGATTTAATCGGACTCAAATCTGATCATAAGGAGAGCAACCATTTGAGAAGCGCTCCTTCGGAAGCCTATACAACGATCACATGGGATGGGCTCAGAGCGCGTCACTTGGCGCGCTCTCAGTCGCCGTCACGTGCCGCTCTCTCTCTGGATTTTATTTTTTTCACACGTGTTTTTGGCTTTTTAGATGGTTTTTCTAGGGTTTTTTTACTTTTTGTTTTTTCATAGGTCTTTCTTAGCTTTTTGAAAAAATAGAACGAAAAAACTTGTTTTTTTCCATGAGCGGCATGATTTTGCTTCCGCGAGAGGCATGGTTTTGTTTCCGCGAGAAGTACGGCCGTGCCTTTCAGAAACGAAAAAAAACGCGTTTTCTCTTTTTTTTTCCGTGAGAGGCATGGCCGCGCCTTCGGAAACGAAAAAAAAGTGTTTTCTCTTTCTTTCTTTTTTCTGTGAGAGGCACGGTTTTACTTCCGCAAGAGGCACAATACTGGAAAAAAATATGCGTTTTCTCTCTTTTTTTTCTGCGAGAGCATGGTTTTGCTTCCGTGAGAGGCACGATTGTACCTCTCGGAAACGAAAAAAATGTGATTCCTCTTCCTTTTTTTCTTTCGTGAGAGGCACAATCGTGCCTCTCGGAAACAAAAAAAAACATGTTTTTTCTTCTTTTTTTCTTACGTGAGAGGCACAGTTTTGTTTTCGTGAGAGGCATGGATTTGCTTCCGCTCGAATGGCATGGAAAGTGAAACAAACGTGCTTCTTGCGTGAGAGGCACAGTCTTTCGAAAACGGCTTCCAGAAAGTGAAACAAATGTGCTTCTGGTTTGATTTTTTCGCCCGTTTTTTCATGAAAAAAGTTCATTAAAACGTATTAATATGTGATCTACTTTTAAAAATCTCGGCGCGAGGAATCCAAGGGTGAAAATGATTTGAGATTTGAACGCATGGTTTCAGAGATAAAACGGTTTGAATAAAATGATAAAAAAGAAAAATTTCAGGTTGCAACAAGTGGCACACATACAGCGCATCATTTGTCACAACTAGAAAGGTAGAAGTGATCTTCAAAAAAATACTACTCAATTAGTGATTTCAGATCATGAGCAGGAGCGAGGAGGCAATGGTAATCACGCTCAAAGTACTTCTCAATCATGTAGGGGGCTAGTTTCTTTAGGGTAAAGTTAACGCCCTGGACTAGTACAGGAGGAGCGGAGCGGAGATCATGACTTGAATTGCGCTTTATTCCTCGTTCTCCTATGGCTTTATGGCCATGAAGACGTGGTGGATCCCGTTCCATGTCGGCGGTAGGGCTCCGCCTTTTAGAATTATTTTGTGTTTTTGTAGGGTCTGTGTTCTGTTTATGAAGGTGAGGCGGCCACGGCTTCCTGAAGATGGGATAAAGTTCTCCCACCTAGTCTTCGTCTGGATGACACTTCTAGCGTCGTCAGAGGGTGTGTGGAGGTTTGCTTCGATGGATCCCATGGGGTTCAGTCGGTGTTTTTCTTCGGTGAATTTGTTTGGATTCGGTCTTCATTTGTGTGTAGGTTGGATCCTTCTGATCTACGTGTTGGGGAACGTAGCAGAAATTCAAAATTTTTTATGCAACACCAAGATCAATCTATGGAGTAATCTAGCAACGAGGGAAGGAGAGTGCATCTACATACCCTTGTAGATCGTTAAGCGGAAGCGTTCAAGTGAACGGGGTTGATGGAGTCGTACTCGTCGTGATCCAAATCACCGATGATCCTAGTGCCGAACGGACGGCACCTCCGTGTTCAACACACGTACAACCCGGTGACGTCTCCTACGCCTTGATCCAGCAAGGGGAGAAGGAGAGGTTGGGGAAGACTCCATCCAGCAGCAGCACGACGGCGTGGTGGTGGTGGAGGAGCGCGGGACTCCAGCAGAGCTTCGCCAAGCACTACGAGAGACGAGGAGGGAGAGGGGTAGGGCTGCGCCAACAGGGAGAGCAAATCACATGTCTTGGGCAGTCCCAAACCTCAAGTATATATAGGGGAAGGGGAGGGGCTGCGCCCCCACCTAGGGTTCCCTCCCTAGGGGTGGCGGCAGCCCCCAGATCCCATCTGGGAGGCGGCCAAGGGGGAGAGAGAGGGGGGCGAACCTAGGGTGGGCCTTAGGGCCCATCTGCGCCTAGGGTTTGCCCCCTCTCCTCTTGAGGACGCCTTGGGCCTTGGTGGGAGGCGCCCCAGCCCACATAGGGGCTGGTCCCTTTCCACTTATGGCCCACGCAAGCCTCCGGGGCTGGTGGCCCCTCCCGGTGGACCCCCGGACCCCTTCGGTGGTCCCGGTACACTACCGGTGATGCCCGGAACACTTCCGGTGGCCAAAACCATACTCCCTATATATCAATCTTTACCTCCGTACCATTCCAGAACTCCTCGTGACGTCCAGGATCTCATCCGGGACTCCGAACAACATTCGGTAACCGCGTACATACTTTCCCTATAATCCTAGCGTCATCGAACCTTAAGTGTGTAGACCCTACGGGTTCGGGAGTCATGTAGACATGGCCGAGAAAACTCTCCGACCAATAACCAACAGCGGGATCTGGATACCCATGTTGGCTCCCACATGCTCCACGATGATCTCATCGGATAAACCACGATGTCAAGGATTCAGTCAATCCCGTATACAATTCCCTTTGTCTATCGGTACGATACTTACCCGAGATTCGATCGTCGGTATCCCGATACCTTGTTCAATCTCATTACCGGCAAGTCTCTTTACTCGTTCCGTAACACATCATCCCGTGATCAACTCCTTGATCATATTGTGCACATTATGATGATGTCCTACCGAGTGGGCCCAGAGATACCTCTCCGTTTACACGGAGTGACAAATCCCAGTATCGATTCGTGCCAACCCAAAAGACACTTTCGGAGATACCTGTAGTGTACCTTTATAGCCACCCAGTTACGTTGTGACGTTTGGCACACCCAAAGCACTCCTATGGTATCCGGGAGTTGCACAATCTCATGGTCTAAGGAAATGACACTTGACATTAGAAAAGCTTTAGCATACGAACTACACGATCTTTGTGCTAGGCTTAGGATTGGGTCTTGTCCATCACATCATTCTCCTAATGATGTGATCCCGTTATCAACGACATCCAATGTCCATGGTTAGGAAACCGTAACCATCTATTGATCAACGAGCTAGTCAACTAGAGGCTTAATAGGGACATGGTGTTGTCTATATATCCACACATGTATCTGAGTTTCCTATCAATACAATTCTAGCATGGATAATAAACGATTATCATGAACAAGGAAATATAATAATAACCAATTTATTATTGCCTCTAGGGCATATTTCCAACAGTCTCCCACTTGCACTAGAGTCAATAATCTAGTTCACATCGCCATGTGATTAACACTCACAGGTCACATCGCCATGTGACCAACATCCAAAGAGTTTACTAGACTCAATAATCTAGTTCACATCACTATGTGATTAACACTCAATGAGTTCTGGGTTTGATCATGTTATGCTTGTGAGAGAGGTTGTAGTCAACGGGTCTTGCCATATTCAGATCCCTATGTATTTCGCAAAACTTTATATCGTAGATGTTGCTACCACGTTCCACTTGGAGCTTTTCCAAATTATTGCTCCATTATACGTATCCGGTATCTCTACTCAGAGCTATCCGGATAGGTGTTAAGCTTGCATCGACGTAACTCTTTATGTCGAACTCTTTATCACCTCCATAATCGAGAAGCATTTCCTTATTCCTCTAAGGACAATTTTTACCGCTATCTGGTGATCTACTCCTAGATCACCTTTGTACCCTCTTGCCAGACATGTGGCAAGGCACACATCTGGTGCGGTACTCAGCATGGCATACCGTATAGAGCCTATGACAAAAGCATAACCTTCATCCTTCCTCTTTCTTCTGCCATGGTCAATCTTCGAGTCTTACTCAACTTCACACCTTACAATTCAGGTAAGAACCCCTTCTTTGACTGATCTATTTTGAACTCCTTCAAAAACATGTCAAGGTGCGTGTTCTTTGAAAGTATCATCAGGCGTCTTGATCTATTTCTATAGATCTTGATGCCCAATATGTAAGCAGCTTTATCCAGGTCTTCCTTTGAAAAACACTCTTCAAACAACCGTTTATGCTTTCCAGAAATTCTACATTATTTCGGATCAACAATATGTCATCCACATATACTTATCAAAAATGTTGTAGTGCTCCCACTCACTTTATTGTAAATACAAGTTTCTAGCAAACATTGTATAAACCTAAAAGCTTTGATCACTCCATCAAAACATATATTCCGATTCCGAGATGCTTGCTCTAGTCCATAGAAGGATTGCTGGAGCCAGCATACCTTTTAGCATCCTTAGGATCGACAAAACCTTTTTGTATCACATACAACTTTTCTTACGAAAACTGCTAAGAAAACTTGTTTTGACATCCATCTATAAGATTTCATAATCGAAAAATACAGCTAATGCTAACATGATTCCGACGGACTTAAGCATCACTACGGGTGATAAATTCTCATCGTAGTCAACTCCTTGAACTTGTGAAAAGACTCTTTCCCACAAGTCGAGCTTCATAGACGGTAACATTACCGCCCACGTCCGTCTTCTTCTTTAAAGATCCATTTATCTCAATGGCTTGCCGATCATCGGGCAAGTCCACCAAAGTCCATACTTTGTTCTAATATATGGATCCTATCTCGGATTTCATGGCTTCTAACCATTTGTCGGAATACGGGCCCACCATCGCTTCTCCACAGCTCGTAGGTTCATTGTTGTCTAACAACATGATATCTAAGACATGATTACCATACCACTTAGGAGTAGTACATATCCTTGTCGACCTACGAGGTTCGATAGCAACTTGAACCGAAGCTTCATGATCACTATCATTAACTTCCTATTCAACAGACGTAGGCTCCACAGAAAACATCTTTCTGTGTTGCATCACTCTCTGGTTGAAGTAAAGGTTCGACAACCTCATCAAGTTCTATCTTTCTCCCACTCAATTTTTCGAGAGAAACTCCTTCTCGAGAAAGGACCCGTTCTTAGCGACAAACAATTTGCCCTCGAATCTGAGATAGAAGGTATACCCTACTGTCACCTTTGGGTATCCTATGAAGATGTGTTTGTCCGCTTTGGGTTCGAGCTTCTCCGGCTGGAGCCTTAAGCATCACAGCCCCAAACATTAAGAAACGACAACTTTGGTTTCTTGCCAAACCAACGTTCATACGACGTCGTTTCAACGGACTTAGATGGTGTCCTATCTAAAGTGAATGCAGTTGTCTCTAACGCATAACCTCAAAATGAAAACGGCAGATTGGTACGAGACATCATAGATCGCACCATATCTCATAGGGTTCGATTACGACGTACGGACACACCATTACCTTGTGGTGTTCCAGGTGGCTTCAACTGTGAAACAATTCCACAATGTCTTAAGTGATTGCCAAACTCATAACTTAGAAAATCCCCTTTAGATCAGATCGTAGGAACATGATCTTATTGTTATGATGATTCTTAACTTCACTCTGAAATCGCTTGAACTATTCAAACATTTCGGACTTGTGCTTCATTAAGTAAATATACCTATATCTACTCAAATCGTCAGTGAAGATGAGAAAATAGCGATATCCACCGCACGCTTTAATTCTCGTTGGATCACACGCATCAGCATGCATAATTTCCAACAAGTCACTTGCCCGTTTCATTGTACCTGAAAACAGGGTCTTAGTCATCCTGCCCATGAGGCATGGCTCGCATGTGTCAAGCGATTCAAAATCAAGTGACTCCAAACATCCATCGATATGGAGTTTCTTCATGCATCTTACACCAATATGACCTAAGCGGCAGTGCCACAAGAAAGTGGTACTACCATTATTAACTCTACATCTTTTGGCGTGAACATGTGTATTACTACGACCGAGATTCAATGAACCATTCACATAGGGTGCATGACCATGAAAGGTATCATTCATGTAAACAGAATAACCATTGTTCTCTAATTTAAATGAATGACCGTATTGCAATGAACATGATCTAATCATATTCATGCTCAACGTAGACACTTGATAACACTTATCTAGGTTCAATACTAATCCCGAAGGTAGATGGAGCGTGCGATGGTGATCTCATCAACTTTGGAAACACTTCCAACACACATCGTCACCCCGCCCTCAGACAGTCTCCGTTTAGTCCGTAGCTTTTGCTTCAAGTCACCAATAATAGCAACTGAACCGGTATCCAATACCCAGGTGCTACCAGGAGTACTAGTGAGGTACACATTAATAACACGTATATACTTTGTTGAAGTTGCCAACCTTCTTATCTACCATGCATTTAGGGTAATTCCGCTACCAGTGACCGTTCCCCTTACAATAGAAGCACTCAGTCTCGGGTTTGGGTTCAACTTTGGGTTCCTTCACTGGAGCGGCAACTGGTTTGCCATCCATGAAGTTTCCCTTCTAGCCCTTGCCCTTCTTGAAACCAGTGGTCTTGTTAAACCATCAACACTTGATGCTCCTTCTTGATTTCTACCTTTTGCGGTCTTAAGCACCGCGAACAGCTCCGGGATGAACTCCATCCCTTGCATGTCATAGTTCATCATGAAGATCTAGTAGCTTAGTGATAGTGGCTAGATAACTCTATCAATCACTATCTTATCTGGAAGTTTAACTCCCACTTGATTTAAGTGATTGTAGCACCCAGACATTCTGGGCACATGCTCACTAGCTGAGCCATTCTCCTCCATCTTGTTGGCAAAAGAACTTGTCTGAGGTCTCATACCTCTCAACACGGGCATGAGCCTGAAATCCCAATTTCAGCTCTTGGAACATCTCATATGTTCTATGGCGTTCAAAACGTCATTGGAATCCCGATTCTAAGCCGTAAAGTATGGTGCACTAAACTATCAAGTAGTCATCAGGACGTGTCTGTCAGGTGTTCACAACATCCATAAATGACGTTGTAGGGGTTTGCACATCGAGCGGTGCATCAAAGACGTAAGCCTTCTGTGTAGCAGTGAGGACACTCCTCGGACTACGGACCTAGTCCGCATCAATGCTTACAATATCTTTCAACTTAATCTTTCTCTAGGAACGTATTTGAAACAGGGAGCTACAACATGAGCTATTTATCTACAACATATTTGCAAAGATAATTTAGACTATGTTCATGATAATTGAGTTCATCTAATCAAATTATTTAATGAACTCCCACTCAGATAGACATCCCTCCCATCATCTAAGTGAAACATGATCCGAGTCAACTAGGCAGTGTCCGATCATCACGTGAGACGGACTAGTCAACATCGGTGAACATCTTCATGTTGATCGTATCTTCTATACAACTCATGCTCGACCTTTCGGTCTTCCGTGTTCCGAGGCCATGTCTGTACATGCTAGGCTCGTCAAGTCAACCTAAGTGTTTCGCATGTGTCCCGAGGCCATGTATGTACATGCTAGGCTCGTCAACACCCGTCGTATTCGAACGTTAGAATCTATCACACCCGATCATCACGTGGTGCTTCGAAACAACGGACCTTCGCAACGGTGCACAGTTAGGGGGAACACTTTCTTAAAATTATTACGAGGGATCATCTTATTTAAGCTACCGTCGTTCTAAGCAAATAAGATGTAAAACATGATAAAAATCACATGCAATCAAATAGTGACATGATATGGCCAATATCATTTGCTCCTTTTGATCTCCATCTTTGGGGCTCCATGATCATCGTTGTCACCGGCATGACACCATGATCCCCATCATCATGATCACCATCATCGTGTCTTTTTGAAGTTGTCTCGTCATCTATTACTTGTACTACTATGGCTAACGCTTTA
The DNA here is from genome assembly GCA_034509565.1 of Triticum monococcum. NCBI lineage: Eukaryota > Viridiplantae > Streptophyta > Magnoliopsida > Poales > Poaceae > Triticum > Triticum monococcum. The sequence goes on from CM067842.1 coordinate 725,436,525, forward strand.
GCAATAAAGTAAAGTAATTACATGACGTTTATGTTGACACGCAGGTCATAAATAAATTAAGACAACTCCTATGGCTCCTGCCGGTTGTCATACTCATCGACATGCAAGTCGTGATTCCTATTACAAGAACATGATCAATCTCATACATCACATATATCATTCATCACGTCCTTTTGGCCATATCACATCACAAGGCATATGCTGCAAAAACAAGTTAGACGTCCTCTAATTGTTGTTGCAAGATTTTACGTGGCTGATATAGGTTTCTAGCAAGAACGTTTCTTACCTACGCGAAAACCACAACGTGATATGCCAATTTTATTTACCCTTCATAAGGACCCTTTTCATCGAATCCGATCCGACTAAAGTGGGAGAGACATACACCCGCTAGCCACCTTATGCAACTAGTGCATGTCAGTCGGTGGAACCAATCTCACGTAAGCGTACGTGTAAGGTCGGTCCGGGCTGCTTCATCCCACGATGCCGCCGAATCAAGATAAGACTAGTAACGGCAAGTAAATTGACAATATCGACGCCCACAACTGCTTTGTGTTCTACTCGTGCATAGAAACTATGCATAGACCTAGCTCTGATACCACTGTTGGAGAACGTAGCAGAAATTCAAAATTTTCTACGCAACACCAAGATCAATCTATGGAGTAATCTAGCAACGAGGGAAGGAGAGTGCATCTACATACCCTTGTAGATAGCTAAGCGGAAGCGTTCAAGTGAACGGGGTTGATGGAGTCGTACTCGTCGTGATCCAAATCACCGATGATCCTAGTGCCGAATGGACAACACCTCCGTGTTCAACACACGTACAACCCGGTGACGTCTCCTACGCCTTGATCCAGCAAGGGGAGAAGGAGAGGTTGGGGAAGACTCCATCCAGCAGCAGCACGACGGCGTGGTGGTGGTGGAGGAGCGCGGGACTCCAGCAGGGCTTCGCCAAGCACTACGAGAGACGAGGAGGGAGAGGGGTAGGGCTGCGCCAACAGGGAGAGCAAATCACATGTCTTGGGCAGCCCCAAACCTCAGGTATATATAGGGGAAGGGGAGGGGCTGCGCCCCCACCTAGGGTTCCCTCCCTAGGGGTGGCGGCAGCCCCCAGATCCCATCTGGGAGGCGGCCAAGGGGGAGAGAGGGGGGGCGCACCTAGGGTGGGCCTTAGGGCCCATCTGCGCCTAGGGTTTGCCCTCTCTCCTCTTGAGGACGCCTTGGGCCTTGGTGGGAGGCGCCTCAGCCCACATAGGGGCTGGTCCCTTCCCACTTATGGCCCACGCAAGCCTCCGGGGCTGGTGGACCCTCCCGGCGGACCCCCGGACCCCTCCGGTGGTCCCGGTACACTACCGGTGATGCCGGGAACATTTCCGGTGGCCAAAACCATACTTCCTATATATCAATCTTTACATTCGGACCATTCCGGAACTCCTCGTGACGTCCAGGATCTCATCCGGGACTTCGAACAACATTCGGTAACTGCGTACATACTTTCCCTATAACCCTAGCGTCATCGAACCTTAAGTGTGTAGACCCTACGGGTTCGGGAGTTATGCAGACATGGCCGAGAAAACTCTCCGGCCAATAACCAATAGCGGGATCTGGATACCCATGTTGGCTCCCACATGCTCCACGATGATCTCATCGGATGAACCACGATGTCAAGGATGCAGTCAATCCCGTATACAATTCCCTTTGTCTATCGGTACGATACTTGCCCGAGATTCGATCGTCGGTATCCCGATACCTTGTTCAATCTCGTTACCGGCAAGTTTCTTTACTCGTTCCGTAACACATCATCCCATGATCAACTCCTTGATCATATTGTGCATATTATGATGATGTCCTACCGAGTGGGCCCAGAGATACCTCTCCGTTTACACGGAGTGACAAATCCTAGTATCAATTCGTGCCAACCCAAAAGACACTTTCGGAGATACCTGTAGTGTACCTTTATGGCCACCCAGTTACGTTGTGACGTTTGGCACACCCAAAGCACTCCTACGGTATCCGGGAGTTGCACAATCTCATGGTCTAAAGAAATGACACTTGACATTAGAAAAGCTTTAGCATACGAACTACACGATCTTTGTGCTAGGCTTAGGATTGGGTCTTGTCCATCACATCATTCTCGTAATGATGTGATCCCGTTATCAACGACATCCAATGTCCATGGTTAGGAAACCGTAACCATCTATTGATCAACGAGCTAGTCAACTAGAGGCTTACTAGGGACATGGTGTTGTCTATGTATCCACACATGTATCTGAGTTTCCTATCAATACAATTCTAGCATGGATAATAAACGATTATCATGAACAAGGAAATATAATAATAACCAATTTATTATTGCCTCTAGGGCATATTTCCAACACTACGTTTCTCTTCATTGATAGCGGTTACTTTTCTGATGCGCTGGTCCTCTGGGGCCTTAGCACGATGATTTTCGGACTGTCTACTACAACAACGTTTGCCTAGTTCCGGTGATGGAGGGGCGATGACGGCGGCGCACCTTCGTCTCGCTCCAGTATTTCTAGTCGCCGCTAGGTGGTCTACGTACCTGGATATAATATTATTATTTTTACTTCTACTGTTTGTTGTACAACCTTGACAGTTGATGAACAGATTAGAAGTTTCCCGTTTTTTTGAAGAAAGACTTCTCCCCATTTCATAATTTCAGCATCCATATTTTTTTCTAGAGATGATGATACGAAACACGGTTTATAATTTGATCTAAGGTGCTGATTTCTTGGGCCATTTTAAACATGTAAACTTCATTTCCCACGAGGCCATCGATGAGAATGCTGCTTTTACTCTTTGCTTAGTAGTTCATGTAATGTTAAATGCTCAGTAACTGGGTCATTTTTCTCTTTTATATTTTTGTGGTAATGGAATCTCATATTAATTATTATGCTTTCACTGCTATGGCTTGTTCTCAAATATATATATATATATATATATATATATATATATATATATATATATATATATATATTGCAGAAAAAAGACTTCATTGCATGCCAACTAAGCACAAACTTGAATTTGAATAAGACCATGCTCCTTCTTTTTCATAAAATGGGTGGTTTGGTTGTTGATCCATTAATCAAATAAATTAGGTCGTAAGATCGAATCAAGAATTTCATTATATCCATTTCTTATACCTTCTATTTTATATGATATTTCATAAGAATAAACCATAGGGATAGGGTCTAGAATAGAAGTAATAAAGTGAATAAAAAGAGGGGGCAATCTAAATATTGCTAATATATTAGGACCATCTTATTAATAATTCTAATGAGTTATCTTGGAATTTAGAATCAAATAAAAAACCCTATATTATGCTCAAGGAAAGTAGATATAGATAGGAGCTTATGCCCTCAAAAAAAATACACTAGTTTCTTAAATTAAAAATAAAATGGGAAAAAATTGGTTGGGGGGTAGAATGTGGCACCAAAGTGCATCAATGAAGGTTCAATTTGAGAAATTTCAAAACATGAGTAATATCAGTTACAAATGTTAACACCTGGCACATTGATATTAAGAGAAAATCTATTAACGATGGTAACAAACCCTACCACAAAGCTATACTCCACACTATTGATGACCTTTCAAAAGCACAGTATCACACATCCTAATACAATGGAAGATAATAAGGTGACCAGCATTTTCACACACGGTCTCAGCATGGAATGTAGGATGTTTGAATATTCCTTGGAATTGTTGGATGCATTCAATAATTGTTTCCTCCTTTTTGTTTCTTGACGTCGTTTCCTTAGCGCTTCCTTGAGAGGCATGTGGTACAAGTGTGTACGGGTTTCCTCCCCTTGTGCGTCTGGAAGAGGCACCAAGTAAAACATCTCAGCCTGCAAGCCACGCTCTTTGTTATTTTTTTATGTTGTCCCTGGTAATTTGCATTGAGCTATCGATGGCAAGGCGGTGTTTTTTGTAATATTCCCATGTGAGCATGCCTCTCCTCACGAGTTTATTGTAGTCATCAAGTGCTAATCTAAGAGATGCGTTGTTGTATTTTTCACTGTACTGTGATGTGGTCTTGAGCATAAGACAGCGGCCAACAAAAGAGAAATTATCATACTCATCACCACGACAAAGTCTAAAACCTTTTTCTTGACATCTTGATATTTTTGCCCGGATGGCTTCTAATACACTATAAACAAATAATTGATGGATTAACAGCCGGTACATGAACATTAAGAGAAAATCTCTCAACGAGGAAATAAACCATACTAAACAAGCTACACTCCACACTGTTGATGACCTTTCAAAAACACAGTATCACACATCCTAATACAATGGAAGATAAGGTATACATGACCAACATTTTCACAGACGGTCTCAGCATGGAGTCCAGGATGTTTGCATATTCCTTGGAATTGTCAGATGCATCCAATAGTTGTTTCCTCCTTTTCATTTCCTGGCGTCGTTTTCTTAGCGCTTCCTGGATAGGCATGCGGTACATGTGTGTACGGGTTTGCAGCCCTTCTCCTTCTGTATACGGCACCAAGTAAAACATCCCCACCTGCAAGCGACGTTCTTTGTATTTTTGGATGCTATTCCTAATAATTTGCAATGAGCTGTCGATGGCAAGGTGGTGTTCTGTGTAAGCTTCCCATGTGAGCATGCCTCTCCTCACGAGTTCATTGTAGTTGTCAAGTGCTAATCCAAGAGACGTGCAGTTGTATTTTTCACTGTACAATGATGTGGTCTTGAGTATAAGACAACGGTCACCAAAAGAGAAAGTACCATACTCAATACGTTGACAAAGTCTAAAACTTTTTCTTGGCATGTTGATTTTTTTGCTCGGATGGCTTTTGCTGCCCAATGTAAAAAAACATGATGGGTTAGGTTCATAATAATATTATAACAAGATAATGCTCAACATACAGCGAAGAAAAAGAGTACCATGACTCATGAAATTAACCGATGTTTGCAGTGGGAAAAAAATCCAGTTAACCCGTGTAATAAAAATATATAACCAAGATTGTGTTAATCGCGAATCAACATGTGGGTGAGTTGGTTAGGTGGACAGTGGTATCCCCAATCCACTAGGGTTCAAATCCTGGTGCTCGCATTATTCCTGAATTTATTTCAGCATTTCCGGCGATGCGCTTTCAGTGGAAGGAGACGTTCCTGTCAACGACGAGGCAATGATATGCCGGCTCATTCTCTCGGAGGTGCTCATAGGTGTAAGGTGTGCGTGTGTGCGTTCATAGAGATGAATGTATGCACGTGTATATGAGCACACGTAAGTCCGTAGCAGCAGCCGTAAGGAGGAATCCGTACCGTATACGCACAGAAGAAGCACAGCCCGGGCCCCCGAGATGAAGCCCAGTAGCGGTGGTTTCTTTCCTATGCTGTTTTTATATCGCGAGAGCTATTTCTCGCTATAAGCGAGATGGATGAACCCTCTCGCGTCGAGCGTTGCAGTATATTGGTTCATTCTTTTCCTTTTTTTAATTCGTTACTGTATCACTGGTTCGTTCTCAGGGGTTTCCCCCCTTTTCTTTTATTTTTTGTTTGCCTTTCTTATTTCTTATTTCTTCTTTTATTTTTTGTTTTTTTTCTTCTCCAGTTTTTTTCATTTCTTCTTCAGATGTTTTCATTTTTCTTCTCCTTTGGTTTATTTTGTTTCTTTTTTGGTTTTCAACATTTTTTAAATACTTGTTCAACATTTTTTATGTACATGATCAACATTTTTTCAAATACTTGTTCAATACTTGTCAAATACATGCTCAACATTTTTATATACATGATCATTAATTTCTAAAATACTTGTTCAACATTAAAAAAAATCCTTACTCAATATTTTTCGAAAACATTGTTCACATTTTTAAAAAATTCAACATTTGCATATATATAATTAATATTTTTCAAATACTTGTTCAATTTTTTTTCAAATAATGGTTCTCCTTTTTTCAGATACTTGTTCAACAATTTTAAAAAATTGTTCAACAATTTACAAAATCTTGTTCAACTTTTTTCAAATAATGGTTCACCTTTTTTCAGATACTTGTTCAACATTTTTAAAAAAATTTGTTCAACAATTTACAAAATCTTGTTCAACATTTTTAAAATACTTGTTCAACATTTTCTCAAATATTTTTTGAAGAGTGTTTTTTTAATATTTTGAAGTATAAACGAAACTACAAAAATAGAAGCAAAAAAGAATACATAAAATGTAAAAAAAAACAGGAAAAAGAAGCTTTAGCCTTCCGCGCTCGTGGGCTGACCCAGCTCTCTCGCCAGCGAGTCTGAAGCCAGACTTGCTGAAGGCAAGAAATAGGGGCACCCTTTTTATATTGGGGGGAGCCCAGTTTTCGCTGTTTTTTTTAGGAAAACTTAGAACTTTATTTAAATATACTAGTTCTCAGATATTTATGAAGATATGACATGCAAAATACAATCTGGGGGAACTGAGTCGCAAAATATACTACCATCACAACATAAACCCTCCCTAGCCAAGGAGTGGGGCAGTCGGCTGCTCCATTTGCCGATCAATGTACCCAGCATACTTTGGCTTCCTGAAAACCACCGATCCTCACCTTCAAGTCCTCAATCAGCGGTCCATTTGCTGAGAAATTCTTCTCTCTTTTATTCAGCATCGTAACAAGGCCCTTGCAGTCAATCTCTATGTGTAGCTTAGCAATATTCCAATCCTTGGCTAGTTGAATCCCTGCCCGGCATGCAAGTATTTCAGCAACCTCTGGGTATGCAGTGGACTGAAAGCCATACATCGCCCCTCCCTGATATGCACCGTTGTGGTCTCTCATGAGTCCATGACGATACCTTCGCCTCCTTTGTCCCGGTGCTTTGCTAGTGCCCCGTCAGTATTCATTTTCATCCAGCCCACGTCTGGGGGTTGCCACCGTTCCTTCAGCGCCGGCACCGGCGCCGGCGTTTTCATTTTCAGCGGGCGAGCGAACTGTGCAGACTTCCACTCTGCTGCATAGCTGAGCACCGAATTGACCACTACCTGAGGCTCCACAATGCGTTTCCCCTCCCTTGTCTCGTTCCTTGCCAACCATAGGCCATAGACAGCTTGCAACATCAACGCTCTTTCCTTCTCCCCAGCTTCCATGAGCCATGATAATAGCCAGCTAGACGTTGCACTCAGAGAGCGTCTTCCAATATTTATCTTTCTGCCATCCCCAATGCGCCAAATCATACCTTTCCCTTAGCAAGTCTCTTCCATATATGATGCTCCTGAAAGTGAATGATCCTCCTTGAGGGCACATGGCATTCATAATATTTGCATCCTTGAAATAACGGGCTTTTAAAACTCTCGCACATACAGAGCTAGGTGTATGAAATATCCTCCAGGCTTGTATGGCAAGCAGAGCTTGATTAAAAGCTTCATGGTTCTTGAAGCCCAAAACCCCCTCATTTTTTCTCTCACACATCTTATCCCATGCGATCCAACGTACCTTCTTTTCACCATTTGTTGCACCCTACCAGAAGTTCGAAGAGATCGAAGTCAGGTTCTTGCACAATTTCTTTGTGAGTTGAGAACAACTAATGGTGTAAGTTGGAGTAGCTTGAAGCACAGATTTGACAAGCACTTCTGTTGCCGCGTTGGAGAGCCCTTGTCCTTTCCAGCTTCCCACTTTTCCTTTTGAACTTTCCCTTGCATGCTTAAAGGCACCCTCCTTAGATCTACCAACCACCGTTGGTAGCCCAAGATACCTTTCACTCAAAGCTTCCGAGGTGAAAACAATAACATATTTCAAAGCTGGCTTATCCTCCTCTTTTCGCTGGTTTCGAAGTGCATATCCGCTGAGATTTTTATTCATTTTTCCCTCATTTTACTTCTTATTTAAGTGTGTTTACATTTTTCGCTTCCTGTTCCATTTTTGTTTTTCTTATGTTTTTCTCGTTTTGTTATTTTTAAGATTTTGATGTAGTTATTTTTTTTCTCTTTCATTTTGTTTCCTTTCCCCTTTTTTCAATCATGTATTTTTTAAACTATTGTGCATTAAAATATGTTTTTATTTATTAGTATTACTATTCATCACCCAGGGTGCAGAATAAGTTATTCTTCACCCGAGTTAATCTTACGACCGCTTCCCAAATAAATTACGTTTAGAATATAAATAGTTATATGCATATTGATTCAATATGTAAAATTTGGTATAAAAACAAAAATATAGGTTATAAGACCATAAAAATCACATTTTATGTATGTTTTACACTATGTTTTTACATTCGTAATTTTACATAATATAAAATAATATTTACTGTGAGTACATACTTTTTTACGTTCTCTTTTTATGTATGAAATACGACAAAATTTACGAAACATAAAAATATGGTGTATTGGTGTCAAAATAGAGAGGGGGTGAAGAATAACTATTCCTCACCCAGGGTGACGAATAGCGCGACCCTTTTATTTATTTCAAATAAATTCATCGTGTTAGAATATTTATCGTCTATTAACAAACAGTCATCGTGTATTAAATAAAGTGCATCATGTATTACAAAAGTTTTAATGGTGTACTAAAAATATCCATTGGGTATTTAAAAAGTTTTCTTTCTATGTTAAAAAAACTCTCACCATGTATTTAAAAATGTCCATCGTGTATTAAATCTTGTTTATAGTGTATTAAAAATTTTCATCGGGTATTTAAAAATGTTCATTATGTACTGAATTTTTTTAGACTGTATTTAGACAACACTTCTCATTTTTATAACATACAATAGTTTTTTCAAAATGCATGAACATTTTGTTGAAATCATATGAAATTTGAAAAAGTATAAGGACCACTTTTTAATCACAGGAGACATTTTAAAAGTAATGTGTGAACAATTTTTAAAATTGGTAAGAACAATTTTTCGCCTTTACTTTTCTCAATTGGACATATAAAACTAAAGAATAATTTCACTATACCATTTTTTCATTTTTATTCTGAGCTCGTATTGCAGATCAAACAACTATGTGCGTTCAAACAAAGTGCACCATCGCGTCAATCATCGCACTTTTGTTTTGGAGTAGATGGATAAGTCATTGTCGCAATAGTTTGCTGCTGGGACGGCCAATTGTTTGTGGGAGAGGCGAGCTCATACATCGGAATGATCTGTAAAGGGCGAAAACCAAATACAACCGAGAACTTTGATAAACTAGTTGAAGTTGCCCAATAAAATGATAAACCATTTGAAAAATGTTTTTCCTAAATTCTTTTGTAAATTGTTATCTTTGTATTTGCCTTGTATTTACTAATGACAATTAACGATAATCGTTGACCATGGCTTTATTTGCAGAACATAAGTCATTTTCTTGAGCAAGTGAATGCACTCTTCATGCCCCGGACTTTCTTCATTTCGAAATTGTGGAAAAAAACCGTGAGTTTAAATGGAACTATTACTGCATACTACACCCTTATCTACAACAACGACGATCTTTTACACCCTTGATGCAAAAAAAAAACAAATGACATCACTATAACTTTGGGTGTGTTGTCGGTTGTCAACGATCAAATCGCTCAGTAGGGCACCGCTGAACGAAACAGATAGTCGCAAAGAGGACCAGCCAGGGCACCAACATTCGGGTTGATAGAAAGTCTGACAAACCCCACATCAAATGACCTCAACCATCAGAATCGGCGATGAATAGAAGGTGATGTACATAGCAAGCATCCGGTGATTGTTCGAGTATGCCGAATATTTTTCGGGAGCCCAGCCATTCGTCAGCTTTGCACGGACGACACTGAAGCATTAAGCTCAAAGTCTGGCCAAAATGGCTCGCTCGAAATACACGTCAAATAAATAATTGACGTTTCCAATCACCCACCAAATAAAGTATGTTATTAATCTAATCCGCAGCCAAACCTGCATCTTGGGGGACGAGACTTGCCTGCTTTGAGGGAAAGTAAACCAGAGGAATCTAAAATAGATGTGCGAGGTACGCATTCCTTAAAAATGCTTATGATATCAAAGTTGAGAAATAAAAAAAATGGCACTTCTGCTTGTGAATTTCCCCATCTAAACTTATATAAAGAGGGTTATCCCCAAAATGGAAATGTTTTTGAATATTTAAAATCAGCAGAAGAGTAGTTCAAGGGCTCATAAAATGCTAATGACTTTTGGATATGCTTCTCAAAAAATATGATGGGCATTAAAATGTGAGGGAACATATCTTAAGGATGGGCTATGCTACGAGAAAGCTCAAACCAATGAAGTTTGTCATGAGCAAAGGGCTTTTTGTGCTCTTAGTTTCCAGGTACTACCCTCACAATTCTCGCCATTTAAGGTAAACTATAGTGCTCTCGAGACTAAATGAAAATTGCCTACATAGAATCTTATGTTCACTTTTGTAAGGCCCCGGATACAACTTTTCATATTCGTACTCTGACTCTTGCCTTTTCCGGAGATGCGATATGTTTTTCCCTTCGTGGTTGGGTTTTGTTTTTCGTTTTGCTTTTTGTTCATGTCATGCATTTCATATCATGTCGTCATGTGTATCGCATTTGCATATGTGTTCGTCTCATGCATCCGATCATTTTCCCCGTTGTCCGTTTTGCATTCCGACACTCCTATGTCCCCTGGCGTCCCCTTTTACCTCTTTTCGTGCGGGTGTTAAACTTTCTCGGAATGGACCGAGATTTTCCAAGTGGCCTTGGTTCACCACCGGTAGACCGCCTATTAAGTTTTGTGCCATTTGGAGTTCGTTTGATACTCCAACGGTTAACCGGGGAACCGTAAAGGTCTCGTGTGTGTTGCAGCCCAACACCCTTCCAAAGTGGCCCAATAACCCATCCAAACCCCCTCCATCCTCTCGGCCGTTCGATCACAATCGCGTGGCCGAAAACCGCACCTCATTTGGACTCTCCTACCTCCATCTACCTATAAATATGTGCCTTTCCCCGGAATTTCGCGGATGAAACCCTAGATTTTCCTCCTCCGCGCGCCGGACATGCCCACCTCCGCCCCGCGCCCAATCCTGAGCCGCCACGCGCCCCCGCCGCCGTCTCCACCGTGCCGGCCCGCGGAGCCTATCCGGGGCCCGCCCGGCCATCCGTCCGCGGGATGCCCGCGCCCGATGCCGCGGCGCCGCCCCTCGCCGCCCGCGCGAGCGCTCCGCCGCCCGCCCCTCCGCTCGCCGCCCGCCGCCTTCACTGCCGCGCCGCGCCACCGCTTCCACTGCCGACCCGCGCCACCGCGCTTGCTCGCCGCCGCCGCCCTTTGCGCGCGCACCACCGCGCTTGCTCGCCGCCGCCGCCTTTTGCGCGCGCGCCGCCGCCCGGCCTCCTCAGCGCCGCCTTGCCGCCTTGAACCTCGCTGGAGTGCGCCGTCCACCCAACTCCGGCCAGCTCCGGGCTCCTAGGCCTCGGATCCGGACTCACCGCTCGTCGCCGTCCACCCACCTCGCCGGATTCGCTGAGCCTCGCCGTTGACCCGCGTTGGGACCAGATCCACCAGCGCGTCCAACCAAACGGCCGCCTCATCCCGCACCACTCCGTCCCGCTGGACCGCCCGATCCCGTTTCTCTGAGAGGTTGAAAAATTCCACTAAGTCCTTTCTCTGTAACATTTTCAGCCCCTGTTCATTGCATCATAACTCCTTATCCGTAGATCCGTTTTGCATGCATAATATATCAAAATGTTCATCAGGTTGTACTCTTCATTTTGTTCCATTGTTCCATGCTTGTTTGAGTCTATCTTGATGCCCAAATAGTTGATGCAAGAGTGCTATAAAATGTTAGTTCCTGTTTCTTACAGAGTATGAGCATTTGTCTTTTTTGCGATGATTATTGTGTGCTGCATATGGTCATGAGCTCTACATGTGATTTGGGCTATGCCATGCCATCTTTACAGGGGTGTATGCCATGTATTTTTGTGATCATTGTAGTGACTAGCACAAGCATGCAAAGTAGCTCTTGTGATATTGCTGATTTCAGGGACTTAGAATTTCACTAAGTCTTTGCTCTGCTGTTATTTTTATGCCATATATTCATGTTGCTACAGAGAGATCCATACTTCTTTTGAGTATGTTCAATAAGGATGATTTGGGCATATGGTTGTGCTCTATCCATCCATGCCCCTATTTGTATTTATGGAGTGCCCTAGCATGACTCAATCTTACTCTACTTTTGTTATAAAATGTTCCTGGCAGATTGTTTACATGTTAATCAATTTTGCCAAGGTTTTTGTAGTTGATCCATGCATGCTATGAGTTTGTTCTTGCTTTGATTAGCTTCATGAACATGTCTTCTTACTATTTCTATGCTTATCTTGTCATGCAATGCCTTGTGTTGAGTGCATCGAGCTTGCAAAGATGCCTTCATAATTTTGATTATGCCATGCTCTGTTTTCTGCTAAGTCTGAATCTGTTAACGAAACTTGCTATATTTACATGGGTGCCATCATATTTTCTGTGCCCTTTTGTCTTATGGTCTGTAAGGGACTTTTGTTCTATGATTCGAGTAGATTCATGTCATGCCTTTGTTTGCTATGATCTATTCCTGTAGCATGTTGTTATCTTGCTCTAAATATTCCTTCCTGATGTTAATTCCTGATATGTTAGTATTTTCACTAAGTTTGAGATGCTGATATCTTTTGCACTTTTGCCATGCTTGTTTGAACCTGCTCTTGTGTGATTTAGCCGTAGCTCAGTGTTCATATTTTGTCAAGCATCTTGAGTAGATCACTGCCATGTGCTTTGTTGCTAGGTTGGAGTGCAGTAGCTTAGTTTCTTGTTGAATTCTAGATGGCATCGTGTTGTTAATCACAGAATTGTGCCATTATTGTTTTGCTTGCCATTTGCAAACCGTGTATCCGATTCCGGTGATCTTTATATCGATTTCGACCGAAATCAACTCATCTTTCCAGCGGCACTCTTGATTTGTCAAGTTGAGGCCTGGTTCAATCTTTTCCTTCCGGAGCACGCATATGCATTGCATATCACATCCCGCATATCATGCCATGTTTTGCATCATGTTGCTTGCGCATTGCACCGTGGTTGATTGTGGTTTCCTTTGTTTGTGTTCTTGCCTTGGGTAGAGCTGGGAGACGGGTTCGTGATCGAGGAACCCGTTGAGTATGCTTACGAGGATCAAGCTTTCATCAATTCGAAGACATTTGCAGGCAAGATGACCATACCCTCGAAATCACTTCTATCTTTGCTTGCTAGTTGCTCGCTCTATTGCTATGCCGCGATACCTACCACTTGCTATATCATGCCTCCCATATTGCCATGTCAAGCCTCTAACCCACCTTTCCTAGCAAACCGTTGTTTGGCCATGTTACCGCTTTGCTCAGCCCCTCTTATAGCGTTGCTAGTTGCAGGCGAAGATGAAGTTTGTTCCTTGTTGGAACATGGATATTTTGTTGGGATATCATTATTATATCTTATTTAGTTTAATGCACCTATATACTTGGTAAAGGGTGGAAGGCTCGGCCTTATGCCTGGTGTTTTGTTCCACTCTTGCTGCCCTAGTTTCCGTCATACCGGTGTTATGTTCCTTGATTTTGCGTTCCTTACGTGGTTGGGTTATAATGGAAACTACTTGACAGTTCGCCTTGAATAAAACTCCTCCAGCAAGGCCCAACCTTGGTTTTACCATTTGCCACCTAAGCCTTTTTCCCTTGGGTTCTGCAGACTCAAGGGTCATCTTTATTTTAACCCCCGGGCCAGTGCTCCTCTGAGTGTTGGTCCAAACTAGAGCCCCTTGCAGCGCCACCTCGGGGAAACTTGAGGTTTGGTTTTAGTTGTACGGATTGCTTATTCGCTGTGCCCTGAGAACGAGATATGTGCAGCTCCTATCGGGATTTGTCGGCACATTCGGGTGGCTTTGCTGGTCTTGTTTTACCATTGTCGAGATGTCTTGTAACCAGGATTCCGAGTCTGACCGGGTCTTGCTGGGAGAAGGAATATCCTTCGTTGATCGTGGGAGCTTGTGATGGGCTAAGTTGGGACACCCCTGCAGGGTTTTAAAATTTTGAAAGCCGTGCCGGCGGTTATGGGCAGATGGGAATTTGGTAATATCCGGTTGTAGAAAACCTGACACTTAACTTAATGTAAAATGAATCAACCGCATGTATAGCCGTGTTGGTCTCTTCTCGGCGGGGTCTGGGAAGTGAACACGGCTTTGGAGTTATGTTTGAACGTAAGTAGTTTCAGGATCACTTCTTGATCACTTCTAGTTCACGAACGTGCTTTGCTTCTCTTCTCGCTCTCATTTGCGTAAGTTAGCCATCATATATGCTAGTGCTTGCTGCAGCTCTACCTCACTACATTTTCCTACCCTTAAGCTTAAATAGTCTTGAGCGCGAGGGTGTGAGAATGCTGAGTCCCCGTGACTCACAAATACTTCCAAACAGTTGCAGGTGCCGATGATACCAGTGCAGATGACGCAACTGAGCTCAAGTGGCAGGTGTCGATGAAGACCTTTTCGTTGTTGTGTTTCGTTTCCTTTTGATCAGTAGTGGAGCCCAGTTGGGCGATTGAGGATCTATGCATTTGGGGTTGTCTTTATTTTGGTTCCGTAGTCTGACCTTGATTGTATTCTGGATGATGTAATGCTATATTTATGTATTATGTGAAGTGGCGATTGTAAGCCAACTCTTTATCCTCTCTCTTATTCAGTACATGGGATGTGTAAAGATTACCCCTCTTGCGACATGCTTACTATGCGGTTATACCTCTAAGTCGTGCTCCGACACGTGGGAGATATAACCGCATTGTGGGTGTTACAACTTTCAGTTCTCTCGTCCTCCAGGACATAGTGTCCAATAGTCTCGAGAGCATTATAGTTTGTCTTAATGGAAAGAACGGTGAGAGTAGTGACCTGAAAACTAAGAGCACAAGAATCTCTTCTCTCATGTCACACTTCATTGTTTTGACCTTTATCACAACATTGCTCATCTTTAAGATATATTATCTCACATTTCAGTGCCCATCATATTTTTCAATAAGCCTATGAAAAAGCACATCATTATATACCTTTTCTAAGCCCTTGTACTGCTCTTCTACTGATTTTGAATCATCAAAAACACTTTTTCCAAGAATATCCACCTTTATATCGTGCTACAGTAATCCCCTGCTAATGATGCCAAGTCATCACATTTCTGTTGCTAATCCTCGCTTGATCCAAAGTCTTAGTTCAATCTCAAATTCAAATAAAAGCCTAGTTTTCAAATTTCTCAAACACGCAAAATAAAATGTTAAAAGTGTGGGAAATATTCCATAGATAATTATGGTGGTGACCCGACACTTTTGTAAAGTACTTTAATGCTCTATTGTGAATATAGCAGTGGCTAAAATAATTATTAAATGCTTTTTAAATTATAAAGTTTCTAAACTATTTTATTTGCACCTCAAACTAAATGTGGCAGTGGTTTAATTAGTAAAACTAATTTAGGTGATGTTCCTATATTTTATAGAGCTGATTTCTATTCGAAAATGAAAGAAAACTAAAACTATAAAAAAACAACAAAAAAGAAGACAAAGGGAAAACCCCCCCTATTTTCCCCCGCGCGTAGCCCACTAGGAGCAAAGCCCACGTGGCCCAGCTGCCCTCCCGTTGTCCTCTTCCTCGAGAGCTCCTCGCTAGCGCCTTCAGCGCCCACTAGCGAACGCAGTGCCCGCTGCATCGCTTGTATGGGCTTGGCCCAGCAACGTGCGCTGGCTCGCGCTCGCTAGCCGCCCACTCGATCGCTGGTTCATGCAGCACGCTCAATCACTTTTTTTTCTCTTCTCGAGAATTGCTACATTATGTCATGATTTCTCTTAGGAAAAAACCAACTGGTTTTCTACAGTACATACTCTGGTTCTTAGGAAAAAGTTCATCGAATTCAAAAAAAAGTTCACCGAATTTGCAAAAAAGTTCATCAATTTTGAAAAAAATTGTTGAATACGAAAAAAAGTTCATCAAATTTGAAAAAAGTTTATCAAATTTAAAAAAGTTGATCGAATATGAAAAAAGTTCATCGATTTTGAAGAAAAGTTCATCGGATTTGAAAAAAGGTTCACCGGATTCAAAAAAAGTTCATCAATTTTGAAAAAAAAATCGTCGAATACGAAAAAAGTTCATCAAATTTGAAAAAAGTTTATCGAATTTAAAAAAAATTCATCAAATATGAAAAAAGTTCATCGATTTTGAAGAAAAGTTCATCGGATTTGAAAAAAGTTCATCGAATTTGGAAAAAAAGTTCATCGAATTTGGAAAAAAAATTCATCGAATTCAAAAAAAGTTCATCGAAGTTGAAAAAAAAGTTCGCTAGATTTGAAAAAAGTTCAGCGATTATGAAAAAAGTCCACAAATTTTTGAAAAAAGTTCATTGAATTTGGAAAAAGTTCATTAAATCTGAAAAAATTTCATTGATTTTGAAAAGGTTCACCCATTTTCCAGAAAAAAGTTCAACGATTTTGAAAAAAGTTTATCGATTTTGAGAAATGTTCACGAATTTGAAAAAAAGTTCATCGCTTTGGAAAAAAGTTCATCTACTATCAGGAAAAAGGTTCACGAATTTCTTTCGCAAAAAAAAGTTCGCAACTTCGTGAAAAATGTAAAAGGGACATAGAAGAAAATGAAGAAGAAGAAAAAAAAACAAACCACTCTTTGACACTTAAGGTTCGTTGGTCGGGTGGTTGTGGCGTCGAAGTCTTTAGAATCCCGTCGCGGGTTCGAATTCTGGCTGGCATGGACTTTTTCTCTTTTTATAGAAACAGAGAACGGTCATATGGGCCGGCGAGGCCAAATCCTATTCGGCCCCTTAAGCGCCGAATATAGGCATTATGGTACACAGCGCACACCCTCCCCGTACGCTAGGTTTCGATAGCGGGCCGACCCATATGATCGTTCTCTATTTCTATAAAAAGAGAAAAAGTCCGTGCCAGCCAGAATTCGAACCCGCGACAGGATTCTAAAGACTTCGACGCCACAACCACCCGACCAACGAACCTTAAGTGTCAAAGAGTGGTTTGTTTGTCTTTTTCTTCTTCTTCATTTTCTTCTATGTCCCTTTTACATTTTTCACAAAGTTGCGAACTTTTTTTGCGAAAGAAATTCGTGAACCTTTTTCCTGATAGTAGATGAACTTTTTTCAAAAGCGATGAACTTTTTTTCAAATTCGTGAACATTTCTCAAAATCGATAAACTTTTTTCAAAATCGTTGAACTTTTTTTTGGAAAGTGGGTGAACTTTTCAAAATCAATGAACTTTTTTCAAATTTAATGAACTTTGTCCAAATTCAATGAACTTTTTCCAAAATTTTGTGGACTTTTTTCATAATCGCTGAACTTTTTTCAAATCTAGCAAACTTTTTTTTCAACTTCGATGAACTTTTTTTGAATCCGATGAACTTTTTTCCAAATTCGATGAACTTTTTTCAAATTCGATGAACTTTTCTTCAAAATCGATGAACTTTTTTCATATTTGATGAACATTTTTTAAATCCGCTGAACTTTTTTCAAATTTGATGAACTTTTTTCGTGTTCGACGATTTTTTTTTCAAAAGTGATGAACTTTTTTTGAATCCGATGAACCTTTTTTCAAATCCGATGAACTTTTCTTCAAAATCGATGAACTTTTTTTCATATTCGATGAACTTTTTTAAATTTGATGAACTTTTTTCAAATATGATGAACTTTTTTTTCGTATTCAACGATTTTTTTTTCAAAATTGATGAACTTTTTTGCAAATTCGGTGAACTTTTTTTCGAATTCGATGAACTTTTTCCTAAGAACCAGAGTATGTACTGTAGAAAACTGGTTGGTTTTTTCCTAAGAGAAATCATGACATAATGTAGCAATTCTCGAGAAGAGAAAAAAACCGATTGAGCGTGCTACTTGAACCAGCGATCGAGTGGGCGGCTAGCGAGCGGGAGCCAGCGCGCGTTGCTGGGCCAAGCCCATGCAAGCGACGCAGCGGGCGCTGGGTTCGCTAGTGGGCGCTGAAGGCGCTGGCGAGGAGCTCTCTCTTCCTCGCTACAGGGAGGGGGAAACCGTGGTTGCCTCTGATGCCCAACACGGCCTCGGTCATTGCCGTGGCAACCATCCACCGGACCCCCCGACTTACAAGGACCCCGACGCCCTCCCACGGAACCCTAGCTTATCCCCTTCTTCCACCTTGCACTCCTCCCTGATCTGGAGAGGCACCCGTACGCAACCGTCGTTGCCGCCTTCCTCGATTCCCCGGCCACCGTGCTCCCCAAGCTCCCCGAGGTTGCCCCGCTGGTGCGCCTTCCTCGTCCTCATCCGCTGCGGGCCGGTCTTCGATCTTCATCGCGTCGCAACACCATCATCGAAGCCTTCTTCCACCTCGGACTCCGGCGGACGCCATCGTCGATTCGCCATCTCTGGTGCTTCCTCGAGCCCACTAACCTTCCCTGCAACATGAATGTGACCTCCTCTCCCCATCCCTCCTGTATTCGTCCTCGATCCATCGCCGTAGTGCCGCTGTTGCCTCGCGCTCGTCGCGCCCGCGAACACCCCGTAGCCTCGCCCGGAGCACCGCTCCCCGCATGTGCTCCCCTGCGCCTACTGCTCTCCCACCGCGCCTTGGCCGCCCCGGGCCAGCCCTTCAGCGTGCCCGTGCCCGAGCCACCCTCCCACCTTCGCCGCCCGTCTCTGCTCGCTGCAGCTGCTTCTGCTGGTTTGCTGCCCTTGTTGCTTCGACCGCTGCAGCCATGCCTGTAGACTGCGCCTGTTGCGCCTCGACCTGCCGACGTTGACGCCCTCTCGCTCGCTAACTGCACCGGCCGGCCGCGCCGTGGCCGTGCGCCTGGACGCCCGCCCCGTGCCCCGTACTGCTGCTTCCCGCGCGTGCCCGCCGCCCCGCGCCTCTGCTGCCGCTGTGCTTCCACGCTTCACGCGCTCGGCTCCCCCCTCCCCGCGCGCCGTCCGCCGCTCACCCCGCCTGCAGCTCGCTTCCTTGGCACGTGCGCGTCGCCGCTCCCGCCTCCCACCGCGCGCTAGTTGTGCCTCGCCTCTGCCCGGCGCCGGCGTCGCCCGCTTGCCGGGCGCCCGTGCTCGCCCGCCTGGCCGTGCCGGGGCCGCCCTCCCTGTGAGCCCCACAAGCCGAGCTCCAGTCGACCGACGGCGCCCATGGCCTCAGCCATGGCCGGCAGCGCCTGAGTGCTCTATGTGCGTGCGTGTGTGTTTGAGGCAAACCCTCCTTATTTATTTATTAGTGTTAACCCCCTCCTCTAATTAGTCTATGACAGTGGGCCTCATGCCACTAGATAATCAGTTAAATTTTGTTTAAAAAAATTAACTAGCCCTAAGTCAATGACATGCGGGGCCCACTAGACCCGCTGACTAGTCAACCTTTGACCAGTCAACTGCTGAGTCAGCAGTTGGCTGGCCCCACTGTCAGCCCATCTGGTGCACTCTGGGTGCAGTGCATCGGGTGCACCCAGCCTTTTCTGGAGATTTTTCAAGATTAAAAATAATTCCTGGACTTTTAAAAAATGTTTAAATCTTTGAAAATTAATTGAAAATAATCCATAACTCGGATGAAAATGTTTTCTACATGAAAGTTGCTCAGAAAAATTCAACGAATCCGAATACGTGGTCCATTCATCTGTCACATGCCCCTATCATGCTGAACATGAAACCGTCCCCTCTCTTTTCATTTGTCCGGAAAATGCCAGATGCCGGAAAAACCCCTCCGGATGTTTCCCTCTCTGTCTGCAACGTCTAGCACTGCGTTAGTTCACCCCTAGCACCGCGTATTATCATGTTATGCTTTATGATGCTTTTTTGCTTTATATTTACTGTTTCTTCCCCCTCTTCTCTCTGGTAGACCCCGAGACCGATGCTGCTGTGATCGACTACGTCACCGACGACCCCTCCTTGTCTGAGCAACCAGGCAAGCAAACCCCCCTTGAGCATTCCGATATCGCCCATTTCTTTCCTCTCATGCTTGCACTAGAACTGCTACCACTTTCTGTATGATCCTACTCTGATGCATAGCCTGTTTTTGTTACATGCTTTCATACCTTACCTGCTTATTCTAAAATGCTTAGTATAGGTTGGTTAGTGATCTATCAGTGACCCCCACCTTGTCCCAGTTGCCCCGCCTTATGTTCGATGACTCGATCAACGTGATCGATGTCCAGGCCCCGACACCACACATCACCCCCCTAGCTGTACGACTCTGCAGAGTTACCATCGAGTGCCGAGGGTGGAACCTCTTACATCACTCCTATCGAGATCTCTGTAGTGTAGCTATTCGGTCGTGGTCATGGAGGGTGATTTCCTCCTTAACCACTTCCGATACGGCTCTGTCGTGCAACCCCTCAAGTGTGAACCTCGAGGGTGGATCCTCTTACGTTCACCTTGATGATTACATCGAGTGGAATTCACCGGGGGTGATTCCTCGGGTTTTCCCCTTGGTGTTATACACACAATTACTATGGTTACTATGACTTTACACTGAACCATGTTACTAAAGACGGGTCGGCCCTGAGGGGTACCCGCGCGAGCTTAATAGCGAGTGATGTGGAGACGGGTTGACCTGGAAGGTGCCCGCGAGATACTTACGAGGCATGGCCGGGCATTCTTAGCCCTTGCCGCAAGTACTCGAGATGGGGCGATGGGGTCACATCGATCGTGAGTCTCTGCTCGTTACCGCGTGCTCCTAATCCACTACGGTTTGGATATTTGATCCGAGGGGCCTCTGACCTAATAGCACTAACCATCACGTGGGCATAGTAGGGGCGTTCTACGTCGTATGCATCAGCCGAAGCTTAATAGATGTTAGCGATTGAGCGGCGCGCGCCGGGTTGGATTGCGTAAGCTCTTGCCTTGTTGAAGGAGGTATCTAGGTCTGCTCACCGGCCGGCCACGCAACGTGCAGGAGTTCCCGGGGCGATGGCCCAAGACCCCTGGGGGCATAGGTTTAGTTCGGTGTGCTGACCTCTCTATTAAGCCTAGGTCGGGTTGCGGCGTATTGTTTGGCCGAGGCCGGGCATGAGCCAGGAAAGTGTGTCTGGCCGGAGTTAATCGAGCGTGGTGGGTAAGTTGGTGCACCCCTGCAGGGAAAAACCATCTATCGATAGCCTGTCCTATGGTAACAGACACTTGGAGTTGTATCTCGATCGATACAACTAGAACTGGATACTTGTGATGAGAAATGGATAGTATGGCTCTGGGATTGCTTTATCGCTGGGAGTCGAGAAAGGATCTCTGGCCGAGGTTGATAACACTACTACTTTACATTATGTTGATCTGTACTCTTCTAGATGCTTGAAGATGCTAGTCTTCGATAGGCTAGGCTTTCCCCTTCCCTTCTGGCATTCTACAGTTTAGTCCATAGATACAACCCATTCCTTTGATACAGATGCATACTTAGTTTAGATCTGATGTAAGTCTTGCGAGTACTTTGGATGAGTACTCATGGTTGCTTTGCTACTTCTTTTTTCCCCATACCCGATTGTTGTGACCAGATGACGGATCCCAGGAGCCAGACGACGCCACTGATGACTGCTACTACCCGGAGGATGCCTACTACTACGTGAAGACCGCAGACGACTAGGAGTAGTTAGGAGGCTCCCAGGCAGGAGGCCTTGCCTTTTCGATCATTGTTGCTTTTGTGCTAGCCTTCTTAAGGCAATCTTTTCTAACTTATGTCTGTACTCAGATATTGTTTCTTCCGCCGACTCTTGTGTATTCGAGCTTATGTATTCGAGCCCTCGAGGCCCCTGGCTTGTAATATAAAGCTTGTATTATTTTAATTTGTGTCTAGAGTTGTGTTGTGATATCTTCCCGTGAGTCCTTGATCTTGATCGTACACATTTGCGTGTATGATTAGTGTACGATTGAATCGAGGGCGTCACAAGTTGGTATCAGAGCCAATTGCCTATAGGTAGCCCCCTTTCCAACTCCTTGGCTGAAGTTGAGTCTTGTCGATGGAAACTGTTTTACTAACATGGTTGTGCGGCCCATGGGCCCACGTCGCCATTGGGTGGTATTAGGATCTTTTATTCCTTGTCTATACTCTGGGACTTTGATCTCTCTTCTATTCGGGTTAAATGGTTTTACTAACTCGAACATTAGGATCTCGTGATCTCATCCGCCCGGAGAGCCCCTTATTTCAGATTATCGCCTGCTGCATCAGAAGATTCTGAAGATACTCTATGATATTCTCTCGAGACTTTGTGCATGTTGCCTTTGCAATTCCCTACCACCGAAATATCCTTATGGATAACTGCACACATTTGCCAATCTTACATTCTATCCCACTGATCTTGTTATTACAAGATGCCCTGAACTGCTCTCCTTTGTTCCGAGAATCCTTTGAGCTTACTGCCTTGCAGTTCCTTATCACCTGAATACCCCTACTGATAACTTTGTGCATCTACCGAGTATCTACTCACCTTTAGTTGATTCATGTACTTCACAAAAGTCTTCGTAATACCATTCGTTCTTGTTTAAAATCCTCAACAGCCTATTGTTCTTGAATTTCTTGCTTGCTTGCATTATGGTTAATACCATAAGTCTAGTAATCTTATTGTCATACTTTGTCATTATCATTTTGAGTCTGTTGATACAATATGTTGCGAATGCTTGCAATCCTCAATCAGATCTTAGAATTCATCCTTCCAGCTCAGACGTCATTTTAACATGTGCTGGATCTTGACCAATCTGATCGCCATCGATTGTATCCCTAAGGCTATTCTACCTATCCATCCCTAATCAGAGCATTGCTTGTGACCCCTTGTCTTGGAATTAATAATTCCTTTGCAATTGAGCTTTGAGTTAGTCAGTTGTTTCTATAATCTCATCTCCTTGCATTCTTTCTTCCTTTGCTTGAATACTAATGCTCACATCAGATCCCTTGTGGACCACCAGACCCCCCTTTTTCGGATTTTATCTGACAACGTCCTTCATATTCAATAAGCTTGTGAGCCTTTCCTCGGATACATAATGCTTTTGGTAAATTGTATCCTCTGCTTTCTCAAGCATGCTCTACTACCGAGCTTGTGTTATTTATTCTCGAAATTTATGATATATGTTCCTAAGATGCCCCAATGGGTTGAACCTATGCCTTCCCTAATCTGTGTGAACTCGAAAGATATGCGGATTATACTCTACTGGCTTTTCGTCAGATATAATTTCAATACTACAACTTCATCAAGAGCGAGAAGTAAAATGAAAGGTTATGCATTGTAGAAGTGGAAGTCGACCCTGAACCTTTGTGTTCATGCCCACGGACATGGTGTGGAACTTATCATGAAAGCTTCTTGCAAGGATATTTAATCATTTGAATAATTCTTCCGGTATCGTAAATTGGATCCCTTGCAGCTATGGTCCTGACCATATTTCCTCCTTGATCCCATTTACTGGGTAAGTTAAAATTACTTATCCTCTGCAAATCATTTCCCCTGTCCAACCTCTACTCCGATTTACCTTCTGGCATTACACTTAGTACTTGATACTGGGAAGCTTTATACCCCATCACATCATTCCTAGCCTAATCGGCTATATTTTTATCATGTCAACTCTTTAACTGGTTTACCTGGTCCTTATGCCCGGAGAAACTTCCGACGGTGAGCTAAGCTTACGTCGATCTTCCTCATCTTATCATTTTGCCTTGAATAACAAGCTTAATTTCGAGTTTGTGTCATACCCATGGTTCCAATTGTTGGAAATATGCCCTAGAGGCAATAATAAAATGGTTATTATTATATTTCCTTGTTCATGATAATTGTCTATTGTTCATGCTATAAGTGTTATCCGAAAATCGTAATACATGTGTGAATACATAGACCACAACACATCCCTAGTGAGCCTCTAGTTGACTAGCTCATTGATCAAAAGATAGTCATGGTTTCCTGACTATGGACATTAGATGTCATTGATAACGGGATCACATAATTAGGAGAATGATGTGATGGACAAGACCCAATCCTAAGCATAGCTCAAAGATCATGTAGTTCGTTTGCTAGAGCTTTTCCGAATGTCAAGTATCATTTCCTTAGACCATGAGATTGTGCAACTCCCGGATACCGTAGGAGTGCTTTGGGTGTGCCAAACATCACAACGTAACTGGGTGACTATAAAGGTGCACTACGGGTATCTCCGAAAGTGTCTGTTGGGTTGGCACGAATCGAGACTGGGATTGTCACTCCGTATGACGGAGAGGTATCTCTGGGCCCACTCGGTAATGCATCATCATAATGAGCTCAATGTGACCAAGTGGTTGATCACGGTATCTTGCATTACGGTACGAGTAAAGTGACTTGCCGGTAACGAGATTGAACAAGGTATTGGGATACCGACGATCGAGTCTCGGGCGAGTAACGTACCGATTGACAAAGGGAATTGTATACGGGATTGATTGAATCCACGACATCGTGGTTCATCCGATGGGATCATCGAGGAGCATGTGGGAGCCTACATGAGTATCCAGATCCCGCTGTTGGTTATTGACCGGAGAGTCGTCTCGGTCATGTCTGTGTGTCTCCCGAAGCCGTAGGGTCTACACACTTAAAGTTCGGTGACGCTAGGGTTATTAGAGATATTAGTATGCGGAAACCCGAAAGTTGTTCGGAGTCCCGGATGAGATCCCGGACGTCACCGGGAGTTCTGGAATGGTCCGGAGGTGAAGAATTATATATAGGAAGTCCAGTTTTGGCCATCGGGAAAGTTTCGGGGGTCACCGGTACTGTACCGGGACCGCCGGAAGGGTCCCGGGGGTCCACCTGGTTGGGCCACCTATCCGAGATGGCCCCATGGGCTTAAGTGGGGAAGCGAACCAGCCCCTGGTGGGCTGGTGCGCCCCCCTTGGGCCTCCCCCTGCGCCTAGGGTTGGAAACCCTAGGGGTGGGGGGCTGTGACGCCCCAAGACCGGAGCTTCAGATGCCTTTCAGGGTTTCCGGGTTTCGTCATGTGATTTGTTTGGTTCTTTGTTTTTTTCATCTTTGCATCATGTGCATTTGCATCATGTCATCATGCCATCATCTCATAAATCTTTGCACCTCAACTCACTAAATAAATTGTATGGATTTTCGGTCCATTTAACCCGAGGGAATTCACATGGTGATTCTCTTTATAACATATCCTCCCAATATTTAGGGAGCTATTATAAAGTATTCCATTAATTTGGAATTATCCGCAACCCACTTGCATGTTAAATCTTTGACCTTTCCTTCTTCCGATTTCCGACTCTCAAACCTTGTCGATAATTCTTTTGTTCTTTTTCCAAGCTCCACCAAAAACCTGAACATTTCTGGCCACACCAAACCCAGTCCCAATTGAAAACCACTTGAATTATATTCAAATGAATTTGAGTTTAATTCCTGCAATCTTGCCACTTCTATTTTTTTCTGTGGTCATGCTTATTTCTATGAGTCCAGGAAAATTGTCCTCATGCTCAAACTCTTTTCCCCAACCCCCCTTCTTTTTTCCTTTCTCTATATTTCTTTTCGGTTAAAGAAGAAAGAGAGGGAGAGAAAGCCCAGCACTCGCAAGCCACTGGCCAGGCCGGCCCACTAAACCCTTGCAGCCCAGCCGCACCCCCGCTCCTTTTCTAACCCTAAGCCCACCTAACCTAGAGCTCGATCTCTCCTATCGATCTCCTCCTCTTCCCACATACCCTTCCACCCAGCGCCGCCAGGGAAACCGCTGCCCGACCCCTCTCCCGATCCCATCTCCTCCTCGCGCCCTCACCTCCTTCTTCCTCCGTTCGGGCTAACGTCGCCCTCGCCGGATCCAGCAGGCCGCCGCCCGGCTCCCTCACACCCCCCGCCGGATCTCCTCCTCCGCGCGTCTCCTTCCTCGCGCTCAACCAGCAAGCCACTAGCAAGGCCCCGCATCCGCGCCGACCTACCTTCCTCTACTCGTCATGGCCGCCGACCATGGAGGCCACCGTGCTAACCGCGGCTTCTCCTCCGCGTGCCCTGGTCGTCTCGCTTCCTCTGATCTGCCGCACCTCCCTCTGCTTCTTTTGCTGCATAGCACCACCAGCACGCGAGTCTCCCTTCGCCGCCACGTCTCCTCTGGCTCGTCCTTCGTCTTCCTTCCTCGAGCGCCTCCAGCCCTCCCCGGTCGTCGGAGCATCCCTAACGCGGGTCCTCGTCCGCGGCACCCCGGAGCTGCGCGCCCATGCCTTCCTCCCCTCGCTAGAGCCAGCGTTGCATCGACCGTGTAACCCCCGGCCTCCTTCTCCTCGCCTTGCCGTGGACTGCTCCCACACGCATGCACCTCCACTGCCTTGGCGTCCAGGCGTTGACCTCCAAGACCATTGTGGGTTCTGTCAAGAATCTCCCTACCAGGGACGCAAGTTCGTGTTCGTGGGTTTCGCCAAGGACCAAGACCCGAATGGCTACGACGACTTGTACATCTACGGAACATGTACTACTACCCGATGACCCGCCAAGTGTATGACAACAGTGTACGCCTACGTGGGTTCACCAAGTGCCCTTTGATGGCGCCAAGTACCAATACGAACGACTACCATCGAAGTGTACGACTACATGACGCCCCCCGAGTTCGACGACGCTCGCCGCCCGAACAACTACCGCCGACGCGTACCTCCCCATCGCCGTGGGTTTCGTCAAGTTCAACGGTGAACCCCGGAGCCCTCGGATCCGTCAAGTTCGTCTACAAACCGTGAACAACTATCGTCGATGTGAAAAACGTGTACCACTACCGTCGCCATGAGAACGACTACTTCCCCTACACCGCATCGAACTTGGTCCGTTCCGACAACACACGCTTCGAAGGTATAACCCCGAGACGATGCCCGTATATGAATGCATGTTGCATGAGATGCACCCTTGTTCGATAATGTCTCCCCTCTTTTGCCTTGCCACTGACATGTGGGAACTCGGTATTCGAGAGCACCCCACATTCTATCGCATGTCACGCTCCCGTCGCATTTTCTTTTGCACCAGGATCTCAATCGAGTTACCGGTACCGATATGTTGCCGTGGCATCATTTTTGGATTCGTCGCCGTGGCACCCCTTTTCTTTCCACCACGGTGACAAATGCTTCATAATGTGCTCTTATCAACATTTTCTTAAAAACTTGCATAAACTTGTTCATGCCATCCGCATCATGATAACAACAATTAAAATGTTTAAATTGTTGTTGCATTAAATTACTAATGCATATGGGGATTTACCGGATTTGTTGTTTGCTATATCCGGCCCCATTTAAATTGTTTAGATAGATAATCCATTTATGATTCACCTCTTGACATGTTAACCAACATTTAATATTGTTGAGTACCTAACCGGAGAGAGAACCAAATAATTGATGTGGTGTTTTGTCAATATGCAACCCGTTGCATATTGAGCTCCACTTAATTTGTAGTTTTGTTTGTGCACTTTGCCATGCCATGCTTCATTAAACCGGACATGCATCATACTCGATTGTGCATCATGCCATGTTGATGTGTTGGTTGTTTACTATGTTGTTTGCTTCTTTTCCGGTGTTGCTTCTTCGGGTTGGTTCCGATAACGCCGAGTTTGTGAGGATCCGTTCGTCTACGACCGTTTGTCTTCTTCATGGACTCGTTCTTCTTCCTTGCGGGATTTCAGGCAAGATGATCATACCCTCGAAATCACTACTATCTTTGCTATGCTAGTTTGCTCGCTCTTTTGCTATGCCATTGCTACGTTGCCTACCACTTGCTTGTCAGCCTCCCAAATTGCCATGTTCAGCCCCTAACCCACCATTGTCCTAGCAAACCGTTGATTGGCTATGTTACCGCTTTGCTCAGCCCCCTCTTATAACGTTGTTAGTTGCAGGTGAAGATTGAAGTTGTTCCTTGTTGGAACATGGAGATGTTGTTCCTTGTTGGAACATGTTTACTTGTTGGGATATCACAATATATCTTATTTAATTAATGCATCTATATACTTGGTAAAGGGTGGAAGGCTCGGCCTTATGCCTGGTGTTTTGTTCCACTCTTGCCGCCCTAGTTTCCATCATATCGGTGTTATGTTCCTGGATTTTGCGTCCCTTACGCGGTTGGGCTATAATGGGAACCCCTTGACAGTTCGCCTTAAGTAAAGCTTTTCCAGCAATGCCCAACATTGGTTTTACCATTCGCCACCTAGCCCTTTTCTTTCCCTTGAGTCGGCCGGCTCAAGGGTCATCTTTATTTTAACCCCCCTCCGGGCCAGTGCTCCTCTGAGTGTTGGTCCGAACTGAGCTGCCTGCGGGGCCACCTCGGGGAAACTTGAGGGTTGGTTTTACTCGTAGCTAGTCTCATCTGAGTGTGCCCTGAGAAAGAGATATGTGCAGCTCCTATCGGGATTTGTCGGCACATTCGGGCGGTGTTGCTGGTCTAGTTTTACCCTGTCGAAATGTCTTGTTGTACTGGGATACCGAGTCTGATCGGAATGTCTCGGGTGGAGGTCTATTCCTTCGTTGACCGTGAGAGCTTGTGATGGGCTAAGTTGGGACACCCTGGAGGGATTTGAACTTTCAAAAGCCGTGCCCGCGGTTATGGGCAGATGGGAATTTGTTAACGTCCGGTTGTAGAAAACCTGAAGTTGACCTTAAATTAAAATAAATCAACCGCGTGTGTAACCGTGATGGTCTCTTTCCGGCGGAGTCCGGGAAGTGAACACGGTTGTTGGAGTTATGCTTGACGTAGGTAGTCCAGGATCACTTCTTGATCATACTTTTATCGACCGTGGTTTGCCTTCTCTTCTCGCTCTCATTTACGTAAGTTAGCCACCATATATGCTAGACGCTTGCTGCAGCTCCACCTCATACCTTTACCTTACCCATAAGCTTAAATAGTCTTGATCGCGAGGGTGCGAGATTGCTGAGTCCCCGTGGCTCATAGATTACTTCCAAAACCAGCTTGCAGGTGCCGTTGAGTCCGTGCAGATGACGCAACCTAGCTCAGGAGGAGCTCGTTGAAGACCTTGTTCATTGTGTTGTTTTGTTCTAGTTGATCAGTAGTGGAGCCCAGTTGGGGTCGATCGGGGACCTTTGTCGCATTTGGGGTTCTTCTTTTATTTTGGTTCCGTAGTCGAACCATGAGTGCATTTGATTGATGTAATGTTTATTCATGTAATTGTGTGAAGTGGCGATTGTAAGACAACTATGTAATTTTCCCCTATTGTATTACATGGGTTGTGTGAAGATTACCTCACTTGCGACATTGCCTTCAATGCGATTATGCCTCTAAGTCGTGCCTCGACACGTGGGAGATATAGTCGCATCGAGGGTGTTACAAGTTGGTATCAGAGCCTTCCCCGACCTTAGGAGCCCCCATTGCTTGATCGTTGTTAGCAGCCGAGTTGTGTCTAGAAAAATGTTTTGAGTCCTTAGGAATTATATATCGGAGAGCTTAGGAATTCTTTTTTACTTCCCAGTCTCCTCATCGCTCTGGTAAGGCATCCTGACGTAGAGTTTTGACTCTTCTCTTCTGAAATTTCACTAAATTTTTTTTAGGATCACATGAGTATCTTGGTTTTGTTCCGATGGCTTATGATGAGAATACTGTCTTGGTGCCTCCTGTCAGGGGTTTAGTGGAAGTGTACCGGGGAGTTGAGCTCTGAGGTGTTGTCATCATAATTCTATCGTTGCAATTCTGGTATACTTGAGATATGTGCGCGACATCGAAAATCTCCTTTATGCAGTTCGTTGGTGAGATAACCTCGACGCCACCCAGTACTGGGGCGGGAGTTCGGGAGTATCGCCATAACTTGTATAACGGATGCTTTTCGAAGGTTGAGGTAGATGATTTCTGAAGATTTCTTGGTTATGTGTTGAAGGATGGATACAGCTGGATGTAGGTATTGCTAGTTTGGGTGAGATAATATGCTTCCCCTGTATCCCCAACACCTGATTGCATAACCGGGAAGTTTCGGGAGTTTCATAGGTGGGAATTCAAGTAGCTCTTAGGATATCCTTCCGACAGATGTATGATATGAAATTGGGGTTCGACGTCTAGTGGTTCGCCTATTCACGGTCGATTTTACAGTGGTCTCGTTGTGTCTTAAAGAGTCCTTGGCTATGCTGACTCGGGGACGCTTCGTATGTCATGTGCACTGCCTTGTACATGATGGTGCTGTACGATCGAGCCCGTGTAGGTCCCACCACGAAAACTTCGGACAAAATCTCTATCATATATTTGTTTCGGCTTATTTTGCAAGCCAACCCTGTGTTTTTGTTTTGAGTTGTGGTATTCGAGTTGCTTCAAAGTCAAATGTTGATTCCATACCTTCTCTAATGTTGTTCTCATACTCCGATGTGAATACTAATCCCTCTTGATCATCGAGATTGTTTTTGTCAATCCCTTTTTAACCGGCGTGCTTCTCTTCAAGTGGATCTGATCATGTCAACATCCGCAAGATCAATTATCAGTTCTTCTCAACGGTGTTTGTTTCATCCGTCTCCATGTTGCCTTTGTTTTTTCCCGCCCTCCCACCCTTGTTTTCTTCAAGGACTCAGATTTCTTAATCAAGTATCCTTTTATTCTTGAGAAGTCTATCCATTCTTTTCCGTCAATATTCTTATCCGGTTATTCTCATGAAGATTCTAACGGAGCTTCAAGTTCATCATTGTTCATTCTCTTTCTTCTACGGTGGATTCAAGTCAAGCGTTGTTGATCATATCCCTTTGCTCATTTCAAGGTTTTCTCATGCCGGTGCAATTCTTAATCATTCCACTTCTCGCTATTTATTTTTCTGGAGTGCTCAAGATATCTCGAAGACTCGTGTATCCACTCTGCATTCATTCAAGCTATTTCAAGGATGTTATATCATTCAAGCCATTTAATTTCAACCGGTGCTTTCTCTCTTTTAAATCATTTCAACGGTGTTTCTTTTGGGTGGGCCCTAACCCATAGGTCTTTTCCCAGGATCTTACCTGACTCTTCTTATTTTCCCGGAGCTATCCTCAAAATTCTTTTCTAAAGTTGACATAAGAATGAATTGTCATCAATCAAATGTCCTTCTCCAAGATTTTTTCAAATTCTTTTCATCGTTGGCTCAAATTTTCCATTATTCATTCCGGAGCATCTCAATAATTCTTGGTGGTGTTTCTCGTTGTCTTTCTCATCATTTGAAGACCGAAGAAGAGTTTCTCTTTAATCTTGCTCTATTCTCTTCAAGATTCATGCTGCTAGCTTGTTGCCATCCTCTCATTATTGTTTTTCGATCGTGAGAATTCTTTTCACCCATCCGGAGTAATTCAGAGTATTTTCAGTTTGATTACCCGGAGTCCATCAATTTAGATGTATTCATTCTCAGCTTTCAGTTGTCATTCTCCAATTTTACCGGTGCTTCGTTCAAGTGTTCTCTAATCAGCTCGTCATCTCTTCGTTCTCATGGGTCTAAATTCTCTCAAGCATCTTCATTCATTTGCTAATTTTTCCCGGTGTTTCTTATCTTCTCTTAATTCATTTTCAATTCTTACGGTGGTTCATGCAAGATTCCTCTTCTTTCGTTATAATATCAAATTCATCCGTTGTTTCGATTCCACCGGTGTTTCGTGGAAGGCATTCTCAAGTTGGCGCTATATCTATCTTAATCCTTTCTATGAGAATAAGTAGTATGCCAATTCTATTGCTTGTCATCAATTTTAATTGGTGAAGGATACGCATAATGTAATTCTTATTCTTGTTTCATCGAGTTTATTCTATTCCTGTTTTTCCGGAGTGGCTCATCATACTCATTCTTGGTTTCACTTGTTTCATCTTTTCTTTTCCGGAGTTCCAAGTTCTCTCAATTATATCATCACGGAGAACCATCTAAATCATCGCAAGGATTCACCTTGTGCTTTCAACTTCTCCTTCTTCTCGTTTGATCATTCTTTTATTACTGGAGTTCTCATGAAGGCTCTACATGATGGTTCATCAAAGATTTAATTCCTTCTCAAAGTGTTCTTTGAGATTCTTTTCAGAGGAACTCAAGCATTCTTCATCTTGCAATCCGGAGTGCAATTCTTTCTACCATATTACCGGAGGTGGTATTGTGTCATTCTTGATAATTTGAGTTCATGCTTTCATGATTCACATGCTGTCAAGATTGGGATATTTTAAATCCATCAACCTATTCGTTGGTATTGTCTTGGGTTATATTTCACCTAAAGCCTTCCCTAAGGATGGTTGCTATTATGGTGCTTATATATGACCCAAGTTCTTTATTTATCCTCCCGGTGAAATAAGTTCTCGTCTTCTTGTTCATATCAATCCAATATATCGTTTTCGTTAGTGCCAGATTTCACCTCATAGTTTTGAGATGTTTTTCCATAAGCCCACTACAAGCTTATTCTTTTTGTTGTTGTTTTTTTGTCAACAACTCCGTGTGACCCTTCTCTTTAAGATGCTTTTCAAGCTCATTGGAGGTAGAAGATGTTGATTTTTTCCTTTGTTCTTTTGTTCCGTCGATACAACTTCTATTCTTTCGTTCCGGAGGCTTCGTGTTGTTGTTCTTTTCAACCCACCTTCTGCTTGTGTCAAGGTCATGTTCTTTTCATGATTGTCCATTTAACCGGAGTGTGGTGCCATTCTGCTCAAGTTCTTTTCGCCTTATCAAGTCTTGCATCCCTTTCTCAACCAGAGTGTCGTGTTTTCATTTGAGCTCCCTCATCTTATCAAATTTTGAATCCCTTCTCAACCGGAGTGCTGTCTGAGATCTTCTTACCCCTTGTTCCATTCATTCAATAGTTCCGGTGGCAGTGTGTTGTGATTTCACCAAATATCTTTTCATCTTATCAAGACCTTATTCAATTCCTTTTCTTTTCAACCGGAGTGCTGCCCGAATTTTGGTTTCTCCTTGATCCCCTTCCTTAACCGGAGTGTTCTCAATATATATCTTCCCTTCAACCTCAAGGTTTTTTTGCAATGTTCTTTCTTCCTCTTTTCTAAATGGCTGTTTTCGACCTTGTTCACCTTCGTTGAATTCTGTCTCGAATGTATTCAAACTCTCAAGGTTGTGGTTTCACTCGTTTGTCAAAGAAGCAACTTAGTTTTACCTCTCCTCTTTCTCTTTCGTTGTCCCTCCGGTGCCATTCTAGATCTCGGGACGAGATCCTCTCGTAGTGGTGGAGTGTTGTGACGCCCCAAGACCGGAGCTTCAGATGCCTTTCAGGGTTTCCGGGTTTCGTCATGTGATTTGTTTGGTTCTTCATTTTTTTCATCTTTGCATCATGTGCATTTGCATCATGTCATCATGCCATCATCTCATAAATCTTTGCACCTCAACTCACTAAATAGATTGTATGGATTTTCGGTCCATTTAACCCGAGGGAATTCACATGGAGATTCTCTTTATAACATATCCTCCCAATATTTAGGGAGCTATTATAAAGTATTCCATTAATTTGGAATTATCCACAACCCACTTGCATGTTAAATCTTTGACCTTTCCTTCTTCCGATTTCCGACTCTCAAACCTTGTCGATAATTCTTTTGTTCTTTTTCCAAGCTCCACCAAAAACCTGAACATTTTTGGCCACACCAAACCTAGTCCCAATTGAAAACCACTTGAATTATATTCAAATGAATTTGAGTTTAATTCCTGCAATCTTGCCACTTCTATTTTTTTTCTGTGGTCATGCTTATTTCTATGAGTCCAGGAAAATTGTCCTCATGCTCAAACTCTTTTCCCCAACCCCCCTTCTTTTTCCTTTCTCTCTATTTCTTTTCGGTTAAAGAAGAAAGAGAGGGAGAGAAAGCCCAGCACTCGCAAGCCACTGGGCCAGGCCGGCCCACTAAACCCTTGCAGCCCAGCCGCACCCCCGCTCCTTTTCTAACCCTAAGCCCACCTAACCTAGAGCTCGATCTCTCCTATCGATCTCCTCCTCTTCCCACATACCCTTCCACCCAGCGCCGCCAGGGAAACCGCTGCCCGACCCCTCTCCCGATCCCATCTCCTCCTCGTGCCCTCACCTCCTTCTTCCTCCGTTCGGGCCAACGTCGCCCTCGCCGGATCCAGCAGGCCGCCGCCCGGCTCCCTCGCACCCCCCGCCGGATCTCCTCCTCCGCGTGTCTCCTTCCTCGCGCTCGACCAGCAAGCCACCAGCGAGGCCCCGCATCCGCGCCGACCTACCTTCCTCTGCTCGTCATGGCCGCCGGCCATGGAGACCACCGTGCTAACCGCGGCTTCTCCTCTGCGTGCCCTGGTCGTCTCGCTTCCTCTGATCTACCGCACCTCCCTCTGCTTCTTCTGCTGCATAGCACCACCAGCACGCGAGTCTCCCTTCGCCGCCACGTCTCCTCTGGCTCGTCCTTCGTCTTCCTTCCTCGAGCGCCTCCAGCCCTCCCCGGTCGTCGGAGCATCCCTGACGCGGGTCCTCGTTCGCGGCACCCCGGAGCTGCGCGCCCATGCCTTCCTCCCCTCGCTAGAGCCAGCGTTGCATCGACCGTGTAACCCCCGGCCTCCTTATCCTCGCCTTGCCGTGGACTGCTCCCACACGCATGCACCTCCACTGCCTTGGCGTCCAGGCGTTGACCTCCAAGACCATTGTGGGTTCTGTCAAGAATCTCCCTACCAGGGACGCAAGTTCGTGTTCGTGGGTTTCGCCAAGGACCAAGACCCGAATGGCTACGACGACTTGTACATCTACGGAACATGTACTACTACCCGATGACCTGCCAAGTGTATGACAACAGTGTACACCTACGTGGGTTCACCAAGTGCCCTTTGATGGCGCCAAGTACCAATACGAACGACTACCATCGAAGTGTACGACTACACGACGCCCCCCGAGTTCGACGACGCTCGCCGCCCGAACAACTACCACCGACGCGTACCTCCCCATCGCCGTGGGTTTCGTCAAGTTCAACGGTGAACCCCGGAGCCCTCGGATCCGTCAAGTTCGTCTACGAACCGTGAACAACTATCGTCGATGTGA
The DNA here is from genome assembly GCA_034509565.1 of Triticum monococcum. Taxonomy (NCBI): domain Eukaryota; kingdom Viridiplantae; phylum Streptophyta; class Magnoliopsida; order Poales; family Poaceae; genus Triticum; species Triticum monococcum. Next base: position 725,471,308 of record CM067842.1, read on the forward strand.
AAAACGTGTACCACTACCGTCGCCATGAGAACGACTACTTCCCCTACACCGCATCGAACTTGGTCCATTCCGACAACACACGCTTCGAAGGTATAACCCCGAGACGATGCCCGTATATGAATGCATGTTGTATGAGATGCACCCTTGTTCGATAATGTCTCCCCTCTTTTGCCTTGCCACCGACATGTGGGAACTCGGTATTCGAGAGCACCCCACATTCTATCGCATGTCACACTCCCCGTCGCATTTTCTTTTGCACCGGGATCTCAATCGAGTTACCGGTACCGATATGTTGCCGTGGCATCATTTTCGGATTCGTTGCCATGACACCCCTTTTCTTTCCACCATGGTGACAAATGCTTCATAATGTGCTCTTATCAACATTTTCTTAAAAACTTGCATAAACTTGTTCATGTCATCCGCATCATGATAACAACAATTAAAATGTTTAAATTGTTGTTGCATTAAATTACTAATGCATATGGGGATTTACCGGATTTGTTGTTTGCTATATCCGGGCCCATTTAAATTGTTTAGATAGATAATCCCTTTATGATTCACCTCTTGACATGTTACCCAACATTTAATATTGTTGAGTACCTAACCGGAGAGAGAACTAAATAATTGATGTGGTGTTTTGTCAATATGCAACCCGTTGCATATGGAGCTCCACTTAATTTGTAGTTTTGTTTGTGCACTTTGCCATGCCATGCTTCATTAAACCGGACATGCATCATACTCGATTGTGCATCATGCCATGTTGATGTGTTGGTTGTTTACTATGTTGTTTGCTTCTTTTCCGGTGTTGCTTCTTCGGGTTGGTTCCGATAACGTCGAGTTTGTGAGGTTCCGTTCGTCTACGACCGTTTGTCTTCTTCATGGACTCGTTCTTCTTCCTTGCGGGATTTCAGGCAAGATGATCATACCCTCGAAATCACTACTATCTTTGCTATGCTAGTTTGCTCGCTCTTTTGCTATGCCATTGCTACGTTGCCTACCACTTGCTTGTCAGCCTCCCAAATTGCCATGTTCAGCCCCTAACCCACCATTTCCCTAGCAAACCGTTGATTGGCTATGTTACCGCTTTGCTCAGCCCCCTCTTATAGCGTTGTTAGTTGCAGGTGAAGATTGAAGCTGTTCCTTGTTGGAACATGGAGATGTTATTCCTTGTTGGAACATGTTTACTTGTTGGGATATCACAATATATCTTATTTAATTAATGCATCTATATACTTGGTAAAGGGTGGAAGGCTCGGCCTTATGCCTGGTGTTTCGTTCCACTCTTGCCGCCCTAGTTTCCGTCATATCGGTGTTATGTTCCCGGATTTTGCGTCCCTTACGCGGTTGGGCTATAATGGGAACCCCTTGACAGTTCGCCTTAAGTAAAGCTTTTCCAGCAATGCCCAACATTGGTTTTACCATTCGCCACCTAGCCCTTTTCTTTCCCTTGAGTCGGCCGGCTCAAGGGTCATCTTTATTTTAACCCCCCTCCGGGCCAGTGCTCCTCTGAGTGTTGGTCCGAACTGAGCTGCCTGCGGGGCCACCTCGGGGAAACTTGAGGGTTGGTTTTACTCGTAGCTAGTCTCATCTGAGTGTGCCCTGAGAAAGAGATATGTGCAGCTCCTATCGGGATTTGTCGGCACATTCGGGCGGTGTTGCTGGTTTAGTTTTACCCTGTCGAAATGTCTTGTTGTACTGGGATACCGAGTCTGATCGGAATGTCTCGGGTGGAGGTCTATTCCTTCGTTGACCGTGAGAGCTTGTGATGGGCTAAGTTGGGACACCCTGGAGGGATTTGAACTTTCGAAAGCCGTGCCCGCGGTTATGGGCAGATGGGAATTTGTTAACGTCCGGTTGTAGAAAACCTGAAGTTGACCTTAAATTAAAATAAATCAACCTCGTGTGTAACCGTGATGGTCTCTTTCCGGCGGAGTCCGGGAAGTGAACACGGTTGTTGGAGTTATGCTTGACGTAGGTAGTCCAGGATCACTTCTTGATCATACTTTTATCGACCGTGCTTTGCCTTCTCTTCTCGCTCTCATTTGCGTAAGTTAGCCACCATATATGCTAGACGCTTGCTACAGCTCCACCTCATACCTTTACCTTACCCATAAGCTTAAATAGTCTTGATCGCGAGGGTGCGAGATTGCTGAGTCCCCGTGGCTCACAGATTACTTCCAAAACCAGCTTGCAGGTGCCGTTGAGTCCGTGCAGATGACGCAACCCAGCTCAGGAGGAGCTCGTTGAAGACCTTGTTCATTGTGTTGTTTCGTTCTAGTTGATCAGTAGTGGAGCCCAGTTGGGGTCGATCGGGGACCTTTGTCGCATTTGGGGTTCTTCTTTTATTTTGGTTCCGTAGTCGGACCATGAGTGCATTTGATTGATGTAATGTTTATTCATGTAATTGTGTGAAGTGGCGATTGTAAGCCAACTATGTAATTTTTCCCCTATTGTATTACATGGGTTGTGTGAAGATTACCTCACTTGCGACATTGCCTTCAATGCGATTTGCCTCTAAGTCGTGCCTCGACACGTGGGAGATATAGTCGCATCGAGGGTGTTACAGGGGCGCCCCACTTGGCTTGGGGGGCAAGCCACCGCCTTGGCCACCGCCCCCCTTGAGATCCAATCTCTAGGGCCGGCACCCCCCCTAGGGGTCCTCTATGTAGTGGGGGGGGGGGGGGGAGGGAGGGCAGCCGCACCCTAGCCCCTGGCGCCTCCCTCTCCCTCCCGTGACACCTCTCTCTCTCTCTCTCTCTCTCTCTCTCGCTGAGCTTGGCGAAGCCCTGCCGAGAACACTGTTGCTTCCACCACCACGCCGTCGTGCTGCTGGATCTCCATCAACCTCTCCTTCCCCCTTGCTGGATCAAGAAGGAGGAGATGTCTTCCCAACCATACGTGTGTTGATCACGGAGTTGTAATAGGAATCACGACTTGCATGTCGATGAGTATGACAACCAACAGGAGCCATAGGAGTTGTCTTAATTTATTTATGACCTGCGTGTCAACATAGACGTCATGTAATTACTTTACTTTATTGCTAAACCGTTAGCTATAGTAGTAGAAGTAATAGATGACGAGACAACTTCATGAAGACACGATGATGGAGATCATGGTGTCTCATGCCGGCGACGATGATCATGGCATCCCAAAGATGGAGATCAAAAGGAGCAAAATGATATTGGCCATATCATGTCAGTATTTGATTGCATGTGATGTTTATCATGTTTTTACACCTTATTTGCTTAGAACGACGGTAGCTTAAATAAGATGATCCCTCACATAATTTCAAGAAAGTGTTCCCCCTAACTGTGCACCGTTGCGAAGGTTCGTTGTTTCGAAGCACCACGTGATGATCGGGTGTGATAGATTCTAACATTCGAATACAACGGGTGTAAGCCAGATTTACACACGCAATACACTTAGGTTGACTTGATGAGCCTAGCATGTACAGACATGGCCTCGGAACACGGAAGACCGAAAGGTCGAGCATGAGTCGTATAGAAGATACGATCAACATGAAGATGTTCACCGATGTTGACTAGTCCATCTCACGTGATGATCGGACACGGCCTAGTTGACTCGGATCATGTTTCACTTAGATGACTAGAGGGATGTCTATCTGAGTGGGAGTTCATTGAATAATTTGATTAGATGAACTTAATTATCATGAACTTAGTCTAAAATCTTTACAATGTGTCTTGTAGATCAAATGGCCCATGCTAATGTTGCCCTCAACTTCAACGCGTTCCTAGAGAAAACCAAGCTGAAAGATGATGGCGGCAACTATACGGACTGGGTCCGGAACCTGAGGATCATCCTCATAGCTGCCAAGAAAGATTATGTCCTAGAAGCACCGCTAGGTGACGCATCCATCCCAGAGAACCAAGACGTTATGAACGCTTGGCAGTCACGTGCTGATGATTACTCCCTCATTCAGTGCGGCATGCTTTACAGCTTGGAACCGGGGCTCCAAAAGCGTTTTGAGCAACAAGGAGCATATGAGATGTTCGAAGAGCTGAAAATGGTTTTCCAAGATCATGCCCGGGTCGAGAGATATGAAGTCTCCGAGAAGTTCTTCAGTTGTAAGATGGAGGAAAATAGTTCTGTAAGTGAGCACATACTCAAAATGTCTGGGTTGCATAACCGCTTGACTCAGCTTGGAGTTAATCTCCCAGATGACGCGGTCATTGACAGAATCCTTCAGTCGCTTCCACCGAGCTACAAGAGCTTTGTGATGAACTTCAATATGAAGGGGATGGAAACGACCATTCCTGAGGTATATTCAATGCTGAAATCAGCGGAGGTGGAGATCAAAAAGGAACGTCAAGTGTTGATGGTGAATAAAACCACTAAGTTTAAGAAAGGCAAGGGCAAGAAGAACTTCAAGAAGGACGGCAAGGGGGTTGCCGCGCCCGGTAAGCAAGCTGCCGGGAAGAAGCCAAAGAATGGACCCAAGCCCGAGACTGAGTGTTTTTATTGCAAGGGAAGTGGTCACTGGAAGCGGAACTGCCCCAAATACTTAGTGGACAAGAAGGCCGGCAACACTAAAGGATATGTGATATACATGTAATTGATGTGTACCTTACCAGTACTCGTAGTAGCTCCTGGGTATTTGATACCGGTGCGGTTGCTCACATTTGTAACTCAAAGCAGGAGCTGCGGAATAAGCGGAGACTGGAGAAGGACGAGGTGACAATGCGCGTCGGGAATGGTTCCAAGGTCGATGTGATCGCCGTCGGCACGCTGCCTCTACATTTACCTACGGGATTAGTTTTGAACCTCAATAATTGTTATTTAGTGCCAGCTTTGAGCATGAATATTGTATCAGGATCTTGTTTAATTCGAGATGGCTACTCATTTAAATCCGAGAATAATGGTTGTTCTATTTATATGAGAGATATGTTTTATGGTCATGCCCCGCTGGTGAATGGTTTATTCTTAATGAATCTCGAGCGTAATGTTACACATATTCATAGTGTGAATACCAAAAGATGTAAGGTTGATAATGATAGTCCCACATACTTGTGGCACTGCCGCCTTGGTCACATAGGTGTCAAACGCATGAAGAAGCTCCATGCAGATGGACTTTTGGAGTCTCTTGATTACGAATCATTTGACACGTGCGAACCATGCCTCATGGGTAAAATGACCAAGACTCCGTTCTCAGGAACAATGGAGCGAGCACCCAACTTATTCGAAATCATACATACTGATGTGTGCGGTCCAATGAGTGTTGAGGCTCGCGGTGGCTATCGTTATGTTCTCACCCTCACTGATGACTTGAGTAGATATGGGTATGTCTACTTAATGAAACACAAGTCTGAGACCTTTGAAAAGTTCGAGGAATTTCAGAGTGAGGTTGAGAATCAACATGACAGGAAAATCAAGTTCTTGCGATCAGATCGTGGGGGAGAATACTTGAGTCACAAATTTGGCACGCACTTAAGGAAATGTGGAATAGTTTCACAACTCACGCCGCCTGGAACACCTTAGCGTAATGGTGTGTCCAATCGTCATAATCACACTCTATTGGACATGGTGCGATCTATGATGTCTCTTACCGATCTACCGCTGTCATTTTGGGGCTATGCTTTAGAGACTGCCGCATTCACTTTAAATAGGGCTCCGTCGAAATCCGTTGAGACGACACCGTATGAATCATGGTTTGGGAAGAAACCTAAGCTGTCGTTTCTAAAAGTTTGGGGATGCGATGCTTATGTCAAGAAACTTCAACCTGAAAAGCTCGAACCCAAATCGGAAAAATGTGTCTTCATAGGATACCCTAAAGAAACTATTGGGTATACCTTCTACCTCAGATCCAAAGGCAAGATCCTTGTTGCCAAGAATGGATCCTTTCTAGAGAAAGAGTTTCTCTCGAAAGAAGTAAGTGGGAGGAAAGTAGGACTTGATGAAGTATTGCCTCTTGAACCGAAGAGTGGCGCAACTCAAGAAAATGTTCCTGAGGTGCCTGCACCGACTAGAGAGGAAGTTAATGATGATGATCATGAAACTTCAGATCAAGTTGCTACTAAACTTCGTAGGTCCACAAGGGCACATTCCGCACCAGAGTGGTACGGCAACCCTGTCCTGGAAATCATGTTGTTAGACAATGGTGAACCTTCGAACTATGAAGAAGCAATGGCGGGCCCAGATTCCGACAAATGGCTGGAAGCCATGAAATCCGAGATAGGATCCATGTATGAAAATGAAGTATAGACTTTGACTGACTTGCCCGATGATCGGTGAGCCATACAAAATAAATGGATCTTTAAGAAGAAGACAGACGCGGATGGTAATGTAACTATCTATAAAGCTCGGCTTGTCACTAAGGGTTATCGACAAGTTCAAGGGGTTGACTATGATGAGACTTTCTCACCCGTAGCGAAGCTGAAGTCCGTCTGAATCATGTTAGCAATTGCCGCATTCTATGATTATGAGATATGGCGAATGGACATCAAAACGGCATTCCTTAATGGTTTCCTTAAGGAAGAATTGTATATGATCACTAGTGCAGAACCGGGCAATAGCATCGGTTCGTAAGGCCCTTTAGTGCCGGTTCAGGAACCGGAACTAAAGTTTCGGCACTAAAGGCCCCCCCTTTAGTACCGGTTCAGCACGAGCCGGTGCTAAAGGGGAACCACGTGCCACGAGCCAGCTCCGGGGGCCGGGAGCCCTTTAGTACCGGTTGGTAACACCAACCGGTACTAAATGGTTGTGGGTTTTTGTTTTATTTTGTATTTTTCAATTAAATTTGTGTTATCAATTTAATTTAGGATTGTTTTACGTTATAATGAGTTGTAGTCGTCATCATCATCATCATCATCATCGCATATTAATAAATAAATAAACTCTAGATAGCTAAAAATCATCGTAGTCGTCTAATTACCACTATTTAATCATCATAGTCATTACCGCTAGCTATCTAATCATCATCAACGCTGGCTAGCTTAAAGAGGAAACATTCACTTTGTAACAGAAGCAAAGATATCATCAAGTTCAACATAATCATCACCAACATCGAAGTTCAGGACACGAACATGAGACAAGTACTAATTAAGAGCATGAACTAGTAGCTACTGATCCTTCTGCTCCCTCTCAGGTAGAATAGCATAGAACATGTATAGCTCTCCTGATTCGTCATACTGGAGCATGCAGATGAATCTGTCTCCTAATTTTGGGTTGCGCTTCTCCTTACTGTCCCCTAGTACTTCTCTGCGATCGTTAACAATTTTGCTCCAATCTTTCACTATTAAGCATTCTTCGCTTTCAGAAATCCTGAATGCACTCATGTGCAATGTAGGAAATCTTGGTCGTAAGCTAACCATTGACATGTGACCTTTTGTCTCGATCCACTGAGGCACAACTGTCATCGGAAGTCCTTGTTGAACAACATCGTATAGTAATTAATATACTAAGCAATGAAAGTTTAGCTTCAAAAATAATGTATGCAAAAGATGCACTAATTAAGGACAAATATTTAAAATCTTACCATCTTTTGATTATAGATGTGACCGTAGTTCAATACGATCACCATTGGTCGCACGTTTTGAGTACTAACATTTCTAAGTTTAGGAAAAAAATTGTCTTGACAGTATTAAGATCCTCAAGCCATAAAACATAATGACTTATCTCCTCGCAGTTTAGTTGAGCCCCGGGGCAGTAGTAGGTCCTGTCTACCAAGCGTCGGACATGTTTGCTTGAACCGAAATAAGCTGACAATACAAATTAGTTGTCAACTATTTTTGAATAAACTGTATGAAAGACATAAACATATGCATGCATGGTTGAGAAAAACTCACCAAATGGTAGAACTGGAGGCGTTTGCACATCGACCCAGATGTCTATATTACCTTCAATATCATCTTCCGGACGAATATCAAAGGTGATAACCATATCAGGCTCAAATGCATAAGCCTTGCATAGTGCTTGCCAAGTTTTGCATTCAAAATGGGTGTATGTGTCTCCATTATATAATTTGACGTTGAAAGTATACCCATGCTCCGTCTTCAAGTAAACTCTCTTTACCTCCATATCATCTATAGCACTAAAACCTATCTTATCCAAGACAAAAATTCTTGCATGGCAGGGGATGCGCTAGTAGAATAGTGAAAATTTAAAATTATAAGTTGAAGCAAATGAAGTATAAGTTTTGCATTCAAATAATAATTGACAAAGTGACTTACTATATCAACTTCGAATGTCTCATCCAGCTTGATGCTGAAGCGCCTACCATCAACAAGGAAATTTTGGTCACACAGGCCGCGCTGGTCTTCACAGTGTTCGCACATAATAAAATCTTTTTCGTCGTCAGATGACATTTCCTATGTTCATATAGGTGAAACATTAAACACCTATATCTAGCCAAATATATATTCATCTAACATTTGACATTAATATATCTAACTATATATTCAATTGACATTACTATATATTTAACTTTTCTATCTAATTCATCTAACATTCGACATTAATCTAACATTTATATAAACTCAAAATATATAAAAAATTAAATAAACAGAAAAACTCATTAACAAATAATATTTTAATTAGATCATCAAATCTCATATACCTAAATTTTCTTACTAAAAATAAACTAGTTATATTAATTATTCAACTAGTTCTAATCTCATATACCTAAATTTTCTTACTAAAAATAAACTAGTTATATTAATTATTCAACTAGTTCTAATCTCTAGTTCGACAATTTTTCTATCTAGCTAGCTAATTCATCTAACATTCGACATTAATCTAACATTCGATCATCTAATTAACTTTTCTAAAAAACAAAAAATAAGTAAAAAAATGTGTGTGTGTGTGTATGTGTGTGTGTATGCATGTGTGTGTATATATACATATATGTGTGTACGTATGTGTGTATGTGTGTGTATGCGTGTGTGTGTGGTATATGTGTGTGTGTGTGCGGCCCCGTACGCCGCCGCCCCGTACGTACAAGCGGGGGCGCCGGCGTACGGAGCGGGGGCACCGGTGTGTGTGTGTGTATGTATGTGTGTGTATGTGTGTGCGGGAGCGAGAGAGAGACGTACGGCCGCGGCGATGACGATGGACGGCGGCGGCGTTCGGGGCGGCAGCGCGAGACGACGACGACGACAGGCGGCGGCGGGGACAGCGACGATGACGACGGACGACGGTACGGGCGACGGGTGGCGACGACGGGATCGAGCGGCGCGCGCGACGGAGGTTGGAGACGAAGTGGGGAAATGAAATTGAAATTTTCGTAAGTGCTATATATATAGGATGGGCCTTTAGTACCGGTTCGTGGCTCCAACCGGTACTAAAGGCCTATTTTCACCAGGCCAAGCGGCGGGAAACGAAGGCCTTTAGTACCGGTTGGAGCCACCAACCGGTACTAAAGGCCTTGCGCTGCCACCCCAAAGTTTAGTCCCACCTCGCCCGGCGAAGGCAGCCGCACTGGTTTATAAACCCAGCCGCGGCTACCTCTTCGAACTCCTTTATATAGCAGGCTTCTGGGCCTAATTAATTAGGGCGCGCTGCCCTGTGAGTCTGCTGGCCTTTCTGGGCCTACATTTGCACACCCTAGGTCTGGCAAACCCACAGGGCAGCGCACCAACACAATTTTTATATAGTTTTTTCTTTTATTTATTTTTGAGTAGTTTTTTATATAGTTTTTTCTTTTCTGCATTATTTATTTTCTTCTATTTATTTTTGAGTAATTTTTTTGTATAGTTTTTTTATTTTCTGCATTATTTATTTTTGTATAGTCCGAAACCCTGATACTCGGAAAGAGTTTGTCCAGTTTGTACACGAAGTGCGTCCAGTTTTTGACGTGACCCTCTCTACTCTTTCGCGCATGCTATGCGGGTGATATGATGATACCATGCCAAGTTTCAACATTTTCAGGATTCATTTTGTAGTGATTTTCAATTTCACGGTCATTTAGCTCTCTAAACAATTAGGTAAATGACCGAAAAACAACAAATGATGTCAGAACATGTTGGAAATTGATGACGTCGCTTTAAATGCTGCATACTGAACACAAAAGAAGTCCGGAGTTTAAATAAGTTATTAAAAATAAAAAAGAGGTGCAATGCTGATTAATTTGCTTCAAGCCATTCGGAATAGTGTAGACTGCACTGCACATAGCTCAGTGCAATATATGCTATTCCGCAAGGCTTGAAGCTAATCAACATGTAGGTGAGCATTGCAACTCTTCGTCATTGTCTGTGCACTCACGGCTTATAAACTGCTCATACTGCCTCTCTCTTGGCGAAGATCACAAGATAGTTTGGTTAAATTGCATTACTTGTAAGTCCAGTTAACATGGATGCTTAGGATGCAAGAGCAACAGCAAAAGTGAAAATTTGGCACAAATAGGTAGTTGTGTAACTAAAATAGGTAGGAGGAGAGATAGCTCTTATGTCACAAAAAAGAAGTTGTATCAAACCTTTTATGTCGGATCTAGAACAAACCAATCGGTATCGCCATCATACAGCCCTACCGTGGCTCGTGATGCATATATATGCATATCAAATGCACGGTTGGGCGTATGATGGCGAATCCGAATGATTTGTATTCAGTCGATGAACTGGCAGATGTATGCAGTCGATGAACTGGTAGATGTATGTAGTCGATGGACTGAAAGACTTATGTAGGGAAGGCGAGAGGTGGGCTATATATAGGGTCGTCTGGCTCACAAAGTGATTGTGGTAGTTTCGATCCAACGACTCACATGAGCTAGGAAGAAACACACCCTTGATCCAACGACTCGCAAGAGCTAGAAAGAAACACACGATCCGTGTGATTCTTCCTGATTGGTGGGATGCACATTAGTACCCTCTCTACTCTTTCGCGCATGCTATGCAGGTGATATGATGATACCATGCCAAGTTTCAAAATTTTCAGGATTCATTTTGTAGTGATTTTCAATTTCACGGTCATTTAGCTCTCTAAACAATTAGGTAAATGACCGAAAAACAACAAATGATGTCAGAACATGTTGGAAATTGATGACGTCGCTTTATATGCTGCATACTGAACACTAAAGAAGTCCGGAGTTCAAATAAGTTATTAAAAATAAAAAAGAGGTGCAATGCTGGTTAATTTGCTTCAAGCCATTCGGAATAGTGTAGACTGCACTGCACATAGCTCAGTGCAATCTATGCTATTCCGCAAGGCTTGAAGCTAATCAACATGTAGGTGAGCATTGCAACTCTTCGTCATTGTCTGTGCACTCACGGCTTATAAACCGCTCATACTGCCCCTCTCTTGGCGAAGATCACAAGATAGTTTGGTTAAATTGCATTACTTGTAAGTCCAGTTAACATGGATGCTTATGATGCGAGAGCAACAACAAAAGTGAAATTTTGGCACAAATAGGTAGTTGTGTAACTAAAATAGGTAGGAGGAGAGATAGCTCTTATGTCACAAAAAAGAAGTTGTATCAAACCTTTTATGTCGGATCTAGAACAAACCAATCGGTATCGCCATCATACAGCCCTACCATGGCTCGTGATGCATATATATGCATATCAAATGCATGGTTGGGCGTATGATGGCGAATCCGAATGATTTGTATTCAGTCGATGAACTGGTAGATGCATGCAGTCGATGAACTGGTAGATGTATGTAGTCGATGAACTGAAAGACTTATGCAGGGAAGGCGAGAGGTGGGCTATATATAGGGTCGTCTGGCTCACAAAGTGATTGTGGTAGTTTCGATCCAACGACTCACATGAGCTAGGAAGAAACACACCCTTGATCCAACGACTCGCAACAGCTAGAAAGAAACACACGATCCGTGTGATTCTTCCTGATTGGTGGTGTCGTGGTTCTAAGTCTGACAGTGAGGTAGGGGGGTGTGTATGGAGAGGCTAGACCTTAGCTATTGGGAAGTTGTAAGCACGCAAAGTTTACGAGTTCAGGCCCTTCTCGGAGGAAGTAACAGCCCTACGTCTCGGTGCCCTGAGGCGGTCGATTGGATTATGCGTGTGCAGATGACAAGGGTGCGAACCCCTCATACTGAGGAGGGGGGGGTGGCTTATATAGAGTTCGCCGGCCCCCTCCTGCCCTCAGTAATGCAGGGTTTAAGGTACATTTAAGGTCGGGCGTTACTGATAACGTCCCTAATAAAGTGTCATAATAACCATAAAGACTACTTAATATCCGACCGTTTGCATGCGGAGTGACTCTAGGTCTTCTGGCAGTCGAGTGGTTGGCTTCATGGTCGAGTGGTCGTTCTTTGGTCGAGTGTCTTTAACCAGTCGAGTGGTATGCCTTCCAGTTGTTTGAGAGGTGACTCATTCTAGGATGTCCTTGGGTAGGGCTTTTTGGGACGGGTCCGTGCCCCTACCCTAGGTACATGGCTTCATCATTAGCCCCCGAATGGATCGAGGCTAGAGTGATAAAAAGGGTTGGCGACCTTTCCGACTGATTTTTCGGGTTATACGAGTGCCTCGTTCTGGGTCGACCATCACGGATGACGTCATCAACCTCTTTCAGTCGCCTTGATCCATTCCAGGCCTTTCGTCGAGTGGATTTCTTTACCTGTGACATACCGAGCGCCGGTGCGCGCGGGGTTTTCTGTTTTGACAAGTTGTTCTACAGTCAGCGGATATCGCGGGATTCGGATTTTTTGGGAAGCGCGCGGGACGGGGGCGGCCGTAGTAATCGGAAGTGACAATGCGAAGGCTCCTCGATCTCCGCGTCGCCTTTTTCGCCACGTACTGCACGCGCGCCTGCCGCGGGATTTGACTGGATAGCCTGGGCCTACCGGTCAGCCACTCGGAAGCGGTCCCTTATAAGTTGCCGGCTCGGAGTCCCCCAACAGTGCACGTGCTCTTCCCTTCTCCTTCTTCCTCTCTTTCTTCGCGACCTCCTCCGCTGCCTCCGCTCTCGCCCAACCACCGCAAACTTGTTCGAGATCTCGCCGGCGACGATGGTGAAGGGCAAGACGACCGCTCTGGAGCGCGCGAAGAAGGCGGCGGCGGCGGGGAAAGGGAAGAAGTCTGCTCGTGGTGGATCTTCCTCTAGGACGGCCCTGCCTAAAGGTTGGATCCAGGGCGACTGGATGTCGTCGGTGCTCCGGCAGGAGGATCTCGACGACATGGTCGAGAGGGGAGCCATTCCCCATAAAGCCGCGCGTCTTCCGGGGGGAGAGCTCGAACCTCAACCTCGTGACGGTGAGTGCGTGCTCGTGGCCACTCACATCGACCGAGGGTTTTCTCTGCCGCCCCATCCATTCTTCCGAAATTTCTTGAACTTCTTCGGAGCGCAGCTCCATCACTTTACCCGAAACTCCATTGTCTACCTCGCTGCTTTCATTTCTATGTGTGAGGCGTTCCTGGGTTGCCGCCCACACTGGGGGCTTTTCAAGCACATTTTTACTTCTCGCTCTCAGTCGGTCAAGAAGGCCAAGTCGAGTGATGAGAAGACGCAAGTGATCCAGTTGTGTGGGGGCTTGGCGATCCAAACGAGGGGGAAGAGCTGTTTCCCATCCATCACTTTCCCGAAGTCGGTCTGAGGTTGGCAGGCAACTTGGTTCTACTACCAAGACCAGGTGACTCCAGGGCAGTCAACTGGTCTCCCGCCTTTCTCTCTCGACCGAGCCGAAAAACCTGCTTCTCTGAAGGTGACGCCGGAAGAAAAAGCCCAGGTCAAGGTGCTGGCGGGTCGAGTGGTCGAACTTGTCCGTGAGGGTGTGACGGGAATGGATCTGCTGGAAGTCTTCCTCAAGAGGCGAATCCAACCGCTCCAGGCTCGTGACCACCCGATGTGGCTGTACTCTGGCCTCGAGGACACCACTCGGATCCACCCAGAGGAGGTCACCGATGAGATGTTGGAGGGGTGGTTGTCGAGTATCACGGGGAACAAAGACAACCCCCGAGGAGCTAGGAGGGTTATTCCACTTGACAATTCGTACGAGGTTGACCAGGTGTGTCTTTATGCTCCCGACTGAAATCTTCGTTTTCTGCGTTGGTCTTCTTTTGAGTAGGTCGATTGACTTTCGTTTTGTCTGCTGTTTTCCAGGCGACCACTGAGATGTACTCGACGCCCAACGGGGCACAGGGGTCGACTGAGGAAGGGGAAGGGAGCGGAGGCGAGAGCGGGGATGACCAAGGCGAGTTGGAGTCTGATGGTGAAGGAGAGGGAGGCGATGACATCTTCTCGAGCGAAGAGGAGGAGGAGGAGGTCGAACCCCCCCGTCCGGAGAGGCGATCCAAGCTCGCCCATGACCCGGCGCAGGAACGTGGCAAGGCGACTGCCTCCGTTGGGCCGTCGTCGAAACGCCCTCGGACTTCTTCTCCAACACCGACTGGGAAGGTCTCCAAGCAACCACGCACGACGCTGTCCAAGCCGCCCAAGGCTCTGCCCAAAATGAAGATAACCATCCCTACCATTTCCGGGTAATAAAGCTTGTTTTCCTTCGTCGACCGTGGACAGATCCTTGGTCGATTCATTGAGCCAACTGACTGACTTTTCGAAATTTGCAGCGCTGCTACCTCTGAGGTCTCTGCCAAGGACAACGACCAAGAGATGGGGGACGCTGTTACCTCCAACCCTGGTACGATTACTGACGTCCTGTTTTTGAGTCGACTGGTCATTTCTTGCGATTCTGGTCGATTGAAAGTTTCCCTTGCAGCCCCTCCTCATGTTATCGACCTCCCGGATGACGACGACAACGAACCGCTGAGGATGAGGAGGACCAAGAGGTCGTCGGCTGACAGGACTCCCCAGCCTACTCCGGCGCTTGAGACCATGGCTCGGGATGGTGGCGACGCCCCTCGGGCTTCTGTGACTTTCGCCAATCCTCTGTCGAGTGCGCAGCCTTCGGCGTCGGCTGCAGATCCAACTTCGCCTTTTGCCGCATACCCCGTCCCTGAGGATCAAGTGGCTGCTGCAAAGGAGGCTATACGCCAGGCGGGGGTCATGATGGAGCAGGTGAAGAAGGCTCGGGAGGCCAGCCAGGCAGCCTATGACGCAAATTCGGCGCTTCAGAGCAACGTCCAGGTCAGTCGAGTTGACACTTGATCGTTTGAAGAGTCTTTCTCCCTTTTTTTGAAGATCTTTGTATCCGTACACCCATTGGGTGTAGTCCCCGAGACTACGGTGGACTGCTGGCAGTCGACTGTAGTCTTTACATTGTGTTTCTGTATCTGTATTCCTTTTCTTGGTCTGGTCAGGTCACGTCGAATGGATCTGTATCCGGTCGACTGCGGACAATCGACTTTTCGCTCTCTTTTTTTGAACCAGTGGGGGGACGCTGAGTGCACCGACTGGGTGTAGTCCCCGGGACTACTGTCAAATGTTTTTGATTCGGCTGTAGTCTTAGAAACGTTATCTCAGTTACTCGGAAGCAACTTATCTTGGATGTCTGTCGACTGATTTTTCCTTTTGCAGAAATCCTGCGAACTTGCATCTCGCTATACTAAGTTGGAGAAGCAGCGGATTCAACTGAACCTTGATCTGGAGCTGGCCAGAACAGAGCTGCAGAAGGTCAGAGATGGCGTTGCTGGTAAGACGACTTTGTCGACTAGTTTTGTTTTTAGGCTTGAGTACCCTTCTGCTGTTTTTGAACCAATCATCGTTTCTTTTGCAGGAGAACTGAGCGAGGCCCTGGCGAAGAAGGATCGGGACTTGGCTGCTGCCCACAAGGAGGCTGACGACAAGATTGCTCTGGCTGAACAGAAGCTGGCTTCGGTCAGCCAAATAGAAGATGAGAATACCAGGCTGAAGACCGCTCTGAATGAAGCCAACAGGGAGTGCACACATTGGAAGAAGGAGAACCTCTCCCTGAGCAAGCAGATGGAAGGCGTCGCTCGCAGGAGGGACGACCTGGAGAGCTACTTGAGGAGCCTCGCCAAGAAGTTGTACATCAAGCTTGAAGGTGCACATTCAATTCCGACTGGTTTTCTTTTTGTGTCGACTCAGTTTATGAGAATTGACTTATCCTTGGGTCGTGTATGCAGAGTTTTGCCAGAACTTTGAAGAGGAGACTGGGCGGATTGAAACGGGTTTGGACCCAATCAATTCTCCAGTGAATGATGACACTGCCATGAATTTGCTCCGACTGGAATCTCATATCGACGGCGCCGTGGATTACTTGGCTCGGCTGAAGGTTGCCATGTCGCGGATCGACCCGACACTTTGGCCAGAGTCTATGCTCCAGAACGATCTCGAGTCTCTGATGACTCGACTTGACGGAATCCCTGACCGAGTGCAGGAGTGGAAGAAGTCGTCTGCTCGGTGCGGCGCTGATGTGGCTCTGTCTTTAGTCCGCGTCCATTGCAAGGAGGCGCGAGAAGAGAAGCTGGCCGCCATCCAAGTCGCCAATACCAAGAGGCACAGCTTTCAAGACTTCATGGAGACCTTTATTGCTGCTGCCACCCGTATTGCGGACGGAATCGACTTGGATGAGTTCGTCGCCCCTGCCAGTCCTCCGCCTGAGGAATGAAAAACTTTTATGCTTCTCCTTAAATTTGCCTCGGAATGCCGAGTGGATTTGTAACCATTTAAACTCTGCCGAGCCGAGGGCTCGAGTACTTTGATTTGAGGTCTGGGACCTTTTAGGCTTTATCTGAACTTGATTTCTTGCTGAATATCTTCGTGGTTTTGATCTGTCGTGTGGAACTTTGGTCTTGTATTTAGACGAGTGCTGGACTGCAGCTAAGTCCCTGAGTGTGAGGTTTACTCTCCACTTGGTAGGATTTCTTAAACACTTAGGCGAGTGCTCGACTGCAGCTAAGCTTCCGAGTGGGAGAACTTAGGCGAGTACTGAACTGCAGCTAGGCCTCCGAGTGGGAGGTTTGCTCTCCACTCGTAGGATTTTTTTTCAAACTTAGGCGAGTGCTCGACCGCAGCTAAGCTTCCGAGTGGGAGAACTTAGGCGAGTACTGGACTGCAGCTAAGCCCCTGAGTGGGAGGTTTGATCTCCACTCGGTAGGATTTTTTCAAACTTAGGCGAGTGCTCGACTGCAGCTAAGCTTCCGTGTGGGAGAACTTAGGCGAGTACTAAACTGCAGCTAAGCCCCCGAGTGGGAGGTTCGCTCTCCACTTGGTGGGATTTTTTCAAACTTAGGCGAGTGCTCGACCGCAGCTAAGCTTCCGAGTGGGAGAGCTTAGGCGAGTACTGGACTGCAGCTAAGCCCCCAAGTGGGAGTTTTGCTCTCCACTCGGTAGGATTTTTTTTTCAAACTTAGGCGAGTGCTCGACCGCAGCTAAGCTTCCGAGTGGGAGAACTTAGGCGAGTACTGGACTGCGGCTAAGCCCCCGAGTGGGAGGTTTGCTCTCCACTCGGTGGGATTTTTTCAAACTTAGGCGAGTGCTTGACCGCAGCTAAGCTTCCGAGTGGGAGAGCTTAGGCGAGTACTGGACTGCAGCTAAGCCCCCGAGTGGGAGGTTTGCTCTCCACTCGGTAGGATTTTTCCAAACTTAGGCGAGTGCTCGACTGCAGCTAAGCTTCCGCGTGGGAGAACTTAGGCGAGTACTGAATTGCAGCTAAGCCCCCGAGTGGGAGGATTGCTCTCCACTCAGTAGGATTTTTTCAAACTTAGGCGAGTACCGGACTACAGCTAAGCTTCCGAGTGGGAGAGCTTAGGCGAGTACTGGACTGCAACTAAGCCCCCGAGTGGGAGGTTTGCTCTCCACTCAGTAGGATTTTTCCAAACTTAGGCGAGTGCTCGACTGCAGCTAAGCTTCCGCGTGGGAGAACTTAGGCGAGTACTGAACTGCAGCTAAGCCCCCGAGTGGGAGGTTTGCTCTCCACTCGGTAGGATTTTTCCAAACTTAGGCGAGTGCTCGACTGCAGCTAAGCTTCCGCGTGGGAGAACTTAGGCGAGTACTGAACTGCAGCTAAGCCCCCGAGTGGGAGGTTTGCTCTCCACTCGGTAGGATTTTTCCAAACTTAGGCGAGTGCTCGACTGCAGCTAAGCTTCCGCGTGGGAGAACTTAGGTGAGTACTGGACTGCAGCTAAGCCCCCGAGTGGGAGGTTTGCTCTCCACTCGGTAGGATTTTTCCAAACTTAGGCGAGTGCTCGACTGCAGCTAAGCTTCCGCGTGGGAGAACTTAGGCGAGTACTGGACTGCAGCTAAGCCCCCGAGTGGGAGGATTGCTCTCCACTCAGTAGGATTTTTTCAAACTTAGGCGAGTACCGGACTACAGCTAAGCTTCCGAGTGGGAGAACTTAGGCGAGTACTGGACTGCAGCTAAGCCCCCGAGTGGGAGGATTGCTCTCCACTCGGTAGGATTTTTTCAAACTTAGGCGAAAACGGATTCGCAGCCAAGTCACCCACTGGGGGGTTTTGTATGCAAACAAAGTGACAGCAATTATTGGAACACTCTTGTCTTTGATAAAAATGAACAGTAGAAATTATTTTTTCTTATTACATCTCGTCTAAGGGAGAACTCAGGTGTAAAAGGGGCGGAGCAGTTCCGCGTTCCAAGCTCGTGGCTCGTCGATCTGGCGATCAATGTTGTAGAGGTGGTACGCTCCATTGTGGAGGACTCTGGTGACTATGAAGGAGCCTTCCCAAGTAGGAGCAATCTTGTGTGGCTTCTGTTGATCGACTCGGAGGAACAGATCTCCTTCTTGGAAGGCTCGACTTTTCACATTCCGGGCGTGAAAACGGCGCAAGTCTTGCTGATAAATGGTCGATCTGATCATGGCCATCTCCCTTTCTTCTTCTAAGAGGTCGACTGCGTCTTGCCGGGCCTGTTCTGCTTCATCTTTGGTGTAAAGTTCAACTCGGGGTGCATTATGAAGAAGATCACTCGGCAGGACTGCTTCGGCTCCATAAACCAGAAAGAATGGAGTTCTTCCAATCGACCGGTTAGGGGTGGTCCTTAATCCCCATAGAACTGACAGAAGCTCATCGACCCAAGCGCCTGCCGCGTGCTTGAGATCACGCATCAATCGAGGCTTTAGTCCTTTGAGAATCAGACCATTTGCTCTCTCAGCTTGTCCATTCGACTGGGGATGGGCGACCGATGCGTAGTCGACTCATGTGCCTTGAGAGGCTCAAAAAGCTCTGAACTTGTCCGAATCAAAGTTTGACCCGTTATCAGTGATGATGCTATGCGGGACTCCATATCTGAATGTTAACCCTCTGACGAAACTGATAGCAGTGCAAGCATCGAGATTCTTGATGGGCTTAGCTTCGATCCATTTGGTAAATTTGTCGACTGCCACAAGCACATGAGTGAATCCACACCTGCCCATTCTTAGTGGACCAACCATGTCCAACCCCTAGACGGCAAAGGGCTAGACGAGTGGAATGGTCTTTAGGGCTGATGCAGGCTTGTGTGACATGTTGGAGTAGAACTGGCACCCTTCACACTTGTCGACTATCTCTTTTGCCATCTCATTTGCTCTTGGCCAGTAAAATCCAGCTCGGTATGCTTTAGCCACAATAGTCCGAGAGGACGCATGGTGACAACAGGTCCCCGACTGGATATCATTAAGGATTATCTGACCCTCTTCTGGTGTTATGCATTTCTGACCGACTCCAATCGCGCTCTCTCTATACAGCTGTCCCTTTATGACTGTGAAGGCCTTGGATCGGCAGACGATCTGTCGAGCCTCCTCCTCGTCTTCCGGGAGTTCTTTCCTTAGGATATACGCGATGTACGGTATTGTCCAGTCAGGGGTGATTGCCAAGACTTCCATGATTAGGTCGACCACTGCAGGTACTTCAACTTCAGTCGGATCTGTGGCACTTTTCGGCTGCGGGGCTTCTTCTGTGAAAGGATCCTCTTGGACTGACGGCGAGTGAATGTGTTCTAAAAACATGTTGCTGGGAATGGCTTCTCTCTTGGAGCCAATCTTTGCCAAATCATCAGCTGCCTGATTTTTCAGTCGGGGGATGTGATGAAGCTCTAACCCCTCGAATTTGTTTTCTAGCTTTCGCACTGCATTGCAGTACCCAGTCATTGCCGGACTCCTGACGTCCCACTCCTTCATCACTTGATTAACCACCAAATCTGAGTCGCCATAGACCAAGAGGCGACGGACGCCGAGTGAAATGGCCATGCGCAACCCATACAAAAGTGCTTCATACTCTGCTTCGTTATTGGAGGAATCGAAGTGAATCTGGAGAATATATCTGAGCTTATCTCCTCGGGGGGAGACTAGGACTACTCCCGCACCCGAACCATTCAACATCTTGGATCCATCGAAGAACATGGTCCAGTGCTCCGAGTGAACTTGAGTCGGAAGTTGCTGTTCAATCCACTCGGCGATGAAATCCGCGATTGCTTGGGACTTGATAGCCTTCTTTGCTTCAAACTTGATATCTAAGGGGAGGAGTTCAATCGCCCACTTGGCCACTCGACCAGTTGCGTCTCTGTTATGCAGGATCTCCGATAGTGGGGCGTCGCTGACGACTGTAATGGAGTGGTCAGAGAAGTAATGTGCAACTTTCTTCGTGGTCATATAAATCCCATATACAAGCTTCTGGTAGTGAGGGTATCTTTGTTTTGAAGGGGTCAAAACTTCAGACACATAATATACTGGGCGTTGAACTTTGAAGGCCTTTCCTTCCTCTTCTCGCTCGACCGTAAGTACTGTACTGACAACTTGTCCTGTGGCTGCAATGTAAAGCAGCAGAGGCTCTTTGCTGATTGGGGCAGCAAGCACCGGCTGGGTGGAGAGCAGAGCTTTGAGCTCTGCAAACGCTGCATCAGCTTCTGGAGTCCACTCGAACTTGTCAGACTTCTTCATCAGTCGGTAAAGAGGCAACGCCTTTTCACCGAGACGAGAAATGAATCGACTTAAAGTGTCAGGACCCCGATTCTAAGTCACATCGATCTAGCCGGTAACACCTCATATCACTTTGCGGCCTCACGCACGGTATCCCACGGGTGTCGCCTTACCATGGCCCGGGACCGTTTGCGCCTTTTGGCTCGCGTATATGACAATGTCGCTAGCATCCATATGACCGAGAACCCGGGCCGACATGGCTAGTCGTGAACCCAAAGCGGCACAGACCTATGGAGACAGGCATACATGAATCACAACGAACATGTCGGTCATCAACGAGTGATTCCGGGCTGTAGCACTGGACTAGCAGGACTCCGGGGAATCCCGGGCTGTAGCAGGCTAGACAGGACTCCGGAGATCACCGCATGACATTTCCCCGAAGGGACAGACATAGGGACGAAGTGAAACACATGCCGGCCAGTCAAGCGTCCTGAACAGTAGTGCTGGGCTAGCAGGACTCCGGTGAACCGGGCTGTAGCGGACTACTATGGCTCGAGGAGCGCTAGACTACATTTCCCCATAAGAAAGGCTGCGAAGGGCAAACCACTAGATTGTCGGATCCCACTCATACCAAGCATTTCAAACATACATACAATATGCTCGATATGAGTACATACAACCTGGCATCACAACAAAACTCTACAACTCAAGTACTTTATTTAAAGGCTCCAGGGAGCCATACATAACATATCCATACAGGTAGGGGTCACATGACCCGACACTCAAATCATACAGTCATACAAGCACATGCGGAAGCAACTAGTCTGAGTACAGACTCTAGAAAGAAAGAAGGCTTCTCGAAGCCTGTCTATCTACATAGGGCCCTCCATGGCCTGGATCACCACCTGGGTGTCTGGTCACTCGTCGACGTCAAGATCTACGTAAAACCCATCAGAGGGGGCAGTGTTGTCGTCTGAAAACAATAAATAAGCAAACATGAGTACAACAGTACTCAGCAAGTCTTACATCAGAACCTACTGTACATGCTCATTCTCAAAAAGGTGGTGGGGTTTATGCAGCAAGCCAGCTTTGACTCTTGGCTAAGCTATCCTACGGAATCTTTTAGCAAAATAGTTTTCGCACACGAGTCCACTACTCACCATCACAATACCCCACCGAGGATCCTCCCTCGAATCCTGCGAGGGGGCCATCCTCGGTACTCACACTTATCTTGAGTCTTTTAGTAGTATCCATTAACTTGTCTATGAACTGTATATGCAATCAAGTAGTCCTTTACCGCGGACGCGGCTATTCGAATAGTTTTATACCCTGCAGGGGTGTACTTCGTCATACACGCTTTCACCGCTTACCGCCGTCTACACGACATGTACTCGGCAACCTTCAAGCGGAAGCCCAGCGAGGGTGTCGGCCACGGTCTACCTAATCACCTAAGCCCCTAGTCCAGGTTATCGCCTATCCAGGTTCCATCCGCAGGGAGTCCGGCCGAGGTTTCCACATACGGCCCCGAACGATGTGAACAGGGTTCCCGAGACACCAAACGGGTGACTCGGTACACCGTGCCACGGTGTATCTACCGCAACATAGCCCACCCCTAGGGTCAGCGCTACGCACGGCCGCCAACACATATCCTACAAGCACCAGAAACTATTTGCAACTCCTGGACAGAGTACTAGGGTGGCTAAGAAGCCGAGAGGGTCCATTTGTTTCGGGCCCAATGTACGGTAGTAACTGCATCTTAAATCACACATTCAGATCTCGGTTCTTATGGACGGTCTCAATGAAACAACCCACCATGTACTCCTACATGGCCTCTCATCGATACCTTTACCAAAACATGTTCAACACATCCCTCATATTACTGGCACAAGCATTTCACTCTAGCCCATCACCCAGATGAACCAGACCTGACACAACTCTAGGCATAGCAGGCATAGCAAGGTAGGAATCACAAAACATGGCTCAATCAACTCCTACACATGCTAGTGGGTTTCATCTAGTTACTGTGGCAATGACAGGTCATGCAGAGGATAAGGGTTCAACTACCGTAGCACACAGCAGTTTGAAACGTGTTGACTTAATGCAGTAAACAAGAGCAGGAGCGAGAACATGGGTTGTATCGGAATGATCAATGGTTGCTTGCCTGATGGAGTGGTGACGGGATACTGCCCTTCAGTTGGATACTCGTGAATATCCTCGGAGGCAGAACCTACCACGAAGAACACAACCGAGCACAATCAACACATGACGATATGCAACAATATGATGCATGCTATGACATGGCAATATGGATGTGTCTTGAGCTAATGCAACTAGCTATAATTTAAATGGAGTTGGTTTGAGTGCAAGATTCAAATTCCAACCCCATATATGATTATTTAAATGCCCTTTATTTGTTTTGTCCAAAACAGGGGACAAACATTGTTCAAACATGCATGAAAATGGTACAGATGGATTCCTTGAATTTTTCTGATAATTTTACATATATAATTTGTCTCATTTGGAGTTATGGTTGAATTTCTATGAATTTTTGAAGTTTTGGGTATTTTCTGGAATTTCCTGAGTTATTTTAATTCCAGAAAAGATATATTGCGTCAGCATGACAACAGCATTGCGTCAGCAGGTCAAAGGCGGCTGTCCCAGTCAAACCTGACGTGTGGGGGCCACTGGTCAGTGTAACAGGGCAGGGAGAGAGGCTGACTAGTGGGTCCCGCCTGTCAGGGTCATTAGTTTAACTAATTTAAGTTAATCCTAATCCTGGTTCATTAGTGGCCTGGGGCCCACGCGTCAGTGACCCAGGGGGTCAACTGGGCCCACCCAGTCAGCAGTCAGCGGGGTCAAACCCGCCGGACTTGGTCCACGGCTCGTCGCCGGCGACGACAGAGACGGCGGAGGGGCTCGGGATCGCCGCTCCGGCGACCATTCGGGCGGCGGAGCTCATCTACACGATGCCCAGACTCGCGTGAATCCAGTGGGACACACGGGAGGCTGCGGGGCGGCCGGAGCTCGCCGGAATCAGGCTCGAGGCGGCGGCCGGAGCTCGGGCGAGCTCGGGTTCGAGGCTATAAGGCACGGGGAGGCATGCGGATAGGTCCTACGGGTTCCTGGCGTCACCAGGAACACGACGACGGGCTCGGTTGCGGCTGGCTTGGCCCCTAGCCACAGCGGCGCCATGAACGGCGGAGCCGAGTTCTCGGCCAAGGTGGCTGGCAGGGCTAGGGGGGCGCTCGAGCTACGGGGCTAGGGGGAGGAGGAAGGGGAGCTCACGGCGGAGTTGCTGAGCAGGCCAGTGGCTCGGGGAGGCGTTGACGATGGCGAATCGAAGTCGGCGATCGGCGGCGCCCGAGGAGGAGGATGATGGCAACGGCGGTTCCACAGGGCGTCCGGCGTCTTGTGGCTCGGCGGAGAGCTTCAGAGGGAGGAGGCGGAGCTTTTGGACACCACAACGAGGCGAGGGGAGCACGGTGGCTGCGGCTACAGCGTGCGGTGGCGACGGCGGCGCTCGGGTGTGCTGCGAGGAGAGGACAGAGGAGGAGGGAGAGCGAGGGAGAGTGAATGAGAGGGCCAGGGGGGTGCGTGGCGTCCATAGCGACGTCGGGGAGGCGGCCGAAGCAGGAGGTGGCCGTCGGTGGCCGCGCGCGTGCCGGCGCGCCGCGGGCACACGCCCGGCGTCCTCCTGGCAGGAGCTAGGGGACGACTGGCGTCGGCCTGGTGGGCTGGGCCGTCCAGCTACAGTGCTGGGCCGGCTGGTGGCGCCAGGTAAGTGGCCCACTGGCCTACTCTCTCTCTCTAATTTATTCTGTTTTCTATTTTCTATTTCTGTTATTCTGTTTTGATTTAGTTTAAATACTAAATCATTTTATAAAATCCTGAAAATATTTATGGACACTTTCTGAAATATTTCAGTGGCCCAAAAATAATTCCAACATTATTTGAGCATTTAAATTATTTAATAGTATTTAAATGCCCAAATTCAAATATTATGAATTAAATCAATGCCCCTTTTGATGACCTAAAATTATATTCACCATTTTTCCCAAGGGTTTTAACCCAAGGCAAAGAGGGTGATCATATCTGAAGGGCATTTCAGGTTCATTGAGTTTATTTTTAGTAAACCCTAGTTGATTTCAGGGGGGGGGGTGCTGGGGGTTCTGCTTTCCCCATTTCCATTTCTGATGAAAGTAGACATGATGCACACTCTAATGCATAACCTAGCTAGGGTGTGACAACTCACCCCCACTCAATAGAATCTCGTCCCGAGATTTAGGATCATCTGGGAAGAAAGCGGGGTACTCGAGTCGAAGACGATCCTCCCTTTCCCAAGTGGCTTCTTCCTCGGAATGGTGTGACCATTGAACCTTGAGAAACTTGATATTATGACGTCGAGTGGTACGCTCGGCTTGATCAAGGATACGAACGGGGTATTCCCGATAAGAAAGGTTATCTTGTAAATCAAGCGTTTCGTGGTCCACTCCACGGATAGGATCCGCGAAGCAACGCCTGAGTTGCGAAACGTGGAAGACGTCGTGAACTCTGGAAAGATGCGGAGGTAGTTCCAATTGGTAGGCAACTTCTCCTCGTTTGGCAATAATGCGAAAGGGTCCAATGTAACGAGGAGCCAATTTGCCTTTGATACCGAAGCGATGGGTTCCTTTTAACGGGGTAACCCGAAGGTAAGCTTTCTCGTCAATTTCAAATGTCATAGGCTTATGCTTACGATCATATTGACTCTTTTGGCGAGATTGGGCCGTTTTCAATTTCTCACGAATAACGCGAACCTGCTCTTCTGCTTCCTGAATCATATCCGGGCCAAAGAGTTGTCTTTCCCCGGTTTCTGACCAGTTAAGCGGCGTTCGACATTTTCGTCCATAGAGAACTTCGAAGGGAGCCTTGCCCAAACTAGCTTGATAGCTATTGTTATAGGCAAACTCCGCGAATGGAAGGCATTTCTCCCAACTCATTCCGAACGAGATAACAGAAGCTCGGAGCATATCTTCCAGAATTTGATTTACTCGCTCTACTTGACCACTTGATTGAGGATGGAAGGCGGTGCTAAAGGAGAGATGAGTTCCCATAGCATTTTGGAAACTTTCCCAAAATCGAGAGGTGAAGAGACTTCCACGGTCTGAGTTAATTTCCAACGGGACACCATGAAGAGACACTATTCGGGAGATGTATAAGTCAGCTAGCTGGCTAGCGGTGATACTCTCTCGAACAGGTAGAAAATGGGCTACTTTGGAAAGACGGTCGATCACGACGAAGATGGCATTATTTCCCCTCTTGGTCCTGGGAAACCCAGTGATGAAATCCATACTGATTTTGTCCCATTTCCATTCAGGAATAGCCAAAGGTTGAAGGGTGCCAGCAGGCCGTTGATGCTCTGCTTTAACACGACGACAAACGTCGCAATTAGCAATGTATTGAGCAATTTCCCTCTTCATCCTAGTCCACCAAAACCTCTGGCGTAGGTCTTGATACATTTTGGTACTACCGGGATGAATGGTGAGAGGGGATTCATGAGCTTCCTTAAGGATCAGTCGCCTCAGGTTTCGCGCCTTCGGAACCACTAGGCGATCCCCAAAGTATACAACACCTTGGTCATCAATGGAGAAACAATTCGCGACTCCTCTTCTAACATTTCTCTTGATACGGGAAATTCCCGGATCTATCTTCTGCGCCTTGATGACCTGATCCGTAAGGGTAGGTTCCGCTACCAGGGCGGATAGGAATCCTTGAGGAACAATGTGAAGATTAAGCTTGCGGAATTCCTCATGGAGAAGTGGTTGACTTTGTTGTAACATCAGGTTGTTACAATAGGACTTACGACTTAGTGCATCAGCCATGACATTGGCTTTGCCAGGGGTGTAAGTTATTCCTAAGTCGTAATCCAAGATCAACTCGACCCAACGTCTCTGCCTGAGATTCAAATCTGGTTGGGTGAAGATATATTTCAAGCTTTGGTGATCGGTGAAGATCTCGCAACGATTACCGAGGAGGTAATGTCGCCAGGTTTTGAGTGCATGGACTACAGCTGCAAGCTCTAGATCATGTGTGGGATAATTTTCCTCATGTGGGTGTAATTGCCGCGAGGCATAGGCAATTACCTGACGATCTTGCATGAGTATGCAACCTAGTCCTTGTCGCGAGGCGTCGCAATAGATAATGAAGTCCTTGGAGAAATCTGGTGGTACCAGTACGGGAGCAGATGTCAGGCATCTTTTCAGTTCCTGAAAACTGAACTCGCACTGTGGAGTCCACTCGAACTTTTTATCTTTCTTGAGGAGTTCAGTTAGAGGTTTAGCAACCTTGGAGAAATTCTCGACGAAGCGGCGGCAATAGCTCGCTAGGCCAAGGAAACTCCGAACTTGCTTGACCGAAACAGGTGGAGTCCAATCAAGGACGGCTTGAACTCGCTCGGGATTGACAGCAATACCCTTACCAGAGATTACATGGCCTAGATAGGTCACTTCTGACAACCAAAATTCACACTTGGAGAATTTGGCATAAAGGCGATGCTCTCGAAGTTTCATCAATACCAGCCTTAGATGTTCGGCATGTTCCTCTTCATTTTTGGAGTAGATGAGTATGTCATCGAGGTATACTACGACGAATTTGTCCAAGTACTCCATGAAAACCGAGTTCATTAACCGGGAGAAAGTGGCCGGGGCATTGGTTAAACCGAAGGACATGACGGTGTACTCGTATTGGCCATAACGAGTGACAAAAGCCGTTTTGGGAATGTCCCCGTTTCTGATTTTGATTTGATGGTAGCCCAACCTCAAATCCATCTTGGAGAAGACTGAGGATCCAGCGAGCTGATCGTACAGGTCGTTGATCCTGGGAAGCGGGTATTTGTTCTTGATGGTGACCAGATTGACAGGTCGGTAATCCACAACCATTCGATCCGTTCCATCCTTCTTCTTGACGAAGAGGACGGGGCAAGCCCAAGGAGAGGAGCTAGGACGGATGAACCCTTTGTTCAAGGACTCATCGAGTTGGTTCTTAAGCTCGGCTAGTTCTAAGGGTGCCATCTTGTAGGGTCTTCTAGCAATTGGAACGGTTCCTGGAACAAGGTCTATCACAAACTCGACATCCCGGTTAGGTGGAACACCTGGCAGTTCTTCCGGAAACACATCCGGGAAGTCTCGGACTACCGGAACGTCCTCAAGGTCTGGAAGGGGGTTGGCATTGAGAGAGTAAAGTTGGCGCTTGGCCACTCGAGTTAAGACATTAACTGTCTTGCCCGAGGGATGAGTAAGTTGAACGGTTCTAGTGGCACAATCAATCTTGGCATAATGAGCCGACATCCAGTCCATACCCAAGATGATGTTTATGTCGGAGGACTTGAGAGCTATTAAAGATGCAAGGAAGACAAGCCTATCGACAAGAATTTCGTTCCCATGGCTTACCCTAGAAGTTTGCCATTTGGAACCCGGAGTTTGAATTACCATGGAAGTGGGCATGTCACAGAATGTCGTGTTATGCAACCAAGCATAATTCTCGGATATGAATGAATGAGATGCTCTAGTATCGAAAAGAACAGATGCCGGATGGCAGTTAACAAGGAGCGTACCAAGGACGACGTTGGGATCCTCATGAGCCTCTTCGGCTGAGACGTAGTTGACATGGCCACGTGCAGTAGTGGCCGGCTTGGCGTAGAAAGTCTTTCCCGCGGGCTTACCACGGCCAACGGACTTTCCAGCTTGATTGGGGTTGTTCTGGGGACACTCTCGACTATAGTGACCCGGTTCTCCACACTTGAAGCATGTTACCACAGTGGGGCGTGGAGCAACATTAGCAGCGGGGCCACCATAGGGCTTGGATGGTGCAATTTGCTGGTTGGGACGAGGCGCCTCAAAGGATGGCCTCGGGGTGAATCTGGGTGGCAGTGCGGTGCTTGGAATCCACACCCGGCGCTTCTGAGCTCCAGAGCCGGATGAAGACCCAAAATCACGAGAATGCTTGCGTGAAGCGTCATAATCAGTCTGGCCTGTCTCAGCACTGATAGCTTTATTGACCAACTTCTGGAAGGATGTGCACTCGTGCAGACGGAGATCGCGGCGAAGCTCAGGGCTAAGTCCCTTACGGAACCTTGCCTGCTTCTTGGCGTCAGTAGAAACCTCTTCAGGAGCATAGCGTGCCAGGTTCCCAAATTCTCGGCTATATGCATCCACAGTCAGCCTTCCTTGGGTGAAGTTGCAGAACTCCTCCCTCTTGCGATCCATGAGACCTTCCGGAATGTGATGCTCACGGAAAGCCTCGCTAAACTCAGCCCAGGTAGTGATTTGGCCGACCGGGCGCATAGCTTCGTAGTTTTCCCACCAATGGCTAGCGGGGCCCTCAAGATGATAAGCAGCACAGGTAACCTTGTCGGCTTCAGCTACGTTGGCAGAACGTAGCTTGTGGGTGATGCTGCGAAGCCAATCATCCGCGTCGAGGGGCTCGACGGAATGGTTAAACTTTGGTGGGTACAGCTTGATAAAGTCGTTGATTGACACCAAGGCATTTCGTGGGTGGCGTGCAGTGTTCTGCTCAATCCGCTCCAACAGGCGGTTGGTCTCACGCTTGTTCCTTTCCGCCTCCAGCATCACTTCGGCCAGGGAAGGCGGGTGAGGCAAATTTTCACCTCTAGCTGCATTGGCTTCCCCCTGCTCTGGGGCAGCAGGGTTTCCGCGGGTGTTGACCATCCTAGAAGGAAACAAGACAACGGTTTAGACAAGGATGGCTCAAACTTAACAGGGAAGTGCAGAATGTAAAGGATAACACGGAATGCAGAGACGCTCATTCGTATGCCATGGTAATATAAAACTGCCATATATACACCAACGGTCATACTCGTCATACATAGTTTAGTACAAGCCCATGCTACAGTACAACTATGAAAGTAGACGTTACATCTCATCGGAGGCATTCCGAGTCCCTATACATTATTTGTCTACACCTCCGGAATCGATTACACACCAAGTCGTATTCCACAAGTCACACAGGACAGTGGAGATACAACTACTACAATACTAGTGGTACTACTACTAACTCAGATAGCTCCGTAGTAGTCCTCATAGAAGTCACCTCCATAGCCCGGAAGTTCAACGTGATCATCCGGAAACAGACGGTCCTGAGGAGCCTGTGGACCATAGGGGCTAGGATAAGGTCTTGGACCAACAAACGGTGGCCTGCGGGGACCAAGGGGTGGGGTGATGCCTCCCACATCACGCCAATCCACCATGTCTGGCAGAGCTGCTCTCACAGGATACAGATCCCTGGTATCCATACATCCAGCTTGCACCGCGGGTGCAAACCGAGTCAATGTGGCCCAATGATCAGCACGGGTATTGACGAGCTCTAGCCTCAAGGCCCGATTCTCTCGGTCCTTATCTTCGAGCATCTCAGCGGTGGTACGAGTTAATGAGTCCTCCTGAGTGGAGTCAGCATAGATAGCCTGAAGATATCCCTGCGCTCCCGGAAGTGAAGCTGGCATGTAACGGAAGTCAGTGTTCCGAAGCAGGCTAGTCCGGACTCGCAAGATGGTCATCATGGAATAGGCAGCATCCTGCACAGCCATCTCAATGGTAACTCCAAGTCCATAGGAACAGTGAAGGGGCTCGGTAGATCCAGGATAGGAAGGAAATATCCTGACGGTGCATAAATACTGGCTTTGATTAAAGTCGCGGAACTGCTCTTCAACAGTGTATTCGGGATACCAACGGTATCCTGTCTCGATCATGACCCGGACCAACATAGCAGTATGACCGGGCACGTCGAGGCACCTGGTCAGGCGAACCACTTGGTTTTGAGACTGGTTGGCCATCTGAAAGCATAACCACAAGACAAAGACATCAGAATTCCTAGGGAAAATTGGGCAGCATAACGGCTGTAAATGCTCAGAAAAAGATTTGAGACACCCACAACAGTTCACAATACCGTTCAACAGCATCATATCAAGGTTCTGATTCAAATAGCCACGTACTAAAATAGTAGAAACTGGACTGAAACTCGTAGCAAAAATCCTATGAGCTACTACGGATTAGTAACACGTGAACCTGATAGAAGAAGAGAGCCTAGTCCTTAACCCACGTTGAATGAGAAGAGAATGACTCAGATCAGAAGCATAGGGTGAAGGAGTAAAAGAACCTTACGTTCCCTCCCACAATCAATTCCCTTACATATAACTAAAGCATTTCTAGACTCGACATCGACCAGTTTGGCTGAACGAACCTACAGGCAGTCCGGCTCTGATGCCAACGCTGTCAGGACCCCGATTCTAAGTCACATCGATCTAGCCGGTAACACCTCATATCACTTTGCGGCCTCACGCACGGTATCCCACGGGTGTCGCCTTACCATGGCCCGGGACCGTTTGCGCCTTTTGGCTCGCGTATATGACAATGTCGCTAGCATCCATATGACCGAGAACCCGGGCCGACATGGCTAGTCGTGAACCCAAAGCGGCACAGACCTATGGAGACAGGCATACATGAATCACAACGAACATGTCGGTCATCAACAAGTGATTCCGGGCTGTAGCACTGGACTAGCAGGACTCCGGGGAATCCCGGGCTGTAGCAGGCTAGACAGGACTCCGGAGATCACCGCGTGACATTTCCCCGAAGGGACAGACATAGGGACGAAGTGAAACACATGCCGGCCAGTCAAGCGTCCTGAACAGTAGTGCTGGGCTAGCAGGACTCCGGTGAACCGGGCTGTAGCGGACTACTATGGCTCGAGGAGCGCTAGACTACATTTCCCCATAAGAAAGGCTGCGAAGGGCAAACCACTAGATTGTCGGATCCCACTCATACCAAGCATTTCAAACATACATACAATATGCTCGATATGAGTACATACAACCTGGCATCACAACAAAACTCTACAACTCAAGTACTTTATTTAAAGGCTCCAGGGAGCCATACATAACATATCCATACAGGTAGGGGTCACATGACCCGACACTCAAATCATACAGTCATACAAGCACATGCGGAAGCAACTAGTCTGAGTACAGACTCTAGAAAGAAAGAAGGCTTCTCGAAGCCTGTCTATCTACATAGGGCCCTCCATGGCCTGGATCACCACCTGGGTGTCTAGTCACTCGTCGACGTCAAGATCTACGTAAAACCCATCAGAGGGGGCAGTGTTGTCGTCTGAAAACAATAAATAAGCAAACATGAGTACAACAGTACTCAGCAAGTCTTACATCAGAACCTACTGTACATGCTCATTCTCAAAAAGGTGGTGGGGTTTATGCAGCAAGCCAGCTTTGACTCTTGGCTAAGCTATCCTACGGAATCTTTTAGCAAAATAGTTTTCGCACACGAGTCCACTACTCACCATCACAATACCCCACCGAGGATCCTCCCTCGAATCCTGCGAGGGGGCCATCCTCGGTACTCACACTTATCTTGAGTCTTTTAGTAGTATCCATTAACTTGTCTATGAACTGTATATGCAATCAAGTAGTCCTTTACCGCGGACGCGGCTATTCGAATAGTTTTATACCCTGCAGGGGTGTACTTCGTCATACACGCTTTCACCGCTTACCGCCGTCTACACGACATGTACTCGGCAACCTTCAAGCAGAAGCCCAGCGAGGGTGTCGGCCACGGCCTACCTAATCACCTAAGCCCCTAGTCCAGGTTATCGCCTATCCAGGTTCCATCCGCAGGGAGTCCGGCCGAGGTTTCCACATACGGCCCCAAACGATGTGAACAGGGTTCCCGAGACACCAAACGGGTGACTCGGTACACCGTGCCACGGTGTA
Organism: Triticum monococcum; assembly: GCA_034509565.1. Taxonomy (NCBI): domain Eukaryota; kingdom Viridiplantae; phylum Streptophyta; class Magnoliopsida; order Poales; family Poaceae; genus Triticum; species Triticum monococcum. The sequence continues at coordinate 725,503,759 of CM067842.1, forward strand.
TCTACCGCAACATAGCCCACCCCTAGGGTCAGCGCTACGCACGGCCGCCAACACATATCCTACAAGCACCAGAAACTATTTGCAACTCCTGGACAGAGTACTAGGGTGGCTAAGAAGCCGAGAGGGTCCATTTGTTTCGGGCCCAATGTACGGTAGTAACTGCATCTTAAATCACACATTCAGATCTCGGTTCTTATGGACGGTCTCAATGAAACAACCCACCATGTACTCCTACATGGCCTCTCATCGATACCTTTACCAAAACATGTTCAACACATCCCTCATATTACTGGCACAAGCATTTCACTCTAGCCCATCACCCAGATGAACCAGACCTGACACAACTCTAGGCATAGCAGGCATAGCAAGGTAGGAATCACAAAACATGGCTCAATCAACTCCTACACATGCTAGTGGGTTTCATCTAGTTACTGTGGCAATGACAGGTCATGCAGAGGATAAGGGTTCAACTACCGTAGCACACAGCAGTTTGAAACGTGTTGACTTAATGCAGTAAACAAGAGCAGGAGCGAGAACATGGGTTGTATCGGAATGATCAATGGTTGCTTGCCTGATGGAGTGGTGACGGGATACTGCCCTTCAGTTGGATACTCGTGAATATCCTCGGAGGCAGAACCTACCACGAAGAACACAACCGAGCACAATCAACACATGACGATATGCAACAATATGATGCATGCTATGACATGGCAATATGGATGTGTCTTGAGCTAATGCAACTAGCTATAATTTAAATGGAGTTGGTTTGAGTGCAAGATTCAAATTCCAACCCCATATATGATTATTTAAATGCCCTTTATTTGTTTTGTCCAAAACAGGGGACAAACATTGTTCAAACATGCATGAAAATGGTACAGATGGATTCCTTGAATTTTTCTGATAATTTTACATATATAATTTGTCTCATTTGGAGTTATGGTTGAATTTCTATGAATTTTTGAAGTTTTGGGTATTTTCTGGAATTTCCTGAGTTATTTTAATTCCAGAAAAGATATATTGCGTCAGCATGACAACAGCATTGCGTCAGCAGGTCAAAGGCGGCTGTCCCAGTCAAACCTGACGTGTGGGGGCCACTGGTCAGTGTAACAGGGCAGGGAGAGAGGCTGACTAGTGGGTCCCGCCTGTCAGGGTCATTAGTTTAACTAATTTAAGTTAATCCTAATCCTGGTTCATTAGTGGCCTGGGGCCCACGCGTCAGTGACCCAGGGGGTCAACTGGGCCCACCCAGTCAGCAGTCAGCGGGGTCAAACCCGCCGGACTTGGTCCACGGCTCGTCGCCGGCGACGACAGTTACGGCGGAGGGGCTCGGGATCGCCGCTCCGGCGACCATTCGGGCGGCGGAGCTCATCTACACGATGCCCAGACTCGCGCGAATCCAGTGGGACACACGGGAGGCTGCGGGGCGGCCGGAGCTCGCCGGAATCAGGCTCGAGGCAGCGGCCGGAGCTCGGGCGAGCTCGGGTTCGAGGCTATAAGGCACGGGGAGGCATGCGGATAGGTCCTACGGGTTCCTGGCGTCACCAGGAACACGACGACGGGCTCGGTTGCGGCTGGCTTGGCCCCTGGCCACGGCGGCGCCATGAACGACGGAGCCGAGTTCTCGGCCAAGGTGGCCGGCAGGGCTAGGGGGGCGCTCGAGCTACGGGGCTAGGGGGAGGAGGAAGGGGAGCTCACGGCGGAGTTGCTGAGCAGGCCAGTGGCTCGGGGAGGCGTTGACGATGGCGAATCGAAGTCGGCGATCGGCGGCGCCCGAGGAGGAGGATGATGGCAACGGCGGTTCCACAGGGCGTCCGGCGTCTTGTGGCTCAGCGGAGAGCTTCAGAGGGAGGAGGCGGAGCTTTTGGACACCACAACGAGGCGAGGGGAGCACGGTGGCTGCGGCTACAGCGTGCGGTGGCGACGGCGGCGCTCGGGTGTGCTGCGAGGAGAGGACAGAGGAGGAGGGAGAGCGAGGGAGAGTGAATGAGAGGGCCAGGGGGGTGCGTGGCGTCCATAGCGACGTCGGGGAGGCGGCCGAAGCAGGAGGTGGCCGTCGGTGGCCGCGCGCGTGCCGGCGCGCCGCGGGCACACGCCCGGCGTCCTCCTGGCAGGAGCTAGGGGACGACTGGCGTCGGCCTGGTGGGCTGGGCCGTCCAGCTACAGTGCTGGGCCGGCTGGTGGCGCCAGGTAAGTGGCCCACTGGCCTACTCTCTCTCTCTAATTTATTCTGTTTTCTATTTTCTATTTCTGTTATTCTGTTTTGATTTAGTTTAAATACTAAATCATTTTATAAAATCCTGAAAATATTTATGGACACTTTCTGAAATATTTCAGTGGCCCAAAAATAATTCCAACATTATTTGAGCATTTAAATTATTTAATAGTATTTAAATGCCCAAATTCAAATATTATGAATTAAATCAATGCCCCTTTTGATGACCTAAAATTATATTCACCATTTTTCCCAAGGGTTTTAACCCAAGGCAAAGAGGGTGATCATATCTGAAGGGCATTTCAGGTTCATTGAGTTTATTTTTAGTAAACCCTAGTTGATTTCAGGGGGGGGGGGTGCTGGGGGTTCTGCTTTCCCCATTTCCATTTCTGATGAAAGTAGACATGATGCACACTCTAATGCATAACCTAGCTAGGGTGTGACATAAAGCGGCCAAGCAGCCTGTAAGCTTTTGGACATCGTGCACGCGTACAGGACGCTTCATCCGGAGTATGGTGCCAATTTTTTCAGGATTGGCGTCGATCCCCCGTTCGGAAACGAGAAAACCGAGTAACTTTCCACCTGGAACCCCGAAAGTGCACTTTGATGGATTGAGCTTGATATCGTACCTCCTGAGGTTGGCAAAGGTTTCGGAATGGTCAGCCCGTAGGTCGGAACCTTTCCGGGACTTGACCACAATATCATCCATGTATGCCTCCACATTCCGACTGATTTGAGTGAGTAAACACTTCTGAATCATTCTCATGAATGTGGCTCCGGTGTTCTTGAGGCCGAACGGCATGGTGACGTAACAGAAGCATCCGAACGGAGTGATGAAAGCTGTTTTGATCTCGTCGGGTCCATACAGACGGATCTGATGGTACCCGGAGTAGGCATCTAGAAAAGACAATCTCTCGCACCCCGCAGTTGAGTCGACTATTTGGTCGATGCGAGGGAGAGGAAAATGATCTTTCGGGCAGGCCCGATTGATATGTTTGAAATCAATGCACATGCGGAGTGACTTGTCCTTCTTGGGGACCATGACGACATTGGCGAGCCACTCGGAGTGGTAAATCTCTCGGATGAACTCAGCTGCTAAGAGCCGAGCCACCTCCTCGCCAATGGCTTGCTTCTTCTGGATGGCGGACCGTCGAAGATGTTCCTTCACGGGCTTGAATTTTGGGTCGACTCGCAGACGGTGCTCAGCCAGCCCCCTGGGAACTCCAGGCATGTCAGAGGGTTTCCATGCGAAGATGTCCCAGTTCTCACGGAGGAGGTGGATGAGCGCTTCTTCCTATTTGGAGTCGAGCGTCGTCGAGATGTGAGTCGGAGCAGCGTCGGGGTCGGTCGGGTGAATGTGGACTGTCTTTGTTTCACCAGCCGACTGAAAAGCTGACTCAGAGGCAGGCTTCTTAGCTCGCAGCAATTCACTCGGATCGGCAGTCTTTTGGTACTCTTTCAGCTCGACCACTGCCATCTGAGCATCAGCGATCTTTGATCCCTTCTGAAAACACTCTTATGCTTTCTTCCGGTTGCCCGTAACAGTGATCACACCCTTGGGGCCAGGCATCTTTAATTTAAGATACACGTAACATGGTCGAGCCATGAAGCGTGCGTAAGCTGGCCTGCCCAAAATGGCGTGATAAGCACTCTGGAAGTCCACAACCTCAAATGTCAACTTTTCCTTGCGGTAATTCTTTGAGTCACCAAAAACCACATCAAGAGCAATCTGGCCGAGTGACTCGGCTTTCTTCCCAGGAATGACTCCATGGAAGCTCATGTTACTGGTACTGAGTCTGGACATCGGAATGCCCATTCCTTTCAAAGTTTCAGCATACAGTATGTTCAGGCCACTGCCGCCATCCATCAGGACTTTGGTTAGTCGAGTGCCTTCGACGACTGGGTCGACCACCAAAGCTTGCCTCCCTGGGGTGGCAATGTGCGTCGGGTGATCAGACTGGTCGAATGTGATGGCGGTCTGAGACCACTTCAGGTAACTGGGTGTTGCCGGAGCAACCATGTTCACCTCACAATTAATGACGTTCAGTCGACTTTTGCTTTCGACATCAGCAAAAATCATCAAGGTGGAATTGACTTGGGGGCATCCATCGTCACTATCATCCTTGTCCTCAACTCTGTCTGGCTCCTTTTCCTTATCCTTGGGCTGCTTGCCCTGAAACTGCTGGATCAGGAGCCGGCACTGTCGAGTGGTATGCTTTGGGAAAATAAAATTACCCTCTTCATCTTTCTTGGTGTGGATGTGACATGGTAGGTCCAGAACATCATTCCCATCCCGATCCTTAACTTTCTTGGGCTTCCAGGTGCCCTTGGGTTTCCCCTTGAAGTTTCCCTGGGCCACGGCCAGGGCCTCCCCAGGGGCGGCTGGCTCGGCCTTCCGCTTGTGCTTCCGACTGGAGTTTCCTCCGGTTTCTTGGGCGACTGATTTGAGTTTGCCACTTCGGAGTCGGTCTTCGTCTTCACCATTAGCGTACTTGGTGGCAATCTCCATCATCCGATTCAGAGACATCTCCAGTTCGACCGAACTTCAGATTCAACTCTCTGTATTTGACGCCTTCCTTGAAAGCGCAAACTGCTTGATGGTCTGGCACGTTCTCGACCGAGTGGTGCAGTGTGATCCACCTCTGGATGTATTCCCTCAGTGTTTCATTCGGCTTCTGTACGCAAGACCGTAACTCTGTAAGGCCTGCGGGGCGCTTGCATGTTCCTTCGAAGGTTGTGATAAACACTCAGGCGAGGTCCTGCCAAGTGTAAATGCTGCTGGGTGCCAACTGATTCAGCCACGCTCTGGCTGAGCCTTCCAACATGAGAGGCAAATGGTTCATGGCCACCTCATCATTGCCACCGCCAATCTGCACAGCCACTCGGTAATCTTCGAGCCATGTGTCGGGCTTGGATTCACCGGTGAACTTGCTGACTCCAGTCGCCAGCCTGAAGTTGGGAGGAATCACCGCGGCCCTGATGGCTCGACTGAAACATTCTGGCCCCGAAGCATGTGCCCTGCTGCCGGAGGGCGCATCTCTGTTGTGGCCCTCTCGATGAGCCCTGTTCCTGTCCACCAAACCTTGAACGAGGATGGATCTCGCGTCAAAGCCTGGTCCCTATGGTCGACTGGAATCCTCTGCCCAACATTATGGGGGCGCCTGTCATCTCGATGTCGAGGTGCATATGACCCACTCCTCGGGGGAGGGGATGGCACTCGACGTCGATCATCACGGTCGGGTCGGTGATCATACTACTCATTTCTCCTGTACTGATCGTGCCGGTCCCCACGTCCCTCACGCCTCGGGGGCGATCTCGGGCTGTGAGCCGACTGGACTATTTCTGTTGCAACGGATCGACTGTGGATCCTGTTCTGCGACTGGGAGACGGCGGAATTCCGATTTCCCGCCGCTCGGAGCAATGCTCTGATCTGCAACAAGCCCCTGCCAGCCTCCGACTGGGAGGGCTGAATTGACTCCGCTATGCGGGCCGCGGCGGCCAAATTCTGAACTGGAGTTCGGTATACCTACGGCGGTGGGAAGAGCTGACGTCGACTGGATTCAGGAGCTTGCTATCATCGACTGGACTCGGGAGCCCGCTGACGCGCTTGCTCGTCGAGTATTCGCTGTAGATTTTCCAGTCGAGTGCGCTCGGCCAGGTTGGCCAAGCGCGCATCCTCCAAGGCCCGGGCCTCGGGGGTTTCTCCAACAATAGGAGTGTGGAGCGCGTCCATGTTCCGGCGGCGAAGCTCCTCTCGCTGCAATGACGTGAGAGGTTTGGGGAGGTACTCGTCGTGGGGATGCGACGGATCGCCCCTCTCCACACCACCATCAGCGCGATGGAATCCGGGAGGACTGTGGTTCCCTCGACTGCCAGAACCTCAGCTAAAGGTTCGTTGCTATCGCACTCGGATGCGGTCTCCGCGGAGCCAGTTGACAGGTCGAACAGGCCGCAGAGGGATTCGTCGGGTTCGATTGCCGCGACTTGTGGGGCCGCCGACTGGCGGGCCACGGCTTGCCTCACCCACCGCTGGAGTCTCGACCGACCTGAGCGCTTGCGCTGGTGGGAGACAGGGCGTGCAGACGATACGGGGCCGACCGATATTGGGTCGACGGCTGCCGCAGGAGGACGCCACGAATGCACGTGCGGAAGTGCGTCGCACCGCGGACGGGGAGCGCGTCGATGTCGAGCGGCGCCTCCTGAAGCCAGGCGGAGTCGTCGGCGATGAAGGTGAGCGTACTGAGACGGATCTCGCGGCCCTCCACCAAAACTCCGCAGGAAACCATGATCAGATGGATCGGAAAAATCGCAACTTCTCCAATTAGGCACTAAGACTAATGCCCCACGGTGGGCGCCAACTGTCGTGGTTCTAAGTCTGACGGTGAGGTAGGGGGTGTGTATGGAGAGGCTAGACCTTAGCTATTGGGAAGTTGTAAGCACGCAAAGTTTACGAGTTCAGGCCCTTCTCGGAGGAAGTAACAGCCCTACGTCTCGGTGCCCAGAGGCGGTCGATTGGATTATGCGTGTGTAGATGACAAGGGTGCGAACCCCTCATACTAAGGAGGGGGTGGCTTATATACAGTTCGCCGGCCCCCTCCTGCCCTCAGTAATGCAGGGGTTTAGGTACATTTAAGGTCGGGCGTTACTGATAACGTCCCTAATAAAGTGTCATAATAACCATAAAGACTACTTAATATCCGACCATTTGCATGCGGAGTGACTCTAGGTCTTCTGGCAGTCGAGTGGTTGGCTTCATGGTCGAGTGGTCGTTCTTTGGTCGAGTGTCTTTAACCAGTCGAGTGGTATGCCTTCCAGTTGTTTGAGAGGTGAGTCATTCTAGGGATGTCCTTGGGTAGGGCTTTTTAGGACGGGTCCGTGCCCCTACCCTAGGTACATGGCTTCATCAGGTGGGATGCACATTAGTACCCTCTCTACTCTTTCGCGCATGCTATGCGGGTGATATGATGATACCATGCCAAGTTTCAAAATTTTCAGGATTCATTTTGTAGTGATTTTCAATTTCACGGTCATTTAGCTCTCTAAACAATTAGGTAAATGACCGAAAAACAACAAATGATGTCAGAACATGTTGGAAATTGATGACGTCGCTTTATATGCTGCATACTGAACACAAAAGAAGTCCGGAGTTCAAATAAGTTATTAAAAATAAAAAGGAGGTGCAATGCTTGGTAATTTGCTTCAAGCCATTCGGAATAGTGTAGACTGCACTGCACATAGCTCAGTGCAATCTATGCTATTCCGCAAGGCTTGAAGCTAATCAACATGTAGATGAGCATTGCAACTCTTCGTCATTGTCTGTGCACTCACGGCTTATAAACCGCTCATACTGCCTTTCTCTTGGCGAGGTGGGACTAAAAACAGCTTGCCATAACCTCATTAGTACCGGTTCGTGGTACGAACCGGCACTAAATGGTGATGGTGGGGCCATAGCCTGACCGCAGGCTGACACAGCCTCTTTAGTACCGGTTCGTGGCATGAACCGGTACTAAAGGTTCGCCACGAATCGGTACTATTGATCGCCGCCACGAACCGGCACTAATGTACACATTAGTGCTGGCTCTAATTCAAACCGGCACTAATGTGCTTCACGTTTGACCCTTTTTCTACTAGTGGATGCAGCCGAAAGGTTTTGTCGATCCTAAGAATCCTGACAAGGTGTGCAAGCTCCAACGCTCGATCTATGGGCTGGTGCAAGCATCTCGGAGTTGGAACATTCGTTTTGATGAGACGATCAAAGCGTTTGGGTTTACGCAGACTTATGGAGAATCCTGCATTTACAAAAAAGTGAGTGGGAGCTCTGTAGCATTTCTCATATTGTATCTGGATGACATACTGTTAATGGGAAATGATATAGAATTCTTGGAAAGCATAAAGGCCTACTTGAACAAGTGTTTTTCAATGAAGGATCTTGGAGAAGCTGCTTACATATTAGGCATCAAGATCTATAGAGATAGATCGAGACACCTCATTGGTCTTTCACAGAGTATGTACCTTGACAAGGTATTGAAGAAGTTCAATATGGATCAGTCAAAGAAGGGGTTCTTGCCTGTGTTGCAAGGTATGAGATTGAGCACGGCTCAATGCCCGACCACGGCAGAAGATAGAGAAAAGATGAGTATCGTCCCCTATGCCTCGGCCATAGGGTCTATCATGTATGCTATGCTGTGTACCAAACCTGATGTAAACCTTGCTGTAAGTTTGGTAGGAAGGTACCAAAGTTGTCGGGTGGTAGGAGTGACATATGCCAACGGGTGGCTTATCATTGCGGGGGCCAATAGAACATCGCCGGTGCCTGGAAACGGGATGAGGCGAAGACATGCACGCCGGCAAATCTTACCCAGCTTCAGGGCTCTCCGGGGAGATAACACCCCTACTGCTGCTCTGCGGGGTCTCCGCATGGTTACTAAGTGAACAAGTAGCTACAATGCTCCTTGAGCTGTTTTGGGTGGAAGGAGGAAGAAGGGCTCAGCTCAGCCTGCTTCCTCTCCTTGTATGGTGTCTAGGTCTAGAATGAGAGTCCAACCCTTTGCATGGGTGCACCGGGGGGTTTATATAGGCCTACCCCCCGGGGGTACAATGGTAATCCGACTGGGCGCTGGGCCCAGCTGTCTGTGACTATGCTCGCCGGCTTCTGGGGCCCGCCGGCTGGTGGGTCCCGCCGGCTGCCGGCTCCTGGGTCGATAGGCCGGCCCCACCGGCCAGGGCCTGGTCGGCAGCTGGTTACTGTTGCTCCGTGTTGTTGACGCAGGCTTGGTCGGGGTAAGCGTGGCTACAGTAATGCCACCTTGGCGGGCGATTACTGTAGCCCCGCCGCATCTTGCCTCCTTAATGGGCGTCTCCTTCGAGGAGGGTGGCAGGCCGGCTATGTGAAGCCGGCCCTCTATCTTGCCGGCTTGAGAGGAGGTGCGGCCGCCTTCGGCATCTCTCTGCCCGAAGGGGCCCACCGCCTCGGGGGCCACGCTAGCGGCCCGTCGTGGATGGCATCAGAGCCGCCGTGGCTACAGTGCCGCGCCGGGCGGGCCGTGGCCGCCCGCACGGCGCGCCATACCAGGCGTGCTCCGGGTTTTGGGGGTGGCAGACTCCACTGTTGCCACGCCCCGCCTCATCATCGCAGGGTGGACGCGTACATTGCGGGTACGACGTTGACTGCTTTATTGGAGCCGGCCAGACTGTAGCCGGCCTCGTCGTAGCCGGCATCTCGTAGCTGGCCTCTCGTAGCCGGCCCTGCCATAGCCGGCCCTCCATAGCTTTCTTCATGAGGGTAAAGGGCGGGCCGCCCCCGAAGCCGGCTAGGAAGGTAGCCGGCTAGGGGGGAGGCGGCCCAGGTCTTGAGTCTTCTTATGAGCCGGACGGGCTCATAATTTTTTTCTGAGGGGCCAGGGGAAGCCGGCTAGGCTACCCATGGCTATTTACCCTGACAGTAGTCCCCGAAGCCGGGCGAGCTTCACGGCGGACGGAAGGACGGGAAGCTTGGCCGGCTTCATACCCTGAGGGGCCGACCTTGTCATCGCAGCCGACTTCGAAGCACTTTTTGCTTATTAAGGTGACCGTGGTTGGCCCGCGGGCTGGCCGCGGGCCCCATGACGAGCCACGTGGCGGAGAAGTCCTGCCGTCGCACGCGCGCGACGGGACGCCGCCGCAGGCCCGGGCCCGCCACTCCCTGGCCTCGGCCCGGGCGCAGATCTTCTGTGGCCCGAGGGGACTGCTCGCCTCCCCGCGGCCGTTTCTTCGCGTCATCAAGGCGCGTAATTAACGCGGGCGTGGGGGAGATGGGCACGATCGATCCCCCACGATCCCCCACGCCGCGCCTCCTCGGCTCTGGCACACGCGCCTACAAGTAGGGGGGGAGGGGGAGAGACAAGGGCTCGTTCGCTCCCCCGCTCCCCGTCCCTCCTGCTCCTCTTCTTCTCCTTCTTCTTCCTCGCGCCCGACGCAGTCTCGCGCCGCAGCCCACCCACGCCGCCATGTCCCTGGCGCTGTCAAGCTCGTGGGATGGGTCCAATGTCCACGAGGACCACATCGAATTCCTCCGCCAGACCCGGTGCCTGCCCGCCGCCAACCTTGTGCAGGTGCGTCTGGCGCCCGCGACGGAGGTCTCGCCAGCACCGGAGGAAGGCAAGCGCGTCGTCTTCCGCACGCACTTCTTGCGTGGCTTCGGCTTCCCGGCGAGTAGCTTCATGCGATGTTTCCTCGAATTCTATAACCTCCAGCCGCATCATGTCACGCCCAATGCAGTGATGCAGCTCTCGGCCTTCGTCTCCCTCTGTGAAGGTTTCTTGGGGGTGCTGCCGACGCTGGAGCTCTGGGCCGAGCTCTTCCAGAACAAGCTCGGCACCGTCTCTGCCGGCGTGCCGGCTCCCTGCGGCGCCTTCATCGCGATGAAGAGGGCAAGCGATGACAACCCCTTCCCTCACATCCCTCTGATCCAGTCTGTCAAACTTTGGCAGAAATCCTACTTCTACGTCAAGAACGTCGCCCCGCATGGCGACTACGTCAATCTGCCGGCTTACGTAGCCGGCCCGCCGGCTGGGAGGCGGCCGTCTTGGGGCTACAGGTCCAAGTCCTTGTCTCCGGCTGGGAATGCCTCCATCTCCCGGCTTCGGGTGATGATCCAGTCGGAAGGCCTGCGCGCATCCGACCTGGTAGCCGCCTTTGTCGAGCGCCGGATTCTCCCCCTTCAAAGCCGGCCCCACATGATGTGCAGATGAGCGGCCGGTTCGACCCTTGCCGGCTGAGCACATGGGAGATGCCCCATGCCGAGGTGGCACTGATGGTGAACTACATCGCCAACCTGAAGCTCACCAACAAATGGCAATTCGGCAGGGCGCCTTACTCCCGCGCCCATCCTCCGCCTGTGGTAAGTCCTTCTTCTTGTCGTCTGCCGGCTTGAGCTAGCCGGCCTCTGACCAGGCGGCTCTTCTCTTCTTTCTTTTGTCAGAACCCTCTCCTCCCGCCGCCAGCCGGAGCGGCAGGAGCCGAACGCGAGTATGCCCCGGACCGCACGGTGGACGACCTCGACGACGCGGACCTGGCCGCAGTCGCCATGGAGGACGCCGCCACGGGGGACGTTGCCGAGCCCGGCGGCACGGGGCTCTCGGCCAGTTTCGTTGACTGGCCAGACGATTTCGAGGCCGAAGAAGTCCCGCGCCACCAGCCGGCAACCGACCGCCGCAGCGCGGGCTCGTCCGCTGCGCCGACTGCCGGTGGAGGAAAGGGGAAATGTCGGGCCGCGCTCCCACTCTTCGGAAGCCGGCCGAAGAAGTCGAAGGCCTCCCCCGCGGCCACGAAGCGTGACGAGGCAGCGACGAAGGCGGCCCGCTTCCGGAAGGCGGTGAAGAAGCCTCCATCGGTTTCCGCGTAAGCCCTCTAGCCGCTTACATGCTTTTTATTTTGAAGTCTTCTTTTGCTTTAATTCTTCTCTGATTTCTTGAGCAGGGCGCCGCTCTCCCTCGAGCGAGGCCCAGGCGGCTCCGTGGTCGGGCCGGGTGCCGGATCCTCAGGAGCCACGGAGCGCAACGCTCGTGAGGCGCATCGAGAGAGGGAGGCGGCAGAGCGGGAGGCGGCGGAGCGGGAGGCCGCCCGGACGGCGACGAGGCGAGCGAGCGCGACGGCCGAGACTCCGTCGGAGCGGGCGGCCGCGGAGACGGAGGCGGAGGGTGCACGTAGCCGGCCTCCGCTGCTCGCCATCCCCCTCCAAACTTTGGATCCGGACATCCGTCTGCCCACGGCGGAGGAGATTATCCCCGAGCAGTCGCCGGTGCAGAGGGACGAAGTCTTCGAGATTTCCGCGGAGAGGACGCCGCCGGCAGCGCCAGCCGGAGCGGGCGAAGGCGGCCAGTCGTCGGTGATGCCGGAGGAGCCGGCCCGGGCCGCGCCCGAGGCCGGAGCCGGTCTTGAGATCGTGCTGGCGGCAGGCCGGCATGCCGGAGGGGGCACGGCCCCGCCGGACACGCGCTGAGCCGCGGGTGCCGAGCAGACGGCAGATGCCTTGGAGGCGGCCAGCTCCGCCACTTCCGGGTGGACTCCCAGCGGAGGGAGCGGCGAGCTGAACGTCACGGCCCAAGGGGTTCGGAGCCGGCTGCAGGCACAGGCTGGCCTCCTGAGGCAATTCACTCAGGAGTTTCTGTCGACGCGGTCTGCAATCCGGGTAAGTCTTCACTCGTTGACCGTTCTGGTCCTCTGAATTTTTTCCGTGGGGGTGCGCTAGCGCACCCACTGGGTGTAGTCCCTGAGATCCGGACCGATTGCAGCGCAGTTGGGTCGGATCTTACTCGACGACTATCTTGACTGTTTTTTCTGATCTCTACGATTATCATAATTCTCGTGCCGCCGCCTTCAACTCCCAGGCTCGAAAGCTGAGCCGGAGGACCGAAGACCTCGCCAGCAGCCGGCGTAAGTGTTTTGTCTTTATTTGTTTCTCGTGGGGGCGCGACAGCGCACCCACTGGGTGTAGTCCCCGAGATTCGGCCGACTGCAGCGCAGTCGGGTCGGATCTTCCTTGACGACTTTCCCTTGCTGACTTTTTCTCTTTGTCTTTTGCTCGCGCAGGGGCCAACACCGTCTTGCGGAGGGAACTCGGCGAAGTGTAGGCCGCTCTTCGTGCCAGGGACGCCGAGTACGCTGACTTGGTTCAGGAGCGCGACCGCCTGGCCAAGAAACTGGCCGACCAGGAGGAAAGCCATAAGGCGGCCCTGCAAAAGGCGCAGGATGGCGAGGCTGCCCTAAAGGCAGAGTTCGAGACCAGGGAGGCGGGCTGGGCCGAGACGCGCCAGGCGCTGGAAGAAGGCTTCGGCCGGATCGAGGATCTTATCGATGGTAGGCCGTCTTTCTTGCCCTTCTTCCATCTGCCGGCCGCCTGCGGTTTTGTTTGGACTTGTGTTTGCTGTCTTGCACCGAGTACTTTCCCGGCCAATCCGTCCTCGCCGCCCAAGCCATCGAGGCCTACCGCGAGGCGCGCCGTCAAGCTGGAGTTGTGATTCCGCCGGATGCGAATCGGACGCTGTCGGAGCAGCTCATCGCCATCCAGGCGCGGCTGCAGCCGGCTCATCGGCTGCTCCGCTGGCTGCAACGTGCCGGGGCGACGGTGCTGGCCGCGCTCTGGCCCGGCCAGACAATTCCCTGCACCCCAAGCCGGACGGCCGACTGGCTAGAAGTCGCAGTCGGCCGCCTCGAGGCTTGGAAGGCGTCCGCAGCCCGTCTTGGAGCCGGGCGTGCGCTGGAGTTCGTCCGCGCGTGGTACCCAGGGCTAAGCCTGGACCAGCTGCGGACTTGGCGGTCGGAAGCCGACGCGGAGCTGGAGGAGGTGCGGCCGGCGATTGCGCAACGCGCCTCGACGATCGCCGAGTGCACCGACACGAGCGTCTTCGCGCCGGAGCTCAACGACGATGGCACCACCCAGCCGGAGGAATGGTTCGGGCTGAACCCGGCGGACGGCGAGGACTCGGCCGAGGAGATCGCCTCCAGCGACGAGGGCGAGGACGACGAGGAGGAGGACGGCGAAGATGCCGGGCCGACTGGTGAGACGGCCGACCGTCCTCCGGCCGACCGTGCCTCCAGCAACGAGCCATGCGGGAGCGCGCCCTCTGCCGGAGGCGATGATCAAGCCGAGGTTGGCCAGCCGTCCGCTCCTCCAGCCGGCACGACTGCTTCCACCGCCCAGCCCGGCTCGTCTGCGGCCCCGCCGGCTTGATCTGCCGTTCCTTTTGTCCCTGTTTTGCTTTTTCGAACAATTTTAAGTTTCTGCAATTCCACCCACTGGGGGTGTATCGAACAATGTTGGATGTCGACCTCTCTGGAGGTCTTTTGTGTAAACATTAATATATGCATGTGTTGGCTTTCATTCAAGTGTACTTTTTTGTCCTTAGGCTCTTTCCTTTGCCGCCTAACCTCTTTGGGAAGGCAAGTACTCGAGCTTTCTTGGATTTGAAGCAGACTGAATGTAAGCCGGCCGGCCGGCTACTCTGGTAGTCGGTCGGCGGGAGGCAGCAAGCCGGCTTTTGTTATATATATGAGCCTGTTTAGTCCCTAGCCGTTTTTCGTGTGCGCACCATTTCCAGCTTGTGACTCTTGCCAGCCGGGCAGTCGGTTCTTCGAGCTGCGATTTTGGCAAGAGCCAAGCCTAGGTGTCGGCACATTACTTGTCTGACTGCGGGTAGGGCTCCTAATATAACTCTAGTCGGCTAGTCCCCGGGCCGACTCGTCGGACCCGGTACCGGTCAAAATAAATGAATAGGTGATATCATACGCATGATAACTTTCATTCATAAAATAAAGGATGGCAGTCCCCGAGTCTTTCTCGGGGAGCCTACTGTTTCGTACTTAATACAAAAGTGGGCATAATACATACTGCATTTTAACTGTAAAACTTCCGGAGAAGATTTGCATTCCATGGTCGCTCCGACTCCTCGCCGGAGTCGTCTCTCTTGCGTGCCTTCGGCTTCTGCGCGTCGATGAGGTAGTAGGCATCGTTGCCTAAGGCTCTGCTGACGATGAAGGGGCCTTCCCAGGGGGCTGCGAGCTTGTGCTGGCCGGCTGTTCGCTGGATCAGTCGGAGCACAAGGTCGCCCTCCTGGAAGGATCTTGGTCGGACCCTCCGGCTGTGGTAGCGGCGCAAACCCTGCTGGTAGATGGCAGACCGGCTGAGGGCTAACAGCCGGCCTTCTTCCAACAGGTCGACGCCGTCTTCTCTTGCTTCTTTGGCTTCCGCTTCCGTGTACATGGTGACCCAAGGCGAGTCGAACTCGATATCTGTTGGGATGACTGCCTCGGCACCATATACAAGGAAGAAGGGAGTGAAGCCGGTTGATCTGTTGGGAGTAGTACGCAGACTCCATAGGACAGGCGGCAGCTCATCGAGCCAGCAGCCGGCTGAACGCTCCAGAGGTACGACCAGTCGGGGCTTGATGCCGGACAAAATGAGGCCATTTGCTCTCTCCACTTGGCCGTTTGACTGTGGGTGGGCGACTGACGCAAGGTCCAGCCGGATACCTTGCGCAGCGCAGAACCGTGACAAGGCACCTTTGGCAAAGTTCATGCCGTTGTCGGTGATGATGCTGTGCGGTATGCCGTACCGGGTTGTTATACCGGCAGTCGGCCCATTCAGCTTCTTGATCGGCTTCGCCTCGATCCACTTGGTGAATTTGTCAACGGCGACGAGCAAATGTGTCATGCCGCCGCGTGCCGTCTTGAATGGGCCCACCATATCCAATCCCCAGACGGCAAAGGGCCAGGTGATGGGAATGGTCTTGAGTGCCGAAGCCGGCATGTGTTGCTGCGAGCTAAAAAGCTGGCAGCCTTTGCAGTGTTTGACTAGCTCTTTGGCGTCGTCCAAAGCAGTCGGCCAGAAGAAACCGTGGCGGGAGGCTTTGGCGATGAGTGATCTTGATGCGGCGTGGTGGCCGCACTCTCCTTGTTGTATATCCCTGAGGATCGCGATGCCTTTCTCTTGCTCGACACATCGCTGCAAGACTCCGGTGGCGCTGCGCTTGACAAGCTCTTTGTTGACGATTGTGTATGCTCCAGCCCGGCGCTGGACCTGTCTTGCTTCGTTTTTGTCAGCCGGCAGATCTTGGTTCACCAAAAAGTTGCGGATGGTTTGGGCCCATGATGGAGCGGCGACTTCCTCTGCTACCAATGTGGCCACAGCCACCAGGGTGGGCGGGCTGGGTAACGCAGTGCCGGAGTCGGCCGCCGCTTGCTGTGCTGGAGAAGTCCCCGGGCCGGCTACCGCAGTCCCCGGGCCGGCTACCGCAGTCCCCGAGCCGGGTGCGGCAGTCCCCGAGCCGGGTACTGCAGTCCCCGAGCCAAATATTGAAGTTCCTGGACCGTCTGCTTGATTCTTCGAGCCGGACCCGGCCTCCTCGGGGTTAGGCGGCACGAAGATGGAGTCGGATTCTGGAGACGGCTTG
This sequence comes from Triticum monococcum, assembly GCA_034509565.1. Lineage (NCBI taxonomy): Eukaryota > Viridiplantae > Streptophyta > Magnoliopsida > Poales > Poaceae > Triticum > Triticum monococcum. The sequence goes on from CM067842.1 coordinate 725,519,899, forward strand.
ATTGATGGCTTGAGGAGGCGCTGTAAGGCGACGCCGGTTGGTATTGCTTGCCGCGTGGAGCCTATTCGGGCAAGAGCATCTGCTGGCTCGTTGTCGGCTCGCGGCACATGAAGGAATTCACACCCGTCGAAGTATCCGCTGATTTGCTGCACTAGGAAGCGGTAGCTCGCCATGTTTGCGTCCTTGGCGTCCCAGTCGCCAGAAGATTGCTGCACCACCAAATCCGAGTCGCCATAGCACAGGATCCGGCGGATGCCAAGTTCCTTGGCAAGCCGGAGCCCGTGTATGAGCGCTTCGTACTCGGCTACGTTGTTGGAGGCGGCGAAGTGGATCTGCAGCGTGTATCTGAGCTTGTCGCCCTTTGGAGAGGTAAGGACGACGCCGGCTCCCAAGCCGGTGCGCATCTTTGATCCGTCAAAGTGCATGCGCCAATGGGTGGAGTCGGGCGCTGGTGGTAAGTACTGGGTCTCGGCCCAGTCGACGAGGAAGTCGGCCAGCGCTTGCGTCTTGATGGTGGTGAGGGTTGGTAGAAGATCGTGTAGGGGGCCAGCTCGATGGCCCATTTAGCCACCCGGCCGGATGCATCCCGGCTGCCTATGATCTCGGCCAGCGGGGCAGTGCATATGACCGTGATGGGATGCTCTTGAAAGTACGGCTTCAGCTTCTTGGCGGCGAAGTACACACCATAGCACATCTTCTGATAGTGCGGGTAATTTTGTTTCGAGGCGGACATCACCTCGCTTAGGTAATAAACCGGCCTCTGGACCGGCTGGGCTCGGCCTTCTTCGGGGCGTTCGACCACAATGATGGTGCTGACCACCCGGCTAGTGGCGGCAATATATAGGAGCATGGGCTCCTTCTCAGTCGGTGCCGCCAAGACAGGCAGCATGGACAGCATTTTCTTCAGCTCGTGGAAAGCTTGGTCGGCCTGGTCGTTCCACTCAAAGTGAGTGCTCTTCTTCATGAGGCGGTAGAGGGGGAGAGCTTTTTCTCCAAGCCGGCTGATGAAGCGGTTCAGAGAGGCCAGGCACCCGGCGAACTTCTGAATCTCTCTGAGCTTGGTTGGGACCGCCATCCTCTCGATGGCCTTGATCTTCACAGGGTTGCACTCTATGCCGCGTTCGGAGACCTGAAAGCCTAGGAGCTGGCCGGCTGGCACTCCGAACACGCATTTCTCCGGGTTGAGCTTGATCCGGAACCGGCGCAGGTTCTTGAATGTCTCCTTCAAGTCTTCCAGCAGAGTGCCACGCTTCTCCGTCTTCACCACAACATCATCCACGTAAGCGTGGGTGTTCTTGCCGAGCTGCGTGAGGAGGCACTTCTGCATGCAACGCTGAAAAGTGGCGCCGGCATTCCTCAAGCCGAACGTCATAGTCAGGTAGCAGAAGGCTCCAAACGGCGTGATGAAGGCGGTCTTCAGTTGGTCGTTCGGGTTCAGCTTTATCTGGTGGTATCCCGAGTAGGCATCCAAAAAGCTCAACAGCTCGCATCCGGCTGTGGAGTCTATCACTTGATCAATCCTGGGCAGAGCAAAGGGATCTTTTGGGTAGGCTTTGTTGAGGCTTGTGTAATCTATACACATGCGCCACTTGTTATTCTTTTTCAGCACGAGAACCGGGTTCGCGAGCCACTCGGGGAAGAAAACTTCCATGATGAAGCCGGCTGCGAGAAGCCGGGCTATCTCCTCCCCTACGATCCTTCTCTTCTCCTCTGACAGTCGGCGGAGGGGCTGCTTGACTGGTTTAGCATCCTCCCGCACGTGCAATTTGTGCTCGGCGAAATCCTTCGGAACACCCGGCATGTCCTTGGAGGACCATGCAAAGATATCCCGATTCTCACGGAGGAAATCGACGAGCTCGCCTTCCTATTTGCTATCCAGGCTCGCCCCAATGACGGCAAACCTCTCGAGGTGCTCGGGGTCGAGCTGTATCTTCTTGGTCTCCTTGGCCGGATGGAAAGATCCTTGGGCATCATACTCTTTGGAGTCGGCGGGTTGGTTTAGCTGCTTGCTGGCCAGGGCCACGACCCTGTCCAGCGTCTTCTTCTCTGCAGCGATCACGAGGGATTCGGCCAGCCGGCTGCTGGCCGCGGCGCAGTCGGCGGACTTCTTGTAGTCGCCGGCGATGGTGATGACACCCTTGGAGCTTGGTATCTTCATCTTGAGGTAAGCGTAGTGGGGGACCGCCATAAACTTGGCCAAGGCGGGTCAGCCAAGCAAGGCGTGGTAAGGGCTCTCCAGGTCCACCACCTCGAACCAGATTGCTTCCCGGCGGAAATGATCCTTGCCCCCAAAGAGTACATCGATCTTGATCTTGCCGATGAGGCACAGGACAAACCGAGTACGATGCCGTGGAACACCGTTCGAGTCGGCGCAAGCTGCTTTGCCTTGACACCCAGCTTCTCCATGGTGTCGCGGTACAGGATGTTGATGCTGCTCCCACCGTCGATCAGCACACGGGAGAAGCGTGCGGCGCGCGTATCCGTTGCAAGGGTGGCCTCCAGGACCAATGCATAGGAGCCGGGGGACGGCATCACCTCTGGGTGGTCGGCCTGGCTCCAACTGATGGGTTTCTCTGACCAGTGCATGTGGCCGGCTGGGCTGGTGGCGGCCACATTGACTTCTTGTTGCTCTCGGCGCTTGCTGCGCCGGTCTTCGGGCTGGCTCATGAAGACAACATAAGATGCTTGCTCATCGGGGAACTCGTCCTGCACGGCGTCGACCATGGGCCGGGCGGCCTTGGGCGGCAGAGCCGGCGGCGGCGGGCCGGCAGGCGGAGTCGGCGTGAGCCCTTCGCCCTTGGAGATTCGGGCGAGCCAGTTGCATTTGCGGGTCGTGTGGTTGGACGGCTTCGCGCCGCTATGGAACTTGCACGGGGCATCAAGGGTTTGCTCGTAGGAGAAGGCCGGCTGCCAAGCCGGCCGGCCGCCCTTGGGCTTCTTGGGCGCGGGCCGCCCCTCAGGCGGCGCATCTTCGACCGTGGCCACCTGCCGGCTAGCGGGAGGCGGCGCAGGGCCCTTGCGCTTCTGATCGTTCTGGTGTTGGCGTCGGCCGCCGTCTCCAGCCGGTGCTTGGGGCGCCGGATTGAGCACTTTTCCGGACGCGTCCACCCGGAGCTCGGTCTTCATTGAGGAGTCGGCGGTGGCATACTTGTCGGCGATGTTCTGGAGCTCGTCGAGGGTAGTCGGCTCATCGCAGAGAAGCTTGTGCTTGAGGAGGGTGCCCTCTCGGCACCCGGCAGTGAACTATTCGATGGCTTGCAGCTCATGCACCCCTTCACAGGAGTTGTGGAGCTCGGCCCAACGCGTGAGGTAGTCGCGAGTGGACTCGGCTGGGCCCTGTACGCACAGGGAGAGCTGTCTGGGCTTGGGAGCCCGCTTGTAGGTGCTGGTGAAGTTGCGAACGAAGGCTTCAGTGAAATCCACCCAGCTGTTGATGCTGAGGGGCTTGAGGCTGTTAAGCCAAGTCCGTGCCGTGCCTTGCAGCATGAGGGGCACGTACTTTACGGCAACGCGCCGGTTGCCATTGGCGATGCTGACGGCTGTGGAGTAGTCGGTCAGCCAATCTTCCGGCTTCACTGAGCCGTTGTACTTGGGTGTGTCTCTTGGGAGCGAGAACCCTTTGGGGAAGGGCTCGTCGCGGATGCGGGGGCCAAAGCAAGGTGGGCCGACATCGTCTTCTTCTTCTAGCGCCAGGGATCGGGCCAGGCGGTCGATCCGGTGGCGGGCGTCGTTTTCGCCGACTCCCTCGCGGCGACCAAGCCGGCCGCTGAGAGTCGGGTGAGCCACTGGAGGCGGGGTAGGATATCTCTCTCCGCGAGCTCGAGGCGGAGGCGGGGTGCCCCGCCATTCCATGGCTCGGGGGCGGCCGTCCGCGTCTCGCTCGACGGAGATTTGGGTCTGGCTTCGGCTGGAAGCCGGCTCTTTCTCGCACCGCGCGCGGGTGTTGCTTGTAGTCGGCGACCGGGAAGTCGCGCCGTGTTCGCGGCGCGGGGGAGGGCTCCCCGCGCAGGCGTCGTCTTCGTGCCGTCGTGCGGCCGCATCGATTAGTTGCTGGATGCGCCGCGTCATGTGGGGGAGGTCTTCGGCTTCCAAGCCGTCCAGCTCATCTACGGCCGCCTGGCGGCGCGCAGGTTCTCGAGCGGGGTGGCGTAGACCGGGCGATCTACTCCAAGTGTGTCGGCGATGACGGCGCCGCGTTGCCTGACAACGCCGGCCCGGCTTGGGCCAGCCGGAGCCGGCGTGCCGAAGGCGGCGCGGTCAGCTTCGCGCTGGTAGGCCTCGGTGAGGCGTCTTACGGAGGCTAGCCGCCGGCCCTCCGCGAGGAGGGCGAGGCGGCGTGCCTCCAGAACTTCGTCGCTGGCGTCAGCCGGAAGGGGGGCGGACAAGTCTTGGGCAGCCGCGCGTGGGGCGTCGCGGGCGCCCTCGACAGTCAGGCCGTCGAGGCCGATAACCATCACCTCGGGGGCGTCAGAATCGCGATCGCCAGCCGGAGGGAGCGGGTCGTTGTAGACCGTGACGTTGGTGGGGAAGGTATCGTAGGATGCCGTGTCGGAGTCGACAGGCATCGGGTCGGTGGAGCCAACCGACTCCAAATCCGCAGCGGGCTCGCTGGAGACGTGGAGCTGGCCGAGGAGGTTGGCGAGGTGATTAGTGCCCGCATCGGAGGCAAGCTCGTCGGAGATGCGGGCCTTGTCGAAGAGGTCGGCGAGGCCACTAGCCGCGCAGATGTTGGTGACGCCATGCAGCACGTCGCGGCAAGCGCCATCGGGCGAGCCAGGCTGGCTACGCTCGCGGGGAAGGAAAAGGGTTCGCGTCCAGAACAGGTCTCCAGACGACGGTGCACCTGGCCCCACGGTGGGCGCCAAATGTCAGGTGGTAGGAGCGACATATGCCAACGGGTGGCTTATCATTGCGGGGGCCAATAGAACATCGCCGGTGCCGGGAAACGGGATGAGGCGAAGACATGCACGCCGGCGAATCTTACCCAGCTTCAGGGCTCTCCGGGGAGATAACACCCCTACTGCTACTCTGCGGGGTCTCCGCATGGTTACTAAGTGAACAAGTAGCTACAATGCTCCTTGAGCTGTTTTGGGTGGAAGGAGGAAGAAGGGCTCAGCTCAGCCTGCTTCCTCTCCTTGTATGGTGTCTAGGTCTAGAATGAGAGTCCAACCCTTTGCATGGGTGCACCGGGGGGTTTATATAGGCCTACCCCCCGGGGGTACAATGGTAATCCGACTGGGCGCTGGGCCCAGCTGTTTGTGACTATGCTCGCCGGCTTCTCCGCCGGCTTCTGGGGCCTGCCGGCTTCTGGGTCCCGCCCGCTGCCGGCTCCTGGGTCGACAGGCCGGCCCCACCGGCCAGGGCCTGGTCGGCAGCTGGTTACTGTTGCTCCGTGTTGTTGACGCAGGCTTGGTCGGGGTAAGCGTGGCTACAGTAACGCCGCCTTGGCGGGCGATTACTGTAGCCCCGCCGCATCTTGCCTCCTTAATGGGCGTCTCCTTCGAGGAGGGTGGCAGGCCGGCTATGTGAAGCCGGCCCTCTATCTTGCCGGCTTGAGAGGAGGTGCGGCCGCCTTCGGCATCTCTCTGCCCGAAGGGGCCCACCACCTCGGGGGCCACGCTGGCGGCCCGTCGTGGATGGCGTCAGAGCCGCCGTGGCTACAGTGCCGCGCCGGGCGGGCCGTGGCCGCCCGCATGGCGCGCCGTACCAGGCGTGCTCCGGGTTTTGGGTGTGGCAGACTCCACTGTTGCCACGCCCCGCCTCATCATCGCAGGGTGGACGCGTACATTGCGGGTACGGCGTTGACTGCTTTATGGGAGCCGGCCAGACTGTAGCCGACCTCGTCGTAGCCGGCATCTCATAGCCGGCCTCTCGTAGCCGGCCCTCCACAGCTTTCTTCATGAGGGTAAAGGGCGGGCCGCCCCCGAAGCCGGCTAGGAAGGTAGCCGGCTAGGGGGGAGGCGGCCCAGGTCTTGAGTCTTCTTATGAGCCGGACGGGCTCATAATTTTTTCTGAGGGGCCACGGGAAGCCGGCTGGGCTACCCATGGCTATTTACCCCGACAAAAGTAATACCGGCATGGAACACTAGACAACAGTCAAGAATATCCTGAAGTACGTGAAGATGACTAAGGATATGTTTCTCATTTATGGAGGTGACGAAGAGCTCGTCGTAAAGGGTTACGTCGATGCTAGCTTCGACACAGATCTGGATGACTATAAGTCACAAACCGGATACGTGTATATTTTGAATGGTGGGGCAGTAAGCTGGTGCAGTTGCAAGCAAAGCGTTGTGGCGGGATCTACATGTGAAGCGGAGTACATGGCAGCCTCGCAGGCAGCACAAGAAGCAATTTGGGTGAAGGAGTTCATTACCGACCTAGGAGTCAATCCCAATGCGTCGGGCCCGATGACTCTCTTCGGTGACAACACTGGAGCTATTGCCCTTGCCAAGGAGCCCAGGTTTCACAGGAAGACCAGGCATATCAAGCATCGCTTCAACTCCATTCGTGAAAGTGTTCAAAATGGAGTAAAGTACATTCAGACCTGAATGTAGCAGATCCGTTGACTAAACCTCTCCCTAGAGCAAAACATGATCAACACCAGAACTCTATGGGTGTTCGATTCATCACAATGTAACTAGATTATTGACTCTCGTGCAAGTGGGAGACTGTTGGAAATATGCCCTAGAGGCAATAATAAAATGGTTATTATTATATTTCCTTGTTCATGATAATTGTCTATTGTTCATGCTATAATTGTGTTATCCGGAAATCGTAATACATGTGTGAATACATAGACCACAACACGTCCCTAGTGAGCCTCTAGTTGACTAGCTCATTGATCAAAAGATAGTCATGGTTTCCTGACTATGGACATTAGATGTCATTGATAACGGGATCACATCATTAGGAGAATGATGTGATGGACAAGACCCAATCCTAAGCATAGCTCAAAGATCGTGTAGTTCATTTGCTAGAGCTTTTCCGAATGTCAAGTATCATTTCCTTAGACCATGAGATTGTGCAACTCCCGGATACCGTAGGAGTGCTTTGGGTGTGCCAAACGTCACAACGTAACTGGGTGACTATAAAGGTGCACTAGGGGTATCTCCGAAAGTGTCTGTTGGGTTGGCACGAATCGAGACTGTGATTTGTCACTCCATATGACGGAGAGGTATCTCTGGGCCCACTCGGTAATGCATCATCATAATGAGCTCAATGTGACCAAGTGGTTGATCACGGGATCATGCATTACGGTACGAGTAAAGTGACTTGTCGGTAACGAGATTGAACGAGGTATTGGGATACCGACGATCGAGTCTCGGGCGAGTAACGTACCGATTGACAAAGGGAATTGTATACGGGATTGATTGAATCCACGACATCGTGGTTCATCCGATGAGATCATCGAGGAGCATGTGGGAGCCAACATGGGTATCCAGATCCCGCTGTTGGTTATTGACCGGAGAGTCGTCTCGGTCATGTTTGCGTGTCTCCCGAACCCGTAGGGTCTACACACTTAAGGTTCTGTGATGCTAGGGTTATTAGAGATATTAGTATGCGGAAACCCGAAAGTTGTTCGGAGTCCTGGATGAGATCCCAGACGCCACAAGGAGTTCTGGAATGGTCCGGAGGTGAAGAATTATATATAGGAAGTCCAGTTTCGGCCATCGAGAAAGTTTTGGGGGTCACCGGTATTGTACCGGGACCACCGGAAGGGTCCCGGGGGTCTACCGGGTGGGGCCACCTATCCCAGAGGGCCCGATGGGCTGAAGTGGGGAAGGGAACCAGCCCCTGGTGGGCTGGTGCGCCCCCCTTGGGCCTCCCCTGCGCCTAGGGTTGGAAACCCTAGGGGTGGGGGCGCCCCACTTGGCTTGGGGGGCAAGCCACCCCCTTGGCCGCCGCCCCCCTTGAGATCCAATCTCTAGGGCCAGCGCCCCCCTAGGGGCCCTATATATAGTGGGGGGAGAGAGGGCAGCCGCACCCTAGCCCCTGGTGCCTCCCTCTCCCTCCCGTGACACCTCTCTCTCTCTCTCTCGCTGAGCTTGGCGAAGCCCTGCCGAGAACACCGTTGCTTCCACCACCACGCCGTCGTGCTGCTGGATCTCCATCAACCTCTCCTTCCCCCTTGCTGGATCAAGAAGGAGGAGACGTCTTCCCAATCGTACGTGTGTTGAACACGGAGGTGCCGTCCGTTCGGCACTCGGTCATCGGTGATTTCGATCATGACGAGTACGACTCCATCAACCCCGTTCTCTTGAACGCTTCCGCGTGCGATCTACAAGGGTATGTAGGTGCACTCCCCTTTCCCTCGTTGCTAGATAACTCCATAGATTGATCTTGGTGATGCGTAGAAATTTTTTAAATTCTACTACGTTCCCAATAACCTTTCGCTTCATCATTCCTTTGACTGGATGTCATCGCCGATCGATTACATCTTCATGAAATCTCTCGACAAATGTGTCGTGATCATCATCAACATTCTGAGCTTTTCCAGGATATCAATCGAATTCATGATGAGAAATATAGTCCTTCCCCTGGATGATTTATGTTATCATTGACAACATTCTTGCCTTCCCCAACACAAACTTGTTCATATGTTTCTGGAAATACATTCTTTTTGGCATGTCGATGGATTGTGGCTGAGCCCGTCAGCCACACCCTCATCTTTTCCCTACTAAAATTGTATGACTTATTTTCTAAGTTGTTTCCGATGGATCCTTGGTGTATCCAAAGTCTGAACTTTGCTTGAAACCATGTCAATGCTATCTCGAAGCATGTCTGTGGTGATCCGATCTCCAATAAGAACATTTGAAGCACGATACTAAATTTTATTTATCAATTATCCAAACACCGTTGTATGGGTAATGTCATGAAATTTCTTTCCCCTTACCTAAATGGTTTTATACTTCTATCCTGTCATGGATATCATACTCTTCTTGTCCTTGGGTAGGATATACTCTTGATAATTGTGTTTAAACACATTTTCCTTTCCATTGTTCTGATTATTATACTAACCATATTTTTCCTTTCCATTCTTTTGTTTAACCTTTCCGGTAACTAACTTATCTAAGTAGAGATAATGTCCTGCTTAGGTAAACACCTTAATGTACAACTCTGTCAGTAAAGACCCTGCTACTATTGTTGTTGACATTCCGGTAGCCATTGATGGATGAGAACTTTGCCTATTGGTCTGCCTCGTTCAACAAGCAGGAAAATGGTTCTCTTCATCCCTCACCCTTGGTACCAACGTTGTTGCCGACATAACTGACATACTATCCTCTTACCCGCCTTGCTATCATAACCGTGCAAGATGCTAGCACCATTCCTACTTTTAACCCTCATGGTGGGCCCATAACCCACAGTTCCACAGGATCGAAACCTGACTCTCCTGTTCCCCCTGTTTCTAAGGTTATTCCTCACCCTTGGCTTCTTATCATGTACCCCATGTTTCTAAGGTTATTCCTCATGCTTGGCTTTTTATCATGTCACGAGCCACCTTCCGAGAGATGATCTATTCCTGATGCTCTGAACCCCTTTCTCACACTCGGTTCATGTATCAATCGTTCGTCCATCTGCTTGATACTTCCTATTGTACCTTCATACTTTGCTCTCAATGTTTTATTAAGTTTCAACTCGAGAGATACTTCTGCCTCATTCCCTGAATTGTTCATCAGATAATTAACCCTATAAGGGTCAGTTCTCCCGAAGTTACTCTTTACTTCCACACTTAAATCCCGGGACGAGACTTCTTGTAGTGGAGGAGACTTGTAACACCCCAAGAATCGTGCTACAGTAATCCCCTGCTAATGATGCCAAGTCATCACATTTCTGTTGCTAATCCTCGCTTGATCCAAAGTCTTAGTTCAATCTCAAATTCAAATAAAAGCCTAGTTTTGAAATTTCTCAAACACGCAAAATAAAATGTTAAAAGTGTGGGAAATATTCCAAAGATAATTATGGTGGTGACCCAACACTTTTGTAAAGTATTTTAATGCTCTATTGTGAATATAGCAGTGGCTAAAATAATTATTAAATGCTTTTTAAATTATAAAGTTTCTAAAATATTGTATTTGCACCTCAAACTAAATGTGGCGGTGGTTTAATTAGTAAAACTAATTTAGGTGTTGTTCCTATATTTTATAGAGCTGATTTCTATTCGAAAATGAAAGAAAACTAAAACTATAAAAAAACAACAAAAAAAGAAGACAAAGGGGAAACCCCCCTATTTTCCCCCGTGGCAATCATCCACCGGACCCACCCGACTTACAAGGACCTCGGCGCCCTCCCACGGAACCCTAGCTTATCCCCTTCTCCCCCCTCGCTCTCCTCCCCGATCTGGAGCGGCACCCGTACGCAACCATCGTCGCCGCCTTCCTCGACTCCTCCACCACCATGCTCCCCAAGCTCCCCGAGGTTGCCCCGCTGGTGCGCCTTCCTCGTCCTCATACGCTGCGGTCCGATCTTCGTTTCATCGCGTCGCAACACCATCATCGAAGCCTTCTTCCACCTCGGACTCCGGCGGATGCCATCGTCGATTCGCCATCTCTGGTGCTTCCTCGAGCCCACTAACCTTCCCTGCAACATGAATGTCAGCTCCTCTCCCCATCCCCCCCGTATTCGTCCTCGATCCATCACCGTAGTGCCGCTGTCGCCTCGCGCTCGTCGCGCCTGGGAACACCCCGTAGCCTCGCCCGGAGCACCGCTCCGCGCACGTGCTCCCCTGCGCCTGCTGCTCTCCCTCCGCGCCTTGGCCGCCCCGGGCCAGCCCTTCGGCATGCCCGTGCCCGAGCCACCCTCCCACCTTCGCCGCCATCCGCGTCGCCCGTCTCTAGTCGCTGCCTCTGCTTTTGCTGCTTTGCTGCCCTTGTTGCTTCGACCGCTGCAGCCACGCCTGCAGACTGTGCCCGTTGCGCCTCGACGTGCCGACGTTGCCCCCCTCCCGCTCGCTAACTGCGCCGGTCAGCCGCGCCGTGGCCGTGTGCCTGGACGCCCGCCCTGTGCCCCGTACTGCTGCTTCCCGCGCATGCCCTCCGCCCCGCGCCTCTGCTACCGCTGTGCTGCCGCGCTTCGCGCGCTCGGCTCCCCCCTCGTGCCGTCCGCCGCTCACCCCGCCTGCAGCTCGCTTCCTTGGCGCGTGCGCGCCGCCGCTCCCGCCTCCCGCCGCGCGCTAGCTGCGCCTCGCCTCTGCCCGGCGCCGGCGCCGCCCGCTTGCCGGGCGCCCGTGCTCGCCCGCCTGGCCATGCCAGGGCCGCCCTCCCTGCGAGCCCCGCAAGCCGAGCTCCAGTCGACCGACGGCGCCCATGGCCTCAGCCATGGCCGGCGGCGCCTGAGTGCTCTATGTGCGTGTGTGTGTTTGAGGCAAACCCCCCTTTTTATTTATTTGTGTTAACCCCCTCCTCTAATTAGTCTATGACAGTAGGCCTCATGCCACTAGATAATCAGTTAAATTTTGTTTAAAAAAATTAACTAGCCCTATGTCAATGACATGCGGGTCCCACTAGACCCGCTGACTAGTCAACCTTTGACCAGTCAACTGCTGAGTCAGCAGTTGGCTGGCCCCGCTGTCAGCCCCTCTGGTGCACTCTGGGTGCAGTGCACCGGGTGCACCCAGCCTTTTCTGGAGATTTTTCAAGATTAAAAATAATTCCAGGACTTTTGAAAAATGTTTAAATTTTTCAAAATTAATAGAAAATAATCCGTAACTTGGATGAAAATGTTTTCTACATGAAAGTTCCTCAGAAAAATCCAATGAATCCGAATACGCGGTTCGTTCATCTATCACATGCCCCTAGCATGCTGAACATGAAACCGCCCCCTCTCTTTTCATCTGTCCGAAAAATGCCAGATGCCGAAAAAACCCCTCCGGATGTTTCCCTCTCCGTCTGCAACGTCTAGCACTATGTTAGTTCACCCCTAGCACCGTGTATTATCATGTTATGCTTTATGATGCTTTGTTTGCTTTATATTTACTGTTTCTTCCCGTCTTCTCTCCGGTAGACCCCGAGACCGATGCTGCCGTGATCGACTACGTCACCGACAACCCCTCCTTCTTGTCTGAGCAACCAGGCAAGCAAACCCCCCTTGAGCATTCCGATATCGCCCATTTCTTTCCCTCTCATGCTTGCATTAGAACTGCTACTGCTTTCTGTATGATCCTACTCTGATGCATAGCCTGTTTTTGTTACCTGCTTATTCTAAACTGCTTAGTATAGGTTGGTTAGTAATCCATCAGTGACCCCCACCTTGTCCTAGTTGCCCCGCCTTATGTTCGATGACTCGATCAACGTGATCGACGTCCAGGCCCCGACACCGCACATCACCCCCCCTAGCTGTACGACTCTGCAGAGTTACCATCGAGGGCCGAGGGTGGTGAAGGAAATATGCCCTAGAGGCAATAATAAAGTTATTATTTATTTCCTTATATCATGATAAATGTTTATTATTCATGCTAGAATTGTATTAACCGGAAACATGATACATGTGTGAATACATAGACAAACAGAGTGTCACTAGTATGCCTCTACTTGACTAGCTCGTTGATCAAATATGGTTATGTTTCCTAGCCATAGACAAAGAGTTGTCATTTGATTAACGGGATCACATCATTAGGAGAATGATGTGATTGACTTGACCCATTCCGTTAGCATAGCAGTTGATCGTTTAGTTTATTGCTATTGCTTTCTTCATGACTTATACATGTTCCTATGACTATGAGATTATGCAACTCCCGTTTACCGGAGGAACACTTTGTGTGCCACCAAACGTCACAACGTAACTGAGTGATTATAAAGGTACTTGTTGGGTTGGCATACTTTGAGATTAGGATTTGTCACTCCGATTGTCGGAGAGGTATCTCTGGGCCCACTCGGTAATGCACATCACTATAAGCGTTGCAAGCATTGCAATAATGAGTTAGTTGCGGGATGATGTATTACGGAACGAGTAAAGAGACTTGCTGGTAACGAGATTGAACTAGGTATTGAGATACCGATGATCGAATCTCGGGCAAGTAACATACGATGACAAAGGGAACAACGTATGTTGTTATGCAGTTTGACCGATAAAGATCTTCGTAGAATATGTATGAGCCAATATGAGCATCCAGGTTCCGCTATTGGTTATTAACCGGAGACGTGTCTCGGTCATGTCTACATAGTTCTCGAACCCATAGGGTCCGCACGCTTAAAGTTCGATGACGGTTATATTATGAGTTTATATGTTTTGATATATCGAAGGAGTTCGGAGTCCCGGATGAGATAGGGAACATGACGAGGAGTCTCGAAATGGCCGAGACGTAAAGATTGATATATTGGACGACTATATTCGTACATCGGAAAGGTTCCGAGTTATTCGGGTATTTTTGGGAGTACCAGGGAGTTACGGGAATTCGTATTGGGCCTTAATGGGCCATACGGGAAAGGAGAGAAAGGCCTCAAAGGGTGGCCGCACCCCTCCCCATGGGCTGGTCCGAATTGGACTAGGGAGGGGGCGCCCCCTTCCTTGCTTCTCCTTTTCCCTTCCCTTTCCTTCCCTCCTACTCCTACTACTTGGAAGGGCTCCTATTTCTACTAGGAAAGGGGGAATCCTACACCTGGTGGGAGTAGGACTCCCCTAGGGCGTGCCATAGAGAGGGCCGACCCTCCCCCTCCCCCACTCCTTTATATACGGGGGCAGGAGGCACTCCAAAGACACAACAATTGATCTCTTGATCTCTTAACCGTGTACGGTGCCCCCTCCACCATATTCCACCTCGGTCATATCGTAGCGGTGCTTAGGCGAAGTCCTGCGTCGGTAGAACATCATCACCGTCATCACGCCGTCGTGCTGACGAAACTCTCCCTCAACACTTTGCTGGATCGGAGCTCGAGGGACGTCACCGAGTTGAACATGTGCAGAACTCTGAGGTGCCATACGTTCGGTACTTGGATCGGTCGGATTGGGAAGACGTATGACTAATTCCTCTACATTGTGTCAATGCTTCCATTGCCGGTCTATGAGGGTACGTAGACAACACTCTCCCCTCTCGTAGCTATGCATCACCATGATCTTGTGTGCGCGTAGGAATTTTTTTGAAATTACTACGTTCCCCAACAGTGGCATCCGAGCCAGGTTTTATGTGTAGATGTCATATGCACGAGTAGAACACAAGTGAGTTGTGGGCGATATAAGTCATACTGCTTACCAGCATGTCATACTTTGGTTCGGCGGTATTGTTGGATGAAGCGGCCCGGACTGACATTACGCGTACGCGAGACTGGTTCTACCGACGTGCATTCCACACAGGTGGCTGGCGGGTGTCAGTTTCTCCAACTTTAGTTGAACCGAGTGTGGCTACGCCCGGTCCTTGAGAAGGTTAAAACAGCACTAACTTGACAAACTATCGTTGTGGTTTGGATGAATAGGTAAGAACGGTTCTTGCTCAGCCCATAGCAGCCACGTAAAACTTGCAACAACAAAGTAGAGGACGTCTAACTTGTTTTTGCAGGGCATGTTGTGATGTGATATGGTCAAGACGTGATGAGATATAAGTTGTTGTATGAGATGATTGAAGGAAATATGCCCTAGAGGCAATAATAAAGTTATTATTTATTTCCTCACATATCATGATAAATGTTTATTATTCATGCTAGAATTGTATTAACCGGAAACATAATACATGTGTGAATATATAAACAAACAGAGTGTCACTAGTACGCCTCTACTTGACTAGCTCGTTAATCAAAGATGGTTATGTTTCCTAACCATGAACAAAGAGTTGTTATTTGATTAACGAGGTCACATCATTAGTTCAATGATCTGATTGACATGACCCATTCCATTAGCTTAGCTCCCGATCGTTTAGTATGTTGTTATTGCTTTCTTCATGACTTATGCATGTTCCTATGACTATGAGATTATGCAACTCCCGTTTATCGGAGGAACACTTTGTGTGCTACCAAACGTCACAACGTAAATGGGTGATTATAAAGATGCTCTACAGGTGTCTACAAAGGTAGATGTTGGGTTGGCGTATTTCGAGATTAGGATTTGTCACTCCGATTGTCAGAGAGGTATCTCTGGGCCCTCTCGGTAATGCACATCACATAAGCCTTGCAAGCATTACAACTAATGAGTTAGTTGCGATATGATGTATTACGGAACGAGTAAAGAGACTTGCCGGTAACGAGATTGAACTAGGTATTGGATACGACGATCGAATCTCGGGCAAGTAACATACTGATGACAAAGGGAACAACGTATGTTGTTATGCGGTCTGACCGATAAAGATCTTCGTAGAATATGTAGGAGCCAATATGGGCATCCAGGTCTCGCTATTGGTTATTGACCAGAGATTTGTCTCAGTCATGTCTGCATTGTACTCGAACCATAGGGTCCGCACGCTTAACGTTACGATGACAGTTATTATGAGTTTATGCATTCTGATGTACCGAAGTTAGTTCGGAGTCCCGGATGTGATCACGGACATGACAAGGAGTCTCGAAATGGTGGAGACATAAATATTGATATATTGGATGACTGTATTCGGACACCGGAAGAATTCCGGGGAAGTTTTGGATAAATCCGGAGCACCGGGGGGTTACCGGAACCCCCCGGGGGGTTAATGGGCCTCATGGGCCTAAAGTGGAGAAGAGGAAGGGGCTGCCAGGGCAGGCCGCGCGCCCCCTCTCCCCCTAGTCCGAATTGGACAAGGAGGGAGGGGCGGCGCCCCCCCCCTTTCCTTCTCTTCTCCCACCTCTCCTACTTGGACAAGGAAAGGGAGGGGAGTCCTACTCCCGGTAGGAGTAGGACTCCTCCTGCGCGCCTCCTCTAGGGCCGGCCGCACCCCCCCTTGGATCCTTTATATACGGAGGTAGGGGCACCCTAGAACACACAAGTTGATCATCGTGATCGTTCCTTAGTCGTGTGCGGTGCCCCCTTCCACCATATTCCACCTCGGTCATATTGTAGCAGCGCTTAGGCGAAGCCCTGCGACGATAGAACATCAAGATCGTCACCACGCCGTCGTCCTGACGGAACTCATCCCTGAAGCTTTGCTGGATTGGAGCCCGGGGAGCGTCATCGAGCTGTACGTGTGCTAAGAACTCGGAGGTGCCGGAGTAACGGTGCTTGGATAGGTCGGATCGGGAAGACGTACGACTACTTCCTCTACGTTGCGTCAATGCTTCCACTTCGGTCTACGGGGGTACATAGACAACACTCTCCCCTCTCGTTGCTATGCATCACCATGATCTTGCGTGTGCGTAGGAATTTTTTTGAAATTACTACGTTCCCCAACAGTGGCATCCGAGCCTAGGTTTTATGTTTTGATGTTATGTGCACGAGTAGAACACAAGTGAGTTGTGGGCGATATAAGTCATACTGCCTACCAGCATGTCATACTTTGGTTCGGCGGTATTGTTGGACGAAGCGGCCCGGACTGACATTACGCGTACGCTTATGCGAGACCGGTTCTCCCGACGTGCTTTGCACATAGGTGGCTTGCGGGTGACAGTTTCTCCAACTTTAGTTGAACCGTGCGTGGCTACGCCCGGTCCTTGCGAAGGTTAAAACGACATCAACTTGACAAACTATCGTTGTGGTTTTGATGCGTAGGTAAGATTGGTTCTTGCTTAAGCCCGTAGCAGCCACGTAAAACTTGCAACAAACAAAGTAGAGGACGTCTAACTTGTTTTTGCAGGGCGTGTTGTGATGTGATATGGTCAAGACATGATGCTAAATTTTATTGTATGAGATGATCATGTTTTGTAACCGAGTTATCGACAACTAGCAGGAGCCATATGGTTGTCGCTTTATTGTATGCAATGCAATTGCGCTGTAATGCTTTACTTTATCACTAAGCGGTAGCGATAGTCGTGGAAGCATAAGATTGGCGAGACGACAATGATGCTACGATGGAGATCAAGGTGTCGCGCTGGTGACGATGGTGATCATGACGATGCTTCGGAGATGGAGATCACAGGCACAAGATGATGATGGCCATATCATATCACTTATATTGATTGCATGTGATGTTTATCTTTTATGCATCTTATCTTGCTTTGATTGACGGTAGCATTATAAGATGATCTCTCACTAAATTATCAAGAAGTGTTCTCCCTGAGTATCACCATTGCGAAAGTTCTTCGTGTTGAGACACCACGTGATGATCGGGTGTGATAGGCTCTACGTTCAAATACAACGGGTGCAAAACAGTTGCACACGCGGAATACTCAGGTTATACTTGACGAGCCAAGCATATACAGATATGGCCTCGGAACATGGAGACCGAAAGGTCGAGCGTGAATCATATAGTAGATATGATCAACATAGTGATGTTCACCAATGAAACTACTCCATCTCACGTGATGATCGGACATGGTTTAGTTGATTTGGATCACGTGATCACTTAGAGGATTAGAGGGATGTCTATCTAAGTGGGAGTTCTATAAGTAATTTAACTAATTGAACTTAAATTTATCATGAACTTAGTACCTGATAGTATCTTGCTTATGTATGTTTGGTTGTAGATAGATGGCCCGTGCTGTTGTTCCGTTGAATTTTAATGCGTTCCTTGAGAAAGCAAAGTTGAAAGATGATGGTAGCAATTACACGGACTGGGTCCGTAACTTGAGGATTATCCTCATTGCTGCATAGAAGAATTACGTCCTGGAAGCACCGCTGGGTGCCAGGCCTGCTGGTGGAGCAACACCAGATGTTATCAACGTCTGGCAGAGCAAAGCTGATGACTACTCGATAGTTCAGTGTGCCATGCTTTACAGCTTAGAATCGGGACTTCAACGACGTTTTGAACGTCATGGAGCATATGAGATGTTTCAGGAGTTGAAGTTAATATTTCAAGCAAATGCCCGGATTGAGAGATATGAAGTCTCCAATAAGTTCTATAGCTGCAAGATGGAGGAGAACAGTTCTGTCAATGAGCATATACTCAAAGTGTCTGGGTATAATAATCACTTGATTCAGATGGGGGTTAATCTTCCAGATGACTGCGTCATTGACAGAATTCTCCAATCACTGCCACCAAGCTACAAGAGCTTCGTGATGAACTATAATATGCAAGGGATGAATAAGACTATTCCCGAGCTCTTCGCAATGCTGAAAGCTGTGGAGCTAGAAATCAAAAAGGAGCATCAAGTATTGATGGTCAACAAGACCACTAGTTTCAAGAAAAGGGCAAAGGGAAGAAGAAGGGGAACTTCAAGAAGAACGGCAAGCAAGTTGCTGCTCAAGAGAAGAAACCCAAGTCTGGACCTAAGCCTGATACTGAGTGCTTCTACTTCAAGCAGACTGGTCACTGGAAGCGGAACTGCCCCAAGTATTTGG
Source organism: Triticum monococcum (assembly GCA_034509565.1). NCBI lineage: Eukaryota > Viridiplantae > Streptophyta > Magnoliopsida > Poales > Poaceae > Triticum > Triticum monococcum. The sequence goes on from CM067842.1 coordinate 725,538,223, forward strand.
CGGATAAGAAGGATGGCAAGGTGAACAAAGGTATATGTGATATACATGTTATTGATGTGTACCTTACTAATGCTCGCAGTAGCACCTGGGTATTTGATACTGGTTCTGTTGCTAATATTTGCAACTCGAAACAGGGACTACGGATTAAGCGAAGATTGGCTAAGGACGAGGTGACGATGCGCGTGGGAAACGGTTCCAAAGTCGATGTGATCGCGGTCGGCACGCTACCTCTACATCTACCTTCGGGATTAGTATTAGACCTAAATAATTGTTATTTGGTGCCAGCGTTGAGCATGAACATTATATCTGGACCTTGTTTAATGCGAGACGGTTATTCATTTAAATCAGAGAATAATGGTTGTTCTATTTATATGAGTAATATCTTTATGGTCATGCACCCTTGAAGAGTGGTCTATTCTTATTAAATCTTGATAGTAGTGATACACATATTCATAATGTTGAAGCCAAAAGACGCAGAGTTGATAATGATGGTGCAACTTATTTGTGGCACTGCCGTTTAGGTCATATCGGTGTAAAGCGCATGAAGAAACTCCATACTGATGGACTTTTGGAACCACTTGATTATGAATCACTTGGTACTTGCGAACAGTGCCTCATGGGCAAGATGACTAAAACACTGTTCTCCGGTACTATGGAGAGAGCAACAGATTTGTTGGAAATCATATATACAGATGTATGTGGTCCGATGAATATTGAGGCTCGTGGCGGATATCGTTATTTTCTCACCTTCACAGATGACTTAAGCAGATATGGGTATATCTACTTAATGAAACATAAGTCTGAAACATTTGAAAAGTTCAAAGAATTTCAGAGTGAAGTTGAAAATCATCGTAACAAGAAAATAAAGTTTCTACGATCTGATCGTGGAGGAGAATATTTGAGTTATGAGTTTGGTGTACATTTGAAACAATGCGGAATAGTTTCGCAACTCACGCCACCCAGAACACCACAGCGTAATGGTGTGTCCAAACGTCGTAATCGTACTTTACTAGATATGGTGCAATCTATGATGTCTCTTACTGATTTACCGCTATCGTTTTGGGGTTATGCTTTAGAGACGGCCGCATTCACGTTAAATAGGGCACCATCAAAATCCGTTGAGACGACGCCTTATGAACTATGGTTTGGCAAGAAACCAAAGTTATTGTTTCTGAAAGTTTGGGGCTGCGATGCTTATGTGAAAAAGCTTCAACCTGATAAGCCCGAACCCAAATCGGAGAAATGTGTCTTCATAGGATATCCAAAGGAAACTATTGGATACACCTTCTATCACAGATCCGAAGGCAAGACTTTTGTTGCTAAATTCGGAAACTTTCTGGAGAAGGAGTTTCTCTCGAAAGATGTGAGTGGGAGGAAAGTAGAACTTGATGAGGTAACTGTACCTGCTCCCCTATTGGAAAGTAGTACATCACAGAAAACTATTTCTGCGACACCTACACCAATTAGTGAGGAAGCTAATGATAATGATCATGAAACTTCAGGACAAGATACTACTGAACCTCGTAGATCAACCAGAGTGAGAACCGCGCCAGAGTGGTACGGTAATCCTATTCTGGAAATCATGCTGCTAGATCATGATGAACCTACGAACTATGAAGAAGCGATGGTGAGCCCAGATTCCGCAAAATGCCTTGAAGCCATGAAATCTGAGATGGGATCCATGTATGATAACAAAGTATGGACTTTGGTTGACTTGCCCGATGATCGGCAAGCAATTGAGAATAAATGGATCTTCAAGAAGAAGACTGACGCTGATGGTAATATTACTGTCTACAAAGCTCGACTTGTCGCAAAAGGTTTTCGACAAGTTCAAGGGGTTGACTAAGATGAGACCTTCTCACCCGTAGCGATGCTTAAGTCTGTCCGAATCATGTTAGCAATTGCCGGATTTTATGATTATGAAATTTGGCAGATGGATGTCAAAACTGCATTCCTGAATGGATTTCTGGAAGAAGAGTTGTATATGATGCAACCGGAAGGTTTTGTCGATCCAAAGGGAGCTAATAAAGTGTGCAAGCTCCAGCGATCCATTTATGGACTGGTGCAAGCCTCTCGGAGTTGGAATAAACGCTTTGATAGTGTGATCAAAGCATTTGGTTTTATACAGACTTTTGGAGAAGCCTGTATTTACAAGAAAGTGAGTGGGAGCTCTGTAGCATTTCTTATATTATATGTGGATGACATATTACTGATTGGAAATGATATAGAATTTCTGGATAGCATAAAGGGATATTTGAATAAGAGTTTTTCAATGAAAGACCTCGGTGAAGCTGCTTACATATTAGGCATAAAGATCTATAGAGATAGATCAGGACGCTTAATTGGGCTTTCACAAAGCACATACCTTGACAAGATTTTGAAGAAGTTCAAAATGGATCAAGCAAAGAAAGGGTTCTTGCCTGTGTTACAAGGTGTGAAGTTGAGTCAGACTCAATGCCCGACCACTGCAGAAGATAGAGAGAAAATGAAAGATGTTCCCTATGCTTCAGCCATAGGCTCTATCATGTATGCAATGCTGTGTACCAGACCTGATGTGCCTTGCTATAAGTTTAGCAGGGAGGTACCAAAGTAATCCAGGAGTGGATCACTGGACAGCGGTCAAGAACATCCTGAAGTACCTGAAAAGGACTAAGGATATGTTTCTCATATATGGAGGTGACAAAGAGCTCATTGTAAATGGTTACGTTGATGCAAGCTTTGACACTGATCCGGACGATTCTAAATCGCAAACCCGATACGTGTTTACATTAAACGGTGGAGCTGTCAGTTGGTGCAGTTCTAAACAAAGCGTCGTGGCGGGATCTACATGTGAAGCGGAGTACATAGCTGCTTCGGAAGCAGCAAACGAAGGAGTCTGGATGAAGGAGTTCATATCCGATCTAGGTGTCATACCTAGTGCATCGGGTCCAATGAAGATCTTTTGTGACAATACTAGTGCAATTGCCTTGGCAAAGGAATCCAGATTTCACAAAAGAACCAAGCACATCAAAAGACACTTCAATTCCATCCGGGATCTAGTCCAGGTGGGAGACATAGAGATTTGCAAGATACATACGGATCTGAATGTAGCAGACCCGTTGACTAAGCCTCTTCCACGAGCAAAACATGATCAGCACCAAGGCTCCATGGGTGTTAGAATCATTACTGTGTAATCTAGATTATTGACTCTAGTGCAAGTGGGAGACTGAAGGAAATATGCCCTAGAGGCAATAATAAAGTTATTATTTATTTCCTCACATATCATGATAAAGGTTTATTATTCATGCTAGAATTGTATTAATCGGAAACATAATAGATGTGTGAATACATAGACAAACAGAGTGTCACTAGTATGCCTCTACTTGACTAGCTCGTTAATCAAAGATGGTTATGTTTCCTAACCATGAACAAAGAGTTGTTATTTGATTAACGAGATCACATCATTAGTTGAATGATCTGATTGACATGACCCATTCCATTAGCTTAGCTCCCGATCGTTTAGTATGTTGCTATTGCTTTCTTCATGACTTATACATGTTCCTATGACTATGAGATTATGCAACTCCCGTTTACCGGAGGAACACTTTGTGTGCTACCAAACGTCACAACGTTAATGGGTGATTATAAAGGTGCTCTACAGGTGTCTCCAAAGGTAGATGTTGGGTTGGCGTATTACGAGATTAGGATTTGTCACTCCGATTGTCGGAGAGGTATCTCTCGGCCCTCTCGGTAATGCACATCACATAAGGCTTGCAAGCATTACAACTAATGAGTTAGTTGTGAGATGATGTATTGCGGAACGAGTAAAGAGACTTGCCGGTAACGAGATTGAACTAGGTATTGGATACCGACGATCGAATCTCGGGCAAGTAACATACCGATGACAAAGGGAACAACGTATGTTGTTGTGCGGTCTGACCGATAAAGATTTTCGTAGAATATGTAGGAGCCAATATGGGCATCCAGGTCCCGCTATTGGTTATTGACCGGAGATTTGTCTCAGTCATGTCTGCATTGTTCTCGAACCATAGGGTCCGCACGCTTAACGTTACGATGACAGTTATTATGAGTTTATGCATTTTGATGTACCGAAGTTAGTTCGGAGTCCCGGATGTGATCACGGACATGACGAGGAGTCTAGAAATGGTCGAGACATAAAGATTGATATATTGGATGACTGTATTCGGACACCGGAAGCATTCCGGGGAAGTTTCGGATAAAACCGGAGCACCGAGGGGTTACCCGAACCCCCCCCCCCTCATGGGCCTAAAGTGGAGAAGAGGAAGGGGCTGCCAGGGCAGGCCGCGTGCCCCCTCTCCCCCTAGTCCGAATTGAACAAGGAGGGAGGGGCGGCGCCCCCCTTTTTCCTTCTCTTCTCCCACCTCTCCTACTTGGACAAGGAAAGGGAGGGGATTCCTACTCCCGGTAGGAGTAGGACTCCTCCTGCGCGCCTCCTCTAGGGCCGGCCGCACCCCCTCTTGGATCCTTTATATACGGATGCAGGGGGCACCCTAGAACACACAAGTTGATCATCGTGATCGTTCCTTAGCCGTGTGCGATGCCCCCTTCCACCATATTCCACCTCGGTCATATTGTAGCAGCGCTTAGGCGAAGCCCTGCAATGGTAGAACATCAAGATCGTCACCACGTCGTCGTGCTGACGGAACTCATCCCGGAAGCTTTGCTGGATCGGAGCCCGGGGAGCGTCATCGAGCTGTACGTGTGCTAAGAACTCGGAGGTGCCGGAGTAACGGTGCTTGGATCGGTCGGATCGGGAAGACGTACGACTACTTCCTCCATGTTGCGTCAACGCTTCCGCTTCAGTCTACGAGGGTACGTAGACAACACTCTCCCCTCTCGTTGCTATGCATCACCATGATCTTGCGTGTGCGTAGGAATTTTTTTGAAATTAATATGTTCCCCAACAATGATCATGTTTTGTTGAAGTTATCGGCAACTGGTAAAAGCCTTATGGTTATCTCTCTATTGCATAAGATGCAAGCGCCAAATAATTACTTTACTTTATCGCTATGCGATAGCAATAGTTGCAAGAGCAATTGTTGGCGAGACAACCATGTGACGACACATTGATATAGATCAAGATGATGGAGATCATGGTGTCATGCCGGTGACGATGGAGATCATGACGATGCTTTGGAGATGGAGATCAAAGGCACAAGATGATGATGGCCATATCATGTCACATATTATGATTGCATGTGATGTTTATCTTTTATACATCTTATTTTGCTTAGTTCGGCGGTAGCTTTATAAGATAATCTCACACTAAATTACCAAGGTATAAGTGTTCTCCCTAAGTATGCACCGTTGGGAAAGTTCTTCATGCTGAGACACCACGTGATGATCGGGTGTGATAGGCTCTACGTTCAAATACAACGGGTGCAAAACAGTTGCACACGTGGAATACTCAGGTTAAACTTGACGAGCCTAGCATATAACAGATATGGCCTCGGAACACGGAGACCAAAAGGTCGAGCGTGAATCATATAGTAGATATGATCAACATAGTGATGTTCACCATTGAAACCACTCCATCTCACGTGATGATCGGACATGGTTTGGTTGATATGGATCACGTGATCACTTAGAAGATTAGAGGGATGTCTGTCTAAGTGGGAGTTCTTAAGTAATATGATTAATAGAACTTTAATTTATCATGAACTTAGTCCTGGTAGTATTAGCATATCTATGTTGTAGATCAATAGCTCGCGATGTTGCTCCCATTTTATTGTGTTCCTAGAGAAATTATGTTGAAAAATGTTAGTAGCAATGGTGCGGATTGGATCCGTGATCTGAGGATTATCCTCATTGCTGCACAGGAGAATTATGTCTTTAATGCACCGCTAGGTGACAGACCTATTGCAGGAGTAGATGCAGACATTATGAACATTTGGCTAGCTCAATATGATGACTACTTGATAGTCTAGTGCACCATGCTTAACGGCTTAGAATCGGGACTTCAAAGACGTTTTGAATGTCATGGACCATATGAGATGTTCCAGGAGTTGAAGTTAATATTTCAAGCAAATACCCGAGTTGAGAGATATGAAGTCTCCAACAAGTTCTATAGCTAAAAAGATGGAGGAGAATAGCTCAAGCAGTGATCATGTGCTTAGATTATCTGGGTACTACAATCGCTTGAATCAAGTGGGAGTTAATCTTCCAGATAAAATAGTGATTGACAGAATTTTCTAGTCACCATCACCAAGTTAGTAGAACTTCGTGATGAATTATAGTATGCAAGGGATGACGAAAACGATTCCCGAGATTTTCATGATGATGAAATCGATGAAGGTAGAAATCAAGAAAGAGCATCAAGTGTTGATGATTAAAAAAACCACTAGTTTACAAAAAAAGGGCAAAGGGAAAGAAAGGGAACTTCAAGAAGAACAGCAAGCAAGTTGCTGCTCAAGTGAAGAAGCCCAAGTCTGGACCTAAGTCTGAGACTAAGTGCTTCTACTGCAAAGGGACTGATCACTAAAAGAGGAACTGCCCCAAGTATTTAGCGGATAAGAAGGATGGAAAAGTGAACAATGCTATATTTGATATACATGTAATTGATGTGTACTTTACTAGTGTTTATAGTAACCCCTCGGTATTTGATACTGGTTCTGTTGCTAAGAGTAGTAACTCAAAACGGGAGTTGCAGAATGAACAGAGACTAGTTAAGGGTGAAGTGACGATGTGTGTTGGAAGTGGTTCCAAGATTGATATGATCATCATCGCACACTCCCTATACTTTCGGGATTAGTGTTGAACCTAAATAAGTGTTATTTGGTGTTTGCATTGAGCATGAATATGATTTGATCATGTTTATTGCAATACGGTTATTCATTTAAGTAAGAGAATAAATTGTTGTTCTGTTTACATGAATAAAACCTTATATGGTTACACACCCAATGAAAATGGTTCGTTGGATATCGATCGTAGTGATACACATATTCATAATATTGAAACCAAAAGATGCAAAGTTAATAATGATAGTGCAACTTATTTGTGGCACTGCCATTTAGGTCATATTGGTGTAAAGAGCATGAAGAAACTCCATGCTGATGGACTTTTGGAATCACTTGATGCTTGCAAACCATGCCTCATGGGCAAGATGACTAAGACTCCATTCTCCGGAACAATGGAGCGAGCAACTGACTTATTGGAAATAATACATACCGATGTATGCGGTCCGATGAGTGTTAAGGCTCACAACAAGTATCGTTATTTTCTGACCTTCATAGATGATTTGAGAAGATATGGGTATATCTACTTAATGAAACACAAGTCTGAAACATTTGAAAAGTTCAAAGAATTTCAGAGTGAAGTGGAGAATCATCGTAACAAGAAAATAAAAGTTTCTACGATATGATCGCAGAGGTAAAATATTTGAGTTAAGAGTTTGGCCTTCAGTTAAAACAATGTGAAATAGTTTCACTACTCACGCCACCTAGAACACCACAGTGTAATGGTGTGTCCGAACGTCATAACCGTACTTTATTAGATATGGTGCGATCTATGATGTCTCTTACCGATGTACCACTATCGTTTTGGGGTTATGCATTAGAGACAGCTGCATTCACGTTAAATAGGGCACCATCTAAATCCGTTGAGGCGACACCGTATGAACTGTGGTTTGGCAAGAAACCAAGGTTGTCGTTTCTTAAAGTTTGAGGTTGCAATGCTTATGTGGAAAAGTTTCAACCTGATAAGATCAAACCCAAATCGGAGAAGTGCGTCTTCATAGGATACCCAAAAGAAAATGTTGGGTACACCTTCTATCACAGATCCAAAGGCAAGTTATTCATTGCTGAGAATGGATCCTTTCTAGAGAAGGAGTTTCTCTCGAAAGAAGTGAGTGGGAGGAAAGTAAAACTTGATGAGGTAACTGTACCTGCTCCCTTATTGGAAAGTAGTTCATCACAGAAATATGTTCCTGTGACTACTACACCAATTAGTGAGGAAGCTAATGATGATGATCATGTAACTTCAGATCAAGTTACTACCGAACCTCATAGGTAAACCAGAGTGAGATCCGCACCAGAGTGGTACGGTAATCCTGTTCTGGAGGTCATGTTACTTGACCATGACGAGCCTACGAACTATGAGGAAGCAATGATGATCCCAGATTCCGCAAAATGGCTTGAGGCCATGAAATCTGAGATGGGATCCATGTATGAGAACAAAATATGGACTTTGATTGAATTGCCCATTGATCGGCGAGCCACTGAGATTAAATGGATCTTCAAGAGGAAGACAGACACTGATAGTAGTGTTACTATCTACAAAGCTAGACTTGTCGGAAAAAGGTTTTTGACAAAGTTCAAGGTGTTGACTATGATGAGATTTTCTCACTCGTAGCGATGCTTAAGTCTGTCCGAATCATGTTAGCAAATTGCCACATTTTATGAAATCTGGCAAATGGATGTCGAAACTACATTCCTTAATGGATTTCTTAAAGAAGAGTTGTATATGATGCAACCAAAAGGTTTTTTCAATCCTAAAAGTGCTAACAAAATATGCAAGCTCCAGCGATCCATCTATGGACTGGTGCAAGCATCTCTGAGTTGGAATATACGCTTTGATAAGTTGATTAAAGCATATAATTTTATACAGACTTGCGGTGAAGCATGTATTTACAAGAAAGTGAGTGGGAGCACTACATCATTTCTGATAAGTATATGTGAATGACATATTGTTGATCGGAGATAATGTAGAATTATTCTGCAAAGCATAAAGGAGTGTTTGAAAGGAGTTTTTTAAAGAAAGACCTCGGTGAAGCTGCTTACATATCGAGCATCAAGATCTATAGAGATAGATCAAGACACTTGATAAGTTTTTCAATGAGTACATACCTTGACAAGATTTTGAAGTAGTTCAAAATGGAACAGTTAAAGAAAGAGTTCTTGCCTGTGTTACAAGGTGTGAAACTGAGTAAGACTCAAAGCCCGACCACGAAAGAAGATAGAAAGAGAATGAAAGTCATTCCCTATGACTTGGCCATAGGTTCTATAAAATATGCCATGCTGTGTACCAGATCTATTGTATACCCTACACTGTTTTTTACAAGGGAGTACAATAGTGATCTAAGAGTAGATCACTGGACATTGGTCAAAATTATCCTTGGTGGAATAAGGATATGTTTCTCGATTATGGAGGTGACAAAAGCTTCATCGTAAAGAGTTACGTCGATATAAGTTTTTGACACTGGTCCAGATGACTCAAAGTCTCAATCTGGATACATATTGAAAGTGGGAACAATTAGCTAGAGTAGCTCCGTGCAGAGCATTGTTGACATAAAAATTTGCAAAATACTTACGGATCTGAATGTGGCAGACCCGTTGACTAAGCTTCTCTCACAAGCAAAACATGATCACACCTTAGTACTCTTTGGGTGTTAATCACATAGTGATGTGAACTAGATTATTGACTCTAGTAAACCCTTTGGGTGTTGATCACATGGTGATGTGAACTATTGGTATTAAATCACAAGGCGATGTGAACTAGATTATTGACTCTAGTGCAAGTGGGATACTGAAGGAAATATGCCCTACAGGCAATAATAAAGTTATTATTTATTTCCTTATATCATGATAAATGTTTATTATTCATGCTAGAATTGTATTAACCGAAAACATGATACATGTGTGAATACATAGATAAACAGAGTGTCACTAGTATGCCTCTACCTGACTAGCTCGTTGATCAAAGATGGTTATGTTTCCTAGCCATAGACAAAGAGTTGTCATTTGATTAACGGGATCACATCATTAGGAGAATGATGTGATTGACTTGACCCATTCCGTTAGCATAGCACTTGATCGTTTAGTTTATTGCTATTTCTTTCTTCATGACTTATACATGTTCCTATGACTATGAGATTATGAAACTCCCATTTACCGGAGGAACACTTTGTGTGCTACCAAACATCACAACGTAACTGAGTGATTATAAAGGTGCTCTACAGGTGTCTCCGAAGGTACTTGTTGGGTTGGCGTACTTCGAGATTAGGATTTGTCACTCCGATTGTCGGAGAGGTATCTCTGGGCCCACTCGGTAATGCACATCACTATAAGCCTTGCAAGCATTGCAACTAATGAGTTAGTTGCGGGATGATGTATAACGAAACAAGTAAAGAGACTTGCCTGTAACGAGATTGAACTAGGTATTGAGATACTGATGATCGAATCTTGGGCAAGTAACATACCGATGACAAAGGGAACAACGTATGTTGTTATGCGGTTTGACCGATAAAGATCTTCATAGAATATGTAGGAGCCAATATGAGCATCCAGGTTCCGCTATTGGTTATTGACCGGAGATGTGTCTCAGTCATGTCTACATAGTTCTCGAACCCGTAGGGTCCCCATGCTTAAAGTTCGATGACGGTTATATTATGAGTTTATATGTTTTGATGTACCGAAGGAGTTCGGAGTCCCGGATGAGATCGGGGACATGACGAGGAGTCTCGAAATGGTCGAGACGTAAAGATCGATATATTGAACGACTATATTCGTGAAGGAAATATGCCCTAGAGGCAATAATAAAGTTATTATTTATTTCCTTATATCATGATAAAGGTTTATTATTCATGCTAGAATTGTATTAATCGGAAACATAATAGATGTGTGAATACATAGACAAACATAGTGTCACTAGTATGCCTCTACTTGACTAGCTCGTTAATCAAAGATGGTTATGTTTCCTAACCATGGACAAAGAGTTGTCATTTGATTAAACGGGATCACATCATTAGTTGAATGATCTGATTGACATGACCCATTCCATTAGCTTAGCACCCGATCGTTTAGTATGTTGCTATTGCTTTCTTCATGACTTATACATGTTCCTATGACTATGAGATTATGTAACTCCCGTGTGCCGGAGGAACACTTTGTGTGCTACCAAACGTCACAACATAACTGGGTGATTATAAAGGTGCTCTACAGGTGTCTCCAAAGGTACATGTTGGGTTGACGTATTTCGAGATTAGGATTTGTCACTCCGGTCGTCGGAGAGGTATCTCTGGGCCCTCTCGGTAATGCACATCACTTAAGCCTTGCAAGCAATGCAACTAATGAGTTAGTTGCGAGATGATGTATTACCGAACGAGTAAAGAGACTTGCCGGTAACGAGATTGAACTAGGTATTGGATACCGACGATCGAATCTCGGGCAAGTAACATACCAGTGACAAAGGGAACAACGTATGTTGTTATGCGGTCTGACCGATAAAGATCTTCATAGAATATGTAGGAGCCAATATGGGCATCCAGGTCCCGCTATTGGTTCTTGACCGGAGACATGTCTCGATCATGTCTACATTGTTCTCGAACCCGTAGGGTCCATACGCTTAAGGTTTCGATGACAATTATATTATGAGTTTATATGTTTTGATGTACCGAAGGTTGTTCGGAGTCCCGGATGTGATCACGGACATGACGAGGAGTCTCAAAATGGTCGAGACATAGAGATTGATATATTGGAAGCCTATGTTTGGATATCGGAAGTGTTTCGGGTGAAATCGGGATTTTACCGGAGTACCGGGAGGTTACCGGAACCCCCCGGGAGCTATATGGGCCTCAGTGGGCCTTAGTGGAAAAGAGAAGAGGCAGCCTGAGATGGGCCGCGCGCCCCTCCCCTCCCTTGGTCCGAATAGGACAAGGAGAGGGGGCCGGCCCCACTTTCTCTTCCCCCCCTCCGCGAATCCTATTCCAACTAGTATTGGGGGGGAATCCTACTCCCGGAGGGAGTAGGACTCCTCCTGGCGCGCCACCTCTAGGCCGGCCGCACCCCCCCCCCCCTTGAGCCTTTATATACGGAGGCAGGGGCACCCCAGAGACACACAAGTTGATCCACGTGACCATATTCTTAGCCGTGTGCGGCGCCCCCTGCCACCATAGTCCTTGATAATATTGTAGCAGCGCTTAGGCGAAGCCCTGTGACAGTAGTACATCAAGATCGTCACCACGCCATCGTGCTGACGGAACTCTTCCCCAACACTTTGCTGGATCGGCGTCCGGGGATCGTCATCGAGCTGAACGTGTGCTAAAACTCGGAGGTGCTGTAGTTTCGGTGCTTGATCGGTTGCGCCGTGGAGACGTATGACTACATCAACCAAACGCTTCCGTTGTCGATATACAAGGGTACGTAGATCACACTCTCCCCTCTCGGTGCTATGCATCACCATGATCTTGCGTGTGTGTAGGAATTTTTTTGAAATTACTACGTTCCCCAATAGTGGCATCCGAGCCTAGGTTTTATATGTTGATGTTATATGGACGAGTAGAACACAAGTGAGTTGTGGGCGATATAAGTCATACTGCTTACCAGCATGTCATACTTTGGTTCGGCGGTATTGTTGGATGAAGCGGCCTGGACCTACATTACGCGCACGCTTACGCGAGACCGGTTCTCCCGACGTGCTTTGCACATAGGTGGCTTGCGGGTGACAGTTTCTCCAACTTTAGTTGAACCGTGTGTGGCTACGCTCGGTCCTTGCGAAGGTTAAAACAGCACCAACTTGACAAACTGTCATTGTGGTTTTGATGCGTAGGTAAGATTGGTTCTTGCTTAAGCCCGTAGCAGCCACGTAAAACTTGCAACAACAAAGTAGAGGACATCTAACTTGTTTTTGCAGGGCATGTTGTGATGTGATATGGTCAAGACATGATGCTGAATTTTATTGTATGAGATGATCATGTTTTGTAACCGAGTTATCGGCAACTGGCAGGAGCCATATGGTTGTCGCTTTATTATATGCAATGCAATCGCGCTGTAATGCTTTACTTTATCACTAAGCGGTAGCGATAGTCGTGGAAGCATAAGATTGGCGAGACGACAACGATGCTACGATGGAGATCAAGGTGTCGCGCCGGTGACGATGGTGATCATGACGGTGCTTCGGAGATGGAGATCACAAGCACAAGATGATGATGGCCATATCATATCACTTATATTGATTGCATGTGATGTTTATCTTTTATGCATCTTATCTTGCTTTGATCGACGGTAGCATTATAAGATGATCTCTCACTAAATTATCAAGAAGTGTTCTCCCTGAGTATGCACCATTGCGAAAGTTCTTCGTGCTGAGACACCACGTGATGATCGGGTGTGATAGGCTCTACGTTCAAATACAATGGGTGCAAAACAGTTGCACATGCGGAATACTCAGGTTATACTTGACGAGCCAAGCATATGCAGATATGGCCTCGGAACACGGAGACCGAAAGGTCGAGCGTGAATCATTTAGTAGATATGATCAACATAGTGATGTTCACCAATGAAACTACTCCATCTCACGTGATGATCGGACATGGTTTAGTTGATTTGGATCACGTGATCACTTGGAGGATTAGAGGGATGTCTATCTAAGTGGGAGTTCTTTAAGTAATTTGATTAATTGAACTTAAATTTATCATGCCTGATAGTATCTTGCTCATGTATGTTTGATTGTAGATAGATGGCCCGTGCTGTTGTTTCGTTGAATTTTAATGCGTTCCTTGAGAAAGCAAAGTTGAAAGATGATGGTAGCAATTACACGGACTGGGTCCGTAACTTGAGGATTATCCTCATTGCTGCACAGAAGAATTACATCCTGGAAGCACCGCTGGGTGCCAGGCCTGCTGCTGGAGCAACACCAGATGTTATGAATGTCTGGCAGAGCAAAGCTGATGACTACTCAATAGTTCAGTGTGCCATGCTTTACGGCTTAGAATCGGGACTTCAACGATGTTTTGAACGTCATGGAGCATATGAGATGTTCCAGGAGTTGAAGTTAATATTTCAAGCAAATGCCCGAATTGAGAGATATGAAGTCTCCAATAAGTTCTATAGCTGCAAGATGGAGGAGAACAGTTCTGTCAGTGAGCATATACTCAAAATGTCTGGGTATAATAATCACTTGATTCAGATGGGAGTTAATCTTCCAGATGATTGCGTCATTGACAGAATTCTCCAATCACTGCCACCAAGCTACAAGAGCTTCGTGATGAACTATAATATGCAAGGGATGAATAAGACTATTCCCGAGCTCTTCGCAATGCTGAAAGCTGCGGAGGTAGAAATCAAAAAGGAGCATCAAGTGTTGATGGTCAACAAGACCACTAGTTTCAAGAAAAAGGGCAAAGGGAAGAAGAAGGGGAACTTCAAGAAGAACAGCAAGCAAGTTGCTGCTCAAAAGAAGAAACCCAAGTCTGGACCTAAGCCTGAAACTGAGTGCTTCAACTGCAAGCAGACTGGTCACTGGAAGCGGAATTGCCCCAAGTATTTGGCGGATAAGAAGGATGGCAAAGTGAACAAAGGTATATGTGATATACATGTTATTGATGTGTACCTTACTAATGCTCGCAGTAGCACCTGGGTATTTGATACTGGTTCTGTTGCTAATATTTGCAACTCGAAACAGGGACTACGGATTAAGCGAAGATTGGCTAAGGACGAGGTGACGATGCGCATGGGAAACGGTTCCAAAGTCGATGTGATCGCGGTCGGCACGCTACCTCTACATCTACCTTCGGGATTAGTATTAGACCTAAATAATTGTTATTTTGTGCCAGCGTTAAGCATGAACATTATATCTGGATCTTGTTTGATGCGAGACGGTTATTCATTTAAATCAGAGAATAATGGTTGTTCTATTTATATGAGTAATATCTTTTATGGTCATGCACCCTTGAAGAGTGGTCTATTCTTATTGAATCTCGATAGTAGTGACACACATATTCATAATGTTGAAGCCAAAAGATGCAGAGTTGATAATGATGGTGCAACTTATTTGTGGCACTGCCATTTAGGTCATATCGGTGTAAAGCGCATGAAGAAACTCCATACTGATGGACTTTTGGAACCACTTGATTATGAATCACTTGGTACTTGCAAACCGTGCCTCATGGGCAAGATGACTAAAACACCGTTCTCCGGTACTATGGAGAGAGCAACAGATTTGTTGGAAATCATACATACAGATGTATGTGGTCCGATTAATATTGAGGCTCGTGGCGGATATCGTTATTTTCTCACCTTCACAGATGACTTAAGCAGATATGGGTATATCTACTTAATGAAACATAAGTCTGAAACATTTGAAAAGTTCAAAGAATTTCAGAGTGAAGTTGAAAATCATCGTAACAAGAAAATAAAGTTTCTACGATCTGATCGTGGAGGAGAATATTTGAGTTATGAGTTTGGTGTACATTTGAAACAATGCATAATAGTTTCGCAACTCACGCCACCCGGAACACCACAGCATAATGGTGTATCCAAACGTCGTAATCGTACTTTACTAGATATGGTGCGATCTACAATGTCTCTTACTGATTTACCGCTATCGTTTTGGGGTTATGCTTTAGAGACGGCCGCATTCACATTAAATAGGGCACCATCAAAAACCGTTGAGACGACGCCTTATGAACTATGGTTTGGCAAGAAACCAAAGTTGTCGTTTCTGAAAGTTTGGGGCTGCGATGCTTATCTGAAAAAGCTTCAACCTGATAAGCTCGAACCCAAATCGGTGAAATGTGTCTTCATAGGATATCCAAAGGAAACTATTGGATACACCTTCTATCACAGATCCGAAGGCAAGACTTTTGTTGCTAAATTCGGAAAATTTCTAGAGAAGGAGTTTCTCTCAAAAGATGTGAGTGGGAGGAAAGTAGAACTTGATGAGGTAACTGTACCTGCTCCCTTATTGGAAAGTAGTACATCACAGAAAACTGTTTCTGTGACACCTACACCAATTAGTGAGGAAGCTAATGATAATGATCGTGAAACTTCAGGACAAGATACTACTGAACCTTGTAGATCAACCACAGTGAGATCCGCACCAGAGTGGTACGGTAATCCTGTTCTGGAAATCATGCTGCTAGATCATGATGAACCTACGAACTATGAAGAAGCGATGGTGAGCCCAGATTCCGCAAAATGGCTTGAAGCCATGAAATCTGAGATGGGATCCATGTATGAGAACAAAGTATGGACTTTGGTTGACTTGCCCGATGATCGGCAAGCAATTAAGAATAAATGGATCTTCAAGAAGAAGACTGACGCTGACGGTAATATTACTATCTACAAAGCTCGACTTGTCGCAAAAGGTTTTCGACAAGTTCAAGGGGTTGACTACGATGAGACCTTCTCACCCGTAGCGATGCTTAAGTCTGTCCGAATCATGTTAGCAATTGCCGCATTTTATGATTATGAAATTTGGCAGATGGATGTCAAAACTGCATTCCTGAATGGATTTCTGGAAGAAGAGTTGTATATGATGCAACCGGAAGGTTTTGTCGATCCAAAGGGAGCTAACAAAGTGTGCAAGCTCCAGCGATCCATTTATGGACTGGTGCAAGCCTCTCGGAGTTGGAATAAACGCTTTGATAGTGTGATCAAAGCATTTGGTTTTATACAGACTTTTGGAGAAGCCTGTATTTACAAGAAAGTGAGTGGGAGCTCTGTAGCATTTCTGATATTATATGTGGATGACATATTGTTGATTGGAAATGATATAGAATTTCTGGATTGCATAAAGGGATACTTGAATAAGAGTTTTTCAATGAAAGACCTCGGTGAAGCTGCTTACATATTAGGCATAAAGATCTATAGAGATAGACCAAGACGCTTAATTGGACTTTCACAAAGCAGATACCTTGACAAGATTTTGAAGAAGTTCAAAATGGATCAAGCAAAGAAAGGGTTCTTGCCTGTGTTACAAGGTGTGAAGTTGAGTCAGACTCAATGCCCGACCACTGCAAAAGATAGAAAGAAAATGAAAGATGTTCCCTATGCTTCAGCCATAGGCTCTATCATGTATGCAATGTTGTGTACCAGACCTGATGTGTGCCTTGCTATAAGTTTAGCACGGAGGTACCAAAGTAATCCAGGAGTGGATCACTGGACAGCGGTCAAGAACATCCTGAAGTACCTGAAAAGGACTAAGGATATGTTTCTCGTATATGGAGGTGAAAAAGAGCTCATTGTAAACGGTTACGTTGATGCAAGCTTTGACACTGGTCCGGACGATTCTAAATCGCAAACCGGATACGTGTTTACATTAAACGGTGGAGCTGTCAGTTGGTGCAGTTCTAAACAAAGCGTCGTGGCAGGATCTACATGTGAAGCGGAGTACATAGCTGCTTCGGAAGCAGCAAACGAAGGAGTCTGGATGAAGGAGTTCATATCCAATCTAGGTGACATACCTAGTGCATCGGGTCCAATGAAAATCTTTTGTGACAATACTGGTGCAATTGCCTTGGCAAAGGAATCCAGATTTCACAAGAGTACCAAACACATCAAGAGACGCTTCAATTCCATCCGGGATCTAGTCCAGGTGGGAGACATAGAGATTTGCAAGATACATACGGAGCTGAATGTAGCAGACCCATTGACTAAGCCTCTTCCACGAGCAAAACATGATCAGCACCAAAGCTCCATGGGTGTTAGAATCATTACTGTGTAATCTAGATTATTGACTCTAGTGCAAGTGGGAGACTGAAGGAAATATGCCCTAGAGGCAATAATAAAGTTATTATTTATTTCCTTATATCATGATAAAGGTTTATTATTCATGCTAGAATTGTATTAACCGGAAACATAATAGATGTGTGAATACATAGACAAACAGAGTGTCACTAGTATGCCTCTACTTGACTAGCTCGTTAATCAAAGATGGTTATGTTTCCTAACCATGGACAAAGAGTTGTCATTTGATTAAACGGGATCACATCATTAGTTGAATGATCTGATTGACATGACCCATTCCATTAGCTTAGCACCCAATCGTTTAGTATGTTGCTATTGCTTTCTTCATGACTTATACATGTTCCTATGACTATGAGATTATGTAACTCCCGTGTGCCGGAGGAACACTTTGTGTGCTACCAAACGTCACAACGTAACTGGGTGATTATAAAGGTGCTCTACAGGTGTCTCCAAAGGTACATGTTGGGTTGACGTATTTTGAGATTAGGATTTGTCACTCCGATCGTCGGAGAGGTATCTCTGGGCCCTCTCGGTAATGCACATCACTTAAGCCTTGCAAGCAATGCAACTAATGAGTTAGTTGCGAGATGATGTATTACGGAACAAGTAAAGAGACTTGCCGGTAACGAGATTGAACTAGGTATTGGATACCGACGATCGAATCTCGGGCAAGTAACATACCGGTGACAAAGGGAACAACGTATGTTGTTATGCGGTCTGACCGATAAAGATCTTCGTAGAATATGTAGGAGCCAATATGGGCATCTAGGTCCCGCTATTGGTTATTGACCGGAGACATGTCTCGGTCATGTCTACATTGTTCTCGAACCCGTAGGGTCTGCACGCTTAAGGTTTCGATGGCAATTATATTATGAGTTTATACGTTTTGATGTACCAAAGTTTGTTCGGAGTCCCGGATGTGATCACGGACATGACGAGGAGTCTCGAAATGGTTGAGACATAAAGATTGATATATTGGAAGCCTATGTTTGGATATCGGAAGTGTTCCGGGTGAAATCGGGATTTTACCGGAGTACCGGGAGGTTACCGGAACCCCCTGGGAGCTATATGGGCCTTAGTGGGCCTTAGTGGAAAAGAGAAGAGGCAGCCTGAGATGGGCCGCGCGCCCCTCCCCTCCCTTGGTCCGAATAGGACAAGGAGAGGGGGTCGGCCCCCCTTTCTCCTTTTCCCCCTCCGTGAATCCTATTCCAACTAGGATTGGGGGGGGGGATCCTACTCCCGGAGGGAGTAGGACTCCTCCTGGCGCGCCACCTCTAGGCCGGCCGCACCCCCCCCCTTGAGCCTTTATATACGGAGGCAGGGGCACCCCAGAGACACACAAGTTAATCCACGTGACCATATTCTTAGCCGTGTGCGGCGCCCCCTGCCACCATAGTGCTCGATAATATTGTAGCAGCGCTTAGGCGAAGCCCTGTGACAGTAGTACATCAAGATCGTCACCACGCTGTCGTGCTGACGGAACTCTTCCCCAACACTTTGCTGGATCGGAGTCCGGGGATCGTCATCGAGCTGAACGTGTGCTAAAACTCGGAGGTGCCATAGTTTCGATGCTTGATCGGTCGGGCCGTGGAGACGTACGACTACATCAACCAAACGCTTCCGTTGTCGATCTACAAGGGTACGTAGATCACACTCTCCCCTCTCGTTGCTATGCATCACCATGATCTTGCGTGTGCGTAGGAAATTTTTTGAAATTACTACGTTCCCCAACAATTCGGACATCGGAAAGGTTCCGAGTGATTCGGGTATTTTCAGGAGTATCGGGGAGTTACGGGAATTCGTATTGGGCCTTAATGGGCCATACGGGAAAGGAGAGAAAGGCCTCAAAGGGTGGCTGCACCCCTCCCCATGGGCTGGTCCGAATTTGACTAGGGAGGGGGGTGCCCCCTTCCTTCCTTCTCCTTTTCCCTTCCCTTTCCTTTCCTCCTACTCCTACTACTTGGAAGGGCTCCTAGTTCTACTAGGAAAGGGGGAATCCTACTCCCGGTGGGAGTAGGACTCCCCTAGGGCGCGCCATAGAGAGGGCCAGCCCTCCCGCTCCTCCACTCCTTTATATACGGGGGCAGGGGGCACTCCAAAGACACAACAATTGATCTCTTGATCTCTTAACCGTGTGCGGTGCCCCCCTCCACCATATTCCACCTCGGTCATATCATAGCGGTGCTTAGGCGAAGTCCTGCGTCGGTAGAACATCATCACCGTCATCACGCCGTCGTGCTGATGAAACTCTCCCTCAACACTTTGCTGGATCAGAGCTCGAGGGACGTCACCGAGTTGAACGTGTGCAGAACTCGGAGGTGTCGTACGTTCGGTACTTGGATCGGCCGGATTAGGAAGACGTACTACTACTTCCTCTACGTTGTGTCAACGCTTCCGTTGCCGGTCTACGAGGGTACGTAGACAACACTCTCCCCTCTCGTTGCTATGCATCACCATGATCTTGCGTGTGCGTAGGAATTTTTTTGAAATTACTATGTTCCCCAACAGGTGGAACCTCTTACATCACTCCTGTCGAGATCTCTGTAGTGTAGCTATTCGGTCGTGGTCATGGAGGGTGATTTCCTCCTTAACCACTTCTGATACGGCTCTGTCGCGCAACCGCTCAAGTGTGAACCTCGAGGGTGGATCCTCTTACGTTCACCTTGATGATTACATCGAGTGGAATTCACCGGGGGTGATTCCTCGGGTTTTCACCTTGGTGTTATACACACAGTTACTATGGTTACTATGACTTTACACTGAACCATGTTACTAAAGATGGGTCAGCCCTAAGGGGTACCCGCGCGAGCTTAATAGCGAGTGATGTGGAGACGGGTTGACCTGGAAGGTTCGCGCGAGATACTTACGAGGCATGGCCGGGCATTCTTAGCCCTTGCCGCAAGTACTCGAGACGGGGCGACGGGGTCACATCGATCGTGAGTCTCTGCTCGTTACCACGTGCTCCTAATCCACTACGGTTTGGATATTTGATCCGAGGGGCCTCTGGCCTGATAGCACTAACCATCACGTGGGCATAGTATGGGCGTTCTGCGTCGTATGCATCAGCCGAAGCTTAATAGATGTCAGCGATTGAGCGGCGCGCGCCGGCTTGGACTGTGTAAGCTCCTGCCTTGTTGAAGGAGGTAGCTAGGTCTGCTCACCGGCCGCCCACGCAACGTGCAGGAGTTCCCGGGGCGATGGCCCAAGACCCCTGGGGGCATAGGTTTAGTCCGGCGTGCTGACCTCTCTATTAAGCCTAGGTCGGGTTGCGGCGTATTGTTTGGCCGAGGCCGGGCATGACCCAGGAAAGTGTGTCCGGCCGGAGTTAATCGAGTGTGGTGGGTAAGTTGGTGCACCCACGCAGGGAAGAAACATCTATCGATAGCCTGTCCTACGGTAACAGACACTTGGAGTTGTATCTCGATTGATACAACTAGGACTAGATACTTGTGATGAGAAATGGATATGAGAAATGGATAGTATGGCTTTGGGATTGCTTTCTCGCTGGGAGTCAAGAAAGGATCTCTGGCCGAGGTTGATAACACTACTACCGTACATTATGTTGATCTGTACTCTTCTAGATGCTTGAAGATGCTAGTCTTCGATAGGCTAGGTTTTCCCCTTCCCTTCTGGCATTCTACAGTTTAGTCCACAAATACAACCCATTCCTTTGATACAGATGCATACTTAGTTTAGATCTGATGTAAGTCTTGCGAGTACTTTGGATGAGTACTCATGGTTGCTTTACTACTTCTTTTTCTCCCATACTCGATTGTTGTGACCAGATGACGGATCCCAGGAGCCAGACGACGCCACTGATGACTGCTACTACCCGGAGGATGCCTACTACTACGTGAAGACCGCAGACGACTAGGAGTAGTTAGGAGGCTCCCAGGCAGGAGGCCTTGCCTTTTCGATCATTGTTGCTTTTGTGCTAGCCTTCTTAAGGCAATCTTGTCTAACTTAAGTCTGTACTCAGATATTGTTGCTTCCGCTGACTCTTGTGTATTCGAGCTTATGTATTCGAGCCCTCGAGGCCCCTGGCTTGTAATATAAAGCTTATATTATTTTAATTTGTGTCTAGAATTGTGTTGTGATATCTTCCCGTGAGTCCTTGATCTTGATCATGCACATTTGCGTGTATGATTAGTGTACGATTGAATCGAGGGCGTCACAACTTGAGATAGATAAATTCATAATGAAGAGTCCCATTCTGTTTCATCTATCATAAGCCCTTTTAATGTCTACATACCTAGGGGCATCCTTTTTAGGTTTCTCTGTTTTACTTTCCCTCAAAGCGAAGTTCACTTCATTCCAGCCTAAGTGTAACACAATTTGTTTTCCCATGTCTGTAAATTGTTTCTAGTAAGTGGCTCGATGTTCTTGAAACCACAACGACAAGAAACTGTCATAATTTAAAAATATACATAACTAAAGAAAAAGAACATATTTGAATAAAATTGTACAAAAGTTAACCATATGTCGCTTTGATCAATTTGCATGCAAAATTAACTCCAAATTATATCACTATCGGGCAAAAAATAACGAGGAATTAAATGGGGTGATTCAAAATTGCAAAACATCATTGGTCAGAACTATAATAATGATCACATTAGTGTCAAATATAATATCAAAATTTAAACATCATTAACACAACAGTTATTGATATTACCAAGAGACCTCATAATTATGCCACAAAGTTGACACACACATTAATTGTATAAAAGTTTTCTTAAAAAAACTCCTCGTCGATCTCATTCTATTCAAAAACTAAATAATAATTTACAACATAATTTCATGGCAATTTCTCAATTTTTAGCAGTGAAAAACATTTTTAGAATAAGTATAATACAAAAATACACCTAATAAAAAAATGACCATAAGATGAATTTGGCCCAATACTACGCACGACATCCCATTAATAACCTAACCCAACAGTAAAAAGTCTTAAAAAGGAAAAATTATGTGCGGGCCAATATAACCCAGGCCATAGCCATGGTCGAAATCGATCCAT
The DNA here is from genome assembly GCA_034509565.1 of Triticum monococcum. NCBI lineage: Eukaryota > Viridiplantae > Streptophyta > Magnoliopsida > Poales > Poaceae > Triticum > Triticum monococcum. The sequence continues at coordinate 725,560,720 of CM067842.1, forward strand.
TTTTTGATCGAGGCATGCTCTGAGCATTGCATCAATCTCAAACATTCGCTGGAGTCAGACGGTCCCCCTGGTTCTACCCGGAACAAAAACCACGCCCGATCAACCACTCTAACTTCATTTTTCTCCCCCATCCAATTTCTCTGGCAAAAGCAGGATAGGCGACTGCAGCGGCGACCCCGTTTGTCAGAGCAGCATGCCTGGCTCAAGGTCTCATGCTCCTTCGCCGAATGGCGCCAACGGCATAGAGCTCATGTCGATACCATTAGTCCATGAGCGCCAGCGACGCATGAGGCAATGGGAGGTGAGGTGGGGAGGCTACCGCTGGCACTTGTTCTTTAGGGGTCGACGGCGGCGTGTGCGACATAGAGGCCACACAACATTCACGTCCATGAGGACAGTGCTGTCCGCCCGTACTTTCCACGCACTGTCCTATGAGATGGCGGCGTCGTGATGTCAGTGCCCGAGCATGGTGGCAGCCATGCGGATTTGACGCAGCGTCAACATATGTGTGGGACTTTACTTAATCATTTGAACCCCCCCCCCCCCCCCCCCCCTCCTTCTAATATCTAAACCAGGGCTAACAATCCTAATTAGAACATCAAACGACGCTGATGAATGGATAAATTAATCTAACAAAATATATTGTACATTACAATTGTCTAATTAGCACTAACCCATAGCAATTTAGTCTTAACCGAAAACTTTTCATCCTAATCATGCACGATCAACTTAACAGAGGGCATTAATCTTTATGTTAATCTTAAAAAGTGAGCATTAGTTCTTGATCATGCACACTAACACAAATGGAAGATCACTAGGAATCTAATATAGGCATTATCAACTCTTATACCAATGTTGAACCTAATTTTTGGAGTTATAACATGATAGGATCGTTAAGCATAGGGATAGTTGAGGAACTTACTACCAATGTGTGCTCTCATTGGCGTTGCCGATGCGATGTCCGGTGCGGCCGTGCCTGCTTGATGCAGGCATGATATAGGCTTGGCGTAGTCGATTGCAACAGGCAGCGACGTTCCTCTGGGTGCCAGTGGCACTGCCCTGGCATCAGAGGAAATGTTCAGAAAGGTCTTCTCATCGGACAACACTTCCCCAGATTGGGCAAGTGATTTTTGAGATGTAGAGGGCAGAGCAGACGCACATGAACTAGTTTGTTGGGAAGTTTGTTGGCCTAGTTTGTTGGCCTACGATTAAAGCTCGTTGGGAAGTCTGATATCATAGATCGGGTAATTGAATTTTTATTTTTTTAGCTAATGTGGTTTATTTTGGAAAGAGATAAATACACCAGTGGTGTTTGAACTTGTCATGGATGTGCACTTTAGTGTCTGAACTTGCAAAATACATTGAACTGGTTCCATAACTAGGCATGGACGTGCATATACAGTTCAAATGGCGTTTGTATACACCCGCGAAGCTAAGGAGACGCGCCAACATGCCATGGGGCCCGCTGTCAGTGACAAGGGTGTGTGGCTTGGTTTTTTGTGGAAAACTCCAGAAAATATTTTCTTGTAATAAGGCCCTGAGGGAGAAACTGACAAATTATAAAATAAATATTAAAAGTGGTGTGCTGGATCGAACTAGCAACGTACCAGTCGAGTGCATGCGGCTAGCCACTTGACAACTTCACATTTACTGATATTTAATGATTCATAACCTTTATAAATATTTGGCTGAACAAAATAAATAAAAAGAATTTAATAATCCGGCAAAAACAGCAGCAGATCTGTTACCCCAACATCGGAACAAAGCTTGTAGACCAAGCACGGATGCCACTGCAACCAATGAGTTGCCATGTATCAAAAGTACGAGTACTCTTTATGACTGTATAGCAGACATAATTTCAAAACAATGCAAAAATATTCAGGTCATTTGAAAAATAATTCACGTGTTATTTTGAAACATATTCATAAAATTGGAAATATTTATGAATGATTAAAATGTTTATATGATTCAAGTACTATTCATGTGAGGATCTGCAGTCTAATGGCGCACTAGGCTTGTTTTTTTTAAGAAAACACACAAACTTATATACTATATAAACTTTTTAAAACAAAACAATTTTTTGTTAAAGCATGAACACAATGATATACTACATAAATATTTTATTAAAAATTTGAAAATTTAAAATTATATGAGAATTTATTTCAATATATGAACGTTTCTAAAATTACTTTAATATTTTATTAAAATGCAAACACTTTTTCAAATTATAAATTATCTTCTGAATTCATAATTTCAATATTTTTGTTAAATTACTGCATAGGTATTTTATGAAATTATATGAACCTTTTAACGTAATTTGTTTAAAATATAAATATATTGTTTGTAACATGATAATAATTTACGTATTGTTTTTAAAAATCAATGAGAAAGAACAAACCCATTGAAAACTGATCCATACTGTGGTCCATGTTAGCCACACGGGTTGGTTATGTTATAAATCTAAACTTGACATTTTACCATTCGATGTCGTCGGTTATAGTGTTATGTGTGGCCGCTATATAGCGCCTGGTTGCAGGTTCAAAGCAATGGCACTATATTGCTGGAATAGTTTTTTTAATTTATGTTGTTCAGCTTTATGTTTGTAAAGTGTACACATGCGTGTGTGGTTCAAACCCCAGACCAGTTTTCATTATTAATAGATTTTTTTCAATTTATCATTTTTTTCTCTGAGGGCCTTTTTGTACGGAAAAAATATATTCTAGGGGGTTTATCACAAAAAAGGCCACACGCCTTGTCCCTTTACATCCTAGAGTGCCTTGTCAGCGTCATGGACGTATAAAAACGAGAATTACACTGTATATGCACGTCCATGTCAAGTTACGGAACCAGTTTAATGTATTTTACAAGTTCAAGCACCAAAGTGCACACTTGTGGCAAGTTCAAGCACCAGTGATGTATTTACCTTTTTTGGAAATGTTATCTCGCGAACGTAAGATCTCTAGCATTTCCCAGCGAACGCATTCTCTCCCATTGGATTCATTTGCGTGAATCTTTGGCGCAGGATAGAGCGAAATCAGAATGTTAAACTAGTTCGTTGTGTGACATCGTTGTGTGATAAAGGCAGGCCTATGCATTACAAACCAAAACACTGCAGCCACTGTATTGGCTAGTGAATTGCCTGCCTCTGGCAGAGGCCTGGGATCGATACTTAGTCGCCCCTTTGTTTCTCCTTTTTTTCATCGGATGGCACTTTTTCACTTTTTCTAGAAAAATTTAACATGATAGCCTTTTTTCGTCGGATGACACTTTTTCTAGAAAAAAATAACATGATAGTTTTATAAAATTGTAAACTATGTCACATTATGTTTTAAACATTTCCCCCTTTTCTCTCAAGTGGAGTTTTGTTTTTTGCATGACATTTTTTAAGAGATAACATTTTTATTATTAAGAGATGGCATTTTTCATTATTTAAAATATGACATTTTTTATTGAGAGATGTCATTTTTATTATTAAGAGATGGCATTTTTATTATTAAGATATGATATTTTTGTATTAAGTTGTATTATTAAGAGATGGCATTTCCCCCCTAAAAAAGATGACATTTTTACCATGGTTTTGTTTTCTTTTCTTTTGTTCAAATGGCAACTCAAATTATAGGACCACAACAAGTTTAAATATATTTTTCAACATCCATGATTAATTTCTGACTTAGAGGACTACGTTTTCATAAATTAAGTGCATGCTATTTTCAATTTTTTAGATTTTCTATGTTTGTATAAGAAAATGGTTTTTGGGTTTATGTCATTTTTGAATATAAGAAATAGTTAACTAGGCCTTATGGGTCAACTGGGGTCGCCTGGCCCGTTACCCCCAGGGAACGATTATAAACAATCACTGAGCGCCGCCGACCTCAATGAGTGCCTTCTGTTGGAACTGTCGCGGCACGGGCAAAGCCGCGACAGTCCGAGAGCTTCGCGAGTTCGCGAAGAAATTTGCCCCTACCCTACTATGCATCGTTGAAACACAGATAGAGGGATCTAGGGTAGAAGCATTAGCTGGTACTTTGGGTTTTGATAATTCGTATGCTGTTAGCAGCCAAGGGCGGAGCGGTGGTATTGGACTTTTTTTGGAATAGTGCAATAAAAGTAGAGATTCTCGGTTACTCTGTTTATCATCTTGATGTTGCGGTTGAGGAACAAACCAATGAAAAGTGGAGGCTGACTTGTGTATATGGTGAGGCACAAACACACTTGCGGCATCAAACATGGACAATCTTAAAAAACATTAGCACTTTGAATTCGTTGCCATGGCTGTGTATGGGTGATTTCAAGGAAGTTCTATGCCCGGATGAGCATGAGGGAGTTGGACAGCGTAGTAACGCCCAAATACAGGCGTTTCGGGACACGATTGACATTTGCATGCTGCTAGATTTGGGGTTCAAGGGCAACTTTTTGGACTTTTGAAAAGAAGGTATCCGGTGGCACTTACACAAGATGCAGACTAGATAGAGCCTTGGTCAATGCGGGGTGGATGTCCAAGTTTCCAACAGCCTCTGTTACACATCTTACTGGTTCTACCTCGGACCACTCGCCGCTGTTAGTGGAGTTTGGATGCTCAGAGGAGGTGCAACCGCCAAGAACTTTCAAATATGAATTGATGTGGGAATCGCATGAAGGCTTTAGAGATTTACTTATGAACGGTTGGGCTACGGTACCACCCTGCTCTTCAGTGGAGGAGATGCGCCAAAAATTGAAAACTCTGTCAAAGGGACTGAATAACTGGAGTAGAGATACGTTTGGCAGTGTCCGTAAGGAGATAAAGCAACTGAAAAGCATTCTGGAGGAATTAAGGAGTGACCCGGCCAGAACGGGACCCTCTCATTTGATTGAGATGTATCATAGAGAGGAAATTATGTGGCGACAAAGGGCTCGAATAGAATGGCTTTCTGCAAGAGACAGGAATACCAAGTTTTTTCATCTTCGAGCAAGTCTAAGAAGGAAGAAAAACATGATAAAGGCTCTACAAAACTCCCTTGGAGCGGTTGTAGTAGACCTTGCAGAGCTGAAAGCTATGGCCCATGAGTTCTATCAAAATTTGTATGCTTCAGAGGGTGTGCATAATATGGAGGCTATTTTACAGCATGTTCCCTGGAAGGTAACAAATGATATGAATGCAGCTCTTTGTGCCCCATACACTAATGAGGAGGTGAAAGTTGCATTGTTTCAGATGTTCCCAACAAAGGCGCCGGGCCCAGATGGTTATCCTGCACATTTTTATCAGCGTCACTGGGATATTTGTGGAGACGAAGTCACAAGGATTGTCCTGAGGATAGTACGGGGAGAAGAAAGTCCGGATTGTATCAATGACACGGTGTTAGTACTTATCCCCAAGGTAATAAATCCTACAGTTTTGGCCCAGTTCCGACCCATCAGTCTTTGTAATGTATTATACAAGATAGCATCAAAGGTAATATCAAACAGATTAAAACTTATATTGCTTGACATAATTTCTGCGGAGCAGTCAGCATTTGTTCCAGGAAGGTTGATAACGGATAATATCATATGTGCATATGAGTGCCTACACTTCATGAAAAGGTCCAGGTCAAAGGCCAACTCTTTTTGTGCGTTGAAGCTGGACATGATGAAGGCCTATGATCGATTGGAGTGGCCATATTTGAGAGCTATCATGGCAAAACTTGGCTTCGCAGAACAGTGGATTAACATTGTGATGGGCATGGTGTCATCAGTGTCTTTCTCGCTGCTCTTCAATGGTGAGAAACTTGATCCATTCAGACCAACTAGAGGTATTCGGCAGGGAGACCCAATCTCCCCCTACTTATTCTTGATTGAAGCAGAGGGCCTTTCGTGCCTCCTCAAATCCAGTACTCAGTCATCGTTTGCGGGTATCCAGGTGGCCCCGACGGCGCCAGTCGTTAACCACCTTCTGTTTGCAGATGACAGCCTGTTGCTTTTCAAGGCGAATGTAGAGGGATCTGGTGTGGTGTCAAACCTACTTGATACTTATTGTGGTGCATCTGGGCAGCGAATAAATAATGAAAAGTCATCAATATTTTTCAGCAAGGGGTGTCCAGAGGCTGTGAGAGAGGCGGTCAAAAACACTCTACATGTACACAATGAATCACTGAATGAACGATATCTAGGTATGCCTACAGATGTGGGTCACTCGAAGAATGGTACGTTCAGATATTTGCGCGATCGTGTTTGGGAGAAAATAAAAGGTTGGATGGAGAAGCTCTTGTCATCGGCAGGTAAAGAAGTGTTGATCAAATCAGTGGCCCAAGCAATTCCGGTCTTTTCTATGTCATGTTTCAGGTTGCCAAGAGGACTTTGTGAAAGTATCACTTCCATCATACGGCAATTTTGGTGGGGAAGCAAGCAGGGGAAGCGGAAGCCTAGCTGGGTGGCATGGGATATATTGACTCGACCAAAACAGCTTGGTGGTCTAGGTTTTCGTGACTTGGAAATATTCAACCTCGCGCTGCTTGCTCGCTAGGCTTGGAGACTGTTGACGGATGAGTCATCATTGAGTGGAAGGATTCTGAAAGCGATCTACTACCCAAACTGCTCACTTTTAGAGGCGGAGCTGGGAGCACATCCTTCCCAGATTTGGCGGGCGATCCTTGATGGGCGCGACATCCTTGCACAAGGAATAATCAAAAGAATTGGGGACGGTGAAACCACAAATATTTGGAGCCAAAACTGGATCCCCCGGGACAGTTTTAAGAGACCCATTACCTCTCTGGTCCCAAATCCGCCTCAGATGGTGGCTCAACTAATTGATGCTACAAGCTCATCTTGGAACGTGGATCTTGTAAGGGCGACTTTCACTCAGTTTGATGCAGCAGAAATATTGAAGATACCCCTATGTACGAGGAGGATAGACGACTTCTGGGCATGGCATGAGGAAGCTAGAGGTGGATTCAGTGTACGTTCTGCTTATCATATGATCATGCGTATAAAACATGGCCGGGAAGCTTGGCTTAATGAACAGGGGGGTCATCAAGTGGGCAGGCTGAGAGTGATCACTGGAGTAAAATTTGGCACATTGAGGTTCCCTCGAAGCTAAAGATGTTTGTGTGGCGTCTCACCAGACGATCCATGCCAACAGGAGAGTTATTAAAACACCGCAAAATGTCGCCTGAGGACAGTTGTCACTTGTGTGGAGCGACGGATACGTGGAAACATGCCTTGTTTATCTGCCCGATGTCAGCTAGCGTATGGTCTTTGGCGCCTGATGATCTGGTTTATCATCTGATGGAAAGACAGGAGGAAGGATCGAGGGAGTGGCTTTTTGCCCTTCATGACCGTCTTGATAAGGAGTCCTTTGTACGGCTGACTGTTACCATGTGGGCGATTTGGGCAGCGAGGAGAAAAGCGATTTATGAAGATATATATCAATCACCGCATGCCATAAATGGTTTCGTCACAAGCTATCTGGCTGAAGTTAGTGAAATCAATTCAAAACTGCCAAAAGCGAGTCCTGCGGCCATCCCAAGACCGAACTAGTGGCAAACACCGGTAGAGGGATGTGTTAAGGTTAATGTTGATGCTGCAGTGTCGAGACGAGCTAAGTGTGGTGCTGTTGGGGCAGTATGCCATAGTGCGGATGGGACATTCTTGGGAGCTTCTGTAATGGTCCTCAATTTTATCACAGAACCACAGACTTTGGAGGCGATTGCAATAAGAGAAGCACTAGATCTCTCAGATGATCTCTATGAAAGGAGGATACATGTGGCCTCGGACTGCAAGGTAGTGGTGGAAGATTTGAAGAAGGGAAATTCATCCGTTTATGGAGCGATTATACAGGAGATAATACGACACTCCTTGGATTTTGATTTTTGTAAATTTAGCCATGAATTTAGGAGCTCGAATTTCGAAGCCCACAACTTAGCGAAGTATGCTTTATCTCTCCAGAGTGACCGCCATGTTTGGTTAGCACTGCCTAGAGATCTTACTTTCGTCCCTGTAAACATTGTGACGGATTAATAAAAACTTCGTAAGGTTGTCTAAAAAAAAACTGAGAGCTGCTCATGATTCGTTCAATTGGGGTCCCCCGGCGTCCGGACGCCAGATATTAGGGTCTTTTTTCAGAGGTATGTGGGCTTTGGTGGCTAGCTTCCATGCATGCATCAATTTTATGAGCACCCCAGCACATAAAAAAAAGGCTTACTTAGGCCAACTCTAGCCAATCCCCTATAGCCGGTCAAAGGAGTAACAATACGGTTTTACTCTTTTAATCGGGATCTAGCCCAACTCCAAAAACCTATAAATGAGGATATTTTTCCTCCATCACGTATCCGACATCTATATTTACTCCACCGCTCGGCGGCAGAGTAAAAAATCCCACCCTTCTCTACACCGCTCTACCTCTCTTCCTCCCCCATCATCATCCCCACCGCCGGCAACCACCCCCACCCTCCTCGACGTTCCTTGCCGCCCCCTCGTCCAAATGGCCGAATCCCATAGCCGCCGGTGTAACGCCCCGAGACCGATGTGCCAGCTGTCCTCCAGTGATTCGTTGTCGTTGCCGTGTCTTTTGCTTGCGTGTTGCATCTTGTCATGTCATCATGTGCATTGCATCATCATGTTTTCAAAACATGCATTCGTCCCGGCCTCCTCGTTCCGTCCGTTATCCGTTCTGAGCCCAGACACACTTGCACGCGCCCGCGGCATGTCCGAAATAGTATTTTATAAGTGGCCGGAAAATGTTCTCGGATTGGGTTGAAATTTGGTGTGCGGTCTTATTATAGTGTAGACAGACCGCCTGTCAAGTTTCATCGCAATCGGAGTCCGTTTGACGCCCAACGGATAAATATAGCGGCAATAGTAGCCGGTCTAACGTCGGACGTTTTCGGTCTCCGGAAATAGTCGCTGGGCCGCTCTCTCTTCTCTTCTCTCAGCTCGAGATCGTCTACACAGATCACTACCTATCGCCAGGCCCTACCTAACCCCTCTCGTCAGCCCGCAGCCCCCCTCGCGTGCGTCCAAAACTTGTCCCGGACCCGACCCGGGCAGTCATCACCGATGTGTCCGGATCATCCCCAAACGTCTACAAAACGTCTCCGTTTTGTTAATTGGGCTTCCTAACCTAGTTTTTCTTAAACCGCCCGATTTTGATCGGAGGGTCCAAATCTACCCTAAACTCCCCTCTTTCCCTATATATATATATATGCTCCTAGTCTATTTGGACAAACCCTAGCCTTGTCCCATCGAGCAGCCGCCAGCCAAATCCCCTCGGGATCCCCCCCCCCTCTCGACCCGCTACCTCTGGAAATTCCTCGATCCAGATCCACCAACCATGTCGCGCCCCAAATCCATCCATTCCATCCTGCCTCCGACCATCTTCCTCAATTTCAGCGCCACCCAACCGGAGCACCACCACCAGGGACCCTGCGCGCCCCTGCTTCCCCTCCTCCTGCCTTGCTCGATCTGGACCAAGAGCGCCCCGGCACCGCCTCGCCGTGCCCCGTCCCTCAAGCCCCGCCATCCCCGCAACCGGCCGGACCATCTCCGCGCCGGCGAGCGCGCCAGCAGCCACCAGATGAGCGCCGGCCTCCTCCCTACCATTCTTCTAAGATTTATTCATTCCAGCTTTCAGCTCTCATACTCTAAATCATACCGGTGTCTAAATCAAGGATTCTCTAATCAGCTCGTAATCTCTTCGCTTTCACTTGTATCTAAATTCACTCAAGCATCTTCGTTCATTTGCCAATTCTTCCCGGTGTTTCCTTATCTTTACTCCGTTCATTTTCAATTCTTACGGTGGTTCATTCAAGATTTCTCTTCCTTATCTTATCTATTTATTCGTTGTTTTCAATTCTACCGGTGATTCGTTGAAGACTTTCTCAAGTTTGCGCTATATCTATCTTAATCCTTTCTACGAGGATAAGTAATATGCCAAATCCGTTGATTGTCATCAATTTAAATTGGTGAAGGATAAGCATAATGTAATTCTTACTCTTGTTCCATCCAAGTGATTTAATTCCTTATTCCGGAGGTGCATCATATCACATTCTTGGTTCGACACGCTTTATGTTTTCAACTTCTTTTCCTTCCGTTTGTTCATCCTTTTGTTTACCGGAGTTTGTTCTCGATGATTAAATTCTTGGGTTCAAGTGCTCATCTTTCTTTCCCGGAGTTCTAACCTCTTTCAATTATATTATCACGGAGTTCTCTATCTAAATCATTGCGAGGCTTAAATCTTATTCTTTACATCATTCAATTATTTTGGATCAATCTTTTTATTACCGGAGTTCTTCATGGAGGCTCTACATGATGGTCCATCAAGGATTTAATTCCTTCTCCAACTTTTGAATTGAGATTCTTTTCTAAGGAGCTCAAGCCTTCTTCATCTTGCTATCCAGAGTGCAATTCTTTCTACCATATTATTGGAGGTGGTATTATGTCATTCTTGATAATTTGGATTCATGTTCCATGATTCACATGTTGTTATGAATGAGGTATTTTAAATCCATCAACCTATTCGTTGGTATTGTCTTGGGTTATATTTCACCTAAAGCCTTCCCTAAGGATGGTTGTTATTATGGTGCTTATATATGATCCAAGTTTCTTCTTTTATCCTCCCGGTGAAATAAGTTTCTCGTCTCCTCGTTCATATCAATTCTTTTTTTTTCCCCGTGAGTGGCAGGTTTTTCATCTCTTAATTTGAGAGGTATTCCATAAGACCATATCAACCTATTCTTTTTCGTTGGTGGTTTTTCCAACAACTCCGCCCAACCCTTCTCTTAAAGATGCCTTTCCAAACTCTTTTGTGGCAGAAGTTGCCATTTTCTCCTCATTTCTCCTATTTCAGTTATCTATCTTCTATTCTTTGTTCCGGAGGCATTGTCATGTTGCTCTCTTCAACCCATCTTCTTGTTTATCAGGATCGTGCTCTTGTCGTGCCTATCCTTTTAATCTGAGTGTTGTGTCCTCTTTTCAAGTATCCTCTCATCTTATCAAGTTTTACTTCCTTTCTCAACCGGAGTGCTGTCTGAGATCTTTCTTACCCCTTGTTCCATTCATTCAATAGTTCCGGTGCCAGTGTGTTGTGATTTCATCAAGTATCTTCTCATCTTATCAAGACCTTATTCAATTCTTTTTCTTTCCAACCGGAGTGCTGCCTGAATTTGTTCTTCCTCGTTCCTCTTTTCTAACGGAGTGTTTTCGACCTAGTTCACCTTCGTGGTATTCTTTTCTCGAATTTGTTCAACCTCGCAAGGTTCTTTGGTTTCACTCGTTTGTCAAAGAAGCAACTTAATTTTACCTCTTCTCTTTCTCTCTTTCGTTGTTTCCCCGGTGCCATTCTAGATCTTGGGACGAGATCCTCTCGTAGTGGTGGAGTGTTGTAACGCCCCGAGACCGATGTGCCAGCTGTCCTCCAGTGATTCGTTGTCGTTGCCGTGTCTTTTGCTTGCGTGTTGCATCTTGTCATGTCATCATGTGCATTGCATCATCATGTTTTCAAAACTTGCATTCGTCCCGGCCTCCTCGTTCCGTCCGTTATCCGTTCTGAGCCCAGACACACTTGCACGCGCCCGCGGCATGTCCGAAATAGTATTTTATAAGTGGCCGGAAAATGTTCTCAGATTGGGTTGAAATTTGGTGTGCGGTCTTATTATAGTGTAGACAGACCGCCTGTCAAGTTTCATCGCAATCGGAGTCCGTTTGACGCCCCAACGGATAAATATAGCGGCAATAGTAGTCGGTCTAACGTCGGACGTTTTCGGTCTCCGGAAATAGTCGCCGGGCCGCCCTCTCTTCTCTTCTCTCAGCTCGAGACCGTCTACACAGATCACTACCTATCGCCAGGCCCTACCTAACCCCTCTCGTCAGCCCGCAGCCCCCTTCGCGCGTGTCCGAAAGTTGTCCCGGACCCGACCCGGGCAGTCATCACCGCTGTGTCCGGATCATCCCCAAACGTCTACAAAACGTCTCTGTTTTGTTAATTGGGCTTCCTAACCTAGTTTTTCTTAAACCGCCCGATTTTGATCAGAGGGTCCAAATCTTCCCTAAACTCCCCTCTTTCCATATATATATATATATATATATATATATATATATATATATATATATATATATATATATATATATATATATGCTCCTAGTCTATTTGGACAAACCCTAGCCTTGTCCCATCAAGCAGCCGCCAGCCAAATCCCCTCGGGATCCCCCCCCCCCTCTCGACCTGCTGCCTCTGGAAATTCCTCGATCCAGATCCACCAACCACGTCGCGCCCCAAATCCATCCATTCCATCCTGCCTCCGACCATCTTCCTCAATTTCAGCGCCACCCAACCGGAGCACCACCACCAGGGACCCTGCGCGCCCCTGCTTCCCCTCTAATTGCCTCGCTCGATCTGGACAAAGAGCGCCTCGGCACCGCCTCGCCCAGCCCCGTCCCTCAAGCCCCGCCATCCCCGCAGCCGGCCGGACCATCTCCGCGCCGGCGAGCGCGCCAGCAGCCACCAGATGAGCACCGGCCTCCTCCCTACCATTCTTCCTCCTTCCCGTGCTCCTGCTCCTCCCTCATTTACTCTCTCTCTCTCTCTGTTCGTCGACAGGACCACGCCGTCGCCATGGCCTTCATCGCCTCACAGGTTCTCTGCTCTCCTGCGCCTCGCCCGCGTTGACCCACGCCCGTCCGCCTCGGAGCCGGCCTCTACCGCCTCCTTCGCATCTGCATCGCCTCGCCGGAGCTCCGTGCGCGCTGATGCCGTCGTCTCCATGTTGCAGTCCCAAGCGCTGCTCCGCGCCGTGCTGCCTCTTCCTGTCGGGAGCAGACAAAGGACGCCGCCCCTGCTTCGTTGACCGCCGAGACCAATCGCCGCCTAGATCCGTCGAGTCGCGGCCATCTCCGCGGTCCTCGGTCCTCCCCGTCACCCAAGACCCTCGCCGGAGTCGCGCCCAAGTTCCCCGCCTCGCCGCTGTCCAGCAGCGCCATCGCCCTGTTTTCCCCTACAACGAACGAGGAGTCCAGCCGCTCGCGTTGACCCAGCCTCGCTCGGCCTTCCGCGCCAGATCACAGGCCCAGCGCGCCAGCGCCCTCTGCGGGCCTCCTTCCTCTCCAGCCCAGCTGCAAGGCCCAGCGCCCTCCTCTGCCTCGACTTCGCGTGGGCCACCAGATCCGCGAGGCCCATGTCTGGTTTTCCTCTCCACCGCCTTGGGCCAAAGCCCATGGGTGAGTTTCCCCACAGCCCCCTCTGTAGGCCCAGCGTGTGTAGATTCAGCCCATAGTCATTTTTTTCCTGTCTACGAATTTGTATACATTTCCAGAGATGGTTGTTTTACAGAAAACCCCTTCGGGATCATGCATTTAATAACTTCTAAACTGTGCATCGGATCTAAACAAATTATATATGAAACTTGCTCGGAATTTTGTGTAGATTAATAATATCCAACTTTCACCCATGTTTAAAATATTTAAAATGTTGTTTGCATTAAATTTGCTCTATGCCATGCTAAAATGATTTAATTCATAACTAAATAACCGTAGCTCCGAATTAAATAAACTTTATATGTAAATGGGGTAGAATTTTGCCTAGTTTAACGTGGTGGCCTCATCTTGCATGTTAAACAACTCTAAAATTGTGTTTAGGACAGATCAGGACCAAACCTTAAATTATGCTATGGGTATTTTCCGGAATTGTTCTCCGTTGTTTCCGGCCTCATTTAAACTTGACTAGATAGGTAGTTTTCATTTGCTTCACCTCTTGCCATGTTAATCAACATTTAATATTGTTGGGTACATAAACAAGATTGAACTAAATAAGTCATGTGGTGTTTTCTTCAATATGCAACTCCGTTGCATATTGTGCTCCACTTAATTTGTAGAATTGTTTGTGCATTTTGCCACGCCATGCTTCATTAAACCGGACATGCATCATATTTGGTTGTGCATCATGCCATGTCTATGTGGTGGTTGTTTACTATGTTGTGTGCTTCTTTTCCGGTGATTGCTTCTTCGGGTTGGTTCCGGTAACGTCGAGTTTGTGAGGAACCGTTCGACTACGTCCGTTTATCTTCTTCATGGACTCGTTCTTCTTCCTTGCGGGATTTCAGGCAAGATGATCATACCCTCGAAATCACTACTATCTTTGATATGCTAGTTTGCTCGCTCTTTTGCTATGCCATTGCTATGATGCCTACCACTTGCTTGCCAGCCTCCCAAATTGCCATGTTCAGCCCCTAACCCTCCTATGTCCTAGCAAACCGTTGATTGGCTATGTTGCCGCTTTGCTCAGCCCCTCTTATAGCGTTGTTAGTTGCAGGTGAAGATTGAAGTTTGTTCCTTGTTGGAACATGGAGATTGTTCCTTATTGGAACATTTATTTACTTGTTGGGATATCACTATATATTGTATTTAATTAATGCATCTATATACTTGGTAAAGGGTGGAAGGCTCGGCCTTATGCCTGGTGTTTTGTTCCACTCTTGCCGCCCTAGTTTCCGTCATATCGGTGTTATGTTCCCGGATGTTGCGTCCCTTACGCGGTTGGGCTATAATGGGAACCCCTTGACAGTTCGCCTTAAGTAAAGCTTCTCCAGCAATGCCCAACATTGGTTTTACCATTTGCCACCTAGCCTTTTCTTTCCCTTGGGTTCTGCAGACTCAAGGGTCATCATTATTTTAACCCCCCCCCCCCCAGGGCCAGTGCTCCTCTGAGTGTTGGTCCGAAACGTTAGCCGCCGGTGGCTACCAGGGGCAACTCTGGGCTGGCCTACCGGAAGTTTAGACAATCTGAGTGTGCCCTGAGAAAGAGATATGTGCAGCTCCTATCGGGATTTGTCGGCACATTCGGGCGGTGTTGCTGGTTTAGTTTTACCCTGTCGAAATGTCTTGTTGTACTGGGATACCGAGTCTGATCGGAATGTCTCGGGTGGAGGTCTATTCCTTCGTTGACCGTGAGAGCTTGTCATGGGCTAAGTTGGGACACCCCTGCAGGGATTTGAACTTTCGAAAGCCGTGCCCGCGGTTATGGGCAGATGGGAATTTGATAATGTCCGGTTGTAGAAAACCTGAAGTTGACCTTAATTAAAATGAATCAACAGCGTGTGTAACCGTGATGGTCTCTTTCTGGCGGAGTCCGGGAAGTGAACACGGTTGTTGGAGTTATGCTTGACTTAGGTAGTCCAGGATCACTTCTTGATCATACTTTTATCGACCGTGCTTTGCCTTCTCTTCTCGCTCTCATTTGCGTATGTTAGCCACCATATATGCTAGTCGCTTGCTGCAGCTCCACCTCATACCTTTACCTTACCCATAAGCTTAAATAGTCTTGATCGCGAGGGTGCGAGATTGCTGAGTCCCTGTGGCTCACAGATACTTCCAAAACCAGTTTGCAGGTGCCGATGAGTCCGTGCAGATGACGCAACCCAGCTCAGGAGGAGCTTGATGAAGATCTTGTCCTTTGTGTTGTTTCGTGCTAGTTGATCAGTAGTGGAGCCCAGTTGGGGTCGATCGGGGACCTTTGTCGCATTTGGGGTTCTTCTTTTATTTTGGTTCCGTAGTCGGGCCATGAGTGCATTTTATTGATGTAATGTTTATTCATGTAATTGTATGAAGTGGCGATTGTAAGCCAACTATGTAACTTTTTCCCCTATTGTATTACATGGGTTGTGTGAAGATTACCTCACTTGCGACATTGCCTTCAATGCGATTATGCCTCTAAGTCGTGCCTCGACACGTGGGAGATATAGTCGCATCGAGGGTGTTACAAGTTGGTATCAGAGCCTTCCCCGACCTTAGGAGCCCCCATTGCTTGATCGTTTTTAGCAGCCGAGTTGTGTCTAGAAAAATGTTTTGAGTCCTTTAGGAATTATATATCGGAGAGCTTAGGAATTCTTTTTACTTCCCAGTCTCCTCATCGCTCTGGTAAGGTATCCTGACGTAGAGTTTTGACTCTTCTCTTCTTAAATTTCACTAAAAAAATTTAGGATCACGCGAGTATCTTGGATTTGTTCCGATGGCTTATGATGAGAATACTGTCTTGGTGCCTCCTGTCAGGGGTTTAGTGGAAGTGTCCCGGGGAGTTGAGCTCTGAGGTGTTGTCATCATAATTTTATCGTTGCAATTCTGGTATACTTGAGATATGTTCGCGACATCGAAAATCTCCTCTATGCAGTTCGTTGGTGAGATAACCTCGACGCCACCCAGTACTGGGGCGGGAGTTCGGGAGTATCGCCGTAACTTGTATAACGGATGCTTTTCGAAGGTTGAGGTAGATGGTTTCCGAAGGTTTCTTGGTTATGTGTTGAAGGATGGATACAGCTGGATGTAGGTATTGCTAGTTTGGGTGAGATATTATGCTTCCCCTGTATCCCCAACACCTGATTGCATAACCGGAAAGTTTCGGGAGTCTCATAGGTGGGAATTCAAGTAGCTCTTAGGATATCCTTCCAACAGATGTGTGATATGAAATTGGGGTTCGACGTCTAGTGGTTCGCCTATTCACGGTCGATTTTACAGTGGTCTCGTTGTGTCTTAAAGAGTCCTTGGCTATGCTGACTCGGGGACGCTTCGTATGTCATGTGCACGGCCTTGTACATGATGGTGCTGTACGATCGAGCCCGTGTAGGTCCCACCACGAAAACTTCAGACGAAATCTCTATCATATGTTTGTTCCGGCTTATTCCGCAAGCCAATCCTTTGTTTTTGTTTTGAGTTGTGGTATTCGAGTTGCTTCGAAGTCAAATGTTGATTCCATCCCTTGTTTAAGTGGTGTTCTCATATTCCTATGTGAATACTAATCCTTCTCGATCATCGAGATTGTGTTGCCAATCCTTTTCACCGGTGTGTCTCTCCTCAAGTGGATCCGTTCATTTCAACTTCCGCAAGATCAATTATCACTTCTTCTCAACGGTGTTCGTTTCATCCATCTCAAGTTGTCTTTGTTTTTCCCTCCCTCCCACCCTTGTTTTTCTTCAAGGACTCAGATTTCTTAATCAAGTATCCTTTATTCTTGTGAAGTCTCTCCATTCTTTTTCTTCATATCCTTATCCGGTGATTCTCATGAAGATTCTAACGGAGCTTCAAGTTCGTCACTCTTTACTCATTTTCCTTCTCCGGTGGTTCCAAGTCAAACTTTGTGGATCATATCCTTTTCCTCATTTCAATGCTTTTCTTATGCCGGTGCTCCTCATAATGGTTCACTTCTCACTATTCATTTATTCTGGAGTGCTCAAGATATCTCGAAGATTCGTGTTTTCCTCTATGCATTCGTTCAAGATCTTTCGGGGATGTTTTCTCATTCAAGCCATTTAATTCAACCGGTGCTTTCTCTTTTTTAAATCATTTCAACGGTGTTTCTTTTGAGTGGGCCCTAACCCACAGGTTTTTTCCAGGATCTTACCTGACTCTTCCAATTTTTCCCGGAGCTACCCTCAAATTCATCTTAAAGTTGACGTAAGAATGATTTATCGTCAGTCACATGTATTTCTCCAAGATCTCTCAAATTCTTTTCATCGTTGGCTCAATCTCTTTGCTTTTGATTATTCCGGAGTGCCTCGATAATTCTTGGTGGTGTTTCTCGTCGTCATTTGAAGACCGAAGAAGATTTTACCTCCATATCTTGCTCCATTCTCTTCAAGATCCGTGATTATAGCTTGTTGCCATCCTCTCTTAATTATTTGTGATTGTGAGATATTCTTTTCACCCTTCCGGAGAAATTCAAGAGTCTGTTCAGTTTGTTTATCCGGAGCCCATCATCTAAGATTTATTCATTCCAGCTTTCAGCTCTCATACTCTAAATCATACCGGTGTCTAAATCAAGGATTCTCTAATCAGCTCGTAATCTCTTCGCTTTCACTTGTATCTAAATTCACTCAAGCATCTTCGTTCATTTGCCAATTCTTCCCGGTGTTTCCTTATCTTTACTCCGTTCATTTTCAATTCTTACGGTGGTTCATTCAAGATTTCTCTTCCTTATCTTATCTATTTATTCGTTGTTTTCAATTCTACCGGTGATTCGTTGAAGACTTTCTCAAGTTTGCGCTATATCTATCTTAATCCTTTCTACGAGGATAAGTAATATGCCAAATCCGTTGATTGTCATCAATTTAAATTGGTGAAGGATAAGCATAATGTAATTCTTACTCTTGTTCCATCCAAGTGATTTAATTCCTTATTCCGGAGGTGCATCATATCACATTCTTGGTTCGACACGCTTTATGTTTTCAACTTCTTTTCCTTCCGTTTGTTCATCCTTTTGTTTACCGAAGTTTGTTCTCGATGATTAAATTCTTGGGTTCAAGTGCTCATCTTTCTTTCCCGGAGTTCTAACCTCTTTCAATTATATTATCACGGAGTTCTCTATCTAAATCATTGCGAGGCTTAAATCTTATTCTTTACATCATTCAATTATTTTGGATCAATCTTTTTATTACCGGAGTTCTTCATGGAGGCTCTACATGATGGTCCATCAAGGATTTAATTCCTTCTCCAACTTTTGAATTGAGATTCTTTTCTAAGGAGCTCAAGCCTTCTTCATCTTGCTATCCAGAGTGCAATTCTTTCTACCATATTATTGGAGGTGGTATTATGTCATTCTTGATAATTTGGATTCATGTTCCATGATTCACATGTTGTTATGAATGAGGTATTTTAAATCCATCAACCTATTCGTTGGTATTGTCTTGGGTTATATTTCACCTAAAGCCTTCCCTAAGGATGGTTGTTATTATGGTGCTTATATATGATCCAAGTTTCTTCTTTTATCCTCCCGGTGAAATAAGTTTCTCGTCTCCTCGTTCATATCAATTCTTTTTTTTTCCCCGTGAGTGGCAGGTTTTTCATCTCTTAATTTGAGAGGTATTCCATAAGACCATATCAACCTATTCTTTTTCGTTGGTGGTTTTTCCAACAACTCCGCCCAACCCTTCTCTTAAAGATGCCTTTCCAAACTCTTTTGTGGCAGAAGTTGCCATTTTCTCCTCATTTCTCCTATTTCAGTTATCTATCTTCTATTCTTTGTTCCGGAGGCATTGTCATGTTGCTCTCTTCAACCCATCTTCTTGTTTATCAGGATCGTGCTCTTGTCGTGCCTATCCTTTTAATCTGAGTGTTGTGTCCTCTTTTCAAGTATCCTCTCATCTTATCAAGTTTTACTTCCTTTCTCAACCGGAGTGCTGTCTGAGATCTTTCTTACCCCTTGTTCCATTCATTCAATAGTTCCGGTGCCAGTGTGTTGTGATTTCATCAAGTATCTTCTCATCTTATCAAGACCTTATTCAATTCTTTTTCTTTCCAACCGGAGTGCTGCCTGAATTTGTTCTTCCTCGTTCCTCTTTTCTAACGGAGTGTTTTCGACCTAGTTCACCTTCGTGGTATTCTTTTCTCGAATTTGTTCAACCTCGCAAGGTTCTTTGGTTTCACTCGTTTGTCAAAGAAGCAACTTAATTTTACCTCTTCTCTTTCTCTCTTTCGTTGTTTCCCCGGTGCCATTCTAGATCTTGGGACGAGATCCTCTCGTAGTGGTGGAGTGTTGTAACGCCCCGAGACCGATGTGCCAGCTGTCCTCCAGTGATTCGTTGTCGTTGCCGTGTCTTTTGCTTGCGTGTTGCATCTTGTCATGTCATCATGTGCATTGCATCATCATGTTTTCAAAACTTGCATTCGTCCCGGCCTCCTCGTTCCGTCCGTTATCCGTTCTGAGCCCAGACACACTTGCACGCGCCCGCGGCATGTCCGAAATAGTATTTTATAAGTGGCCGGAAAATGTTCTCAGATTGGGTTGAAATTTGGTGTGCGGTCTTATTATAGTGTAGACAGACCGCCTGTCAAGTTTCATCGCAATCGGAGTCCGTTTGACGCCCCAACGGATAAATATAGCGGCAATAGTAGTCGGTCTAACGTCGGACGTTTTCGGTCTCCGGAAATAGTCGCCGGGCCGCCCTCTCTTCTCTTCTCTCAGCTCGAGACCGTCTACACAGATCACTACCTATCGCCAGGCCCTACCTAACCCCTCTCGTCAGCCCGCAGCCCCCTTCGCGCGTGTCCGAAAGTTGTCCCGGACCCGACCCGGGCAGTCATCACCGCTGTGTCCGGATCATCCCCAAACGTCTACAAAACGTCTCTGTTTTGTTAATTGGGCTTCCTAACCTAGTTTTTCTTAAACCGCCCGATTTTGATCAGAGGGTCCAAATCTTCCCTAAACTCCCCTCTTTCCATATATATATATATATATATATATATATATATATATATATATATATATATATATATATATATATATATGCTCCTAGTCTATTTGGACAAACCCTAGCCTTGTCCCATCAAGCAGCCGCCAGCCAAATCCCCTCGGGATCCCCCCCCCCCCTCTCGACCTGCTGCCTCTGGAAATTCCTCGATCCAGATCCACCAACCACGTCGCGCCCCAAATCCATCCATTCCATCCTGCCTCCGACCATCTTCCTCAATTTCAGCGCCACCCAACCGGAGCACCACCACCAGGGACCCTGCGCGCCCCTGCTTCCCCTCTAATTGCCTCGCTCGATCTGGACAAAGAGCGCCTCGGCACCGCCTCGCCCAGCCCCGTCCCTCAAGCCCCGCCATCCCCGCAGCCGGCCGGACCATCTCCGCGCCGGCGAGCGCGCCAGCAGCCACCAGATGAGCACCGGCCTCCTCCCTACCATTCTTCCTCCTTCCCGTGCTCCTGCTCCTCCCTCATTTACTCTCTCTCTCTCTCTGTTCGTCGACAGGACCACGCCGTCGCCATGGCCTTCATCGCCTCACAGGTTCTCTGCTCTCCTGCGCCTCGCCCGCGTTGACCCACGCCCGTCCGCCTCGGAGCCGGCCTCTACCGCCTCCTTCGCATCTGCATCGCCTCGCCGGAGCTCCGTGCGCGCTGATGCCGTCGTCTCCATGTTGCAGTCCCAAGCGCTGCTCCGCGCCGTGCTGCCTCTTCCTGTCGGGAGCAGACAAAGGACGCCGCCCCTGCTTCGTTGACCGCCGAGACCAATCGCCGCCTAGATCCGTCGAGTCGCGGCCATCTCCGCGGTCCTCGGTCCTCCCCGTCACCCAAGACCCTCGCCGGAGTCGCGCCCAAGTTCCCCGCCTCGCCGCTGTCCAGCAGCGCCATCGCCCTGTTTTCCCCTACAACGAACGAGGAGTCCAGCCGCTCGCGTTGACCCAGCCTCGCTCGGCCTTCCGCGCCAGATCACAGGCCCAGCGCGCCAGCGCCCTCTGCGGGCCTCCTTCCTCTCCAGCCCAGCTGCAAGGCCCAGCGCCCTCCTCTGCCTCGACTTCGCGTGGGCCACCAGATCCGCGAGGCCCATGTCTGGTTTTCCTCTCCACCGCCTTGGGCCAAAGCCCATGGGTGAGTTTCCCCACAGCCCCCTCTGTAGGCCCAGCGTGTGTAGATTCAGCCCATAGTCATTTTTTTTCCTGTCTACGAATTTGTATACATTTCCAGAGATGGCTGTTTTATAGAAAACCCCTTCGGGATCATGCATTTAATAACTTCTAAACTGTGCATCGGATCTAAACAAATTATATATGAAACTTGCTCGGAATTTTGTGTAGATTAATAATATCCAACTTTCACCCATGTTTAAAATATTTAAAATGTTGTTTGCATTAAATTTGCTCTATGCCATGCTAAAATGATTTAATTCATAACTAAATAACCGTAGCTCCGAATTAAATAAACTTTATATGTAAATGGGGTAGAATTTTGCCTATTTTAACGTGGTGGCCTCATCTTGCATGTTAAACAACTCTAAAATTGTGTTTAGGACAGATCAGGACCAAACCTTAAATTATGCTATGGGTATTTTCCGGAATTGTTCTCCGTTGTTTCCGGCCTCATTTAAACTTGACTAGATAGGTAGTTTTCATTTGCTTCACCTCTTGCCATGTTAATCAACATTTAATATTGTTGGGTACATAAACAAGATTGAACTAAATAAGTCATGTGGTGTTTTCTTCAATATGCAACTCCGTTGCATATTGTGCTCCACTTAATTTGTAGAATTGTTTGTGCATTTTGCCATGCCATGCTTCATTAAACCGGACATGCATCATATTTGGTTGTGCATCATGCCATGTCTATGTGGTGGTTGTTTACTATGTTGTGTGCTTCTTTTCCGGTGATTGCTTCTTCGGGTTGGTTCCGGTAACGTCGAGTTTGTACGGAACCGTTCGACTACGTCCGTTTATCTTCTTCATGGACTCGTTCTTCTTCCTTGCGGGATTTCAGGCAAGATGATCATACCCTCGAAATCACTACTATCTTTGCTATGCTAGTTTGCTCGCTCTTTTGCTATGCCATTGCTACGATGCCTACCACTTGCTTGCCAGCCTCCCAAATTGCCATGTTCAGCCCCTAACCCTCCTATGTCCTAGCAAACCGTTGATTGGCTATGTTGCCGCTTTGCTCAGCCCCTCTTATAGCGTTGTTAGTTGCAGGTGAAGATTGAAGTTTGTTCCTTGTTGGAACATGGAGATCGTTCCTTATTGGAACATTTATTTACTTGTTGGGATATCACTATATATTGTATTTAATTAATGCATCTATATACTTGGTAAAGGGTGGAAGGCTCGGCCTTATGCCTGGTGTTTTGTTCCACTCTTGCCGCCCTAGTTTCCGTCATATCGGTGTTATGTTCCCGGATTTTGCGTCCCTTACGCGGTTGGGCTATAATGGGAACCCCTTGACAGTTCGCCTTAAGTAAAGCTTCTCCAGCAATGCCCAACATTGGTTTTACCATTTGCCACCTAGCCTTTTCTTTCCCTTGGGTTCTGCAGACTCAAGGGTCATCATTATTTTAACCCCCCCCCCGGGCCAGTGCTCCTCTGAGTGTTGGTCCGAAACGTCAGCCGCCGGTGGCTACCAGGGGCAACTTTGGGCTGGCCTACCGAAAGTTTGGACAATCTGAGTGTGCCCTGAGAAAGAGATATGTGCAGCTCCTATCGGGATTTGTCGGCACATTCGGGTGGTGTTGCTGGTTTAGTTTTACCCTGTCGAAATGTCTTGTTGTACTGGGATACCGAGTCTGATCGGAATGTCTCGGGTGGAGGTCTATTCCTTCGTTGACCGTGAGAGCTTGTCATGGGCTAAGTTGGGACACCCCTGCAGGGATTTGAACTTTCGAAAGCCGTGCCCGCGGTTATGGGCAGATGGGAATTTGATAATGTCCGGTTGTAGAAAACCTGAAGTTGACCTTAATTAAAATGAATCAACAGCGTGTGTAACCGTGATGGTCTCTTTCCGGCGGAGTCCGGGAAGTGAACACGGTTGTTGGAGTTATGCTTGACGTAGGTAGTCCAGGATCACTTCTTGATCATACTTTTATCGACCGTGCTTTGCCTTCTCTTCTCGCTCTCATTTGCGTATGTTAGCCACCATATATGCTAGTCGCTTGCTGCAGCTCCACCTCATACCTTTACCTTACCCATAAGCTTAAATAGTCTTAATCGCGAGGGTGCGAGATTGTTGAGTCCCTGTGGCTCACAGATACTTCCAAAACCAGTTTGCAGGTGCCGATGAGTCCGTGCAGATGACGCAACCCAGCTCAGGAGGAGCTTGATGAAGATCTTGTCCTTTGTGTTGTTTCGTGCTAGTTGATCAGTAGTGGAGCCCAGTTGGGGTCGATCGGGGACCTTTGTCGCATTTGGGGTTCTTCTTTTATTTTGGTTCCGTAGTCGGACCATGAGTGCATTTGATTGATGTAATGTTTATTCATGTAATTGTGTGAAGTGGCGATTGTAAGCCAACTATATAACTTTTTCCCCTATTGTATTACATGGGTTGTGTGAAGATTACCTCACTTGCAACATTGCCTTCAATGCGATTATGCCTCTAAGTCGTGCCTCGACACGTGGGAGATATAGTCGCATCGAGGGTGTTACAGCCGGGCCCTGCCGCCCATCCGCAGAACGTAGCACAAATCCGCGCCGCCACAAGGGCCACGCATCCTCAAGCCGCCGCCACCACCCTCGCCGAGCTCGTTGCCCTCAAGTATGACCGGTGGCAGGTCCGGTTGCACGACACCGCTGCCCGCCTCAACTTCCCATGGGGTGAGGCGCCCATCGAGCTTGCACCGAAGCCGCCGGGGGTGGTGTGTACGGCAGTGGCTAGGGAGGACCGGGAGGCGAGAGTGCACATCGCGGCTGACGAGGAGTACATCGAGGACCTTCGCTGCCAGTACCTCGAGCTGGCGGAGGCATAGCAGAAGATCTTCGCGGAGCGCGCGGTCGATGGGAAGGTCATCGTCCTCTCGGACGACGAGGAACATGGCGACGACGACAATGACGACAAGGAGGACTTCAACGTGAAGAATGGTGGAGGATTTTCCCCGATTGTGGCGACGACGACGACGACAATGACAACGACGACGCAGGGCCAGACTTCATGGGCGGTAGGATTTCACGGGCGGATTGGCTCACCCTCTATAAAGGTCATTTTAGGTTTAGTTTAAGTTCATGTTTAGCTTTAAGTTCAAGTTCATGTTTAGGTTTAAAAACTAGACTATGTTTCGACGGATGATTATGTACATTGTGTATCGAATTTCAGTTGTTTAAATCAAATGTATGTTGGACTTATGAAAATTTGCTTTTTACTCCGCTAAATTTATAGTGGAGTAAAAATTCTTCACTAAATTTACGCCACCGTTTTGCTTCTTTATTTTTAGAGGATCGGTTAGAGTTGGCCTTATGACACCACTAACACGCCGACGTTTTGTAACATAGGCCACCCAAGCTAACAAACTTCCATACACAAGTACTCTACTCCTATATGTTCAAAAAAAAAGTACTCTACTCTTATATACTTCTTCTGTTCCTTTATTTAAGGTGTATTATTTTCGTCACGGTGATCAAGGCACATAATTATAGACAAGTTAGGATGAAATTACCTTTGGCAAATCTATTAGTTAGTGACAAGTAAATGAGTTAGTCATAGTAAAAAAAAGGTAAGAAATACATGCAGTCGGACAGAGAGATACACACAATTGGAAGAGATATATTTTTCCTTTTTCAGGGCTAATAAGGGAATTATGTGGAATTAGAAGAAATACACTACACCTTACACTCTGAGGTTTTATCAAAAAATAAATAAACAGAGTGAGTATCTACAGCTTCCATCCTTAGCGATTGACCTGTGTTAGGTTTAAGCACGACGTGGTGTACTTGTCCGAGTAGCATACGAATTCTAATCCTACTTGACAGCTGATGCTATATACTTATACGTGTATTACACTTCCTAGGTTGTAACATCTATCACCGTGCGTTTCCAGCCAGACTAATCGATCAGCTCTAAGCTGCCTCAAGCGAG
This sequence comes from Triticum monococcum, assembly GCA_034509565.1. Lineage (NCBI taxonomy): Eukaryota > Viridiplantae > Streptophyta > Magnoliopsida > Poales > Poaceae > Triticum > Triticum monococcum. Next base: position 725,585,972 of record CM067842.1, read on the forward strand.
ATCAACCCACCAGGTTTGCGCGTGCCCTCGCCGGAGAGTCGGTTAAGATGGACGTCGTCGCGACGGCATCTCCCAATATTTACACGCTAGACCTCGTGAGTTTCGGGCGCGGGGTTCTCGACCGTGGCCTCGTTTTCCCGGACGCCAGGGTGGGCAACATCTCTGTCCCGGTCGACACGTTCGAGATCCTCCGCATCGATGACTCTATCGTGCATAAGAGCGCCGGCGACATCAAGGTGATTGATAGGAGCCACCTGCACCCCGGCCAGGTGGTCGGGTCGGCGTCCGACGTCGGCGGCCAGATCGGCATCGTCACCGACGTAACCACCGTGCTCGACCTGGTCGACTTCGACAAAAGCGGCATGGCTACCAAGGTCATCAGGGGCGTGTCCCCGTCTAGCCTGTGGCGCGTCAGGAGGCTCAGCCTTGGCGACTTTGTCGTGTCCGGGCCGTGGCTCGGTCGGGTCGTGGAGGTGTCAGTCGACGTCGATGTGCTGTTCGATGACGGAGCGGTCTGCAGGGTCACCGACGCCGAGTCCAAGACGCTAACAAGAGTGGGTGATGCCATGGACGTCAACCACATGTATCGCCAGCAAGAGAATAGTCGCTTCTACCCGGGTCTCCGCGTCAGTGCACCAGACCCTTGTTCCCTCTTCAAGGCGGCATTGTGGCTTAATGGCTACTGGAATCTTAACCGTATAGCAGGCACTGTCATCAAGGTGAAGACGTCTACCGCCCTCGTCTATTGGATTGCGTCGATGCATTGTGGCACAGACAAGGGGCTCGTCGATGCATCCGCTCCTCCAGCCTACCAGAATGCGGATGATCTTACGTTCTTCAGTGCCGCATCCCATTGTTGTTGGGGGGTAGCCGATGCCTGCTTTTTTCGTGAACCTAGTACCACCAAAATCGACGATGCTAATGGGGATGCAGCTTGTGCTCATGATCAAGATGCCGATGGCAAGGAGGAGGGGGAGGATGTGATTGGTGACGAGTGTGAAGCACCAACTGCTCATGTCTTACGGTCCACAAAGGAGATGGATGTGAGGTTTTATCAGAAACAACTGAGGAAGGTCTTCTTTGAGGGCCACAGACGGGCGCGACGCCCACAAGTCAGGAGGCATGTTGAGGTGGAGTTTCCCATGGTTGTTGCCAGGACCCGTACCTCTGTCGACGTGTTGTGGCAGGACGGCACGCGACAACATGGTAGACGTTCAACGACAGTCATCCCCTTTGGCATAGTAAATGAGCATGAGTTCTTCCCGGGGGAGCAAGTCGTTGGCAATGTTCTTCCAGTTGATGCTGCTGGAGATCATAGTGGCATGGCATCTACTATTGAAAACAATCACATTGTTGATGATGGAACTAGATCCACAAAGCGTGTGGGTGTCATCAGGAGCCTGCATTCCAAGGACCAGACGGTTCGCGTGTCGTGGTTCAAGGCAACGGTGTGCCCTGACGAGGCTAGGGAGGTCGAGTGCGACGATACGGTGAGCACGTATGACCTAAAAAGGGACTCTGGCCACTCTGCTTACTACGGAGATATTGTCATTCACCTCCTACCATCAAGATCACCCAACGACAACACTGCACCTTTACAGGGCAACACCGATCTTTCATGGGTGGGACGTGTTATTGACATTCCTAGTGGGTACGTCCAAGTCAAGTGGGGTGATGGTAACATATCAATGGTATGTATTTTCTATTAGTACTCTACGAGTCTTTTTTTTGACTCAACTCTACTCATTAGTTGTTGTTGAATTGATTGGATGTGTGATGTAGGTATTGCCCAATGAGATCCTTGTCGTTAGGGAGGAATACTACATGGATCTGTGGACTGAACTGGGCCACTGGGTGGAGGATGATGGCGTCGACGATGCACCAGAAGAACCGGCTGTTGCGAACATGGTATATACCTATCCTTCTAACACTGCGCACTTGGAGAAACAATGGGGACGTGCTTCGGGTTGTACTTACCTGTGGGCACCAAAAAAAAATTAACCTACTTGCTAGACGCATATTTTTATACTGAAACTTTAGACCTCTTACAATTTATACAACATCACTTGCATGTATTCATCTCAATTGATGTGGCATATGTATTCTCTGATTTTAGGACGATGGTCTACAGAATCCAGCCAGCGATAGCGACGTCAAAGGCGACAACCAGCCAGCAAAGAATACAAGTTTTTTGGGTTTTGCATTTCAGTCTTTGCTCCAATTGATCGGTGACATGGTGGCCCGAGGTAAAGGATACCTGGTGAACCGGCTGCCAATACCGTCGTCATCACGAAGCAGAGAGTTATCAACGGCCACTAAAGATGATAGCATTGGTGCTGCTGCAATGGAGACCATCAATGCTGCCGTGGCAAGGAATGTTATGGAGCTGAATGGCAACGGCCACGATTTTGCCGAGGGGAAGGCTGCAGACGCTACCAGTTGTTGCAACATATCATTACGCTTTCCACGTTTCGATGTACTGCAAATCACCCCTCCGGATCACCACTACCTTGACACTACGGATGAGGTAACTATAGTTTTATAATTTTTTGCGGCACTGACGGTAGTACTATATACTAGTTTTATTATAAATTGAAGAAGAAAGAAAATCATCAAGGTTAGAGTGAAGAAAAATTTACATGCATGCACAAGATGGTTTATCTATCGTTAACTATTACTATAACATTCTTTTATTGCACAACTGTATTCCTTGATTTAATAATATAAGTAAATGACCACACGACATGTCACAGGTCATCATATGACGATTTTTACTAAATGTAGTGCATGATCATATCATACAGAACAGTAATGAATTATATTGTGCAACGGAATGCAGGGCGGTAGACGTGGGAAAAACTGGGCCAAAACAGTGCAAAAGGAATGGAAAATTTTAGAGAATGACTTACCAGGTATGTGAATGCATGTGGAAATACATAATGCATGGTTACAAATGAATAGCTAACTTTTCAATGTGCAGAAACCACCTATGTGCAAGCGTTCGAGGACCGCATGGACCTGCTCCGGCTGGTGATGGTCGGTGCGAGCGGGACACCGTACAATCACGGGCTATTTTTCTTCGACTTGCAGCTGCCACCGTCCTACCCGGTTGCGCCGCCGCAAGTGTACTACCACTCCTTCGGTCTGCGCCTCAATCCCAACCTTTACGAGTCTGGTACTGTGTGTCTGAGCCTACTCGGCACATTCGACGGTAAGGGCACTGAGTTATGGTCGCCGGCAACGTCGAGCCTCCTCCAAGTTGTTGTCTCCATCCAGGGTCTCGTCCTCAACGCCCAACCATACTACAACGAGGCCGGATATGAGGCCCTAGTCGGCAAACGGGAGGGCCATCGCAATGCATTGCCCTATAGTGAGAATGCTTACCTGCTCACCCTTCGGACCATGCTCCACCTTATGCGCCGGCCACCTCAGGGTTTTGAGAAATTCGTCAAGGAACACTTCCGCTGCCGCGGAAGGTTTGTGCTCAGGACATGCAACACATGGTTGCAGGGATGTGTTGTTGGTGATGCCCATGCCACTGAATCAAGTAGGGAGCGACCATGCTCAGCCGGGTTAAGGCTTGCACTCGCCAATGTGGTACCGAGCCTCATCGCCGCCTTCACAGAGATTGGCGCCGAGGGGTGCGACTAGTATCACTAGCTGCGAATCCCAGTGCCATGTGTGTTCTCACCACCACTCACCAGATAGATGAGCGTGTGAAGGTGGTGGACTTGTAGTTGCTCATATTTTCTGTAGAGTGAAGTGGGCTCCGCGCGGGGGAGCCGGTGGCGGCGGCGGGAAAACCCTAGGGAGCGGGGGAGCGGGCCTCCTCCTGCTTCCCAAGCTTGTCTTTATTATTTTTGTGGTTCCTCTATAAACTCAATGTTAGTAGCTCATTGTCCAAACTAAGAGCTTTGTTTCAAAAATCGGCAGCAACATACAACACCACTGATGTACTTGTGTCCTCAATTAAAGTACCCTCTGTTTATGAATATAAGTCCTGTTAGATATTTCAATACGAACTACATACGAACGTATATAGATATATTTTAATGTGTAGAAGATTTACTTATTTTGCTTCATATGTAGTCTATATTGAAATCTTTAAAAGTTCTTCTATTTAGGAATGGAGGGGGTAGTAGTCATCATCAATATTTCCCGTGATGCTGCAAGCAGAGGCAACTTTGCTACTACTTCCACCAACTTAACAAATAGCCTTGGGTTTGTACTTGCGAAAAATCATGGGAAAGGTGTAGCTGCTTCCGGGTGTAGGTGTACCCACATGAACAATACACATGAAAAGAATAAAAAATAAATTAAAAAATCTGATTCTTTTTTTACATCACACTAGATCAAAAAAATTAGCTTTATGTAAAATCTCGTGACCAAATAACATTCGAGGAGGCCTCGCAAAAAAAAAATCACTGCTCAAAAGTGATCAAAACATTGAGCACTGATTCTGTTATTTTTGGTGAGTGCTCCTCGCATGTTATTTGATCATGACATTTTGCAAGAAGCTAAAAACTTTTGATCTAGTTTGATGTCCCAAAAATTCAGTTTTTTTTCCAGTGTATCGTTCATCGCCTTCAACACCCTCAAAGACAAGTTAGTCACAGCTCCAGTTCTGACTCCTCCTGATGAATCCAAACCATTTGAGGTTTTCTGTGATGCTTCCCTACAAGGTCTCGGTGCTGTGTTAATGCAAGAGAAGAAAGTTGTGGCCTATACCTCTCGCCAGTTGAAGCCCAACGAAAAAAACTACCCCACTCATGACCTCGAGTTGGCGGCAGTTGTCCATACTCTTTTAACATCAAGACATCTCTTGTTGGGAAGGAAAGTGGACATCTTCACTGATCATAAGAGTCCCAAGTACATCTTCACTCAGCCCAACCTCAACCTCAGGCAGACTCGTTGGGTCAAAATGATTCAAGAGTATAATCCGAGTATTGAATATACTCTAGGCAAGGCCAATGTCATTGCTGACGCTTTGAGCAGGAAGGATTACTGCAACAGTTTGATTCTTACGCCCTTTCAACCAGAGCTTTGTGAAGCTTTCCGCAAATTTAATCTCCAAGTTGTTCCTCAAGGATTCCTTGCCAACCTTCAAGTCTCTCCTACTTTGGAAGATCAGATTCGCGAGGCTAAACTTCTTGATGCAATGGTGAAGAAGGTGAAGATTGGGATTGCCAAGAGTCAACCCAAGTACAAGTGCTATCGCCTTGATGACAAAGATACTCTATTCTTCAAGGATCGAATTGTTGTTCCTAAGGGTGACCTTCGTAAAGTCATTATGAACGAGGCTCACAATTCACTCCTCTCTATTCACCCTAGAAGTACAAACATGTACCATGACCTCAAGCAATCGTATTGGTGGACTCGAATGAAGCGCGAGATTGCTCAGTTCGTGAATGAACGTGATTTCTGTAGTAGAGTGAAAGCAGAACACCAACAACCAGCTGGTCTCCTTCAACCTCTTGCCATTCTAGAATGGAAGTTTGATGGACTTCGTGACTGGATTTCCCAAGTCCAAGCGTGGCAATGATGCTATCTTCGTTGTCATTGACAAGCTCACTAAAGTGGCTCATTTTCTTCATATCAAAGAATCTATCACAGCAGCTCAGTTGGTAGAGCTATATACCTCTAGGATTGTCTCCCTGCACGGCATTCCGCAGTTGATATCTTCAGATCATGGAAGCATCTTCACTTCTAAGTTCTGGGTTTCTTTTCAGAAGGCCATGGGCACCAACATTTGCTTCAGCACAGATTTTCATCCTCAAACTAGTGGCCAAGTCGAGCGAGTCAATCAAATTCTTGAAGATATGCTCAGGGCATGTGTTATTTCTTTCGGTATGAAGTGGGAAGATTGTCTTCCATATGCCGAGTTCTCCTACAACAACAACTTCCAAGCGAGTTTGGGCAAGGCCCCATTCGAGATTCTCTATGGCGGGAAGTGTTGTACTCCTCTTAATTGGTCAGAGACTGGTGAACGCCAACTTCTTGGCAATGACTTGATCACAGAGGCTGAAGAAATGTGCAAAGTCATTCGTGAAAATCTCAAACCAGCGCAATAGCACCAGAAGAGTTACTATGATAGCAAGCATCGTGACTTGGCTTTCGAGATCGGAGACCATGTCTACCTCCGCGTCTCTCCAATGAAAGGTACTCGTCACTTCGCTATCAAAGGGAAGCTTGCCCCTAGATATGTGGGTCCTTTCAAGATCATTGGAAAAAGAGGCGACCTCGCCTATCAACTTGAGCTTCCACCCAACTTTGCAAATGTGCATGACGTGTTTCACGTGTCTCAGCTTCGCAAGTGTTTCAAGACTCCTGATCGCACCATCAACTTTGAAGAGATTGATCTTCAAGAAGACATGTCTTATCATGAGTATCCCGTTGCTATTCTTGAAGAAACTGAGCACAAGACTCGCAACAAGTCTATCAAATTCCTGAAAGTGAAGTGGTCACCAGGGGCGGAGCCAGAATTTTTTGTCATTGGGTTCACTCATAAACTCATTATAAAGATTTGGTATGCTATATTTAAGTGTAAAGTCTAATTGTACACAAGTTTAAGCAAGAGTATAGCACTAAAAATAACATACACATGCTATTACTTATCACAAATTTGGTTACATTGAAAGCTGAAGTGCAAGACATACCTGTTGGATGAAATTATAAATTGAGTTCCTTACATATTAAAAATAGAGTAATACCAAAAATACTTTGCAGCTCTGGTTGTAGCTTCTCATCTTCCTAAAAACATTAAAAATGATAAGTTAGTTTGAGAAGTTTAAAAACAAGTATCATCAAGCGAAAGAAGTTGTAAAGTCACTCAAATTTTAGAGTGTCCGCTTTCGATTTTCATCTACTTAAAAGGATCAAACACCAGATCATTACTAGTGGCAGAAAACAGATCTTTCTCCGCATAGCAAATTAAACAATCACTGATAAGCCAATCATCAATTTTATTGTGCAATTTTTTTCTTCACAACATTCGTAGCTAAAAAGCATCCATCCACAGATGTTGTGACAACAAACAGTATTATTACTAGCTTTAGAAGTTGATAGCCCAGAGGAAAAGTAATATCTTATTTGTCTGCATCGTTAGTTTGGACTAAATCTAAGTTTAGTATCTCCAATTTCTCTTTGTGGGTAATCCAAATTAAGCGGTAACATTTGAAGCCCCTTATATAGTTATAAATATATCTCATCTAGTTTCCTTAGAATTTCTCATGTACTCAATTTTTTCCTATAAATCAGATCATAAGGCAACTTGTCTTAATTAATTCCTCTTTGTATAGAATGCCTGAGAAGACTACTTGAAGTCGTATTTGGTGCACTTTGCCCACCTCTAATGGATGACCTCAATCTAGTGATCAGTTTATATCTGAAAAATACTATCTTATGGCCTAGATCAATCAAAATACGGGTAACAGCAATTAGAAAACCACACCATGTTTAACGGAGAGGAGATCTGACGATGCGACTCAGTACCTTGAATTTTTGGTTTATATTAGGCGGCAAGGTTGCCGCCCAGACCCACCCTTGTCGGCGGGGCTCGCCGCCGTTGCCGCCCAGACCTACCCTTGTCGGTGGGGCTCGTCGCCGGCTGAGGAGATTGGGAGAGAGTCCACGAAGCGAACGGCGAAAGGTCGTGCTGCTGGCGGCTGCCTGTGTACGCGTACATGTCTACAGGAAAATAGGAATACCTAGAAGGGTCACGAAGCCACGAACTTGCCTGGCAGGCTGTCACGGATGGAGTTCACTTTACGGGCTTTTGGGCTTCTTGCGTTGCATTGTAAGTTTGATGGGTTCAAGCCCTATTTTCCACTGGGTTCATGCAAGTACATATATGTATACATATACCCGGCCAGGAAAAGTCGTTGGGTTCAACTCAACCCAACGCCATTACGCTGGCTCCGTCCTTGGTGGTCACATCATTCCGACCGTGAAGCCACCTGAGAACGCAAGGACCACCGCCATTCCGAATATCTAGAGTTTTTCCAGTCCTAGATCTCGGGACGAGATCCTTTCGTAGTGGTGGAGTGTTGTAACGCCCCGTATGTAACTTGCCATATTTGTATTCCAACTCTTGCCATCTTCGGAACTAAGTTATGATATTCCTCGTGGTTGGGTTTTGTCTTTGTTTTGCATTTTTTCCATGTCATGCATCTCATATCATGTCATCATGTGCATCGCATTTGCATACGTGCTCTTCTCATGCATCCGAGCATTTTCCCCGTTGTCCGTTTTGCATTACGGCGCTCCTATGTCCTCCGGTGTCCCCTTTTGCCTCTTTTCGTATGCGTGTGTTAAACATTCTCGGATTGGACTGAGACTTGCCAAGTGGCCTTGGTATACTACCGGTAGACTGCTTGTCAAGTTTCGTGCCATTTGTACTTCGTTTGATACTCCAACGGTTAACCAAGGAACCGTAAAGGCCTCGTGTGTGTTGCAGCCCAACACCCCTCCAAAGTGGCCCAAAACCCACCTAAACCCCCTCCATCCTATCGGTCGTTCGATCATGATCGCGTGGCCGAAAATCGCACCTCATTTGGACTCTCCTAACCCCCAGAATCTATAAATAGGTGCTCCCCTTCGAAATTCCCGCAGTCCAAACCCTAGCATTTTTTCCCTCGCGCCGCCGGACAACTCCTCTTCCACCGCCAGACACGTCCACCCCGCTCCCCCGTCCAACCGCGCGCCGACACGTGGCGAGCCGGGCCCCACTTCGCCGCCCCGTTCACCGGCCCGCCGGGGCCCAGACGGGGCCCTCCCGGCCTGAATCGCCGCTGCCACCCCGCGCGGGACCCCGCTGCCCGGCTCACCTCCTCCGCCGCCCGAGCCCTCGCCGCGCCGCCATGGCGTCCGACCGCCGCCTCGTCGCCGGTACTCGCCTGCTCCGCCAACCGCTGCCACCATCGCCGAGCGCCGCCGCCCGGGAGCCCGAAGCGCGCCACCCCGGTCCCCTCCGCGCTGGCAAGCTCCGGCGACCTCGCCGGCCCCTTCACCAGCTCCGACCATCTTCCTCCTCCCCAAGCTCCGGCCACCGCAGCTACTGTTCCGGCGATCTTCGTAAAGCATGCCCGAAACCCTAGATCTAGATCTGGGAGGTGTTTTCCCCCAAGTCCCTAACATTTTTAGCTATGTTCATTGCATCATAACTTTGCATCTGTAGCTCCATTTTGGGCGTATAACATATCGAATTTTTCGTCTGGTTGTGCTCTTAATTTCATTCCATTGCACCATGTTCATTTGAGTTCATCTTGATGCCCTAAATGCTGTTGCAAGAGGGCTATAAAATGTTAGTTTCTGTTTCTTAACAGATTATGGACATTTGTCATTTTTGCCATGATTAATGTGTGCCTCCTATGAACATGAGCACTACATGTGTTTTGGGCTATGCCATGCCATCTTTATAGGGGTGTATGCCATGTATTTTTGTGATCATTGTGGTGACTAGCACAAGCATGCAAAGTAGCTCTCGTGATGTTGCTGATTTCAGGGACTTAAAATTCTTCTAAGTCATTTCCCTGATGTTATTTTTATGCCTTGTATTCATGTTGCTACAGAGTGATCCATGCCTCTTTTGAGCATGTTCAGTAATGATGATTTTGAGATATTGTTATGTTATATCCATCCATGTCTTTGTTTGCAATTATGGAGTACCCTAGCATGACTCAATCTTGCTCTACTTTTGCTATAAAATGTTCTTGGCAGATTGTTTACGTGTTAACCAATTTTGCCGAGGTTGTTGTAGTTGATCCTTGCATGCTATGAGTTTGTTCTTGCCATGTTTAGATACTTGAGCATGTCTTCTTGCTGGGTGTATGCTTAGTTTGTCATGCAATGCCTTGTGGTGAGTGCATCGAGCTCGCAAACATGCCTACGTAACTCTGTTTATGCCATGTCCAGTTTTATGCTAAGTCTGAATCTGTTAACGAAACTTGCTATGTTTACATGGTTGCCATTGTATTTTTTGATTCCTTTTGGCTTCTGGTCAGTAAGGGACTTTTGTTACATGCTTTGAGTAGTTTCATGCCATGCATTGCTTTACCATGATATGTTCCTGTAGCATGTTGTTATCTTGCTCTAAACATTGCTTCCTGATATTAAATCCTGACATGTTATTTTCACTAAGTCTGTGAACCTGATATCTTTTCCACTTTTGCCATGCTTGTTTGAACCTGCTATTGTGGGATTTAGCCATAGCTCAGTGTTCATCTTTTGTCAAGAATCTTGAGTGGATCACTGCCATGTGCTTTGTTGCTATGTTAGAGTGCAGTAGCTTATTTTTCTTGATGCATTTAGATGGCATCGTGCTGTGAATCGCAGAATAGTGCCATTATTGTTTTGCTTGCCATTTGCAAACCGTGCATCTGATTCTGGTGATCTTTATATCGATTTCGACCGAAATCAACTCATCTTTCCAGAGGCATTCTTGGTTTGCCAAGTTGAGGCCTGGTTCAATCTTTCCTTTCCGAAGCACGCATATGCATTGCATATTACATCCCGCATATCATGCCATGTTTTGCATCATGTTGCTTGCGCATTGCACCGTGGTTGATCTTGGTTCCCTTTTCTTGTGTTCTTGCTTTGGGTAGAGCCGGGAGACGAGTACGTGATCGAGGAACCCGTTGAGTACGCTTATGAGGATCAAGCTTACGCCAACCCGGAGAACTTTGCAGGCAAGATGACCATACCCTCGAAATCACTTCTATCTTTGCTTGCTAGTTGCTCGCTCTATTGCTATGCCTATGCCGCGATACCTACCACATGCTTTATCATGCCTCCCATATTGCCATGTCAAACCTCTAACCCACCTGTCCTAGCAAACCGTTGTTTGGCTATGTTACCACTTTGCTCAGCCCCTCTTATACCGTTGCTAGTTGCTAGTTGCAGGTGAAGATTGGAGTTTGTTCCTTGTTGGAACATGTTTATTGTTGGGATATCATTATTATATCTTGTTTACTTTAATGCACCTATATACTTGGTAAAGGGGGGATGGCTCGGCCTTATGCCTGGTGTTTTGTTCCACTCTTGCCGCCCTAGTTTCCGTCATACCGGTGTTATGTTCCTTGATTTTGCGTTCCTTATGCGGTTGGGTTATAATGGGAAACCCTTGACAGTTCGCTTTGAATAAAACTCCTCCAGCAAGGCCCAACCTTGGTTTTACCATTTTCCACCTAGCCTTTTTCCCTTGGGTTCCGCGGACTCAAGGGTCATCTTTATTTTAAACCCCTCGGGCCAGTGCTCCTCTGAGTGTTGGTCCAAACTAGAGCCCCTTCCAGCGCCACCTCGAGGAAACTCGAGGGTTGGTTTTAGTTGTACGGATTGCTTATCTGGTGTGCCCTGAGAACGAGATATGTGCAGCTCCTATCGGGATTTGTCGGCACATTCGGGTGGCTTTGCTGGTCTTGTTTTACCATTGTCGAGATGTCTTGTAACCGAGATTCCGAGACTGATCGGATCGTCCTAGGAGAAGGAATATCCTTCGTTGACCGTGAAAGCTTGTGATGGGCTAAGTTGGGACACCCCTGCAGGGATTTGAACTTTCGAAAGTCGTGCCCGCGGTTATGAGCAGATGGAAATTTGTTAATGTCCGGTTGTAGAAAACCTGAAACTTAACTTAATTAAAATGGACCAACATCGTGTGTAGCCGTGATGGTCTCTTTTCGGCGGAGTCCGGGAAGAGAACACGGTCTCGGGTTATGCTTGAACGTAAGTAGTCTAGGATCACTTCTCGATCATAGATTCTCGAACGCGCTTTTCCTTCTCTTCTCGCTCTCATTTGCGTATGTTAGCCACCATATATGCTAGTGCTTGCTGCAGCTCCACTTCATACCCTTTTGCCTACCCATAAGCTTAAATAGTCTTGATTGCGAGGGTGTGAGATTGATGAGTCCCCGTGACTCACAGATTACTTCCAAAACCAGATGCAGGTGCCGATGATACCGTTCCAGGAGATGCGACTGAGCTCAAGTGGGAGTTTGATGAGGACTCGGGACGTTACTACGTTTCCTTTCCAGACGATCAGTAGTGGAGCCCAGTTGGGGCGATTGGGGTTCTTATGCATTTGAGGTTGTCTTTATTTTGGTTCCGCAGTCGGACCTTGATTATATCTGGATGATTGTAGTGCTATATTTATGTATTGTTTGAAGTGGCGATTGTAAGCCAACTCTGTACCTCTTTCTTATTCAGTACATGGGATGCGTAAAGATTACCCCTCTTGCGACATTGCCTACAATGTGGTTATGCCTCTAAGTCGTGCTCCAACACGTGGGAGATATAGCCGCATTGTGGGTGTTACAAATCATGACAAGTTTTATAAATATAATCATCACTACTTTTTATAGCATAAGTATCATCACAATAATCATCATAAGTAGCAACTTTGTTCTCATCATAATCGATTGAAACCTCTTCCAAGATAGTGGAATCATTACTAAATAAAGTCATGACCTCTCCAAATCCACTTTCATAATTATCTCAATAAGATTCAACACCCTCCAAAATAGTGGGATCATTACTTTCTAAAGTTGACACTCTTCCAAACCCACTTTCATCAATATAATCATCATAAGTAGGGGACATGCTATCATCATAACAAATTTGCATATCAAAACATGGGAGGCTAAAAATATCATCTTCATTAAATATAACATCCCCAAGCTTGGGACAAACATTAATTGCAGCAAATATATTCTCAAACATGTCAGTCTCATCAAACATAGCATGCCCAAGCTTGGGCCTTTTCATATCATAAGCATAATCATTCTCATCATTAAGAGTATGGATACCACCAATAGTATAACAATTATCATCATCACAATGAGTAGTAGGAGCAACATCATTGGGAGGGATACATTTTTACCTTTACTTCTCCGTCTTTTCTTTTTCTTCTTCACATTATGTGTTGGTTCGATCCTCTTTTTGGAGCTCCTTATTGATGAGATTTGTTGAATAGAAGGCTCCTCCTCGTTACCTAATTCATCATAAGAAATAACAGGAGAATATTGGGAAGCCTCTTCCCTTTCATTAGTATTCTCTTCATCCTCTATTTGTTTTCTTTTCTTTATGTAATTGGCAATATAAGGATTTTCAACGCAATTCACCGCACAATAGATAAAATTTCTTATAGATCAATATCGAGGAATTTCTCAAGGTTATATTCTAGAATATGCTTAGTTATACGTTTCATTTCTTCATAACCCAAAAGCAAACTAAGTTCATTATGATGTGCAAGGGAAATCAAATCATCACAATTTTTGAACATGATACGATCATGAAACAATTTGCATTTGAGATTTAAATGACCATGTTCATTGCAAAGTTCACAAGTATGGTGAAGAAATTTTAATTTTCAGCACAAACGTCTAGCCTCTCTTGCAACCATTTAGTTTCTAAATACTTATGCCTCTTGCAAAATCTATCTTCCCTATTTGGTGTGTACTTGAAAACTCTATGCACTCCACAAAAGTTGACATGCTTATAAGAGACATTTTCATCATGACTGGTGCAATCATCATTATTACTATGGATATTCAAGGAGTTCATACTAACAACATTGCAATCATGCTCATCATTCAAAAATTTAGTGCCAAACATTTTATAGACTTCTTCTTCTAGCATTTGAGCACAATTTTCCTTTCCATCATTCTCACGAAAGATATTAAGAAGATGAATCGTATGAGGCAAACTCAATTCCATATTTTTTGTAATTTTCTTTAGACTAAACTAGTGATAAAAAAAGAAACAAAAAGATTCGATTGCAAGATCTAAAGATATACCTTCAAGCACTAACCTCCCCGGCAATGGCGCCAGAAAAGAGCTTGATGTCTACTACACAACCTTCTTCTTGTAGACGTTGTTGGGCCTCCAAGTGCAGAGGTTTGTAGGACAGTAGAAAATTTCCCTCAAGTGGATGACCTAAGGTTTATCAATCCGTGGGAGGCGTAGGATGAAAATGGTCTCTCTCAAAAAACCCTGCAACCAAATAACAAAGAGTCTCTTGTGTCCCCAACACACTCAATACAATGGTAAATTGTATAGGTGCACTAGTTCGGCGAAGAGATGGCGATACAAGTACAATATGGATGGTAGATAAAGGTTTTTGTAATATGAAAATATAAAAACAGCAAGGTAACAAGTGGTAAAAGTGAGCGCAAACGGTATTGCAATGCGTTGAAACAAGGCCTAGGGTTCATACTTTCACTAGTGCAAGTTATCTCAACAATAATAACATAATTGGATCATATAACTATCCCTCAACATGCAACAAAGAGTCACTCCAAAGTCACTAATAGCGGAGAACAAACGAAGAGATTATGGTAGGGTACGAAACCACCTCAAAGTTATCCTTTTTGATCGATCTATTCAAGAGTCCGTAGTAAAATAACCCGAGGCTATTCTTTCCGTCCAATCTATCCTAGAGTTCATACTAGAATAACACCTTAAGACACAAATCAACCAAAACCCTAATGTCACCTAGATACACCAATGTCACCTCAAGTATCCGTGGGTATGATTATACAATATGCATCACACAATCTCAGATTCATCTATTCAACCAACACAAAGAACTTCAAAGAGTGCCTCAAAGTTTCTATCAGAGAGTCAAGACAAAAGCGTGTACCTACCCATGTGCATAAGTTCACAAGGTCACGGAACTCGCAAGTTGGTCATCAAAACATACATCAAGTGGATCACGTGATATCCCATTGTCACCACAGATAAGCACATGCAAGACATACATCAAGTGTTCTCAAATCCTTAAACACTCAATCCGATAAGATAACTTCAAAGGGAAAACTTGTTGGGGAACGTTGTAGAAAACAAAATTTTTTCCTACTCATTTCACCAAGATCCATCTATGAGTTCATCTAGCAACGAGTCATCGGATGCATCTACATACCTTTGTAGATCGCGAGCGGAAGCGTTCAAAGAACGGGGATGATGTAGTCGAACACGACATGATCCAAATCACCGATGACCAAGCGCCGAACGGATGGCACCTCCGCGTTCAACACACGTACGGGATGGGAGACGTCTCCTCATTCTTGATCCAGCAAGGGGGGAGGAGAGGTTGATGATGATCCAGCAGCACGACGGCGTGGTGGTGGATGCAGGGCGTCATAGTAGCAGGGCTTCGCCTATACTACGAGAGAGAGAGAGACGTAACAGGGAGAGAGGGAGGCGCCAAAGGCTGTTGTCTGAAATCCCTCCTCTCCCCCACTATATATAGGGGTGCCTAGGGGGGCGCCGGCCCTAGGAGATGGGATCTCCTAGGGGGGGCGCCGGCCAAGGGGTGGGGGGCTTGCCCCCCAAGCAAGGGGACGCCCCCTCTAGGGTTTCCCCTCAACCCTGGCCGCATGGGCCCTAGGGGAGTGGCGCCCCAGCCCACTTTGGGCTGGGTCCCTTCCCACTTAAGCCCATGGGGCCCTCTGGGATAGGTGGCCCCACCCGGTGGACCCCCGGGACCCTTCCGGTGGTCCCGGTACAATACCGGTGACCCCGAAACTTGTCCCGATGGCCGAAATAGCACTTCCTATATATAATTCTTTACCTCCGGACCATTCCGGAACTCCTCGTGATGTCCGGGATCTCATCCAGGACTCCGAACAACATTCGGGTTACTGCATATACATATCTTCACAACCCTAGCGTCACCGAACCTTAAGTGTGTACCCTACAGGTTCGGGAGACATGTAGACATGACCGAGACGACTCTCCGGTCAATAACCAACAGCGGGATCTGGATACCCATGTTGGCTCCCACATGCTCCACGATGATCTCATCGGATGAACCACGATGTCGAGGATTCAATCAACCCCGTATGCAATTCCCTTTGTCAATCGATATGTTACTTGCCCGAGATTCGATCGTCGGTATCCCAATACCTCGTTCAATCTCGTTACTAGCAAGTCACTTTACTCGTACCGTAATGCATGATCCCGTGACCAGACACTTGGTCACTTTGAGCTCATTATGATGATGCATTACTGAGTGGGCCCAGTGATACCTCTTCGTCATACGGAGTGACAAATCCCAGTCTTGATCCATGTCAACCCAACAGACACTTTCGGAGATACCCGTAGTCTACCTTTATAGTCACCCAGTTACGTTGTGACGTTTGGTATACCCAAAGCATTCCTACGGTATCCGGGAGTTACACGATCTCATGGTCTAAGGAAAAGATACTTGACATTGGAAAAACTCTAGCAAACGAACTATACGATCTTTATGCTATGTTTAGGATTGGGTCTTGTCCATCACATCATTCTCCTAATGATGTGATCTCGTTATCAATGACATCCTATGTCCATAGCCAGGAAACCATGACTATCTGTTGATTAACGAGCTAGTCAACTAAAGGCTTACTAGGGACATGTTGGTGTCTGTTATCCACACATGTATTACGATTTCCGGATAACACAATTATAGCATGAATAAAGACAATTATCATGAACAAGGAAATATAATAATAATGCTTTTATTATTGCCTCTAGGGCATATTTCCAACAGTCTCCCACTTGCACTAGAGTCAATAATCTAGTTACATTGTGATGAATCGAACACCCATGGAATTCTGGTGTTGATCATGTTTTGCCCTAGGGAGAGGTTTAGTCAATGGATCTACTACATTCAGGTCCGTATGTACTTTACAAATCTCTATGTCTCCATCTTGAACATTTTCACGAATGGAGTTGAAGAGACGCTTGATGTGCCTTGTCTTATTGTGAAACCTGGGCTCCTTGGCAAGTGCAATAGCTCCAGTGTTGTCACATAAGAGCTTGATCGGCCCCGACGCATTGGGTATTACTCCGAGGTCGATGATGAACTCCTTCACCCAAATTGCTTCATGTGCTGCCTCCGAGGCTGCCATGTACTCCGCTTCACATGTAGATCCCGCCACGACGCTCTGCTTGCAACTGCACCACCTTACTGCCCCACTATTCAAAATATACACGTATCCGGTTTGTGACTTAGAGTCATCTAGATCTGTGTCGAAGCTAGCGTCGACGTAACCCTTTACGACGAGCTCTTCGTCACCTCAAACGAGAAACATTTCCTTAGTCCTTTTCAGGTACTTCAGGATATTCTTGACCGATGTCCAGTGTTCCTTGCCGGGATTACTTTGGTACCTTCCTACCAAACTTACGGCAAGGTTTACATCAGGTCTGGTACACAGCATGGCATACATAATAGAACCTATGGCTGAGGCATAGGGGATGACACTCATCTCTTCTATTTCTTCTGCCGTGGTCGGACTTTGAGCCGAGCTCAATTTCATACCTTGTAACACAGGCAAGAACCCCTTCTTAGATTGATCCATATTGAACTTCTTCAATATCTTCTCAAGGTATGTGCTTTGTGAAAGACCTATGAGGCGTCTTGATCTATCTCTATAGATCTTGATGCCTAATATATAAGCAGCTTCTCCAAGGTCCTTCATTGAAAAACTCTTATTCAAGTAGGCCTTAATGCTGTCCAAGAGTTCTATATCATTTCCCATCAAAAGTATGTCATCTACATATAATATGAGAAATGCTACAGAGCTCCCACTCACTTTCTTGTAAACGCAGGCTTCTCCATAAGTCTGCGTAAACCCAAACGCTTTGATCATCTCATCAAAGCGAATGTTCCAGCTCCGAGATGCTTGCACCAGCCCATAAATCGAGCGTTGGAGCTTGCACACCTTGTCAGCATTCTTAGGATCGACAAAACCTTCCGGCTGCATCATATACAATTCTTTCTTAAGGAAACCATTAAGGAATGCCGTTTTGATGTCCATTTGCCATATCTCGTAATCGTAGAATGTGGCAATTGCTAACATGATTCGGACGGACTTTAGCTTCGCTACCGGTGAGAAAGTCTCATCGTAGTCAACCCCTTGAACTTGTCGATAACCCTTAGCGACAAGCCGAGCCTTATAGATGGTCACATTACCATTCGCGTCTGTCTTCTTCTTAAAGATCCATTTATTTTCTATGGCTTGCCGTTCAACAGGCAAGTCAGTCAAAGTCCATACTTCGTTTTCATACATGGATCCTATCTCGGATTTCATGGCTTCTAGCCATTTGTCGGAATCCGGGCCCGCCATCGCTTCTTCATAGTTCGAAGGTTCACCGTTGTCTAACAACATGATTTCCAAGACAGGGTTGCCGTACCATTCTGGTGCGGAACGTGTCCTTGTGGACCTTCGAATTTCAGTAGGAGCTTGATCAGAAGTATCTTGATCATTATCATTAACTTCCTCTCTAGTCGGTGCTGGCACCTCAGGAACATTTTCTTGAGTTGCGCCATTTTCCGGTTCAAGAGGTAATACTTCATCAAGTTCTACTTTCCTCCCACTTACTTCTTTCGAGAGAAACTCCTTCTCTAGAAAGGATCCATTCTTGGCAACAAAGACCTTGCCTTCGGATCTGAGGTAGAAGGTATACCCAATAGTTTCTTTTGGGTATCCTATGAGGACGCATTTTTCCGACTTGGGTTCGAGCTTTTCAGGTTGAAGTTTCTTGACATAAGCATCGCATCCCCAAACTTTTAAAAATGACAGCTTAGGTTTCTTCCCAAACCAAAATTCATACGGTGTCGTCTCAACGGATTTCGACGGAGCCCTATTTAAAGTGAATGCGGCAGTCTCTAAAGCATAGCCCCAAAAGGATAGCGGTAAATCGGTAAGAGACATCATAGACCGCACCATATCTAATAGAGTGCGATTACGATGTTCGGACACACCATTACGCTGAGGTGTTCCAGGCGGCATGAGTTGTGAAACTATTCCACATTTTCTTAAGTGTGTGCCAAATTCATGACTCAAGTATTCTCCTCCACGATCTGATCGTAGAAACTTGATTTTCCTGTCACGTTGATTCTCAACCTCACTCTGAAATTCCTTGAACTTTTCAAAGGTTTCAGACTTGTGTTTCATTAAGTATACATACCCATATCTACTCAAGTCATCAGTGAGGGTGAGAACATAACGATAGCCACCGCGAGCCTCAACACTCATTGGACCGCACACATCAGTATGTATGATTTCCAATAAGTTGGTTGCTCGCTCCATTGTTCCTGAGAATGGAGTCTTGGTCATTTTACCCATGAGGCATGGTTCGCACGTGTCAAATGATTCATAATCAAGAGACTCTAAAAGTCCATCTGCATGGAGCTTCTTCATGCGTTTGACACCTATGTGACCAAGGCGGCAGTGCCACAAGTATGTGGGACTATCATTATCAACCTTGCATCTTTTGGTACTCACACTATGAACATGTGTAGCATTACGTTCGAGATTCATAAAGAATAAACCATTCACCATAGGAGCATGACCATAAAAGATATCTCTCATATAAATAGAACAACCATTATTCTCGGATTTAAATGAGAAGCCATCTCGAATTAAACGAGATCCTGATACAATGTTCATGCTCAAACCTGGCACTAAATAACAATTATTGAGGTTTACTAATCCCGTAGGTAAATGTAGAGGTAGCGTGTCGACGGCGATCACATAGACCTTGGAACCATTCCCGACGCGCATCGTCACCTCATCCTTCGCCAGTCTCCGTTTATTCCGCAGCTCCTGCTGTGAGTTACAAATATGAGCAACGGCACCGGTACCAAATACCCAGGAGTTACTACGAGTACTGGTAAGGTACACATCAATTACATGTATATCAAATATACCTTTGGTTTTGCCGGCTTTCTTGTCCGCTAAGTATTTAGGGCAGTTCCGCTTCTAGTGACCGCCTCCCTTGCAATAAAAGCACTCAGTCTCGGGCTTGGGTCCATTCTTTGGCTTCTTCCCGGCAGCTTGCTTTCCGGTCGCAGCAACTCCCTTGCCGTCCTTCTTGAAGTTCTTTTTACCCTTGCCCTTCTTGAACTTAGTGGTTTTATTGACCATCAACACTTGATGGTCCTTCTTGACTTCTACCTCTGCTGATTTCAGCATTGCAAACAACTCAGGAATGGTCTTTTGCATCCCCTGCATGTTGAAGTTCATCACAAAGCTCTTGTAGCTTGGTGGAAGCGACTGGAGGATTCTGTCAATGACCGCATCATCCGGGAGATTAACTCCCAGCTGAGTCAAGCGGTTATGCAACCCAGACATAGTGAGTATGTGCTCACTGACAGAACTATTTTCCTCCATCTTACAGCTGAAGAATTTGACGGAGACTTCATATCTCTCGACCCGGGCATGAGCTTGAAAACCCATTTTCAGCTCTTCGAACATCTCATATGCTCCATGTCTCTCAAAACGCTTTTGGAGCCCCGGCTCTAAGCTGTAAAGCATGCCGCACTGAACGAGGGAGTAGTCGTCAACACGTGTCTGCCAAGCGTTCATAACGTCTTGGTTCTGTGGGACAGGAGCTTCACCTAGCGGTGCTTGTAGGACATAATCTTTCTTGGCAGCTATGAGGATGATTCTCAGATTCCGGACCCAGTCCATGTAGGTGCTGCCATCGTCTTTCAGCTTGGTTTTCTCTAGGAACGCGTTGAAGTTGAGGACTACGTTGGCCATTTGATCTACAAGACATATTTGCAAAGGATTTAGACTAAGTTCATGATAATTAATTTCATCTAATCAAATTATTAATGAACTCCCACTCAGATTAAACATCCCTCCAGTCATCTAAGTGTTACACGACCCGAGTCGACTAGGCCGTGTCCGATCATCACGTGAGACGGACTAGCCATCGTCGGTGAACATCTTCATGTTGATCGTATCTTCCATACGACTCGTGTTCGACCTTTCGGTCTCTGTGTTCTGAGGCCATGTCTGTACATGCTAGGCTCGTCAAGTTAACCCTAAGTGTTTTGCATATGTAAAACTGTCTTACACCCGTTGTATGTGAATGTAAGGATCTATCACACCCGATCATCACGTGGTGCTTCGAAACGACGAACTTTAGCAACGGTGCACAGTTAGGGGAGAACACTTCTTGAAATTGTTATGAGGGATCATCTTATTTACTACCGTCGTTCTAAGTAAACAAGATGCATAAACATGATAAACATCACATGCAATCAAATAATAAACGTGACATGATATGGCCAATATCACATAGCTCCTTTGATCTCCATCTTTCGGCTCCATGATCATCTTGTCACCGGCTTGACACCATGATCTCCATCATCATGATCTCCATCTTCGTGTCTCCATGAAGTTGCTCGCCAACTATTACTTCTACTACTATGGCTAACGCGTTTAGCAATAAAGTAAAGTAATTTACATGGCGTTTCTCAATGACACGCAGGTCATATAAAAAATAAAGACAACTCCTATGGCTCCTGCCGGTTGTCATACTCATCGACATGCAAGTCGTGATTCCTATTACAATAGCATGAACATCTCATACATCACATATAGATCATTCTTCATTCATCACAACTTTGGCCATATCATATCACAAAGCACTTGCTGCAAAAACAAGTTAGACGTCCTCTAATTGTTGTTGCAAGTTTTACGTGGCTGATTTAGGGTTCTAGCAAGAACGTCTTCTTACCTACGTGAAACCACAACGTGATTTGTCAACTTCTATTTACCCTTCATAAGGACCCTGTTCATCGAATCCGCTCCAACTAAAGTGGGAGAGACAGACACCCGCCAGCCACCTTATGCAACTAGTGCATGTTAGTCGGTGGAACCGGTCTCACGTAAGCGTACGTGTAAGGTTGGTCCGGGCCGCTTCATCCCACAATACCGCTGAAGCAAGAAAAGACTAGTAGCGGCAAGAAAGTTGACAAATCTACGCCCACAACAAATTGTGTTCTACTCGCGCAAGAACTACACATAGACCTAGCTCATGATGCCACTGTTGGGGAACGTTGCAGAAAACAAAAAAAATTCCTACTCGTTTCACCAAGATCCATCTATGAGTTCATCTAGCAACGAGTCATCGGATGCATCTACATACCTTTGTAGATCGCGAGCGGAAGCGTTCAAAGAACGAGGATGATGTAGTCGAACACGACGTGATCCAAATCACCGATGACCAAGCGCCGAACGGACGGCACCTCCGCGTTCAACACACGTACGGGACGGGATACGTCTCCTCCTTCTTGATCCAGTAAGGGGGAGGAGAGGTTGATGATGATCCAGCAGCACGACGGCGTGGTGGTGGATGCAGGGCGTCACAGTAGCAGGGCTTCGCCTATACTACGAGAGAGAGAGACGTAACAGGGAGAGAGGGAGGCGCCAAAGGCTGTTGTCTGAAATCCCTCCTCTCCCCTACTATATATAGGGGTGCCTAGGGGGGGCGCCGACCCTAGGAGATGGGATCTCCTAGGGGGGGGGCGGCCAAGGGGTGGGGGGCTTGCCCCCCAAGCAAGGGGGCGCCCCCACTAGGGTTTCCCCTCAACCCTAGCCGCATGGCCCTAGGGGAGTGGCGCCCCAGCCCACTTTGGGCTGGGTCCCTTCCCACTTCAGCCCATGGGGCCCTCCGGGATAGGTGGCCCCACCTGGTGGACCCCCGGGACCCTTCCGGTGGTCCCGGTACAATACCGGTGACCCCGAAACTTGTCCCGATGGCCGAAATAGCACTTCCTATATATAATTCTTTACCCCCGGACCATTCTGGAACTCCTCGTGACGTCCAGGATCTCATCCGGGACTCCAAACAACATTCGGGTTACTGCATATACATATCTTCACAACCCTAGCGTCACCGAACCTTAAGTGTGTAGACCCTACGGGTTCGGGACACATGTAGACATGACCGAGACGACTCTCCGGTCAATAACCAACAACGGGATCTGGATACCCATGTTGGCTCCCACATGCTCCACGATGATCTCATCGGATGAATCACGATGTCGAGGATTCAATCAACCCCGTATGCAATTCCCTTTGTCAATCGATATGTTACTTGCCCGAGATTCGATCGTCGGTATCCCAATACCTCGTTCAATCTCGTTACTAGCAAGTCACTTTACTCGTACCGTAATGCATGATCCCGTGACCAGACACTTGGTCACTTTGAGCTCATTATGATGATGCATTACCGAGTGGGCCCAGTGATACCTCTCCGTCATACGGAGTGACAAATCCCAGTCTTGATCCATGTCAACCCAACAGACACTTTCGGAGATACCCGTAGTCTACCTTTATAGTCACCCAGTTACGTTGTGACGTTTGGTATACCCAAAGCATTCCTACGGTATCTGGGAGTTACACGATCTCATGGTCTAAGGAAAAGATACTTGACATTGGAAAAACTCTAGCAAACGAACTATACGATCTTTATGCTATGTTTAGGATTGGGTCTTGTCCATCACATCATTCTCCTAATGATGTGATATCGTTATCAATGACATCCTATGTCCATAGCCAGGAAACCATGACTATCTGTTGATTAACGAGCTAGTCAACTAGAGGCTTACTAGGGACATGTTGGTGTCTGTTATTCACACATGTATTACGATTTCCGGATAACACAATTATAGCATGAATAAAGACAATTATCATGAACAAGGAAATATAATAATAATGCTTTTATTATTGCCTCTAGGGCATATTTCCAACAAAACTCAATCCATTGTAAGAGAGTAGAGGGGGAGAAACATCATAAGATCCAACTATAATAGCAAAGCTCGTGATACATCAAGATCGTTTCACCTCAAGAACACGAGAGAGAGAGAGAGAGAGAGAGATCAAACACATAGCTACTGGTATATACCCTCACCCCAAGGGTGAACTACTCCCTCCTTGTCATGAAGAGCGCCGGGATGATGAAGATGGCCAACGGAGAGGGATTCCCCCCTCCGGCAGGGTGCCGGACCGGGTCTAGATTGGTTTTCGGTGGCTACGGAGGCTTCTGGCGACGGTACTCCCGATCTATTTTGATGTTTTTAGGGTATATTGATATATATAGGCGAAATAAGTCAGCCAAGGGAGCCACAAGGGGCCCACGAGGGTGGGGGGCGCGCCCAGGGGGCACGCGCGCCTCCCTGCCTCGTGGCCACCTCGAATCTTCCCTGACGTCTACTCCAGGTCTCCTTGATTGCTTCCGTTCCAAAAATAACTCTCCCGAAGGTTTCATTCCATTTGGACTCCGATTGATATTCCTTTTCTTCGAAACACTGAAATAGGCAAGAAAACAACACTTTGGGCTGGGCCTCCGGTTAATAGGTTAGTCCCAAAAATAATATAAAAGTGTATAATAAAGCCCATAAACATCCAAAATAGATAATATAATAGCATGGAACAATCAAAAATTATAGATACGTTGGAGACGTATCATCAGGCAAGGGGATCCTTTATCTCCCCCTATCTTTGTATTGGCTGGAGATCTGTTGCAGTCCATGTTCAATGAGGCAATGGCAAACTCCATGATATACCCACCTCTGCTACATCACTCATGTCCTGATTATCCAATCATCCAATATGCTGATGATACCATTCTGGTGGCTAATGTTGATCCTCTCCAACTGAACCATATTAAGAACCTCTTATTGTATTATGCTGCATATACTGGACTCAAAGGGAATTATGGGAAATCTACTATGATCTCAATCAACACTCCACCTCCGAAGATGGCAGCCCTCTCAGCTTTGCTTGGATATAAGATTGGTACCCTTCCACACACATATTTGGGTCTACCTCTTTGCCTCCTAAAACCCAAAATTGTGGACTTCATGCCTATGATGAGAAGGATTGAGAACAGATTGCTGAGTTGTTCAACCATGCTATCCAGTGGAGACAAACTCACTCTCATCAAATCGGTTTTTGCCAGCATGCCTATCTACTTCATGTGTTCCCTCACTTTACCAAAGGGTGTGGTCCATCAAATCACTTGCTATCTGAGAAACTGCTTCTGGAGAAGATATGGTACCTTGGAGACAGGCTCTGCCCTCATCGCTTGGGACTCCATTCGCAAACCTATAGCCCATGGTGGATTGGGAATTTTGGATATCACAACTGATACGTCCATTTTGCATCATGCTTTTATATCGATATTTATTGCATTATGGGCTGTTATTACACATTATGTCACAATACTTATGCCTATTCTTGAAGGAAATATGCCCTAGAGGCAATAATAAAGTTATTATTTATTTCCTTATATCATGATAAATGTTTATTATTCATGCTAGAATTGTATTAACCGGAAACATAATACACGTGTGAATACATAGACAAACAAAGTGTCACTAGTATGCCTCTACTTGACTAGCTCGTTAATCAAAGATGGTTATGTTTCCTAACCATGGACAAAGAGTTGTTATTTGATTAACGGGATCACATCATTAGGTGAATGATCTGATTGACATGACCCATTCCATTAGCTTAGCACCCGATCGTTTAGTATGTTGCTATTGCTTTCTTCATGACTTATACATGTTCCTATGACTATGAGATTATGCAACTCCCGTTTACCGGAGGAACACTTTGTGTGCTACCAAACATCACAATGTAACTGGGTGATTATAAAGGAGCTCTACAGGTGTCTCCGAAGGTACATGTTGGGTTGGCGTATTTCAAGATTAGGATTTGTCACTCCGATTGTCGGAGAGGTATCTCTGGGCCCTCTCGGTAATGCACATCACTTAAGCCTTGCAAGCATTGCAACTAATGAGTTAGTTGCGAGATGATGCATTACGGAACGAGTAAAGAGACTTGCCGGTAACGAGATTGAACTAGGTATTGGATACCGACGATCGAATCTCGGGCAAGTAACATACCAATGACAAAGGGAACAACGTATGTTGTTATGCGGCCTGACCGATAAAGATCTTCGTGGAATATGTAGGAGCCAATATGAGCATCCAGGTCCCGCTATTGGTTATTGACCGGAGACATGTCTCGGTCATGTCTACATTGTTCTCGAACCCGTAGGGTCCGCACGCTTAAGGTTTCGATGACAGTTATATTATGAGTTTATGAGTTTTGATGTACCTAAGGAGTTCGGAGTCCCGGATGAGATCGGGGACATGACGAGGAGTCTCGAAATGGTTGAGATGTAAAAATCGATATATTGGACGACTATATTCGGACATCGGAAAGGTTCCGAGTGATTCGAGTATTTTTCGGAGTACCGAAGAGTTACGGGAATTCGCCGGGAGAAGTATTGGGCCTTATTGGGCCATACGGGAAAGAGAGAGGGGCTGCCTAGGGCAGGCCGCGCGCCCCCCCAAGGCCTAGTCCGAATTGGACTAGGGGGAGGGGCTGCGCCCCTTCCTTGTTTCCTACTCCTACGACATGGAAGGACTCCTAGTTGGACTAGGAAAGGGGGAATCCTACTCCCGGTGGGAGTAGGACTCCCCTAGGGCGCGCCATAGAGAGGCCGGCCCTCCCCTCCTCCACTCCTTTATATACGGGGGCAGGGGGCACCCCATAGACACACAAGTTGATCCACGTGATCATATTCTTAGCCGTATGCGGCGCCCCCTGCCACCATAGTCCTCGATAATATTGTAGCGGTGCTTAGACGAAGCCCTGCGACAGTAGTACATCAAGATCATCACCAAGCCGTCGTGCTGACGGAACTCTTCCCCGACACTTTGCTGGATCGGAGTCCGGGGATCGTCATCGAGCTGAACGTGTGCTAGAACTCGGAGGTGCCGTAGATTCGGTGCTTGATCGGTCGGGCCGTGGAGACGTACGACTACATCAACCAAACGCTTCCGTTGTCGATCTACAAGGGTACGTAGATCGCACTCTCCCCTCTCGTTGCTATGCATCACCATGATCTTGCGTGTGCGTAGGAAATTTTTTGAAATTACTACGTTCCCCAACAGTGGTATCAGAGCCAGGTTTTATGTGTTGATGTTATATGCACGAGTAGAACACAAGTGGGTTGTGGGCGATATAAGTCATACTGCTTACCAGCATGTCATACTTTGGTTCGGCGGTATTGTTGGATGAAGCGGCCCGGACCGACATTACGCGTATGCTTACTCGAGACTGGTTCTACCGCCGTGCTTTGCACACAGGTGGCTGGCGGGTGTCAGTTTCTCCAACTTTAGTTGAACTGAGTGTGGCTACGCCCGGTCCTTGCGAAGGTTAAAACAGCACCAACTTGACAAACTATCGTTGTGGTTTTGATGCGTAGGTAAGATTGGTTCTTGCTTAAGCCCGTAGCAGCCACGTAAAACTTGCAACAACAAAGTAGAGGACGTCTAACTTGTTTTTGCAGGGCATGTTGTGATGTGATATGGTCAAGACGTTATGAGATATAAGTTGTTGTATGAGATGATCATGTTTTGTGGAAGTTATCGGCAACTGGCAAACGCCTTATGGTCGTCTCTCTATTGCATAAGATGCAAGCGCCAAACAATTGCTTTACTTTATCGCTATGCGATAGCAATAGTTGCAAGAGCAATAGTTGGCGAGACGTCCACGTGACGACACATTGATATAGATCAAGATGATGGAGATCATGGTGTCATGCCGATGACGATAGAGATCATGACGGTACTTTGGAGATGGAGATCAAAGGCACAATATGATCATAGCCATATCATGTCACATATTTTGATTGCATGTGATGTTTATCTTGTATACATCTTATTTACTTATTTCGACGGTAGCTTTATAAGATGATCTCTCACTAAATTTCAAGATAAAAGTGTTCTCCCTGAGTATGCACCGTTGCCAAAGTTCGTCGTGCCCAGACACCACGTGATGATCGGGTGTGATAAGCTCTACGTCCATCTACAACAGGTGCAAGCCAGTTTTGCACACGCAGAATACTCAGGTTAAACTTGACGAGCCTAGCATATGCAGATATGGCCTCGGAACACTGAGACCGAAAGGTCGAGCGTGAATCATATAGTAGATATGATCAACATAGTGATGTTCACCATTGAAAGCTACTCCATTTCACGTGATGATCGGTTATGGTTTAGTTGATTTGGATCACGTGATCACTTAGAGGATTAGAGGGATGTCTATCTAAGTGGGAGTTCTTAAGTAATATGATTAATTGAACTTAAATTTATCATGAACTTAGTCCTGGTAGTATTAGCATATCTATGTTGTAGATCAATAGCTCGCATTGTTGCTTCCCTATGTTTGTTTTGATATGTTCCTAGAGAAAAACTATGTTGAAAGATGTTAGTAGCAATGATGCGGATTGGATCCGTGATATGAGGTTTATCCTCATTGTTGCACAGAAAAATTATGTCCTTGATGCACCGCTGGGTGACAGACCTATTGCAGGAGCAGATGTAGACGTTATGAACGTTTGGCTAGCTCAATATGATGACTACTTGATAGTTTAGTGCACCATGCTTAACGGCTTAGAATCGGGACTTCAAAGACGTTCTGAACGTCATGGACCATATGAGATGTTCCAGGGGTTGAAGTTAATATTTCAAGCAAATACCCGAGTTGAGAGATATGATGTCTCCAACAAGTTCTATAGCTACAAGATGAAGGAGAATCGCTCAAGCAGTGAGCATGTATTCAGATTGTCTGGGTACTACAATCGCTTGAATCAAGTGGGAGTTAATCTTCCAGATAAGATAGTGATTGACAAAATTCTCTAGTCACCATCACCAAGTTAGTAGAACTTCGTGATGAACTATAGTATGCAAGGGATAACGGAAACGATTCCCAAGCTCTTTGTGATGCTAAAATCGACGAAGGTAGAAATCAAGAAAAACATCAAGTGTTGATGCTGGACAAGACCACTAGTTTCAAGAAAAGGGC
The DNA here is from genome assembly GCA_034509565.1 of Triticum monococcum. Lineage (NCBI taxonomy): Eukaryota > Viridiplantae > Streptophyta > Magnoliopsida > Poales > Poaceae > Triticum > Triticum monococcum. The sequence continues at coordinate 725,614,627 of CM067842.1, forward strand.
AAAAGAAAGAAGGGGAACTTCAAGAAGAACGGCAAGCAAGTTGCTGCTCAAGTGAAGAAACCCAAGTCTGGTCCTAAGCGTGAGACAAAGTGCTTCTACTGCAAAGGGATTGGTCACTGGAAGCGGAACTACCCCAAGTATTTGGTGGATAAGAAAGGATGGCAAAGTAAACAAAGGTATATTTGATATACATGTTATTGATGTGTACTTTACTAGTGTTCATAGCAACCCCTCAGTATTTGGTACTAGTTCAGTTGCTAAGATTAGTAACTCGAAACAGGAGTTGCAGAATAAACAGAGACTAGTTAAGGGTGAAGTGACGATGTGTGTTGGAAGTAGTTCCAAGATTGATATGATCATCATCGCACACTCCCCTATACTTTCGGGAATAGTGTTGAACCTAAATAAGTGTTATTTGGTTTTTGCGTTGAGCATGAATATGATTTGATCATGTTTATTGCAATGCGGTTATTCATTAAAGTCAGAGAATAATTGTTGTTCTGTTTACATGAATAAAACCTTCGATGGTCATACACCCAATGAAACAAGTTCATTGGATCTCGATCGTAGTGATACACATATTCATAATATTGAAACCAAAAGATGCAAAGTTAATAATGATAGTGCAACTTATTTGTGGCACTGCCGTTTAGGTCATATTGGTGTAAAGCGCATGAAGAAACTCCATGCTGATGGGCTTTTGGAATCACTTGATTATGAATCACTTGATGCTTGCGAACCATGCCTTATGGGAAAGATGACTAAAACGCCGTTCTCCGGAACAATGAAGCAAGCAACAAACTTGATTGGAAATAATACATACTGATGTATGCAATCCAATGAGTGTTGAGGCTCGCGGCGGGTATCGTTATTTTCTGACCTTCACAGATGATTTGAGAAGATATGAGTATATCTACTTGATGAAACATAAGTCTGAAACATTTGAAAAGTTCAAAGAATTTCAGAGTGAAGTGGAAAATCATCGTGACAAGAAAATAAGGTTTCTACGATCTGATCGCGGAGACAAATATTTGAGTTATGAGTTTGGTCTTCAATTAAAACAATGTGGAATAGTTTCACAAATTCGTGCCACCTGGAACACCACAGCATAATGGTGTGTCCGAGTATCATAGCCATACTTTATTAGATATAGTGCAAATCTATGATGTTTCTTACCGATTTACCAATATCATTTTTGGATCATGCATTAGAGACAGCTGCATTCACATTAAAAAGGGGCACCATCTAAGTCCATTGAGACGACACAATCTGAACTGTGGTTTGGCAAGAAACCAAAGTTGTCGTTTCTTAAAGTTTGGGGCTGCGATGCTTATGTGAAAAAGCTTCAACCTGATAGCTCGAACCCAAATCGGAGAAATGTGTCTTCATAGGATACCCAAAGGAGACTGTTGGGTACACCTTCTATCACAGATCCGAAGGCAAGACATTCGTTGCTAAGAATGGATCCTTTCTAGATAAGGAGTTTCTCTCGAAAGAAGTGAGTGGGAGGAAAGTAGAACTTGATAAGGTAATTGTACCTTCTCCCTTATTGGAAAATAGTTCATCCCAGAAATCTGTTCCTGTGACTACAACACCAATTAGTGAGGAAGCTAATGATGATGATCATGTAACTTCAGATCAAGTTACTACCAAATCTCGTAGGTAAACCAGAGTGAGATCCACACCAGAGTGGTACGGTAATCTTGTTCTGGAAGTTATGTTACTAGACCATGACGAACCTACGAACTATGAGGAAGCGACGATGAGCCCAGATTCCGCAAAATGGCTTGGGGCCATGAAATCTGAGATGGGATCCATGTATGAGAACAAAGTATGGACTTTGGTTGACTTGCCCAATGATCGGCAAGCCATAGAAAATAAATGGATCTTCAAGAGGAAGACGGACACTGATAGTAGTGTTACTATCTACAAAGCTAGAATTGTCGCAAAAGGTTTTCGACAAGTTCAAGGTGTTGACTATGATGAGAGTTTCTCACTCGTATCTATGCCTAAATCTGTCCGAATCATGTTAGCAATTGCCGCATTTTATGAAATCTGGCAAATGGATAACAAAACTGCAATCCTTAATGGATTTCTTAAAGAAGAGTTGTATATAATACAACCAGAAGTTTTTGTCAATCCTAAAGGTGTTAACAAAATGTGCAAACTCCAGCGATCCATCTATGGACTAGTGTAAGCATCTCGGAGTTGGAATATACGCTTTGATAAGTTGATCAAAGCATATAGTTTTATACAGACTTGCGATGAAGCCTGTATTTACAAGAAAGTGAGTGGGAGCACTACAACATTTTTGATAAGTATATGTAAATGACATATCGTTGATCGGAAATAATGTAGAATTATTCTGCAAAGCATAAAGGAGTATTTGAAAGGAGTTTTTTCGAAGAAGGACCTCGGTGAAGCTGCTTACATATTGAGCATCAAGATCTATAGAGATAGATCAAAACGCTTGATAAGTTTTTTCAATGAGTACATACCTTGACAAGATTTTGAAGTAGTTCAAAATGGAACAGTCAAAGAAAGAGTTCTTGCCTGTGTAACAAGGTGTGAAATTGAGTAAGACTCAAAGCCCGACCACGGCAGAAGATAGAAAGAGAATGAAAGTCATTCCCTATGCCTTGGCCATAGGTTCTATAAAGTATGCCATGCTGTGTACCAGATCTATTGTATACCCTACACTGATTTTGGCAAGGGAATACAATAGTGATCTAGGAGTAGATCACTGGACAACGGTCAAAATTATCCTTAGTGGAATAAGGATATGTTTCTCGATTATGGAGGTGACAAAAGATTCATCGTAAAAGGGTTACGTCGATACAATTTTTGGCACTGATCCGGATGACTCTTAGTCTTCATCTGGATACATATTGAAAGTGGGAGCAATTAGCTAAAGTAGCTCCGTGCAGAGCATTGTAGACATAGAAAATTGCAAAATACTTACGGATCTGAATATGGCAGACCCGTTGACTAAACTTCTCTCACAGGCAAAACATGATCACACCTTAGTACTCTTTGGGTGTTAATCACATAGCAATGTGAACTAGATTACTGACTCTAGTAAACCCTTTGGGTGTTGGTCACATGGCGATGTGAACTATGGGTGTTAATCACATGATGATGTGAACTACCGATGTTAATCACATGGTGATGTGATCTAGATTATTGACTCTAGTGCAAGTGGGAGACTGAAGGAAATATGCCCTAGAGGCAATAATAAAGTTATTATTTATTTCCTTATATCATGATAAATTTTTATTATTCATGCTAGAATTGTATTAACCGAAAACATAATACATGTGTGAATACATAGACAAACAAAGTGTCACTAGTATGCCTCTACTTGACTAGCTCGTTAATCAAAGATGGTTATGTTTCCTAACCATGGACAAAGAGTTGTTATTTGATTAACGGGATCACATCATTAGGTGAATGATCTGATTGACATGACCCATTCCATTAGCTTAGCACCCGATCGTTTAGTATGTTGCTATTGCTTTCTTCATGACTTATACATGTTCCTATGACTATGAGATTATGCAACTCCTGTTTACTGGAGGAACACTTTGTGTGCTACCAAACGTCACAACGTAACTGAGTGATTATAAAGGAGCTCTACAGGTGTCTCCGAAGGTACATGTTGGGTTGGCGTATTTCAAGATTAGGATTTGTCACTCCGATTGTCGAAGATGTATCTCTGGGCCCTCTCGGTAATGCACATCACTTAAGCCTTGCAAGCATTGCAACTAATGAGTTAGTTGGGAGATGATGCATTACGGAACGAGTAAAGAGACTTGCCGGTAACGAGATTGAACTAGTTATTGGATACCGACGATCGAATCTCGGGCAAGTAACATACCAATGACAAAGGGACCAACGTATGTTGTTATGCGGTCTAACCGATAAAGATCTTCGTGGAATATGTAGGAGCCAATATGGGCATCCAGGTCCCGCTATTGGTTATTGACCAGAGACATGTCTCGGTCATGTCTACATTGTTCTCGAACCCATAGGGTCCGCACGTTTAAGGTTTCGATGGCAGTTATATTATGAGTTTATGAGTTTTGATGTAGCAAAGGAGTTCGGAGTCCCGGATGAGATCGGGGACATGACGAGGATTCTCTAAATGGTCGAGACGTAAAAATCGATATATTGGACGACTATATTCGGACATCGGAAAGGTTCCGAGCGATTCGAGTATTTTTCGGAGTACCGGAGAGTTACGGGAATTCGCCGGGAGAAGTATTGGGCCTTATTGGGCCATACGGGAAAGAGAGAGGGGCTGCCTAGGGCAGGCCGCGCTCCCCCCAAGGCCTAGTCCGAATTGGACTAGGGGGAGGGGCTGCGCCCCTTCCTTGTTTCCTACTCCTACTACATGGAAGGACTCCTAGTTGGACTAGGAAAGGGGGAATCCTACTCCCGGTGGGAGTAGGACTCCCCTAGGGCGCGCCATAGAGAGGGCCGGCCCTCCCCTCCTCCACTCCTTTATATACGGGGGCAGGGGGCACCCCATAGACACACAAGTTGATCTTCATGATTGTTCTCTTAGCCGTGTGCGGTGCCCCCTTCCACGATAATCCTCGATAATATTGTAGCGGTGCTTAGGCGAAGCCCTGCGACGGTAGAACATCAAGATTGTCACCACGCCGTCATGCTGACGGAACTCTTCCCCGACACTTTGCTGGATCGGAGTCCGGGGATCGTCATCAAGCTGAACGTGTGCTAGGACTCGGAGGTGCCGTAGTTTCGGTGCTTGGATCGGTCGGATCGTGAAGACGTTAGACTACATCAACCGCGTTGATATAACGCTTCCGCTTTCGGTCTACAAGGGTACGTAGACAACACTCTCCCCTCTCGTTTCTATGCATCACCATGATCTTGCGTGTGCGTAGGAAATTTTGAAATTACTACGTTCCCCAACAGGATCTACATGTGAAGCGGAGTACATGGCAGCCTCGAAGGCAGCACATGAAGCAATTTGGGTGAAGGAGTTCATCACCGACCTAGGAGTCATACCCAATGCGTCGGGGCCGATCAAACTCTTCTGTGACAACACTGGAGCTATTGCACTTGCCAAGGAGCCCAGGTTTCACAAGAAGACCAGGCACATCAAGCGTCGCTTCAACTCCATTCGTGAAAATGTTCAAGATGGAGACATAGATATTTGTAAAGTACATACGGACCTGAATGTAGGAGATCCGTTGACTAAACCTCTCCCTAGAGCAAAACATGATCAACACCAGAATTCCATGGGTGTTCGATTCATCACAATGCAACTAGATTATTGACTCTAGTGCAAGTGGGAGACTGTTGGAAATATGCCCTAGAGGCAATAATAAAAGTATTGTTATTATATTTTCTTGTTCATGATAATTGTCTTTTATTCATGCTATAATTGTGTTATCCGGAAATCGTAATACATGTGTGAATTCATAGAAACCAACATGTCCCTAGTAAGCCTCTAGTTGACTAGCTCGTTGATCAACAGATAGTCATGATTTCCTGATTACGGACATTGGATGTCATTGATAACGAGATCACATCATTAGGAGAATGATGTGATGGACAAGACCCAATCCTAAACATAGCACAAGATCATATAATTCGGTTGCTAGAGTTTTACCAATGTCAAGTATCTTTTCCTTAGACCATGAGATCGTGCAACTCCCGGATACCGTAGGAGTGCTTTGGGTGTGCCAAACTCCACAACGTAACTGGGTGACTATAAAGGTACATTACAGGTATCTCCGAAAGTGTCTGTTGGGTTGGCACGAATCGAGACTGGGATTTGTCACTCCGTATGACGGAGAGGTATCTCTGGGCCCACTCAGTAATGCATCATCATAATGAGCTCAAAGTGACCAAGTGTCTGGTCACGGGATCATGCATTACGGTACGAGTAAAGTGACTTGCGGGTAACGAGATTGAACGAGGTATTGGGATACCGACGATCGAATCTCGAGCAAGTAACGTACCGATTGACAAAGGGAATTGTATACGGGGTTGCTTGAATCCTCGACATCGTGGTTCATCCGATGAGATCATCGAGGAGCATGTGGGAGCCAACATGGGTATCCAGATCCCACTGTTGGTTATTGACCGGAGAGCCATCTCGGTCATGTCTACATGTCTCCCGAACCCGTAGGGTCTACACACTTAAGGTTCGGTGACGCTAGGGTTGTATAGACATGAATATGCAGTAACCCGAAAGTTGTTCGGAGTCCCGGATGAGATCCCGGACGTCACGAGGAGTTTAGGAATGGTCCGGAGGTGAAGAATTATATATAGGAAGTGTAGTTTCGGCCATCGGGAGAGTTTCGGGGGTCACCGGTATTGTACCGGGACCACCGGATCGGTCCCGGGGGTCCACCGGGTGGGGCCACCCATCCCGGAGGGCCCCATGGGCTTAAGTGGGGAGGGGAACCAGCCCATAGTGGGCTGGTGCGCCCCCTTGGCCCACCCCATGCACCTAGGGTTGGGAACCCTAGGGTGGGGGGCGCCCCACCTGGCTTGGTGGGCACTCCACCCCTTGGCCGCCGCCCCCCTAGGAGATCCCATCTCCTAGGGCCGGCGCCCCCTTGGGGAGCCTATATAAAGGGGGGAGGGAGGGGCAGCCGCACCCTTGACTCTTGGTGCCTCCCTCTTCCCTGCTACACCTCTCCCTCTTGAAGTAGAACAGCGAAGCCCTGCTGCGGTGACTCCTGCATCCACCACCACGCCGTCGTGCTGCTGGATCTTCATCAACCTCTCCTTCCCCCTTGCTGGATCAAGAAGGAGGAGACGTCACAATTACCGTACGTGTGCTGAACACGGAGGTGCCGTACGTTCGGCGCTAGGATCTCCGGTGATTTGGATCACGCCGAGTAGGACTCCCTCATCCCCGTTCTCTTGAACGCTTCCGCTCGCGATCTACAAAGGTATGTAGATGCATCCGATCACTCGTTGCTAGATGAACTCATAGATGGATCTTGGTGAAAACGTAGGATTTTTTTTTGTTTTCTGCAACGTTCCCCAACATGAGCTTAAACCGTTACCTGATACTCTTAAATATGCTTATCTAGATGAGAAAAAGATAGATCCTGTTATTATTAGTGCTAACCTTTCAAAAAATGAAGAAGAGAGATTATTGAAAACTCTGAAGAAGCACCGTGCTGCTATTGGGTATACTCTTGATGATCTTAAGGGCATTAGTCCCACTCTATGTCAACATAAAATTAACTTGGAAGAAGATGCTAAACCAGTTCGTGATCATCAACGTCGGCTGAATCCTAAAATAAAAGAAGTGGTAAGAAAGGAGATACTAAAGCTCCTTGAGGCAGGTATAATTTATCCCGTTGCTGGCAGTCAGTGGGTAAGCCATGTCCATTGTGTCCCTAAGAAGGGAGGTACTACTGTTGTTCCTAATGATAAAGATGAATTGATTCCTCAAAGAATTATTACAGGTTATAGGATGGTAATTGATTTCCGCAAATTAAATAAGGCTACTAAAAAAGATCATTACCTCTTACCTTTTATCGATCAAATGCTAGAAAGATTATCCAAACATAAACATTTTTTGCTTTCTAGATGGTTATTCTGGTTTCTCTCAAATACCCGTGTCAGCCAAAGATCAATCAAAGACTACTTTTACATGACCTTTTGGTACTTTTTCTTATAGACGTATGCCTTTTGGTTTATGTAATGCACCTGCTACCTTTCAAAGATGCATGATGGCTATATTCTCTGACTTTTGTGAAAAGATTTGTGAAGTTTTCATGGACGATTTTTCCGTCTATGGATCTTCTTTTGATGATTGCTTGAGAAACCTTGACCGAGTTTTGCAGAGATGTGAAGAAACTAATCTTGTCTTGAATTGGGAAAAGTGCCACTTTATGGTTAATAAAGGTATTGTCTTGGGGCATAAAGTTTCTGAAAGCGGTATTGAAGTTGATAAAGCCAAGGTTGATGCTATTGAAAAGATGCCATGTCCCAAGGACATCAAAGGTATAAGAAGTTTCCTTGGTCATGCTGGTTTTTATAGGAGGTTCATTAAGGACTTCTCAAAAATTTCTCGGCCTCTGACTAATTTATTACAAAAAGATATACCATTTGTCTTTGATGATGATTGTGTAGAAGCATTTGAAATACTTAAGAAAGCATTGATTTCTGCACCTATTGTTCAGCCACCTGATTGGAATTTACCCTTTGAAATTATGTGTGATGCTAGTGATTATGTTGTAGGTGTTGTTCTAGGACAAAGAGTTGATAAGAAACTAAATGTTATTCACTATGCTAGTAAAACTCTAGACAATGCTCAAAGAAATTATGCTACTACTAAAAAAGAATTCTTAGCAGTTGTATTTGCTTGTGATAAGTTTTGACCTTATATTGTTGATTCTAAAGTAACTATTCACACTGATCATGCTGCTATTAAATATCTTATGGAAAAGAAAGATGCTAAACCTAGACTTATTAGATGGGTTCTCTTACTACAAGAATTTGATTTGCATATTGTTGATAGAAAAGGAGCTGGGAACCCCGTTGCAGACAACTTGTCTAGGTTAGAAAATGTGCTTGATGACCCACTACCTATTGATGATAGCTTTTTCTGATGAGAAATTAAATGTCATAAATGCCTCTCATACTGCTCCATGGTATGTTGATTATGCTAATTACATTGTTGCTAAGTTTATACCACCTAGTTTCACATACCAGCAAAAGAAAAAGTTCTTCTATGATTTGAGGCATTACTTTTGGGATGACCCACATCTTTATAAAGAAGGAGTAGATGGTGTTATTAGACGTTGTGTTCCTGAGCATGAACAGGAATAGATCGTACGCAAGTGCCACTCCGAAGCTTATGGAGGACACCATGCTGGAGATAGAACTGCACATAAGGTACTGCAATCTGGTTTTTATTGGCTTACTCTCTTCAAGGATGCCCGTAAGTTTGTCTTATCTTGTGATGAATGTCAAAGAATTGGTAATATTAGTAGACGTCAAGAAATGCCTATGAATTATTCACTTGTTATTGAACCGTTTGATGTTTGGAGCTTTGACTATATGGGACCCTTTCCTTCCTCTAATGGATATACACATATTTTAGTTGCTGTTGATTACGTTACTAAGTGGGTAGAAGCTATTCCAACTAGTAGTGCTAATCATAACACTTCTATTAAAATGCTTAAAGAAGTTATTTTTCCAAGATTTGGAGTCCCTAGATATTTAATGACTGATGGTGGTTCACACTTTATTCATGGTGCTTTCTGTAAAATGCTTGCTAAATATGATGTTAATCATAGAATTGCATCTCCTTATCACCCTCAGTCTAGTGGTCAAGTAGAATTGAGTAATAGAGAACTCAAATTAATTTTGCAAAAGACTGTTAATAGGTCTAGAAAGAATTGGTCCAAGAAACTTGATGATGCATTATGGGCCTATATAACTGCATATAAAAATCCTATGGGTATGTCTCCATATAAAATGGTCTATGGAAAAGCATGTCACTTACCTCTCGAACTAGAACACAAGGCTTATTGGGCTATTAAAGAAATTAATTATGATTTTAAACTTGCCGGTGAGAAGAGGTTATTTGATATTAGCTCACTTGATGAATGGAGAACCCAAGCCTACGAAAATGCCAAGTTGTTTAAAGAAAAAGTTAAAAGATGGCATGATAAAAGGATACAAAAGCGTGAGTTTAGTGTAGGTGATTATCTATTGCTATACAAATCTCGTTTAAGATTTTTTGCAAGAAAGCTTCTCTCTAAATGGGAAGGTCCTTACGTTATCGAGGAGGTCTACCATTCCGGTGCCATAAAAATCAACAACTTCGAAGGCACAAATCCGAAGGTGGTGAACGGTCAAAGAATCAAAAATTATATCTTAGGTAATCCCATAAATGTTGAAACCAATGTTATCGAAACCGTAACCCCGGAGGAATACATAAGGGACACTTTCCGGAACGTTTCAGACTCCGAAAAGGAATATGTATGTGGTACGGTAAGCAAACCGACTCCAAAACAGTTTTAAGGCAATATTTCTCCGTTTTGGAATATTTAGAAAAATAAAAAAATAAGCAGCAGTCTGGGAAGGACACGAGGGCTCCATGAGGGTGGAGGGCGCGCCCTACCCTACTGGGCGCGCCCCCTATCTCGTGGGCACCTCGTGTGCTCTCCGGACTCCGTTTTCGTACACGACACGTATTTTGGTCGGTAAAAAATCATTATATAATCTCCCGGGGGTTTTGACTCCCGTATCATGCAAAAATCTCGTGTCTTTGTTTCGAGCTGTTTTTCTGACAGATCTAGATTATCATGGCGTCTCCAAGTGCTCCCAAGGACAAGTTCTTTGAGAAGGTCATCAACCCTTACCTCGCGGAGGTGCAGCGACACCCTCAAACCATTGAGATGCGTGATGGGTTGCTGCACATCCGTGATGCTGAGGGACCGAAGGGGACCAGAAGCGTGGAGACGAGGCTCGAAGCAATGGAGTAACAAGTTTTCAAGTGTCAGGGGATGGTGGAGCGTGGACTCAACTCCAACCACATGATGATCGCAGAATTCACCAACAAACACAAGCTGGATGCCGACAACATCGGGGAGAACATCTTAAAGCTTCATGAGAAAATCGAGCACCTTCAAGCTCAAATCTATGACCTGCAAAACCAAAACTATGAGTATGAATATAGATTCAAAAGGATGAGTGTGGCTGCAGATGTGAGGATCCCAGAGACTCGGTCATCCTTCAATGATGGTGATCCTATGCCTTGGAAGAGGGACGACAAGCCTACGCCATCAACAAAATCACCACCGTCTCCACCAACAAAGAAGAATTGAGTATCTGGTATGGGCACTCCACTTGGCAACTGCCAAGCTTGGGGGAGTGCCCTGGTATCGTATCATCATCACCTTTATCTTTACCGTTTTTCTTAGTTCGATCCTTTTGATAATAGCTTGATCTAGTAGAATAAAAGTTCTTAGTGTGATTTAGTTGTGAGTTTTGCTTTATTATTCTTCTATGTAATTGAGTCCGTGAGCTATATAATAAAGATTAGTGTTGAGTCAAGGGCTTGATTATTTTGTCATGATCCTAAAGGAATAAAAGAAAAGAGAAAGAAATAAAAAGAAACAAAGAGATCATATGAGTCTTATGGAGAGTAACGAGTTCACATAGAAAGAGTATGATGAATAAAAGTTGTTGAGAGTTGACAAACACAGTTTTGGTCATCGTTGCAATTAATAGAAAGTAATAAAGAAAGATAGGTCTTCACATATAAATATACTATCTTGGACATCTTTCATGATTGTGAGCACTCATTAAAATATGACATGCTAAAGAGTTGACATTGGACAAGGAAGACAACGTAATGGGTTATGTCTTCTTACATCTGAGATAAATTATATTGTCTTGGATCTTCCAACATGATGAGCTTGCCTTTCTCCCTCATGCTAGCCAAATTTATTGCACCAAGTAGAGATACTACTTGTGCTTCCAAATACCCTTAAACCAGTCTTGCCATAAGAGTCCACCATATCTACCTATGGATTGAGCAAGATCCATCAAGTAAGTTGTCATCGGTGCAAGCAATAAAAATTGCTCTCTAAATATGTATGACTGATTGGTGTGGAGGAAATAAGATTTATACGAGCGTGTGATATGGAAGTAATAAAAGCGACAGACTGCATAATAAAGGTCCATATCACAAGTGGCAATATAAAGTGACGTTCTTTCGCATCAAGATTTTGTGCATCCAACCATAAAAGCGCATGACAACCTCTGCTTCTCTCTGCGAAGGGCCTTCTTTTACTTTTATCTCCTACATTGCATAAGAGTCATGGTGATCTTCACCCTTCCTTTTTACATTTTATCCTTTGGCAAGCACAATATGTTGGAAAAATCCTAGTATATATGGCTAATTGGATGTGAGTTTTCATGAACTATTACTGTTGACATTACCCTTGAGGTAAAATGTTGGGAGGCAAAACTATAAGCCCATATCTTTCTCTGTGTCCGATTAAAACTCCATACCCATAAGTATTGCGTGAGTGTCAGCAATTGTGAAAGACTATATGATAGTTGAGTATGTGGACTTGCTGAAAAGCTCTTATACATTGACTCTTTCCTATGTTATGATAAATTGCAATTGCTTCAATGATTGAGATTGTAGTTTGTTAGTTTTCAATGAAGTTTACGATTCATACTTGATATTGTGATTGAATTATTACTCTAGCATTAGAGATCATATGACAAAGAATTATATGAGTTGTTGTTCTAAGAATGATCATGATGCCCTCATGTCCGTATTTTATTTTTATCGACACCTCTATCTCTAAACATGTGGACATATTTTTTGATTTCGGCTTTTCTCTTGAGGACAAGCGAGGTCAAAGCTTGGGGGAGTTAATACGTCCATTTTTCATCATGCTTTTATATCGATATTTATTGCATTATGGGCTGTTATTACACATTATGTCACAATACTTATGCCTATTCTCTCTTATTTTACAAGGTTTACATAAAGAGGGAGAATGCCGGCAGCGGGGATTCTGGGCTGGAAAACGAGAAAATATTAGAGACCTATTCTGCACAGCTCCAAAAGTCCTGAAACTTCACGGAAGATTTTTTCCAAATATATAAAAAATACTGAGCGCAAGAACTTCATCAGGGGGCCACACCCTGCCCACGAGGGTGGGGGCGCGCCCTACCCCCTGGGCGTGCCCCCTACCTCGTGGGCCCCTGGTGGCCCTCCGGTGGCCATCTTCTGCTATATGGAGTCTTTCGATGGGAAAACAAATCATAAGCCATCTTCTCGGACGAAACTCCGCCGCCACGAGGCAGAACCTTAGCGGAACCAATCTAGGGCTCTCGCGGAGCTGTTCTGCCGGGGAGACTTCCCTCCCGGAGGGGGAAATCATCGCCATTGTCATCACCAACGCTCCTCTCATCGGGAGAGGGCAATCTCCATCAACATCTTCATCAGCACCATCTCATCTCAAAACCCTGGCTCATCTCTTCTATCCAATTCTTGTCTCCAAGTCCGGGATTGGTGCTAGTAGGTTGCTAGTAGTGTTAATTACTCCTTGTAGTTGATGCTAATTGGTTTAATTGGTGGAAGATCATATGTTCAGATCCTATATGCATATTAATACCCCTCTGAGTATGAACATGTTTATGCTTTGTGAGTAGTTACTTTTGTTCCTGAGGACATGGGAGAAGTCTTGCTATTAGTAGTCATGTGAATTTGGTATTCGTTCGAAATTTTGATGAGATGTATGTTGTCTCTCCTCTAGTGGTGTTATGTGAACTTCGACGACATGACACTTCACCATTATTTGGGCCTAGAGGAAGGCATTGGGAAGTAATAAGTAGATGATGGGTTGCTAGAGTGACAGAAGCTTAAACCCTAGTTTATGCGTTGCTTCGTAAGGGGCTGATTTGGATCCATATGTTTCATGATATGGTTAGGTTTACCTTAATACTTTTGTTGTAGTTGCATATGCTTGCAATAGAGGTTAATCATAAGTGGGATGCTTGTCCAAGTAAGTACATCACCCAAGCACCGGTCCACCCACATACCAAATTATCAAAGTACCGAACGTGAATCATATGAACGTGATGAAAACTAGCTTGACGATATTCCCATGTGTCCTCGAGAGCGCTTTACATCTTATAAGACTTTGTCCAAGCTTGTCCTTTGCTACAAAAAGGATTGGGCCACCTTGCTGCACCTTATTTATTTTTGTTACTTGTTGCTCGTTACAAATTATCTTATCACAAAACTATTTGTTACTACTTATTTCAGTACTTGCAGAGAATACCTTACTGGAAACCGCTTATCATTTCCTTCTGCTCCTCGTTGGGTTCGACACTCTTACTTATCGAAAGGACTACGATAGATCCCCTACACTTGTGGGTCATCAACAACTCACAACAAAGCCATTCTGATGAAATTTCTCCACAAATTTTTTAACAAGGAAGATGTCCCCTGGGTTAATATCATTTGGGAAGCTCATTATCAAGATACTCTCCCAAGTGACAAAATGATTGGATCATTCTGGTGGAATTCTGCTTAAGTTGCTTCCACTTTACAAAAGCCAAGCAGCCTGCAAACCTGGTACAAAAAAAGAATAACCTTTTGGTATGATAATTGGTCAGGATAGCCATTGTTGGAGAAATTCCCTGAACTTTGCTTGTATGTGCTTAACAAGGACTCCTCTATGGCTGAAGTCACTAATCAGCAAGATCTCGGTTTAATTTTCCAACGACCACTATCTTACCAAGCCTTCCAACAATTCAATGAACTGAATGAGCTTCTAGATACCAGAGAGATTTCAGAAGACAAGGACATTTGGAAATATTCTTGGACTACTAAGAAATACTCATCTATGAAGATGTACAAGAATATCATGGGCCATAGTAAGGAGCATGGTTCTTTAAAAAGTCTATGGAAAACTTCATGTAGACTCAGATATAAGATCTTCTTCTGGTTACTACTTCATGACAAGATCAACACCAGGAATATGCTATCCAGAAGAAGGATGTATCTCCCAGACTATTCTTGTGTGCTTTGTGCTGAAAAAGTTGAGGAAACACTAGGTCACCTATTTTGGGACTGCTCATTTGCACTTTCATGTTGGGATTATATTGTCCCTGGAAGACACAGAGGTATTTCCTCTTTTGATGAGATCTCGAACATTTCCAGCCTGCTACCACAAGACATTGCTCTGGATATCATACTATCAAGTTGTTGGGGCATTTGGTCGGTTAGAAATGATAAGGTATTCAGAACAGCTGCAACTCATCTTGACACCTTGAAATTCTATTTGAAAGAAAGACTATGGGAAGCACAACTTCGGGCAAAAGCTAGGAAAGCAGAGCTCCTCAAGTCCTGGACAGAACAATTTTTGTGATATGATTGTTATCCGGTTTCCTAGAGAGGGTATCGGTTGAAGGAGGCTTCATACCTGATGTAGTTTCTTTCTTTTCTTTATTTTTGTAATTGTTTATTAATTAATGAAATTACCGTAGAACGATTGTTCTACGGTCAAGGTTTCAAAAAACCACAGACACTCCTGTGAAAATCATATGTTTATCATCAGTTCTAAAACTTTTTAGTAAAGTGTTAAGCAAAGCCTCAGTATTGTCAGCTATATCAAGCAAATTGAATGAACATTTTATAATGTTCCATCACATTCTAGCCCAGGAACATTTCATGAAAAGATGATCAATAGATTCATCTAAACGACACAAGAGCCAACCACATAAAAATCTTAACTCTCTGAGGAACTTTTGTTTTCCACATAAATCTGTGGGAAAAATTAATACCAGTTCAATCAGTTTTCTATAATAAGATTTAACAGAGTAAAAAACCATTTTGTTTTCAAGGTCCACCTAATAGTATCTTTTTCATCAACGAGGGTAATATCAGCACAGTGAATCAAATTACAGTGATTCCCCGAGAAGGATCCTTTTGAAATGTATTAGGTCAAATCCTTTTCCGAGCATCAGCTAACGATAGGTTTTTGTCAAAGCAACTGTTATATATTCTAGGAAAATTGTATTGGAGTAGTTTATCTCCCAACCCGCAATATCTTTCCGAAATCTATCCATTTTTCACTCTTTTAGAAACATCATGAATATTTTAAAATTTACCCGCAAAAAATATTTTAAAATTCCGTAAACATTTGTTTGTATTAAAATAAATGGGAAATGAATAGGTGGTGGACGAGGTAGAGGCTGGCGTACGTGGTGGTACGCGGCGAGCGGCTGCACGGCAGAGGCGGTGGCGGCCACGGGCGTGGCCAACGGAGGAGGATAGCGACGTGGCAATGGTGAGGTGGTTAGGACGTACTTCGTGGACTGGCGCCTTTGGCCACGGCCGCACCCATGTTGTCTACGTCGAGCAACCGGAGGCGGAAAGCGACGTCTCCATGGAACTGTTGTCTACATCGATGTCGCGTGGCCATGCACTACGTTCTTGGTGAGGTATAGCGCTGCATGCAAGCATGGTGCTAGTCCGCTCTGTAACCATAAAAGTTACTCCAATGTACTGTGAGCAAGATCTATGATCTTAGATGTGCGTAGGCGCGAATTATTTTGTTTTCTATTATGTTTCTCAACAGAGGGAGTAGTACTTGATTCAGCCCCGTACCATAACACAAATAGGTCTCACTCGGCTAGCCCTAGAAATTGAATAGTGCTAAAATTTAGTCTATTTTGAGCAGCTCAATAACTATTTTAAAAATTTCTAATAAATCTTAAAGCTCACTTAGCCCATTTGTGCAAGGCAAGGAATACTACTAAAGTTTAGTCCCACATTGCTAGTTTAGTGGGAGTTGGACCTCCTTATAAGGGAGGTTCTTTCCCCACTTGTACGAGCATGAGAACAAGAGGGATATCCACGCGCGCTCCTCCTCCGCCGCCCGCCCCGCCACGCCAAGGGTGAGAAGATTTTTGGGGAGCGCTCAGCGCGACTACTGGCTGCTTCATCACGGACGATCCGGTCGCCGACGAAGACTTCTTCCCCGACGTCCACGACCTCCTCGACGACATGGCAGGCGAGGACACCGACCCCAAGTCCAGCGCTTCTGCTGCTGCTGTCCCGTACGTGTTCTTGTCTTTCCTGTTAAAGGTTCTGCCGTAGTTCCTTATTCTAGTCCTTGTCCTACACATGATAGGTTCTACTTCATATATGCTACTTGCTATACTGTCTGCTTTTGATATGATAGGCTACGATTCATATATGCAGAAGCTATTTACCTTCTCTCCGTCAGAACGCATGACTTGTTTTATCTCTACTATATTAGTCATGCTTTATCTAGTATTTCTGTTAATAAAATCATTTGGTAAATTGCTCATATTTCCAACAATCCAAAAACCTTATTATAGGCAATTTACCCCAAATGGTTTTGCTGCTTCCATGAGACCTCCTATGTTTGAGGGTATCCACTATAAGAGGTGGCGCGTGAGAGCAGTCTTATGGTTTCAAACCATGAGTTGCTATGACGCCACTCTCGGCAAACCTGAAGGAGAGCTTGATGCTCAACAGGCACAAGGTTTTCAGAAAATGGATACTCTGTTTAAGGCTGCTCTCTTGAGTGTTCTTGGTGAGAACATAGTTGATGCTTATGCGTCAATTGATAATGGAAAAGATATGTAGGATGCACTCGAGGCCAAGTTTGGGGTCTCGGATGCTGGCACTGAGCTGTACATCATGGAGCAATTCTATGATTACAAGATGACTGAAGAGCGCTCCGTGGTTGAGCAAGCTCATGAGATACAGTCATTTGCTAGAGAACTTGAGCACTTCAGTTGTATGCTACCGGACAAGTTTGTTGCCGGAGGTATCATCACTAAGCTTCCTCCTTCATGGAGGAACTTTGCTACCTTGCTGAAGCATAAGAGGCGGGAGTTTTTCGTCCCGGATCTCATTGGCACTCTTGATGTGGAAGAAAAGGCGAGAGCAAAGGACACACGTGCTCGAGGTATTGAGGGAGGATCTAGTGCCAATGTGGTACAAAAGCAGAACTTCCAGCCCCACAAGTTCAAGAACAAGGGCAAGTTTGATGGAAAAGCAAAGTTTGATGGGAAGAACAAGGCTGTGCAACACACGAACTTCAAGAAGAAGAATGGCAAGAAGAAATGTGCTTGTCATGTGTGTGGGGATCCTGATCATTGGGCTCCTAGTTGCCCTAATCGCTATGACAAGCGTCATCCTGGGAAAGGCGGCAAGACCGCTAATGTTGTCATTGGAGACACTGACATGAAGGATGCTGGGTATGGTATATTTCCCACTATTCTTTCAGTATGTCATTCTCCTGACTGGTCGATTGACACGGGTGCTAATGTGCATGTATGCGGTGATATTTCCATGTTTTTGTCTTATCAAACCGCAGGGACTTCAACCGTACTGATGGGCAACGGTTCAAGTGCTTCTGTTCGTGGTGTTGGCACGGTCGATCTAAAGTTTACTTCGGGGAAGATCGTGCGGCTGAAGAACGTGCATTATGTCCCTTCCGTCAATAAAAATCTTGTTAGCGGATCTCTTCTGTGTAGAGATGGCTACAAGCTTGTCTTTGAGTCGAATAAATTTGTACTATCCAAGTATGGAACCTTTGTTGGTAAAGGCTATGAGTCAGGAGGCTTGTTTCGTTTATCCTTATCAGACGTTTGCAATAAAGTTGTTAATCATATTTGCAACAATAGTGAATCCAATGTGTGGCATTCACGTCTTTGTCATGTTAACTTTGGTTGCATGTCGCGACTAGCGAAGTTGAACTTAATCCCTAGTTTCACCACCGTTAAGGGATCTAAGTGTCAAATGTGTGTGCAAGCTAAGCAACCTCGTAAGTCTCACACGACTACGGAAATAAGAAATCTTGCACCACTAGAGCTCATACATTCAGATCTATATGAAATGAATGGTGTGTTGACAAAAGGTGGAAACAAATATTTCATGACGTTAATTGATGACTCCACTAGATTCTGCCGTGTGTATCTTCTGAAATCTAAGGATGAGGCTTTGAACTTTTTCAAGATCTATAAAGCTGAAGTGGAAAACCAACTTGATCGGAAAATCAAGAGGCTTAGGTCCGACCGTGGTGGAGAGTATTTTTCCAATGAGTTTGATGCTTTTTGTGTGGAACATGGTATAATCCATGAGAGGACGCCTCCCTACTCACCTCAGTCAAATGGGGTGGCTGAAAAAAAGAACTGTACTCTAACTGATTTGGTTAATGCCATGTTAGACACATCGGATCTCTCCAAGGCATGGTGGGGGGGAGGCGATATTGACAGCATGTCATGTCCTGAACCGAGTCCCCACAAAGAACAAAGAGATAACTCCATTCGAGGAATGGGAGAAGAAAATGTTAAAACTCTCTTATCTGCGAACATGGGGTTGTTTGGCGAAAGTCAATGCTCCAATTTCAAAGAAGCGGAAGCTTGGACCAAAGACTATGGATTGTGTTTTTCTGGGATATGCTTTTCATAGCATTGGCTATAGATTCTTGGTTGTAAAATCTGAGGTACCTGACATGCATATCGGTACGATCATGGAGTCGAATGATGCGACTTTCTTTGAAGATACCTTTCCCATGAAGGATTTGGCTACCTCATCTAATCAGGAGATGCCTAGTTCATCGAATCAGGAACCAGTTACAATTACCGAACCTACAATTTCGATGGAACACTTTGAAAGTCCTGTGGAGGAGAATAATGAAGTTCCTATTAGGAGCAAGAGACAGAGGACTGCAAAGTCCTTTGGTGATGATTTTCTTGTGTACCTCATAGATATCACTCCCAGTTCTATTTCAGAGGCATATGCATCTGAAGATGCTGACTACTGGAAGGAAGCGGTTCGTAGCGAGATGGATTCCATCTTGGCGAATGAAACTTGGGAGATAACTAATCGTCCTTATGGGTGCAAATCTATAGGATGCAAATGGGTATTCAAGAAGAAGCTTATGCCTGATGGTACTATTGAAAAGTACGAGGCTCGGCTCGTGGCTAAGGGTTATACCCAAAAGGAAGGTGAAGACTTATTTGATACTTACTCACCTGTGGCTCGACTAACCACTATTAGAGTTCTACTTTCACTAGCTGCCTCGCATGGTCTTCTCGCTCATCAAATGGATGTTAAGACTGCTTTCCTAAATGGAGAGTTGGACGAGGAAATTTATATGGAACAACCAGATGAGTTTGTACTAGTTGGTCAGTAAGGGAAAGTGTGCAAGTTGCTAAAGTCTTTGTACGGACTTAAGCAAGCACCCAAACAGTGGCATGAGAAGTTTGAAAGAACTTTAACAGCTGCAAGCTTTGTTGTGAAATAAGCTGACAAATGTTTGTACTATCTCCATGGTGGGGGCGAGGGAGTTATCCTGTGCTTGTATGTTGATGACATACTGATTTTCGGAACAAATCTGAATGTTATTAAGGAGGTCAAGGATTTCCTATCTCGTTGTTTTGAGATGAAGGATTTAGGAGTGGCTGATGTCATTCTGAACATCAAGTTGTTGAGAGACGATAATGGTGGGATTACATTGCTTCAATCTCACTATGTGGAAAAGATCTTGAGTCGCTTTGGCTATAGTGACTGCAAGCCCTCTCCAACACCATATGATGCTAGTGTGTTGCTTTGAAAGAATCGAAGAATTGCTAGAGACCAATTGAAGTATTCTCAGATTATTGGCTCGCTTATGTACTTAGCCAGTGCTACAAGACCTGACATCTCTTTTGCTATTAGCAAACTGAGTCGGTTTGTTTCAAAACCAGGAGATGTGCATTGGAAAGCTCTAGAAAGAGTTTTGCGTTATTTGAAAGGCACTGCAAATTATGGAATTCACTACACCGGGCATCCAAAGGTGCTTGAAGGGTATAGTGACTCAAACTGGATCTCAGATGCTGATGAGATAAAGGCCACGAGCGGTTATGTATTCACTCATGGAGGTGGCGCTGTTTCTTGGAAGTCTTGCAAGCAGACCATCTTAACGAGGTCAACAATGGAAGCAGAACTCACAGCACTAGATACAGCTACGGTTGAAGCAGATTGGCTTCGCCGGCTCTTCAATGACTTGCCGGTTATTGAGAAACATGTACCGGGTGTCCTTATAAACTGCGACAATCAAACTGTGATCACGAAAGTGAGCAGCTCAAAGAATAACATGAAGTCATCAAGACACATTCAGAGAAGGTTAAAGTTTGTCAGAAAAATGAAAAACTCCGGAGTTATTGCGTTGGATTATATCCAAACGTCTAAAAATCTGGCAGATCCTTTTACCAAGGGTCTATCACGTAATGTGATAGATAATGCATCGAGGGAGATGGGTATGAGACCCACAATATGAGTTGTTCACAGTGGTAACCTATTCTTTGTGATCGGAGATCCCGTGAATTAGATGTGGAAGACAAGCGGTTGGTCAACTGAGAGGAGAGTGTCCTTACTATTCACAATACCACTCCATGAAGATGCAATACGCTCCTAATCTGCATGGCAGGTTGATGTATATCTTAATGTGTTCTAAGTGGCTTATTTAAGCAGAGATGTTATCCTGCAGAACATCTTTTGGAGAACACATCTATATGATTCTGATTGTCAAACGTCACAATCTATGAGAGTAGGATTCTCTCTAGTAACTCATGAAAGGTCACGGAGTATGACGCATAAGCTCCACCTGCGGGGAAGATCCACGGTAGCCACGTATCGGTCAAGGCTTCATGTGAAGTTAGATTCACAGAAAACTTGCAGTTCAAGGCCCAGTCCACTGTTCAAGTTGCTTACTAGTGTAGCATAGAGTTGTAGGTGGAAGTTCAACTTAATAGTCTCCACTGCAGTACCGGTATATAAAACAGTGTTTTGGAACCAAAGGCAAATTTCTGTGTGCCTCTGGGATCTGGTGCGGGATTGCTGAAATTTAGTCTATTTTGAGCAGCCCAATAACTATTTCAGAAATTCCTAATAAATCCTAGAGGCCCACTTAGCCCATTTGTGCAAGGCAAGGGATACTACTAAAGTTTAGTCCCACATTGCTAGTTTAGTGGGAGTTGGACCTTCTTATAAGGGAGGTTCTTTCCCAATTTGTACAAGCATGAGAACAAAGGGATATCCACGCGCGCTCCTCCTCCGCCGCCCGCCGCGCCGCGCCGCGCCGCGCCGTGGGTTGCGGGAATGAGCTGAGCCGATATCTAAATTTTTGCCACGCACGACGGGTATACGAAAGGTCACGTGGGAGTTGAAACGTTTTCTGTAGTGGACACTGAATTCGAACGGCGCGCCTCTTCGGCCGCTGCCTGTTCGCTTCGTCTCCCTTCGTTGCTTCACCTCCTGCCGCAGCCTCTTCGCGTCCTTCTCCTGTGCCTATATAAGAGAGGTCGCTCCTCTCCAGAGAGACACAACAGAAGCTCCTCTTCCTCTCGCCACAAAGTTCCGACCACTGCGTTGCTGCTACGTTCTTCCCCATCCCATCTTGCGGCGTGTATCGCAGGTCGGGACAGTAGGCCTCCGAAACCGCATCTTTTGAGTCCTGTACAGGAGAAGGGTGATAAGGTTTTTGGGGAGCGCTCAGCTCGACTACTGGCTGCTTCATCACGGACGATCCGGTCGCCGACGACTACTTCCCCGACGTCCACGACCTCCTCGACGACATGGCAGGCGAGGACACCGACTCCAAGTCCAGCGCTTCTGCTGCTGCTGTCCCGTACGTGTTCTTGTCTTTCCTATTAAAGGTTCTGCCGCAGTTCCTTGTTCTAGTCCTTGTCCTACACATGATAGGTTCTACTTCATATATGCTACTTGTTATACTGTCTGCTTTTGATATGATAGGCTACGATTCATATATGCAGAAGCTATTTACCTTCTCTCCGTCAGAACGCATGACTTATTTTATCTCTACTATATTAGTCATGCTTTATCTAGTATTTCTGTTAATAAAATCATTTGATAAATTGCTCATATTTCCAACAATTAAACTTTTACCAATCGTTCTTGATAACGTTGTGCCTAGGGAAGTTTAGGAAGCGGAAACCCGATACGGGTCAATTCCGGTGATATCACATTGTGCCCGGTGGCCGGCGACTGCGATTGTGCAATGATCTGCAACGCCATGAATAAGGAAAAGTTATGCGTTTAGTCTGTCTTCGGTGATGTGTATTATCATATTGATTTGCATACTACTAAATGTCATTTTCAGAGTGCATACTATGATTTGATTTAGATGGAATAGCTCATGTGCGTGATCACTTTCTCTTTGTTTTATCCTCACTAATTGTTATCGGAACGATGCATGGATGCCGTAATTTAGATTTCCTTTATCATAAATTGTGCTTGTGTGGTCATGGAGAGCTAGAATTTATCCAGTCAATGTCATAATTGGTTAAGCCCACGACACGAATTTGGTAGTACCATTCTATGTTTCTAGCAATCACCGAGTAGCTAGTATACAAAATAGCACAAATTCTAATCCAACAAATAAGAACTCTTCATCTAGGTGGTTGTAAAGCAAAATGAGTAAATGGTTGAAGGAAAGCTAAGCTAATATGTATTTGATATATCTATATCTTTTGGCTTGTTGTCTCTTCATCCATCCTATGGGGAGGGGCGCTTTGGCTCCCGGGAGCATTTGCTGCCGGATGAACAATACCATAAAAAAAGTGTAAAATGTTTTCAAAAAATTCTGAATTTTTTCGTGGGTGTTCGTGTTAGTGTCGCAAGCATGCTTGATAATTTTCATGCGAAACGGAGTAGTAGTGTTTCATCGGTGGAAAAAACAAAGTTGGGGTAACATTTAATGTTCAAATTTGTTTTTTGGACAGGCCAAAATGTTAACCTTTTTGCCTAAAACTTTGCAGATAGTGTTTGGATGTGACTATAAATACATAAAAAAATTGATATTTGTTTTACATTTCAAAAATTATTTTTCACGCGCAGGAGCACGTGCTCCCGGGAGCGAAATTTGGTTTTCACATCGTGTGCCCAAATCCTGGCTCCCCCTCTGTGCGCCACAACAACGACCTCCCTCGTAGTTGGGCATCATCCTACGCCTCATGTGGGACCATGCTCGTGAACCATGCTTCAAAGTCTAGCTCAAGCTCCTCCTGCTAGTCAGGCAACATACGACAATGAATCCCTACTATATATCTCTGTGTTTTTTAACCGGTTTGTCATTTCTCCCCTTCGACTCTCCTTGCAGTGTCGTGCGTATGTTTTATCTAATAACACGTTCTCATCTCCGTTGTTTCAATTTACACATGCAACATTTCAAAATTAGAATCGCTCAACCGATGAGCAGAATGCAAACCAAACATAGCGGAGAAAAAAAATTGTGTGTGCTGCACCCAGCCAATAAAATGCGGCTTGGTGGCCCACTTGCCTAATAATCACGGACGAAGAAAATATGCTCATACACTCCCGCTTCCACGATTGTCTCAAAAAAAAAACTCCCGCTTCTGCGAGGTAGAGCTCAGGCTCCTTTGTCGGCACATCGGCCTCCTTTTGGGTGGCCGACGCTTTTAAATCCTCCCAGATTCCGACCATTCCAATGTCGGGGTCAAGCCTCGAGAAACTAAAGAGGCTAGATGTATTTGTCACATCGTGGCCCATGAAATCAAAGAATGTCTTTTTTATTCAGGCATTCATCAATATCTTGTTCGAATATTTCAAAGTGTATTGTCCTAGAAAAAGGTTAAAAGTGTGTGTTGCAAAAAGAAAACATGGTTTAATTACTATGAAATGATAGACGGTGAAGTTGCTTTTTATTGCTCAAATTAAAGAAAATCTTTCACAAGCTTCAGCCCAACAAACATAGGTGGTTCATCAAACCATGATTTGACTTGTTGGTCATGATCATGCGTAGATAGAGTATCTACGACAGATGTGGAGTATCCGCTTCCGAGATCAAATGCTCCATGATGAACAGTAAGAACGAAAAATAGTAAAAAATCTGAATTTTTGTGTGGTAAACTTTGACAAATGTTTTGTATGCTTACAAAATTTCAGCACGAAATTACATTCGTGGAAGTCGTGTAAAAAAAACCGATGCTCCAAAAATGCTAGTTTGGAAAACATTTTCGAGTGCAATTTTGTATTTTTTGCCACGACTTCCATGAATGTCATTTCGTGCTAAAATTTGCTAAGCGTACAAAATATTGTTATGAAAGCAAACTTATAATTTATAGCGCAAGATCCGTTTCTTTTCATACCGGCTGCGATCCAGATTGCAAATAAACACCCCACTATAACCATATAGGAAAAAAAACATCAATAACTACACATGCATACCTCTGAAAAATGTCGCAGGAAAAAACAACAGATTTCTCATCGCGAGAGAGAAAGAGAGAGAGAGAGAGAGAGAGAGAGAGAGAGAGGGAGAGGGAGAGGGAGGAGAGAGGGAGAGAGAGACGTCTTATAATTAACCATATTTAACATACGTTTTTTGTTGTTTTGTGTGAACACCGAGGCCATCGACGGTGAGGGTGAGAAGAAGGATAAGTGACAACACAAATATGATGCCTCACAAAAATAAAGGAGATGGACCTATTGTGGTCTTGACTGATGGTTGTCGAGTTAAAAGCGTGTGTTATGTTTTCTTTTCCATTGTAACGCACAGACTTTTTTGCTAGTATGATCTAATAATATACTCCTACTCCTAATGCAAGCGGCCCATGCATTGGTAATAAACCTAGCTAATCAACGTGTATAGTACTACTCTATCCAATCACGGAGTAAAAAAAGACAGCTAATGAATCAATAATCACCGTGCGTTGGGTTATGATATTAATTGCATTGGTTACTCTGTGCTAATCAGAGTGTACTTATATTAATCCCACGTGAGGGACGCGTGGTTAGATAAATCAAAGATCTCAGCTCGCGTGATGTAGCACGATTTTGTTTCCTGCTGGTCGCCTCCAGGGACCACCGACCTAGCTTTTCCAAGATAGCCACAGTCCACAGCAAACGAACGCAAGTGTGCGGTGCGATCGGGCACTTAATTTGTGCTAGATTTTACTAGCTTAGGTCGAAACTATTATATTAGGTACACACATTTTGCAAATTGTCTGCAATACGACATACGGACAATCAACTAGAAAAGCGTTTTTTTTTATAAATTTGCAGGCAACACTAAACAACTCATGAGTTTTTAAATCTCGCAGGATAATTAAATTTAGACAAAATAGTTAAATAAATCCATGGACATAAATACAGAGCATATGATGTCGTTTGAGAGTTACAATAGGGGAGGAGTGAGGAAATTCGGACTGTCCATCACATTGCCTTTGACAGCCCATCCCCATGCAACACCCGGACCCCTGCTGTCCCGCACTCCATCGCTCATCTGCTCTCTGTCTCCGGCACCCGGACCCCAACGCCGCCGCCGCATCGACCTCGTCGGCAAGCCATCATCTGGAGAAAAAAAGGAATTATAAAGAAGAGTATGAGATGGAGGGGCAGACAAGTATGAACATTTTGCGGGATAGCGTTTGGTGTCTTTGGATTGATGGAGGTTGATGTCTTAACTTGGAGATGCCCAATGCACGCAGGAAGACGGGATAGCGATGGTTCATTCTTACTTTTTGGTTTCAACGATTCGGGGCCGTGTCTCAAGTCAGTTCGTTTGATCGTGAATGCACTGATCATACGCCTTCATTTCTCAGTCAAACGAAGTAAGTGGAGGAAAATATGTGTCGGTGAGGACTTTCATTTATTGATTTTGGCGGTTAAATAACCTGCGATGTCGCCGACGGCGGCTGCACCAAATAGCAGCAGCTGGTTGAATGGGTATGCGATGTCCGCCAGCAAAACATGTGCAATCAAAGTGGAACCAGAAGAGATCAAATTTGGTGTTTTGACCCTTTTGCAAAAGTAAAATCAGATCTGACCCTAATTCGAAAAAAGACTTATATTTATGAACGAAAGGAGTATGGCAATGCCGCCCACAGTTTGTTTTCCGCCAAAAATTTGCCATGCATGACAACAAAACTCCTCGCGTCAACTGTAGTTGTCGTATAAAACATTTGATTTGTCATGGAAAAACTTGAACGTTTATGATTTATCTTTTCTGTATACTAATTGCAGGGATTGCTCAGTGTTAATCAGAGTGCTTATATTAGTATACACCTCATGTGCTTATATTAATCCCACGTGAGGAGATAGGCAGTTAGATAAAAGCAAAGATCACACCTCATGTGCGGAAAAGCTCCTTCGCGTTCGCTCGTTGGAGCGATCGAATTGATCGAAATGAGGAGTCCTGCGACAACTTCCCTAGTATCTCGCTGGGCCCACCACATGATCGCAAAGATTTGCCAAGACGTGCATAACCCATCTATTAATCTCCATATAATCTGCCCCCTCTGATTTTCAGGGGGGCCGGGGGCGGGCCCACACTAATTACCATAACCCTTCCGCTAATCCTCTACGTAACCAGGTGCAGACTTTCCAAATCGGGGAGATCCCGCCTTGTCGGAAAGTGCGCGTTGGCACTAATGGCAGGACTTGTTTCCTACTGGTCTCCTCCGGGGATCACGCACGGGACCACAAGGCCCCAATATTGCTTTTCCATGACCCCGCAAAAAAAATTTGTTTTTTCAAGATAGCCACAGCAAACGAACGCACGTGTGCGGTGCGATGGAGCACTTCGACTATGGCCCTGTTTGGTTCGGCTGTGGATTTCTAAAAGCAGCTGTGAAAAATTTGCTGTGGAAAAACAGCTGTGGAAAATCTGACGTGAAAAAGATGTAGGTCATTTGGCAAACCAGCTGGTACAGGTTTTTCAGATTTTGGCCCGCAGCGGAATCAGATTTTGGAAAGCACGTCCTGGGCTGCTTCCGCTTTTGGTTCAGATTTTGGCAGCGGATTTCTGGAATTGGATTTTGTTGGGTTCGCCCTTTGGTTCAGATTTTGCTGCGCGGCAGCGAAATCCGTCCATAAAAGCTGAATCAAACAGGAGCTTTCTATCACAAACTCCAGCGAGATTATCCAAACTTTTTGTAGAATCTTTAATCTGTGCTGGACTTTAGTATTCCATTCGTAGAGAAATATAAGAGTGTTTAGATCACTTACGGGGAAGTAGTAAGCCCAAAAGAACTACATTCAGTGCAAACTGTTTGTGAAAAATTTGCAACACGGTGTACGAAAAATCGACTAGAAAAGCCTTTGTTTTCTACAAATTTGAGTGCAACGCTAAATAACTCACGAGTTTTTAAATCTCACATGAGAATTACATTGAGACAAAAAAGCTAGATAAAGCCATGGACATAAATCTAGAATTGCATAAGGGAGGAGTGGGGAAGTCACTCTCCGTCATGTTCTGACTGCCCGCACCACGCAACACCCGGACCTCTCCTCTTCCACACTTTGCCCCTCCTACACTATGTCTCCGCACCCGAATCTCAATGGCATCCGGACCCCAACCTCGTTGCCGCACCCACCTCGGATGGTGCCCGGGCCCTTCCGAACCTCCAATGCTCCGCCTTGCCGCCAAGCCATCGCCCGAAGAAAAAAAATTGAATTAGAGAAAAAAATTATGGAGGGGCGTGCATGTAGGAAAATTTTAGGTGCTAGCATTAGGTATCCGTGGGTCGTTCTGTGTTCTGACTTGAGATGTGAAACTCTCTTTTTCACGAGGGATAAGGATTGTTATTTCAGCTCAATAGGGTTGAGATGTGCAACCTTGGGTAGTTCATTCTTTCTTTTTGACTCGAACGTTTCAGGGCCATCAATGGTGGTACTCCTTCCGTTCGGAAAAGTTTGTCAAACAAATAGATGTATCTAGCACCAAGTTAGTGCTAGATACATCCATTAAGGAACAAGCTTGGCCAAGTTTTTTCGACGGAAGGAGTAAGTACGCACGGTGTGGCATCACAAGTTGGTTCGGTTGATAGTGAATGAACAGATCACACGCCTTCCCGTTGGAACCAAAGGAAGTAAAGAAGGGAAAATGCAAACGGTTTGCACTGCAAACTTTATTTGTTTGTTTGTTTACTGGCGGTACAAAAAGTTACGCTGTCGCCGGCTGTAAATGCGATGTGGGCAAACACGTGGTACCAAAAGTTACGCCACTGCAACCTGTAAAAAAAAAGTTACGCCACTGCAAATACTGCGCCTCACAAAAGATCAACGGCTACCCCTCAAAAAGGAAAAGGAGATCAACTGCCCAGTTGCTGGAGCCCGGTGCGGTCATTCCTGGTCAGCGTACAGATAGCTAGCGACAGGGAAGAGTACCCAACAGCTGCCTTTTGGGAGTAAGAATTTGTTTATCTGTGCTAAAGCGGACAATGTATACTAAACCAAAACCACCCAAACAAGAGACCCGGAGACCCAGAACAAGAACTACTAATGGAATTTTTCACTCTATGATGATTCAGATATTTCGGAAAAAGCAATGCAAAAACAAAATCGCTGGTAAATTTTGGTCGATCCACGGAATCACCGCTACTATGTCTACCTCAACACGACTGCGTTACGGAATATACTCCTGTAAAAGGACAATCCACGATTGGCATTCCTAGAGACAGTGAATCCGCCACAAAAAGGAGGCGCAGAGCACCTAAAGTGTCCATCAAAGAAGCAATTTCGGAAAACAACAGTTAAAATCAACATCGCTGCAACCGCATTTCGCATAGGTTCATTAAATGCACAGGCTTCCACCCTTCAGATTACTCTCCGTAAAGCGTGGTCGGTGGTCCTTCCCTTGAGCTTGAGGCGACCAGCAGGAAGCAGAAAGCATGCTCTCATTGCTCCATGTAGTCACCTCTTTTGATCTACGCCGGAGCCGGAGTAACCACGAATATGTCTACCCGGTCCCTGCGTGGAGTTCGTATAATACGATTTGATTAATTAAAGAGCATTCCATGCATGCAACTATATTAAGGGGGTGTTTGTTTCCAGAGACTTTTTTGTGTAGGGACTAGAAAAAGTCCCTCATAGAGACTTTTTTACCAAACGGGAGGGACTTTTTAGGGACTAAACTAGGCATTTGGGACTAAAGGAAGAAGACTCTGAGAGTCTTTTTGAGACTTTTTGGGACTTTTCCATCAATGCCCCTCCATGCACCCATTGGCCCGCCACCCATGGTGTTATTTGATTGTTATTTTTCTATATATACTAGGGGCAACATGGTCATTTAATAGCCTCTAGAAAGGGACTAGGGACTTTTTAGTCTCTGAAAACAAACAGGGAGTGACTTTTTAGGGACTAGAGACTTTTTAGTTGGGACTAAAAAAAGTCCCAGGACTAGAGAATCAAACACCACCTAATGTATCATAACCTAATGCATGCCAATCATTGGTAGTCTTTTTTTATTGATTGATTAGTGATTAGGTACTCCTTGAATTTTTTTATTGCGGTTGAAGTACTCCTTGGTTTAAGATATATGAACTCCATGATCTAGGAGGACGCCTTGACTAACCGAGAATATCAATGACAGTCCAATCTTAGTTCATATAAGTACTATTTTAATCTCATGTATGTTATTACATGTTACTCTTATTTTTAGATTAACAGTGAGTAAACCATCAGTTATGGTAGTATTTTGTTTGATATAAACCTACATGCTCAACAAATGATGTATACTTTGCATTAGTCCTCCATTGTCTTAAATTATTTTCCACCATCGTCTTAAATTATTTTCCTGTAAATTTTTTGACACTTAAATGGTATGAGAGATTTCTACTACTCCCTGATAGTGTAAAGAAAACGTCTATGAGACAGAGAGTATGTTAGATAAGCAAATGTTACAACGTGTGACAACCTTCAAAGGTGACTTTGCACCAATGAGCAAAGTAGTGGGGGTTACAGTGTGTGTACAAGGGAAGTAATATCCTTACGTCACTAAGATCGCTTAGCATGACGACTTCCCAACTGTCTACTACAACAAGTTTTCTCCGGCTCCGGCGAGGGAGGGGTGATGACATCGGCGCGTCTTCAGCCTGTTTCAGTGCTTGTAGTCGTCGCTAGGTGGTCTACGGATCTGAATGTATTTTTTATTATTTCTAGTATTCATTGTACTCCAGTGATTGAAGATGAATAGATCGAAAGTTTTTCCGCAAAAAAAGCTCCCACAGATTGGACTTCCCAGGGACAATTGTGTTGAACGATTCCATGGCTAATCCCAATTTTGACTGCGTCGTCCGCTCGTTGCCTAGTTGGGCCCACTAGCAAGGGAAGGTCGTTTTTTGGGCCAGAAGTATTAGGGTGAACATGGAGGGTTTTCTAATATTTGGGTCTGTGTGTGCCGCAGCAGCTGCCGAAATCGCAAGAAGGCCAACACGAAGCCCCGACGCCTCCATTCCTTTGCTCTACCTATCGCATCTTAGCGAAATCACCACCTCTCCATTCACATGTCCTCGCCTTCTGTCCTTGTGCCCCCAACCGCCCATCTCTAGCAGGCTTCCGAGTAGGTAAGTACTGGGCGGAGGTGGTGCCAGTAGAAGGATAAGGAGGCCAATGGGGAGAAAAAGGCACGGCTAATGGCGGCAACCTTGCGATGGGTCATCTTCCTCCTAGGACCCCTCCATCCCCGCAGGATCCATCCTGAGGTGACCCCTTTTATCTATATGGGACGTCTACTAGGATTGTGCTTCTCTCTCTCTCTCTCTCTCTCTCTCTCTCTCTCTCTCTCTCCCTCCCTCCCTCTCTTGTAATTTTAGGTTAGCTCATGGGACTTTTTTTGGGGGGGGGGACTAATATTTTAGTATTTAAGGTATTCGGTCCATTTTTAGGTTAACTATTGGAGATGCTCTAAGTGCAACTCTAGAAGAGTTGACATATGCTCCAAAACTCCATAATAACTTCAAATATGAAGCCTAAGGGTCAAAAGGCAACTCTAGAAGAGTCATCATCTGCAATATCGCCAATGAAGAGTCATCATAATGCAACCTTCATATTTTCCATGCAAGTAAGACCCACCTATCATTGGTAATAGGTTCTTCCCCAATAAGACAAAATTAAAAACACATTTGATTCAAATTGATTTGTTCCCAATAAATTGGATGGAAAATTAGTCACACTACTATCGCATTGATAGAAGAACTAATAGTAGCTAACTAATTGTGGCCTTGGTTACGGACTACGTAGAATGTGGCAATGCATGCCCCGATTACCTGAAAATTCACCTCAATAGCATTGTCCCATGCCGACCGTGAGTCGATGGCTGGGGCAGGAAAGACGTCCCAATTCCTTCTTCGCTACCTCCTCCTTGCCACGTTCATCTAGTCCCAATGGTGGTGCAGGGATCCACCTACTTCTCTGCTCATTCCTCTGCACCATTTACGAGGATGCGATGGATAGGAGGTGGGCGAGAGGGGTTGGGAG
The DNA here is from genome assembly GCA_034509565.1 of Triticum monococcum. Classification (NCBI taxonomy): domain Eukaryota; kingdom Viridiplantae; phylum Streptophyta; class Magnoliopsida; order Poales; family Poaceae; genus Triticum; species Triticum monococcum. The sequence continues at coordinate 725,646,428 of CM067842.1, forward strand.
CGCTAGAGAGTTGAAATGATAAGGAAGAGAGGGGGAGCGTTGACTTTTATTAGCCACCGCAGGCCAATTAAGATGATATTTGGGGGTGCCAGAGGTGGGATACGGCCATGAAGGGGCATGCTTCTTGATGAGAAACCGACCAAGCCCACCCGCCTCCTCCCAGCATGCTCGCACGCAAGCCAGAACATGCTGCCTGTGGTAGCCATCCGATGAGCCATCACGTAAATTCGATACATGACCATGTCCTCATGTATGGGTGGTTGCCTCGCCAGTGGTGCATGCATGGGAGGCCGTGATGCTTCAAATCTCGTATGTGGCATGAGGAAGAAGATAAAATTTCACATGCTCACTAACAGTTAGGCTTGGAACAAGCTTCAAAGGAAACGTTCACAACCTCCAAATATGAAGGTGTGGATTTCCTAATGGATGATCTTTGATCTCTCAGATCATCCCCTTAGCACTGTTGTTTAGGTGAGTAGCTTTGAGGTGTTCTTGTTGGGTTTTTTTGTGTGCTTTTGTTGTGTTGAGATTAGTGGCTGTTGTGTGTTCAGAGCGTTTGGCAGGCCACTTTGTGCACTCCTAGGGTTCCATGTCGTGTGAGTAATCTTCTTGTGGTATGTCTGCTTCGGTTTTCACCTGGTTTTCCACAAATTAACTCGGCAATTCTCTTCTTAATTAATTGATGAGGCAAAACTTTTTCCCTCGTTTTAGAAAAATGGAGCTTTGAAGGCCACAAATGAAGGAAGCACCGAAATATCACTTTAGCTATATGTATGTTGAGTAGTTTATCAATTTGGGTAAGTCATTTTTTGACTGTTGATTCTTTTTTTAAGACATGTGATGTTTTTTTTCTTTATATTGTTTCATGGCTTCTTAGGCTAATTTTGACTTGTCCCTGTTTGGGCTAATTCATTTTTTTGGCTGAATTTTTGACTTGCCCCTATTTAGGGTAAGTCATTTTTCCTATAGGGTTTTAAGCCGATTACACATTTACATGTTTCGTGTTTGTATGTGTTTTTTCTTTCACTTTTATTTTTTAGTCGGTTTTCCTTTTCTCTACATGGATATTTTTGGCATGTTGGATCAATGGAAATGAATACACGCAATTACTATACAATATGTGTTTGAACTACAGTAAAGTGTGAAAATACACTTTATATGCTTATTTTTGCATATTGAAAAGGCGCTATTTGAGTGCAAAGTTGTGTGCAAGTTTTTCAAGTTTTTTTTTTCATTTTCCTTGTTCTAGAAGGATAATACCAATGTCATTAATTCATTCCTCCTTAGAAAGTTTCATTACTTTTGTTTTAGTTTTCATTTCATTATCTTTCTCCTTTAAGGGTAATACCAATGTTGCTAATTCATTCCTTCTTAGGAAACATCTTTTTGCGAATTCTCGCTATCATATGCACATTCTTCCACACTGTAAAAAAGTTTGATTTTTTAATAAATTATTTGCAAATTTTTATCATTATTTTTTTCTAAAATATTCATTATCTCTGTCCTTAAATGGTAATACCGATGCCACTAATTCATACTTCCTTAGAAACTTCACTATTTTGATTTTTTTAAATATTAACTCCATTTTCTTTCTTCTGTAAGGGTAACACGGACATCACCAATTCAATCCTTCTTAGAAAACATATTTTTGTGAAATTTCACTATTATTCCCTCCGTTTCTTTTTACTCCGCATATAAGATTTGGTCAAAGTCAAATTACACAAAGTTTGACCAAATTTATATAAAAAATATAAACATCTACAATGCTAAAACTATATAGTATGAAAATATGTTTCATGGTGCATCTGATAATATTGATTTCATATTATGAATGTTTATACTTTTTAATACAAACTTAGTCAAACTCTACAATACTTGACTTTGACCAAACCTTATATGCGAACTAAAAAGAAACGGAGGGAGTACATGCTTAATCCTGCACTTAAAAGTGTAATTATTGTAGGAGTATTAATTTTGTGTAAATTTTATCATTGTGTTTTTTTATTTTCATTATTTTCTCCCTAAAGGGTAATACCAATGCCACTAATTCATTCTTTCTTAGAAACTTCACAATTTTGTATTTTTTAGTTTATATTTCATTTTCTTTATTCTTTAAAGGAAATACTAATGGCACTAATTTATTTCTTCTTAGAAAAAAATATGTTTGCAAACATTCCACTATTATATGCTTGTTCTCGCATATGATACAAAAGCATAATTTTTGTGTAAATTGTATGCAAAAAACTTATTATTTGTTTTTATTTTTTATTTTGTTTCGTCTTAAAGGGTAATATCAATGACATTAATTTATTTTTCTTAGAAGACTTTGTTATTTCTTTATTGTTAGTTTCTATTTCTTCTTTAAGGTAAAATACTAATGTCACTAATTCATTCCTTCTCAGGAAACATATTTTTGTGGAAATCCAACTATTACATACTTACTCTTGCATATTATGAAAATATGCAATTTCTGTATAAATTTTGCCTTTATTTGTTTCATTGTTTCTCTTCTAAAAGGGTAAAACCAGTGCCACTATTTTTTTTTTGAAAAAAATCATTATTATGATTTTTTTTCAGTTTTTATTTACTTTTTATTTGTTTAAAATGAAATAATTATGTTGCATCGGGAGGGCGCACTTCGGACGAAGGCAGAGTAATGACAACATGAGGGGCGTCCTAATTGTTCAACTCGGTTACATTGTACAATGCACATGCAAAACACGAGCGACATGATATATAAGACTAGGAACAACTAGGATGTGTTTGGTTCACATCTCTGTTTTAGGGCATTTTGCATACTTGTCTCGGTTGGGCCTATTTGAGCTAATGCGGGCTACAAACCAACATTTGCATGTAGTTTGGTTGCCTGCATTAGGCTCCGTGCATGATGGGAGCAATTAGTTGGCGCACTATTTGGTTGCCTGTGTCGCTGTTGTTAGACAAACAACACGTTGTTTTGTTGCAAACGGCTAAACATGTGATCACCACTTCTCACTAGTGGTGATCTTACGACACACACACTGACCATTGTCTTGTCCTAGATAGAAAACAAATGGCAGTTTATCCTAGCTACTAGCAAATGACAGTACAAGTTATTAATAGGCAATATGACTGAATAGGGGATAGTTCAATGATGCTAACTAGAGGTGGAAGTTCTTCCTCTTCTTCTTCTTCTCCTCCTCCTCCTCCTCCTTCTTCTTCTTCTTCTTCAAATCCTTGCCTGCCCTCAATTATCCCACATTTCCTGAGCCCAGTCCAACCTTTTGTTCTTCCACACTTCATTATCAAACGCCTCCACACCATGGTCGGAGATGACCACCTCATCAGGTGTCACATCTTTCTCCGCGTCACAAGTTCATCAGTTCCCCATTGCAGGATCCAGTTGTGAATGATGCAACATGCAAGAACAAGCCTGACCTGGGTAGGGTAAGGATGGTATGGCTTCTGATCCAGGATCTTAAACCTATTCTTCAAAGCTCCAAATGTCCTCTCAACCGTTACTCTAAGGCTGAAGTGTCTAATATTGAACAATCCATGAGGAGTCCTAGAATAGTTCCTACCAGAGAACTCGTTCAGATGGTACATGGTTTTCTTGAAGGGTGGAAGAACACCTGACCGACATGCATAGCCAGCATCTGCTAGGTAGAACTTGCCATCGGGGATCTTCATGCCATCAGGACGACTCATGTTATCACTGAGAATGTTAGCATCATGGGCTAATCCTTCCTAGCCAACCAACACATATGTGAACTTCCGATCGAAGTCAACAACAGCAAGCACATTCTGGATTGTGTAATACTTCCTTCCTGTATATGTTGCAGCTTGTGACCTCGGCAATCTGGCAGTGACATGAGTACCATCTATCGGCCCAACGCAAATAAATTATGTGCAAATTTTTGTCATTATTTTGTTTTTAAAATATTCATTATCTCCGTCCTTAAATGGTAATACCGATGCCACTAATTCATACTTCCTTAGAAACTTCACTATTTTGATTTTTTAAAATATTTACTTCATTTTCTTTCTTCTGTAAGGGTAACACGGACGTCACCCATTCAATCCTTCTTAGGAAACATATTTTTGTAAAATTTCACTATTACTCCCTCCGTTTCTTTATACTCCGCATATAAGATTTGGTTGTAGATGTAGTTCAGAATCGCGATCCTCTCCTGATCCCAGATTAACACCGGACCATATCGGATGAGAGGTTTGTCATCCCGACGAACACCTCTCTTATGGGCCAACAGAATCCATGCCTGAACCACAACTATAAGCGTTGCTACCTGAACTGGAAGCTTCGTTCGTTCATCCACAATGTAAGTGACATCCATGATGCGGTCAGCAATGGCGCAATCGACCCTTAACGGTCCTATCGAATGACCTAACCGAGAGGGGGAGGGGGCTTACCAGCTTCAGGGTCGAGGGAGACATGCTGAGACGAGGATGGCCGAAAGGAGTAGAAGAAGAAGGGAGAAGCAGCTACCGTTGTCGGGGAGTGCTGTTGCCGCCACCAATGCTGCTACCGCCGTCGCAGCCACAGATATGAGTCGTCGCCGTCGCCAGTGCTAATAACAGAGGAGGGCTTGTCCTATTGTCAGGGGTGAGCGAGTAAATAGGGTGGTGAGGGTATATTTCGCGCCATCCCGCCTCCGCCGATTTCCCTCTCCCGCTATCTCCGACCAGATCCCTTCTGCATCGTGCCCTATATTGTGTCATGCTTTTGCGCCCGACTCAGCCTGGCTCGTTGAAAACGGCTGATTCAAACATTCCCAGCAAGACAGGCTCTGGGTGCTTTAAGTTTCATGCTGATGCGGGTCAGGCCTGCTTGCATGGAACTAAACGACTCATTTTCATCTCGCTCAGACCTGGTTGGGCTCCATGCAGCCTACCAAATGCATCCCTAATGTGTCAATGTTAAGTAGTTGTATGAGGCCTGAGAAGCCGCTGTATTGTTACTTGGTTCTGACCGATCGAGTGTGAATGTTAAATGGGCAGTTTAAATAACGATGAGTGGTCTGGGTTACATCTGGAGACAACTATGTTCTGTTTACCCGCTATGCAACAGTGTGGCCGGACGGCTAAAAAAAATAGTGTGGCCGGAAAAAAGTGGCTGACCGGAAAATAGTTTATTTTTAGACTAGCGAAAAATATTTTCCATGCTATAGTGATGTATACCCTGTCCCTCAAAATATTTGGCGATTGAGTGGTGGATGTCTAACTTTTTTTTAGCTTCTAGCTCAATATTGACGGTCTATATTGATGATTGTTATATAGTCTGGAATCTTTCAACGATTATGCTAGAGTTTCTCTAAGCCTACTATTTATTCTGATGAATAACCGCTCCAATTAGCGGAAATCCCTTTTGGAGCTCGGCCTCCAGTGAGGCCTCCAAATTCAAAATTGCAATTTCATTGAACTTCATATTTTTACATTTCAAAAAATTCTAAAGAAAAATATAGATATACATGAAGGTATAACACACATGTGTGTAAATTTTCAGTTCAAAATACATTGAAATGAGGACTGTGCAAAAAAGACAAATCTGAGGCTATTTAACACATGATACTATTCATCTTCCCAGACCATGAATTTGTCTTTTTTGTATAGATCGCAACTCAAGGTATTTCATCATGATTTTTTACACACATGTGGGTTACATCCTTACATATACGCATATTTGTTTTCAGAATTTTTTGAACCACATAAGTTTGAATTTGAAATTTTCAAGAATAAAGGCATTCATGAAGCTCGGCCTCCAAAACGTCTCTCTCCTCCAATTAGTGATTTAATTCCTCCGCCGTGATCGATGATGCTCTTGGCGCTGACCCGCGAGGATCTGGTCACCCAGCAGCTGTGAGGCAAACTTGCTTTAATTTTGTCTGGATGTTCTCCTGGGGACCGAGAACATCAGCCTGTGCTGCGCTCTGTCCATGTCCAGGCTTTATCTTCCTTCCACTTCCCGCAGTCAGGGCTGGGTGCCTTTTCCCTTGCCGCTTCGTGCCACTGTTTCTTTACACGGATGCCATGCACAAGATGCGAGCAGTTGTAACGGCCGACTCTTTTTTCTTCTGTTTTTGGTTGGTAGTGCTCTGCACCCGCAGCCTAGCCTGACCTGACATGCAACTTTTTAGAATGAGGAAGGCGCCCGTTCTTTTTGCTTTGGGGCCTTCTCCTTCTCTTGGTGATTTTTATTATTGTGTGCCGCAGTTAATCTTTCCAATTTAAGGTATATTTTTATCTTTGTATCCAAGCAACGTTCCTATCTTTGTTGGGTCTTGCTGAACCTCTTTGTTGGTTGGCCGAGGCCATGGACAAGCTGTTTTTTCTTTTGCCGTACTAGTACTGCATCGAGTACTTCTGCTGCGACCTGTTCTTTCTTTTCCTCCTTTGTACACGCGAGCCATCTGTAGTCCTTCCATGGATTGGGCGGTGATGAAACTGTTTTTCTTTTTGAACGGTCACCGGGGGGAAGGAATCCCTCCCACCTGAATATATTGCTCAAAAAGCTACCAAAGCCAAGAGTCACCTCTTAAGCTTTGGATGATTCAGTTTATAAGGGAAACCAGATCGAAAACCTAAACAAATGGACCTTTTTTATAAAGGAAACTGGGTCAAAAACCGTACAAGGTGGTGATGGAACTGTCAGAGCCAAGTTGCACTCATTGTTGTGGTCTGTGGTTAATACAGGGCCTGGAGCCTGTGATGGAGCCACATCTGCAAGCAGTTACCATTACCATCTCGTGAAATTTCAATGGATTGTTGTCTTATGGCATCTGTAGATTTAGAAGGATCACAACAATCGCATCTTCAGGCAGGATTACCGTGGGGTCTCAGAAACCACCTTTAGGGTTAAAAACGCGGTGCGAATGAGAGAACTTGCTTTTGCAAGAGTTGTTCAGGATGATTTTTTTAAGGAGGGAAGCCCCCGGCCTCTGCATCAGGAGTTGTTCAGGATGATGGAGGCTGGTCTCCTCTGACAAAACCCCAATACCCCTCTAGGCAAGCCAAGTGTTTTATCTCGCCTCGGCCTGTAATTGGTTACATTATTCTATTAGCTGACAAAGCTCCTGTAATAGTTTATGCACAGAAGGACACCCAACGCTAGGGTTTTCACCGCCTCTGTCTTGCCTCGTCTCCTAATAGAGGCGCGGTGCATCCTGTTCCTTGCCGGTGGGAGCACTGCGGAGCTTCAGCAAGGCTGAATGGGCCATGGCCCGCACAGCCAATGAAGTTTTATACACTATACATCTACTCTTGGGCCTTAAAACAACAGCCCATAAGCTATGTTCTTCTTGTTGGCGCGCCCATGTTTCGGCTGCAAACTCCGCCACTAGGCGGGAGTGCTCTGTTTTTAGGGGGGAAATCCGTTTTCGCAGGGTTTGTGTCCTGCTCATGAAGGCGAGGCAGCGGCGGCTTCCTGAAGATGAAATAAGGTTCTCTCCGCCTAGCCCCCATCCCGATGGCGCTTCTAGCGTCATTGGAGGGTGTGTGAAGTTTTGTCTCCGACGGATCTCACAGGATTCAGTCGGCAGTCGGCATTTGTCTTCGGTGGATCTGCTTGGATTCGGTCTTCATTCGTCTAAGTTCGAGTGTAGGTTGGATCCTTCGGATCTACGTTACTCTTCATCGGTGGCGGATGTTGTTCTGGTGCGCTGGTCCTTTGGGGCCTTAGCACGACGACTTCTCGACTGTCTACTACAATAAGGTTTTCCCGGCTCCGGTGATGGAGGGACGATGGCGGCGGCGCGCCTTCGGGTTTGCTCCGGTGTTTGTAGTCCTCGTTAGGTGGTCTACGAACCTCAATATAATTCTTTTTTACTTCTATTTTTTGTACTACCTTGACAGTTGTTGAATAGATCAGAAGTTTCCCTTTAAAAAAACTTCTCCTCTTTCATATTTTCAACATTTGTAAATTTTTTTTGCAAGGTTGATGATGCGAAACACAGTTTAACTTGATCTGAGGGGTTGATATCTTGGGCCATTCTAAACCTGTAAACTTCATTTTGCATGAGGCCATCGATGAGAATGTTACTTTTCAATACTCTTTGCTTAGTAGTTCATGCAGTGTTAAATGCTCATTAACTGGGTCATTTTTCTCTTTCAGATTTTTCTGGTAGTGGAATGTCATATTAATTCTTATGATTTCACTGGTGTGGCTTGTTCTCAGTCTGTAGCGCAAAATAACATAATTGATTGATATTTTGTTTTTTGCAGAAAAAAAACTTCATTGCATGCCAACTCAGCACAAAATTGGGAAAAGTTTCGGTTGGAGGTAGAATGTGGCACCAAAGTGCATCAATGGGGGTTCAGATTGAGAATTTTTCCAAAAATGAGTATTATCAGTTACAAAGGTTAACACCTGGCACATTGATTTTAAGAGAGAATCTATTGACAAACCATACTAAACAAGCTATACTCCATACTATTGACGACCTTTCAAAAACACAGTATCACACATCCTAATACAATGGAAGATAAGGTATACATGAGCAGCATTTTCACAGACGGTCTCAGCATGGAGCCCATGATGTTTGAATATTCCTTGGAATTGTCGGATGGATTCAATAGTTGTTTCCTTTTTTTTATTTCCTGTCGTTGTTTCTGTAGAGCTTCCCGGAGAGGCATGTGGTACAAGTGTGTATGGGTTTCCAGCCCTTCTCCTTCTATATACGGCACCAAGTAAAACATCCCCGCCTACAAGCGACGTTCTTTGTATTTTTGGATGCTATCCCTAATAATTTGCAATGAGCTGTCGATGGCGAGATGGTGTTCTTTGTAATCTTCCCATGTGAGCATGCCTCTCCTCACAAGTTCATTGTCGTTGTCAAGTGCTAATCCAAGATACGTGCGGTTGTATTTTTCATGGTACAATGATGTGGTCTTGAGCATAAGACTGTGGTCACCAAAAGAGAAAGTACCATACTCATCACCGCGACAAAGTCTAAAACTTTTTCTTGACAACTTGATTTTTTTTGCTCGGATGGCTTTTGCTACCCAATGTAAAAAACACGATGGGTTAGGTTTACAGTAATTAACCAATGTTATTTTTCGACAGCTAAAGATTTCATTCATCAGAAAATAGAAAGGTCATTTACAAATAATGATGAAATGAAATCAGGGGGGTAATTATCCCACACACACGAACTTCTACTTCTGTATGCTTCTTTGGCTAAGGTGTCAGCAACTAGATTAGCTCCCCGGTTGCATAGACCAAAATGTATCTGACCAAACTCGTTGGACATCTGCACACACTCGACAATAGTTGCTGATTGTGCTCCCAAGAAATTAGCAGAGTCTTTAACTGCTTCTACCACCAACTGACAGTCAGATTCAGCTTCTAGTTTTGAGCATCCTATGTTTGCTGCGAGGATCAGACCATTGCGGAGTGCTAATGACTCGGCCGTGGATGCATCTGAAACATTCGGGATGAACCATGTTGCCGCTGCTATGAAGTGTCCCCATTCATCTCTAAGGATTGCTCCTGTTGCTCGGGCCATCTCCTCCTCAATAAAGGATGCATCTACATTAACTTTCAAGAAGTCATGCCTGGGTTTAATCCATTTGTGTTGTTATTTTGTCTTCTCTATTTTTGTGTCTGCTGCACGCCGAAAATTTCTAACCAGAGCCTTTATAGAGATTGCAGATCTTCCAACCGGTTGGATCGTCTCTCCCTTTTTCAGTTGTGGTCGTTGCCACCATAGGTACCACGCTGTCACAGCTACAAGTTTAGAATATGGCAAATCTACAGGAAGATTTGTTTCTGGCTTATCAAATAGCAGTTGCTCCATGTTAACTGAACCCGATCTATCCTGACAAGTCACCTTTCTAATACTGTCCAGCAAGCCCAACTCCTTCCATATTTCTTTAACTCGTTTGCATGTGAATAGACAGTGTTGGATATCCTCAGCCCCCCACTTACATATTGGACATTGAGCCTGTGTAGTAACATGCCAATTTGTCAGAATACCATACATGGGAGGATTCCGTGAAGCACTTTCCACAGGAAGTGTTTGATCTTCCCTGGAACTTTCAACGTCCAGATACCACCCAAGCTTGATTTGAATTCATACTGCCTTGACCATCATTTGCGTGTACACGTTGTCCAAACTTGTGTTCCCACTCTCTGTGATATGCTGATCTAACAGAAAAAGTACCTGATTTGTTGTAGTGCCACGCCACAAAGTCATTCAGTCCTTGAACATTCAGCAGAATCTGAAGAATTCGGTGAGCATCAACAGAGAAGAAATTTTCATAGATCAACTCTTCATCCCAGAGTCCAGTATGAGGGTCAATGAGCTCTTCTACCTTTGATAGCAAGACATGTCCTCTAGGAGTTAGAGCCTTTCTATTATTGCTTGTAGGGATCTAAGGATCCGTCCATATGTTTATGTTTTGCCCAGTACCAACATGCCATATATATATATCCCCTTTTAAAGGTTTGGATTCCCACAACGATACTCTGCCACGTATACGATGAACCGCTCTTTGGGCCTGCCTTTAGTAATTAACCAATGTTTCTGCTTCTAGTGGAAAAAAAGTCAAGTTAACCCGTGAAAAAATATAACGAAGATTGTGTCAATCAAACGGCTGGACCATCATACATGTGTTCTCAGTTCCTATCCATTGCCGCTGCTAATAGTCTCCTAATTAATGGATCCTCGAGAACTATTTGGATGCTACGTTGTCGGAAAGATAAACAACTATTCTGCCGGCTGTTGATGATATTTTCTGGGTCCTTGGCGAGATCTTTATACACACCAGAAGGCAGAAGCATGGCTGCTTATAAGATTCCAATCCGAACTCACGTAAGGTTTCTCTCTAGACAAACTTGTAGACGTAAGTGCGTAGGGGTTCGGCTTACCTGTGGGGTTCCCAGCAGGAATTACCGTGCAGGGCCAATATATGAGAGCCACTTGTCCTTGTGGACCCGTAGCTTGAATTAAATTAGAATTTTTGTTTCTTCTTTACTGCTCCGGTCTTTCTCACCCCCAGAACGATTGTCGGTGCTGATAGTTCTTGCTCATCGGAGTGTGACGCCACTGGCCCATCGAGGTCGTCATGCTGCTCCGGTCCTTCCCGCCGTGCTGCCTCCCATGGCGATGCCCCCTCCGTGGCCCCGTCCAAGAACAAGCACAAGCACAAGCAGAGTGGCAAGAAGAAGACGCCCGCGTCCCGTGCCGGCGCCGGAGCCGCTCAGCCTGCCCGTGCCCCGTCGCACTCGAGCCACACCCTCCACCGTCAAGGATGTATCCGGCCCTGCACTCTCCGCCAACGATCCGGTAATGTTTCACTCAAAACTTAACCTCTTTTAATTTGGTACCGATCGACAGAACGGATGGAACAATGAACTGATTTTTGTTGGTTCAGACTGCAGAGAGGGAGCGGCGAGCAGCAGGGGCACCAGGACATGGCCGCGCTTCTGCTGTGGCTAGTGTGGTGAAAGTGAAACCCAGAGAGATCCATCCATCGGCATTCATGTATCCACTCCATGGTTAAATCATTATGTTTGCTTGTTATGATAGACATCCATCAGACTGAATCTCGCAGGAACCGGAGATTAACATGGCGATGCTCCAATAGATAATCTCCTCATTTAGATTGCTTTGGCTCAATTAATTTGTCGGGGAGTGTTAATTGACCTCACAAATCCAACATGAGACGGTGACCTAGCCATGCCTTTACCCCCCCCCCCCCCCCACCCACACACACACACACACAACCGGGATACTTCGTAAAAACCGCATGTACGAAATCCTTGCCCTCCTGGCTGTTGTTCAATAAGAAAATGAAAATTCAGGCCCGGTGACCTTCAAGAAAACAAATCCAATAGGCATCAGCAAAGGAAACATTTGTGGCCGTGCCTAAGGGCTGGACGGTGGGAACGTGCTCGAACGACGGTGAGGCGCGGTGGGAGAAGGGATCCCAGGCGGCCGGCGGCATGGTTCAAGTGATAACAGAGACGACGCATAAAGACGCCCGCGGCGAAGGGCTCTTCGTAGTGACGAGCAAAAGAAATAAAATGAGCAGTTGTAATCCTTGACTGGCAGTGGCGTCATAGTCCGGCGAGCAAGAACCATCAGCGCCAGCAATCGTTCTAGGGGTGAGAAAGACCGAAGCTGTAAAAAAGGAACAAAATAATTCTAATTTAATTCAAGCGGCGGGTCCACAAGGACACGTGGCTCTCGTATATTGGCCCTGCAGGGTAATTCCTGGTGGGAACCCTGCAGGTGAGCCAAACCCAGTGCATAGCAGCAGCAGCCGTAAGGAGGAATCCGGACCGTATAGGCGCAGAAGAAGCATGGCCCGGGCCCCCGAGACTCCCCCGGGGCCAAGCCGAGTAGCGGTGGTTTCTTTCCTATGCTGTTTTTTTGCGAGAATTCTTTCCTATACTGTTTCGCTGATTTCTTGTACTCCCTCCGTTTAGTGATGTAAAACGCTCTTACATTAGTAGAAAACAGGGCTATGGTCACGGGGCAATATTCACATTAGTCCCGGTTCAGTCACGAACCGGGACTAATGTGAGCATTGGTCTCGGTTCATGCGGCTAAGGCATTAGTCCCGGTTCACTCGGGCCCTTTAGTCCTGGTTTAAGACATGAACCGGGAATAAAGGGTGTGATGACCTTTAGTCCCGGTTCGTGCCACGAACCGGTACTAAACTTTCCATTTTCAAACTCTAACCCCCCCCCCCCCCCCGGTGGATCGCCTTTTCAGTCTTAAAAGAAATAAAAGAAAATGTCAAAAAAATAAAAGAAAATAAGTTTCTCATGTGATATGTGGTCTAGTTGTTGGGAAAATTTGCAAATATGAATTTTGACTTTATTTGCAAAATCTCTCTGAAATTTGTAAAAATGGGCATAACTTTTGCATACTAACTCGGATGAAAAAGTTTTTTATATGAAAAATCATCTACTTGAAAAGTTACATCCAAATTTAACTGGTGGAACCCCGTTAAACATTTGCAAAATCCTCAAAAACCTAATAGAAAAAAAGTTACGGGGCTTTTAAGATCTAGAGTGGAAAAAATCAAAAAAATTCAAACAGTGGGCAAACTGTGGTCAAACAATGGTCAAACTAATTATTCTAGAATATTAGTGTTACTAAATAATTATTTTAGTCATTTTAATTTTGGTCAAATCTGGTCAATCTGTGGTGAAACTATGGTCAAACAATGGTCAAACTAATTATTCAAGAAATATTAGTGTTACTAAATAATTATTGTTTTTTAAAACAATAGTTTTAATATAAAACTATGAAATGTGTCACTTCATGCTCAAGCAAAATTCCTGAAGGTTAATAGGATTGACATCTTACTATTGTCAGGAAAACAACAAGTGCAGACTTGGAGCGAGGGAGAATAGAACCCAGAAGTTATGGATTGAACCGGGATTAAAGGGTCAGGGCATTAGTACCGACCCTTTAATCCCGGTTCATGAACCGGGACTAAAGGCCCTCACCAACCGGGACAATAGGCCCCTTTTCTACTAGTGTTATTATATTTATTTACAGAGGTAGTAACTGTCTGCCCTTCGTTCTTATTTACTCCGCACATTAGGTTTGACCTAAGTCAAACTTTAGTTTGATTAAATTTATCGAAAACAGTCTAAACTTTCACAATAACAAATATATATATATATATATGGTATAAAATATATTGAATGATGATTTTACTTATAATGATTTGGTATTATGGATGATAATTATTATTTGTATAAATTTCATCACAGTTTATAAGCTTTGACTCGAGACAAAGTTGTGAAGTAAAAAACAGAGGGAGTACTAAGGGTTAAAGCGCATTTGTCTCAGACAAAAATTTCCCTTCTACCTTCTCTGGCTCCCCTCAAGATGGCAGCATCGCTGCCGAGCGCTGACAAGGCTACCATGGCAATGCCCATGTTTCCTCCCTCGCCCCCGCGGACCCCACTGGTGCTCGATCTGATCTAGTGGGGTCGTCAAAAACCAATTAGTGTTTCATGAATTGAAGTCCATGTCACACAGGAGATGTCAAATGGGATATCGATCGTGCGGCCAGAAATGGCGGCCGGGAAGATCGAGGAAGGGTTGCACAAGGTGTGGCTGGTCTTCTTCGGCTTCTCATGACAAGTGAGTTCTCTCTCCTTGCACTGGCATTTATGCTGACTTTGTGATTGCAACCTAACTGATCATTGACAATTCCAGAGTAGTATGCATTTTCTTATATGCAGACTCACTATAATTAGGTGGAGCAACAACTTTTCTCTATTTCTTGCCACTTTCAGTAAGCGACGATGCCGAAAAAGACTCCTTGCCATGCTTTGTAGATAAAGCAACAACCACGATACAAGTCCAACTACAAAGGAACTCTAGAAGAAGTTACAGGGGGTACACAAAGAAGAGAAGAAAGTTCCAATTGTGGGCAACATCACAACACGCCTGAAATAAAAGATACAATCCTGAAGGAGGATAAATGACCATGAGGAGCCGCGCCGCCAACTCCTTGGTACTTCCTGGTGAGCTTGTCGAACGCCGATCTATCACACTGCCTGCATAGTGGTTTGCATAACTGCATGAACCCACACAATTTATAAATCGCATCAGTGGCACTACTTGGGTAAACATGCTCAATGACAAGTTTATTCCTAATACACCACAGGACCACGCCAAAGGCCCCAAAGTTCACCCACATCACTCTGCGGGCCTAGCCAGAGAAAGTGTCTAAGTACTGATATAACTCAGGGAAGCTAGTCGGGCACCACCCTTTGCCCCAGACTTCTCTAAGATAGCTCCACATCAACTAAGCCAAGGTACAATATAATAAGATGTGGTCTAGGTCTTCGTTGACGTTACAGAGTGAACATATCCCATTTTCTGGACGGTTCCGCTTCCGAACTTGATCAGCAGAAGGCAACCTTCCCCTCATCAGTTGCCAAAGAAAGATCTTAATCTTCGGTGAAAGCTTAGTTTTCCACACTTCATTTAGCTCTTCTGGTCCCTGGCCGGTCGCAAGCCTATTATACAGAACCGAGTGGTGAACACACCTTAAGGATCCAACCACCAAGACGTGGTGTCCCGGCCGTCTGACAAGGTGGTGCTAGCAATGATACCCACCAACATATCCCACTCCGCGGTTTCCTCGGGGCCGAATGATCACCGAAACGATAACAGGCGGGCCTCTCATGGATAGCCAGGGCAACCGTGGCCGCGGGCTCATTAGATCACGAATATGGAAGGGAACCGCGCTCTGAGCGGGCTCTTCCCAAACCAACAGTCTAACCGGAATAAGGTATCAGGCCCATTCCCCATGGTCACCGACGCCTCGAGTCGGAAGCAAGGCTTGAGCGACTCTAAGGCCCGCCAGAACTGGGAACCCTTAGACTACGAGCACATGAAGAAGGACTGTCCTCGAAGATACTTCGCTTTGATCAAGTCCAGCCATAAGCGCCCCCCTCTCCGTAATAATGCCCCATATCCAATGTGGAGACGCCATGCTATGTGACGGCGCCCTAGCCCTGCTGCAACCTGGGCGATGATGTGGGAGCAGAAATCCAAGCATCATTAGCTTGTTATATAACCGCATAGTGAGATAGGGACCGGCGGATGACTCGCCGGTCGACCGGCACAGACTAGCAGCCTATGAGAAATAGCACCATTAAATCCCCAAACAGAGAAAGAACCCTCAAACCAGACAGATGAAAATGGTTGCATTATCGCAACCATGGTTCAATTAATGGGGCGGGAGAAACACGCACTCAAGTCAAGGGAGACCTGCATAATGATAAAATTGTGTCCACAAATATTTCCTACCACTTCATCGTCAAGGTATGATCAAATTATTAGATAATACACTGTATTACAAGAAATTTGTGCTATCAGTAAGAATAACTACTGTCTCCTGCTAACACCTTATTCAAGCAGCGACCGCCCGACGACGATGGTGGGGCGGCCTTCGAGGGCGGCGACAACGCTGTCTTGCAAGAGGACGGCGGCGGCCAACTCGATGTAGGTCGGAGTCCTGGAGCCGCGCTTCTCCTTGATCAGGCGCAGGCCGGCGGCGATCGCGGCCAGCCGCTCCTCCCGATCGCGCAGCGACGCGAACCGCGAGGTGAAGCGTGAGACCTCGGCCTCCTCCCCCGTCTTGCCACCGCTGATATCCAGCGCATTGTACTGCCCCGCGATGCTCGCCTCCTGCACCGCCGCGAGAGACGCGCCGTCGACCAACCCTTCGGATTCTTTCGCCGCCATCGCAAGGAGATTTTTTTTTGAAGGTAACTAGGGATTTTATTCAAAGTTCAACACCTCCGGAATACAAGCAATATCAGGGAGGATCCCTAGCCACACGGGCGGCCCACCGGCAGAGACGCAGCTCCTTTTGCAACCGAGTGAGCCTCGAAATTATGTACTCTACGTTCAAAACGAAACTTAACTGAATTGAAAAAGTTCCTAGTAACTTGAATCTCCTGCAGAACCGACGCGTACACTGGCATTGCATATTGATCAATGTTGGAGATCACTTCTAGACAGTCTGATGCAATCAGCAGGTCCTGCAGGTTCAGATCATTAGCAAGGGCAAGGGCCTCGCTGCACGCATGTGCCTCCAAGCTCGCCGGGTCAGTTAATCCCTCGATAACTAAAGCTGAAGCGCCAAGAAACATGCCGTTTTTATCTCGACACACCACGGCCGCCGCTCCCTTGTCACCCATAGTTGAAATGGCGCCGTCACAATTTAGTTTTGCTGCTTCTCCATCGGGTGGAAGCCATACCTGCGCTCTGGGAGCCGCCGGTGCTGGTGTTGATCGCGGTTTCTGGGCTTCGGCTATATCCAGCTCCTCCAAAAATCGCCTTATAAAGCTCATAGTTGACAGTGGACTTTGAAACTCATTGTCGTGGATTGCCTTTCTGCGAGCCCACCAAATAGCCCACATTGTAACAAGAACTCTCGTTAAGTCCTGCTGGGAGGTCGATTCAAACAGCCAGAACAACCATAGCCTTGCATCGGCATTTTGGTTTGAGATTACATGCTCCAGTAACTCCTCGTCCCCCAATGCCCAAACGCATCTGGCCATGCGGCAACTCAGCAGTGAGTGTCGCCAGGTATCTTCCACGGCTCCACAGATTGAGCAAGCCGGTGTGTCCGCCATGTTTCTTTCGTGACGGACTTGCCCCATAGGAATTGATGTGTGTGCTAGCCTCCAGACAAAAACCCTGATCTTGGAAGGAACCCGAACTTTCCAGAGCTGCGCCCACGAGCTTTTGTTTGCAGAAATGTTTGAGTGCCCCGGACGATGATCAAGCCAGTCCTCCCTCTGTGCTTTAACTGCTGAAATCATTCGATAAGCCGAACGCACCGAGAAAACTCCCCTCCGATCGTAATGCCATGCCCAAAAGTCTTCCTGAACCCGTGTGCTCAGAGGTATGTTCAGAATAACTTCAGCATTGGGAGCAATAAAATGCTCCATTATCACTTGCCTGTTCCATGAACCCCTTTACTAGAGAAAATGGATGACTTCTCCATATTTACTCTCTGACCCGATGCATTACAGTATGTCCGAAGTAACTCCTTAATCCGTGTTGCACTTGCTTCTGTTGCCTCAAAGAAAAGTATGCTATCATCCACAAGAAGTAGATGATTAACCTCCGGTGCATTTGGCGCTATCGTGATCCCCCGAACTCCCGCCTCGGATTTCAACAAACAGGACAGCCCCTCAGCTGCTAGCAGGAACAAATATGGCGAGCTTGGGTCACCCTGGCGCAGCCCTCGGGATGGCTTAAACCCATCCAAACTCCTACCATTGAAAAGCACCGAAAAGGAGACTGATGTCACACATCTCATTACCGTGTCAATAAAGCGAGGACTGAAACCCATCTTGACCATAACAGCTTGCAGATAAGGCCACTCCAGGCGATCATACGCTTTCATCATGTCTAACTTCAAAGCACAGTATCTATTTCCCTTCACTCTCTTGGTTTTCATGTAGTGCAAGCATTCATATGCTGTGATAAAATTATCTGTGATGAGACGGCCAGGGACGAACGCCGACTGCTCTTCGGAAATGATCTCGGGGAGGATTACCTTCAGCCTATTGGCTAAGACCTTTGAAGCGATCTTGTAGACCACGTTGCAAAGACTTATCGGCCGAAACTGTCCTAAAGCTTTTGGACCTGCTATCTTGGGAATTAAAACAATGAACGTATTATTTATCTCCTCCGGTGAGTCCACACCATCAAGCACTCTGATGACCATCCTTGTTACCTCTTCACCACAAAGGTCCCAATGTTTCTGAAAGAACTGTGCTGGAAACCCATCCGGCCCAGGAGCTTTAGTTGGGAACATTTGAAATAAAGCGTCTTTAACCTCATCCTTTGTATACATTGCAGTAAGCCAGGCATTCATATTGCCATCCACCCTCACCGGTATATGTGATAAAACTTCTTCCATGCCTATGGTTCCTTCCGACGTGTATAAGTTGGAGTAAAAAGCCGTGGCCATGTCCGCAAGCTCGGCTGGGTCATTGCACGTAGTACCGTCAATGCGGTCGAGCTGGGTTATACTATTTTTGGCCCTCCTGGCAGAAGCCTTCCTCTGGAAGAACTTGGTGTTGCTGTCACCCTCGGATAGCCAAGTGATGCGTGACCGTTGCCTGGCCATGATCTCCTCTCTGTATGCCAATTCAACCATGCGCTCTTCGATCCTTCGTTCCTCGTTGCTAGGACCCGTGCGTAGCGGAAGTGCACGCAGCGTTGCAAGATCCCGGCGCAGCTGCCGTAGCTCCTGCCGGACCGAACCAAATGTCATCCGCCCCCAAGTAGATAGCGAGGTAGCCACAACCTCTAGTTTGTGCGACAGATCGGCTACCGATGAAGCTGGCCCATTGCTGTTCCATGCTGTATGAACAATATCATTAAAGCGGCCATCTCTTTCCCAGGCACACTCATACCGAAACGGTTTCTTCACTGCAATGCGCTGGTTTCCAGCTTCCATCTTGTTCATGAGCAAAATTGGGCTGTGATCACTTTTGACTGCCGTGAGGTGTTCCACTCTCGCAAAAGGGAACTTGTTCGACCAGCTTGCCGAGGCTAAAGCCCGGTCTAAATGTACTCTACAGTAATCGCCTCCCGAAACTCGTTTTTCAAAAGTCCAATCGAGCCCACTGTATCCCAGATCAGCCAGCTCACATACATCAACCGCTTCTCTAAAACCCTCCATCTGTGCACTGCCGTGAGGGTTAGGGCCCATCTGTTCCTCCTGGCGGAGTATCTCGTTGAAATCACCAATACAGAGCCAGGGTAGTGTGCTCTCTCCCCGCAGCCTTTTCATTGTGTCCCAAGTTTTATATCTCAAACTCCTATTAGCCTCACCATAGAAACATGTAAGGCGCCATTGCTCATGTCCAGGTTCAGAAACCCATGAGTCTATGTGATACTGCGAGAAATTTTTTATTGACAAGTTCACTTCTGACTTCCAAAAAATACTAAGGCCACCACTACGACCGTTGCTAGGAACTGCAAAACTATTTTAAAAACCCAAAGAAACCGCCAAACCCTCCACTCGATTCTTTGCCAATTGAGTCTCGATAATACAAAGAACCGACGGCGCACTAGCCCCCACGAGAACGCGGAGCTCATGCACTGTCGCAGGGTCGCCAATCCCACGACAGTTCCAGCATAAGGTCCTCATTGGACTCGGCGGCTCTCCTCCAGGGAGGCCGCCTCCATTGCTTGACGATTGATCATCTCCTCATCATCCTGCTGCTTCCTCCTCTTGACCAGCGGGTCCTTTTCTGGTGTGGTTGCTGTGGCCTTGCTCGAACTAGATGTAGCTCCTTCAAGTAACTTGATTGTCCCCGCAACCTTGCCACCAAGATTTCGAATGTGTGCGCAGAACACAGGCTGAGGTTTGCTGCGGCTCTGCCGACACAGGCCTAAAGCCCGGCCCATTAAACATTGCTGGCCAGTCGATTATGACTTGTTCTTAAGGTCCAAAAGAAAAAAGATTTGTTATTTCATCTTTACGGGTGAGGCGATCAGGAAACTCCGACAAACCACCCACCACCGATCCCAAAAACAAAAGATGCAAGAGGCCTGTATGTCTACCTTCAACTCAAAAGATGCAAGATGCAAACTCAAAAGATGCAAGATCAAGAGCCTGTTCGGACTCTCTCCAGCTCCGTGACCCCATTCCAGAGCGGAGCGACAGCTAGTTGAAATTAATGGAGCAGCTAAAAGGATGCTCTGCTCCGTGACCAGGGAGTGGAGAGCTGCCGAACACAGCCCAAGTAGTGATCTAAAACGTATTATATTTGTTTATAAAGGGAGTAGTAGTCAATTAAAGTTTGAGATATGAATAGTACCTAGATTAATTCTGCCGCCAGTAGAGATGATGTTGTGTATCTCTATTGCCATTTGCCCATTTCTAGTTGTACTAAATTATTCAGGGGCATAAATGTAGCTGCTTGGTAAATTATTCAGGGTCAAACCAATCTATAATTTGCAAAGGATCTTCACCAATTATCATTCTGTCTCACTGAATGTTTACCATTACACTGCTATACACTGTTTAGAGCTCCCAGACTTGTCTTAGCAGCTAAACGATCTCACAGTCTAGACTGAGTAAGTTAGAGCAACTTCAATGGGGCGACCCATTTCATCCATCCGCGTCCGTTTGGATCGGCGCAGATAAAAGTGAAGGTCCAAGGTGCCGATCCAAATTCAAATCGTGTCCGTTTGACGTCCGCGCCGATCCATTTCCGGCCCAAAATTGCGTCTGGAATGCGTTGGCGCGGACGTGAAGCGCGTCTCCTCGCCGTCCGCCGCGTTCCCACCAGTAGGCCACACAGCCGCCACCGGTCGTCTTATTTATGATGACCACCGACAGCGGGCCCACGCGTCAGCCAATGGAAGCGTCTTTTTTTAACCACGCGTGCGGCGGGGCCAGCCTCATCCACTTCTCCCATCCACATCTGCCCCCCACCATCACCACTCCCTTTGCTTCCTCACCGGTGACCGCCAATCCTAGCGCGCCCATGGGCCTCTTCGGCAGAAGCAATGGCAAGGGCAAGGGCACCCCCGGTGCCTCGTCCTCCCGTGCTCCCCCCTCCTCCTCCGACGGCGCCGCGTTTCCGCCCTGGTTGTCGGCACCTGCACATCCCGGTGCACCAAGCGTGGTGGCACTGGGAGTACAGGCAGCCGCTGCCGTACCCCGATATCACGCTTCCGCACCATTGGCATCTGGATCCGCAGCGGATCCCGGTGCCGGCGGTTCCGCAGAGCCAGCAGCCGCACGACGACGAGGTGCGCAGGCGCCGCGCGCAGCTCACGCCGGAGCAGCGTAGGCTGCCAGAGTACGCCGCCGACTCCCCCAACTAGGAGGCGTGGTTCACCCTCGAACACGAGGAGCAACGATGCTCGGGTGTCGACGTCATCCCGTCGCCGTTCCCACCGCCGCCCCCGCAGGTAGAGCCGGAGGACACGGAGGCGGAGGCGGAGTACCAAGCCGCCCTCAAGGAGGCCCTGCAGCACACGCTGGAGGCTAGCCACCTTGAGGAGGACGCGCACTGGGATGGGCTAGAGCAAGCCCTTGCCCTGTCGGCGGTGGGGGACTCCATCCAAATTCCCGCTCTTCGTGCCGCCACCGCCATCGTCGATGCCCAAGCCGTAGCCGGAGTCGGAGCCAACGCGGAAGCGCTCCCCGCCTCCACCCACTTGGCCAGAGGAGACCTACTCACTACTAGGAAAAGGGCTAAAGATGAAATTGACACTAATGGCGCACCAGAGAAGTGGTGCGCCACTACTATATATACTAATGGCGCACCATGTGGAGATGCGCCATTAGTGTGGAAGACACTACTTGGCGCACCAGGCACACGGTGCGCCACTAGTAACAAAATGTTTTTTTTCATTTTTTTCAAACATACTAATGGCGCATCCGGGCAGAGTGCGCCATTAGTAGTTAGAACTACTAATGGCGCACCAGCCATAGAGTGCACCACTACTGATTTTTTTACTTTTTTGCAAAACTACTAATGGCGCACTGTGCCACGGTGCGCCATTAGTATAAAAATTATTATTTTTATTTTTTTGCAAAACTACTAATGGCGCATGTCTGTGTGGTGCGCCATTAGTATGTTGGGTTACTAATGGTGCATGGCTGTGTGGTGCGCCATTAGTAACCTGGGACCAGCTAGATATTTTTGGACAGCCACACCTACACACTCACTTTCCCCACTTCATTCCCCCACCTCCTTCTCTAAGCTTGTCGGCTGCCTCCTCCTCCTCACCTCATTTGCACCATAGATTCATCAAAATTAAGTGTTGACATTACCTTTTTTGATAGGTAAGTAAGGGGAAAGCTATCTTCATGTTGTAGATCTACTTTTTTTCTCCCTAGCTCGCTCCAACAACGTGCACATGCACTTTTTGTGGCCTAGCTAGATCTATGTATGTTTGTGGTGTTGCATATGTTTGTGGTGTTGAATATATGTTTGTGTTTGCAGGTACCGGTATTTGAAATGCGATAGTTGCCAATATTTTGCCGGAATGTTGATTCATTTCCGTTTCGGCGAGAATTTTGGCACTATGCATTCTTTTTGGTCCTATTGTTAGGGAAAGTCATGCCAAATTTTTTCTTGGTTCTAAAATATCGTTTTGCTCTACCTCGCAGGCGACCATGGTCCGCACGATGACCGAAGGCATCGTGAATAGGTTTTTGAGCTCCGCGAAGGCCAAGATGCTTCAAAAGAACAAGACGGAGATAAGATGTCCGTGTCGAAGATGCAAGCTAAAGAGCCTTATTGCGGACCCGGATTCCGGGCAGGTGCGGGACCACCTGCTCTTGCATGGTTTCATGGATGGCTATCGGTGGCAAGGTGATGAAGATGACTATGAAGTCATCCATGGGGGCCGGGCAAGAAATGAGGAAGGGCAGCAAGACAACCACCGCGGCTCGGGCGGGCAAGAAGATGAAGAATCTCCAGGACATGATCACGACGGTGATGCTGTACACAGTCATCATGTAGAAGATGCCGGACATGATGATGAGGAAGATGCCAGAGCAGACGAAGGGCATGATCATGAAGATCAAGATGCCGGAGGAGCAGGCGACGATCGACCATCGATGGGCTGGGTGCAGGACCCTCATATTCAAGAGCTGCTTCTCAAGCAGACGGATAACGCAAGAGCTGCCGCCCGAGAGAAAGCCAAGCTGGATCAACTGGAGATAGACGCGGTTACTCCATTGCATGAAGGATGCAGATCCGAGGATACCCGCCTGAAAGTAACGCTCATGGCTTTGGAGATGAAGGTAAAACACAAAATGACCGACGCATGCTTTGACGAGAACATGTCATTCTGGCACGAAAGTCTTCCCAAGGGGAACAAGTGCCCGACCAGTTTCGAGGAGGCGAAGAAATTCGTGTGTCCTCTGGATTTACCGCACGTGAAATACCATGTGTGCATGAACAATTGCATCATTTATCAGGGCAAGCACGCGGAGTCTACCATATGTCTGGTGTGCGGCGTCACTCGATACAAGAAGAGAAATAAAGCTCCTCGAAAAGTGGTGTGGTACTTTCCGATCACTCCGCGTCTGCAGCGGTATTTCGCGGACCCTAAGGTAGCAAAGCTCCTACGTTGGCACGCGGATAGGGAGGAGAAGAAGCGAGAAGATGACGCAAATGATCCGGAGATAAAAAAAAGACAAGATGCTGAGTCACCCTAAGGATGGGAGCCAGTGGCAAGCATTGAACTTCGAACACCCAGAATTTGGGAAGGATCCAAGGAACATCGTGCTGGGCGCGAGCACCGATGGAGTCAATCCGTTTGGCAGCCAGAGAAGCACACATAGCACCTGGCCTGTGTTTGTGTGGATGTACAACCTTCCCCCCTGGTTGTGCATGAAGAGGAAGTACATTCACATGAGTATGCTAATTGAAGGGCCGAAACAACCAGGAAACGACATCAATCTGTATCTGGGGCTGCTGAAAGAGGAGCTAGACACGCTATGGAAAACGCCAGCCAATACGTGGGACGCCGCAGAGAAAGAATATTTCCCTATGAGATCCGCACTGATCACGACGGTGCACATCTATCTCGGTTACGGATATCTCGCGGGGCAGGTGGTCCACTGATTTTCTGGATGCGTCAGGTGCATGGATGACACAATGTATCGCCAGCTAGATAGAGATCCCGGGTCTTGGAAAACCATGTTCATGGGACATCGAAGGTGGCTTCGCGATGATGACCCGTGAAGGAAACGCAAGGATTTGTTCGATGGTGAAACCGAACTCTGAAGACGCCCGCGTACGAGGAGCGGCGAGGAAATAGACGGGTTGTTGAAAAATTGGAAAGATTTCCCACTGCTGGGAAAGAAGCAAAAGGCGCCAGAGCCGGGAAAGAAGCGACAGGTGCCAGAGCCGCTGCTGAAGGTATGGAAAACAAGGTCTGTTTTCTGGGACTTGTCGTACTGGAAGATCCACTGTGTGCCTCACAGCCTTGATGCCATGCATATCACGAAGAACGTGTGCGAGAGTCTGCTTGGTACCCTGCTCAACATGCCAGAGAGGACCAAAGATGGGCCGAAAGCAAGGGCAGACTTGAAATCAATGGGCATCAGGCAGGAGCTTCACACTAATGATGATGATGATGATGATGATGAGGCGAAGCAGGACACAGAAAGTCGTCGCAAAGGCAAAAAGGCCAAGAAGACCAGAAATGACTACACTCCCGCGTGCTTCACTCTAAGTCAGGAGGTGATGGAGCAGTTTTTCACCTGCCTCGTAGGAGTAAAACTTCCTTACAGTTACGAGGGGAAGATAAGCAGATACCTAGACCCAGCGAAGTAGAAGTTCAGCGGGATGAAGTGTCACAACTGTCACGTGCTGATGACGCAGATACTTCCAGTTGCAATCCGTGGGATCATGGACACGCACGTCCGTGAAACACTATTTGGCCTATGCAACTTTTTCGACATCATCTCTCGGAAGTCGGTTGGCGTGAGGCAACTCAGAAGGCTACAGGAAGAGATCATGGTGATACTATGTGAGCTTGAGATGTACTTCCCACCCGCATTCTTCGACGTTATGGTGCATCTGCTGGTCCATATCGTGGAGGATATCATCCAACTCGGGCCGACGTTCCTGCACAGCATGATGCCGTTCGAAAGGATGAATGGTGTCATCAAAGGATACGTTCGCAACATGTCACGTCCAGAGGGAAGTATAGCCAGAGGCTTTCTGGCCGAAGAGTGCATCTCCTACTGCACGAATTATCTAGGCATCGAGAACCCCGTTGGTCTGCCCGTCAATAGGCACCTCGGCAGGCTCACTGGATGGGCTCACCGTGAGGGTCGCCGCGAAATGCATGTCGACTTCGAGGGTTGACTCGCCGACTTTGAAAGAGCAAACCTAGTCGCGCTACAACACATAGACGTGGTCGATCCTTGGGTGGTAGAGCACAAAACCTTTATTGAGAAGACGTACAATGACCGAGGCCAACAGAGGACAGACGAAGATAAAATCAAAGAGCACAACTCATGTTTCACGCGTTGGTTCAAGCAGAAGCTTCTGTCGTACCCTTTACATGAGGATTCTTCCGCGGAAGAACAACTCATATTCACCTTGTCACAGGGCGCCGAGCACAACCTGATGACCTATGAGGCGTACGATATCAACGGCTACACATTCTACACCGAGGACAAGGACATGAAGAGCGATGGTTATCAGAACTCCGGGGTAACGATGGAATCCTACACCGGTAACGACAAGGACAGATACTACGGAAGGATCGAGGTGATCTGGGAGCTGAGCTACGCTGGAGAGAAGGTCCCGATGTTCCGTGTCATATGGGCCAAGAGCGTCCTAAAAGAAGACCGGTATTTCACCACCATGGTTATACCCGAAGCTAAATCCAAGACCGCGGGCGCAAACGTCGCCGCGAAAAATGAGCCATGGGTACTGGCTTCACAAGTGGACCAATGCTTCTTCATTACCGACCCATCAAAGCCCAGTCGTGTTGTCGTGAGGAGAGGCAAAAGGAAGATCATCGGAATGGATGGAGTAGCCAATGAGCAAGACTTCGACAAGTATGGCAACCCGAAGATCGAACATGACGACGACGATGAAGTAGCAGCATACACCACAAGAAGAAGCAGGATCACCCTACCTAAAGGACGTCCGTTCCACAGAAGAACTCCATTTGCGAAAAAGAAGGGCAAGAAGATTGTGAACAGATAGCTAGCTAAGATCGATTGTATTTAAATTGTAGCCTTCATTTCTCGGGCACTTTTTGATATCATGAATATTTTTAAATTTCATGGGCACTTTTTGGATTCATGAATATTTTTTCAAATTTGATGATATTTTTTCATATTCAATATGAAAAAATATTGAATATTCATGAGGACACTCGATCTCGATCCCCCTCCCTCTCGATAGCTATCCCCCTCGCCAGATCCCCCTCGCCGCCGAGCACCCCCCGCACCGCCCACCCCGCTCCACCGCTGCCGACGACCCCCCGCACCCTCCCCCGCTCCACCACCGCCGACGACCCACCGCACCCTCCCCCGCTCCACCGCCGCCGCCGACACCCCGCACCTTCCCCCGGCCTGCTCCACCGCCGCCGCCGACACCCGCAACCTCCCCCACTTTTTGAAGATATTTTTAAATAACAAATTTGATGATATTTTCAAATAAGAAATTTGATGATATCTTCAAATAACAAATTTGATGATATTTTCAATTAAAAATAAAAAAACAAATTTGATGATATTTTCAAAAAAATGATGATATTTGATGATATCTTCTGTTCTAGTCCTCATGAAAATAACAAATTTGATAAAAAACAAATTATTAGATGCAACAAGAAATAATTAAAAAAATGTTACTAATGGCGCACCAGAGGAGGGTGCGCCATTGCTGTCCGAAAAAATGTTACTAATGGCGCACCAGAGGAGGGTGCGCCATTGCTATCAGAAAAAACTACTAATGGCGCACCAGAGGGTGGTGCGCCATTGCTATAGTGTCTAGCTGGATACCCCTTCGCCCGATCCCTCCTTCCCTCTCCCTCGCCAGATCCCCCTTCCCTCCCACGCCGCGCCCGCTCCGACGACCCCAGGCCCGCTCCAACGACCCTCGCGCCCGCTCCACACCCGCTCCGGCTCCGCCGCCTGCCGCCACGACTGCGAGCCCAACGCCGCGGCGCACCCAGCCGTCCGAAGCCTCCACTGCCCCGCAGCCGGCACAGGAGCCCAGCAGCGCCTCCCTCCGCCGCCCCTACTGCGCAGCTGCCCGTCCTCCTCGGCCCGTAAGCCCCCCTCCTCCTCCGCCCGTCCTCCTCCGCCCGTCCGCCTCCGCCCGTAAGCCCCCCTCCACTCCAAACCCTTGACCCCTTCTTGTCTTGTCTCTACAGGTAGACCGCGCCGGCAAGCGACCAGGACGATGCCCGGAGAGGAGAGGAGGGCCTTCTCCTCACCGTGTAGCTGCCAACCTTGTCCTGCTCGAGGAGGAGGAGCAGTAGGGGCGCACCCAGCCACCACAGTTGCCGCAATCAAGGGCTTCTTCCACCTAGACCTCTAAATCCATGGTGCCGTCGTTCAGCCACCCAAGGTGAAGGTTCCCCCAACTCCCCTCCGTCCCCTCTCCCCTCCTTGTTTCATTCGATCTAGCAGCCATGGATTTGGGTTCCTCAAGGCTGCCTAATTACTCTACCATGTGTTCCTACTACTAGCTCTAGCCATGGATTGGGGGCTAGTGTAGATGCAAAATAAGGTCAAATCCCTCTCAAATTTAGGTCAAATTAGGTTCAAATCCCTCTGAAATTAGTATGTAAAGCTCACTGTTCTGAAGTTCTGATCAGTTCAGTACCTTAGTAAGCAATAACACAAGCTTGCTGCTAGTTCAGTACCTTTTGCTGCTAGTTCCTCAAGGAGCTCTGCTCAAAATTAGCTCAACAAGTTGCATCTGGCTTTTAGAAAGTTGTTTTGGCTTAAGAGGATAAGTTGTTGTATATACTGTCATAAAGTTCAGCAAGAATAGGGCATCAACAGTGCTACTCTAGTATCTAGTCGGGGAGGGACAAAATGGACAGGGCATCACTGTAGCTGTACTGCACAACAAACTATTAGTCTTAGGATTAACACTCCTCATATGAGATGAGAGGATTTTTTAATGGCTTTTCCCTCTAGCTAGCTTTAAATGGCATCACTGTAGCTGCCAATTCAGATAAACCTGAATTGACTTTTCCAGTGCTGTATTTGTCCCCTCGGATTATTGTAAATTATATGTAGTGAAGCATGCAAATTGGATTTGCTATAGTCAACCTATTAATATTTGTCAATTTTGAAAATTCAGTATATTCGATTACTGAAAATCCAGTTAATTCAGTTAGGCACACAAATTTCAGAACTTTTGTGTGCCCTAGTACTTGGTGTTTGTAGAAAATTCAGTTAATCCATCGAGGTGAGCACTGATGCTACAAAAAGAGAAGACATGTATGAGTTTGGAGAAAGTGCCAATTTGATTTTCAGTTGCTAGCTACCTGTGATTTATTGTTTCAATTTGGATTCCAGAAATGTTAATGTGTGTTACTATGACCCAACTTTATCTGTACCATAGCATGCTACTATCAGTTATTTTTGAACATCAAATTCAGTCTGTATCTTGTGTTCTTTTTTGTTCAAAATTTCTCAAACTCTGAATAAATAAAATTATTTGGAAAGAAGCACATGAGTATCAACAATAATTGTTTCTTTCTGCTTGAATGAATGGAGTACAATACAATTTCAGGAACAAGGGACATTTTTTGCAATTGTGAACTCTCAATGCTCAAGTCTGGAAGTGTTTACAAATTCAAAGAGTTCACATGACTATTGGTCAAATATTCTAGTGTATTTAGTGTAAATCTAGTCTGAAACTAGTAGAGCTCTTGTTGATTTGCAAATTCAGTTTAAATAAAAATTTGGTACATGACTACTGATCATGTATGAAAGATGTTGCTACTGGATGAGCACAAGAACTAATTAGTAGATTTTGATTTTGAATGATTTTGAATTTTTATGACTAGTGATCAGGTTTCAAATGATTTTGAATTTTTATGATTTTTATGCACATAGGTGAAGCCACTGACTACACTTCAGGTTCTACTCCTGGAACACTTCAGGAATTTTACTTCATAACTGGAGTATTTTGATGATATTGGGGGGTTTTGTCTCCGACCATCGTGTCGTGATGATATTGTGGGGTGTTGTGGGGTTGCAGCTGGGTGTGGGTGGGTGCAGGTACCCCGAGAGGCCCTTGAGTTTGCCGGAATGTCGATTAACTTCCGTTTCGGTAAATTCGGGTACTCCATATGTCCTATTTTCAGCAAAGGTCATGCTGAAATTTTCCGTGAATTTTAGCATGACTTTGCTAAAAATAGGACATAAGGGATACTTGCGACTAATGCATGGGCCGGGGTATCTTAATACTTAGTTAAGTAGGATCAACTGCCCCGCCATTCTTGCTGCATTAAACCATAGGTGGCAATAGAGCCAAGTGATTAGGCCCAACTTAGAATTCTCCTTAGCATCGATAAACCCTAGATGATAAACCCAACATAGGTGGCAATAAAGCCAAGTGATTAGTGCCAAGTGATTAGGCCCAACCTAGGGTGCCTCGGCATCGATAAACCCTAAATGATGAAAACTTAACTTGGCTTCTATAGGGTGCCTCAGTGTCGATGAGAACCTAAATGATGTACGCTTAGGCTTTTAGGGTGCCTCGGCGTCGACAAACCCTAAATGATAAAAGCTTAGCTTTTAGGATGCCTCGGTGTCGACAAACCCTAAATGATGAGACCATGATCTTGTTCCTTGACAATAACCAACTTTTTTCCTATTTAGAGCGAAACATGGCCCACAACGATGAGGCCGGCGGTTCGGGTGGCAAGCAATTCTGGGAGCTGTCCCAGGAGTTGGAGGAAGAACCTCACCGCTATGAGGACGCCGCGGAAGACACCGATCCTGACTACACAACCCCTAGTGGCGTCGGGGATGACACCACTGATGATGGCGCCGCAGATGCCACCACTGATGATGGCGGCGCACGCACAGATGGTAGCCAACCGAAGAGGCAACGGAAGGACCGGCGCCCGAACATGCTCAGCACCGTCAGGGAGGAATTTACTGAAGTGAACTCCGACGGGCATCTGACGGCGCCCAAACACGTAGTCAAGGGGTACTCGGTTCAGCTCGGCTGCATTCTCCGGAGCACCGCCTCGATCAACACCGAGAACCTAAGGCATAAGGACCGAGGGAATTTGCGCAGCCTCCTCTTCATGAAGCTGCACGAACGATACAAGTTCCCCGCTGAGTTCGCAAACACACGCCTCTCGGGGAATAAAGTGAACGGTGCCACCCTCACGAGGATGAGCACGGCCCTGTCTACTTGGAAAAGCACGGTGAAGGCAATGATTGACAAAGGTGATAGTTATGAGAAGATCGAGGCGAAATATCCTTTGATTAGCGAAGATGACTACAAGGAGTTCAAGATCAAGTGCAAGAGCCCCGCAACCTCCGAATCAAGTCAGTGGGGGAAAGAAATGCGGCAGTTGAACATAGGGGTCCACCAACTCGGTCCCGGCGGTTACAGAGTGGCGGAGCCTATATGGGACAAGGAGGACGCGGAGCGTGTCGAGCAAGGCCTACCGCCCCACTTCGAGAAATACCATGACAAGCAGACCAAGAACTTTCTCAGGGCCCAGTACAAGGAGGACCCGGTAACAAAGGAGCTTACCACGGATCCGAAGACCAAGGTGCTTGAGCTTGTTCTGGTAAGGAATACACCCCCGCGTAATTAGCTCCATATGGTTGCATTCTAATTAATCCCCAATATTTCTAAATGGTTCACGTTCCTTCCGCAGGACAAAGAAAGCAGTAGCGCGGGGTCATCTCAGAGCTCCCCTTTCGACACCCCTTTGAATAGGGCGTTGAACGTAATGAAAAACAAGGATAAGCTCAGTAAGCCAACGTCAGCTGGTCGTGTGGCCGGCAAAGGCTTGTCCACAAAATGGTCGTCATACTATACCACTGGTGGGCGAAAGGAGAAAAAGACCAGCTCGGAAAGCCAGTCGTGCGAGGTTGAAGCACTCAAGGCACAAGTGGCGCGGATTCCGGAGATGGTCCAAGAGCAAGTGCAACAACAACTGGGATCGACGCTCACCGGCATTATGCCTACCTTGATTCATGGCATAACTACGTGGATTGCGGGTGGCCAACAGGGGCCGCCCCCGATTCCCAGCTTCACGGCCAGCAACTCGCACAAGGCGCAGGCGGCGCCATTGGTGTCTCCGGTGGCGGCGGCGGTATTGGTGTCTACGGCGGCGGTGCCATTGGTGTCTCCGACGGCGGCGGTATCGGTGTCTCCGACGCCGGCATTGGAGCTTAATGCACCCGGGTGTACGCCGGCCGGCACCTCGCCAGCAAGCGGCCCCTCCGTCAGTTGCACGCCCGCCGTTGGCGGTGCCTCGACATTAGCCGAGCTCGACGGCATCACGGTAACTAAGCCTCTCGGCCGAGGACTTCATCTCCTTGCCTTTGACTGGGCATCCCTGACGCCCTACATGTTTTCGCAGGGCGCCGCCGACGTTCCTTGCACTCTCCTGCACTTCGTGGGCGGCGAGTTGGTCGATGTCGCCAAGGGAAGAATCGTTCAACCGGGAAACCCCGTGTTCCACGGTAATCCGATGCCACCCACAATGTATAGGGTTGAAGTGGTTCGGGTGCTGCCAGGCTGCGACGAGCTGTTACCTCCGATTCGACCCGCTGGGGCCGACGAAGAAGATGAGATGACCCTCAGCGCCTGCGTAAGCTGGCCCCTGCTTTGGCCATAGAGCCAGATTCGTTTGGGGGTGGGGGACACCACCCCACAGACAAGACCGCCAGTCGTGCCGGCGCCAAGCCATGGCAAGAACGCCGCAACGCTACCGGACATGCCGGACATCCCTATGGAACAGGATCCGGACATGCATATGGCACAGGATCTGGACGACGACGACAACGACGATGGTACATTTACCAACGTCGATAAGTACTTTGCCGAACATGGGTACGGTGACGAGTTCTGCGGGCCTCCTTCTCAAGAACCCAAACAAGACGACCGCGATCTAGTTGGTATGGCGGAGAAACCCAATTGCAACATGCGTCGTCTGGCGTTCAGTTCTTAGGAGACGCCTCCAGCTGCCGCCTTCACCGAGCCTCAGATAGCGGAGGTGCCAAATATTATCAGCCCCAACACGCTCAAGAAGGCAGTCTATGAGCAGAACTTGGTCCCATTACAGCAGATCAAGAAGAAGGGCCGGAAACGGCAGACTAAAAAGGGCGCCAGTGCGAGCCAGCCGGCACCGAGTACGATCCGTGCTTAGGACGGGCCACCTTCACCTAAGGATATCTCGAGGAGGGTGCATGTGGCGGGTAGGGCGATGCTACCGACAAATATGCTCAATGCTGCAACCGGTGCTATGTGGAGTCTGCATGACAGTGTTCTTTCTTTGGAGAAGCGGCGTCTAAGAGAGAATGATGTGGCATACCTGGTTTTCGTGGCCAAGGTGCCAAAGGGCAAGGGCTTTGTGGATGGCGACATCGGGGGTACGATCGCCATGCGGTTTGATGACATCTTTGCTATGTTTAACCTTCATCCGCTGCACTACACCTTCGTTCGGCTATTTTCGCTGAGTATGGAGATGCGGATCATTAAAGACAAGACCCCGGACATCGTGATCGTCGACCCCTTCTACATGCGTGCCAAGCTCTTGAGCAGCCCTGGGGACCGCCAAGTCGCGAGTTCACACCTCGAAGACGTCATTTTGGCAAACCCAGATAAGGATAACTTCCTTGTGGCTTACTTTCCCGAGTAAGTCATCCCTTAACCGCCCCGTAACATATGATTTCTTAGATTTCAATCGTTCTTTTTTTTCTAACATTCCGTGTTCTGTGCAGTGACACACATTGCACACTCATCCTCTTAAGCCCGAAATATTCCATGGCCACTTATTTCGACCCGAACCGTAACTCCAAGATAGACTACACAAATATCAAGAAAGTTCTTGATGATGTTCTCCCCGGCTACGCCAAATCTGGAGGCACCTTCACCAGGGCAGTTCGTAAGTACGGCAAGCACGTGTTCACCCACAATATGACATTTTGCTGCGTCAAGCAGCCGCCTGGCAGTCAGAAGGATGCCTACTACGCCCTCCATCACATGCGGGCGATTGTAAGGGACCATCATCACCTTCTGCTACCAAATAATCTCAAAGATTGGGCCGCGAGCTTGTCGGCAATCCAGGACGCGGACATCAGACAAGAATTCTTTTGCATCCAGTCGGAGTTTGCAAACATCATCCATCAAGATGTCCTTCATACCTCGGGGCAGTTCTACCTCAGATATCAACCGTCTAACAGGGAGATAGACGGAACGCTACAAATGCAGGCTGACAACGCCCGTGATTTCATGACCATCACGATAGACGGCGGCTTCATCCACGCTCCGATCCCATGAGTCAAGTCGACAGTAGTGATGCTATGTGTAGTTCTAAAACATTGATTAGCTCATGTTGTAATTAAACTTTAATGAACTTGTATGTCTCTTTGGTTTGGACAATCGTTCAACTTAGATGTAATCGATGCTATTTATTAGTAGGACCATGAATCGTGCTATTAATGTAATGTCTTGCTTTTCTCTTTCGATCCTTTTGTTGCATACTTATATATTGCTTATGTATGTATTGTCTGTTGTTTGGCTTGTGCATAGAGATGCCGTCGTATGTCGTGTACAAGGGTAAGGTTCCCCGAGTCTACGACGACTGGGAGGAGTGTCGGAGACAGGTTCACCGTTTCAGCGGTAACAGTTACAAAGGGTACACCACTAGGGCGGAGGTGGAATCTAGATACGCCCGCTATCTAGCGGGAGAGAGGAGGGAGCGTTGGAGGAACCGGATGAAGACCAGTTTCATCGCGATGATGCTCATCGTGATGACCGCAACTCTCTTCTATGTGATGGTAGTTTAGATGATCGATATCGATTTGTAATGTGAAGACAAACTCAATACTCGCGGTCTCGAGACTTGTAATGTTTTATCTTTGTTCGGTCTTTTGAATTCAGAGACTAATATGATGAATTGTATTCGGAGACTAATCTTCTATTGTATTCGATGAATCTGCTGTTGCTGTGTGCTACTATCTATATTCTGTCAAATAATATATTTTGTAACCTGTGCAAAAATCAGAAAAGTAAAAAAAATAAAACCTAATATTCATAGATGTGCCATTAGTATGCCAAAGTATACTAATGGCGCATCACCAAACAGTGCGCCATTAGTATGCCAAGTATACTAATGGCGCATCCATCCGCAATGCGCCATTAGTGTGCCAAAGCACGTGGTTAAATATGGCCCCTGGGAGGCATACTAATCGCGCATGGTGTTATATACTAATGGCACACTGGGTGGTGCGCCATTAACATACCAGATACTAATGGCGCACCAGTGGTGTGCCATTACTAATAAATACTAGTGGCGTGATACTAATGGCGCACCAGTGATGCGCCATTAGTAGGCAAAACTGGTGCGCCATTAGTAGGCCTTTTCCTAGTAGTGACTCGTGGACGGGCCAGTAGTGCGAGTGGATGAGCGCGCCTCCCGTCCACTTTGCCCGGACGCCGAAGCACGAGGCGACCCACCTCAAGCGCTGGAAGGAGCACTGGCTCCGCCGGGAGCAGGCCGACGACGAGGAGCAGATGCGCTACGAGACCATGCTCCAATGTGACGCGGAGGCGCTCCGACTCGAGGAGGAGGAGGAGGAGCGCGCGCGGCTGGCCACAATGCCGCCGCCCCAGCAGACGCCGGAGGAGGCTGCCCTGGAAGCGTACCAGGCGGCGTTCGGATGGGCTGGCCCTGCTCCGGTCTTCATCGACCTCATCGATGGAGGCGTCGACGGCAAGGGCAAGGGCAAGGCCGACGACGTCTAGAGTAGCATGTGGGGCGGCAGCAGGCGGGCGCAGACTTTTTTAATGTTTTATTTAATGTTTAATTAGATTTAAGTGGACTTTGGCCGGCGTTTGACCGACCATTTATGTTTAATTATGTTTATTTCATGCAACTTATTTATTTATTTTTTACGCCGACATATTTGGGTCGGCCTTCCCGTTGGGCGATCAAGCCGACCCATTTTAAAATGCGGACGCGCACGTCCGCCTGGCTAACCCGAACGGACAAAAAGTGAACAAAGCATGCGTCCGTTTAGGTCGCACCGTTGAAGTTACTCTTAGTTCCGTGAATGGTCTTTCATCCCAAACAAAAGTATCAAACTCTAGATTAAAGTGTTAAGTGTGGCGTGGCTTGGCCTTGTGGACAATGCCTTCAGACTTGTCCGTCCTGGCTTGCAGTTATGTCTTGTTCTATCTGCCTCGGAGCCTGGCATTCGTTATTTCACTACATACTTGATTATTCAAACTTGAAATGAATTGCTTTGGGGTTATAGATATGCCTTCACATGCCCCATTTGGTTTGAGACACCAAGAAATGGAGAACATTGCGAAAATGGTAAGATCAACCACAAATGGTGAGTAGTGGGTAGGATAACCGGATAAGTACACTTGGAAAAAAGAGAGGTAGTTACCGATTTAGCAGTCCTACTAAATAGTTGTAGGCGGTATACCATCGTAGATAACGCCTTTTAAGACATTTTGATTACTTATGTTCTATTTATATATTTGCTACATAATGTTTGTGCATAGATTCAGTTGTTGTTGACTATCCTGTAGGCCTGCTGTGGACAATGGATGGGATGTTGCAAGCTAACCTGCTGTCGACAATGGAGGGGATGTTGCAAGCTAAGAGACGGTCACCTGGAGCAACACACCCTTTTTCTTTCTTCATCCCCCTTTCATCGGAGTCGGCTATATATCATGGTTCTAGGGCTTTGAGCATATTGTAAGCATGTGCATGTCAGTATGGGTGTAGCTATGAACATCCTGATGTGTGCAAACATGTGGGTTCTGAAGTGTGATTGGCTCTGTGACTTTCTGAATTACTAATGCTATCATCACATTGTTTCTATTGGTGGTGCATCTGTTACTAGATCATGGTTGTTCATGTTGAAAATAGGTCAGATGTTAGTTCATATCCTAACCTACTCGCTTTGCTGATCAATTTAAGTTGTGCATGGTTTCAGCAATTTCAATTCTATTTTAGCAATGCAGTTTCGATTGCCGCCTCTTTTTTCTTGAAAAAAAGGGCCTGCAATTGTGGGTGCCAACAAAATAGACTATAGACAGTCGAAGGTAGCTTCCAATAATAAGTATTCAAAAAAACAAACCCTCACAGCCAGCCTCTCAGCTGTGGTTCAAATCGACAACCAACCAAAGCTAGAGATACTGGCAATCTTCCAGTCGTCCAATCCCAAGTTCCCTCCCTGATCAGATGCAGTACAACACATTTCCTTTGTTCAAACCAGAATCAGAAAAATATCTTCCTAGTCTCATCTTTTCACTGTCGGCCCAATTAAGCCAAAACGAATTACCGTACTACATTTGTTCTTAAACATACTTGACAAATGGCCACTAAACTCAGAACCACTACATGGTCTGATCTCTCCTTGAAGCCAAGTGCACGGCAACAAAAATGGCACAAGTTGACTCAGCTAGTAGTAGCAGCAGTCAGGGCAAGGCAACAACATAAAGTCACCTACTATCCGTTTGGTTCTACAGGGATGGGATATACAAATTTCTCCAGTGCAGGCAAATGTTTCGCAACAGGAAACTGCGGCGCCTCCGGGATATAGCTACAGCAGCTCACTTCTTGCCGTGGCATTTGGACTTCTTGGATTTCATCCTTCCACTTTACATTGGAGCGTAAAATCAAGGACAAGCTTAAAGTTCAAGATCGAGGAGGGTCTATCCCACCAATGTCAAGAAACCTCTTGAAATATAATTAAAATAAAATAAAATCTGGCCACCCAATTTTTTTGTCCAAGTACAGCAGCAGTTTTTTTTTTTGACGCGAACAGCAGGAGCTCTGCCTTTGCATTATAGAAGAGGGAAAGTGGTCCAGTTAATAGGGAAACCGAACCCGAAAACCATACAACGCGCGGTTAATATGGGAAACCGGCAAAAACCACACCCAACAACTCATGGCACATCATCTGTGCCAGAAACAAGAGCCCCCAGACCTAGGACCGGAGGCCATGCCATGTATCCAACAAAGACGAACTCCGCAAACACCCACAAACTCTCTATAATGGCAGCACACCGAAGTGCACCCTCGCAACCGAAGTGGTCAAGCATTGGCCTGAACTAATGCGCACACCGCCTCGATCGCCTTGGGCGTGTGTTCCTTCTTGTACATCTGCAGATAGTCTTGCATCTTCTCATTCAGGTCTTCCTCAGATACTTTTCCTTTGTTCTTGAGTGTTGGAACCTCTCCAAAGGCCTCCGCCCGCCTATACTCCGCGCGCTTGGCTACAGGAATGTCGCAATCTTTGTTTTTCTTGTTCAAACGGCAGCTTCGTCGCTCGAAGAGAGAAGGAGCAACCTCTCCCACATGCAAAACTTGCGGCGAGCTCGACACAGAGAGACCAAGCTATTCGAGGAACTCCCCCCACGGAGAGGAGGCTCTCCCAAGAGGCTCATCTGCATCCATCTGGATCAGCTCCTTTGAAGGCTTGCCGGTGCAAGGAGCACTGGAAACCTTCGGCTCCTCCAATGTCGACTGCTCAACAGGCTCACTAGTGCAGAACCGGGCAATAGCACTGGTTTGTAAGGCCCTTTAGTGCCGGTTCAGGAACCGGCACTAATGTTTCAGCACTAAAGCCCCCCCCCTTTAGTACCGGTTCAGCACGAACCGGTGCTGTGACGCCCCCGATTTAATCGTACACTAATCATACACGCAAACGTGTACGATCAAGATCAGGGACTCACGGGAAGATATCACAACACAACTCTACAAATAAAATAAGTCATACAAGCATCATATTACAAGCCAGGGCCTCGAAGGCTCGAATACCAGAGCTCGATCATAGACGAGTCAGCGGAAGCAACAATATCTGAGTACAGACATAAGTTAAACAAGTCTGCCTTAAGAAGGCTAGCACAAACTGGGATACAGATCGAAAGAGGCGTAGGCCTCCTGCCTGGGATCCTCCTAATCTACTCCTGGTCGTCGTCAGCGGGCAGCACGTAGTAGTAGGCACCTCCGGTGTAGTAGGAGTCGTCGTCGACGGTGGCGTCTGGCTCCTGGACTCCAGCATCTGGTTGCGACAACCAGAAAGAAGGGAAAGGGGGAAAAGGGGGAGAAAGAAACCGTGAGTACTCATCCAAAGTACTCGCAAGCAAGGAGCTATACTACATATGCATGGGTATCAAATGGAATAAGGGTATCATATGTGGACTGAACTGCAGAATGCCAGAATAAGAGGGGGATAACTAATCCTATCGAAGACTACGCTTCTGGCAGCCTCCGTCTTGCATCATGTAGAAGAGAGTAGACTGAAGTCCTCCAAGTAGCATCGCATAGCATAATCCTAACCGATGATCCTCCCCTCGTCGCCCTGTGAGAGAGCGATCACCGGTTGTATCTGGCACTTGGAAGAGTGTGTTTTATTAAGTATCCGGTTCTAGTTGTCATAAGGTCAAGATACAACTCCGGGTCGTCCTTTTACCGAGGGACACGGCTATTCGAATAGATAAACTTCCCTGCAGGGGTGCACCACATACCCCAACATGCTCGATCCCATTTGGCCGGACACACTTTCCTGGGTCATGCTCGGCCTCGGAAGATCAACACGTCGCAACCCTACCTAGGCACAACAGAGAGGTCAGCACGCCGGTCTAAATCCTATGGCGCAGGGGTCTGGGCCCATCGCCCTTTGCACACCTGCACGTTGCGTACGCGGCCGAAAGCAGACCTAGCCTAGTGGCTTTCCAATCCAATCCGGCGCGCGCCACTCAGTCGCTGACGTCACGAAGGCTTCGGCTGATACCACGACACCGGGATACCCATAACTGCTCCCACGTAGATGGTTAGTGCGTATAGACCAAATGGCCAGACTCAGATCAAATACCCAGATCTCGTTAAGCGTGTTAAGTATCCGCGAACACCGAACAGGGCCAGGCCCACCTCTCTCCTAGGTGGTCGGAACCTGCCCTGTCGCTCCGCCTCAAAGATCCACTCGCGGGTGCTCCTACGAGCCTACCCGTCTTTAGTCACCACATGTATCATGTATAAAGTATATAGTATATACCCGTGATCACCTCCCGAGTGATCACGGCCCGATAGTATAGCATGGCAGACGGACAAGAATGTAGGGCCACTGATGATAAACTAGCACCCTATACTAAGCATTAGGATTGCAGGTAAAGGTAACAACAGTAGTAGCAAGGACAGGCTATGCATCAGTATAGGATTAACGGGAAACAGTAACATGCTACACTACTCTAATGCAAGCAGTATAGAGAAGAGTAGGCGGTATCTGGTGATCAAAGGGGGGGCTTGCCTGGTTGCTCAGACAAGGAGGGGTCGTTGGTGACGTAGTCGACCACTGGGGCATCAGCATCGTCACGGGGTCTACCGAAGAGAAGAGGGGGGAGAAACAGTAAATACATAGCAAGAAAGTGCATAACAGGACAACAAGCAGAGCTAGACGTGTTCTAACGCGGTATGAGGTGATACCGGTGAAGGGGGGAAACATCCGGGAAAATATCCCGGTGTTTCGCATTTTCGGGCAGAGGAGCCAGGGGGGAAAGTTGCGAGTTTGATAGGTTAGGGATGCGTGGCGGACGAACAGGCTGCGTATCCGGGTTCATCTCGTCGTTCTGAGCAACTTTCATGTACAAAGTTTTTTCATCCGAGCTACGGTTTATTTTATATTAATTTTAAAAGATTTAAATCATTTTTAGGATTTAATTAATTAATTTAATCAACATTACCCAGAATAGTGTCTGATGACGTCATCAGGACGTCAGCATGACGTCAGCAGTTGACTTGGTCAATTGACGTGTGGGTCCCGTTTGTCATTGACTGATTAGGCTAATTAGAGATTAAATAAGTTAACTACTGTTTAATTAAACTAATTAGTTAGTTAGGTTAATCTAATTATGATTAATTAACTTAATTATTTCCTTAATTAAATAATTAATTTAATTATTATTTTAATTATTTTTATCTTTTAATTCTCCCCTTTTTTTACGTTCTGTGGGGTGGGCCCCCTTTGTCATAGGCCCAGGGGGGCCAAACCGGGTCGGGCGCTACTGGTCACGGGCGCTAGGGGTGGTGCGGGCACGCCCAAGCGGGCGCTACAGGCCGGCAAGGTCAGTGGCCAGGACAGCCGTGGTGGTGGCCGCGGGCTGTGTGCAGAGGAGGCGGGGATGGCCGGAGCGGCGCACGGAGAGGGAAGGCGAGGTCAACAGCGGGGTGCCGGGCGGTCGCAGCCGCAGGACGAAGCAGCAGGAGGCGGCGGCGGTGGCGAGCAAGGACGGGGCCCAGGCGTGGCGCGGCCGGATGGGCGAGCGCGCGCGCAGCGGGATGCAGCGGGACGGCATGGCGGGGCGCGCGCCCAGGCAGGGCAAGTCGGGGCCGCGCGGGCGTAGGACGCGCACGGACGTGGAGGGCGTGGCGAGGCGCGCGCGAGCGCGGGCGTCCGTCGTCGACGTGCAACAAAGAGGGAATGAAGAGGAGAGGGAGGCCGTGGCCTCACCGACGGTCGTAGGGCAGCGGCAATGGGCTCGGGGAGGCGCCGGAGTAGCAGATTGACGGTGGGGGCGAGGTGGCAGCGACGGCGAATGGCGTCGGGTCGACGACGAGGCGAGGCCGCGGCTTCAGCTGGGCGCCGCGCGAGGGAGAGGAGGGGCGAGGAGTCCGGGAGGGGTGGCGCCGGCGAGGTCCAGCGAGCGCCTGGCGTCGCCGGGGCGGCGGGGTAGGTAGCGGGGCGCCGGGCGCCGCGGTCGTCGCCCCGATCCAGAGGGGATCGGGGAGTGGGGGAGCGAGGGGAGTGGCGGCGTGGGGGGGGCAAGTGGGGGTGAGTGGCGATTAGGGTTCGGGAGGGGGGAGTGGATAAGGAGGACTGGGGGAGGCCGGCTGGGTCAGGTGGGCTGTGGCCCAAGGAGGGGGGGGGGGCTTGCGGCCTGCCGGGCCGAAGCTCGGGGGCAGGGGGGTTCCCCCCCCCCTTCTTTCTTTTTTTTGTTGTTGTTTTGTTTTCTGTTATTATTTAATTTTCTTTTCTATTTTTAGTTTTACAAAGTTACCACTAGTGCCCAAATTTGCATTAATCAACAAACTACTGTAAGATTAATTCTTAACCCATGATAAAATAGTTTTAGCATTTTATAAATTCGATAAGCATTTGTTTAATTGTTCTCATTATTGTTTTAATTGTTTTAGAGCCTTTAAACATTTTATCGAAGTTTGGTTTCTCCGCCATAATTACTTATGATTTATTTGACACAACCCGAACATTTTAGTTTTGATATTTGAAAATTTTACTGTTTGCCTATATTTTAATTTTTAAATTTGAATCGTTTTTGAACAAACTCGAGTTTATCAACAGTAACCGAGGTGACGTGGCACCATTAGCAGAGGTTTACTGTAGCTCGTTTATTCGGGCGTCACAGGTGCTAAAGGGCAACCACGTGGCACGAGCCAGCTCCGGGGGCCGGGAGCCCTTTAGTACCGGTTGGTAACACCAACCGGTACTAAAATGTTGGGGGGTTTTTGGTTTTATGATTTCTTTTTCATTTAATTTTGTGTTTTCCATTTTAATTCTTTTTCGTTTGCTGGTATTTTACGGTACTACACATCGTATATGTTATGCATATATATATATATATATATATATATATATATATATATATATATATATATATAAATAGAATTTCTAGTAGAACCAATCATATATATCATCAATCATGTCTCACAAACCACCATATTAATTCACACATATACGCATGTATAGCTATATATATACAATTTCTCCTACATATGCATGTTGCCTTCGGAGCCAGTGGCATTAGCCTGATTGGTGCCTTCGGAGCACGATGACAAATGGAAGTGCTTCATGTCTTTTTCGATGGGGGCGGTAGCGGGTAATAGTATTCTCCCTTCGGATTTATAACCTGGTCGAGCAAAAATCCCGCTATTTCCTCTTGAAGTGCTTCTACGCGCTCCGTTGGTAGGAGCTTGTCCCGCACCTCTTTGAACTGTTAAGAAGGAGATCAATATGCATGTGTATTAGTTGTGTGACTAGATATCGATAATGGTGTAAAAATTGTGAATATTGTTCTGACAAACGTACCCATTCCTGTCTTTGAGATCTGCTCCTTTCGGACGCCATCATGGGAATGTTCTCGCAAACGCAGTATGCACACAGATCAGTCCCCGGCGCCTGCTTCAGGGCCTTTATTACGAGAATGGAATTTAATTTGATCAGATAATAATTAATCAAGCATGATAATTAAAGAGATGGCAGCTAGCTAGCTAGCTAGTACTACTTAATTACTTACCTTGGCTCGAAACAATTTCAGCTTTTGGTTCCATTCGCCTGGAGTGACGCTGATGAACCTTGCCCAAGCCCTGCCCGCTGACGAAGAAAATGAATAAAGGGGTTATTAAATAGTTCATATCATGAAATGACGAACTAAATAGGCCGAGCTATATAGTTAATAATGATTGAAATTACCTGTTGACTATCCCAAACAAGATGTTATAGTCAGTATTTGCTTTGAGTAGCGAGTCCAGTATTTCAACTGTTCCGGCGTCAACTTTAATGATACACAAGATCCAGTGAAATCTGCATGCACACACGTTTGCATGTCTTAATTAAGCCGGTATATGTAAGCAAAAACATGTAGCTAGCTAGTAGGCAAAAACAGAGAATTTGTAGTACAAGAAAGTGTGACTCAGTCGAAGTTGTAAGGAAGTAGTATATCTTCATTGTATTTGAGGCGCTTGAAGAACTCTAGCATGTTGTCCTCTACCTCTTTTTCATAATATGCATCTAATTTTCATGTGTATTCATTAACGGTGTTTGGGTCAATGAACCCAATGCCATAGCGTTCACCTTTTCTCATTTCAGACATCTTCATCCTACATAATACCACAGAAAAGAATATAGTGAGGATAATTACACGTAATAAGTGATCAAAAGGATCACTATAGCTAGCTTGAGACTTAAATTACAGAAAGAAATCACTTACAGACAATAGCAACTGACGATAGATTTGTCGAGTGCGTCTTGATTGTATAACTGAAACAGTTCAGAATACTCAACGGCCACAGCTTTCTCATGGTAGTAATCATCCTTCTTGACATACACCATGAGGGACTCTCGATCGGATCTCTTGCTAATGTCCATGTACCATTGATGCAATTCATACATTCTCGTTGGGAGCTTCTTGACATCTTCTGGCTCGACCAAAGGTTGGCCCCGGACAAATTTCCGTTTTATTTCCTCCTCTCTAATCAGAGGCATGTCCTCGATCTCGAGGAGTTGTCCAACAGTGATCTTGAGTTCTTCAGCCTGCATTATATGCTGCTGGGTTATTACCACATCGCCCACCTCGGGAACGTAAACCGTTTGGCCACAATAATATTGGGCGCGCGTACTGTCACGTGTTGTTGGCGGCACAACAAGCGGGGGGATCGATTGCGCCGCCTGTTTTCCCAGCTGGGCAACGGTTTTCCTACATGTTTTGACAGCTGCTTGTTGTTTGCTCGAGCTCGAGCTCGCCTCCTTCTGTAGACGTTGTCGATGTAACTTCCTGATGTGGCGCTCATAGTCTGAGTCAACAGGCTTAGGAGCTGGTGATTGAGCCATATGAATGAAGTAGTCAACTACTTCCACAGGCACTTTCTCCTTTGGCGGCGGTGGCGGTTTCGGTCCAAAATGGGCGTCGACTTCTGCCCGCACTATGGCATTGGTTTGCTCCTCGGTCCTGTCGTAAGCCCTCACAGGAAGAGGAGTACTGAGGTTTGGACCATATTTATATCGCTTGCCTCCGCCTGTACTTCTTGTACTATCACCTCGACTCGTACCGCTACGCACCATAGTTGCGGGGTGTCTCTTCTGCGATTGCTGAGGCGGCGGAGACGGCTGACGGGGCTGAGTTGGACGAGGAGTGGACGTCTGAC
This sequence comes from Triticum monococcum, assembly GCA_034509565.1. Lineage (NCBI taxonomy): Eukaryota > Viridiplantae > Streptophyta > Magnoliopsida > Poales > Poaceae > Triticum > Triticum monococcum. The sequence goes on from CM067842.1 coordinate 725,690,545, forward strand.
GCTGTGTCGGACTTGGAGGAGGAGTGGCCTGACACTTTGCCGGACTTGGAGGAGGAGGAGTGGCCTCACGCGTTGGTGGACTTGGAGGAGCGGGAGTCTGCTGACTCGGTGACGGACTTCGACAAGGAGTCGGGTGACGCGGTGTCGGTGGCCTTCGAAAGATGATGCAATCCTTTCTCCATTGGATGACACGATGTATGGCCTCTCCCAATGTGTGCTCGTCGTCACCTCCAGGAATGTCAAGCTGTAGCTCCGAATAAGGGGCCACCACCTCATCAACCAAGACACGAGCATAGCCCGCTGGAATCGGGTTGCAATGGAAGGTTGCCTCGGGGGAATTTGAAAAAGCAATGGCGTCCGCCACCTTCATGGATATGTTATTCATTTTGAAGTGTAGCTCGCAGTTAGTGTTCTCCGTGATGTCATCCACGGGGTATCTATCCAGCACTACTGCGTCGCCCGGGGCGAAACCCACGCTGCTTCTCGACATGGATGGGGCGGTGGTATCCAATGCTAGATCATCCGCTAGCTGCTGCAGCTGCTGAGACCCCCTTTGCTGGCTAAGTGAGTCGATCTGCTCCTGCTGCCGCTGGAATTTAGCTGCCAATTCCGCTTGACTTGCTTCTAGTCGTTGAAGGCGTTCATAGTCCCGCTTCCTCTGCTCCTCCTCCATCTTCCTCTTCTTCTCCTCCGCAATCTTCTTTCTCGCACGGGTTCTGTAGTCGGCGTTCCAGTCCGAAAACCCCTCATACCACGGAATAGCGCCCTTGCCTCGTGTTCTTCCCGGGTGTTCAGGATTTCCCAGGGCACGCGTAAGCTCGTCGTTCTCTCTGTTAGGCTGGAACACCCCCGATCGAGCCTCTTCTATTGCAACAAGTAGCGCATCGTCGGCTCCGTTCAGACATGCCTTCGTCGAAACATTGCCTGTCTTCGGGTCCAACTCCCCCCCATGCGCATAGAACCAAGTCCTGCACCTGGGGGGCCACCTCTTAGTAACCGGAGTGACACTTGCATCCTCCATCTCTTTCTCAGACTTATCCCACTTAGGCATTGCCACCGCGTAGCCACCTGGCCCCAGCTTATGGAACTTATCCTTTTTTTCGGCATTCTTCTTGTTTATTCTCGACCATTCCTTAGCTAATTCTGAATCCTTGAATTTCACGAAATCGTCCCAATGAGCACTTTGATTCTCTAGTATCCCCTCGAATACTGGAGTCTTCCTTCCTCCCTTGACGTACTTCTCCCACGTCATTCTCTTGTGGTTCTTGAATGCAACCGCCATCTTCCTAAAAGCAGCGTTCTTGACTTTCTGCACATCTGCTTCTGTGAAATGATCTGGTAGGGTGAAATGTTCCATGAGAGTATCCCAAAGCAGATTTTTTTGATTCTCGTCGACAAAAGTAACATCTGGACGTGGATTTGCTGGCTTTCTCCATTCTTGAAGGGAGATCGGGAGTTGGTCCTTCACAAGAACTCCGCACCGACAAACAAACTTGTTCGCAATCTTCTTAGGCGCTAATGGTTCGCCATTAGGTTTGAATGCCTCGATATTGTACTTTACGCCCTCCTTCAACTTTTTGTTCGGGCCTCGTTTCATCCTTTTGCCTGAAGATTTGCTTGATTCGGATGGCTGAAAGAAGAAAGATCGATTCGTTAATATATCTTCAATTCATTTAAAACATGCGATGATCACCAGATTCCTGCTTATATAAATATGTATACCTCGCCGGTGTTTGTTGTTTCAGGATCAACATGTTCTTCGTCGTAGTTCATGACTTCATCTTCTCGGTCGTCGCAATCGAATATCATATCACCCTCTCCAGTGTTGTTTAGAAATTCGGAGCCGTCAAAATCTTCTTCATTCTGATCATCATCTGGCCCGCGTATGATATCGAACATGGTCTATTCTCTCTCTCTGTCGGTATTGTCCGCCATAGCTTTTATTTAACTATGCCAAAAGAAATATAAAACAATTTAGTATAATCTCGAATAATAGATATAATCTCGAATACATCATCTCAAATAATAGATATAATCTCGAATACATCGTCTCGAATAATAGATATAATCTCGAATACATTGTCTCGAATAATATATAATCTCGAATACATCGTCTCGAATAATATATAATCTCGAATACATCGTCTCGAATATTATATATCGAGTACATCACTGGCTAGGTAGCTAATAAAGATCGAATACTATAGAAGAATCTAGGACACTCGCGGTTCCTTCGGCGCGGGCGGTGGACACCCAAAGAGAAGGAACCCTCGCAGGATCATAGTTGAAGTGAGATCCCTGAAGAAACTGCCAGGTATTGGAGAACCTGCCGCCCTCTAACGCAACCATGTAGCGATGGACGTGCTCATACTCCTCCCTGACACGGCGACGTACCTCCTCTGGCGGGGCCGGCTCCCTCCGCACCGAAACTGGCCCACGCGAACGCCACCAAACGAGATCAGGGTCGACGACGGGACCCGGGGGCGGGTTCCTCATCAAGCGGCGCGCCCCTCCAGGCAGCACCTCTCAGTGCCAGCCCGGCGGAGCCCAATCCCGGACATGGGTCAGCCGGACGTCGTCGCGGACGGGTCACCGGCGAGGATGCGGGCCGGGCATCGTCCAGAACAAATACTAGCTATATGCACGCAAAAAGTAACATTTTTTTAATGATTGGATTTTGATAACTAAAATTTCTAACATTTCTATATAACTAACATTCCTATAACATTTCTAACAATGCTATATAACTAACATTTCTATAACATTTCTAATATTTCTATAACTAAAAAACAGAAAAAAAATTATAACATTTCTATATATATAACTAACATTTGTATAACATTTCTAATATTTCTATAACTAAAAAACAGAAAATTTCTAACTTTTTTATAACTAAAAAATAGAAAAAATTTCTAACAATTCTAACTATTTTATAACTATTGATATAACAAAAAAATAGAAAAATTTCTATCAATTCTAACTATTTTATAACTAAAAACAGAAAAATGTGCGTGTGTGTTCATGCTTGTGTGTGTATGGGCTCGGGGAGGGGCGGCGGCCACCGGGGGCGAGGGATCGGAGAGGGGTTAGAGGGGGGAGAGCTCACAGCGGGGCGACGGCGACGGCCCGGGGCGTGACGGGGCGGCGACGCGGGGACGGCGCGACGGGGACGGGGACGAGCCCGGGGGCGGCGACGGGGACGAGGGCGGCGACGGCGACGGGGGAGGCGACAGGGACGAGGGCGCGACGGGGACGGCGTAGGATGGGGGCGGCGTCGATCGATCTGGAAGAAACAGAGTGGGAGAATGAAATTTTTCGAAGTGTTGTATATATAGAAGGCACCTTTAGTACCGGTTGGAGCCACCAATCGGTACTAAAGGTCTGTTTTGGCTAGCCCAAGCGGCGGGAAGCGACCCCCTTTAGTACCGGGTGGTGGCTCCAACCGGTACTAAAGGCCCCCCCTTTAGTACCGGTTGGTGCCACGAACCGGTACTAAAGGGGGGTGCGCTGCCAGGCGAGGGGCGCAAAGTTTAGTCCCACCTCGCCTAGCGAAGGGCAGCCGCACTGGTTTATAAACCCAGCCGCGGCTGCTCCTTCGAGCTCCTCTGAAATGCAGGCCTTCTGGGCCTATCTCTGCTACTCTGCCCTGTGGGGCCTATTGGGCTTGCGGGCCTGCATCCTGGCCCAACAACAGGTTGGGTTTCTAGTCGTATGCACGCCGCTGTGGCCCGGTAGGCGGGCTTTTTTCATTTAGTTTTTTCTTTTCTGCTTTATTTATTTATTTTTATTTATTTTTAGTTGTTTTTTGTTGTATTTAGAGTTTCTTTGTGAATATTTTTGAAATTTTTTAGAAACTTTCAGTTAGTGCCGGTAGTTTTTAAATTTGAATAGTTTAAATTTTGAATTATTTGAAATTTGTGTGAATCACTAGTTTGTGAATAACTTAACTTTAAAAATACATTTTCCAGTGATTCTTTTTTCTTATGTTTAATATTAGTGTGTTTTATCGTTATATTCAATTTGGTAATGCTTAAGTTATTTAAAAAATGAAATGCCTTTGTAACGGATGAGTTTTCGTCCGGAACCCTGATACTTCGAAACAGATTGTCCATTTTGTACACGAAGTGCATCCAGTTTTTGCGGTAACCCTCTCTACTTTTTTGCACATGCTATGTGGGTGAAATTATGATACCATGCCAACTTTCATCCTTTTCTGAGTTCATTTAAAATGCTTTTCAATTTCAGGGTCATTTAGCTGAAAAAATCAGTAAATGCATGAAAGAATTTGCTTGCACATAAAATTTCTTCGCGTTTCAAATGCCAAAACACATAACTAGCTACCCTAACTATTACAAAGATTCCCTCCTGGGTGTGAAACACAGAAGAAAGTGATGATAGTTAAGCCGATCACATCCCAGATCTTTGGGTGTGAAACTTTTTCTTCGCGTGTGTCCCTTTGCGTCATAGCCATGGAAAATCTTCATCATTTAACGGGATACTCGGGTCAATATTCACTGTGAATGGAGCAATTTCATCAAACTTTTCATAATCTTCTGACTTGTCTGTCTTGTCATCCACTCCCACGATGTTTCTCTTCCCAGATAGAACTATGTGCCGCTTTGGCTCATCGTACGATGCATTCGCTTCCTTATCTTTTCTTTTTCTTGGCTTGGTAGACATGTCCTTCACATAGAAACCCTGTGCCACATCATTGGCTAGGACGAATGGTTCGTCTGCATACGCAAGATTGTTGAGATCCACTGTTGTCATTCCGTACTGCGGGTCTTCCGTTACCCCGCCTCGTGTCATATTGACCCATTTGCACCAAAACAAAGGGACCTTCAAACCACGTCGATAGTCAAGTTCCCATATGTCCTGTATATAACCATAATATGTTTCCTTTCCCGTCTTGGTTTCTGCATCAAAGCAGACACCACTCGTTTGGTTGGTGCTCTTCTTATCTTGGGTGATCGTGTAAAATGTACTACCATTTATCTCGTACCCTTTGAAAGTCATTATATTCGAAGATGGTAACTGGGACAGCAAGTACAGGTCATCTTCAATAGAGGTGTCATGCATGGTACGTGCTTGCAACCAGCTGGCGAAACTCCTGGTTTGTTCACGTGTAATCCAGTCATCAGACCGCTCCGGGTGTTTGGAGCGTAGCAAATTCTTGTGTTCATCCATATACGGAGCCACCAAGGCGGAATTCTGTAGAACTGTGTAGTGTGGTTCAGTGAGAGAATGTCCGTCCATACATATTATTTGTTCCCCTCCTAGCGTGCCTTTTCCATCCAGTCTGCCCTTATGCCGCGATTCAGGAACACCAATCGGCTTAAGGTCAGGAATAAAGTCAATACAAAACTCAATGACCTCCTCATTTTGACGGCCCTTGGAGATGCTTCCTTCTGGTCTAGCATGGTTATGAACATATTTCTTTAAAACTCCCATGAACCTCTCAAAGGGGAACATATTGTGTAGAAATACAGGACCCAAAACGTTAATCTCTTCGCATAGGTGAACTAGGATGTGCGTCATGATGTTGAAGAAGGATGGTGGGAACACCAACTCGAAACTGACAAGACATTGCACCAAATCATTCTGTAACCTTGGTATGATTTCTGGATCGATTACCTTCTGAGAGATTGCATTGAGAAATGCACATAGCTTCACAATGGCTAATCGAACGTTTTTCGGTAGAAGCCCCCTCAATGCAACCGGAAGTAGTTACGTCATAATCACGTGGCAGTCATGAGACTTTAGGTTCTGGAACTTTTTCTCTGCCATGTTTATTATTCCCTTTATATTCGACGAGAAGCCAGACGGTACCTTAATACTGAGCAGGCATTCAAAGAAGATTTCCTTCTCTTCTTTGGTAAGAGCGTAGCTTGCATGACCCTGATGTATGCCGTCTTTTCCGTGCATACGTTGCTGGTCCTCCCATGCCTCAGGTGTATCTTTTGTCTTCCCATACACGCCCAAGAAGCCAAGCAGGGTCACACAAAGATTCTTCGTCACGTGCAACACGTCGATTGCGGAGAGGACCTCGAGGTCTTTCCAATAGGGCAGGTCCCAAAATATAGATTTCTTCTTCCACATGGGTGCGTGTCCGTCAGCGTCATTCGGAAAAGGTTGTCCACCAGGACCCTTTCGAAAGAACACCTTCAAATCCTTGACCATATCATGTACATCAGCACCAGTACGGTGGCGAGGCTTCGTCCGGTGATCCGCCTCACCTTTGAAATGCTTGCCTTTCTTTCTTACGGGATGCCTGCTCAGAAGAAATCAACGATGTCCCAGGTACACATTCTTATTAGCCAAATATATACTGTCGGTATCGTCTAAACAGTGCGTGCATGCGCGGTATCCCTTGTTTGTCTGTCCTGAAAGGTTACTGAGAGCAGGCCAATCATTGATGGTCACGAATAGCAACGCCTTTAGGTCAAATTCTTCCCCCATGTGCTCATCCCACGCACGTACACCTGTTCCATTCCACATTTGTAAGAGTTCTTCAACTAATGGCCTTAGGTACACATCAATGTCGTTGCCGGGTTGCTTAGGGCCTTGGATGAGCACTGGCATCATAATGAATTTCCGCTTCATGCACAACCAAGGAGGAAGGTTATACAAACATAGAGTCACAGGCTAGGTGCTATGGTTGCTGCTCTGCTCCCCAAAAGGATTAATGCCATATGCGCTTAGACCAAACCATACGCTCCTTGCGTCATCTGCAAACTCCTTCTCGTACTTTCTTTCGATTTTTATCTACTGCGACCCGTCAGCGGGTACTCTCAACTTTCCGCCTTTCTTACGGTCTTCTCCGTGCCATCGCATCGCCTTGGCATGCTCTTTGTTTTGAAACAAACGTTTCAACCGTGGTATTATAGGAGCATACCACATCACCTTGGCAGGAATCTTCTTCCTGGGGCGCCGGCCCTCGACATCACCAGGGTCATCACGGCTGATCTTATAGTGCAATGCACCACATACCGGGCAAGCGTTCAAATCCTCGTACTCACCGCGGTAGAGGATGCAATCATTAGGGCATGCATGTATCTTCTGCACCTCTAACCCTAGAGGGCAGACGACCTTCTTTGCTTCGTACGTACTCTCGGGCAATTCGTTGTCCTTTGGAAGCATATCCTTTATCATTACCAGCAACTTTCCAAATCCCTTGTCAGATACACCATTCTCTGCCTTCCATTGCATCAATTCCAGTGTGGTGCCCAGATTTTCTTGTCACCTACGCAATTCGGGTACAACAATTTTTTGTGATCCTCTAACATGCGCTGCAACTTCTTCTTGTCCAAATCACTTGCGCAGTTTCTCTTTGCATCGGCAATGGCCCGACCTAGATCATCAACGGGCTCATCTGATGCCTCTTCTTCAGCTTCATCCCGCATTACCGGCTCAGCTTCTTCCCCCATTGTTGTATCATCGTATTCAGGGAACCCATGGCCAGGATAGCTGTCGTCGTCCTCTTCTTCTTCTTCATTGTCTTCCATCATAACCCCTCTTTCTCCGTGCTTGGTCCAAACATTATAATGGGGCATGAAACCGGACTTAAACAGGTGGACGTGAATGGTTCTTGACATAGAGTAATTGTTACCATTCTTACAGCGAGCACATGGACAAGGCATAAAACCATCCGCCCGCTTGTTTGCTTCAGCCGCAAGCAGAAAAGTATGCACGCCCTCAACGAACTGGGGAGAGCATCGGTCATCGTACATCCATTGTCGACTCATCTTCATTACACAACACCGAATAGACCAAATTAATACAAGTTCATACATAAAGTTCATACAACACTTAAATGCAACAAACAAATAACTCTCTAGCTAAAGCATTTAAATGCAACAACAAATACGATCAACATCGCAACTAAGGTAACAATGGATCCAACAGCATAATGATACCAAGCCTCACTATCGATGGCATATTTTCTAATCTTTCTAATCTTCAAGCGCATTTTCTCCATCTTGATCTTGTGATCATCGACGACATCGGCAACATGCAACTCCAATTCCATCTTCTCCCCCTCAATTCTTTTCAACTTTTCTTTCAAGTACTCGTTTTTTCTTTCAACTAAATTTAACCTCTCGGCAATAGGGTCGGTTGGAATTTCCGGTTTACATACCTCCTAGAAAAAATTTCTATGTCAACTTGATGGGCATAATTTGTCATAAACACAAAATGCAACTAGTTTTAAAAAAGAATATACATACCACATTCGAATCATAACAAGGACTAGGGCCGACGGGGACGGATATCAAAACCATGGCACTATATGTATAACAAACAACGTACGGGTAAGATAATTATACGAGTAACTATATATCCAAATCACAGAAACATCAATTTTTATATAAAATTTCATGAACAAGAGGCTCACCACAAGGTGGTGCCGGCGACGGGACGGTGCGGGCGATCGACGGTGGCTACGATGGAGATTTAGAAGGCACTAAGTAAACCACACCTACATATGCAAACTAAGTGTTATTTTTGACCTCAGATTGCATATAAATCAAATACTAGCACACACATATATATATATATATATATATATATATATATATATATATATATATATATATATCCTCCCAAATTACTAAACTCACAAATTAATCACTATATAAAGCATTGCAAGAGCTAATCTAGCAATGAGAGATGAAAGGACAAAGTTGCTAACCTTTGTGATCATTTGAATGGATGGGGGCCTTCAAATCTTGACAAATTTTGGGCAAAATGTGTGATGAGCTCGAGAGGAAGAGGGGAAGAACAGAGAGGAGAGGGGAAAGGGGAAGAACAGAGCGAGCTCGGGTGGACGAAGGGTTTATGTAGGACGACCTTTAGTACCGGTTTGTGCCAAGAACCGGTACTAAAGGGGCTGGAGGGGCCCCATTCTGACAACATCCTGCCACCACTCTCATTAGTACCGGTTCGTGGCACGAACCGGTGCTAAAGGTTCGGCATGAACCGGTACTTATGAAAGCGGCCCGGCTAGCCGTTGGAACCGGCACTAATGTATGCATTAGTGCCGGCTCAAATACAAACCGGCACTAATGTGCTTCACGTTTGATCCTTTTTCTACTAGTGGCTCCACCTCAGACATAACCATGTCAAAACAAGAAGACACCTTGGCCCGCTCCTCCACGCCTTGACTCACCATCCCGGGTAGGACAGAAGCCAAGTCAGGAGGATCATCCTCGAGCATGACCTTTCCCAAGGCAGGCGGATCATCAGCGGACTGAGCCTTCTCACTCAACTCAGCTGAGCAGCCAGCCACAACAAGCGCACTGCAATCCTCACCAACGGCCACAGCAGGAGGAGCAGATTCAACATTGGCAAGGTCTTGGCTGCCCCCGATATCTTACATAGGTTCCCATAGGCTTGAGACTTGAGCAGTCCAACTCTCCACAGCAGCAACCAAGTCTTGAAGAGGCTTGAACAGCACATCAAGACGAGCAGCGAACAAGGCCTGCAGTTCAGCGCCGAGTGCCTCCGCCTGAGCTGCAAGGAGAGGCCGCAAGGGTTCCAAAACAGCAGGAGGCACGCCGGGGTCAGCCGCCGGCACGACACCATCAGTCGCAGGGCTGTCTTGATGAGAAACCACCGAAGCCCAAGTGCGACCAGGTCGATGAAGTGGGGCTGGAGGCGATCCGCTACAGGGGGGAGGCCGCTGATGAGGCCCGGTAGGCGCGAGGGGGGGGGGGGGGGGACGGCGAGGTTCTGAACCGGCAGGATGCCGTGCCAAGCACTCCCGCTCGCGATGGCCGGAGTGGCCACATCCCAAGCACCGGACAGGGCCGCGGCAGCCCGCAACAAAGTGATCCGACGCCAAGCACCGAAAGCAGAGGCCGAAAGTCCTCTGCTTGAAAGTGCGAGGCAGTCCGGCATCTTTCCTGGGAGGGGGAGCAGCCATCTTCTCCAGGCTCGGGCGGCCCCGTCTCAGCAGTCTTGAAAGTAGCGCCTCATCCAATTATGCTGCATGAAGCAGAAGCATGGTTGTTCTCCTAAGATGCCCGTGAGTCAATTTTTTATTGGCTAGGTGAAGATTTACACTAAGAGAATCAGCAATCAATCCATATGGAGCTGGTTAGTCAAGTAGACGCAAGAGGCTCCTCGTTGTCCCATCTCTCCAGAGAAGAAAAACTTACTCAAAAATGCTTCTTAACTTCATGGAGCTTTCTGGCACAATGAACTGTGGTTCTCCCAAAAACTTTGCTATCTCATTTATGATAAGGATAGTTCTCTCCAGGGTATAAGAAGATGATGGCTTTGGAGAAATTTGAACAGTGGACTCCAACTTCTTAAGTAAACCGAAACCAACAGAAGACAGCTCATTCATCCATAAACACCGAGGACATGAATGACACTGAGGGGCACCCAAGAAGCTGCGAAGAATTTCTGCCAGCATTAGAAAGCCAACTTGCATTCATGTTAAGCACCACATATCTGTCAAATCCACCATCTTTTCAAACTCCAAAGTACTTGGCGCAAAAATGTTCATACATTACTGCATAATCATTTAATTCTGGACCGTTTGGTGTGTTGAAGATGAGATATTCTTCAGTTGTAATGGACTTCCAGCGATTCCAGGCATAAAACAAAGTTTGCAGTGACATCCGGTTAGAGGCCAGCTAAAAGTTCAAGATCAAGAGGAATATAGCACGATCAAGTTCAAGAAACCTCTTCAAACATTAAAAAAAAACTGCCTGCTCAGAATTATTGTCAATGTACTATAGCAGTCATGAATGCTGCTATACATGATGCATCTATCAAGGAAAATACGAAGGAGAACCTGGATAGCAGCGCACCCTATATGCAAAAAAAACCAGTAATTCGAAAAAGTCCAAAAATTCCAAATTTTTTTTGGTATTAAACATGATCAAGTATTGTAGTCGTATAAAAAGATTCGTCAGAGAATGACTTTCGTTGCACCCTGGGTCGAAGATTCGGTAAAAAACGCTATATACAAGTACTATACATGCTATATTGTCGTCATAAACTTGTCCTTTTTACCATGAAGTCCATATGAATCATTTCTTGTACAAACTTTTTATACGAGTACAATACCTTATCATGTTTGATTCCAAAAAAGATTTAGAATTTTTTGAATTTTTTCTGAATTATTAATTTTTTTCGTATATAGGGTGCGTGGGTATCCGAAAGCACCAAGTTCGCGTCCCATCTATCAGGTGCTACACTAAGACAGCAGCAACACAAGAGAAACATCATCATCGAATCCCAAACAGAGGCACAATCAACAGAAAAATCACAGAATACAGATAACTGCAACCATGGTGGGATTACTGCAACACGCGCCCATGCATAGTATCATAGCATATGTTCTACCACCTCAATCGTTAGGGTCTTACGAGGAACAGACATTAAATTAGATAATATACTGCTAGCGGTTTGTTAATTAACAATAATGAAAACAGCCGCCTATTCCAGCAACCACTGCACGTCGAGGACGGTGGGGCGGCCTTCGAGGGCGGCGGCAACGCTGTCTTGCAAGAGGACGGCGGCGGCCAGCTCGATGTAGGTGGGAGGCCTCGACCCGCGCTTCTCCTTGATCAGCCGCAGGCCGCCGGCGACCTCCTGATCGCGCAGCGACGCGAACCGCGAGGTCAAGCGTGAGACCTCGGCCTCCTCCCCCGTCTTGCCACCGCTGATATCCATCGCGCTGTACTGCCCCGCGATGCTGGCCTCCTGGGCCGCCGGGAGAGACGCGGACGTGGGCGGCGCCGTGCCGCCGTCGGCCAACCCTTCGGATTCTTTCGCCGCTATCGCAAGGGGATGAGATGTCGAATTTATTTATTTTTGGTTCGAGACAAGGATGAGATGTCGAATGTGTGTGCAGAACGCAGGCCGAGGTTTGCTGCGGCTCTGCCGACACAGGCCTAAAGCCCGGCCCATTAAACATTGCTGGTGGAGATTGGAGAATGCCCAGGTTGTACCAAATTAAGCCAGTCGATACCCTTTTATGCGGTGTGGCAATTTTAGTTGTTAAAACATGATAACTTTGTTTCCGTTCGTTTTTTTGACAGAATTGTTATGTTTTCCAACCGCGTCTGAACTAAAATTGCCATGAGAAACGTTCGGGCTGCCATTCTTAAAATCCGAACATTCGGAATTTATCATTTCCAAAAAGAATTAAGCCAGTTGATTATGACTTGTTCGTAACTCAAAAAAACAATATAACTTGTTCTTTCATCTTTACGGACAAGGCGATCATGAAACTCCGCCGAACCACCCACCACTGATCCCAATTAAGATGGTAGCATCGACTTCCAGCACGGAGGTCCTCTCAACCTCTCCTTGGATCGATGGAGCACTCTTGCGCGCTAAAGAAAGAGTGATTATTTGTACCCATACACACTTGGCACTCATGTACGGGTAGTACTCTTCTTAGAAATTATGAACTCTTTATTCTTTGGAGTGTAATTGCTTACCTACAACGAAGGGGCACAACTCCTATAGGGGTTTTCCTTTTGGAGGCCTCCAAATGTAAAATTCAAATTCATGGAAATTTATTTTTGGATTCAAAAATTTTGAAAAAAAATACAGATATAGATGAAGGCATAATGCACAAGTGCGTAAATTTTCAGGAAGAAATACGTTGAAAATAGGATTGTGTCAAAAAACAAATTTGAGGTTTTTTAACATGATACTATTCATCCCCTCACACCATGAATTTGTCTTTTTATACAGGTCGCATTCAATGTATTTCATTCTGAAATTTTACACACATACACCTCACATCCTTGTTTACTTGTATAGATTATTTTAGATTTTTTTTGAATAAAGAAATTTCAATTTTTTATTTTCTTTTCAAAAATTCGGCCTCCATGGAGGCTGGGATCCAAAATGCCTAACCGACCTTGAGCTTGATATTTTCACAAGCTATTCCGCTCATCTAACATGTATGCTATCTACTCTAGCTCAACTCACTATAAATTTTTACTAGAACTATCACATATCTCTTCATTAAGCTACGTTGCTTCAGCCGACTATATGCTATGATATTATTTCTACCTTGCCGACATGCAGCTACAGACCTCGATATTTATCCAGGCATCGAGATTATCAGAACATTAGCGAACATAATGGGTTTATTTTCTGTGCTACTGGGACAGGGTCTAAGCTCAGTTGTGGGGACTAACGACGCTCTTGTTCTTCATGGTGATGACGTCGAGATCGGTGTGAACTCTCCTTCTAGTAGAAAATAGGGCTTTGGTCCAGGCCGGGTCAGCCCATTAGTCCCGGTTCAGTCCAGAACCGGGATCAATGTGGGCATTGGTCCCGGTTCGTGAGCCCAGGGGGCCGGTCGGGCCATGTGGGCCATTGGTCCCGGTTCATCTGTACCTTTTGGTCCCGGTTGGTGGGATGAACCGGGACCAATGGGCTTCGCTCCTGGCCCACCATCATTGGTCTCGGTTAGTGGCTTGAATCGGGACCAAAGGCTCCCCTTTAGTCCCGGCTCATGTCACCAACCGGGACCAGTGAGGTGCCTATATATACCCCTCGCTAGCGAGCAGATCACCCCAGTGCTCTGTTTTTCTCTGGTCGAGGGGGAGAGGGCTTGGTGGTGCTCTAGCTCACCTCCTATGCACACAAGGTGTTCGATGGAATGCCCGAGCCACACTACATAAGCTTTCTCCTCTCCAAGCTCGACCTTCAAGCTCCATTTTCCATAATATTTGTTTAGGTTTAGCGGTCCGTCACGCCCCGTTCTCTTCTTCACCGCCGTCGATCACCCGCGCCGAGCTCATCGCCGGCACCACCGTGGTGAGCCTCTTGTTCTTATTTTCTTTCTGAAAGGAAGAATATTCTTACTTGTATGTTTACATAGATACTTGTATTATTTTCTTACTTTTATTATTGCATCTTATATAGTGCGATGGTTTTGGTATCCGCCCCCGTCGGCCCTCGTTCTGTCTATGATTCGGATGTGGTATATATATATATTATCTTTATAACTATTGGTTCATTTATTGTTTATGAAAATTATGCCGACCAACGTGACATAGATTTTATTTATGTAGGATGTATGTGAATCGGAAATGCCAACTGACCCTATTGTCGAGAGGTTAAATTTAGTTGAAGAAGAAAACAATTTGTTGAAGGAAAAAATAAAAAAAATTGAGTACGATGGAAGACGGCGAAGAAGAAGAGTACGATGACAACTATGTGCCCCCTGAATACGGTGATGCTGCAACGGGGGCAGCTGGTGAAGATCAAGAAGAACCAGACGATGTGCCCAATGATGCTGCCACGGGTGAAGCTGCTGAAGATCAAGAGGAACCAGACGATGTGCCCGATGATGATGATCTCCGTCGGGTCATTGTCGATGAAAGGACGCAATGCGAAAGTCAAAAGGAGAAGCTGAAGTTCGATCGCATGTTAGAGGATCACAAAAAAGGGTTATACCCCAATTGCGAAGATGTCAACACAAAGCTCGGTACCTTATTGGAATTGCTGCAGTGGAAGGCAGAGAATGCTGTGGCTGACAAAGGATTTGAGAAGCTACTGAAAATATTGAAGAAGAAGCTCCAAAGGATAACGAATTGCCCAACAGTACATACATAGCAAAGAAGGTCGTATGCCCTCTAGGATTGGAGGTGGAGAAGATACATGCATGCCCTAATGACTGCATCCTCTACCGCGGTGCATACAAGGATCTGAACGCATGCCCGGTATGCGGTGCATTGCGATATAAGATCAGACGAGATGACCCTGGTGATGTTGACGGTGAGCTCCCAGGAAGAGGGTTCCTGCGAAGGTGATGTGGTATGCTCCTATAATACCACGGTTGAAACGTCTGTTCAGAAATGAAGAGCATGCCAAGTTGATGCGATGGCACAGTGAGAACCGAAAGAAAGATGGGAAGTTGAGAGCATCCGCTGACGGGTCGCAGTGGAGAAAAATCGAGAGAAAGTACTGGGATGAGTTTGCACAGGACCCAAGGAATGTATGGTTTGCTTTAAGAGCGGATGGCATTAATCCTTTCGGGGAGCAGAGCAGAAATCACAGCACCTGGCCCGTGACTCTATAAGGAGGTCCAACTTCTCTCCAACTAGCAATGTGGGACTAAACTTCTGACCACATGCATTGCCATGAAACCCACGTGGTCCCTTAGAAATTTCCTGGAATTGTTTGATGGGCCCTAGGCCCACTCTCATATTTCAACATCCGTGACATTAGTGATCTGCAGATTCCTCTCCTTCCATGCACACTGCAGATTTCATAGCAGGACTAGGTCCCACATACCTAATCCTTCTGCGCACCCAAATACCTGTTAGCGATCTAGAGAGGCGAAGCTTCGGATGCCTGCTCTCCCAAATATCTACTCCTTCCGCGCGCCATCAAGGGATCTACATATTTCATAGTAGATTCCTCTCCTTCCGCGCGCCCAAATACCTAATCCCGATGTCTTGGAGCCCTAGCCGTTCCTCTTCCTCGGGTCCTTGGACAATGGGCGTCTCTCTCTCCCTCCCTCCCTCCCTCTACATAGACGGGACTGAGTGTACGGTGGCAGCCGGAGCGGTGATAGCAATTGCGGCCGACGTCCGTCGTCGAGTCATATTGGGGGAAAGAGCGTCAGTCACGGGACGAGTCATTTCGCATAATTATTGTTTACTAATTACTTGCTGACCTAATTAATTGGTATTTCAACTATCATTAAAAGAAAAAAAATTGTATTTCAACTGTAACATGAGCATGCCCATGAATTGGACGGTGTTATATGAGTGCTCGGCTTCTCGCTGATCTCTTGACGGCGCTCGTATGTACTATCTTGAGCATTTGGTGAATTCATTAAGGCCTCGTTTGTTTCGTTGGGTCGGAGGGGTTTTCAGAGGATTAACCCCGCCCAGAATCCTCGCAAAGACCCTTTGGTCCATTTGGTACGCGGGGTTTCGACGGCCCAACCCCCATGATTCCCCTCCGATCCACTTGTTTCCACGCGTTTCAGAACCCTTGAGGCCCTCCTCGAGGATTTGGCCACCCGACTCGAGACGCCTCCGTCGACTCCTCCCGAAGACGCCGTGCCTCCCGACGCCTCAACGCCAGCGATCTCCTCTGGCATACTGGCTCCCCGGTGGTTAGTCATCACAACCCCTTGATACGTCCAGTTTGCATCATGCTTTTATATCGATATTTATTGCATTATGGGTTGTTATTACACATTATGTCACAATACTTATGCCTATTCTATCTTATTTTACAAGGTTGACATGAAGAGGGAGAATGCCGCCAGCTGAGATTCTGCCTGGAAAAGGAGCAAATATTAGAGACCTATTCTGCGCAGCCCCAAAAGTCCTGAAACTTCACGGAAGTTATTTCTAGAATATATAAAAAAATACTAAGCGCAAGAAGTACCAGAGGGGGGCCACCTACCAGCCATGAGGATGGGGCGCCCCCCTGCCCCATGGGCCCCCCGGTGGCCCTCCAACGCCCATCTTCTGCTATATGGAGTCTTTCGTCGAGAAAAAAAATCATAAGAAAGCTTTTGGGACGAGACTCCGCCGCCACTTGGTGGAACCAATCTAGGGCTCCGACGGAGCTGTTCTGCCGGGGATAGTTCCCTCCGAGAGGGGGAAATCATCACCATCTTCATCACCAACGATCCTCTCATCGGGAGGGGGTCAATATCCATCAACATCTTCACCAGCACCATCTCATCTGAAACCCTAGTTCATCTCTTGTATCCAATCTTTGTATCCAAACCTAAGATTTGTACATGTGGGTTGCTAGTAGTGTTGATTACTCCTTGTAGTTGATGCTAGTTGGTTTACTTGGTGGAAGATCATATGTTCAGATCCATTATGCATATTAATACCCCTCTGATTATGAACATGAATATGCTTTGTGAGTAGTTACATTTGTTCCCGAGGACATGGGAGAAGTCTTGCAACTAGTAGTCATGTGAATTTGGTATTCGTTCGATATTTTGATGAGATGTATGTTGTCATCCCTCTAGTGGTGTCATGTGAACGTCGACTACATGACACTTCACCATTGTTTGGCCCTAGAGGGAGGCATTGGGAAGTAATAAGTAGATGATGGGTTGCTAGAGTGACAGAAGCTTAAACCCTAGTTTCTGTGTTGCTTCGTAAGGGGCTGATTTGGATCCATATGTGTCATGCTATGGTTAGGTTTACCTTAATACTTCTATTGTAGTTGCGGATGGTTGCAATGGGGGTTAATCATAAGTGGGATGTTTGTACAAGTAAGGACAACACCCAAGCACCGGTCCACCCACATATCAAATTATCAAAGTACGGAACGCGAATCATATGATCGTGATGAAAACTAGCTTGACGATAATTCCCATGTGTCCTCGGGAGCGCTTTACTTCATATAAGAGTTTGTCCAGGCTTGTCCTTTGCTACAAAAAGGATTGGGCCATCTTGCTGCACTTTATTTACACTTGTTACTTGTTACTCGTTACCAATTACCTTATCACAAAACTATCTATTACCGATAATTTCAGTGCTTGCAGAGAATACCTTGCTGAAAACCGCTTATCATTTTGTTCTGCTCCTCGTTGGGTTCGACACTCTTACTTATCGAAAGGACTATGATAGATCCCCTATACTTGTGGGTCATCAAGAATCTTTTCTGGCGCCGTTGCCGGGGAGTTTAGCGCCTTTGGTAGGTGGAATTTGGCAAGGAAAAATTTATATAGTGTGCTGAAATTTACTGTCACTTGTTACTATGGAAAGTAATCCTTTGAGGGGCTTGTTCATGGTATCTTCACCCCGACCAGTAGAGCAAATAGTTGCTCCTCAACCTACTGAACCCACTGAAAATGTTTACTTCGAAATTCCTTCAGGTATGATAGAGAAACTGCTAGCTAATCCTTTTGCAGGAGATGGAGCATTGCATCCCGATTTGTACTTAATCTATGTGGATGATGTTTTTGGATTATTTAAGCTTGTAGGTATGCCCGATGATGTTATCAAGAAGAAGGTCTTCCCTTTATCTTTGAAGGGAGATGCATTGACATGGTATAGGCTATGGGATGATATGGGATCATGGGACTACAAACGGTTGAAAGTAGAATTCCATCAGATGTTTTATCCTATGCATCTTGTTCACCATGATCGTAATTATATATATAATTTTTGGCCTCGCGAAGGAGAAAGAATCGCTCAATCTTGGGGGAGGCTTAAGTCAATGTTATATTCATGCCCCAATCATGAGCTCTCAAGAGAAAAGATTATTCAAAATTTTTATGCTCGGCTTTCTAACAACAATCGCTCCATGCTCGATACTTCTTGTACTGGTTCCTTTATGATAAAGACTATTGAATTCAAATGGAATTTATTGGAGAGAATTAAATGCAACTCTGAAGATTGGGATCTCGACGAAGGTAAGGAGTCAGGTATAACACCTAAGTTTGATTGTGTTAAATCTTTTATGGGTACCGATGTTTTCCGTAAATTTAGCACTAAATATGGACTTGACTCTGAGATAGTAGCTTCTTTCTGTGAATCCTTTGCTACTCATGTAGATATCCCTAAGGATAAGTGGTTTAAATATAATCCTGCCATTGAAGTAAAAGTAATTGCACCTATTAAAGTTGAAGAAAAGACTATCACTTATAATGATCCTGTTGTTCCTACTGCTTATGTTGAGAAACCACCTTTCTGTGTTAGAATAAAGGATCATGCTAAAGCTTCAACTGTAGTCAACAAAAGTAATACTAGGACACACAAACCCCCTGAGAAGTTAAAGTAGAACCTAATATTGCTATGGTTAAAGATCTCTTGGCCGATAATATTGATGGGCATGTTATTTACTTCTGTGATGAAGCTGCTAGAATTGCTAGGCCTGATACTACAAATAAACATAGACCTGTTGTAGGCATGCCTGTTATTTCTGTTAAAATAGGAGATCATTGCTATCATGGCTTATGTGATATGGGTGCTAGTGCAAGCGCAATACCTCATTCCTCATACAAAGAAATTATGCATGATATTGCACCTGCTGAGATAGAAGAGATTGATGTCACGATTAAGGTTGTCAATAGAGACACTATTTTACCAGTTGGGATTGTTAGAGATGTTGAAGTCTTTTCTGGGAAAGTTAAATATCCTGCTGATTTTCTTGTTCTTGGTTCCCCTCAAGATAATTTTTGTCCCATTATATTTGGTAGACCCTTCTTGAATACTGTTAATGCTAAGATAGATTGCAAGAAGGATGTTGTTACTATTGGTTTGGATGATATGTATCATGAGTTTAATATTTCTAAATTTCATAGACAACCCCGTGATGAAGAATTGCCTAGTAAAGATGAAATTATTGGTCTTGCTTCTATTGATGTGCCTCCTAATGATCCTTTAGAACAATATTTGCTAGACCAAGAGAATGATATGGTTATGAATAAAAGAAGGGAAATAGATGAAGTATTATTCAAACATGGACCTATTCTGAAACACAACTTACCTGTTGAAATCCTAGGGGATCCTCCTCCACCCAAGGGTGATCCCGTGTTTGAGCTTAAACCAATATCTAATACTCTTAAATATGCTTATCTTGATGAAAAGAAGATATATCCTGTTATTATTAGTTCTAACCTTTCAGAGCATGAAGAAGAATTTTTTTTAAAAACTCTGAAGAAGCACCGTGCTGCTATTGGATATACTCTTGATGATCTTAGGGGCATTAGTCCCACTCTATGTCAACACAAAATAAATTTGGAGAAAGACGCCAAACCAGTTATTGATCAGCAACGACAGCTGAATCCTAAGATGAAAGAAGTGGTAAGAAAGGAAATATTAAAGCTCCTTGAGGCAGGTATAATTTATCCCGTTGCTGATAGTTAGTGGGTAAGTCCTGTCCATTGTGTCCCTAAGAAGTGAGGTATCACTGTTGTTCCCAATGATAAAGATGAATTGATTCCGCGAAGAATTATTACAGGATATAGGATGGTAATTGATTTCCGCAAATTAAATAAGGCTACTAAAAAAGATCATTACCCCTTACCTTTTATTGATCAAATGTTAGAAAGATTATCCAAACATACACAATTTTGCTTTCTAGATGGTTACTCTGGCTTCTCTCAAATACCTGTGTCAGCTAATGATCAAGAAAAGACCACTTTTACTTGTCCTTTCGGTACTTTTCCTTATAGACGTATGCCTTTTGGTTTATGTAATGCACCTACTACCTTTCAAAGATGCATGATGGCTATATTTTCTGACGTTTGTGAAAAGATATGTGAGGTCTTCATGGACAATTTCTCCGTTTATGGGTCCTCTTTTGATGATTGCTTGAGCAACCTTGATCGAGTTTTTCAGAGATGTGAAGCAACTAATCTTGTTCTGAATTGGGAGAAATGCCACTTTATGGTTAATGAAGGTATTGTCTTGGGGCATAAAATTTCTGAAAGAGGCATTGAAGTTGATAAAGCTAAAGTTGATGTTATTGAAAAGATGCCATGCCCCAAGGACATCAAAGGTATAAGAAGCTTCCTCGGTCATGCCGGTTTTTTATAGGAGGTTCATTAAGGACTTCTCAAAAATTTCTCGGCCTCTAACTAACCTATTACAAAAAGATATTCCTTTTGTCTTTGATGATGATTGCGTAGAAGCATTTGAAATACTTAAGAAAGCATTGATTTCTGCACCTATTGTTCAGCCACCTGACTGGAATTTAACCTTTGAAATTATGTTGTAGGTGTTGTTCTAGGGCAAAGAGTTGATAAGAAATTAAATGTTATTCAATATGCTAGTAAAACTCTAGACAATGCCCAGAGAAATTATGCTACCACTGAAAAAGAATTTTTAGCAGTTGTTTTTGCTTGTGATAAGTTCAGACCTTATATTGTTGATTCTAAAGTAACTATTCACACTGATCATGCTGGTATTAAATACCTTATGGAAAAGAAAGATACTAAACCAAGACTTATTAGATGGGTTCTCCTTCTACAAGAATTTGATTTGCATATTATTGATAGAATGGGAGCTGAGAACCCCGTTGCAGATAACTTGTGTAGGTTAGAAAATGTTCTTGATGACCACTACCTATTGATGATAGCTTTCCTGATGAACAATTAAATGTCATAAATGCTTCTCGAACTGCTCCATGGTATGCTGATTATGCTAATTATATTGTTGCTAAATTTATACCACCTAGTTTCACATACCAGCAAAATAAAAAGTTCTTCTATGATTTGAGACATTACTTTTGGGATGACCCACATCTTTATAGAGAAGGAGTAGATGGTATTATTAGACGTCGTGTACCTGAGCATGAACAGGAACATGAACAAATCCTACGCAAGTGTCACTCCGAGGCTTATGGAGGACACCATGCTGGAGATAGAACTGCACATAAGGTATTGCAATCCGGTTTTTATTGGCCTACTCTCTTCAAGGATGCCTGTAAGTTTGTCTTGTCTTGTGATGAATGTCAAAGAATTGGTAATATTAGTAGACGTCAAGAAATGCCTATGAATTATTCACTTGTTATTGAACCATTTGATGTTTGGGGCTTTGATTATATGGGACCTTTTCCTTCCTCTAATGGGTATACACATATTTTAGTCGCTGTTGATTATGTTACTAAGTGGGCAGAAGCTATTCCAACTAGTAGTGCAGATCATAACACCTCTATTAAGATGCTTAAAGAAGTTATTTTCCCGAGGTTTGGAGCCCCTAGATATTTAATGACTGATGGTGGTTCACATTTTGTTCATGGTGCCTTTCGTAAAATGCTTGCTAAGTATGATGTTAATCATAGAATTGCATCTCCTTATCACCCACAGTCTAGTGGTCAAGTAGAATTGAGTAACAAAGAGCTCAAATTAATTTTGCAAAAGACTGTTAATAGATCTAGAAAGAATTGGTCCAAGAAACTTGATGATGCATTATGGGCCTGTAGAACTACAAATAAACATCCTATGGGTATTCTCCGTATAAAATGGTTTATGGTAAAGCATGTCACTGTACCTCTTGAATTGGAACATAAGGCATATTGGGCTCTTAAAGAGCTCAACTATGACTTCAGACTTGCTAGTGAGAAGAGGTTATTTCACATTATCTCACTTGATGAATGGAGAACCCAGGCTTATGAAAATGCCAAGCTGTTTAAAGAAAAAAGTTAAAAGATGGCATGACAAAAGGATACAAAAGCGTGAGTTTAATGTATGTGATTATGTATTGCTATACAACTCTCGTTTAAGATTTTTTGTAGGCAAACTCCTCTCTAAATGGGAAGGTCCTTACGTTATCGAGGAAGTCTATCGTTCCGGTGCCATAAAAATCAACAACTTCGAAGGCACAAATCCGAGGGTGGTGAACGGTCAAAGAATCAAACATTATATCTCAGGTAATCCTATAAATGTTGAAACTAATATCATTGAAACCGTAACCCTGGAGGAATACATAAGGGACACTTTCCAGAACGTTTCAGACTCCGAAAAGGAATAGGTATGAGGTACAGTAAGTAAACCGACTCCAAAACAGTTCTAATGGCAATTTTTCTCCGTTTTGGAATATTTAGAAAAATAGGAAAATAAGAAGCAGACCGGAAAGGACACGAGGCTTCCACGAGGGTGGAGGGTGCGCCCCTGCCTCGTGGGCACCTCGTGTGCTCTCCGGACTCCGTTTGATTGCATGATACTTCTTTTGGTCGGTAAAAATTCATTATATAATCTCCCGAGGGCATTGACCACTGTATCACACAAATATCTCTTGTCTCTGTTTCGAGCTGTTTTTCTGACAGATCTAGGTCGTCATGTCGTCTTCAAGTGCCCCCAAGGACAAGTTCTTTGAGAAGGTCATCAACCCCTACCTCACGGAGGTGCTGCAACACCCTCAAACCATTGAGATGCGTGAGGGGTTGTTGCACATCCGCGATGTTGGGGGACCAAGGAAGACCGGAAGCATGGAGGCAAGGCTCGAGGCATTGGAGCAACAAGTTTTCAAGTGTCAGGAGATGGTGGAGCGTGGACTCGTCTCCAATCAAATTATGATCACGGAGTTCACCAACAAACACAAGCTGGACGTCAAGGACATTGGGGAGGCCATCTTCAAACTTCATGAGAAAATCGAGCACCTCCAAGCCCATATCTATGACCTGCAAACTCAAAAAACTGTGAGTATGAATATAGATTCAAGAGGATGAGTTTGGCTACAGATCTGAGGATTCAGGAGACTCGATCATTGTCGGGGTAAATAGCCACGGGTAGCCCAGCCGACTTCCCCTGGCCCCTCAGAAAAAATTGCGAGCCCGTCCGGCTCATAAGAAGACTCAAGACTGGGGCCGGCTCCCCCCTAGCCGGCTAACTTCCTAGCCGGCTTGGGGGGCGGCCCGCTCTTTCTACCCCCGCAAAGAAAACTATGGACGGCCGGCTACGACATGGCCGAGTGCGGCAGGGCCGGCTATGACAAGGCCGGCTATGGCGCGGCCGGCTATCGCGGGGCCGGCTCCGACAAAGCAGTCAACGCCGTACCCGCGAGGTACGCGTCCACCCTGCGATGATGAAACGGGGCGTGGCTACAGTGGAGCCTGCCACCCCCAAAACCCGGAGCACGCCTGGTACAGCGCGTCGTGCGGGCAGCTGCGGCCCGCCCGGCGCGGCACTGTAGCCTCGGCGGCTCTGACGCCGTCCACGACGGGCCGCCAGTGTGGCCCCCGAGGCGGTGGGCCCCTTCGGGCAGAGAGATGCCGAAGGCGGCCACACCTCCTCTCAAGCCGGCAAGACAAAGGGCCGGCTTCGCGCAGCCGGCCTGCCGCCTTCCCCGAAGGAGACGCCCATTAAGAAGACAAGGTGCGACGGGGCTACAGTAATCGCCCGCCAAGGCGGCGTTACTGTAGCCACGCTTACCCCGACCCAGCCTGCGCCAACAAACACGGGGCAACAGTAACCGGCCGCCGACAAGGCCCTGGCCGGTGGGGCCGGCCTGTCGTCCCAGGAGCCGGCAGTCGGCGGGACCCACCAGCCGGCGGGCCCCAGAAGCCGGCGGAGAAGCCGGCGAGCATAGTCACCGACAGCTGGGCCTCGCGCCCAGTCGGATTACCATTGTACCCCCGGGGGGTAGGCCTATATAAACCCCCCGGTGCACCCATGCAAAGGGTGGAACTCTCTTCTTAGACATAGACACTTACAAGGAGAGGAGGCAAGCTGTGCTAAGCCCTTCTTTCTCCTTCCATCCCGAACAGCTCAAGGAGCATTGTAGCCACCTGTGACCTTAGTAACCATGCGGCGACCCCGCAGAGCAGCAGTAGGGGTGTTATCTCCCCGAAGAGCCTTGAAGCTGGGTAAGATTCGCCGGCGTGCATGTCTACGCCTCATCCCGTTTCCAGGCACCGGCGACGTTCTTTTGGCCCCCGCAATGATAAGCCACCCGTTGGCATATGTCGATCCTACCACCCGACATTTGGCGCCCACCATGGGGCCAGGTGCACCGTCGTCCGGAGATCTGTTCTGGACGGGAACCCTTTTCCTTCCTCGCGGGCGCAGCCAGCCTGGCTCGCCCGATGGCGCTTGCCGCGACGTGCTGCATGGCGTCGCTGACGCCTGCGCGGCTAGCGGCCTCGCCAGCCTCTTCGGCAAGGCCCGCATCTCCGACGAGCTCGCCTCCGATGCGGGCACAGACCACCTCGCCAACCTCCTCGGCCAGCTCCATGTCTCCAGCGAGCCCGCTGCGGACCTGGAGTCGGTTGGCTCCACCGACCCGATGCCCGTCGACTCCGACGCGGCATCCTACGACACCTTCCCCACCAACGTCACGGTCTACAACGATCCGCTCCCTCCGGCCGGCGATTGCGATTCCGACGCCCCCGAGGTGATGGTTATCGGCCTTGACGGCCCGACCGACGAGGGCACCCGCGACCCCCCGCGCGCTGCAGCCCAAGACTTGTCCGTCCCCCTTCCGGCTGACGCCAGCGACGAAATTCTGGAGGCACGCCGCCTCGCCCTCCTCGCGGAGGGCCGGCGGCTGGCCTCCGTAAGATGCCTCACTGAGGCCTACCAGCGCGAAGCTGACCGCGCCGCCTTCGGCACGCCGGCTCTGGCTGGCCCTAGCCGGGCCGGCGCTGTCAGGCAACGCGGCGCCGTCATCGCCGACACGCTCGGCGTGGATCGCCCGGTCTACGCCACCCCGCTCGAGAACCTGCGCGCCGCCCAGGCGGCCGTAGACGAGCTGGACGGCTTGGAAGCCGAAGATCTCCCTCATATGACGCGGCGCATCCAGCAGCTAATCGATGCGGCCGCACGACGGCACGAGGCCGACGCCTGCGCGGGAAGCCCTCCCCCGCGCCGCGAGCACGGCGTGACCTCCCGGTCGCCGACTACCAGCTACACCCGCGCGCGGCGCGAGAAAGAGCCGGCTTCCAGCCGAAGCCGGACCCAAGTTTCCATCGAGCGAGACGCGGACGGCCGCCCCCGAGCCATGGAATGGCGGGGCACCCCGCCTCCGCCTCGAACTCGCGGAGAAAGATATCCTACCCCGCCTCCCGTGGCTCACCCGACTCTCAGCGGCCGGCTTGGTCGCCGGGAGGGAATCGGCGAAAACGACGCCCGCCACCGGATCGACTGCCTGGCCCGATCTCTGGCGCTAGAAGAAGAAGACGATGTCGGCCCGCCTTGCTTCGGCCCTCGCATCCGCGACGAGTCCTTCCCCAAAGGGTTCTCGCTCCCAAGAGACACGCCTAAGTACAACGGCTCGGTGAAGCCGGAAGACTGGCTGACCGACTACTCCACAACCGTCAGCATCACCAATGGCAACCGGCGCGTTGCCGTAAATGTTGGGGAACGTAGTAATTTCGAAAATTTTCCTACGCACACGCAAGATCATGGTGATGCATAGCAACGAGGGGGAGAGTGTTGTCTACGTACCAACGCAGACCGACTGCAGAAGCGATCTCACAACGTAGAGGAAGTAGTTGTACGTCTTCTTCCCGATCCGACCGATCCAAGCACCGTTACTCCGGCACCTCCGAGTTCTTGGCACACGTTCAGCTCGATGACGATCCTCGGGCTCCGATCCAGCAAAGCGTCGAGGAAGAGTTCCGTCAGCACAACGGCGTGGTGACGATCTTGATGTACTACCGACGCAGGGCTTCGCCTAAGCACTGCAACGGTATGATCAAGGTGGAATTTGGTGGCAGGGGGCACCGCACACGGCTAAGGAACGATCTCAAGGATCAACTTGTGTGTCTATGGGGTGCCCCCTGCCTCAGTATATAAAGGATGGAGGAGGAGGAGGCCGGCCAAGGCTATTGGTGCGGCCAGGATGGGAGTCCTACTAGGACTCCAAGTCCTAGTAGGAGTCCACCAAAAGGGGAGGAAGGGAGAAGGAATAGGAGGAGAAGGAGAGGTGGCCGGCCCCCTTTTCCCTAGTCCAATTCGGACCAAAGGGGAGGGGGGCGCAGCAGCCTTTTCCTCTTCCCACTAAAGCCCATCAAGGCCCATTACTTCTCCCGTAACTACCCGGTACTCCGAAAAATACCCGAATCACTCGGAACCTTTCCGATGTCCGAATATAGTCGTCCAATATATCGACCTTTACGTCTCGACCATTTCGAGACTCCTCGTCATGTCCCCGATCTCATCCGGGACTCCGAACTCCTTCGGTACATCAAAACTCATAAACTCATAATATAACTGTCATCGAAACCTTAAGCGTGCGGACCCTACGGTTCGAGAACAATGTAGACATGACCGAGACATGTCTCCGGTCAATAACCAATAGCGGGACCTGGATGCCCATATTGGCTCCTACATATTCTACGAAGATCTTTATCGGTCAGACCGCATAACAACATACGTTGTTCCCTTTGTCATCGGTATGTTACTTGCCCGAGATTCGATCGTCGGTATCCAATACCTAGTTCAATCTCGTTACTGGCAAGTCTCTTTACTCGTTCTGTAATACATCATCCCACAACTAACTCATTAGTTGCAATGCTTGCAAGGCTTAAGTGATGTGCATTACCGAGAGGGCCCAGAGATACCTCTCTGACAATCGGAGTGACAAATCCTAATCTCGAAATACGCCAACCCAACATCTACCTTTGGAGACACCTGTAATGCTCCTTTATAATCACCCAGTTACGTTGTGACGTTTGGTAGCACCCAAAGTGTTCCTCCGGTAAACGGGAGTTGCATAATCTCATAGTTATAGGAACATGTATAAGTCATGAAGAAAGCAATAGCAACATACTAAACGATCGGGTGCTAAGCTAATGGAATGGGTCATGTCAATCAGATCATTCAACTAATGATGTGACCTCGTTAATCAAATAACAACTCTTTGTTCATGGTTAGGAAACATAACCATCTTTGATTAACGAGCTAGTCAAGTAGAGGCATACTAGTGACACTCTGTTTGTTTATGTATTCACACATGTATTATGTTTCCGGTTAATACAATTCTAGCATGAATAATAAACATTTATCATGATATAAGGAAATAAATAATAACTTTATTATTGCCTCTAGGGCATATTTCCTTCAGTCTCCCACTTGCACTAGAGTCAATAATCTAGTTCACATCGCCATGTGATTTAACAGCAATAGTTCACATCACCATGTGATCAACACCCATAGTTCACATCGTCATGTGACCAACACTCAAAGGGTTTACTAGAGTCAGTAATCTAGTTCACATATCTATGTGATTAACACCCAAAGAGTACTAAGGTGTGATCATGTTTTGCTTGTGAGATAATTTTAGTCAACGGGTCTGTCTCATTCAGATCCGTAAGTATTTTGCAAGTTCTATGTCTACAATGCTCTACACAGAGCTACTCTAGCTAATTGCTCCCACTTTCAATATGTATCCAGATTGAGACTTTAGATTCATCTGGATCAGTGTCAAAAACTTGCATTGACGTAACCCTTTACGATGAACCTTTTTGTCACGTCCATAATCGAGAAACATATCCTTATTTAACTAAGGATAATTCTGACCGCTGTCCAGTGATCTACTCCTAGATCACTATTGTACTCCCTTGCCAAATCAGTGCAGGGTATACAATAGATCTGGTATACAACATGACATACTTTATAGAACCTATGGCCAAGGCATAGGGAATGACTTTCATTCTCTTTCTATCTTTTGCCGTGGTCGGGCTTTGAGTCTTACTCAACTTCACACCTTATAATACAGGCAAGAACTCTTTCTTTGACTGCTCCATTTTGAACTACTTCAAAATCTTTGTCAAGGTATGTACTCATTGAAAGAACTTATCAAGCGTCTTGATCTATCTCTATAGATCTTGAAGCTCAATATGTAAGCAGCTTCACCGAAGTCTTTCTTTGAAAAACTCCTTTCAAACACTCCTTTATGCTTTACAGAATAATTCTACATTATTTCCGATCAACAATATGTCATTCACATATACTTATCAGAAATGCTGTAGTGCTCCCACTCACTTTCTTGTAAATACAGGTTTCACCGCAAGTCTGTATAAAACTATATGCTTTGATCAACTTATCAAAGCGTATATTCCAACTCCGAGATGCTTGCACCAGTCCACAGATGGATCGCTGGAGCTTGCACATTTTGTTAGCACCTTTCGGATTGACAAAACCTTCTGTTGCATCATATACAACTCTTCTTTAATAAATCCATTAAGGAATGCAGTTTTGTTTATCCGTTTGCCAGATTTCATAAAATGCGGCAATTACTAACATGATTTGGACAGACTTAAGCATAGATACGAGTGAGAAAAACTCATCGTAGTCAACACCTTGAACTTGTCGAAAACTTTTGCGACAATTCTAGCTTTGTAGATAGTAACACTACTATCAGCGTCCGTCTTCCTCTTGAAGACCCATTTATTTTCTATGGCTTGCCGATCATCGGGCAAATCCATCAAAGTCCATACTTTGTTCTCATACATGGATCATATCTCAGATTTCATGGCCTCAAACCATTTCGCGGAATCTGGGCTCATCATCGCTTCCTCATAGTTCGTAGGTTCATCATGATCTAGTAGCATGACTTCCAGAGAAGGATTACCGTACCACTCTGGCGCGGATCTTACTCTGGTTTACCTACAAGGTTCGGTAGTAACTTGATCTGAAGTTACATGATCATCATCATTAGCTTCCTCACTAATTGATGTAGGTGTCACAGAAACAACTTTCTATGATGTACTACTTTCCAATAAGGGAGCAGGTACAGTTACCTCGTCAAGTTCTACTTTCCTCCCACTCACTTCTTTCGAGAGAAATTTCTTCTCCAGAAAGTTTCCGAATTTTAGCAACAAAAGTCTTGCCTTCGGATCTGTGATAGAAGGTGTATCCAATAGTTTCCTTTGGATATCCTATGAAGACACACTTCTCTGATTTGAGTTTGAGCTTATCAGGATGAAACTTTTTCATATAAGCATCGCAACCCCAAATTTTAAGAAACGACAGCTTAGGTTTCTTGCCAAACCATAGTTCACACGGTGTCGTCTCAACGGATTTAGATGGCGCCCTATTTAACGTGAATGTAGCTGTCTCTAATGCATAACCCCAAAACGATAGTGGTAGATCGGTAAGATACATCATAGATTGCACTATATCCAATAAAGTACGGTTATGACGTTAGGACATACCATTATGCTGTGGTGTTCCATATGGCATGATTTTGTGAAACTATTCCACATTGTTTCAATTGAAGACCAAACTCGTAACTCAAATATTTTACCTCTGCGATCATATCGTAGAAACTTTTATTTTCTTGTCACGATGATTTTCAACTTCACTCTGAAATTCTTTGAACTTTTCAAATGTTTCAGACTTATGTTTCATCAAGTAGATATACTCATATCTGCTCAAATCATCTGTGAAGATCAGAAAATAATGATACCTGTCGCGAGCCTCAATATTCATCGGACCACATACATCAGTATGTATGATTTCCAACAAATCTGTTGCTCGCTCCATTGTTCCGAAGAACGGCGTTTTAGTCATCTTGCCCAAAAGGCACGGTTCGCAAGCATCAAGTGATTCATAATCAAGTGATTCCAAAATCCCATCAGCATGGAGTTTCTTCATGCGCTTTACACCAATATGACCTAAACGGCAGTGCTACAAATAAGTTGCACTATCATTATTAACTTTGCATCTTTTGGTTTCAATATTATGATTATGTGTATCACCATGATCGAGATCCAACGAACTATTTTCATTGGGTGTGTAACCATATAAGGTTTTATTCATGTAAACAGAACAACAATTTATTCTCTTACTTTAATGAATAACCGTATTGCAATAAACATGATCAAATCATATTCATGCTCCACGCAAAAACCAAATAACACTTATTTAAGTTCAACACTAATCCCGAAATTATAGGGAGTGTGCGATGATGATCATATCAATCTTGGAACCACTTCCAACACACATCATCACTTCACCCTTAACTAGTCTATGTTTATTCTGCAACTCCCGTTTCGAGTTACTAATCTTAGCAACTGAACTAGCATCAAATACTAAGGGGTTGCTATAAACACTAGTAAAGTACACATCAATAACATGTATATCAAATATACTTATGTTCACTTTGCCATCCTTCTTATCCGCCAATCACTTGGGGTAGTTCCGCTTCCAGTGACCAGTCCCTTTGCAGTAGAAGCACTTAGTCTTAGGCTTAGGATCAGACTTGGGCTTCTTCACTTGAGCAGCAACTTGCTTGCCGTTCTTCTTGAAGTTCCCCTTCTTCCCTCTGCCCTTTTCTTGAAACTAGTGGTCTTGTCTACCATCAATACTTGATGTTTTTCTTGATTTCTACCTTCATCGATTTCATCATCATGAAAAGCTCGGGAGTCGTTTTCGTCATCCCTTGCATACTATAGTTCATCACGAAGTTCTACTAACTTGGTGATGGTGACTAGAGAATTCTGTCAATCACTATCTTATCTGGAAGATTAACTCCCACTTGATTCAAGCGATTGTAGTACCCAGACAATCTGAGCACATGCTCACTAGTTGAGCAATTCTCCTCCATCTTTTAGCTATAGAACTTGTTGGAGACTTCATATCTCTCAACTCGGGTATTTGCTTGAAATATTAACTTCAACTCTTGGAACATCTCATATGGTCCATGACGTTCAAAACATCTTTGAAGTCCCGATTCTAAGCCATTAAGCATGGTGCACTAAACTATCAAGTAGTCATCATATTGAGCTAGCCAAATGTTCATAACGTCTGCATCTGCTCCTACAATAGGTCTGTCACCTAGCGGTGCATCAAGGACATAATTCTTCTGTGCAGCAATGAGGATAAACCTCAGATCACGGATCCAATCCGCATCATTGCTAATAACATCTTTCAACACAATTTTCTGTAGGAACATATCAAAATAAACACAGGGAAGCAACAACGCGAGCTATTGATCTACAACATGATTTGCAAAATACTACCAGGACTAAGTTCATGATAAATTTAAGTTCAATTAATCATATTACTTAAGAACTCCCACTTAGATAGATATCCCTCTAATCCTCTAAGTGATCACGTGATCCAAATCAACTAAACCATAACCGATCATCACGCGAGATGGAGTAGTTTTCAATGGTGAACATCGTTATCTTGATCATATCTACTATATGATTCACGCTCGACCTTTCGGTCTCCGTGTTCCGAGGCCATATCTGTATATGCTTGGCTCGTCAAGTATAACCTGAGTATTCCGCGTGTGCAACTGTTTTGCACCCGTTGTATTTGAACGTAGAACCTATCACACCCGATCATCACGTGGTGTCTCAGCACGAAGAACTTTTGCAACGGTGCATACTCAGGGAGAACACTTCTTGATAATTTAGTGAGAGATCATCTTATAATGCTACCGTCAATCAAAGCAAGATAAGATGCATAAAAGGATAAACATCACATGCAATCAATATAAGTGATATGATATGGCCATCATCATCTTGTGCTTTGTGATCTCCATCTCCGAAGCACCGTCATGATCACCATCGTCACCGGCGCGACACCTTGATCTCCATCGTAGCATCGTTGTCGTCTCGCCAATCTTATGCTTCCACGACTATCACTACCGCTTAGTAATAAAGTAAAGCATTACATCGCGATTGCATTGCATACAATAAAGGGACAACCATATGGCTCCTGCCAGTTGCCGATAACTCGGTTACAAAACATGATCATCTCATACAATAAAATTAGCATCATGCCTTGACCATATCACATCACAACATGCCCTGCAAAAACAAGTTAGACGTCCTCTACTTTGTTGTTGCAAGTTTTACGTGGCTGCTATGGGCTTAAGTAAGAACTCATCTCACCTACGCATCAAAACCACAACGATAGTTCGTCAAATAGACTCCGTTTTAACCTTCTCAAGGACCGGGCGTAGCCACACTTGGTTCAACTAATGTTGGAGAGACAGTCTTCCGCAAGTCATCTATGTGCAAAGCACGTCGAGGGAACCGGTCTCGCGTAAGAGTACGCGTAAGGTTGGTCCGGATCGTCTCGTTCAACAATACCGCCGAACCAAAGTATGACATGCTGGTAGGCAGTATGACTTGTATCACCCACAACTCACTTGTGTTCTACTCGTGCATATAACATCAAACCATAAAAACCTAGGCTCGGATGCCACTGTTGGGGAACGTAGTAATTTCGAAAATTTTCCTACGCACACGCAAGATCATGGTGATGCATAGCAACGAGGGGGAGAGTGTTGTCTACGTACCAACGCAGACCGACTGCGGAAGCGATCTCACAACGTAGAGGAAGTAGTTGTACGTCTTCTTCCCGATCCGACCGATCCAAGCACCGTTACTCCGGCACCTCCGAGTTCTTGGCACACGTTCAGCTCGATGACGATCCTCGGGCTCCGATCCAGCAAAGCGTCGAGGAAGAGTTCCGTCAGCACAACGGCGTGGTGACGATCTTGATGTACTACCGACGCAGGGCTTCGCCTAAGCACTGCAACGGTATGATCGAGGTGGAATTTGGTGGCAGGGGGCACCGCACACGGCTAAGGAACGATCTCAAGGATCAACTTGTGTGTCTATGGGGTGCCCCCTGCCTCAGTATATAAAGGATGGAGGAGGAGGAGGCCGGCCAAGGCTATTGGTGCGGCTAGGATGGGAGTCCTACTAGGACTCCAAGTCCTAGTAGGAGTCCACCAAAAGGGGAGGAAGGGAGAAGGAATAGGAGGAGAAGGAGAGGTGGCCGGCCCCCTTTTCCCTAGTCCAATTCGGACCAAAGGGGAGGGGGGCGCAGCAGCCTTTTCCTCTTCCCACTAAAGCCCATCAAGGCCCATTACTTCTCCCGTAACTACCCGGTACTCCGAAAAATACCCGAATCACTCGGAACCTTTCCGATGTCCGAATATAGTCGTCCAATATATCGATCTTTACGTCTCGACCATTTCGAGACTCCTCGTCATGTCCCCGATCTCATCCGGGACTCCGAACTCCTTCAGTACATCAAAACTCATAAACTCATAATATAACTGTCATCGAAACCTTAAGCGTGCGGACCCTACGGTTCGAGAACAATGTAGACATGACCGAGACATGTCTCCGGTCAATAACCAATAGCGGGACCTGGATGCCCATATTGGCTCCTACATATTCTACGAAGATCTTTATCGGTCAGACCGCATAACAACATACGTTGTTCCCTTTGTCATCGGTATGTTACTTGCCCGAGATTCGATCGTCGGTATCCAATACCTAGTTCAATCTCGTTACTGGAAAGTCTCTTTACTCGTTCTGTAATACATCATCCCACAACTAACTCATTAGTTGCAATGCTTGCAAGGCTTAAGTGATGTGCATTACCGAGAGGGCCCAGAGATACCTCTCTGACAATCGGAGTGACAAATCCTAATCTCGAAATACGCCAACCCAACATCTACCTTTGGAGACACCTGTAATGCTCCTTTATAATCACCCAGTTACGTTGTGACGTTTGGTAGCACCCAAAGTGTTCCTCCGGTAAACGGGAGTTGCATAATCTCATAGTTATAGGAACATGTATAAGTCATGAAGAAAGCAATAGCAACATACTAAACGATCGGGTGCTAAGCTAATGGAATGGGTCATGTCAATCAGATCATTCAACTAATGATGTGACCTCGTTAATCAAATAACAACTCTTTGTTCATGGTTAGGAAACATAACCATCTTTGATTAACGAGCTAGTCAAGTAGAGGCATACTAGTGACACTCTGTTTGTTTATGTATTCACACATGTATTATGTTTCCGGTTAATACAATTCTAGCATGAATAATAAACATTTATCATGATATAAGGAAATAAATAATAACTTTATTATTGCCTCTAGGGCATATTTCCTTCAGTCTCCCACTTGCACTAGAGTCAATAATCTAGTTCACATCGCCATGTGATTTAACAGCAATAGTTCACATCACCATGTGATCAACACCCATAGTTCACATCGTCATGTGACCAACACTCAAAGGGTTTACTAGAGTCAGTAATCTAGTTCACATATCTATGTGATTAACACCCAAAGAGTACTAAGGTGTGATCATGTTTTGCTTGTGAGATAATTTTAGTCAACGGGTCTGTCTCATTCAGATCCGTAAGTATTTTGCAAGTTCTATGTCTACAATGCTCTACACAGAGCTACTCTAGCTAATTGCTCCCACTTTCAATATGTATCCAGATTGAGACTTTAGATTCATCTAGATCAGTGTCAAAAACTTGCATCGACGTAACCCTTTACGACGAACCTTTTTGTCACGTCCATAATCGAGAAACATATCCTTATTTCACTAAGGATAATTCTGACCGCTGTCCAGTGATCTACTCCTAGATCACTATTGTACTCCCTTGCCAAATCAGTGCAGGGTATACAATAGATCTGGTATACAACATGACATACTTTATAGAACCTATGGCCAAGGCATAGGGAATGACTTTCATTCTCTTTCTATCTTTTGCCGTGGTCGGGCTTTGAGTCTTACTCAACTTCACACCTTATAATACAGGCAAGAACTCTTTCTTTGACTGCTCCATTTTGAACTACTTCAAAATCTTTGTCAAGGTATGTACTCATTGAAAGAACTTATCAAGCGTCTTGATCTATCTCTATAGATCTTGAAGCTCAATATGTAAGCAGCTTCACCGAAGTCTTTCTTTGAAAAACTCCTTTCAAACACTCCTTTATGCTTTACAGAATAATTCTACATTATTTCCGATCAACAATATGTCATTCACATATACTTATCAGAAATGCTGTAGTGCTCCCACTCACTTTCTTGTAAATACAGGTTTCACCGCAAGTCCGTATAAAACTATATGCTTTGATCAACTTATCAAAGCGTATATTCCAACTCCGAGATGCTTGCACTAGTCCACAGATGGATCGCTGGAGCTTGCACATTTTGTTAGCACCTTTCGGATTGACAAAACCTTCTGTTGCATCATATACAACTCTTCTTTAATAAATCCATTAAGGAATGCAGTTTTGTTTATCCGTTTGCCAGATTTCATAAAATGCGGCAATTACTAACATGATTTGGACAGACTTAAGCATAGATACGAGTGAGAAAAACTCATCGTAGTCAACACCTTGAACTTGTCGAAAACTTTTGCGACAATTCTAGCTTTGTAGATAGTAACACTACTATCAGCGTCCGTCTTCCTCTTGAAGACCCATTTATTTTCTATGGCTTGCCGATCATCGGGCAAATCCATCAAAGTCCATACTTTGTTCTCATACATGGATCATATCTCAGATTTCATGGCCTCAAACCATTTCGCGGAATCTGGGCTCATCATCGCTTCCTCATAGTTCGTAGGTTCATCATGATCTAGTAGCATGACTTCCAGAGAAGGATTACCGTACCACTCTGGCGCGGATCTTACTCTGGTTTACCTACAAGGTTCGGTAGTAACTTGATCTGAAGTTACATGATCATCATCATTAGCTTCCTCACTAATTGGTGTAGGTGTCACAGAAACAGTTTTCTATGATGTACTACTTTCCAATAAGGGAGCAGGTACAGTTACCTCGTCAAGTTCTACTTTCCTCCCACTCACTTCTTTCGAGAGAAATTTCTTCTCCAGAAAGTTTCCGAATTTTAGCAACAAAAGTCTTGCCTTCGGATCTGTGATAGAAGGTGTATCCAATAGTTTCCTTTGGATATCCTATGAAGACGCACTTCTCTGATTTGAGTTTGAGCTTATCAGGATGAAACTTTTTCATATAAGCATCGCAACCCCAAATTTTAAGAAACGACAGCTTAGGTTTCTTGCCAAACCATAGTTCACACGGTGTCGTCTCAACGGATTTAGATGGCGCCCTATTTAACGTGAATGTAGCTGTCTCTAATGCATAACCCCAAAACGATAGTGGTAGATCGGTAAGATACATCATAGATTGCACTATATCCAATAAAGTACGGTTATGACGTTAGGACATACCATTATGCTGTGGTGTTCCATATGGCATGATTTTGTGAAACTATTCCACATTGTTTCAATTGAAGACCAAACTCGTAACTCAAATATTTTACCTCTGCGATCATATCGTAGAAACTTTTATTTTCTTGTCACGATGATTTTCCACTTCACTCTGAAATTCTTTGAACTTTTCAAATGTTTCAGACTTATGTTTCATCAAGTAGATATACTCATATCTGCTCAAATCATCTGTGAAGATCAGAAAATAATGATACCTGTCGCGAGCCTCAATATTCATCGGACCACATACATCAGTATGTATGATTTCCAACAAATCTGTTGCTCGCTCCATTGTTCCGAAGAACGGCGTTTTAGTCATCTTGCCCAAAAGGCACGGTTCGCAAGCATCAAGTGATTCATAATCAAGTGATTCCAAAATCCCATCAGCATGGAGTTTCTTCATGCGCTTTACACCAATATGACCTAAACGGCAGTGCTACAAATAAGTTGCACTATCATTATTAACTTTGCATCTTTTGGTTTCAATATTATGATTATGTGTATCACCATGATCGAGATCCAACGAACTATTTTCATTGGGTGTGTAACCATATAAGGTTTTATTCATGTAAACAGAACAACAATTTATTCTCTTACTTTAATGAATAACCGTATTGCAATAAACATGATCAAATCATATTCATGCTCCATGCAAAAACCAAATAACACTTATTTAAGTTCAACACTAATCCCGAAATTATAGGGAGTGTGCGATGATGATCATATCAATCTTGGAACCACTTCCAACACACATCATCACTTCACCCTTAACTAGTCTATGTTTATTCTGCAACTCCCGTTTCGAGTTACTAATCTTAGCAACTGAACTAGCATCAAATACTAAGGGGTTGCTATAAACACTAGTAAAGTACACATCAATAACATGTATATCAAATATACTTATGTTCACTTTGCCATCCTTCTTATCCGCCAATCACTTGGGGTAGTTCCGCTTCCAGTGACCAGTCCCTTTGCAGTAGAAGCACTTAGTCTTAGGCTTAGGATCAGACTTGGGCTTCTTCACTTGAGCAGCAACTTGCTTGCCGTTCTTCTTGAAGTTCCCCTTCTTCCCTCTGCCCTTTTCTTGAAACTAGTGGTCTTGTCTACCATCAATACTTGATGTTTTTCTTGATTTCTACCTTCATCGATTTCATCATCATGAAAAGCTCGGGAGTCGTTTTTGTCATCCCTTGCATACTATAGTTCATCACGAAGTTCTACTAACTTGGTGATGGTGACTAGAGAATTCTGTCAATCACTATCTTATCTGGAAGATTAACTCCCACTTGATTCAAGCGATTGTAGTACCCAGACAATCTGAGCACATGCTCACTAGTTGAGCGATTCTCCTCCATCTTTTAGCTATAGAACTTGTTGGAGACTTCATATCTCTCAACTCGGGTATTTGCTTGAAATATTAACTTCAACTCTTGGAACATCTCATATGGTCCATGACGTTCAAAACATCTTTGAAGTCCCAATTCTAAGCCATTAAGCATGGTGCACTAAACTATCAAGTAGTCATCATATTGAGCTAGCCAAACGTTCATAATGTCTGCATCTGCTCCTGCAATAGGTCTGTCACCTAGCGGTGCATCAAGGACATAATTCTTCTGTGCAGCAATGAGGATAAACCTCAGATCACGGATCCAATCCGCATCATTGCTACTAACATCTTTCAACACAATTTTCTGTAGGAACATATCAAAATAAACACAGGGAAGCAACAACGCGAGCTATTGATCTACAACATGATTTGCAAAATACTACCAGGACTAAGTTCATGATAAATTTAAGTTCAATTAATCATATTACTTAAGAACTCCCACTTAGATAGATATCCCTCTAATCCTCTAAGTGATCACGTGATCCAAATCAACTAAACCATAACCGATCATCACGCGAGATGGAGTAGTTTTCAATGGTGAACATCGTTATGTTGATCATATCTACTATATGATTCACGCTCGACCTTTCGGTCTCCGTGTTCCGAGGCCATATCTGTATATGCTTGGCTCGGGATGCACCGCCCCGCTTGCCGACATCATAGGCAGCCGGGATGCATCCGACCGGGTGGCCAAATGGGCCATCGAGCTGGCCCCCTACACCATCTTCTACCAACCCCGCACCGCCATCAAGACGCAAGCGTTGGCCGACTTCCTCGTCGACTGGGCCGAGACCCAGTACTTACCGCCGGCGCCCAACTCCACCCATTGGTGCATGCACTTTGACGGATCAAAGATGCGCACCGGCTTGGGAGCCGGCGTCGTCCTTACTTCTCCAAAGGGCGACAAGCTCAAATACACGCTGCAGATCCACTTTGCTGCCTCCAACAACGTCGCCGAGTGTGAGGCACTCATACACGGGCTCCGGCTGGCCAAGGAGCTTGGTATTCGCCGGATCCTGTGCTATGGCGACTCGGATTTGGTGGTGCAGCAGTCTTCTAGCGATTGGGACGCCAAGGACGCAAACATGGCGAGCTACCGTTTCCTGGTACAGCAAATCAACGGATACTTCGACGGATGTGAGTTCCTTCACGTGCCGCGGGCCGACAACGAGCCGGCTGACGCCCTGGCCCGAATAGGTTCCACGCGGCAAGCAATACCAGCTGGCGTCGCCCTGCTGCGCCTCCTCAAGCCTTCAATCAAGCCGTCTCCGGAGTCCGACTCCATTTTCGTGCCGCCTAACCCCGAGGGGGCCGGGTCCGGCTCGAAGAATCAAGCAGCCGGCCCGGGGACTTCAATATTCGGCTCGGGGACTGCCGCACCCGGCCCGGGGACTACAGCGGCCGGCCTGGGGGCTGCGGTAGCCGGCCCGGGGACTTCTTCAGCACAGGAAGTGACAACCGACTCCAGCGCTGCTCTGCCCAACCGACCCACCCTAGTGGCTCTGGCCACATTGGTGGCTGAGGAGGTCGCCGCCCCATCATGGGCCCAAGCCATCCGCAACTTTCTGGTGAACCATGACCTGCCGGCTGACAAAAACGAAGCAAGACAAGTCCAGCGCCGGGCTGGAGCATACACAATCGTCAACAGAGAGCTTGTCAAGCGCAGCGCCACCGGAGTCTTGCAGCGATGCGTCGAGCAGGAGAAAGGCATCGCGATCCTCAGGGATATATACCAAGGTGAATGCGGCCATCACGCCGCATCAAGATCACTGGTCGCCAAAGCCTTCCGCCACGGTTTCTTCTGGCCGACTGCTTTGGACGACGCCAAAGAGCTAGTCAAACACTGCAAAGGCTGCCAGCTTTTCAGCTCGCAGCAACACATGCCGGCTTCGGCACTCAAGACCATTCCCATCACCTGGCCCTTTGCCGTCTGGGGGTTGGATATGGTGGGCCCATTCAAGACGGCGCGCGGCGGCATGACACATTTGCTCGTCGCCGTTGACAAATTCACCAAGTGGATCGAGGCGAAGCCGATCAAGAAGCTGAATGGGCCGACTGCAGTGACATTCATTGCAGATATAACAACCCGGTACAGCGTACCGCACAGCATCATCACCGACAATGGCACGAACTTTGCCAAAGGTGCCCTGGCACGGTTCTGCGCTGCGCAAGGTATCCGGCTGGACCTTGCGTCAGTCGCCCACCCACAGTCAAACGGCCAAGTGGAGCGGGCAAATGGCCTCATTCTGTCCGGCATCAAGCCTCGACTGGTCGTACCCCTGGAGCGTTTAGCCGGCTGCTGGCTCGATGAGCTGCCGGCTGTCCTATGGAGTCTGCGCACTACTCCCAACAGATCAACCGGCTTCACTCCCTTCTTCCTTGTATATGGTGCCGAGGCGGTCATCCCAACAGACATCGAGTTCGACTCGCCTCGGGTAACCATGTACACGGAAGCAGAAGCCAAAGAAGCACAAGAAGACGGCGTCGACCTGCTGGAAGAGGCCCGGCTGTTAGCCCTCAGCCGGTCCGCTATCTACCAGCAGGGTCTGCGCCGCTACCATAGCCGTAGGGTCCGACCAAGATCCTTCCAGGAGGGCGACCTTGTGCTCCGGCTGATCCAGCGGACAGCCGGCTAGCACAAGCTCGCAGCCCCCTGGGAAGGCCCCTTCATCATCAGCAGAGCCTTGGGCAACGACGCCTACTACCTCATCGACGCGCAGAAGCCAAAGGCACGCAAGAGAGACAACTCCGGCAAGGAGTCGGAGCGACCGTGGAATGCAAATCTCCTCCGAAAGTTTTACAGTTAAAGCGCAGTATGTGTCATGCCCACTTTTGTATTTAGTATGATACAGTAGGCCCCCCCGAGAAAGACTCGGGGACTGCCGCCCGTTGTTTTATGAATGAAAGTTATCATGCGTATGATATTATCTTCTCATTTATTTTGTCCGGTACCGGGCCCGACGAGTCGGCCCGGGGACTGGCCGACTAGAGTTATATCAAGAGCCTTACCCGCAGTCAGACAAGTAATGTGTCGACACCCAGGCTTGGCTCTTGCCGAAATCGCAGCTCGAAGAACCGACTGCCCGACTGGCAAGAGCCACCAGCCGGAAAGGGTGCGCACATGAAAAACGGCTAGGGACCAAACAGGCTCGCATATATAACAAAAGCCGGCTTGCTGCCTCTCGCCGACCGACTACCAGAGTAGCCGGCCGGCCGGCTTACATTCAGTCTACTTCAAATCCAAGAAAACTCAAGTACTTGCCTTCCCAAAGAGGGAAGGCGGCAAAGGAAAGAGCCTAAGGACAAAAAGTACACTCGGATGAACGCCAACACATGCACATATTAATATATTACACAAAAAGCCTCCAGAGAGGTCGACATTCAGAATTGTTCGATACACCCCCAGTGGGTGGAATTGCAGAAACCTAAATTTGTCCAAAAAAGAAAGACAGGGACGAAGCGAAAGGCAGTTCAAGCCGGCGGGGCCGCAGACGAGCTGGATTAGGCGGCGGAGGTAGTCGCACCGGCTGAAGGAGCGGCCGACTGGCGAACCTCGGCTTGATCGTCGTCTCCGGCAGGGGGCGCGCTCCTGCGTGGCTCATTGCTAGAGGCACGGTCGGCTGCGGGACGGTCGGCCGCCCCACCAGTCGGCTCGGCGTCTTCGCTGTCCTCCTCCTCGTCGTCGTCCTCGCCCTCATCGCTAGAGGCGATCTCCTCCGCTGAGTCCTCGCCGTCCGCCGGGTTCAGCCCGAACCATTCCTCCGGCTGGGCGGCGCCATCGTCGTTAAGCTCCGGCGCGAAGACGCTGGTGTCGGTGCACTCGGCGATCGTCGAGGCTTGCTGCGCGATCGCCGGCCGCACCTCCTCCAGCTCGGCGTCGGCTTCCGACCGCCACGTCCGCCGCTGGTCCAGGCTTAGCCCTGGGTACCACGCGCGGACGAACTCCAGCGCGCGCCCAGCTCCAAGACGGGCCGCGGACGCCTTCCAGGCCTCGAAGCGGTCGACTGCGACCTCGAGCCAGTCGGCCGTCCGGCTTGGGGTCCGGGGAATTGCCTGGCCGGGCCAGAGCGCGGCCAGCATCGTCGCCCCGGCGCGTTGGAGTCGGCGGAGCAACCGGTGGGCCGGCTGCAGCCACGCCTGGACGGCGATAAGCTGCTCCGACAATGTCCGGTTCGCATCCGGCGGAATCACGACCCCGGCTTGACGGCGCTCCTCGCGGTAGGCTTCGATGGCTTGGGCGGCAAGGAAAGACTGGCCGGGGAAGTACTCTGCGCAAGACAGCAAACACAAGTCAAAACAAAACCATAGGCGGCCGGCGATTGGAAGAAGAGCAAGGAAGATAGCCTACCGTCAATAAGATCCTCGACCCGGCCGAAGCCTTCTTCCAATGCCCGGCGCGTCTCGGCCCAGCTCGCCTCCCTGGCCCCGAACTCCGCCCTCAGGGTAGCCTCGTCGTCCTGCGCCTTTTTCAGGGCCGCCTTGTGGCTCTTCTCCTGGTCGGCCAGTTTCGTCGCTAGACGGTCGCGCTCTTGAGCCAGATCAGCGTACTCGGCGTCCTTGGCACGAAGAGCGGCCTGCACCACGCCGAGTTCCCTCCGCAAGTCGGCGTTGGCCTCTGCACGAGCAAGAAATAAAGAGAAAAATCAGCAAAGGGAAAGTCGTCAAGAAAGATCCGACCCGACTGCGCTGCAGTCGGCCCGGATCTCGGGGACTACACCCAGTGGGTGCGCTGTCGCGCCCCCACGAGAAGTTAACAATGACAAAACACTTACGCCGGCTGCTGGCGAGGTCTTCGGTCCTCCGGCTTAGCTCCCGAGCCTGGGAGTTGAAGGCGGCCGCGCGAGAGTTGTGATAATTCTGAAGATCAGAAAAAACAGTCAACATAGTCGTCAGGTAAGATCCGACCCGACTGCGCTGCAGTCGGCCCGGATCTCGGGGACTACACCCAGTGGGTGCGCTAGCGCGCCCCCACGGAAAAAATTCAAAGGACCAGAGCGGTCAAGGAATGAAGACTTACCCGGATTGCAGACCGCGTCGACAGAAACTCCTGAGTGAATTGCCTCAGGAGGCCGGCCTGTGCCTGCAACCGGCTCCGAACCTCTTGGGCCGCGACGTTCAGCTCGCCGCTCCCTCCGCTGGGAGTCCACCCGGACGTGGCGGAGCTGGCCGCCTCCAGGGCGTCTGCCGTCCGCTCGGCTCCCGCGGCTCGGCGCGTGTCCGGCGGGCCGGCCCGCCGCCGGCTCGATCTCAAGGCCGGCTCCGGCCTCGGGTGTAGCCCGGGCCGGCTCCTCCGGCACCGCCGACGATCGGCCGCCTTCGCCCGCTCCGGCTGGCGCTGCTGGCGACGTCCTCTCAGCGGATCCCTCGACGACCTCGCCCCTCTGCACCGGCGGCTGCTCGGGGATAATCTCCTCCGCCGCGGGCAGAGGGACGTCCGGATCCAAGGTCTGGAGGGGAATGGCGAGCAGCGGACTCTGGCTGCGCGCGCCTTCCACCTCCGCCTCCACGGCCGCCCGCTCCGATGGGGCCTCGGCCGCCGCGCCCGCTCGCCCTGGCGCCGTTTGGGCGGCCTCTCGCTCCGCCGTCGCCCGCTCGGCCGCCT
Organism: Triticum monococcum; assembly: GCA_034509565.1. Taxonomy (NCBI): domain Eukaryota; kingdom Viridiplantae; phylum Streptophyta; class Magnoliopsida; order Poales; family Poaceae; genus Triticum; species Triticum monococcum. Next base: position 725,733,958 of record CM067842.1, read on the forward strand.
CCCTCTCTGGGCGCGCCTCGCGTACGTTGCGCTGCGTGGCTGCGTCAAGTTCGGCGCGGGGGTCTACTCGGCGGGACCCTGAAGAGCCGGCGCTCGGCCCGACCATGGAGCCGGCTGGGCCTCTCTCGAGGGAGAGCGGCGCCCTGCTCAAGAAATCAGAAAACATTCAAGGAAAGAAAATTTCAGAATAACAAGCATGCAGGCGGCTACTAGACTTACGCGGAAACTGACGGGGGCTTCTTCACCACCTTCCTAAAGCAGGCCGCCTTCGCCGCCGCCTCCTCGCACTTCGTGGCCGCGGCGGAGGCTTTCGGTTTCTTCGGCCGGCTTCCGAAGAGCGGGAGCGCGGCCCGGCGTTTTCCCTTCCCGCCACCGGCAGTCGGCGCGGCGGACGAGCTTGCGCCGCGGCAGTCGGTTGCCGGCTGGCGGCGCGGGAGTTCTCCGGCTTCAAAGTCGTCCGGCCAGTCGTTGAAGCTGGCCGAGAGCCCGGTGCCGCCGGGCTCGGCGGCACCCCCCGTGGCGGCATCCTCCATGGCGACGACGGAGAGATCCGGGTCGTCGGGGTCATCCACCGTGCATTCCGGGGCGAACTCCCGGTCGACTCCGGCTGCCCCAGCTGGCAGCGGGAGGAGAGGATTCTGATAAAGGAAAAAGAGAAAAATAGTCGCCTGGTCAGAAGCCGGCTAACCCAAGCCGGCAGACGACGAGAGGAAAAGCTTACCACAGGCGGAGGCTGGGCGCGGGAGTACGGCGCCTTGCCGAACTGCCACTCGTCGGTGAGCTTCAAGTTGGCGATGTAGTTCGCCATCAGAGCCACCTCGGCGTGCGGCATCTCCCAGGTACTCAGCCGGCTGGGATCGAACCGGCCGCTCATCTGGCACATCATGTGCGGTCGGCTTTGGAGAGGCAAGATCCGGCGCTCGACGAAGGCGGTTACCAAGTCGGACGCAAGCAGACCCTCCGATTGGATCATCACCCGAAGCCGGGAGATGGAAGCGTTCCCCGCCAGAGACAGGGACTTCGACCGGTAGCCCCAGGTCCGCCGCTTCCCAGTTGGCGGGCCGGCTACGTAAGCCGGCAGGTTGACGTAGTCGCCGTGCCGGGCGACATTCTTGACGTAGAAGTAAGACTTCTGCCACAGCTTGACCGACTGGATCAGAGGAATGTGGGGGAAGGGGTTGTCGTTGCAGGCCCTCTTCATCGCGATGAAGGCGCCGCAGGGAGCCGGCACGCCGGCGGAGACGGTGCCGAGCTTGTTCTGGAACAGTTCTGCCCAGAGTTCCAGCGTCGGCAGCACCCCCAAGTACCCTTCGCAGAGCGTGACGAAGGCCAAGAGTTGGAGCACCGCGTTGGGCGTGACGTGGTGCGGTTGAAGATTGTAGAACTCGAGAAATGAGCGCATGAAACTGCTCGCCGGGAAGCCGAAGCCCCGGAGGAAGTGCGTGCGGAAGACGACGCGCTCGCCTTCCTCCGGCGCCGGCGAGACCTCCTTCGCGGGCGCCAGGCGCACCTGCACGAGGTCGGCGGCGGGCAGACGCCGGGTCTGGCGGAGGAACTCGATGTGCTCGTCGTGAACGTTGGACCCGTCCCACGAGCTCGACAAGGCCAGCGACATGGTGACGTGGGAGGGCTACGGCGCGAAGCTGCGTCGAGCAAGAAGAAGAGCAGGAAGAAGAAGAGCAGGGGGGATGGGGAGCGGGGGAGCGAGCAGGCCCGTGCCTCTCCCCCTCCCCTCCTACTTGTAGGCGCGTGCGTCGGAGACGAGGAGGCACGGCGTGGGGGGTCGTGGGGATCGATCGTGCCCATCTCCCCCACGCTCGCGTTAATTACGCGCCTTGATGACACGGGGTAACGGCTGCGGGGAGGCGAGCAGCCCCCTCGGGCCACAGAAGATCTGCGCCCGGGTCGAGGCCAGGGAGTGGCGGGCCCGGGCCTGCGGCGGCGTCCCGTCGCGCGTGTGCGACAGCAGGATTTCCCCGCCACGTGGCTCGTCGTGGGGCCCGCGGCCGGCCCGCGGGTCAACCATGGTCGCCCCAATAAAGAAAAGCATTCTGAAGCCGGCTGCAACGACGCAGTCGGCTCCTCACGATATGAAGCCGGCCTAGCTTCCCGTCCTTCCATCTGCCGTGAAGCTCGCCTGCCTTCGGGGACTACTGTCGGGGTAAATAGCCACGGGTAGCCCAGCCGGCTTCCCCTGGCCCCTCAGAAAAAATTGCGAGCCCATCCGGCTCATAAGAAGACTCAAGACTGGGGCCGGCTCCCCCCTAGCCGGCTAACTTCCTAGCCGGCTTGGGGGGCGGCCCGCTCTTTCTACCCCCGCAAAGAAAACTATGGACGGCCGGCTACGACATGGCCGAGTGCGGCAGGGCCGGCTATGACAAGGCCGGCTATGGCGCGGCCGGCTATCGCGGGGCCGTCTCCGACAAAGCAGTCAACGCCGTACCCGCGAGGTACGCGTCCACCCTGCGATGATGAAACGGGGCGTGGCTACAGTGGAGCCTGCCACCCCCAAAACCCGGAGCACGCCTGGTACAGCGCGTCGTGCGGGCAGCTGCGGCCCGCCCGACGCGGCACTGTAGCCTCGGCGGCTCTGACGCTATCCACGACAGGCCGCCAGTGTGGCCCCCGAGGCGGTGGGCCCCTTCGGGCAGAGAGATGCCGAAGGCGGCCACACCTCCTCTCAAGCCGGCAAGACAGAGGGCCGGCTTCGCGCAGCCGGCCTGCCGCCTTCCCCGAAGGAGACGCCCATTAAGAAGACAAGGTGCGGCGGGGCTACAGTAATCGCCCGCCAAGGCGGCGTTACTGTAGCCACGCTTACCCCGACCCAGCCTGCGCCAACAAACACGGGGCAACAGTAACCGGCCGCCGACAAGGCCCTGGCCGGTGGGGCCGGCCTGTCGTCCCAGGAGCCGGCAGTCGGCGGGACCCACCAGCCGGCGGGCCCCAGAAGCCGGCGGAGAAGCCGGCGAGCATAGTCACCGACAGCTGGGCCTCGCGCCCAGTCGGATTACCATTGTACCCCCGGGGGGTAGGCCTATATAAACCCTCCGGTGCACCCATGCAAAGGGTGGAACTCTCTTCTTAGACATAGACACTTACAAGGAGAGGAGGCAGGCTGTGCTAAGCCCTTCTTCCTCCTTCCATCCCGAACAGCTCAAGGAGCATTGTAGCCACCTATGACCTTAGTAACCATGCGGAGACCCCGCAGAGCAGCAGTAGGGGTGTTATCTCCCCGGAGAGCCCTGAAGCTGGGTAAGATTCGCCGGCGTGCATGTCTACGCCTCATCCCGTTTCCAGGCACCGGCGACGTTCTTTTGGCCCTCGCAATGATAAGCCACCCGTTGGCATATGTCGATCCTACCACCCGACAATCATCCTTCTATGATGGTGAGCCTATGCCTTGAAAGAGGGACGACAAGCCTACCTCATCAATAACTCCACCTTCTCCACCAACAAAGAAGAACTGAGTATCTGGTATGGGCACTCCCCTTGGCAACTGCCAAGCTTGGGGGAGTGCCCCAGTATCGTATCACCATCATCACTTTTATCTTTACCGTTTTTCTTAGTTCGATCCTTTTGATAATATCTTGATCTAGTAGAATAAAGTTTTAGTATGATCTAGTTGTGAGTTTTGCTTTATGATCCTTCTATGTATTCGAGTCCGTGAGCTATATATAATAAAGATTAGTGTTGAGTCAATGGCTTGATTATTTTGCTATGATCTTGAGGGAATAAAATAAAAAGAGAAGAAATAAAAATAAAAAAGAAATAAAGAGATCATATGGATCTTATGGAGAGTAATGACTTCACATATAAAGAGCATTATGAATAAAAGTTGTTGAGACTTGAAAAACATAGTTTTGGTCATCGTTGCAATTAATAGGAAGTGATAAAGAAAGAGAGGTTCACATATAAATATACTATCTTGGACATGTTTTATGATTGTGAGCACTCATTAAAGTATGATATGCTAAAGAGTTGACGTTGGACAAGGAAGACAACGTAATGGGTTATGTTTTCTTTCATCTGAGATAAATTATATTGTCATGGATCATCCAACATGTTGAGCTTGCCTTTCCCTCTCATGCTAGCCAATTTCTTTGCACCAAGTAGAGATACTACTTGTGCTTACAAATATTTCTAAACCCAGTTTTGCCATGAGATTCCACCATATCTACCTATGGATTGAGTAAGATCATTCAAGTAAGTTGTCATCGGTGCAAGCAATAAAAATTGTTCTCTAAATAAGTATGACTTATTAGTGTGGGAGAAAATAAGCTTTATACGATCTTGTGATGTGGAAGAAATAAAAGCGATGGACTGCATAATAAAGGTCCATATCACTAGTGGCAATATAAAGTGACGTTCTTTCGCACTAAAATTTTGTGCATCCAACCATAAAAGCGCATGACAACTGATGACCCCCAAGTATAGGGGATCTATCGTAGTCCTTTCGATAAGTAAGAGTGTCGAACCCAACGAGTAGCAGAAGGAAATGATAAACAGTTTTCAGCAAGCTATTCTCCGTAAGTACTGAAATAAGTGGTAACAGATAGTTTTGTGATGAGATAATTTGTAACAAGCAACAAGTAACAAAAGTAAATAAAGTGCAGCAAGGTGGCCCAATCCTTTTTGTAGCAAAGGACAAGCCTGGACAAACTCTTATATAAGGAAAAGCGCTACCAAGGACACATGGGGATATCGTCAAGCTAGTTTTCATCACGTTCATATGATTCGCGTTCGGTACTTTGATAATTTGGCATGTGGGTGGACCGGTGCTTGGGTATTGTTGTTACTTCAACAAGCATCCCACTTATGATTAACCTCTATTGCAAGCATCCGCAACTACAACAAAAGTATTAAGGTAAACCTAACCATAGCATGAAACATATGGATCCAAATCAGCCCCTTACGAAGCAACGCATAAACTAGGGTTTAAGCTTTTGTCCCTCTAGCAACCCATCATCTACTTATTACTTCCCAATGCCTTCCTCTAGGCCCAAATAATGGTGAAGTGTTATGTAGTCGACATTCGCATAACACCACTAGAGGCTAGACAACATACATCTCATCGAAATATCGAACGAATCCCAAATTCACATGACTACTGATAGCAAGGCTTCTCCCTTGTCCTCAGGAACAAACGTAACTACTCACAAAGCATATTCATGTTCATAATCAGAGGGGTAATAATATGCATAAAGGATCTTAACATATGATCTTCCACCAATTAAACCAACTAGCATCAACTACAAGGAGTAATTAACACTACTAGCAACCTACTAGCACCAATCCCGGACTTGGAGACAAGAATTGGATATAAGAGATGAACTAGGGTTTTGAGATGAGATGGTGCCGATGAAGATGTTGATGGAGATTGCCCTTTCCCGATGAGAGGAGCGTTGGTGATGACGATGGCGATGATTTCCCCCTCCGGGAGGGACGTTTCCCCGGCAGAATAGCTCTACCGGAGCTCTAGATTGGATCCGCCAAGGTTCCGCCTCGTGGCGGCGGAGTTTCATCCCGAAAGGTTGCTTCCTATTTTTTTCTCGATGAAAGACTTCATATAGGAGAAGATGGTCATCGGAGAGCCACCAGGGGGCCCACGAGGTAGGGCGGCACGCCCTAGGGGGGGGCGCCCCCCACCCGCGTGGCAAGGGTGTGGGCCCCTGGTCTTCATCTTTGGCGAGGATTTTTCATTATTTATTATAAGGTATTTCGTGGAGTTTCAGGACTTTTGGAGTTGTGCAGAATAGGTCTATAATATTTGCTCCTTTTCTAGCCCAGAATTCCAGCTGCCGGCATTCTCCCTCCTGATGTAAACCTTGTAAAATAAGAGAGAATAGCCATAAGTATTGTGACATAATGTGAAATAACAGCCCATAATGCAATAAATATCGATATAAAAGCATGATGCAAAATGGACGTATCAACTCCCCCAAGCTTAGACCTCGCTTGTCCTCAAGCGAAAGCTGATAACAATTAATATGTCCCCATGTTTAGAGGTAGAGGCGTCGATAAAAATAAAATACGGACATGAAGGCATCATGATTATTCTCATAGCAACGACATATATATAGATATTGTCATATGATTACTTATGTTCAAGTGATGATCTATTCACAATGCAAAAGTATGAATCAAAAACCTTATTGAGAACCAACAAACTATAACCTCAGTCATTGAAGCAATTGCAATTTATCATAACATCAGAAAGAGTCTATGTCAGAGCTAAAAAGCAAGTCCACATACTCAACTATGATCTAGTCCGTCATAATTGCTAACACTCGTGCAATACTTGTGGTTACGGAGTTTTAATCGGACACAGAGAAAGATAGGGGCTTATAGTTTCGCCCCACAACCTTTTACCTCGATGGTAATGTCAACAATAATAACTCATGCCCCCCTACATCAAATTAGATATATCTATCAGGATCTTTCCAACATACTGTGCTTGCCAACGGATAAAATGTAAAAAGGAAAGGTGAAGATCACCATGACACTTGCATAAGGTAAAAGATAATAATAAAAGATAGGCCCATCGCAGAGGGAAGCAGAGGTTGCCATGCGCTTTTATGGTTGGATGCACAAAATCTTAATGCGAAAGAACGTCACTTTATATTGCCCCTTGTGGTATGAACCTTTATTATGTAGTCTGTCGCTTTTATTACTTCCACATCGCAAGATCGTATAAAGCTTATTCTCCCACACTAATCATACATATTTATAGCAATTTTTATTGCTTTGCACCAATGACAACTTACTTGAAGGATCTTACTCAATCCATAGGTAGATATGGTGGACACTCATGGCAAAACTGGTTTAAGGGTATTTGGAAGCACAAGTAGTATCTCTACTTGGTGTTGAGAATTTGGCTAGCATGAGGGGCAAAGGCAAGCTCAACATGTTGGATGATCCATGACAACATACTTTATCTCAGATATAAGAAAACATAACCCATTACATTGTCTTCCTTGTCCAACATCAACTCTTTAGCATGTCATATTTTGATGAGTGCTCCCAATCATAAAAGATGTCAATAGTAGTATATTTATATGTGAAACCTCTTGTCGGGGGTGTCTGATCCCTCGCACACCTATGGGGATCGGCAGACCGAGCCCCTTTTGGTTCGGCAGGGGGCGGTGGATGCATAAAGAGCAGATCGTGGCGAAACACACGAGCGAGACGATCGGTTTACCCAGGTTCGGGCCGCACGGATGCGTAAAACCCTACTCCTGCTTTGGTGGTTGTATTGAGTTCTTGCTCGGAAGCGGCGAGTGCTACAGTACACTCAAGCAGCTGGCGACACCGAGCGTGAGAATGGCTGTCCCTCCCCCTCTCTGTTGCGCATGGGCCTCCTTTTATATGTCTAAGGGGTCACCAACACGTGGCAACAGAGGTAAGGGTAAAAATATAAAAGGGGTGGTAGTTGGCTCCACCGCCTACATGTCGCATCCTACCTAACTCTGACGGCAGGGGACAAGGGCATTAAATGCCCGTCTGTGTTGCCTTGACGGCCCAGAGAGGGACCGCTAGGAACGCCACCGTTTGCCACGATGGTTATCTTGTCAGTACTTGCTCGCCACCGCATGCCCCCGGCTGCACAGCCTCCCGCCACGTACGCCAGGAATGGTCCCAGGGCGACACGTTGGTGGGTGAGCTGGAGCGCGGGCTGCGGGGTAGTAGCTCATCGCGGCAAGCGCCTTGCCGCGGATGTTGCCTTGTCGCGTCCGGGAGGTTGTCGCTCACCGGGCCTTGTCGGGGCGCGCGGTGCGCCGCAGCGAGTCTCTTGAGATGCTTTGGTTGTCTTCCCGGCAAGCTCCTCTTGCCGGGGTCTCGTCTCCTTCCCGGCAAGCTCCTCTTGCCGGGGCCTTGTTTCCTTCCCGGCAAGCTCCTCTTGCCGGGGTCTTGTCTCCTTCCCGGCAAGCTCCTCTTGCCGAGATCGTGGGCAGTTTTCGAGGCATCCACTCCCCACGATCACGGGGTGGGGAGGGGTCGCCTCGGTTCTGCACGCCAGCCACGCGGCTCCCATGCACTAGGGGTCGCGGGCGGCGGAGGCGGGAAATTAGGCCGTCACGGGTCGGGGGAGCGGGTCGGCCCCAGCTCCCTACTCTCCCCGTGTCTTAATTCGCTGAGCGAGGCGGCCGAGCCCCCGCCCCGCTCCTTTATAAAGAGCGGGAGGGGAGGATGGAAGCCCGTATTCTCCCATCTCCTTCTTCCTCCAGCTTCTGCTCCCCTTCCTCCCATTCGCCATGGAGAAAGGGAACCCTGGTCCTTCGTCAGTGGCAGCAAGGGTTGCCGCCAAGTAGCGCATCCCTCCCTCTCCTGCACCCGTGGTGGCGGAGCCAGCCGTAAGGGGAAGAGGGAGGGGGCGAGGTCGTGGACGCGGTCGAGGACGAGGGCGCGGCGCTCGGGGAAGAGGTGGACGGGGCGGTGCGTCGGCTTCGCCTCCGCCAGCGGCTCTTCCTCCCGCGGTGGTCCATGCCGGGGACGACCCTTGCGCGTTCTTCGTCAGGCTGCGCCGGGCGCCTCGCCGTCGCCTCCGACTCCTGGATCCGTTCGCGGAAGTGGTGGAGTTGGACCCGCCCGAGACGCTGAGACTGCAGATGAGGGGCTGTGGGATCAGTGGCACGCGGGTCCGCGCCGAATTCCCAGCCCCCGGCGTGATGTATCTTGGCCGAGGGTGGAAGACGTTCGCCCGCATCCACAACTTGACGCCGGGGCTGACCCCCCACTTCAAGTTGGTGGAGGGCGATCTCCTCTCCGTCAAGGTCTTCGGGTGCTTCGGCGTCCGGGCCCGGTGCTGCGTGGAAAGCTCCTCTGACAGCGAAGGCTCCTCCTCGAGCGAGAGTGGCGAGGAGGGGAGCGATAGCGACGACGAGGGGAGCGGGCAGCAGGATGGCGGGCCCGACTAGGTGTCGGGCGTCGCTCCGTGCCGCACCGGCAACCCCACCATCCGGGTCGCCGGCTCCTTGAACTCCCCGGGGGCGTCTCCTTGGGCGGCTGGCGTAGGGAGGCTGCGGAAGAGGAAGAGGGCTGGCGGCAAGGCCGTCAGGTCGGAGTACGATGGCGTGGTGCCCTCGACAGCGTGCTGACGTCCTGCCGCCTCGTCTTCGAGCCCTGCTTCCGGCGCTGCCATCACCGTCCAGCCTTGACGGCCCCCGGGATGTTCTCTTGGTGTCTTCTGGCACCCGTAGTTCGCCTAGGCGCTCCTTTTGCCCTTCTCGCCTCCTTGACCTACCTCCTGAAAAGAGGGGCAGCAAAGAGATTACGGGCATCTTATCTTTTTAATTTGTAAGCCCTCGGGCCTTAGTTGCATTTAAAACTTGTAATCCTCTCTTTCATGTTTTTCATTCTCTATGGACTGTACCTGCGTGGAATGTTTTTAATGAAAAGGGGATGTTTGCCGGGTTATTTGTCTCGCGGGTAGAACCCACGCCAAGGTCCTTGGTATCTTTCAGATAGACACTCTTTCCCCGGCAACATGCCCTGCCGTCTTCCCACCCCGCTCGACCTTTCTCACGCTTTTGGCGGAGGCAGGGACGAGGCGGGTGCGGCCCTTCGTTTCATCCCTTTCCTGCCGCGACTGCAACCAAAACTTGGCCCTGGGGCCCCATGGACCAGAGCTAAGGGAGCACGGTGGCTTTCGGGAAGAAACGAGGCTTCGTATTCCCAGTCCAAAAGAGAATGCATGAAGAGGGATGAAGAACTTATCTGAGATTGCAGCCCCCGGCAACTTTGGCTTGCCGTGGGGCAAACCTTAGTACTTGCAGCCCCCGGCAACACTGGCTTGTTGGGGCCCAGATGCCGGCACGTCCTTCTTCTCCTTTCCATCCCCATGCGGTCCGGCAAGGATATGCGAGTCCTGCGAACCAAAGGAAACGAAAGAAAGGCAAAAGGACGCACACTCGACCTCTAAGTTAGGGGTTAGCTGCTGTTAGGCACTATCAACCCTAACCGAGGACTCGACTCGACCTAGCATGCATGCTGTAACTCTAGGCGCCAGCGCTTCATTATCTTGTGCTCAGGGTCTGCGCCTGGCTTTGTACAAAGGATTACATGCAACAGCGGCAAGACTTGTACAAAAGGGTGGTTGCCGGACAGGGTCCGACAACCGCGCCTTACGGGTAAAACTTACGAAGAAGCTCGATATTCCAGGAGTTGCTCACTGGTACGCCATCTTCGGTCTCCAGGCGGACAGCGCCAGGCCTGGTGACTTGTTTCACCCGGTAAGGGCCTTCCCACTTCGGCGTCAACTTGTTGGAATTCTTGGCGGACTGAACACGCCGAAGAACAAGGTCGCCTTCCTCGAGAATCCTGGCGTTAACTTTGCGGCTATGATAGCGGCACAAAGCTTGCTGGCAGCGAGCGGCTCGCACAGCAGCTTGGAGACGATCTTCCTCAAGGAGCAGCGCGTCATCTTGCCGCAGCCGCTCTTGCTCAAGCTCATCATAAGCGAGCACTCGAGGTGACCCATATACGAGTTCCGTGGGGATAACTGCCTCCGCTCCATAGACTAGAGCGAAGGGTGTCTGCCCGGTGGCTCGATTTGGCGTCGTCCTGATCGACCAAAGAACCACCGGCAGCTCCTCGATCCAGTTGCATCCGCGCTTGTGCAGCCTATCAAATGTTCTGGTCTTGAGCCCGCGCAGCACTTCAGCATTTGCCCTCTCAGCTTGGCCGTTGCTTCTCGGGTGAGCGACAGAAGCAAAGCAGACCTTGGCGCCGAGATCTTGGACGTATTGCATGAAGGCACGGCTCGTAAATTGTGTACCGTTGTCGGTAATTATCCTGTTAGGGATTCCGAAACGACAAACAATCGACCTGAAGAATTTGATCGCGGACTGCGCCGTCACCTTCCTCACTGGTTCCACTTCCGGCCACTTTGTGAACTTGTCGATTGCAATGTACAAGTACTCAAAGCCCCCGACAGCTCGGGGGAAGGGGCCGAGGATATCGAGCCCCCAGACCGAAAATGGCCAGGATAAAGTGATCGTCTGGAGAGCTTGAGCTAGCTGGTGTATCTGCTTGGAATGGAACTGGCACGCTTCACACTTGGTTACTTGTGCAGTTGCATCCTGGAGGGCTGTCGGCCAGAAGAAACCCTACTGGAATGCCTTTCCGACAAGAGCTCTTGCGCCAATGTGGTGACCACATATGCCTCCGTGTATCTCTGCCAACAACTTCTGTCCGTCTTCCCGGGGAATACACTTCAATTTCACACCGTTGAGTCTTCTTCTGTACAGTGTGTCGTCGACAAGCTGGTACATACTAGACTGCCGGGCTACTCTTTCCGCTTCTTCTGGCTCTTCGGGAAGTTCTCCTGTCTGAAGGAAACCGACAATCTGCTGCGCCCATGTTGGAGCCTGTGGCTCGACAACAAGGACTAAAGGCACATCTGCTGCTGCGGGAACGTCCGCTTCTACGGCAAGAGCCTGCGACTCTGTCGGAGCTTCACGTTCCCCGACAAGCTTGCCGGAGCAAAGCTTGCCGGGAGTGTCTGCTGCAATGGAACAAACCCTGGGGCTTGCCGGAGTAGACTGCTCCTCAGCACTCTTGGCGTCGATCTTAGGGACCTTCTTGGCGGCGGCTTCGGGGAGCTCTGCCGGAAGATAGTCACCAGAGATCAACTTCCTCTTCTTGCTCTGTCCAGTTGATGGTGTTACGGATGGCTGAGTCAGCTTGAGCACAAAGATCCCTGGTTCCACAGGTAACTTAAGTGCTGTGCACTTTGACAGGCCATCGGCAATGTCGTTCTCAGCTCTTGGAACATGTTACATTTGCAGGCCGTCAAAACGCTCTTCCAGCTTCCTCACTTCATCAACGTAAGCTTCCATCAACGGACTCTGGTAATCTTTGTTCACTTGGCGGACGACAAGCTGCGAGTCACCCCTGATAATGAGCTTCTTAATCCCAAGTTCTGCCGCGATCCTGAGACCGGCAAGCAAGCCCTCATAGTCTGCAGTATTGTTTGTCGCTTGCTCCTTGGGAAAGTGCATCTGGACTATGTACTTGAGGTGCTCTCCGGTGGGTGCGACAAGCAGTACACCAGCACCGGCGCCTTGTAGCGAGAAGGCACCGTCAAAGTACATGAGCCACTCTTTGCTTGCTTCCTTGGCGGGGACGCTCGTCTCCGGAATTTCTTCGTCTGGAGTTGGCGTCCACTCTGCTATGAACTCTGCCAATGCTCTGCTCTGGATTGTTGATGTACTTTCAAACTTGAGACCAAAGCTTGACAGTTCCAGTGCCCTCTCGACAATCCTGCCTGTTGCTTCTGGATTTTGCAATATCCTCTTCAGCGCAAAGCGAGTGACAACTGTGATCTCGTGTGCTTGGAAGCAATGGCGCAGCTTTCTCGAGGCCATGAGGAGGCTGAAAAGCAGCTTCTGCACACCAGAGTACCTTGACCTAGCCCCCTGTAAAAGGGAGCTGACAAAGTAAACTGGGCGCTGCACCATTTTCTTCCGTATCTCCTCTTGTATCTGCGCAGACCCTTGCTTGTCGGGACCAGAGCTTGTCGGGGTAGCCCCTGCTCGTCGCTGGATGCGCTTCCCGCGGTCGCTGGCTCATCGGCGGCCTCCCTTTCCGCTACTAGCGCAGCACTAATGTGACACTCCAAAAATTTTAATTTGGTTTTCATCAAAAACTTTGTTGGATTTTAAAAGAGAGCATTTAAAATTTCTTTTCCAGAAATCCTTCCTCTTAAAAACTTCCTTTTTTGGTAAGGATTTTTATTTTTCTTCAAACTATGGTGTTTGATCATTCAAAACTTCTTCTCTGTTGGTTCCCTTCTCAAAATTATATTTTTGGGAGTTTAATCTTTTTCTTTTAAAAAAAAGAAACTCTATCAAAATTGGGGATTTTCATATCTTGAAAACCACCCATGACTTTGTATTTTTGCACATGTGGTAAAACCTCTCAAAATCCCTTCCTCCTCCTTGTAATCAACCTAAGTTCTCTGTCCCAACTAATCCAAACAAGTTTTGGATTTTATTCTAATTATTTTTCCTCTCAAATCATTTCTGTCAACTATTTGGAGCCTGAGAGTTTTTCAAAGCAAGTACCCTATTGCATTTGAGTTTTGACCTCAAACCAACTCCCCTGGATTGTCCTTAACATCCACAACCGAGAACCATCTTGATCCACTCCTCCTCTTTTCAAAATTTTCAAATTTCAGTCTTTACAAGTTTGGACCAGATTTGCCAAATTTGGTGAAATTCATATCTACACTTCTCCAAAAATTCCACCAAAATTCAGGCAGCCTACTGGAGCAACGAGAGGCCACTCCACCAAGTTTCAGCTCAAGGGAAAATCCCTAGAGGCCAAATTCATTCTGTCGAACACTTGGTGTGCACTGTTGCTGTTCATATTCAGTAAAATTCAGAGTTCAGTGTCGTTTTCGTTCGTCAGTTTCAATCATGCGTAGACAGTGCCCTTGGCACGTTCCTCGCCGCCTCTTCCTCCTGTCTGGAGCACCACACGCGTGCTTGGCGCCATCCTGGCGTCGGTGGCACCCTGGCCCGCGGGCGCCGGCGTGTCTTGCGGCGGCCGAACCACCGTAGCAGCCGACAGGGAGCAGAACGGCGGCTCAACGCCGTTCGGCGCCGCCCAACGCTTTTCTGCCCTCCGCGTGGCTCATGCATGCCAGCGCAGCCCCGCTGCACCGTCGCCATGGCCCGACAGCACTGGACGCGCTCTCTGCCGCCGACGGACCCGCGCCATCCCGTTCCGACCAAAACCTGCCCTAAGCTTCTAATCCAAGTCCGTTTAGCGTCTGAATGGAACCAGTGGACCTCCACGTTGATGCCCAACCTCCTAAACTCCCCGACCAAGCACTGCAACGCTGTAATCCATCGCCGGAGATCCCCGTTCACGGCCACCGCCTCGGATGACCTATAAAAGGAGACCCCGAGCTCGCCCTCGAGCACGCACCACCACTGCACCCCACAAACACCCCGCCAGACCACTAGGAGGACCTCGAGGAGGTCTCCTCCCCCGGTTCCGGCCGCCCCGTTCCGCCTCGGCCTACATCTCGATTCTCTCCGGTGAGGCCATGTCCGGCGCCCAAACCTCGTCAGTAGCATCCTCGAGCAACCACTGAGCTAACCCAAGCGTCAATTTGGCCTTCGCAGCTCTCCCCGACGAGATCCATCTCCACCCGAACCACCGTCCGCCGGAGCAAGGCTTGCCGTCGACGTGGTGCTCGCCGACCGCCACCACCACCACCAACCGACGCGGAAGGGCGCCCTAAACCCGGAGGTACTCTTTGATCTCCCTACCTCGCCGTGGATCGCCGCCGGCGACCACCGCGGCTCTCGGGTGCCGACGAGCTTCGTCCCCCATTTGAAAGTTTAAACCTGACGGGTGGGACCCGCCCGTCAGCCTCTCAGTTCTTTTTAAGCGAACTGTTTTCTGAAAACGTCTCCTGCCGAATACGTTTTCCCTCTAGGCCGGCGTAGTTTCAATCGAATCGTTTTCTGTTTTTATAAGCTAACCCCTGGAAACTTTCCGTTTCATTACAGATGAGTCCCTGGACAAAAACCTTTATAACTTTTTAACAGAAGCATATTTTTGATTGATTCTTTTTCTGTCCTCTTTAGAATTTGGTCTAGTTTTTTATCAGTTTTATTTGAAAAAAATTTGGAATAATTTTTGTGCACCTCTCGGTATTTACGATAGTGCCTGTGTTTTCTTTGTACCGTAGATACCGAAGGAGGTGACGGAGCCGCGAACTTCACCGAGCTAGGCTCCGACTACTCTGAACCAGGCAAGCATGTTTGAACTTTTGATATGATGAGTGTCTTGGCATGTTTTGCATTCAGTTAGTTTCATGGCATGTTGATGAGCATACCGATGAACGTTATTTTCATGCATTGTTGAGGTAAGTGAGTTCGATGATCCATAGGTGGATGGATGTGAGTATGAATGGCCATGTGTTGGCATGAGGATGGGTAAGATGGCAGTGTTGTAGCATGCCAGTCTTATGCCAGACTATATGACTACAGTGTCAAACCGTATCGGTCCAGTTCCTCCCATTTTCTTCCCTGTACTACCACATGTTTTCCGCAAGGAATATGGCTTAGTAAGTTGCAAACCGCTTTCCTGGTACACACCAAAAGGAGAGGCCGTGATGATGGTTCCATGGCCCTGGATTAAAGCCAGTCATCCGGTCAGGGGGCATGGGTGTTTCCGGTTGGGACCGAGAGGGGGGCACCCCTTAGAGCGCGCGTATATAAATTTGATCCCATGCTATTCGAGATTGTGATCTCCCCGTCTCAAAAGTTTTTCTTGGACGATGTCTAGGGTGAGTCCTGGCATCGAGAGGTAGGATGGGTGTGTACTGGTTAGCTGTGTTTTCTTCCGAAAAAACGTAAACGGAACTAGTCTTTCGTGACTACGGTAATCCGTTGGCTATGGGAAAAAATTTGTACAAACTCTGCAGAGTCATACATTCCCTTGAATCATCTATTCCATGTCCAAATTCGTATTATCTTGTCCTAACTGTGTCAGTTTGATGACAGAGACTCCGGTGAATCCCATGAGTGCTAAGTCCGGTTAAATGTTTAGTTCTGTGGATGGACTAACCCGTTTATTATCATGAATTGAATATTTATTATGAGCATTATTTCCTTGTGAATAAAAGCCCGTTCTGCGATGTCACTCAGACATCCGACTGTGGCAATGTTATTATTTATTTTCAATAAAAGCCCTTTCTGCGATGTCGCTCAGACGTCCGACTGTGGCAATGTTATTATTTATTTTCAATAAGAGCCCTTTCTTTGATGTCGCTCAGACGTTCGACTGCGCCATTTCTTTTAAAGCCCTTTATGTGGTGTCGCTAAGACGCCCGACTGTGGCATTTCTTTTGAAGCCCTTTATGTGGGGTCGCTAAGACGCCCGACTGTGGCATTTCTTTTAAAGCCCTTTATGTGGTGTCTCTAAGACGCCCAACTGTGGCATTATTTTATTTTATTTATTTGTTCACCTTTCGAGGCGTCGCTTCAGACACCCGATCGGTTTCCTTTTATATCTTTTGTTGGGATTTCGGGCGGACTACCGCCGCTTCCCTTTTACTTACTTCCTTATGCTAATTTTTCTGAAAGTGCATTTGGTAAATTAATCATGACGCATTCATGCATGCATTTGTTATATCTTACGTCCGAACTGTCTTGCGAGTACTTTCAAAGTATTCACTGGCTTGTTGATTTGGCCAGATGCTGACGAAGGCGATCTCATGGATGAAGAGTTCGATAGCGAGTCCGACGCCTAGAGGAATCCCAGTCAGTCTCGTGCGACCCTAGATTTGGTCACTGTATTATATCCGCTTCCGCAACCCAAAAAAAATTCATCGAGCCTCACCTCGACGCCCGATGAGATGCTAGTTTGAGAGTCATGTTATCACACTCCCCACTGTGTTATTCCACCATCACTTTATCCTCGAGTCAGTAGTATGCCACCACACCATTGTGTTATATCCGCCATTATGTATAATTATTGGTGCGCTTGTAATAATTTGTTGAGAAGCCCTAGCTCAACCCTGTAATATATTCTATGCTACTAGCTCATTGTATCAAGAATTTGTCTACCAGTGAGGAGGATTTCTCTCATACTGGACTCAAAAGATTGGTTTCTCAATAAATATTTTTATTGGAAAACTGGTCGTGACAACCTTGGTACCAGAGCCAGGCTGACTGTAGGAAGCCACTAGGTGCATCGCTAATCGGTTATTAGCATGATAGAGCTGATCTATATTTTTGCAATTGTAGTCATTTTCTGACAGTCAGCATAAATTTATGATCTAACCATTTAGGATTTTTGCCTACTTTTGTAGATGGCCGACAACAGCTGCGAGTCTTAGACCTTCGCCAACGTGCCCGATGGGTTCATCAAGCTTCTCTCCTTCATCGTTCAGGTCACGATGGGGCCATCCGTGCGCCAGTCTTCACACTCTGCCAGCACAAGGTCAACGACAGTCTGACCATGCACCAGGCCGCGGTGCAGTTCAAGGGAGGGCGTGGTGAGTTACGCCGCTTCCGGTTCATGGGAAGAGCCATGCCTACGGAGAGACATGCTATGCAGATGGCAGCCCGCGAGGCGATAGCTCGCCTCAGGGATGTCCTTCCCGTAATGAAGACTCGTCGTTACCGCTACCTTCCATGCCATGTGCCCTACACCTGTCACTATGCATTCTCCTGCCCCAGAGGAGAACGAGGCGAGGCTTTTGAGATGCTTATTGAGTATCTCCGGGCTCTAGAGGCAGCCTTCGATAACCTGGTGGACGACTTCGTGGCTGCCCGCATGGACTCAGTCCATGGCTGTGCCGCCAACAGGAGGGAGCTCCTGCCCACCGCACTGCCACTGACTTTTGTCTCGTCCTCAACATCTTATGCACCTACTCGCCGCCTGCCTACCACCGAAGAGTTCAACCAAGTCATTGCGCCCACTCCAGCGCGCACTGCACCACCTTTCGCGCCCACTCCTGTTCGCGTTGCTCCGCCCCTGGCACCCGCTCCATCTACTCGACGCAGCACTACACGTCTGGAGCCTATTAGTGAGGAGGAGGTCGAGTCCCCAGCCTCACTGCGCCTCACCCTTGGCAGGGCCAAGGAGACCATCAACATTTCCGATTGAGTACGCTTAGCCGTCATGCGATGTACCGCTTTGTAAGATATGTTTATATGTACATAGGTTGTGAGAAGTAGCTTGTTTGCGCATCATGTAGGAACTGGAGAAGTGCACTAGCCTAAATAACATGTCAGGATTATGTACGCATATCCTGAGTGATGTATTGTAGAATTATCGCCCGCGTGTAATATATGTAATGAGCAGTCCTTCTCCGTGCGCAAATCAATTTGTTTTCTTAAGTGATCTTGGTCATTTAAAAATATTTGCCATCCTTGTGCATTTTTTGGAGTTGTTTTTTTTGCGACCATTTTCTCTTTTCTTATGAGTTTTACAAAATATATCCCAGAGTGAAAAATGTCTCGTCCTTGGACTTGCTCCATTCCTACTCCGCCAGAGGAAAATTATGACACTCAACCAGGCAACAATTTCACACAAGGGCAGTCGAGTCAACAGGGCAGTGAAACGGCACTTTCCCAAATGTGCCGCCTTTATGAACAGAGTCAGCAACAACATCGTGAAATGATGAACCAAGTCATCAACATGGGAAATCACCATGGACAGTATCAGCAGCATTCCAAGTTATCTGAGCTACAGAAGACACGTCCCCAAAAATTTTCTCATACTGACAAGCCTCTTGAAGCCGAGGACTGGCTTCGAGATATGGAGAGGAAATTAATTATTGCAAAATGTTCAGACCCCGAAAAGTATTGTATGCTCCGCACTATCTCGCAGGAGCAGCCACATCATGGTGGGAGAATTTTCTGCACATGCATCCCAACGAAAACGACATAACCTGGGATGATTTCAAGGAAGGTTTCCGTGGCGCACACATGCCGAAGAGTATTATGAAAATCAAGAAGAGAGAGTTCGATGACCTCAAACAAAGGAACATGACAGTGTCAGATTACAACGGTCAATTTACTCTATTGTCTCGCTACGCCAATGAGGAGCGTATGATTGAAAGTAAGAAGATGGAGAAATTCCTTGACGGTCTGGCGCCCGCGCTTAAATGCCAACTGGTCGTGCACACTTTTCCAGATTTTAAAACGCTGGTGGACAAAGCGATTACTATGGAAAATGAGAGACGCAGCCTGGAAGATATCCGCAAGCGAAAAAGGGACCAGACCAACCATGCTCGCAATCACCGAAGCAAGACAGATTTTCAAAAGGGTGGGACGCACAAATCCTCATCCAACGTCTCACGCCCAATCAAGAATTTTCATGCAAGGTACAAGGAGTTCACATATCGCCCCGGCGTTACTTGTTACGCCTGTGGAGAGGAAGGACACTATGCCAAGCAGTGTCCCAAGCCTAGAAACTCAACCCCAAAGCCGAACAACGGCGGCAATAATTCAGCGCCCCAGCGAAACAATTTCAATCCCAACAACAACCACAGGAAAGGTCATCTGAACCACGCAACCAAAGAAGAGGCACAAAATGCTCCGGATATCGTACTCGGTACGTTTCCTGTCAACACAATACCTGCAATGGTTTTGTTTGATTCTGGAGCTTCTCACTCTTTCCTTTCGAAAAGTTTTGCTTTGCAAAATAATTTTTCGATGTTTCCTTTGGAGAAATCCATGATCATCAAGTCCCGTGGGATTCAGCAAGTTACGCAGAGCTACTGTCAGGATGTGGTTATTGAGTTCGAAGGATTGAAGTTTCACGCCAATCTTATTGTACTGGAAAACAAAGGACTGGATGTCATCCTAGGGATGGACTGGCTAACCACAAACAAGGGTTTTATTGACTGTTTCAACCGGACCGTAATCCTCACGCACCACCACGGGAAGACAATAAGAGTGTCAGCCAAGGAAGGAAAAATACCCCGGCAACCGAGATTGAATAAGGTGGACGTTTCTGAGCTAAACAAGGTTCTAGTAGTGTGTGAATTTCCAGACGTATTCCTCGAAGAGCTACCAGGCATGCCACCAGACCGAGAGATAGAGTTCAGCATTGAGCTCGCACCAGGAACCACCCCCATATACAAGAAACCATATCGAATGGCACCATCCGAGCTGGTTGAATTGAAGAAACAAATAAAAGAATTGCTAGACAAAGGATACATTCGAGCCACCTCCTCACCTTGGGGATCACCAATTCTATTTGCCAAAAAGAAGGATGGAACACTGAGATTGTGTATTGACTATCGAGCACTTAAAATGGTCACAGTCAAGAACAAATACCCGATGCCAAGGATAAACGATTTGTTTGATCATCTCGCTCAGGCCAAGGTATTCTCAAAAATTGACTTAAGGTCAGGATACCATCAATTAAAGGTGCGAACAGAAGATATCCCCAAAACAGCCTTCACCTCCAGATATGGACTGTATGAGTTCAAAGTAATGCCATTTGGATTAACGAACGCCCCCGCATATTTTGTTCACCTCATGAACAAAGTATTTATGAAGTTTATGGACAAGTTCGTTGTGGTATTCATCGACGATATTCTGGTATACTCCAAGACACCAGAAGAGCACGCAGAACATCTCAGGATTGTGCTAGGAGAACTCAGGAAACACCAATTGTATGCCAAGTTCAGCAAGTGCGAATTTTGGCTAAGACAAGTAGGCTTTCTAGGCCACGTGCTAACCCAAGACGGTATCACGGTGGACCCGAAGAAAGTCAAGGCCATACTTGGCTGGAAGTCACCAGCGAGCGTAACAGACATACGGAGTTTCTTGGGAATGGCAGGATATTACCGAAGATTTATTGAAGGATTCTCCACCATAGCCAAGCCTATGACGCTGTTACTCAAGAAAGACAAGAAGTTTGAATGGACAGAAGCCTGCGAGAAAAGTTTCCAAGAGCTAAAGCGGAAATTAACAACAACACCAGTATTAATTGTGCCAGACATACACAAAATTTTTGAAGTGTATTGTGACGCGTCCAGAAAGGGTCTCGGATGCGTGTTGATGCAAGAAGGCAAGGTTGTCACCTACGCTTCAAGGCAACTTCTCAAGCATGAGGAAAATTATCCCACTCATGACTTGGAAATGGCAGCAGTCATTCATGCACTCAAGGAATGGAGGCATTTCTTACTTGGGAATCGATGTGAAATATATACGGATCATAAAAGTCTCAAATATATTTTCACGCAGCCAGAACTAAATTTACGGCAACGACGCTGGTTGGAATTGGTAAAGGATTATGATGTTGGTATCCACTACCATCCAGGTAAAGCAAGTGTAGTGGCCGATGCTCTTAGTCGGAACCCCAGCTCCGACGAAAACAGTCTGCAAAGCTTGAGGCCTGAATTCCAACAAGAATTTTCCAAACTCAACTTGATAATGGTAGCAAAAGGCACCATATCAAACTTGGAAACACAACCCGACCTTGTGGAGGAAATTAAAGAAGCTCAGCCTGGTCACCCCAGCATCGAAGGCATCAAAAGAAAGGTAAGTATTGGCAAGGCCTCGGCATTCGTCATAGACGATGGAGGAATATTATGGTACGGAGACAGACTCTACGTACCAAATATAAAGGACCTCAAATAGCAAATCCTAGCTGAAGCCCACACCGCCCCGTATTCGAGCCACCCTGGAGGAACCAAGATGTATAAAGATATTCAGGAAATATTTTGGTGGCACGGTATGAAGCGGGACATAGCCACCTTCATTGCATGTTGCGACTCTTGTCAACGCATAAAAGCTGAGCATCAGAGACCAGCCGGACTACTGCAACCGAACAAAATACCTGAGTGGAAATGGGATGAAATAGGGATGGATTTCATTGTCGGACTACCTCGGTCACGACACGGGAATGATACCATATTGGTCATCACCGACAGATTAACCAAGGTGGCACATTTCATTCCAGTGAAGACAACCTACAACACTCAGAGGCTTGCCAGGATTTATCTCTCCCGTATAGTTTGTCTGCACGGTGTCCCGAAGACTATAATATCCGACAGGGGCACTCAATTCGTCTTGAGATTTTGGGAGCATTTACAACAGGCTCTGGGAACTCAACTAGCCTTCAGTACAGCATACCACCCACAGACTGATGGACAAACGGAACGCGTAAACCAGGTTTTAGAAGACATGCTGAGAGCATGTGTCCTCACATATGGAACCAATTGGGAAGAAAGCCTGCCATACGCCGAGTTCGCGTACAACAATAGCTACCAGGCCAGCCTGCAAATGGCACCATATGAGGCTTTATACAGACGGAGATGTCGTACCCCGTTAAATTGGTCAGAGACCGGAGACAGCCGCATCTTTGGACCAGACATGCTCAGAGAAGCCGAGGAAAAAGTCAAGCTAATCAGAGACCGACTTCTCTCAGGTCTTGCAGCGCAGCCTCCGCTTCTGAAAACCGGACTCAAAAGAATTTGTCTAGCAGTGAGGAGGATTTCACTCATACTGGACTCAAAAGATTGGTTTCTCAATAAATATTTTTATTGGAAAACCGGTCATGACAACTAACCACTTGGTTGGTTGCCGCTATGTACAGCAGCAACTTCTCTTGTGGTTTAGGCGCGACAAGTGTTGGAGTGGAGGATAGGTATCTCTTCAGGTCTTGCAGCGCTGCCTCCGCTTCCGGAGTCCATCTCATTGGACCTGTCCTTTTAAAAATTTTGAAAAAGGGCAGGGCGCGCTCAGCAGACCGAGAGATAAACCTGCTAAGAGCAGCTACACAGCCGGCAAGCTTCCGTACATCCTTGACGCGCTTTGGTGCTTCGATCTGCTCAATGGCCCTGATCTTGTCGGGGTTGGCTTCGATTCCCCGCTGAGACACAAAGAACCTGAGAAGCTTGCCGGAAGGGACTCCAAACACACACTTCTCGGGGTTGAGCTTGAGGTTGATCTTGTGCAGATTTGCAAAAGTCTCTTCTAAGTCTTGGATCAGAGTTGCCCTGTCTTTGCTCTTGACCACTATATCATCCATGTAAGCTTCTACACTTCTGTGTATCTGTGGCTTCAAAGCAATATGGACTACTCTGGCAAATGTTGAGCCAGCATTCTTTAATCCGAAAGGCATCCGTACAAAACAGTACGTGCCACATGGAGTAATGAATGCGGTTTTCTCCTCATCCTCCTCTGCCATGAAGATTTGATGGTATCCTGAATATGCATCAAGAAATGAAAGCAACTCACATCCGGCTATGGAGTCAACAATCTGGTCAATGCGCGGCAAGGGAAATGGATCTTTGGGACAAGCTTTATTAACATCAGTGAAGTCAATACAAAGCCTCCACTTCCCGTTCGCCTTGCGCACTACAACCCGATTGGCCAACCACATTGGATGGAGCACCCCTCTGACCAGGCCCGCTGCTTCCAACTTCTTGTTCTCTTCTGCTATGAATTCTTGGCGTTCCACCGCCTGCTTCCTGACTTTCTGCTTGACGGGCCGCACATGAGGACAAATGGCAAGGTGGTGCTCAATTACCTTCCTGGGAACACCGGGGATGTTAGACGGTTGCCACGCAAACACGTCGATGTTTGCCCGCAGGAAAGTAACGAGCGCGCTTTCCTATTTAGGGTCAAGCGTGGCACTGACGGTGAAGGTACCACCAGTGCTGTCCTCCTTGGCGGGCACCTTCTTGGTAAGCGGTGGAGCTGCCATCGTCTTCTTGCTTCTGCCGGCGAAGCTCGATGGTGCGTCCTCGACGGTAGCGCAGCACTCCGAAGAGGTGCGCTTGCTGGAGTAGGCATCAGAGCACTCGTCGGACTTGGTCTTCTTCTTGCCGGTGGAGCTCGATGGCGCGTCCTCGACGGCAGCGCAGCACTCCGAAGAGGCGCGCTTGCCGGAGTGGGCACCAGAGGTCTTGCCGGACTTGGTCTTCTTCCCCCCGGGAGCTTCATCGGCAGGTGTCTCGCGGCCTGTCGCGGCGGCAGCTTCCCGGTAGATCTTGTCGGCGCAGATAAGGGCGTCCTTCTTGTCGCCAGGGACAGAGATGACGCATCTCGGGCCTGGCATCTTGAGCATGTTGTAGGCATAGTGAGAGGCTACCATGAACTTGGCGAGTGTGGGACGGCCAAGTATCCCATTGTAGGGCAATGGGAAATCGGCAACGTTGAAGGTGACCCTCTCAGTCCTGAAGTTCATCTCGCTGCCGAATGTTACCGGCAGCGCGACTTTTCCCTTCATCTTGCTCCGTCCCGGGTTAATTCCTTGGAATGTACCGGTTTCTTCGAGCTCGCTGTCCGGGATCTGGAGTTTCTGGAGCACAGCGGAGGAGATCAGATTCAGGCCGGCCCCGCCGTCAACTAGCATATTGGTGACCTTGAGGTTGCGGATCGTTGGGGAAACCAACAACGGCAAGCACCCGACCGCAGTTGTGCGGTCAGGGTGGTCCTCAATGTCAAAGATGATAGGCGTGCTGGACCACTTCAGAAGCTTGCGTGATTCGACGGGTGGCTCTGCCGCATTAACTTCCTGGAGCCACTGTTTGAGTTGGCGGTGGGAAGTGTGCAGAGAGGCGCCACCGTCAACACACAAGACTTCTGTAGCCTTCTGAAACTCCTGCTCGCTGTTCTCAACATCATCCATGTCTTCGTCGTCGTCTTTGTCTTCGTCCTTGTCGCGGCCGCGGGGAGGTCTGTCTCCTTGCCGCTGCTTGGCCTTGCCGCGGCTTCCTCCCGGGCCAGCGCGCTTTTTGCCGGCTTCTCCACCGCCTCCTTGGGCTCTCTCCTTGTAGCGCCGCTCATACTCAGCTTTTTGTTGCTGGACAAGCTGCTCGACCCTCTTGTAGTTCTGGAGATCATGGCCCTTGGTGCGGTGGATCTTGCAGTACTGCTTGTCGGAGCTGCCCTGCTTGTCGGCGGCCGCCACAGCCTGGAAGTTGGCGCACGCGGCAACCTCCTTGCCGGAGCTGCCAACTTTGGCTTGCTTGGCGGGGCTGTCATCGCCGGACTGCTCAACGACTAGTACCTCTTTGCCACTCTTCTTCCTGTTGCGCCTCCGGTTCTTCCTGGCCGGGGCGGCATCCTCGCTGTCAGATCCCCCTGCTCCAGCATCCTCTCCAGGGAGTTTCCTCCCTTCTTCAGCGTGTGCACACTTGTCAGCCAGGGCGTACAGCTCGCTGACGTCCCTGATCCTGCTCATCGCCATCTCCTCCCGCATCCTGCGATTACGCACGTTCTGATGGAACGCGCTGATAACCGCGGCAGGGTGGATGTCTTGGATGTTGCGCTGCACGCGGCTGAATCTCTGGATATACTTGCGCAGAGGTTCTCCTTCCTTCTGGGCAAGCAGGTGAAGGTCACTCTCTTGGCCATGTGGTTTGTGGCCGCCCGTAAAGGCGCCGACAAACTGATGGCATAAATCCGCCCAAGACGATATGGAGTTGTCTGGCAAGTGCATGAGCCAGGATCTGACTTCGGGCTTGAGCATGAGCGGGAAGTAGTTGGCAAGGACCTTGTCGTCTCGCCCCCCGGCAGGTTGCACCGCAATGGTGTAGATGCTAAGGAACTCCGACGGGTGCGACTTGCCGTCGTACTTCTCCGGCACGTCTGGCTTGAAATGCTTCTGGTTGGGCCACTGGACTTGCCGCAGCTCACGGGTGAACGCAGGACAACCTGCCGCGTAGGGCAAGTTGCCTGGCTCTCCGGGTGCATGCACGTCAACAGAGGGCCCAGCGCGCAGGTCTGATTGACGCCGCGCTTCCCTTCGGCGCTCGATGCGTGTTCAAGCATCTTCTTGCTGTCGCTCATGAAGAACTTGGCGTTGATCGCGACGAGCTCGCGGATCTGACGACGCGGTGGAGTAGCTGTCGAGGTGGATCCGGTGAGTCGGCGATCTTGGCCTTTGGGGCGGAGAGTGCACAGTGGTTGCACCCTCGCTGGTCTTGTCGCCACCGGCTCGCACCTGGCTGACTTGCCGCGGCAGCGATGCGCTCGGCTGCCGCGGGTTGTCGCCGTTAGCGAAGCCAATGAGACTCTGAATAGTGGCCCTCCAGTCATCGATCTTCTCTAGCACTGGAGGGTAGTCTAGGAGCAGCTGGGCACGCGCCAACGCTTCCGCCGGAGTGGTGGGCGGTGGCAGTGAACGGTGCGAGGAGCGAGATATGCTCGGACTCCTAACTGCGTTAGGAGGAGAAACATCCCGTCCAAGCGACCGTGCCGCGCTCGCGCCAGCATGTTGGCGTGCATGCTGATCCTGAGCGCTTCGGGATCCGGCAGCTTGATCTTGGCCCAGCAGACGTATGGTACCTTGGGTACCACGACGCTGCTGGTCCCGTGCCTCCTGGGACGGGCACGGAGCGTGTACGGACGCCGAGGTCTTGGAATGCGCGCGGTCGTTGTGGGAAGCGACCGCGCCGCCGACGTGCGGCGCAGCCTGGTCCTTGGACCTGGCGGTGCCACGAGTCTCCCTCTCGGCGCCCGCTCTTCCGCCGGCGCCTGCTCCACCAGCCGTCCGCTCCGGCGATGGCGGGCTCGGCGCAGACGGAGCGGCTACCACCGAAGCCTTCTTCTTCGGCGGCATGTTGATGAAGACGATGAAGATGCGGCTCGTGCGAACGCCAGATCAGGTTCGCACAACCTCAACGCAACCCCTACCTGGTGCGCCAAAGATGTCGGGGGTGTCTGATCCCTCGCACACCTATGGGGATCGGCGGACCGAGCCCCTTTTGGTTCGGCAGGGGGCGGTGGATGCACAAAGAGGAGATCGAGGCGAAACACACGAGCGAGACGATCGGTTTACCCAGGTTCGGGCCGCACGGATGCGTAAAACCCTACTCCTGCTTTGGTGGTTGTATTGAGTTCTTGCTCGGAAGCGGCGAGTGCTACAGTACACTCAAGCAGCTGGCGACACCGAGCGTGAGAATGGCGGTCCCTCCCCCTCTCTGTTGCGCATGGGCCTCCTTTTATATGTCTAAGGGGTCACCGACACGTGGCAACAGAGGTAAGGGTAAAAATGTAAAAGGGGTGGTAGTTGGCTCCACCGCCTACATGTCGCATCCTACCTAACTCTGACGGCAGGGGACAAGGGCATTAAATGCCCATCTGTGTCACCTTGACAGCCCAGAGAGGGACCGCTAGGAACGCCACCGTTTGCCACGATGGTTATCTTGTCAGTACTTGCTCGCCACCGCATGCCCCCGGCTGCACAGCCTCCCGCCACGTACGCCAGGAATGGTCCCAGGGCGACACGTTGGTGGGTGAGCTGGAGCGCGGGCTGCGAGGTAGTAGCTCGTCGCGGCAAGCGCCTTGCCGCGGATGTTGCCTTGTCGCGTCCGGGAGCTTGTCGCTCACCGGGCCTTGTTGGGGCGCGCAGTGCGCCGCAGCGAGTCTCTTGAGATGCTTTGGTTGTCTTCCCGGCAAGCACCTGTTGCCGGGGTCTCGTCTCCTTCCCGGCAAGCTCCTCTTGCCGGGGCCTTGTTTCCTTCCCGGCAAGCTCCTCTTGCCGGGGTCTTGTCTCCTTCCCGGCAAGCTCCTCTTGCCGAGGCCTTGTTTTGCTCTTGGATACTTTGTTCTTGCATGGCTCCAAAGGAACCATGGAGGGTCTTGGCAGTCGCCCGGCAAGCCTTGCCGCGGGTCGCTGCGACTGCCCGTGCACAAGTTCGGGATACTAAGGTACCCCTACTTTAGTACACCGACACCTCTCTTTCCTTATTACTTCCTATTGATTGCAACGATGACCAAAGTTATGTCTGCCAACTCCCAACAACTTTTAATCATCACACTCTTTCTATGTGAAGTCATTACTATCAATAAGATCAATATGAACTTTTGTTTCTTCTTATTCTTTTTTTCTCTTTTCTTTTATTCACCCAAGATCATAGCAAGAAAATCAAGCCCTTGACTCAACACTAATCTTTATTATATAGCTCACATACTCGATTACATAGAGAGATCATAAAGCAAAACTTAAAACTAGATCATGCCATAAACTTTATTCTACTAGATCAAAATACCACTAATAGGATTGAACTAAGGAAAACGGTAAAGATAGGAGTTGTGATTGTGATACGATACCAGGGCACCTCCCCCAAGCTTGGCGGTTGCCAAGGGGAGTGCCCATACCCATGTGCTTATATCTCCTTGGTTGGTGAAGAAGGTGGAGGTGTTGTTGATGATGCGGGCTTGTCATCCATCTTCCAAGGCATAGGTTAATCATCATAGAAGGATGATCGAGTCTCCGGAATCCTCGAATCTGCAGCCAAACTCATTCTTTTGAATCTATATTCATACTCACACTTTTGGTTTTGCAGGTCATAGATTTGGCCTTGGAGGTGCTCGGTCTTCTCATGTAGCTTGAAGATGGCCTCCTCGGTGTTCTTGGCATCCGGCTTGTAGTTGTTAGTGAACTCCACGAGCTTCGTGTGGCTAGCGTTGATTCCACGCTCCACCATCCCTTGGCACTTGAAAACTTGTTGCTCCATTGCTTCGAGCCTCGTCTCCATGCTTCCGGTCCCTTTGGCCCCTCAGCATCGCGGATGTGCAGCAACCCATCACGCATCTCAATGGTTTGAGGGTGTCACAGCACCTCCGCGAGGTAAGGGTTGATGACCTTCTCGAAGAACTTGTCCTTGGAAGCACTTGGGGATGTCATGATAATCTAGATCTGTCAGAAAAACAGCTCGAAACAAGAACCAAGAATATTTGCATGATACGGGAGTCAAAACCTTTGGGAGAATACATAGTGAATTTTTACCGACCAAAATACATATCGTGCAAGGAAATGGAGTCCGGAAGGCACATGAGGTCCTCACGAGGTAGGGGGCGTGCCCAGGGGGATAGGGCACGCCCTCCACCCTCGTGGGGCCCTCGTGTCCTTCCCGGACTGCTACTTAATTTTTCTATTTTTCTAAATATTCCAAACGGAGAAATATTGCCTTAAAAATTGTTTTGGATTCGGTTTACTTACCATACGACATACCTATTCCTTTTCGGAGTCAGAAACATTCTAGAAAGTGTCCCTTATGTATTCCTCCGGAGTTACGGTTTCAATAATATTGGTTTCAATATTTATGGGATTACCTGAGATATAATGTTTGATTCTTTGACCATTTACCACCTTCGGATTTGTGCCTTCGAAGTTGTTGATTTTTATGGCACCGGAACGATAGACCTCCTCGATAACATAGGGGTCTTCCCATTTAGAGAGAAGTTTTCCTGCAAAAAATCTTAAACGAGAGTTGTATAGCAATACATAATCACCTACATTAAACTCACGCTTTTGTATCCTTTTGTCATGCCATCTTTTAACCTTTTCTTTAAACAACTTGGCATTTTCATAAGCTTGGGTTCTCCATTCATCCAGTGAGCTAATATCAAATAACCTCTTTCACCGGCAAGTTTGAAATCATAATTGAGCTCTTTAATAGCCCAATATGCCTTATGTTCTAGTTCGAGAGGTAAGTGACATGCTTTTCCATATACCATTTTATACGGAGACATACCCATAGGATTTTTATATGCAGTTCTATAGGCCCATAATGCATCATCAAGTTTCTTGGACCAATTCTTTCTAGACCTATTGACAGTGTTTTGCAAAATTAATTTAAGTTCTCTATTACTCAATTCAAATTGACCACTAGACTGTGGGTGATACGGAGATGCAATTCTATGATTAACGTCATATTTAACAAGCATTTTACGGAAATCACCATGAATAAAATGTGAACCACCATCAGTCATTAAATATCTAGGGACTCCAAACCTTGGAAAAATAACTTCTTTAAGCATTTTAATAGAAGTGGTATGATCAGCACTACTAGTTGGAATAGCTTCTACCCACATAGTAACGTAATCAACAACAACTAAAATATGTCTATATCCATTAGAGGCAGGAAAAGGTCCCATATAATCAAAGCCCCAAACATCAAATTGTTCAATAACAAGTGAATAGTTCATAGGCATTTCTTGATGTCTACTAATATTACCAATTCTTTGACATTCATCACAAGATAGGACAAACTTACGGGCATCCTTGAAGAGAGTAGGCCAATAAAAACCGGATTGCAATACCTTATGTGTAGTTCTATCTCCCGCGTGGTGTCCTCCATAAGTTTCAGAGTGGCACTTGCGTAGGATCTGTTCCTGTTCATGCTTAGGTACACAATGTCTAATAACACCATCCACTCCGTGTTTATAAAGATGTGGGTCATCCCAAAAGTAATGTCTCAAATCATAGAAGAACTTTTTCTTTTGTTGGTATGTGAAGCTAGGTGGTATTAATTTAGCGACAATGTAATTAGCATAATCAACATACCAAGGGGTACTATGAGAAGTACTTATGACATTTAATTTTTCATCAGGAAAGCTATCATCAATAGGTAGTGGGTCATGAAGAACATTCTCTAACCTAGATAAGTTGTCTGCAATGGGGTTCTCAGCTCCTTTTCTATCAACAATATGCAAATCAAATTCTTGTAGCAAGAGAACCCATCTAATAAGTCTAGGTTTAGCATCTTTCTTCTCCATAAGATATTTAACAGCAGCATGATCAGTGTGGATAGTTACTTTAGAATCAAAAATATAAGGTCTGAACTTATCACAAGCAAATACAACTGCTAAAAGTTCTTTTTCAATAGTAGCATAATTTCTTTGAGCATTGTCTAGAGTCTTATTAGCATAATGGATAACATTTAATTTCTTGTCAACTCTTTTCCCTAGAATAGCACCTACAACATAATCGCTAGCATCACACAAATTTCAAAGGGTAAATTCCTATCAGGTGGCTGAACAATATGTGTAGAGACTAATGCTTTCTTAAGTACTTCAAATGCTTCTACACAATCATTATCAAAGACAAATGGTATATCTTTTTGTAATAAATTAGTCAGAGGCTGAGAATTTTTTGAGAAGTCCTTAATGAACCTCCTATAAAATCTGGCGTGACCAAGGAAACTTCTTATACCTTTGATGTCCTTGGGACATGGCATCTTTTCAATAGCATCAAGCTTGGCTTTATCAACTTCAATACCTCTTTCAGAAACTTTATGCCCCAAGACAATACCTTCGTTAACCATAAAGTGGCACTTTTCCCAATTCAATATAAGATTAGTTTCTTCACATCTCTGCAAAACTTGATCAAGATTGCTCAAGCAATCATCAAAAGAAGATCCATAGACGAAAAAGTCGTCCATGAAAACCTCACAAATCTTTTCACAAAAGTCAGAGAATACAGCCATCATGCATCTTTGAAAGGTAGCAATGTTGGGGAACGTATTAATTTCAAAAAATTTCCTACGCACACGCAAGATCATGGTG
Source organism: Triticum monococcum (assembly GCA_034509565.1). Taxonomy (NCBI): domain Eukaryota; kingdom Viridiplantae; phylum Streptophyta; class Magnoliopsida; order Poales; family Poaceae; genus Triticum; species Triticum monococcum. Next base: position 725,764,746 of record CM067842.1, read on the forward strand.
ATGCACAGCAATGAGGGGAGAGTGTGATCTACGGACCCTAGTAGATCGACAACGAAAGCGTTTGGTTGATGTAGTCGTACGTCTTCACGGCCCGACCGATCAAGCACCGAAACTATGGCACCTCCGAATTTTAGCACACGTTCAGTTCGATGACGATCCCCGGACTCCGAACCAGCAAAGTGTCGGGGAAGATTTCCGCCAGCACAACGGCGTGGTGACGATCTTGATGTACTACTGTCGCAGGGCTTCGCCTAAGCACCGCTACAATATTATCGAGGACTATGGTGGCAGGGGGCGCCGCACACGGCTAAGAATAAGATCACGTGGATCAACTTGTGTCTATGGGGTGCCCCCTGCCCCCGTATATAAAGGAGTGGAGGAGGGGAGGGCCGGCCCTCTCTATGGCGCGCCCTAGGGGAGTCCTACTCCCACCGGGAGTAGGATTCCCCCTTTTCTAGTCCAACTAGGAGTCCTTCCATGTAGTAGGAGTAGGAAACAAGGAAGGTGCGCAGCCCCTCCCCGTAGTCCAATTCGGACTAGGCCTTGGGGGGGCGCGCGGGCTGCCCTAGGCAGCCCCTCTCTCTTTCCCGTATGGCCCAATAAGGCCCAATACTTCTCCCGGCGAATTCCCGTAACTCTCCGGTACTGCTAAAAATACCCGAATCACTCGGAACCTTTCCGATGTCCGAATATAGTCGTCCAATATATCGATTGTTACGTCTCAACCATTTCGAGACTCCTCGTCATGTCCCCAAACTCATCCGGGACTCCGAACTCCTTCGGTACATCAAAACTCATAAACTCATAATATAACTGTCGTCGAAACCTTAAGCGTGCGGACCCTACGGGTTCGAGAACAATGTAGACATGACCGAGACACGTCTCTGGTCAATAACCAATAGCGGGACCTGGATGCCCATATTGGCTCCTACATATTCTACGAAGATCTTTATCGGTCAGACCGCATAACAACATACGTTGTTCCCTTTGTCATCGGTATGTTACTTGCCTGAGATTCGATCGTCGGTATCGAATACCTAGTTCAATCTCATTACCAGCAAGTCTCTTTACTCGTTCCGTAATACATCATCTCACAACTAACTCATTAGTTGCAATGCTTGCAAGGCTTATGTGATGTGCATTACCGAGAGGGCCCAGAGATACCTCTCCGACAATCGGAGTGACAAATCATAATCTCGAAATACGCCAACCCAACATGTACCTTTGGAGACACCTGTAGAGCACCTTTATAATCACCCAATTATGTTGTGACGTTTGGTAGCACACAAAGTGTTCCTCCGGCACACGGGAGTTGCATAGTCTCATAGTCATAGGAACATGTATAAGTCATGAAGAAAGCAATAACAACATACTAAACGATCGGGTGCTAAGCTAATGGAATGGGTCATGTCAATCAGATCATTCAACTAATGATGTGATCCCGTTAATCAAATAACAACTCTTTGTCCATGGTTAGGAAAGATAACCATCTTTGATTAACGAGCTAGTCAAGTAGAGGCATACTAGTGACACTCTGTTTGTCTATGTATTCACACATGTATTATATTTCCGGTTAATACAATTCTAGCATGAATAATAAACATTTATCATGAAATAAGGAAATAAATAATAACTTTATTATTGCCTCTAGGGCATATTTCTTTCAGTCTCCCACTTGCACTAGAGTCAATAATCTAGTTCACATCGCCATGTGATTTAACAGCAATAGTTCACATCACCATGTGATTAAGACCCATAGTCCACATCGATATGTGACCAACACCTAAAGGGTTTACTAGAGTCAGTAATATAGTTCACATCGCTATGTGATTAACACCGAAAGAGTACTAAGGTGTGATCATGTTTTGCTTGTGAGATAATTTTAGTCACCGGATCTGTCATATTCAGATCCGTAAGTATTTTGCAAATATCTATATCAACAATGCTCTGCACGGAGCTACTCTAGCTAATTGCTCCCACTTTCAATATGTGTCTAGATCGAGACTTAGAGTCATCTAGATTAGTGTCAAAACTTGCATCAACGTAACCCTTTACGACGAACCCTTTTTTTTCACTTCCATAATCGAGAAACATATCCTTATTCCACTAAGGATAATTTTGACCGCTGTCCAGTGATCTACTCCTAGATCATTATTGTACTCCCTTGCCAAAATCAGTGTAGGGTATACAATAGATCTGGTACAAAGCATGGCATACTTTATAGAACCTATGGCTGAGGCATATGGAATGACTTTCAATCTCTTTCTATCTTCTGCCGTGGTCGGGCTTTGAGTCTTACTCAATTTCACACCTTGTTACATAGGAAAGAACTCTTTCTTTGACTGTTCCATTTTGAACTACTTCAAAATCTTGTCAAGGTATGTACTCATTGAAAAAACTTATCAAGCGTTTTTTTTGATCTATCTCTATAGATCTTGATGCTCAATATGTAAGCAGCTTCACCGAGGTCCTTCTTTGAAAAACTCCTTTCAAACACTCCTTTATGCTTTGCAGAATAATTCTACATTATTTCCGATCAACAATATGTCATTCACATATACTTATCAGAAATGCTGTAGTGCTCCCACTCACTTTCTTGTAGATATAGGCTTCACCGCAAGTAGATATAAAACTATATGCTTTGATCACACTATCAAAGCGTTTATTCCAACTCCGAGAGGCTTGCACCAGTCCATAGATGGATCGCTGGAGCTTGCACATTTTGTTAGCTCCCTTTGAATCGACAAAATCTTCCGGTTGCATCATATACAACTCTTCTTCCAGAAATCCATTCAGGAATGCAGTTTTGACATCCATCTGCCAAATTTCATAATCATAAAATGCGGCAATTGCTAACATGATTCGGACAGACTTAAGCATCACTGCGGGTGAGAAGGTCTCATCGTAGTCAACTCCTTGAACTTGTCGAAAACCTTTTGCGACAAGTCGAGCTTTGTAGATAGTAACATTACTGTCAGCGTCAGTCTTCTTCTTGAAGATCCATTTATTCTCAATTGCTTGCCGATCATCGGGCAAGTCAACCAAAGTCCATACTTTGTTCTCATACATGGATCCCATCTCAGATTTCATGGCTTCAAGCCATTTTGCGGAATCTGGGCTCACCATCGCTTCTTCATAGTTCGTAGGTTCATCATGATCTAGCAGGATGATTTCCAGAACAGGATTACCGTACCACTCTGGCGTGGATCTCACTCTGGTTTACCTATGAGATTCGGTAGTAACTTGATCTGAAGTTACATGATCATCATCATTAGCTTCCTCACTAATTGGTGTAGTAGTCACAGGAACGGATTTCTGTGATGAACTATTTTCCAATAAGGGAGAAGGTACAATTACCTTATCAAGTTTTCTACTTTCCTCCCACTCACTTCTTTCGAGAGAAACTCCTTCTCTAGAAAGGATCCATTCTTAGCAACGAATGTCTTGCCTTCAGATCTGTGATAGAAGGTGTACCCAACTGTCCCCTTTGGGTATCCTATGAAGACATATTTCTCCGATTTGAGTTTGAGCTTATCGAGATGAAACTTTTTCACATAAGTATCGCAACTCCAAACTTTAAGAAACGACAGCTTAGGTTTCTTGCCAAACCATAGTTCACACGGTGTCGTCTCAACGGATTTAGATGGTGCCCTATTTAACGTGAATGCAGATGTCTCTAATGCATAACCCCAAAACGATAGTGGTAGATCGGTAAGAGACATCATAAATTGCACTATATCCAATAAAGTACGGTTATGACGTTCGGACACACCGTTATGCTGTGGTGTTCCATGTGGCATGAGTTTGTGAAACTATTCCACATTATTTTAATTGAAGACCAAACTCGTAACTCAAATATTTGTCTCCGTGATCAGATCATAGAAACTTTATTTTCTTGTCATGATGATTTTCCACTTCACTCTGAAATTCTTTGAACTTTTCAAATGTTTCAGACTTATGTTTCATCAAGTAGATATACCCATATCTGCTCAAATCATCTTTGAAGTTTAGAAAATAACGATACTTGCCGTGAGCCTTAACACTCATCGGACCGCATACATCAGTATGTATTATTTCCAATAAGTTAGTTGCTCGCTCCGGAGAACGGAGTCTTAGTCATCTTGCCCATGAGTCATGGTTCGCAAGCATCAAGTGATTCCAAAATCCCATCAGCATGGAGTTTCTTCATGTGCTTTACACCAATATGACCTAAACAGCAGTGCCACAAATAAGTTGCACTATCATTATTAACTTTGCATCTTTTGGTTTCAATATTATGATTATGTGTATCACTACCATCGAGATCCAACAAACTATTTTCATTGGGTGTGTAACCATATAAGGTTTTATTCATGTAAACAGAACAACAATTTATTCTCTTACTTAAATGAATAATCGTATTACAATAAACATGATCAAATCGTATTCATGCTCAACGCAAACACCAAATAACACTTATTCAGGTTCAACACTAATCCCGAAAGTATAGGGAGTGTGCGATGATGATCATATCAATCTTGGAACCATTTCCAACACACATTGTCACTTCACCCTTAACTAGTCTTTATTCTGCAACTCCCGTTTTGAGTAACTAACTTAGCAACTGATCCAGTATCAAATACTGAGGGGTTGCTATAAACACTAGTAAAGTACACATCAATAACATGTATATCAAATATACTTTTGTTCACTTTGCCATCCTTCTTATCCGCCAAATACTTGGGGCAGTTCTGCTTCCAGTGACCAGTCCCTTTGCAGTAGAAGCACTTAGTCTTAGGCTTAGGACCAGACTTGGGCTTCTTCACATGAGCAGTAACTTGCTTGATGTTTTTCTTGAAGTTCCCCTTTTTCCCTTTGCCCTTTTCTTGAAACTAGTGATCTTGTCAACCATCAACACTTGATGCTCTTTCTTGATTTCTACCTTCATCGATTTCATCATCATGAAAAGCTCAGGATTCGTTTTCATCATCCCTTGCATACTATAGTTCATCACGAAGTTCTACTAACTTGGTGATGGTGACTAGAGAATTCTGTCAATCACTATCTTATCTGGAAGATTAACTCCCACTTGATTCAAGCGATTGTAGTACCCAGACAATCTGAGCACATGCTCACTAGTTGAGCGATTCTCCTCCATCTTTTAGCTATAGAACTTGTTGGAGACTTCATATCTCTCAACTCGGGTATTTGCTTGAAATATTAACTTCAACTCCTGGAACATCTCATATGGTCCATGACGTTCAAAATGTCTTTGAAGTCCCGATTCTAAGCCGTTAAGCATGGTGCACTAAACTATCAAGTAGTCATCATATTTAGCTAGCCAAACGTTCATAACGTCAGCATCTGCTCCTGCAATAGGTCTGTCACCTAGCGGTGCATCAAGGACATAATTCCTCTGTGCAGCAATGAGGACAAACCTCAGATCACGGATCCAATCCGCATCATTGGTACTAACATCTTTCAACATAGTTTTTCTCTAGGAACATATCAAAACAAACATAGGGAAGCAACAACGCGAGCTATTGATCTACAACATAGATATGCTAATACTACCAGGACTAAGTTCATGATAAATTTAAGTTCAATTAATCATATTATTTAAGAACTCCCACTTAGATAGACATCCCTCTAATCCTCTAAGTGATCACGTGATCCAAATCAACTAAACCATGTCCGATCATCACGTGAGATGGAGTAGTTTCATTGGTGAACATCACTATGTTGATCATATCTACTATATGATTCACGCTCGAAGTTTCGGTCTCTGTGTTCCGAGGCCATATCTGTATATGCTTGGCTCGTCAAGTATAACCTGAGTATTCCGCGTGTGCAACTGTTTTGCACCCGTTGTATTTGAACGTAGAGCCTATCACACCCGATCATCACGTGGTGTCTCAGCACAAAGAACTTTCGCAACGGTGCATACTCAGGGAGAACACTTCTTGATAATTAGTGAGAGATCATCTTAAAATGCTACCGTCAATCAAAGCAAGATAAGATGCATAAAAGATAAACATCACATGCAATCAATATAAGTGATATGATATGGCCATCATCATCTTGTGCTTCTGATCTCCATCTTCAAAGCACCGTCGTGATCACCATCATCACCGGCGCGACACCTTGATCTCCATCGTAGCATCGTTGTCGTCTCGCCAATCTTATGCTTCCACGACTATCGCTACCGCTTAGTGATAAAGTAAAGCATTACAGCGCGATTGCATTGCATACAATAAAGCGACAACCATATGGCTCCTGCCAGTTGCCGATAACTCGGTAACAAAACATGATCATCTCATACAATAAAATTTAGCATCATGTCTTGACCATCTCACATCACAACATGCCCTGCAAAAACAAGTTAGACGTCCTCTACTTTGTTGTTGCAAGTTTTACGTGGCTGCTACGGGCTTTAAGCAAGAACCAATCCTACCTACGCATCAAAACCACAACGATAGTTTGTCAAGTTGGTGTTGTTTTAACCTTCGCAAGGACCGGGCATAGCCACACTCGGTTCAACTAAAGTTGGTGAAACTATCACGCGCAAGCCACTTATGTGCAAAGCACGTCGGGAGAACCGGTCTCGCGTAAGCGTACGCGTAATGTCGGTCCAGGCCGCTTCGTCCAACAATACCGCCGAACCAAAGTATGACATGCTGGTAAGCAGTATGACTTATATCGCCCACAACTCACTTGTGTTCTACTCGTGCATATAACATCAACACATAAACCTAGGCTCGGATGCCACTGTTGGGGAACGTAGTAATTTCAAAAAAAATCCTACGCACACGCAAGATCATGGTGATGAATAGCGATGAGGGGAGAGTGTGATCTACGTACCCTAGTAGATCGACAACGGAAGCGTTTGGTTGATGTGGCCGTACGTCTTCACGGCTCGACCGATCAAGCACTGAAATTACGACACCTCCGAATTTTAGCACACGTTCAGTTCGATGACGATCCCCGGACTCCGATCCAGCAAAGTGTCGGGGAAGAGTTCCGTCAGCACGACGGCGCGGTGACGATCTTGATGTACTACTGTCGCAGGGCTTCGCCTAAGCACCGCTACAATATTATCGACGACTATGGTGTCAGGGGGCGCTGCACACAGCTAAGAATAAGATCACGTGGATCAACTTGTGTCTATGGGGCGCCCCCTGCCCCCGTATATAAAGGAGTGGAGGAGGGGAGGGCCGGCCCTCTCTATGGCGCGCCCTAGGGGAGTCCTGCTCCCACCGAGAGTAGGTTTCCCCCTTTCCTAGTCCAACTAGGAGTCCTTCCATGTAGTAGGAGTAGGAAACAAGGAAGGGGTGCAGCCCCTCCCCCTAGTCCAATTCGGACTAGGCCTTGGGGGGGGGCGTGGCCTGCCCTAGGGAGCCCCTCTCTCTTTCCCGTATGGCCCAATAAGGCCCAATACTTCTCCCGGCGAATTCCCGTAACTCTCCGGTACTCCAGAAAATACCCGAATCACTCGGAACCTTTCCGATGTCCGAATATAGTCGTCCAATATATCGATTTTTACGTCTCGACCATTTCGAGACTCCTCGTCATGTCCCCATTCTCATCCGGGACTCCGAACTCCTTCGGTACATCAGAACTCATAAACTCATAATATAACTGTCATCGAAACCTTAAGCGTGCGGACCCTACGGGTTCGAGAACAATGTAGACATGACCGAGACACGTCTCCGGTCAATAACCAATAGCGGGACCTGGATGCCCATATTGGCTCCTACATATTCTACGAAGATCTTTATCGGTCAGACCGCATAACAACATACATTGTTCCCTTTGTCATCGGTATGTTACTTGCCTGAGATTCGATCATCGGTATCCAATACCTAGTTCAATCTCGTTACCGGCAAGTCTCTTAACTCGTTCCGTAATACATCATCTCACAACTAAATCATTAGTTGCAATGCTTGCAAGGCTTATGTGATGTGCATTACCGAGAGGGCCCAGAGATACCTCTCTGACAATCGGAGTGACAAATCCTAATCTCGAAATACGCCAACCCAACATGTACCTTTGGAGACACCTGTAGAGCACCTTTATAATCACCCAGTTACGTTGTGACGTTTGGTAGCACACAAAGTGTTCCTCCGGCACACGGGAGTTGCATAATCTCATAGTCATAGGAACATGTATAAGTCATGAAGAAAGCAATAGCAACATACTAAACGATCGGGTGCTAAGCTAATGGAATGGGTCATGTCAATCAGATCATTCAACTAATGATGTGATCCCGTTAATCAAATAACAACTCTTTGTCCATGGTTAGGAAACATAACCATCTTTGATTAACGAGCTAGTCAAGTAGAGGCATACTAGTGACACTCTGTTTGTCTATGTATTCACACATGTATTATGTTTCCGGTTAATACAATTCTAGCATAAATAATAAACATTTATCATGAAATAAGGAAATAAATAATAACTTTATTATTGCCTCTAGGGCATATTTCCTTTAAGCAGGTGCATTACATAAACCAAAAGGCATACGTCTATAAGCAGAAGTACCAAAAGGGCATGTAAAAGTAGTCTTTGATTGATCTTTAGCCGACACAGGTATTTTTGAGAAACCAGAATAACCATCTAGAAAGCAGTAATGTGTATGTTTGCATAATGTTTCTAGCATTTGGTCGATAAAAGGTAAGGGGTAATGATCTTTTTTAGTAGCCTAATTTAATATGTGGAAATCAATTACCATCCTATAACCTGTAATAATTCTTTGTGGAATCAATTCATCTTTATCATTAGGAACAATAGTAATACCTCCCTTCTTAGGGACACAATGAACATGACTTACCCACTGACTATCAGCAATGGGATAAATTATACCTGCCTCCAAAAGCTTTAGTATTTCTTTTCTTACCACTTCTTTCATTTTAGGATTCATATGTCATTGAGGATCGCGAACTGGTTTGGCATCTGCTTCCAAATTTATTTTATGTTGACATAGAGTGGGACTAATGCCCTTAAGATCATCAAGAGTATATCCAATAGTAGCATGGTGCTTCTTCAGAGTATTCAATAATCTTTCTTCTTCATGCTCTGAAAGGTTAGCACTAATAATAACAGGATATATCTTCTTTTCATCAAGATAAGCATATTTAAGATTATCAGGCAACGGTTTAAGCTCAAACACGGGATCACCCTTACGTGGAGGAGGATCCCCTAGGATTTCAACAGGCAAATTGTGTTTCAGCATAGGTTCCTGTTTAAAGAATACTTCATCTATTACCCTTCTTTCATTCATAAACATATCATTCTCATGGTCTAGCAAATATTGTTCTAAAGGATCACTAGGAGGTACGGCAATAGAAGCAAGACCAATAATTTCATCCTTACTAGGCAATTCTTATTCACGGTGTTGTTTACTGAATTTAGAGAAATTAAATTCACGAGTCATATCATCCAAGCCGACAGTAAGAACATCCCTTGTGTAATCTATGGTAGCATTAACAGTATTTAAGAAGGGTCTACCAAATACAATGGGACAAAAACTATCTTGTGGGGAACCAAGAACAAGAAAATCAGCAGGATATTTAGTTTTCCCACACAAGACTTCAACATCTCTAACAATTCCCATTGGTGAAATAGTATCTCTATTAGCAAGTTTAATAATAACATCAATATCTTCTAACTCAATAGGTGCAATGTCATGCATAATTTCGTTGTATAAGTCAATAGGTATTGCACTAGCACTAGCACCCATATCACATAAGCCATGATAACAATGATCTCCTATTTTAACAGAAATAACAGGCATGCCTATCACAGGTCTAGGTTTATCTGTATCATGGGGTTTAGCAATTCTAGCAGTTTCATCACAGAAATAAATAACATGCCCATCTATATTATCAGACAAGAGATCTTTAACAATAGCAATATTAGGTTCAACTTTAACTTGCTCAGGAGGTGTATATGTTTTAATATTACTTTTACGAACCATAGTTGAAGCTTTAGCATGATCCTTTATCCTGACAGGGAAAGGTGGTTTCTCAACATAAGAAGTAGGAACAATAGGATCATTATAAGTGATAGTCTTTTCTTCAACTTTAATAGGTGCAGCTACTTTTACTTCTATGGGAGGATGATATTTAAACCACTTCTCCTTAGGGAGATCAACATAAGTAGCAAAAGATTCACAGAAAGAAGCTACTATCTCAGAATCAAGTCCATATTTAGTGCTAAACTTACGAAAAATATTGGTATCCATAAAAGATTTAACACAATCAAACTTAGGTGTCATACCTGACTCCTTACCTTTGTCGAGATCCCAATCTTCAGAGTTACGTTTAATTCTATCCAATAAATCCCATCTAAATCCAATAGTCTTCATCATAAAAGAGCCAGCACAAGAAGTATCGAGCATGGTGCGATTATTTTCAGAAAGCCGAGCATAGGGTAATACTTTTGATGAAATTCCAACTTCAATCTTCTATAGTTCCATGATCTCGTATCATCACATAGCCTATACCATATCAACGCGTCTCCCTTCAAAGATAAAGGGAAGACCTTCTTCTTAGCAACATCATCGGGTATACCTGCAAGCTTAAATAATCCACAAACTTCATCCACATATATTAGGTGTTCATCAGGATGCTTTGTTCCATCTCCTATAAAAGGATTAGTTAGCAGTTTTTCTATCATACCCGAAGGATACTCATAAGGAATTTCATCTTCAATAGGTTCAGTAGGTTGAGGAGCAACTCTTTGCTCTACTATCAGGGTGAAGATACCCCAAACAAGCCCCTCAGAGGATTACTTTCCATAGTAACAAGTGACAGTAAATTTCAGCACACTATATAAATTTTTCCTTACCAAATTCCACCTACCAAAGGCGCTTCACATCCCCGGCAACGGCGCCAGAAAAGAGTCTTGATGACCCACAAGTATAGGGGATCTATCGTAGTCCTTTCGATAAGTAAGAGTGCCAAACCCAAGGAGGAGCAGAAGGAAATGATAAACGGTTTTCAGCAAGGTATTCTCTGCAAGTACTGAAATAAGTGGTAACTGATAGTTTTGTGATGAGATAATTTGTAACAAGCAACAAGTAACAAAAGTAAATAAAGTGCAGCAAGGTGGCCCAATCCTTTTTGTAGCAAAGGACAAGCCTGGACAAACTGTTATATAAGGAAAAGCGCTCTCGAGGACACATGGGCATATCGTCAACCTAGTTTTCATCACGTTCATATGATTCGCGTTCGGTACTTTGATAATTTTGCATGTGGGTGGACCAGTGCTTGGGTGCTGTTCTTACTTGAAAAAGCATCCCACTTATGATTAACCTCTATTGCAAGGATCTGCAACTACAACAAAAGTACTATGGTAAACCTAACCATAGCATGAAACATATGGATCCAAATCAGCCCCTTATGAAGCAACGCATAAACTAGGGTTTAAGGTTCTGTCACTCTAGCAACCCATCATCTACTTATTACTTCCCAATGCCTTCCTCTAGGCCCAAATAATGGTGAAGTGTTATGTAGTCGACATTCACATAACACCACTACAGGCTACACAACATACATCTCATCAAAATATCGAACGAATGCCAAATTCACATAACTACTAATAGCAAGACTTCTCCCTTGTCCTCAGGAACAAACATAACTACTCACAAAGCATATTCATGTTCATAATCAGAGGGGTAATAATATGCATTAAGGATCTGAACATATGATCTTCCACCAATTAAACCAACTAGCATCAACTACAAGGAGTAATTAACACTACTAGCAACCTACTAGCACCAATCCCGGACTTCGAGACAAGAATTGGATACAAGAGATGAACTAGGGTTTTGAGATGAGATGGTCCTGATGAAGATGTTGATGGAGATTGCCCTCTCCTGATGAGAGGAGCGTTGGTGATGACGATGGCGATGATTTCCCCCTCCGGGAGGGAAGTTTCCCTGGCAGAACAGCTCTGCCGGAGCTCTAGATTGGATCCGCCAAGGTTCCGCCTCGTGGCGGCGGAGTTTCGTCCCAAAAGGTTGCTTCCTATTTTTTTCTCGACGAAAGACTTCATATAGGAGAAGATGGTCATCGGAAAGCCACCAGGGGGCCCACGAGGTAGGGGGCACGCCCTGGGGGGGGGGGGCTCCCCACCCGCGTGGCAAGGGTGTGGGCCCCCTGGTCTTCATCTTTGGCGAGGATTTTTCATTATTTATTATAAGGTATTCCGTGGAGTTTCAGGAGTTTTGGAGTTGTGCAGAATAGGTCTCTAATATTTGCTCCTTTTCCAGCCGAGAATTCCAGCTGCCGGCATTCTCCCTCCCTATATAAACCTTGTAAAATAAGAGAGAATAGCCATAAGTATTGTGACATAATGTGAAATAACAGCCCATAATGCAATAAATATCGATATAAAAGCATGATGCAAAATGGACGTATCAACAACCTCTGCTTCCCTCTCAGAAGGGCCCATCGTTTACTTTTATCTTCTACCTTACATAAGAGTCATGGTGATCTTCACCTTTCCTTTTTACATTTTATCCTTTGGCAAGCACAATATGTTGGAAAGATCCTGATATATATAGCTAATTGGATGTGAGTCTTCATGAACTATTATTGTTGACATTACCCTCGAGGTAAAACGTTGGGAGGCAAAACTATAAGCCCCTATCTTTCTCTATGTCTGATTAAAACTCCATACCCATAAGTATTGCGTGAGTGTTAGCAATTGTGAAAGACTAAAAGATGGTTGAGTATGTGGACTTGCTGAAAAGCTCTTATATTGACTCTTTCCTACATTATGATAAATTGCAATTGCCTCAATGACTGAGATTAGAGTTTGTTGGTTCTTAATGAAGTTTATGATTCATACTTGACATTTTGATTGAATTGTTACTTTAGCATAAGAGATCATATGACACAATATATATATTGCTATTCTAAGAATGATCATGATGCCCTCATGTTCGTATTTTATTTTTATCGATAACTCCATCTCTAAACATGTGGACATATTTTTCGATTTCGGCTTTCGCTTGAGGACAAGCGAGGTCTAAGTGTCGGAGTAATGGGCCACGGGTAGGCCAACCCGAGCCCCATAACCTTTCAAGACATCGGGGCAGGCTGCGCCCCTCAAGACCATAGGGTGAAGAGCCGCCTCCTGGGGAGTCTACGGCAAGGCAGCCGACTGCCCGCTCACGGCCGAGTCGCAGGGGCGACTTCCAAAGAAGCCGGCTTTGGGGAGTCGGTCGGCGACTCCAACAAACCATGACCTCATCGAAGGGGACGGGGCAGGGGCGTGGCTACAATGAGGCCCACTCCCCGCCCCTTACCAAGGGCAGGCATGGCTACAGCACGCCGTACTTGGGAAGATCTCCCTGCGGCGTGGCACTGTTGCCCGGCCGGCCCTGACATCAGCACAACCGTATCGGGTCCTGCGCCCATGACGGCTTGTCTGTATGGCCTGGAGGCAGCGGGGTCCACCAGTCAGCAAGACCTCGGGAGACGGCGAGAGAACCGCCAGTCGGACCCGTCGGGAGTCGGCCCGGGGGAGTCGGCCAAGCCCTCCCCCGGGGCCCACGCGCCATTAATCAAGAAGTGATGGGGAGTGGCCATAGTGATCGCCCGCCAGGCGGCGGGGCTGTTGCCACGACCCCATGACCAAGCTTGTGTCGTTAGGAGCACGACTACAGTAATCAGCAGCCGGCAAGACCCGCCGCGGCGGACGCGGCCTGTCGGCTCCGTACCAGACCAGTCGGCGGGGCCCACCAGTCGGTGGGCCCCAGCAGTCGCCGGAGAAGTCGGAGGTCGGAGGCACTGACGGCTGGGCCCGCGCCCTATCAAATTACCATTGTACCCCTAGGGGGTAGGCCTATATAAACCCCCCAGGGCACCCATGCAAAGGGTTGGATCCCAGTAGTTCTATACCATACGAGATAGAAAGAGGGAGCTAGCCTTGCCCTCTCCTACCACCAGACACAGCTCAAGGAGCAACCGTGTAAACACTTGACCATAGTGATCATGCGGAGACCCCGCAGAGCAGCAGTAGGGGTATTATCTCTCCGGAGAGCCCCGAAGCTGGGTATGATTCGCCGGCGTGCATGTCTTCGCCTCATCCCGTTTCCAGGCACCGGCGATGTTCTACTCGCCCCCACCATGATAAGCCATCCGTTGGCATATGTCGCACCTAACCCCCGACATTTGGCGCCCACCATGGGGCTTGGTGCACCGTCGTCCGGAGATCTCTTCTGGATGGGAACCCTTTTCCTCCCTGGCGAGCGCAGCCAGCCAGGCATGCCAGACAAAGTTTGCGTCGACGCGCTGCGCGGCGTTGAGATCGCCTGCGCAGCCAGCTCCTTGGCCGAACTTGTCGGCGAGGTCCGCCTCTCCGACGAACCTGCATCCGACGCAGGCGCAGGCGGCCCCGAAAACCTCCTCATGGGCCTCCTCGATCAACTCCACGTTTCCGGCGATCCTGCCGTAGACTTGGAGTCCGTAGGCTCCACCGACCCGATGCTGGTCGACTCCGACACCGCGTCGGTCGACGCGTTCCCCACCAACGTGGTGGTCTACGACGAACCTCTCCCCCACGCGGAGAGCGACGGAAGCACCGTCACTGAGGTGCTGGTCATCAGTCATGATGAGTTCCCTGGCGGAGGGGCGCCCGACTCACTCGACGCGGTGCTGCAAGACCTAGCTGCGCCCATTCCGGAAGATGCTGACGCAGAGACGTTAGAAGCGCGCCGCCTTTAGCTTGTTGAAGGCGCGAAGAAGCTGGCCAGTATGAGACGCATGTCAGAAGCTTACCAGCGGGAGATGGATCACGCTATTGGCGGCTCGCCGGCCCCGGTAGGGCCCAGCCGCCTTGGCGCGGTTCAGCAGCACGGCGTAGCCATCGCCAGCCTGTTTGGGGCTAGCCGCCCCGTGTGTGCCACGCCAGCGGAGAACATCCGAGCCGCCATGGCAGCGGCGGATGAGCTGGACAATTTCGAGGGCGAAGAGCGCCGCCTCATGATGGAGTGAGTCCAGCGGCTCCTCGACGCGGCCGCCACGCAGAACGAGGATGGCTGCCGCACGGAGGCGCCACAGCGGCCAAACGACGACCTGCACCGAGATCAAGGCGCGACGTCTCGGACGCCGACTGGCGGTGCCTGAGGAAGAAAGGACAAGGAGCCGGCTGTTAGCCACAGTCGGACTCGGATTACCATAGAGCGCGACCGAGACGGCCGCCTGAGAGCAGTGGAACGACGGGACGACTGTCCGCCTCCCCCTCCCCGCAAGTAGAGGCGAGTCTCCCCGCCGCCTGTTGACCATCCGAATCTCGATGACCGCCTTGGCCGCCGAGAGGGAGTTGGAGAGAATGACGCCCGCCACCGGATCGACCGACTTCACCGGTCCCTGGCGCTGGATGAAGAAGACGAGCTGGGTCCGCCTTGTTTCGGGCCCCGCATTCGGGACGAGCCCTTTCCCAGAGGGTTCACGCTCCCAAGAGACACACCCAAGTATACCGGCTCCGTGAAGCCGGAAGACTGGCTAGTCGACTACTCCATGGCTGTCAGCATAGCAAACGGCAACAAGCGTGTCGCCGTAAAGTACATTCCGCTCATGCTCCAGGGCACAGCCCGGACATGGCTGAACAACCTAAAGCCCCGCAGCATCAATAGCTGGGTCGACTTCACTGAACCATTCGTCCGCAACTTCACCAGCACGTACAATCGTCCTCCCAAGCCTCGTCAGCTCTCCTTGTGTGTGCAAGGCCCTGACGAGTCGACTCGTGACTACCTCACGCGTTGGGCTGAGCTCCGGAACTCCTACGAGGGCGTGCATGAGGTGCAGGCCATCGAGTACTTCATAGCCGGGTGCCGAGAAGGCACCCTCCTCAAGCACAAGCTCCTCTGCGACGAGCCAGAAACCCTCGACGAGCTGCTGATCATAGCGGACAAGTACGCTACGGCCGACTCCTCCATGAAGATGGAAATTCAAATCAGCATGACTGGCAAAGTAGCTCCTCAGGCTGCAAGAACTCCGGCGGCAGACGCCGGCCGGCGACAACAGCAGGGCGACAACAAGCGCAAGGCCCCGCAGCCGGCTTCCAGCAGCCAGCAGGTCACGACCGTTGAAGCCCAGCAGCCAGCAGGTCACGACCATTGAAGCCCAGCAGCCAGAAGAGCAGCCTCCGCCCAAGCGACAGAAAGGCGGCAAGCCGAACTGGTTGCCGGCCTTCTCCTACGAGCAGTCCTTGGATGGACCTTGCAAGTTCCACAACGGCGCGAAGCCGTCAAATCACACCATCCGGAAGTGCCACTGGCTCACCAGGATCACCAAGGGAGACGACCTCCTGCCACCCCCGCCTGCTGGGCAGCCGCCTCCGCCTCTGCCCCAGCAGCCGGCAGTCAGGCCAGTCGGCGTAGTACAAGATGAATACCCTGGAGAGCACGGAGCCTACGTGGTGTTCACCAATGTGGCTGATGATCGACGCAGCAGGCAGCTGCAGCGACAAGAGTTGAACGCAGTAGCCTCAGAGACGCCAGAGTTCATGCACTGGTCTGAGAGGCCCATCAGCTAGAGCAGGACTGACCACCCAGAAGTGATGCCGAGTCCGGGCTCCTACGCCTTGGTCCTGGACGCCACCTTTGCCACGGACAAACGGGCCGCGCGTTTCTCGCGAGTTCTGATAGATGTGGGTAGCAGCATCAATATCCTGTACAAGGACACCATGGAGAAGTTAGGAATCAAGCAAAGAAAGCTTCAGAACAGCCGGACTGTGTTCCACGGCATTGTTCCTGGGCTTTCCTGCTCACCAATCGGCAAGATCCTGATTGACGTCCTCTTTGGGGACAAAGATCACTTCCGAAGAGAGTCTGTTTGGTTTGAGGTAGTGACCTTGAGAGCCCATACCATGCGCTACTTGGCCAGCCCGCCTTGGCCAAGTTCAAGGCGGTCCCCCACTACGCCTACCTCAAGATGAAGATGCCCAGTTCCAGGGGAATTCTAACTGTGGCCAGCGACTACCGGAAGTCATCCGTTTGTGCGACCAAGAGCAGTCGGCTGGCCGAGTCCCTGGTGATTGCAGCCGAGAAGCGACTCCTTGAGCGAGTTGTGGCGATGGCCGGCAAGCAGCCAGAGATATCGCCCGACCCGAAGGAGTCGGAAGCCGAAGGTTCGTTCAAGCTGGCCAAAGAGACAAAGAGGATACCCTTGGATCCGGAGCGCCTAGAGAGGTATGCCATCATAGGTGCAAACCTCGACAGCAAATAGGAAGGCGAGCTCGTCGATTTCCTCCGTGAGAATCGGGACATCTTCGCATGGTCTCCCAAGGACATGCCAAGTGTACTGACAGATTTCGCCGAGCACAAGTTACACGTCCGATCTGATGCAAAGCCGGTCAGGCAGCCCCTGCGCATCTTATCAGAAGAGAAGAGAAGAGTTGTCGGAGAAGAGATAGCCCGACTCCTAGTAGCCGGCTTCATTATGGAAGTTTTCTTCCCGGAGTGGCTGGCAAATCCGGTCCTGGTGCTAAAGAAGAACAAGCAATGGTGAATGTGTATTGACTACATGAGCCTCAACAAGGCCTGCCCCAAGGACCCATTTGCTCTACCAAGAATTGACCAGGTGATAGACTCCATAGCCGGATGCGAGTTGTTGAGCTTCTTGGATGCATACTCAGGATATCACCAGATCAAGCTGAATCCAGCTGACAGATTGAAGACCGCCTTCATCACACTGTTTGGAGCATTCTGCTACCTCACCATGACGTTCGTCTTAAGGAATGCCGGCGCCACCTTTCAGCGTTGCATGCAGAAGTGCCTCCTCAAGTAGCTCGGCAGGAACGCCCACGTTTACGTGGACGATGTGGTAGTGAAGACAGAAAAGTGAAGAACACTGCTGGAAGACCTCAAAGAGACCTTTGAGAACCTGCGTCGGTTCCAGATCAAGCTCAACCCCGAGAAGTGTGTCTTCGTAGTACCAGCCAGCCAGCTGCTAGGTTTCCTGGTCTCTGAACGCGGCATAGAATGCAACCCAGTAAAAATCAAGGCCATCGAGAGAATGGAGGTACCCAGCCGACTGCTGGATGTGCAGAGGTTCACCGGCTTCTTGGCGTCCATCAGCCGATTCATCAGTCGGCTGGGCGAGAAAGCTCTCCCCTTATACCAACTCATGAAGAAGACCACTTTTTCGAGTGGAACCATAAGGTGGACGAAGCTTTCCACCAGTTGAAGAAGATGCTGACTACTCCACCCGTCCTGGCGGCTCTGACTCCCAAGGAACCTATGCTCCTGTACATCGCCGCCACCAGCCGAGTAGTCAGCACAGTCATTGTAGTAGAGCGCAAGGAGGAAGGCAAGGCACTACCTGTCCAGAGACCAGTATATTACCTAAGCGAGGTACTGTCGACTTCCAAGAAGAACTACCCCCACTACCAGAAGATGTGCTATGGCGTGCACTTTGCTGCCAAGAAATTGAAGCCTTACTTTCAAGAGCATCCAATCATAGTGGTCTGCACAGCTCCACTTGCCGAGATCATCGGTAGCCGAGATGCCTCTGGTCGAGTGGCCAAGTGGGCCATAGAGCTGGCTCCTTACACCATCTACTACCAGCCCCGCACCGCTATCAAATCACAAGCACTGGCCGACTTCCTCGTCGACTGGGCCGAGACCCAGTACCTGCCTCCAGCGCCTGACTCCACCCATTGGCGGATGCACTTTGACGGCTCCAAGATGCGCACCGGCTTGGGAGCCGGCGTCGTCCTCACCTCTCCCAAAGGCGACAAGCTCAAATATGCACTGCAAATCCATTTTGCCGCCTCCAACAACGTGGCCGAGTACGAGGCGCTCATTCACGGGCTCCGGCTTGCCAAAGAACTTGGCATCCGCCGGATCTTGTGTTATGGCGACTCGGGCTTAGTGGTCCAGCAGTCACTGGCGACTGGGACGCGAAAGACGCAAACATGGCGAGCTACCATTTCCTCGTGCAGCAACTCAGCGGGTATATCAAAGGGTGCGAGTTCCTCCATGTGCCAAGAAACGACAACGACCAAGAAGATGCCTTGGCACGAATCGGCTCTACCCGCCAAGCAATACCATCTGGCGTCGCCCTTCAACGCCTCCTCAAGCCGTCTGTCAAGCCTTCACCAGAATCAGACTCCATTTTTGTGCCGGCTCCTCCCGAAGACGGCGGATCCGACTCCAGAGCTCCGGCAGTCGGAACAAGGACTTTGGCGGGCGACTCCAAAGCTGCCATAGTCGAGCCCGGCCCGGGGACTGCAGTGACGGACTCGAAGATTCCAGAACTCGGCCTAAGGACCGCGCCAGTCGGCGTGGGGACTTCATTAGCCCAGCAAGCGGCTATTGACTCCAGCCCGCCGCCTCCCAGCCCAGCCGCCCTCATCCAAGTCGCAGTTCTGGTAGTCGAAGAAATAGCAGCATCCTCATGGGCCCAGCCCATCCTCAAATTCCTGGTGAACAAAGAGCTACCAACTCATGAGACCTCAGCTCGGCAAGTACAACGCCGGGCGGCAGCCTATACCATAATCAACAGAGAGCTGGTCAGGTGCAGCGTCACTGGTGTCTACCAGCGCTGCGTAGAGCCAGAGCAAGGCCAGGCGATCCTCAAAGACATCCATCAAGGCGAATGCGGCCACCATGCGGCTTCAAGAGCACTTGTCGCCATAGCTTTTCGCCACGGTTTCTTTTGGCCGACTGTCTTGGAAGAGGCCAAGGAGTTGGTCCAAAAATGCAAAGGGTGCCACAAGTTCAGCTCCAAGCCGCACCAGCCGGCTTCCACGGTCAAGACCAACCCCATTGCTTGGCCTTTCGCAGTTTGGGGTCTAGACATGGTGGGACCATTCAAGACAGCACGAGGTGGTCTAACTCACCTACTTGTCGCAGTGGACAAGTTCACCAAGTGGGTGGAAGTGAAGCCAATTAAGAAACTGAACGGTCCGACTACTGTGACCTTCATCACTGATATCACAATTCGGTACGGCATACCACAGAGCATCATCACCGACAACGGCACAAATTTTTCCAAAGGCGCCTTGGCCCGTTTTAGCGCAACACAGGGCATCCGACTGGACCTAGCGTCCGTCGCCCACCCACAGTCAAACGGCCAAGTGGAGCGAGCAAAAGGCCTCATCCTGTCCGGCATCAAGCCTCGGTTGATCGAGCCTCTGGAGCGCTCGGCTGGCTGCTGGCTCGACGAGCTGCCAGCCGTCCACCGGAGTCTGCGCACGACTCCAAACAAGTCAACCGGCTTCATGCCTTTCTTCCTCGTCTACGGTGCCGAAGCCGTCATCCCAACGGACATAGAGTTCGACTCCCCACGAGTCACCATGTACACCAAGGAGGAAGCAGAAGAAGCACGACAAGACGGCGTCGATTTGCTGGAAGAGGGCCGGCTGTTGGCACTCAGTCGGTCCAGCATCTACCAGCAGAGCCTGCGCCGATAGCACAACAGGAAGGTCAGGCCAAGATCTTTCCAAGAAGGCGACCTTGTACTCCGGCTGATCCAGCGAACAGCGGGCCAGCACAAGCTGTCGCCGCCTTGGGAAGGCCCTTTCATCATCAGCAAAGTACTAGGCAACGATTCCTACTACCTGATCGACGCTCAGAAGCCCCGAGCATGCAAGAGGGACAACTCCGGCAAGGAGACAGAGCGGCCATGGAATGCAAATCTTCTCCGAAGATTTTACAGTTGATGTAGTATGTACCACGCTACCTTTTGTATTAAAGTACCAAGACTTCGGGTCCCCCGAGACGAACTCGGGGACTGCCCTCTTTTGTCTGTATGATAAAAATTATGCCTACAAGTATGTTACTCTTTGTCATGCCGCTTGGCACCGGGCTCGACAGGTCGGCCCGGGGACTTGCCGCCTTGCACTATGAAATGCTTCCTGCAGCCGGACAAGTAGTGTGTAACACCTAATCCGTCTTCTGTCAGAAGACGCAGCTCGCAGAGCGACTGTACGGTGGGCAGAGGTATGGTAGAATGGGTGCTCGCACGAAAAATGGCTAAGGACTCAAAGCGTAAAACATAGCTCAAGACGGCTTCCAGCCTTTCTCGCAAACCGACTCTCGAACAGTCGGATTGTCGTTCTCTATCCAACTTGCTCAAACAATCTTGAACTCGTCTAAGTACTTGCTTTCCCAAAGTAGCCTAGTACTTGATCCAGCAACAGTCCGCAGAGAGGCTGTCCGATTGGCAAGGAAGGCAACTACGAGAAAGCGGCAAAGGAAAACAACCAAAAGAACAATGAGCAAGAAAAGACATATATATATATATATATATATATATATATATATAACATAGGCCCTTGGCCGAATTGTCGAGTAGAGGTTCAAAATACACCCCGCGGGTGGAATTGTGTGAATTAACAAGTTCTTCAAAAGACTACTGAAGCAGATAAAACAAAAGACACAGCGGCAGCTTAGGAGGCGGCAGACGGATTCGGGGGGTCGGAGGAGGCGCCAGCGTCAGGCGTCGGGGCGGTCGGCCGGCTAGTCTCGGCTTGATCGCCTCCGACAGCAGTCGGGTCGGTCGCACACGGCTCGTTGCTGGAGGCGCGGTCGGGCTGAGGCTGGCCGTCTGCTCCGTCTTCTGGTGCCTCCGCCTTGCCCTCAGCCTCCACATCGTCCTCCTCCTCGACGCTGGAGCCAATCACCTCCGCCGAGTCTTCGCCGTAGTCTGGGTTCAACCGAAACCACTCCGGCAGTACCTCGTCGCCGTCTTCAGACCGCTCGGGGACGCAGATGCTTGTGTCGCTGTACTCGGCGAATGCCGCAACACGCTTGACGAGGGCGTCTTCCACAGCCGCCAGCTCCGGCTGGGCCTCCGACCGAAGCGTGGCCAACCGGTCTAGATCCAGCCCCGGGTACCACACCTTGATGAACTCCAAGGCCCGGCGCGCTCCAGCCCTGGCCGAAGAGCCCTTCCAGGCCTCGAGGCGACCAGCCGCGACCTCCAACCAGTTGGCCGTCAGGCTGGGGGTGCGCGGAGCCTGCATATCCCGCCAAAGGGCGGAAATCGCCTGGGCACCGACGCGCTGAAGCCGGCGCAGCATCCAGTGAGCCGGCCCGAGGTGAGCCTCGATGCTCAAGATGTGCTCATCAAGAGTTCGGGGGGCATCGGCAGCGATCTCCGCGCCCTCCGCCCTCCGACTTTCACGATCGGCCTCGACGGCTTGGATAGCGGCCTGCGATTGCCCAGGGAAGAAGTCTGCAAAAGACACGAAGAAACGAAAAAGCAAATCAAAATCCAGGAGTCGGCACGATCTAAGTCGGCAACTCGAAGAAAGAAAATAAAGAGACTCACCATCAACAATGTCTTCAATCTCGTGGAAGCCGGAGGACAGCAGCGCCTCCTTGTCAGACCAGGAGGAGCGCTCGCTCATGAACTCAGGCAAGAGGGTGGTTTCCGTCTCCTCCGCCTCCCTCTGCGACGCCAACTGAGTGGCCAGTAGATCGCGCTCTGTGGCGAGCCTGCTGCACTCCTCCCCTTTGGCGAGCAGGGCGGAGTTGGCTTCGCTCAGCTGCTATTGAAGAGCAGCATTGGCTCCTGAAGGAAAGGAAGAAAGAGAACAGTCGTCAATAAAGTAGGTCGCAGGGGAGATCCGGCCCGACTGCTCAGCAGTCGGTCTGAATCTCAGGGACTACAGCCCGCGGGTGCGCTAGTGCGCCCCCGCAGAGAAGAAAAAAGAGGGAAGGACTTACTCCGGCTCTTCGCCAAGTCGGCGGTCCGCTTGCCCAGCTCTTCAACATTACGGTTGAAGGCAGTGACGCGGAGGTTGTGGTAATCCTGCAACAAGCATTTCAGACAAAGTTAGTACCCATAAGTTCATCAATTGGAGTTCCGAGCCACTTGCTCAGCAGCCGGCCCGAAACTCGGGGACTACACCCAGTGGGTGCGATGGCGCGCCCCCACAGAGAGGAACAAGAAAAACAAAGGCCCAAAGAAAAAACATACCCGGACGGCTGCCCGCGATGCTAGGAACGCCTTGGTGCAACTCTGGAGGGCGTCGCCCTCAGTGCGGAGCTTCGCCTGGATGTCCAGGAGCGCCCGGTTCAGCGGCCCTGTGCCGCCTGCTCGCACCCACCCAACAGGTGCGGCGCTCGTCGCTTCAGCGTCTGGAGCCGCCGGGCTGGCGGTGCCGGCTTCCAGGGGGCGGGGTGCCGAAGTCGCCTTCTCCTGACGACGGCGCGCTGGCGAGCCGACCTGGAGGAGTAGCCTCGCCACGGCCTCGTCTTCGGTCGGCGGCACCAGAAGGTCCGCTGGCTGCTCGCCTTGCATGCCTTCAGACGGCGGCGGAGGCGGCGGCGGAACGTTCGCGCCCGGAGTAGAGGGCTCGCCGCCTTCTCTCTCCTCGACGAGGTTCTCCCCGCCGGCTTCTCCAGTCTGCCCCCTGAACTCCGGGGGCGGCGGCGCAGAGTTCAGTGGGGTAGCAAGCAAGGCCGACTGGCGGCGTGTGGCTTCCTCAGCCTGCTGCTTCGCCGCGGCGGCGGCTTCGGCCTCCGCTAGTTTTTTCTTAGCGGAGGCCTCCGCTCTGTCGGCCTCTGCCTTCTCCAGGTGGAGGGCTTCTTCTTCGTTGCGCTTCTCCTGCGCATTCCGCTCCGTCGCCTCCTGGAGGTCGGCAGCGGGGTCTATCCGCCGAGTGGTGGCGGGCGTCTTCGCTGACCGCATGACGGAGGCGGCGGCGACCCGCTCAAGAGAGAGGGGAGCCCTGAAGAAAGAGGGGCGAGCAGAGATTCAGACAAAACACGAAGAAAGAATAAACTTTGAAGACAGAATACTTACACAGAGACCAACGACGGCTTCTTCACTTCCTTACGGATGCGGATGGCCTTCGCGGCTGCCTCGTCCTGCCGGGTCGCCGCAGCCGAGCCCGTGGGCTTCTTCGGCCGACTGCCGAACAAAGTTGGCACAGCCCGGCGCTTCTTCCCGCCGCCTGGAGCGCCCGACGTGGCAGAAGAGCCCGCGCCCGGCTGGCTGGCTCCTGGCCGATGGCGAGGGGCGACTCCTCCCTCGGCGTCGTCTTCAGGCCAGTCGGCGAAGGTAGCCGAGGGCATGAAGTCGCCTATCGTCCCTCCTCCTCCCTCGGCATCGTCTTCCAGAGCCGCCACCCCCAGATCGGGGTCGTCGACGTCGCTCTCTGCCTGGTCGGCGACGAACTCACGGGCCGGCCCCGAGGTGCCGGCTGGTGGGTGAAGAAGGGGATTCTAACCAAAGCCGACTGATCAGAACAAAACTTGGCAAGAAGAAGACAATCGAAAGAAAGAAAAGAAAGGCGACTCACCATGGGCGGGGGGTTGGCGCGGGAGTATGGCTCCTTGCCGAATCGCCAGTCCTCCGGGAGCCTGCTGTCCGAGAGGTAGTTCACCATAAGGGCCACCTCTTCGTGAGGCATGTCCTTGGTGCACATCCAACTCGGGTCACGGCCCCGCTCATCTGGCATATCATGTGAGGGCGGCCTTGGAGTGGGAGAACTCGGCGCGAGACGAAGGCAGCCAGGAGGTCCGGACCAGTCAGACCCTCCGACTGCGTCAGCACTTGGAGTTGCGCGATGGCGCCGGCTCCCGCAGGCGTCAGCGACCTGGCCTGGTACGACCAGTTGGGCAGTCTGCCAGCCGGCAGGCCGGCTTCGAAAGCCGGCAGATTGACCCAGTCGCCCCTCGTGGCGACGTTCCTGACGTAGAAGTAGGACCTCTGCCACATCTTCACCGACTTCAACAGCGAGATGGAGGGGAAGTGGTTGTCGGCTCCTGTCCTTCGCACGGCGATGAAGGCGCCGCACTGAGCCGGCACACCCGCGGCCTGGGTGCCGAGCTTGGAGAAGAAGAACTCCCCCAGAGCTCGAGGGTAGGGAGGACTCCGAGGAAGCCTTCGCACAGAGCCACGAAGGCGGACAGCAGCACCACTGTGTTGGGGGTGAGGTGGTGCGGCTGGAGGTCGTAGAACTCCATGAACAACCGGAAAAAGCTGCTCGCCGGCAGCCCCAGCCCGCGCAGGCAGTGCGAGCGGAAGATGACCTGCTCGCCCTCCTGCGGGGTGGGGGAAATCTCCCTCGCCGGCGCAAGACACACCTGCACGCGATCTTCGCCGGGAAGCCGACGGGTCCGGCGGAGGAACTCGATATGGTCTTCGTGGACTTCGGAGCCGTCCTAGGTGACGGAGCACACTGGGGGAGGCGCGGGAGCGGAGGAAGAACTCATCGCGAGCTGTCACCGCAGCGTTCGCCGGAGCTTGGGCGTGCGGCGGAGCGAAGAAGAGAAGAGGAAGCAGGAGAGCAAGGAGCTGCAAGGAGGAAGAAAGCAAGGGGTAGTGGGAAGGAGGGGTGCGCGTACCCCCCTCTTCCCCCTACTTATAGCCCCGTGGGCTGCGAAGCCGAGGGGGCGGACGTGGGGATTTACTACGCCTGCAACCCCACGACCCCCACGATCCACGTAAAGTTACTGCGCACAGTAACTTCACGGGAATCCCAATCGTCCACTGGGGCCGCTGCGGATCCGCTCGGGCGCCGAGGTGTGGTAGTGGCGGGCCCCGCCTACGGGCCTATCCCGTCGCGCCCGTGGGCTGGCAGGACGGCCTAGCCACGTGCCCTCGCGCGACATGCCAAGAACTGGCTGCGGCCTGGAAGCTTAGCTAGCACGCCACTTGAAATCCCGCCGCGGCATTCGAACTACTGAGCAAGTCAGAATTGAGTGAGTCCGAGTTGGGCGAGTCCGACTCCTTCTAGTCAGCCCGGCAGAAGTCAATCAAGACCATGTGTTGAGCACCCGGAAAGAGAAACTGCTGAGGCTTCTCGGCCAATCGTCCGCGGCGCCTCACCAGCTTCGGGGACTACTGTCGGAGTAATGGGACACGGGTAGGCCAACCCGAGCCCCATAACCTTTCAAGACATCAGGGCAGGCTGCGCCCCTCAAGACCACAGGGCGAAGAGCCGCCTCCTGGGGAGCCTACGGCAAGGCGGCCGACTGCCTACTCACGGCCGAGTCCCAGGGGCGACTTCCAAAGAAGCCGGCTTTGGGGAGTCGGTCGGCGACTCCAACAAACCGTGACCTCATCGAAGGGGACGGGGCAGGGGCGTGGCTACAATGAAGCCCACTCCCCGCCCCTTACGAAGGGCAGGCATGGCTACAACACGCCGTACTTGGGAAGATCTCCCTGCGGCGTGGCACTGTTGCCCGGCCGGCCCTGACATCAGCACCACTGTACCGGGTCCTGCGCCCATGACGACTTGTCTGTACGGCCTGGAGGCAGCGGGGTCCACCAGTCAGCGAGACCTCGGGAGACAGCGGGAGAACCGCTAGTCGGACCCATCGGGAGTCGGTCGAGCCCTCCCCCGGGGCCCACGCACCATTAATCAAGAAGAGATGGGGAGTGGCCACAGTGATCGCCCGCCAGGCGGCGGGGCTGTTGCCACAACCCAATGACCAAGCTTGCGTCATCAGGAGCACGGCTACACTAATTAGCAGCGGCAAGACCCGCCCGCGGCGGACGCGGCCTGTCGGCTTCGTACCAGACCAGTCGGCGAGGCCCACCAGTCGGAGGGCCCTAGCAGTCGGCGGAGAAGTCGGAGGTCGGAGGCACTGACGGCTGGGCCCGCGCCCAGTCGAATTACCATTATACCCCTGGGGGGTAGGCCTATATAAACCCCCCAGGGCACCCATGCAAAGGGTTGGATCCCAGTAGTTCTATACCATACGAGATAGAAGGAGGGAGCTAGCCTTGCCCTCTCCTACCACCAGACACAGCTCAAGGAGCAACCGTGTAAACACTTGACCATAGTGATCATGCGCAGACGCCGCAGAGCAGCAATAGGGGTATTATCTCCCCGGAAAGCCCCGAAGCTGGGTAAGATTCGCCGGCGTGCATGTCTTCGCCTCATCCCGTTTCCAGGTACCGGCGACGTTCTACTCGCCCCCACCACGATAAGCCATCCGTTGGCATATGTCGCACCAAACCCCCGACACTAAGCTTGGGGGAGTTGATACGTCCATTTTGCATCATGCTTTTATATCGATATTTATTGCATTGCGGGTTGTTATCCCTGTTCAAGAATTCATCCAATTAACTAGTTAACTTGCCGATTAATCCCTACTCATAGGGTCACCGAGTAGCCGATAAACTGATAAATCGTTCGATTAATTGATTAAATGATCGATTAACTTGCCGATTAGCCTATTAATCCCCTACTCGCCAGCCAACCGAGTAGTTACCAGTTAACGATTTCCTCAACAATGGCTGTTATTACACATTATGTCACAATACTTATGCCTATTCTCTCTTATTTTACGAGGTTTACATGAAGAGGGAGAATGCCGGCAGGTGGGATTCTGGGATGGAAAAGGAGCAAATATTAGAGACCTATTCTGCACAGCTCCAGAAGTCCTGAAACTTCACGGAAGTTATTTCCAGAATATATAAAAAATATTGAGCATAAGAAGTACCAGAGGGGGCCACCCACCAGCCACGAGGGTGGGGGCGCGCCCTACCCCCCTGGGCGCGCCCCCTGCCTCGTGGGCCCCCTGGTGGCCCTCCGATGCCCATCTTCTGCAATATGGAGTCTTTCGTCGAGAAAAAAATCATAAGAAAGCTTTCGGGATGAGACTTCGCCGCCACTTGGCGGAACCAATCTAGGGCTCCGGCGGAGCTGTTCTATCGGGGAAACTTCCCTCTGGGAGGGGGAAATCATCACCATCGTCATCACCAACGATCCTCTCGTCGGGAGGGGGTCAATCTCCATCAACATCTTCACCAGCACCATGTCATCTCAATCCCTAGTTCATCTCTTATATCCAATCTTTGTATCCAAATCTCAGATTGGTACCTCTGGGTTGCTAGTAGTGTTGATTACTCCTTGTAGTTGATGCTAGTTGGTTTACTTGGTGAAAGATCATATGTTCAGATCCATTATGCATATTAATACCCCTCTGATTATGAACATGGATATGCTTTGTGAGTAGCTACGTTTGTTCCTGAGGACATAGGAGAAGTCTTGCTATTAGTAGTCATGTGAATTTGGTATTCGTTCGATATTTTGATGAGATGTATGTTGTCATCCCTCTAGTGGTGTCATGTGAACGTCGACTACATGAAACTTCACCATTGTTTGGGCCTAGAGGGAGGCATTAGGAAGTAATAAGTAGATGATGGGTTGCTAGAGTGACAGAAGCTTAAACCCTAGTTTATGCGTTGCTTCGCAAGGGCTGATTTGGATACATATGTTTCATGCTATGGTTGGGTTTACCTTAATACTTCCGTTGTAGTTGCGGATGCTTGCAATGGGGGTTAATCATAAGTGGGATGTTTGTCCAAGTAAGGACAACACCCAAGCACCGGTCCACCCACATATCAAATTATCAAAGTACCGAACGCGAATCATATGATCGTGATGAAAACTAGCTTGACGATAATTCCCATGTGTCCTCGGGAGCGCTTTACTTCATATAAGAGTTTGTGCAGGCTTGTCCTTTGCTACAAAAAGTATTGGGCCATCTTCCTGCACTTTATTTACACTTGTTACTTATTACTCGTTACCAATTACCTTATCACAAAACTATCTGTTACCGATAATTTCAGTGCTTGCAGAGAATACCTTGCTGAAAACCACTTATCATTTCCTTCTGCTCCTCGTTGGGTTCGACACTCTTACTTATCGAAAGGACTACGATAGATCCCCTATACTTGTGGGTCATCACCCCTCCCCTCCCCACTCCTCTCCATGGCTGCCACCTCCCGCACGCCCTCCGTCCACCTCGTCCTCACCGGCGAGCACGCCAAGAACGGAGTCTCCTACCCCGAGCTCCACATGGACCATGACCCTACCCAGCTAGCTTGCCAAGAACGTCATCCTCTTCTAGCCCCTCTTCTACCCTAACCCTAGGCGTCAAGATTGCCATAAATTTGTGTGTCAAGGATAAATTTTCATATTGTAAACCACCTTTTTCATTGTTGATTGTAATGGCAGTGTGGTGTAGATTGCTAATTAGTGATGGTGATGGTATGATGTTGTAACTGGTGTCTATATATATATTTGTTGTGACCATGGAGAAAGCATACTTATCACTACCATAGTGTTGGTTGTGATATTGATATGTTCTCGCTCTGGCATAATCCCACAAGTTAGTACTGGCCCATGTCATTTCACCTAGTTACAGTGATGATAGGTTCAGACCAGAATGTCTGTTAGTTCCGGAGTCAATTAGCCCGTTGAGTACAAGTCAATGTTGCAGCATGTTGGACATGAACAGCGGTAACTTCAATGTCGGAGCCTCAAGAAAAGCTTAGGGTTCCTTTGCCTCCTGTCGGCGCCGGCGCCAATCCACCTCGTCTCCGGTGGCCTTAGGGCCATGGCGGCGCGGTGGATCCTGGCCCTTGCCGGTGGGAGGACTTCTTTTTAGATGTTTCTTTAAGTTTTGTTAGGGTTTGTATCCTGTTCAGGAAGACGAGACGGTAGCGGCTCCCTGAAGATGCAATAAGGTCTTCCCCACCTAGCCCCCATTCCGGTGGTGTGTCTAGCATCGTCGGTGGGCGTGTGGAGATGTGTCTCCGGCGGATCTATCCTTGGTGGATTTGCTCGGATTTGGTCGTAGTTCGTCTACGTTTGTGTTTCTTAAGGTTGGATCTTTCCGATCTACGCTACTCTTCATCGGCGGCGGTTGCTGTTCTGCTGCGCTAGTTCTATTGGGCCTTAGCACAATAACTTCCCTACTGTCTACTACAACAAGTTTTACCCGACTCCGGCGAGGAAGGGACGATGACGACGACGCGCCTTTGGCTCGCTTCAGTGCTTGTAGTCGTCGCTAGGTGGCCTACAGACCTTGATGTAATTTTTATTATCTTTGATGTCTGTTGTATTGCCATGATTGAAGATGATAGATTGGAAGTTTTCTCGAAAAAAAAACTTCAGTGTCGGAGAAAACGAGTGCCACACTTCACAACCACCGGGATCGTTGCCAAGTCTGACCTTGGCCAATTAGAAAAAAGAAAAAAAATCCTGAGTTTAGCCAAAGATATCACATAGCAGGACTAACCAAGCCATGTTCTTTAGAGCATCTCTAACAGAGACGCTAAAAGTAGCCCGTGCTAGAAAAAAGCTAATTTAGCGCGCAAAGCATCTCCAACAGATGCTGCAAAAACCAGCACGCTGTAAAATCCATTCGGCGCGCTGAGAATTTCTGCATCGTATGCGCTATATTTGGTGCGCGGCATACAACGCGCTGGACAATGACGTGCGAAGACAAGTGCTCTGCTCCCTTTGCTCATCCCGCCTCTGCCCTTCTGCTCGCCGGCTGCAACTCGCCGCCTCGAGTTTGCCGGCCCGGAGCGCGTGCCGGCCAGGAGCTGTCGTTGCCCTTCTACTCGCCGCCTCCCTCAGCTCGCCGCAACCTCGAGCTCGCCGGTCGGGAGCGCGTGCGGTGGCCAGAGGCGAGCGGTGCATGCGGAGATTTGGATTCCAATCCATTGCAAGCTAGCTTGCTCCAAACGATTTAAGGGAAGCTAGCTAGTTCGTGTTTGCGATTCCAACGAGATCACAACAAGCTAGCTCGCGTGCCGTGGCCGACGGAAGATGATTTGCAAGCTAGCTTGCTCCAACGATTGGGGACCTAATTGCATTTTTGTTTTGGTCAGATGGATTTATTTGTAAATATGTAGGGACCTGTTTGTTGTAGACATATTTGTGGCGCTTTATTTTTTAGTGCGTCTGCTGGACTGCTGCGCGCTATCCACTACCCGCTGTATTTTTGTGCGTCTGCCGGATTGAATCGGCCACGTCGCGCTAAAATTACTAAAATGGCGCTGTAAAATTATTTTAGCGCGTCGTTTTTTTGACGCCTGTTGAAGATGCTCTTAGAGTCTGCCTGGGCGGCTGTTGAAGATGCTCTTAGAGTCTGCCTAATAGTCATGTCATCGTACTGTACTTGCTTTTATGGAGTCAACAGTCAACTAACAGTGAACCCATCGATCAAGGCAGCTGAGCTCTCACCTATTTAATGCTATGAGGAAAAAAATCCCCGCAACATCAAAAGTCCGGCGCGACCTGTACCTTGACCGTCTACTAGCATCGGAATGCATTTATGTATGGTTCTACTTTTCATTGGCAGCTTGGGCACGTTAGCAGACCAAATCTTCAGCCATAGGGAGTGTTCATCAGGCAGGGTGTGTGTGTGTGTATATATAACCCGGCCGGGGCGCAACCTGAAGGGGAGCAAAAGACGTAGCTGAACCATCAAATTCAATCCATCAATGGTGCCCTCTCGCGTTGTGCTAGTGGTGATGGTAGCCTTGTGGTTGCAAGCTGCCGGGTGGGGGGAAGCGGCTGTCCCGCTCAACATGGCCTTGCCGGGCTGCCCTAGCTCCTGCGGCGACATAGCCATCCCCTACCCGTTCGGCATCGGCCCGGGCTGCTACCTCGACGGTTTCAACCTCACATGCAACGACGACGGCTCCCACCGACCGCCCAAGCTGTTTCTGGGCGACGGCACCGTCGAGGTCCTCGAGATATCCCTCGAGAACACCACGGTGCGCGTCAGCAGCGTGGTCGACACGAACGGCACGGTCGTCCCTGGCGTCGGCACGGGGAACGGCACCTGGGGCAGCGGCCTCGCCGGCGCCGGCACCTTCTATCTCACAGGGCAACGCAACCAGCTCGTCGTCAGGGGCTGCAACATACAGGCCGTCCTCCTGGACGCGCGTAACAGCAGCTACGTCGTCGCCGCCTGCACGTCCATCTGCGCCTACGTGAACAGCAACCCGGGGCTGCCGGCCTTGGCGTCCCAACCTATGGACCACTGCTCCGGCGTCAGCTGCTGCCAGACGTCCATCTACGTAGGCCTCACGTCCTACACTGTACAGCTGTCCCCCGTGGGCGACATGATGCCATCCTTCTTCTTTCCGGCCATGGGACTTGTGTTCATAGCGGACGCGGAGTGGTTCGCTGGGAACGCCACCAACCTCGGGCCGCTGCCGAACGAGGAAAAACCAGTGGTTCCGGCGACTCTAGACTGGACCATCGGTGAATCGGAGTGTACCGGCCGGGATGGCGCGCCCGGCTCCGGCACTGCCTGCTCCAGCAGCAATAGCCTCTGCCGCGACGCCGCAGGCCTGTCTCGCAGCGGTCATTCTTGTCACTGCTCGCCCGGCTACGAGGGAAACCCATACATTCCAGATGGATGCCAAGGTTCGTAACCAAAACATGGAATTATGTGAATCATTTGGTATTTGAAATGATCACAAATAGCACAACGCATATGTTTGACTGGATTCTGATGGTTTTATTTAGATATCAACGAATGTGCGCGTCCGGAAGCATATTCCTGCTATGGTGGATGCAGAAATAGACCAGGGTCATTTTCGTGCTTTTGTCCTGAGGGGACGCAAGGTGATCCCCGGATCAGAAACGGGTGTATTCAAAAACTCTCTATAGGTAACACACCTTCTAAAAATTTCCAAGTTTAAGTATGTTTTTTTTTGGGGAAAAGTTAACTAGGGATCGTTCCCTGGTAGGAGGTTCTACGGAACGCCCCCAACACCATCTGATCACGATCGAACGAACGGCATTTTTCTATGAAGTGTGACAATTTTTCTTTTTTTTAAATGCACTACATGGTAGTTTTCGCCTCCGAACATGACAATTCTTACCAAATTACCATGGCAAGTTTAGTTGATTTCACATGGCAAGTTTGACGTTTGTTGGAAAAAAACTCTCTCAAGGAGCGCTCCGTAGATATTGCAGTCCTGTTTTTTTTTTCTTTTGGCTGGCCAACTTGCACCTATTTCTGCGGCTACTTTTCCATCGAAAAAGTTCAGGATATTACCCTCGCAAAAAAGAAGTTTGGGATATTATATTTAGCAGTCCCAAAATGAGCCTCGATTTACCCAACACATTACCTTTTTTTTAGTTTTTCTCTCACGCCAGCTTAAAAATAAGCATTAAGCATGTTGATAAACTGCAAATAAACTGAATTTGGAGAAAGTTCAATGCAGATTCTAATGTACCGAAAGATCTTCATACATGAAAATCGCAATTATGTTCACAATTCACATGTTTTTTTTATCACACTTCACAGGTTTGTTTGTCGGTCTAGCAGTTGGCGGTGGCATAAGCCTTATTTGTCTAGTGCCTGGTATCATATATTTCATGCACAAGTTAAAGGCTCGACGGGCTAAGCGACTCAGGGTGAAGTACTTCAAGCAAAATCGAGGTCTATTGTTACAACAATTGGTGGACAAGGACATTGCTGAAAGGATGATATTTAGCTTAGA
Source organism: Triticum monococcum (assembly GCA_034509565.1). Lineage (NCBI taxonomy): Eukaryota > Viridiplantae > Streptophyta > Magnoliopsida > Poales > Poaceae > Triticum > Triticum monococcum. Next base: position 725,797,967 of record CM067842.1, read on the forward strand.
AGAACTTGAGAAGGCCACAAACAAGTTTGATGAGGGCCGCAAACTTGGTGGTGGTGGCCATGGTACTGTGTACAAAGGTATACTATCAAATCAGGATGTGGTTGCCATCAAGAAATCAAAAATTACAATCCAAAGAGAGATTGAAGATTTCATAAACGAGGTTGCCATCCTTTCACAAATTAATCATCGAAACGTTGTGAGGCTATTTGGATGCTGCCTGGAGACACAAGTCCCATTACTAGTTTATGAATTCATCTCAAACGGAACTCTTTCTGAGTATCTCCATGTTGAAGGTGCCCTATCCTTGTCTTGGCAGGATCGATTGAGGATTGCTATTGACACCGCAAGTGCTCTGGCCTATTTGCACTCATCTGCTTTGACATCCATAATACATAGAGATGTCAAATCTGCCAACATTCTACTTGACCATCGTTTAATTGCTAAAGTATCAGATTTTGGAGCTTCTCGAGGTATCCGTATCGATCAAACAGGAGTGACAACTGCCATCCAAGGCACATTTGGGTACCTAGACCCCGAGTACTACCAAACAAGTAGGTTGACAGATAAAAGTGATGTTTACAGCTTTGGAGTCATACTTGTGGAGTTGCTCACAAGAAAAAAACCATCCGCTTTCATGCACTCAGAAGGCACAAGCCTTATTGCACATTTCAACTTGGTAATAAGCCAGGATAATTTATGTGAGATATTAGATCATCAAATCATCTCAGAGTGTCTGGAGGGTGCAAAAGAGGTTGCAACACTTGCATCAAGATGCCTAAACTTGAAGGGTGATGAGAGGCCAACCATGAGACAAGTGGAGATGGCACTGGAAAGATTGTTAGTAGAAAATAAAAATACCGAAGAAGGGCGTTCTGCTGAGCTAAACTGCACACCAGCTCAAATAAGCAACAACAATGACGAAAATAGTAGGCAGTATAGCGCCGAGCAGTCACTCCTACTATCAGCAAGCTTTCCACGTTGATCCACTTTCCATTGAATAATTCAATGTTCTTTAAGTTGCTATGTTCCTATCTTAGTATAACTTATCGCAGGAAGTTTGGAGAATTGCGATTATGTTTGCATGTACTATAGCTATTAACTAGTGGTTAGCCTATTCTTTATATGACATATCAAAATGTTGCAAATGTTAGCATTGCGTGTACATTGTAAATACCATTTGCGTTTATCCTCACCAAGATGAGTAGTACACATACCATATTATGTGTTCTTTCCAAATTGTTCATAACCACCATCACATGTGTTTATTCCATCTATTGCCTCTAAAAAGTTTCCAATTGAAGTCTATTATCACCAGCAGTTCGTCAGAATTGTATGTAATGTGAATTATGAAGCATAATTTTTTTCTCTAAATTCTAACCATGAATTCTACATATATACACATTAAATATAGTGCAAATTAAATAATCGGAAGTTGAAACCAACTACATCAAAATAATTACTCTCGATAGAGACCTAGGATGAATGCAAGAAAAAAATCTACCACCTAATTGTCAGGCAAACCATGTTTCTAAGCCTATGGAGTGAACCTAGGCCGATGGATCCCCCTCCTCTGGAACCAATCCTCTTACAAGTCCAAAGAAGATCCGACAGGATCACAACATGATGGTGGTCCTCTCGGTTAAAACTAAAGTCCCACCCTCCCCTCTAAAACAACCAATGTATGATCGCCTTGACTAACTTCATGAGAATGTCACCATAGATGACCACCTTCCTCCCATTGTTAGCAAGACCTAGATGCATTAGCGGTCTCATCTACATGAGGCAACCTTAAAACACACACCAACATTCGGATTTGGTGCATAGCTTGGATGTATCCATGATGCAGGAAGCGTATAAGACTATGAACCGAGGCCCATGTATGGGTCAACGATCACGTCAGAGCCCCAACTTTGTCTTTACATCTCAAATGACATGGTCATGGCTCATATCACATCCAACGACCATATTTTTCTAGATATTAGTGTCGCCGCCTCCAGCATCTTTTAGATTGTGAATAATTATGCAATGTTGAGTAGAATTATGACTTTCTCTAGCTCTAGCACTTAAATCACACTATAGTTAGTAAACAAGATAAGTTTATTATTTCTTATAGTTATCATACTGAACAACTCGATATTCCTTCGGATCATATGATCAACATCACATACAAATTAATTATGTATGTAAATTACTAGCTAGGTAATTGTGGTGGGCATGCAAAAATATAGAGAAATGTTAAGGTATTGGTCAAATGGCCTATTTTGGAATGGGTTGTCGCTTTTGGTGTTTCACCATATTTCAATCTATCCAACCATTGTGTCCTTCCTCCTAGCAGTGGCTACATCTTACTCGACATTTCTTGTGGCTTTGTTGATATTATGATGTCATTATGTGGTCAAATGGTCCATTCTGCAATGGGCGATCGGTTTTGGCATTTTCGCCAGGTTTCGGTCTGTTCAACTATCATCGCAACATTCCTCCTACTAATAATCGTGTCTATCCAATGCACATGGATATTAGATAGGTTATCAATTGCACATAGATATTAGGTAAGTTAGTACTTGCATCTTAATATGTGGTCAACTCTAATGTTGATATTAGGTATGGCATTAACTGTGTGCTAAACATGATTGGTGCTCAACATTAGGGCGATTTGGTCCACTTTAGATCAAGTGGGTTTGATGACTGAGATGGTTTGATTTTTTTCTCACTCGTTATTTTATAGTACTCTTTCTGTAAAGAAATATAAGACCGTTTAGACCAGTAGGTCTTATATTTCTTTGCAGGGAGGGTAGTAGATAGCAAATGATTCTAACAATATTTTCCTTAGCATGCCTTTTAGCTCTGCCATTGTTAGATGCCACTCTTCGATCGAATATTCTATTCTGGAATGCATGATTGCTTTTCGATTGCGACGGTTTGGTTCGTCCAACTGTCAATGTGCCCTTCCTCCTATAGCTGTGGCAACATCTTCCACGGCATGCCTCTTGCCTTTGCCATTTTTATGATGTTACATTAATCTGCTATTGCACATCTCCAAATGAGATAATGTGTGGGGAATTGGTGGGCGGTAATGAGATTCTAGAGCGGTGGTTATCACAACCCTAATCCGGTAATGTACCTAGGGTAGCTATCATTGTTGCATCATGCTTCCATTTCATTTAAACGTGAAATGGGGACAATCAAAACTCTAGCACTAAATCAATTCAAATAGGTTCAATTAAAATATTTTCCAATGAACCCAAAATGCCCTACAAAAATGTTCATCATTTATGGAATAAGATGAAAACCGCAAAAAAATGCAATAAATTTTTCCAGGACTTATTGGGCTTTGAATTAACTCCCCGAATATTTGAATTAGAGCTAATAAACGGCTATAAAACTAGGGGTGTTCTACGCGTCCGCCGGTTGATCTTTTTGAAACATCAACCGGGTCTCTAGCCACTAGTTCCGGTGACACCAAGCAGCTGACATGCATTCTAACTTTTGCAGCAGAGGTTATGTTGCAGATTTTTGCATTAGAGATTATGTTGCAGAATTTTTTGCAACAGAGATCACGTTGCGGAAATGTTTTTAGAATTTATTTTGCAACAAAGTTTATGTTATAGAATATTTTTGCAACAGAGATCATGTTGTAGAAACATTTGTAGAGTTTATTTTTGCCTAGGAGGTCATGCAGGTTTTTTTAACAAAGATCTTGTTGCAGGAACATATCCAGATTTTTTTGCAACAGAGGTCCTATTGTAGCTTTTTGTTGCAACAAAAAGCATGTTGCGGAAGATGGACGAGGGGAAAAAAGGAAACGAGTTGCGCTCAGTCATTAGCAATTAAGATAAGTAAGAAAGAAAAAAAGATAGTGGTGATAGGCCTCACATGGGATGCGTTGTGCGCATTTGATGCGGCGGACAGTGCGTTGTAAATCGGCCTGCTGACGGGAATATTTTCCCATAATAAAAATATTCATAGCTCCAATAATTCTTGAACTTTTTCTGGGGCTTTGGAATAATCCATATTGCATCCACAATTGTTTTCAGAGGTAAAAATTTTTATTTGGTTAGCAAACCAAATTCAAAATAGAGAGAAAAATAGAAAATAGAAAACACACACACAGACTTACCAGCCGGCCTGTCACTGTAGCTAAGGCCCAGCCCAACTGCCATTCGTCGTCCTCTTCGCGCGAGAAGGACGAGGGTGCGTGCCTGACGCTCGCGCACACGCCTCACGCCACCTCTTGCTTGCTTGTTGCTGGAATTTTATCTATTTTGGACCTAGCCCAATAGCAATTTCAGAAATTCCTAATAAATTCTAAAGGCCCACGCAACCCATTTGTGCAAGGCAAGAGGTGGAACTAAAGTTTAGTCCCACATTGCTAGTTTAGAGGGAGTTGGACCTCTTTATAAGGGAGGTTCTTTCTCCACGTGTATGAGCATAAGAACAAGAGGGACATACACGCGCGCTCCTCCTCCGCCGCCCGCCTCGCCACGCCACGCCTCGCCTCGTCCTGCCGCGCCGTGGGTTGCGGGAATGAGCCAAGCTGATGTCTAAAAGCTTCACCTCCTTCTCTTGCGCCTATAAAAGGGAGGTCGCTCCTCCCAGAGAGATGCTGTAACATCCCAAATTTTCAATTTGGAATGTTATACACTAGATCATCATCCATATCATATTTTCTTGCATTTTGGTTGACCCTAGAAATTTCACGCAACTCAAGGACCCTCGGAGAGGGTTGGAGATTTCGTCATTTTCATATTTGAGCTTTCTCAAATTTTGAAAAGGGATCATTGGAGTTGTCGGAGTTTATTTGCCTTTTAGTTGGATAGGGAAAAATGCGCATTTTCAAAACTTGAATTCTAGGTCCCGAGAAAAAGTTCATTTTGTTCGACTCATTTTTAGGAGTTGGGGAAAATTCACTTTAGAAGTTTTGGAGTTCGTTTAGTTCTCTTTTCTTTTGTTTTTCTACGCGCGTAACCGTTTAAAAAAAATCGCAGCGCCTGGGCCAAGGCCCAGCAGCCGCCGGCCAGGCCGGCTCCTCTCCACGCGCGCGCGCCTGCGCAGGAAGCCACCGCCGCCGCCACTAGGCAGGAGTCCTAGTAGGACTCCGTTTCGTTTTTTTCCTCTCCTTCTCTTTTTCTTGCCCCCTCCCCCAAGTTTCCTCTCCCCCTCCTCCTCTTAAATACCCCAAGACCCCCCCCCTTTTTCCAAACCAAGCCCCAAGCCGCGCCGCGCCCTCACCCCGCGCCGCCCTTGCGCCGCCGCCGCCTTAACGCCGCCGCCGCCCTACGCTGCCGCCGGAGCCTCTCGCCGGAGCCACGCCGGCGGTAGCCGCGCCGCGTCTCTCCTATCCACTCGGTTCGGTTTTTCTTATAAACCGTTCCGGTTCTTTTCTTTTCTTCCGATTTGCTTTCTTTTCGTTCTTTGTTTCGATTTCTTTTCCTTTCGAAACCCTAGATTGGTTTCGTTTTCTTTTCCGATTTAGTTGCGCAGAGACCGTTCGCCGGACCGTTCGTCCTAACGAACGTGATCACCGGATTATTCCCAGGTTAACGAACGTCCGTTCATTTAACCGTTCTTCTTTTTATTTTCGTCGGATTTATTCCGTGATCGCGATCTCAGATCCGATCTTCGTTCTAGTTTATCTTCTCGCTCGTTTATTGGAATCAGGTGATTCAAGCGCCTGGAGTTTCGTTTCGAAACCGCCGTTCCGACTAATCAACTTTAACTAAGTTTTTGCTACTATAAAACTTGACCTAGTTTCAACTTGCTAGAACCGAGTTGTTTTCTTCCGCCATTTGTTTTCCGTTGCTTTGTTCGGTTCTTTCTTTCTTTGCAACCGGAGTTCTTAAGTTGAACTTTCTGGTTCGTTCTCTTGTTCGAGTTTTACCTGTTCATTAGATGAGTACTTATTGTATGCTTGTTGTTTGTCTGTGATAGATTAGCCGGATTGCGCCGTCTGTTACTTCGAATCTCTAGGACTCGCGGATCATCAGCAAGGCAAGTAACACTTTGATCATACCTTTTCTACAACCCAGTTTTATTGCATTAGATCCATCCTTACACATTGCATGATTAGGATCTAATTAAATTGTGGGATGGGAAGTAGATGAGGTAGTACCTATTACCTGTTTATTATGAAAACTTTGGGAGTTACTTCTACGTTTGCTTATTATGCCATGCTATGCTAGTAGACGTGGATTGGGTGAGTGATATCCATGACGGATGTGAGATTGATAATTTTAATGGTTTATCTAAGGTGGCAACTTAAACACACATCTGGATGGATTGAGGCACCTGATGTCTATCAGGACTTGCCTGTTTTTTTCTTTGGACCGCCACGCAGGCTCAAAGGGATCATAAGATCTTTCATGCTAAATACTTACGTGTGCAGCCACAAGCCAATATGGGCACAGGCATAGTTGACTAAGTCGTGCGTAATCTTACAGGGTAGACTAGCAGATGTAGGGGAAAGTAGGTGTACCGGTCTATCCATCGTAAGGTGCTAGCGCTTTTGAAAGACTGTGTCTCGGTCATCCGTTTCTCAAACACCAGTAGTGCGAGAAATGCAACGGAGGCGATCGAGTCTCGTGGGAAAAAGTGCACAAACCTCTGCAGAGTGTAACAAACTAATCATGATTAGCCGTGTCCCCGGTTATGGACATCTTGAGTATCTAGTACTTGAATATCATGTGAATCTCATCATGTTACTTCTAATTAATATTGTTGGGTTATTGATGACTACTTTTAATTGGGATTGAGAATGCTGTCAACCATTCTCAATGTTTAACAACCACCATGATAGTTAAATAAATTTATTCCTTTGCAGTAGGGAAAAACTGGCTTTACGTAAAATAGTAACCATAGAGCTTTCCACCAGCCAAATATGCATATAGTATAGTTGTTTCATTCCATTACTCTCTATGTGTTACATTGCCAGCATATTCCATGTGCTGACCCGTTTCGGGCTGCAACATTAATGTTGCAGACTTTTCAGACGACGATTAAGGTGCTTTTAGGTCGTGGTTCTATACTCAGTGATGCCGTTGGAGTTGATGGACCCATTTATCTTCCAAGTCTTCCGTTGTTATCGATATTAGATGGCCTTAAGCCAGATTTATTGTAATAAGTTCTCTTTGAGACATCGATGTACTAAGTGTGTGATTGCCACTCTGCTATAAATCCTTCGAAGTACTGTGTGGTGTCAGCATTACTGATCCAGGGATGACACCGGAGCACAGTAGACTTGATCCATTCGGGTCGGGTCGCTACAGAGATGGTATCAAAGCACACGCTGACTGTAGGACACGACCACTAAGTTAAAGCCATAGATCACTATTCTCTCCTCATTTTCTAACTCCTCATCTTTTCTACTCTTTAGGATGAAGGACGCGAAGATCAAGTACGCTCAACCGGATGAAGGCACACCTTTTGGATTTCACTTGAAGGAAGTCACCAAGTACCTAAACATTGGATTACCAAGCTTCACGGGAACCTTCAATGCCACTCTACCTGAAGAGGAGCGCTGGAAGATTCAAGCTCACGTTCCGGGAAGGACATTCGCGCCAATCACGAAGCCCATAGATAGTGTTTTCAATGCACCAACCTGGAGTCTAGGAAAGAGCATGGCAGCCCATATTACCATAGGACGCATTGGAGAAGTTTATCAAGAAGACCTCAAGGACACTATCTACCAGATTTGCGGATGCCGAGATGAACAATGGGAGTTAGTCATCACCAAGAAGGATAGATCCATTGCAGCATTCATCCAGGAGTTAAACCAGCACATTCAACGCCACGAGAACCAGATGTGCAATGATATGATAGAGTTGAAGAATGCGAAGGCTAGGATCATCGAGCTAGAAGGAGAACTGAAGGCAACACGCAAGGACTACATGGACGAGATCGTAGCTCTAGCAAGACACAACTGCGATCTTAAGCAAGAGATTGAAGAACTCAAGATGGAGTTAGCATCCAGGAAGGAAGACATGTACGTCGCATGTCCGGACAACTACATCATCATCGACGACACCGATTCGGATCCAAGTGAACCCGACTTTGAAGACGAAGCTGGAGCGGACATCATGGAGTCTTCCACCGGTTCAAATTTCTAGATGACCACCAAATATTAGTAGTATTTTCCCCCATGTATACACTATAGTTCGAGCACTTTTGCGATAGCTAGATCGATTGTAAGCCCTTGTTTGATTGAATGAAGTGATTTTATGTGAAGTTGCTCATGTGCATTGGGGTAGTGTTTTCTCTTTAGACCTCACTCTATTCTTATTTCTCATCTTTTCTAAAAACCCTCAGATGCCTCCGAGACGTGACAATGGATTTCCACCGGAGCTCACTCAGTTGATCCAGCAGCAGAATCAATTGATGCAGATGTTAGTTCAGAACCATCAGAACAACAACAACAACCCACATTCACCACCGCCACCTGTTGACCACTTAGCCGGTGTCCTTAGGCTAAATCCGCCGGTGTTTTCTAGTAGCACCGAGCCGATAGTAGCATACGATTGGCTCCGCAAGATAGGAAGGGAGTTGACCACTGCAGGATGCACGGATGGTGAGAAAGTGAAGTTTGCCGCACATCAGTTAGAAGGACCCGCGGCAGCATGGTGGGAGAATTTCACAGCCACCTTCCTAGTTGACACCGTCACATGGGATCAGTTCCAGCAAGCTTTCCGCACTGCACATGTTTCAGCAGGAGCTATGGCCATGAAGAAGCGTGAGTTTTGCAACTTACGCCAAGGAGGACGGACAGTTGGCCAGTATGTTGACGACTTCAGCAAGTTAGCACATTATGCCCCCGATGACGTTGCTACGGATGCAACTAAGCAGGAGAAGTTTCTGGAAGGATTGAATGATGAGTTAAGCATGCAGTTGATGGTAGAAAGTTTCAACAACTACCAGGAGTTGGTAGATCGTGCCATCATGATTGAAGGGAAGCAACAACAGATTGAGAACCGCAAGAGGAAGTATGGACAAGGGAAGTATAACTCTGGAGCCCAGCAGAAGCCCTGTTTTACCCCTAAATCGGGATTTCAGTTTCAGCATACCCATGGAGGAGGTAGCTCGCACCACCACAATGGCCACAAGAATGGTAATGGGAATGGAGGAAGCAACGGCCAGAACAGTACCACCCCATCAACCCCAGCCAAGAGAGATCTGAGTCAAGTCACCTGTTTCAAGTGTTCCAAGACCGGACATTATGCCAATGAATGTCCTGAAGGCCAGAATGGAAATGGCAATGGGAGCTTAGGGAAGAAGCCGAACCCTTTCAATAGGGGACAGGTGAACCACATTAACGTGGAGGAGATTGAAGATTAGCCTGATGCAGTAATCGGTAAGTTTTTGGTTAAGTCATTTACCGCACTCGTTCTTTTCGATACTGGTGCATCACATTCATACATATCAAGGGGATTTGTGGAAAAATATAGCCTGCCCACTAGGATTCTTAAAACACCTATGCTAGTAAGCTCGCCAGGAGCGGAATACATGGCCAGCCAAGGATGTTTTCAAGTACCATTATGCATAGGAAGGCATGTTTTCCCAACAGATTTAATTATTCTGCAATCCCAAGGTCTGGATGTAATTATCGGTATGGATTGGCTGTCGATGTATGGAGGAAACATCGATTGTGCTAGTAAGTCAATATTGCTCACAACGCCAGAAGGAAGAAGGATCAAGTATGTATCCCGGCATGTGCCAAATAGGACACAAGTAAATTGCCTAACAGGAGTAGTGCAGAAGGAAGTACCAGTGGTAATGGATTTTCCTGATGTATTTCCTGAAGAGTTGCCAGGCATGCCACCGGATAGAGACATTGAGTTTTTGATTGAGTTATTGCCAAGTACAGGCCCAATATCAAAGAGACCATACCGGATGCCAGCAAAGGATTTGGTAGAAATTAAGAATCAGATTAAGGAGTTACTGGAGAAAGGTTACATACGCCCAAGTTCTTCACCTTGGAGATCACCCGTACTTGTAGTGGAGAAGAAGGATGGATCATTACCGATGGTTGTTGATTACCGTGGATTGAATGAAGTAACCATCAAGAACAAGTACCCACTGCCAATGATTAATGATCTGTTTGATTGTTTGCAAGGAGCTAAAGTGTTTTCCAAGATCGATTTACGATCAGGGTACCATCAGTTGAAGATTCGAGAGCAGGACATACCTAAGACAGATTTCACCACCAGATATGGACTATACAAGTATACCGTTATGTCATTTGGATTGACTAACGCACCTGCCTATTTTATGAACCTGATGAACAAGGTGTTTATGGAATTTTTGGATAAGTTCGTCGTAGTGTTCATTGATGATATCCTGGTTTATTCAAAGAATGAAGAAGAGCATAAGGAACATTTGCGTTTGGTTTTGGAGAAACTAAGGGAACATCAGTTATATGCCAAATTTAGCAAATGTGAGTTTTGGTTGAAGGAAGTAGGATTCCTCAGACACGTTATATCCGGAGAAGGGATAGCAGTTGACCCCACAAAGGTTGAGACCGTAACCGAATGGGAAGCACCAACGACAGTTGGAGAGATCCGGAGTTTTCTTGGACTCGCAGGATACTATCGGAGATTCATTGAGAACTTTTCAAAGATTGCAAAGCCTATGACGGAGTTGTTAAAGAAGGATACCAAGTTCAATTGGACTAAGGAGTGTGAGGCTAGTTTCCAGGAGTTGAAGAGATGTTTGGTTACCTCACCAGTGTTGATTTTGCTAGATCAGACCGAGGATTATGAGGTGTATTGCGACGCTTCACGTCGAGGACTTGGAGCAGTGCTTATGCAGGAAGGAAGAGTTGTTTCGTATGCTTCACAACAATTGAAACCTCATGAGTTGAATTACGCCACCCATGATTTGGAGTTAGCAGCCGTAGTGCATGCATTGAAGACATGGAGACATTTCCTCATTGGAAATCATTGTGAGGTGTACACGGATCACAAGAATTTAAAGTACATTTTCACGCAGAAGGAGTTGAATCTCAGACAAAGGAGATGGTTGGAGCTCATCAAGGATTATGATATGAGATTGCATTACCACCCTGGTAAAGCTAATGTAGTAGCTGACGCATTGAGCCGCAAGAGCCATGTCAATACGATAATAACGGAGGAAATACCCAAGGAGTTAGCAGAAAACCTTCGTGAACTAAGGTTGGAGATAGTTCCGAAAGACTATGTAGCAGCATTGGAGATTCAGTCAACATTGATGGATAAAATCAGAGAGGCTCAGAAATCCGACAAGGAGATTGCTTCTATAAAGAAGAAAATGAGCGAAGGAAAAGCAAAGGGATTTCATGAGGATGAGCACGATACCCTATGGTTTGAGGACCGTGTTTATGTGCCAAATGACCCGGAGATCAGGAAGTTGATTCTGCAAGAGGCACATGATTCACCCTATTCGATTCACCCAGGAAATACCAAGATGTATTTGGATTTGAAGGAAACATTCTGGTGGACCGGAATCAAGAAGGATATCGCAGCATATGTAGCAGTTTGTGACGTATGTCATAGAGTAAAGGCAGAACATCAGAAGCCAGCTGGATTGTTACAACCATTGCCGATACCCGAATGGAACTGGGATAAGGTAGGCATGGATTTTATCACAGGACTACCCAGCACGAAGGCAGGATATGACTCGATATGGGTAGTAGTTGATCATTTGACGAAGGTAGCACATTTCATTCCAGTTAAGACCACTTACACCAGTGCTAAGTTGGCAAAGATATACATGACTAGGATCATTTGTTTGCATGGAGTTCTGAGGAGTATTGTATCAGACAGAGGAACCCAATTTACCTCAAAGTTTTGGAATCAGTTGCATGAAACTTTGGGAACTAGGCTAGAGTTCAGCACCGCTTTTCATCCGCAGATAGATGGATAGACTAAGAGAGTCAATCAGATTTTGGAAGATATGCTGAGAGCTTGTGCACTAGATTATGGATCTAGTTGGGACGATAACTTGCCGTATGCGGAGTTTTCTTATAACAACAGTTACCAAACCAGTCTGAAGATGGCACCTTTCGAAGCTTTGTACGGAAGGAGATGCAGGACACCGTTGTCATGGAACGAAGTTGGAGACCGTCAGTTCTTTGGACCGGATTTGATTAAGGAGTCTGAACAGAAGGTGAAGTTGATTCGCGATAGGCTCAAGGTAGCCCAGTCCAGGCAGAAGAGCTACGCAGATTCTAAATGCAAGGAGACAGTTTACGAAACAGGAGACAGAGTGTATCTCCGAGTATCCCCACTTCGAGGAGTTAAGCGCTTTGGAGTTAAGGGAAAATTAGCACCGTGTTTTGTTGGACCGTATAAGATCTTGCAACGTATGGGAGAAGTCGCTTATAAGTTGGAATTACCAGAGGGACTATCAGGAGTTCATGATGTATTCCATGTTTCTCAGCTGAAGAAATGTCACGCTGAGATGGCAGAGGTACCACTAAGAAATACTGTGCCGCTTGAAGCAATTCAGTTGAAGGACGATTTAACGTATGAGGAGAAACAAGTCAAGATTCTCGAGTTTACCAGCAGAGTTACCCGCAGCAAGGTTATCAAGCTTTACAAAGTTCAGTGGAACCACCACTCAGAGGATGAAGCCACCTGGGAGAGAGAAGAAGATTTGCTCAAGGTCCACCCTCACCTATTTTCTAGCCAACCCGAATCTCGAGGGCGAGATTCATCTTAAGGGGGGTAGGTTTGTAACATCCCAAATTTTCAATTTGGAATGTTATACACTAGATCATAATGCATATCATATTTTCTTGCATTTTGGTTGATCCTAGAAATTTCACGCAACTCAAGGACCCTCGGAGAGGGTTGGAGATTTCTTCATTTTCATATTTGAGCTTTCTCAAATTTTGAAAAGGGATCATTGTAGTTGTCGGAGTTTATTTGCCTTTTATTTGGATAGGGAAAATGCGCGTTTTCAAAACTTGCATTCTAGGTCCCGAGAAAAAGTTCATTTTATTCGACTCATTTTTAGGAGTCGGGGAAAATTTACTTTAGAAGTTTTGGAGTTTGTTTAGTTCTCTTTTCTTTTGTTTTTCTGCGCGCGTAACCGTTTAAAAAAAATAGCAGCGCCTGGGCCAAGGCCCAGCAGCCGCCGGCCAGGCCGGCTCCTCTCCACGCGCGCGCGCATGCGCAGGAAGCCACCGCCGCCGCCACTAGGCAAGAGTCCTAGTAGGACTCCGTTTCATTTTTTCCCTCTCCTTCTCTTTTTCTTGCCCCTCCCCCAAGTTTCCTCTCCCCCTCCTCCTCTTAAATACCCCAAGACCCCCCCCTTTTTCCAAACCAAGCCCCAAGCCGCGCCGCGCCCTCACCCCGCGCCGACCTTGCGCCGCCACTGCCTTAACGCCGCCGCCGCCCTACGCCGCCGACGGAGCCTCTCGCCAGAGCCACGCCGGAGGTAGCCGCACCGCGTCTCTCCTATCCCCTCGGTTCAGTTTTTCTTATAAACCGTTTCGGTTCTTTTCTTTTCTTCCGATTCGTTTTCTTTTCGTTCTTCGTTTCAATTTCTTTTCCTTTCGAAACCCTAGATTGGTTTCATTTTCTTTTCCGATTTAGTTGCCCAGAGACCGTTCGCCGGACCGTTCGTCCTAACGAACGTGATCATCGGATTATTCCCCGGTTAACGAAGGTCTGTTCGTTTAACCGTTCTTCTTTTTCTTTTTGTCGTATTTATTCCGTGATCGCGATCTCAGATCCGATCTTCCTTCTAGTTTATCTTCTCGCTCGTTTATCGGAATTAGGTGATTCAAGCGCCTGGAGTTTTGTTTCGAAACCGCCGTTCCAACTAATCAACTTTAACTAAGTTTTTGCTACTGTAAAACTTGACCTAGTTTCAACTTGCTACAACCGAGTTGTTTTCTTCCGCCGTTTGTTTTCCGTTGCTTTGTTCGGTTCTTTCTTTCTTTGCAACCGGAGTTCTTAAGTTGAACTTTCTGGTTCGTTCTCTTGTTCGAGTTTTACCTGTGCATTAGATGAGTACTTATTGTATGCTTGTTGTTTGTCTGCGATAGATTACCCGGATTGCGCCGCCTGTTACTTCGAATCTCTAGGACTCGCGGATCATCAGCAAGGCAAGTAACACTTTGATCATACCTTTTCTACAACCCAGTTTTATTGCATTAGATCCATCCTCACACATTGCATGATTAGGATCTAATTAAATTGTGGGATGGGAAGTAGATGAGGTAGTACCTACTACCTGTTTATTATGAAACCTTTGGGAGTTACTTCTACGTTTGCTTATTATGCCATGCTATGCTACTAGACGTGGATTGGGTGAGTGATATCCATGACAGATGTGAGATTGATAATTTTAATGGTTTATCTAAGGTGGCAACTTAAACACACATCTGGGTGGATTGAGGCACCTGATGTCTATCAGGACTTGCCTGTTTTTTTCTTTGGACCGCCACCCAGGCTCAAAGCGATCATAAGATCTTTCATGCTAAATACTTACGTGTGTAGCCACAAGCCAATATGGGCTCTGGCATAGTTGACTAAGTCGTGCGAACTCTTACAGGGTAGACTAGCAGATGTAGGGGAAAGTAGGTGTACCGGTCTATCCATCGTAAGGTGCTAGCGCTTCTGAAAGACTGTGTCTCGGTCATCCGTTTCTCAAACACCAGTAGTGCGAGAAATCCAACGGAGGCGATCGAGTCTTGTGTGGAAAAGTGCGCAAACCTCTGCAGAGTGTAACAAACTAATCATGATTAGCCGTGTCCCCGGTTATGGACATCTTGAGTATCTAGTACTTGAATATCATGTGAATCTCATCATGTTACTTCCAATTAATATTGTTGGGTTATTGATGACTACTTTTAATTGGGATTGAGAATGCTGTCAACCATTCTCAACATTTAACAACCACCATGATAGTTAAATAAATTTATTCCTTTGCAGTAGGGAACAACTGGCTTTACGCAAAACAGTAACCGTAGAGCTTTCCACCATCCAAATATGCATATAGTATAGCTGTTTCATTCCATTACTCTCTATGTGTTACATTGCCAGCATATTCCATGTGCTGACCCGTTTCGGGCTGCTACGTTAATGTTGCAGACTTTTCAGACGATAATTAAGGTGCTTTTAGGTCGTGGTTCTATACTCTGTGATGTCGTTGGAGTTGATGGACCCATTTATCTTCCAAGTCTTCCGCTATTATCGATATTAGAGGGCCTTAAGCCAGATTTATTGTAATAAGTTCTCTTTGAGACATCGATGTACTAAGTGTGTGATTGCCACTCTGCTATAAATCCTTCGAAGTACTATCTGGTGTCAGCATTACTGATCCAGGGATGACACCGGAGCATAGTAGACTTGATCCATTCGGGTCGGGTCGCTACAGATGCACCAGAACTACTCCTTCCCTCGCCATCGGTTCCATCTCCGAGCTGCTGCTGTTTTCCTCATCCCAGCTTACGGCGTGAGAAGGGTGATAAGATTTTTGGGGAGCGCTCAGCGCGACTACTGGCTGCTTCATCACGGACGATCCGGTCACCGACGACTACTTCCACGACCTCCTCGATGACATGGCAGGCGAGGACACCGACCCCAAGTCCAGCGCTTCTGCTGCTGCTGTCCCGTACGTATTCTTCTCCTTTCTGTTAGAGGTCCTGCTACAGCTTCTTGTTCTAGTATTTTCCCTAGATATGTTAGACTCTGTTTCATATATGCAACTTGCTATACTGTCTGCTCTATATATATATATATTTAGTTACAGTTCATATATGAAGATGTTGTTTACCTTCTCTTTGTCAAATCGCATGGCTTGTTTTATCACTACTATACTTGTCATGCTTTATCTAGTATTTCTGTTAACAAAATCATTCGGTAAATTGCTCATATTTCCAACAATCCAAAAACCTTATTATAGGCAATTTACCCCGAGTGGTTTTGCTGCTTCCATGAGACCTCTTATGTTTGAGGGTATCCACTATAAGAGGTGGCGCGTGAGAGAAGTCTTATGGTTTCAAACCATGAGTTGCTATGACGCCATTCTGGGCAAACCTGAAGGAGAGCTTGATGCTCAACAGGCAACAGCCTTTCAGAAAATGGATACTCTGTTTAAGGCTGCTCTCTCGAGTGTTCTTGGCGAGAACATAGTTGATGGTTATGCATCAATTGATAATGGAAAAGATATGTGGGATGCACTCGAGGCCAACTTTGGGATCTCGGATGCTGGCACTGAGCTGTACATCATGGAGCAATTCTATGATTACAGGATGACTGAAGAGCGCTCCATGGTTGAGCAAGCTCATGAGATACAGTCATTTGCTAGAGAACTTGAGCACTTCGGTTGTATGCTACCGGACAAGTTTGTTGCCGGAGGTATCATCACTAATCTTCCTCCTTCATGGAGGAACTTTGCTACCTTGCTGAAGCATAAGAGGCATGAGTTTTCCGTCCCGGATCTCATTGGCACTCTAGATGTGGAAGAAAAGGCGAGAGCAAAGGACACACGTGCTCGAGGTATTGAGGGAGGATCTAGTGCCGATGTGGTACAGAAGCAGAACTTCCAGCCCCACAAGTTCAAGAACAAGGGCAAGTTTGATGGTAAAGCAAAGTTTGATGGGAAGAACAAGGCTGTCCAGCACAAGAACTTCAAGAAGAAGAATGACAAAAAGAAAGGTGTCTATCATGTGTGTGAGGATCCTGATCATTGGGCTCCTAGTTGCCCTAATCGCTATGACAAGCGTCATCCTGGGAAAGGCAGCAAGACCGCTAATGTTGTCATTGGAGACATTGATATGAAGGATGCTGGGTATGGTATATCTCCCACTATTCTTTCAGTATGTCATTCTCCTGATTGGTTGATTGACACGGGTGCTAATGTGCATGTATGCGGTGATATTTCCATGTTTTCGTCTTATCAGACCGCAGGGACTTCAACCGTGCTGATGGGCAACGGTTCAAGTGCTTCTGTTCGTGGTGTTGGCACGGTTGATCTGAAGTTTACTTCTGGAAAGATCGTGCGGCGGAAGAACGTGCATTATGTCCCCTCCGTCAGTAAAAATCTTGTTAGCTGATCTCTTCTTTGTAGAGATGGCTACAAGCTTGTCTTTGAGTCGGATAAATTTGTAATATGCAAGTATGGAACCTTTGTTGGTAAAGGTTATGAGTCAGGAGGCCTATTTCGTTTATCCTTACCAGACGTTTGCAATAAAGTTGTTAATCATATTTGCAACAATAGTGAATCAAATGTGTGGCATTCACGTCTTTGTCATGTTAACTTTGGTTGCATGTCGCGACTAGCGAAGTTGAACTTAATCCATAGTTTCACCACTGTCAAAGTGTCAAGTGTGTGTGCAAGCTAAGCAACCCCGTAAGTCTCACACGACTGCAGAAACGAGAAATCTTGCATCACTAGAGCTCATACATTCAGATCTATGTGAAATGAATGGCGTTTTGACAAAAGGTGGAAAGAAATATTTCATGACATTAATCAATGACTCCACTAGATACTGCCGTGTATATCTTCTGAAGTCTAAGGATGAGGCTTTGAAATTTTTGAAGATCTATAAAGCTAAAGTGGAAAACCAACTTGATCGAAAAATCAAGAGGCTTAGGTCCGACCGTGGTGGAGAGTATTTTTCCAATGAATTTGATGCTTTTTGTGCGGAACATGGTATAATGCATGAGAGGACGCCTCCCTACTCACCTCAGTCAAATGGGGTGGCCGAAAGAAAGAACCGTACTCTAACTGACTTGGTTAACGCCATGATAGACACATCGGGTCTCTCCAAGGCATGGTGGGGGGAGGCGATATTGACAGCATGTCATGTCCTACACCGAGTCCCCACAAAGAACAAAGAGATAACTCCATTCGAGGAATGGGAGAAGAAAAGGTTAAAACTCTCTTATCTGTGAACATGGGGTTGTTTGGCAAAAGTCAATGTTCCAATTCCAAAGAAGCGGAAACTTGGACCAAAGACTGTGGATTGTGTTTTTCTGGGATATGCTTTTCATAGCATTGGCTATAGATTCTTGGTTGTAAAATCGGAGATACCTGACATGCATGTCGGTACGATCATGGAGTCAAATGATGCGACTTTCTTTGAAGATATCTTTCCCGTGAAGGATATGGCTACCTGAAAGTGCTAGTGATCGACTAGAGGGGGGTGAATAGGCAATTTTTATGAAAGTCTTCAAAACATGGAAGTTTCGAAGACAAACGATAGAAACAAACCTATTACCATGCAGTGGAAGGTAGACTACACTTCAATGAAGTGAAAGCACAAAGACTAATAGCAGCTAGGCAGTATAGATCAGGATGGAAGATAGTATGAAGCCAATCAGAACAAGTAGTCACACAGTGAAGACATGAGGATAATGCAAACATGCAATGACTTCAGAAGGACCAACTGCAAATAAAGAGATGGGAAGGATAGAACGAGTGGCTCATTGAAGACAATGATTTGTTGGACCAGTTCCAGTTGCTATGACAACTGTACATCTGGTTAGGGAGGCTGAGATTCAACTCAGAAGACCGCATCTTCACCTTATTCCCCTTGAGCTAAGGACACCCAGTCCTCGCCCAATCACTCTGGTAAGTCTTCAAGGTAGACTTCCAAACCTTCACAGACTTCGTTCACTGACGATCCACAATGACTCTTGGATGCTCAGAACGCGACGCCTAACCGGCTGGAGGATTCACAGTCCTCAAGTGTAATAAGTCTCCAGATCACACAGACATGAAGACTTCAGTGATGCCTAACACACTTTGGCTCTGGGTGTTTAGGGCTTTGTCCTCGCAAGGATTTCTCTCTCAAAGGCTTCGAGGTGGGTTGCTCTCAAACGAAAAAAGCCGTGCACTAACTCTGAGCAGCCAACCAATTTATGGTGTAGGGGGTGGGCTATTTATAGCCACTAGGCAACCCGACCTGATTTGTCTGAAATGACCCTGGGTCACTAAGGAACTGACACGTGTTCCAACGGTCAGATTTCAAACACACATGGCAACTTTACTTGAGCTACAAGCAAAGCTGACTTATCCAGCTCTGGATAAGATTTGCTCTCATTGTCTTCGCTCGAAGACATAGGATTTTGGGTAAGCATCACTTCAGTCATTCTTACTGGTTCACTTGGACCCCACTTGACAGTACGGTGGTTCCTATGACTCAACAAAGAAGAAAACGAAACAACGAAACAACTAAGTCTTCGCGCTCCATAGTCTTCACACAATGTCTTCTCTTGTCATAGTCTTCAATGTGAATACCTTCACACACCACCTTTGTCTTCAATGTCTTCATACATTTTTAGGGGTCATCTCCGGTAGGTAAACTGAATCAGTGAGGGACTACTATCTGTGTTATCCTGCAATTCTCACAAACACATTAGTCCCTCAACCAGGTTTGTCGTCAATACTTCAAAACCAACTAGGGGTGGCACTAGATGGACTTACAATCTCCCCCTTTTTGGTGATTGATGGCAAACTAGTTGAAGTTTTCAACGGGGATAAAAGTATGTGAAATTGTAAAGGATTTAAGTATTGTCTTCGTAAGTAGCAGAAAGGCTCCCCCTGAAGATGTGCATATAAGTATTTTGCTTTTGAATGCAAATGCACATGTCAGGTTGTACTTGCAGAGCTCCTCTTCTACTTATGAAGACAATTCATCATGCATGAAATGATATAATGAAGATAATGACATGCATAATGAAAAAATGGACGTCTGCAAAATGACTTCGTGCGAAATTTATCGTCGCACATGCGGGATTTATCACCGCATCACATAGTGTCGAAAAAGGTAGCAGATGACCATCAAGTTTAAGTGTTACAACTCAAAACGAATCAAATGTTTCAAAAGCGAGAGTTGTAAGCACTTGGCAAAAGTAGCAAAAAGTAAAGCGACCACCCATATGGACCCACTTGAAGACTATCAGCTCAGATGCTTCTCCCCCTTTTGTTAGTAATGACCAAAAAGGTTCGAAGAAATAGAGCTTCTACTTGTTCTCATGAGGAGTAGGCGAAGTAGCAGGGTCGTCGTTGAGGTCCGGTGGTGCAGAAGAACTTGGTGCAGTGTCGAGACACGCTGACGGTGGAGGTGGTGAAGTGGCATCATCTTGATCATCGATAACTCTGGCATTCACCGTTGTAGCTAAGGAAGAATAGTCAGAGTCTTCAAGAGAGGGAGTGTGACGCAAGTGAGCATTCCTTGGAGGAGTGGAGTCAAACTTGAATCTTTCTGTGAAGCCATCGTCTTGCAGATTAGCTTCAGCACTAAGCAATTTCAAACTCTTCCAAGACCTCCGACAGGTTTCATGTGTAACAAAGGCATTCTTGGTGGCAAGATTGCGAATGCGATTGACGTCCACCAAGAGGCTTTGCACCTGATGCTTAAGCCAGTCATGATGCTTATCCTGTTTCTGAAGTAGCGCGACGAGAAGCTCTCGGTCATTGAGAACACAAGATCGCTTACGAGGCTTTTGGGCAATGGCGCTTCCAGTTGCGTCAGTTTGGGCGTGAGGGGCACGTGTGTTACCAGCCAAGGGATAAACACGAGAGACTATAACATCCCAAATTTTCAATTTGGAATGTTATACATTAGATCATCACTGCATATCATATTTTATTTGCTTTTTGTTTGATCCTAGAAATTCTACGCAACTCAAGGACCCTTAGAGAGAGTTGGGGATTTCGTTTGATTTTATTTATTTTATCTTCAATTATTTATTTTATAGAAATATGAGAGAGGGAATAAAATGAATTTCCCAAAATAAATAAATATTGAGGAATTAATGATAAAATCAAATAATATTTTATTTTGGACTTATTTGCTATTTTATTTGAATTTAGGAAAAATGTGTGTTTTCCATAATTGCATTTAGGCCCCAAATATATGTTCATCCTGTTCGGCTTGATTTTAGAAGTCGGGGAAAATTTATTTCGGGTTTTTTGGAGTCCGTTTAGTATTTCTTTTATTTGTTTTTCTCCACGTAATTATTTAAAAAAATGCGCAACCGACTTAGGGCCGGTTTCGGCCAGGACTCTTCGGGCTGGCCCTTATATGGAGCCGACCCAAACCCTAGCCGCCCGACCCCGCCGCCTCTAGCGCCGCTGCCACCCCGCCGCTAGCCGCCGCCGCCCTAGCGCGCCACCGCCGCTAGCCGCCACCGCCGCCAACTCAAACAAGTTTTTGCCTCTGTAAAATTTAACTTAGATCCAGATTAGTAAACGAAGTTTGTTTCTTTCGCCGTTTGACTTTCGTTGCTTCATTCGATTTGATTTTCTTTTTGCAAACCGGAGTTGTTAAGTTAAACTTTCTGGTTAGATCTCTTATTTGAGTTTTACCTGTGCATTAGATGAGTGCTTATTGTATGCTTGTTTGTTTGCGATAGAGTACCCGGAGTGCGCCGCTTGCTACTTCGAATTGCTAGGTTTCGCGGATCATCAGCAAGGCAAGTAACACTTTGATCATACCTCCTACTACCTAGTTTTTATTGCATTAGATCAACCCTCAAACATTGCATGATTAGGATCAAATTAAATTGTGGGTTTTGGAAAGTAGATGAGGTAGTACCTATCACCTGTTTTATTATTCAAACCTTTGGGAGTTACTTCTACGTTTGCTTATATCGCCATGCTATGCTAGTAGACGTGGATTGGGTGAGTGTATCCATGACAGATGTGAGACTGTTAAATTAATGGTTTATTTAAGGTGGCAACTTAAACACACATCTGGGTGAATCATGGTTAGCCGTGTCCCCGATTATGGACAACTTGAGTATCTAGTACATGGATTATCATGTGAATCTCATCATGTTACTTTAATTAATATTGTTGGGTTTTACTGATGATGTTTAATTTGGATTGAGAGGGTGTCTACACTCTCAATGTTTAACAACTACCATCATAGTTAAATAAAATTTACTCCTTTACAGTAGGGAAAAATTGGCTTTACGGAAAATTGTAACCATAGAGCTTTCCACCAGCCAAATATGCATGTAGTATAGCTTTATTCTTCCATTACTCTCTATGTGTTACATTGCCAGCATATTCCATGTGCTGACCCGTTTTTGGGCTGCAACATTCATGTTGTAGACTTTTCAGACGACGAGTAAGGTGCCTTAGGTCGTGGTTCTATACTCAGTGATGCCGTTGGAGTTGATGGACTCACTTATCTTCCAAGCCTACTGCTGTTATCGTTATTATATGGCCTTAAGCCATATTTATTGTAATAAGTTCTCTTTTGAGACATTCGATGTAATAAGTGTGTGATTGCTACTCTGTTATAAATCCTTCAAGTATTGTGCGTGTCAGCATTACTGATCCAGGGATGACACTGAAGCACGGAGATCAGACTGTTTGAGGTCTGGTCGCTACAAGATGGTATCAGAGCACACACCGACTGTAGGACACGACCACTAAGCTAAAGCCCTAGATCACAACTCACTCTTCTTAGTTCTGACTTCACATCTTTTCTACTCTTTTAGGATGGCGGATGCAAGGAAAAAGTTTACACAACCAGATGAGGATACACCCTTTGGACGTCACTTGAAGGAAGTCACTAGATATCTGAACATCGGAGTACCAAGCTTCACCGGAACCTACAACACCACTTCACCTGAAGAGGAGCGCTGGATGATTCAAGTCCAAGTTCCAGGAAGGACGTTCATGCTAGTCACTAAGCCCATAGAGTTTTCCTTTGATGCAGCAACCTGGAGTCTAGGATTCCTTTGATGCAGCAACCTGGAGTCTAGGAAAGAGCATGACAGCTCACATCGCCATGGGACGTATTGGAGAGGTTTACCGCAATGATCTCAAGGATACAATCTATCAGATTTGTGGGCACCGAGATGAGCACTAGGAGATGATCAGCACCAAGAAGGATAGATCAATCGCAACTTTCATCCAGGAGTTAAACTAGCACATTCGCCATCAGGAGAACCAGATGTGCGCAGACATGATAGATCTGAAGAAGGCGAGGACAAGAATCACTGAACTGGAGGAAGAACTCAAGGCTACACGTGAAGATTATATGGAGGATATCGAAGTATTAGTGGAGAAGAATGA
Source organism: Triticum monococcum (assembly GCA_034509565.1). Lineage (NCBI taxonomy): Eukaryota > Viridiplantae > Streptophyta > Magnoliopsida > Poales > Poaceae > Triticum > Triticum monococcum. The sequence continues at coordinate 725,820,986 of CM067842.1, forward strand.
CGACTTGATCAAGAAGATCAGAATATTCATGGGAGACCCTACACCAGTAGAAGAAGACGAAGAACCCAAGGAGATTCGCCCGGAAGACTACATCATCATCGACGACACCGACTCAGACCCAGACGATAGTGATGATGACTATGTTGATGAAGCTGGAGCAGATATCATGGAGTCTGCAACCGAAGAATATTTCTAGTAGACCCCCATCAGTAGTAGTATTCCCCCATGTAAATAGAGTAGTCCTAGTAACTTTTGCGATAGTTAGACCGATTGTACGCCCTTGTTTGATTGAATGAAGTTATTTTGTGTGCATTTGCCTCATGTGCATATGGGTAGTGTTTTCTCTCTAGACCTCTCTCTATTCTTAAATCTCATATTTTCTAAACCCATCAGATGCCTCCAAGACGTGACCCCGGATTTACCTTCCCACCGGAGCTCACTCAGTTGATCCAGCAGCAGAATACGTTGATGCAGTTGCTAGTCCAAAATCAAAATCAGGGGAACAACAACAACAACCCACCACCACCACCACCTGTTGATCATTTAACCCGTTTTCTTAGGCTGAATCCTCTGGTGTTCTCCAGTAGCACCGAGCCTATAGTAGCAGATGATTGGCTCCACAAGACAGCAAGGGAGTTGACCACGGCGGGATGCACAGATGTGGAAAAGGTGAAATTTGCCGCACATCTGTTGGATGTACCCGTAGCATCATGGTGGGAGAATTTCACAGCCACTTACCCTATCGACACTGTCGCATGGGACCAGTTTCAGTAGGCTTTCCGTACTGCCCATGTTTCAGCAGGAGCTATGGCCATGAAGAAGCGTGAGTTTCGCAACTTGCGCCAAGGAGGACGGACGGTTGGCCAGTATGTGGATGACTTTAGTAAGGTAGCACATTATGCCCCAGATGACGTTGCTACGGATGCAGCTAAGCAGGAGAAGTTTCTGGAAGGATGGAATGATGAGTTGAGCATGCAGTTGATGGTAGCAAGTTTCAACAACTACCAGGATTTGGTAGATTGTGCTCTTATGATTGAAGGGAAGTAGCAGCAGATTGAAAATCGTAAGAGGAAGTATGGATAAGGGAAGTACAATTCAGTAGCGCAGCAGAAGCCGTGTTTTACCCCTAAATGGGGAGGACCTTTTCAGCATACCCACGGGGGAGGAAGCTCGCACAATCATAATGGCCCCAAGAATGGTAATGGGAATGGAGGAAGCAATGGCCAGAACCATACCAACCCGTCAACCCCAGCCAAGAGAGACTTGAGCCAAGTCACTTGCTTTAAGTGCCAGAAGACCAGACATTATGCCAATGAATGTCCTGAAGCCCAGATTGGAAGTGGCAATGGAAGCTCTGGGAAGAAGCCGAACCCTTTCAATAGGGGACAGGTGAACCACGTAAACGTGGAGGAGGTTGAATCTCAGCCAGATGCAGTAATAGGTAAGTTTTTGGTTAAGTCATTTACTGCACTCGTTCTATTTGATACTGGTGCATCGCATTCATACATCTCAAGGGGATTTGTGGATAAGTATAAACTACCAACCCAAGCCCTTAGGTCACCCATGTTAGTATCCTCACCTGGAGCAGAGTATATGGCTAGTTTATGGTGTGATCGGTTACCATTAAGGATTGGTAACTATGTATTTCCCTCAGACCTAATAGTATTGGAATCTCAAGGATTGGATGTGATATTAGGCATGGATTGGTTATCGAAGTATGAAGGGAACATTGAATGCGCCACTAAATCAATTTTTCTTACAACGCCAGAAGGAAGTAGGATCAAGTATGTATCCCGGCATGTGCCTAAGAGGACTCAAGTAAATTCCCTAAAAGGAGTTCTACTGGAGGAAGTACTGGTTGAAGGAAATATGCCCTAGAGGCAATAATAAAGTTATTATTTATTTCCTTATATCATGATAAATGTTTATTATTCATGCTAGAATTGTATTATTTGGAAACATAATACTTGTGTGAATACATAGACAAACTAAACGCCACTAGTGTGCCTCTACTTGACTAGCTCGTTAATCGAAGATGGTTATGTTTCCTAACCATAGACATGTGTTGTCATTTGATTAACGGGATCACATCATTAGGAGAATGATGTGATTGACATGACCCATTCCATTAGCTTAGCACCTGATCGTTTAGTATGTTGCTATTGCTTTCTTCATGACTTATACATGTTCCTATGACTATGAGATTATGCAACTCCCGTTTGCCGGAGGAACACTTTATGTGCTACCAAATGTCACAACGTAACTAGGTGATTATAAAGGAGATCTATAGGTGTCTCCAAAGGTACATGTTGGGTTGGCGTATTTCGAGATTAGGATTTGTCACTCCGATTGTCGGAGAGGTATCTCTAGGCCCTCTCGGTAATGCACATCACATAAGCCTTGCAAGCATTGCAACTAATGAGTTAGTTGCGAGATGATGTATTACGAAACGAGTAAAGAGACTTGCCGGTAACGAGATTGAACTAGGTATTGAGATACCGACGATCGAATCTCAGGCAAGTAACATACTGATGACAAAGGGAACAACGTATGTTGTTATGCGGTCTGACTGATAAACATCTTCGTAGAATATGTAGGAGCCAGTATGAGCATCCAGGTTCCGCTATTGGTTATTGACCGGAGGCATGTCTTGGTCATGTCTACATTGTTCTCGAACCCGTAGGGTCCGCACGCTTAACGTTACGATGACATTTTCTTTATGAGTTTATATATTTTGATGTACCGAAGTTTGTTCGGAGTCCCGGATGTGATCACGGACATGACGAGGAGTCTCGAAATGGTCGAGACATAAAGATTGATATATTGGAAGCCTATGTTTGGACATCGGAAGTGTTCCGGGTGAAATCGGCATTTTACCGGAGTACCGGGAGGTTACCGGAACCCCCCGGTAACCTAATGGGCCTTAATGGGCCTAGTGGAGGAAGAGGATAGGAGGCCTAGGGGCTGCCGCGGACCCCTCCCCCCAAGTACGAATTGGACAAGGAGAGGGGGCGGCGCCCCCTGAGGGAGTCCTGGATTAGGGGGTGTTCGGGTAGCCGGACTATACCTTCAGCCGGACTCCTGGACTATGAAGATACAAGATTGAAGACTTTGTCCCGTGTCCAGATGGGACTTTTCTTGGCGTGGAAGGCAAGCTTGGCGATGCGGATATTCAAGGTCTTCTACCATTGTAATCGACTCTGTGTAAGCCTAACCCATCCGGTGTCTATATAAACCGGAGGGTTGTAGTCCGTAGGACGGAATCAACTCCATACACAACAATCATACCATAGGCTAGCTTCTACGGTTTAGCCTCCTTGATCTAGTGGTAGATCTACTCTTGCACTACCCATATCATCAATATTAATCACGCAGGAGTAGGGTTTTACCTCCATCGAGAGGGCCCGAACCTGGGTAAAACAAAGTGTCCCCTGTCTCCTGTTACCATCCGGCCTAGACGCACATTTCGGGACCCCCTACCCGAGATCTGCAGGTTTTGACACCGACACCCCCCCTTTCCTTTCTTCCCTTTCCTCCTTCCCCCAAGTCCTAATCCAACTAGGGAAAGGGAGGGAGTCCTACTCCCGGTAGGAGTAGGACTCCTCCGGCGCGCATCCTCCTAGGGCTGGCCGCACCCCCCTTGCTCCTTTATATACGGGGGCAGGGGGGCACCTCTAGACACACAAGTTGATCATTGTGATCGTTTTCTTAGCCGTGTGCGGTGCCCCCCTCCACCATACTCCTTGATAATATTGTAGCGGTGCTTAGGCGAAGCCCTGCGATGGTAGAACATCAAGATCGTCACCACGCCGTCGTGCTGACGGAACTCCTCCCCGACACTTTGCTGGATCGGAGTCCGGGGATCGTCATCGAGCTGAACGTGTGCTAAAACTCAGAGGTGCCATAGTTTCGGTGCTTGATCGGTCGGGCCGTGAAGATGTACGACTACATCAACCGCGTTGTCATAACGCTTCCGCTGTCAGTCTACGAGGGTACGTAGACAACACTCTCCCCTCTCATTGCTATGCATCACCATGATCTTGCGTGTGCGTAGGATTTTTTTTGAAATTGCTACGTTCCCCAATAGTGGCATCCGAGCCAGGTTTTATGTGTTGATGTTATTTGCACGATATAAGTCATACTGCTTACCAGCATGTCATACTTTGGTTCGGCGGTATTGTTGGATGAAGCGGTCCGGACCGACATTACGCGTACGCTTATGCGAGACTGGTTCTACCGACGTGCTTTGCACACAAGTGGCTGGCGGGTGTCAGTTTCTCGAACTTTAGTTGAACCGAGTGTGGCTACGCCCGGTCCTTGCGAAGGTTAAAACAGCACCAGCTTGACAAACTATCGTTGTGGTTTTTGATGCATAAGTAAGATTGGTTCTTTCTTAAGCCCGTAGCAACCACGTAAAACTTGCAACAAACAAAGTAGAGGACGTCTAACTTGTTTTTGAAGGGCATGTTGTGATGTGATACGGTCAAGACATGATGCTAAATTTTATTGTATGAGATGATCATGTTTTGTAACCGAGTTATCGGCAACTGGCAGGAGCCATATGGTTGTCACTTTATTGTATGCAATGCAATCGCCCTGTAATGCTTTACTTTATCACTAAGCGGTAGCAATAGTCGTAGAAGCGTAAGATTGGCGAGACGACAATGATGCTATGATGGAGATCAAGGTGTCGCGCCGGTGACGATGGTGATGATGACAGTGCTTCAAAGATGGAGATCGCAAGCACAAGATGATGATGGCCATATCATATCACTTATATTGATTGCATGTGATGTTTATCTTTTATGCATCTTACCTTTCTTTGATTGACGGTAGCATTTTAAGATGATCTCTCACTAATTATCAAGAAGTGTTCTCCCTGAGTATGCACCGTTGCGAAAGTTCTTCGTGCTGAGACACCACGTGATGATCGGGTGTGATAGGCTCTACGTTCAGATACAACGGGTGCAAAACAGTTGCACACGCGGAATACTTAGGTTATACTTGACGAGCCAAGCATATACAGATATGGCCTCAGAACACGGAGACCGAAAGGTCGAGCGTGAATCATATAGTAGATATGATCAACATAGTAATGTTCACCAATGAAACTACTCCATCTCACGTGATGATCGGACATGGTTTAGTTGATTTGGATCACGTGATCACTTAGAGGACTAGAGGGATGTCTATCTAAGTGGGAGTTCTTTAGTAATATGATTAATTGAACTTAAATTTATCATGAACTTAGTACCTGACAGTATCTTGCTTGTTTATGTTTGATTGTAGATAGATGGCCCGTGCTGTTGTTCCATTGAATTTTAATGCGTTCCTTGAGAAAGCAAAGTTGAAAGATGATGGTAGCAATTACACGGACTGGGTCCGTAACTTGAGGATTATCCTCATTGCTGCACAGAAGAATTACGTCCTGGAAGCAGCGCTGGGTGCCAGGCCTGCTGCTAGAGCAGCACCAGATGTTATGAACGTCTGGCAGAGCAAAGCTGATGACTACTCAATAGTTCAGTGTGCCATGCTTTACGGCTTAGAATCGGGACTTCAACGACGTTTTGAACGTCATGGAGCATATGAGATGTTCCAGGAGTTGAAGTTAATATTTCAAGAAAATGCCCGGATTGAGAGATATGAAGTCTCCAATAAGTTCTATAGCTTCAAGATGGAGGAGAACAGTTCTGTCAGTGAGCATATACTCAAAATGTCTGGGTATAATAATCACTTGATTCAATTGGGACTTAATCTTCCAGATGATTGCGTCATTGACAGAATTCTCCAATCTCTTCCACCTAGCTACAAGAGCTTCGTGATGAACTATAATATGCAAGGGATGGTTAAGACAATTCCCGAGCTCTTTGCAATGCTGAAAGCTGCGGAGGTAGAAATCAAGAAGGAGCATCAAGTGTTGATGGTCAACAAGACCACTAGTTTCAAGAAAAAGGGCAAAGGGAAGAAGAAGGCGAACTTCAAAATGAACAGCAAGCAAGTTGCTGCTCAGGAGAAGAAACCCAAATCTGGACCTAAGCCTGAAACTGGTCACTGGAAGCGGAACTGCCCCAAGTATTTTGCGGATAAGAAGGATGGAAAGGTGAACAAAGGTATATGTGATATACATGTTATTGATGTGTACCTTACTCATGCTCGCGGTAGCACCTGGGTATTTGATACTGGTTCTGTTGCTAATATTTGCAACTCGAAACAGGGACTACAGATTAAGCGAAGATTGGCTAAGGACGAGGTGACGATGCGCGTGGGAAATGGTTCCAAAGTCGATGTGATCGCGGTCGGCACGCTACCTCTACATCTACCTTCGGGATTATTAGACCTAAATAATTGTTATTTGGTGCCAGCGTTAAGCATGAACATTATATCTGGATCTTGTTTGATGCGAGACGGTTATTCATTTAAATCAGAGAATAATGGTTGTTCTATTTATATGAGTAATATCTTTTATGGTCATGAACCCTTGAAGAGTGGTCTATTCTTATTAAATCTCGATAGTAGTGACACGCATATTCATAATGTTGAAGCCAAAAGATGCAGAGTTGATAATGATAGTGCAACTTATTTGTGGCACTGCCGTTTAGGTCATATCGGTGTAAAGCGCATGAAGAAACTCCATACTGATGGACTTTTGGAACCACTTGATTATGAATCACTTGGTACTTGCGAACCGTGCCTTATGGGCAAGATGACTAAAACACCGTTCTCCGGTACTATGGAGAGAGCAACAGATTTGTTGGAAATCATACATACAGATGTATGTGGTCCGATGAGTGTTGAGGCTCGTGGCGGATATCGTTATTTTCCACCTTCACAGATGACTTAAGCAGATATGGGTATATCTACTTAATGAAACATAAGTCTGAAACATTTGAAAAGTTGAAAGAATTTCAGAGTGAAGTTGAAAATCATCGTAACAAGAAAATAAAATTCCTACGATCTGATCATGGAGGAGAATATTTGAGTTATACGAGTTTGGTGTACATTTGAAACAATGCGGAATAGTTTCGCAACTCACGCCACCTGGAACACCACAGCGTAATGGTGTGTCCGAACATCATAATCGTACTTTACTAGATATGGTGCGATCTATGATGTCTCTTACTGACTTACCGCTATCATTTTGGGGTTATGCTTTAGAGACGGCCGCATTCACGTTAAATAGGGCACCATCAAAATCCGTTGAGACGACGTCTTACGAACTGTGGTTTGGCAAGAAACCAAAGTTGTCATTTCTGAAAGTTCGGGGCTGCGATGCTTATGTGAAAAAGCGTCAACCTGATAAGCTCGAACCCAAATCGGAGAAATGTGTCTTCATAGGATATCCAAAGGAAACTATTGGATACACCTTCTATCATAGATCCGAAGGCAAGACTTTTGTTGCTAAATTTGGAAACTTTCTAGAGAAGGAGTTTCTCTCGAAAGAAGTGAGTGGGAGGAAAGTAGAATTTGATGAGGTAACTGTACCTGCTCCCTTATTGGAAAGTTGTACATCACAGAAACCGGTTTCTGTGACACCTACACCAATTAGTGAGGAAGCTAATGATACTGATCATGAAACTTCAGGACAAAATACTACTGAACCTCGTAGATCAAGCAGAGTGAGATCCGCGCCAGAGTGGTACGGTAATCCTGTTCTGGAAATCATGCTGGTAGATCATGATGAACCTACGAACTATGAAGAAGCGATGGTGAGCCCAGATTCCGCGAAATGGCTTGAAGCCATGAAATCTGAGATGGGATCCATGTATGAGAACAAAGTATGGACTTTGGTTGACTTGCCCAAAGATCGGCAAGCAATTGAGAATAAATGGATCTTCAAGAAGAAGATTGACGCTGATGATAATGCTACTGTCTACAAAGCTCGACTTGTCGCAAAAGGTTTTTGACAAGTTCAAGGGATTGACTACGATGAGACCTTCTCACCCGTAGCGATGCTTAAGTCTGTCCGAATCATGTTAGCAATTGCCGCATTTTATGATTATGAACTTTGGCAGATGGATGTCAAAACTGCATTCCTGAATGGATTTCTGGAAGAAGAGTTGTATATGATGCAGCCGGAAGGTTTTGTCGATCCAAAGGGAGCTAACAAAGTGTGCAAGCTCCAGCTATCCATTTATGGACTGGTGCAAGCCTCTCGGAGTTGGAACAAACGCTTTGATAATGTGATCAAAGCATTTGGTTTTGTACAGACTTTTGGAGAAGCCTGTATTTACAACAAAGTGAGTGGGAGCTCTGTAGCATTTCTGATATTATATGTAGATGACATATTACTAATTGGAAATGATATAGAATTTCTGGATAGCATAAAGGGATACTTGAATAAGAGTTTTTCAATGAAAGACCTTGGTGAAGCTGCTTACATATTGGGCATTAAGATCTATAGAGATAGATCAAGACACTTAATTGGACTTTCACAAAGCACATACCTTGACAAAATTTTGAAGAAGTTCAAAATGGATAAAGCAAAGAAAGGATTCTTGCCTGTGTTACAAGGTGTGAAATTGAGTAAGACTCAATGCCCGACCACTGCAGAAGATAGAGTGAAAATGAAAGATGTTCCCTATGCTTCAGCCATAGGCTCTATCATGTATGCAATGCTGTGTACCAGACCTGATGTATGTCTTGGTATAAGTCTGGCAGGGAGGTACCAAAGTAATCCAGGAGTGGATCACTGGACAGCGGTCAAGAACATCCTGAAATACCTGAAAAGGACTAAGGGTATGTTTCTCGTATATGGAGGTGACAAAGAGCTCATCGTAAATGGTTATGTTGATGCAAGCTTTGACACTGATCCGGACGATTCTAAATCGCAAACCGGATACGTGTTTACATTAAACGGTGGAGCTGTCAGTTGGTGCAGTTCTAAACAAAGCACTGTGGCGGGATCTACATGTGAAGCGGAGTACATAGCTGCTTCCGAAGCATCAAACGAAGGAGTCTGGATGAAGGAGTTCATATCCAATCTAGGTGTCATACCTAGAGCATCGGGTCCAATGAAAATCTGTTTTGACAATACTAGTGCAATTGCCTTGGCAAAGGAATCCAGATTTCACAAGAGAACCAAACACATCAAGAGACGCTTCAATTCCATCCAAGATCTAGTCCAGGTGGGACGCATAGAGATTTGCAACATACATACGGATCTGAATGTAGCAGACCCATTGACTAAGCCTCTTCCACGAGCAAAACATGATCAACACCAAAGCTCCATGGGTGTTAGAATCATTACTGTGTAATCTAGATTATTGACTCTAGTGCAAGTGGGAGACTGAAGGAAATATGCCCTAGAGGCAATAATAAAGTTATTATTTATTTCCTTATATCATGATAAATGTTTATTATTCATGCTAGAATTGTATTATCCGGAAACATAATACTTGTGTGAATACATAGGCAAACTAAACGTGACTAGTGTGCCTCTACTTGACTAGCTCGTTAATCGAAGATGGTTATGTTTCCTAACCATAGACATGTGTTGTCATTTGATTAACGGGATCACATCATTAGGAGAATGATGTGATTGACATGACCCATTCCATCAGCTTAGCACCAGATCGTTTAGTATGTTGCTATTGCTTTCTTCATGACTTATACATGTTCCTATGACTATGAGATTATGCAACTCCCGTTTGCCAGAGGAACACTTTGTGTGCTACCAAACGTCACAACGTAACTGGGTGATTATAAAGGAGCTCTACAGGTGTCTCCAAAGGTACATGTTGGGTTGGCGTATTTCGAGATTAGGATTTGTCACTCCGATTGTCAGAGAGGTATCTCTGGGTCCTCTCGGTAATGCACATCACATAAGCCTTGCAAGCATTGCAACTAATGAGTTAGTTGAGAGATGATGTATTACGAAACGAGTTAAGAGACTTGCCGGTAACGAGATTGAACTAGGTATTGAGATACCGACGATCGAATCTTGGGCAACTAACATACCGATGACAAAGGGAACAACATATGTTGTTATGCGGTCTGACCGATAAAGATCTTCGTAGAATATGTAGGAGCCAATATGAGCATCCAGGTTCCCCTATTGGTTATTGACCGGAGACATGTCTCGGTCATGTCTACATTGTTCTCGAACCCGTAGGGTCCGCACGCTTAACGTTACGATGACATTTTCTTTACGAGTTTATATATTTTGATGTACCGAAGTTTGTTTGGAGTCCCGGATGTGATCACGGACATGACGAGGAGTCTCGAAATGGTCGATAGATAAAGATTGATATATTGGAAGCCTATGTTTGGACATCGGAAGTGTTTCGGGTGAAATCGGCATTTTACCGGAGTACCGGGAGGTTACCGGAACCCCCCGGTAACCTAATAGGCCTTAATGGGCCTAGTGGAGGAAGAGGAGAGGAGGCCTAGGGGCTTCCGCGTGCCCCTTCCCCCCAAGTACGAATTGGACAAGGATGGGGGGCGCCGCCCCCCCCCCCCTTTCCTTTCTTCCCTCTCCTCCTTCGCCCCAAGTCCTAATCCAACTAGGCAAAGGGAGGGAATCCTACTCCCGGTAGGAGTAGGACTCCTCCGACGCGCCTCCTCCTAGGGCCGGCCGCACCCCCCTTGCTCCTTTATATACGGGGGCAGGGGGGCACCTCTAGACACACAAGTTGATCCTTGTGATCATTTTCTTAGCCATGTGCGGTGCCCCCCTCCACCATACTCCTCGATAATATTGTAGTGGTGCTTACGCGAAGCCCTGCGATGGTAGAACATCAAGATCGTCACCATGCCGTCGTGCTGACGGAACTCCTCCCCGACACTTTGCTGGATCGGAGTCCGAGGATCGTCATCGAGCTGAACGTGTGCTAAAACTCGGAGGTGCCGTAGTTTCGGTGCTTGATCGGTCGGGCCATGAAGACGTACGACTACATCAACCGCGTTGTGATAACGCTTCTGCTGTCGGTCTACGAGGGTACGTAGACAACACTCTCCCCTCTCGTTGCTATGCATCACCATGATCTTGCGTGTGCGTAGGAATTTTTTTGAAATTACTACGTTCCCCAACACCGATGGTAAAGCATTTTCCGGATGTATTTCCAGAGGAGTTGTCAGGCATGCCACCGGATAGAGACCTTGAATTTTTGATTAAGCTTTTGCCAGGCACAGGGCCAATATCTAAGAGACCATACATGATGCCCGCAAAGGATTTGGAGGAGATTAAGAAGCAGATTAAGGAGTTACTGGATAAAGGTTATATTTGCCCAAGTTCTTCGCCTTGGGGATCGCCAGTACTTCTAGTGGAAAAGAAGGATGGATCGTTAAGGATGGTTGTTGATTATCGAGGATTAAATGAAGTAACGATCAAGAACAAGTACCCACTACCGATGATCAATGATCTGTTTGATCAATTGCAAGGAGCTAAGGTATTCTCCAAGATCGATCTGCAATCAGGATACCATCAGTTGAAGATTCGAGAACAGGATATACCTAAGACGGCTTTTACCACCAGGTATGGGCTGTACGAGTATACCGTTATGTCATTTGGTCTGACTAACGCACCTGCCTATCTTATGAACATGATGAACAAAGTGTTTATGGAGTTTTGGATAAGTTCGTCGTAGTGTTCATTGATGATATTCTAGTTAACTCGAAGAATGAAGAGGAGCATAAGGAGCATTTGCGTTTGGTACTTGAGAAGCTCAGAGGACATCAGTTATATGCCAAGTTTAGCAAATGTGAGTTTTGGTTGAAGGAAGTTGGATTCCTCGGACACGTTATATCCGAAGAAGGTATAGCAGTAGATCCCACCAAGGTTGAGACTGTGACAAATGGGAAGCCCCAACAACAGTTGGAGAAATCTGGAGTTTTCTTGGACTTGCAGGATACTACCGAAGGTTCATTGAAAATTTCTCAAAGATTGCGAAGCCTATGACGGAGTTGTTAAAGAAGGATACCAAGTTCATATGGACTGAGGAATGTGGGGCTTGTTTCCAGGAGTTGAAGAAACGTTTGGTTACATCACCAGTGTTGATTTTCCCGGATCAGAACAAAGATTATGAGGTATATTGCGACGCTTCACATCGAGGACTTGGAGCAGTGCTTATGCAGGAGGGAAGAGTTGTTTCATATGCCTCACGACATCTTAAGCCACATGAGTTGAATTATGCCACACATGATTTGGAGTTAGCAGCCGTAGTGCATGCATTGAAGACTTGGAGACATTTCCTCATTGGAAACCATTGTGAAATGTACACGGATCACAAGAGTTTGAAGTATATTTTCACGCAGAAGGAGTTGAATCTCAGGAAAAGGAGATGGTTGGAGCTCATCAAGGATTATGATATGAGGTTGCATTATCATCCCGGAAAGGCTAACATAGTAGCCGATGCACTGAGCCGTAAAAGCCATGTCAACACCCTAATGACGGGAGATTTACCGAAGGAGTTAGCCGAGGACCTGAGGAAATATGCCCTAGAGGCAATAATAAAGTTATTATTTATTTCCTTATATCATGATAAAGGTTTATTATTCATGCTAGAATTGTATTAACCGGAAACATAATACATGTGTGAATACATAGACAAACAGAGTGTCACTAGTATGCCTCTACTTGACTAGCTCGTTAATCAAAGATGGTTATGTTTCCTAACCATGGACAAAGAGTTGTCATTTGATTAAACGGGATCACATCATTAGTTGAATGATCTGATTGACATGACCCATTCCATTAGCTTAGCACCCGATCGTTTAGTATGTTGCTATTGCTTTCTTCATGACTTATACATGTTCCTATGACTATGAGATTATGTAACTCCCGTGTGCCGGAGGAACACTTTGTGTGCTACCAAACGTCACAACATAACTGGGTGATTATAAAGGTGCTCTACAGGTGTCTCCAAAGGTACATGTTGGGTTGACGTATTTCGAGATTAGGATTTGTCACTCCGATCGTCGGAGAGGTATCTCTGGGCCCTCTCGGTAATGCACATCACTTAAGCCTTGCAAGCAATGCAACTAATGAGTTAGTTGCGAGATGATGTATTACCGAACGAGTAAAGAGACTTGCCGGTAACGAGATTGAACTAGGTATTGGATACTGACGATCGAATCTCGGGGAAGTAACATACCAGTGACAAAGGGAACAACGTATGTTGTTATGCGGTCTGACCGATAAAGATCTTCATAGAATATGTAGGAGCCAATATGGGCATCCAGGTCCCACTATTGGTTCTTGACCGGAGACATGTCTCGATCATGTCTACATTGTTCTCGAACCCGTAGGGTCCGTACGCTTAAGGTTTCGATGACAATTATATTATGAGTTTATATGTTTTGATGTACCGAAGGTTGTTCGGAGTCCCGGATGTGATCACGGACATGACGAGGAGTCTCAAAATGGTCGAGACATAGAGATTGATATATTGGAAGCCTATGTTTGGATATCGGAAGTGTTTCGGGTGAAATCGGGATTTTACCGGAGTACCGGGAGGTTACCGGAACCCCCCGGGAGCTATATGGGCCTTAGTGGAAAAGAGAAGAGGCAGCCTGAGTGTCACTAGTATGCCTTAGTGGAAAAGTTTATTATTCATGCTAGAATTGTATTAACTGGAAACATAATACATGTGTGAATACATAGACAAACAGAGTGTCACTAGTATGCCTCTACTTGACTAGCTCGTTAATCAAAGATGGTTATGTTTCCTAACCATGGACAAAGAGTTGCCATTTGATTAACGGGATCACATCATTAGTTGAATGATCTAATTGACATGACCCATTCCATTAGCTTAGCACCCGATCGTTTAGTATGTTGCTATTGCTTTCTTCATAACTTATACATGTTCCTATGACTATGAGATTATGTAACTCCCATGTGCCAGAGGAACACTTTGTGTGCTACCAAACGTCACAACGTAACTGGGTGATTATAAAGGTGCTCTACAGGTGTCTCCAAAGGTACATGTTGGGTTGACGTATTTCGAGATTAGGATTTGTCACTCCGGTCGTCGGAGAGGTATCTCTGGGCCCTCTCGGTAATGCACATCACATAAGCCTTGCAAGCATTGCAACTAATGAGTTAGTTGTGAGATGATGTATTACGGAACGAGTAAAGAGACTTGCCGGTAACGAGATTGAACTGGGTATTGAGATACCGACGATCGAATCTCGGGCAAGTAACATACCGATGACAAAGGGAACAACGTATGTTATTATGCGGTCTGACCGATAAAGATCTTCGTAGAATATGTAGGAGCTAATATGGGCATCCAGGTCCCGCTATTGGTTATTGACCGGAGACGTGTCTCGGTCATGTCTACATTGTTCTCGAACCGTAGGGTCCGCACACTTAAGGTTTCGATGACAGTTATATTATGAGTTTATGAGTTTTGATGTACCGAAGGATTTCGGAGTCCCGGATGAGATCGAGGACATGACGAGGAGTCTCGAAATGGTCGAGGCGTAAAGATCGATATATTGGACGACTATATTCGGACATCGGAAAGGTTCCAAGTGATTCGGATAAAACCGAAGTGCCGGAGGGGTTACCGGAACCCCCCGGGGAAGTAATGGGCCTTAGTGGGCCTGAGGAGAGAGAGAGGGCAGCAGCCCAGGAGGTGGCGCACCCCCCCTCATGGGGAGTCTGAATAGGACTAGCAGGGGGGCGCGGCCCCCCTTTCCCTCTCCCTCTCCCTCTCTTTCCTTCCCCCTCTCTATTCCTAGTTGGACTAGGAAAGGGGAGTCCTACTCCCACTAGGAGGAGGACTCCCCCCTCTCCTTGGCGCGCCCCAAGGGCCGGCCGGCCTCCCCCTTGCTCCTTTATATATGGGGGCAGGGGGCACCCTAGGACACACAAGTTGATCATCATGATCGTTCCTTAGCCGTGTGCGGTGCCCCCCTCCACCATATTCCACCTCGGTCATATTGTAGCAGCGCTTAGGCAAAGCCCTGCGACGGTAGAACATCAAGATCGTCACCACGCCGTTGTGCTGACGGAACTCATCCCCGAAGCTTTGCTGGATCGGAGCCCGGGGAGCGTCATCGAGCTATACGTGTGCCAAGAACTCGGAGGTGCCGGAGTAATGGTGCTTGGATCGGTCGGACCGGGAAGACGTACGACTACTTCCTCTATGTTGCGTCAACACTTCCGCTTCGGTCTACGAGGGTACGTAGACAACACTCTCCCCTCTTGTTGCTATGCATCACCATGATCTTGCGTGTGCGTAGGAATTTTTTTGAAATTACTACATTCCCCAACAGTGGCATTCGAGCCTAGGTTTTATTGTTTGATGTTATATGCACGAGTAGAACACAAGTGAATTGTGGGCGATATAAGTCATACTGCCTACCAGCATGCTATACTTTGGTTCGGCGGTATTGTTGGATGAAGCGGCCCGGACCAACATTACGCGTACGCTTACGCGAGACTGGTTCTACCACCGTGCTTTGCACACAGGTGGTTGGCGGGTGTCAGTTTCTCCAACTTTAGTTGAACCGAGTGTGGCTACGCCCGGTCCTTGCGAAGGTTAAAACGGCATCAACTTGAAAAACTATCGTTGTGGTTTTGATGCGTAGGTAAGATTGGTTCTTGCTTAAGCCCGTAGCAGCCACGTAAACTTGCAACAAACAAAGTAGAGGACGTCTAACTTGTTTTTGCAGGGCATGTTGTGATGTGATATGGTCAAGACATGATGCTAAATTTTATTGTATGAGATGATCATGTTTTGTAACTGAGTTATCGGCAACTGGCAGGAGCCATATGGTTGTCGCTTTATTGTGTGCAATGCAATCGCCCTGTAATGCTCTACTTTATAACTAAGTGGTAGCGATAGTCATAGAAGCAAAAGATTGGCGAGACGACAACGATGCTACGATGGAGATCAAGGTGTCGCGCCGGTGACGATGGTGAGAATAACGGTGCTTCGGAGATGGAGATCACAAGCACAAGATGATGATGGCCATATCATATCACTTATATTGATTGCATGTGATGTTTATCTTTTATGCATCTTATCTTGCTTTGATTGACGGTAGCATTATAAGATGATCTCTCACTAAATTATCAAGAAGTGTTCTCCCTGAGTATGCACCGTTGCCAAAGTTCGTCGTGCCCAGGCACCACGTGATGATCGGGTGTGATAAGCTCTACGTCCATCTACAACGGGTGCAAGCCAGATTTGCACACTCAGAATACTCAGGTTAAACTTGATGAGCCAAGCATATGGAGATATGGCCTCGGAACACGGAGACCGAAAGGTCGAGCGTGAATCATATAGTAGATATGATCGACATAGTGATGTTCACCATTGAAAGCTAATCCATTTCACGTGATGATCGGTTATGGTTTAGTTGATTTGGATCACGTGATCACTTAGAGGATTAGAGGGATGTCTATCTAAGTGGGAGTTCTTAAGTAATATGATTAATTGAACTTTAATTTATCATGAACTTAGTCCTGGTAGTATTAGCATATCTATGTTGTAGATCAATAGCTCGCGTTGTTGCTTTCATATGTTTATTTTGATATGTTCCTGGAGAAAATTGTGTTGAAAGATGTTAGTAGCAATGATGCGGATTGGATCCGTGATCTGAGGTTTATCCTCATTGCTGCACAGAAGAATTATGTCCTTGATGCACAGCTAGGTGACAGACCTATTGCAGGAGCAGATGCAGACGTTATGAACGTTTGGCTAGCTCAATATGATGACTACTTGATAGTTTAGTGCACCATGCTTAATGGCTTAGAATCGGGACTTCAAAGACGTTTTGAACGTCATGGACCATATGAGATGTTCCAGGAGTTGAAGTTAATATTTCAAGCAAATACCCGAGTTGAGAAATATGAAGTCTCCAACAAGTTCTATAGCTAAAAGATGGAGGAGAATCGCTCAACTAGTGAGCATGTGCTCAGATTGTCTGGGTACTACAATCACTTGAATCAAGTGGGAGTTAATCTTCCAGATAAGATAGTGATTGACAGAATTCTCTAGTCACCATCACCAAGTTAGTAGAACTTCGTGATGAACTATAATATGCAAGGGATAACGGAAACAACTCCGAAGCTCTCCGTGATGCTGAAATCAACGAAGGTAGAAATCAAGAAAAACATCAAGTGTTGATGGTTGACAAGACCACTAGTTTCAAGAAAAGGGCAAAGGGAAGAAGGGGAACTTCAAGAAGAACGGCAAGCAAGTTGCTGCTCTAGTGAAGAAGCCCAAGTCTGATCCTAAGTCGGAGACTAAGTGCTTCTACTGCAAAGGGTCTGGTCACTGGAAGCGGAACTACCCCAAGTATTTGGCGGATAAGAAGGATGGCAAAGTGAACAAAGGTATATTTGATATACAGATTATTGATGTGTATTTTACTAGTGTTTATAGCAACCCCTCAGTATTTGATACTGGATCAGTTGCTAAGAGTAGTAACTCGAAACAGGAGTTGCAGAATAAACAGAGACTAGTTAAGGGTGAAGTGACGATGAGAGTTGGAAGTGGTTCCAAGATTGATATGATCATCATCGCACACTCCCTATACTTTCAGGATTAGTGTGGAACCTAAATAAGTGTTATTTGGTGTTGAGCATGAATATGATTTGATCATATTTATTGCAATACGGTTATTCATTTAAGTAAGAGAATAAATTGTTGTTCTGTTTACATGAATAAAACCTTATATGGTCACAGACCCAATGAAAATGGTTCGTTGGATCTCGATCATAGTGATACACATATTCATAATATTGAAACCAAAAGATACAAAGTTAATAATGATAGTGCAACTTATTTGTGGCACTGTCGGTTAGGTCATATTGGTGTAAAGCGCATGAAGAAACTCCATGCTGATGGGCTTATGGAATCACTTGATTATGAATCACTTGATGCTTGCGAACCATGCCTCATGGGCAAGATGACTAAGACTCCGTTCTCCATGGAGCGAGCAACTGACTTATTGGAAATAATACATACTAATGTATGCGATCCGATGAGTGTTAAGGCTCACGGCGGGTATCGTTATTTTCTGACCTTCACAGATGATTTGAGGAGATATGGGTATTTCTACTTGATGAAACATAAGTCTAAAACATTTGAAAAGTTCAAAGAATTTCAGAGTGAAGTGGAGAATCGTCGTAACAAAAATGAAAGTTTCTACGATATGATCGCAGAAGTAAAATATTTGAGTTACTAGTTTTGTCTTCAATTAAAACAATTTGGAATAGTTTCACAAACTCATGCCATCTGGAACACCACAGCATAATGGTGTGTCCGAATGTCATAACCGTACTTTATTAGATATGGTACGATCTATGATGTTTCTTACCGATCTACCACTATTGTTTTGGGGTTATGCATTCGAGACATCTGCATTCACGTTAAATAGGGCACCATCTAAGTCCGTTGAGACGACACAATCTGAACGGTGGTTTGGCAAGAAACCAAAGTTGTCGTTTCTTAAAGTTTGGGGTTGTGATGCTTATATGAAAAAGTTTCATCCTAAGAAGCTCAAACCCAAATCGGAGAAATATGTCTTCATAGGATACCCAAAGGAGACTGTTGGGTACACCTTCTATCAAAAATCCGAAGGCAAGACTTTTGTTGCTAAATTCGGAGTTTTTCTAGAGAAGGAGTTTCTCTCGAAAGAAGTGAGGGGGAGGAAAGTAGAACTTGATGAGGTAACTGTACCTGCTCCCTTATTGGAAAGTAGTTCATCACAGAAATCTGTTCCTGTGACTACTACACCAATTAGTGAGGAAGCTAATGATGATGATCATGTAACTTCAGATCAAGTTACTACCAAATCTCTTAGGTAAACCAGAGTGAGATCCGCACCAGAGTGGTACGGTAATCCTGTTCTGGAAGTCATGTTACTAGACCATGATGAACTTGCGAACTATGAGGAAGCGATGATAAGCCCAGATTCCACGAAATGGTTTGAGGCCATGAAATCTAAGATATGATCCATGTATGAGAACAAAGTATGCACTTTGATGGATTTGCCCGATGATCGGCAAGCCATAGAAAATAAATGGAACTTCAAGAGGAAGACGGACGCTGATAGTAGTGTTACTATCTACAAAGCTAGAATTGTCGCAAAAGGTTTTCGACAAGTTCAAGGTGTTGACTATGATGAGATTTTCTCACTCGTATCTATGCTTAAGTCAGTCCGAATCATGTTAGCAATTGCCGCATTTTATGAAATCTGGCAAATGGATAAACAAAACTGCATTCCTTAATGGATTTATTAAAGAAGAGTTGTATGTGATGCAACAAGGTGGTTTTGTCAATCCTAAAGGTGCTAAGAAAATATGCAAGCTCCAGCGATCCATTTATGGACTGGTGCAAGCATCTCGGAGTTGGAATATACGCTTTGATAAGATGATCAAAGCATATAGTTTTATACAGACTTGTGGTGAAGCCTGTATTTACAAGAAAGTGAGTGGGAGCACTACAGCATTTCTGATAAGTATATGTGAATTACATATTGTTGATCGGAAATAATGTAGAATTATTCTGCAAAGCATAAAGGAGTGTTTGAAAGGAGTTTTTCAAAGAAAGACCTCGGTGAAGTTGCTTACATATTGAGCATCAAGATATATAGAGATAGATCAAGACGCTTGGTAAGTTTTTTCAATAAATACATACCTTGACAAGATTTTGAAGTAGTTCAAAATGGAACAGTCAAAGAAAGAGTTTCTTGCCTATGTTACAAGGTGTGAAATTGAGTAAGACTCAAAGCCCGACCACGGTAGAAGATAGAAAGAGAATGAATGTCATTCCCTATGCCTTGGTCATAGGTTCTATAAAGTATGCCATGCTGTGTAGCAGATCTATTGTATACCCTACCACTAAGTTTGGCAAGGGAGTACAATAGTGATCTAGGAGTAGATCAATGGACAACGGTCAAAACTATCCTTACTGGAATAAGGATATGTTTCTCGATTACGGAGGTGAAAAAAGGTTCGTTGTAAAGGGTTACATCGATGCAAGTTTTTACACTGAGCCAGATGATTCTAAGTCTCAATCTAGATACATGTTGAAAGTGGGAGCAATTAGCTAGAGTAGCTCCATGCAGAGCATTGTTGACATAGAAATTTGCAAAATACATGCGGATCTGAATGTGAAAGGCCCGTTGACTAAATTTCTCTCACAAACAAAACACGATCACTCTTTGGGTGTTAATCACATAGCAATGTGAACTAGATTATTGAATCTAGTAAACCCTTTGGGTGTTAGTCACATGGAGATGTGAACCAATCACATAAAGATGTGAACTATTGGTATTAATCACATAGCGATGTGAACTAGATTATTGACTCTAGTGCAAGTGGGAGACTGAAGGAAATATGCCCTAGCGGCAATAATAAAGTTATTATTTATTTCCTTATATCATGATAAAAGTTTATTATTCATGCTAGAATTGTATTAACTGGAAACATAATACATGTCTGAATACATACACAAACAGAGTGTCACTAGTATGCCTCTACTTGACTAGCTCGTTAATCAAAGATGGTTATGTTTCCTAACCATCGACAAAGAGTTGTCATTTGATTAATGGGATCACATCGTTTAGTATGTTGCTATTGCTTTCTTCATAACTTATACATGTTCCTATGACTATGGGATTATGTAACTCCCGTGTGCCAGAGGAACACTTTGTGTGCTACCAAACGTCACAATGTAACTGGGTGATTATAAA
This sequence comes from Triticum monococcum, assembly GCA_034509565.1. NCBI lineage: Eukaryota > Viridiplantae > Streptophyta > Magnoliopsida > Poales > Poaceae > Triticum > Triticum monococcum. Next base: position 725,841,641 of record CM067842.1, read on the forward strand.
GGTGCTCTATATGTGTCTCCAAAGGTACATGTTGGGTTCATTTATTTTGAGATTAGGATTTGTCACTCCGATCGTCGGAGAGGTATCTCTGGCCCTCTCGGTAATGCACGTCACATAAGCCTTGCTAGCATTGCAACTAATGAGTTAGTTGTGAGATGATGTATTACGGAACGAGTATAGAGACTTGCCGGTAACGAGATTGAACTAGGTATTGAGATACCGACAATCGAATCTCGGGCAAGTAACATACCGATGACATAGGGAACAACGTATGTTGTTATGCGGTCTGACCGATAAAGATCTTCATAGAATATGTAGGAGCCAATATGGGCATCCAGGTCCCGCTATTGGTTATTGACCGGAGACGTGTCTCGGTCATGTCTACATTGTTCTCAAACCATAGGGTCCGCACGCTTAAGGTTTCGATGACAGTTATATTATGAGTTTATGAGTATTGATGTACCGAAGGAGTTCGGTGTCCCAGATGAGATCGGGGACATGACGAGGAGTCTCGAAATGGTCGAGACGTGAAGATCTATATATTGCACGACTATTTTCGGACATCGGAAAGGTTCCGAGTCATTCGGATAAAACCGGAGTGCCGGAGGGGTTACCGGAACCCCCCGGGGAAGTAATGGGCCTTAGTGGGCCTGAGGAGAGAGAGAGGGCAGCAGCCCAGGAGGTGGCGCCCCCCCTCATGGGGAGTCCGAATAGGACTAGAAGGGGGGGCGGCCCCCCTTTCCCTCTCCCTCTCCCTCTCTTTCCTTCCCCCTCTCTATTCCTAGTTGGACTAGCAAAGGGGAGTCCTACTCCCACTAGGAGGAGGACTCCCCCCCTCTCCTTGGCGCGCCCCAAGGGCCGGCCGGCCTCCCCCTTGCTCCTTTATATACGGGGTCAGGGGGGCACCCTAGGACACACAAGCTGATCATCGTGATCGTTCCTTAGCCGTGTGCGGTGCCCCCCTCCACCATATTCCACCTCGGTCATATTGTAGCAGCGCTTAGGCGAAGCCCTGCGACGGTAGAACATCAAGATCGTCACCACGCAGTTGTGCTGACGGAACTCATCCCCGAAGCTTTGCTGGATCGGAGCCCGGGGAGCGTCATCGAGCTGTACGTGTGCCAAGAACTCGGAGGTGCCGGAGTAACGGTGCTTGGATCGGTCAGACCGGGAAGACGTACGACTACTTTCTCTATGTTGCGTCAATGGTTCCTCTTCGGTCTACGAGGGTACGTAGACAAAACTCTCCCCTCTCATTGCTATGCATCAGCATGATATCTTGCGTGTGCGTAGGAAATTTTTTGAAATTACTACGTTCCCCAATAGGACCTTCGTGAGCTATGTTTGGAGATAGTTCCGAGAGGCTATGTAGTAGCATTGGAGATTCAGTCTACTTTGATGGATAAGATCAGAGAAGCTCAGAAGACTGACAAGGAGATTGCCTCTATAAAGGAGAAGATGAGAAAAGGAGAAGTTAAAGGATTTCGTGAGGATGAACACGGTACCCTATGGTTCGAAAACCGTGTTTATGTGCCTAATGATCCGGAGATCAGGAAGTTGATTCTGCAAGAGGCCCATTATTCACCATACTCGATTCACCCAGGAAATACCAAGATGTATTTGGATTTGAAGGATACTTTCTGGTGGACCGGACTGAAGAAGGATATTGCGTAGTATGTAGTAGTTTGTGATGTATGTCAGAGAGTAAAGGCAGAGCATCAGAAGCCAGCAGGATTGTTACAACCATTGCAAATACCCAAATGGAAGTGGGATAAGCTAGGCATGGATTTTATCACAGGCTTTCCCAGAACGCGTTCAAGCTATGACTCGATTTGGGTTGTAGTCGATCGTTTGACAAAGGTAGCTCATTTCATCCCAGTGAAGACTATTTACACTAGTGCTAAGTTGGCAAAGATATACATGACCAGGATCGTATGTCTGCTTCGAGTTCCAAGGAGCATAGTATCAGATAGAGGAACCCAGTTTACCTCAAAGTTCTGGAATCAGTTGCATGAAACTTTGGGTGCCAGGCTAGAGTTCAATACAGCTTTTCATCCACAGACAGATGGACAGACCGAGAGAGTCAATCAGATTTTGGAGGATATGCTAAGAGCTTGCACGCTAGATTACGGATCTAGTTGGGACGATAATTTGCCATATGTAAAGTTTTCTTACAACAACAGTTATCAATCTAGTTTGAAGATGGCCCCTTTCGAATCCTTGTACGGAAGGAGGTGCAGGACCCCATTGTCGTGGGATGAAGTTGGAGATCGCTAGTTGTTTGGACCGGATTTGATTAAGGAGTCTGAACAGAAAGTGAAATTGATTCACGATATCCTCAAGGTAGCCCAGTCTAGGCAGAAGAGCTATGCAGATTCTAAACGCAAGGTGACAGTTTACGAAGTCAGAGACCAAGTTTATCTTCGAGTATCTCCACTTCGAGGAGTTAAGCGCTTTGGAGTTAAGGGAAAGTTAGCGCCACGTTTTGTAGGACCATACAAGGTTTTGGAGCGTATGGGAGAAGTAGCCTACAAGTTGGAATTACCCGAAGGATTGTTAGGAGTTCACGATGTATTCCACGTTTCCCAGTTGAAGAAGTGCCACGCAGAGATGGCTGATATACCACCGAGAGATATAGTGCCGCTGGGAGCGATTCAGTTGGAAAGTGATTTGACCTATGAGGAGAAACTAGTCAAGATTCTTGAGTATGCCAGCCGAATCACCCGCAGCAAGGTTATCAAGTTTTGCAAAGTTTAGTGGAGCCACCACACGGTGGATGAAGCCACCTGGGAGCGAGAGGAAGATCTGCTGAAGGACCACCCTCACCTATTTTCTAGCCAACCCGAATCTCGAGGGCGAGATTCATCTTAAGGGGGTAGGTTTGTAACATCCCAAATTTTCAATTTGGAATGTTATACATTAGATCATCACTGCATATCATATTTTATTTGCTTTTGGTTTGATCCTAGAAATTCTACGCAACTCAAGGACCCTTGGAGAGAGTTGGGTATTTCATTATTTTCATATTTGACTTTTCTCAAATTTCGAAAATAGGATCATTTGATTTTATTTATTTTATCTTCAATTATTTCTATTATAAAGATATGAGAGAGGGAATAAAATGACTTTCTCAAAATAAAGAAATATTGAGGATTTAATGATAAAATGAAATAAAATTTTATTTTGGAGTTATTTGCTATTTTATTTGAATTTAGGAAAAATGCGCATTTTCAAAAATTGCATTTAGACCCCAAATAAATGTTCATCTTGTTCGGCTTGATTTTAGAAGTCGGGGAAATTTTATTTCGGGATTTTTGGAGTCCGTTTAGTATTTCTTTTATTTGTTTTTCTGCGTGTAATTATTTTAAAAAAACGCGCAACCGACTTAGGGCCGGTTTCGGCCAGGACTCTTCGGGTCGGCCTTTATAAGGAGCCGACCCCGAGCCCGTTAAGCCCCAAACCCTAGCCGCCCGACCCCGTCACCTCTAGCGCCGCCGCCGCCCCGCCACTAGCCGCCGCCGCCCTGCCGCGCCACCGCCGCACCCCGCCACCCACGCCGCTAGCCGCCGCACCCCGCAGCCCCATGCCTCTAGCCGCCGCCGCCGCCGACCCCGCAGCCGCCGCCACTGACCCCGCAACCGCCGCCGCCCGGAGCCCCACCGCCCCGCTGATGTCGCCGCCCGCCGCCGGAGGTTGACCCCGCCGCCACCGCCGGTTTTCCCTAGAAAACCGTTCGGTTTTCAGCCAGTTTTCGTTCGGTTTTTTTAGATCCTTTTTTTCGGTTTAGTTTATTTAGCGAGCATTCGCTCGTTCGTTCGTTTTAATGAGCGCGTTCACCGTTTAGTTATAGAAAACGAACGTTCGTTCATTAATCTGTTTGTCTTTTTTTTCTCAGATTTTTCCGTGAATATTTCTTATCGCGATTTCAGATCCGATTTTCGTTCCAGTATAACTTTCGCTCGTTTATCGGAATCAGGCGATTCAAGCGCCTGGAGTTTCGTCTCGAAACCCTCTTTATGTTTAACCAACTCAAACAAGTTTTTGCCTCTGTAAAATTTGACTTAGATCCAGATTAGTAAACGAAGTTTGTTTCTTTGACTATTTGCATTTCGTTGCTTCGTTCGATTTGATTCTTTTTGCAAACCAGAGTTCTTAAGGTGAACTTTCTGGTTAGATCTCTTATTTGATTTTTACCTGTGCATTAGATGAGTGCTTATTGTATGATTGTTTATTTGCGATAGAGTACCCGGAGTGCGCCGCTTGCTACTTCGAATCGCTAGGTTTCGCGGATCATCAGCAAGGCAAGTAACACTTTGATCATACCTCCTAGTACCCAGTTTTTATTGCATTAGATCAACCCTCAAACTTTGCATGATTAGGATCAAATTAAATTGTGGGTTTTGGGAAGTAGATGAGGTAGTACCTATCACCTGTTTTATTATTCAAACCTTTGGGAATTACTTCTACGTTTGCTTATATCGCCATGCTATGCTAGTAGACGTGGATTGGGTGAGTGTATCCATGACAGATGTGAGATTGTTAAATTAATGGTTTATTTAAGGTGGCAACTTAAACACACATCTGGGTGGATTGAGGCACCTGGGTATTCCAGCGATTGCCTGTTTTTCTTTATGGACTGCTACCCAGGCTCAAAGGGATCATGGTTAGCCGTGTCCCCGGTTATGGACAACTTGAGTATCTAGTACATGGATTATCATGTGAATCTCATCATGTCACTTTAATTAATATTGTTGGGTTTTAATGATGATGTTTAATTGGGATTGAGAGGGTGTCTACACTCTCAATGTTTAACAACTACCATGATAGTTAAATAAAATTTATTCCTTCACAGTAGGGAAAAATTGGCTTTACGCAAAACTGTAACCATAGAGTTTTCCACCAGCCAAATATGCATGTAGTATAGCTTTATTCTTCCATTACTCTCTATGTGTTACATTGCCAGCATATTCCATGTGCTGACCCGTTTTCGGGCTGCAACGTTCATGTTGCAGACTTTTCAGACGACGAGTAAGGTGCCTTAGGTCATGGTTCTATACTTAGTGATGCCGTTGGAGTTGATGGACTCACTTATCTTCCAAGCCTTCCGACGTTATCATTACTAGATGGCCTTAAGCCATATTTATTGTAATAAGTTCTCTTTTGAGACATTCGATGTAATAAGTGTGTGATTGCTACTCTGTTATAAATCCTTCAAGTACTGTGCGTGTCAGCATTACTGATCCAGGGATGACACTGTAGCACAGAGATCAGACTGTTTGAGGTCGGGTCGCTATAGAGACTGCCTGAACTCCTTTAATGGGCTGGGTGAAGCTTTGACGATCAACGTTGTGAAGATATATTGGATCCTTAGCAGGCTCTGGGTAAATAGCTTCAACAGACAGATCAACCTCTGGCAAGAATACAAGATGATTGCGTGCAGATGGCTGATAGTTGAAGGCAGAGTGAAGCTTGACAAGGCGCATGACCCATGGAGCATAAAACTTCAGACCAAAAATGTCGGAGCCAGATGCAGCCAACTGCCTGATGAAGAAGTCTTGATCATTGAAGTTTATGCCATTGAAGATATAGAAAACCAAAGTCTTCATTGCTCCTTCAAGCTTCGCTGCAGATGAATGTCCTTTGACAGGCCATAGAGTTTTTCTGATGATATGGTAAATGGTGCGGGGTAAATACTCTAGGTCTTCAACAAAGAATTCAGTTGGGTATTCAGCGTCGTGAGGCAAAGGCTTCATCATGATCAGCATTTGGCTCATGTTGGGTTCCGGCTTCTGTAAAATGCTCTCCAAAGCATTCTGGTGTTGTTGACAACCTGGTTCATAATATTCGCCAGGAGTGGGCAGGGCTGTGAGCTCAATTATTTCTTGGGCTTTAGCTTCATGATGAACATCGCCTGTCATCCACTCAAGGATCCAAGTCTTCGGGTCCCTGTTGTATCCATGAATGTGGAGGGTAGCATAGAATTGAAGCAGAAGTTCTTCATTCCAGTGTTCCTTTGCAGTCACAAAGTTGAGCAGACCTGCATCACGGAAGCAGTCAAGGGCTTCTACAAGGCATGGCAGTCCAGCAATGGCTTCACAATCAAGATGCATATGAGGGAAGATGTGTCCCTGATTGTACAAGAGGCATGAATAATAGCTTCACTGCTGATAACTCCAGAATCGGTCCAAAGAGATTCCTGGACTTGTGTAGGGGTTCTTGTCACTACCAAAGAATGTGTTTTGTGCCTTGAATCCATTCAGATTAAATGATCCTGGTGACATTGCAGTACCTGGAAACCGTGCTAGCCTGGGCTTTGCCTTCTGGACCTGAGGCCTATGCTCCACAAGATAGGCACATTGAGGTCCGGGAGCAGGCGGAGGAACCAGAATTGGCCAGCGAACGGTCACAAGCTGACCACGAGCATATGCTTGCTCGATGGTGTGTGGCCTGGTAGGTGGCACAGGAGCAGAGGCATTGGCTTCAAGCTGCAGATTTGTATCAGGTGCAACATGAGCTTCAGGTGCAGTGACATTAGCATCAGGCGCCACATTAGCGTCAGCCATGACAGTGTCATTGGCTTTAGTGTTGATGTTGGTGGCTGCCTCAGTATTGGTAACCTCCACTTCAGTAGCTGGAGGGTCAGACACGTTCTCCTCGAGAACAACTTCATGGTTGGACGGGGGTGTTGCAACTCTTTCTTCTCTTGGTTCTTCTTCATGGTCATCAGCTGATGCAACCGGAATATCTTCAGCCGTTCTGGCTTCAGATTCATGGATGTTCGCAGTAGGAGAGGCATCAGGAAAGACTTCGCGTGAAATGGATTGGCGCTCTTCTCCTTCTGGAACACTTGACAATGTGACCTGTGGCCTTGTTCCTTTGTGAAGCCTGCGAAATGCTAGCGACGCTTGTGGAGATGGAGTTGGTTGGGCCTCAAAGTCTTCACTGTCAATCATCGGAGTGGTGAGCTGTGGTGAGGGAGTGACTGGTGTTTCTTCATCACGAGGGGATTCTTGAGGGTGATCAGCCCATGAGTCATCCTGAGCAATTGGCGTCAATGGACGACCAATGCTGATGAGTTCGTTGTTCGTGAGAACAGGCGATGATACCAAATTGTGCTCGATCTGAGGAAGGACTTCATCATCTTCAACATTGTCTTGATGACCAATGTCTTCAGCTGCGGTGGGGTCAGCAGCTGGATTCTCTCCAGCTTCAGGAGCCTCGGTGGAAGCAGGCTCATGAACTACCAAACGATGTTCTTGATGTGCAGAGGAAGGACGAGCAATAGAAATTGGCTCGACAACAAGGGGCTATGTGCAAGCAGCCTGATCTCTCTTCTTTGTTTTTCGCTTCTTGGTCGGTGGGCATCATCAGTGGTGTCCTTCGTTTTGCATTTTCTACCTTCGGCTTCAGCTGCCCTGGTTTTCTTGAACTCTGAAGCCACTGTGGGGACCTTAGGCTTCGAGCCTGTCATACTGGTCGGGAAGACAATGCGAGGTTCTTCCTGCCTTGATGCTTCTAGGTCTGCCACAGCTGGCTTCTTCTTCTTCTTGGCAGCCATTCTGGGGTCGATGCCTGGTCGCCCCAAAGCCTTGCGCTTTTCAGCTTCATTGTAGCCTTGAACACATTTGGAAGCAAGATTCTTCATGCGGCCACGAGAACCTTTTGCTTCTTCTTGTTTCTTGTGGAATGCCTCCTTGAGCTAATGCATCATGACCTTGAAGTTTTGAATGTCTTCAACATTAAGCTTGGCCATGTGCTTCTTGAACTGAGCCTTTTCATAGTCAATCTTGTGCTTCAACTCAACGATCTTCTCGGCAAGAGCCAGCTCAGGAGCAATGGCTCAGTGGAAGGAGACACTGAGGCCAATTGGGGGCTGAAGATCATCAAAACTGAGGTCTGGGCTGTCAAACCACTCATCAATAAACTTGTACAGAATCTCCACATCAAAGAGGGGAAGATCATTGAAGATTTCCGCCTCTTGCTTGCTCTTTATCAATTGCTCAAGAGCGTCATCGCCAAGATCATCGTCGCTAGACAGATCAATGGCGTCATTCTCCTTTCTGAAAAACAGCAGCAGGGGTCAATGCTTGACCAGTTGGTTGCATGGGATTTTTCAACTTGTCAGACTTGGAGATGCGCGAGATATCTTCAGACTGCACACTGGCTTCAGGAGGTGCAGTGGCCAGAGGCTTAGCCCATGAGACCTTTGGTGCAGAAGATGGCTTTGAAGCCTTTGGTTTATTTTGCTTCACATGCTTCGGTGGTGCAGGTGCTTCGTCGGAATCAGTGTCATCTGCCGAGTGATCCACGGCTGCCCCTTGAACCTGAATATGAGTGATGAGACCTTCTAAGTTGTAGAAGGGCCCAACAAGATTGAGTTCAGCTTCGCGTGTGCCGTCAGCACATGGCGCAGAGGGGCATGGGTTGAAGTCTAATCCCAATGACTTCTTTTTTTCCTTGACCGAGTTCTTTACAGACTGATAGTTGCGCTTGAACTGATTGTCATCTCGACACCATGGCAATGACGATGGGTCGGCATCAGTAGGCTGTGGCCCTCGGACCATGCAAGGGTAAAATCCTTGAGCAATGGCTTTAGTTCTGGTCTTGGGTTGAAGATTTCTATAGAGAATATGTCCCCAAGGACGCGAGAGAGCATTCTTTTTACCATACTCCTTGGTGACGAATCTGTACTTGAACCATTGCTCGGCCCAATATCTTCGAATCCATCGGATTCGTGTCTTGTGCTGACCATAGCTTTCTTCGGGGTCAGTTTTGTATAGTTCATAGAGATCTTCGGGCATGTCCATTGATGTGCCCCCACGGCGCTGTCTGCCACCCTTCCTTGCTGATTTCTCTTTTGCCATGAAGTTTAGACTGAAAGGCTTCAACACTGTCAAAGTCTTCCATCTACTGGTCAGACAGGAACTGGCTTCAGGAGAATTTATGTGATGCTGTAAGAACTCTACAAATGAATGCAGACTATGAGAACCAAGGGATTCTCCCACGGACATGTACCTGTGACATCATTAGAGATGCGAGGGAAGGGAAAGAGGTCATATGCGTTCTTAGAAGATTTTGAAGGTAAATCAGTTTAGAAGACATTGACCCCATAGTGCGAAGACATTCACTCATATGTAGAGAGTTGGTTCCAGATTTGTACGAATCCACAAATAAGTTCAAGTGAGGAATATAACTACTTTGTGAAGCATAAGTGAACATACTAGGCATGCTATGAGATGCAGAACAGGATAGATCCAACTTTGTAGCAACAGAAACCACTTGTGGTTGAAAAGGATGAATCTATCGGATGAAAAGGACTGTAAAAAGAGTTTTTATTTACCACTTGAGGAACTGCTAGACGGAGTGGGAGAAGGGGCCGAGCAGTTCAATCTTCCGTGCCCTAACTTGGCGACGGAGGACACCTATGGCAACGGCGGACAAGATGATGTCCTCGGTCGGCGTGAGGACGGCGTCGGTGAGGTCGCGGCAGCTAAGCAGTTCGTCACCGGCATCGTCGAGGGCTAGCGGTGGCGCTAGGGTTTGTGCGAGAGAGAGAAGTGGAAGAAGAGATAATGTCGGAGTAAATAGGCGTGGGTAGCCAAGCCGGCTTCCCCCGGCCCTTCTGAAAAAATTACGAGCCTGTCCGGCTCTCTAGAGCCCAAGACATGGGGCCGCCTTCCCCTTGCTGGCCGTCGCCCAGGCCGGTTGTCGGAAGGTGGCCCAACTTTAGCCCTCACAAAGGAGGCCACGGGAGGGCCGGCTTCAAGAAGCCGGCCTCGAGAAGGCCGACTCCAAGAAGCCGGCTCCCATAAAGCGGCCGAGACCGCACCCTCAAAGTTTGCATCCACCTAACGGCGGCGTGACGGGGCGTGGCTATAGTGAAGCCTGCCACCCCCAAATCCCGGAGCACGACCGGCACAGTGCGCCGTACGGGTAGCCATGGCCCGTCCGGCGCAGCACTGTTGCCATGTTGACCCTGATGTCATCCACGATGGACTGCCAGTATGGCCCGCGGGCGGTGGGCCCCTTCGGGCAGAGAGACACCCGAAGGCGGCCATGCCTCCCCTAGTCGGCCCAAGACAGAGCCGACTCCCCACAGCCGGCTTGCTGCCTTCCTCGAAGGAGACGCCCCATTAAGGAGACAAGACGCGGTGAGGCTACAGCAATCGCCCACCGGGCGGCGATACTGTAGCCACGCCTACCACGACGAAGCCCACGTCACCAAGATAGGGCAACAGTGACCAGCCGCCGACCAGATCCTGGACGGTGGGGCCTGCCTATCGACCAAGGGGCTGGCAGCCGGCGGGACCCACTAGTCAGCGGGCCCCAGCGGCCGGCACAGAAGCCGGCGAGCACAGTCACAGACGGCTGGGCCCCGCGCCCAATCGGATTACCATTGTACCCCCGGGGGGTAGGCCTATATAAACCCCCCGGGGCGCCCATGCAAAGGGTTCGACCCTCAGCTAGTTTTAGACACCTCACGAGGAGAAGAAGCAGGCCAGCCGACCCTTCATCCTCCTCCCACCGAACAGGTCAAGGAGCATTGTGTAGTTACTTGTCCTTCTAGTGATCATGCAGAGACCCCGCAGAGCAGCAGTAGGGGTGTTATCTCCACGGAGAGCCCCGAAGCTGGGTAAGATCCGCCGGCGTGCATGTCTTCGCCTCATCCCGTTTCCAGGCACCGGCGATGTCTTACTGGCTCCCACAATGATAAGCCACCCGTTGGCATATGTCGCACCTACCACCCGACATTTGGTGCCCACCGTGGGGCCAGGTGCACCATCGTCCGGAGACCTGTTTTGGACGGGAACCCTCTTCCTGCCCAGCGAGCGTAGCCAGCCCGGCACGCCAGATGGTGCTTGCCACGACGCGCTGCAAGGCGTCACCAGCATCTGCGCGGCGAGCAGCCTCGCCGATCTCCTCGACAAAACCCTCATCTCCGATGAGCTCGCCTCCGATGCAGGCACCGACCACCTCGCCAACCTCCTCGGCCAGCTCCATGTCTCCGGCGACCCTGCTGTGGATTTGGAGTCGGTTGGCTCCACCGACCCGATGCCTGTCGACTCCGACACGGCTTCACTCGACACCTTCCCAACCGACATGGAGTTCGACTCGCCTCGGGTAACCATGTACACAAAGGCGGAGGCCAAGGAAGCACGAGAAGACTACGTCGACCTGCTGGAAGAAGGCCGGCTGTTAGCCCTCAGCCGGTCTGCCATCTACCAGCAGGGTTTGCGCCGCTACCACAGTCGGAAGGTCAGACCAAGATCCTTCCAAGAGGGCGACCTTGTGCTCCGGCTGATCCAGCAAATAGCCGGCTAGCACAAGCTCTCAGCCCCTTGGGAGGGCCCCTTCATCATCAGCAGAGCTTTAGGCAACGACTCCTACTACCTAATCGACGCACAGAAGCCCAAGGCACGCAAGAGAGATGACTCTGGCAAGGAGTCGGAACGACCATGGAACGCCAACCTCCTTCAAAGATTTTACAGCTGAAAAGCAGTATGTATCACGCTAACTTTTGTACTAAGTACGAGACAATAGGCCCCCCGAGGAGGGCTCGGGGACTGCCATCTTTTATCTGTGAATGAAGAGTATCATGCTTATGACCTTGTCATTTCATTTACTTGTTCCGTCCGGCACCGGGTTTGACTAGTCGGCCCAGGGACTGGCCGACTGGAGTTATATTAGAAGTCCTACCCGCGGTCAGACAAGTAGTGTGCCGACACCCAAGCTTAGCTCTTGCCAACGTCGCAGTTCGAAGAACCGGTTGTCCGGCTGGCAAGAGTCAAAAGCAGGAAAGGATGCCCACACAAAAAATGGCTAGGGACCAACGGACTAAATATAACGAAAGCCGGTTTGCTTCCTACCGCCGACCGACTACCAGAGTAGCCGGCCGGCCGGTTTCCATTCACTTCACTTCAATCCAAGAAAGCTTGAGTACTTGCCTCCCCAAAGAGGGAAGGCGGCAAAGAAAAAAAGCCTAAGGATAAAAAGCATACGCGAATGGAAACCAAACACGCACAAAATAATATTTACATAAAAGACCTCCAAGAGGCCAGCATTCAACATAGTTTGAATACACCCCCAGTGGGTGGAACTGCGAAAGCTTAATAAAGATTGTTCAAAAGGCAACAAGCAGGAAAAACAAGGACGGCAGGTTAAGCCGACGGGGCGACCGACGAGCCGGGCTGACCGGTGGAGACGGTTGTGCCGGCTGAAGGAGCGGCCGGCTGGCGAACCTCGGCTTGATCACCACCTCCCGCAGAGGGCGCGCTTTCGCACGCCTCGTTGCTGGAGGCACGGTCAGCCCGAGGCCGGCCGGTTGTTTAACTGGCCGGCTCGACGTCTTCACTGTCCTCTTCTTCGTCATCTTCGCCTTCGTCGCTGGAGGCGATCTCCTCTGCCGAGTCCTCGCCCACCGCCGGGTTCAGCCCGAACTACTCCTCCGGCTGGGCAACGCCGTCATCATTGATTTCAGGCGCAAAAACGCTGATGTTGGTGCACTCAGCGATCGTCGAGGCACGTTGAGCGATTGCCGGCCGCACCTCCACTAGTAGAAAACCGGGCAATAGCACCGGTTTGTAAGGGCCTTTAGTGCCGGTTATGGAACCGGCACTATAATTTCGGCACTAAACCCCCCCCCCCCTTTAGTACCGGTTCAGCATGAACCGGCACTAAAGTGCCACCACGTGGCACGAGCCAGCTCCGGGGGCCGAGAGCCCTTTAGTACCGGTTGGTAAAACCAACCGGTACTAAATGGTTTGGGCGGTTTTTGGTTTTATGATTTTTTTTCATTTAATTTTGTGTTTTCCATTTTAATTCTTTTTTGTTTGTTGATATTTTACGGTACTACACATTGTACATGTTATGCATATATATATATATATATATATATATATATATATATATATATATATATATATATATATATATATATATATATATATATATAGAATTTCTAGTAGAACCAATCATATATATATCATCAATCATGTCTCACAAACCACCATATTAATTCACACATACACACATGTATAGCTATATACACAATTTCTCCTACATATGCATATGTTGCCTTCGGAGCCAGTGGCATTAGCCTGATTGGTGCCTTCGGAGTACCGGTTCATGACTTGGTCGATGGGGGCAGTAGCGGGTAATAGTATTCTCCCTTCGGATTTATGACCTGGTCGAGCAAAAATCCCGCTATTTCCTCTTGAAGTGCTTGTACGCGCTCCGTTGGTAGGAGCTTGTCCCGCACCTCATTGAACTGTTAAGAAGGAGATCAATATGCATGTGTATTAGTTGTGTGACTAGATATCGATAATGGTGTAAAAAATGTGAATAGTGTTCTGACAAGCGTACCCATTCCTGTCTTTGAGATCTGCTCCTTTCGGACGCCATCATGCGAATGTTCTTGCAAACACAGTATGCACACAGATCAGTCCCCTGCGCCTGCTTCAGGGCCTTTATTACGAGAATGGAATTTAATTTGATCAGATAATAATTAATCAAGCATGATAATTAAAGAGATGGCAGCTAGCTAGCTAGCTATAGTACTACTTAATTACTTACCTTGGATCGAAACCATTTCAGCTGTGGTTTCCATTCGCCTTCCGTGACGCTGATGAACCTTGCCCAAGCCCTGCCCGCCGACAAAGAAAATGAATAAAGGGGTTATTAAATAGTTCATATCATGAAATGACGAACTAAATAGGCCGAGATATGTAGTTATAAATAATGATTGAAATTACCTGTTGACTATCCCATACAAGATGTTGTAGTTAGCTTTTGCTGTGAGTAGCGAGTCCAGTATTTCAGCTGTTCCGGCGTCAACTTTAATGATACACAAGATCCAGTGAAATCTACATGCACACACATTTTCATGTCTTAATTAAGCGGGCATATGTAAGCAAAAACATGTAGCTAGCTAGTAGGCAAAAACAGAGAATTTGTAGTACAAGAAAGTGTGACTCACTCGAAGTTGTAAGGAAGTAGTATATCTTCATTGTATTTGAGGCGCTTGAAGAACTCTAGCATGCTGTCCTCTACCTCTTTTTCATAATATGGATCTAATTTCCATGTGTATTCATTAACGGTGTTTGGGTCAATGAACCCAATGCCATAGCGTCCACCTTTTCTCATTTTATACATCTTCATCCTGCATAATACCACAGAAAAGAATATACTGAGGATAATTACACGTAATGATTGATCAAAAGGATCACTACAGCTAGCTTGAGACTTAAATTACAGAAAGAAATCACTTACAGACAATAGCAACTGACGATAGATTTGTCGAGTGCGTCTTGATTGTATAACTAAAAGAGTTCAGAATACTCAACGGCCACAGCTTTCTCATGGTAGTAATCATCCTTCTTGACATATACCATGAGGGACTCTCGATCGGATCTCTTGCTAATGTCCATGTACCATTGATGCAATTCATACATTCTCGTTGGGAGCTTCTTGACATCTTCTGGCTCGACCAAAGGTTGGCCCCGGACAAATTTCCGTTTTATTTCCTCCTCTTTAATCGGAGGCATGTCCTCGATCTCGAGGAGTTGTCCAACAGTGATCTTGAGTTCTTCAGCCTGCATTATGTGCTCCTGGGTTATTACCACATCGCCCACCTCGGGAACGCAAACTGTTTGGCCACAATAATATTGGGCGCGTGTACTGTCACGTGTTGTTGGCGGCACAACAAGCGGGGGGATCGATTGCGCCGCCTGTTTTCCCAGCTGGGCAATGGTTTTCCCACATTTTTTGACAGCTGCTTGTTGTTTGCTCGAGCTCGAGCTCGCCTCCTTCTGTAGACGTTGTCGATGTAACTTCCTGATATGGCGCTCATAGTCTGAGTCAAGAGGCTTAGGAGCTGGTGGTTGAGCCATACGAATGAAGTGGTCAACTACTTCCACAGGCACTTTCTCCCTTGGCGGCGGTGGCGGTTTTGGTCCAAAATGGGCGTCGACTTCTGCCCACACTATGGCATTGGTTTGCTCCTCGGTCCTATCGTAAGCCCTCACAGGAAGAGGAGTACTGAGGTTTGGACCATATTTATATCGCTTGGCTCCGCCTGTACTTCCTGTACTATGACCTCGACTCGTACCGCTACGCACCATAGCTGCGGGGTGTCTCTTCTGCGATTGCTGAGGCGGCGGAGACGGCTGACGGGGCTGAGTTGGACGAGGAGGAGTGGCCTGAAGCTGTGCCAGACTTGGAGGAGGAGTGGACGTCTGACGCTGTGTCGGACTTGGAGGAGGAGTGGCCTGACACTTTGCCGGACTTGGAGGAGGAGGAGTGGCCTCACCCGTTGGTGGACTAGGAGGAGCGGGAGTCTGCTGACTCGGTGGCGGACTTCGACGAGGAGTCGGGTGATGCGGTGTCGGTGGCCTTTGAAAAATGATGCAATCCTTTCTCCATAGGATGATATGATGTTTGGCATCTCCGAGTGTGTGCTCCTCGTCACCTCCAGGAATGTCAAGCTCTAGCCCCGAATATTGGTCCGCCACCTCGTCAACCAAGACACGAGCATAGCCCGCTGGAATCTGGTTGCAATGGAAGGTTGCCTCGGGGGAATTTGAAAAAGCAACGGCGTCCGCCACCTTCATGGATATGTTCTTCATTTTGAAGTGTAGCTCGTAGTTAGTGTTCTCCGTGATGTCATCCACGGGGTATCTATCCAGCACTACTGCGTCGCCCGAGGCAGAACCCACGCTGCTTCTCGGCATGGATGGGGCGGTGGTATCCAAGGCTGGATCATCCGCTAGCTGCTGCAGCTGCTGAGACCCCCTTTGCTGGCTAAGTGAGTCGATCTGCTCCTGCTGCCGCTGGAATTTAGCTGCCAATTCCGCTTGACTTGCTTCTAGGCCTTGAAGGCGTTCATAGTCCCGCTTCCTCTGCTCCTCCTCCATCTTCCTCTTCTTGTCCTCCGCAATCTTCTTTCTCGCACGGGTTCTGTAGTCCGCGTTCCAGTCCGAAAACCCCTCATACCACGGAATAGCGCCCTTGCCTCGTGTTCTTCCCGGGTGTTCAGGATTTCCCAGGGCACGCGTAAGCTCGTCGTTTTCTCTATTGGGCTGGAACACCCCCGATCAAGCCTCTTCTATTACAAGAAGTAGCGCATCCTCAGCTCCCTTCAGACATGCCTTCCTCAAAACATTGCCTGTCTTCGGGTCTAACTCCCCCCCATGCGCATAGAACCAAGTCCTGCACCTGGGGGGCCAGTTCTTAGTAACCGGAGTGACACTTGCATCCTCCATCTCTTTCTCAGACTTTTCCCACTTAGGCATTGCCACCGCGTAGCCACCTGGCCCCAGCTTATGGAACTTATCCTTTTTTTCCGGCATTGGCCTTGTTTATTCTCGACCGTTCCTTAGCGAATTCTGAATCCTTGAATTTCACGAAATCGTCCCAATGAGCACTTTGATTCTCTAGTATCCCCTCGAATACTGGAGTCTTCCTTCCTCCCTTGACGTACTTCTCCCACGTCATTCTCTTGTGGTTCTTGAATGCAACCGCCATCTTCCTAAAAGCAGCGTCCTTGACTTTCCACACATCTGCTTCTGTGATATTATCTGGTAGGGTGAAATGTTCCATGAGAGTATCCCAAAGCAGTTTTTTTTATTCTCGTCGACAAAAGTAACATCTGGACGTGGCTTTGCTGGCTTTCTCCATTCTTGAAGGGAGATCGGGAGTAGGTCCTTCACAAGAACTCCGCACTGACGAACGAACTTGTCCGCAATCTTCTTACGCGCTAATGGTTCGCCATTAGGTTTGAATGCCTCGATATTGTACTTTACGCCCTCCTTCAACTTTTTGTTCGGGCCTCATTTCGTCCTTTTGCTCGATCCGGATGGCTGAAAGAAGAAAGATCGATTCGTTAATATATCTTCAACTCATTTAAAACATGCGATGATCACCAGATTCCTGCTTATATAAATATATATACCTCGTCGTAGTTCATGACTTCATCTTCTCGGTCGTCGCGATCAAATATCATATCACCCTCTCCGGTGTTGTTTAGAAGTTCGGAGCCGTCAAAATCTTCTTCATTCTGATCATCATCTGGCCCGCGTATGATATCGAACATGGTCTTTTCTCTCTCTCTGTCGGTATTGTCCGCCATAGCTTTTATTTAACTATGCCAAAAGAAATATAAAACAATTTAGTATAATCTCGATTAATAGATATAATCTCGAATACATCGTCTCGAATAATAGATATAATCTCGAATACATCATCTTGAATAATATATTTAATCTCGAATACATCGTCTCGAATAATAGATATAATCTGATCAATACATCGTCTCGAATAATAGATGTATATAGTCTCGAATACATTGTCTTGAATAATATATCACTAGCTAGCTAGCTAATAAAGATCAAATACTACAGAGTAATCTAGGCCACTCGCGGTTCCTGAGGTGCGGGCGGTGGACACCCAAAGAGAAGGAACCATCACTGGATCACAGCTCAGGTGATCTCCCCAAAGAACCTGCTAGGTATTGGAGAACCTGACGTCCATAGCAGCCATGTAGCGACGGACGTGCTCGTCCTCCTCCCTGACACGGCGACGTACCACCTCCGGCGGGGCCGGCTCCCTCCGCACCGAAAGTGGCCCACGCGAATGCCACCAAAGGAGATGACGGTCGACGACGGGACCCGGGGCCGGGTTCCTCACCAAGCGTCGCGCCCCTGAAGGTAGCACCTCCCAGTGCCAGCCCGGCGGAGCCCAGTCCCGGACATGGGTCCTCTGAAGTAGGACGTCGTCGCGAATGGGTCGACGGCGAGGATGCGGGCCGGGCATCGTCGACAACAAATACTATATGCAAATTAAATGTAACACTAATTTTGCTATCATTGCATATGTCAAAATTCTATATGGTATTTCATACTAATTAAGCATCTAACACTAAAAACAGAAAAAACAACTTCTATACATCCATTAAAAACAGAAAAACAACATTATATAAAAAAATTCCATACAAATTAAACACTAATTATATCCGGGCTCACTAAAAATACTAAGCATCTAACACTAAGCATTGCATATGTCAAAATTCTATATATATATATATATATGCTATTCCATACTAATTAAACACTAAGCATCGATCTAACACTAAAAACAGTGTGTGTGTGTGTGTTCATCATGCATGCTTGTGTGTGTATATATGGGCTCGGGGGGCGGCGCCCATGGTGGCCACCGGGGGCGAGGGAGAGGGGTTAGAGGGGGAGAGCTCACAGCGGGGTGGCGGCGACGGTGAGGCGACGGCCCGGGGCGGCGACGGGCCGGGGTGTGACGGGGGCGCGGCGACGCGGGGACGGCGCGAGGACGGGCCCGGGGCGGCGACGAAGACGAGGGCGGCGACGGGGGCGGCGATGGGGATGAGGGCGGCGACGAGGATGGGGGTGGCGACGGCAATGGCGCGCGACGGGGGCGGCGTAGGACGGGGGCGGCGACGGCGTCGAACGATCGGGAAGAAACAGAGGGAGAATGAAATTTTGTGAAGTGCTGTATATATAGAACCCACCTTTAGTACCGGTTGGAGCCACCAACTGGTACTAAAGGCCTGTTTTGGCCAGGCCAAGCAGCGGGAAGGGCAGGCCTTTAGTACCGGGTGGTGGTTCCAACCGGTACTAAGGACCCCCCCTTTAGTACGGGTTGGTGCCATGAACCGGTACTAAAGGGGGTGCGCTGGCGCAGGTGCGGTGCGCAAGTTTAGCCCCACATCGCTAGCCGAGGGGCTACCGCACTGGTTTATAAACGCCCGTGCGGTAGCTCTCTCGAGCTCCTCTCCAAAACAGGCCTACTGGGCCTACATGTTCTATGCTGCCCTGTGGGGCCTATTGGGCTTGCGGGCCTACATCCTGGCCCAATAACAGGTTGGGTTTCTAGTCGTATGCAGGCCGCTGTGGCCTAGTAGGTGGGCTTTTTTTTCATTTAGTTTTTTCTTTTCTGCTTTATTTATTTAGTTTTATTTATTTTTAGTTGTTTTTTGCTGTATTTAGAGTTTCTTTGTGAATATTTTTGATAGTTTTTAGAAACTTTCAGTTAGTGCCGGTAGTTTTTAAATTTGAATAGTTTATATTTTGAATTATTTGAAATTTGTGTGAATCACTAGTTTGTGAATAACTTAACTTTAAAAATACATTTTCCAGTGATTCTTTTTTGTTATGTTTAATATTAGTGTGTTTTAACATTATATTCAATTTGGTAATGCTTAAGCTATTTAGAAAATGAAATGACTTTGTAACGGATGAGTTTTCATCCGAAACCCTGATACTTCGAAACAGATTGACCATTTTGTACACGAAGTGCATTAAGTTTTTGCGGTAACCCTCTCTACTTTTTTGCACATGCTATGTGGGTGAAATTATGATGCCATGCCAACTTTCATCCTTTTCTGAGTTCATTTGAAATGCTTTTCAACTTCAGGGTCATTTAGCTGAAAAAAACAGTAAATGCATGAAAGAACTTGCGTGCATCCCAGATCTTTGGGTGTGAA
This sequence comes from Triticum monococcum, assembly GCA_034509565.1. Classification (NCBI taxonomy): domain Eukaryota; kingdom Viridiplantae; phylum Streptophyta; class Magnoliopsida; order Poales; family Poaceae; genus Triticum; species Triticum monococcum. The sequence goes on from CM067842.1 coordinate 725,861,151, forward strand.
ACTTTTTCTTCGCGTCTGTCCCTTTGCGTCGTAGCCATGGAAAATCTTCATCATTTAACGGGATGCTCGGGTCAATATTCAGTGTGAATGGAGCAATTTCATCAAACTTTTCATAATCTTCTGACTTGTCTATCTTGTCATCCACTCCCACGATGTTTCTCTTCCCAGAAAGAACTATGTGCCGCTTTGGCTCATCGTACGATGCATTCGCTTCCTTATCTTTTCTTTTTCTTGGCTTGGTAGACATGTCCTTCACATAGAAAACCTGTGCCACATCATTGGCTAGGACGAATGGTTCATCTGCATACGCAAGATTGTTGAGGTCCACTGTTGTCATTCCATACTGCGGGTCTTCCGTTACCCCGCCTCGTGCCATATTGACCCATTTGCACTGAAACAAAGGGACCTTCAAACCAAGTCGATAGTCAAGTTCCCATATGTCCTGTATATAACCATAATATGTTTCCTTTCCCGTCTTGGTTTCTGCATCAAAGCAGACACCACTGTTTTGGTTGTTGCTCTTCTTATCTTGGGCGATCGTGTAAAATGTATTACCATTTATCTCGTACCCTTTGAAAGTCATTATATTCGAAGATGGTAACTGGGACAGCAAGTACAGGTCATCTTCAATAGAGGTGTCATGCATGGTACGTGCTTGCAACTAGCTGGCGAAACTCCTGGTTTGTTCACGTGTAATCCAGTCATCAGACCGCTCCGGGTGTTTGGAGCGTAGCAAATTCTTGTGTTCATCCATATACGGAGCCAACAAGGAGGAATTCTGTAGAACTGTGTAGTGTGCTTCAGTGAGAGAATATCCGTCCATACATATTATTTGTTCCCCTCCTAGCGTGCCTTTTCCATCTAGTCTTCCCTTATGCCGCGATTCAGGAAAACCAATCGGCTTAAGGTCAGGAATAAAGTCAATACAAAACTCAATGACCTCCTCATTTTGACGGCCCTTGGAGATGCTTCCTTCTGGCCTAGCACGGTTATGAACATATTTCTTTAAGACTCCCATGAACCTCTCAAAGGGGAACATATTGTGTAGAAATACAGGACCCAAAATGTTAATCTCTTTGCATAGGTGAACTAGGACGTGCGTCATGATGTTGAAGAAGGATGGTGGGAACACCAACTCGAAACTGACAAGACATTGCACAAAATCATTCTGTAACCTTGGTATGATTTCTGGATCGATTACCTTCTAAGAGATTGCATTGAGGAATGCACATAGCTTCACAATGGCTAATCGAACGTTCTCCGGTAGAAGCCCCCTTAATGCAAACGGAAGCACTTGCGTCATAATCACGTGGCAGTCATGAGACTTTAGGTTCTGGAACTTTTTCTCTGCCATGTTTATTATTCCCTTTATATTCGACGAGAAGCCAGACGGTACCTTAATACTAAGCAGGCATTCAAAGAAGATTTCCTTCTCTTCTTTGGTAAGAGCGTAGCTTGCATGACCCTGATGTATGCTTTCTTTTCCGTGCATACGTTGCTGGTCCTCCCGTGCCTCAGGTGTATCTTTTGTCTTCCCATACACGCCCAAGAAGCCAAGCAGGGTCACACAAAGATTCTTCGTCACGTGCATCACATCGATTGCGGAGCGGACCTCGAGGTCTTTCCAATAGGGCAGGTCCCAAAATATAGATTTCTTCTTCCACATGGGTGAGCGTTCGTCAGCGTCATTCGGAACAGGTTGTCCACCAGGACCCTTTCCAAAGACCACCTTCAAATCCTTGACCATATCATGTAGATCAGCACCAGTACGGTGGCGAGGCTTCGTCCGGTGATCCGCCTCACCTTTGAAATGCTTGCCTTTCTTTCTTACGGGATGCCTGCTCGGAAGAAATCGACGATGTCCCAGGTACACATTCTTCTTACAATTAGCCAAATATATACTGTCGGTATCGTCCAAACAGTGCGTGCATGCGTGGTATCCCTTGTTTGTCTGTCCTGAAAGGTTACTGAGAGCAGGCCAATCATTGATGGTCACGAACAGCAATGCCTTTAGGTCAAATTCTTCCCCCATGTGCTCATCCCACACACGTACACCTGTTCCATTCCATAGTTGTAAGAGTTCTTCAACTAATGGCCTTAGGTACACATCAATGTCGTTGCCGGGTTGCTTAGGGCCTTGGATGAGCACTGGCATCATAATGAACTTCTCCTTCATGCACAACCAAGGTGGAAGGTTATATAAACATAGAGTCACAGGCCAGGTGCTATGGTTGCTGCTCTGCTCCCCAAAAGGATTAATGCCATCTGCGCTTAGACCAGACCATATGCTCCTTGCGTCATCTGCAAACTCCTTCCCGTACTTTCTTTCGATTTTTCTCCACTACGACCCGTCAGCGGGTACTCTCAACTTTCCGTCTTTCTTATGGTCTTCTCTGTGCCATCGCATCGCCTTGGCATGCTCTTTGTTTTGGAACAAACGTTTCAACCGCGGTATTATAGGAGCATACCACATCACCTTGGCAGGAATCTTCTTCCTGGGGCGCCGGCCCTCGACATCACCAGGGTCATCGCGGCAGATCTTATAGCGCAATGCACCACATACCGGGCAAGCGTTCAAATCCTCGTACTCACCACGGTAGAGGATGCAATCATTAGGGCATGCATGTATCTTCTGCACTCTAACCCTAGAGGGCAGACAGCCTTCTTTGCTTCGTATGTACTCTCGGGCAATTCGTTGTCCTTTGGAAGCATATCCTTTATCATTACCAGCAACTTTCCAAATCCCTTGTCAGATACACCATTCTCTGCCTTCCATTGCAGCAAATCCAGTGTGGTGCCCAGCTTTTTCTTGTCACCTACGCAATTCGGGTACAACAATTTTTTGTGATCCTCTAACATGCGCTGCAACTTCTTCTTCTCCAAATCACTTGCGCAGTTTCTCTTTGCATCGGCAATGGCCCGACCTAGATCATCAACGGGCTCATCTGATGCCTCTTCTTCAGCTTCTTCCCGCATTGCCGGCTCAGCTTCTTCCCGCATTACCGGCTCAGCTTCTTCCCCCATTGTTGTATCATCGTATTCAGGGAACCCATGGCCAGGATAGCTGTCGTCGTCCTCTTCTTCTTCATTGTCTTCCATCATAACCCCTCTATCTCCGTGCTTGGTACAAACATTATAATGGGGCATGAAACCGGACTTAAACAGGTGGACGTGAATGGTTCTTGACGTAGAGTAATTGTGACCATTCTTACAGCGAGCACATGGACAAGGCATAAAACCATCCGCCCGCTTGTTTGCCTCAGCCGCAAGCAGAAAAGTATGCACGCCATTAATGAACTCGGGAGAGCATTGGTCATCGTACATCCATTGCCGGCTCATCTTCATTACACAACACCGAATAGACCAAATTAATACAAGTTCATACAATTAATACAAGTTCATACAATTAATACAAGTTCATACATAAAGTTCATGCAACACTTAAATCCAACAAACAAATAACTCTCTAGCTAAAGCATTTAAATGCAACAACAAATATGATCAAGATCGCAACTAAGGTAACAATGGATCCAACAGCATAATGATACCAAGCCTCACTATCGATGGCATATTTTCTAATCTTTCTAATCTTCAAGCGCATTTTCTCCATCTTGATCTTGTGATCATCGACGACATCGGCAACATGCAACTCCAATTCCATCTTCTCCCCCTCAATTCTTTTCAATTTTTCTTTCAAGTACTCGTTTTCTCTTTCAACTAAATTTAACCTCTCGGCAATAGGGTCGGTTGGAATTTCCGGTTCACATACCTCCTAGAAAAAATTTCTATGTCAACTTGATGCGCATAATTTGTCATAAAAACGAAATGCAACTAGTTTTAAAAGAGAATATACATACCACATCCGAATCATAACAAGGACTAGGGCCGACGGGGACGGATATCAAAACCATGGCACTATATGTATAACAAACAACGTACGGGTAAGATAATTATACGAGTAACTATATATCCAAATCACACAAACATCAATTTTTATATAAAATTTCATGAACAAGAGGCTCACCACAAGGTGGTGCCGGCAACGGGACGGTGCGGGCGATCGACGGTGGCTACGATGGAGATTTAGAAGGCACTAAGTAAACCACACCTACATATGCAAACTAAGTGTTATTTTTGACCTCAAATTGCATATAAATCAAATACTAGCACATATATATATCCTCCCAAATTAATCACTATATAAACCAATGCAAGAGCTAATCTAGCAATGAGAGATGAAAGGACAAAGTTGCTAACCTTTGTGATCATTTGAATGGATGAGGGCCTTCAAATCTTGACAAATTTTGGGCAAATTTTGTGATGAACTCGAGAGGAAGAAGGGAAGAACAGAGGAGAGGGAGAGGGGAAAGGGGGAAGAACAGAGTGCTGGTGGACGAAGGGTTTATATAGGACGACCATTAGTACCGGTTCGTGGCACGAACCGGTACTAAAGGGGCTGGAGGGGCCCCATTCTGACAACATCCTGCCACCACTCTCATTAGTACCGGTTCGTGGCACGAACCGGTGCTAAAGGTTCGCCACGAACCGGTACTAATGATGGAGGCCCGGCTAGCCGTTGGAACCGGCACTAATGTATACATTAGTGCCGGCTCAAATACAAACCGGCACTAATGTGCTTCATGTTTGACCCTTTTTCTACTAGTGCTCCTCCAGCTCTGCGTCGGCCTCCAGCCACCAAGTCCACAGCTGGTCCAGGTTCAGCCCTGGGTACTAGGCTCGGACAAACTCCAACGCCCGACCGGCTCCCAACCGGGCCGCCGACTCCTTCCAAGCTTCAAAGCGACCGACTGCAACCTCCAGCAAGTCGGCGGTCCAGCTCGGGGTGCGGGGGATCATCTCGCCGGGCCAGAGGGCGGCCAACACTTGCGCTCCGGCACATTGGAAGCGGCGAAGCTTCCGGTGAGCCGGCTGCAGCCGCGCTTGGACCGCGAAGAGCTGCTCCTCAAGCGTCCGATTCGCGTTCGGTGCAATGCTGACCCCCGCCTGATGGCGCGCCTCGCGATGGGCCTCGATGGTTTGGGCGGCGAAGGCAGAGTAGCCGGGAAAGTAGTCTGCACAGAGAACAGGAAGCAGCTCAAGCCAGAGCAAAAACTAGGCGGCCGGGGGCAGGAGAGGCGCAAGGAAGGCAGCTTACCGTCGATCAAGTCCTCGAGGCGGCCGAAGCCTTCGGTCAGCGCTTGCCGGGTCTTAGCCCAGCCTGCTGCCTCGGTCTTGAACTCTGCCTTCAGGGCGGCTTCGCTATCCTGCGCTTTCTTCTGGGCCGCCTTGTGGCTCTCCTCTTGGTCAGCCAGCTTCTTGGCCAGACGGTCATGCTGCTGGACCAAGGCAGCGTACTCGGCATCCTTGGTGCGAAGGGCGGTCTGCGCGTCACCGAGCTCCCTCCTCAAGTCAGCATCGGCCCCTGAAAGCATGAAGGACAAAAGAAAAAACCAATGAGGAAAAAGTCATCAAGGAAGATCCGACCCGACTGCTCAGCAGTCGGCCCGAATCTCGAGGACTACACCCAGTGGGTGCACTGACGCGCCCCCATAGGAGACAAACAAGATCAAGCACTTACTTCGGCTGTTGACCAGGTCTTCGGTCTTCCACCCAACTCATGAGCCTAGGAGTTGAAGGCGGCAGCACGAGAGTTATGATACTCCTGGAAGATCAGACAGGAGGCGAGAATAAGGTAGTCGTCAAGGAAGATCCGACCCGACTGCTCGGCAGTCGGCCTGAATCTCGGGGACTACACCCAGTGGGTGCGCTGACGCGCCCCGACGGAAGAAATCAAGAGAACAAATCGACCAAGGATAAAAGACTCACCCGGATGGCGGCCCGCGTCGAAAGGAACTCTTGGGTGTACTGCTGCAGCAAGGCGGCCTGAGCTTGAAGCCAGCTCCGGACCTCTTGGGCCACCACGTTTAGCTCGCCAGTCCCCCCCCCCCCCCCCCGCTGGGAGTCCACTCGGATGTGGCGGTGCTAGCCACCTCCAGGGCCTCCGCCGACTGGCCGGCGCCTGCAACTCGGCGCAACTCCGGTGCAGCGGCGCCTCCCCCTCCGCGCCAGCACGTTACCGGCTGCACCTCGAGGCCGGTTCCGACCTCCGGCTCACCCCCGGCTGGCTCCCCTGGCGCCGCTGACGATTGGCCGCCTTGGCCTACTCCGGTTGGCGCTGCCGGCGGCATTCTCTCCACGAAGACCGTGGGGTCCTCCCTCCTCTCCATCGATGGTGGGTCTTGGCCGATTTCCTCCGCCAGGGGCAATGGGGTGTCAGGGGCCACGGCCCGGAGGGGAATGGCGAGCAGCGGAGGCTGGTTACGTGAACCCTCCGCCTCCGTCTCCACAGCCGCCACCTCCACCTGGGCCTTGGCTGCCGCGTCGGCCTGATCCTTCGCCGCTTGGGCGGCCGCTCGTTCCGCCGCCTCCCGCTCCTCCCGCGCCTTATGGGCGTTCCGCTCTGTGGCCTCCCTGAGGTCGGCGCGGGGATCCACGCGGCGGGAACCTGAAGACCCTCCAGTCGGCCCAACTACGGAGCCACCCGGACCTCGCTCAAGGGAAAGCGGCGCCCTGTCCAGCGAGCTGGGAAGGGTTAGGAAGAATGATCAACAGAAGAGAACAATGAAAAGCATGCGTCCAAGCAATCGACGACTTACGCTGAGACCGCCTGAGGCTGCTTCACCGCCTTGCGGAAGCGGGCCGCCTTCACGGCCTCCTCATCTCGTTTGGTTGCCGCGGTGGAGGCCTTGGACTTCTTCGGCCGGCTGCCGAAGAGGACTGACTTGGCCCAGCGCTTCTGTGCGCCGCTGCTGACAGCCGGCGCGGTAGACGAGCCCGCGCCTTGGTGGTCGGGTGCCGGCTGGCGTCGTGGCGCGACTTCGACTTCGGCATCATCCGGCTAGTCCTCAAAGCCGGCAGTAAGCCCTGTGCCTCCGGGTTTGTTGTTTTCCCCCACGACGGCGTCTTCCATGGCGGCCGCTCCCAAATCCAGGTCATCAACGTCATCCACCGTGCGGTGGCGGACGTACTGGCATTCTATCCCTCCTGCCCCGGTCGACGGCGGAAGGAGGGCACTACAGGAATCAGCTACTTTGCCGTCTGCCACGGCGGACGGCAAAGGCCTGAACGGCGGACGACAAAGGCCTTTGCCATCAGCGGCGGACGGCAAAAGGCTCCGGCAAAGTAGGCTTCGGTAAACAGGTTCTTTGCCGTCTACTACTGACCGCAAAGTCTTTGCCGTCTGCGGCGGACGGCAAAGAGAGAGAGGCAGACGGCAAAGACGGCGGACGGCAATAATTGCGCTGTCAATCCGTTAAGTGGCTAACGGAAGGCCTTTGCCGTCCGCCGCTGACGGCAAAATTTCTAGGGTCTTTGCCGTCCGTCGTATGATGTCATCTACACGTCACTACGTGGCAGGGTCTTTGCCGTCTGCCACTGACGGCAAAGTCTTTGCCGTCTGCCACTGTAGGCAAACTGACCAAATGGGTCAGCTCCCAGGAAGCACAGGTGGACGCCACGTGGCTTCTTTGCCGTCTGCGGCAGACGGCAAAGAGCCCGTTGCCGTCGGTGGCAGACGGCAAAGAGCCTGCATATTGGCTCTTTTTCTGTTTTTTCATATACCCAACCATTTTCACAGCAAATAGATGATACATATATATTTTTCACATGGCAAGTCACAGCAAACATATGAGATATCCAACACATATAATTTCATCATACATGCATAGTTCCATCAACCATACATAGCAAGTTCGACATACATGCATCCAACCATACATATTACAATAGTGTCATCCTACCATACATGCATAGTTCATAGATACAAAGGAAACATAGTTCATCCAAACAAGCACTCCATCTATGCAAGCTTCCGTGAAGTGAATGAATTCTGCAAAATGGGAAATAAGAAAGTTAGAAGAAGAAGATTAGAAGAAGAAGAAGAAAATGAAGAAGAAGAAGAATATATGACATTTATGAGCTAATTTAGGTGAAATTGATCATTTGTGAGCTAACTTAGGTGAAATGGATCGTTTATGAGCTAACCAAGGTGCAATGGATCGCTTATGAGCAAACTTAGGTAAAATGCATCATTTTAGAGGTAACCTAGGTAAGATGGATCATTTTGGAGCTAACCTAGGTAAAATGGGTCATTTTAGATCTAACTTCGGTAGAATGGATCATTTATGAGCTAAGTAAGGTTAAATGGGTCATTTTAGAGCTAACGTAGGTAAAATGGATCGTTTATGAGCTAACTAAGGTAAAATGGATCATTTTAGAACTAACTTAGGTAAAATGGATCGTTTATGAGCTAACTTAGGTAAAATGGATCGTTTTTAGCTAACTAAGGTGAAATGAATCGTTTTTGAGATAACTAAGGTGAAGGGCATCATTTTTGAGCTAACTAAGGTGAAATGGATCGTTTTTGAGCTAACTAAGGTGAAATGAATCGTTTTTGAGCTAACTAAGGTAAAATGGATCGTTTTTGAGCTAACTTAGGTGAAATGGATCATTTTTGAGCAAACTTAGGTGAAATGGATCATTTAAGAGCTCATTTAGGTGAAATGGATCGTTTTTTAGCTAAATAAGGTGAAATGGATCGTTTTTTAGCTAACTAAGGTGAAATGGATCGTTTTTGAGCAAACTTAGGTGAAATGGATCATTTAAGAGCTAATTTAGGTGAAATGGATCGTTTTTGAGCTAACTAAGGTGAAATGGATCGTTTTTGAGCAAACTTAGGTGAAATGGATCATTTAAGAGCTAATTTAGGTGGAATGGATCGTTTTTTAGCAAACTTAGGTGAAATGGATCATTTAAGAGCTAATTTAGGTGAAATGGATCGTTTTTAGCTAACTTAGGTGAAATGGATCGTTTAGGAGCTACTCTAGGTAAATTGGGTCATTTTAGAGCTAACTTGGATAAACTGGATCATTTATAAGCTAACCTAGGTAAGATGGGTCATTTTGGAGCTAACTTAGGTAAAATGGATCGTCTATGAGCTAACTAAGCTAATTATGCAATTTTTGACATAAGTAAGCTAAGTATAGATCGTTTTAGAGCTAACTTAGGTAAAATGGATGGTTTTGGAGGTCAGTAAGCTTATTAAGTCATTTTGGAGGAGAAGAAGCTAAGTCTAGGTCATTATGGTAAGCATTGGAGGAAATAAAGCTAAGTCTAGGTCTTTATGCATGTGTTAAGCAAAACACTAGATAAACTTACCAAGATCCAGGAGGTGTAGGAGCGGGGTGGCTCGTGTCGGTAGCTGGAGAAGGATCGTGCGATGCTTGTCTGGAGTTACGCTGCACCAAAGATCATTTCCAATGTCTTGTTAGCATGATGACACTCAAATGTTAAGACTAGCAAGTAATGTCCATTCAAATAAAACTCACCGTGGTCCCAGGAGCAATCACTGGCATCGGCGGAGCGGTCTGACCTGTCTTCTCGCACACAGACTGCACATTTGGTTTTGATGACTCAGTCATACTAGTTAGTAATGAGACAAACACTACATGAATGTTTTGGCTAATCTGCAGAAGAAACTTACCACAACGAGCTCGTACATGGCCCTTGCTTGCATGTCATTCCGTGCCCTCTCCTCCTCCACCATCTTTGTCGTCCTCTCCTCCAACTCCCGCTGCCTCTCCGCCGCCTCCGCCAGAAGTTTCTCCGTTCTATCTCTCTCACTCTGTATAGCAGCCTGCAACACCACTCACATGACCATTTGTAATCATTGATGGAAGCGCACACAATGTAATGGAGAAAGATAACTGAGTACGTATCACTAACCTTGATGGCGAGTTGCACTGGCCGTTCACGAGGCCTTATCTCAGGAGCGGAGCTCGACTGGCGCGCCTTGATCTCCGGGGGAGTGCTACGACAACGGATAAGTCCATCTCCAATGGCTATGGAGCCATGGGACCTCCCGCCACCAGATATCATCAACAGCTCTGGATCAATGGGACCCTGGCTCGGGTTAAAGTCCTCCCCTTTCCTCGCCTTCCCCTCATCTCTATATCTCACGAGCTTTTTGTGGGAGGAGATGTTGGTGAAGTTGTTTGCATCATCAAGGTCAGACTGAGAGACAGCCTTGACTTTCTTGAAAGAGGCAGTGTGGGCCATGGCATACAGGTCGTACACCTCTGGCACCTTATCTGCCTTATTGTAGCGTGCCTGAAAGAGAGAAACAATGAAAATTAGTAATTAAAGGGCTCAAGCTAGCATGATGAATGAATTGCATGAATCATGAAGCAAACCACATACCCAGTTGCGCCTGAACTGATATAAGTTGGAGCTGCCTTGATGGTGTGGCACACCTTCCATTTGGGCACGTTTGTCCTTGGCCTCCTTGTGGAGGGCTAGCCATCGTTGTGAGCACCACTCATCGACCAACACCTCCCAACAATCCATCCGATCCGCACACCATCTCGGAGGCGCCTAAGTTATCAAATAGAAACTTGAGCGCTACGGCTAAGAATTACTAAATGAAGGAACTTAAGTAGAGAAGGCCTTAAGAATTACCTTCATGTACTGCTCCTTACTTAGGAACTTATCGCGGCACGCCGGCTTTGTCTTCTTGATAGCACGCAAGGCGTAGTAGTCTCGAACAGCCTGCACCCGAGCCTCGTGCCGTAAGTTCTGGAGTAGGCGCTTGCAGACGTTCTCGATAACATGTGTCGCGTCCTCCTCGTATCCCTCCTCACACCTGTAGAATGTCTGCAATCAAATGAGACAATGTTGATTAGTACAATTAATAACTAGCTAGTTGAAGATTTTTAAATGTGTAAAGGAGAAATTACCCAGAACTTTCTGATCACCATGTCTGCCCTCGTGTCACACACGACACCGTCGATAATCTCATTTGGCGGGGCCGGGGCAGCCACGTAGTGCTCCCAGCTCAATCCAAGCTCTGGAAGCCGACCCTCACCAGGCAACGTGACAAACCCCGGGAAGTTTTGCCGGCAAAGAACTCCAAGGACGGAGTTGGGCCGGCGGACACTATGATGGTGGTCCCAACCCCTGCAGCATGACAAGGCCAACGCATTAGTTATTTGAACAAACGTGAGTGCACAAGGTACAAAAATATTAAATGCACTTACGTACCTCTCCCCATCAGGGAAAATCAACCACCTCTGCTCGCGGGTCACCGGCACGGACGGGAGCCGTGTAGCACCACGCTGGTAGACGGTGCCCCCCTCCTCCTCAAGATCAGTCGGCTCCCTGCCATCATCAGCATGGCCACTCGGCTCCTCGGGCTGATCCGGCCAGGTACCCCATCCGGACGTGTGCTCCTCCGGGGTCACGTGGGCCGAACTCTCGTGGGCCGAAGACCCGTGGACCGGAGGCTCGTGGACCGGAGTCCGTGTAGCCTCCTCCTCGGACGAGTCCACCCTAGCAGTCACGTGCTCGGGTGAAACGGCCGGGGGTGGCGGCGAGGAAGGCACCGTAGCAGTCACCCTACCTCCTCTCCCACGACCACATGCCCCACCTCCTCTCTTCCTACCTCGTCCCCTGCTGGGCACCGCGGTCGACAAAGAAGGGCCCGGCGGTGTGGCCATACTGTCCAGCAACGCTCGGCGGAGAGGTGCGTCTGGAATGGAAGACCTCAGACCACGCTCCCGACCAGCGCCCACCATCTTTCAACACCTGCCATGACAAACAGTAAACGAAATTAGTACAACATAAAAAAAGACCGACATGAATAATAATATGTGTATCACTTAAGTGTATCATCATCAAGTACAACATAAAAAAATGTAATACCTGACACAACTAATAATCTCGATCAGTATCATCAATAAATGCATAATCATCATCATCACTATAATCAATGATGGGCTCATAGGGTTCATTGGCATCAACATGTGCAAGGCCACCTTGACGTAATCGGTCAAGCATTGACAGGTCATCCGCAGCAGTAACCTCTTCTTGTTCCGGATCTTCTTGTTCCTCCTCTGGGGTGATGTCGGATTCATTGTTGCTGTCTACTTCAATGTTTTGGGGTGAAGTATAGCGGTTCTTGAAACGCTTTTTGGAAAGACGTGTCTCTTGGAAGAATTCTCCTTCATATGTGTCTGGGTTAATGTGAGGTTCATAATCCTCTTCCTTTGGGGGAGAAAGTCTAGCACGTGGCGGCACTTCATAAACGACATCCCAACCTTTCAGATTTGGATTAGTTTGGCAGGCCCATGGTAGATAGAATACTTGGGTCGCCTGTTGAGCCATAATATAGACATCAGGAACATCTAAATGAGTGCTTTGGTTGATTTCAACTAGCCCTACATGTTCATGAGTCCTTCTAGTCTCCTTCGGCTGAAACCAATAACATTTGAAGACTACGACATTCGGTGGGTTTTCACCATAGAACAGAAGTTCATAAATTGCTTCAACTCTCCCATAATACTCGGTACCTCCTTCGCCGATAGCAGATACACAACAATTTGTTGACTTTCAGTCTGCCATAGATAGCTCTTTGCCATAGGTACGAAAGCGATACCCGTTGATGTCGTACTTGTCAAATGAACGGACCTTATAGTCAAAACCATTAGCGACTTGTCTCAATTCGGTATCCATAGACTCTGAATTAGCCTACAGGTTTAATATGAAAGGATTGTTGCATTATGCACAAATTAGCGAATGAAATGAAATTGTCTAATAGAAATTACCATTTGTTTGAACCAAGAGATGAAACCGGGATAGCCACCTCCTTGCTTTGCGAGAAGCTCATACTCTTCGACGGAATCCTTTTGGATCTCCGCTCCGTACGAGAATATGGTGACGTATCGACTGTATGACATATCCAGGAATAAGAGTAGTTCAAAGGAAATAGAAGTTGCGAAACAATGTACCAAGAACTTACTCGATGTACGGCCGCACTTCTATCAGGTTGTTGAAGATATACAACGAAATGGTCCGCCATTCTTCGTTATCCAAAGATACTGGATGTGAAACACTAGCTGGTGCGAGATTCCCTTTGAATAGGCTGAGGTTGGATCCACCCTTTTTAGGCTCGTTAGTATTTTACCGAGGCTTCGGATTATGCAAATGACGATTTTTGGCTTCGTAGTGCGCTGTTACGAAGTTTGCCGCCTCCTCTGTAATGAATGCCTCAGCCATCGATGCTTCAATTCTACGTTTATTTTTACATTTTTCTCGAAGCGTCTTCTGCATCCTCTCAGTTGGGTAGCACCAACGATTTTGCACGGGCCCCCCCAATCTTGCCTCGGCCGGGAGATGCAAAATCAAATGCTGCATTGGATTAAAGAAGCCCGGTGGAAAGATCTTCTCTAACTTGCAGATCAACTCCGGCGCCAACTCTTCCATTTCTTCTAGCACGCCAGGCGATAGTTCTTTCGCACAAAGAACACGGAAGAAATAGCTGAGTTCTGCCAGTACTAGCCATTCATCCTCAGGGATGAAGCCACGCAACATCACCGGCATTACCCGCTCAATCCATATGTGCCAATCATGACTCTTGAGACCAAATATCTTCAGTTTATCAAGATTCGCTCCCCTCTTTAGATTCGCTGCATACCCATCGGGAAACATCAACTGCTGTTGCACCCACAAGAGAATTTCCCTCATAGCTGGCCTTCCAAGATTGAACCATGCCTTTGGCTTCGTCCAGTTCTGCTTTCCTTTCGGTTCTTTCATGTTTTGTAACGGCCTATCACATAGCGCCTCCAGATCGACTCTAGCCTTAGTATTATCCGTTGACTTCCCATCTATGCCGAACAATGTACCAAAAAGTGCCTCGGCGATATTCTTCTCAGTGTGCATCACGTCGATGTTGTGTGGGCAAAGGAGGTCTTTGAAGTAAGGCAGATCCCATAAGCATGTTTTGTGAGTCCACGCGTGCTTAGTATTATACCCCTTGAAGTACCCTGGACGTTGTGGATCTGGCTCAAGAGCGTTTAACTGATCCAGGGTCTGTTGGCCTGTCAATGCAGGTGGTGCAGAGTTTCTGACAACTCTACCCCTGATGAAGTTCTTCTTGTCTTTCCTGAACTTATGGCGAGGATCCAGGAACTGTCTATGCATATGGAAGCAAGAAAACTTGCGACCGGCCTGAAGCCAATGAAACTCAAGAGCTCCCTTGCATGTGGGGCACGGGAACCTTCCATGCACACACCAGCCAACGAATAGCGCATACGCCGGCAAGTCATGCATCGAGTACATGTACCAGACGCGCATTATGACGTTCCGTTTGCTAAAGGCGTCGTATGTCTTGAACCCATTATCCCAGGCTTCTTGCAATCCGTCCTTAAGCGGCTGCATGTACACATTCATATTTTTGCCCGGATAGTTGGGTCCTGGAATTATCAACGTCAGGAAAATGTTCTTTCTTTGCATAATCTGTCCTAGGGGGGAGATTGAGTGGAAAGACAAATACGGGCCAACAACTATATTGGGCTGCCGTCATACCAAACACACTGAACCCATCCGTGCTGATGGCGACTCGAGGATGCCTCGGATCTGCCGCTTTGTTAGCATGTAATTCATCAAACTTTTTCCATGCAACACCATCCGATGTGTGTACCATCATCAGATTCCCATCTGCATCTAGTTTGGTTCTTTTGCCTGTTTTGTGCCATGTCATCTGTCTGGCTGTCTCTTCGACCATGAAAAGACATTGAAGTCTTGGTACGATTGGCATATACCGAAGAACACTAACGGGGATTTTGGTCTGTGTCTTCTCACCCATACCGTTGTCTACCACAATATACCTGGAAGACTTGCAAATGGGACAATAGTTCAAGTCCGCATAGTCAAGCCTAAATAAGGCACATCCTTTCTCACAGGCATGTATCTTCTCATAGGGCATCTTCAGTGCACGGAGGATTTTGTCCGACTGGTACAGGTTTGCAGGCATTACATGGCCTTTGGGTAGAAAGCGTCCAAATACTATCATAATTGTGTCATAGCATTCTCTGCCCAAGTTGAACTGAGCCTTCAGAGCCATTACTTGTGAGATGGCATCCAACTGACAAAGCTCAGTGTGCTCGTGGAGCGGACGTTTCGAAGACTCCAACATTTCATTGAAGGCCTTTGCAGATTCCTCCATCTCCTCGTCCGAATCCCGAACATCATCATAGTCTTGCACCATGTTTTCCATCCCGGTACCATGCTCGTCGGTGCGACGACGATCCACCTCAGCTCGGTCACGTTGGGCAGACTCACCATGAAATGTCCACACCGTATAATCGGGCGTAAAACCACTCTTCTGCAGGTGTTTGCCCATTTCAGCCTCTGTCTTCTTTTCCCAATTGCCGCACCGGAAACAGGGGCACCAGGTTTTCTTTTGGCCATTTGCAAATGCGGCTTGCACAAACCCCTTAGTTTTTGTGAACCATTCAGCGCTCCATTTGTTCTGACCAGTGTGACCGGTATACATCCAAGCACGGTCACTCATCTTGACTTTCAGAGCTACTGGACACACAACAATTATATATGTAATTCACCATGTATATATTCATCAGTTGATCTACTTTGTCAATTTTATTACGTCCATGCAACCTACACTCTAATAGGTAATGATAGGTCCTAATCCCACCCGTGTATGTGTAGATTGGGTTCATTTTCCCATGCTATGCTCCGGATCCGACGCAAAATTTCGGCAGCACCTCCCCGCTGTTCTCCTGATACACGTCTCTGCAATAAACAGAGAGGATGTGTACCCGGAGAACAATAGGGGAGGCACTGACGAAATATATGCGTCGGATCCGGAGCAAAGCATATGGGAAAACGAACCCAATCTACACATACTCGGGCTCTCCATGGGTAGCGTTGGACAATTCGAAAGAATCAAGGTTATAAATATGCAAATGCATGCATATTTATAACTATGACGCTTTCGAACGGGAGACACATATTGGTTACGCATACTGATGATTCAAGACACATATATAGCTAGCTATCAAGTTTCATCGGAATAGATCAAATAATTAATGGGGGAGGAGGACTTGTCATTTGTGCTCACCCACGAACGAAGGGGCAGAGCTCGTCAAACGCACGGCGTGGTCGTCGAACACCAAACCTCGCAGCGATGAAACAACTACACATTTAAAACTACACGATCAACACAATTATATATGATGTTTTTCATAACTAAATCGAAAAATATATGACCTAACTAATAATTCACAAATATATGACCCCGTCGGCCTTTGGAAGGCCAAAGAACACCTTAATTTTCGGGAGGTGTCGGTGGTCGGGGTGCCCTGTCGGTGTCGGGGTGCCGTGTCGGGGTCGGGGTCTCGGGGTCGGGGTGTCGGGTCGGGGTGCCGGGTCGGGGTCGGGGTGCCGTGTCGGTGTCGGGGTCGGGGTGTCGGGTCCGACTCGCGGTCGGGGTCGGGGTCGGGGTCTCGGGGTCGGGGTGTCGGGTCGGGTTGCCGGGTCGGGGTCGGGGTGCCGTGTCAGTGTCGGGGTCGGGGTGTCGGGTCAGGCCCGGGGTCTCGGGGTCGGGGTCTCGGGGTCGGGGTGTCGGGGTCTCGGGGTCGGGGTGTCGGGTCCGACTCGCGGTCGGGGTCTCGGGGTCGGGGTCTCGGGGTCGGGGTGTCTGGTCGGGGTGCCGGGTCGGGGTCGGGGTGCCGTGTCCGTGTCGTGGTCGGGGTGTCGGGTCAGGCTCGGGGTCGGGGTGTCGGGGTCGGGGTCGGGGTCGGGGTGTCGGGGTCGGGGTCGGGGTCGGGGCGGGGTGTCGGGGTCGGGGTCTAGGGGTCGGGGTGCCGGGTTGGGGTCGGGGTGCAGTGTCGGGTCGGGGTGCCGTGTCGGGTCGGGGGGTTTTCCTCTTTTTTTCCTTTTCTTCTTCTCCCTTTTCTTCCTTTTCTTCCTTTTTTTCCTTCTTCTTCTTCTTCTTCTTCTTCTTCCTCCTTTCCTTTTTCCTCTTCTTCTTCTCCTCCTCTCCTCTTTTTTCTTTTTCTTTTTCCTCTTCTTCTTTTTTCTTCTCCTCCTCCTCTTCTTCTTCTTCCTCTTCTTTTTCTCCTCCTCTCCTCTTTTCTCTTCTTCTTCTTCTTTCCTCAAACTAAACTAAACCTAAAACTAAACCTAAAACTAAAACTAAAACTAAATCTAAACTAAACATAAACCTAAAACAAATAAAACAGAAAAAAAGGAAAAAACTAAATCTAAACCTAAAACTAAACTAAAACTAAACCTAAAACTAAAACTAAAACTAAATCTAAACTAAAACTAAAAAGGAAAAAAACAGAAAAAACAGAAAAAAGGAGGGGGGGCTCACCTTCTACAGCGCCGGTGGAGGAGGGGGCGGGGCGGTGGAGGAGCTGGCCGGGGCGCGGGGCGGCCTGGGGCGGCGGGGGACCGGGCCCGGCGCGGTGGGGCGCGGGGCGCCCGGGCGCCGGGGCGGCGGGGGGCTGGGGCGCCCGGGCGGCGGGGGGTTGGGGCGCCGGGGCGGCGGGGGGCCGGGGCGGGGGGGGGGGGCGACGGGGCGATGGGGGGCCGGGGCGGCGGCGGCGAGGGTGCGTGGTGGGACGAAGTGGTGAGAACAAAGAGGCGGGCGGGGGGCACGGGCCGTTAGATAGTGCCCTCTTTGCCGTCCGCCTCTCTTTGCCGTCCGCCACTTTGCCTCTTTGCCGTCTGCTGGCGGACGGCAAAGAGGTGGCCCGTTAAGTTTTTCCCAAATGGGCGGGGGGTGGGGGCCACCTCTCTCTTTGCCGTCTGCCAGCTGACGGCAAAGAACTGGCGGACGGCATAGAGCTTCTTTGCCGTCTGCCAGTTCTTTGCCGTCTGCTTTTTGGTAGCTGATGGCAAAGAGCTGCTTTGCCGTCAGCTAGCAGACGGCAAAGAGCTGGCAGATGGCAAATTAGCTGATTCCAGTAGTGGGGGGTTCTGCTAAAGAGAACCGACGGATCAGAAGCCGGCCATCATGAGGCCGGCTACCAACAAAAAGAAGAAAGAGAGGAAAGCTTACCACGGGCGGAGGGTTGGTGCGAGAATACGGCACCTTGCCGTATCGCCAATCCTCGGCGAGCTTGCAATTGGAGATATGATTCACCATGTACGACACGTCCGCATGAGGCATCTCCCTGGTGCTCAGCCGGCTTGGGTCGAAGCGGTCGCTCATCTGACACATCATGTGGGGCCGGCTTTGGAGAGGAAGTAGCCGGTGCTCCACGAAGGCGGCCACCAAGTCGGCAGCAGTCAGGCCTTCCGACTGGATCATCACCCGAAGCCGGGAGACGACTGCGTTCCCGGCTTGAGATAGTGACCTGGACCGGGAACTCCAGGAGGGTTGCTTCCCAGCCGGCAAGTTGATGTGGTCTCCTTGCCGGGCGACGTTCTTCATGTAGAAGTACGACTTCTGCCAGAGCTTCACCCACTGGATCAGGGGGATGGACGGGAACGGATTGTTCTTGCCCGACCTCGCAGGGGGCAGGCACGCCTGCGATGACGGTGCCGAGTTTGCTCTGGAAGAATTCCCCCCAGAGCTCCTGCGTGGGGAGCACTCCCAAGAAACCTTCGTAGAGAGAGACGAAGGCTGACAGCAGCATCACCGCGTTGGGCGTTGGGTGATGCGGCTGGAGATTGTAGAATTCAAGGAAGGAGCGTAGGAACCCGCTCGCCGGAAGGCCGAAGCCGCGCACGAAGTGCGATCGGAAGACGACCCGCTCGCCCTCCTCCGGTGCCGGTGAGATCTCCTCCTCCGGCGCCAGGCTGACCCGTACGAGGTTGGCGTCGGGCAGGCGCCGAGTCAGGCGGAGGAACTCAACATGGTCCTCATGGACGTTGGAGCCATCCCACGAGCTCGACAGCTCCATAGGTGCAAGACGACGTGGCGGCGCGGCGGCGCTGAGAAGAGAAGCTGCGGCGGTAGCGAGAGGAAGTAAGGAAGACGAGGAGGGGCGGAGTGAGAGAGAGCGTGTGAACCTCTGTTTCTCCCCCCTCCCCCTACTTATAGGCTCGCGTGGCGGAGCCGAGGAGGCGTGGCGTGGGGAAACTGAAGGAAATATGCCCTAGAGGCAATAATAAAGTTATTATTTATTTCCTTATATCATGATAAAGGTTTATTATTCATGCTAGAATTGTATTAACCGGAAACATACTACATGTGTGAATACATAGACAAACAGAGTGTCACTAGTATGCCTCTACTTGACTAGCTCGTTAATCAAAGATGGTTATGTTTCCTAACCATGTACAAAGAGTTTTCATTTGATTAACGGGATCACATCATTAGTTGAATGATCTGATTGACATGACCCATTCCATTAGCTTAGCACCCGATCGTTTAGTATGTTGCTATTGCTTTCCTCATGACTTATACATGTTCCTATGACTATGAGATTATGTAACTCCCGTGTGTCGGAGGAACACTTTGTGTGCTTCCAAACGTCACAACGTAACTGGGTGATTATAAAGGTGCTCTATAGGTGTCTCCAAAGGTACATGTTGGGTTGACGTATTTCGAGATTAGGATTTGTCACTCCGATCGTCGAAGAGGTATCTCTGGGCCTTCTCGGTAATGCACATCACTTAAGCCTTGCAAGCAATGCAACTAATAAGTTAGTTGCGAGATTATGTATTACGGAACGAGTAAAGAGACTTGCCGGTAACAAGATTGAACTAGGTATTGGATACCGACGATCGAATCTCGGGCAAGTAACATACCGATGACAAAGGGAACAACGTTTGTTGTTATGCGGTCTGACCGATAAAGATCTTCGTAGAATATGTAGGAGCCAATATGGGCATCCAGGTCCGTCTATTGGTTATTGACCGGAGACATGTCTCGGTCATGTCTACATTGTTCTCGAACCCGTAGGGTCCGCACGCTTAAGGTTTCGATGACAGTTATATTATGAGTTTATACGTTTTGATGTACCGAAGGTTGTTCGGAGTCCCGGATGTGATCACAGACATGACGAGGAGTCTCGAAATGGTCGAGACATAAAGATTGATATATTGGAAGCCTATGTTTGGATATCGGAAGTGTTCCGGGTGAAATCGGGATTTTACCGGAGTACCGGGAGGTTACCGGAACCCCCCGGGAGCTATATGGGCCTTAGTGGGCTTTATTGGAAAAGAGAAGGGGCAGCCCAAGATGGGCCGCGCGCCCCTCCCCTCCCTTGGTCCGAATAGGACATGGAGAGGGGGCCGACCCCCCTCTCTCTTTTCCCCCCTACGCGAATCCTATTCCAACTAGGATTGGGGGGGAGGAATCCTACTCCCAGAGGGAGTAGGACTCCTCCTGGCGCGCCCCTCCTAGGCCGGCCGCACCCCCCCCCCCCTTGATCCTTTATATATAGAGGCAGGGGAACCCCAGAGAGAAGCAAGTTGATCCACGTGATCTTATTCTTAGCCGTGTGCGGCGCCCCCTGCCACCATAGTCCTCGATAATATTGTAGCGGTGCTTAGGCGAAGCCCTGCGACAGTAGTACATCAAGATCGTCACCACGCCGTCGTGCTGACGGAACTCTTCCCTGACACTTTGCTGGATCGGAGTCCAGGGATCGTCATCGAGCTGAACGTGTGCTAAAACTCGAAGGTGCCGTAGTTTCGGTGCTTGATCGGTCGGGCCGTGAAGACATACGACTACATCAACCAAACGCTTCCGTTGTCGATCTACTAGGGTACGTAGATCACAGTCTCCCCTCGTTCCTATGCATCACCATGATCTTGCGTGTGCATAGGAAATTTTTTGAAATTACTATGTTCCCCAACAGAAATGTGGGGATCGACCATGCCCACTCCCCCACGTCCTGCGTTTATTGCGCCCTAACATCGAAATAAAATCGCCACGGGGAGGCGAGCGGTCCACCTGGGCCGCAGAAGATCAGCGCTCGGGCCGAGGCCAAGGAGTGGCGGGCCCGGGCCTACGGCGGCGTCCCGTCGCGCGCGTGCGGGGGGGGGGGGGCCGCGGTCAGCACGCGGGTCAACTACTTTCCCACCTGCAAGACACAGAGCTTTCCAAAATCGGCATGCACCAGCAAAGCTGGATCCTTAGGGTAGGAAGCTGACCAAGCTTCTCGTCCCTCTGCCCGCCTCGAAGCTCGCTCAGCATCAGGGACTACTGTCGGAGTAAATAGCCATGGGTAGCCAAGCCGGCTTCCCCTGGCCCTTCTAAAAAAATTACGAGCCCGTCCGGCTCTCAAGAGCCCAAGACGTGGGGCCGCCTTCCCATTGCTGGCCGTCGCCTGGGCCAGTTGTCGGAAGGTGGCCCGACTTTAGCCCTCACAAAGGAGGCCATGGGAGGGCCAGCTTCAAGAAGCCGGCCTCGAGTAGGCCGACTCCAAGAAGCCGGCTCCCACAAAGCGGCCGAGACCGCACCCTCAAAGTTTGCATCCACCTAATGGCGGCGTCACGGGGCGTGGCTATAGTGAAGCCTGCCACCCCCAAATCCCGGAGCACGACCGGCACAGTGCGCCGTACGGGTAGCCATGGCCCGTCCGGCGCAGCACTATTGCCATGTTGACCCTGATGTCATCCACGATGGACTGCCAGTACGGCCCGCGGGCGGTGGGCCCCTTCGGGCAGAGAGACACCCGAAGGCAGCCATGCCTCCCCTAGTCGGCCCAAGACGGAGCCGACTCCCCACAGCCGGCTTGCCGCCTTCCTCGAAGGAGACGCCCCATTAAGGAGACAAGACGCGGTGAGGCTACAGCAATCGCCCATCGGGCGGCGGTACTGTAGCCACGCCTACCACGACGAAGCCCACGTCACCAAGATAGGGCAAAAGTGACCAGCCGCCGACCAGATCCTGGACGGTGGGGCCTGCCTGTCGACCAAGGGCAGGCAGCCGGCGGGACCCACTAGTCGGTGGGCCCCAGCGGCCGGCGCAGAAGCCGGCGAGCGCAGTCACAGACGGCTGGGCCCCGCGCCCAGTCGGATTACCATTGTACCCCCAGGGGGTAGGCCTATATAAACCCCCCCGGGGCGCCCATGCAAAGGGTTCGACCCTCAGCTAGTTTTAGACACCTCACGAGGAGAAGAAGCAGGCCAGCCGACCCTTCATCCTCCTCCCACCGAACAGCTCAAGGAGCATTGTGTAGTTACTTGTCCTTCTAGTGATCATGCGGAGACCCCGCAGAGCAGTAGTAGGGGTGTTATCTCCACGGAGAGCCCCGAAGCTGGGTAAGATCCGCCGGCGTGCATGTCTTCGCCTCATCCCATTTCCAGGCACCGGCGATGTCTTACTGGCTCCCACAATGATAATCCACCCATTGGCATATGTCGCACCTACCACCCGACAGATAATGACTGGGGTGAGGCGTGTATTTATAGGGACAGGGATGACACATTGTTATGATGCAGGTGCCCCTGGCGGTTCACATCTGAAGGACACGTGGTGATCATGCAACACATCGGAGGTTGTTCCACATTCCCACGTACGCCTGGATTGCCGGGTGGTCGTTCCCGCTTCTTCGGGTTTCAGGTAAAAAGGGTTGAGCATTGAAAACAGATTAATGTTTGTCTCTGTATCTTCTGCTGACAAGGACGCAGAGAAGACATTTGAAAGTTTCAGTAGAATGCATATGATTTGGATAGATAGATTTGAGACGGAAGCATACACTACTAGGGAAAACCTCATACACAGAGGTATAGCAGTAGCGTTGGTCAAAACTCGGCGCTAGCGCTACTTAGTAGTAGCGCTTGTTGCAAAACCACGCTACAACCATTGTTTTAGCAGTAGCGCGTCTTCACGGAAAAGCACTACTACTAAAATTCCCTCACTAATGCCGGTAGGCTAGGAATAGTAGTAGCAGTTCACCTAGAAGCACGCTACTGCTAAAAACTCTGTAGCAGCGCGTTTATGCTGTAGAGTGCTACTGCTATGAAAAAGAAAATAAATAGAAAAATAAGTAGAAAAGTAAATGAAAATGAAAGAAATAGAAAAAGGAGAAATTAAAAAAATAAAATGTAAAGAAAACAAAAGAAAAAGAAAAAGAAAACAGAAAGGAATAGCTGTAGCGCGTTTCTCTGGAACACGCTATATATAGCTATCTTAGTTATAGCGCGTTTCGGCAAAATGCGCTACTGCTAGTTTGACTCAAATCCCGGCAGCCTGGGCTCAAAATTTCAATAAGTCCTTTCCCCCTCTCTACTCCCGCCCCCCTGTCCCCCAACTGCTCCATCGCCGCCGTCGCCCTGCCGCCTTCGACCACACCGCCACCGCCCGAGGCCGCCTTCGACCACACCGCCGCCACCCGCCGCCTTCAACCACACTGCCGCCGCCCGAGACCGCCCGAGACCTCACAACCGCCGCCCAAGGCCATCGTCGACCTCATCGTCGCCTCCCTCAAGCTCACCACCGCTGCCCTCGACCTCACCGCCGCCGCCCGAGCCAGAGCCTGCCCTCGCCGCCGACCGTAAGGCTCTGCCTCTCCTGTCCCCTACCCTCCTCTCTCTCTCTCTCTCTCTCTCTCTCTCTGCTAGGGCAATTCATATATATGTTGATATTGTGTTGATGTTCATATGAACCCTAGGTGTTCATATGAACCCTAGATTTTTTTAGGGCAGTAGGCATTTTATAGCATTTAGGAAAAATGATTAGCAATTTTTTTAGGAAATTAGCTAGGGAAATTTTTATGAAAATGCCTAAACAGTAATTCCATTTAGCTTTAAACTAATAGATGGTATATAAATAATAGTAGCATTTAGATTAAATTAACAGAGGCTATAAACAAAAAACACTTAGCTATAAAAATATATTTAGACTATGGACCTGAATATTTTTTAAGAAATTGGGTATAGGTACTAAGGTCTTGCTGCGGAAATATTGGTGAGGTGAGAAGGGTTAGAGAAAATGGAGTTCCTAGACTTTTAGCTTTAGACAAAATAACAAAAGTATTTAGCTATAAATAAATAAAAATAGCTATGGCATTTAGCTATATACAAAAAACAGAATTGTTTTTCTTTTCAAAAACTCGGTTAAACTAATTGTTGCGATGTAAACAAAAAACAAGACTGTTTTTATATGATATATGTCATTGATGTTCATTTGCATATTCCATTATTGTTGATTATATCTTTTCATTGAAGTGGCCATGTTATATGCAAATTCCTCAATAGTGTTTGCTCATGTTATATCTTTTCATTGAAGTTGTTCGATTTTGCCCAAGTGGCTTGTTGTTTCCAGGGAATGATGCTGAGTGGCCTATGTTTTGCCGGAATGTTGATTCATTTCTGTTCCGGCAAATTTCAGGTTCTCGATTTGTCCACTTTTTAGCAAAAGTCATGCCGAAATTTTCCGTGAATTTCAGCATGACTTGTGCTACAAACTAGGACATATCGAGTGCCCGGGATTTGCCACACCAGGAAGGAGTCAACATTCCTGTAAAACAATATGCCTTTTTATGTCATTATTCATTTTATTAGGTCTAGAAATAATTGACTAGATTTAATCACAGGAAACATGGCTAGCAACGATGAAGGACAGGGTTCTGGTGATTGCGACGATGTCTACCGGGTGGCAGACGATTTTTTTGCCTTGCCGACGATCAATCGGTGGCATCGGGGACTGAGACCGACATGCCGACCGGTGTTGAGAGTGAGACGGACGCTGAGACTCAGACCGGCATCGAGACCGGCGCTGCCTCGGGGAGCGGAGCCGATGTAAAACCGAAAGCCAAGAAGCAACGGCTTCCTAACAAACTCAAGACTACTAGACTGGTGGTCACGGAGGTGGACGGTGGCAATTTTGAGCCAAAGGCGCCCGAGGAAGTGCGTCGATGCTACGGCAATCAAATAGGCTGCATCGTATGGACAACCGCCACCATCAACGATGAGAAACTACAGAAGATAGAAAATATGAGGAGCTCCCTCCTAAAGAAGTTTCACCAGATATTCTTGTTCCCGGGCCGGAATGAGAAGGATTATGAAGATCCAGATGAGGACCCGATAATGAAGAAGATAAACAAACACGCCATGACCAAGTTTAGCGACACGTTGGCCGCCTGGAAAAATCGAGTGAAAGCAAAGATCATCGACAAGAAGGAACCGTACTCCGAGATTGTGAAAGGATAATCCAACAATCACGGAAGAGCAGTTTCAAGTATTCAAGGAGGCTTGCGAGGCCAAAGCTACCAAAAAAGTCTAATTACATGAAGGGGATTCAAGAGAGGAATTAATATTGGGAGCCACCACCTCGGAAGCCGTGGTTACGATGGAAAGAGGTCCAAATGGGCCAAAGAGGACGCAGAAGCCGCGAGTCTGGGCATCCCAGACCCCTTGGCGGATTTCACCGTCCCACAGGAGCGTGACGTCCTCAGAACCCGGCACCGTTGGGACCCAGTGAAGAAGGTTTACGAGACAAAACCAGTCTTTACCGAGTTCATGAGACTGCTGGTAATTTTAGTTTCTGATCAATTCGACTGCACACGTTAGTCATATTTGTAAACGATCCTTGTGCCTTTTGCAGAGAGAGCAGCACCGGATTGCGGCCGAAAGCGACTCGCCATATGAGGCATTGGCGAGGCCCAAGTGGGACACTCCATTCAACCGGGCGTTGAACATATTGAAACGACAACCGGTGGATACTCGACCGTCATATGGATGCGTGCACGATGTCGGAGACGGCGCCACATGGAAGAAGTACTACCATGAGACCACGGAGGAGAGAAAGGAAAGACGGAGGTTAACTGAAGAAAACATTGACAAGAAGGTTGTGATTGCGGTTGAGAAGAAATCATCTCAGACAGTCGCAATAGCGGTAGCTGCCGCAAAATAGGTGGTTGCGGATTTGTCTACTTCCTTGCTGACGGGCGTTTTCACTTGGACAAGGCAAAATCCAGAAAAAATGCAGAGGACTTTCCCCTTGCTAACTTCTTGGGGAGCAGCTCGACTAGCATTGCACGAGCACTTGCTCCCGCACCGGCTCCCACATCGGCTCCCGCACTTGCTCCCGCACAGGCTCCCACACCGGCTCCCACACCGGACGTGCTCGGTGGTGCTTCGTCTTTGGCTGACCTCGATGCCCTCATGGTATCTGTCACACCAGCCCCCTTCAATATAAATGTATAATCTCCCGTTTTCGTTGCCTTTCGGATGTCTTATGTCGCAGACTTTTCTTTGCAGCCCGACGAAACCCCATGCACCATATTGTACACCATCGGCGACCAGAAGGTGGACGTGGGGAAGGCGACGATAATGCAGCTGAAGGAACCATTGTTCCACAGCCGGCCGATCCCCCCGAACGTCTTCAAGGTTTCCGTAGCCAGTGTCAAACCGGGCCATGAGAATTTGCCTCCTCCAATACTAGTGGGGGATGACGACGAGACACCGCGGCGGCTTGGTGATTGTTGGAATGGGTGGGTCCTGTTGTGGCCAAAGAGTTTGCTTCGCCTGGAGGCGGCCGGGAGCACACCCACGAGCACGCAGCATCAGCAAGGTATGAACATCAACACCCCACCTACCCAATTAGCGTCGGGTGTCGGGTTGGGTGATAGCAGACGGGGTAAGGAGGAGGCTCCATTAGTCGCTGATGACATCACCATGGATGAGGATGAGGATGACGATGGCGCTGAACAGTATGTCTATACTGGCGCTTCGTCATGGTTTGAGCGTCATGAGTCGGTGCCTGAATTGTCATCTCAACGTATTATGGACGACCTTCCGGTAGTAAAGAAGTCTAGGAAGAGAGCGAGGAAAGGCAAACAGCTGATTCTATGATCCAGCCGCCTCAGCAGCCTCGGCTTCAGGACCGTATAGATATCCCCAATGCGGATAAATGGCATATCCCCGGTCAACCAATCCTACCTGCAACAGCGCTACGGGTCAGATTCGGCGATCTAAGGAGACTTCATGACGATGTGCTGTGGGTAGAGAAAGGCCTCATCGCCTCGAAAGATCCGGGGATACCCACTCTACGTGGTTAACGTTCCGTGGAAAATGTTGTACGTCGACAGCTTCCCCGCGGATAAGTTATTCCTCCGATTTGATTACATATTCGACATGTTTCACGTGAAGAAGCTGGATTTTACGTTTGTCCGCCTTTATGCCTTGCACATGAACTACATCATTGGGGTTGAGCAGATATCTCATATCTATGTCGCTGACCCGTACTACATGCACGAGGGCTTCTTGGGAGTCTGCGCAAAGCACCGTGAATACGCGAGGGATTACATCGTCAGTTTCATGCTCACCAATAAGGACAAGGAGGCGATTCTCGTGCCTTATCATCCTGTGTAAGTCATCCGCGCTGCTATCCTTCCTTCGATTTCAATCATTCATTTGCACGGTGGAGGCTAATTAATTTGAGGTGTACTTATTTTGCGCAGTGGCGGGCGCGCCGTCGTCATCATCCTCTACCCCTGATTCTCCCACGCTCTTTACATGGACTCGTCGAAGAACATTCACAAAAAGGATTACACCCACATCAAGGATGTTCTCGACAGTGCTATGTTTTACTACCAAGCAAGGGGTGGAGGGGTCAGGGACAAGAAGAGAAGGGGCGGCAGGGTCGCCTTCGGCCATAAGACCGACTTCTGCTGCATCCAGCAACCGAACGATTCTCTTAATGATGGATTCTTGTAACGCCCCGAGACCGATGTGCCAGCTATCGTTCAGTTATTCGTTGTTGTTGCGTTGTCATTGCTTGCGTGTCTTGCATTGTATATCATGTCATCATGCGCATTTCATTTGCATACGTGTTCGTCTCATGCATCCGAGCATTTTTCCTGTGGTCCGTTTTGCATTCCGACGCTACGTTCTCCTCCGGTGGTCATTTCTACCTTCCTCTTGTGTGGGGGGTTAAATATTTCCAGATTGGACCAAGACTTGCCATGCGGCCTTGGTTTACTACCGGTAGACCGCCTGTCAAGTTTTGGCTCATTTGGACTTCGTTTGATACTCCAACGGGTAACCGAGGGACCGAAAAGGCCTCGTGTGTGTTGCAGCCCAACACCACTCCAATTTGGCCCAAAAACCCACCAAACTCTGCTCCATCGTCTCGGTCGTTCGATCACGATCGCGTGGCCGAAAACCGCACCTCATTTGGACTCTCCTAGCTCCCTCTACCTATAAATATGTGCTCCCCTCCCGAAAATTCACGGATGAACCCTAACTTCGTCTTCCTCGCGCCACCGGACGCGTCCACCCCGCGCCCGGACATGTCCACCCAGCCGGCCACCTCACCCCGCCCAATGGGCAGCCGCCACATCAGCAGCGCCGCCTCCCTCCACCTATCCCGCGCTGCCACGTCAGCCTCACCACGCCTCCACTCTCTCTCCTCAGCCGCCGCCTCCACCGCGCGACCCGCGGGACCCGGATCGGGCCCGCGCAAGCCCGCACTGCCGCCGTCGTCAGCCCGCATCGCGGCCACACCTTCGCCGCCCGGCTGCCCGCAGGCCTCAGCGCCGGCCACAGCCGCCTCGCCGGAGCGCCTCCCGCCGCCTTCGCTCCGCCGCCGCCATGCCTCTCGCCGCCGCGCGCCGCACTGGAGCGCCACTCCGCTGCATATCTCCGCCGAACCCCGAGTGCTCGCCGGCCCTCTTCACCTCGCCGTCCGGCCGCAGGAGCTCGCCGGAGCTCCGGTGCCGCGCCGCCACTGCAGGAGCTCACCGGATGCCGCCTCTCTGCCCGCCGCCAGGCCACTCCCGAGCACCGTCGTGGTCCCCGCACGCCGCCGTGAAGCCCGCACCGCACCATCCTCATCGGGGTCCGTCAAGTCCGGTCATCGCCGGAGTTTCGTGCATCGCCGGATCCGAAGGAGAAGATGGATCAGATCCACCCATCCCTCCAACCAAACGTCCCGCCTCAGATCTGCGCCGCCCCGTCGCGGATCCCTCCGTCCCGCGTTGACTTTTTCGCTGAGGTAAAATTCGTCTAAGTCCCCAGATTCCAGATCCATGTGCTCATGTTCGAGGCCTCGTAACTTTGCATCCGTAGCTCCATTTTGGACATATGATATATCAAAATCTTCGTCTCGACGAGTACATCATTTCATTCCATTGCATAATTTGCATTTGAGGTCATATTGAGGCCCAAAATGCTGTTAGAAGGAGGCATCGTGAGTTAAATTGCAGATCCATTATCTCATCATTGACTCTTGTCATTTTTGCCATGATTGTTATGTGCATGATATGCCTGTTCCCCTTTGGGATGAATTGTTAAGCATTTTGTCTTCTTTCCAGAGGTGCCACCCATGCATTTTTAGGATGTGTGTGGTGACTTGTGCAGGCTTGCAAAGAGGGGCACCTGAGTAATCTGTTTTTAGGGACTTAGTGATTTTCACTAAGTCTGGGATGTTTTAGTTCATGATGCCATATGTTCGGCTTGTTTCCTAGTGATCTGTGCCTCTTTTGAGGATGATCAGTAAGGGAGTTTTGATATTTATGTTATGCTCTATCCATCCATGTCTTTACTTGCTATGTTGGAGCACCCTAGGTTGAGTCAATCGAGCTCAACTTTTGCATCGTTGTTAATTTGGGCAGATCGTGAACTCTTTTGCGATTTTGCCGATGCTATTGTTAGTGATCCATGCATGCTATGCCATTATTCTTGCCATGTCTAGCTAGCATTTTGTGCCTTCTTTATGGATATATGCTTGCCTTGCTATGACTTGCACCGTAGTGAGTGCATCGAGCTCGTATACATGCCTCCGTGAGTTATAATTTCAGCATGTCTCAGTTTTCACTAAGTCTGAAAACTCATTGTGTTTCATCTATGTTCGTGTGCTTGTTACAGTATTTTGTGAACCCTTTTGGCCCCAGGTCACTTTGGGTGTTTTGCTAAGATTGTTGAGTAGCTCCATGCCATGTTCTTACTTGCCATGTTCAGGTTATGTTTCATGTTGTTTTTCTGCTCCGAAGAGAGCATCGTGGTCTTAAATTTCAGACTAGTGTTAATTTCACTAAGTCTGAAATCTGTTTTGCTTATTCAGTTTCGTCATGCTTGTTTGAACCTCATAATGGATGATTTTGGCCGTGGCTCAGCGCTAGTGTTTTGATAAGCATCTCGTGTACATCCCTGCCATGTATTTTGTTTTCATGTTTGGTGGCTGTAGCATGTTCATTTCGTTGCATTTAGGAGCCAACTTGCTGTAAATCGCAGATCGGTTCATTTCGTAAAACGCTTGCCATTTCCAAACCGTAGCTCCGATTCCTATGATCTTTATATCGTTTTCAGGTGATTTCATCCCCTCTATACAGTGGCACACTTGGTTTTCCAATTTGAAGCCAGGTTCATGCATTTCCTGCCATGTCTTGCATTTTGCATCCCGCATCGCATCCCGCATCTCGCATATCATACCATGTTCATGTGTTGGTTGTTTACTATGTTGTGTGCTTCTTTTCCGGTGATTGCCTCTTCGGGTTGGATCCGGTAACGTCGAGTTTTTGAGGTTCCGTTCGACTATGTCCGTTTGTCTTCTTCATGGACTCGTTCTTCTTCCTTGCGGGATCTCAGGCAAGATGATCATACCCTCGAAATCACTACTATCTTTGCTTGCTAGATGCTCGCTCTTTTGCTATGCCATTGCTACGATGCCTACCACTTGCTTGTCAGCCTCCCAAATTGCCATGTTCAGCCTCTAACCCACCAATGTCCTAGCAAACCGTTGATTGGCTATGTTACCGCTTTGCTCAAGCCCTCTTATAGCGTTGTTAGTTGCAGGTGAAGATTGAAGTTTGTCCTTGTTGGAACATGGAGATGTTGTTCCTTGTTGGGACATTTATTTACTTGTTGGGATATCACTATATTGCTATGTTATCTTAATGCGTCTATATACTTGGTAAAGGGTGGAAGGCTCGGCCTTATGCCTGGTGTTTTGTTCCACTCTTGCCCCCCTAGTTTCCCTCATATCGGTGTTATGTTCCCGGATTTTTGCGTCCCTTATGCGGTTGGGCTATAATGGGAACCCCTTGATAGTTCGCCTTAAGTAAAGCTTCTCCAGCAATGCCCGACATTGGTTTTACCATTTGCCACCTAGCCTATTTCTTCCCTTGAGTCGGCCGGCTCAAGGGTCATCCTTATTTTACCCCCCCCCCCCCCCCCGGGGCCAGTGCTCCTCTGAGTGTTGGTCCACCTGTCAGCTGCCAGTGGCCACCAGGGGCAACTCTGGGCTGGCTTACCCGTACGTAAGACAATCCGAGTGTGCCCTAAGAAAGAGATATGTGCAGCTCCTATCGGGATTTGTCGGCACATTCGGGCGGTGTTGCTGGTTTAGTTTTACCCTGTCGAAATGTCTTGTTGTACCGGGATACCGAGTCTGATCGAAACGTCTCAGGTGGAGGTCTATTCCTTCGTTGACCGTGAGAGCTTGTGATGGGCTAAGTTGGGACTACCCTGCAGGGATTTGAACTTTCGAAAGCCGTGCCCGCGGTTATGGGCAGATGGGAATTTGTTAACGTTTGGTTGTGGAAAACCTGAAGTCGACCTAAATTAAAATGAATCAACAGCGTGTGTAACCGTGATGGTCTCTTTCCGGCGGAGTCCGGGAAGTGAACACGGTTGTTGGAGTTATGTTTGACGTAGGTAGTCCAGGATCACTTCTTGATCATACTTTTATCGACCGTTCTTTGAGTTCTTTTCTCGCTCTCATTTGCGTATGTTAGCCACCATATATGCTAGTCGCTTGCTGCAGCTCCACCTCATACCTTTACCTTACCCATAAGCTTAAATAGTCTTGATCACGAGGGTGCGAGATTGCTGAGTCCCCGTGACTCACAGATACTTCCAAAACCAGCTTGCAGGTGCCGATGATTCTGTGCAGATGACGCAACCAAGCTCAGGAGGAGCTCGATGAAGATCTTGTCCTTTGTGTTGTTTCGTTCTAGTTGATCAGTAGTGGAGCCCAGTTGGGTCGATCGGGGACCTTTGTTGCATTTGGGGTTCTTCTTTTATTTTGGTTCCGTAGTCAGACCATGAGTGTATTTGATTGATGTAATGCTTTATTTATGTAATTGTGTGAAGTGGCAATTCTAAGCCAACTATGTATCTCTTTCCCTTATGTATTACATGGGTTGTGTGAAGATTACCTCACTTGCGACATATGCCTTAAATGCGATTATGTCTCTAAGTCGTGCCTCGACACGTGGGAGCTATAGTCGCATCGAGGGTGTTACAAGTTGGTATCAGAGCCTTCCCCGACCTTAGGAGCCCCATTGCTTGATCGTTTTTAGAGGCCGAGTGGTGTCTAGAAAAAAATGTTTTGAGTCATTTAGGAATTATATATCGGAGAGCTTAGGAATTCTTTTTACTTCCCAGTCTCCTCATCGCTCTAGTAAGGCATCCTAACGTAGAGTTTTGACTCTTCTCTTCTCAAATTTCACTAAAAAAAAATTAGGAGCATGCGGGTATCTTGGAATCGTTCCGATGGTTTTATGATGAGAACATTGTCTTGGTGCCTCCTGTCAGGGGTTTAGTGGAAGTGTCCCGGGGAGTTGAGCTCTGAGGTGTTGTCATCATAATTTTATCGTTGCAATTCTGGAATACCTGAGTTTAGTACGCCGACATCGAAAATCTCTTTTATGCAGTTCGTTGGTGAGATAACCTCAACGCCACCCAGTACTGGGGCGGGAGTTCGGGAGTATCGCCATAACTTGTATAACGGATGCTTTTCGAAGGTTGAGGTAGACGATTTCCGAAGGTTTCTTGGTTATGTGTTGAAGGATAGATACAGCTGGATATAGGATTTGCTAGTTTGGGTGAGATATTATGCTTCCCCTGTATCCCCAACACCTGATTGCATAGCCGGAAAGTTTCGGGAGTTTCATAGGTGGGAATTCAAGTAGCTCTTAGGATATCTTTCCGACAGATGTATGATATGAAATTGGGGTTCGACGTCTAGTGGTTCGCCTATTCACGGTCGGTTTTATAGTGGTCTCGTTGCGTCTGAAAGAGTCCTTGGCTATGCTGACTCGGGGACACTTCGTATGTCATGTGCACTGCCTTGTACATGATGGTGCTGTACGATCGAGCCCGTGTAGGTCCCACCACGAAAACTTCGGACGAAATCTCTATCATATGTTTGTTCCGGCTTATTCTGCAAGCCAATCCTTTGTTTTTGTTTTGAGTTGTGGTATTCCAGTTGCTTCGAAGTCAAATGTTGATTCCATACCTTCCTCAAGTGGTGTTCTCATATTCCTATGTGAATACTAATCCTTCTCGATCATCGAGTTTGTCTTTTCAATTTCTTTTCACCGGTGTGTCTTTCTTCTAGTGGATCCGACCATTTCAACATCAGCAAGACCAGTTATCATTTCTTCTCAACGGTGTTCATTTCTTTCTCAACAGTGTTTTCCCACCCACCCACCCTTGTTGCTTCGAGGTATCAGATGTTTTAATCAAGTATCCTTTTATTCTTGTGAAGTCTCTCCATTCTTTTCAATCAATATCCTTATCCGGTGATGCTCATGAAGATTTTAACGGAGTTTCTAATTCAGCATTATTCATTCTTTTCTTCTCCGGTGGAACCAATTCAAGCTTTCGGTATTTGATCATATTCTTTTCCTCATTTCAACACCTTCTTATACCGGTGCACCTCATAATAATTCACTTCTCACTATTCTTTTGTTCCGGCATGCTAAAGCTTCCTCAAAAGGCTCATATTGTCATTCAAGATCCGTTCAACCTATTTCAAGGATGTTATATCATTCAAGCCTTTTAATTCAACCGGTGCAACCTCTCTTTTTAATGATTTCAACGGTGTATCTTTTGAGTGGGCCCTAACCCACAGGTTTTTTTCCCAGGATCTTACCTGACTCTTCTAATTTTCCCAGAGCTATCCTAAATTCTTTTGAAGTTTGACGTAAGAATGATTGTCATCAGTCAAATGTATTTCTCCAAGATCTTCAAATTCTTTTCATCGTTGGTTCAACCTCTTCGTTTGATTCTTCCGGTGTGCCTCAATAATTCTTGGTGGTGTTTCTCATCGTCATTCTTAGATTTTGAAGACCGAAGAAGAGTTTTGCTTTAATCTTGCTCCATTCTCTTCAAGATTCGCAATTCTAGCTTGTTGTCATCCTCTCATAATTATTTTCGATTGTGAGAATTCTTTTCACCCATCCGAAGTAATTCAAGAGTCTTCTTAGTTTGTTATCCGGAGTCCATCAATTCAGGTTTATTCATTCCCAGCTGTCAGTCATCAGTCTCCTATTTTACCGGTGCTTCGTTCAAGTGATCTTTTATCGGCTCGTGATCTCTTTGTTCTCATGGGCCTAAATTCTCTCAAGCATCTTCGTTCATTTGTTAATCCTTCCCAGTGTTTCTTTATCTTTTCTTCGTTCATTTTAATTCTTACGGTGGTTCGTTCAAGATTTCTCTTCCTTTCTTATCATATCAATTTTATTCATTGTTTCAACCCTTCCGGTGGTTCGTTCAATACCTTCCCAAGTCTGATGTTATATCTCTCTTAATCTTTTCTACGAGAATAAGTAATATGCCAAATCCGTTGATTGTCATCAATTTAAATTGGTGAAGGATAAGCATAATGTAATTCTTATTCTTGTTTCATCCAAGTGATTAATTTCTTATTCCGGAGGTTCCCAAAAAAAATCTCGGTTTCAATTGTTTCATCTTCTCTTTTGCCCGGAGTTCCATCCTCTTTCAATTATATGACCACGGAGATTCATCTAAATCATTACAAGGTTTCACCTTGTGTTTTCAACTTCCCTTTCTTTCGTCATTATTTTGTTTACCGGAGTTCTTCATGGAGGTTCTACATGATGGTTCATCAAAGAGTTAATTCCTTCTACAAGTGTTCATCAAGATTCTTTTCAAAGGAGCTCAAGCTTTCTTCATCTTGCTATCCGGAGTAAAATTTCTTTCTACTGTATCTTTGGAGGTGGTTTTACATCATTCTTGATAATTTGAGTTCATGATTCACATGTTATTAAGAAATGAGGTATTTTAGATCCACCAATCTCTTCTTTGGAGTTATCTTGGGTTATTTTTCACCTAAAAACTTTCCCTAAGGATTGTTGTTAATTATGGTGCTTATAATTGATCCAAGCTCTTCTTCTATCCTCCCGGTGAATTAAGCTTCTCATCCCCTTGTTGTTATCAATCTAATATATCATTTCTGTTAGTGGCAGAATTTCACCTCAAGTTCTAGAGTTGTTTTCCATAAGACCATATCAAGCTTATTCTTTTCATTGTTGGCTTTCAACAACTCTGTTCGACCCTTGTCCTGAATATGCCTCTTTAAGCTCTTTTGTAGCAGAAGTTGGCATTTTTCTCCTCAATTCTCCTAGTTCAATTATCTATCTTCTATTCTTTTGTTCCGGAGGCATTGTCATGTTGCTCTTTTCAACCATCATATCGTTTTGTCAAAGATCATGTTCTTGTCATGATTATCCATTTAACGGAGTGTCGTGTTTTCATTTGAGCTCTCTCATCTTATCAAATTTTGACTTCCTTTCTCAACCGGAGTGCTGTCGGAGATCTTTCTTACCCTTTGTTCCATCCATTAAATAGTTATGGAGGCAGTGTATTGTGATTTCATCAAGTATCTTCTCATCTTATCAAGTTCGTATTCATTTCCTTTTCAACCGGAGTGCTGCCCGAAGTTTGGTTTTTCCTTGATCCCCTTCCTTAACCGGAGTGTTTTTTCTATATATATCTTCCCTTCAACCTCAGGGTTTCGCAATGCTCTTTGTCCCTCATTTCTAATGGAGTGTTTTCGACCTAGTTCACCTTCGGGGTATTCTTTTCTTGAATTTGTTCAACCTCGCAAGGTTCTTTGGTTTCACTTGTTTGTCAAAGAAGCAACTAGTTTTAATCTTCTCTTTCTCTCTTTCGTTGTTTCCCCGGTGCCATTCTAGATCTCGGGACGAGATCCTCTCGTAGTGGTGGAGTGTTGTAACGCCCCGAGACCGATGTGCCAGCTGTCGTTCAGTTATCCGTTGTTGTTGCGTTGTCATTGCTTGCGTGTCCTGCATTGTATATCATGTCATCATACGCATTTCATTTGCATACGTGTTTGTATCATGCATCCAAGCATTTTTCCCGTGGTCCGTTTTGCATTCCGATGCTCCGTTCTCCTCCGGTAGTCATTTCTACCTTCCTCTTGTGTGTGGGGGTTAAACATTTCCGGATTGGACCAAGACTTGCCATGCGGCCTTGGTTTACTACCGGTAGACCGCCTGTCATGTTTTGGCTCATTTGGACTTCGTTTGATACTCCAACGGGTAACCGAGGGACCAAAAAGGCCTCGTGTGTGTTGCAGCCCAACACCACTCCAATTTGGCCCAAAAACCCACTAAAATCTGCTCCATCGTCTCGGTCGTTCGATCACGATCGCGTGGCCGAAAACCGCACCTCATTTGGACTCTCCTAGCTCCCTCTACCTATAAATATGTGTTCCCCTCCCGAAAATTCGCGGATGAACCCTAACTTCGTCTTCCTCGCGCCACCGGACGCGTCCACCCCGCGCCCGGACATGTCCACCCTGCCGGCCACCTCACCCCGCCCAATGGGCAGCCGCCACATCAGCCGCGCCGCCTCCCTCCACCTATCCCGCGTTGCCATGTCATCCTCACCCCGCCTCCACTCTCTCTCCTCAGCCGCCGCCTCCACCGCGCGGCCCGCGGGACCCGGATCGGGCCCGCGCAAGCCCGCACCGCCGCCGTCGTCAGCCCGCATCGCGGCCACACCTTCGCCGCCCGGCTGCCTACAGGCCTCGGCGCCGGCCACCGCCG
Source organism: Triticum monococcum (assembly GCA_034509565.1). NCBI lineage: Eukaryota > Viridiplantae > Streptophyta > Magnoliopsida > Poales > Poaceae > Triticum > Triticum monococcum. The sequence continues at coordinate 725,897,735 of CM067842.1, forward strand.
CCTCGCCAGAGCGCCTCCCGCCGCCTTCGCTCTGCCGCCGCCATGCCTCTCGCCGCCGCGCGCTGCGCCGGAGCGCCACTCCGCTGCAGATCTCCGCCGAACCCCGAGTGCTCGCCGGCCCTCTTCACCTCGCCGTCCGACCGCAGGAGCTCGCCGGAGCTCCGGTGCCGCGCCGCCACTGCAGGAGTATGCCGGATGCCGCCTCTCCGCCCGCCGCCAGGCCACTCCCGAGCGCCGTCGTGGTCCCCGCATGTCGCCGTGAAGCCCGCACCGCACCATCCTCATCGGGGTCCGTCAAGTCCGGTCATCGCCGGAGTTTCGTGCATCGCCGGATCCGAAGGAGAAGATGGATCAGATCCACCCATCCCTCCAACCAAACGTCCCGCCTCAGATCTGCGCCACCCCGTCCCGGATCCCTCCGTCCCGCGTTGACTTTTTCGCGGAGGTAAAATTCGTCTAAGTCCCCAGATTCCAGATCCATGTGCTCATGTTCGAGGCCTCGTAACTTTGCATCCGTAGCTCCGTTTTGGACATATGATATATCAAAATCTTCGCCTCGACGAGTACATCATTTCATTCCATTGCATCATTTGCATTTGAGGTCATATTGAGGCCCAAAATGCTGTTAGAAGGAGGCATCGTGAGTTAAATTGCAGATCCGTTATCTCATCATTGACTCTTGTCATTTTTGCCATGATTGTTGTGTGCATGATATGCCTGTGCCCCTTTGGGATGAATTGTTAAGCATTTTGTCTTCTTTCCAGAGGTGCCACCCATGCATTTTTAGGATGTGTGTGGTGACTTGTGCAAGCTTGCAAAGAGGGGCACCTGAGTAATCTGTTTTTAGGGACTTAGTGATTTTCACAAAGTCTTGGATGTTTTAGTTCATGATGCCATATGTTCGGCTTGTTTCCTAGTGATCCGTGCCTCTTTTGAGGATGATCAGTAAGGGAGTTTTGATATTTATGTTATTCTCTATCCATCCATGTCTTTACTTGCTATGTTGGAGCACCCTAGGTTGAGTCAATCGAGCTCAACTTTTGCATCGTTGTTCATTTGGGCAGATCGTGAACTCTTTTGCGATTTTGCCGATGCTATTGTTAGTGATCCATGCATGCTATGCCATTATTCTTGCCATGTCTAGCTAGCATTTTGTGCCTTCTTTATGGATATATGCTTGCCTTGCTATGACTTGCACCGTAGTGAGTGCATCGAGCTCGTTTACATGCCTCCGTGAGTTATAATTTCAGCATGTCTCAGTTTTCACTAAGTCTGAAAACTGATTGTGTTTCATCTATGTTCGTGTGCTTGTTACAGTATTTTGTGAACCCTTTTGGCCCCAGGTCACTTTGGGTGTTTTGCTAAGCTTGTTGAGTAACTCCATTCCATGTTCTTACTTGCCATGTTCAGGTTATGTTTCATATTGTTTTGCTGCTCCGAAGAGAGCATCGTGGTCTAAAATTTCAGACTAGCGTTAATTTCACTAAGTCTGAAATTTGTTTTGCTTATTCAGTTTCGTCATGCTTGTTTGAACCTCATAATGGATGAATTTCGCCATGGCTCAGTGCTAGTGTTTTGATAAGCATCTTGTGTAAATCCCTGCCATGTATTTTGTTTTCATGTTTGGTGGCCGTAGCATGTTCATTTCCTTGCATTTAGGAGCCTACTTGCTGTAAATCGCAGATCGGTTCATTTCGTAAAACGCTTGCCATTTCCAAACTGTAGCTCCGATTCCTATGATCTTTATATCGTTTTCAGGTGATTTCATCCCCTCTATCCAGTGGCACACTTGGTTTTCCAAGTTGAGGCCAGCTTCATGCATCTCCTGTCACGTCTTGCATTTTGCATCCCGCATCGCATCCCGCATCTCGCATATCATACCATGTTCATGTGTTGGTTGTTTACTATGTTGTGTGCTTCTTTTCCCGTGATTGCCTCTTCGGGTTGGATCCGGTAACGTCGAGTTTGTGAGGTTCCGTTCGACTATGTCTGTTTGTCTTCTTCATGGACTCGTTCTTCTTCCTTGTGGGATCTCAGGCAAGATGATCATACCCTCGAAATCACTACTATCTTTGCTTGCTAGATGCTCGCTCTTTTGCTATGCCATTGCTACGATGCCTACCACTTGCTTGTCAGCCTCCCAAATTGCCATGTTCAGCCTCTAACCCACCAATGTCCTAGCAAACCGTTGATTGGCTATGTTACCGCTTTGCTCAGCCCCTCTTATAGCGTTGTTAGTTGCAGGTGAAGATTGAAGTTTGTTCCTTGTTGGAACATGGAGATGTTGTTCCTTGCTGGGACATTTATTTACTTGTTGAGATACCACTATATTGCTATGTTATCTTAATGCGTCTATATATTTGGTAAAGGGTGGAAGGCTCGACCTTATGCCTGGTGTTTTGTTCCACTCTTGCCCCCCTAGTTTCCGTCATATCGGTGTTATGTTCCCGGATTTTGCGTCCCTTACGCGGTTGGGCTATAATGGGAACCCCTTGACAGTTCGCCTTAAGTAAAGCTTCTCCAGCAATGCCCAACATTGGTTTTACCATTTGCCACCTAGCCTTTTTCTTCCCTTGAGTCGGCCGGCTCAAGGGTCATCCTTATTTTACCCCCCCCCCCCGGGCCAGTGCTCCTCTGAGTGTTGGTCCACCTGTCAACTGCTGGTGGCCACCAGGGGCAACTCTGGGCTGGCTTACCCGTACCTAAGACAATCTGAGTGTGCCCTGAGAAAGAGATATGTGCAGCTCCTATTGGGATTTGTCGGCACATTCGGGCGGTGTTGCTGGTTTAGTTTTACCCTGTCGAAACGTCTTGTTGTACTGGGATACTGAGTCTGATCGAAACGTCTCGGGTGGAGGTCTATTCCTTCGTTGACCGTGAGAGCTTGTGATGGGCTAAGTTGGGACTACCCTGCAGGGATTTGAACTTTTGAAAGCCGTGCCCGCGGTTATGGGCAGATGGGAATTTGTTAACGTCCGGTTGTAGAAAACCTGAAGTCGACCTTAATTAAAATGAATCAACAGCGTGTGTAACCGTGTTGGTCTCTTTTTGGCAGAGTCCGGGAAGTGAACACGGTTGTTGGAGTTATGCTTGACGTAGGTAGTCCAGGATCACTTCTTGATCATACTTTATCGACCGTGCTTTGCCTTCTCTTCTCGCTCTCATTTGCGTATGTTAGCCACCATATATGCTAGTCGCTTGCTGCAGCTCCACCTCATACCTTTACCTTACCCATAAGCTTAAATAGTCTTGATCGCGAGGGTGCGAGATTGCTGAGTCCCCGTGACTCACAGATACTTCCAAAACCAGCTTGTAGGTGACGATGATTCCGTGCAGATGACGCAACCAAGCTCAGTAGGAGCTTGATGAAGATCTTGTCCTTTGTGTTGTTTTGTTCTAGTTGATCAGTAGTGGAGCCCAGTTGGGGTCGATCAGGGACCTTTGTTGCATTTGGGGTTCTTCTTTTATTTTGGTTCCGTAGTCGTACCATGAGTGTATTTGATTGATGTAATGCTTTATTTATGTAATTGTGTGAAGTGGCGATTGTAAGCCAACTATGTATCTCTTTCCCTTATGTATTACATGGGTTGTGTGAAGATTACCTCACTTGCGACATATGCCTTCAATGCGATTATGTCTCTAAGTCATGCCTCGACACGTGGGAGCTATAGTCGCATTGAGCGTGTTACAATTCTATGTCCTACACCACATGCTGGAGTACAGACGGGATCACCAGAACGTTTGCATGTCACCTAGATCCGGCGATGCCCATATTTTGCAATGGGCAAAGGACACAGGAGATACCAAGGACCATCGACTTTGAGCTGAGTTCTATAACATCCAGCGCGAACTTGCCCAAATCATCATGAAGGAGGTCATCGTAAAAACAAGGATGTTCTACGGAGAAGGACAAATGTTGCGGGAAGACGTCCGAACATGGATAGCCGCTCAGCGTCTCGACATGAAGCCTTTCACTAAGCTCGAGGACTATCTCCCTGACTTGGATGGATGGAACGACATGTTGGAGTGATTGTCGATATATGACAATGTGTCCGTTTAGTCCATACTTTCTTTATGACAAAACTTTGAGTTATGCATGGTGAAACTTTATTTGTGATGTAATTAAACCGTCCTCCTCCTCGACTAGCGAAAATCACTCGAGTTAGGGCATTTTGGGGTATGATGAACTTTTTATTTATGCTTATGATATGTTGTTTCTATTTTTGCCAAGTCTGTCTCTTTCTGCTGCTCAACTATATATGTTGCATATCATTGACTCATGTGACAATGCAGGTGCATAAATCATAGATGGCGAAGAAGTGCTACGCCAGGAGTATATATACGACAAGTGGCCGGAGTGTCAAGCCCAAGTGTACTGGTTTCCGGTTTCCGAGCGATAGGCAGTAGTTAGTTTAGGTTCACGCTAATGCGAGAGAGGGATACGAACTCATGTACTCAAAGTGATAGCTCTTCTCGCGTATATCATTGTTTAGATGGATGACAATGTATTTGCAAGTAATCAGGACTTGTATCCGCTATTTTCGAGATGATGACGAGAGACCACTTTGTGTTGGATGATGATTATGATGATGACATGATTTGAAGAGACTAATTGTATGTATATTCTATGATTACATTTGTATGTGTATGATATGCTAAAGATTATTGTATAAAGCCTATTCAAATACAAAACAAATACAAAACAAATATGCAGGGAAAAAACTAATAAAACTAGTAGTAGTGAGGGGGGAAATTTAGCAGTAGCGTCGCCTTACCAGTAGCGCTTTCCAGTAAACAGCGCTGCAGATAATATCAGCAGCGCCCTTTTCTAAAGAGCGCTACAGCTATTCATGTATAACAGTAGCGTGGGACAACAGGCGCTACTGCTATATGTTAGCTGTAGCGCCTTATTAGTAGCGCCGGTCCCCGCGCTACTGAGAGGCCCAAAACCCGCGCTGCTGCTAGGCTTTTCCCTAGTAGTGATAGAAAGGTTAGGGTCCGATCACATTCACTTACTTCAAAAGATTCAACTAGAAGACATAGCTATAAGTGAATGCTATAGAGGACAGAAACCAAATCAATATAGTGAAGATAAACATGAAGCCATGTTAACATTGAAGACAAACAAAATGCGAGGACTTTGCAAATGTAACGCCAACAGAAAGTATTCCAAACAAAAGTTTGGTGGTGGCGTTACCCACCGTACAGGAAGTATTAGACCCAGACACGACGCACAATTATCGTGGCGCTCCGAAGTCAAATTCTGCGTTAATGTATTCCCACTTAGAGTGTAAGTCTTCATTAGTTGAAGATATACGTTACTTCGTGTGTTTGCACATCTAAGCCATCAACATGCATAAGTGTTAGGATGTATCCATGATCACATGACATTTGAGGATTCCAAAATATTTAGCTCACACCGCAACTTGCAAAACCTTTTCTTGTCCAAGGGCTTTGTGGAGAGATCTGTCAGCTGCTCTTCAGTGTTGACGTGAATGATATCAATATCTTCCTTCATGACATGATCTATAGTGATGACAGATCTGAATGTGCTTTGTCTTCGAGTGTTGAACTGGGTTGTTGGCGATCTTGATGGCGCTTTCATTGTCGTAGTAGAGTGGCACTTGCTTCAGATGAATGCCATAGTCTTTGAGTGTTTGCTTCATCCATAGAAGCTGAGCGCAACAAGATCTAGTAGCAATGTATTCAGATTCAGTAGTGGAGAGAGATACACAATTCTGCTTCTTTGAAGACCAACATACAAGTGATCGTCCCAGAAAGTGACATGTGCCTGATGTAGACTTGCGATCCACCTTGTCACCGGCATAATCAGCATCCGAGAATCCAACTAGATCAAACTCTGAGCCCTTTGGATACCATAATCCTAGTGTTGGGGTGTGAGCCAAATATCGAAGAATTCGCTTCCCATCTAAGTGATGTGATTCCTTTGGTGCCACTTGGAATCGGGCACACATGCAAACACTGAGCATGATATCTAGCCCAGATGCACATAAGGAAAGCAAGGAGCCAATCATGGAGCAGTATACCTTTTGATCGAACTCTTTACCATTGGCGTCAGAATCTAGATGACTCTTGGTAGGCATTGGCGTCGTGTAACCTTTGCAGTCTTGCATTCCAAAGTTCTTCAGGCAATCCTTGAGGTATATCTCTTGAGATATGAAGATTCCGTTGCATTGCTGTCGTATTTGAAGACCAAGGAAGAACTTCAGCTCACCCATCATGGACATTTGATATTGCTCTTGCATCATGTATCCAAACTCATCACTGTATTTCTGATTAGTGCAGCCGAAGATAATGTCATCCACATATATTTGGCACACAAACAGTTCACCATCATATGTCTTCGTGAAGAGCATGGGATCCAGGGAACCAGGTTTGAAGCCTTTGCTCTTTAGGAAGTCCTTGAGTGTGTCATACCAAGCACGAGGGGCTTGTTTGAGGCCATACAATGCCTTGTTGAGCTTGTAAACCATGTCAGGATGTTTTGGATCTTCAAAGCCAGGCGGTTGTGCAAAATACACTTCTTCTTCAATCTTGCCATTGAGAAAGGCACTCTTCACATCCATTTGATACAGAAGAATGTTATGATGATTTGCATAGGCCAGCAGTATGTGTATAGCTTCAAGCCTGGCCATAGGAGCAAGTATTTCATCGATGTCAATTCCTTCAACCTGAGTGTAAGCAACGAGACGAGCCTTGTTTCTGACAACTTGACCATGCTCATCTTGCTTGTTGTGATATATCCATTTAGTGCCTATGATATTGTGTTTACGAGGATCAGGACGCTTGACCAGTTCCCATACATTATTCAGCTCAAACTGTTGAAGCTCTTCTTGCATACCTTGAACCCATTCAGGTTCCATGAAGGCTTCATCAACTTTCTTGGGTTCAGATATTGAGACGAATGCGAAGTGCCCACAGAAATTTGCTAGTTGTGTTGCCCTTGAATGAGTGAGTGGACTAGGTTCATTGATGCTATCAATTATTTTCTCAATCTGTACTTCATTTGCAACACGAGGTTGAACATGACAAAGATTTTGCTCTTGCTGATGATTGTCATCGTTAGAAGGATTGTCTTCAGGCTAAGTATTGTCTTCAGGTTGATCAGGTGCAGAGATGATGAATTCCTCTTCAAGCTATGCTTCAGGCGGTATGATTTCTCCAGTTCCCATAAGCTTGATGGATTCACTTGATGGAACTTCATCTAGCACATTTGGCAGGTGCTCTCTTTGCGAGCCGTTAGTTTCATCGAACCGCACATCCACAGTTTCAACCACTTTATAGTGAAAGAGGTTGAAGACTCTGTAGGAGTGCGAATCCTTTCTGTAACCAAGCATAAAACCTTCATGTGCTTTCGGTGCAAATTTTGAAGTGTGATGTGGATCCTTGATCCAGCACCTGGCACCAAATACTCTGAAGTAACTGACATTTGGCTCTTACCAGTGAGGAGCTCATAGGATGTTTTGTTCGGAAGCTTGTGAAGATAAACATGGTTGATGACATGGCATGCAGTATCAATGGCTTCAGGCCAGAACTTCCTTGGAGTCTTGTATTCATCGAGCATCGTCCAGGACATCTCAATGACTGTTCTGTTCTTGCATTCCACGATGCCATTCTGCTGCGACGTGTACGGAGCTGAGAACTCATGAGTGATGCCCAAAGTATCAAGATAAATGTCGAGGCCGGTGTTCTTGAATTCAGTGCCATTGTCACTTCTGATGTGCTTGATCTTGACGCCATAGTTGTTCATGGCTCAATTGGCGAAGCGTCTGAAGACATCCTGCATTTCAGTCTTGTAGAGGATTATATGCACCCATGTATACCTTGAATAATCATCAACAATGACGAAGCCATAGAGACAAGCAGTAGTAGTAAGAGTTGAGTAGTGAGTGGGACCGAAGAGGTCCATGTGTAGCAGTTCGAAGGGTTGAGTCGTTGTCATGATTGTCTTCGAGGGATGCTTGGCCCTCGTCATCTTTCCTGCTTCGTAGGCACCTCATAAGTGATCCTTCTTGAACTTGATGCCCTTGATGCCTATGACATGCTTCTTCTTTGCAAGAGTATGTAAGTTCCTCATGCCAGCATGCCCTAGCCTCCGATGCCAGAGCCAGCATTCTGAAGCTTTTGCAAGAAGACATATGGCAAGCTGTGGTCCTTCTGAGAAATCTACCATGTACAAATCATCTTTCTGATACCCTTCAAAGTCTAGAGACTTGTCAGATTCCATTAGAACAAGGCAACGATATTTTCCAAACATCACAATCATATTCAAATCGCAAAGCATTGAGACAGACATTAAGTTGAAACCAAGGGATTCAACAAGCATCACTTTATCCATGTGCTGATCCCTTGAGATTGCAACTCTACCTAGACCCAATACCTTGCTTTTACCAGTATCAGCAAATGTGATGTGACTCTTGTCAGATGGACGTAAGGTTGAGTCCAAGAGAAGACTTCGCTTGCCAGTCATGTGATTAGTACATCCACTATCAATAATCCATTCTAAAGCAGCTGGTGTCATACCCTACAGTGCAGTTAGGGGGATAGGCTTCACGAAGAGCATTGTGAAGCATAAACATTTGACAAGTAAGAGGATTATTAAAGCTTAGATCAAGGTTAGGACTGATAGGGCAAGTAGCAAGCGACTCAGGAACAAAGTACATAATCAGACCATTTGGGCATTTGATCTTGCGCCCTACAAGATGTTTAAGGTCCCCAGCAATAGCTTCAGACGCATTTGATTTTCGGCTGGAGACCTTTCCCTGCAAAAGAGAGTTAAGATTTCTTAGCCACCCACATCTTCAAGGGTGGCTTCAAAGCAATGAGTCTCAGTGCAGCATTTGAGAACTTTGGCTTGGGAGCCCTAGCAAATAGTCTTGCAGGTGGACAGTAGTACTCATAAGAATAAGCAGAGTAGTTCTGGGTCTTATGAACATTGCGGTTTGATAAAACACGCTCATATTCATAGGCCTGAGTATGCTTTTCCTGCAAAACATTTGCGTTAGTGCGACTCAGGTGAGTCCTCTATCTGTATGAAGCCTTTGGACCATATGAAGCCTGTGGTCTGGGGTTTGTCTTCTTCACTTGTGGTGTCATGACGACATTCACAGGAAGATTTTCCACACACTTTTTCGGCACCCAAACTTTCTTCATAGGTGGCCCATTCCTGCAGTTAGTACCAATATACCCAGCAAACACTTCACCATTCTGATTCTTAAATAGTTTATAGTTTGCATCAAAGGATTCATCAATGACAATGGGATTAGCGCAAGTGAAGCCAGATAGGGTGGATGGATCCACTGAAGATTTCCTTTGCAGCAACCCATGTGGTTTTGGGGTACTGCTCAGGTTTCCAGTAAGATCCATCAACATTCGTTTTCCTTTCGAACCCGACACCCTCTTTCCTAGGGTTTCAGTTCAGAATCTGCCTTTTGAGGACATCTCATAGAGTGTGATGCCCTTTGAGACTTTTGTACATCCCTGTTTCAAGCAATGTCTTCAACCTAGCATTTTCATCAGCAATAGCAGTGGCATCCTCAGCAGAGGGTTAGTTACCACATCAACAGTTGAAGATATTGCAACAGTAGCAGCAGTAGAACATCCAGCAACAGAAGTAGCATTATCACGCTCAATGCATTTAAGACATGGTGGTTCAAATCCTTCCTGAGCGGGACTGATCTGTTTGGCGCGAAGTGACTCGTTTTCCTTTTGAAGATCTTCATGAGCCGCTCTCAATTTCTCAAGTTCTTGCTTCCTTTGAAGATAATCATAGGGAAGCTTTTCATGAGTTGTTGAGAGCATTTCATGACGACTTTCAAGCTCCTCATACTTCACATGAAGATTTTTTATGTCTTCAATTAAGGACTGAGATCGAGTCATTTCAGCGTCCAACAGGTCATCGCTTTTGTCTAATAGTTTTTGAATATGTTCCATAGCTTTCTATTGTTCAGTTGCAATTTTAGCAAGTGTTTTGTAGCTGGGTTTGGAACCACAATCAGAGTCATCTTCACTTGATGTTTGATAGTGAGTGGTGTGTGAGTTTACCTTGGCACCGCGTGCCATGAAGCAGTAGGTGGGAGCGGAGTTGTCCTTGTCATTAGTATCGGCATCGGTGACGAAGTCATTGTCTTCAGTGTTGAAGATGGACTTGGCAACGTAGGCTGTAGCCAGACTTGCAACGCCAGAATCGAACTCCTCCTCAGACTCCACCTCTTCCTCCTCAGAAGCAGACTCATCCTCTGAATCCATTTCCTTGCCGACAAATGCACGGGCCTTGCCAGATGAGCTCTTCTTCTGTGATGAAGACTTTTAGGAAGACTTGGAAGAAGACTTTGAGTATTTCTTCTTTTTCTTGTCGTCAGAATCATATTCCTTGCTCTTCTTCTTGTTGTTGTTCTCATTGTCCCACTGTGGACACTCAGAGATGTAGTGACCAGGTTTCTTGCACTTGTGGCATGTTCTCTTCTTGAAGTCATGAGCAGAAGCTTCATCATTCCTTGAGCTGGATCATGAGGACTTTCTGAAGCCTTTCTTCTTGGTGAATTTCTGGAACTTCTTCACAAGCATAGCAAGCTCCTTTCCAATGTCTTTAGGATCATCAGAACCGCAGTCAGATTCTTCTTCAGATGAGGAAACATCTTTTGCCTTCAAAGCACGAGTTCGCCCATAGTTGGGACCGTAGATGTCTCTTTTCTCAGAAAGCTGAAACTCATGTGTGTTGAGCCTTTCCAGTATGTCAGACAGATCGACTGTCTTGAAGTCAGGGCGTTCTTGAATCATCAGGGCTAGGGTGTCAAACGAGCTGTCAAGTGATCTCAGGAGTGTCTTGACGATTTCATGCTTGGTGATCTCAGTAGCACCGAGAGCTTGAAGCTCATTTGTGATGTCAGTGAGTCGATAAAACGTGAGCTGAACATTCTCATTGTCATTTCTCTTGAAGCGGTTGAAGAGGTTGCGAAGGACACTGATTCTTTGGTCTCTCTAGGTTGAGACGCCTTCGTTGACCTTGGAGAGCTAGTCCCAGACTAGCTTGGATGTTTCCAGAGCACTCACATGGCCATACTGTCCTTTGGTCAGATGACCACAGATGATATTCTTGGCAGTGGAATCCAGTTGAACGAACTTCTTGACATCAGCAGCGGTGACACCTTCACCAGCCTTAGGGACGCCATTCTTGACGACATACCAGAGGTCAACATCAATGGCTTAAAGATGCATGCGCATCTTATTCTTCCAGTAGGGATATTCAGTTCCATCGAAGACTGGGCACGCAGCAGACTTTGATTATCCCTGAAGTCGACATAGCTAAAACTCCAGGTGGTTATACCGAATCACACAGAACAAGGGAGTACCTTTCTCTGATACCAATTGAAAGTGCTAGTGATCGACTAGAGGGGAGTGAATAGGCGATTTTCATGAAAGTCTTCAAAACATGGAAGTTTCGAAGACAAATGATAGAAATAAACCTATTACCATGCAGCGGAAGGTAGACTACACTAGGCAAGCCATAGTCAAGTATTCAATGAAGTGAAAGCACAAAGACTAATAGCAGCTAGGCAGTATAGATCTAGACGGAAGAAAGTATGAAGCCAATTAGAACAAGCAGTCACACAGTGAAGACAAAATGATAATGCAAACAGGCAATGACTTCAGAACGACCAACTGCAAATAAAGAGATGGGAAGGATAGAACCAGTGGCTCGTTGAAGACAATGATTTGTTGGACCAGTTCCAGTTGCTGTGACCAGTGTACGTCTGGTTAGGGAGGCTGAGATTCAACTCAGAAGACCGCATCTTCACCTTATTCCCCTTGAGCTAAGGACACCCAGTCCCCACCTAATCACTCTGGTAAGTCTTCAAGGTAGACTTCCAAACCTTCACAGACTTCGTTCACCGGCGATCCACAATGACTCTTGGATGCTCAGAACGCGACGCCTAACCGACTGGAGGATTCACAGTCCTCAAGTGTAACAAGTCACAAGGATTTAACTCTCAAAGGCTTCGAGGTGGGTTGCTCTCAAACGATAAAAGCCATGCACTAACTCTGAGCAGCCAACCAATTTATGGTGTAGGGGTTGGGCTATTTATAGCCACTAGGCAACCCGACCTGATTTGTCCGAAATGACCCCGGGTCACCACTACTAGGAAAAGGCCTACTAATGGCGCACCTAATTTGGCCATTAATGGCGCATTAGTGGTGCGCCATTAGTGCCACGCCATTAGTATATTTTACTAATGGCGCACCACTGGTGCGCCATTAGTATCTGGTATACTAAAGGCGCACCTCGGATGCGCCATTAGTATATACAACAGTGCGCCATTAGTATGCCTCCCAAGGGGCCATGTATACCCAGGTGCTTTGGCATACTAATGGCGCACAACAACAAGATGCGCCATTAGTAACTTCGGCATACTAATGGCGCATTGTTTAATGATGCGCCATTAGTATCCTTTGGCATACTAATGGCGCACTGTGATGTGATGCGCCATTAGTATGAATATTAGGTTTTTTTATTTTTTAATTTTCTGTTTTTTGCACAGGTTAGAAAATGTATAATTGGACAAAATATAGACATCACACATCAACAACAGATTCATCGAATACAATAGAAGATTAGTCTCTGAATACAATTCATCATATTAGTCTCCGAATACAATTCATCATATTAGTCTCCGAATTGAAAAGACCGAACAAAGATAGAACATTATATTACAAGTCTCGAGACCGCGAGTAGCGAGTTTGTCTTCACATTACAAGTAGATATCGATCATCTAAACTACCATGACATAGAAGAGAGCTGCGGTCATCATGATGAGCATCATCACGATGAAACTCGTCTTCATCCGGTTCCTCCAGGGCTCCCTCCCCTCTCCCGCTAGATAGCGGGCGTATCTAGATTCGGCCTCGACCCTAGTGGTGTACCCTTTGTAAGTGTTACCGCTGAATCGGTGAACCTGTCTCCGACACTCCTCCTAGTCGTCGTAGACTCCGGGAACCTTACCCTTGTACACGACATACGACGGCATCGCTATGCAGTAGCCAAATGAAACATTAGTACCAATTCACAGACAATACATAAGCAATATATAAGTATGCAACAGAATGATCGGAAGAGAAAAGAAAGACATTAATAGCATCGATTACATCTAAGTTGAACGACTCTCGAAACCAAAGAGACATACTACAAGTTCATTAAAGTTTAATTACAACATGAGCCAATCGATGTTTCAGAACTAGACACAGCATCACTGCTTTCGACTCGACTCAAGGGACCGGAGCGTGGATGAAGCCGCCGTCTATCGTGGGAGTCATGAAACAACGGTCGTTGTCAGCCTGCATTTGTAGCATTGTGTCGATGTCACTGTTGGACGGTTGATTTTTGAGGTAGAACTGCCCCGAGGTACGAAGGACATCTTGATGGATGATTTCCGTAAACTCCAACTGGATGCGAAAGAATTCTTGTCTGATGTCCGCGTCCTGGATTGCCGACACGCTCGCGGCCCAATCTTTGAGTTTACTCGGTAGCAGAAGTTGCTGATGGTCCCGTACGATCGCCCGCATGTGATGGATGGCGTAGTAGGCACCCTTCTAACCGCCAGGCGGCTGCTTGACGCAGCAGAACGTCGTATTGTGGGAGAACACGTGCTTGCCGTACTTAGGAATAGGCCTGGTGAAGGCGCCTCCAAATTTGACATAGCCGGGGAGAACATCATCAAGAACCTTCTTGACATTTGTGTAGTCTACGTTCGACTGACGGTCCGGGTCGAAATACGTGGCCATGGAATATTTGGGGCTTAGGAGGATGAGCGTGCAATGTGTGTCACTGCAGAAAACACGGAATGTTAAAAGAAAAACGATCGAAATCTAAGAATTCATATGTTACGGGTCGGTTGAGGGGAGGACTTACTCGGGAAAGTAAGGCACGAGGAAGTTATCCTTATCTTGGTTTACCAGAATGACGCCTTCGAGGTAAGAAGTCGCGACTTGCCGGTCCCCAGCGCTGCCCAAGATCTTGGCACGCATGTAGAAGGGGTCGACTATCACGATGTCCGGGGTCTTGTCGCGAATGATCCGCATCTCCATACTCAGTGAAAATAGCCGAACGAAGGTGTAGTACAGCGGATGAAGGTTCAACGTAGCGTGGATGTCATCAAACCGCAGGACGATAGTACCCCCGATGGAGTTATCCACAAAGCCCTTGCCCTCTGGCACCTTGGCCGCGAAAACCTGGTATGCCACATCCTTCTCTCTGAGACGCCGCTTCTCCAAAGAAAGAACACTGTCATGCAGACTCCGCATAGCACCGGTTGCAGCATCGAGCATATTTCTCGGTAGCATCGGCCTACCCGCCACATGCACCCTCCTCGAGATATCCTCAGGTGAAGGTGGCCTGTCCTGAGCACGGATCATACTCGGTGCCGGCTGGCCCGCACCCTTGTTAGTCTTTCTTTTGCGTGCCTTCTTCTTCTCCTGTAATGGGACCGAGTTATGCTCACAGACCGCCTTCTTGAGTGTGTTGGGGCTGATAATATTTCGCACCTTGCCTATCTGAGGCTCGGTGAAGTCGGCAGCTGGAGGCGTCTCCTGAGAGGTGAACGGCAGACGACGCCTGTTGCAACTTGGCTTCTCCGCGGTACCAGCTAGATCGCGCACATCTTTTGTTGGGTTGGGTTCTTGAGAAGGAGGCCCCATGAAGTCGCCACCGTACCCATGATCGGCAAAGTACTGATCGACATTGGCAAATGTATCGTTGTCGTCGTCATTCTGATCCTGTGCCATATGCATGTTTGGATCCAGTGGCATAGGGATGTCCGGCACCGTTGCGGCGGTCTTGCCATGGGGCCGACTTGGCGCCGGCACGACTGGCGGTGTTGTCTTTGGGGTGGTGTCCCCCGCCCCCAAACCAATCTGGCTCTTCGGCCAAAGCAGGGGCCAGGTCAGGCAGGCGCTGAGGGTCATCACGTCATCATCGTCAGCCCCGACGGGTCGAATCGGAGGTAACAACTCGTCGCAGCCTGGCAGCACCCGAACCAGTTGAACCCTAAACAAGTTGGGTGGCATCTGGGTACCGTGGAACAAGGGGTTGCCCGGTTGAACGATTTTGCCCTTGGCGACATCGACCAACTCGTTGTTCACGAAGTGCAGGAGAGTGCACGGAACGTCGGCGGCGCCCTGCGAAAACATGTAGGGCGTCAGGGATGCCCAGTCAAAGGCAGGGAGATGAAGTCCTCGGCCGAGAGAGGCTTAATTAGTTACCGTGATGATGGCGTCGAGCTCGGCTAATGTCGAGGCACCGCCAACAGCGGGCGTGCAGTTGACGGAGGGGCCGCTTGCTGCAGAGGTGGCGGCCGGCGTACACCCGGGTGCATTAAGCTCCCGTGCTGGCGTCGGAGACACCAATGCCGCCTCCGCCGGAGACACCAATGGCCCCGCCATCGCGTTCTGTGAGTTGCTGGCCGTGAAGCTAGGAATCGGGGGCGGCCCCTGTTGGCCGCCCGCAATCCACGCACTAATCCCCTGGATCAAGGTAGGCACAATGGCGGTGATCGTCTTTCCGAGTTGTTGTTGTTGCAGTTGCTCTTGGACAATCTCCAGAATCCGCGCCACCTGTGCCCTGAGTTCTTGAACCTCGCGCGCCTGGCTTTCCGAGTAGGTCTTTTCTCCTTTCGCCCACCAGTGTTATAGTATGATGACCATTTTGTCGACAAGCCTTTGCCGGCCACACGACCAGCTGACGTCGGCTTACTGAGCTTATCCTTGTTCTTCATTACATTCAACGCCCTATTTAGAGTGGTGTCCCAAGGGTTGCTCTTAGTCGACCCCGCGCTACTGCTTTCAGTCGCCTGTGGAAGGAATGTGAACCATTTAGAAATTTGGCTTCATTAATTAGAATGCAACCATATGGAGCTAATTACACGGAGGTGTATTCCTTACCAGAACAAGCTCAAGCGCCCGGGTCTTCGGATCCGTGGTAAGCTCCTTTGTTTTCGGGTCCTTCTTGTACCGGGCCCTGACAAAGTTCCTGGTCTGCTTGTCACCGTATTTATCGAAGAGGGGCGATAGGCCTTGCTCGACACGGTCCGCCTCCTCCTTGTCCCATATAGGCTCCACCACTCTGTAACCGTCGGGACCGAGTGTGTGTTCCCCTAAGTTCAGCTCCCGCATTTCTTTCCCCCACTTACTTGATTCGGAGTTTGCGGTGCTCGAGCAATTGATCTTGAAGTCGTTGTAGTCATCTTCGGTGATCGAAGGATTTTTCTCCTTGATCTTCTCATAACTCTCACCTTTCTCGATCATTCTCTTCACATTGCTTTTCCAAGTAGACAGGGCCTTGCTCATCTTCGTGAGGGCAGCATTGTTCACTTTATTCCCTTTGAGGCTTGTGTTTTCAAATTCAGCGGGGAACTTGTATCGTTCGTGCAGCTTCGTGAAGAGGAGGTTGCGCAAATTCCCTCGGTCAGGATGCCTCAGGTTCTCGGTGTTGATCGAGACGGTGCTCCGGAGAATGCACCCGAGCTGAAGCGAGTACCCCTTGACTATTCGTTCGGGCGCCATTGGATTCCCGTCGGAGTCCACTTCAGTAACTTCCTCCTTGAGGGTGCGGACCACGGTCGGGCGCCGGTCCTTCCGTTGCCTCTTCGGTTGGCTGCCATCTGTGCGTGCGCCGCCATCATCAGTGGTGGCATCCTCGGTGGCACCATCAGTGGTGGCATCCGTGGGGTCATCCTCGGCGGTACCATCAGTGGTCTCAGGATCGGTGGGGAAGGCGGCGTCCTCATACAAGTGCGGTTGTTCCTCCATCTCCTAGGACAGCTCCCAGAATGCCTTGACGCCCGAACCCCCGGCCTCATCGTTGTTGGTCATGTTTCTCTCTAAATAGGAACAAAGTTTGGTCAAAAAGTTGGTTATTGTCAAGGAACAAGATCATGGTCTCATCATTTAGGGTTTGTCGACACCGAGGCATCCTAAAAGCTAAGATTTTATCATTGAGGGTTTTTCGACACCAAGGCACCCTAAAAGCCTAAGCTTTCATCATTTCGGTTTTTATCGACACCAAGGCACCCTAAAAGCCAAGGTTGTATAATTAATGGTTTGTCGACACCGAGGCATCCTAAAAGCTAAGCTGGGAAGGAGAATTCTAAGTTGGGCCTAATCACTTAGCTCTATTGCCGCCTATGGTTTAATGAAGCTAGAATAAAGGGGCACTTGATCCTACTTAACTAACTACTAAGATACCCCGGCCCATGCATTAGTCACAAGTACCCCATATGTCCTATTTTTAGCAAAGTCATGCTAAAATTCACGGAAAATTTCAGCATGACCTTTGCTGAAAGTACCCCATATGTCCTATTTTTAGCAAAGACATATGGAGTACCCGAATTTGCCGGAACGGAAGTTAATCGACATTCCAGCAAACTCAAGGGCCTCCCGGGGTACCTGCAAAATCATCACGACACGATGGTCAGAGACATGACCTTTGCCTAACAGTTTTGAACTCCTGCCAAAACTGAACACAACATATATACCAAGTTAAATCAACACTTCTAGATTCATATCAGACTAACAACCAACACTGAATAACAATTCCGAACTTCTGCCAAAGCATCTTGCCAGCTAGTAGACCATCATTTGTCAGGCCAAATTGAGGCCAAACAGAAAACCAATGTGGCCATGGCACAAAGTCCATGACCCAGAACAGGAGACATCTGAAACTATACAACTATACAAGCCTACACTAGTATTATCACAGTATATATATATATATATATATATATTGCTGTGAACAATCAGGCCAAAGCACATCCAAAGCACAATATGCAGGACAGATAGGCCATCAATATTTCCTCTATGCAAATACAATGGTAGCATCAAGAGGGCAACAACCTTGTACTACTACTTGACACAATCAGCACATCCATATCAAAATTAGTTCTAGCATATATAAGCAGTACCACATATCAAATTCATAGGAAAACATCATACATTAGCAGCAGTTCATAGCAAAACTAGATGAATGTTTGGCCTCTTGATAAAAATCAGCTAGGTTTACTTGGAATCAAAAAGCCCCAAAGTAGAACCCTCAGCATTATTAGATAGAACCAACAATTGAACCAGAGAACAGGTAATCTGTAGTGCAGTAGCACACCTTAGATGTGAGATAGCATAGATGTCTTGTTTTCGGCTACATTTGGTCTGCGTAGAGGCTCATGGAGTAAGATAGCATAGATGTCTGGGTTCTAGCTCATCGCATGCTTTTTAGAAATGAATGAGCTAGCTAGTCACTAACAAATCGAATTTCATCAACTTGCAATACAAGGCTCAAGCAATGGGTCACGCGTCTTCTAACTATACCAGAAACTTGTTTTGGTCCAAAATGTCTTTTATACTACTCTATAAGTAACAAGCAATACTTTCACCACTATTTTAATGGTAACATGCTAGTAAAAATAAAAAAATGGCATTATTCAGGAAAGGTAGTTTTTATAGTAAATCGAGTCATTTTTTATCATGTGTTTTGTATGAAGTATTAAACATCAATAGTGGCCAAAACTGAAGAAAAAACTCCACATAAAGCATACTACGTATAGTTTTGAGCTGCCAAATTATAATAGTGGAGCAGCAAGTGAATCCCTCACATTAATCAACATCCTGATTCACTCACAGTTGACTGATCAGAACAAATTGCTTTACTTGTATTGGGCAGTCCTTGAAACATAGAAAAAGATATCACACAATTGATTTAACACTGAAAATTGTATGTCTCTATTCAACATAGGAGACTAGAAAGATGGAACACTGAAAACAGTTAAAGCTACAATATAGGACATGGAACAAACCTTTCTTTCTCTGCTTCCCCTTCTCACTCCACCTCCAGCCTACTTCTTCCAGTCTGGCTTCACCCGCTCCGCCTGCTTGTCCCCCTTCCAAGTTCCAAGTCCCAACAAGATGGAAACGAGCCCGCGATCAGTGCTCTGCAATTATAGAAACTATCAGGGATCGCATGCCGAGTAGATAGCCAAGAACCGGAGCAAAATCAATTCCAAGAAAGAAACAAAGGGTTCCTAATCCACACCCGTGGGACAGATCGACCGGAGGCCTAATGGATCTAAAAGAAGAAGAAGGAGGAGAACTTACTTGGGCTGATGCAGCGGCCGTTGTGGAGGAGAGGCGGCGTCGAGGCGTCATCGAGGCGGCGGGGCAGCGGCGTCGAGGCGGCGTCGAGGCGGCGGGGCAGCTGCGTCGAGGCGTCGAGGCGTCGGGGCAGCGGCGTCGAGGCGTCGAGGCGTCGGGGCAGCGGCGTCCGGGCGTCGAGGCGGCGTCGAGGAGAGGGGAAGGGGATCGACGGCGAGGGCGAGGGAGAGAGAGGGGATAGGGAGGGGCCGGGGAGGAAATATGGATGGGGGCGGCACAATACTAATGGCGCACCACCCCTCGGTGCGCCATAAGTACATCCATACTAATGGATACTTATGGCGCACCTCACCGTGGTGCGCCGTTAGTAGTTTTTTTTCTTATAGCAATGGCACAATACTAATGGCGCACCTCACCGTGGTGCGCCATTAGTATTTTTTTATTTCTGCTCGAGCCAACAGGTTATCTTCCACCTGACCTGATCCACACCAAGTTCCCTCTACTAGCTCGATTGGTCAGCAGCCAGTTCTCACACCAGGAGGTCCTGGGTTCGATTCCCAGGCTCCCCAAATTTTTTTATGCATTTAAAATGCTATTTGATACTTATTTGTGTTTAAATATGTTCAAACTTGTTTAAATCATAACCGTAATATTTTTTATAAGACAATAATAATTTTTTTAAAAATATCATCAAACAGTAATGCCGGTGGAGCGGGGGAGGGTGCGCGGGGTGCGGGGGGTCGGCAGCGGCGGTTGAGTAGGGGAGGGGTGCGGGGGGTCGGCGGCGGTGGTTGAGTAGGGGAATCGAGGGTGCGGGGGGTCGGCGGCGGCGGCCGGTGGACGAGGGGTGCTCGGCGGCGAGGGGGACCGGATCTGGCAAGGTGGGATAGCGATCGAGATGGAGGGGGATCGAGATCGAGTGTCCATGACAATTAAAAATATTCATGATAGTTCAAAAAGTGCCCATGAAATACAATCGAGAAATGAAGGCTACGATTTAAATACAATCGATCTTAGCTAGCTATCTGTTCACAATCTTCTTGCCCTTCTTTTTCGCAAATGGAGTTCTTCTGTGGAATGGACGTCCTTTAGGTAGGGTGGTCCTGCTTCTTCTTGTGGTGTATGCTGCTACTTCATCATCGTCGTCATGTTCGATCCTCGGGTCGCCGTACTTGTCGAAGTCTTGCTCATTGGCTACTCCATCCATTCCGATGATCTTCCTTTTGCCTCTCCTGACGACAACACGACTGGGCTTTGACGGGTCGGTAATGAAGAAGCATTGGTCCAATTGGGAAGCCAGTACCCATGGCTCATTTTTCGCGGTGACGTTTGCGCCCGCGGTCTTGGATTTGGCTTCGGGTATAACCATGGTGGTGAAATACCGGTCTTCTTTTAGGACGCTCTTGGCCCATCTGACACGGAACATCGGGACCTTCTCTCCAGCGTAGCTCAGCTCCCAGATCTCCTCGATCCTTCCGTAGTATCTGTCCTTGTCGTTAGCGGTGTAGGATTCCATCGTTACCCCGGAGTTCTGATAACCATCGCTCTTCATGTCCTTGGCCTCGGTGTAGAATGTGTAGCCGTTGATATCGTACGCCTCATAGGTCATCAGGTTGTGCTCGGCGCCCTGTGACAAGGCGAATATGAGTTGTTCTTCCGTGGAAGAATCCTCATGTAAAGGGTACGACAGAAGCTTCTGCTTGAACCAACGCGTGAAACATGAGTTGTGCTCTTTGAGTATATCTCCGTCCGTCCTCTGTTGGCCTAGGTCATTGTACGTCTTCTTAATAAAGGTTTTCTGCTCTGCCACCCAAGGATCGACCATGTCTATGTGTTGTAGCACGACTAGGTTTGCTCTTTCAAAGTCGGCGAGTCAACCCTCGAAGTCGACATGCATTTCGCGACGACCCTCACGGTGACCCCATCCAGCGAGCCTGCCGAGGTGCCTGTTGACGGGCAGACCAATGGGGTTCTCGATGCCTAGATGATTCGTGCAGTAGGAGATGCACTCTTCGGTCAGAAAGCCCCTGGCTATGCTTCCCTCTGGACGTGACATGTTGCGAACGTATCCTTTGATGACACCATTCATCATTTCGAACGGCATCAAGCTGTGTAGGAACGTCGGCCCGAGTCGGATGATATCGTCCACGATATGGACCAGCAGATGCACCATAACGTCAAAGAATGCGGGCGGGAAGTACATCTCAAGCTCGCATAGTATCACCACGATCTCTTCCTGTAGCCTTCTGAGTTGCCTCACGCCAACAGACTTCCAAGAGATGACGTTGAAGAAGTTGCATAGGCCAAATGGGGTTTCACGAACGTGGGCGTCCATGATCCCACGGATTGCAACTGGAAGTATCTGCTTCATCAGCACGTGACAGTCGTGAGACTTCATCCCGCTGAACTTCAGCTTCGCTGGGTCTAGGTATCTGCTTATCTTCCCCACGTAACCGTAAGGAAGTTTTACTCCTATGAGGCAGGTGAAAAACTGCTCGATCTCCTCCTAACTTAGAGTGAAGCGCGCGGGAGGGTAGTCATTTCCAGTCTTCTTGGCCTTTTTGCCTTTGCGACGACTTTCCTTGTCCTGCTTCGCCTCATCATCATCATCGTCATGATCATCATATATAGCGTGAAGCTCCTGCTAGATGCCCATTGATTTCAGGTCTTCCCTTGCTTTTGGCCCATATTTGGTCCTCTCTGGCATGTTGAGCAGGGTACTAAGCAGACTCTCGCACACGTTCTTCGTGATATGCATGACATCAAGGCTGTGAGGCACACGGTGGATCTTCCAGTACGGCAAGTCCCAGAAAACAGACCTCGTTTTCCATACCTTTAGCAGCGGCTCTGGCGCCTTTCGCTTCTTTCCTGGCTCTGCCTTTTGCTTCTTTCCCGGCAGTGGGCAGTCTTTCCAATTTTTCAACATCTCGTCTATTTCCTCGCCGCTCCTCGTACGTGGGCGTCCTCGGGGTTCGGTTTCACCATCGAACAGATCCTTGCGTTTTCTCCACAGGTCATCGTCACGAAGCCACCTTCGATGTCCCATGAACACGGTTTTCGAAGACCCAGGATCTCTATCTAGCTGGCGATACGTTGTGTCATCCATGCACCTGACGCATCCAAAAAATCCATGGACCACCTGCCCCGCGACATATCCATAACCAAGATAGTTGCGCACCGTCGTGAGCAGCGCGGCTCTCATAGGGAAATATTCTTTCTCTGCGGCGTCCCACGTATTGTCTGGCGTTTTCCACAGCGTGTCAAGCTCCTCTTTCAGCAGCCCTAGATACAGATTGATGTCGTTCCCTGGTTGTTTCGGTCCTTCAATTAGCATACTCATGTGAATGTACTTCCTCTTCATGCACAACCAGGGGGGAAGGTTGTACATCAACACAAACACAGGCCAGGTGCTATGTGTGCTTCTCTGGCTGCCAAATGGATTGACTCCATTGGTGCTCGCGCCCAGCACGATGTTCCTTGGATTGTTCCCAAATTCTGGGTCTTCGAAGTTCAACGCTTGCCACTGGCTCGCATCCTTAGGGTGACTCAGCATCTGTTCTTTTTTATCTATCTCCGGATCATTTGCGTCATCTTCTCACTTCTTCTCCTCCCTATCCGCGTGCCAACGCAGGAGCTTTGCTACCTTAGGGTCCGCGAAATACCGCTGCAGACGAGGAGTGATCGGAAAGTACCACACCACTTTTCGAGGAGCTTTCTTCCTCTTCTTATATCGAGTGACGCCGCACACCGGACATATGGTAGACTCTGCGTGCTCGTCCCGATAAATGATGCAATTGTTCATGCACACATGGTATTTCACGTGCGGTAAATCCAGAGGACACACAATTTTCTTCGCCTCCTCCAAACTGGTCGGGCACTTGTTCCCCTTGGGAAGACGTTCGTGCCAGAATGACATGTTCTCGTCAAAGCATGCGTCGGTCATTTTGTGTTTTACCTTCATCTCCAGAGCCATGAGCATTATTTTCAGGAGGGTATCCTCGGGCATGCATCCTTCATACAATGGAGTAACCGCGTCTAACTCAAGTTGATCCATCTTGGCTTTCTCTCGGGCGGCAGCTCTTACGTTATCCGTCTGCTTGAGAAGCAGCTCTTGAATATGAGGGTCCTACACCCAGCCCATCGATGGTCCAGCGTCGTCTGCTCCGCCGGCATCATCATCTTCATGATCATGTCCGTCGTCTGCTCCGGCATCTTCCTCATCATCATGTCCTGCATCTTCTACATGATGACTGTGTACAGCATCACTCTCATGATCATCTCTTGGGGATTCTTCATCTTCTCACCCGCCCGAGCCGCGGTGGTTGTCTTGCTGCCCTTCCTCATTTCTTGCCCAGCCCCCATGGACGACTTCGTAGTCATCTTCATCACCTTGCCACCGATAGCCATCCATGAAACCACGCAAGAGCAGGTGGTCCCGCACCTACCCGGAATCCGGGTCCGCAATAAGGCTCTTCAGCTTGCATCTTCGACACGGACATCTTATCTTCGTCTCGTTCTTTTGAAGCATCTCGGCCTTCACGGACCTCAAAAACCTATTCATGATGCCTTTGGTCATCGTGCAGACCATGGTCGCCTGCGGGGTAGAGCAAAACGATATTTTAGAACCAAGAAAAAATTTGGCATGACTTTCCATAAAAATAGGACCAAAAAGAATGCTTAATGCCAAAATTCTCGCCGAAACGGAAATGAATCAACATTCTGGCAAAATATTGGCAACTATTTCAAATACTGGTACACCTCCAAACACAAAGACATATGCAATGCCACAAACATATGCAACACCACGAACATACATAGATCTAGCTATGCCATAAAAAGTGCATGTGCACATTGTTGTAGGGAGAACAACATAAATATAGCTTCCCCCCTTACTTACCTATCAAAACAAGGTAATTTATACACTTAATTTGAATGAATCTATGGTGGAAATGAGGTGAAAAAGAGGAGGCACCTGAGACAAGGAGGAGGTGGAGAGAATGAAGTGAGGAGAAAGTGAGTGTGAGTAGGAGAGGCTGTCCAAAATATCTTGTTGCTACCCACTTACTAATGGCGCACCAACTCTAAATGCACCATTAGTAATCCAGGTTACTAATGGCACACCTTCTGGTGGTGCGCCATTAGTAGTTTTGCAAAAAAGAACATACTAATGGCGCACTATCCCACAGTGCGCCATTACTAGTTTAAACTAGTAATGGCGCACGGTGGAACAGTGCGCCATTAGTAGTTTTGCAAAAAAAGGAATAAAAAATATAATAAAAAACAACATTAGTGGCGCACTCTCCGACAGGTGCGCCATTACTAGTTACAACTAGTAATGGCGCACTGTGTCTGGATGCACCATTAGTATGTTTGGACAGGATACCTAGTTCAAAAAAAAATTGATACTAATGGCGCACCCTGGGCCAGGTGCGCCATTAGTACTTTCAACTCTAGTGGCGTATCAGAAGGTGGTGCGCCATTAGTATATACTAATGGCGCATCGCTTGTCTGGTGCGCCATTAGTGTCAATCCCATCTATAGCCCTTTTTCTAGTAGTGACTAAGGAACTGACACGTGTTCCAACGGTCAGATTTGAAACACACACGGCAACTTTACTTGAGCTACAAGCAAAGCTGACTTATCCAGCTCTGGATAAGATTTGCTCTCATTGTCTTCTCTCAAAGACATAGGATTTTGGTTCAGCATCACTTCAGTCATCCTGACTGGTTCACTTGGACCCCACTTAACAGTACGGTGGTTCCTATGACTCAAGAAAGAAGAAAACGAAACAACGAAATAATTGAGTCTTCGCGCTCCATAGTCTTCACACAATGTCTTCTCTTGTCATAGTCTTCAATGTGAATACCTTCACACACCACCTTTGTCTTCAATGTCTTCATACATTTTTAGGGGTCATCTCCGGTAGGTAAACTGAATCAGTGAGGGACTACTACCTATGTTATCCTGCAATTCTCACAAACACATTAGTCCCTCAACCAGGTTTGTCGTCAATACTCCAAAACCAACTAGGGGTGGCACTAGAGGCACTTACACTACCTCATCTAATCAGGAGATGCCTAGTTCATCGAATCAGGAACCAGTTACGATTATCAAACTTGCCATTTCGATGGGACACTTTGAAAGTCCTGTGGAGGAAAACAATGAAGTTCCTACTGAAGGAAATATGCCCTAGAGGCAATAATAGAGTTATTATTTATTTCCTTATATCATGATAAATGTTTATTATTCATGCTAGAATTGTATTAACCGGAAACATAATACATGTGTGAATACATAGACAAACAGAGTGTCACTAGTATGCCTCTACTTGACTAGGTCGTTAATCAAAGATGGTTATGTTTCCTAACCATGGACAAAGAGTTGTCATTTGATTAATGGGATCACATCATTAGTTGAATGATCTGATTGACATGACCCATTCCATTAGCTTAGCACCCGATCGTTTAGTATGTTGCTATTGCTTTCTTCATGACTTATACATGTTCCTATGACTATGAGATTATGTAACACCCGTGTGCCGGAGGAACACTTTGTGTGCTACCAAACGTCACAACGTAACTGGGTGATTATAAAGGTGCTCTACAGGTGTCTCCAAAGGTACATGTTGGGTTGACGTATTTCGAGATTAGGATTTGTCACTCCGATCGTCGGAGAGGTATCTCTGGGCCCTCTCGGTAATACGCATCACTTAAGCCTTGCAAGCATTGCGACTAATGAGTTAGTTGCGGGATGTTGTATTACGGAACGAGTAAAGAGACTTGCCGGTAACGAGATTGAACTAGGTATTGGATACCGACGATCGAATCTCGGGCAAGTAACATACCGATGACAAAAGGAACAACGTATGTTGTTATGCGGTCTGACCAATAAAGATCTTCATAGAATATGTAGGAGCCAATATAGGCATCCAGGTCCCTCTATTGGTTATTGATCGGAGACGTGTCTCGGTCATGTCTACATTGTCCTCGAACCGTAGGGTCCGCACGCTTAACGTTACGATGACAGTTATTATGAGTTTATGTATTTTGATGTACCGAAGGTTGTTCGGAGTCCCAGATGTGATCATGGACATGACGAGGAGTCTCGAAATGGTCGAGACATAAAGATCGATATATTGGACGACTATATTCGGACACCGGAATTGTTCCGGGTGATTTCGGATAAAACCAGAGTGCCGGAGGGGTTACCGGAACCCCCCCCCCCCCCCCCGGGGGAAGTAATGGGACTTAGTGGGCCTGAGGAGAGAGAGAGGGCAGCAGCCCAGGAGGTGGCGTGCCCCCCTCATGGGGAGTCTGAATAGGACTAGGAGGGGGCGCGGCCCCCCTTTCCCTCTCCCTCTCCCTCTCTTTCCTTCCCCCTCTCTATTCCTAGTTGGACTAGGAAAGGGGAGTCCTACTCCCACTAGGAGGAGGACTCCCCCCATCTCCTTGGCGCGCCCCAAGGGCCGGCCGGCCTCCCCCTTGCTCCTTTATATACGGGGGCAGGGGGGCACCCTAGGACACACAAGTTGATCATCGTGATCGTTCCTTAGCCGTGTGCGGTGCCCCCCTCCACCATATTCCACCTCGGTCATATTGTAGTAGCGCTTAGGCGAAGCCCTGCGACGGTAGAACATCAAGATCGTCACCACGCCGTCGTGCTGACGGAACTTATCCCCGAAGCTTTGCTGGATCGGAGCCCGGGGAGCGTCATCAAGCTGTACGTGTGCCAAGAACTCGGAGGTGCCGGAGTAACAGTGCTTGGATCGGTCGGACCGGGAAGACGTACGACTACTTCGTCTACGTTGCGTCAACGCTTCGGCTTCGGTCTACGAGGGTACATAGACAACACTCTCCCCTCTCGTTGCTATGCATCACCATGATCTTGCGTGGGCGTAGGAAATTTTTTGAAATTACTTCGTTCACCAACAGTGGCATCCGAGCCTAGGTTTTGTGGTTTGATGTTATATGCACGAGTAGAACACAAGTGAGTTGTGGGCGATATAAGTCATACTGCCTACCAGCATGTTATACTTTGGTTCGGCGGTATTGTTGGATGAAGCGGCCCGGACCGACATTACGCGTACGCTTACGCGAGACTGGTTCTACCGCCGTGCTTCGCACACAGGTGGCTGGCGGGTGTCAGTTTCTCCAACTTTAGTTGAACCGAGTGTGGCTACGCCCGGTCCTTGCGAAGGTTAAAACGGCATCAACTTGACAAACTATCATTGTGGTTTTGATGCGTAGGTAAGATTGGTTCTTGCTTAAGCTCGTAGCAGCCATGTAAAACTTGCAACAAACAAAGTAGAGGACGTCTAACTTGTTTTTGTAGGGCATATTGTGATGTGATATGGTCAAGACATGATGCTAAATTTTATTGTATGAGATGATCATGTTTTGTAACTGAGTTATCGGCAACTGGCAGGAGCCATATGGTTGTCGCTTTATTGTATGCAATGCAATCACGCTGTAATGCTTTACTTTATCACTAAGCGGTAGCGATAGTCATGGAAGCATAAGATTGGCGAGACGACAACGATGCTACGATGGAGATCAAGGTGTCGCGCCGGTGATGATAGTGATCATGACCGTACTTCGGAGATGGAGATCACGAGTACAAGATGATGATGGCCATATCATATCACTTATATTGATTGCATGTGATGTTTATCTTTTATGCATCTTATCTTGCTTTGATTGACGATAGCATTTTAAGATGATCCCTCACTAATTATCAAGAAGTGTTCTCCCTGAGTATGCACCATTGCCAAAGTTCGTCGTGCCCAGACACCACGTGATGATCGGGTGTGATAAGCTCTACGTCCATCTACAACGGGTGCAAGCCAGTTTTGCACACGCAGAATACTCAGGTTAAACTTGACGAGGCTAGCATATGCAGATATGGCCTCGGAACACGGAGACCGAAAGGTCGAGCATGAATCATATAGTAGATATGATCAACATAATAATGTTCACAATTGAAAACTAATCCATTTCACGTGATGATCGGTTATGGTTTAGTTGATTTGGATCACGTGATCACTTAGAGGATTAGAGGGATGTCTATCTAAGTGGGAGTTCTTAAGTAATATGATAAATTGAACTTAAATTTATCATGAACTTAGTCCTGGTAGTATTTTGCAAATCATGTTGTAGATCAATAGCTCGCGTTGTTGCTTCCCTGTGTTTATTTTGATATGTTCCTAGAGAAAATTGTGTTGAAAGATATTAGTAGCAATGATGCGGATTGGATCCGTGATCTGAGGTTTATCCTCATTGCTGCACAGAAAAATTATGTCCTTGATGCACCGCTAGGTGACAGACCTATTGCAGGAGCAGATGCAGACGTTATGAACGTTTGGCTAGCTCAATATGATGACTACTTGATAGTTTAGTGCACCATGCTTAATGGCTTAGAATCGGGACTTCAAAGACGTTTTGAACGTCATGGAACATATGAGATGTTCCAGGAGTTGAAGTTAATATTTCAAGCAAATACCCGAGTTGAGAGATATGAAGTCTCCAACAAGTTCTATAGCTAAAAGATGGAGGAGAATCACTCAACTAGTGAGCATGTGCCCAGATTGTCTGAGTACTACAATCGCTTGAATCAAGTGGGAGTTAATCTTCCAGATAAGATACTGATTGACAGAATTCTCTAGTCACCATCACCAAGTTAGTAGAACTTCGTGATGAACTATGATATGCAAGGGATAACGAAAATGATTCCCAAGCTCTTCGTAATGCGGAAATTGATAAAGGTAGAAATCAAGAAAAACATCAAGTGTTGATGGTAGACAAGACCACTAGTTTCAAGAAAAGGGCAGAGGGAAGAAGGGGAACTTCAAAAAGAACAGCAAGCAAGTTGCTGCTCAAGTGAAGAAACCCAAGTCTGGACCTAAGCTTGAGACTAAGTGCTTCTGCTGCAAAGGGACTGGTCACTGGAAGCGGAACTACCCCAAGTATTTGGCGGATAAGAAGGATGGCAAAGTGAACAAAGGTATATTGGATATACATGTTATTGATGTGTGCTTTACTAGTGTTTATAGCAACCCCTCAGTATTTGATACTGGATCAGTTGCTAAGAGTAGTAACTCGAAACAGGAGTTGCGGAATAAACAAAGACTAGTTAAGGGTGAAGTGACGATGTGTGTTGGAAGTAGTTCCAAGATTGATATGATCATCATCACACACTCCCTATAATTTCGGGATTAGTGTTGAACCTAAATATGTGTTATTTGGTGTTTGCGTTGAGCATGAATATGATTTGATCATGTTTATTGTAATACGGTTATTCATTTAAGTAAGAGAATAAATGGTTGTTCTGTTTACATGAATAAAACCTTATATGGTTACACACCCAATGAAAATAGCTCATTGGATCTCGATCGTAGTGATACACATAATCATAATATTGAACCAAAAGATGCAAAGTTAATAATGATAGTGCAACTTATTTGTGGCACTGCCATTTAGGTCATATTGGTGTAAAGCGCATGAAGAAACTCCATGCTGATGGGCTTTTAAATCACTTGATTATGAATCAGTTGATGCTTGCGAACCATGCCTCATGGGCAAGATGACTAAGACTCTGTTCTTCGGAACAATGGAGCGAGCAACGGATTTGTTGGAAATCATACATACTGATGTATGTGGTCCGATGAATATTGAGGCTCGTGACAAGTATCATTATTTTCTGATCTTCAGAGATGATTTGAGCAGATATGGGTATATCTACTTAATGAAACACAAGTCTGAAACAGTTGAAAAATTCAAAGAATTTCAGAGTGAAGTGGAGAATCATCGTAACAAAAATGAAAGTTTCTACGATATGGTTGCAGAAGTAAAATATTTGAGTTACGAGTTTGGTCTTTAATTAAAACAATGTGGAATAGTTTCACAAACTCATGCCACCTGGAACACCACAGCATAATGGTGTGTCCGAATGTCATAACCGTACTTTATTGGATATAGTACAATCTATGATGTTTCTTACCGATTTACCAATATCGTTTTGGGGTTATGCATTAGAGACAGCTGCATTCACGTTAAATAGGGCACCATCTAAATCCGTTGAGACGACACCGTGTGAACTATGGTTTGGCAAGAAACCTAAGCTGTCGTTTCTTAAAGTTTGGAGTTGCGATGCTTATGTGAAAAAGTTTCATCTTGATAACCTCAAACTCAAATCGGAGAAATATGTCTTCATAGGATACCCAAAGGAGACAGTTGGGTACACCTTCTATCACAGATGCGAAGGCAAGACATTCGTTGCTAAGAATGGATCCTTTCTAGAGAAGGAGTTTCTCTCGAAAGAAGTGAGTGCAAGGAAAGTAGAACTTGATGAGGTAACTGTACCTGCTCGCTTATTGGAAAGTAGTTCATCACAAAAATCTATTCCTGTGACTACTACACCAATTAATAAGGAAGCTAATGATGATGATCATGTAACTTCAGATCAAGTCTCGTAGGTAAACCATAGTGAGATCCGCACCAGAGTGGTACGGTAATCCTGTTCTGGAAGTCATGTTACCAGACCATGATGAACTTGCGAACTATGAGGAAGCGATGATGAGCCCAGATTCCGCGAAATGGTTTGAGGCCATGAAATCTGAGATATGATCCATGTATGAGAACAAAGTATGGACTTTGATGGATTTGCCCGATGATCGGCAAGTCATAGAAAATAAATGGATCTTCAAGAGGAAGACAGACGCTGATAGTAGTGTTACTATCTACAAAGCTAGAATTGTCGCAAAAGGTTTTCGACAAGTTCAAGGTGTTGACTACGATGAGAGTTTCTCACTCGCATCTATGCTTAAGTCTGTCCGAATCATGTTAGCAATTGCCGCATTTTATGAAATCTGGCAAATGGATAAACAAAACTTCATTCCTTGATAGATTTATTAAAGAAGAGTTCTATACGATGCAACCAGAAGGTTTTGTCGATCCTAAAGGTGTTAACTAAATATGCAAGCTCCAGCGATCCATCTATGGACTGGTGCAAGCATCTCGGAGTTGGAATATACGGTTTGATAAGATGATCAAAGCATATAGTTTTATACAGACTTGCGGTGAAGCCTGTATTTACAAGAAAGTGAGTGGGAGCACTACAACATTTCTGATAAGTATATGTATGACATATTGTTGATCGGAAATAATGTAGAATTATTCTGCAAAGCATAAAGGAGTGTTTGAAAGGAGTTTTTCAAAGAAAGACCTCGGTAAAGCTGCTTACATATTGAGTATCAAGATCTATAGAGATAGATCAAGACGCTTGATAAGTTTTTTCAATGAGTACATACCTTGACAAGATTTCAAAATGGAACAGTCAAAGAAAAAGTTTCTTGCTTGTGTTACAAGGTGTGAAGTTGAATAAGACTCAAAGCCCGACCACGACGGAAGATAGAAAGAGAATGAAAGTCATTCCCTATGCCCCAGCCATAGGTTCTATAAAGTATGCCATGCTATGTACCAGATCTATTGTATACCCTACACTGATTTTGGCAAGGGAGTACAATAGTGATCTAGGAGTAGATCAGTGGACATTGGTCAAAATTATCCTTAGTGGAATAAGGATATGTTTCTCGATTATGGAGGTGACAAAAAGGTTCGTCGTAAAGGGTTACGTCGATGCAAGTTTTGACACTAATCTAGATGACTCTAAGTCTCGATCTAGATACATATTGAAAGTGGGAGCAATTGGCTAGAGTAGCTCCGTGCAGAGCATTGTTGATATAGATATTTGCAAAATACTTACGGATCTGAATATGACAGACCCGTTGACTAAAATTATCTCACAAACAATACATGATCACACCTTAGTACTCTTTGGGTGTTAATCACATAGATATGTGAACTAGATTACTGACTCTAGTAAACCCTTTGAGTGTTGGTCACATGATGATGTGAACTATGGGTGTTAATCACATGATGATGTGAACTATTGCTGTTAAATCACTTGGCGATGTGAACTAGATTATTGACTCTAGTGCAAGTGGGAGACTGAAGGAAATATGCCCTAGAGGCAATAATAAAGTTATTATTTATTTCCTTATATCATGATAAATGTTTATTATTCATGCTAGAATTGTATTAACCGGAAACATAATACATGTGTGAATACATAGACAAATTGAGTGTCACTAGTATGCCTCTACTTGACTAGCTCGTTAATCAAAGATGGTTATGTTTCCTAACCATTGACAAAGAGTTGTCATTTGATTAACGGGATCACATCATTAGTTGAATGATCTGATTGACATGACCCATTCCATTAGCTTAGCACCCGATCGTTTAGTATGTTGCTATTGCTTTCTTCATGACTTATACATGTTCCTATGACTATGAGATTATGTAACTCCCGTGTGCCGGAGGAACACTTTGTGTGATACCAAACATCACAACGTAACTAGGTGATTATAAAGGTGCTCTACAGGTGTCTCCAAAGGTACATGTTGGGTTGACGTATTTCGAGATTAGGATTTGTCACTCCGATCGTCGAAGAGGTATCTCTGGGCCCTCTCGATAATACACATCACTTAAGCCTTGCAAGCATTGCGACTAACGAGTTAGTTGCGGGCTGTTGTATTACGGAACGAGTAAAGAGACTTGCCGGTAACGAGATTGAACTAGGTATTGGATACCGACGATCGAATCTTGGGCAACTAACATACCGATGACAAAAGGAACAACGTATGTTGTTATGCGGTCAGACCGATAAAGATCTTCGTAGAATATATAGGAGCCAATATGGGCATCCAGGTCCCGCTATTGGTTATTGACCGGAGACGTGTCTCGGTCATGTCTACATTGTTCTCGAACCGTAGGGTCCGCACGCTTAATGTTACGATGACAGTTATTATGAGTTTATGTATTTTGATGTAACGAAGGTTGTTCGGAGTCCCGGATGTGATCATGGACATGACGAGGAGTCTCGAAATGGTCGAGACATAAAGATCGATATATTGGACGACTATATTCGGACACCGGAATTGTTTTGGGTGATTTCGGATAAAACCGGAGTGCCGGAGGGGTTACCGGAACCCCCCGAGGAAGTAATGGGCCTTATTGGGCCTGAGGAGAGAGAGAGGGCAGCAGCCCAGGAGGTGGCGCGCCCACCCTCATGGGGAGTCTGAATAGGACTAGGAGGGGGGGCGCGGCCCCCCTTTCCCTCTCCCTCTCCCTCTCTTTCCTTTCCCCTCTCTATTCCTAGTTGGACTAGGAAAGGGGAGTCCTACTCCCACTAGGAGGAGGACTCCCCCCATCTCCTTGGCGCGCCCCAAGGGCCGGTCGGCCTCCCCCTTGCTCCTTTATATACGGGGGCAGGGGGGCACCCTAGGACACACAAGTTGATCATCGTGATCGTTCCTTAGCCGTGTGCGGTGCCCCCCTCCACCATATTCCACCTCGGTCATATTGTAGCAGCGCTTAGGCGAAGCCCTGCGACGGTAGAATATCAAGATCGTCACCACGCCGTCGTGCTGACGGAACTCATCCCCGAAGCTTTGCTGGATCAGAGCCCGGGGAGCGTCATCGAGCTGGACGTGTGCCAAGAACTCGGAGGTGCCGGAGTAACGGTGCTTGGATCGGTCGGACCGGGAAGACGTACGACTACTTCCTCTACGTTGCGTCAACGCTTCCGCTTCGGTCTACGAGGGTACGTAGACAACACTCTCCCCTCTCGTTGCTATGCATCACCATGATCTTGCGTGTGTGTAGGAATTTTTTTGAAATTACTACGTTCACCAACACCGACTAGGAGCCAGAGGACTGCAAAGTCCTTTGGTGATGATTTTTCTTGTGTATCTCATAGATGACACTCCCAGTTCTATTTCACAGGCCTATGCATCTAAAGATGCTGACTACTGGAAGGAAGCGATTCGTAGCGACATGGATTCCATCTTGCCGAATGCAACTTGGGAAATAACTGATCATCCTTATGGGTGGAAACCTATAGGATGCAAATGGGTATTCAAGAAGAAGCTTAGGCCTGATGGTACTATTGAAAAGTACAAGGCTCGGCTCGTGGCCAAGGGTTACACTACAGGAAATAGGTAATTTGCCGTCTGTGGATCACAGACGGCAAAGATGTAAATCCAGACGGCAAAGAGTTTGCCATCAGGAAGTTGACGGCAAAGTCAGACGGCAAAGATTAATCGGCAAAGAATACTTTACCGTCTGCTATATTTTATATATGACGGCAAAGACTTTGCCGTCAGCCAATTGTATTTGCCGTCAGCGAGGCCAGCCAGACAGCAGAAATTGCGACCTAACAGACCCGCAGCCCAGACGGACGGCGTCAGTGTTTTGCCGTCAGGCAGACTACTTCTTTGCCATCAGGCAGAAACAACACAGACGACAAAGCATTTTCTTTTATTAAAAAAAAATAGACCAACAGTCTTGTCCACTGCACGTCCAGAGCATCTTCTGCAGAGCTCGCCGGGGCAGAGATGCTTGCCGCACGCACACATAGAGGAGAGGCCGCACGCGCCCAACAGCCAAGCTGCTCACCACGCCGAACTCGCCGGAGTAGAGCTGTTGGTTGCGCCCGACCTCACCGGAGAAAAGCGCCGCTGCCGGAGGGAGGCCCCGCGACGGAGGGAGAGGAGGAGGCCGTGCTGGACAGAGGCCACGCCAGAGTGAGGAGGCTCAGGAAGGAGGCCACGTTGCTTGCTGGAGTGAGGAGGCGCCGGAGGGAGAAGGCCGCGCCGCGCCGCCCGCGCTGCTCGCCGGAGTGAGGAGGCCGCGCTGCTCGCGCCGTGCCGCCCGCGCTGCTCGTTGGTGTGAGGAGGCGTCAGAGGGAGGAGGCCGCGCCGCCCACGCTGCTCGCCGGAGTGAGGAAGCCGCGCTGCTCACCGCCCGTGCCGCGCTGCTCGTTGGAGCGAGGAGGCGCCGGAAGGAGGAGGCGCCGGAGGGAGAAGGCCGCGCCGCGCCGCCCGCGCTGCTCGCCGGAGTGAGGAGGCCGCGCTGCGCACCGGCACGTGTCGTGCCGCCCGTGCTGCTCCCTGGTGTGACGACGCGCCAGAGGAAGGAGGCCGCGCCGCCACGCTTCTCGCCGGAGAGAGGAAGCCGTGCTGCTCGCCACCCGTGCCGTGCTACTCGTCGGAGTGAGGAGGCGCCGGAAGGAGGAGGCGCCAGAGGGAGGAGGTCGCGCTGCCTGGAGTGAGGAGGCGCTGGAGGGAGGGGGCCACGCTGCTCGCCGGCCCGCGCCGTGTGGCCGCGCCACTTTCTCTCCTCGCCCGCGCCGCTCCTTGTCGCCGTTGCACTCTGCCCCGTGAGAGAGAGAGCCCGTGTGAGAGAGAGAGAAAGAGGGGTACGTGGGAGACAGACAAATCACGTGGGAGAGCAATCGTGGGATAAGGGAGAGAGAAAGATCGGTGGGTGGGGCTACCCATCGTGGGAGTGCATTTTGGGTGGACCGGATCACGCCACCTCAGGGATCGGTCCGCGTGGTGTGCTTCTTCTTTGCCGTCTGTGTTTTTAATTACAGATGGCAAAGTGCATACTTTGCCGTCTGTAATTAAAAACACAGATAGCAAAGATATTTGCCAGCTGTATTTCATTTTGTAGGCGGCAAAGTGAGCTATTTGTCGTCTCAAATAATAAACCTAGATGGCAAAGATCTTTGTTGTATGTATTTCTTTTTGTAGACGGCAAAGTGAGGGCTTTGCCGTCTGTGTTTTTTTCTCTGACGGCAAAGTATATTTTGCTGTTAGTTTTTTTTGCCGTCTGTTGATGACGGCAAACCCTTTCTTTGCCGTATTTCCCGATAAAATGCTGACGGCAAAGAAAATACTGATAGCAAATCTCCTGTTTCCCGTAGTGTTATACCCAAAAGAAAGGTGAAGACTTCTTTGATACTTACTCACTTGTGGCTCGACTGACCACTATTCGAGTTCTACTTTCACTAGCTGGCTCACATGGTCTTCTCGTTCATCAAATGGATGTTAAGACTGCTTTCCTAAATGGAGAGTTGGACGAGGAAATTTATATGGAACAAAAAGATGGGTTTGTAATAGATGGTCAGGAAGGGAATGTATGCAAGTTGCTGTAGTCTTTGTACCGACTTAAGCAAGCACCTAAACAGTGGCATGAGAAGTTTGAAAGAACTTTAACAGCTGCATGCTTTGTTGTAAACGAAGCTGACAAATGTGTGTACTATCGCCATGGTGGGGGCGAGGGAGTTATCCTTTGCTTGTATGTTGATGACATACTGATTTTCGGAACAAATCTGAATGTTATTAAGGAGGTCAAGGATTTCCTATCTCGTTGCTTTGAGATTAAGGATTTAGGAGTGGCTGGTGTCATTTTGAACATCAAGTTGTTGAGAGACGATGATGATGGGATTACATTGCTTCAATCTCACTATGTGGAAAAGATTTTGAGTCTCTTTGGCCACAGTGACTTCAAACCCTCTCCAACACCATATGATGCTCGTGTGTTGCTTCAAAAGAATCAAAGAATTGCTAGAGACCAATTGAAGTATTCTCAGATTATTAGCTCGCTTATCTACTTAGCCAGTGCTACAAGACCTGACATCTCTTTTGCTGTTAGCAAACTGAGTCGGTTTGTCTCAAAACCAGGAGATGTGCATTGGAAAGCTCTAGAGAGAGTTTTGCGTTATTTGAAAGGCACTGCAAATTATGGAATTCACTACACTAGGAACCCAAAGGTGCTTGAAGGGTATAGTGACTCAAACTGGATCTCAGATGCTGATGAGATAAAGGCCACGAGCGGATATGTATTCACTCATGGAGGTGGCGCTGTTTCTTGGAAGTCTTGCAAGCAGACCATCTTAACGAGGTCAACAGTGGAAGCAGAACTCATAGCACTAGATACAGCTACGGTCAAAGCAAATTGGATTTGTCGCCTCTTGAACGACTTGCCGGTTGTTGAGAAACCTGTACCGGGTATCTTTATGAAGTGCGACAATCAAACTGTGATCACGAAAGTGAGCAGCTCAAAGGATAACATGAAGTCATCAAGACACGTTCAGAGAAGGTTAAAGTCTGTCAGGAAAATGAGAAACTCCGGAGTGATTGCATTGGATTATATCCAAACGTCTAAAAATTTGGCAGATCCTTGTACCAAGGGTCTATCACGCAATGTGATAGACAATGCATCGAGGGAGATGGGTATGAGACCCACAATATGAGTTGTTCACATTGGTAACCTATTCTTTGTGATCGGAGATCCCGTGAATTAGATGTGGAAGACAAGCTGTTGGTCAACTAAGAGAGAGTATCCTTACTATTAACAATACCACTCCATGAAGATGCAATACTCTTCTAGTCTGCATGGCAGGTTGATGTATATATTAATGTGTTCTAAGTGGCTCTTTTAAGCAGAGATGTTATCCTGCAGAACATCTTTTGAAGAACACACCTATAAGTCTGATTGTCAAACGTCGCAATCTATGAGAGTAGGGTTCTCTCACTACAGGAATCAGCTACTTTGCCGTCCGCCACGACGGACGGCAAAGAGCTTTGCCGTCAGCCGCGGACGGCAAAAGGCTCCGGCAACGTAGGCTCCGGTAAACAGTTTCTTTGTCGTCTGCTATTGATGGCAAAGTTTTTGCCGTCTGTGGCGAACGGCAAAGAGAGCGCGACGGACGGCAAAGAGAGCGGACGACAATAATTGCACTGTCAGTCCGTTAAGTGGCTAACGGCAGGCCTTTGCCGTCCGCCGCTGACGGCAAAATTTCTAGTGTCTTTGCCGTCAGCCGTATGATGTCATCTACACGTCACTACATGGCAGGTTCTTTGCCGTCTGCCACTGATGGCAAAGGCTTTGTCGTCTGCCACTGTAGGAAAACTGACCAAATGGGTCAGCTCCCAGGAAGCACAGCTGGATGCCACGTGGCTTCTTTGCCGTCCGCGGCAGACGGCAAAGAGCCCGTTGCCATCGGTGGCAGACGGCAAAGAGCCTGCATATTGGCTCTTTTATCTGTTTTTTATTAAATCCAACAATTTTCATCACAAATATATATGGCATATATAGATATATTTCAAAAGGCCATTACAGAGCAAACATATAAGATATCCAACACATAACTTCATCATCCAACCATATATATCAACATAGAGGCATCCAACCATATATATTACAATAGTTTCATCCAACGATACATGCATAGTTCAACGATACAAAAGAAACAGAGAAAGGGATAAGGAGCACTCCATCTATGCAAGCTTTCGTCAAGTGAATGAAATCTGCAAAATGAAAAATAAGAAAGTTAGAACAAGAAGAGTAGAACAAGAAGAAGAGTAGAACAAGAAGAAGACTAGAACAAGAAGAGTAGAACAAGAAGAAGACTAGAACAAGAAGAGTATGTCATTTATGAGCTAACTTACGTGAAATGGATCATATATGAGCTAACTAAGTTGAAATGGGTCGTTTATGAGCTAGCTAAGGTGAAATGGATCATTTATGAGCTAACTTAGTTGAAATGGGTCGTTTATGAGCTAACTAAGGTCAAATGGATCGTTTTTGAGGTAACTAAGGTGAAATGGATCGTTTTTTAGCTAACTTAGGTGAAGTGGATCATTTATGAGCTAACTTAGTTGAAATGGATCGTTTTTTAGCTAACTTAGGTGAAATGGATCATTTATGAGCTAATTTAGTTGAAATGGATCTTTTTGAGCTAACTTAGGTGAAATGGATCATTTAAGAGCTAATTTAGGTGAAATGGATCGTTTTTTAGCTAACTTGGTGAAATGGATCGTTTATGAGCTAAATTAGTTGAAATGGATCGTTTATGAGATAACCTAGGTAAGATGGGTCATTTTGGAGTTAACCTAGGTGAAATGGGTCATTTTAAAGCTAACGTAGGTAAAATGGATCATTTAGGAGCTAATCTAGGTAAAATGGGTCATTTTTGAGCTAACTTGGGTGAACTGGATCATTTATAAGCTAACCTAGGTAAAATGGGTCATTTTAGAGCTAACTTAGGTAAAATGGATCGTCTATGAGCTAACTAAGCTAATTATGCAATTTTTGACATAAGTAAGCTAAGTACAGATCGTTTTAGAGCTAACTTAGGTAAAATGGATGGTTTTGGAGGTCAGTAAGCTTATTAAGTCATTTTGGAGGTGAAGAAGCTAAGTCTAGGTCATTATGGTAAGCATTGGAGGAAATAAAGCTAAGTCTAGGTCTTTATGCAAGTG
The DNA here is from genome assembly GCA_034509565.1 of Triticum monococcum. NCBI lineage: Eukaryota > Viridiplantae > Streptophyta > Magnoliopsida > Poales > Poaceae > Triticum > Triticum monococcum. The sequence continues at coordinate 725,937,054 of CM067842.1, forward strand.
TTAAGCAAAACACTAGATAAACTTACCAAGATCCAGGAGGTGTAGGAGCGGGGTGGCTCGTGTCGGTAGCTGGAGAAGGATCGTGCGATGCTTGTCTGGAGTTACGCTGCACCAAAGATCATTTCCAATGTCTTGTTAGCCTGATGACACTCAAATGTTAAGACTAGCAAGTAATGTCCATTCAAATAAAACTCACCGTGGTCCCAGGAGCAATCACTGGCATCGGCGGAGCGGTCTGACGTGTCTTCTCGCACACAGACTGCACATTTGGTTTTGACGACTCAGTCATACTAGTTAGTAATGAGACAAACACTACATGAATGTTTTGGCTAATCTGCAGAAGAAACTTACCACAAGGAGCTCGTACATGGCCCTTGCCTGCATGTCATTCCGTGCCCTCTCCTCCTCCATCATCTTTGCCGTCCTCTCCTCCAACTCCCGCTGCCTCTCCGCCGCCTCCGCCAGAAGTTTCTCCGTTCTATCTCTCTCACTCTGTATAGCAGCCTGCAACACCACTCACATGACCATTTGTAATCATTGATGTAAGCGCACACAATGTAATGGAGAAAGATAACTGAGTACGTATCACTAACCTTGATGGCGAGTTGCACTGGCCGTTCACGAGGCCTTATCTCAGGAGCAGAGCTCGACTGGCGCGCCTTGATCTCCGGGAGAGTGCTAGGACAACGGATAAGTCCATCTCCAATGGCTATGGAGCCATGGGACCTCCCGCCACCAGATATCATCAATAGCTCTGGATCAATGGGACCCTGGCTCGGGTTAAAGTCCTCCCCTTTCCTCGCCTTCCCCTCATCTCTATATCTCACGAGCTTGTTGTGGGAGGAGATGTTGGTGAAGTTGTTTGCATCATCGAGGTCAGACTGAGAGAAAGCCTTGACTTTCTTGAAAGAGGCAGTGTGGGCCATGGCATACAGGTCGTACACCTCTGGCACCTTATCCGCCTTATTGTAGCGTGCCTGAAAGAGAAACAATGAAAATTAGTAATTAAAGGGCTCAAGCTAGCATGATGAATGAATTGCATGAATCATGAAGCAAACCACATACCCAGTTGCGCCCGAACTAATATAAGTTGGAGCTGCCTTGATGGTGTGGCACACCTTCCATTTGGGCACGTTTGTCCTTGGCCTCGTTGTGGAGGGCTAGCCATTGTTTTGAGCACCACTCATCGACCAACACCTCCCAACAATCCATCCGATCCGCACACCATCTCGGAGGCGCCTAAGTTAGCAAATAGAAACTTGAGCGCTACGGCTAAGAATTACTAAATGAAGGAACTTAAGTAGAGAAGGCCTTAAGAATTACCTTCATGTACTGCTCCTTACTCAGGAACTTATCGCGGCACGCCGGCTTGGTCTTCTTGATACCACGCAAGGCGTAGTAGTCTCGAACAGCCTGCACCCGAGCCTCGTGCCGTAAGTTCTGGAGTAGGCGATTGCAGACGTTCTCGATAACATGTGCCACGTCCTCCTCGTATCCCTCCTCACACCTGTAGAATGTCTGCAATCAAATGAGACAATATTGATTAGTACAATTAATAACTAGCTAGTTGAAGATTTTTAAATGTGTAAAGGAGAAATTACCCAGAACTTTCTGATCACCATGTCTGCCCTCGTGTCGCACATGACACGGAGGATTTTGTCCGACTGGTACAGGTTTGCAGGCATTACATGGCCTTTGGGTAGAAAGCGTCCAAATACTGTCATAATTGCGTCATAGCATTCTCTGCCCAAGTTGAACTGAGCCTTCAGAGCCATTACTTGTGAGATGGCATCCAACTGATAAAGCTCAGTGTGCTCGTGGAGCAGACGTTTCGAAGACTCCAACATTTCATTGAAGGCCTTTGCAGATTCCTCCATCTCCTCGTCCGAATCCCGAGCATCATCATAGCCTTGCACCATGTTTTCCATCCCGGTACCATGCTCGTCGGTGCGATGACGATCCACCTCAGCTCGGTCACGTTGGGCAGACTCACCATGAAATGTCCACACCGTATAATCGGGCGTAAAACCACTCTTCTGTATGTGTTTGCCCATTTCAGCCTCTGTCTTCTTTTCCCAATTGCCACACCATAAACAGGGGCACCAGGTTTTCTTTTGGCCATTTGCAAATGTGGCTTGCACAAACCCCTTAGTTTTTGTGAACCATTCAGCGCTCCATTTGTTCTGACCAGTGTGACCGGTATACATCCAAGCACGGTCACTCATCTTGACTTTCAGAGCTACTGGACACACAACAATTATATATGTAATTCACCATGTATATATTCATCAGTTGATCTACTTTGTCAATTTTATTACGTCCATGCAACCTACACTCTAATAGGTAATGATAGGTCCTAATCCCACCCGTGTATGTGTAGATTGGGTTTATTTTCCCATGCTATGCTCCGGATCCGACGCAAAATTTCGGTAGCACCTCCCCGCTGTTCTCCTGATACACGTCTCTGCAATAAACAGAGAGGATGTGTACCCGGAGAACAACAGGGGAGGCACTGACGAAATATATGCATCGGATCCGAAGCAAAGCATATGGGAAAACGAACCCAATCTACACATACTCGGGCTGTCCATGGATAGCGTTGGACAATTCGAAAGAATCAAGGTTATAAATATGCAAATGCATGCATATTTATAACTATGACGCTTTCGAACGGGAGACACATATTGGTTACGCATACTGATGATTCAAGACACATATTGAGCTAGCTATCAAGTTTCATCGGAATAGATCAAATAATTAATGGGGGAGGAGGACTTGTCATTTGTGCTCACCCACGAACGAAGGGGCAGAGCTCGTCAAATGCACGGCGAGGTCGTCGAACACCAAACCTCGCAGCGATGAAACAACTACACATTTAAAACTACACGATCAACACAATTATATATGATGTTTTTCATAACTAAATCGAAAAATGTATGACCTAACTAATAATTCACAAATATATGACCCCGTCGGCCTCTGGAAGGCCAAAGAACACCTTTTCGGGAGGTGTCGGTGGTTGGGGTGTCCTGTCGGTGTCGGGGTGCCGTGTCGGGGTCGGGGTGCTGTTTCGGGGTCGGGGGTCGGGGTGTCGTGTCGATGTCGGGGTAGTGCCGTGTCGGTGTCGGGGTGTTGTTTCGGGGTCGGGGTGTGGTGTCGGGTCAGGCTCGGGGTCAGGGTGTCGGGTCAGGCTCGGGGTGTCGGGGTCGGGGTAGGGGTGTCGGGTCAGGCTTGGGGGGTCAGGGTGTCGGGGTCGGTGTGTCGGGGTCGGGGTGTCAGGGTCGGGGTCGGGGTCTCGGTCGGGGTGTCGTGTCGGGGTGCCGGGTCGGGGTCTGGGTACCGTGTCGGGTCGGGGTCGGGGTGTCGGGGTCGGGGTCGGGGTGTCGAGTCAGGCTTGGGGGGTCGGGGTGTCGGGGTCGGGGTCGGGGTGTCGGGGTCGGGGTGTCGGAGTCGGGGTCGGGGTCGGGGTCGGAGTCGGGGTGTCGGGTTGGGGTCTCGGGGTCGGGGTGTCGTCTCGGGGTCAGGGTACCGTGTCGGGTCGGGTTTTTTTTTCCTTTTCTTCTTCTTCCTCTTTTTCCTTTTCTTCCTTTTTTTCCTTCTTCTTCTTCTTCTTCTTCTTCTTCTTCTTCTTCCTCCTTTCCTTTTTCCTCTTCTTCTTCTCCTGCTCTCCTCTTTTTTTTTCTTCTTCTTCCTCCTTTCCTTTTTTCTCTTCTTCTTCTCCTCCTCTCCTCTTTTTTCTTCTTCTTCTTCCTCTTCTTCTTTTTTCTTCTCCTCCTCCTCTTCTTCTTCTTCTCCTGATCTCCTCTTTTTCTCTTTTTCTTCTTTCCTAAAACTAAACTAAACCTAAACCTAAAACTAAAAAAACAGAAAAAGAAAAAAACTAAATCTAAACCTAAAACTAAACTAAAACTAAACCTATAAACCTAAAACTAAAACTAAATCTAAACTAAACATAAACCTAAAACTAAAAAACAGAAAAAAGGAAAAAAGGAAGAAGATCACCTGCAGGGTGGAGGAGGGGGCGGTGCGGCCTGGGGCGGCGGAGGAGGGGGCGGGGCGGCCTGGGGCGGCGGCGCCGGGCCCGGCCGGGGCGGCGGGGCGCGGAGGTGCCGGGGCGTGGCGGCGCCCAGATTGCAGGGCGGCGGGGGCGGCGGGGGCGACGGGGCGGGGGGGCGCCGGGGCGGCGGCGGGGGACGCTGGGGCGGCGGCGGGGCGTGGTGCGACGGGGCGGTGACGAGGTGGGAGAGAAAGAGAGAGAGAGGGGGGTGTGGGGCGCGGCCCCGTTAACGTTACGTGGGGCCTCCCTCTTTGTCGTCCACCTTCTTGCTCTTTGCCGTCCGCTAGCGGACGGCAAAGAGGGGGCCCGTTAGGTTTTTTTTCAGACCGTCAGTGGGGCCCCTCCCTCTTTGCCGTCCGCTAGCAGACGGCAAAGAACTGGCTGATGGCAAACTTGGTCTTTGCCATCAGCCAGTTCTTTGCCGTCTGCTTTTTGGAAGCAGATGGCAAAGAGCTTCTTTGTCGTCTGCTAGCGGACGGCAAATAACTGGCAGATGGCAAACTAGCTGATTCCAGTAGTGTCTCTAGTAAACTCATGAAAGGTCACGGAGTATGACGCATAAGCTCCACTCACGGTGAAGACCCACGGTAGCCACGTATCGGTCAAGGCTTTATGTGAAGCTAGATTCGCAGAAAACTTGCAGTTCAAGGGCCAGTCCACTGTTCAAGTTGCTTACTAGTGTAGCATAGAGTTCTAGCTAGAAGTTCAACTTAACAGTCTCCACTACAGTACTGGTATATAGAACAGTGTTTTGGAACCAAAGGCAAATTTTGTGTGCCTCTGGGATCTGGTGGGGGATTGTTGGAATTTTTTCTATTTTGGGCCTAGCCCAATAGCAGTTTCAGAAATTCCTAATAAATCCTAGAGGCCCACGCAGCCCATTTGTGCAAGGCAAGAGGTGGAACTAAAGTTTAGTCCCACATTGCTAGTTTAGAGGGAGTTGGACCTCTTTATAAGGGAGGTTCTTTCCCCACTTGTATGAGCATAAGAACAAGAGGGACATCCACGCGGGCTCCTCCGCCACCCGCCTCGCCACGCCACGCCTCGTCACGATGCGCCGCGGGTTGCGGGAATGAGCTGAGCCAATGTCTAAATTTTTGCCACGCACTACGGGTATAAGAAAGGTCACACGGAAGCTGAAAAGATTTTTGCGAAAGTGGAGTTCAAATGCGAACGGTGCAGCCCTTCGGCTGCTGGCTATTTGCTTCATCTCCGTCTCTTCGTTTCGCCTCCAGTCGCTGCCATCTCGCCTCCTTCTCTTGCGCCTCCCATAGAGATGCACCAGAACTACTCCTTCCCTCCCCATCGGTTCCATCTATGAGCCACTGTTGTTTTCCTCATCCTGGCTTGTGGCGTGCACCGCACGTCGGGACAGTAGGCCTCCGAAAACGCACCTTTTGAGTCCTGTACGGGAGAAGGGTTATAAGGTTTTTGGGGAGCGCTCAGCGCGACTACTGGCTGCTTCATCACGGACGATCTGGTCACCGACGACTACTTCCCCGACGTCCACGACCTCCTCGACGACATGGCAGGCGAGGACACCGACCCCAAGTCCAGCGCTTCTGCTGCTGCTATCCCGTACGTGTTCTTCTTCTTTCTATTAGAGGTCCTGCTACAGTTCCTTGTTCTAGTATTTGCCCTAGATATGTTAGACTCTATTTCATATATGAAACTTGCTATAATTTCTGCTCTATATATGTTTTGTTAGAGTTCATATATGAAGATGATGTTTACCTTCTCTTTGTCAAATCACATGGCTTGTTTTATTACTACTATACTGGTCATGCTTTATCTAGTATTTATGTTAATAAAATCATTCGGTAAATTGCTCATATTTTCAACAATCCAAAAACCTTATTATAGGCAATTTACCCTGAGTGGTTTTGCTGCTTCCATGAGACCTCCTATGTTTGAGGGTATCCACTATAAGAGGTGGCACGTGAGAGCAGTCTTATGGTTTCAAACCATGAGTTGCTATGACACCACTCGTGGCAAACCTGAAGGAGAGCTTGATGCTCAACAGGCACAAGCCTTTCAGAAAATGGATACTCTGTTTAAGGTTACTCTCTTGAGTGTTCTTGGTGAGAACATAGTTGATGCTTATGCATCAATTGATAATGGAAAACATATGTGGGATGCACTCGAGGCCAACTTTGGGGTCTCGGATGCTGGCACTGAGTTTTACATCATGGAGCATCTCTATGATTACAAGATGACCGAAGAGCGCTCCGTGGTTGAGCAAGCTCATGAGATACAGTCATTTGCTAGAGAACTTGAGCACTTCGATTGTATGCTACCAGACAAGTTTGTTGCCAGAGGTATCATCACTAAGCTTCCTCCTTCATGGAGGAACTTTGCTACCTTGCTGAAGCATGAGAGGCAGGAGTTTTCCGTCCCAGATCTCATTGGCACTCTTGATGTGGAAGAAAAGGCGAGAGCAAAGGACACACGTGCTCGAGGTATTGAGGGAGGATCTAGTGCCAATGTGGTATAGAAGCAGAACTTCCAGCCCCACAAGTTCAAAGCAAGGGCAAGTTTGATGGTAAAGCAAAGTTTGATGGGAAGAACAAGGCTGTCCAGCACAAGAACTTCAAGAAGAAGAATGACAAAAAGAAAGGTGTCTGTCATGTGTGTGTGGATCCTGATCATTGGGCTCCTAGTTGCCCTAATCTCTATGACAAGCGTCATCCTGAGAAAGGCAGCAAGACCGCTAATGTTGTCATTGGAGACATTGATATGAAGGATGCTGGGTATGGTATATTTCCTACTATTCTTTCAGTATGTCATTCTCCTAATTGGTTGATTGACAGGGGTGCTAATGTGCATGTATGATGTGATATTTCCATGTTCTTGTCTTATCAGACCGCATGGACTTCAACCGTGCTGATGGGCAACGGTTCAAGTGCTTCTGTTCGTGGTGTTGGCACGTTCGATCTGAAGTTTACTTCGGGGAAGATCGTGCGTCTGAAGAACGTGCATTATGTCCCCTCCATCAATAAAAATCTTGTTAGCGGATCTCTTCTGTGTAGAGATGGCTACAAGCTTGTCTCTGAGTCGAATAAATTTGTAATATCCAAGTATGGAACCTTTGTTGGTAAAGGTTATGAGTCAGGAGACTTGTTTCATTTATCCTTATCAGACGTTTGGAATAAAGTTGTTAATCATATTTGCAACAATAGTGAATCAAATGTGTGGCATTCACGTCTTTGTCATGTTAACTTTGGTTGCATGTCGCGACTAGCGAAGTTGAACTTAATCCCTAGTTTCACCACTGTCAAGGGATATAAGTGTCAAGTGTGTGTGCAAGCTAAGCAACCTTGTAAGTCTCACACGACTGCGGAACTGAGAAATCTTGCACTACTAGAGCTCATACATTCAGATCTATGTGAAATGAATGGTGTTTTCATAAAAGGTGGAAAGAAATATTTCATGACGTTAATCGATGACTCCACTAGATACTGCCGTGTATATCTTCTGAAGTCTAAGGATGAGGCTTTGAACTTTTTCTAGATCTATAAAGCTGAAGTGGAAAACCAACTTCATCGAAAAATCAAGCGTCTTAGGTCCGACCGTGGTGGAGAGTATTTTTCCAATGAATTTGATACTTTTTGTGCGGAACATGGTATAATCCATGAGAGGACGCCTCCCTACTCTGCTCAGTCAAATGGGGTGGCCAAAAGAAAGAACCGTACTCTAAATGATTTGGTTAACGACATGTTAGACACATCAGGTCTCTCCAAGGCATGGTGGGGGAGGCGATATTGACAGCATGTCATGTCCTAAACCGAGTCCCCACAAAGAACAAAGAGATAACTCCATTCGAGGAATGGGAGAAGAAAAGGTTAAAACTCTCTTATCTGCGAACATGGGGTTGTTTGGCGAAAGTCAATGTTCCAATTACAAAGAAGCGGAAGCTTGGACCAAAGACTGTGGCTTGTGTTTTTCTGGGATATGCTTTTCATAGCATCGGCTATAGATTCTTGTTTGTAAAATCGGAGGTACCTGACATCCATGTCTGTACGATCATGGAGTCAAATGATGCAACTTTCTTTGAAGATATCTTTCCCGTGAAGGATATGGCTACCTCATCTAATCAGGAGATGCCTAGTTCATCGAATCAGGAACCAGTTACAATTATCAAACCTGCCATTTCGATGGAACACATTGAAAGTCCTGTGGAGGAAAACAATGAAGTTCCTACTAGGAGCAAGAGACAGTGCACTGCAAAGTCCTTTGGTGATAATTTTCTTGTGTATCTCATAGATGACACTCCAAGTTCTATTTCAGAGGCCTATGCATATGAAGATGCTGACTACTGGAAGGAAGCGGTTCGTAGCGAGATGGATTCCATCTTGGCGAATGAAACATGGGAGATAACTGATCGTCCTTATGGGTGCAAACCTATAGGATGCAAATGGGTATTCAAGAAGAACCTTAGGCCTGATGGTACTATTGAAAAGTACAAGGCTCGGCTCGTGGCTAAGGGTTATACCCAAAAGGAAGGTGAAGACTTCTTTGATACTTACTCACCTTTGGCTCGACTGACCACTATTTGAGTTCTACTTTCACTAGCTGCCTCATATGGTCTTCTCGTTCATCAAATGGATGTTCAGACTACTTTCCTAAATGGAGAGTTGGACGAGGAAATTTATATGGAACAACCAGATGTGTTTGTAATAGATGGTCAGGAAGGGAAAGTATGCAAGTTGATGAAGTCTTTGTACGGACTTAAGCAAGCACCCAAACAGTGGCATGAAAAGTTTGAAAGAACTTTAACAGCTACAGGCTTTGTTGTAAATGAAGCTGACAAATGTGTGTACTATCGCCATGGTGGGGGCGAGGGAGTTATCCTTTGCTTGTATGCTGATGACATACTGACTTTCGGAACAAATCTGAATGTTATTAAGGAGGTCAAGGATTTCCTATCTCGTTGCTTTGAGATGAAGGATTTAGGAGTGGCTGATGTCAACATCAAGTTGTTGAGAGACGATGATGGTGGGATTACATTGCTTCAATCTCACTATGTGGAAAAGATCTTGAGTCGCTTTGGCTACAGTGACTGCAAGCCCTCTCCAACACCATATGATGCTAGTGTGTTGCTTCGAAAGAATCAAAGAATTTCTAGAGACCAATTGAAGTATTCTTAGATTATTGGCTCGCTTATGTACTTAGCCAGTGCTACAAGACCTGACATCTCTTTTGCTGTTAGCAAACTGAGTCGGTTTGTCTCAAAACTGGGAGATGTGCATTGGAAAGCTGTAGAGAGAGTTTTGCGTTATTTGAAAGACACTTCAAATTATGAAATTCACTACACCGGGCACCCAAAGGTGCTTGAAGGGTATGGTGACTCAAACTGGATCTCAAATGCTGATGAGATAAAGGCCACGAGCGGTTATGTATTCACTCATGGAGGTGGCGCTGTTTCTTGGAAGTCTTGCAAGCAGACCATCTTAACGAGGTCAACAATGGAAGCAGAACTCACAACAATAGATACAGCTACGGTCGAAGCAGATTGGCTTCGTCGGCTCTTGAATGACTTGCCGGTTGTTGAGAAACATGTACCGGGTATCCTTATGAACTGTGAAAATCAAACTGTGATCACGAAAGTGAGCATCTCAAAGGTTAACATGAAGTCATCAAGACACGTTCAGAGAAGGTTAAAGTCTGTCAGGAAAATGAGAAACTCCGGAGTTATTGCATTGGATTATATCCAAACATCTAAAAATCTAGCAGATCCTTTTACCAAGGGTCTATCACGCAATGTGATAGATAATGCATCGAGGGAGATGGGTATGAGACCCACAATAAGAGTTGTTCACAGTGGTAACCTATTCTTTGTGATTGGAGATCCCGTGAATTAGATGTGGAAGACAAGCTGTTGGTCAACTGAGAGGAGAGTATCCTTACTATTAACAATACCACTCCATGAAGATGCAATACTCTTCTAATCTGTATGGCAGGTTGATGTATATCTTAATGTGTTCTAAGTGGCTCTTTTAAGCAGAGATGTTATCCTGTAGAACATCTTTTGAAGAACACACCTATATGAGTATGATTGTCAAACGTCGCAATCTATGAGAGTAGGGTTCTCTCTAGTAAACTTATGAAAGGTCACAGAGTATGATGCATAAGATCCACCCGCGGGGAAGACCCACGGTAGCCACGTATCGGTCAAGGCTTTATGTGAAGCTAGATTCGCAGAAAACTTGCAGTTCAAGGCCCAGTCCACTGTTCAAGTTGCTTACTAGTGTAGCATAGAGTTCTAAGTGGAGATTCAACTTAACAGTCTCCACTGCAGTACGAGTATATAAAATAGTGTTTTGGAACCAAAGGCAAATTTTGTCAGCCTCTGGGATCTGGTGGGGGATTGCTGTAATTTTGTCTATTTTGGGCCTAGCCCAATAGCAGTTTCAGAAATTCCTAATAAATCCTAGAGGCCCATGCAGCCCATTTGTGCAAGGCAAGAGGTGGAACTAAAGCTTAGTCCCACATTGCTAATTTAGAGGGAGTTGGATCTCTTTATAAGGGAGGTTCTTTCCCCACTTGTATGAGCATAAGAACAAGAGGGACATCCACGCGCGCTCCTCCGCCGCCGCCTTCCTCACCATGCCACACCTCGCCTCGTCACGCCGCGTCGCGCCTTGGATTGCGGGAATGAGCCGATGTCTAAATTTTTGCCACGCACTACGAGTATACGAAAGGTCACACGGAAGCTGAAAATATTTTTATGAAAGTGGAGTTCGAATGCGAACGGTCCAGCCCTTCGGCTGCTGGCTGCTGGCTGTTCGCTTCATCTCCGTCTCTTCGTTTCGCCTCCCGTCACTGCCTCTCGCCTCCTTCTCTTGCGCCTATAAAAGGGAGGTCGCTCCTCCTAGAGAGATGCACCAGAACTACTCCTTCCCTCGCCATCGATTCCATCTCTGAGCTGCTGCTGTTTTCCTCATCCCGGCCTGCGGCGTGCACCGCACGTCGGGACCGTAGGCCTCCGAAACCGCACCTTTTGAGTCCAGTACGGGAGAATGGTGATAAGGTTTTTGGGGAGCGCTCAGCGCGACTACTGGCTACTTCATCAAGGACGATCCGGTCGCCGACGACTACTTCCCGGATGACAACTTCTTACCCGACGTCCACGACGTCCTCGACGACATGGCAGGCGAGGACACCGACCCCAAGTCCAGCGCTTCTGCTGCTGCTATCCCGTACGTGTTCTTCTCATTTCTGTTAGAGGTCCTGCTACAGTTCCTTGTTCTAGTATTTGCCCTAGATATGTTTGACTCTATTTCATATATGCAACTTGCTATACTGTCTGCTCTATATATGTTTAGTTACAGTTCATATATGAAGATGTTGTTTACCTTCTCTTTGTCAAATTGCATGGCTTGTTTTATCACTACTATACTGGTCATGCCTTATCTAGTATTTCTGTTAATAAAATCATTCGGTAAATTGCTCATATTTCCAACACTTGCCACGAGCGCAACACCGCGGATAAACTCGCTATTGCCGTCTGGATCCAGCAGACCTCCCCCATTCCCCCCCCTCCCTCGCCCTCTCTCGCTCAATCCTCGGCATGGCCGAAGAGCCACCATCGTCCCCTCCGTCGCCGCCGTGTTAAGAAGGACCGTCGCGACCTCTTCTTACCCTCCACCGAGCCACGTGAGCCAGGACGCCCTGTGAAGCTGCCTTTCTCTTCAACCTCGGACGTCGGAGATCACCACCACCGTCCCGCCGTCTCCAGGCCTCCCTCGTGGCTGCTGAACTATCCGTTGGACTGCCTGTCTGCGTTTCCCCTCTCTTTCCCTCGTCGATCTGCATGTCACAGACAAGTAACTCAGTGCGATAATTAGATAGGCTAGTTAGGATCACGCAGTACCTTGCTATTTACTTTATCGTCACGCGTAGCCAGCTAGGTCGATTAATTAGCATGCGCTGACTGAACCCGAGTTCATGAGATGCTGCATTGAGAGCGAGGAAAATAGCCCAGATGGAGATACATGCAGATTACTACTATGCCTTGTTAATTATGTCCAACACAAATGAAAAATCTATATTTGCGCTGAGAGCCTGAGACAAAGATAGAATAATAGAACAGAGCCAGAAGAGAGAAGTAATTAAGAAATAAGACGAAGGGAAAAGTAATAAGGAGAAGATCAGGAAGAGTGAAGATTGGCAGAAAATATATAGGGAGAATAAATAAATTTATCATACATCTAAACATTCTAGTCATTGTGAATGCAACAATGGATCTGGTGTGTCCCAGGTGTGGTGACATCAGAGTTAATTAACATGTGTGATAAGGTTGTTGAACAGGGGCAAAGGCGGATGATGAACAATCACTTCTTCCTTGTCCTTGAAAGCACCGGCGGAGCTATGTGTTGTGCTGCAGGTGCCATGCCCCCCCCACCCAGCCCATGAATATTTTGTGAAGAAACACTGTTTAGGATGACATAAAGTAAGATAAATATAGTATTTGGCCCCTCCAGACAGTTATATTTGGCTATTTGCCCCCTCAGTAATATCTCGCTAGCTCCGCCACTGCTTGAAAGGACTTCATGTTGAAGATGGTATGTTCGTAGGAATAATGGATGATTAATTTCATAAATAACTGAGGCTTCTTACATAGGATTGCTAACTAATTAATAATGTCTAATATGATTTCCCTTGAAGGAGTTATACACCTGGCGTGGCTCATCTGAGGGGGCCCGGTCTCAGGCTTGACAAGAGGCCCAGGGTGAAACCCTAAAGAGGGTGCTAGAAGCCTTCTTGCCCTTCAAGCCAAGGACCGCGACAGCCAAGCTCGCATCCACCTTCATGTAAACCCTAGCCTCCTTCGTGTATGTAAGGGGAGCCTAAGGGGGCTCTCATTTCCATCTATTCTCAGATACAAACTCTCGGTAGCAATCTCATAGACCATTGTAAAACCCTACGCACAAGGTATACCTTCACCATGAATAACCAACAAGTACTACCTCCGTCCGGGTTTTTAGGTCCCCTTAGCACCAAAAGCATGTACTACCATATTTACAAGGCCGATGCCTCGAGCGCCATGCAAAAAGTAACACTGGTAGAAAAAGGGCCTGTAGTCCCGGTTCATTAGGGCCTTTAGTCCCGTTTGTAGAACCGGGACTAAAGGGTCGGTACTAATGCCTATCCCCAGAACCGGGACTAAAGGGCGCGGCCACGTGGAGCTCCACCTTTCTGAATTATTTTAAACTCTAGTCTGTAATCACCACCCCTCATCACTTCTCAATTTATCCTCTAATCACCCCTCATCATTCCAAATCATCTAACTTCCCGACCGTCACCCATCCTCCCACTCCCCCAGCCTGAGCACCCTTAACTTCCAAGTTCTATTCTCCCTCGCTCCAAGTCTGCACGTGTTGTTTTCCTGACAATACTAAGATGTCAATCCTATTAACCTTCAGGAATTTTGCTTGAGCATGAAGTGACACATTTCATAGTTTTATATTGAAACTATTGTTTTAAAAAACAATAATTATTTAGTAACACTAATATTTCTTGAATAATTAGTTTGACCATTGTTTGACCACAATTTGACCAGATTTGACCAAAATTGAAATAACATAAATAATTATTTAGTAACACTAATATTCTAGAATAATTAGTTTGACCATTGTTTGACCACAGTTTTCCCACTATTTGAATTTTTTTGATTTTTTTCACTCTAGATCTTAAAAGCCCCGTAACTTTTTTCTATTAGGTTTTTGAGGATTTTGAAAATGTTTAACGGGGTTCCCCCAGTTAAATTCGGGTGTAACTTTTCAAGTAGATGATTTTTCATATAAAAAACTTTTTCATCCGAGTTAGTATGCAAAAGTTATGCTCATTTTTACAAATTTCAGAGAGATTTTGCAAATAAAGTCAAAATTCATATTTGCAAATTTTCCCAACAACTAGACCACATATCACATGGAAAACTTATTTTCTTTTATTTTTTTGACATTTCCATCATTTTCTTTTATTATTTTTAAAATTGAAAAGGCGATCCACCGGGGGGTAGAGTTTGAAAATGGGACCTTTAGTACCGGTTCGTGGCACGAACCGGGACTAAAGGTCTCAACCCCATTAGTCCCTGTTCGTGCCTCAAACCGGGACTAAAGGTCTAATCTTTAGTCCCGGTTTGAGGCACGAACCGGGACCAATGGTTGTGGGCCAGGAGCGAGGCCCATTGGTCCCGGTTCATCCCACCAACCGGGACCAAAAGGTCTAGATGAACCGGGACCAATGGCCCACGTGGCCCGGCCGGCCCCCTGGGCTCACGAACCGGGACTAATGCCCCCATTGGTCCCGGTTCTGGACTGAACCGGGACTAATGGGCTGACCTGGCCTGGACCAAAGCCTTGTTTTCTACTAGTGTAAGGCCTCCTTTGGTTTAGAGGAATTTCATAGGAATTCTAGAGGACAGGATTCTTATAGGATTTTTTCCTTTAGAGCCCTTTGGTTCATAGGAATGGATTGCTATTCCTACATAGGATTGGTTCCTATCCTCCACATTTCATAAGAAAATAAAAAAAGAGCCTAGACTCAATGAAAAAATTCCTTTGGTGTCAACCAAATGACATTTTGTTTCCTATTCCTACTAATAGGATTTGAGATACATGTCATCTCATTTCCTACAAGATTTCTATTCTTATGATAATTCTATTCTATGAACCAAAAGAAGCCTAAAACACTAGGCTGCAAAAGGGAAAGAGAGGGAGTAATGATGCGCTGCATGCACGCAAGGGGGAGCGAGCGAGTAATCAAGGAAGAGAGAGTGTACTACTTCTGCCTGCATGCATGCGTGTGAGGGAAAACCAAAGCGTTCCCATGCATGGAGTAATTGCATGCGAAGCTCACGGGCCGCTTTCTCTGCTCGAATATCTCAGCGCAGTTACAACAGATCACGCCTTGGTCCATGCGCTTCGGTGGGGGGACTTAAAAACCCGGACGGAGGTAGTAGGGCGTACGGTATTACTCTCTGTAAGCTCGAACCTGGATAAGCCCCTCGTGTGACATCCGATTTAAGAATTCCAGCTACGCTTGGACCCCTACCAAGGGATTTAACAGTATTTTGCACCATCATCCCTCCCACTTATTTTGTCAAGATCATCCCTTGCTTTGCAAGGCTTCATGTCCTAGAGGCGTTACATGTTACATGACATCCCGCCCGTTACTGCGAGAATACATGCTAAAAACAAAAGGGGTAATAACCACAAATGAACATTTCTTCAAATAGAGGTTCAAATAACAAAATATTCTTTGAGAAAACATATGTTTGGGAAAAAAATAAGCATGAAGCACAAATATTGATATGCCTTAAAATCATCTTTAGTAGGAGTAGTAAAATACTGGTATCAAATGACAACACAAAAAGTAAACTGCCATAGATATCACAACCGGTTACGCTTTGTATTAAATATATGGATAAAACAATAATTTGCCAGGAAAAATAAGGTACCAACGAATGGACATACTATACATAGATCAAACGTGGCTCCACACAAAACACAAACTACGATTAATTTAACACCTCCTTACACTATTAGGAAAAGGGCTACTAATGGCGCACCAGTTTTGCCTACTAATGGCGCATCACTGGTGCGCCATTAGTATCACGCCACTAGAATTTTTTACTAATGGCGCACCACTGGTATACTAATGTCGCACCTGGCAGTGCGCCATTAGTTTTGCCCACGGTGTGTCACTAGTGTCTGCTATACTAATGGCGCACCACACGGTAGTGCACCATTAGTAACAATTTTTTTAATTTTTTTTCTTAATCTCAGGTCACTATTTCACCTATGAGATATCCAACATATATATATATATATATATATATATATATATATATATATATATATATATATATATATATATACAACAAGCATCCATATAACAATCATAGCCAACACACAAGTTCCATCATATATACATACATAGCCAACACACAAGTTCCATCATATATACATACATAGCCAACACATAGTTCCATCGTTACATATTACAAAAGTTTCACATTGTTCATCCAACACCGTTATCCATCAATTCACAAAAGTTTCACATTGATACAAAATAAAAACACAAACGGAAAAGAAGCACTCCATCCATGCAAGCTTCCGTGAATTAAATCAAATCTGCAAAATGATAAACAAGAGCGGCGAGGCGGTGGAGGCAGTGGGATGTAGTCTTCTACCTCAATTGGCGTGGTCATGTCGCCCAGCTGTGGGATCGCCGGCGCCACCACCGGTGCGTGGTCATTGTCAGGCACCACCACCAACGCGAGGCCACCTTCAGGCACGACCATCGCTAGGTCATCCTCAGCCACCTCCATCTCTTGCCCATGGCCAGCCACCACTATCTCTTGCCCTTGGTCAGCCACCACCATCTCTTTCCCTTGGTCAGCCACCATCAGCGCTAGGTCATCCTCAGCCTGATGCCCATCGTCATCCTGCACCTCCTCATCCCAACTCTGCTCCTCTTCTCCCGCACTCCAGTCCGGATCATCCTTCTTGTTGTCTATGCTGCTGCCAAAATCGTTGCTGCTTTCGCTACAGCCAGAATCGCTGCTGCTTTCGCTACAGCCATGGTCGCTGCTGCTTTGGCTGTAGCCATTGTCACTGATGCTGCTCCCATTACCTGTCCAAATGCAACAATGACCGTTAACAATCGATGTGAGACAAAGCCAAATGTAGAGGAATAAGAAAAGGCAGAACGTACCAGCATCATAATCTTCGGCGTAGCGCATGCGACACATAATCATGTTGAACACCTTCACGATGAGCATGGTGGCGTCGTCGTCGTACATGAAGAGAAGGAAGTACCCCAGCCGCAGGTCGTAGGCACGGTAGAACTTCTCCCACCCACGAGACAAGTACATGTGGCCCTCCTTGATCACCAACTCCACATCCCACAGCCTGCGAAACCCGCTGCCGGCCTGTCGCAGCTCCACATTATTTGGCGGATCTTCACCCATCAGCATGTTCATAAAACTGTCAGGCAGCCTTTGCAGTTTGGGACAGTGAGTGATGTAGGCAAACAACAGATATCATAATGAGACGGGTGAAGGGGAGATCTCTCGTTTTATATACCTACGTCATGGATGATACTGAAGTCCCAAGTATGATAGTGAAGAACTCGGAAGCATCCAACTCGTACTGCGGTGTCGCAGAGCGGCAATGGCTGCTTCCCGCCATCTCTGATAAGTAGCAGAAGAGACCAATTATTACCCTTACAACAGATCATAAAACATATGGAGTACCCGAATTTGCCGAAACGGAAGTTAATCGACATTCCGGCAAACTCAAGGGCCTCTCGGGGTACCTGCAAAATCATTATCCCCGCGTAATGAAGTCGCCAATGGGTCATTTCAGAAGATCACAAGTAGCATCATCACAAGTACAACATCATCACAAATACAGCAGCAGCAGCTGTGAATACAGGCATGACAGCAGCAGCAACAGCAAGAAGAAACCAGCAGCAGCAGATAACAACACAATAGCAGCAGAATAACAACAGCAACAGTAGGAAGAATAAGAAGCAGGACTACAACTAGAATGTTAACCAAGGAGGCTTTAACAGAATTTGCTTGCAGCAGCAGTAGCTTGCAATTTTGCTTGCTTTGCACTGCTTGAGTAGTCCCAGGCTGTTCTACTATAGGTAGTGACAAGGCTATTATCACTGCCAAAAACCAGAGATATTGTCTTTTAACCTGGACATATTGCTGTTGTCTTTTAACCTGGGCATGATTAATGATAATGATAGCACACTGAACTTGTCTCGTGGTTACAAGTGGCAGCAGCTAGCAAGCACATTTTTATTACTATTTATCTCAGGAAAGAATAATAAGCAAAGTGGCACAGCTCATCCCAGGTTGTGTCATGCCCCCTTGATGGCCTGCACATCCCATCTCTGGCCATTCAAATATTTATATTTGTTTAAACATTTTCCCCTTGCAAGCATTATCACAAACACCTACCAAGCAAAAGGCAAATATTTATATGGCACCTTAGCATTTTTATTACTCCTACTATCTATGGCGCTGTCAAAATGCAGTTTATACTCCTGAGTAGAAAAATGCAGGAGTAGGCTTGATGTTATATGGCACTGTGACAAAAATACTCTTGAGTACAAGAGGATGGCACTGACCTAGAGTAATTCACAGCAAGTTATAGAATGGCAAGTTATACTCCATTTCAAGTTACTCCTAAAATTACTCTACGATGGGCCAGGATGCAATGAAGAATTTAGCCAACACCCTAGCTGGGCAATAGCCAATGCCTGCTACAACTTTCTACAATTTATCGCTAGTTCACTGTGACACTAGAAGCAGAGTACAGAAACATGAGCTTTTTATCAGTTACTCCCTTTGTAAATATTAGTACTCCAGTTGCAATATAACTACAGAACTGAGACCTTGCTTATAGATATAAAATGCAATGAAATGCACTACCAATAAAATGCACTAGAGCAGCAATGTATTGACCCTTGCTTATCGATTCGGCAGTAAGCTATTCCTACTCCTATCTACCAGCATGCGGAAGGGGGAGAGGGAGGGGATGGGCGGACTACCTGGCCTCTTGCTCGACGACGTGGATGGTGGCGAGCGTGTGGATGAGACGCAGGTTGGGGTTGGCCTCCTGCTCGACGACGCGGGAGATGAGGGCCTGCGCGCGGTCCAGCAGCGCGTCCTCCGCGGCCTCCTGCTCCGCGTCGACCGCCTCCGTCTCCTCCTCCTACTCGTCCTCCTCCTCTGGCTCGGGGCGCACGGGCGCGGGGGCGGCGGCGCGGGGGAGCTGCAGTAGTGGGGGCGCGGGGGCAGCGGGGGTCGGGGCGGCGGGGTGGAGAAGAAGGCAGGGAAGGAGAGGGGACGGAGGGGACGGAGGGGGCGTGCAGGCGCGGCGGCGGCGTACGGTTGGGGCAGAGGGGGCGTACTGTTAGGTCGAGTGGGGAGGAAGGGAGGGAGGGGAATAGATGGAGTGGGGGGTAAGCTTACTAATGGCGCACCCAGCAGTGGTGCGCCATTAGAATGTTTTTTTGCTAAAAAGTAAAAAAAATTACTGGCGCACTTTGCCAGGATGCGCCATTAGTATGTTTGAAAAAATGAAAAAAAAATGTTTTACTAGTGGCACACCGTTTGCCTGGTGCGTCATTAATGTCTTCCACACTAATGGCGTATCTCCATCGGGGGCGTCATTAATATATAGTAGTGGCGCACCACTACTCTGATGCGCCATTAGTGTCAATCCTATCTTTAGCCCTTTTCCTACTAGTGTTAGTAACACAAAAAGGGATGGAAAAAGCACCATTTAGCATAACAACCTTCTATTCTTGATTCCTATTTTTCCCTGCATTATCAGGCAAAAGAAAAGAATAAATACATGGTAAAGACAAGACTTTGGTGATATACATAAATAATTTTGACAGCATAAGTGCACATGCCATAAGAACATATGTATCATATACAATAGCATGGAAGTTGAAAGGAAAATGTTACAAAACTATACACGGAAACAGTCAAATAATTGTACTAATCATATTACTATGATAGGGAAAAGGAGCCAATATAATATTTATTGAGACAAAATAGCAACACTGTTGATCACATTAGCAAGGAATGGTAGGAGCAATCAAAGAAGAATTGCCTGCCAATTTGATGGCGACGGATTGAAATAGAGGAAACCTCACACGCGCTCTGCCAGTAACACAACATAGAGGCAGGATTTTCAAGGACAAATCAAGATACATCTAAGTGCCTTGATGAACATGAAAATAGAAAAATAGCATTTCTAAAACCCACCTAATTAATATCAATCTTCACTGGACCAAAAACGGTGACAATCCATGGTACAGCCCCTGGAAAGAGAGAGAGAAAGGGAGGGAGATGGGAAGAAGATGGTGGAGAGAACAGAAAGAGGTGAGGTGCCGTTGACTCGGCTTTTGCCTTCATCCGCTTCTTTTCCTTCTCGCTTCAGCATGTAGTACCAAGGACACATGGGGCATGCAAAGAAATAAAAATAAAGAGCATGGACTAATAGATCCTGGTTCAAAAATTAGCTAACAAAATATTTGAAGGGCAACAGAAAGGCATGAACGACCAGATCCAAAAATACACTAAGAAAAGTTACCACTAATAAAAATAGTACTCGGCAACATCAGGAACTGAAATCAATTATTCTCTCGAAAATTTAGGTAATAAGAATAGCACAATAGGTACCAAGATTGAAAGTAAATCACATCAATTCTCTAAGTAGAGATAATTTGGTGGAGGAGGCGCAAGAAATAATTAAGGGAAGTAGTCTCGCAGAACAACATAAGAAAGAGCGGCACCTTCTGGTTGCCTGCGACGGTGTTTTAGCAATCGATCTGCACTGGGGTTCGCTGATGCACGGCAATGCGGATGTGCTACAACTATCAAATCACCCATGGACGGATTGATCTGCATTGACGGTGAATTAACATACCTTACCCGATCCCACCTGTGGCTCCCTGCTGAAGTTACCAGATCAATTCAGCATACCTTAACCACTATTAAATCATATGAGTCATATCAAATTAGCTGGCGGGTTAAGCAAAAGTGCAAAATCCAAAGGCAGAAGGATCAGTAGCAGAGGCGTGGGCATCTTCACCCACATGTTCCTCTCCTAGTCCGAAAGGAAGACAACACGGGATTGTTGTACACCTAATCAGACTGGATACAACAGGAACCAACCTCCATCAATTCCTAGCCAACGTTGGAGTTAGCTTCGCCGGAACACAGAGAGTGGAAGACGACCGCCGCCATCTGAACGACGCTATAGGGTGCCACACCGATACCCACTGGGAATGGAACTGCAGTCAGAAAGAGAGGGAAAGCAACACCAACCGTCGCCATGTCGACGACTCTCAAGGGCACCACATTGCTTCACACCGGGAACTGAAAGACAGTCAGAGAGAGCCCCAGATGTGTGGAAGACGTACGGGAGGTCGTGCCAGAGGACCAGACCAGACGGCAAGATCGCCTCTTTCTTTTCTAGCCGCCGCACTGTATCGTTGCCAAAGGGAAAGATTGGTCCTTTATATGGAGAGAGATAAATGGTTGGGCTTTTTTACCAAGACGATCGGGCTTCTTTGTGAATCGAGACCATTGGGCTTCGGTTCATCATTTAATTACGGAAATAGAGCAACGACGCCAAAGGTGCAAACGTTGACAGAAACTCGTGGCAGGGAACTGGATCGACGTCCACACCTTCATCGGTGGAGGAAGGAAAACTGAAGGCTGAAGCGGTAGGGAACTGGATGGACTTTCCCACCTCTCTCGATGAAAGCCATAAATAAGCGAAACTGAAGAAGATGAAGAAAGGTGTCGTCGATTGACTGCTGCAAACGGAATGACTGGTGGATAATTGATGACGTGGATTGATGCTGATTTTGCATGATAGCTGAGTTGGTATGCATGTATGACTTAAATCCATTGCTTAGTCGGACAATAAGGTGGACATCTTGCATGTTGAAAGAATTGGGTCCAACTTCTTAAAAATGTAAAATGTAAGATGTGTCCGTTAGCATCATGAATACTTCTTATCACTCATTAAACTCTTCAACCTCATGTTACATTTTTGCGTGAGCCAGATGCGCGCATCCACCCAGCTCGGCGCATTGCATGCCCAGCCTTGCCATGCGGACTTTGATTCTGTATGCTCGGATCGTGGATCTTGTTAGGATGATGGTGGATGGCTGATGGCTAATATCATGTCAAGCTGCAGATGTGTGTGCGCGTGGGCCTGCCAGAGGCATTGCTAAGGCAATCAACTCCGCATCCAGGCAAGGCAAGGGCAGCGTTTGAAACGAATGATCCTGACACGTGTCTCGTCCAACCAAAACATATCTGGCTAGCAAGAGCGATTGGGCTACTACACGAATCGTAACTCGTAAGGCCAGGCGACTAAGCAATAGCTGCGCGAAAGTGTCCCACCACTTGCGAGCTATATTTTACTTACTCCGTTCCAAAATAAGTGTCTCAACTTTCTACTAACTTCAGTACAAAGTTGCACAAATTTAAGACACTTATTTTGAAACGGAAAAAGTATTACCTTCAATATTAGGTCAGTGTTCCTGTTAAGCTACTTCAGAGAGTCGACGTTGTGAGCATATTTTCCTTTTTTTTTACAAAAACAAAGAGACACGATTAACCTCGTTGCAATTGTGGCGTTTATGTGTGCTGTATAAAACACTATTTTTTGATAGAGTGTTATTGTTTTTTGATCGGTAGACCCGTTTTCGGAAAAAGTACGCTCAACTACGCTCTATAGATATGACAGGTTTACCAGCCTGGCCTAAACATGATCTGTCCTCCAGTGAACCATTCGAGACGAAACTTCAGGCGCTTGAATCGCTTGATTCCGATAAACGAGCGAAAAGTTAAACTAAAACGAAAATCGGATCAGGAAAAATCGCAGAAAATCTGAAAAAAAGAAAAACTGACGAACAGATTAACGAACGAACGTTCGTTATCTGAAACTAAACGGTAAACTCGTCCGTTAAAACGAATGAACGAGCAAACGCTCGGTAGATAAAAGAACCGATAAAACCGATCTAATAAAAAAATCTAGGGTTTTCAAGAAAAAACTGGATCGGTTTTCTCCGAAAAACCGGCGACGAACGGCGCGGCTACCTTGTCGGACTCCGGCGGCTCGGGGCTCCAGCGGGGCGGGGCGGGGCGGCGTCGGCGGCGGGCACGGCAAGCGGCGGCGGCGAGCGGCGGCTGCGGGAGTCGGCGGCGGCTCCGGGAGGCTGGGCGGGGCGAGGTGGCGGGTAATCTAGTCATGTCTCTTACACTAGTCTTGAGGGTGCATATCTGCGGCATTTGTACTGCATTTAAGAATTTTATAGTTGGCCCTGAATTAACATTCTCTTACCTGCCAGAACCATTTTCGAACTTACTGCAGATGCGCCTGACATCGTCCAACAATTGTTTATCAATCTCTGCTGGAGTGTTAATTTCCAGCCATGGAAGGGCACTTACAAGGAGTTCAATGAGAGCAACTCCAATGGGGCAAACCATTTCATCCGCAGCCGTCCGTTTGGATCGGCACGGACAAAAAAATTGGCCCAACGCGGCGATCCAAATGGACGCGCGTCCGCTTTCGTCCGCCTGTCGATCCATTCCTGGCTCATTTTGAGCCGAATTTGCATCGGCGCGGACATAAGACGGCCGTGCGCGCGCTCGCTCTCTTTCCTCATCGGGCCGCTGGTCGGTGGCACATTGGATTGGCCTCTCCACATCAACCAGTACACCCTCGCCCGCCTGCTTCGTCACCGACGCCGCCAGCCATTTTTTCCAATAAAATGGATACATAGACAGTTCTAGCATACACAGATAAAAGAAAAGACCACTACGTGTCGCTTTCTGACTCCGACTCGATAATGTCCTCCTCTGACGTCTGAATGTAGGCGTCAGTATGCTGCTCGTCTTCAAAGTCCCAACCTGACGTTTCTCGTAGCTACAGTTTCAATTGAGCGGCCTGCTTCCGCGAACGCTTCTCTTCCTGATAGGCGGCTCGCTCCGTCCTCCTCGCGTCCCTCTCCAACCTCCTTTGCTTGCAGAACTGACGCTCGTCGACGATGTCCTGCGGGAAGCATTCGCGCTGAAGGAAATATGCCCTAGAGGCAATAATAAAGTTATTTTTTTCCTTATTTCATGATAAATGTTCATTATTCATGCTAGAATTGTATTAACCGGAAACATAATACATGTGTGAATACATAGACAAACAGAGTGTCACTAGTATGGCTCTACTTGACTAGCTCGTTGATTAAAGATGGTTAAGTTTCCTAACCATAGACATGAGTTGTCATTTGATTAACGGGATCACATCATTAGGAGGATGATGTTGTTGACTTGACCCATTCCGTTAGCTTAGCACTTGATCGTTTAGTTTGTTGCTATTGCTTTCTTCATGACTTATACATGTTCCTATGACTATGAGATTATGCAACTCCCGTTTACCGTAGGAACACTTTCTGTGCTACCAAACGCCACAACGTAACTGGGTGAGTGTAAAGGTGCTCTACAGGTGTCTCCAAATGTACTTGTTGGGTTGGCGTATTTCGAGATTAGGATTTGTCACTCCGATTGTCGGAGAGGTATCTCTGGGCCCACTCGGTAATGCACATCACTATAAGCCTTGCAAGCATTGCAACTAATGAGTTAGTTGCGAGATGATGTATTACAGAATGAGTAAAGAGACTTGCCGGTAACGAGATTGAACTAGGTATTGAGATACCGACGATCGAATCTCGGGCAAGTAACATACCGATGACAAAGGGAACAATGTATGTTGTTATGCGGTCTGACCGGTAAAGATCTTCGTAGAATATGTAGGAGCCAATATGGGCAACCAGATCCCGCTATTGGTTATTGAACAGAGAGGTGTCTCGGTCATGTCTACATAGTTCTCGAACCCGTAGGGTCCGCACGCTTAACATTCGTTGATGATATAGTACTATATGAGTTATGTATGTTGGTGACCGGAGTCCGAGATGAGATCACGGACATGACGAGGAACTCCGGAATGGTCCGGAGATAAAGTTTGATATATGGGATAATAGTGTTTGGTCACTGGAAGGGTTCCAGAATTCACCGGAAGGGGTTCCGGATGTTTCCCGAAATGTTTGGGTACGAGAACACTTTATATGAGCCAAAGGGGAAAGCCCACAAGGTTTTCGGAAAGCGCAAAAGGAAGTTTTGCGGAGTCCAGGGGCCAGACGCCAGGGTCCCTGGCGCTGGGTCCAGACGCCGGGAACCCTGGTGTCGGGCCTTGGAGTCCGAGAAGGACTCTTGCCTTTCGGGTGAAACTGACTTTGTGGAGGCTTTTACTCCAAGTTTCGACCCCAAGGCTCAACATATAAATAGAGGGGTAGGGCTAGCACCCAAGACACATCAAGAAACACCAAGCCGTGTGCCGGCAACCCCGTCCCCTCTAGTTTATCCTCCGTCCTAGTTTTCGTAGTGCTTAGGCGAAACCCTGCGGAGATTGTTCTTCACCAACACCGTCACCACACTGTCGTGCTGCGGAAACTCATCTACTACTTCGCCCCTCTTGCTGGATCGAGAAGGCGAGGATGTCACCGAGCCGAACGTGTGCAGAACTCGGAGGTGCCGTGCTTTCGGTACTTGGATCGGTCGGATCATGAAGACGTATGACTACATCAACCGCGTTGATATAACACTTCTGCAAATGGTCTACGAGGGTATGTAGACAACACTCTCCCCTCTCGTTGCTATGCATCACCATGATCCTGCGTGTGCGTAGGAAAATTTTGAAATTACTACGTTCCCCAACAGTGGCATCAGAGCCAGATTTTATGCGTAGATGTCATATGCACGAGTAGAACACAAGTGAGTTGTGGCCAATATAAGTCATACTGCTTACTAGCATGTTATACTTTGGTTCGGCGGTATTGTTGGATGAAGCGGCCCGGACCGACATTACGCGTACGCTTACGCGAGACTAGTTCTACCGACGTGCTTTGCACACAGGTGGCTGGCGGGTGTCAGTTTCTCCAACTTTAGTTGAACCAAGTGTGGCTACGCCCGGTCCTTGTGAAGGTTAAAACAGCACGAAATCGACAAACTATCATTGTGGTTTTGATGCGTAGGTAAGAACGGTTCTTGCTAAGCCCGTAGCATCCACGTAAAATTTGCAGCAACAAAGTAGAGGACGTCTAACTTGTTTTTGCAGGGCATGTTGTGATGTGATATGGTCAAGACATGATGCTAAATTTTATTGTATGAGATGATCATGTTTTGTAACCAAGTTATCGGCAACTACGGGGAGCCATATGGTTGTCGCTTTATTGTATGCAATGCAATCGCCCTGTAATGCTTTACTTTATCACTATGCGATAGCAATAGTTGCAGGAGCAATAGTTGGCGAGACGACCATGTGACAACACATTGATATAGATCAAGATGATGGAGATCATGATGTCAGGCCGGTGACGATGGAAATCATGATGATGCTTTGGAGATGGAGATTGAAGGCACAAGATGATGATGGCCATATCATGTCACATATTTTGATTGCATGTGATGTTTATCTTTTATACATCTTATTTTGCTTAGTTCGACGGTAGCTTTGTAAGATGATCTCCCACTAATTATCAAGGTACAAGTGTTCTCCCTGAGTATGCACCGTTGAGAAAGTTCTTCGTGCTGAGACACCACGTGATGATCGGGTGTGATAGGCTCTATGTTCAAATACAACGGGTGCAAAACAGTTGCACATGCGGAATACTCAGGTTAAACTTGACGAGCCTAACATATAACAGATATGGCCTCGGAACATTGAGACCGAAAGGTCGAGCGTGAATCATATAGTAGATATGATCAACATAGTGATGTTCACCATTGAAACTACTCCATCTCACGTGATGATCGGACATGGTTTAGTTGATATGGATCACGTGATCACTTAGAGGATTAGAGGGATTTCTATCTAAGTGGGAGTTCTTAAGTAATATGATTAATTGAACTTAAATTTATCATGAACTTAGTCCTGGTAGTATTAGCATATCTATGTTGTAGATCAATAGTTCGCGTTTAGCTATCCTGTTTTATTTTTGATATGTTCCTAGAGAAAACTAAGTTGAAAGATGTTAGTAGCAATGATGCGGATTGGATCCGTGATTTGAGATTTATCCTCATTGCTGCACAGAAGAATTATGTCCTTGATGCACCGCTAGGTGACAAACCTATTGCAGAAGCATATGCAGATGTTATGAACGTTTGGCTAGCTCAATATGATGACTACTTGATAGTTTAGTGCACCATGCTTAAACAGCTTAGAATCGAGACTTCAAAGACGTTTTGAACGTCATGGACCATATGAGATGTTCCAGGAGTTGAAGTAAATATTTCAAGCAAATACCCGAGTTAAGAGATACGAAGTCTCCAACAAGTTCTATAGCTAAAAGATGGAGGAGAATAGCTCAAGCAGTGAGCATGTGCTCAGATATCTGGGTACTACAATCGCTTGAATCAAGTGGGAGTTAATCTTTCACATAAAATAGTGATTGACAGAATTCTCTAGTCACCATCACCAAGTTAGTAGAACTTCGTGATGAACTATAATATGCAAGGGATAACGGAAACGATTCCCAAGCTCTTCGTGATGCTGAAATCGACGAAGGTGGAAATCAAGAAAAACATCAAGTGTTGATGGTAAACAAAACCACTAGTTTCAATTAAAGGGACAAAGGGAAAAAAGGGAACTTCAAGAAGAACAACAAGCAAGTTGCTGCTCAAGTGAAAAAAACCAAGTCTGGACCTAAGCCTGAAACTGAGTGCTTCTTCTGCAAATGGACTGGTCACTGGAAGCGGAACTACCACAAGTAATTGGCGGATAAGAAGGATGGCAAAGTGAACATAGGTATATTAGATATACATGTTATTGATGTGTACTTTACTAGTGTTTATAGCAACCCCTCAGTATTTGATACTAGTTCAGTTGCTAAGAATAGTAACTCGAAACAGGAGTTGCAGAATGAACAGAGACCAGTCAAGGGTGAAGTGACGATGTGTATTGGAAATGGTTCCAAGATTGATATGATCATCATCGCACACTCCCTATACTTTCGGGATTAGTGTTAAACCTAAAATAAATGTTATTTAGTGTTTGCGTTGAGCATGAATATGATTGGATCATGTTTATTGCAATACGGTTATTCATGTAAGTTAGAGAATAATTGTTGTTTTGTTTACATGAATAAAACCTTCTATGGTCATACACCCAATGAAAATGGTTTGTTGGATCTCGATCGTGGTGATACACATTTTCCTAATATTGAAGCCAAAAGATGCAAAGTTAATAATGATAGTGCAACTTATTTGTGGCACTGACGTTTAGGTCATATTGGTGTAAAGCGCATGAAGAAAATCCATGCTGATGGGCTTTTGGAATCACTTGATTATGAATCAGTTGATGCTTGCGAACCATGCCTCATAGGCAAGATGACTAAGACTCCGTTCTCCGGAACAATGGAGCGAGCAACTGACTTATTGGATATAATTCATACTGATGTATGAGGTCCGATGAGTGTTGAGGCTCGCGGCGGCTATCGTTATTTTTCCGACCTTCACAAATGATTTGAGCAGATATGGGTATATCTACTTAATGAAACATAAGTCTGAAACGTTTGAAAAGTTCAAAGAATTTTAGAGTGAAGTGGAGAATCATCGTAACAAAAATAAAAAAGTTTCTATGATATGATCGCATAAGTAAAATATTTGAGTTTCGAGTTTGGCCTTTAATTAAAACAATGTGAAATGGTTTCACTACTCACGGCCCCTGGAACACCATAGTGTAATGGTGTGTCCGAACATCGTAACCGCACTTTATTAGATATGGTGCGATCTATGATGTCTCTTACCGATTTACCACTATCTTTTTGGGGTTATGCATTAGAGACAGCTACACTCACGTTAAACAGGGCACCATCTAAATCCGTTGAGATGACACCGTATGAACTGTGGTTTGGCGAGAAACCTAAGCTGTCATTTCTTAACATTTGGGACTGCGATGCTTATGTGAAAAAGTTTCAACATGCTAAGCTCGAACCCAAATCGGAGAAGTAAATCTTCATAGGATACCCAAAAGAAACTGTTGGGTACACCTTCTATCACAGATCTGAAGGCAAGATATTCGTTGCTGAGAATGGATCCTTTCTAGAGAAGGAGTTTCTCTCGAAAGAAGTGAGTGGGAGGAAAGTAGAACTTGATGAGGTAACTGTACCTGCTCCCTTATTGGAAAGTAGTTCGTCACAGAAATCTGTTCCTGTGACTACTACACCAATTAGTGAGGAAGCTAATGATGATGATCATGTAACTTCAGATCAAGTTACTACCGAAACCTCGTAGGTAAACCAGAGTGATATCCGCACCAGAGTGGTACGGTAATCCTGTTCTGGAGGTCATGTTACTTGACCATGACGAGCCTACGAACTATGAGGAAGCGATGATGAGCCCAGATTCCGCAAAATGGCTTGAGGCCATGAAATCTGAGATGAGATCCGCGTATAAGAACAAAGTATGGACTTTGATTGACTTGCCCAAAGATCGACAAGCCATTGAGATTAAATGGATCTTCAAGAGGAAGACGGACGCTTATAGTAGTGTTACTATCTACAAAGCTAGAATTGTCGCAAAAGGTTTTCAACAAGTTCAAGGTGTTGACTACGATGAGAGTTTCTCACTTGTATCTATTCTTAAGTCTGTCCGAATCATGTTAGCAATTGCCACATTTTATGAAATCTGGCAAATGGATAAACAAAACTACATTCCTTAATGGATTTATTAAAGAAGAGTTGTATATGATGAAACAAGAAAGTTTTGTCAATCCTAAAGGTGCTAACAAAATATGCAATCTCCAGCGATCCATCTATGGACTGGTGCAAGCATCTCGGAGTTGGAATATACGCTTTGATAAGTTGATCAAAGCATATAGTTTTATACAGACTTGCGGTGAAGCCTATATTTACAAGAAAGTGAGTGGGAGCACTACAACATTTCTGATAAGTATATGTATAACATATTGTTGATCGGAGATAATGTAGAATTATTCTGCAAAGCGTAAAGGAATGTTTGAAAGGAGTTTTTTGAAAGAAAGACCTCGGTGAAGCTGCTTACATATTGAACATCAAGATCTATAGAGATAGATCAAGACGCTTGATAAGTTTTTCAATGAGTACATACCTTGACAAGATTTTGAAGTAGTTTAAAATGGAACAGTCAAAAAGGAGTTCTTGCCTGTGTTACAAGGTGTGAAGTTGAGTAAGACTCAGAACCCGACCATGGCAGAAGATAGAGAGAGAATGAAAATCATTCCCTATGCCGTAGCCATAGGTTCTCTAAAGTATGCCATACTATGTACCAGACCTATTGTATACCCTGCCCTGAGTTTGGCAAGGGAGTACAATAGTGATCGAGGAGTAGATCACTGGACAACGGTCAAAATTATCCTTAGTGGAATAAGGATATGTTTCTCAATTATGGAGGTGACAAAAAGGTTCGTCATAAAGGGTTACGTCCATGCAAATTTTGACACTGATCCAGATGACTCTAAATCTCAATCTGGATACATATTGAAAGTGGGAACAATTATCTAGAGTAGCTCTGTGCAGAGCATTGTTGACATAGAAATTTGCAAAATACTTATGGATCTGAATGTGGCAGACCCGTTGACTAAACTTCTCTCACAAGCAAAACATAATCACACCTTAGTACTCTTTGGGTGTTAATCACATAGCGATGTGAACTAGATTATTGACTCTAGTAAACCCTTTGGGTGTTTGTCACATGTCGATGTGAATTATGGGTGTTAATCATATGGTGATGTGAACTATTGGTATTAAATCACATGGCGATGTGAACTAGATTATTGACTCTAGTGCAAGTGGGAGACTGAAGGAAATATGCCATAGAGGCAATAATAAAGTTACTATTTATTTCCTTATTTCATGATAAATCACCAAAACAAAATTGACATACTGTGACGAAAATCCTCGTGACGATGGTGGACAACGTCACCTAAATGCCTAATGTGTGATGTTCTCATAGGTGGCGTCACCAATTACCGCAAATCGGTGACGTCTGACGTCACTGGGATGGCTCGGCCTTTCAGCACACCGGGTTGCCAATTTCTGTGACGATTTGGTATTTTGTATGACGAACTAGCTGGAGTCATCGAATACTACAAATGTGTGCTGATCATTTTTTGTCATGTAGCGTCTAGCAGTGGGACCCACCATAGCTAGTTCAGGGGTTATCGAGAGGTAGGAGCCATGCGTCGATTTTGGCAGTGGGACCCGCCACCATTTTTTGGAAGCCTATTTATCGTTGTAATTATTTTATTTTATCTAATATAAGTATGTAGTGGCCATGGAAATACTTATGAGTATTATATTCTTAAAAACGGAAGACCTTGTTTTGTTCCTTTTTAGATGGTTTTTTTCTTTCTAATATAAATAGGTAGTGGCTCGACCAAAAATTTAATCAGGCATTAAAAATATAAATTTTAAAACAATTGTTTTTGTTTGGCAGTGTATATGCTAAAAACTTCAATTGGGCGCTCGTGAGCTAATTTTGTTTCGTTCTATCTCAAAAGTTAAAATGGAAATAGAAGAGTCGATGACATCTTACTTTTTTATATTCTTATCTATAAACAATCTGGGGAAAAAATTTGAATGTGGCGTTCCTGAGGTCATATTGTTTCGTTCTATATATAAAAACTAAAAATAAGACAGGAGAGTCCATGCCAAAAGGATTATTATAGGAGTTAGAACCGGCATTAGGAAAGTGTACGGACGCTATACAAATCGTGCTATCATATCCTTGGACTATACGTTGCCATTAGGAAAGACTTTGGAGGCTACACAAATCGTGATATCATATTTTTGGACTACACGCCTGGGCGTGTGTGACTATATCTGTAGTTTTTTTAAGGAGTAGATCAGATGTTTTCCTAAAAAAAGAAAAAAATCTTCCCAACTTACCAATTTTATTTACACAAGCAGTTAAAATAATCACTCATTTGCATTTTGTTTTTTCCAGATCACATACTTAAGATCCCTCTATACAATTTTTGACATATTTATTTCCAGTTATCCCAAAAAAACATGAAAAATAGCACATCATATTGTTCATGTAAGATTTACTTTTTAATGATCATTTTATACTTATTTCGAATTAAATGAATTACATAATATTAAGTGGAAAATAAATTATGAAAATACACCATCTCCTAGCAAAAAAAACTCTTTTCCCTCCACCCACATACTATTTTCTCTTCACTTTTCTATATTTTTTCCCGCATTCATCATGTGTCCCCACCAGTCAAAGACCCAGCCAAAAATTATCCTTCTATTTCCCCCGTGAACAGGCGCCGCTAAAAGCCACCGCCCAGACGTTCCCGTTGACGACGAGGCGCCTACGGTGACTTCGTAAATCTCAAGATGATATGCCGGCTCAGTCTTTCGGATGTGCTCATAGGGGTAGGGTGTGCGTGTGTGCGTTCATAAGGATGAGTGTATGCACGTGTATATGAGCGCTTGTGTCTGTACTGATGCTCAAAAAAAGCCACCGCCCACCTGGGAATTTTTCTCGTCAGATTCAATCGACACCACGACTGCGGCGATCAGGGCCGGCAGATTGGGGGTGGCCGCCCCACCGTCCGAGCTCGGATCAACCAACATCAACCATCCCCGTGAGCACTCCGCTATATCCCCCCTGATTTTAGCGACCGGCGACGGCGGATTGGATGAGGCCCTGCCTGACCGGCCGAGCACGGATCCACTGCATCAACCGGCGACAGTGGATTGGAGGCCGGCCCACCCGGCTCTCTTTCCCGAACGATTGCAGCGATCGGCGGCGGCTCACGGTAAATTTCTTATCCCGCCCTCCTCATACCCCAAGCTCTAGACGTAGGGGATCATCAGGGAAGCGATTTGGGGGATAAAAGCACCCCACGGGTGTGAGACTACTTTACATGTCTGAATACAGCGACCGTGTGGCAAATCCAATAACTCTGTAAGATTTACTTGGTATTTGTTCAGCTGTCATGAGATTTCCTGTAATACAACGACCATGTCCCTGTTTGTGGCTCTGCCACCCCATAAAAGTCTTTACATAGGATCGTCATAACTGAATAAAGATTGAGTCTGCTCTTGTTCTTGATACAATATATTACCATATGGTGTTCACAATGTATGTTCTTTATTTCGAATTCTAGATAAAGACCGAGTCTGCACTTCTTCTTGTTCAAAACTGAATAAAGAGCGACTCTACACTTGTTTGAAACTGAATAAAGACTGAGTCTATGAGTCTGCACTTCTTCTTGTTCAAAACTGAATAAAGAGCGACTCTGCACTTGTTTGAAACTGAATAAAGACTGATTCTATGAGTTTGCACTTCTTCTTGTTCAAAACTGAATAAAGAGCGACTCTGCACTTGTTTGAAACTGAATAAAGACTGAGTCTATGAGTCTGCATTTGTTCTTGTTTAACTGAATTCTGGACACTCCATATTTGCAAGTATGTTATTTATTTCGATCTGTTCTACAACCCTCAAAAGCATCATACAGTAATGTATTTGCCATCTCAAATTATAGAAACATCAATTCTATGCTTAAGTATAAAGGAACACACAAACTACTTGTTAGGAGAGCTGCGTGTTCACAACTGTTTTACACAATCTAGCTTTTTTTTGTCTACTAGTAATGATGGCCAGGTTTCAAGAGATAATTTAATGTAATCATGTACGTTACATTTACTCCTCCAAACAAGTTTAAGCAGATTTCAGTCATGCAGTAATGATGGCCACCAGTTCTGGAGAATGATATGCATAGCAGTGAATATCTTGCGGAACAGAAATGCAAGGGTGAGGCATATTTGAAGGAAAGGGATGCTAGGATTGCGAAACGCAAGGCTGTGGAGAGGGAGTATCTTAAAGACATAAAAAGCTTAGCTCGTAGCCTTGTATACCCTAGTGCCTCCAATGTGCAACCGACACAAAATGCACGAGCTGCTGATGATCGCAGTGACTCATAGTATGAACCAGATGCTAAAGAGGAGGCCCATGGAGACAAAGAGGATTTGAGAGATGAAGAAGAGGAGGTACATTGTGGATTCACTTGCTCTAATTTCACCTTGCTTGTATCATGTCTATGCCACTGTGCACTATGCGTACTCAAAGATTTATTCACATTTTTTGTCCCTCCACTTTTCCTAATTAATCTAGATGATGACATCTCTGTTCACTGCATTCCTATTTGAACCTCTGTTGACATTGCATAAGTTTGTGTTGATTAACTGCCTTGTTTTACTCACTTGTTTGACCCAGGCACCTGAATGTTCTACCATGTCAAAAACGAAAAAGCGTGTCAGATGCAAAAACAGTGCAGCTGCTACCTTAAGAATAACAAGATCTAGAGCTACCAGAACAACCGAGTCATTTGAAGCTACAAACCATCAAGAACAATCTGCACCAAACCCAACACATCACCTCACCTAACTTCTAAGGATAGCAACTCGCCTGATGCATATTCAGGGGTACAAGGTTCTCAAGACATGATAGGCACATCCGGACAATCAGATAACATTATTACATTACAAGACCAAGGTATATGCGACATCATCGCTTCATCCCTTCTATTTTCCACTTTAAATTGTAAACTTCTAATTTATCTGCCAACTTGTAATGTAGATGCATTAGCATGCTCCACTGGTCCAACTGATCCGCGCCCGTCAAGGAGAGGTCGTGGACGTAGACCAACCATGGGGCATGGGCTTAAAGAGTATGCAAGCAGAAATGGAGGGAGGAAGATGCGTATTGATTTTACAGCAGGAAAGTGTGACCTACAGACCCAGTCCAAGCAGCAAAGCTTTCTTCTGAGTGTGATATTCACATCAGGAGCAGAATGCATGTTGCTACGCACTGGAATGACTATGACAAAAGCCCACTCAAACATGTTATTCCCCATGCTATTAAAGATATCGCGGTGGGATAGTTTCCTTCAATTTTCATTCACGTGTTTGCATGTTGCATAGTCAATTTAGTGATATATCCTATATATGATTGGTATTTCAGCTTAACTTTGAGATGGATAAGGATGACAAGGTTGGGAATGATGTATGCACAAAAGTAATCTAGAAAGGTGTTCGACAACAACGCTACAGGCTAAAGAAGAAATACTTCAATGGTTATACTTCTCAAGAAGCATTATCAAAAAAGCCAGCAGATATTATTCATGAGAATTGGACCAACCTTGTCAATAAATGGTCTGATGAAAGAAACAAGGTTTGTAACAAGACATGCGAGCAACAATAGTTTTTGCACTCACATCTACTGTACCGTGTGTCAATACTTATATTCATTTTCTTTATATAGGAAATATGTCTAATGAATAAGGAAAACGAGAAGCTGTGAAGCATCACCAAAAGACTGGATCTATGTCTTATGTTGCCTATTTCAGCAAACTTGTAAGAATTCCAAATATCTTACTTGTAGTCCTATGTCTATTGCATCTGGCCAATATATATGTAGTAGTAATGTTACAATTTCATATATCTTGTAGAAAAAAAGACAAGTACAATAATCAGGACCCAAGTCCCATTGAATTTTTCAAAGACACACATACAAACAGCAAGACCGGTAGCATGAGCGAGCCAGCACTTCTAGCTCATGTAAGATTTCTTCCTTTATTGTTTCTGACTTGAAATAGATTCTCATATTGATAAAGTGTAATCTAGCATATGAACTTTGCCTTAGCATCAATGTTTCTTTATACTATAGAATGCGATGAAAAGAAAAGGAAAACACAATCAGAAGGTGAGCATCCAGTAACCGATACAGCGATTGTAGCTGAAGTTCTAAAGGAAGAAAGTGCCCATAGCACCTTCCTTTCCAGCAAATGTCATGTAATTATATTATTTCCCTTTCTGTTCTTGTTGTTTCTTTTTGCTTGCTTCTGTGTGTAGAGTGCACTCATTGAAGTGAACAAAAGTTCAACTAACGAGTGCTTCTTTTAACCTGGGCTGCTGACTTGGTATCCTTTTGGCGATCTTCCTGTAAGCAAGCTATTGGTTATGCATATTTTAAAACATTATAAGTTATTCTTGGGTTTACTGTTTCATTGGCCCATGGACATGCTTGCCTTGAAATTTAATAATGTACTTATCTATTTCAAATCGATACCCTTGTACCTTGTTATCTTGTCTGTTTTCATCTCAATACGATGCAATGTTGCTGTGTTTTGTGATTTATAGGCATCGAGAGGAGTTAGCCGCAAGACTTGAAGAACAAGAGAGAGCATTTGAAGAGATACAAAAGAAGCAACAAGAAGAATTAGAAGCTCTAAAGAAGATCCAGCAAGAGAAGAATGAAGCCTGAACAAAGAAGCAAAAGGAGACGGATAATCTGCTTGATTTTCTCTTGAGGGCTCAAGCAACTCAGCAGTCCTAGTCCAAACCAGATGGTTCATGAATGCCATCCTTACATTGGAATCATCACGATAACATATGTGTCTTTAGTTAATATTAGTTTTCATCTTGTCTATTATATGTGTCAAACTTGAGTCAGTTTTGTACTGTCATTTTTTTTACAGAATGATTTGGCTGAGATGATTTCATATATAATATGATTTGACCTTCATATCAATTTATGATGTGATTTTTCTCTTTAACATTTTCATATAATCTGATGTGATGTGATGTGAATTAAATACTTATTTTCATCATAATTTAGATTCGAAAGAAAGTAAATATTTTTTGATGATGTCATTTTCATCCATAATAAAAGTAGTGGCACTAGTAGTGGGATAGCCTATCGGGTGTTGATGTGGCATAAAGTTAGTGACGTTGCCTCGTCACCGAATATGGTACAATATGGCATATTTTCTCCTAAAATGTGACGATAATTGACTGTCATGGAAATAGCAAGTCGATGACGTTCTATATAATGTCACCGAAGGTCCCAATTTCGATGACGTTTTTGCGTGTGCGCCGTCACTAGGAGTAATCCGTGACGGGGATTCCATGACGATGCTTGTGACGCCCATCAAATGTCATCGGGGGGGGGGGGTAACTTGTGACGTTATTAGGTATTCGATGACATATTTTAGCTCGTCATAGTAGGCCCGATCTCTTGTAGTGAATGTTTATTATTCATGCTAGAATTGTATTAAACGGAAATATAATACATGTGTGAATACATAGACAAACAGAGTGTCACTAGTATGCCTCTACTTGACTAGCTTGTTGATCAAAGATGGTTAAGTTTCCTAACCATAGACATGAATTGTCATTTGATTAACGGGATCACATCATTAGGAGAATGATGTGATTGATTTGACCCATTCCGTTAGCTTAGCACTTGATCGTTTAGTTTGTTGCTATTGCTTTCTTCATGACTTATACATGTTCCTATGACTATGAGATTATGCAACTCCCATTTACTGGAGGAACACTTTGTGTGCTACCAAATGTCACAACGTAACTGGGTGATTATAAACGTGCTCTACATGTCTCTCCAAAGGTACTTGTTGGGTTGGTGTATTTCGAGATTAGGATTTGTCACTCCGATTGTCGGAGAGGTATCTCTGGGCCCACTCGGTAATGCACACCACTATAAGCCTTGCAAGCATTGTAACTAATGAGTTATTTTGCGGGATGATGTATTACGGAACGAGTAAAGAGACTTGCCGGTAACGAGATTGAACTAGGTATTGAGATACCGACGATCGAATCTCGGGCAAGTAACATACCGATGACAAAGGGAACAATGTATGTTGTTATGTGGTCTGACCGATAAAGATCTTCGTCGAATATGTAGGAGCCAATATGGGCATCTAGATCCCGCTATTGGTTATTGACCAAAGAGGTGTCTCGGTCATATCTACATAGGTCTCGAACCCGTAGGGTCCACACGCTTAACGTTCGTTGAGGATATAGTACTATATGAGTTATTTATGTTGGTGACCGAATGTTGTTCGGAGTCCGGGATAAGATCACGGACATGACGAGGAACTCCGGAGTGGTCCGGAGATAAAGTTTGATATATGGGATCATAGTGTTTGGTCACCGGAAGGGGTTCCGGATGTTTCCCGAAATGTTTGGGTATGAGAACACTTTATTTGGGCCAATGGGGAAAGCCCACAAGGTTTTTGGAAAGCGCAAAAGGAAGTTTTGCGGAGTTCAGGGGCCAGACGCCAGGAACCCTGGCGTCTGGCCCTGGAGTCCGAGAAGGACTCTTGCCTTTTGGGTGAAACCGACTTTGTGGAGGCTTGTACTCCAAGTTTCGACCCCAAGGCTCAACATATAAATAGAGGGGTAGGGCTACCACCCAAGACACATTAAGAAACACCAAGCCGTGTGCCGGCAACCCCGTCCCCTCTAGTTTATCCTCCGTGCTAGTTTTTGTAGTTCTTAGGCGAAGCCCTGCGGAGATTGTTCTTCACCAACACCGTCACCACGCCGCCGTGCTGCCGGAAGTCATCTACTACTTCGCCCCTCTTGGTGGATCGAGAAGGCGAGGATGTTATCGAGCCGAACGTGTGCATAACTCAAAGGTGCCGTTCTTTCAGTACTTGGATCGGTCGGATCGTGAAGACGTACGAGTACTTCAACCGCGTTGATATAACGCTTCCGCGAACGGTCTACGAGGGTATGTAGACAACACTCACCATGATCCTGCGTGTGCGTAGGAAATTTTTGAAATTACTAAGTTCCCAACACGTGCCACACCACCATGGATTCCACGTCCATCTCGGCAATGGCGAGGCGACGCTGCCGCCTCCAGTGGACACGACGATCCTCGTCGGTGAAAAGCCGAGGGAGAGGCGCCAGATCCTGCGCCCGCTGGCTCGACATGTCGGGAAAATTCATATCCCGATGAGGCCTCAGGAGGCGCCACGCCGCCATGTCATGCGCGCGGGCCGCCTCCTCTGCGGTGTCGAAGGTGCCGAGGATGAGACGTTTCTCGCGAAACCAGATCTCGGAGGACAAGGCGCCGGAGCGGCGCTGGCTGACTCCGCGAAAATCTGAAGCGCCTAGGCGGCGGATCGACATGGTGGCGTAGAGGCGAGACGAGTGGGCGGCGGACAACGAGCGGGACAGAGTGTGGAGGGAGTGCCTTCTTATAACAAGCACTGGTCGCGGCGCGCGTACGAACCATTCCCCCGCGCTAGGCCGCTTTCCCCCGCGCGCGCGAACCTTTCCCGCGTGCTGGAGCGCCAGCTGGCATGATTTAAAGCGCACACGCGGTCATGAAATGGGTCGGCCTGTTGGGCGCACTGCCGACCCAAAACTAAAAAAGGGCGAACGGCGGGCGGGCGGGCGGCTGATCCAAACGGACAAAAAGCGGACAAAAACACCATCCGTTTGGGTCGGCCTATTGGAGTTGCTCTGATGGCCCTTGGATTTTCCTGCACAAGTTAACTTTTTTAGAATAACTTGGTAGCTGAGAACATTGGGACCAACTGGATGATAACAAAATAAGCATTATAACATTTGAAACTCACCAGGCCTTCGGCTCGAAGAGTCTCAAGCTTCTCAATGAGTATGTCATCAACTAAAGCCATCTCGATACTGCGCTCCATCTCATTATCTTGTGCAGCCTTAGGAATGTTTCCAGAAATAACATTGCTAGACTTATTACCATCAGATTTTTAAAGCAACGGAGTCTCTTGCTTTACAAAACTTGCTCCTTCAGGACATAGAAGAGCCATTATCTTCGGAACATCATACAAATCCTTGCTAATCATACAAGCATTTAAGTTTCGACAGTCTACCGGGCTCTTGGGTGTACCAATAACTACCATATTATCTCCGATTGCGGCGAGGGCATTAACAAGCACTCTTGTGAAGTTGCTTGGTGTGCGAGACTTAATTTGCAAAGCATGTACAATCTTATGAGAGAACTCCACATGTAAATCCTTAAACACTTCATTCCCCAGGAGGTTATGTGTGACCTGGTAGCAATTCCCTAGAGAAAGAGTAAGGATCAATGGATAAAGCATAACAACTAGTCTAAGGAGGACCGGTTTGTATGAAGTACTAAAAGGACATGAAGTCTTATGTACCCATTCCTGGAGCATATGCTTGCTCGTCAAGATAGCCATAATTGTCTGATATATGAAACAGCCTGAAGTGTATGCCAAATGATCAAGATCGGAATCTGGGCTCGAGTTAGATACCAGGCAGGTGTCAATGTAAACCTTGCTCGTACGGCACTCCAACATATTGACCAACAGAGATTTCATGCAACATATAAAATCATTCTGTATTAAGCATGATGAAGCCATAAAACCGAGGCACTCCATAAGACACTACTAGGAAAAGGCTAATTAGTGGCGCACCTCTTTTTGCCATTAATGGCGCACTACAGGTGCGCCACTATTATCACGCCATTAGTAACAAAATAGTAATAGCGCACCTCTAGCCCGAGCACGCTTAACTTCGCAGTTGTATCCAACCCCAGCACCAGCTCACTTCACAGGCACTTGTTGATATATCTATCATATCAATCCTATTAAACCTTGTTGATATCTAGGACTTTGTTCATGTTCATGAGTGTAATGAAATTTTGAAAAAAAAAATTCAAACTTCCCGGTCATATTACGTATCATATTAAAAAAAATCCAATTTTTTAAACCAATTTTTTTTTTCTGTTACTAGTGGCGCACCTAGCAAATGGTGCGCCACTAGTAAGTTTGATTTTTTTTCATTTCCCCCCTCTAGATATTAAAAGCCCCGTATCTTTTGTTTGGTTAGGTTTTGGAGGATTTTGAAGATGTTGAACAAGGTCCCCCCGTTTCAATTCGTATGTAACTTTTCGAGTAGATGATTTTTCATATAAAAACATTTTAATCCGAGTTCGTATGCAAAAGTTATGCCCATTTTACTAAATTCCACATAGATTTTGCAAATAAAGTCAAAATTAATATTTGTATATTTTCCCAACAACTAGACCACATATCACATGGGAAACTTATTTTCTTTTATTTTTTTGACATTTCCATCATTTTCCTTTATTTTTTTTAAAACTGAAAAGACGGTCCACCGGAGGGGGTGGTGCGCCATTAGTAGTTTTGAAAAAAAATTGTTAGTAGTGGCGCACCATGGGACAGTGCGCCATTACTAGTTTTAATTAAGTAGTAATGGTACACTGTCCACTGGTGCGCCACTACTAATAAATTTTTTGAAAACTACTAATGGCGCATGGTGGGTGTGGTGCGCCATTACTATGTCATCTAGTAATGGCGCACTATCCCCTGGTGCGCCACTGCTAACAATTTTTTTATTTTTTTTCAAAACTACTAATGGCGCACCACACATCAGGTGCGCCATTAGTAATATGCCAATAATGGCGTACATGTATTTGGTGCGCCAAGCAGTGGCGCGCCACATACATGGTGCACCATTAATGTCCATATTAGCTATAGCCATTTTTCTAGTAGTGAGACCCACATAGCATATTGGGGATATGTAGTCCAGTTCATCCTTCCACTTCACATTGAAGGTAAACTCAAGAGAACGCTTGAAGTTCAAGATCAAGGAGAATCTATTACCACCACTGTCAAGAAATCTTTTGAAATATTGAAAAAATTCTGCCCAATCAGAACTATTGTCCAGGTACTGTAGTAGTCTTGAAAGTAGCGCTTCATCCAATTATGCTGCATGAAGCAGGAGCATTGTTGTTCTCCCAAGATGCCCGTGAGTCAGATTTTTATTTGCTGGGCGAAGATTTGAATTAAGAGAATTAGCAATCAATCCATATGCAGCTGGTGAGTCAAGTAGATGCAAGAGGCTCCTTGTTGTCCCATCTCTCCACACAAGAAAAACTAACTCAAAGAAGCGACGCTTGCAGAGAACAAAAAAGCTTCTTAACTTCATGGAACTTTTTGGCATACTGAACTGTGGTTCTTCCAGAAACTTTGCTATCTCATTTATGATAAGGATGGTTCTCACCAGGGTATAAGAAGATGATGACTTTGGAGAAATTTGAACAATGGACTCCAACTTCTTAAGTACACTGAAACCAACAGAAGACAGCTCATTCATCCAGAAACATTGAGCACATGAATAACACTGAGGGGCACCCAAGAAACATATGTT
The DNA here is from genome assembly GCA_034509565.1 of Triticum monococcum. Lineage (NCBI taxonomy): Eukaryota > Viridiplantae > Streptophyta > Magnoliopsida > Poales > Poaceae > Triticum > Triticum monococcum. The sequence goes on from CM067842.1 coordinate 725,978,758, forward strand.
GCCATCTTGCTGCAAAGAATTTATGCCAGCGGTAGAAAGCCAACTTGCATTCACGCTAAGCACCACATATCTGTCAGCTTCGCCATCTTTTCTCAATCCAAAGTACTTGGCACAAAGATCTTCATACATAACTGCATAATCATTTAATTCTGGACCATTGGCATGGCAAAGTTGAGATAGTACTTTGATTATGATTGACTTCCAGTTATTCCAAACATAAAACAGAGTTTGGGGTGACATCTGGTTAGAGGCCAGCATATCAGTATAACTATTTTCATCCTGAGACGCTGGCCCTAATTCTATATAGTATCCAGAGGCTCAAGACTGGAGATGAACATCAAGAATCAAGCGGGAAGCAACGAGTTCAACTAACAAGTTTGCACATTTTCTGCCCTAAACCAAAGTGCAATTTAAACTGGGAAGAGACTTATTCACATCTGACAGTGCATCAGCTTCCACGCAAACAAAGCAGTAGAAGCACTCAGAGAACTTTTCTGCCATCTCTTTTGCTTTTGAAAGCAATTGTTCCTTCTCTTCATATCTTAGGCCACCCTCTACTATTTGAAGACCACAAGGAATCCACAATGATATGGAGGAGGAGAAGCCATGTCGCATCCTCAAACAAGCCTGCCTTCTCGAGCATGTCTACCTCCAGTAAGACATCTCCATTATGCTTTGCTATTCCTGCAGCTTCTAGGAAATTACCCATCTCCATCTCTAAACTCAACAGTTCATCAACAAGATTCCGAGAATTTAGGAATGCCCGTACATGATCCATAGAGCTGAAGGCTTTAACAAAAGGCATCATATGCTTTATGTCACCATGCTCAAAATAATGTTGAGCACAATTATCCAGATACTTTGTTCTAATTGCAGAAACGTCCAAGGATTTTTAATTCTCAAGCGAATGTTCCTCCTCTAACTGCTGCAGAAACTATAGGCCCAGATTGAATTATTTCTTTCCTTTCGATCTCATGGAGAAACGCTTTGTGTAACATTTAGCTTGCAAGAACACTTCAGCTGCCTCCGACCAGCATTCAGCCATAGCAAAACAATCACCAGCATCCTCAAGTTTAGAAGTACCACATTTTTGCATATAGACCATACCTATGGCAAGGAACACAATGTTTAGTCACACAGAGCTTCATGGAGTGTGAGGTAAAACTATCCATATGAAAGCTAAAAATTAGCATGTCCGTAATATATGTAGGGATATCATTTCGAAAAAACTTTTCAAAATTTGATGACATTTACTTATATGGCAGCACTTTAAGGACAACGTAAACCGTTACGGAATGATGAAATCTCAAAGTATGGATACATCTTGGAAATTATGGAGAGTGGCACACCTGCTTTTTTGTAGTCACCTAATTTGATATAGCAAGTAGCAGGTTTCTCATGCATGCCTATGGACTCATAAATCTCTGATGTTGTTTGCAATGAAGCCTTGCCCAACTCCGAATTTGTTGAGATGACACGGTTAGCAGTCGCTACAAGTCCAGCAACTCTTGCCAACTTCTCTCCGTGTGCATCACCGACCTTTTTTTGAAAGAAAGTTCGAGCTTTATTCACTAGAAATAATCATTACATCATTTGTGAGGATTGGTACAATTGCATTATGTGGTGACTCAAACCAATCAGAAATGAATGAAAATCTAGCCAACTTGGCAAGTTCATGAGCAACTTTATTTGCTTCTCTATTACAATGCTCGAATCTAGAAATAGGAAAATCGCAAGCTAAGTGAAAATAGTCATAAAAAAATTGCAGCTGCTGCCCCCGACGATCGTCCTCCTTCGTTCATGGTGTCAATCACCTCCATATTATCCGAGTTAATAATTATGCGATTACAACCCATCCTTTGCGCAAGCGATAGGACAAATTTTAACGCCAAAGCTTCAGCCATCAACACATCTACACACCAGTCAATCTTACCATTTCCCCCACCAATGAACCTACCTTTGTCATCTCTTAAGACAGCCCCGATCGTACCCCTGAGAAGGTCGTGGTCCAAATAGTCTCATGGAAGCCTTCGGTGCAGAGGCATTAACAAAATTAGCAGCGAGAGCGCGTATCCCCATGGATATCTGTTGTGCATTCTGAGTAGTCGCATTGTGTACCAATTTGTGCCTTTCCCACCACAAGTACCAGGCTGATATGGCAATCATGTCACGCACATTACGAGTGCCCATAATACATAGTTCCTGATCTGGTAATGAAAGTAAATATTCCAAGATTGCCTCGCCCGCATAGTCTATTTTACAAGCTTTGTCGATAATATCGTCCATCCCTAGTCTTCTCCAGACTTCTTTTGCTCTATCACATAGAAACAACAAATGTGTTGTGTCTTCTGGCCCAGATGAGCAGGCAGGACACATACGCGAGACTTTCACATGTCTATTAGCTAAGTTAACACGACACGAAATAGTGCCATGAAGTGTACGCCAAATAAGTATTTTAACCTTTGCTGGACAAGCAAGTTTCCAAATCCTCGCCCAAATAGGATTGACCGTGGTACGTCCCTTCCCATTGGTATGTCGTAACTTGTTACCATATTGGTGGTCCCATTCCACAAAATAAGCAGACCGAACCAAAAAAATCCCATTTTTTGTGAAATTCCAAGCTACAAAATCTGGCATATCATGTTGCGATATCGGGATCGTAAGCACTCGCTGAACATCAATAGGCCATAGAGTCTATCTGAGAAGATCTTCATCCCAACTATTTAGGATTGGGTCAATCAAATCTGCTACCTTTCATAACAATTGGCCTTCCTTAGGGGTAACAATTTTACGGTTTGCACGCGTCCTCCCAAATGTCAATATTCCGCCCGTTTCCCACTCGCCAAATATGACCACGCTTCAGGGAGCTCACACCCGCCATAATACTTTGCCAAGTGAAGGAAGATCCCTTCTTCAGGTCAGTGTTCAACAAGTCACCGTCAGGATAGTATTTGACTCTCAAAATAGTAGCACATAGAGAATCCGGATTCTCGAGAAGACGCCAAGCCTGTTTAGCAAGCATAGACAAATTGAAACAATGGATATCCCGAAAACCCATTCCTCCTTCTTTCTTGGGTACACATATTTTCCACCAAGCCATCCAATGCATCCTCCTTTGGTTGTCCTCATCTCCCCACCAGAAATGCGCCATCGCGTCAATAATTCCTTTGCAATTTTTTTAGGAATTTTAAAGACCGAAATTGCATAGGTGGGAATAGCTTGAACAACCGCTTTAAGTAAGATCTCCTTTCCTCCAGCCGACAAAAGTTTTTCCTTCCAACCACTAATTCTCTGAAAAATACGATCGATTAAGTATTGAAAACAATCGGTTTTATCTAAACCCACATTGGCCGACAGTCCTAAATATTTGTCATTCAAGGCCTCAGTCATTATATGAGAATTGTACACATTTGTTCTCTAGTGTGCACTCCCGTATTAGGACTAAAAAAGATGATGGATTTGTCGACACTGACCATCTGCCCTGAAGCTGCGCAATACGAATCTAAAACGGATTTTAATGCTTCCGCACTTTGCAAATTTCCTTTCATAAGGATTAAAGAGTCATCAGCAAAAAGAAGGTTCGTGACAGATGGGGCATCTCTACAATCCTTTACTCCTGAAATATTCCCATTTTCTTTTGCATGCGTTAGTAAAGCTGTGAGACCCTCCGTGCATAACAGGAACAGGTAAGGAGACAGCTTGCCTCAGACCCCTAGTAGGTTTAAAACTTTCACTTTCCTCCACATTAAACCGAATACGATATTCAAAAGTAGAAACACACTCCATAATAAAATTTACCCAGACCTCAAGAAATCCAAGTTTGAGCATAATCTCCTTGAGAAAAGGCCATTCAACCCGGTCATAAGCTTTATGCATATCCAATTTTATCGCACATAATCCTTCTTTGCCTGCTCTCTTTTTCTTGATGGTGTGGAAGCATTCGTATGCCACCAATACGTTGTCCGTAATAAGTCTTCCAGGCACGAATGCGATTTGAGTTGGGCTAATAATATCTGGTAGGAACACCTTTAGGCAAGAGGCAATCATTTTTGCAATAACTTTATACACCACATTGCACAGACTAATTGGTTTAAGCTGGGTTACCTTCTCCGGAGAATTGACTTTTGGTATCATCACAATTGTAGTATCATTCCAACCAGATGGGATAATGCAAGTGTTTACTGCTTTCAAAACCTCCTCGATTAGATCATCTCCTAACATTGGCCAAAACCTTTTATAGAAAATAGCATGGAGCCCATCAGGCCCTAGGGCTTTGAAATCCCCAATGTCGAACAAGGCTTTACGAACATCATCAGCCGTATATGGAGAAAGGAGGGCATTGTTCATCTTAGTAGATACTCTCCTCTTTACCAGTGATAACACATCCTGATTAGGTTGCTCGATCTCTGAGGTAAAACCTTTTTAAAATATTATGTGATATGATCCTTCAATTCCGTATCTTGTCACCAGACCCCAGTATCATCGAGAAGTTTTTTTGATATTATTTCTCTTTTTCCTAGTAGTAGCTGCATTATGGAAGAAGGAAGTATTTCGGTCTCCGCGCATCAACCAATTTGCTCTACCTCTTTGTAACCAAAAAATCTCTTCCTGATCCAACGGATTCTCAATGAGAACTGCAATTTCTTTCTGCCTAGAAAGGGAATCTATATTCATAGGGCCATGCTTCAATTTCTCTAACTCTTTTTTTAGTTTATTAATTCTCCGTTTTGGTCCCTTCAAGATCTCACGGTCCCAGGAATGTAGATCGACGTGTACTGCTCGGGTCCTGTCTGCGAGCGTCGGGCCAATACCAGCCAACTTTGCCTTCTCCCACGATGTCTTGACAATTTCACTAACAATTTCTTCTTTAAGCCATCTGGCTTCAAATTTTTTAATACCCCTATTCAGCGGTCTAAACATATTACCGTCAAAATAATCCATATCCAAAACTAACGGCCGGTGGTCAGAATGTACATGGTTTTCATTAATCACAGCCGCTCGAGGAAATTTATGCGCCCATTATACATTACATACTGCACGGTCAAGACGTTTCCTAATCTCACCTCTCCTCCATGTATAGAACAACTGTGAGACAAAAAAACATGAATTTCACAAGACTAAGAACACACAAAAATTACTCAATAGGCAACATAATGCATAGCATGGTAAATTAAAATTGGCCTTCCAGACTAAATAAGTAAGATCACCAACCTTGGTTCCCCGTAGCATCCAATCATCACCACTGCTCCCCGTCTGCATTGCTTGAATGAGGGAAGAATCTAGTAATCTAACTTCTACTAGACACAACTTCTTCCAGTAGTCAAACATTGGTCGATAGTAATCCTCCGTATTTTCACATATCTAGAGTCTTTGCCTAGTGCGTGTGATTGCAACATATAGTTGCTTCAGCTCTGAATAGAGAAGATATTGCTTGCTTCTGTCGAAACCCGGATGAGAGATCTCCTCAGAGTGTGATATAATATCTTTATCTTTCTTGTAGCCATAGAGAACTCTCCATTTGTTTCTTAAAGGCGACGAACCAAAAAAGTTGTATAACAGCACATCCTACACAATATATATGAAGTAAGTACACATTTTGAAAGAGTGTTCTACAACTAAAATATTTTGCAAAATGAACAGAGGTGAAACTAAATTTATAGGCCCATACCTGAAACTCAAGGCCCTTACATTCAATAATGGTCAAAACAAGAGCTTGTTTACCAACAAGATCAACAATTTGTTTTTTGGCATCATCATCACGAACCAGTATGACTTGCTCAACACCAAACCCGTGCAGGTTACCATGTTTGGTTTTGCTTTCTCCAAAAATGGTCATAATTACATTTTCATCGTTATCAGACTCCAGCAGCACATGAGCTTCTCCGTATACAAGTCCAGTCTCTGGATTAAGCTTGTCAACACTTGATGGGAAAAAGAAGTACAGAAGGCTCATGACACTTTGTGCCACTGAAATTTCTTTGCAAATGGCCGATAAATCAACTGTTATACCCATCGGTATTTATGAGGATGTGCCTGTTGTGGTTGCGAACGTTACTATCTTAACGGACTTTGTTATTCTTGATATTCCCGAGGATGATAGTATGTCGATCATCCTTGGTAGAACCTTTTTGAATAATGCAGGGGCTGTTATTGATTGCAACAAAGGCAATGTCACTTTTCATGTTAATGGTAATGGGCATATGGTACACTTTCCGAAGAGACAACCTCAAGTTCATAGTATCAATTCTATCAAAAAAATTTCAACAATTACAATTGGAGATTTTGAATTTCCTCTTCCCACTGTCAAAAAGAAATATGATATTCTTATTGTTGGGGACATGCATATCCCCGTTGAGGTAACATAGTGTTATTCGAAAATTCTTCGGTTTCATGTCATTTAGAAGAAGTTCGTTAATAAGACTTGATCAACCTTGTTAATGGATTCCTTTTGATGGGCATGGGATGGATGAATTTAGAAAGCACAACTTTTTGTACCCATCTTTTACTTTCTGTTATTTATAATAAATAAAGCAAAATTAGTTTTTTTGTCTGTTTTCTGAATTATCTATGCAATAAAAAAATGCCCCGATAATAAAAATTCTCCAAATGCCCTGAAAATTTGATATGATTTTTTATATAATATTTTAGAATTTCTGGTGCTAAGAACACACCAGGGGGCCTCACCAGCTGGCCACAAGGGTGAGGGCACGCCCACCCCCTGGGGTGCGCCCCTATCCTTGAAGGCCCCACGTGGCCCCCTCCACTTATTTCAGCACCCATCCTCTTCCTCCAAAAAATCACTCCATAGCTCAACTCGTGTTCTTGCTCATTTTGCTGCCATTTTAGATCTCCTTGCTCAAAGCTCCATTCATAAAACTGCTTTGGGGGATTGTTCTTCGGTAGGTGACTCCTCCAATGGTCCAATTAGTTTTTGTTCTAGTGCTTTATTTATTGCAATTTTTGGCTGCCTTGGTGACCCTGTTCTTGAGCTTGCATGTCAAATTTATATGGTCCAAAGTATTTTTATGCATGATGTGGCCTCTAGGCACTTGTTGGGAGTAGTTGCTATCAATCTTGTTGAGTTTGGTTCACTTTTATTTTGAGTCACTAAAAATTTCAGAAATTTTCAGAGGAAGAAAATAATGAGGAGAATGTTGAGAGGCTCCTCAAGCCGGGGTTCAAAGGAAAAATAAAATGAGGAGAAAGAGAAGCCCAAGTATAATCTTCCTCGTGCGCGGAGATTCGGCCGTGTGAATGGCCATGTGATGCATTCTTGTAGGCGGCCGGAATTTATGATGATCTCTATTATTTGGCTGAGAATGCAGGCATCACCGACTTCCTCCTCGACCAGTGTGATCAGTATCTCCTACTCACTAATACTTTTGTGCAAAATTACCATTTTCATGCTACGAGATCACCACCCATGGTAGACTTTTACTTATATGATGAGTATAAGGAAATGACGCTTTATGACTTTTGTGAGGTTTGTAAATTACCTTATGAGGGTAGCATTGAGGAACCATGTCCTGGTGATGTGGAATATTTTATTTATGAGGTCACTGTAGGGGAAAGGAGAAGGGTGTCAGAAGCGAGAGTGGCTAGTTTACATTTTCCTATTTTGCGCTACTACTCATTATTTGCTGGGAGATGTTTAATTGGTCATGGAGAGAGCGGAGGCCTTACTACTCCCGACCTTGCCATTTTGCGCCATGCTTTACTTCGTGATAGAACCTTTAGTTTAGGCGCTATGGTTGCTAAACGATTGAGTCTCAACCGTACAAAGGGTCCTATTTTCAGAGGTATCTTCGCCTCCCGCCTTGCTAGACGCTTCGAGATATCCATTAGGCATTATGAAAAAGAGGAGAAACTGCTACCCACTATATATTTAGATTATGACACCATGGTAGCACATAAGTTTATTCGCCATGATGAGGAAAAGTGACTCATTTATAATTTGATATTTAGAGAGGATTCTATTCAGATTATTACCTTGCCTGCACCTACTTTGTTCGATATTCATTCAGGCAGGTACTTCATTTTGCCCATGGACATTCATGCATACTAGGAGGGGATACGATCCCCACCTTTTGAGCCAGAGCCATCACCTAATCCATATCAGGAGTCTATTTATCAGTGGGATCCAGAGGAGCTCGCTAACCAGTGGAACCCTCAGGATCCTCCTTAGTACACTGGAGAGGGCTACTTTGATCCATGGGCGTAGACCAACTTAGGACAAAATCCTAAGCTTGGGGGAATACATATTTCTCACCGATATTACATTCAAGTTCACACACTCATTTCAGTTGTCAGTGTTCATACTTTTCATTGTATTATCCATGTTAGTTTATTTCTTTTTCTCGCTTTCTTCTTGTGTGTTTGATAAACCTTAAGAAAAACCAAAAAAATTAGTTGTAGTTAGTTTACTTTCCATGCATGCTTAGTTGTAGTATTAAAATAAAACCCAAAAAGATTTCTCGTTCTTCTTTTGCTTGTTGGGAGCTTTCTCGTGTAAATAGTTTTTCTCGTTCTTGTTTTACTTCCTTCAGAAAAAACAAAAACTCCAAAAATATTTTAGTGTGTTTCTTTGAAATTCTTTTCTTTTCTTTGGGTGTCGAGAGGAGAAGACCAGGATGAAAATGTTGAGTGGCTCTAATATGCATTATTGTTGATCTAACAAAGAGCCCATATTAACTTTTCCTCTCCTTTTAATAAATGTTTACACATTCCAGCTTAGTCCAATGCACATGCACTATTATTACTATCCACACCATTCGGTCGTGCAAGTGAAAGGCAATAATGATGATATATGATGAAATGATTAAGATGAGGAAAAGTTGGCATGAACTCGACCTATCTTGTTTTTTATAAATATGATTAGTTCATCGTTCCTGATTCAGCCTAGTATGAATGAAACATGCTTGCAATGACAATTAGAGATTGTAGTTACTCATTCCATGTTTAATTAGCTAGGAGTTTATAATGGTTTACCTTGCGTGCCAACATGGGAATTAAAATGGTTGTGATGTAGTATGATAGGATGGTCTCCTCCTTTGAATGATTTGAGTGGCTTGACTTGGCACATGTTCACACATGTAGTTGAAACAAAATCAACATAGCCTCCATGATATTTATGTTCATGGTGATTTATATCCTACTCATGATTGCATTCAATGTTGGTTAATCTCAATGCATGTTTATGACTGTTGTCGCTCTCTAGTTGGTCGCTTCCTAGTCTTTTTCTAGCATTCACTTGTACTAAGCGGGAATACTGCTTGTGCATCCACTTCCATAAACCCCAAAGTTGTTCCATATGAGTCCACCATACCTTCCTATAAATTTACCCGCCATTCCAAGTAAATTTGCATGTGCCAAACTCTAAACCTTCAAATGATAATCTGTTTTGTATGCCCGAATCGTGGTTGTTTGTTTCATAGGATAGAATGCTATAGGATTTTTTTCCTATGTAATCGTGTTTTAATTGGCAATCTAGCATCCACTCCAACTTTTGTTTCACTTCCTTTGTTCCTACGAAGAGAGTACTTGCTCTAAATGATGTGCCGCTGCAAGAGCCACCTATATTAATTAACCATGCTCTAAAAATGTGGAGCAGCTTTGGCTATAGTAGTACTGTAGTAGGTTAGTAGGTGACCTTGCGCTTGGCTCTTCTCCTCTTCCAGAAGTCGAAAAATAATGATGGTAATATAGTAGTACTTCTGGCAATCTGACACCAAATGAACTGTTGCACCTCCACCACTTGTAAGCAAAAGTTTCTCCTCGTGCTGCGAGCCACCACACACGCGTTGGCGAGGGAGAAGGTGTAGTAAGCAAGCTTCTCGTCGTTCTGCGAGTTGATGGGACACATCAAAGTTATTTATTAGTACTCTCTTCAAAAAGGGCCGACCATGTTCATGGCTACCATCCCATGCTTTGTCATTGAGTATGTGCACTATTCATGTGCCATCGAGGAGAAAAAATATTGCATAGTAGTACTAGGTGCCATCGAAGTGCACGACTCACTTACGCAATGCATATCTCCATTTTCTTGCATGACACGCCACCTTGATGCTAGATGTCTCGCGTGTCATGGAGGCATATAATATGATTTTGTAAAATGGAGGCATATAGATGTCCCGCGTGTCGGCAAAAGGATGAACAAAACTCATGTCTTGGACGAAAGAGTGGAAGAACATAGATTCCCGACGACCAAGAAGGAGCAACAAACCTCGGGGTGGAGCGTTTGCACTCATAATATTTTATATTAGTCAGCGATATGAAATCAACTAAATCTCTCCACGTTCCTATACCATTCTATAGTATGAGAATAACTTTGAACGTAAGCCATTGATTCACTCTATCCAATGGTCATGGTTGGATCAACTCTTTTTTTGAGATCAACTCTTTTAGCACTTAGATTGTTGCCACCTGCCCACCTAGCCCACCTATATATCCGCTCATGTGTGATGACCATGGGAGCTATCTACTCAGATTGTATATTAAAAAAATAAAGGTCGATAACTAATGCGGCACCTCGGGCCAACGCGGCCAGATCGCATTTTGCACGAGAAATTACACACCATGTTTCATTGACATGTGGTCCCGTTCCAACATCTCAGTGAGACGACGGTAAGTCCTTTTGTACAATTTCTGAAAGGACGTGTAGGCCGGGGCGCCTCTTTGTGTACCATGGCAAACTGGCAACCGTCCACCGACTCTTCGCATTTCCCTCTCGATTTGGAACTGCTGTCGCACGCTCTTCCTCCCTCCTCCATTTGCCTTCACCCTTCCTTCTGCCATTGTTCGATCGTCTTCTCCATGGAGGGAACAAGCTAGAAACGACCCTGTTATTCTTGCCCCGATCTGAAAGATGACGTGGTGGGGGATCTCATTGATCGGTGCGACGCCATCACCTCGGCTAGCATGGCATGTTCGTTCAAGCCCATTCTCGACTCAACTAATAACATCATTACAAGGAATCGAAGGGTCCAAGAGTGGTTTGATCTCCCTTATCTTCTTCGCTATAAGCCTATTTGCATGGGCGCAGACGACGGAGGCCTCGCCTTATGCAAGTTGATACCGCTTGATAACGATATGTGTGATGTCAAGATGCCATCTCTTCAGGGTAAGGCCTGGGCTGGCGCAAATGGAGATTGGGTTGTTTATATTGGGTACAATTGCGAGTGGGAACTTGTGAATGTGTACACTCGTCAGCGGATTCCACTTCCAAAAATCTCTGAGTGCCCTGAGGTTGAGCACACAGATGATCTAGTACGTTCAAATAAGATCATGGTGACTGTCGTCTATGGAAGATAGCAATTTTTCGAGTTCCCAACCGCTCTTGGAATTACAAGAACTATCAAGTTGTTGCTATCTTCGACAAGCTTGTTGCCGTCCTTCGTGGCTCAACTGGATGGATATTGCTCAACAATCAGTTTCTATACACGGATGTGTACTGTGATGCAATTCAATACGAGGGTCTTATGTTTGCTGCCACCACTCGTGGCACTATTTTTGCATGGGATCCTCGTAGTTTCGGTACAATTTTCTTCCATCGTAATTATAATTGGTTCATCCACATGCATGCGAGTTAGCAAGTTTCCCTTCTCTACTAATTAACCTTCTTGTTGTGTTTCCAAGGTCCTGCGAACATTCCACCACCTATACTTGAAAAATTTTATAACCAAGGGGAGACGACGATGGTGATGATCACGAGCATGAGGACGAGTAGGGCCCATATGCTCTCTGGCGGATGGCAACTAATTCCGATGGATCACCCCTTCTTGTCTGTATACAGCCCACTGTTGATGTTACTACTGAGGGAGCAGGTGTTGTCTCCCATGGTCACACTCTCCGAACATATTCCAACACCAGTTGCATGGTATTCGGGATGGATACTACTGTGCAAGCACCAACACCTTCTCCCTGGTACAGTATTGATAGTCTTGGAGAAAACTCGCTCTTCCTTGGACAAAACTATCCAATGATGGTGAAAGGCGATCCAACTGATGTTGACACAAGGTCACTACAATTTATGAGAAGCAACTGTATCTATACGTCGGACATTACGGTGGTTCCCTACCCTGGTCCTGATATAGTAGGCCACTTCAGCCTGGATGATCAATCATGTGTTGGTCTCGAGATTGACAGTAGCTGGCTCTTCCCAGAGAATCGCTTGTGGTTCAAAGCAAGCGTTTCCAACGCCGAGGATTGGTTGAGTTGAAGTTCATTTCATTGCTTGTTATTTGTTGTGTGATGAAAACTTTAGTATTTATAATGTATCCTCGTTCTCGTTGTGGGTTGATGACCTATTGTATGTAATAAAATGATATGCCTGTGATAAAATTACTAAATTTACGAATGGCTTTCGAGTCGCTTCTCTGAGTGGGTGCTGCGACGAGGCAAAAAAATATTTTCCGAATACATAATTGTACGTGCATTGCAATAGGTTATCGGATGGGGCCAATCAACAATAGTACACTATTTGTAGTAGCTTCACATGCTGCACTATCTCTACGTCTACGTACGTAATACAACAAATTTTAAAATTGAGACCAGCCACCCATCCTCACAAAGAACACTTTTTAACCTAGCACAGATTCCAGGAAATTTGGCCACAGTGTGAGGTGGGCCATATGTTAATGTGTTCATTGTACGTAACCAGCACCTCGAATCCTTCATACTACTGCTACTACTACTACTACTACTACTACTACTACTACTACTACTACTACTACTACTACTACTACTACTACTACTACTACTACTACTACTACTACTATAAGTACAGTAGTAGGAGTAGTATGGTGGCATGGGCCAGAACAAGCATTCACGTCCAGGAGTACGTCACACGCCACCAGCACGACTTCCATCAGACACCATATTTATTGGAGTTTGTGCTACAACAATATCTTCAACATCGTCGTTTCTCTAACTCAGCCATCGCACGACGGACGAGGTGGGGGTTTGCTGATAGTCAGTTTCCTCAACTGCGGTCCAACTTGTAAGGCCAACTCCAACGCACGACCCCAAATGGACCTCCGTTTTGCCTGGATTCTGTCCGTTTGGGTAGGACAATGGGGTCGTGTCCGGGCCATTTCTCGAATGCGGTGGCCGTGCGCCGAACGCACGGACGCATCCCGACCGTGTACATTTTTCTTTGCAAACACATATCTTTTTATCATCATTGATTTTTTGGTACATGGAAATACATCACCAAAAATTTGACAAGAAAAGCAAGACCAAAGAAAACAAGAACCGCAAGAATACATTTTAGAAGATACCCAACTTCCATAATTGTTCTTGTAAGTTGGATTAGTGCCTTCTCGATGCATTCATTGTTGATCCGCGGAGGCTCGATCTTGCGTGCTTCTTTCTTCTTCGAGTGTAAAGAAGTAGACGTGTCTAGCCTTTATTCTATCAACAAGTGCACTAGTCTCATCTCTAGCCTGTATGCTACCTAAAAGTGCTAGAACATCTACTAAATTGCGCTCTGTCAATATATCGTTGTACTCTTCTTCCCAATACCAAAACTTGCATCCATTCTACACAATAAAATTTTAAGCTAGCACAACTAGTCTAATCCGAGAGAACAACCGAAGATTTGGTTGAGTTCTTCCTCCTTTTGCCGACACATGGGACATCCAGCATCCAGGTTGTGTCATGCAAGAAAATAAAGTGGTAGTTGAAGCCACGTGATGTGCATCTTGGGTTAAACTGTAAATAGAATCTTACTACTCTTGAGTAACTCCAAAAGCGGCCACCGAAGATCTTTATTTGATTTTTTCATGAACAACACGTCGAGGTGAAAGATGTGCAGGTTCAGTGGGTCCTCTTGCGTTTTCACTGACATGTGGGACCGCATATGAGCAAACAGATGATAGGATCCACATGTCTACTGGCTGGCTGAGATGAGAGATAGAGGAGGGCTAAGCACGGACTCCAGGAAATTTGTTCTCCGTAACCAGCACCTCGATATAGTGGGGTGGCATGGGCCATAACTAGTATTCATGTCTAGCATTACGGCACACGCCACTCACACGAGTCCCATCCGACACCAATTTTCTTGGACTCCATGCTACAACCATCTCTTCTCCCTCCTATTTTCTCAGCCATCACGCGTTGGGCGGGGTGGGGGGTTTGCCGATAGTCGGTTTGCTCAAATGCGGTCCCACTTGTAAGTGAAAATGTAACACAGCACGCATTCCCCCTTGAGCGGCGTGGCAGACCAACCGTGTGGGGGTGCGACGCGAACACGGCAGGCTTTTCCTTTTGAACTTGTAACTTGTAAAATTTGGTTCTGCTCCATGGCGCGACTGATAGATAGAAATGACGATTTTCCCAAGAGTAATGAGAAGTTTGGTTCTGGCGCGGTTCATGCATGGAGTACCTACGAAAATTATGAAGTTGATGCGAAAGGTAATATAATTACTAGTAGTACCATATACTACTACATGGGTTTGATGGAAAGATAAAGATACATACGAATCCATCAACGCCATCCTCACGCGCTAGTGCACCGGGTCACCAACCGACGTGTGAGGAGCACCGGCATTGGCAGCAAGCTCAACGTGCTTTTGAACAATGCTGTCCAAGGTTGCCATCTGGTCCAAGAAGGCCAACGTCATATCGTCCTCCTCTTGCATGTAGTAGTCCTTGTGGACGATTTGCGTGTAGACGTGGGTGATTATGTCAATGGTGTCTTGCTGCACCATGCACTGCATGGCGAGCACGACCTCGAGGTGGACATTCTCCGGCGCGACGTCGGGCAGTCGCAGGGCCACCAGTGTGTCGAAGAGGTTGTCACCATAGAGGTCGTTGAGGGTGCCAAGCATTGCAGAGCCTGGGCGCGTGGGCTGGAGGCGTACGTCAAGGTCGTCTGCGAGCTTCGTGACGATGGTGAACTTGTCAAGGAAGTCGACGAGGACCTTGTCGAACAAGGAGACGAAGTTGTCGTCCAAGCGGCCCCTCGCCCTAGCAGCCTCAAGCACTAACTGGAGACATTCCTCGGTGCCGGGCCACAGGCTGGCATCATGGACCATCTGGCACAGCCGGCTGATGCTCGCACTCATCCCCTCCATGGGTCTAGCTTCTAGTCAACTGATCTTGCGATTGGAGTGATCACTCTTGCCCTTGGTTGCGTAGGTGCGTAGGATTTCATAGATTGGACTGGCGGGAGCCTTTATATGAGAAGTGCAGATTGCGTTGAATTCACGTGCGTGTTCGCCATCTACTCCTCGCCCCTCTACTGCACCTTCCTTTGGCTGTATGACGGGTTGGCCATCCACCCGTTGGGCCCACGTGTCATACACCCAAAGGCAGGTGTAGTAAGTCAATGAAGTTGCGCCCCCTTCGTGCCGGTGCAGTATAGTCATCTCACCGGACCTCTAGTTGGGGCCAAACGAGAGAACTTTGATGTTTACTGGTTTATTGGTCCCCTTTGCATTTTGCGCCAAGTTTTAACCTTTGATTTAACTAATAAAATGTTAATGCATGTAACCAAAAATGTTGTGTAAGTCACCTTACGAAAACCAAATAATCCCAAAACATTTAGGCACAGTACATTAAATCCCTCCTCGTTTCTTATTTCATGACATATCAACCAATGAGAGATGTGGGCCGTGCATGCTTTCAATGACTTGAGACTACCAAACATCACATGCGGTGGTTAGTTCATTGCATGTAATCCTATTAAGTAGCAAAAAGACATTAAGTTATCTCGCCGATAGGAATAAAACAATACACCATGTATTTATTTACAAAGGGAGTAGTACATTTTTTGTGACATGCATTACTAGATATTGCTTGTCAAATACTAAATCCAGATGGACGTTGTAGTACTACTAAATCCGGACGATAGTTCTAGTAATAGTAGTAGTACTACCAATGTAGTAGCACCGTACTACCCGTTGGTCAAATTATTACGTGCTGCTCCTCACAGTGAAGTGAGAAGACCCTACGTCAGAGATGACACCTGAGTATAGGCGCCGTGTTCGGCATACCATAGTCAGCCTCACCGTCTGCAGTCACTATCATCACGGCTGTAGACCTAGCCTTCTTACAACTAGCCGTGTTCGACATAATTTCCCATGCGTAGATGCCCGTGCATTGCACGGAACACCAAGATTGGGGGGTGGATAGCGCCGGAGCGGCCATCGCACCAGATTTTTCCATGGCCTTCTAGATGTGATGGGGAGGATATAAGGCTGATTGTGAGAGACAAGGAGTTGTTTGTAAATAGGGAACAAGTGCGGGCATCTTTTTGCAAAACTGGAGAAGTTTGGTTTGTATGTGTCTGATCTAGATACGACGGCTATTGGTGAAAGATGGCAGGCACAACATCATCACTAACTCAGGACCTGCTTGATTCGCAGGATTTTGAAAACGTAGGAATAGGACATGGCAATATTACAAGTTTCAAACTAATATTACAAATGTTAGGAGTAATGCTGCACCTACGAAGAGGGAATTACTAGGAAGTTTATGTAAGAACTTTTGTTACTTTAGGTGGATGCAGCATTATCGTACAAACTAAAATCCACCGCCCTGACAAGTCACTAATGGGCAAATAAGTTTTCGAGTCTCTAGCCACTTGATGTTTCAAAAAAAATTCAGCTTCTGCGGAGACTGTGTCATTTAGGCTTAGACGACTGCAGTGATCAGCACGGCATTCATTGTTGCGCCAGAGAATGCCGAACCTCATTATCTTGAGCACACTTTCCTCTAGAACAAAGAACCTGGCCAATTTAATCTCTGATGTGCTACCTCGGTAGTCGATCAAATCAATTTTTGTATGATGGAGATCACGGCATTCGATGAGATTGTTATAGTGCAGCACATTTTTCACTTTCGTGTCTTTTTTATCTGCAAAAGAAGAGAACATATTAGAGTAGCTGGCTGTATAAGATTGCCGTGTCATCAAGAGGTACCAATATCATTCTCTCATACGATTGGGTTGGCTGGCTAGTGACATTTTTTCACTCTCTCTCTCTCTTTCCTTGACCTAGGAGTACGTGAAGAGCTTGGGTGTAACACCCAGGATGATGGTATGAAGGAAGGCCGGTGACGAGCACTGGCGAGCGGATCCAGGCGGGATCCGCCGGATCCGACGAGGAAAAAGGCCTGGGCGGGCAGATCCGAGAGGGCAACCTCGTTCTCGACCCGGATCAGCGATGGACAACGAAAGTGGGCGGAGCTCCGAGCTCGGCGCGCCATGCATGGAGGCTCACTACAAGGAAGACCGAGAGGGCGTGAGGGAGAGAGCGGGGAAAGGAAGGAGGCAAGGGCGCACTGGCCTGCTGGGGGACTCCGGCGATGGGCGGAGCTCGTCGCCGGTGAGTGCAGACGGCGGGTCAGCGAGACAGCGGTGTGGGGATCCGTGGCTGGCAGAGGCGCTCTTGCCCGTGGGGAGGAAGACGGGGTGCTGGGGCAGAAGCTCTCGGGCCCAGATCCGGCCCAAGGCAGGCCGTTTGCGTGCTCGGGCGGGCCTCGCGTGGTGGAGGAGGCTGAGGGGCGATGTGGCAGTGTCTGGTTGGCTGGGGCACCGAAGCTGACGGGGGCTGGCGAACGGCGGCGTGCCAAGTGGCGCAGTGGAGGTGGCTGGGCACGAAAATGGAGGAGAAGGTGGGAGGTGGCGGCGGCTGATGATTAGGTGTGCGAAAATTTAGGAGGGGTAGGTAGCTGCTAAGAAATGGAAGGAGAGGTCTATATATAGACATATGGACTAGGTTAGGGGGATTTAGGGGGGGTTTTGGACCCTCCGATCGCGATCTAATGGCTCCGGTCGGAGGGGGGTTTGGTGGCTGTGAAGAGAAGGTTTGGGCTGAGATGAGAGGGAATGAGTGCAGCACGGCAACTGTTCCCGGAGACCGAGAACGTCCGACGCTAGACTTGCTATATTTCCGCTATAATTATTCCTTGGGCCATCAAACGAACTCCGAATGCGATGAAACTTAGCAGGCAACCTACTAACAACATAACAACACTGCACGCCAACTTTCAACCCATTCCGAGAACATTTTCTGGCCACTTATAATATAATATTTCGGACATGCCGCGGGCGCATGCAAGTGAGTCTGGGCTCAGAACGGACAACAGAAGGAACGGGGAGACCGGGACGGATGGAAGTTTTGAAAATATGATGATGCAATGCGGATGATGACATGACAAGATGCAACACGCAAACAAAAGACAAGGCAACAACATCGAATAACTGGGAGACACATGGCGCAACGGTCTCGGGGCGTCACATTGGGCATTTGTTGCCTTCCACTATGTTGCCGATGCCATATTTCGCAAAAGTATGCCACATAATACCCATCGATGTCAAATCAAAAGATTTTGGCATCGCTCTCGTGATGTGAGAGAGTTGGCATCGTTGTGCACACAGACCCACATGTATAAACAAATCAATCAAACCAACTACACCAGCCTCTCACTCTCCCAGACAAGTGTTTTTCTATTGCCTCAGTCCTCTATCTCTCCCACGCAAGTCTTTTTTCATTGCGTGAGTTAATTTGTCACCGGAGCAAAGTAGGTGATCCAGATTGGGGCACCAGGTGAGCAATGGAGGGGCATCGGTGCCAAATGCATCACAAGTGAATTTGGCACGTGTTTTTGGCCTACATAGTGGAGGGCCGTTATAGCCCACTTTTGTACTACCTCTTATTTAGTATAATATTTTGACCATAGATTTACGTAAGAAAATGCCAATGCATGTCACTAAATATTACACCATTTGAAATTATGTTCAAATATGAATCCAACGGTATAGTTCTTAGTGACATGCATTAACATTTTTTCAGTTAAATCTATGGTCAATTTTTTATACTACAAAATAGGAAGAGTAAACCAGGACAGAGGTAGTACTTGCTCTTAGGGTAACCATATAGTTACTGGAGTAGTCTAAGTTACTTTCCACTATGACTAGCCTAGGCTACTATAGTAGTACAACCAAAAACGATGCTGGTGATCATGTGAGAAAAAAATACTAAATACATTTGTTTTGGTGCAGTGCGTAGATGCAGTTTTGAACAATGACCTTGTCATCGTAATTTGGGAAAATTATGAAAAAAATTGAGCTACGTTGTGATTACCGTTTACTAATAGGAAAGAAGTTTCACCTTGATGACTAGCTTCTTCGTGCACGAGAAGCATGTAAGGAATCCAACAACTTGATCCAGATTGGGGCCGATAGATTTTATTGCCAAGATCTTCACTGTGCACATAGACTGGGTCAAGCTTGTGGGAATCATTTTCTGGAAGACGGTCGTAAATACGTCAAGAAGAAATTTAAAAATGTGAATTTCAAGAAGACGGAGAAGAAGATGAGTGATGTACCTGAACGATTATGGATCCAGCAAAGAGTTCGGATAATTTGGCGGACAGTGCACCAACGCTATCAATTTCGGCGCGTCAATGACCCTGATATTTGTTGGACCTTCTAGATCCGATACTAGAAATCTCTTAAGGAAAGGCGCATTCTCAATGACCATAACGTGGAACACCTGGAGTGATCTCTTCCCAATTGGTGTCTTGTTGTGGGGCCAGCAAGACACATAAATCCATTGGAGATTCGTCGAGGCGATGTGGAGGCTAATGAACCCGTGGATCTGCTCAAGACGAAGGTACTCAAGCGCAGTACAGCTGCGGAACAGGTGCTCCATAGCCTTCTTCGAGATGACAATGTCAAAGAGGTCGAGCTGCTTGAGTTGAGGGAGAAGAAGGGCGGGCGCGACATTAATCTGCGGAAGATAGCAGGAGCTGAAGCTGGCACGGCGCAATGTTGGCGTGAGGCGGAGCGCGGACGGTGGCAGAGAGCGACATCGTCCAGCTTCAAAGCTGAGCTCCTCGAGATGATCTAGGGCGGGGGATAAGAACCAATCATCGAACTTGGGTTGGACCTTCCAGTTGGTACAGAACATGCGGATGTCAAGGCGCCTGGCTTGCCCAGGGTGCGATGAAAAGATCTTGGAGACTACGGCCATGCGTTTGCAATCCTCATCGCAGAGGCAGCTGTCAATGGTGAGGTTGAGGGGGACGCGGCGCCAGAGGGGCGCCACCGCCGGGAGAGCAGGGCGTCCGCACAGCAGATTTGGTGGGGAGGAGGCCGATGATGACGGGCAACATGTCGTCGGGGAGGCTGCTGATAAAGTCTAGGCTCGCCCGATGCGGTTTTGGCTCGAGCCGCCTCCGCTTGTTGGCTGCCTCGCCGTCCATCTCAACCGGCGGTGACGCCGGTGTACACGTGTGCTGGTGTGTTTTGTGTGCTGAGTGTGCACGAGTGCATCCTTCTATGCATGCCGCTACACATTGGTGAATTGTGCGCGAGTGCGTCCTTCACGCGGAAGAATTGTGTCCTCAATGCGCCCTCAATTTACTAGCGTGCGGGCTGCTACCCCGAGTGGTTTCAACTTTGTTTACTTCACCGCGTGTCAGATGGGCCTCTAGTTTACTTATTTTCACCCACTGCCACATGGGCCAACACACGAAGATACATAACACGAGCTGACAAGGTAGCATGTGGACTGGTTGACCGGTCAAGTAAACAATATACGGAGCTATACGCTGACAAAGTGAGCATATAATCCGTCGCTATAGAGTGTTCGAGTGAGAGGGGAGGCCCGTGAGATATAGCAGAGAGAGAGAGAAAGAGCTACTCCCTCCGTTCGATAATGTAGTTCCAATATTTTTTTTAAAGTCAAACTTTTGAAACTTTGACCAAGTTTATAAAGAAATTACTTATATCTAGAATACCAAAGATAAATTATAGTATGAAGTAAGTACATGTTGTGATGAATCTAATGACCATTCCAGATGTAAATGTTTTTATCCACATATACCTAGTCAAACTTTTCTGAGGTTTGACTTTTCAAAACATCCATATGCTTATGGACATGAGAGAGTCCCTAACTAGAGAGAGAGAGAGAGTGAAATAGAAAGAGTGAGTGAAAAAAGTGTGTGTGCGTGTGTGAAAGAGACATGAACAACACTCGATAAAAGTCGACAAAAAACATGTTTGTCTTATGCAAACATATCACACATGCATCTTCGACAACGGAAGCAAGGTGAGGAGATAGTGTGTGGTTGTTTGGAACCGAGAGAGCAAGACCCCTAGCACGTGGCCAGGAGGGGTCTGACAAACAAGGGAGAGAGGTCGAGAGAGACGTACAGAGAAAAAGGAGACATGGGGAGGAGAGAGTGTATGTTTGTCATAGAGAGATCCCCTGGAGATCATGATGGGACTACATGGGTGGGAGATTGAGTGACAAGGTGTGTGCGCGATAGAAGATACCCCGACAGATATCGAGATAGACGTATGGATGGAAGGAGACAATACGTGTGTTCCTGATGGCTAGTGAGAGATAATCATACTTAGGGGGGAGTGCTTGCGCCTATGATGGAGTGAGGGATTATGGTACTTATTAGGGGGGTGCGTGTCACATAGAGAGAGAACAAGGGCGGAGAGTGTTGGATGGGTCTATATGTATAGCGCAAGCGAGACATGTGTAAGTGTGAACCAGGGAGATATAAAGTTTGAGAGAGATTGAGGAGCCCTGATAAGGCTGAGTGGTGCGGCAGATAGGTGAGAGGGGGAAAGAGATATTCCATCTGCTCGATAATGTAGTGCATTTAAATTTTTTGGAAGTCAAACTTTGGAAACTTTGATCAGGTTTACGCAAATGTTATTTATATCTACAATACCAAAGATACATCATATGAAACTACATCTCACGGTGAATCTAATGGTATATGTTTGCCGTTTTAGATGTAATTATTTTTCTCCACGTACATGGTCAAACTTTGTGATGTTTGACTTTTCAATAAATCAATATGCTATGGACCGAGGAGATTGCCTAAGTCGAGAGAGATCAAGTGTGTGTGAAGGAGAATGAGTAAGTGTGCAAAAAGAGTATGTGTGTGAAAGAGAAAGTGACAACAAACATAAATTAGAGAGAGTGTGTGTTTTTTCGTTTATTAGGCGAACATCTCATGCATGAATCTCCGAGATAGAAAAGCGAGGCGATGAGATACATGAAGATAGCTAGTGTGTGATTGTTTGCAACGGAGAGCGACACCCCTATAGCACATGTCCAATAGAGGTATGGCCAACAAGGAACAAAGGTCGAGAGGGACACATGGAGAACATGGACGCATGGGGAGGGCGAGAGGGTGTGTTTGTGATAGAGAGATCCCCTCGAGATCGTGAGGGGACTATATCGGTGGGAGATCGAGGGAGGTGTTTGCGCGATAGAAAGATGCCCCGAGAGAAATCGAGATAGACCATGCACATCTTTGTGATGGAGACTAAGATTAGCTAGTCATATACATATAGGGGGGACTGCATGTGCCTACAATTGAGTGAGAGACCATCATACTTGGCTAGCTAGGCATGAGATTGTGTGTGTGCGCGTGTGAGATGGAGAGAGAATGAGGGAGAGAGATAGAGTTTTAGATGGTCCTATCGAGTGCGAGTAAGATATGCATGTGTATGTGTGACCCAGGTAGATGGAGCATTTGAGAGAGAGGGGGGAGAGCTCCGACACAATAGAGTGGTGTGTGAGAGAGTTACGGGCAACAAGCCAAGGAATTTGTGTGCGTACGATGAGTGCACTCAAGATCTCTAGCTTGGACTAGAGAATCGTACATAGTGTGCGAGAGAGACCTATAGATGGAGTATATATGCATGCGAACTAGAAAGACCCCCCACACACACAAAGAGAGAGAGAGAGAGAGAGAGAGAGAGACCAACAAAGTTTCTGTGTTGGATGCGTGTGACAGAATTGAAGATTGTCGGCAAGAGAGAGAGAGAGAGAGAGAGAGAGAGAGCAGGAGTCCGGGAGAGGGGGAGGTCGCGTTTTATGCATCAAAGACTGATATAAACCATGTTTCGATATAAACTTGCATTCAAATATTTAAATCAGAGAACATGTTGTCTGCAATCCACACATGAATGGATATATGCGTATATCAAAACAAGTTCATTAATTTGACTTTCAACATGTTCGTGGAGTACTATAATGCTGTACAACATTCTACACGATTGAGGTGTTCAATTTTGGATTTAGTTCACTATTTTGACCTGGTGAACGAGCTATTTCATTGAATCAAGATATTTCATTTTGGGTTTGATTCCCGTTTTGAGTGGGTCAACTATTTGTCATATAGTAAATCGCTAGCAACGAGCATGTAAAAACACATTACTCCCGAGCATCATCTCTCCATCTAAAAAAGAAGTGGCAAGCTAATATTTCAAAATTTGATTCGAATCGACTTGGTAAGGTAGACGTGGATGCTCGTTCTCCCCAAATTTGAAAGAACCGTTAAACATCCTCAGCTCGGTGGAATTCGCCCGAGCAAATAAATGAGAGACGCGAAATTACCGTCCTATGTGGGACACACATCAATTGGGCCGTTGTACATCGAGGGTAGGTTTGTAACTTCATCCAAGCAAGCCTTCTCCTCAGCTGAAATGACAGTGCCGAATAATTCATAAACCATGGTCGGCAAAACACGCTCTCCTCGCCCGAATAGCTCGCACCCACTATTTCAAAACACGCTCTCCTCGCCCGAAATCGCTCGCGCCCACTATATTTCAAAACACGCCCTCCTCGCCCGAAATAGCTCGCGCCCACTATTTGGGGAGAAGCAAAGTTACTCTACTATCCCCGACCCTCAGTACACAGACCCAAGCCGAGAAGCCTAAAGGCAGGGGTAGAACTGTAACTTCCCCTCACATTTTAGACAAATGCGTCCGTAAAACATGGTTCCACTCCCCTCCTGATTCCCCCCCTTCATACCTCGTGGGCGCCAAATCACCTTCTCCCCGGAAGCTCCCTTCTCCCGAGCCACGAAACCTCAGCCCCTCCTCCATGGCGCCCCCACCGAACCAATTTCACAGCCGCCGTCCTCCCTAATGCTGGAGACGCTGTCCATTTGCTGTCGTGCACTGGGCCGTGTGCCTCTTACTCCATGCTGCTGGAGCTGCCTCGTCGACAGCCGCGTGAACCGTACTGAAGTCGATTCACCCCCGCCGTTGTTCACGGCGCTGGAGCGGATCCAGCTTCGGATCCGTCAAGAGTCCCGGCACTGCTTCCCCGTAGCCGTCGACCGCCGTGACATCGCTATTTCCTTGCTGCCGGTCGCCACAACAACCGCGCTGACTTCGCGGACTCGGCAGCTGGACCTGCCTACTTCACCATGCTGCCAGATAGGTCGCACCCCCATCTCAAACACTTTATTTAGGCATCAGTTGTTTGAATTTTTATTCTGGGCCAATTGATTCCCAATGGGAAGCAGCACCCCTCGAGGCGGCGGAGCTCCTAGGCTGCCGGTTGGCTGGTGTCTAACGTAAGAGTGCGGGGCCGCATGTTCGCCGTGGAAGCAGCGCTTAGATGGCTATCTTAGAGTTGCGTTGGTTGAAGGTACTCCCGCCGCCAGATCTAGATGACGGGAAGTCTTTGTGGATTGGCCCCGGGGCGGCGCAACCACGACAGTGCAGAGGGCGGGGAGCGGGGTTTTGGCTGGGGCCACGGACGGCGGAGGCAGGCTACTCTACCATTGGTCACTGGCTCTTCGGGGAAGATTCCTAACAGTGTCAGCTGGGACGCACAAGACGGCCATCAAGCCATCTAGCGTAGATCGGACAGTACCAAAATAAAATAAAATCGTGTGACCCCAATTTAGTATTCATTCAACAGACGTGTGACCACTCTCGTACCTTGCTGTTGATCTCTTAGTGTATTTCTTCAGATCAAAGAGATGTGTCATTCTTAACATTATGCGTTATCTACATCTTCAGCCACACAGTCTTTCGACTCACCGTAGCTGCTCCAACAGGGCAAGCATACACCAGAAGGGAGCTATAGTCCCCACTCAACAGTTCCCTGCATCGAATGCGCGTGCCCGACATGGACAGCCACAACAACTGCAGGGCCATCGACAAGTCAGCACATGATGCTCACTCCTATGGATGGCGACCAGATAGGTTGTACCCTCATCTTACTTGTGTGCAACATTTATGGCTTTGTTATTCATCTAAGCATGGAAAATAGATTATCACATTTCACTGTATATTCATGCTGATCGCTTACGGGTCTTGTTGAGGAGTTAACGTTGTTCCATAGTTCAGCTAAGATACTTGTTCTTTCGGTAACGTTGTTCCATAGTTATCATCCATCAGCCAATGCTATCCCACAGGCTGGTGATTATAGTATTATACCACTTCTATTATTACCTATGTTGTTCTTTAATACTTCTGTGTGCCATCTAGTTAATCTCGAGTACAAACGATACATATTCTGTAGCTTTCATCTGTGTTCTCCCTTTAGTTTTTGAGACCTGTTGCTGCTAGTTAACCCCAATCCTACTATTTATGTCGTCTCCTATAGGCACTCATTACATAAATCTAACTACTAGTTGTCTTACATGCATGTCAGATATAATTGCACACACTGATATATCCACAAGAACCTCACAGAGCAATGTAAAGGCCAATAAACTTGATGTCAGTGATACCCAATATGATGGAACATGTAAAGGCAGTTCTTCAGAAGACCTGCAGAAAGATGTTGAATCCGCTTGACCCCACAAGGTCCTTGCTCTAACTTGGCCCGTGATATGGGTACAACATGCATATAATGTCCTGGAGTGTATCTAATCTGTTGCAATGCCATGTTCTTAGCATGCTGATCATGCATGTAAATATGTCATGCCTTCCTGTTTTTCAGTACCTATTCCATTCATGATAACATGTTTTAAAATTCAAGTACTGTCATTCTACTCTATCGCAATGCCATCTTCTTAATTTGGACATCATGCTTCTGAATATCTTATGCATTGTTATTCATCAGCATGTACTTCATCTGTCTACCATACCATATTTGTTTACATTGAAGTGTCGTTCTAGTGCTCTGTTGCAATGCCATCTTAGTTTCCCAATCATACACGTGTATGTTGCCTTAGTTTTTTCTGTATGTATTCCGCTAGAATACATTTTTACATTCAACTAGTGTTTTTTTACTGTGTTGTCATGTCGTATCCCTAGCTCTTACACCATACTCCCTCCGTCCGGATTACATGTTGCCAAAATGGATAAAAAAGGATGTATCTAGAACTGAAATATGCCTAGACCCATCCATTTTTTTCTGGATGGAGGGAATACATGTCAATATGTCATGCCTCTCTATTCTTCAGTACCTATTCCATCTCTCTGCTGTAGCATGTTTTATAATTGAAGCACCATTCTTCTATACAAGGCATGCAAGGGGAAGATGACTAGAATCTGAAGGGTTACAAACCAGGTCTTTGCAAAAGATCCAAACGCCAGGAGATAATAAACCAACTCCAGTTTTTATAGATACTGCTCCAGCGTAGAGAAACCCAACTCCTACTGCTAATAAGCAGATTCCAGTGGCCAAAGAACTAGTCCACTCCAGTCCAGCAAAAATATGTCAACTCCATTCTAAGAAGCGTGTGTGTATCCTTGCATCATGAAATTTTATAGCATGTTGATCATATTTTCTACATTGTTTCTTACCCATCTCTCTTTTAGAAAATAAGCTTAACAGATAGAAGAATTTCTACACTGCTATCGTCTGTGAGGAAAGATTCTTGCAGGAATTCTCTATGCTCCAATGCAGATGTAAGTACCTATTGTATATCACTATATTTTTACATCAGCATGCATTTTGTTAACCAACGTGAATCCAACCTTTATCTGATATAAATTTAGTTGTAGCAAAATGTATGATTAAAGGCCACAATGTTGATTTTTGTAAGGAAAACTGCCTGGTAGTTTTGCATCCTGAGTTGCATGAGTGTACTATCTCATATCAGTGGTTTGATCACTTTGGTTCTGTAGTGGGTTTTCAGTGTTTTACTGTGTTGTCCTGTCGTATCCCTAGCTCTTACTTCATACTCCCTCCGTCCAGATTACATGTCGCAGAAATGGATAAAACTGGATGTATCTAGAATTGCAATACGCCTAGACCCATTCATTTATTTCTGGATGTAGGGAATACATGTCAATATGTCATGCCTTTCTATTCTTTATAATTGAAGCACCATTCTTCTATATAAGGCATGCAAGGGGAAGACGACTATGTTAGAATCTGACGGCTATGTTAGAGTCTTTGCAAAAGATCCAAACGCCAGGAGATAATAAACCAACTCCATTTTTCATAGATACTGCTCCAGCACAGAGAAACCCAACTCCCACTGATAATAAGCAGATTCCAGTGGCCAAAGAACTAGTCCGTTCCAGTCCAGCAAAAGAATGCCAACTCCATTCTAAGAAGCGTGTGCGTATCCTCGCATCATGAAATTTTATAGCATTCTGATCATATTTTCTATATGTTTCTTACCCATCTCTCTTTTAGAAAATAAGGTTAAATGATAGAAGTGTATTCGAGGAAAATATCTTGCGGGAATTCTCTGTGCTCCAATGCTGATGTAGGTACCTGTTGTATATCACTATGTTTTTACATCAGCATGTATTTTGTTAATCGGCGTGAATCCAACCTTTATCTGATCTAAAATTAGTGGTAGCAAAATGCTAAAGGGGACAATGTTGATTTTTGTAAATAAAACTGCCTGGTAGTTTTGCATACTGAGCTGCATGAGTGTACTATCTCATATCATGCACATTACTGAATTGTAGTGCTGCTCTGGTTGCCCATTCATTCATTGTGTCAATGTTGCTTTCGTATTACCTTACCTGGCTGATGATACTGTGCCATATTGTGTTAATTTAGTGTTGGCTAGTTGCCCAAACGTTCGTTGTGTCAATGTTGCTTTCCTATTATCTGACTTGGCCAATGATAGCAATGCTAGTGTGTTAATTTTGTGTAGCCTGCTAAAGATAAGAAGACAAACTCTGAAAACAGCAAGGCAACCCCATTGTTTCTTTCCAGTAAATCTATGCTAGGTAATATGGCAATAACTCATGATTAATCTGTTTGGTTCCCGTCCTAATTTATGTTATGATGTAGTGGTTGAGACACTCTCCACTATCAATAATACAAGCCTGCCAAAATCACCATCTGAATCTGTTCAGTATCCTCTGTCTCGAATGCAACGGAATAAATGTATGTTTGTGAACCAATTAATGGCTGAATAAATGATGGAAATGGTGGATGAATCAAAGGTGCAGAGTTGTGCGACACAACAACTGATCAATGTTTTCAGAGACAGTGTAGCAAAGCAGCAAGAACTTGCCCACATGCTTATGGGCGTCATCCGTGCTAAGGTTGCAGATTGTGACGTTGTAGATGGTTATGTTCTGCTCATTTATTTGTACTGGCATCAATCTTTGATTGCCAAGTGGATGTAATTTCCTGTCATATATGATGGATGTGCAACGTTATTCCCTGTATGTTGTACCTTTGCTCGATCGGTTTCGGTCCTGTGCATAATTGCTCGTCGTAGTGGGCTCAAATTATCTAATTTGGCCTAAAGACATGAATGAACTTTAGTGGGCCCATTAAGTTAATGGGCCATTACTAGGCCGAAAGTTAATGGTCGGCCCTCTTACCTCCCGGGTCGTTAACAGGCCGACATCGAAGCGGGCAACAGGTGGCCCCAATTTATTTCACGGGCCATTAACAGGCCATTACTAAGTTTGGGCTACATATGGCCCAACTATACTGTAGGCCTTTAGTAGGCCGAAAGGGACAGCGAGCTTGTACTGGACCATGAAGAGCATGGGCCGCTAAGAGTTAGGTCGTATTGTAAATGGCCCAATTGTGTTGTGGGCCTTTAGCAGGCCGAATGAGAAACCGGGCTGGTATTGGACCATGAAGGGCATGGGCCGTTAAAAGGCCAAAACTCAGGTCCGACTACAAATGGCCCAATAGATATATGGGCCGTCAATAGGCTGAAAGACACACCGGGGTAGAAATTGGCCCAACACTTAAATGGGTCGCTAAAAGGCCGAAAATCAGGTCCGACTACAAATGGCCTAACTCACTTATGGGCCGTCAACAGGCTGAAAGACACACCGGGCCGGAAATTAGCCCAACATTTAAATGGGTCGCTAAAAGGCCGAAAGATGTACATCGTGAAAATTGGCCCATCCACTGAATGGGCCGTTAAGAGTCCGAAAAGTCATTGGGCCGATATTGAGCACAAATATGTAGCGGGCTGTTAACGGGCTCGAACGGACAATGGGCTGCAATTGTGTCAAATCTTTAACGGGACATTGAAAGGCTGAATTGGCACATCTCGTATGGGCCGTGGGCTTAAATGGACCTGACACAAGTAGGCCTTATATGGGCCGGCCTGCTAATTTTTACAGGGTCGGCCTTTTTCACCGGAATGGGCCACTGTTGGGCCGTGCCACGTGTCGACCTATCATAGGCACCTCCTGTCCAATGAGTGGACGACTTCTGTCCCAACGGTGAGGCAACACGTGTTTCCTCCGGCCAATGATGATTTTACACGTGGAAAATCCCCATTGGTCCGGGCTGTTAACGGGTTATCGGATCCAAAACCAGACCCGATAGCTTAATGGCGTTCCGTTATGGTGGATGCCACGTGTCGGTCACCCTTGACGAAAGCACTTCTGTGACGCACGATTTATCGTCATGGAAGTGGACACTTCCGTGATGATAATTTTGGTAAGGTCATGGAACACTTCTACGACAACACAGGTATGACTATCTTGATTCTGTCATAAACTCGTCATGGATGTACATGCATGACAAAAAATGCGACCTACTGTGACAAACATGTATCATCACGGAAGTGTATTTTTTTGTAGTGATATTTTTATCCTCGATGGCAACAATACAATACGTGCCTTGCTGCCCCTGCTGTCACTGGGAAAGGACACCGCAAGATTGAACCCAAAGCTAAGCACTTCTCCCATTACAAGAAAGATCAATCTAGTAGGCCAAACCAAACTAATAATTCGAAGAGACTTGCAAAGATATTAAATCATGCATAAAAGATTTCAGAGAAGAATCAAATATTGTTCATAGATAATCTTGATCATAAACCCACAATTCATCGGATCTCGACAAACACATGGCAAAAAGAATTACATTGAATAGATCTCCAAGAGAATCGAGGATAACTTTGTATTGAGATCCAAAGAGAGAGAAGAAGCCATCTAGATAATAACTATGGACCCGAAGGTCTGTGGTAAACTACTCACACATCATCAGAGAGGCTATGGTGTTGATGTAGAAGCCCTCTGTGGTCGATCCCCCCTCCGGCGGAGCGCCAGAAAAGGCCCCAAGATGGGATATCATGGGTACAGAAGGTTGCGGCAGTGGAAATAGGGTTTCGTGGTGCTCCTAGATGTTTTTGGGGTATATGACTATATATAGGCGAAAGAAGTAGGACAATGGAGCCATGAGGGGCCCATGAGGGTGGGGGCGCGCCTACCCCCCCTGGGCGCACCCTCCTACCTCGTGGCCACCTGGTTGCTTCCTTGGCGTCCACTCCAAGTCTCCTGGATTGCGTTTGTTCCAAAAACAACTCCCCCGAAGGTTTCATTCCGTTTGATATTCCTTTTCTACGAAACACTGAAATAGGCAAAAAGAACAACAATTTGCACTGGGGCTTTGGTTAGTAGGTTAGTCCCAAAAATAATATAAAAAGGTATATTAAAGCCCATTGAACATCCAAAACAGATAATATAATAGCATGGAACAATAAAAAATTATAGATACATTGGAGACGTATCAAGCATCCCCAAGCTTAATTCCTGCTCGTCCTCGTGTAGGTAAATGATAAAAACAGAATTTTTGATGTGGAATGCTGCCTAGCATAATTCTCAATGTAATTTTATTTATTGTGGCATGAATGTTCAGATCCAAAAGATTCAATAAAAAATTTAAATACTAACATAAACATAATAATACTTCAAGCATACTAACAAAGCAATCATGTCTTCTCAAAATAACAGGGCCAAAGAAAGTTATCCCTACAAAATCATATAGTCTGGCTATGCTCTATCTTCATCACACAAAGTATTTAATCATGCACAACCCCGATGACAAGCCAAGCAACTGTTTCATACTTTTGATGTTCTCAAACTTTTTCAATCTTCACGCAATATATGAGCGTGAGCCACGGACATAGCACTATATGTGGAATAGAATGGTGGTTGTGGAGAAGACAAAAAAGGAGAAAATAGTCTCACATCAACTAGGCGTATCAATGGGCTATGGAGATGCCCATCAATAGATATCAATGTGAGTGAGTAGGGATTCCCATGCAACGGATGCACTAGAGCTATAAGTGTATGAAAGCTCAACAAAAGAAACTAAGTGGGTGTGCATCCAACTCGCTTGCTCATGAAGACCTAGGGCATTTTGAGGAAGCCCATCATTGGAATATACAAGCCTAGTTCTATAATGTAAAATTCCCACTAGTATATGAAAGTGAAAACATAGTAGACTCTCTATCATGAATATCATGATGCTACTTTGAAGCACAAGTGTGGTAAAAGGATGGTAACATTGTCCCTTCTCTCTTTTTCTCTCATTTCTCTTTTTTGGGCCTTTTTATGGCCTTTTTTCTTTTCTATTTTTTTTATTTTTCGTCCGGAGTCTCATCCCGACTTGTGGGGAAATCATAGTCTCCATCATACTTTCCTCACTTGGGACAATTCTCTAATAATGATGATCATCACACTTTTATTTACTTACAACTCAAAAATTACAACTCGATACTAGAACAAAATATGACTCTATGTGAATGCCTCTGGCGGTGTACCGGGATATGCAATGAATCAAGAGTGACATGTATGAAAGAATTATAAAGGTGGCTTTGCCACAAATACGATGTAAACTACAAGATCATGCAAAGCAATATGACAATGATGAAGCGTGTCATAATAAATGGAACGATGGAAAGTTGCATGGAAATATATCTCGGAATGGCTATGGAAATGCCATAATAGGTAGGTATGGTGGCTGTTTTGAGGAAGGTATATGGTGGGTGTATGATACCGGCAAAAGGTGCGCGGTATTAGAGAGGCTAGCAATGGCGGAAGGGTGAGAGTGCGTATAATCCATGGACTCAACATTAGTCATAAAGACTCACATACTTATTGCAAAAATATATTAGTTATCGAAACAAAGTACTACGCGCATGCTCCTAGGGGGATAGATTGGTAGGAAAAGACCATCGCTCGTCCCCGACCGCCACTCATAAGGAAGACAATCAATAAATATATCATGCTCCGACTTCATCACATAACGGTTCATCATACGTGCATGTTACGGGAATCACAAACTTTAGAACAAGTATTTCTCAAATTCACAACTACTCAACTAGATGACTCTAATATCACCATCTTCATATCTCAAAACAATTATCAAGTATCAAACTTCTCATAGTACTCAATGCACTTTTTATGAAAGTTTTTATTATACCCATCTTGGATGCTTATCATATTAGGACTAATTTTATAGCCAAAGCAAATTACCATGCTGTTCTATAGGACTCTCAAAATGATATAAGTGAAGAATGAGAGATCAATAATTTCTATAAAATAAAACCACCACCGTGCTCTAAAAGGGTATAAGTGAAGTACTAGAGCAAAATTATCTAGCTCAAAAGATATAAGTGAAGCACATAGAGTATTCTAATAAATTCAGAATCATGTGTGTCTCTCCAAAAGGTGTGTACAGCAAGGATGATTGTTGTAAACTAAAAAGCAAAGGCTCGAATCATACAAGACGCTCCAAGCAAAACACATATCATGTGGTGAATAAAAATATAGCATCAAGTAAAGTTACCGATAGACGAAGACGAAAGAGGGGATGCCTTCCGGGGCATCCCCAAGCTTAGGGTTTTTTTTGTCCTTAAATTTTACCTTGGGGTGCCTTGGGAATCCCCAAGCTTAGGCTCTTGCCACTCCTTATTCCAAAATCCATCAAATCTTTTACCCAAAACTTGAAAACTTCACAACAGAAAACTCAACAGAAAATCTCATGAGCTCCGTTAGTATAAGAAAACAAACCACCACTTCAAGGTACTGTAATGAAATCATTCTTTATTTATATTGTTGTTAAACCTACTGTATTCCAACTTCTCTATGGTTCATACCCCCCGATACTAGTCATAGATTCATCAAAATAAGCAAATAACACACGAAAAACAGAATCTGTCAAAAACAGGACAATCTGTAGTAATCTGTAGGTTTCGAATACTTCTGTAACCCCAAAAATTCTGAAATAAATTGGTGAACGTGAGGAATTTGTCTTCTAATAATATTCAAAAAGCTTAAACCTAATCTCACTATCCAGTAAAAAATGGCAGCAAATCTCCTGAGCGCTAAAATTTCTGTTTTTTACAGCAAGATTGCAAAGACTTCCCCCAAGTCTTCCCAAAGGTTATAATTGGCACAAACACTAATTAAAGACATAAAACCACATCTAAACATAAGCTAGATGAATTATTTATTACTAATCAGGAACAAAAAAATAAACAAAAATAAAATTGGGTTGTCTCCCAACAAGCGCTATCGTTTCACGCCCCTAGCTAGGCATAAAAACAAGAATAGATCTAGGTATTACCCTCTTTGGTATGCAATCCATAAGTGGCTCTCATACTAGATTCATAAGGTAATTTAATTATCTTCCTAGTAAAGTGTTCCATGCCTTTCCTTAACGGAAATTGGAATCTAATATTTCCTTCTTTCATATCATTAATTGCACCAATCATTCTAAGGAAAGGTCTACCAAGAATAATAGGACATGTAGGATTGTAATCTATATCAAGAACAATGAAATCTAAGGGCACATAATTCCTATATGCAATAGTAACAACATAATTAATCCTTCCCATAGGTTTCTTCATAGTGGAAACCGCAAGATGCAAATTTTAAGAACAATCATCACATTCACGGAAACCTAACACATCACACAAAGTTTTTGGAATCGTGGAAACACTAGCACCCAAATCACATAAAGCATAGAAATCATGATCTTTAATCTTAATTTTAATAGTAGGTTCCCACTCATCCTAAAGTTTTCTAGGGATAGAAACTTCTAATTCAAGCTTTTCTTCATAGGATTGCATTACAGCATCAACGATATGTTTGGTAAAAGCTTTAGTTTGATCATAAGCATGAGGAGAATTTAGCACGGATTGCAACAAGGAAATACAATCTATCAAAGAGCAATTATCATAATAAAATTCCTTGAAATCCAAAATAGTGGGTTCATTGCTATGTAAAGTTTTGACCTCTTCAATCCCACTTTTACCAATTTTTGCATCAAGATCTAAAAACTCCAAATCGTTGTGACGCCTTTTAACTAAAGTTGACTCATCTCTAGTCCCATCATTATCAAGATTCATATTGCAAAACAAAGACTTAATAGGAGACACATCAATCACTTTTAGATCTCCGTCCTTATTGTCATGAAATCTAGAAGAACACGCTTTTATAAAGCAATCTTTTTTAGCACGCATCCTAGTGGTTCTTTCTTTGCATTCGTCAATGGAAATTCTCATAGATTTGAGAGACTCATTGATACCATGCTTAGGTGGAATAGATCTAAGTTTCAAAGGATCAACATCAAGAGAAATTCTATCCACGTTCCTAGCCAACTCATCAATCTTAGGCAATTTTTCTTCAAGCAAAGCATTGAATTCTTTTGTGAAATCATAAATTCTTTAACACTAGTCTCAAAATCAGAGGGCATATTATTAAAATTTCCATAGGAGTTGTTGTAGGAATTACCATAATTATCAGAGGAATTACTAGGAAATGACCTAGGATTAAAGTTTCCTCTATACGCGTTGTTACCAAAATTGTTCCTACCAACAAAATTCACATCCATAGATTCATTATTATTCTCAATCAAAGTAGACAAAGGCATATCATTAGGATGAGAAGAAACACTCTTATTAGGAAACAATTTCATAAGTTCATCCATCTTTCCACTCAAAACATTAATTTCTTCTATAGCATGAACCTTTTTACTACTAGATCTTTCGGTCTGCCATTGCAAATAATTAACCATAATATTATCTAGGAGTTTAGTAGCTTCTCCTAAAGTGATTTCCATAAAAGTGCCTCCCGTGGCTGAATCTAAAAGATTCCTAGAAGCAAAATTCAATCCAGCATAAAAAATTGTATGATGATCCATAAATTTAAACCATGAGTAGGCCAATTACGTATCATTAATTTCATCATCTCACAAGATTGTGCAACATGCTCATGATCAAGTTGCTTAAAATTCATAATATCATTTCTAAGAGAGATGATTTAGCGAGAGGAAAATACTTAGATATAAAAGCATCTTTGCACTTATTCCATGAATCAATACTCTTTTTAGGCAAAGAAGAGAACCAAGTTTTAGCACGATCTCTAAGCAAAAATGAAAATAGCTTCAATTTAACAATATCATTATCCACATCTTTCTTATTTTTCATATCACACAAATCAACAAAGCTATTTAGATGGGTAGCGGCATCTTCACTAGGAAGGCCAGAAAACAGATCTTTCATGACAAGATTCAGCAAAGCAGTATTAATTTCACAAGATTCAGCATCGCTAAGAGGAGCAATCGGAGTGCTAATAAAATTATTATTGTTGGTATTAGAAAAGTCACACAATTTAGTATTATCTTGAGCCATCGTGACAAAAAATCCAACACACAAGCACACAAGAAGCAACCGAAAAGAGACGAACGGAAAAGTGGCGAACAGAAAAGAGGGTGAATAAAACAACAAGGGTGATGTGGGGAAGAGGAAAACGAGAGGCAAATGGCAAATAATGTAATGTGAGGGATAAGATTTTGTGATGGGTACTTGGTATGTTTTGACTTGTGCGTAGATCTCCCCGGCAACGGTGCCAGAAATCCTTCTTGCTACCTCTTGAGCATGCGTTGGTTTTCCCTTGAAGAGGAAAGGGCGATGCACCAAAGTAGCATAAGTATTTCCCTCAGTTTTTGAGAACCAAGGTATCAATCCAGTAGGAGATTACACGCAAGTCACCTAGTACCTGCAGAAACAAACAAGAACCTCACAACCAACGCGATAACGGGGTTGTCAATCCCTTCACGGCCACTTACGAAAGTGAGATCTGATAGAGATAATAAGATAAATATTTTTGGTACTTTTTATGATATAGATTGGAAAGTAAAGATTGCAAAATAAACAACGACATAAATAGCAAGTTGATAGGAATATAATATGATGGAAGATAGACCCGGGAGCCATAGGTTTCACTAGTGGGTTATCTGAAGATAGCAAATTCTACGGTGGGTGAACAAATTACTGTCGAGCAATTGATAGAAAAGCGAATAGTTATGAGAATATCTAGGCATGATCATGTATATAGGCATCACGTCTGCGACAAGTAGACCGAAATGATTCTGCATCTACTACTATTACTCCACACATCGACCGCTATCCAGCATGCATCTAGAGTATTAAGTTCATAAGAACAGAGTAACACATTAGGCAAGATGACATGATGTAGAGGGATAAACTCAAGCAATATGATATAAACCCCATCTTTTTATCCTCGATGGCAACAATACAATACGTGCCTTGCTGTCCCTGCTGTCACTAGGAAAGGACACCGTAAGATTGAACCCAAAGCTAAGCACTTCTCCCATTGCAAGAAAGATCAATCTAGTAGGCCAAACCAAAACGATAATTCAAAGAGGCTTGCAAATATATTAAATCATGCATAAAAGAATTCAAAGAAGAATAAAATATTGTTGATAGATAATCTTGATCATAAACCCACAGTTCGTCGGATCTCGACAAACACACCGCAAAAAGAATTACATCAAATAGATCTCCAAGTGAATCGAGGAGAACTTTGTATTGAGATCCAAAGAGAGAGAGAGAAGAAGCCATCTAGCTAATAACTATGGACCCGAAGGTCTGTGGTAAACTACTCACACATCATCGGAGAGTCTATGGTGTTGATGTAGAAGCCCTCCGTGATCGATTCCCCCTCCAGCGGAGCGCCGAAAAAGTCCCCAAGATGGGATCTCAAAGGTACAAAAGGTTGCGGCGGTGGAAATAGGGTTGCGTGGTGCTCCTGGATGTTTTCGGTGTATATGAGTATATATAGGCGAAATAAGTAGGTCAGCGGAGCCACAAGGGGCCCATGAGGGTGGGGGCATGCCTACCCCCCTAGGCGCACCCTCCTACCTCATTGCCGCTGTCGGTGTCAAAATCGGCGGATCTTGGGCAGGGGGTCCGGAACTGTGTGTCTAAGGCGAATGGTAACAGGAGGCAGGGGACACAATGTTTACCCAGGTTCGGTCCCTCTCGATGGAGATAATACCCTACATCCTACTTGATTGATCTTGATGATATGAGTATTACAAGAGTTGATCCACCACGAGATCGTAGAGGCTAAACCCTAGAAGCTAGCCTATGATTCTCATTGTTCTTGTCCTATGGACTAAACCCTCCGGTTTATATAGACACCAGAGGGGGCTTGGTTTACATAGAGTCCGTTAGAAGGGAGGAGATCTACATATCTGAATTGGCAAGCTTGCCTTCCACGCAAAGGAGAGTCCCACCCAGACACGGGACGAAGTCTTTAATCTTGTATCTTCATAGTCCAACAGTCCGGCAAAAGTATATAGTCCAGCTGTCCAAGGACCCCCTAATCCAGGACTCCCTCAGTAGCCCGTGAACCAGGCTTCAATGACGATGAGTTCGGCGCGCAGATTGTCTTCGGCATTGCAACGCGGGTTCTTTCTCCGAATACTCCATAGAAGATTTTGAACATGATGATCGTGTACGGTTCTGCAAAACAAATCTCACATACCACCGTAGAGAGTATATTATTCCACAAATCCAATTTGCTGACAACTTTTTCATAACGTGACGTCCTGCCATGGCCCGGTCATTACGAACTATTTTCGCCTGCCTGCCATCGCACGTGTTGCGAGGCGGTTTTCTAGGCACGTCTTGTCAAAGCAGAGATTGTGTCCCCCCATCACGGGATTCTCATCAATACGGGTGTGGGTAACCCAACCGTGTTTGTTAATATGACTCCTCGATTTTAGGCAAGTTCCAAACGGACATGCAGAGGACGCTTGATATTGGCCCTCTTTATAAAGGCGCAAAGGCCTATCCTTTTCTTCTCGTGCTCGATCCTTCCCTTCCCCCACCTTGAGTTCCAACACCCAAGGCTCAGGCTAAGTGCTTCGGACCTTCAACCATGTTCGGGTCCAACCTTCAAGGCCGGTGGGTGCCCTCTTCTATCACAGAGGAGGACATAAGGAAGCTAAGAGAAGCCAGGTACCTGACCGCCGAAATCTCGCACAGGCTGCCTACTCAAGGGCAGGTCATCCCCACTCCCGAACCCAACGAGAGCGTCTTACTTGTTTCCCACTTCCTCCGAGGGCTAGGTTTTAGTCTTGATCCCTTTGTTAGAGGGCTTTTGTTCTATTACGAGGTCGATTTCCATGATCTAGCCCAGATTCCATCCTTCACATCTCATCGTTTCTCGTCGTGTGTGAGGCCTTCCTCCGCATCACCCCACACTTTGGCTTATGGCTCAAGACCTTCAATATGAAGCCGAAGACGATTGATGGGCGACATGTAGAATGCGGAGGCGCCACAATAAGCAAAGGCGTCGATGCCCCATGGCCAAAGGGTTCCTTCCCGGAGGTGTCCAGCTTATGGCAGCGGGAGTGGTTTTACATCACAGCTCCCCGAAGCACTAAGTGGGTAGCTCCCCCGCCTTCCGTTCGGGGCCCCCGCCGCAACTGGCGTCATGGATCAACAAGGGGCTGGACTGGGGGCCAGTTAATGACGTGCCGACATTGCAGAGTCACATCCGGGATCTCCTCAAGAGAGATGTCAGCCTTGACAAGGTAATGCAAGTCATGCTAGTTCGTCGGGTCCTGCCATGCCAACGTCGATCTCTCCGTATGTGGGAGTTCAACCTGGAAGGACCGCGAGCTATTCAGCAGTTCTTCGGCATGACGCTCAAAGAGATGTATGGATTGTTCTTCGCATCACGAATAAAGTGTCCGGACACCACCGAGGATGCGGGTCTCAACTGCAATCATCCAGATACCCCAGGTGAGTAATTCTACGGCCGAACATGGTGTCTTTTTATTTGTTACAACATCATTCTGAAAAAAGCAATCTTGGCCAGGAGTGGATAAGAAAGGCGAAGATGATCAGGTGTTCGGCCCCCATTCCCGAAGGCTCACCGGATCCTGTACTAGCCAGGATGCTCGAGCATGCACCTTATCAAGTGCCATCAGGGGAAGATAAAATGAGGGATAAACAAGCCTAAAGCGAGCCTCACACATCACTCGTCCAAACCAGGGGAATTAGTGTCTCCACGAAGGAGGATGATCGAGGAGAAGAATCTAGAATCCCCTCCCCCCTAGGAAGGAAAAGGACTGTCTCTGATGACTTGGAAGCGAAAGGTTCCAAGCGAGGGAACAAATCTCCGTCAGGAGGCACTGCCCCGGAGGGCATCCTTACCGCACAGTGCCCGTAATGGGGCCAGCCCTCCACCGAGCTATAAGTGAATCAAGAGTGCTTTTGGTAAATATATCCTGCTTTGTCTCCGAGGACAATAACTGAGACATATATCTTGCAGTCCGGCCCATAGCCCTTCTCAACAGAGTTCGTCTGAACTTCTTCCGGATATGATGGAGAGCGAAACGCCTCCCCCTGCCTCCTCGCCTCCTTGGGCGGACGACCCTGAGGTGTCATCACAAAGGGTTTCTCCTGATCCATCAAGGCCTGAAGGTAACCCTTTGGCCACCCGCAGTCCGGGGTATTCGTCTCCTATGGAGAGCAACAAAAATAGTCCGGGACTGTCCAGTGGGCAAGCGGACGCACTGATGAGTCTTTTGGAGAAAGCGGCTATTTCAGAGGAGCATCGTACTTTAATGGGTACGGTGGTTGAGAGGATCTCGTCCGCCACAAGTGGGTTGCATGAAGCTTTTACGAGCCTGCTAAGAGGTTTTGAGGTACGCAAAGTAATATATAACAATTTTTTTATGGTACCGCACACGCTAGGTGTGCTCTATACAGAAAGTAGCCCCTGAGACTCTGGTTGCTGTTTGGAGGCGGCAAACAGAGGATCGTAGTCCTAGGTAATTGTTGCACTGCTTTCATGTGCAGGAGGCTGACGGCCCAATGGCTGGCTGGACTGCTGAATTGGCCGTATTGTCGGGACCCCGATTCCAAGTCACATTGATCTAGCTGGTAACACCTCATATCACTTTGCAGCCTCACACATGGTATCCCCACGGGTGTCGCCTTACCCTGGCCCGGGACCGTTTGCGCCTTTTGGCTCACGTATATGATTGTGTCGCTAGCATCCATATGACAAAGAACCCGGGCCGACATGGCTAGTCGTGAACCCAAAGCGGCACTAACCTATGGGGACAGACATACATGATTCACATCGAGCATGTCAGTCAGCAGCGTGTGAATCCGGGCTGTAGCACTGGGCTAACAGGACTCCAGGGAACCCGGGCTGTAGCAGGCTAGGCAGGACTCCGGATGTCACCGTGTGACATTTCCCCGAAGGGACAGACACAAGAACGATGTGAAACACATGCCGGCCAGTCAAGTGTTCTGAGAAGTAGTGCTGAGCTAGCAGGACTCCGGTGAACCGGGCTGTAGCGGACTACTATGTCTCAAGGAAGCACTAGACTACATTTCCCCATAAGAGAGGCTGCCAAGGATAAACAACTAGATTGTCGGATCCCACACATAGCAATACACGTCACACGTACGCATAACATGCAAGTATGTGCTATACAACATGGCATCACAACATAACGCAAACTCATATAGATAAAGGCCCAGAAGAGCCACATAGCATTAAATACAAACAGGGGTCACATGACCCGTCATTTAGAGCATACAAGCAACGGAAGCATTACATGTCTGAGTACAGACAACTACAAAAGAAAAAGGCCGAGAAGCCTAACTATCTACAAGTCCCTTCCAAGGGTACAAGATCGTAGCTGAGGTAACAAGCTACTCGTCGAAATCCAAGTGGTACTACTAGTGAGACAGATGTCTCACCTGCAAAACATAAATAAAGCAAACGTGAGTACAAAGGTACTCAACAAGACTTACATCAGATCCTATCATACATGCATTTGTATCACGAAGGTAATGTGGGGTTTAGTTGCAGCAAGCCAGCTTTGACTCAGTGGCTATCCTGTTCTACGACAACGAGAAACTTCTTTGAGATGAGGCAGCGCACACGAGTCCACTAATCACCACATCAATACACTACTATGGATTCATCCCCGTCTCCTTACGAGAAGGCCATCCATAGCACTCACACTTGTCTTGAGCATTTTAGAGTATCCACTTTAAGTTGTCTATGTACCACGTAAGCGTCCAAGAAGTCCATAACCGAGGACACGGCTATTCGTATAGATCATGATAACCCTGCAGGGGTGTACTTCTTCACACACGCTCTCACCACTTATCACCATATACACGTCATGTATCTCGGCAACCTTCAAGCGGAAGCCTGGCGAGGGTGTCAGCCACTACCTGACTAACCACACAAGACTCTAGTCCAGGTTTATCGCCTATTCGGGTTCCATCCGCAAGGAGATCTGGCCGGGGTTTCGCTCACGGCCCCAAACGATGTGTACAGGGTTCCCGAGCCCACCATCCGGGTGCCACTTGGTAAACCGGGCCACGTGTGCCTAGTCTGTCCCATGACCACCCTGCCGGGTGCCACTTGGTAGAAAAATAGCACTACCTACAAACACCAGAAACTATTTGCAACTCCTGGACAGAGATAAAGGCGATAAATAAGTCGAGAGAGCTTGGAGCGCCCGGAGCCTAATGTGTGGTAGTAGCTAGTCATTGGACAACTTACACAGAACTCAGTTCTTAAGGACGGTCCCAATGAGACAACCCACCATGTACTTGTACATGGCCTCTCACCGCTACCTTTACCAAATCTTGTTCACACGCTTAACTCTCAGCACCGGATCATATCGTAACACTCCAATTCATTCCCGATGAATCAGACCTGACATACTCTAAGCAATAGTAGGCAAAGCATGGTAGGAACACAACATGGCTCAATCAACTCCTACACATGCTAGTGGGTTTTAACTATTTACTGTGGCAATGACAGGTCATGCAGAGGAATGGGTTCAACTACCGCAACATAAAGTAGCAGTTGAATCGTTGTTGTCCTAATGAAATAAATGAGAGCAGGAGCAAGAGAGTAGGGTTGTATCGGAATGAACAAGGGGGGTTGCTTG
Source organism: Triticum monococcum (assembly GCA_034509565.1). Lineage (NCBI taxonomy): Eukaryota > Viridiplantae > Streptophyta > Magnoliopsida > Poales > Poaceae > Triticum > Triticum monococcum. The sequence goes on from CM067842.1 coordinate 726,020,964, forward strand.
CCTGGTAGATCAACAGGGGAGCACTGCTCCTCAGATAGGTACTCTCGAACACTCTCCGGAGCAGGACCTATCGAGAAGGAACGGTGTCGAAAATCAAACACAAGCATATGCAACATTATTATGCATGAACAAGGCATGAGTATGTGATGTTGTTTGAGTTAATGCATCTAGCATTTATTTGGTTGAAGTCCATTTGAACCAAGGGTTCAAATGCAACTCCAAATTAAGCTCTTAAATATGCCATTCATATGTTTTCATATATACAGCAAGTATAGGTTGGTTTGTCATGCATGAAAATGGTACATATGGATAGATTGAATTTTTCTGATCATTTTTCATATATAAATTATTTCAATCTGAGCTACGGTTGAATTTCTATGAATTTTTGAAGTTTTGGGTAAATTCTGGAATTTTCTGAATTAAGTTTAATCCAGTAAAAGACTTGTTACATCAGCATTAGGTTATGCTGTCCTCAGCAGGTCAACAACGCCTAATCAGAGTCAAACCTGACAGTTGGGACCCACACGTCAGTGTCTTGGTGCTGGTTTGTGTGGATGACATGTGGGACCGGTCAGCGCTGACTTGGTCAAAGTCAAAGTTGACACGTGGGGTCCGCAAGATTAGCACTAATCTAAACAGGGAATTAAACTAACCTAAACAGACACAGGGGCCCACATGGTAGTGGTTCTGGGGGTGTTTAGCAGGGTCATTAGTGCTAACTAAACCAGGATTAGGGCGGTGGCTCGTCGCCGGCGAGGTCAGTGGCAGTGGAGCTCGTCGGGTTTCGCCCTCCATTGACCAAATGGACGGCAGAGGGGCCCGGCGTGGAGCTGATGCTCATCCGCGTCCAAAGGAGCAAGCAGCAGCGGCTAGGGTGGTCCTCAGTGTTGGCTGCAACAACGACGACTGCGGCCGGAGTACGGGTTAGCAAGGCGGGGTACTACGCTTGGCTAGCGAGCGAGCTAGGCATCTGGGCGGACTCCTGGGAGCACAGAGAGCACGAGGACACGCTCAAAAGAGAGCGGCGATAGCTGTGGCCACGACGGCGAGATGGTCTTTGGTGGTGAGCTTTCGGCTCCGGTGAAACGGTGGCTACACGGCGCAAACGAGCTCGAGGAGAGGGGGTTCCGATGCGGGAGCTCACGGTGGTTGCAGAGGCGTCGACGTGGGCTCTGGGAAGGCTCGGAGCAGAAGGCACGGCGGTGGTGATCTCGACATCCCAAGGTTGAAGACGACAGCGGTGAGGGCGTTGCAGTGCGTCCGGTGATGTGACCTTCGTCTTGGTGAGGCGCTGGTGGACGGCGGACCAGTGGGACACGGCAACGGGGCTCGGCGTGGCCAGTAGCTACGGCGACGGTGAGCAGCTGCGACGAGCTTCGCCCGGTGGTGCTCGGGGAAGGGGGACAAACGAGGGATAGGCACGGGAGAGAGGGGGAGAGTGAAGGAAATATGCCCTAGAGGCAATAATAAAGTTATTATTTATTTCCTTATATCATGATAAATGATTATTATTCATGCTAGAATTGTATTAACCGGAAACATAATACATGTGTGAATACATAGACAAACAGAGTGTCACTAGTATGCCTCTACTTGACTAGCTCGTTAATCAAAGATGGTTATGTTTCCTAACCATGAACAAAGAGTTGTTATTTGATTAACGGGATCACATCATTAGTTGAATGATCTGATTGACATGACCCATTCCATTAGCTTAGCACCCAATCGTTTAGTATGTTGCCATTGCTTTCTTCACGACTTATACATGTTCCTATGACTATGAGATTATGCAACTCCCGTTTGCCGGAGGAACACTTTGTGTGCTACCAAACGTCACAACGTAACTGGGTGATTATAAAGGTGCTCTACAGGTGTCTCCAAAGGTACATGTTGGGTTGACGTATTTCAAGATTAAGATTTATCACTCCGATCGTCGGAGAGCACTAGTAGAAAAAGGGTCAAACGTGAAGCACATTACTGCCGGTTTGAATTAGAGCCGGCACTAATGTGTACATTAGTGCCGGTTCGTGGCGGCGATCAATAGTACCGGTTCGTGGCGAACCTTTAGTACCGGTTCATGCCATGAACCGGTACTAAAGAGGCTGTGTCAGCCTGCGGTCAGGCTATGGCCCCACCATCACCATTTAGTGCCGGTTCATACCACGAACCGGTACTAATGAGGTTACGGCAAGCTGTTTTTAGTCCCACCTCGCCAAGAGAGAGGCAGTATGAGCGGTTTATAAGCCGTGAGTGCACAGACAATGACGAAGAGTTGCAATGCTCACCTACATGTGTTGATTAGCTTCAAGCCATTCGGAATAGTGTAGATTGCACTGCAGCATAGATTGCACTGAGCTATGTGCAGTGCAGTCTACACTATTCCGAATGGCTTGAAGCAAATTAACCAGCATTGCACCTCTTTTTTAATAACTTATTTAAACTCCGGACTTCTTATGTGTTCAGTATGCAGCATTTAAAACTCCGGACTTCTTTTTGTGTAAGTGACTTGGGGAAAACTCAAGTTTGGCAAACTCTACTGACTAAGAAATTTCTTGAAAAACAATTTCTATCCAATAAAAAAAGACTAGAGGATTACACTTTTCATAGGTTTTGACGAATGTGAACCACAATTTTTAGAGTTACATTGACAGAGTAGTTGCCAATGGAGCTAACCCAATTCTAGGCTTGCCGGGCTGCTACCATTAGTACCGGTTCGTTGCCAATCTTTAGAGTTACATTGAGAGAGTAGTGCCAGTTTGAATTTGAGCCGGCATGAATGTGATCATTGGTGTTGATTCCAACGGCTAGCCGGGCTGCTACCATTAGTACCGGTTCGTCGCCAATCTTTAGCACCGGTTCGTGCCACGAACCGATACTAATGTGCATCCCACCAATCAAGAAGAATCACACGGATCGTGTGTTTCTTTCTAGCTCTTGTGAGTCATTGGATCAAGGGTGTATTTCTTCCTAGCTCATGTGAGTCATTGGATCGAAACTACCACAATCACTTTGTGAGCCAGACGACCCTATATATAGCCCACCTCTCGCCTTCCCTGCATAAGTCTTTCAGTTCATCGACCACATACATCTACCAGTTCATCGACTGCACACATCTAACAGTTCATCGACTGAATACAAATCATTCGGATTCGCCATCATACGCCCAACCGTGCATTTGATATGCATATATATGCATCACGAGCCACGGTAGGGCTGTATGATGGCGATACCGATTGGTTTGTTCTAGTTCCGACATAAAAAGTTTGATACAACTTCTTTTTTGTGACATAAGAGCTATCTCTCCTCCTACCTATTTTAGTTACACAACTACCTATTTGTGCCAAATTTTCACTTTTGTTGTTGCTCTTGCATCATAAGCATCCATGTTAACTGGACTTACAAGTAATGCAATTTAACCAAACTATCTTGTGATCTTCGCCAAGAGAGAGGCAGTATGAGCGGTTTATAAGCCGTGAGGGCACAGACAATGACGAAGAGTTGCAATGCTCACCTACATGTTGATTAGCTTCACGCCATTCGGAATAGTGTACACTGCACTGCAGCATAGATTGCACTGAGCTATGTGCAGTGCAGTCTACACTATTCCAAATGGCTTGAAGCAAATTAACCAGCATTGCACCTCTTTTTTATTTTTAATAAGTTATTTAAACTCCGGACTTCTTTTGTGTTCAGTATGCAGCATTTAAAGCGACGTCATCAATTTCCAACATGTTCTGACATCATTTGTTGTTTTTCGGTCATTTACCTAATTGTTCAGTATGCAGCATTCAATTTCCAGAAGAAAATAAATAGAAAAAAATAAATAATGCAGAAAATAAAAAAACTATACAAAAAAATTACTCAAAAATAAATAGAAGAAAATAAATAATGTAGAAAAGAAAAAACTATATAAAAAACTACTCAAAAATAAATAGAAGAAAATAAGTAATGCAGAAAAGAAAAAATATATAAAAACTGGACGCACTTCGTGTACAAACTGGACAAACTCTTTCCGAGTATCAGGGTTTCGGAGTCCGAAGTGGGTACTAATGTACAACTTTCACCGAAGCCCAGAATGCGTACTAATGTGCATCCCACCAATCAGGAAGAATCACACAGATCGTGTGTTTCTTTCTAGCTCTTGCGAGTCGTTGGATCAAAGGTGTGTTTCTTCCTAGCTCATGTGAGTCGTTGGATCGAAACTACCATAATCACTTTGTGAGCCAGACGACCCTATATATAGCCCACCTCTCGCCTTCCCTGCATAAGTCTTTTAGTTCATCGACTACATACATCTACCAGTTCATTGACTGCATACATCTACCAGTTCATCGACTGAACACAAATCATTCGGATTCGCCATCATACGCCCAACCGTGCATTTGATATGCATATATATATGCATCACGAGCCACGGTAGGGCTGTATGATGGCGATACCGATTGGTTTGTTCTAGATCCGACATAAAAGGTTTGATACAACTTCTTTTTTGTGACATAAGAGCTATCTCTCCTCCTACCTATTTTAGTTACACAACTACCTATTTGTGCCAAATTTTCACTTTTGTTGTTGCTCTTGCATCATAAGCATCCATGTTAATTGGACTTACAAGTAATGCAATTTAACCAAACTATTAGGGTTTTGGACTATACAAAAAAAATAATGCAGAAAATAAAAAAAACTATATGAAAAAATTACTCAAAAATAAATAGAAGAAAATAAATAATGCAGAAAAGAAAAAAACTATATAAAAAGCTACTCAAAAATAAATAAAAGAAAAAACTATATCAAAAATTTGTTGGCGTACTGCCCTGTGGGTCTACCAGACCTAGGGTGTGCAAATGCAGGCCCAGAAGGGCCAGCAGACTCACAGGGCAGCGCGCCCTAATTAATTAGGCCCAGAAGCCTGCTATATAAAGGAGTTCGAAGAGGTAGCCGCGGCTGGGTTTATAAACCAGTGCGGCTGCCCTTCGCCGGGCGAGGTGGAACTAAACTTTGGGGTGGCAGCGCAAGGCCTTTAGTACCGGTTGGTGCCTCCAACCGGTACTAAAGGCCCCCCCTTTAGTACCGGTTGGTGGCTCCAACCGGTGCTAAAGGCCTTCGTTTCCCGCCGCTTGGCCTGGCGAAAATAGGCCTTTAGTACCGGTTGGAGCCACGAACCGGTACTAAAGGCCCATCCTATATATATAGCACTTACGAAAATGTCAGTTTCATTTCCCACTTCGTCTCCAACCTCCGCCGCTCAATCCCATCGTCGCCGCCCATCGCCCGTACCGTCGTCCGTCGTCTCGCGCTGTCCCCGCCGCCGCCCGTCGTCATCGTCGTCGTCTCGCACTGCCGCCCCGAACACCGCCGCCGTCCGTCGTCATCGCCGCGGCCGTACGTCTCTCTGTCTCGCTCCCGCACACACATACACACACATACATATACACACACATACACACACACCGGCGCCCCCGCCTCGTACGCCGGCACCCCCGCTCGTCCGTACGGGGTGGCGGCGTACGGGGCCGCACACACACACACATATACCACACACACACGCATACACACACACATACACACGTACGTACACACATATACGTATATATACACACACATGCATACACACACACATACACACACACACATTTTTTTACTTATTTTCTGTTTTTTAGAAAAGTTAATTAGATGATCGAATGTTAGATTAATGTCGAATGTTAGATGAATTAGCTAGCTAGATAGAAAAATTGTCGAACTAGAGATTAGAACTAGTTGAATAATTAATATAACTAGTTTATTTTTAGTAAGAAAATTTAGGTATATGAGATTAGAACTAGTTGAATAATTAATATAACTAGTTTATTTTTAGTAAGAAAATTTAGGTATATGAGATTAGAACTAGTTGAATAATTAATATAACTAGTTTATTTTTAGTAAGAAAATTTAGGTATATGAGATTAGAACTAGTTGAATAATTAATATAACTAGTTTATTTTTAGTAAGAAAATTTAGGTATATGAGATTTGATGATCTAATTAAAATATTATTTGTTAATGAGTTTTTCTGTTTATTTAATTTTTTTATATATTTTGAGTTTACATAAATGTTAGATTAATGTCGAATGTTAGATGAATTAGATAGAAAAGTTAAATATATAGTAATGTCAATTGAATATATAGTTAGATATATTAATGTCAAATGTTAGATGAATTTATATTTGGCCAGATATAGGTGTTTAATGTTTCACCTATATGAACATAGGAAATGTCATCTGACGACGAAAAGGATTTTATTGTATGCGAACACTGTGAAGACCAGCGCGGCCTGTGCGACCAAAATTTCCTTGTTGATGGTAGACGCTTCAGCATCAAGCTGGATGAGACATTCGAAGTTGATACAGTAAGTCACTTTGTCAATTATTATTTGAATGCAAAACTTATGCTTCATTTGCTTCAACTTATAATTTTAAATTTTCACTATTCTACTAGCGCATCCCCTGCCATGCAAGAATTTTTGTCTTGGATAAGATAGGTTTTAGTGCTATAGATGATATGGAGGTAAAGAGAGTTTACTTGAAGACAGAGCATGGGTATACTTTCAACGTCAAATTATATAATGGAGACACATACACCCATTTTGAATGCAGAACTTGGCAAGCACTATGCAAGGCTTATGCATTTGAGCCTGATATGGTTATCACCTTTGATATTCGTCCGGAAGATGATATTGAAGGTAATATAGACATCTGGGTCGATGTGCAAACACCTCCAGTTCTACCATTTGGTGAGTTTTTCTCAACCATGCATGCATATGTTTATGTCTTTGATACAGTTTATTCAAAAATAGTTGACAACTAATTTGTATTGTCAGCTTATTTCGGTTCAAGCAAACATGTCCGGCGCTTGCTAGATAGGACCTACTACTGCCCCGGGGCTCAACTAAACTGTGAGGAGATAAGTCATTATGTTTCATGGCTTGAGGATCTTAATACTGTCAAGACAATTTTTTTCCTAAACTTAGAAATGTTAGTACTCAAAACGTGCGACCAATGGTGATCGTATTGAACTACGGTCACATCTATAATCAAAAGATGGTAAGATTTTAAATATTTGTCCTTAATTAGTGCATCTTTTGCATACATTATTTTTGAAGCTAAACTTTCATTGCTTAGTATATTAATTACTATACGATGTTGTTCAACAAGGACTTCCGATGACAGTTGTGCCTCAGTGGATCGAGACAAAAGGTCGCATGTCAATGGTTAGCTTACGACCAAGATTTCCTACATTGCACATGACTGCATTCAGGATTTCTGAAAGCGAAGAATGCTTAATAGTGAAAGATTGGAGCAAAATTGTTAACGATCGCAGAGAAGTACTAGGGGGCAGTAAGGAGAAGCGCAACCCAAGATTAGGAGACAGATTCATCTGCATGCTCCAGTATGATTAATCAGGAGAGCTATACATGTTCTATGCTATTCTACCTGAGAGGGAGCAGCAGGATTAGTAGCTACTAGTTCATGCTCTTAATTAGTACTTGTCTCATATCCGTGTCCTGAACTTCGATGTTGGTGATGATTATGTTGAACTTGATGATATCTTTGCTTCTGTTACAAAGTGAATGTTTCCTCTTTAAGCTAGCCAGCGTTGATGATGATTAGATAGCTAGCGGTAATGACTATGATGATTAAATAGTGGTAATTAGACGACTACGATGATTTTTAGCTAGCTAGATTTTATTTATTTATTAATATGCGATGATGATGATGATGACGACGACTACAACTCATTATAATGTAAAACAATCCTAAATTAAATTGATAACACAAATTTAATTGAAAAATACAAAATAAAACAAAAACCCACAACCATTTAGTACCGGTTGGTGTTACCAACCGGTACTAAAGGGCTCCCGGCCCCCGGAGCTGGCTCGTGCCACGTGGTTCCCCTTTAGCACCCACTACTAGGAAAAGGCCTACTAATAGCACACCTAATTTGGCCATTAATGGCGCATTAGTGGTGCGCCATTAGTACCACGCCATTAGTATATTTTACTAATGGCGCACCACTGGTGCGCCATTAGTATCTGGTATACTAATGGCGCACCTCGGATGCGCCATTAGTATACACAATAGTGCGCCATTAGTATGCCTCCCAGGGGCCATGTATACCCAGGTGCTTCGGCATACTAATGGCGCACTGTTTAATGATGCGCCATTAGTATTCTTTGGCATACTAATGGCGCACTGTGATGTGATGCGCCATTAGCATGAATATTAGGTTTTGTTTTTTTTATTTTTTGTTTTTTGCACAGGTTACAAATTGTATAATTGGACAAAATATAGGCAGCACAAATCAACAACAGATTCATCAAATACAATAGAAGATTAGTCTCTGAATACAATTCATCATATTAGTCTCCGAATACAATTCATCATATTAGTCTCCGAATTGAAAAGACCGAACAAAGATAAAACATTACAAGTCTCAAGACCGTGAGTATCGAGTTTGTCGAAAGTAATACTAATCCTAACAAGTCCTACTAATCATCATCATACAACTTCTACTCGTTATTCATAACAAGTCATACGATCATCATCTTGATAGTCTTCGAACCAACCCTACTTAATTGTTCATCAGCACATGATCATCAGTATTAGGCAGGACCTAAATACCCTATTTAAGCTAAAATAGCATAAAACAATATAGACCCTGACTCTCCATTATGGAGAATGGAGAACATCCTGTCTCCAATTCTTGCGCTTCGCTTCCTTTTGCTTCCAAGAAGCTCCTTACGACTGTCCATACATTTTTTCCATCCTTTGGTTTTCATGTCTCCACTTCTTTTAGAAATCTCGTATGGACAGTTGAGATTCGTAGGATGACCTTGCTGTATGTTCAAAACATTAACACTACCTTTCAGATACATCATATGAGGCACACAATTCTCTGGGATTGTCTGTTGAAAAACATAGTAATAACTTCATAGTTAGCAATGATGTACTAGTTTTAGAAGTATGCAAAAGATGCACGGATGTCGTAATAGTAAAAATCTTACCAGGGTATCTCCATGGTAGTTACCGTAGTTGAACACATGCACAAGTGGCACATATTTACCATAATGTTGAGGAATTTGTTTGTGGATAATGTAATTTTCAATGTCAGTACAAAATCCGACCAGATGATTTTTCTCCTTGTAAGTTGTTAATTCGGAGCCATCGGTGTAGTGGGTTTTGTCTACCATCTCCCGTACATTCTTTGAACAATAAAAATAAGCTGTCAATGGAAATAAGCTGTCAACTATTTGGAAATAAACAATATAAATTAGCTAATATCTATGTTTGAGAAACTCACATAGCGGTAGAACTGGAGGCGTATCAACAAGGACCCAAATGTCCATATTGTCTTGGTTGATGTCAGGATTACCAAGATCCATGGTGATAAGCATACCCTCATCAAAACCATACATCTTGCAAAATGCATCCCAATTTTTGCAACCAAAATGGGTTACGCTCTCAGAATTATATAGATTTACTTCAAAGTCCACATCACGATGAGTCCTTAGGTGAATTTTCTTTGTTTCAGAAATTTCATGGTCTTCAAAATCCATCCTCTCCAAGACATAGCGTCTTGCATGGCATGGGATAAGCTATACTCGAATTGTAAAAGATGAAAATTACACGTTGAAATAGTTGAAGTAATGCTTAATTATGAAAATAACACTTGTTGTCGTTGTGTACCGTTTCGACTTCGAAGGTCTCCTCGAGCTTAATGATGAAGCGCCGATCATCGTCCAGGTGAGGCATGTCGCACAGACCTCGATTGTCGTGGCACCAGTCGCACTCCGCCGGGAGACTTTCGTCATCCGATGATGATGACGACATATCCTGGGATAGCCTAAATAGGAAAAAAGTTTGGTCAAAAAGTTTGTTATTGCCAAGGAACAAGATCATGGTCTCATCATTTAGGGTTTGTCGACACCGAGGCACCCTAAAAGCCTAAGCTTTCATCATTTAGGGTTTGTCGACGCCGAGGCACCCTAAAAGCCTAAGCGTACATCATTTAGGTTCTCATCGACACCGAGGCATCCGGGGCAGCCAAGTTAAGTTTTCATAATTTAGGGTTTATCGATGCCGAGGCACCCTAGGTTTTGCCTAATCACTTGGCACTAATCACTTGGCTCTATTGCCACCTATGGTTTAATGCAGCAAGAATGGCGGGGCAGTTGATCCTACTTAACTAAGTACTAAGATACCCTGGCCCATGCATTAGTCGCAAGTACCCCATATGTCCTATTTTTAGCAAAGTCATGCTGAAATTCACGGAAAATTTCAGCATGACCTTTGATGAAAATAGGACATATGGAGTACCCGAATTTGCCGGAACGAAAGTTAATCGACATTCCGGCAAAGTCAAGGGCCTCTCGGGGTACCTGCAAAATCATTATCCCCGCGTAATGAAGTCCCCAATGGGTCGACATTTCAGAAGATCACAAGTAGCATCATCACAAGTAGCATGCACCTTGCTACCCACACCACCACAAAATAATACTGGAATAAAAACATTACTATGCCAAAGCAAGTGACTTCCACAGCCACACAAATTAATTACTACTAGATGGAGTACTCCTAACTAAGCTTGTACTACAAGTGACATGACAAGCATACCAAATAGGCAACTAAACTATTTTTTTACCGAATAGGCAAATAGTATATGCACAACATGCATAGAGGGACAAATCAGGAGTTCAGGACGTGGAGTCTCTGCTCCCGAGCTCAAATACACCATCTTGATCAGTAAAATAAAAAAAATAATAAATACATAAATTAAAAAGATTCTTAATTTGTTTGACAACAAACATTGCTTAATGTTCACCCTCAAACATACTGTAAATTTCCATTAAAAAAGTATTGATGCTTAAGAACAATGAACTTATAGAAACTCCTTAATATGATTATTATACCGATGATAAAAGAAGTGAGACAAGAAGTGTCTGCAGCCTTGAGTAGATTCCCGGGACCTAAAGGTTGTTCACCCTGCTCATATCAAATATTATGTTGTATTAGCAGCAAGTAGACAAGCCTCCATACATCAAGCCCTAAATCATGAATGAACTGGCCAGAAAGAATCAACAGAAAATAGCAACATATATTTCTATCGATCTTAAGGCCACAGGTGACGAACACCTAGGTAAACTAATTAAAAAGAAACATCGTGATCATGTTATTCCATCTGATCCAAAGCAAAAGATGAAGCAGCTTGTGCTTCATAAGAGAAGTCCCAAACTTGTAGTTCGTTTCTTATTCAGCAACATTTAGTTTGACAGCAAAGCTCACAAGAGAGAGAAGTTCCAAACTTGTATATTTCTTATCCAGCAGCAACATTCAGATTATCAGAAGCATTCAAAGCAAAGCCTATCTACTTGAATGGAGCACTAATTATATCCAAAGAACAAGTTTTACCACGTACTAATAAACTTCTGGTAATCCACGGGGGGAGAGGGGGAGAGGGGGAGGGGGAGCTCACGGGGGCGGTGGTGTGGACGGGGTGACGAGGTGGGGCGACGAGGTCTGGGTGGTGGTGGTGCGACGAGGTCCGGGAGGCGACGAGGTCTGGGTGGTGGTGGTGCTCCGGCGACGGTGGTGTGGACGGGGCGGCGTCCGGGCCACCGGCGACGAGGGCGGCGGGGCGATGGCGTCCAACGAGGTGGGGCGACGGGGAGAGCGGCGCCGAGGAGACGAGGACGATGGGGCGGCGGGGAGACGAGGACGACGGGGCGGCGGGGAGACGAGGACGACGGGGTGGCAGGGCGGCGGCGTCGGGAGAGGAGAGGGCGGCGTCGGGAGAGGAGAGGGGAAGGGGATCGAGGGCGAGGGCGAGGGAGGGAGAGGGGATAGGGAGTGATTACTAATGGCGCACCAACCCTAAATGCGCCATTAGTAATCCAGGTTACTAATGGCGCACCATCTGGTGGTGCGCCATTACTAGTTTTGCAAAAAAAATTTACTAATGGCGCACTGCCCCACAATGCGCCATTACTAGTTTAAACTAGTAATGGCGCATGGTGGAAGAGTGCGCCATTAGTAGTTTTGCAAAAAAAGGAATAAAAAATATAATAAAAAAACAACATTAGTGGCGTACTCTCCGATAGGTGCGCCATTACTAGTTACAACTAGTAATGGCGCACTGTGTCTGGATGCGCCATTAGTATGTTTGGATAGGCGCACTAGTTCAGAAAAAAAATTTGATACTAATGGCGCACCCTGGGCCAGGTGCGCCATTAGTAGTTTCAACGCTAATGGCGTATCAGAAGGTGGTGCGCCATTAGTATATACTAATGGCGCACCGCTTGTCTGGTGCGCCATTAGTGTCAATCCCATCTATAGCCCTTTTTATAGTAGTGACCGGTTCGTGCTGAACCGGTACTAAAGGGGGGGGGCTTTAGTGCTGAAACTTTAGTGCCGGTTCCTGAACCGGCACTAAAGGGCCTTACAAACCGGTGTTATTGCCTGGTTCTGCACTAGTGGAGGTATCTCTGGGCCCTCTCGGTAATACACATCACTTAAGCCTTGCAAGCATTGCGACTAATGAGTTAGTTGCGGGATGTTGTATTACGGAACGAGTAAAGAGACTTGCCGTTAACGAGATTGAACTAGGTATTGGATACCGACGATCGAATCTCGGGCAAGTAACATACCGATGACAAAGGGAACAACGTATGTTGTTATGCGGTCTGACCGATAAAGATCTTCGTAGAATATGTAGGAGCCAATATGGGCATCCAAGTCCCGCTATTGGTTATTAACCGGAGACGTGTCTCGGTCATGTATACATTGTTCTGGAACCGTAGGGTCCGCACGCTTAAGGTTTCGATGACAGTTATATTATGAGTTTTGATGTACCGAAGGTTGTTCGGAGTCCTGGATGTGATCATGAACATCACGAGGAGTCTCGAAATGGTCGAGACATAAAGATCGATATATTGGACGACTATATTCGGACACCGGAATTGTTCCGGGTGATTTCGGATAAAACCGGAGTGCCGGAGGGGTTACCGGAACCCCCCGGGGAAGTAATGGGCCTTAGTGGGCCTGAGGAGAGAGAGAGGGCAGCTGCCCAGGAGGTGGCGCGCCTACCCTCATGGGGAGTCCAAATAGGACTAGGAGGGGAGGGGGGCGGCCCCCCTTTCCCTCTCCCTCTCCCTCTCTTTCCTTCCCCCTCTCTATTCCTAGTTGGACTAGGAAAGGGGAGTCCTACTCCCACAAGGAGGAGGACTCCCCCCTCTCCTTGGCGCGCCCCAAGGGCCGGCCGGCCTCCCCCTTGCTCCTTTATATACGGGGGCAGGGGGGCACCCTAGAACACACAAGTTGATCTTCATGATCGTTCCTTAGCCGTGTGCGGTGCCCCCCTCCACCATATTCCACCTCGGTCATATTGAAGCAGTGCTTAGGCGAAGCCCTGCGACGGTTGAACATCAAGATCGTCACCAAGCCGTCGTGCTGAAAGAACTCCTCCCCGAAGCTTTGCTAGATCGGAGCCCGGGGAGCGTCATCGAGCTGAACATGTGCCAAGAACTCGGAGGTGCCGGAGTAACGGTGCTTGGATCGGTTGGACCGGGAAGACGTACGACTACTTCCTCTACATTGTGTCAACGCTCCCGCTTCGGTCTACGAGGGTACGTAGACAACACACTCCCCTCTCGTTGCTATGCATCACCATGATCTTGCGTGTGCGTAGGAATTTTTTTGAAATTACTACGTTCCCCAACAGTGGCATCCGAGCCTAGGTTTTATGGTTTGATGTTATATGCATGAGTAGAACACAAGTGAGTTGTGGGCGATATAAGTCATACTGCCTACCAGCATGTTATACTTTGATTCGGCGGTATTGTTTGATGAAGCGGCCCGGACTGACATTACGCGTACGCTTACGCGAGACTGGTTCTACCGCCGTGCTTTGCACATAGGTGGCGGGCAGGTGTCAGTTTCTCCAACTTTAGTTGAACCGAGTGTGGCTACGCTCGGTCCTTGAGAAGGTTAAAACGACATCAACTTGACAAACTATCGTTGTGATTTTGATGCGTAGGTAAGATTGGTTCTTGCTTAAGCCCGTAGCAGCCACGTAAAACTTGCAACAAACAAAGTTGAGGACGTCTAACTTGTTTTTGCAGGGCATGTTGTGATGTGATATGGTCAAGACATGATGCTAAATTTTATTGTATGAGATGATCATGTTTTGTAACTGAGTTATCGGCAACTGGCAGGAGCCATATGGTTGTCGCTTTATTGTATGCAATGCAATCGCCTTGTAATGCTTTACTTTATCACTAAGTGGTAGCGATATTCTAGAAGCATAAGATTGGCGAGACGGCAATGATGCTACGATGGAGATCAAGGTGTCGCGCCGGTGATGATGGTGATCATGACGGTGCTTCGGAGATGATGATCACAAGCACAAGATGATGATGGCCATATCATATCACTTATATTGATTGCATGTGATGTTTATCTTTTATGCATCTTATCTTGCTTTGATTGACGGTAGCATTATAAGATGATCTCTCACTAAATTATCAAGAAGTGTTCTCCCTGAGTATGCACCATTGCCAGAGTTCGTCGTGCCCAGACACCACGTGATGATCGGGTGTGATAAGCTCTACGTCCATCTACAACGGGTGCAAGCCAATTTTGCACACGCAGAATACTCAGGTTAAACTTGACGAGCCTAGCATATGCAGATATGGCCTCGGAACACGGAGACCGAAAGGTCGAGCGTGAATCATATAGTAGATATGATCAACATAGCGATGTTCACCATTGAAAACTACTCCATTTCACATGATGATTGGTTATGGTTTAGTTGATTTGGATCACGTGATCACTTAGAGGATTAGAGGGATGTCTATCTAAGAGGGAGTTCTTAAGTAATATGATTAATTGAACTTAAATTTATCATGAACTTAGTCCTGGTAGTATTTTGCAAATCATGTTGTAGATCAATAGCTCGCTTTGTTGCTTCCCTGTTTTTATTTTGATATGTTCCTAGAGAAAATTGTGTTGAAAGATGTTAGTAGCAATGACGCGGATTGGATCCGTGATCTGAGGTTTATCCTCTGTGTTGCACAGAAGAATTATGTCCTTGATGCACCGCTAGGTGACGAACCTATTGCAGGAGCAGATGCAGACATTATGAACATTTGGCTTAGAATCGGGACTTCAAAGACATTTTGAACGTCATGGAACATATGAGATGTTCCAGGAGTTGAAGTTAATATTTCAAGCAAATACCCGAGTTAAGAGATATGAAGTCTCCAACAAGTTCTATAGCTAAAAGATGGAGGAGAATCGCTCAACTAGTGAGCATGTGGCCAGATTGTCTGAGTACTACAATCGCTTGAATCAAGTGGGAGTTAATCTTCCAGATAAGATAGTGATTGATAGAATTCTCTAGTCACCATCACCAATTTAGTAGAACTTCGTGATGAACTATGATATGCAAGGGATAACGGAAACGATTCCCAAGCTCTTCATAATGCGGAAATTGATGAAGGTAGAAATCAAGAAAAACATCAAGTGTTGATGGTAGACAAGACCACTAGTTTCAAGAAAAGGGCAGAGGGAAGAAGGGGAACTTCAAAAAGAACAGCAAGCAAGTTGTTGCTCAAGTGAAGAAGCCCAAGTCTGATCCTAAGCCTGAGACTATGTGCTTCTACTGCAAAGGGACTAGTCACTGGAAGCAAAACTACCCCAAGTATTTGGCGGATAAGAAGGGTGACAAAGTGAACAAAAGTATATTTGATATACATGTTATTGATGTGTACTTTACTAGTGTTTATAGAAACCCCTCTGTATTTGATACTAGATCAGTTGCTAAGAGTAGTAACTCGAAACAGGAGTTGCAGAATAAACAGAGAGTAGTTAAGGGTGAAGTGATGATGTGTGTTGGAAGTAGTTCCAAGATTGATATGATCATCATCACACACTCCCCTATACTTTCGGGATTAGTGTTGAACCTAAATAAGTGTTATTTGGTTTTTGCGTTGAGCATGAATATGATTTGATCATGTTTATTGCAATATGGTTATTCATTAAAGTTAGAGAATAATTGTTGTTCTGTTTACATGAATAAAACCTTCAATGGTCATACACCCAATGAAACAAGTTCGTTGGATCTCGATCATAGTGATACACATATTCATAATATTGAAACCAAAAGATGCAAAGTTAATAATGATAGTGCAACTTATTTGTGGCACTGCCGTTTAAGTCATATTGGTGTAAAGAGCATGAAGAAACTCCATGCTGATGGGCTTTTGGAATCACTTGATTATGAATCACTTGATGCTTGCGAACCATGCCTTATGGGCAAGATGACTAAAACTCCGTTCTCCGGAACAATGAACCAAGCAACAGATTTGTTGGAAATCATACATACTGATGTATGTGGTCCGATGAATATTAAGGCTTACAGCAGGTATCATTATTTTCTTACCTTCACAGATGATTTGAGCAGATATGGGGATATCTACTTGATGAAACATAAGTCTGAAACATTTGAACAGTTCAAAGAATTTCAAAGTGAAGTGGAAAATCATCGTGACAAGAAAATAAAAGTTTCTACGATATGATCACAGAGGTAAAATATTTGAGTTACGAGTTTGGCCTTCAATTAAAACAATGTGAAATAGTTTCACTACTCACGCCACCTGGAACACCATAGTGTAATGGTGTGTCCGAACGTCATAACCGTACTTTATTAGATATAGTGCGATCTATGATGTCTCCTACCGATCTACTACTATCGTTTTGGGGTTATGCATTAGAGACAGCTGCATTCACATTAAATAGGCCACCATCTAAATCCGTTGAAACGACACCGTGTGAACTATGGTTTGGCAAGAAACCTAAGCTGTCGTTCCTTAAAGTTTGAGTTGCGATGCTTATGTGAAAAGTTTCATCTCGATAAGCTCAAACTCAAATCGGAGAAATATGTCTTCATAGGATACCCAAAGGAGATAGTTGGGTACACCTTCTATCATAGATCCGAAGGCAAGACATTTGTTGCTAAGAATGGATCCTTTTTAGAGAAGGAGTTTCTCTCGAAAGCAGTGAGTGGGAGGAAAGTAGAAAACTTGATAAGGTAATTGTACCTTCTCCCTTATTGGAAAATAGTTCATCACAGAAATTTGTTCCTGTGACTACTACACCAATTAGTGAGGAAGCTAATGATGATCATCATGTAACTTCAGATCAAGTTACTACCGAATCTCGTAGGTAAACCAGAGTGAGATCCGAACCAGAGTGGTACGGTAATCCTATTCTGGAGGTCATGTTACTTGACCATGACGAACCTACGAACTATGAGGAAGCGATGATGAGCCCAGATTCCGATAAATGGCTTGAGGCCATGAAATCTGAGATAGGATCCATGTATGAGAACAAAGTGTGGACTTTGGTGGACTTGCCCGAGGATCGGCAAGCCATTGATAATGAATGGATCTTCAAGAGGAAGACGGACACGGATAGTAGTGTTACTATCTACAAAGCTAGAATTGTCGCAAAAGATTTTCGACAAGTTCAAGGTGTTGACTACGATGAGAGTTTCTCACTCGTATCTATGCTTAAGTCTGTCCAAATCATGTTAGCAATTGTCGCATTTTATGAAATCTGGCAAATGGATAAACAAAACTGCATTCCTTAATGGATTTATTAAAGAAGAGTTGTATGTGAGGCAACAAGATGGTTTTGTCAATCCTAAAGGTACTAACAAAATATGCAAGCTCCAGCGATCCATTTATGGACTGGTGCAAGCATCTCGGAGTTAGAATATACGCTTTGATAAGATGATCAAAGCATATAGTTTTATACAGACTTGCGGTGAAGCCTGTATTTACAAGAAAGTGAGTGCGAGCACTACAGCATTTCTGATAAGTATATGTGTATGACATATTGTTGATCGGAAATAATGTAGGATTATTCTGCAAAGCATAAAGGAGTGTTTGAAAGGAGTTTTTCAAAGAAAGACCTCGGTAAAGCTGCTTACATATTGAGTATCAAGATCTATAGAGATAGATCAAGACGCTTGATAAGTTTTTTCAATGAGTACATACCTTGACAAGATTTTGAAGTAGTTCAAAATGGAACAGTCAAAGAAAGAGTTCTTGCCTGTGTTACAAGGTGTGAAATTGAGTAAGACTCAAAGCCCGACCACGGCAAAAGATAGAAAGAGAATGAAAGTCATTCCCTATGCCTCAGCCATAGGTTCTATAAAGTAGGCCATGCTATGTACCAGATCTATTGTATACCCTACACTGATTTTGGCAAGGGAGTACAATAGTGATCTAGGAGTAGATCACTGGACGTTGGTGAAAATTATCCTTAGTGGATTATGGAGGTGACAAAAAGGTTCATCGTAAAGGGTTACGTCGATGCAAGTTTTGACACTAATCTAGATGACTCTAATCTCGATCTAGATACATATTGAAAGTGGGAGTAATTACCTAGAGTAGCTCCGTGCAGAGCATTATTGATATAGATATTTGCAAAATACTTACGGATCTGAATATGACAGACCTGTTGACTAAAATTATCTCACAAACAAAACATGATCACACCTTAGTACTCTTTGGGTGTTAATCACATAGAGATGTGAACTAGATTACAGACTCTAGTAAACCCTTTGAGTGTTGGTCACATGATGATGTGAACTGTGGGTATTAATCAGATGATGATGTGAACTATTGCTGTTAAATCACATGGTGATGTGAACTAGATTATTGACTCTAGTGCAAGTGGGAGACTGAAGGAAATGTGCCCTAGAGGCAATAATAAAGTTATTATTTATTTCCTTATATCATGATAAGGTTTATTATTCATGCTAGAATTGTATTAACCGGAAACATAATACATGTGTGAATACATAGACAAACAGAGTGTCACTGGTATGCCTCTACTTGACTAGCTCGTTAATCAAAGATGGTTATGTTTCCTAACCATGAACAAAGAGTTTTTATTTGATTAACGAGATCACATCATTAGTTGAATGATATGATTGACATGACCCATTCCATTAGCTTAGCACCCAATCATTTAGTATGTTGCCATTGCTTTCTTCACGACTTATACATGTTCCTATGACTATGAGATTATGCAACTCCCATTTGCCGGAGGAACACTTTGTGTGCTACCAAACGTCACAACGTAACTGGGTGATTATAAAGGTGCTCTACAGGTGTCTCCAAAGGTACATGTTGGGTTGACGTATTTCGAGATTAGGATTTGTCACTCCGATCGTCGGAGAGGTATCTATGGGCCCTCTCGGCAATACACATCACTTAAGCCTTGCAAGCATTGCGACTAATGAGTTAGTTGCGGGATGTTGTATTACGGAACGAGTAAAGAGACTTGCCATTAACGAGATTGAACTAGGTATTTGATACCGATGATCGAATCTCGGGCAAGTAACATACCGATGACAAAGGGAACAACGTATGTTGTTATGTGGTCTGACCGATAAAGATCTTCGTAGAATATGTAGGAGCCAATATGTGCATCCAGGTCCCGCTATTGGTTATTGACCGAAGACGTGTCTCGGTCATGTCTACATTGTTCTCGAACCGTAGGGTCCGCACGCTTAAGGTTTCGATGACAGTTATATTATGAGTTTTGATGTACCAAAGGTTGTTCGGAGTCCCGGATGTGATCATGGACATGATGAGGAGTCTCGAAATGGTCGAGTCATAAAGATTGATATATTGACGACTATATTCGGACACCGGAATTGTTCCGGGTGATTTCGGATAAAACCGGAGTGCCGGAGGGGTTACCGGAACCCCCTGGGGAAGTAATGGGCCTTAGTGGGCCTGAGGAGAGAGAGAGGGCAGCAGCCCAGGAGGTGGCGCGCCCCCCTCATGGGGAGTCCGAATAGGACTAGGAGGGGGGGCGCGGCCCCCCTTTCCCTCTCCCTCTCCCTCTCTTTCCTTCCCCCTCTCTATTCCTAGTTGGACTAGGAAAGGGGAGTCCTACTCCCACTAGGAGGAGGACTCCCCCCTCTCCTTGGCGCACCCCAAGGGCCGGCCGGCCTCCCCCTTGCTCCTTTATATACGGGGGCAGGGGGCACCCTAGAACACACAAGTTGATCTTCATGATCGTTCCTTAGCCGTGTGCGGTGCCCCCCTCCACCATATTCCACCTCGGTCATATTGTAGCAGTGCTTAGGCGAAGCCCTGCGACGGTTGAACATCAAGATCGTCACCATGCCGTCGTGCTGACGGAACTCCTCCCCGAAGCTTTGCTGGATCGGAGCCCGGGGAGCGTCATCGAGCTGAACGTGTGCCAAGAACTCGGAGGTGCCGGAGTAACGGTGCTTAGATCGGTTGGACCGGGAAGACGTACGACTACTTCCTCTATGTTGCGTCAATGCTTCCGCTTCGGTCTACGAGGGTACGTAGACAACACTCTCCCCTCTCGTTGCTATGCATCACCATGATCTTGCGTGTGCGTAGGAATTTTTTTGAAATTACTACGTTCCCCAACAGAGAGTGACCAGGGGGTTGCGGGCGTCTCCGTGGCGCTCGAGTGAGGACGGGGGAGGCAGCAGTTGGTGGCTTCGCCTCCTGTGCGTGCGCCATGTCGTCGTCCTCCTGGCAAGGAAGGAGACGACTGGCGCCTGGCTCTGGTGGGCTGGGTTGTGCTGGGCGCGGTAAGTGGGCTGCCAGGTAAGGTCAGGTGAGCTTTTCTCCATTTTGTTTTTCTTTTCTATTTTCTGACATTTGTTTTGACTTAGTAATAATACTAAACCATTTTATTTTCTTTAGACAATTTTTGCTGGGGCCTAAGGGATTATTCCAAAGCCCCTCACCAAAATTCAAAATTATTGGACAATATTATATATATATATAAATATTTATCCAACACAAATAATTACTGGATTAATTCCAAATGTCCAAAATAAATATTTATGAGTTCCTAAAAATATTGGTTTGATTTTTATCTCTGTCCAATATTTTCAGAGAGCAACATGAGCATTTTATTGGACCCTTTTGGAGCAATTTTTACTTGGGTCATTTTCAGAAATGGTTTCTAAGGGTTTCACAAATCCCCATTTCAAATTTAAATGGAATTTAAACATGATGCAAACGTGAAGGCTAGCCTAGGTCATACCAGAACTAGGGATGTGACAACTCGCCCCCACTCGGAAGAATCTCGTCCCGAGATTCAGGAGTTGGCGGAAAGAAAGTGGGGTACTCAAGTTGAAGACGATCTTCTCGCTCCCAAGTAGCTTCTCTCTCGGAATGATGAGACCACTGATCCTTGAGGAACTCGCCCCCACTTGAGGAACCTGACCACTTGATTGAGGGTGGAAAGCGGTACTGAAGGAAAGATGGGTGCCCATGGCAGTTTGGAAACTCTCCCAGAAATGAGAAGTGAAAAGACTACCACGGTATGAATTGATCTCTAGTGGAACACCATGAAGTGACACTATTCGAGAAATATATAAGTCAGCGAGCGGACTAGCAGTGATACTCTCTCGAACAGGTAGGAAGTGAGCCACTTTGGAAAGACGATCAATGACTACGAAGATAGCATTATTCCCTTTCTTGGTCCTAGGAATGCCGGTGATGAATTCCATACCAACTTTATCCCATTTCCACTCAGGAATAGCTAAAGGTTGAAGGGTGCCAGCAGGTCTTTGATGTTCTGCCTTAACGCGACGACAAACGTCGCAGTTAGCAATAAACTGAGAAATTTCTCTCTTCATCCTAGTCCACCAGAACCTCTAGCGTAGGTCCTGATACATCTTAGTACTACCGGGATGAATCGTGAGAGGAGATTCATGCGCCTCCTTAAGGATTAATTGTCGAAGATGTTGATTCTTTGGAACCACCAAGCGACTCTCAAAGAAAACAACACCATGATCATCTATAGAGAAACTACCACCAACTCCCTTGTTAATCTTTCTCATGATCCGGGAAATTCCCGTATCCTGCTTCTGAGCAGAGATGATCTGATCCACAAGAGTAGGTTTCGCCACCAAGGTAGAAAGGAATCCGTGAGGAGCGATGTGAAGGTTTAGCTTGCAGAATTCTTCATGAAGTGGTTGGCCCTATTGCAACATGAGATTGTTGCAACAGGACTTATGACTTAGTGCATCAGCCATGACATTTCCCTTACCTGGGGTGTAGGTAATCCCTAAGTCGTAATCTTAGATCAACTCCAGCCAACATCTTTGCCTAAGGTTCAAATCTGGTTGGGTGAAGATATACTTGAGACTCTGGTGGTCGGTGTAAATCTTGCAACGCTTACCAAGAAGGTAATGTCGCCAGGTCTTAAGTGCATAGACTACGGCTGCAAGCTCTAGATCATGTGTAGGATAATTCTCCTCATGTGGATGCAACTGTCGAGATGCATAGGCAATCACATGGCGATCTTGCATAAGAATGCAACCTAGTCCCTGTTGTGAGGCGTCGCAGTAGATAACAAAGTCTTTAGTGAAATCCGGTGGCACAAGTATGGGAGCAGAAGTCAGGTGCCTTTTCAGTTCTTGAAAACTGTGCTCACACTGTGGGGAGCACTCAAACTTTTTATCTTTCTTGAGAAGTTCCGTGAGAGGTTTGGCCACTTTGGAGAAGTTCTCAACGAAGCGGCAACAATAACTGGCTAGACCAAGGAAGCTCCTAACTTGTTTAACTGTTTCAGGTGGAGTCCAATCAAGAACGGCCTGAACTCTCTTGGGATTGACAGCAATGCCCTTACCAGAGATCACGTGGCGTAGGTAGGTCACTTCTGGCAACCAAAATTCGCACTTGGAGAACTTGGCATAAAGGCGGTGCTCTCTGAGTTTTTCTAACACAAGTCTAAGATGTTCGGCATGTTCTTCCTCGTTCTTCGAGTAAATAAGGATATCAGCGAGGTAAAACCACGACGAACTTATCTAAGTACTCCAGGAAGATCGAGTTCATCAAGCGGGAGAATGTAGCTGGAGCATTGGTGATACCAAAGGACATGATGGTGTACTCGTACTAGCCATAACGAGTGACAAAAGCCATCTTAGGAGTGTCCCCATTTCTGATCTTGATTCGGTGATAGCTGTTGGGGAACGTAGCAGAAATTCAAAATTTTCCTACGTGTCACCAAGATCTATCTATGGAGAAACCAGCAACGAGGGGAAGGAGAGTGCATCTACATACCCTTGTAGATCGCTAAGCAGAAGCGTTGAAGAGAACGGGGTTGAAGGAGTCGTACTCGTCGTGATCCAAATCACCGGAGATCCTATTGCCGAACAGACGGCACCTCCGCATTCAACACACGTACAGCCCGGTGACGTCTCCCATGCCTTGATCCAGCAAGGAGAGAGGGAGAGGTTGAGGAAGACTCCATCCAGCAGAAGCACGGTGGCGTGGTGGTGGTGGAGGAGCGTGGTACTCCAGCAGGGCTTCGCCAAGCACCGCAAGAGACGAGGAGGAGAGAGGTAGGGCTGCGCCAGGGAGAGGTCAGAACTCATCTGGTGTCAGCCCCAAAACCCTCAATTATATATAGGGGAGAGGGACGGGGGTGCGCCCCCTTTAGGGTTTCCACCCCAAGGGGTGCGGCAGCCCCAAACCCATCTATGGGTGGCGGCCACAAGGGGAGAAGGGGGAGGCGCACCAGGGGTGGGCCTTACGGCCCATCTGCCCTAGGGTTTGCAAGGTATTCGCGATGGATACTAGTGTGCAAGCACCAACACCTTCTCCCTGGTACAGTATTGATAGTCTTGGAGAAAACTCGCTCTTCCTTGGACAAAACTATCCAATGATGGTGAAAGGCGATCCAACTGATGTTGACACAACGTCACTACAATTTATGAGAAGCAACTGTATCTATACGTCGGACATTACGGTGGTTCCCTACCCTGGTCCTGATATAGTAGGCCACTTCAGCCTGGATGATCAGTCATGTGTTGGTCTCGAGATTGACAGTAGCTGGCTCTTCCCGGAGAATCGCTTGTGGTTCAAAGCAAGCGTTTCCAACGCCGAGGATTGGTTGAGTTGAAGTTCATTTCATTGCTTGTTATTTGTTGTGTGATGAAAACTTTAGTATTTATAATGTATCCTCGTTCTCGTTGTGGGTTGATGACCTGTTGTATGTAATAAAATGATATGCCTGTGATAAAATTACTAAATTTACGAATGGCTTTCGAGTCGCTTCTCTGAGTGGGTGCTGCGACGAGGCAAAAAAATATTTTCCGAATACATAATTGTACGTGCATTGCAATAGGTTATCGGATGAGGCCAATCAACAATAGTACACTATTTGTAGTAGCTTCACATGCTGCACTATCTCTACGTCTACGTACGTAATACAACAAATTTTAAAATTGAGACCAGCCACCCATCCTCACAAAGAACACTTTTTAACCTAGCACAGATTCCAGGAAATTTGGCCACAGTGTGAGGTGGGCCATATGTTAATGTGTTCATTGTACGTAACCAGCACCTCGAATCCTTCATACTACTGCTACTACTACTACTACTACTACTACTACTACTACTACTACTACTACTACTACTACTACTACTACTACTACTACTACTACTACTACTACTACTATAAGTACAGTAGTAGGAGTAGTATGGTGGCATGGGCCAGAACAAGCATTCACGTCCAGGAGTACGTCACACGCCACCAGCACGACTTCCATCAGACACCATATTTATTGGAGTTTGTGCTACAACAATATCTTCAACATCGTCGTTTCTCTAACTCAGCCATCGCACGACGGACGAGGTGGGGGTTTGCTGATAGTCAGTTTCCTCAACTGCGGTCCAACTTGTAAGGCCAACTCCAACGCATGACCCCAAATGGACCTCCGTTTTGCCCGGATTCTGTCTGTTTGGGTAGGACAATGGGGTCGTGTCCGGGCCATTTCTCGGATGCGGTGGCCGTGCGCCGAACGCACGGACGCATCCCGACCGTGTACATTTTTCTTTGCAAACACATATCTTTTTATCATCATTGATTTTTTGGTACATGGAAATACATCACCAAAAATTTGACAAGAAAAGCAAGACCAAAGAAAACAAGAACCGCAAGAATACATTTTAGAAGATACCCAACTTCCATAATTGTTCTTGTAAGTTGGATTAGTGCCTTCTCGATGCATTCATTGTTGATCCGCGGAGGCTCGATCTTGCGTGCTTCTTTCTTCTTCGAGTGTAAAGAAGTAGACGTGTCTAGCCTTTATTCTATCAACAAGTGCACTAGTCTCATCTCTAGCCTGTATGCTACCTAAAAGTTCTAGAACATCTACTAAATTGCGCTCTGTCAATATATCGTTGTACTCTTCTTCCCAATACCAAAACTTGCATCCATTCTACACAATAAAATTTTAAGCTAGCACAACTAGTCTAATCCGAGAGAACAACCGAAGATTTGGTTGAGTTCTTCCTCCTTTTGCCGACACATGGGACATCCAGCATCCAGGTTGTGTCATGCAAGAAAATAAAGTGGTAGTTGAAGCCACGTGATGTGCATCTTGGGTTAAACTGTAAATAGAATCTTACTACTCTTGAGTAACTCCAAAAGCGGCCACCGAAGATCTTTATTTGATTTTTTCATGAACAACACGTCGAGGTGAAAGATGTGCAGGTTCAGTGGGTCCTCTTGCGTTTTCACTGACATGTGGGACCGCATATGAGCAAACAGATGATAGGATCCACATGTCTACTGGCTGGCTGAGATGAGAGATAGAGGAGGGCTAAGCACGGACTCCAGGAAATTTGTTCTCCGTAACCAGCACCTCGATATAGTGGGGTGGCATGGGCCATAACTAGTATTCATGTCTAGCATTACGGCACACGCCACTCACACGAGTCCCATCCGACACCAATTTTCTTGGACTCCATGCTACAACCATCTCTTCTCCCTCCTATTTTCTCAGCCATCACGCGTTGGGCGGGGTGGGGGGTTTGCCGATAGTCGGTTTGCTCAAATGCGGTCCCACTTGTAAGTGAAAATGTAACACAGCACGCATTCCCCCTTGAGCGGCGTGGCAGACCAACCGTGTGGGGGTGCGACGCGAACACGGCAGGCTTTTCCATTTGAACTTGTAACTTGTAAAATTTGGTTCTGCTCCATGGCGCGACTGATAGATAGAAATGACGATTTTCCCAAGAGTAATGAGAAGTTTGGTTCTGGCGCGGTTCATGCATGGAGTACCTACGAAAATTATGAAGTTGATGCGAAAGGTAATATAATTACTAGTAGTACCATATACTACTACATGGGTTTGATGGAAAGATAAAGATACATACGAATCCATCAACGCCATCCTCAGGCGCTAGTGCACCGGGTCACCAACCGACGTGTGAGGAGCACCGGCATTGGCAGCAAGCTCAACGTGCTTTTGAACAATGCTGTCCAAGGTTGCCATCTGGTCCAAGAAGGCCAACGTCATATCGTCCTCCTCTTGCATGTAGTAGTCCTTGTGGACGATTTGCGTGTAGACGTGGGTGATTATGTCAATGGTGTCTTGCTGCACCATGCACTGCATGGCGAGCACGACCTCGAGGTGGACATTCTCTGGCGCGACGTCGGGCAGTCGCAGGGCCACCAGTGTGTCGAAGAGGTTGTCACCATAGAGGTCGTTGAGGGTGCCAAGCATTGCAGAGCCTGGGCGCGTGGGCTGGAGGCGTACGTCAAGGTCGTCTGCGAGCTTCATGACGATGGTGAACTTGTCAAGGAAGTCGACGAGGACCTTGTCGAACAAGGAGACGAAGTTGTCGTCCAAGCGGCCCCTCGCCCTAGCAGCCTCAAGCACTAACTGGAGACATTCCTCGGTGCCGGGCCACAGGCTGGCATCGTGGACCATCTGGCACAGCCGGCTGATGCTCGCACTCATCCCCTCCATGGGTCTAGCTTCTAGTCAACTGATCTTGCGATTGGAGTGATCACTCTTGCCCTTGGTTGCGTAGGTGCGTAGGATTTCATAGATTGGACTGGCGGGAGCCTTTATATGAGAAGTGCAGATTGCGTTGAATTCACGTGCGTGTTCGCCATCTACTCCTCGCCCCTCTACTACACCTGCCTTTGGCTGTATGACAGGTTGGCCATCCACCCGTTGGGCCCACGTGTCATACACCCAAAGGCAGGTGTAGTAAGTCAATGAAGTTGCGCCCCCTTCGTGCCGGTGCAGTATAGTCATCTCACCGGACCTCTAGTTGGGGCCAAACGAGAGAACTTTGATGTTTACTGGTTTATTGGTCCCCTTTGCATTTTGCGCCAAGTTTTAACCTTTGATTTAACTAATAAAATGTTAATGCATGTAACCAAAAATGTTGTGTAAGTCACCTTACGAAAACCAAATAATCCCAAAACATTTAGGCACAGTACATTAAATCCCTCCTCGTTTCTTATTTCATGACATATCAACCAATGAGAGATGTGGGCCGTGCATGCTTTCAATGACTTGAGACTACCAAACATCACATGCGGTGGTTAGTTCATTGCATGTAATCCTATTAAGTAGCAAAAAGACATTAAGTTATCTCGCCGATAGGAATAAAACAATACACCATGTATTTATTTACAAAGGGAGTAGTACATTTTTTGTGACATGCATTACTAGATATTGCTTGTCAAATACTAAATCCAGATGGACGTTGTAGTACTACTAAATCCGGACGATAGTTCTAGTAATAGTAGTAGTACTACCAATGTAGTAGCACCGTACTACCCGTTGGTCAAATTATTACGTGCTGCTCCTCACAGTGAAGTGAGAAGACCCTACGTCAGAGATGACACCTGAGTATAGGCGCCGTGTTCGGCATACCATAGTCAGCCTCACCGTCTGCAGTCACTATCATCACGGCTGTAGACCTAGCCTTCTTACAACTAGCCGTGTTCGACATAATTTCCCATGCGTAGATGCCCGTGCATTGCACGGAACACCAAGATTGGGGGGTGGATAGCGCCGGAGCGGCCATCGCACCAGATTTTTCCATGGCCTTCTAGATGTGATGGGGAGGATATAAGGCTGATTGTGAGAGACAAGGAGTTGTTTGTAAATAGGGAACAAGTGCGGGCATCTTTTTGCAAAACTGGAGAAGTTTGGTTTGTATGTGTCTGATCTAGATACGACGGCTATTGGTGAAAGATGGCAGGCACAACATCATCACTAACTCAGGACCTGCTTGATTCGCAGGATTTTGAAAACGTAGGAATAGGACATGGCAATATTACAAGTTTCAAACTAATATTACAAATGTTAGGAGTAATGCTGCACCTACGAAGAGGGAATTACTAGGAAGTTTATGTAAGAACTTTTGTTACTTTAGGTGGATGCAGCATTATCGTACAAACTAAAATCCACCGCCCTGACAAGTCACTAATGGGCAAATAAGTTTTCGAGTCTCTAGCCACTTGATGTTTCAAAAAAAATTCAGCTTCTGCGGAGACTGTGTCATTTAGGCTTAGACGACTGTGGTGATCAGCACGGCATTCATTGTTGCGCCAGAGAATGCCGAACCTCATTATCTTGAGCACACTTTCCTCTAGAACAAAGAACCTGGCCAATTTAATCTCTGATGTGCTACCTCGGTAGTCGATCAAATCAATTTTTGTAAGATGGAGATCACGGCATTCGATGAGATTGTTATAGTGCAGCACATTTTTCACTTTCGTGTCTTTTTTATCTGCAAAAGAAGAGAAGCTGGCTGTATAAGATTGCCGTGTCATCAAGAGGTACCAATATCATTCTCTCATACGATTGGGTTGGCTGGCTAGTGACATTTTTTCACTCTCTCTCTCTCTTTCCTTGACCTAGGAGTACGTGAAGAGCTTGGGTGTAACACCCAGGATGATGGTATGAAGGAAGGCCGGTGACGAGCACTGGCGAGCGGATCCAGGCGGGATCCGCCGGATCCGACGAGGAAAAAGGCCTGGGCGGGCAGATCCGAGAGGGCAACCTCGTCCTCGACCCGGATCAGCGATGGACAACGAAAGTGGGCGGAGCTCCGAGCTCGGCGCGCCATGCATGGAGGCTCACTACAAGGAAGACCGAGAGGGCGTGAGGGAGAGAGCGGGGAAAGGAAGGAGGCAAGGGCGCACTGGCCTGCTGGGGGACTCCGGCGATGGACGGAGCTCGTCGCTGGTGAGTGCGGACGGCGGGTCAGCGAGACAGCGGTGTGGGGATCCGTGGCTGGCAGAGGCGCTCTTGCCCGTGGGGAGGAAGACGGGGTGCTGGGGCAGAAGCTCTCGGGCCCAGATCCGGCCCAAGGCAGGCCGTTTGCGTGCTCGGGCGGGCCTCGCGTGGTGGAGGAGGCTGAGGGGCGATGTGGCAGTGTCTGGTTGGCTGGGGCGCCGAAGCTGACGGGGGCTGGCGAACGGCGGCGTGCCAAGTGGCGCAGTGGAGGTGGCTGGGCACGAAAATGGAGGAGAAGGTGGGAGGTGGCGGCGGCTGATGATTAGGTGTGCGAAAATTTAGGAGGGGTAGGTAGCTGCTAAGAAATGGAAGGAGAGGTCTATATATAGACATATGGACTAGGTTAGGGGGATTTAGGGGGGGTTTTGGACCCTCCGATCGCGATCTAATGGCTCCGGTCGGAGGGGGGTTTGGTGGCTGTGAAGAGAAGGTTTGGGCTGAGATGAGAGGGAATGAGTACAGCACGGCAACTGTTCCCGGAGACCGAGAACGTCCGACGCTAGACTTGCTATATTTCCGCTATAATTATTCCTTGGGCCATCAAACGAACTCCGAATGCGATGAAACTTAGCAGGCAACCTACTAACAACATAACAACACTGCACGCCAACTTTCAACCCATTCCGAGAACATTTTCTGGCCACTTATAATATAATATTTCGGACATGCCGCGGGCGCATGCAAGTGAGTCTGGGCTCAGAACGGACAACAGAAGGAACGGGGAGACCGGGACGGATGGAAGTTTTGAAAATATGATGATGCAATGCGGATGATGACATGACAAGATGCAACACGCAAACAAAAGACAAGGCAACAACATCGAATAACTGGGAGACACATGGCGCAACGGTCTCGGGGCGTCACATTGGGCATTTGTTGCCTTCCACTATGTTGCCGATGCCATATATCGCAAAAGTATGCCACATAATACCCATCGATGTCAAATCAAAAGATTTTGGCATCGCTCTCGTGATGTGAGAGAGTTGGCATCGTTGTGCACACAGACCCACATGTATAAACAAATCAATCAAACCAACTACACCAGCCTCTCACTCTCCCAGACAAGTGTTTTTCTATTGCCTCAGTCCTCTATCTCTCCCACGCAAGTGTTTTTTCATTGCGTGAGTTAATTTGTCACCGGAGCAAAGTAGGTGATCCAGATTGGGACACCAGGTGAGCAATGGAGGGGCATCGGTGCCAAATGCATCACAAGTGAATTTGGCACGTGTTTTTGGCCTACATAGTGGAGGGCCGTTATAGCCCACTTTTGTACTACCTCTTATTTAGTATAATATTTTGACCATAGATTTATGTAAGAAAATGCCA
The DNA here is from genome assembly GCA_034509565.1 of Triticum monococcum. Taxonomy (NCBI): domain Eukaryota; kingdom Viridiplantae; phylum Streptophyta; class Magnoliopsida; order Poales; family Poaceae; genus Triticum; species Triticum monococcum. The sequence goes on from CM067842.1 coordinate 726,051,449, forward strand.
ATGCATGTCACTAAATATTACACCATTTGAAATTATGTTCAAATATGAATCCAACGGTATAGTTCTTAGTGACATGCATTAACATTTTTTCAGTTAAATCTATGGTCAATTTTTTATACTACAAAATAGGAAGAGTAAACCAGGACAGAGGTAGTACTTGCTCTTAGGGTAACCATATAGTTACTGGAGTAGTCTAAGTTACTTTCCACTATGACTAGCCTAGGCTACTATAGTAGTACAACCAAAAACGATGCTGGTGATCATGTGAGAAAAAAATACTAAATACATTTCTTTCGGTGCAGTGCGTAGATGCAGTTTTGAACAATGACCTTGTCATCGTAATTTGGGAAAATTATGAAAAAATTGAGCTACGTTGTGATTACCGTTTACTAATAGGAAAGAAGTTTCACCTTGATGACTAGCTTCTTCGTGCACGAGAAGCATCTAAGGAATCCAACAACTTGATCCAGATTGGGGCCGATAGATTTTATTGCCAAGATCTTCACTGTGCACATAGACTGGGTCAAGCTTGTGTGAATCATTTTCTGGAAGACGGTCGTAAATACGTCAAGAAGAAATTTAAAAATGTGAATTTCAAGAAGACGGAGAAGAAGATGAGTGATGTACCTGAACGATTATGGATCCAGTAAAGAGTTCGGATAATTTGGCGGACAGTGCACCAACGCTATCAATTTCGGCGCGTCAATGACCCTGATTTTTGTTGGACCTTCTAGATCCGATACTAGAAATCTCTTAAGGAAAGGCGCATTCTCAATGACCATAACGTGGAACACCTGGAGTGATCTCTTCCCAATTGGTGTCTTGTTGTGGGGCCAGCAAGACACATAAATCCATTGGAGATTCGTCGAGGCGATGTGGAGGCTAATGAACCCGTGGATCTGCTCAAGACGAAGGTACTCAAGCGCAGTACAGCTGCGGAACAGGTGCTCCATAGCCTTCTTCGAGATGACAATGTCGAAGAGGTCGAGCTGCTTGAGTTGAGGGAGAAGAAGGGCGGGCGCGACATTAATCTGCGGAAGATAGCAGGAGCTGAAGCTGGCACGGCGCAATGTTGGCGTGAGGCGGAGCGCGGACGGTGGCAGAGAGCGACATCGTCCAGCTTCAAAGCTGAGCTCCTCGAGATGATCTAGGGCGGGGGATAAGAACCAATCATCGAACTTGGGTTGGACCTTCCAGTTGGTACAGAACATGCGGATGTCAAGGCGCCTGGCTTGCCCAGGGTGCGATGAAAAGATCTTGGAGACTACGGCCATGCGTTTGCAATCCTCATCGCAGAGGCAGCTGTCAATGGTGAGGTTGAGGGGGACGCGGCGCCAGAGGGGCGCCACCGCCGGGAGAGCAGGGCGGTCCGCATGGCAGATTTGGTGGGGAGGAGGCCGATGATGACGGGCAACATGTCGTCGGGGAGGCTGCTGATAAAGTCCAGGCTCGCCCGATGCGGTTTTGGCTCGAGCCGCCTCCGCTTGTTGGCTGCCTCGCCGTCCATCTCAACCGGCGGTGACGCCGGTGTACACGTGTGCTGGTGTGTTTTGTGTGCTGAGTGTGCACGAGTGCATCCTTCTATGCATGCCGCTACACATTGGTGAATTGTGCGCGAGTGCGTCCTTCACGCGGAAGAATTGTGTCCTCAATGCGCCCTCAATTTACTAGCGTGCGGGCTGCTACCCCGAGTGGTTTCAACTTTGTTTACTTCACCGCGTTTCAGATGGGCCTCTAGTTTACTTATTTTCACCCACTGCCACATGGGCCAACACACGAAGATACATAACACGAGCTGACAAGGCAGCATGTGGACTGGTTGACCGGTCAAGTAAACAATATACGGAGCTATACGCTGACAAAGTGAGCATATAATCCGTCGCTATAGAGTGTTCGAGTGAGAGGGGAGGCCCGTGAGATATAGCAGAGAGAGAGAGAGAGAGAAAGAGCTACTCCCTCCGTTCGATAATGTAGTTCCAATATTTTTTTTAAAGTCAAACTTTTGAAACTTTGACCAAGTTTATAAAGAAATTACTTATATCTAGAATACCAAAGATAAATTATAGTATGAAGTAAGTACATGTTGTGATGAATCTAATGACCATTCCAGATGTAAATGTTTTTATCCACATATACCTAGTCAAACTTTTCTGAGGTTTGACTTTTCAAAACATCCATATGCTTATGGACATGAGAGAGTCCCTAACTAGAGAGAGAGAGAGAGTGAAATAGAAAGAGTGAGTGAAAAAAGTGTGTGTGCGTGTGTGAAAGAGACATGAACAACACTCGATAAAAGTCGACAAAAAACATGTTTGTCTTATGAAAACATATCACACATGCATCTTCGACAACGGAAGCAAGGTGAGGATATAGTGTGTGGTTGTTTGCAACCGAGAGAGCAAGACCCCTAGCACGTGGCCAGGAGGGGTCTGACAAACAAGGGAGAGAGGTCGAGAGAGACGTACAGAGAAAAAGGAGACATGGGGAGGAGAGAGTGTATGCTTTTCATAGAGAGATCCCCTGGAGATCATGATGGGACTACATGGGTGGGAGATTGAGTGACAAGGTGTGTGCGCGATAGAAGATACCCCGACAGATATCGAGATAGACGTATGGATGGAAGGAGACAATACGTGTGTTCCTGATGGCTAGTGAGAGATAATCATACTTAGGGGGAGTGCTTGCGCCTATGATGGAGTGAGGGATTATGGTACTTATTAGGGGGGTGCGTGTCACATAGAGAGAGAACAAGGGCGGAGAGTGTTGGATGGGTCTATATGTATAGCGCAAGCGAGACATGTGTAAGTGTGAACCAGGGAGATATAAAGTTTGAGAGAGATTGAGGAGCCCTGATAAGGCTGAGTGGTGCGGCAGATAGGTGAGAGGGGGAAAGAGATATTCCATCTGCTCGATAATGTAGTGCATTTAAATTTTTTGGAAGTCAAACTTTGGAAACTTTGATCAGGTTTACGCAAATGTTATTTATATCTACAATACCAAAGATACATCATATGAAACTACATCTCACGGTGAATCTAATGGTATATGTTTGCCGTTTTAGATGTAATTATTTTTCTCCACGTACATGGTCAAACTTTTTGATGTTTGACTTTTCAATAAATCAATATGCTATGGACCGAGGAGATTGCCTAAGTCGAGAGAGATCAAGTGTGTGTGAAGGAGAATGAGTAAGTGTGCAAAAAGAGTATGTGTGTGAAAGAGAAAGTGACAACAAACATAAATTAGAGAGAGTGTGTGTTTTTTCGTTTATTAGGCGAACATCTCATGCATGAATCTCCGAGATAGAAAAGCGAGGCGATGAGATACATGAAGATAGCTAGTGTGTGATTGTTTGCAACGGAGAGCGACACCCCTATAGCACATGTCCAATAGAGGTATGGCCAACAAGGAACAAAGGTCGAGAGGGACACATGGAGAACATGGACGCATGGGGAGGGCGAGAGGGTGTGTTTGCGATAGAGAGATCCCCTCGAGATCGTGAGGGGACTATATCGGTGGGAGATCGAGGGAGGTGTTTGCGCGATAGAAAGATGCCCCGAGAGAAATCGAGATAGACCATGCACATCTTTGTGATGGAGACTAAGATTAGCTAGTCATATACATATAGGGGGGACTGCATGTGCCTACAATTGAGTGAGAGACCATCATACTTGGCTAGCTAGGCATGAGATTGTGTGTGTGCGCGTGTGAGATGGAGAGAGAATGAGGGAGAGAGATAGAGTTTTAGATGGTCCTATCGAGTGCGAGTAAGATATGCATGTGTATGTGTGACCCAGGTAGATGGAGCGTTTGAGAGAGAGGGGGGAGAGCTCCGACACAATAGAGTGGTGTGTGAGAGAGTTACGGGCAACAAGCCAAGGAATTTGTGTGCGTACGATGAGTGCACTCAAGATCTCTAGCTTGGACTAGAGAATTGTACATAGTGTGCGAGAGAGACCTATAGATGGAGTATATATGCATGCGAACTAGAAAGACCCCCCCCCCCACACACAAAGAGAGAGAGAGAGAGAGAGAGAGAGAGAGAGAGAGAGAGAGAGAGACCAACAAAGTTTCTGTGTTGGATGCGTGTGACAGAATTGAAGATTGTCGGCAAGAGAGAGAGAGAGAGAGAGCAGGAGTCCGGGAGAGGGGGAGGTCGCGTTTTATGCATCAAAGACTGATATAAACCATGTTTCGATATAAACTTGCATTCAAATATTTAAATCGGAGAACATGTTGTCTGCAATCCACACATGAATGGATATATGCGTATATCAAAACAAGTTCATTAATTTGACTTTCAACATGTTCGTGGAGTACTATAATGCTGTACAACATTCTACACGATTGAGGTGTTCAATTTTGGATTTAGTTCACTATTTTGACCTGGTGAACGAGCTATTTCATTGAATCGAGATATTTCATTTTGGGTTTGATTCCCGTTTTGAGTGGGTCAACTATTTGTCATATAGTAAATCGCTAGCAACGAGCATGTAAAAACACATTACTCCCGAGCATCATCTCTCCATCTAAAAAAGAAGTGGCAAGCTAATATTTCAAAATTTGATTCGAATCGACTTGGTAAGGTAGACGTGGATGCTCGTTCTCCCCAAATTTGAAAGAACCGTTAAACATCCTCAGCTCGGTGGAATTCGCCCGAGCAAATAAATGAGAGACGCGAAATTACCGTCCTATGTGGGACACACATCAATTGGGCCGTTGTACATCGAGGGTGGGTTTGTAACTTCATCCAAGCAAGCCTTCTCCTCAGCCGAAATGACAGTGCCGAATAATTCATAAACCATGGTCGGCAAAACACGCTCTCCTCGCCCGAATAGCTCGCACCCACTATTTCAAAACACGCTCTCCTCGCTCGAAATCGCTCGCGCCCACTATATTTCAAAACACGCCCTCCTCGCCCGAAATAGCTCGCGCCCACTATTTGGGGAGAAGCAAAGTTACTCTACTATCCCCGACCCTCAGTACACAGACCCAAGCCGAGAAGCCTAAAGGCAGGGGTAGAACTGTAACTTCCCCTCACATTTTAGACAAATGCGTCCGTAAAACATGGTTCCACTCCCCTCCTGATTCCCCCCCTTCATACCTTGTGGGCGCCAAATCACCTTCTCCCCGGAAGCTCCCTTCTCCCGAGCCACGAAACCTCAGCCCCTCCTCCATGGCGCCCCCACCGAACCAATTTCACAGCCGCCGTCCTCCCTAATGCTGGAGACGCTGTCCATTTGCTGTCGTGCACTGGGCCGTGTGCCTCTTACTCCATGCTGCTAGAGCTGCCTCGTCGACAGCCGCGTGAACCGTACTGAAGTCGATTCATCCCCGCCGTTGTTCACGGCGCTGGAGCGGATCCAGCTTCGGATCCGTCAAGAGTCCCGGCACTGCTTCCCCGTAGCCGTCGACCGCCGCGACATCGCTATTTCCTTGCTGCCGGTCGCCACAACAACCGCGCCGACTTCGCGGACTCGGCAGCTGGACCTGCCTACTTCACCATGCTGCCAGATAGGTCGCACCCCCATCTCACACACTTTATTTAGGCATCAGTTGTTTGAATTTTTATTCTGGGCCAATTGATTCCCAATGGGAAGCAGCACCCCTCGAGGCGGCGGAGCTCCTAGGCTGCCGGTTGGCTGGTGTCTAACGTAAGAGTGCGGGGCCGCATGTTCGCCGTGGAAGCAGCGCTTAGATGGCTATCTTAGAGTTGCGTTGGTTGAAGGTACTCCCGCCGCCAGATCTAGATGACGGGAAGTCTTTGTGGATTGGCCCCGGGGCGGCGCAACCACGACAGTGCAGAGGGCGGGGAGCGGGGTTTTGGCTGGGGCCACGGACGGCGGAGGCAGGCTACTCTGCCATTGGTCACTGGCTCTTCGGGGAAGATTCCTAACAGTGTCAGCTGGGACGCACAAGACGGCCATCAAGCCATCTAGCATAGATCGGACAGTACCAAAATAAAATAAAATCGTGTGACCCCAATTTAGTATTCATTCAACAGACGTGTGACCACTCTCGTACCTTGCTGTTGATCTCTTAGTGTATTTCTTCAGATCAAAGAGATGTGTCATTCTTAACATTATGCGTTATCTACATCTTCAGCCACACAGTCTTTCGACTCACCGTAGCTGCTCCAACAGGGCAAGCATACACCAGAAGGGAGCTATAGTCCCCACTCAACAGTTCCCTGCATCGAATGCGCGTGCCCGACATGGACAGCCACAACAACTGCAGGGCCATCGACAAGTCAGCACATGATGCTCACTCCTATGGATGGCGACCAGATAGGTTGTACCCTCATCTTACTTGTGTGCAACATTTATGGCTTTGTTATTCATCTAAGCATGGAAAATAGATTATCACATTTCACTGTATATTCATGCTGATCGCTTACGGGTCTTGTTGAGGAGTTAACGTTGTTCCATAGTTCAGCTAAGATACTTGTTCTTTCGGTAACGTTGTTCCATAGTTATCATCCATCAGCCAATGCTATCCCACAGGCTGGTGATTATAGTATTATACCACTTCTATTATTACCTATGTTGTTCTTTAATACTTCTGTGTGCCATCTAGTTAATCTCGAGTACAAACGATACATATTCTGTAGCTTTCATCTGTGTTCTCCCTTTAGTTTTTGAGACCTGTTGCTGCTAGTTAACCCCAATCCTACTATTTATGTCGTCTCCTATAGGCACTCATTACATAAATCTAACTACTAGTTGTCTTACATGCATGTCAGATATAATTGCACACACTGATATATCCACAAGAACCTCACAGAGCAATGTAAAGGCCAATAAACTTGATGTCAGTGATACCCAATATGATGGAACATGTAAAGGCAGTTCTTCAGAAGACCTGCAGAAAGATGTTGAATCCGCTTGACCCCAGAAGGTCCTTGCTCTAACTTGGCCCGTGATATGGGTACAACATGCATATAATGTCCTGGAGTGTATCTAATCTGTTGCAATGCCATGTTCTTAGCATGCTGATCATGCATGTAAATATGTCATGCCTTCCTGTTTTTCAGTACCTATTCCATTCATGATAACATGTTTTAAAATTCAAGTACTGTCATTCTACTCTATCGCAATGCCATCTTCTTAATTTGGACATCATGCTTCTGAATATCTTATGCATTGTTATTCATCAGCATGTACTTCATCTGTCTACCATACCATATTTGTTTACATTGAAGTGTCGTTCTAGTGCTCTGTTGCAATGCCATCTTAGTTTCCCAATCATACACGTGTATGTTGCCTTAGTTTTTTCTGTATGTATTCCGCTAGAATACATTTTTACATTCAACTAGTGTTTTTTTACTGTGTTGTCATGTCGTATCCCTAGCTCTTACACCATACTCCCTCCGTCCGGATTACATGTTGCCAAAATGGATAAAAAAGGATGTATCTAGAACTGAAATATGCCTAGACCCATCCATTTTTTTTCTGGATGGAGGGAATACATGTCAATATGTCATGCCTTTCTATTCTTGAGTACCTATTCCATCTCTCTGCTGTAGCATGTTTTATAATTGAAGCACCATTCTTCTATACAAGGCATGCAAGGGGAAGATGACTAGAATCTGAAGGGTTACAAACCAGGTCTTTGCAAAAGATCCAAACGCCAGGAGATAGTAAACCAACTCCAGTTTTTATAGATACTGCTCCAGCGTAGAGAAACCCAACTCCTACTGCTAATAAGCAGATTCCAGTGGCCAAAGAACTAGTCCACTCCAGTCCAGCAAAAATATGTCAACTCCATTCTAAGAAGCGTGTGTGTATCCTTGCATCATGAAATTTTATAGCATGTTGATCATATTTTCTACATGTTTCTTACCCATCTCTCTTTTAGAAAATAAGCTTAACAGATAGAAGAATTTCTACACTGCTATCGTCTGTGAGGAAAGATTCTTGCAGGAATTCTCTATGCTCCAATGCAGATGTAAGTACCTGTTGTATATCACTATATTTTTACATCAGCATGCATTTTGTTAACCAGCGTGAATCCAACCTTTATCTGATATAAATTTAGTTGTAGCAAAATGTATGATTAAAGGCCACAATGTTGATTTTTGTAAGGAAAACTGCCTGGTAGTTTTGCATCCTGAGTTGCATGAGTGTACTATCTCATATCAGTGGTTTGATCACTTTGGTTCTGTAGTGGGTTTTCAGTGTTTTACTGTGTTGTCCTGTCGTATCCCTAGCTCTTACTTCATACTCCCTCCGTCCAGATTACATGTCGCAGAAATGGATAAAACTGGATGTATCTAGAATTGCAATACGCCTAGACCCATTCATTTATTTCTGGATGTAGGGAATACATGTCAATATGTCATGCCTTTCTATTCTTTATAATTGAAGCACCATTCTTCTATATAAGGCATGCAAGGGGAAGACGACTATGTTAGAATCTGACGGCTATGTTAGAGTCTTTGCAAAAGATCCAAACGCCAGGAGATAATAAACCAACTCCATTTTTCATAGATACTGCTCCAGCACAGAGAAACCCAACTCCCACTGATAATAAGCAGATTCCAGTGGCCAAAGAACTAGTCCGCTCCAGTCCAGCAAAAGAATGCCAACTCCATTCTAAGAAGCGTGTGCGTATCCTCGCATCATGAAATTTTATAGCATTCTGATCATATTTTCTATATGTTTCTTACCCATCTCTCTTTTAGAAAATAAGGTTAAATGATAGAAGTGTATTCGAGGAAAATATCTTGCGGGAATTCTCTGTGCTCCAATGCTGATGTAGGTACCTGTTGTATATCACTATGTTTTTACATCAGCATGTATTTTGTTAATCGGCGTGAATCCAACCTTTATCTGATCTAAAATTAGTGGTAGCAAAATGCTAAAGGGGACAATGTTGATTTTTGTAAATAAAACTGCCTGGTAGTTTTGCATACTGAGCTGCATGAGTGTACTATCTCATATCATGCACATTACTGAATTGTAGTGCTGCTCTGGTTGCCCATTCATTCATTGTGTCAATGTTGCTTTCGTATTACCTTACCTGGCTGATGATACTGTGCCATATTGTGTTAATTTAGTGTTGGCTAGTTGCCCAAACGTTCGTTGTGTCAATGTTGCTTTCCTATTATCTGACTTGGCCAATGATAGCAATGCTAGTGTGTTAATTTTGTGAAGCCTGCTAAAGATAAGAAGACAAACTCTGAAAACAGCAAGGCAACCCCATTGTTTCTTTCCAGTAAATCTAGGCTAGGTAATATGGCAATAACTCATGATTAATCTGTTTGGTTCCCGTCCTAATTTATGTTATGATGTAGTGGTCGAGACACTCTCCACTATCAATAATACAAGCCTGCCAAAATCACCATCTGAATCTGTTCAGTATCCTCTGTCTCGAATGCAACGGAATAAATGTACGTTTGTGAACCAATTAATGGCTGAATAAATGATGGAAATGGTGGATGAATCAAAGGTGCAGAGTTGTGCGACACAACAACTGATCAATGTTTTCAGAGACAGTGTAGCAAAGCAGCAAGAACTTGCCCACGTGCTTATGGGCGTCATCCGTGCTAAGGTTGCAGATTGTGACGTTGTAGATGGTTATGTTCTGCTCATTTATTTGTACTGGCATCAATCTTTGATTGCCAAGTGGATGTAATTTCCTGTCATATATGATGGATGTGCAACGTTATTCCCTGTATGTTGTACCTTTGCTTGATCGGTTTCGGTCCTGTGCATAATTGCTCGTCGTAGTGGGCTCATATTATCTAATTTGGCCTAAAGACATGAATGAACTTTAGTGGGCCCATTAAGTTAATGGGCCATTACTAGGCCGAAAGTTAATGGTCGGCCCTCTTACCTCCCGGGTCGTTAACAGGCCGACATCGAAGCGGGCAACAGGTGGCCCCAATTTATTTCACGGGCCATTAACAGACCATTACTAAGTTTGGGCTACATATGGCCCAACTATACTGTAGGCCTTTAGTAGGCCAAAAGGGACAGCGAGCTTGTATTGGACCATGAAGAGCATGGGCCGCTAAGAGTTAGGTCGTATTGTAAATGGCCCAATTGTGTTGTGGGCCTTTAGCAGGCCGAAGGAGAAACCGGGCTGGTATTGGACCATGAAGGGCATGGGCCGTTAAAAGGCCAAAACTCAGGTCCGACTACAAATGGCCCAATAGATATATGGGCCGTCAATAGGCTGAAAGACACACCGGGGTAGAAATTGGCCCAACACTTAAATGGGTCGCTAAAAGGCCGAAAATCAGGTCCGACTACAAATGGCCTAACTCACTTATGGGCCGTCAACAGGCTGAAAGACACACCGGGCCGGAAATTAGCCCAACATTTAAATGGGTCGCTAAAAGGCCGAAAGATGTACATCGTGAAAATTGGCCCATCCACTGAATGGGCCGTTAAGAGTCCGAAAAGTCATTGGGCCGATATTGAGCACAAATATATAGCGGGCTGTTAACGGGCTCGAACTGACAATGGGCTGCAATTGTGTCAAATCTTTAACGGGACATTGAAAGGCTGAATTGGCACATCTCGTATGGGCCGTGGGCTTAAATGGACCTGACACAAGTAGGCCTTATATGGGCCGGCCTGCTAATTTTTACAGGGTCGGCCTTTTTCACCGGAATGGGCCACTGTTGGGCCGTGCCACGTGTCGACCTATCATAGGCACCTCCTGTCCAATGAGTGGACGACTTCTGTCCCAACGGTGAGGCAACACGTGTTTCCTTCGGCCAATGATGATTTTACACGTGGAAAATCCCCATTGGTCCGGGCTGTTAACGGGTTATCGGATCCAAAACCAGACCCGATAGCTTAATGGCGTTCCGTTATGGTGGATGCCACGTGTCGGTCACCCTTGACGAAAGCACTTCTGTGACGCACGATTTATCGTCATGGAAGTGGACACTTCCGTGATGATAATTTTGGTAAGGTCATGGAACACTTCTACGACAACACAGGTATGACTATCTTGATTTTGTCATAAACTCGTCATGGATGTACATGCATGACAAAAAATGCGACCTACTGTGACAAACATGTATCATCACGGAAGTGTATTTTTTTGTAGTGATATTTTTATCCTCGATGGCAACAATACAATACGTGCCTTGCTGCCCCTGTTGTCACTGGGAAAGGACACCGCAAGATTGAACCCAAAGCTAAGCACTTCTCCCATTACAAGAAAGATCAATCTAGTAGGCCAAACCAAACTAATAATTCGAAGAGACTTGCAAAGATATTAAATCATGCATAAAAGATTTCAGAGAAGAATCAAATATTGTTCATAGATAATCTTGATCATAAACCCACAATTCATCGGATCTCGACAAACACATGGCAAAAAGAATTACATTGAATAGATCTCCAAGAGAATCGAGGATAACTTTGTATTGAGATCCAAAGAGAGAGAAGAAGCCATCTAGATAATAACTATGGACCCGAAGGTCTGTGGTAAACTACTCACACATCATCAGAGAGGCTATGGTGTTGATGTAGAAGCCCTCTGTGGTCGATCCCCCCTCCGGTGGAGCGCCAGAAAAGGCCCCAAGATGGGATATCATGGGTACAGAAGGTTGCGGCAGTGGAAATAGGGTTTCGTGGTGCTCCTAGATGTTTTTGGGGTATATGACTATATATAGGCGAAATAAGTAGGACAATGGAGCCATGAGGGGCCCATGAGGGTGGGGGCGCGCCTACCCCCCCTGGGCGCACCCTCCTACCTCGTGGCCGCCTGGTTGCTTCCTTGGCGTCCACTCCAAGTCTCCTGGATTGCGTTTGTTCCAAAAACAACTCCCCCGAAGGTTTCATTCCGTTTGATATTCCTTTTCTACGAAACACTGAAATAGGCAAAAAGAACAACAATTTGCACTGGGGCTTTGGTTAGTAGGTTAGTCCCAAAAATAATATAAAAAGGTATATTAAAGCCCATTGAACATCCAAAACAGATAATATAATAGCATGGAACAATAAAAAATTATAGATACATTGGAGACGTATCAAGCATCCCCAAGCTTAATTCCTGCTCGTCCTCGTGTAGGTAAATGATAAAAACAGAATTTTTGATGTGGAATGCTGCCTAGCATAATTCTCAATGTAATTTTCTTTATTGTGGCATGAATGTTCAGATCCAAAAGATTCAATAAAAAATTTAAATACTAACATAAACATAATAATACTTCAAGCATACTAACAAAGCAATCATGTCTTCTCAAAATAACAGGGCCAAAGAAAGTTATCCCTACAAAATCATATAGTCTGGCTATGCTCTATCTTCATCACACAAAGTATTTAATCATGCACAACCCCGATGACAAGCCAAGCAACTGTTTCATACTTTTGATGTTCTCAAACTTTTTCAATCTTCACGCAATATATGAGCGTGAGCCACGGACATAGCACTATATGTGGAATAGAATGGTGGTTGTGGAGAAGACAAAAAAGGAGAAAATAGTCTCACATCAACTAGGCGTATCAATGGGCTATGGAGATGCCCATCAATAGATATCAATGTGAGTGAGTAGGGATTCCCATGCAACGGATGCACTAGAGCTATAAGTGTATGAAAGCTCAACAAAAGAAACTAAGTGGGTGTGCATCCAACTCGCTTGCTCATGAAGACCTAGGGCATTTTGAGGAAGCCCATCATTGGAATATACAAGCCTAGTTCTATAATGTAAAATTCCCACTAGTATATGAAAGTGAAAACATAGTAGACTCTCTATCATGAATATCATGATGCTACTTTGAAGCACAAGTGTGGTAAAAGGATGGTAACATTGTCCCTTCTCTCTTTTTCTCTCATTTCTCTTTTTTGGGCCTTTTTATGGCCTTTTTTCTTTTCTATTTTTTTTTATTTTTCGTCCGGAGTCTCATCCCGACTTGTGGGGGAATCATAGTCTCCATCATACTTTCCTCACTTGGGACAATTCTCTAATAATGATGATCATCACACTTTTATTTACTTACAACTCAAAAATTACAACTCGATACTAGAACAAAATATGACTCTATGTGAATGCCTCTGGCGGTGTACCGGGATATGCAATGAATCAAGAGTGACATGTATGAAAGAATTATAAAGGTGGCTTTGCCACAAATACGATGTAAACTACAAGATCATGCAAAGCAATATGACAATGATGAAGCGTGTCATAATAAACGGAACGATGGAAAGTTGCATGGAAATATATCTCGGAATGGCTATGGAAATGCCATAATAGGTAGGTATGGTGGCTGTTTTGAGGAAGGTATATGGTGGGTGTATGATACCGGCAAAAGGTGCGCGGTATTAGAGAGGCTAGCAATGGCGGAAGGGTGAGAGTGCGTATAATCCATGGACTCAACATTAGTCATAAAGACTCACATACTTATTGCAAAAATATATTAGTTATCGAAACAAAGTACTACGCGCATGCTCCTAGGGGGATAGATTGGTAGGAAAAGACCATCGCTCGTCCCCGACCGCCACTCATAAGGAAGACAATCAATAAATATATCATGCTCCGACTTCATCACATAACGGTTCATCATACGTGCATGTTACGGGAATCACAAACTTTAGAACAAGTATTTCTCAAATTCACAAATACTCAACTAGATGACTCTAATATCACCATCTTCATATCTCAAAACAATTATCAAGTATCAAACTTCTCATAGTACTCAATGCACTTTTTATGAAAGTTTTTATTATACCCATCTTGGATGCTTATCATATTAGGACTAATTTTATAGCCAAAGCAAATTACCATGCTGTTCTATAGGACTCTCAAAATGATATAAGTGAAGAATGAGAGATCAATAATTTCTATAAAATAAAACCACCACCGTGCTCTAAAAGGGTATAAGTGAAGTACTAGAGCAAAATTATCTAGCTCAAAAGATATAAGTGAAGCACATAGAGTATTCTAATAAATTCAGAATCATGTGTGTCTCTCCAAAAGGTGTGTACAGCAAGGATGATTGTTGTAAACTAAAAAGCAAAGGCTCGAATCATACAAGACGCTCCAAGCAAAACACATATCATGTGGTGAATAAAAATATAGCATCAAGTAAAGTTACCGATAGACGAAGACAAAAGAGGGGATGCCTTCCGGGGCATCCCCAAGCTTAGGGTTTTTTTTGTCCTTAAATTTTACCTTGGGGTGCCTTGGGAATCCCCAAGCTTAGGCTCTTGCCACTCCTTATTCCAAAATCCATCAAATCTTTTACCCAAAACTTGAAAACTTCACAACAGAAAACTCAACAGAAAATCTCATGAGCTCCGTTAGTATAAGAAAACAAACCACCACTTCAAGGTACTGTAATGAACTCATTCTTTATTTATATTGTTGTTAAACCTACTGTATTCCAACTTCTCTATGGTTCATACCCCCCGATACTAGTCATAGATTCATCAAAATAAGCAAATAACACACGAAAAACAGAATCTGTCAAAAACAGGACAATCTGTAGTAATCTGTAGGTTTCGAATACTTCTGTAACCCCAAAAATTATGAAATAAATTGGTGAACGTGAGGAATTTGTCTATTAATAATATTCAAAAAGCTTAAACCTAATCTCACTATCCAGTAAAAAATGGCAGCAAATCTCCTGAGCGCTAAAATTTCTGTTTTTTACAGCAAGATTGCAAAGACTTCCCCCAAGTCTTCCCAAAGGTTCTAATTGGCACAAACACTAATTAAAGACATAAAACCACATCTAAACATAAGCTAGATGAATTATTTATTACTAATCAGGAACAAAAAAATAAACAAAAATAAAATTGGGTTGTCTCCCAACAAGCGCTATCGTTTCACGCCCCTAGCTAGGCATAAAAACAAGAATAGATCTAGGTATTACCCTCTTTGGTATGCAATCCATAAGTGGCTCTCATACTAGATTCATAAGGTAATTTAATTATCTTCCTAGTAAAGTGTTCCATGCCTTTCCTTAACGGAAATTGGAATCTAATATTTCCTTCTTTCATATCATTAATTGCACCAATCATTCTAAGGAAAGGTCTACCAAGAATAATAGGACATGTAGGATTGTAATCTATATCAAGAACAATGAAATCTAAGGGCACATAATTCCTATATGCAATAGTAACAACATAATTAATCCTTCCCATAGGTTTCTTCATAGTGGAAACCGCAAGATGCAAATTTTAAGAACAATCATCACATTCACGGAAACCTAACACATCACACAAAGTTTTTGGAATCGTGGAAACACTAGCACCCAAATCACATAAAGCATAGAAATCATGATCTTTAATCTTAATTTTAATAGTAGGTTCCCACTCATCCTAAAGTTTTCTAGGGATAGAAACTTCTAATTCAAGCTTTTCTTCATAGGATTGCATTACAGCATCAACGATATGTTTGGTAAAAGCTTTAGTTTGATCATAAGCATGAGGAGAATTTAGCATGGATTGCAACAAGGAAATACAATCTATCAAAGAGCAATTATCATAATAAAATTCCTTGAAATCCAAAATAGTGGGTTCATTGCTATGTAAAGTTTTGACCTCTTCAATCCCACTTTTACCAATTTTTGCATCAAGATCTAAAAACTCCAAATCGTTGTGACGCCTTTTAACTAAAGTTGACTCATCTCTAGTCCCATCATTATCAAGATTCATATTGCAAAACAAAGACTTAATAGGAGACACATCAATCACTTTTAGATCTCCGTCCTTATTGTCATGAAATCTAGAAGAACACGCTTTTATAAAGCAATCTTTTTTAGCACGCATCCTAGTGGTTCTTTCTTTGCATTTGTCAATGGAAATTCTCATAGATTTGAGAGACTCATTGATACCATGCTTAGGTGGAATAGATCTAAGTTTCAAAGGATCAACATCAAGAGAAATTCTATCCACGTTCCTAGCCAACTCATCAATCTTAGGCAATTTTTCTTCAAGCAAAGCATTGAATTCTTTTGCGAAATCATAAATTCTTTAACACTAGTCTCAAAATCAGAGGGCATATTATTAAAATTTCCATAAGAGTTGTTGTAGGAATTACCATAATTATCAGAGGAATTACTAGGAAATGACCTAGGATTAAAGTTTCCTCTATACGCGTTGTTACCAAAATTGTTCCTACCAACAAAATTCACATCCATAGATTCATTATTATTCTCAATCAAAGTAGACAAAGGCATATCATTAGGATGATAAGAAACACTCTTATTAGGAAACAATTTCATAAGTTCATCCATCTTTCCACTCAAAACATTAATTTCTTCTATAGCATGAACCTTTTTACTACTAGATCTTTCGGTCTGCCATTGCAAATAATTAACCATAATATTATCTAGGAGTTTAGTAGCTTCTCCTAAAGTGATTTCCATAAAAGTGCCTCCCGTGGCTGAATCTAAAAGATTCCTAGAAGCAAAATTCAATCCAGCATAAAAAAATTGTATGATGATCCATAAATTTAAACCATGAGTAGGCCAATTACGTATCATTAATTTCATCATCTCACAAGATTGTGCAACATGCTCATGATCAAGTTGCTTAAAATTCATAATATCATTTCTAAGAGAGATGATTTAGCGAGAGGAAAATACTTAGATATAAAAGCATCTTTGCACTTATTCCATGAATCAATACTCTTTTTAGGCAAAGAAGAGAACCAAGTTTTAGCACGATCTCTAAGCAAAAATGAAAATAGCTTCAATTTAACAATATCATTATCCACATCTTTCTTATTTTTCATATCACACAAATCAACAAAGCTATTTAGATGGGTAGCGGCATCTTCACTAGGAAGGCCAGAAAACAGATCTTTCATGACAAGATTTAGCAAAGCAGTATTAATTTCACAAGATTCAGCATCGCTAAGAGGAGCAATCGGAGTGCTAATAAAATTATTATTGTTGGTATTAGAAAAGTCACACAATTTAGTATTATCTTGAGCCATCGTGACAAAAAATCCAACACACAAGCACACAAGAAGCAACCGAAAAGAGACGAACGGAAAAGTGGCGAACAGAAAAGAGGGTGAATAAAACAACAAGGGTGATGTGGGGAAGAGGAAAAAGAGAGGCAAATGGCAAATAATGTAATGTGAGGGATAAGATTTTGTGATGGGTACTTGGTATGTTTTGACTTGTGCGTAGATCTCCCCGGCAACGGTGCCAGAAATCCTTCTTGCTACCTCTTGAGCATGCATTGGTTTTCCCTTGAAGAGGAAAGGGCGATGCACCAAAGTAGCATAAGTATTTCCCTCAGTTTTTGAGAACCAAGGTATCAATCCAGTAGGAGATTACACGCAAGTCACCTAGTACCTGCACAAACAAACAAGAACCTCACAACCAACGCGATAACGGGGTTGTCAATCCCTTCACGGCCACTTACGAAAGTGAGATCTGATAGAGATAATAAGATAAATATTTTTGGTACTTTTTATGATATAGATTGGAAAGTAAAGATTGCAAAATAAACAACAACATAAATAGCAAGTTGATAGGAATATAGTATGATGGAAGATAGACCCGGTAGCCATAGGTTTCACTAGTGGGTTATCTGAAGATAGCAAATTCTACGGTGGGTGAACAAATTACTGTCGAGCAATTGATAGAAAAGCGAATAGTTATGAGAATATCTAGGCATGATCATGTATATAGGCATCACGTCTGCGACAAGTAGACCGAAACGATTCTGCATCTACTACTATTACTCCACACATCGACCGCTAGCCAGCATGCATCTAGAGTATTAAGTTCATAAGAACAGAGTAACACATTAGGCAAGATGACATGATGTAGAGGGATAAACTCAAGCAATATGATATAAACCCCATCTTTTTATCCTCAATGGCAACAATACAATACGTGCCTTGCTGTCCCTGCTGTCACTAGGAAAGGACACCGTAAGATTGAACCCAAAGCTAAGCACTTCTCCCATTGCAAGAAAGATCAATCTAGTAGGCCAAACCAAAACGATAATTCAAAGAGACTTGCAAATATATTAAATCATGCATAAAAGAATTCAAAGAAGAATAAAATATTGTTCATAGATAATCTTGATCATAAACCCACAGTTCGTCGGATCTCGACAAACACACCGCAAAAAGAATTACATCAAATAGATCTCCAAGTGAATCGAGGAGAACTTTGTATTGAGATCCAAAGAGAGAGAGAGAAGAAGCCATCTAGCTAATAACTATGGACCCGAAGGTCTGTGGTAAACTACTCACACATCATCGGAGAGTCTATGGTGTTGATGTAGAAGCCCTCCGTGATCGATTCCCCCTCCAGCGGAGCGCCGAAAAAGTCCCCAAGATGGGATCTCAAAGGTACAAAAGGTTGCGGCGGTGGAAATAGGGTTGCGTGGTGCTCCTGGATGTTTTCGGTGTATATGAGTATATATAGGCGAAATAAGTAGGTCAGCGGAGCCACGAGGGGCCCATGAGGGTGGGGGCATGCCTACCCCCCTAGGCGCACCCTCCTACCTCATTGCCGCTGTCGGTGTCAAAATCGGCGGATCTTGGGCAGGGGGTCCGGAACTGTGTGTCTAAGGCGAATGGTAACAGGAGGCAGGGGACACAATGTTTACCCAGGTTCGGTCCCTCTCGATGGAGATAATACCCTACATCCTACTTGATTGATCTTGATGATATGAGTATTACAAGAGTTGATCCACCACGAGATCGTAGAGGCTAAACCCTAGAAGCTAGCCTATGATTCTCATTGTTCTTGTCCTACGGACTAAACCCTCCGGTTTATATAGACACCAGAGGGGGCTTGGTTTACATAGAGTCCGTTAGAAGGGAGGAGATCTACATATCTGAATTGGCAAGCTTGCCTTCCACGCAAAGGAGAGTCCCACCCAGACACGGGACGAAGTCTTTAATCTTGTATCTTCATAGTCCAACAGTCCGGCAAAAGTATATAGTCCAGCTGTCCAAGGACCCCCTAATCCAGGACTCCCTCAGTAGCCCGTGAACCAGGCTTCAATGACGATGAGTTCGGCGCGCAGATTGTCTTCGGCATTGCAACGCGGGTTCTTTCTCCGAATACTCCATAGAAGATTTTGAACATGATGATCGTGTACGGTTCTGCAAAACAAATCTCACATACCACCGTAGAGAGTATATTATTCCACAAATCCAATTTGCTGACAACTTTTTCATAACGTGACGTCCTGCCATGGCCCGGTCATTACGAACTATTTTCCCCTGCCTGCCATCGCACGTGTTGCGAGGCGGTTTTCTAGGCACGTCTTGTCAAAGCAGAGATTGTGTCCCCCCATCACGGGATTCTCATCAATACGGGTGTGGGTAACCCAACCGTGTTTGTTAATATGACTCCTCGATTTTAGGCAAGTTCCAAACGGACATGCAGAGGACGCTTGATATTGGCCCTCTTTATAAAGGCGCAAAGGCCTATCCTTTTCTTCTCGTGCTCGATCCTTCCCTTCCCCCACCTTGAGTTCCAACACCCAAGGCTCAGGCTAAGTGCTTCGGACCTTCAACCATGTTCGGGTCCAACCTTCAAGGCCGGTGGGTGCCCTCTTCTATCACAGAGCAGGACATAAGGAAGCTAAGAGAAGCCAGGTACCTGACCGCCGAAATCTCGCACAGGCTGCCTACTCAAGGGCAGGTCATCCCCACTCCCGAACCCAACGAGAGCGTCGTATTTGTTTCCCACTTCCTCCGAGGGCTAGGTTTTAGTCTTGATCCCTTTGTTAGAGGGCTTTTGTTCTATTACGAGGTCGATTTCCATGATCTAGCCCAGATTCCATCCTTCACATCTCATCGTTTATCATCGTGTGTGAGGCCTTCCTCCGCATCACCCCACACTTTGGCTTATGGCTCAAGACCTTCAATATGAAGCCGAAGACGATTGATGGGCGACATGTAGAATGCGGAGGCGCCACAATAAGCAAAGGCGTCGATGCCCCATGGCCAAAGGGTTCCTTCCCGGAGGTGTCCAGCTTATGGCAGCGGGAGTGGTTTTACATCACATCTCCCCGAAGCACTAAGTGGGTAGCTCCCCCGCCGCAACTGGCGTCATGGATCAACAAGGGGCTGGACTGGGGGCCAGTTAATGACGTGCCGACATTGCAGAGTCACATCCGGGATCTCCTCAAGAGAGATGTCAGCCTTGACAAGGTAATGCAAGTCATGCTAGTTCGTCGGGTCCTGCCATGCCAACGTCGATCTCTCCGTATGTGGGAGTTCAACCTGGAAGGACCGCGAGCTATTCAGCAGTTCTTCGGCATGACGCTCAAAGAGATGTATGGATTGTTCTTCGGATCACGAATAAAGTGTCCGGACACCACCGAGGATGCGGGTCTCAACTGCAATCATCCAGATACCCCAGGTGAGTAAGTCTACGGCCGAACATGGTGTCTTTTTATTTGTTACAACATCATTCTGAAAAAAGCAATCTTGGCCAGGACTGGATAAGAAAGGCGAAGATGATCAGGTGTTCGGCCCCCATTCCCGAAGGCTCACCGGATCCTGTACTAGCCAGGATGCTCGAGCATGCACCTTATCAAGTGCCATCAGGGGAAGATAAAACGAGGGATAAACAAGCCTAAAGCGAGCCTCACACATCACTCGTCCAAACCAGGGGAATTAGTGTCTGCACGAAGGAGGATGATCGAGGAGAAGAATCTAGAATCCCCTCCCCCCTAGGAAGGAAAAGGACTGTCTCTGATGACTTGGAAGCGAAAGGTTCCAAGCGAGGGAACAAATCTCCGTCAGGAGGCACTGCCCCGGAGGGCATCCTTACCGCACAGTGCCCGCAATGGGGCCAGCCCTCCACCGAGCTATAAGTGAATCAAGAGTGCTTTTGGTAAATATATCCTGCTTTGTCTCCGAGGACAATAACTGAGACATATATCTTGCAGTCCGGCCCATAGCCCTTCTCAACAGAGTTCGTCTGAACTTCTTCCGGATATGATGGAGAGCGAAACGCCTCCCCCTGCCTCCTCGCCTCCTTGGGCGGACGACCCTGAGGTGTCATCACAAAGGGTTTCTCCTGATCCATCAAGGCCTGAAGGTAACCCTTTGGCCACCCGCAGTCCGGGGTATTCGTCTCCTATGGAGAGCAACAAAAATAGTCCGGGACTGTCCAGTGGGCAAGCGGACGCACTGATGAGTCTTTTGGAGAAAGCGGCTATTTCAGAGGAGCATCGTACTTTAATGGGTACGGTGGTTGAGAGGATCTCGTCCGCCACAAGTGGGTTGCATGAAGCTTTTACGAGCCTGCTAAGAGGTTTTGAGGTACGCAAAGTAATATATAACAATTTTTTTATGGTACCGCACACGCTAGGTGTGCTCTATACAGAAAGTAGCCCCTGAGACTCTGGTTGCTGTCTGGAGGCGGCAAACAGAGGATCGTAGTCCTAGGTAATTGTTGCACTGCTTTCATGTGCAGGAGGCTGACGGCCCAGTGGCTAGCTGGACTGCTGAATTGGCCGTATTGTCGGGACCCCGATTCCAAGTCACATTGATCTAGCTGGTAACACCTCATATCACTTTGCAGCCTCACACATGGTATCCCCACGGGTGTCGCCTTACCCTGGCCCGGGACCGTTTGCGCCTTTTGGCTCACGTATATGATTGTGTCGCTAGCATCCATATGACAAAGAACCCGGGCCGACATGGCTAGTCGTGAACCCAAAGCGGCACTAACCTATGGGGACAGACATACATGATTCACATCAAGCATGCCAGTCAGCAGCGTGTGAATCCGGGCTGTAGCACTGGGCTAACAGGACTCCAGGGAACCCGGGCTGTAGCAGGCTAGGCAGGACTCCGGATGTCACCGTGTGACATTTCCCCAAAGGGACAGACACAGGAACGATGTGAAACACATGCCGGCCAGTCAAGTGTTCTGAGAAGTAGTGCTGAGCTAGCAGGACTCCGGTGAACCGGGCTGTAGCGGACTACTATGTCTCAAGGAAGCACTAGACTACATTTCCCCATAAGAGAGGCTGCCAAGGATAAACAACTAGATTGTCGGATCCCACACATAGCAATACACGTCACACGTACGCATAACATGCAAGTATGTGCTATACAACATGGCATCACAACATAACGCAAACTCATATAGATAAAGGCCCAGAAGAGCCACATAGCATTAAATACAAACAGGGGTCACATGACCCGTCATTTAGAGCATACAAGCAACGGAAGCATTACATGTCTGAGTACAGACAACTACAAAAGAAAAAGGCCGAGAAGCCTAACTATCTACAAGTCCCTTCCAAGGGTACAAGATCGTAGCTGAGGTAACAAGCTACTCGTCGAAATCCAAGTGGTACTACTAGTGAGACAGATGTCTCACCTGCAAAACATAAATAAAGCAAACGTGAGTACAAAGGTACTCAACAAGACTTACATCAGATCCTATCATACATGCATTTGTATCACGAAGGTAATGTGGGGTTTAGTTGCAGCAAGCCAGCTTTGACTCAGTGGCTATCCTGTTCTACGACAACGAGAAACTTCTTTGAGATGAGGCAGCGCACACGAGTCCACTAATCACCACATCAATACACTACTATGGATTCATCCTCGTCTCCTTACGAGAAGGCCATCCATAGCACTCACACTTGTCTTGAGCATTTTAGAGTATCCACTTTAAGTTGTCTATGTACCACGTAAGCGTCCAAGAAGTCCATAACCGAGGACACGGCTATTCGTATAGATCATGATAACCCTGCAGGGGTGTACTTCTTCACACACGCTCTCACCACTTATCACCATATACACGTCATGTATCTCGGCAACCTTCAAGCGGAAGCCTGGCGAGGGTGTCAGCCACTACCTGACTAACCACACAAGACTCTAGTCCAGGTTTATCGCCTATTCGGGTTCCATCCGCAAGGAGATCTGGCCGGGGTTTCGCTCACGGCCCCAAACGATGTGTACAGGGTTCCCGAGCCCACCATCCGGGTGCCACTTGGTAAACCGGGCCACGTGTGCCTAGTCTGTCCCATGACCACCCTGCCGGGTGCCACTTGGTAGAAAAATAGCACTACCTACAAACACCAGAAACTATTTGCAACTCCTGGACAGAGATAAAGGCGATAAATAAGTCGAGAGAGCTTGGAGCGCCCGGAGCCTAATGTGTGGTAGTAGCTAGTCATTGGACAACTTACACAGAACTCAGTTCTTAAGGACGGTCCCAATTAGACAACCCACCATGTACTTGTACATGGCCTCTCACCGCTACCTTTACCAAATCTTGTTCACACGCTTAACTCTCAGCACCGGATCATATCGTAACACTCCAATTCATTCCCGATGAATCAGACCTGACATACTCTAAGCAATAGTAGGCAAAGCATGGTAGGAACACAACATGGCTCAATCAACTCCTACACATGCTAGTGGGTTTTAACTATTTACTGTGGCAATGACAGGTCATGCAGAGGAATGGGTTCAACTACCGCAGCATAAAGTAGCAGTTGAATCGTTGTTGTCCTAATGAAATAAATGAGAGCAGGAGCAAGAGAGTAGGGTTGTATCGGAATGAACAAGGGGGGTTGCTTGCCTGGTAGATCAACAGGGGGGCACTGCTCCTCAGATAGGTACTCTCGAACACTCTCCGGAGCAGGACCTATCGAGAAGGAACGGTGTCGAAAATCAAACACAAGCATATGCAACATTATGATGCATGAACAAGGCATGAGTATGTGATGTTGTTTGAGTTAATGCATCTAGCATTTATTTGGTTGAAGTCCATTTGAACCAAGGGTTCAAATGCAACTCCAAATTAAGCTCTTAAATATGCCATTCATATGTTTTCATATATACAGCAAGTATAGGTTGGTTTGTCATGCATGAAAATGGTACATATGGATAGATTTAATTTTTCTGATCATTTTTCATATATAAATTATTTCAATCTGAGCTACGGTTGAATTTCTATGAATTTTTGAAGTTTTGGCTAAATTCTGGAATTTTCTGAATTAAGTTTAATCCAGTAAAAGACTTGTTACATCAGCATTAGGTCATGCTGACCTCAGCAGGTCAACAACGCCTAATCAGAGTCAAACCTGACAGTTGGGACCCACACGTCAGTGTCTTGGTGCTGGTTTGTGTGGATGACATGTGGGACCGGTCAGCGCTGACTTGGTCAAAGTCAAAGTTGACACGTGGTGTCCGCAAGATTAGCACTAATCTAAACAGGGAATTAAACTAACCTAAACAGACACAGGGGCCCACATGGCAGTGGTTCTGGGGGTGTTTAGCAGGGTCATTAGTGCTAACTAAACCAGGATTAGGGCGGTGGCTCGTCGCCGGCGAGGTCAGTGGCAGCGGAGCGCGTCGGGTTTCGCCCTCCATTGACCAAATGGACGGCAGAGGGGCCCGGCGTGGAGCTGATGCTCATCCGCGTCCAAAGGAGCAAGCAGCAGCGGCTAGGGTGGTCCTCAGTGTCGGCTACAACAACGACGACTGCGGCCGGAGTACGGGTTAGCAAGGCGGGGTACTACGCTTGGCTAGCGAGCGAGCTAGGCATCTGGGCGGACTCCTGGGAGCACAGAGAGCACGAGGACACGCTCAAAAGAGAGCGGCGATAGCTGTGGCCACGACGGCGAGATGGTCTTTGGTGGTGAGCTTTCGGCTCTGGTGAAACGGTGGCTACACGGCGCAAACGAGCTCGAGGAGAGGGGGTTCCGATGCGGGAGCTCACGGTGGTTGCAGAGGCGTCGACGTGGGCTCTGGGAAGGCTCGGAGCAGAAGGCACGGCGGTGGTGATCTCGACATCCCAAGGTTGAAGACGACAGCGGTGAGGGCGTTGCAGTGCGTCCGGTGACGTGACCTTCGTCTTGGTGAGGCGCTGGTGGACGGCGGACCAGTGGGACACGGCAACGGGGCTCGGCGTGGCCAGTAGCTACGGCGACGGTGAGCGGCTGCGACGAGCTTCGCCCGGTGGTGCTCGGGGAAGGGGGACAAACGAGGGATAGGCACGGGAGAGAGGGGGAGAGTGAAGGAAATATGCCCTAGAGGCAATAATAAAGTTATTATTTATTTCCTTATATCATGATAAATGATTATTATTCATGCTAGAATTGTATTAACCGGAAACATAATACATGTGTGAATACATAGACAAACAGAATGTCACTAGTATGCCTCTACTTGACTAGCTCGTTAATCAAAGATGGTTATGTTTCCTAACCATGAACAAAGAGTTGTTATTTGATTAACGGGATCACATCATTAGTTGAATGATCTGATTGACATGACCCATTCCATTAGCTTAGCACCCGATCGTTTAGTATGTTGCTATTGCTTTCTTCATGACTTATACATGTTCCTATGACTATGAGATTATGCAACTCCCGTTTGCCGGAGGAACACTTTGTGTGCTACCAAACGTCACAACGTAACTGGGTGATTATAAAGGTGCTCTACAGGTGTCTCCAAAGGTACATGTTGGGTTGACGTATTTCGAGATTAAGATTTATCACTCCGATCGTCGGAGAGCACTAGTAGAAAAAGGGTCAAACGTGAAGCACATTAGTGCCGGTTTGAATTAGAGCCGGCACTAATGTGTACATTAGTGCCGGTTCGTGGCGGCGATCAATAGTACCGGTTCGTGGCGAACCTTTAGTACCGGTTCATGCCATGAACCGGTACTAAAGAGGTTGTGTCAGCCTGCGGTCAGGCTATGGCCCCACCATCACCATTTAGTGCCGGTTCATACCACGAACCGGTACTAATGAGGTTACGGCAAGCTGTTTTTAGTCCCACCTCGCCAAGAGAGAGGCAGTATGAGCGGTTTATAAGCCGTGAGTGCACAGACAATGACGAAGAGTTGCAATGCTCACCTACATGTGTTGATTAGCTTCAAGCCATTCGGAATAGTGTAGATTGCACTGCAGCATAGATTGCACTGAGCTATGTGCAGTGCAGTCTACACTATTCCGAATGGCTTGAAGCAAATTAACCAGCATTGCACCTCTTTTTTAATAACTTATTTAAACTCCGGACTTCTTATGTGTTCAGTATGCAGCATTTAAAACTCCGGACTTCTTTTTGTGTAAGTGACTTGGGGAAAACTCAAGTTTGGCAAACTCTACTGACTAAGAAATTTCTTGAAAAACAATTTCTATCCAATAAAAAAAGACTAGAGGATTACACTTTTCATAGGTTTTGACGAATGTGAACCACAATTTTTAGAGTTACATTGACAGAGTAGTTGCCAATGGAGCTAACCCAATTCTAGGCTTGCCGGGCTGCTACCATTAGTACCGGTTCGTTGCCAATCTTTAGAGTTACATTGAGAGAGTAGTGCCAGTTTGAATTTGAGCCGGCATGAATGTGATCACTAGTGTTGATTCCAACGGCTAGCCGGGCTGCTACCATTAGTACCGGTTCGTCGCCAATCTTTAGCACCGGTTCGTGCCACGAACCGATACTAATGTGCATCCCACCAATCAGGAAGAATCACACGGATCGTGTGTTTCTTTCTAGCTCTTGTGAGTCATTGGATCAAGGGTGTATTTCTTCCTAGCTCATGTGAGTCATTGGATCGAAACTACCACAATCACTTTGTGAGCCAGACGACCCTATATATAGCCCACCTCTCGCCTTCCCTGCATAAGTCTTTCAGTTCATCGACTACATACATCTACCAGTTCATCGACTGCACACATCTAACAGTTCATCGACTGAATACAAATCATTCGGATTCGCCATCATACGCCCAACCGTGCATTTGATATGCATATATATGCATCACGAGCCACGGTAGGGCTGTATGATGGCGATACCGATTGGTTTGTTCTAGTTCCGACATAAAAGGTTTGATACAACTTCTTTTTTGTGACATAAGAGCTATCTCTCCTCCTACCTATTTTAGTTACACAACTACCTATTTGTGCCAAATTTTCACTTTTGTTGTTGCTCTTGCATCATAAGCATCCATGTTAACTGGACTTACAAGTAATGCAATTTAACCAAACTATCTTGTGATCTTCGCCAAGAGAGAGGCAGTATGAGCGGTTTATAAGCCGTGAGGGCACAGACAATGACGAAGAGTTGCAATGCTCACCTACATGTTGATTAGCTTCACGCCATTCGGAATAGTGTACACTGCACTGCAGCATAGATTGCACTGAGCTATGTGCAGTGCAGTCTACACTATTCCAAATGGCTTGAAGCAAATTAACCAGCATTGCACCTCTTTTTTTATTTTTAATAAGTTATTTAAACTCCGGACTTCTTTTGTGTTCAGTATGCAGCATTTAAAGCGACGTCATCAATTTCCAACATGTTCTGACATCATTTGTTGTTTTTCGGTCATTTACCAAATTGTTCAGTATGCAGCATTCAATTTCCAGAAGAAAATAAATAGAAAAAAATAAATAATGCAGAAAATAAAAAAACTATACAAAAAATTACTCAAAAATAAATAGAAGAAAATAAATAATGTAGAAAAGAAAAAACTATATAAAAAACTACTCAAAAATAAATAGAAGAAAATAAGTAATGCAGAAAAGAAAAAAATTATAAAAACTGGACGCACTTCGTGTGCAAACTGGACAAACTCTTTCCGAGTATCAGGGTTTCGGAGTCCGAAGTGGGCACTAATGTACAACTTTCACCGAAGCCCAGAGTGGGTACTAATGTGCATCCCACCAATCAGGAAGAATCACACGGATCGTGTGTTTCTTTCTAGCTCTTGCGAGTCGTTGGATCAAAGGTGTGTTTCTTCCTAGCTCATGTGAGTCGTTGGATCGAAACTACCATAATCACTTTGTGAGCCAGACGACCCTATATATAGCCCACCTCTCGCCTTCCCTGCATAAGTCTTTTAGTTCATCGACTACATACATCTACCAGTTCATTGACTGCATACATCTACCATTTCATCGACTGAACACAAATCATTCGGATTCGCCATCATACGCCCAACCGTGCATTTGATATGCATATATATGCATCACGAGCCACGGTAGGGCTGTATGATGGCGATACCGATTGGTTTGTTCTAGATCCGACATAAAAGGTTTGATACAACTTCTTTTTTGTGACATAAGAGCTATCTCTCCTCCTACCTATTTTAGTTACACAACTTCCTATTTGTGCCAAATTTTCACTTTTGTTGTTGCTCTTGCATCATAAGCATCCATGTTAATTGGACTTACAAGTAATGCAATTTAACCAAACTATTAGGGTTTTGGACTATACAAAAAAAATAATGCAGAAAATAAAAAAACTATATGAAAAAATTACTCAAAAATAAATAGAAGAAAATAAATAATGCAGAAAAGAAAAAACTATATAAAAAGCTACTCAAAAATAAATAAAAGAAAAAACTATATCAAAAATTTGTTGGCGTACTGCCCTGTGGGTCTACCAGACCTAGGGTGTGCAAATGCAGGCCCAGACGGGCCAGCAGACTCACAGGGCAGCGCGCCCTAATTAATTAGGCCTAGAAGCCTGCTATATAAAGGAGTTCGAAGAGGTAGCCGCGGCTGGGTTTATAAACCAGTGCGGCTGCCCTTCGCCGGGCGAGGTGGAACTAAACTTTGGGGTGGCAGCGCAAGGCCTGTAGTACCGGTTGGTGGCTCCAACCGGTACTAAAGGCCCCCCCTTTAGTACCGGTTGGTGGCTCCAACCGGTGCTAAAGGCCTTCATTTCCCGCCGCTTGGCCTGGCGAAAATAGGCCTTTAGTACCGGTTGGAGCCACGAACCGGTACTAAAGGCCCATCCTATATATATAGCACTTACGAAAATGTCAGTTTCATCTCCCACTTCGTCTCCAACCTCCGCCGCTCAATCCCATCGTCGCCGCCCATCGCCCGTACCGTCGTCCGTCGTCTCGCGCTGTCCCCGCCGCCGCCCGTCGTCATCGTCGTCGTCTCGCGCTGACGCCCCGAACGCCACCGCCGTCCGTCGTCATCGCCGCGGCCGTACGTCTCTCTGTCTCGCTCCCGCACACACATACACACACATACATATACACACACATACACACACACACCGGCGCCCCCGCCTCGTACGCCGGCACCCCCGCTCGTACGTACGGGGTGGCGGCGTACGGGGCCGCACACACACACACATATACCACACACACACGCATACACACACACATACACACGTACGTACACACATATACGTATATATACACACACATGCATACACACACATACACACACACATTTTTTTTTACTTATTTTCTGTTTTTTAGAAAAGTTAATTAGATGATCGAATGTTAGATTAATGTCGAATGTTAGATGAATTAGCTAGCTAGATAGAAAAATTGTCGAACTAGAGATTAGAACTAGTTGAATAATTAATATAACTAGTTTATTTTTAGTAAGAAAATTTAGGTATATGAGATTAAAACTAGTTGAATAAATAATATAACTAGTTTATTTTTAGTAAGAAAATTTAGGTATATGAGATTAGAACTAGTTGAATAATTAATATAACTAGTTTATTTTTAGTAAGAAAATTTAGGTATATGAGATTAGAACTAGTTGAATAATTAATATAACTAGTTTATTTTTAGTAAGAAAATTTAGGTATATGAGATTTGATGATCTAATTAAAATATTATTTGTTAATGAGTTTTTCTGTTTATTTAATTTTTTTATATATTTTGAGTTTATATAAATGTTAGATTAATGTCGAACGTTAGATGAATTAGATAGAAAAGTTAAATATATAGTAATGTCAATTGAATATATAGTTAGATATATTAATGTCAAATGTTAGATGAATTTATATTTGGCCAGATATAGGTGTTTAATGTTTCACCTATATGAACATAGGAAATGTCATCTGACGACGAAAAGGATTCTATTGTATGCGAACGCTGTGAAGACCAGCGCGGCCTGTGCGACCAAAATTTCCTTGTTGATGGTAGACGCTTCAGCATCAAGCTGGATGAGACATTCGAAGTTGATACAGTAAGTCACTTTGTCAATTATTATTTGAATGCAAAACTTATGCTTCATTTGCTTCAACTTATAATTTTAAATTTTCACTATTCTACTAGCGCATCCCCTGCCATGCAAGAATTTTTGTCTTGGATAAGATAGGTTTTAGTGCTATAGATGATATGGAGGTAAAGAGAGTTTACTTGAAGACAGAGCATGGGTATACTTTCAACGTCAAATTATATAATGGAGACACATATACCCATTTTGAATGCAAAACTTGGCAAGCACTATGCAAGGCTTATGCATTTGAGCCTGATATGGTTATCACCTTTGATATTCGTCCGGAAGATGATATTGAAGGTAATATAGACATCTGGGTCGATGTGCAAACACCTCCAGTTCTACCATTTGGTGAGTTTTTCTCAACCATGCATGCATATGTTTATGTCTTTGATACAGTTTATTCAAAAATAGTTGACAACTAATTTGTATTGTCAGCTTATTTCGGTTCAAGCAAACATGTCCGGCGCTTGCTAGATAGGACCTACTACTGCCCCGGGGCTCAACTAAACTGTGAGGAGATAAGTCATTATGTTTCATGGCTTGAGGATCTTAATACTGTCAAGACAATTTTTTTCCTAAACTTAGAAATGTTAGTACTCAAAACGTGCGACCAATGGTGATCGTATTGAACTACGGTCACATCTATAATCTAAAGATGGTAAGATTTTAAATATTTGTCCTTAATTAGTGCATCTTTTGCATACATTATTTTTGAAGCTAAACTTTCATTGCTTAGTATATTAATTACTATACAATGTTGTTCAACAGGGACTTCCGATGACAGTTGTGCCTCAGTGGATCGAGACAAAAGGTCGCATGTCAATGGTTAGCTTACGACCAAGATTTCCTACATTGCACATGACTGCATTCAGGATTTCTGAAAGCGAAGAATGCTTAATAGTGAAAGATTGGAGCAAAATTGTTAACGATCGCAGAGAAGTACTAGGGGGCAGTAAGGAGAAGCGCAACCCAAGATTAGGAGACAGATTCATCTGCATGCTCCAGTATGATTAATCAGGAGAGCTATACATGTTCTATGCTATTCTACCTGAGAGGGAGCAGCAGGATTAGTAGCTACTAGTTCATGCTCTTAATTAGTACTTGTCTCATATCCGTGTCCTGAACTTCGATGTTGGTGATGATTATGTTGAACTTGATGATATCTTTGCTTCTGTTACAAAGTGAATGTTTCCTCTTTAAGCTAGCCAGCATTGATGATGATTAGATAGCTAGCGGTAATGACTATGATGATTAAATAGTGGTAATTAGATGACTACGATGATTTTTAGCTAGCTAGATTTTATTTATTTATTAATATGCGATGATGATGATGATGACGACGACTACAACTCATTATAATGTAAAACAATCCTAAATTAAATTTATAACACAAATTTAATTGAAAAATACAAAATAAAACAAAAACCCACAACCATTTAGTACCGGTTGGTGTTACCAACCGGTACTAAAGGGCTCCCGGCCCCCGGAGCTGGCTCGTGCCACGTGGTTCCCCTTTAGCACCCACTACTAGGAAAAGGCCTACTAATAGCACACCTAATTTGGCCATTAATGGTGCATTAGTGGTGCGCCATTAGTACCACGCCATTAGTATATTTTACTAATGGCGCACCACTGGTGCGCCATTAGTATCTGGTATACTAATGGCGCACCTCGGATGCGCCATTAGTATACACAATAGTGCGCCATTAGTATGCCTCCTAGGGGCCATGTGTACCCAGGTGCTTCGGCATACTAATGGCGCACTGTTTAATGATGCGCCATTAGTATTCCTTGGCATACTAATGGCACACTGTGATGTGATGCGCCATTAGCATGAATATTAGGTTTTGTTTTTTTTATTTTCTGTTTTTTGCACAGGTTATAAATTGTATAATTGGACAAAATATAGGCAGCACAAATCAACAACAGATTCATCGAATACAATAGAAGATTAGTCTCTGAATACAATTCATCATATTAGTCTCCGAATACAATTCATCATATTAGTCTCCGAATTGAAAAGACCGAACAAAGATAAAACATTACAAGTCTCAAGACCGTGAGTATCGAGTTTGTCGAAAGTAATACTAATCCTAACAAGTCCTACTAATCATCATCATACAACTTCTACTCGTTATTCATAACAAGTCATACGATCATCATCTTGATAGTCTTCGAACCAACCCTACTTAATTGTTCATCAGCACATGATCATCAGTATTAGGCAGGACCTAAATACCCTATTTAAGCTAAAATAGCATAAAACAATATAGACCCTGACTCTCCATTATGGAGAATGGAGAACATCCTGTCTCCAATTCTTGCGCTTCGCTTCCTTTTGCTTCCAAGAAGCTCCTTACGACTGTCCATACATTTTTTCCATCCTTTGATTTTCATGTCTCCACTTCTTTTAGAAATCTCGTATGGACAGTTGAGATTCGTAGGATGACCTGGCTGTATGTTCAAAACATTAACACTACCTTTCAGATACATCATATGAGGCACACAATTCTCTGGGATTGTCTGTTGAAAAACATAGTAATAACTTCATAGTTAGCAATGATGTACTAGTTTTAGAAGTATGCAAAAGATGCACGGATGTCGTAATAGTAAAAATCTTACCAGGGTATCTCCATGGTAGTTACCGTAGTTGAACACATGCACAAGTGGCACATATTTACCATAATGTTGAGGAATTTGTTTGTGGATAATGTAATTTTCAATGTCAGTACAAAATCCGACCAGATGATTTTTCTCCTTGTAAGTTGTTAATTCGGAACCATCGGTGTAGTGGGTTTTGTCTACCATCTCCCGTACATTCTTTGAACAATAAAAATAAGCTGTCAATGGAAATAAGCTGTCAACTATTTGGAAATAAACAATATAAATTAGCTAATATCTATGTTTGAGAAACTCACATAGCGGTAGAACTGGAGGCGTATCAACAAGGACCCAAATGTCCATATTGTCTTGGTTGATGTCAGGATTACCAAGATCCATGGTGATAAGCATACCCTCATCAAAACCATACATCTTGCAAATTGCATCCCAATTTTTGCAACCAAAATGGGTTACGCTCTCAGAATTATATAGATTTACTTCAAAGTCCACATCACGATGAGTCCTTAGGTGAATTTTCTTTGTTTCAGAAATTTCATGGTCTTCAAAATCCATCCTCTCCAAGACATAGCGTCTTGCATGGCATGGGATAAGCTATACTCGAATTGTAAAAGATGAAAATTACACGTTGAAATAGTTGAAGTAATGCTTAATTATGAAAATAACACTTGTTGTCGTTGTGTACCGTTTCGACTTCGAAGGTCTCCTCGAGCTTAATGCTGAAGCGCCGATCATCGTCCAGGTGAGGCATGTTGCACAGACCTCGATTGTCGTGGCACCAGTCGCACTCCGCCGGGAGACTTTCATCATCCGATGATGATGACGACATATCCTGGGATAGCCTAAATAGGAAAAAAGTTTGGTCAAAAAGTTTGTTATTGCCAAGGAACAAGATCATGGTCTCATCATTTAGGGTTTGTCGACACCGAGGCACCCTAAAAGCCTAAGCTTTCATCATTTAGGGTTTGTCGACGCCGAGGCACCCTAAAAGCCTAAGCGTACATCATTTAGGTTCTCATCGACACCGAGGCATCCGGGGCAGCCAAGTTAAGTTTTCATAATTTAGGGTTTATCGATGCCGAGGCACCCTAGGTTGGGCCTAATCACTTGGCACTAATCACTTGGCTCTATTGCCACCTATGGTTTATTGCAGCAAGAATGGCGGGGTAGTTGATCCTACTTAACTAAGTACTAAGATACCCTGGCCCATGCATTAGTCGCAAGTACCCCATATGTCCTATTTTTAGCAAAGTCATGCTGAAATTCACGGAAAATTTCAGCATGACCTTTGATGAAAATAGGACATATGAAGTACCCGAATTTGCCGGAACGAAAGTTAATCGACATTCCGGCAAAGTCAAGGGCCTCTCGGGGTACCTGCAAAATCATTATCCCCGCGTAATGAAGTCCCCAATGGGTCGACATTTCAGAAGATCACAAGTAGCATCATCACAAGTAGCATGCACCTTGCTACCCACACCACCACAAAATAATACTGGAATAAAAACATTACTATGCCAAAGCAAGTGACTTCCACAGCCACACAAATTAATTACTACTAGATGGAGTACTCCTAACTAAGCTTGTACTACAAGTGACATGACAAGCATACCAAATAGGCAACTAAACTTTTTTTTTACCGAATAGGCAAATAGTATATGCACAACATGCATAGAGGGACAAATCAGGAGTTCAGGACGTGGAGTCTCTGCTCCCGAGCTCAAATACACCATCTTGATCAGTAAAATAAAAAAATAATAAATACATAAATTAAAAAGATTCTTAATTTGTTTGACAACAAACATTGCTTAATGTTCACCCTCAAACATACTGTAAATTTCCATTAAAAAAGTATTGATGCTTAAGAACAGTGAACTTATAGAAACTCCTTAATATGATTATTATACCGATGATAAAAGAAGTGAGACAAGAAGTGTCTGCAGCCTTGAGTAGATTCCCGGGACCTAAAGGTTGTTCACCCTGCTCATATCAAATATTATGTTGTATTAGCAGCAAGTAGACAAGCCTCCATACATCAAGCCCTAAATCATGAATGAACTGGCCAGAAAGAATCAACAGAAAATAGCAACATATATTTCTATCGATCTTAAGGCCACAGGTGACGAACACCTAGGTATACTGATTAAAAAGAAACATCGTGATCATGTTATTCCATCTGATCCAAAGCAAAAGATGAAGCAGCTTGTGCTTCATAAGAGAAGTCCCAAACTTGTAGTTCGTTTCTTATTCAGCAACATTTAGTTTGACAGCAAAGCTCACAAGAGAGAGAAGTTCCAAACTTGTATATTTCTTATCCAGCAGCAACATTCAGATTATCAGAAGCATTCAAAGCAAAGCCTATCTACTTGAATGGAGCACTAATTATATCCAAAGAACAAGTTTTACCACGTACTAATAAACTTCTGGTAATCCATGGGGGGAGAGGGGGAGAGGGGGAGGGGGAGCTCACGGGGGCGGTGGTGTGGACGGGGTGACGAGGTGGGGCGACGAGGTCTGGGTGGTGGTGGTGCGACGAGGTCCGGGAGGCGACGAGGTCTGGGTGGTGGTGGTGCTCTGGCGACGGTGGTGTGGACGGGGCGGCGTCCGGGCCACCGGCGACGAGGGCGGCGGGGCGATGGCGTCCAACGAGGTGGGGCGACGGGGAGAGCGGCGCCGAGGAGACGAGGACGACGGGGCGGCGGGGAGACGAGGACGACGGGGCGGCGGTCAGACGAGGACGACGGGGCGGCAGGGCGGCGGCGTCGGGAGAGGAGAGGGCGGCGTCGGGAGAGGAGAGGGGAAGGGGATCGAGGGCGAGGGCGAGGGAGGGAGAGGGGATAGGGAGGGATTACTAATGGCGCACCAACCCTAAATGCGCCATTAGTAATCCAGGTTACTAATGGCGCACCATCTGGTGGTGCGCCATTACTAGTTTTGCAAAAAAAAATTACTAATGGCGCACTGCCCCACAATGCGCCATTACTAGTTTAAACTAGTAATGGCGCATGGTGGAAGAGTGCGCCATTAGTAGTTTTGCAAAAAAAGGAATAAAAAATATAATAAAAAAACAACATTAGTGGCGTACTCTCCGATAGGTGCGCCATTACTAGTTACAACTAGTAATGGCGCACTGTGTCTGGATGCGCCATTAGTATGTTTGGATAGGCGCACTAGTTCAGAAAAAAAAATTGATACTAATGGCGCACCCTGGGCCAGGTGCACCATTAGTAGTTTCAACGCTAATGGCGTATCAGAAGGTGGTGCGCCATTAGTATATACTAATGGTGCACCGCTTGTCTGGTGCGCCATTAGTGTCAATCCCATCTATAGCCCTTTTTATAGTAGTGACCCGTTCGTGCTGGACCGGTACTAAAGGGGGGGGGCCTTTAGTGCTGAAACTTTAGTGCCGGTTCCTGAACCGGCACTGAAGGGCCTTACAAACCGGTGTTATTGCCTGGTTCTGCACTAGTGGAGGTATCTCTGGGCCCCCTCGGTAATACACATCACTTAAGCCCTGCAAGCATTGCGACTAATGAGTTAGTTGCGGGATGTTGTATTACGGAACGAGTAAAGAGACATGCCGTTAACGAGATTGAACTAGGTATTGGATACCGACGATCGAATCTCGGGCAAGTAACATACCGATGACAAAGGGAACAACGTATGTTGTTATGCGGTCTGACCGATAAAGATCTTCGTAGAATATGTAGGAGCCAATATGGGCATCCAAGTCCCGCTATTGGTTATTAACCGGAGACGTGTCTCGGTCATGTCTACATTGTTCTGGAACCGTAGGGTCCGCACGCTTAAGGTTTCGATGACAGTTATATTATGAGTTTTGATGTACCGAAGGTTGTTCGGAGTCCTGGATGTGATCATGAACATGACGAGGAGTCTCGAAATGGTCGAGACATAAAGATCGATATATTGGACGACTATATTCGGACACCGGAATTGTTCCGGGTGATTTCGGATAAAACCGGAGTGCCGGAGGGGTTACCGGAACCCCCCGGGGAAGTAATGGGCCTTAGTGGGCCTGAGGAGAGAGAGAGGGCAGCTGCCCAGGAGGTGGCGCGCCTACCCTGATGGGGAGTCCAAATAGGACTAGGAGGGGAGGGGGGCGGCCCCCCTTTCCCTCTCCCTCTCCCTCTCTTTCCTTCCCCCTCTCTATTCCTAGTTGGACTAGGAAAGGGGAGTCCTACTCCCACAAGGAGGAGGACTCCCCCCTCTCCTTGGCGCTCCCCAAGGGCCGGCCGGCCTCCCCCTTGCTCCTTTATATACGGGGGCAGGGGGCACCCTAGAACACACAAGTTGATCTTCATGATCGTTCCTTAGCCGTGTGCGGTGCCCCCCTCCACCATATTCCACCTTGGTCATATTGAAGCAGTGCTTAGGCGAAGCCCTGCGACGGTTGAACATCAAGATCGTCACCAAGCCATCGTGCTGACAGAACTCCTCCCCGAAGCTTTGCTAGATCGGAGCCCGGGGAGCGTCATCGAGCTGAACATGTGCCAAGAACTCGGAGGTGCCGGAGTAACGGTGCTTGGATCGGTTGGACCGGGAAGACGTACAACTACTTTCTCTACATTGCGTCAACGCTTCCGCTTCGGTCTACGAGGGTACGTAGACAACACACTCCCCTCTCGTTGCTATGCATCACCATGATCTTGCGTGTGCGTAGGATTTTTTTTGAAATTACTACGTTCCCCAACAGTGGCATCCGAGCCTAGGTTTTATGGTTTGATGTTATATGCATGAGTAGAACACAAGTGAGTTGTGGGCGATATAAGTCATACTGCCTACCAGCATGTTATACTTTGGTTCGGCGGTATTGTTGGATGAAGCGGCCCGGACTGACATTACGCGTACGCTTACGCGAGACTGGTTCTACCGCCGTGCTTTGCACATAGGTGGCGGGCAGGTGTCAGTTTCTCCAACTTTAGTTGAACCGAGTGTGGCTACGCTCGGTCCTTGAGAAGGTTAAAACGACATCAACTTGACAAACTATCGTTGTGATTTTGATGCGTAGGTAAGATTGGTTCTTGCTTAAGCCCGTAGCAGCCACGTAAAACTTGCAACAAACAAAGTTGAGGACGTCTAACTTGTTTTTGCAGGGCATGTTGTGATGTGATATGGTCAAGACATGATGCTAAATTTTATTGTATGAGATGATCATGTTTTGTAACTGAGTTATCGGCAACTGGCAGGAGCCATATGGTTGTCGCTTTATTGTATGCAATGCAATCGCCTTGTAATGCTTTAATTTATCACTAAGTGGTAGCGATATTCTAGAAGCATAAGATTGGCGAGACGGCAATGATGCTACGATGGAGATCAAGGTGTCGCGCCGGTGATGATGGTGATCATGACGGTGCTTCGGAGATGATGATCACAAGCACAAGATGATGATGGCCATATCATATCACTTATATTGATTGCATGTGATGTTTATCTTTTATGCATCTTATCTTGCTTTGATTGACGGTAGCATTATAAGATGATCTCTCACTAAATTATCAAGAAGTGTTCTCCCTGAGTATGCACCATTGCCAGAGTTCGTCGTGCCCAGACACCACGTGATGATCGGGTGTGATAAGCTCTACGTCCATCTACAACGGGTGCAAGCCAGTTTTGCACACGCAGAATACTCAGGTTAAACTTGACGAGCCTAGCATATGCAGATATGGCCTCGGAACACGGAGACCGAAAGGTCGAGCGTGGATCATATAGTAGATATGATCAACATAGCGATGTTCACCATTGAAAACTACTCCATTTCACATGATGATTGGTTATGGTTTAGTTGATTTGGATCACGTGATCACTTAGAGGATTAGAGGGATGTCTATCTAAGAGGGAGTTCTTAAGTAATATGATTAATTGAACTTAAATTTATCATGAACTTAGTCCTGGTAGTATTTTGCAAATCATGTTGTAGATCAATAGCTCGCGTTGTTGCTTCCCTGTTTTTATTTTGATATGTTCCTAGAGAAAATTGTGTTGAAAGATGTTAGTAGCAATGATGCGGATTGGATCCGTGATCTGAGGTTTATCCTCTGTGTTGCACAGAAGAATTATGTCCTTGATGCACCGCTAGGTGACGGACCTATTGCAGGAGCAGATGCAGACATTATGAACGTTTGGCTTAGAATCGGGACTTCAAAGACATTTTGAACGTCATGGAACATATGAGATGTTCCAGGAGTTGAAGTTAATATTTCAAGCAAATACCCGAGTTAAGAGATATGAAGTCTCCAACAAGTTCTATAGCTAAAAGATGGAGGAGAATCGCTCAACTAGTGAGCATGTGGCCAGATTGTCTGAGTACTACAATCGCTTGAATCAAGTGGGAGTTAATCTTCCAGATAAGATAGTGATTGATAGAATTCTCTAGTCACCATCACCAAGTTAGTAGAACTTCGTGATGAACTATGATATGCAAGGGATAACGGAAACGATTCCCAAGCTCTTCATAATGCGGAAATTGATGAAGGTAGAAATCAAGAAAAACATCAAGTGTTGATGGTAGACAAGACCACTAGTTTCAAGAAAAGGGCAGAGGGAAGAAGGGGAACTTCAAAAAGAACAGCAAGCAAGTTGCTGCTCAAGTGAAGAAGCCCAAGTCTGATCCTAAGCCTGAGACTATGTGCTTCTACTGCAAAGGGACTAGTCACTGGAAGCGAAACTACCCCAAGTATTTGGCGGATAAGAAGGGTGACAAAGTGAACAAAAGTATATTTGATATACATGTTATTGATGTGTACTTTACTAGTGTTTATAGCAACCCCTCTGTATTTGATACTAGATCAGTTGCTAAGAGTAGTAACTCGAAACAGGAGTTGCAGAATAAACAGAGACTAGTTAAGGGTGAAGTGACGATGTGTGTTGGAAGTAGTTCCAAGATTGATATGATCATCATCACACACTCCCCTATACTTTCGGGATTAGTGTTGAACCTAAATAAGTGTTATTTGGTTTTTGCGTTGAGCATGAATATGATTTGATCATGTTTATTGCAATATGGTTATTCATTAAAGTCAGAGAATAATTGTTGTTCTGTTTACATGAATAAAACCTTCGATGGTCATACACCCAATGAAACAAGTTCGTTGGATCTCGATCATAGTGATACACATATTCATAATATTGAAACCAAAAGATGCAAAGTTAATAATGATAGTGCAACTTATTTGTGGCACTGCCGTTTAAGTCATATTGGTGTAAAGAGCATGAAGAAACTCCATGCTGATGGGCTTTTGGAATCACTTGATTATGAATCACTTGATGCTTGCGAACCATGCCTTATGGGCAAGATGACTAAAACTCCGTTCTCCGGAACAATGAACCAAGCAACAGATTTGTTGGAAATCATACATACTGATGTATGTGGTCCGATGAATATTAAGGCTTACAGCAGGTATCATTATTTTCTTACCTTCACAAATGATTTGAGCAGATATGGGGATATCTACTTGATGAAACATAAGTCTGAAACATTTGAACAGTTCAAAGAATTTCAAGGTGAAGTGGAAAATCATTGTGACAAGAAAATAAAAGTTTCTACGATATGATCACAGAGGTAAAATATTTGAGTTACGAGTTTGGCCTTCAATTAAAACAATGTGAAATAGTTTCACTGCTCACGCCACCTGGAACACCATAGTGTAATGGTGTGTCCGAACGTCATAACCGTACTTTATTAGATATAGTGCGATCTATGATGTCTCCTACCGATCTACTACTATCGTTTTGGGGTTATGCATTAGAGACAGCTGCATTCACATTAAATAGGCCACCATCTAAATCCGTTGAAACGACACCGTGTGAACTATGGTTTGGCAAGAAACCTAAGCTGTCGTTCCTTAAAGTTTGAGTTGCGATGCTTATGTGAAAAGTTTCATCTCGATAAGCTCAAACTCAAATCGGAGAAATATGTCTTCATAGGATACCCAAAGGAGATAGTTGGGTACACCTTCTATCATAGATCCGAAGGCAAGACATTCGTTGCTAAGAATGGATCCTTTTTAGAGAAGGAGTTTCTCTCGAAAGCAGTGAGTGGGAGGAAAGTAGAAAACTTGATAAGGTAATTGTACCTTCTCCCTTATTGGAAAATAGTTCATCACAGAAATTTGTTCCTGTGACTACTACACCAATTAGTGAGGAAGCTAATGATGATCATCATGTAACTTCAGATCAAGTTACTACCGAATCTCGTAGGTAAACCAGAGTGAGATCCGCACCAGAGTGGTACGGTAATCCTATTCTGGAGGTCATGTTACTTGACCATGACGAACCTACGAACTATGAGGAAGCGATGATGAGCCCAGATTCCGATAAATGGCTTGAGGCCATGAAATCTAAGATAGGATCCATGTATGAGAACAAAGTGTGGACTTTGGTGGACTTGCCCGAGGATCGGCAAGCCATTGATAATGAATGGATCTTCAAGAGGAAGACGGACACGGATAGTAGTGTTACTATCTACAAAGCTAGAATTGTCGCAAAAGATTTTCGACAAGTTCAAGGTGTTGACTACGATGAGAGTTTCTCACTCGTATCTATGCTTAAGTCTGTCCAAATCATGTTAGCAATTGTCGCATTTTATGAAATCTGGCAAATGGATAAACAAAACTGCATTCCTTAATGGATTTATTAAAGAAGAGTTGTATGTGAGGCAACAAGATGGTTTTGTCAATCCTAAAGGTACTAACAAAATATGCAAGCTCCAGCGATCCATTTATGGACCGGTGCAAGCATCTCGGAGTTAGAATATACGCTTTGATAAGATGATCAAAGCATATAGTTTTATACAGACTTGCGGTGAAGCCTGTATTTACAAGAAAGTGAGTGGGAGCACTACAGCATTTCTGATAAGTATATGTGTATGACATATTGTTGATCGGAAATAATGTAGGATTATTCTGCAAAGCATAAAGGAGTGTTTGAAAGGAGTTTTTCAAAGAAAGACCTCGGTAAAGCTGCTTACATATTGAGTATCAAGATCTATAGAGATAGATCAAGACGCTTGATAAGTTTTTCAATGAGTACATACCTTGACAAGATTTTGAAGTAGTTCAAAATG
The DNA here is from genome assembly GCA_034509565.1 of Triticum monococcum. NCBI lineage: Eukaryota > Viridiplantae > Streptophyta > Magnoliopsida > Poales > Poaceae > Triticum > Triticum monococcum. Next base: position 726,093,063 of record CM067842.1, read on the forward strand.
GAACAGTCAAAGAAAGAGTTCTTTCCTGTGTTACAAGGTGTGAAATTGAGTAAGACTCAAAGCCCGACCACGGCAAAAGATAGAAAGAGAATGAAAGTCATTCCCTATGCCTCAGCCATAGGTTCTATAAAGTAGGCCATGCTATGTACCAGATCTATTGTATACCCTACACTGATTTTGGCAAGGGAGTACAATAGTGATCTAGGAGTAGATCACTGGACATTGGTGAAAATTATCCTTAGTGGAATTAGGATATGTTTCTTGATTATGGAGGTGACAAAAAGGTTCGTCGTAAAGGGTTACGTCGATGCAAGTTTTGACACTAATCTAGATGACTCTAATCTCGATCTAGATACATATTGAAAGTGGGAGTAATTACCTAGAGTAGCTCCGTGCAGAGCATTATTGATATAGATATTTGCAAAATACTTACGGATCTGAATATGACAGACCTGTTGACTAAAATTATCTCACAAACAAAACATGATCACACCTTAGTACTCTTTGGGTGTTAATCACATAGAGATGTGAACTAGATTACAGACTCTAGTAAACCCTTTGAGTGTTGGTCACATGATGATGTGAACTGTGGGTATTAATCAGATGATGATGTGAACTATTGCTGTTAAATCACATGGTGATGTGAACTAGATTATTGACTCTAGTGCAAGTGGGAGACTGAAGGAAATGTGCCCTAGAGGCAATAATAAAGTTATTATTTATTTCCTTATATCATGATAAGGTTTATTATTCATGCTAGAATTGTATTAACCGGAAACATAATACATGTGTGAATACATAGACAAACAGAGTGTCACTGGTATGCCTCTACTTGACTAGCTCGTTAATCAAAGATGGTTATGTTTCCTAACCATGAACAAAGAGTTTTTATTTGATTAACGAGATCACATCATTAGTTGAATGATATGATTGACATGACCCATTCCATTAGCTTAGCACCCAATCGTTTAGTATGTTGCCATTGCTTTCTTCACGACTTATACATGTTCCTATGACTATGAGATTATGCAACTCCCGTTTGCCGGAGGAACACTTTGTGTGCTACCAAACGTCACAACGTAACTGGGTAATTATAAAGGTGCTCTACAGGTGTCTCCAAAGGTACATGTTGGGTTGACGTATTTCGAGATTAGGATTTGTCACTCCGATCGTCGGAGAGGTATCTGTGGGCCCTCTCGGTAATACACATCACTTAAGCCTTGCAAGCATTGCGACTAATGAGTTAGTTGTGGGATGTTGTATTACGGAACGAGTAAAGAGACTTGCCATTAACAAGATTGAACTAGGTATTGGATACCGACGATCGAATCTCGGGCAAGTAACATACCGATGACAAAGGGAACAACGTATGTTGTTATGCGGTCTGACCGATAAAGATCTTCGTAGAATATGTAGGAGCCAATATGTGCATCCAGGTCCCGCTATTGGTTATTGACCGGAGACGTGTCTCGGTCATGTCTACATTGTTCTCGAACCATAGGGTCCGCACGCTTAAGGTTTCGATGACAGTTATATTATGAGTTTTGATGTACCGAAGGTTGTTCGGAGTCCCGGATGTGATCATGGACATGATGAGGAGTCTCGAAATGGTCGAGTCATAAAGATTGATATATTGACGACTATATTCGGACACCGGAATTGTTCCGTGTGATTTCGGATAAAACCGGAGTGCCGGAGGGGTTACCGGAACCCCCTGGGGAAGTAATGGGCCTTAGTGGGCCTGAGGAGAGAGAGAGGGCAGCAGCCCAGGAGGTGGCGCGCCCCCCTCATGGGGAGTCCGAATAGGACTAGGAGGGGGGGCGCGGCCCCCCTTTCCCTCTCCCTCTCCCTCTCTTTCCTTCCCCCTCTCTATTCCTAGTTGGACTAGGAAAGGGGAGTCCTACTCCCACTAGGAGGAGGACTCCCCCCTCTCCTTGGCGCGCCCCAAGGGCCGGCCGGCCTCCCCCTTGCTCCTTTATATACGGGGGCAGGGGGCACCCTAGAACACACAAGTTGATCTTCATGATCGTTCCTTAGCCGTGTGCGGTGCCCCCTCCACCATATTCCACCTCGGTCATATTGTAGCAGTGCTTAGGCGAAGCCCTGCGATGGTTGAACATCAAGATCGTCACCATGCCATCGTGCTGACGGAACTCCTCCCCGAAGCTTTGCTGGATCGGAGCCCGGGGAGCGTCATCGAGCTGAACGTGTGCCAAGAACTCGGAGGTGCCGGAGTAACGGTGCTTAGATCGGTTGGACCGGGAAGACATACGACTACTTCCTCTATGTTGCGTCAATGCTTCCGCTTCGGTCTACGAGGGTACGTAGACAACACTCTCCCCTCTCGTTGCTATGCATCACCATGATCTTGCGTGTGCGTAGGAATTTTTTTGAAATTACTACGTTCCCCAACAGAGAGTGACCAGGGGGTTGCGGGCGTCTCCGTGGCGCTCGAGTGAGGACGGGGGAGGCAGCAGTTGGTGGCTTCGCCTCCTGTGCGTGCGCCATGTCGTCGTCCTCCTGGCAAGGAAGGAGACGACTGGCGCCTGGCTCTGGTGGGCTGGGTTGTGCTGGGCGCGGTAAGTGGGCTGCCAGGTAAGGTCAGGTGAGCTTTTCTCCATTTTGTTTTTCTTTTCTATTTTATGACATTTGTTTTGACTTAGTAATAATACTAAACCATTTTATTTTCTTTAGACAATTTTTGCTGGGGCCTAAGGGATTATTCCAAAGCCCCTCACCAAAATTCAAAATTATTGGACAATATTATATATATATATATAAATATTTATCCAACACAAATAATTACTGGATTAATTCCAAATGTCCAAAATAAATATTTATGAGTTCCTAAAAATATTGGTTTGATTTTTATCTCTGTCCAATATTTTCAGAGAGCAACATGAGCATTTTATTGGACCCTTTTGGAGCAATTTTTACTTGGGTCATTTTCAGAAATGGTTTCTAAGGGTTTCACAAATCCCCATTTCAAATTTAAATGGAATTTAAACATGATGCAAACATGAAGGCTAGCCTAGGTCATACCAGAACTAGGGATGTGACAACTCGCCCCCACTCGGAAGAATCTCGTCCCGAGATTCAGGAGTTGGCGGAAAGAAAGTGGGGTACTCAAGTCGAAGACGATCTTCTCGCTCCCAAGTAGCTTCTCTCTCGGAATGATGAGACCACTGATCCTTGAGGAACTCGCCCCCACTTGAGGAACCTGACCACTTGATTGAGGGTGGAAAGCGGTACTGAAGGAAAGATGGGTGCCCATGGCAGTTTGGAAACTCTCCCAGAAATGAGAAGTGAAAAGACTACCACGGTATGAATTGATCTCTAGTGGAACACCATGAAGTGACACTATTCGAGAAATATATAAGTCAGCGAGCGGACTAGCAGTGATACTCTCTCGAACAGGTAGGAAGTGAGCCACTTTGGAAAGACGATCAATGACTACGAAGATAGCATTATTCCCTTTCTTGGTGCTAGGAAAGCCAGTGATGAATTCCATACCAACTTTATCCCATTTCCACTCAGGAATAGCTAAAGGTTGAAGGGTGCCAGCAGGTCTTTGATGTTCTGCCTTAACGCGACGACAAACGTCGCAGTTAGCAATAAACTGAGAAATTTCTCTCTTCATCCTAGTCCACCAGAACCTCTAGCGTAGGTCCTGATACATCTTAGTACTACCGGGATGAATCATGAGAGGAGATTCATGCGCCTCCTTAAGGATTAATTGTCGAAGATGTTGATTCTTTGGAACCACCAAGCGACTCTCAAAGAAAACAACACCATGATCATCTATAGAGAAACTACCACCAACTCCCTTGTTAATCTTTCTCATGATCTGGGAAATTCCCGTATCCTGCTTCTGAGCAGAGATGATCTGATCCACAAGAGTAGGTTTCGCCACCAAGGTAGAAAGGAATCCGTGAGGAGCGATGTGAAGGTTTAGCTTGCAGAATTCTTCATGAAGTGGTTGGCCCTATTGCAACATGAGATTGTTGCAACAGGACTTATGACTTAGTGCATCAGCCATGACATTTCCCTTACCTGGGGTGTAGGTAATCCCTAAGTCGTAATCTTAGATCAACTCCAGCCAACATCTTTGCCTAAGGTTCAAATCTGGTTGGGTGAAGATATACTTGAGACTCTGGTGGTCGGTGTAAATCTTGCAACGCTTACCAAGAAGGTAATGTCGCCAGGTCTTAAGTGCATAGACTACGGCTGCAAGCTCTAGATCATGTGTAGGATAATTCTCCTCATGTGGATGCAACTGTCGAGATGCATAGGCAATCACATGGCGATCTTGCATAAGAATGCAACCTAGTCCCTGTCGTGAGGCGTCGCAGTAGATAACAAAGTCTTTAGTGAAATCCGGTGGCACAAGTATGGGAGCAGAAGTCAGGCGCCTTTTCAGTTCTTGAAAACTGTGCTCACACTGTGGGGAGCACTCAAACTTTTTATCTTTCTTGAGAAGTTCCGTGAGAGGTTTGGCCACTTTGGAGAAGTTCTCAACGAAGCGGCAACAATAACTGGCTAGACCAAGGAAGCTCCTAACTTGTTTAACTGTTTCAGGTGGAGTCCAATCAAGAACGGCCTGAACTCTCTTGGGATTGACAGCAATGCCCTTACCAGAGATCACGTGGCGTAGGTAGGTCACTTCTGGCAACCAAAATTCACACTTGGAGAACTTGGCATAAAGGCGGTGCTCTCTGAGTTTTTCTAACACAAGTCTAAGATGTTCGGCATGTTCTTCCTCGTTCTTCGAGTAAATAAGGATATCAGCGAGGTAAAACCACGACGAACTTATCTAAGTACTCCAGGAAGATCGAGTTCATCAAGCGGGAGAATGTAGCTGGAGCATTGGTGATACCAAAGGACATGACGGTGTACTCGTACTAGCCATAACGAGTGACAAAAGCCATCTTAGGAGTGTCCCCATTTCTGATCTTGATTCGGTGATAGCTGTTGGGGAACGTAGCAGAAATTCAAAATTTTCCTACGTGTCACCAAGATCTATCTATGGAGAAACCAGCAACGAGGGGAAGGAGAGTGCATCTACATACCCTTGTACATCGCTAAGCAGAAGCGTTCAAGAGAACGGGGTTGAAGGAGTCGTACTCGTCATGATCCAAATCACCGGAGATCCTATTGCCGAACAGACGGCACCTCCGCATTCAACACATGTACAGCCCGGTGACGTCTCCCATGCCTTGATCCAGCAAGGAGAGAGGGAGAGGTTGAGGAAGACTCCATCCAGCAGAAGCACGGTGGCGTGGTGGTGGTGGAGGAGCGTGGTACTCCAGCAGGGCTTCGCCAAGCACCGCAAGAGACGAGGAGGAGAGAGGTAGGGCTACGCCAGGGAGAGGTCAGAACTCATCTGGTGTCAGCCCCAAAACCCTCAAGTATATATAGGGGAGAGGGACGGGGGTGTTCCCCCTTTAGGGTTTCCACCCCAAGGGGTGCGGCAGCCCCAAACCCATCTATGGGTGGCGGCCACAAGGGGAGAAGGGGGAGGCGCACCAGGGGTGGGCCTTAGGGCCCATCTGCCCTAGGGTTTGCCCCCTTTCCCTCTTGGAGGGGCCTTGGGCCCTTGTGGGGGGGGGGCGCACCAGCCCACCTGCGGCTGGTCCCCTCCCACACTTGGCCCATGCAGCCCTCCGGGGCTTGTGGCCCCACTTGGTGGACCCCCGGGACCCTCCCGTTGGTCCCGGTACGTTACCGATAAAACCCGAAACCTTTCCGGTGACCAAAACAGGACTTCCCATATATAAATCTTTACCTCCGGACCATTACAGAACTCCTCGTGACGTCCGGGATCTTATCCGGGACTCCGAACAACATTCGGTAACCATGTACAATCTTCCTTCATAACCCTAGCGTCATCGAACCTTAAGTGTGTAGACCCTACGGGTTCGGGAGGCATGCAGACATGACCGAGATGACTCTCCGGTCAATAACCAACAGCGGGATCTGGATACCCATGTTGGCTCCCACATGCTCCATGATGATCTGATCGGATGAACCACGATGTCAAGGACTTAACCAATCCCGTATACAATTCCCTTTGTCTATCGGTACGATACTTGACCGAGATTCGATCGTCGGTATCCCGATACCTTGTTCAATCTCGTTACCGGCAAGTCTCTTTACTTGTTCTGTAACACGTCATCCCGTGATGAACTCCTTGGTCACATTGTGCACATTATGATGATGTCCTACTGAGTGGGCCCAGAGATACCTCTCTGTTTACTCGGAGTGACAAATCCCAGTCTCGATTTGTGCCAACCCAACAGACACTTTCGGAGATACCTGTAGTGTACCTTTATAGCCACCCAGATACGTTGTGACGTTTGGCACACCCAAAGCACTCCTACGGTATCTGGGAGTTGCACAATCTCATGGTCTAAGGAAATGATACTTGAGATTAGAAAAGCTTTAGCATACGAACTACATGATCTTGTGCTAGGCTTAGGATTGGGTCTTGTCCATCACATCATTCTCCTAATGATGTGATCCCGTTATCAACGACATCCAATGTCCATGGTCAGGAAACCGTAACCATCTATTGATCAACGAGCTAGTTAACTAGAGGCTTACTAGGGACATGGTGTTGTCTATGTATCCTCACATGTATCTAAGTTTCCTATCAATACAATTATAGCATTGATAATAAACGATTATCATGAACAAGGAAATATAATAATAATCAATTTATTATTGCCTCTGGGGCATATTTCCAACAGTCTCCCACTTGCACTAGAGTCAATAATCCAGTTCACATCGATATGTGATTAACACTCAAGGTCACATCCCCATGTGACTAACACCCAAAGAGTTTACTAGAGTCAATAATCTAGTTCACATTACCATGTGATTAACACTCGATGAGTTCTGGGTTTGATCATGTTATGCTTGTGAGAGATGTTATAGTCAACGGGTCTGAATCTTTCAGATCCGTATGTACTTCGCAAATTTCTATGTCATCTTGTACATACAACTACTACGCTACATTTGGAGCTATTCCAAATAGCTGTTCTACTATACGAATCCAGTTTACTACTCAGAATAATCTGGATTAGTGTCAAAGTTAGCATCGGCATAACCCTTTACGACGAACTCTTTTACCACCTCCATAATCGAGAAAATTCCTTAGTCCACTAGTTACTAAGGATAACTTTGACCGCTGTCCTGTGATCCATTCTTGGATCAGTCTTGTACCCGTTGACTGACTCATGGCAAGGCACACTTCAGGTGCGGTACACAACATAGCATACTGTAGAGCCTACGTCTTAAGCATAGGGGACGACCTTCGTCCTTTCTCTCTATTCTTCCGTGGTCGAGCTTTAAGTCTTAACTTCATACCTTACAACTCAGGCAGAACTCCTTCTTTGACTGATCCATCTTGAACACCTTCAAGATCATGTCAAGGTATGTGCTCATTTGAAAGTACCATTAAGCGTTTTGATCTATCCTTATAGATCTTGATGCTCAATGTTCAAGTAGCTTAATCCAGGCTTTCCATTGAAAAACACTTTCCAAATAACCCTATATGCTTTCCAGAAATTCTACATCATTTCTGATCAACAATATGTCGACAACATATATTCATCAGAAATTCTATAGTGCTCCCACTCACTTCTTTGGAAATACAAGTTTCTCATAAACTTTGTATACACCCAAAACTTTGATCATCTCATCAAAGCATACATTCCAACTCCGAGATGCTTACTCCAGTCCTTAGAAGGATTGCTGGAGCTTTGCATACTTGTTAGCATCTTTCAGGATTGACAAAACCTTCTGGTTGTATCACATACAACCTTTCCTCAAGAAAATCGTCGAGGAAACAATGTTTTGACATCCTATCTACAAGATTTCATAAATAATGCAGTAATCACTAACATAATTCCAACAGACTCTTAGCATCGCTACGAGTGAGAAAGTCTCACCGTAGTCAGCTCGTTGAACTTGTCGGGAAACTTCTTAACGACAAGTCGAGCTTTCTTAATGGTGACATTATCCATCATTGTCCGTCTTCCTTTTAAAATCCATATGTACCTAACAGCTCTACGACCATCAAGTAGTTCTTCCAAAGTCTACACTTTGTTTTCATACATGAATCCTCTCTCGGATTTTATGGCCTCGAGCCATTTATCGGAATCCGGGTCCACCATCGCTTCTCCATAGCTCGTAGGTTCATTGTTGTCTAGCAACATGACTTCCAAGACAGGATTATGTACCACTCTAAAGTAGTACGCATCCTTGTCTTCCCACGAGGTTTGGTAGTGACTTGATCTGAAGTTTCATGATCACTATCATAAGCTTCCACTTCAATTGGTGTAGGTTCCATAGGAACAACTCCCTGTGCCCTGCCACACACTAGTTGAAGAGACGGTTCAATAACCTCATCAAGTTTCCACCATCCTCCCACTCAATTCTTTCGAGAGAAACTTTTCGTCGAGAAAGGACCCGATTCTAGAAACAATCCCTTATTGCTTTCGGATCTGAGACATGAGGTATACCCAACTGTTTTGCGTGTCCTATGAAGATGCATTTATTCTCTAAACCATAGTTCATATGGTGTCATCTCATCGGAATTACGTGGTGCCCTATTTAAAGTGAATGTGGTTGTCTCTAATGCTGAACCCATAAACTATCGTGGTAATTTGATAAGAGACATCATGGTATGCATCATATCCAATAGGGTGCAGTTATGATGTTCGGACACACCATCACACTATGGTGTTCCAGACTGTCTTAGCTGTGAAACAATTTCCACAATGTCTTAATTCTGTGCCAAACTCGTAATTTAGATATTCATCTCTATGATCATATCATAGATATTTATCCTCTTGTCACGACGATCTTTCAACTTCACCCTTAAATTACTTGAACCTTTTAATAATTCAGACTCGTGATTCATCAAGTAAATATACTCAACATCTACTCAAATCATCTGTGAAGTAAGAACATAGCGATATCCACCACATGCCTCAGCACTCATTGGACTGCACACATCAAGATGTATTACTTCCAACAAGTTGCTTTCTAGTTCCATTTTACTAAAAACGAGGCTTTCAGTCACTTGCCCATGTGGTATGATTTGCATGTCTCAAGTGATTCAAAATCAAGTGAGTCCAAACGGTCCATTTGCATGGAGTTTCTTCATGCATATACACCAATAGACATGATTCGCATGTCTCAAACTTTTCAAAACGAGTGAGCCCAAAGATCCATCAACGTGGAGCTTCTTCATGCGTTTTACACCGATATGACTTACGTGGCAGTGCCAAAAGTAGGTGGTACTATCATTACTATCTTATATCTTTTGGCATGAATATGTGTATCACTACGATCGAGATTCAATAACCCATTCATTTTAGGTGCAAGACCATTGAAGGTATTATTCAAATAAACAGAGTAACCATTATTCTCCTTAAATGAATAACCGTATTGCGATAGACATAATCCAGTCATGTCTATGCTCAACGCAAACACCAATCTCGATGGTAGAGGGAGCGTGCGATGCTTGATCACATCAAGCTTGTAAAAACTTCCAACACATATCGCTAGCTCACCTTTAGCTAGTCTCTGTTTACTCCGCAGTCTTTTATTTCGAGTTTACTAACACTTAGCAACCGAACTGGTATCTAATACCATGGTGCTACTAGGAGTACTAGTAAAGTACACATTAACACATTGTATATCCAATATACTTCTATCAACCTTGCCAGCCTTCTCATCTACCAAGTGTCTAGGGTAATTCTGCTGCAGTGGTTGTTCCTCTTATTACAGAAGCACTTAGTCTCAGGTTTGGCTTCAACCTTGGGTTTCTTCACTAGAGCAGCAGCTGATTTGCCGTTTCATGAAGTATCCCTTCTTGCCCTTGCCCTTCTTGAAACTAGTGGTTTCACCAACCATCAACAATTGATGCTCCTTCTTGATTTCTACTTTTGTGGTGTCAAACATCGCGAATATCTTAAGGATCATCATATATGTCCCTGATATATTATAGTTCATCACGAAGCTCTAGCAGCTTGGTGGTAATGACTTCGGAGAAACATCACTATCTCATCTGGAAGATCAACTCCCACTCGATTCAAATGATTGTTGTACTCAGACAATCTGAGCACAAGCTCAACAATTGAGCTTTTCTCCCTTAGTTTGCAGGCTAAGAAAATCTTCGGAGGTCTTATACCTCTTGACGTGGGCACGAGCCTGAAATTCCAATTTCAGCCCTCGAAACATCTCATATGTTTTGCGACGTTTCAAAACGTCTTCGGTACCTCAACTCTAAACCGTTTAACTGAACTATCACGTAGTTATCAAAATGTGTATGTCAGATGTTCGCAACATCCACAGACGACATTCGAGGTTCAACACACTGAGTGGTGCGTTAAGGACATAAGCCTTCTATGAAGCAATGAGGACAATCCTCAGTTTACGGACCTAGTCCGCATAATTGCTACTATCATCTTTCAACTAAATTTTCTCTAGGAACATATCTAAACAGTAGAACTGAAGCGCGAGCTACGACATAATTTGTGAAGACCTTTTGACTATGTGGAGGATAATTAAGTTCATCTTTTGAACTCCCACTCAGATAGACATCCCTCTAGTCATCTAAGTGATTACATGATCCGAGTCAACTAGGCCGTGTTCGATCATCACATGAGACGGACTAGTCAACATCGGTGAACATCTTCATGTTGATCGTATCTTCTATACGACTCATGCTCGACCTTTCGGTCACTTGTGTTCCGAGGCCATGTCTGTACATGCTAGGCTCGTCAAGTCAACCTAAGTGTTTTGCATGTGTTTCGAGGCCATGTCTGTACATGCCAGGCTCGTCAACACCCGTTGTATTCGAACGTAAGAATCTATCACACCCAATCATCACGTGGTGCTTCGAAACGACGAACTTTCGCAACGGTGCACAGTTAGGGGGAACACTTTCTTGAAATTTTTATGAGGGATCATCTTATTTACTACCGTCGTTCTAAGCAAATAAGATGTATAAACATGATAAACATCACATGCAATCAAATAGTGACATGATATGGCCATCATCACTTTGCTTCTTTTGATCTCCATCTTCGGGGCTCCATGATCATCATCGTCACCGGCACGACACCATGATCTCCATCATCATGATCTCCATCATCGTGTCTTCATGAAGTTGTCTCGCCAACTATTACTTCTACTACTACAGCTAACGGTTAGCAATAAAGTAAAGTAATTACATGGCATTGTTCAATGACACGCAGGTCATACAATAAATAAAGACAACTCCTATGGCTCCTGCCGGTTGTCATACTCATCGACATGCAAGTCATGATTCCTATTACAAGAACATGATCAATCTCATACATCACATATCATTCATCACATTCTTCTTGGCCATATCACATCACATAGCATACCCTGCAAAAACAAGTTAGACATCCTCTAATTGTTGTTTGCATGTTTTACGTGGCTGCTATGGGTTTCTAGAAAGAATGTTTCTTACCTATGCAAAAACCACAACGTGATATGCCAATTGCTATTTACCCTTCATAAGGACCCTTTTCATCGAATCCGATTTGAGTAAAGTGGGAGAGACAGACACCCGCTAGCCACCTTATGCAACTAGTGCATGTCAGTCGGTGGAACCAGTCTCATGTAAGAGTACGTGTAAGGTCGGTCCGGGCCGCTTCATCCCACAATGCCGCCGAATCAAGAATGGACTAGTAACGGTAAGCATATTGAACAAAATCAACGCCCACAACTACTTTGTGTTCTACTCGTGCATAGAATCTACGCAATAGACCTAGCTCTGATACCACTGTTGGGGAACGTAGCAGAAATTCAAAATTTTCCTACGTGTCACCAAGATCTATCTATGGAGAAACCAACAACGAGGGGAAGGAGAGTGCATCTACATACCCTTGTAGATCGCTAAGCGAAAGCGTTCAAGAGAACGGGGTTGAAGGAGTCGTACTCGTCGTGATCCAAATCACCGGAGATCCTTGTGCCGAACGGACGGCACCTCCACGTTCAACACACATACAGCCTGGTGACGTCTCCCATGCCTTGATCCAGTAAGGGGAGAGGGAGAGGTTGAGGAAGACTCCATCCAGCAGCAGCACGATGGCATGGTGGTGGTGGAGGAGCGTGGTACTCCAGCAGGGCTTCGCCAAGCACCGCAAGAGACGAGGAGGAGAGAGGTAGGGCTGCGCCAGGGAGAGGTCAGAACTCATCTGGTGTCAGCCCCAAAACCCTCGTATATATAGGGGAGAGGGAGGGGGTGCGCCCCCTTTAGGGTTTCCACCCCAAGGGGTGCGGCAGCCCCAAACCCATCTATGGGTGGCGGCCACAAGGGGAGAAGGGGGAGGCGCACCTGGGGTGGGCCTTAGGGCCCATCTGCCCTAGGGTTTGCCCCCTTTCCCTCTTGGAGGCGCCTTGGGCCCTTGTGGGGGGGCGCACCAGCCCACCTGGGGCTGGTCCCCTCCCACACTTGGCCCATGCAGCCCTCCGGGGCTTGTGGCCCCACTTGGTGGACCCCCGGGACCCTCCCGGTAGTCTCGGTACGTTACCGATAAAACCCGAAACCTTTCCGGTGACCAAAACAGGACTTCCCATATATAAATCTTTACCTCCGGACCATTACGGAACTCCGCATGACGTCTGGGATCTCATCCGGGACTCCGAACAACAGTCCGTAACCACATACAAACTTCCTTTATAACCCTAGCGTCATCGAACCTTAAGTGTGTAGACCCTACGGGTTCGGGAGACATGCAGACATGACCGAGATGACTCTCCGGTCAATAACCAACAGCGGGATCTGGATACCCATGTTGGCTCCCACATGCTCCATGATGATCTCATCGGATGAACCACGATGTCAAGGACTTAATCAATCCCGTATACAATTCCCTTTGTCTATCGGTACGATACTTGCCCGAGATTCGATCGTCGGTATCCCGATAACTTGTTCAATCTCCTTATCGGCAAGTCTCTTTACTCGTTCCGTAACACATCATCCCGTGATCAACTCCTTGGTCACATTGTGCACATTATGATGATGTCCTACCGAGTGGGCCCAGAGATACCTCTCCGTTTACACGGAGTGACAAATCCCAGTCTCGATTTGTGCCAACCCAACAGACACTTTCGGAGATACCTGTAGTGTACATTTATAACCACCCAGTTACGTTGTGATGTTTGGCACACCCAAAGCACTCCTACGGTATCCGGGAGTTGCACAATCTCGTGGTCTAAGGAAATGATACTTGACATTAGAAAAGCTTTAGCATACGAACTACATGATCTTGTGCTAGGCTTAGGATTGGGTCTTGTCCATCACATCATTCTCCTAATGATGTGATCCCGTTATCAACGACATCCAATGTCCATGGTCAGGAAACTGTAACCATCTATTGATCAACGAGCTAGTCAACTAGAGGCTTACTAGGGACATGGTGTTGTCTATGTATCCACACATGTATCTGAGTTTCCTATCAATACAATTCTAGCATGGATAATAAACGATTATCATGAACAAGGAAATATAATAATAATCAATTTATTATTACCTCTAGGGCATATTTCCAACAATAGCCTAACGTCAAATCCATCTTGGAAAAGACTGAGGATCCAGCGAGTTGATCATACATGTCGTTGATCCTGGGGAGCGGATACTTGTTCTTTATCGTGACCAAATTAATGGGACGATAATATACAATCGTCCGGTCCGTACCATCCTTCTTCTTGACGAAGAGGACGGGGCAAGCCCAGGGAGAAGAACTAGGACGGATGAAACCCTTTTGCAAGGACTCCTCAAGTTGTTTCTTAAGCTCGGCTAGCTCTAAGGGTGCCATCTTGTAAGGTCTCCCAGAAATTGGAGCGGTTCCTGGGATAAGATCTATGACAAACTCTACATCTCTGTACGGTGGAATACCTGGCAGTTCCTCTGGAAAGACATCCGGAAAGTCACGGACTACCGGAATATCTTCAAGGTCTGGAAGAGGGTTGGCATTAAGAGAATAGAGCTTACGCTTTGCAACTCTACTGGAGACGGTGACTATCTTGCCAGATGGGTGTGTAAGCTGAACAGACCTTGTGTAACAATCAATCTTGGCATGATGAGCTTTCATCCAGTCCATACCCAAGATGATGTTAATATCTGTAGACTTGAGGGCTATAAATGATGCAAGGAACACAAGTCTGTCAACAAGGATTTCATTACCATGGCTTATTCTGGTAGTTTGCCATCTAGACCCTGGAGTTTGGATTTCAAGTGGAGTTGGCATATCACAAAATGACGTGTCGTGCAAACGAGCATAGCCTTCAGATATGAAGGAGTGAGATGATCCAGTATCGAACAGAACTGACGCTGGATGACAGTTGACAAGGAGTGTACCAAGAACGACATCCGGATCATCATGAGCGTATTTAGCTGAGACGTGATGCACACATCCACGTTCAGTGGGAGCTGACTTGACACTAATCATCTTGCGTGATGGCTTACCATAGCCAACAGACTTCTCAGGCTGGGGTGGAGCATAATTGGTTTGAGAGCAGTCACATGCATAGTGTCCTGGCTCTCCGCATGTGAAACAAGTCCACGAAGTAGGACGTGAACCCGCATTGGAAGGCAGTCTACCAACAGGCTTGGGTGGAGCATACTGCTGAACTGGGTGAGGCGCCACATAAGATGGCCTCGGTGTATAACCGGGTGGAAGAGCGGAGTTCGGAACACAAATCCGGCGCTTCTGAGAAGTAGAACCGAAAGAAGAACCCAAATCATGGGTGTGCTTATGAGACTCCTCGTGAGTGAGTTGAGCTGTCTATGCATTAATGGCCTTGTTCACAAGAGCCTGGAATGTATTGCAGTGATGCAAGTGGAGATCACGACGCAACTTGGGGTTGAGACCCTTCTGGAACCTAGCCTGCTTCTTGGCGTCCGTGGACACCTCTTCTGTAGCATAGCGGGCAAGGTTCTCAAACTCTCTACTGTAAGCATCAACAGCCATCTTACTCTGGGTGAAACTATAGAACTCTTCTCTCTTGCGGTCAATGAGAGCCTGAGGAATGTGATGCTCGCAAAAAGCCTCGGTGAAATCTCTCCAGGTGGTTATCTGGCCAGCTGGAAGCATAGCCTCATAGTTCTGCCACCAAATACTAGCAGGACCTTCTAGATGATAAGCAGCATAGGTGACCTTGTCACTTTCAGCTACGTTCGCAGAATGCAGCTTGTGTGTGATACTACGGAGGCAGCCATCTGCATCGAGTGGTTCAATGGAATGATGGAAGGTAGGTGGTTTCAGACCAATGAAATCATAGATGGTCGCTGACTCATTGTGCTGACGGGAGGTGTTCTCCTCAATACGTGCTAACAAGCGGCTAGACTCACGCTTGTTCCTCTCCATCTCCATCATGAACTCTGCCAATGAAGACGGGTCGGGAGGATCCTCATCCCTACCATCTCCGTGGTTCCGACTATGAGCAACAGAACTTCGGTTAACTGACGACATCCTGAAGAACCAACCAAGGAAACAAGGATGGATTCAGCATCATCATAAGGATGTAGAATATAGTACAAGGAAAATACTATCTCTTGAACTCCTAGGACAATTCCGACAGCATAACGGTAGTAAAATGCTCAAAATGAGACATCCTGCAAACGATGGGGTAGTACCATACTCAACATCAACACTCAAGGTTCTGAGATGTTACTAAGCAGGCTACACCGGAGGTACTCAAACTGGGATAAGACTCAGATCAACCAAACCTTAGAGACTACGGAGTAGTAACACGTGATCCTGATATACAGAAGAGAAAGCCTAGTTCCTTAACCCCGTAGGAAAGATAGGATGACTCAGATCAGAAGGCATGAGGTATAAGGAGTAAAAAGAGCCTTACGTTCCCTTCCACAATCAATTCCCCTATATAGCTAAAGAATTTCTAGACCCAACTTTGACTAGGTTGGCTTGGAAATCCTACAGGCAGTCAGGCTCTGATACCGAAGCTGTCGGGACCCCGATTCCAAGTCACATTGATCTAGCCGGTAACACCTCATATCACTTTGCGGCCTCACGGACGGTATCCCCACGGGTGTCGCCTTACCCTAGCCCGGGACCGTTTGCGCCTTTTGGCTCACGTATATGATTGTGTTGCTAGCATCCATATGATAGAGAACCCGGGCCGACATGGCTAGTCGTGAACCCAAAGCGGCACTAACTTATGGGGACAGGCATACATGATTCACATCGAGCATGTCGCTCAGCAACGTGTGAATCCGGGCTGTAGCACTAGGCTAACAGGACTCCGGGGAACCCCGGGCTGTAGCATGCTAGGCAGGACTCCGGATGTCACCGCGTGACATTTCCCCGAAGGGACAGACACAGGAATGAAGTGAAACACATGCCGGCCAGTCAAGTGTTCTGAGACTTGGTGCTGGGCTAGCAGGACTCCGGTGAACCGGGCTATAGCAGACTACTATGGCTCAAGGAAGCACTAGACTACATTTCCCCATAAGAGAGGCTGCCAAGGATAAACAACTAGATTGTCGGATCCCACACATAGAAATACACGTCACACATACGCATAACATGCAAGTATGTGCTATACAACATGGCATCACAACATAACACAAACTCATATAGATAAAGGCCCATAAGAGCCACATAGCATTAAATACAAACAGGGGTGACATGACCCATCATTCAGAGCATACAAGCAACGGAAGCATTACATGTCTGAGTACAGACAACTACAAAAGGAAAAGGCCGAGAAGCCTGACTATCTACAGGTCTCTTCCAAGGGTACAAGATCGTAGCTGAGGTAACAAGCTACTCGTCGAAGTCCAAGTGGTACTACTAGTGAGACAGATGTCTCACCTGCAAAACATAAATAAAGCAAACGTGAGTACAAAGGTACTCAGCAAGACTTACATCAGATCCTATCATACATGCATTTGTATCAAGAAGGTAATGTGGGGTTTAGTTGCAGCAAGCCAGCTTTGACTCAGTGGCTATCCTGTTCTACGACAACGAGAAACTTCTTTGAGATGAGGCAGCGCACACGAGTCCACTAATCACCACATCAATACACTACTATGGATTCATCCCCGTCTCCTTATGAGAAGGCCATCCATAGCACTCACACTTGTCTTGAGCATTTTAGAGTATCCACTTTCAGTTGTCTATGTACCACGTAAGCATCCAAGAAGTCCATAACCGAGGACACGGCTATTCGAATAGATCATGATAACCCTGCAGGGGTGTACTTCTTCACACACGCTTTGACCACTTATCACCATATACATTTCATGTATCTCGGCAACCTTCAAGCAGAAGCCTGGCGAGGGTGTCAGCCACGACCTGACTAACCACACAAGACTCTAGTCCAGGTTTATTGCCTATTCGGGTTCCATCCGCAAGGAGATCCGGCCGGGGTTTCGCTCACGGCCCCAAACGATGCGTACAGGGTTCCCGAGGCCACCATCCGGGTGCCACTCGGTACACCGGGCCACGTGTGCCTAGTCTGTCCCATGTCCACCCTGCCGGGTGCCACTTGGTAGAAAAATAGCACTACCTACAAGCACCAGAAACTATTTGCAACTCCTGGACAGAGATCAAGGCGGTTAATAAGTCGATAGAGCTTGGAGCGCCTGGAGCCCAATGTGTGGTAGTAGCTAGTCATTGGACAACTTACACAGAACTCAATTCTTAAGGACGGTCCCAATGAGACAACCAACCATGTACTCCTACATGGCCTCTCACCGCTACCTTTACCAAATCGTGTTCACACGATTAACTCTCAGCACCGGATCATATCGTAACACTCCAATTCATTCCTGATGAATCAGACCTGACATACTCTAAGCAATAGCAGGCAAAGCATGGTAGGAACACAACATGGCTCAATCAACTCCTACACATGCTAGTGGGTTTTAACTATTTACTGTGGCAATGACAGGTCATGCAGAGGAATGGGTTCAACTACCACAGCATAAAGTAGCAGTTTAATCATTGTTGTCCTAATGCAATAAATGAGAGCAGGAGCAAGAGAGTAGGGTTGTATCAAAATGAACAAGGGGGGGGGGGGGGTTTCTTGCATGGTAGATCAACAGGGTGGCACTGCTCCTCAGACAGGTACTCTCGAACACTCTCCGGAGCAGGACCTATCGAGAAGGAACGATGTCGAAAATCAAACCCAAGCATATGCAACATTATGATTCATGAATATGGCATGAGTATGTGATGTTGTTTGAGTTAATGCATGTAGCATTTATTTGGTTGAAGTCCATTTGAACCAAGGGTTCAAATGCAACTCCAAATTAAGCTCTTAAATATGCCATTTATATGTTTTCATATATACAACAAGTATAGGTTGGTTTGTCATGCATGAAATATGTACATATGGATAGATTGAATTTTTCTGATCATTTTTCATATATAAATTATTTTCAATCTGAGCTGCGGTTGAATTTCTATGAATTTTTGAGGTTTTGGCTAAATTCTAGAATTTTCTGAATTAAGTTTAATCCAGTAAAAGACTTATTGCGTCAGCATTAGGTCATGCTGACCTCAGCTGGTCAACAACGCCTAATTAGAGTCAAACCTAGCAGTTGGGACCCACACGTCAGTGTCTTGGGGCTGGTTTGTGTGGATGACATGTGGGACCGGTCAGCGCTGACTTGGTTAAAGTCAAAGTTGACACGTGGGGTCCGCAAGATTAGCACTAATCTAAACAACGCATTAAACTAACCTAAACAGGCACAGGGGCCCACATGGCAGTGCTTCTGGGGGTGTTTAGCAGGGACATTAGAGCTAACTAAACCGGGATTAGGCCGGTGGCTCGTCGCCGGCGAGGTCAGTGGCGGCGGAGCGCCTCGGGTTTCGCCCTCCGTCAACCAAATAGACGTCGGAGGGGCCCGACGTGGAGCTGATGCTCGTCCACATCCAAAGGAGCAGGCAGCAGCGGCTGGGGTGGTCCACAGTGTCGACTGCAACAACGACGGCGGCGGCCGGAGTACGGGTTAGCACGGCGAGGCACTACGCTTGGCTAGCGAGCGAGCTAGGCATCTGGGCGGACTCCTGGGAGCATAGAGAGCACGAGGACACGCTCAAAAGCGAGCGGAGACAGCTGTGGCCACGACGGCGAGATGGTCGGTGGCGGTGAGCTTTCGGCTCCGGTGAAATGGTGGCTGCACAGCGCAAACGAGCTCGAGGAGAGGGGGTTCCGATGCGGGAGCTCACGGTGGTTGCAGAGGCGTCGACGTGGGCTTGGGGAAGGCTCGGAGCAGAAGGCACGACGGTGGCGATCTCGACATCCCGAGGTTGAAGACGACAGCGGTGAGGGCGTTGCAGTGCGTCCGGCGACGTGACCTTCGTCTTGGTGAGGCGGTGGTCGACGGCGGACCAGTGGGACACGGCAACGGGGCTCGGCGTGGCCAGTAGCTACGGCGACGGTGAGCGGCGGGACGAGCTTTGCTCGGTGGTGCTCGGGGAAGGGGGACAGACGAGGGATAGGCACGGGAGAGAGGGGGAGAGTGACCACGGGCTGCGGGCGTCTCCGTGGCGCTCGAGTGAGGACGGGGGAGGCAGCAGGAGGTGGAAGCAGGAGGTGGCTTCGCCTCCTGTGCGTGCGCCACACCGTCGTCCTCCTGGCAAGGAAGGAGACGACTGGCGCCTGGCTCTGGTGGGCTGGGCCGTGCTGGGCCAGGTAAGTGGGCTGCCAGGTAAGGTCAGGTGAGCTTTTCTCCATTTTGTTTTTCTTTTCTATTTTCTGACATTTGTTTTGACTTAGTAATAATACTAAACCATTTTATTTTCTTCTGACAATTTTTGCAGGGGCCTATGGGATTATTCCAAAGCCCCTCATCAAAATTCAGAATTATTGAACAATATTATATATATATATAAATATTTATCCAACGCAAATAATTACTGGATTAATTCCAAATGTCCAAAATAAATATTTATGAGTTCCTAAAAATATTGGTTTGATTTTTATCTCTGTCCAATATTTTCAGAGAGCGACATGAGCATTTGCATGGACCCTTTTGGAGCAATTTTTACTTGGGTCATTTTCAGAAATGATTTCTGAGGGTTTCACAAATCCCCATTTCAAATTTAAATGGAATTTAAACATGATGCAAACATGAAGGCTAGCCTACGTCATACCAGAATTAGGGATGTGACACGTATTTATCCGGCAACTTGACGCGGCAGATGCTGACATCGCACTTGTGAACAAGCGGCTTGACGAGGCACATGGTATGTATTTTCGGGTGGTCAACAAATATTAAGAGGAGCATGATGCTAGTATATATAATATGCTGTGACTGCAGATGGAGCTGCCACCATGGAGACCCTTCGGGCGGAACTTGCCCAAGCCAAGGAATAAGCCAGGAGGAGTGATGCGGCTGCCGTAAGGGTGGCCGAAGAGTTAAGACCCAAACAAGCTTCTCGTCGCTAGAGTGAAGATAAAATAGCCGAGATGGCTATTGAACTGAAGGATGCCAGCGACCGGTATGAGCTGCTTGAAAAGGAAAGCCAAGCTAAAACGACGGACTTGGAGAAAACCATGGTAGAAGCCAAGGAGACCCGCTCTAAAATCAGAGCGGCGACGGAGGAGCTTCACCAGGCCCGAGATATCATGGCTGGGAAGCCCTTTTTGCTGCGGACAAAGTTCGAAGATCCTAAGTATGCCCCTCTGGATCAATTATGGATTGCTGTAGACGGGTATCCAAACCTGGCAATGAGTGGTGCTGATGCGACTGAGTTCTTCAAAGATCAAAAAGATCATGAAGTGGAGAAGTTGTTCTGGTCGCAGTTCAGTGCTCCGACACGTCCGCTGCTATTAAATGAGCAAATGGCCGAGTGGGCTGAGCTCCATAGCTTGTCCGGGCTTGCCATGAGGTATGTCATGGATCATCTTTGGCCGGGAGGACCAAGGCTGAATCGTTATTTTTGGTTAGTGCAAAGATTCCTTGGCGCTGTGCCGCATATTGACGTCGTAAAGAGCTCGGCGTGCATAGAGGGTGCGCGGATGGCTCTTGCCCATGTTAAGATACACTGGGCAGAGATGGACGCCACCGCTATTGCAACCCGGGGTCCGGCCGTACGCCAGGTCTCATCCAAGCACTATTTTGAAGAAGTCCTAGAAGGCGCTCATCTAATGGAGGCTCAGTGCTCGAAGAGTATCATGTTCGAGTGACATGTATCCCAATTTGTAAAAACAACGCTATTTGGCTTATTAAAGGCTATGAGTATACTTTTGCCTGAAAGTATTATGACGTCTCCTGTGCGGCCGTTTTATGTATGTATATAACCTAAAAGTTTGCAGTCGTCGGCTTCAGCACCCACGCATATAATGGGGGGTGTTCAGAAAAGCGCATATTCACACTTGATCCAACATCTTTGTCCATTAAGGAGGTGATAGCACGGCGAATAAGGAAATCGGACTATATTGCTTTAACACTTTCACTTGGCCTTAGGAGTTTGACAGTGGGGCTACTATATAGCCCCTGGTACTTCCGCGCTTATCCGAATACGGTGCGCGTACATACATGACCTGGAAATGGTCCTTCATTAATGTGGAGGAATCGCAAAGATTCCACTGAGTCCTTGAGTGGTTGACCAGTCTCGCGCTTTATCAGGACAGTCAGTTTTTGGCTTTGTCTACTGAGGTGCTCATCCAGATGAACCAGGGCACAATCGCAGTAGTTCTCCCGGTGCCACCTATGCAGATAGAGCGGAACATAATGTAGTAAAACACGGGAGCCGGGCAAACCCAACTATTGACCAAACACATGATTCGGAGCTGATGCATATAAGGCTAAACTCGCGACGCCGAACACTCCCTAAGGTATTCGGTCTTTACGACGTATACTGGGCTGAGTAACGCCCTTGATAATAAGCCCTGAATTTCCAGGTACGTGCATTAGTCTGACGTGACGAAATGTCAATAACGCCAGCATTCCTCTTGGTTATGTTGAGTATCCCGAGGGTGTGAAGTAACAAGAGATAGTAAAAAAGGTTACACAGGGTCTTAATCTAAAAAGAAACCTTTGAACGGGGCCCTGCTGCACATCTGCACCTGTGTCTCCGCTGTGCCGTATCCTGGAAGGGTGTAGCACGATGATCATCTGTAAGAGAGGAAAGCCGAGTTGAAAGTTTTCGTGCGAAAAATTGGTTATTTTTAGTAAACCATTAAAATTCAATCTAAAAAGATCAAGCTGAACTATAGTCCTTTTTACATGTGGGAAGCCCCTAGCACCACCTATAGGGGTATATCCATCAACCCAGTTTTAAGTTTTGTCTGAGCTGTTATAGCTAGTGATTCGTCGGACTCGTCTAGCCGTATCCACGGTCATGACGACCGATCATTTGTTCTGGTTGGAGAGGGCGTTCAGTGTTCGGCTGCTAAAGCCACCACACGTTCTTCCGCACGTAAGGAACGTTCTATGTTTCTGCTAACTGTGATGATGCCACGTGGACCGGGCATCTTAAGCTTAAGGTAAGTGTATTGCGGTATTGGATTAAAACGAGCGAAGGCCGTTCTTCCGAGTAGCGCTTGATAGCCGCTTCGGAATGGAGCGATGTCGAAGGTTAACTTTTCACTTCGGAAGTTGTCAGGAGAACCGAATACAACCTCTAGTACTAGAGAGCCCGTGCAGCGGGCCTCTGAGCCTGGTATTACTCCTTTAAATGTAGTATTGCTTTGGCTGATTCTTGTCGGGTCTATCCCCATTTTGCGGACTGTGTCCTGATATATCAGATTAAGACTACTGCCGCCATCCATAAGGTCTCTGGTGAGATGGTGTCCGTCAACTATTGGGTCTAGTACCAAGGCGGCCGATCCTCCATGCCGGATACTAGTTCGGTGATCCCTACGATCAAAGGTGATCGGGCAGGCCGACCAGGGGTTGAGTTTGGGGTGACAGGCTCTATGGAGCATGTGTCTCGGAGTGCGCGTTTTCTCCTCCTCTTTGTTACGTGAATCATGTTCACTGTTTTGACCTATGGTGGGAATTTTTTCTGTCCCCCAATGTTCGGCTGACGAGGCTCATCCTCGTCTTTGCTTGACGTCTCCCTCCCCTTGTGGTCGGTGTTTAGCCTGCCGGCCTGCTTAAAGACCCATCAGTCCCTATTGGTGTGGTTTGCCAGTTTGTCGGAGGTGCCATGAATCTGACATAATCAGTCTAGAATCTTGTTTAGGCTGGACGGTCCATCTCTGCTGCCTTTAAATGGCTTTTTTCGTTGACCGGGTCGAGAGCTCCTGAATCCGGCATTTATCGCCATGTTGTCTGGGTTGTCTTCCTTGTTTCGACGCTTGCTTTTATTGCGTCGTGGTTTTCCATTGCCATCCCTAACTTTGGATGTGCCTGGGTCACTGGTGCCACTACGGGCCAGCCAACTATCTTCGCCCGTGCAAAAGCGGGTCATAAGGCTTGTTAGGGCTGCCATTGTCCTCGTTTTCTCCTGGCCGAGGTGTCTGGCGAGCCATTCATCCCGGACACTGTGTTTGAAAGCTGCTAAGGCTTCGGCGTCCGGGCAGTCGACAATTTGATTCTTCTTAGTGAGGAATCTGTTCCAAAGCTTTCGGGCTGACTCTCCGGACTGTTGAATTATATGACTCAGGTCGTCTGCATCTGGAGGTCGGACATAGGTCCCTTGAAAATTAGCCCTAAAAGAATCTTCGAGCTCTTCCCAACTTCCAGTTGAGTTTCCGGGGAGGCTCTTCAGCCAGTGCCGAGCTGGTCCTTTCAACTTGAGGGGTAAGTATTTGATGGAATGAAGATCATCTCCGCGAGCCATGTGGATATGAAGGATAAAGTCCTCAATCCATACCCCAGGGTCTGTCGTTCCGTCGTATGCCTCTATGTTCCCGGGTTTGAATCGGTCGGGAAATTCGTGATCCAGCACCTCATCGGTGAAGCATAGGGGGTGTGCGGCACCCCTGTGTTTGAATGTGCCATGGCGTTCTGATGGTTGTAGTGTTCTGTTTTGATTTTGTGCCAGAGTGCGCTTCCTAGATCCGTAGATGGATCTGGTCAGACCGGCTTTTTGGTGCAAGTCCTCACTTAAATCATGCACTGACTTATGTTCGGCATCGTTAGCCTCCCTATCGCGGCCACAGGGTGGTCGATCCGGCTGATCGGCCATTTTATTTTTCGGTTGTGTAGGCTCTAAAGCCTCGTCATCGAATTTAGGCAACAGCTTGCGCTTTGGATAGCTCTTTGTGTGGCAACTGCCACCGTGCTTTTCTTCAGTGTCGAGCACTTTGTTCCATCTACTGTTGAGTGTATTTTGCGCGACTTTAAGCCTTTGATTCTGCTTCTTTAAACTACTCGTAGTGGCAATAAGCCTTCTATGGAGGTTCTCTTGCTCCAAGTGCCTTTCCGGGATGATGTGTGCATTATCGTCCAGACTGTTCTCCTCTCCGGAGACAGGTTGGTGAGCTTTGCTCTCGGCGTCGCCGTGATTGGGCAACGGTTCTGTACTATGTTCGGCGTCCACTGGTTCATCCTGCTCTATCGCTGGGTCCATGTTGTCGTCGTTTGCTTCGTATTATTCTTTCCTGCGCTGTTATTGCTGTTTTTGCCGAGGTGGGATTTGGAGCGGCGCCTATGTCGTCGCTTTGGCTGCTTCTCGAGGGGATTACCCTCCACTGCATCCCTCAATTCCTTGTCATTGTTTTCTTTGGGTGTATCGACCATGTATATATCGTGTGATGAAGTGGCCGTCCAGCGCCCTGTGGGCGGTGGTTCATGTTCATCTTCTGCATCGTCGTCCATACCGTCGATGTCTTCGGAGCCGAAATTAAGCCTGTCGGTTAAGTCGTCGACAGTGGCTATTAAGTGGGTTTGTGGGTGGGGAATGAGTTTCTTCGTCGTCCCCTTCCCACTCAAGCCGGACATAGTTCGGCCAAGGGTCTCCTGACAAGGAGAGTGAATTCAATGAGTTTAGCAAGTCGTCCAAGGGAGAGTGCTGAAAGATATCCGCCGAGGTGAACTCCATGATCGGTGCCCAATCACATTCGATAGGCACGGACGTGGGCGGTTCGGAGCCTGTGGCCGGGGATGAATCCAAGGGTCCGGCAACACATGTCTCATAGGGAGTGAAGTCAGTATTCGGCTCCATCGCCGCTGAGTGCGCGGCCTCCGTGGCGGGGTCTATGCACACGTCCTTAGACGGCATGATCTGTTCCGGATCGAAGGCCGGAGTAGCCACAAGTGTGATCTCCCGAACACCGTCCGACGGCAGAGCTAAGTCATGCTTATCGAGACTGTGTGGCGCACCTGACATGGGCTCGAATCCGTCGAAGATCAAGTCTCCACGGATGTCGGCAGTGTAGTTTAAGCTTCCAAACCTGACCTGATGGCCAGAGGCGTAGCTCTCGATCTGCTCCAGATGGACAAGCGAGTTGGCCCGCAGTATAAAGCCGCCGAATACAAAGATCTGTCCGGGGAGAAAAACCTCACCTTGGATCGCATCGTTGCCGATGATCAGGGGAGCCATCAAGCCTTATGGCGATGACACAGCGGAACTCTCAATGAAAGCACCAATGTCGGTGTCAAAACCGGTGGATCTCGGGTAGGGGGTCCCGAACTGTGCGTCTAAGGCTGATGGTAAGAGGAGGCGGGGGACACAATGTTTACCCAGGTTCGGGCCCTCTCGATGGAGGTAATACCCTATTTCCTGCTTGATTGATCTTGATGATATGAGTATTAGAAGAGTTGATCTACCACGAGATCATAGAGGCTAAACCCTAGAAGCTAGCCTATGATTATGATTGTTGTTGTCCTACGGACTAAACCCTCCGGTTTATATAGACACCGGATGGGATTAGGGTTACATAGAGTAGGTTACAAGGGAGGAGATCTACATATCCGAATTGCCAAGCTTGCCTTCCACGCAAAGGAGAGTCCCACCCGGACACGGGACGAAGTCTTCAATCTTGTATCTTCATAGTCCAACAGTCCGACCAAAGTATATAGTCCGGTTTTCTGAGGACCCCCTAATCCAGGACTCCCTCAGCCGATGTCAGTGTCAAAACCGGCAGATCTCAGGTAGGGGGTCCTCGGACAGTTGGACTATATACTTTGGACAGACTATTGGACTATGAAGATACAAGATTGAAGACTTCGTCCCGTGTCCGAGTAGGACTCTCCTTTGCGTGGAAGGCAAGCTTGGCAATTCGGATATGTAGATCTCCTCTCGTGTAACTGACTCTGTATAACCCTAACCCCCTCTGGTGTCTATATAAACCGGAGGGTTTAGTCCTTAGGACAAAAACAATCATAATCATGGGCTAGCTTCTAGGGTTTAGCCTCTACAATCTCGTGGTAGATCAACTCTTGTAATACTCATATCATCAACATCAATCAAGCAGGAAGTAGGGTATTACCTCCATCGAGAGGGCCCGAACCTGGGTAAACATTGTGTCCCCCGCCTCCTGTTACCATCAGCCTTAGACGCACAGTTCGGGACCCCCTACCCGAGAGCTGCCGGTTTTAACACCGACGTTGGTGCTTTCATTGAGAGTTCCACTGTGCCGTCATGATGAAGGCTTGATGGCTCCTTCGATCATCGGCAACGATGCGATCCAGGGTGAGGTTTTTCTCCCCGGACAGATCTTCATATTTGGCGGCTTCGTACTGCGGCCAACTCGCTTGGCCATCTGGAGCAGATCGAGAGCTACGCCCTTGGCCGCCAGGTCAGGTTTGGAAGCTTGAACTATACTGCCGACATCCGCAGAGACTTGATCTTTGACAGATTCAAGCCCATGTCAGGTGCGCCGCACAGTCAGGACGAGCATGACCTAGCTCTGCCGTCGGACGGTGTTCGGGAGATCACGCCATGGAGGCCGCACACTCAGCGGCGATAGAGCCGAATACTGACTTCACCTCCTATGAGACCTGTGTTACCGGACCCTTGGATTCGTCCCTGGCCACAGGCTCCGAACTGCTTGCGTCCGTGCCTATCGAATCTGACTAGGCACCAATTATAGAGTTTACCTCCGTGGCTATCTTTCAGCACTCGCCCTTGGGTGACGTGCTAAATTCATTGAGGTCTCTCTCCTTGTTAGGAGACCCTTGGCCGAACTATGTCTGGCTTGAGTGGGAAGCGGATGATGAAATTCATTCCCCACCCACCACCCACTTAATGGCCACTGTCGACGATTTAACCGACATGCTTGATTTTGACTCCGAAGACATCGACGGTATGGATGACGATGCAGGAGAAGAACAGGAACCACCGCCCACAGGGCGCCGGACAGCCACCTCATCATATGATATATACATGATGGACACCCCCAAAGAAAGCAATGGTAATAAGGCAATGGGGGATAATCACCTCGAGAAGCAAGCTAAGCACCGGCGTCATCGACGTCGCTCTAAACCGCGCCATAGCAAAAGTAGCGATACCGGCACAAGAGAGAATATAACGTTGCGGACAGTGCTGAAGACGAAGACAATCCCCTCTAGCCAGGCTTCGAGCGGGAGGATGGGCATACAAGCCCTAAGGAACAGGCGACAGACGGAGAATCAGGGGATGACAACTACATGCCCCTCTCCGAAGATGAAGCGAGCCTCGGCGACGAAGAATTCATCATGCCTAAGGATCCCGTCGAGCAGGAGCGCTTCAAGCGCCGGCTTATAGCCACAGCAAAAAGCCTAAAGAAAAAGCAGCAACAGCTTCAAGCTGATCAAGATCTGCTAGCGGATAGATGGACCGAGGTCCTGGCAGCCGAGGAACACAAACCCGAGCGCCCAACGAAAAGTTACCCAAAGCGCAGGTTGCTACCCCAACTCGAGGAGGAAGCATTAAAGCCTACACTACCATGGTATGATGCGGCTGACCGGCCACCTCGTGGCCGAGAAAAAGCGGCATATCAGCCCGAAGTCCAGCCCGCACCCCGTCGCCAGTCAAACAAAAACACCAAAGCCCGGGGCTACACGCAGGACCTGCGAGATGTATTGGAAACAAAGCAGGACATACAAGATTGATCTACAGATCACGGAGGCGCGCCCCAAAGCGTGACGAAGAATGTCACGCCGGATATACTAAAAGAAAATCTGGCTGGGCCGAATACAACACACAATACTCGTACAAACTGCGTCGTGATATAGCCTGGCAAAGAGGCGCCGCACACCCCCTATGCTTCACCAAACAAGTAATGGATCACGAATTCCCAAAAGGGTTTAAACCCGTAAACATTGAATCATATGATGGTACAACAAACCTCGCGGTATGGATTGAAGATTTCCTCCTCCACATCAACATGGCCCGCGGTGACGATCTACATGCCATCAAGTACCTCCCACTAAAAGTCAAAGGACCGGCTCGGCATTAGCTGAATAGCCTGCCGGCAAACTCCATTAGCAGTTGCGAGAACTTGGAAGACGCATTCCTTGACAACTTCTAGGGCACTTATGTACGACCACCGGATGCTGATGACTTGAGTCACATAACCCAATAGCCCGGAGAGTCAGCAAGGAAATTCTGGACGCGGTTTCTAACTAAAAAGAACCAAATTGTCGATTGTCCGGATGCCGAGGCCTTAGCGGCATTTAAACATAACATTCATGATGAGTGGCTCGCCCGACACCTCGGCTAAGAGAAGCCGAAGTCCTTGGCAGCCCTCACGACACTCATGACCCGCTTTTGTGCGGGCGAGGACAGCTGGCTGGCTCGCAGCAATAACACATCTAAAAATCCTGGCAATTCAGATGCCAGAGATAGCAACGGCAAACCACGTCGTAAGAGACACAAGCGCTGCAACAACGGTGACAACGCCGAAGAGACGACAGTCAATGCCGGATTCAGTGGCTCTAAATCCGGTCAGCGAAAAAAGCCGTTCAAAAGATGCAATCTGGGCCCGTCCAGTTTGGACCGCATACTAGATCGCTCGTGCCAAATTCACGGCACCCCCGATAAACCAGCCAACCACACCAACAGAGAATGCTGGGTGTTCAAACAGGCTGGCAAGTTGAATGCCGAAAATAAGGAAAAGGGGTTGCATAGTGACGATGAGGAGGAGCCTCGGCCGCCGAACACAAGAGGACAGAAGAAATTTCCTCCCTAACTGAAAAAAGTGAATATGATATACGCAACCCATATTCCTATGTGGGAACGGAAGGGTGCACTAAGGGACGTCTATGCGATGGAGACAGTCGCCCCAAAGTTCAACCCATGGTTTTCTTGTCCGATCACTTTCGATCGCATGGACCACCCTACCAGTATCTGTCATGGCGGTTTTGCCGCATTGGTCTTTGACCCCATCATCGACGGATTTCAGCTCACTCGAGTCCTTATGGACGGTGGCAGCAGCTTGAACCTGCTATATCAGGATACAATGCGCAAAATGGGTATCGACCCCTCGAGGCTCAAACCCACAAAAACCACGTTTAAAGGTGTCACACCAGGTGTAGAGGCCTGTTGCACGGGCTCAATCAAACTGGAAGTGGTCTTCGGATCCCCGGACAACTTCTGAAGCGAGGAGCTGATCTTCGATATCGTCCCCTTCCGCAGTGGCTATCATGCACTGCTCGGATGAACTGCATTCGCCAGATTCAATTTGGTACCGCATTATGCATCCCTCAAGCTCAAAATGCCAGGACCTCGCAGGGTTATAACAGTTAATGGAAACACAGGACGCTCGCTCCGTACGGAGGAGCACACTGTGGCCCTCGCAGCAGAAGTACAAGGCAGCCTTCTGACGCAAACCGCCAATTCGGCGATAAAGCCCCCTGACACCTTCAAGCGAGTCCGGAGTACTGTCGAACCCAACAAGGAGCAGAAGGAAATGATAAGCGGTTTCCAGCAAGGTATTCTCTGCAAGTACTGAAATAAGTGGTAACAGATAGTTTTGTGATAGGATAATTTGTAACGAGCCACAAGTAACAAAAGTAAATAAAGTGCAGCAAGGTGGCCCAATCCTTTTTGTAGCAAAGGACAAGCCTGGACAAACTCTTATATAGAGAAAAACGCTCCGGAGGATACATGGGAATATCGTCAAGCTAGTGTTCATGACGCTCATATGATTCGCGTTCGGTACTTTGATAATTTGGTATGTGGGTGGACCGGTGCTTGGGTACTGCCCTTACTTGGACAAGCATCCCACTTATGATTAACCTCTATTGCAAGCATCCACAACTACAACAAAAGTATTAAGGTAAACCTAACCATAACATGAAACATATGGATACAAATCAGCCCCTTACAAAGCAATGCATAAACTAGGGTTTAAGCTTCTGTCACTCTAGCAACCAATCATCTACTTATTACTCCCAAATGCCTTCCTCTAGGCCCAAACAATGGTGAAGTGTCCTGTAGTCGACGTTCACATAACACTACTAGAGGAGAGACAACATACGTCTCATCAAAATATCGAACGAATACCAAATTCACATGACTACTAATAGCAAGACTTCTCCCATGTCCTCAGGAACAAAAGTAACTACTCACAAAGCATAAACATGTTCATAATCAGAGGGGTATTAATATGAATATAGGATCTGAACATATGATATTCCACCAATTAAACCAACTAGCATCAACTACAAGGAGTAATTAACACTACTAGCAACCTACTAGCACCAATCCCGGACTTGGAGACAAGAATTGGATACAAGAGATGAACTAGGGTTTTGAGAGGAGATGGTGCTGATGAAGATGTTGATGGAGATTGCCCTCTCCCGATGAGAGGAGCGTTGGTGATGACGAAGTCGATGATTTTCCCCTCCGGGAGGGAAGTTTCCTCGGTGGAACAGCTCTGCCAGAGCCCTAGATTGGTTCCACCAAGGTTCCGCCTCGTGGCGGCGGAGTTTCGTCCGAGAAGATGGCTTGTTATTTTTTCCCATCGAAAGACTTCATATAGCAGAAGATGGCCACCGGAGGGCCACCAAGGGGCCCACGAGGTAGGGGGGCGCACCCCCCAACCTCGTGGGCAGGGTGTGGCCCCCCTGGTGAATTTCTTCCGCTGAGTATTTTTTATATATTCTAATATTTGCTCTTTTCCAGCCCAGAATCCCAGCTGCCGGCATTCTCCCTCTTTATGTAAACCTTGTAAAATAAGAGAGAATAGGCATAAGTATTGTGACATAATGTAATAACAACCCATAATGCAATAAATATCAATATAAAAGCATGAAGCAAAATGGGTGTATCAACTTCCCCAAGCTTAGACCTCACTAGTCCTCAAGCGAAAAGCCGAAATCGAAAAATATGTTCACATGTTTAGAGATAGAGGTGTCAATAAAAATAAAATACGGACATGAGGGCATCATGATCATTCTTAGAACAACAACTTATATAATTCTTGCCATATGATTTCTTATGCTAGAGTAATAATTCAATCACAATTTCAAGTATGAATCGTAAACTTCCTTGACAACTAAAATACGGAGATGAGGGCATCATGATCATTCTTAGAACAACAACTTGAGGTGTCAATAAAAATAAAATACGGACATGAGGGCATCATGATCATTCTTAGAACAACAACTTATATAATTCTTGCCATATGATTTCTTATGCTAGAGTAATAATTCAATCACAATTTCAAGTATGAATCGTAAACTTCCTTGACAACTAACAAATTATAATCTCAGTCATTGGAGCAATTGCAATTTATCATAACATAGGAAAGAGTCAACATATAAGAGCTTTTCAGCAAGTCCACATACTCAACTATCATATAGTCTTTCACAATTGTTGACACTCACACAATACTTATGGGTATGGAGTTTTAATCGGACACAGAGAAAGATAGGGGCTTATAGTTTTGCCTCCCAACGTTTTACCTCAAGGTTAATGTCAACGGTAATAGTTCATGAAAACTTACATCCAATTACCCATATATACCAGGATCTTTCCAACATATTGTGCTTGCCAAAGGATAAAATGTAAAGAGGAAGGGTGAAGATCACCACGACTCTTATGCAATGTAGGAGATGAAAGTAAAAGATAGGCCCTTCGCAGAGGGAAGCAGAGGTTGTCATGCGCTTTTATAGTTGGATGCACAAAATCTTAATGCGAAAGAACGTCACTATATATTGCCATTTGTAATATGGACCTTTATTATGTAGTCCGTCGCTTTTATTTCTTCCATATCACACGACCGTATAAAGCTTATTTCTCCCACACTAATAAGTCATACATATTTAGAGAGAAATTTTTATTGCTTGCACCGATGACAACTTACTTGGAGGATCTTACTCAATCCATAGGTAGGTATAATGGACTCTCATGGCAAAACTGGTTTAAGGGTATTTGGAAGCACAAGCAGTATCTCTACTTGGTGCGATGAATTTTGGCAAGCACGAGGGGGAAAAGGCAAGCTCAACCATGTTGGATGATCCATGCCAATATAATTTATCTCAGATGTAAGAAAACATAACCCATTACGTTGTCTTCCTTGTCCAACGACAACTCTTTTAGCATGTCATATTTTAATGAGTGCTCACAATCATAAAAGATGTCCAAGATAGTATATCTATATGTGAAGACCTCTGTTTCTTTATTACTTCCTATTAATTGCAACAATGACCAAAACTATGCTTGTCAACTCTCAACAACTTTTATTCATCATACTTTTTCTATGTGAGCTCATTACTCTCCATGAGATTGATACGTCTCCAACGTATCTATAATTTTTGATTGCTCCATACTATATTATCTACTGTTTTGGACATTACTGGGCTTTATTATCCACTTTTATATTATTTGTGGGACTAACCTATTAACCGGAGGCCTAGCCTAGAATAGTTGTTTTTGCCTATTTTAGGGTTTTGAAGAAAAGGAATATCAAACGGAGTCCAAACGGAATGATACCTTCGGGGACGTGATTTTCTCAATGAATTAGACCCAGGAGACTTGGACCCTACGTCAAGGCACAAGAGAGGAGGCCACGAGGTGGGGGGCGCCTGCCTACCCCAGGCGCGCCCTCCACCCTCGTGGGCCCCCTGTTGCTCCACCGATGTAATCCTTCCTCCTATATATATCCACGTACCCCAAACGATCAGATACAGAGCCAAAACCCGAATTCCACCGCTGTAACTTTCTGTATCCACGGGATCCCATCTTGGGGCCTGTTCCGGAGCTCCGCCGGAGGGGGCATCGATCACGGAGGGCTTCTACATCAACACCATAGCCTCTCTGATGAAGTGTGAGTAGTTTACCTCAGACCTATAGGTCCATAGTTAGTAGCTAGATGGCTTCTTCTCTCTTTTTTCATCTCAATAAATGTTCTCGCCCTCTCTTGTGGAGAACTATTCGATGTAATCTTCTATTTGCGGTGTGTTTGTTGAGACCGATGAATTGTGGGTTTATGATCAAGTCTATCATCTATGAACAATATTTGAATCTTCTCTGAATTGTTTTATGTATGATTGGTTATCTTTGCAAGTCTCTTCGAATTATCATTTTCGTTTGGCCTACTAGATTGATCTTTCTTGCAATGGGAGAAGTGCTTAGCTTTGGGTTCAATCTTGCAGTGCCCTTTCCCAGTGACAGTAGGGGCAGCAAGGCACATATTGTATTGTCGCCATCGAGGATAACAAGATGGGGTTTTCTTCATATTGCATGAGTCTATCCCTGTACATCATGTCATCTTGCTTAATTCGTTACTCTGTTTTTACTTAATACTCTAGATACATGCTGGATAGCGGTCGATGAGTGGAGTAATAGTAGTAGATGCAGGCAGGAGTCGGTCTACTTGTCTCGGACGTGATGCCTATATACATGATCATACCTAGATATTCTCATAACTATGCTCAACTGCCAATTGCTCAACAGTAATTTGTTCACCCACCGTAGAATATTTATGCTCTCGAGAGAAGCCACTATAGAAACCTATGGCCCCCGGGTCTATCTTTATCATATTGATCTCCTACTACTTAGTTATTTCCTTTTCTATTTACTTTGCCTTTATTTTACTTTGCATCTTTAGCACAAAAATACCAAAAATATTATATTTATCATATCTATCAGATATCACTATCATAAGTGGCCTTATAGGGATTGACAACCCCTATTTGCGTTGGTTGCGAGGATTTATTTGTTTTGTGCAGGTATGAGGGACTCGCGCGTAGCCTCCTACTGGATTGCTACCTTGGTTCTGAAAAACTAAGGGAAATACTTACGCTACTTTGCTGCATCATCCCTTCCTCTTCGGGGAAAACCAACGCCGTGCTCAAGAGGTAGCAAGAAGGATTTCTAGCACCGTTGTCGGGGAGGTCTTCGCAAAAGTCAAGATACCAAGTACCCATCACATACCTTATTTCCCACATTACATTATTTTCCATTTGCCTCTCATTTTCCTCTCCCCCACTTCACCCTTGCCGTTTTATTTGCCCTCTCTCTCTATCCTCCCTCTCTTTCTCTATTTGCCTCTTTTTGCCCGCTTGCTTTTTGTTTGCTTGTGTGTTAGTTTGTTTGCTTGTCGTTATGGCTAGTCCCTTATCTTCTCCGTTGTCTCCTGAGAATGAAATTCTAAATTTTAAGCAAAGGGAGGGAGAAAATATAAAAGATGCTTAGTATAGAATTTGCAATGCTCAAAATAGATCTACTAGGAAGCAATCTACTTCCGTTCTTCTTCGCAATTTTTATGTAGGCATTACTCCTTGGAACCATTATGTTCTTGATACTATTACCGGAGGGAATTTTTTGGGTGACCATACTTTTGATTCTTATAATGCTATGTTAGATTTATTTGGCTCACCTCCTCTCTTGGTTAATGGAACTATATTAACTTTGCAGCATGTAGTGTAAAGGCTTGAAATTATTAAAAATAAGGTCGCTATCGTAGAATTAATTGAAAATTTGGATAAAAAGATCCACAGCCGAATCTCTCAATATGGATCTAAAGTAGGAGTTACTTTGAAAGATATTAAAGAAAAGGAACCCTTAGTTAAAGAGAAAATAAATCACGATTCCGTTAGGATCGATAAACTTGAGAATATTATTACCAACTTGGGAACCACTTTTTCTTCCGTACAGAATACTCGAAGTTCTTCCACTAAAGTTGCCAAGCTTATGTATGTTCCTAAAAATAAGGGTGAATCCTCCAGTAAAGATGCGGATCTCAAATCTATAAGTATTCATCCCAATCTTTTTGATATCATTAAGGAACCATTTGTTACAAATGATTTTTTAGATCTTGTGCCTAAAAGTTTGATAATTAATAAAAATAAAGAAATTCTTAAAGATGGTAGATGACTAATTGAAGAATTTCCTACCAAAGATGGCAATACCTAGATCTATTCTTGCTTGTTATGCCTAGCTAGGGGCGTTAAACGATAGCGTTTGTTGGGAGCCAACCCAATTTTATTTTTATTCCTTGCTTTTTGCTCCTGTTTAGTAATAAATAATTTATCTAGCCTCTGTTTTTGTTGTGTTTTTTGTGTTTAATTAGTGTTTGTGCCAAGTAGAACCGTTGGGAAGACTTGGGGATAGTCTTGTTGAACTTGCTGTAAAAAACAGAAACTTTAGCGCTCACGAGAACTACTGCCATTTTTATTTGGAAAGTGCTATTTAGTTAATTGTTTTGCAGATGATTAATAGATAAATTCCTCACGTCCAGAAATTTATTTTAGAATTTTTGGGGTTCCATATCTTGCGCTAGCTACAGATTACTACAGACTATTCTGTTTTTGACAGATTCTGTATTTCGTGTGTTGTTTGCTTATTTTGATGAATCTATGGCTAGTAAA
This sequence comes from Triticum monococcum, assembly GCA_034509565.1. Taxonomy (NCBI): domain Eukaryota; kingdom Viridiplantae; phylum Streptophyta; class Magnoliopsida; order Poales; family Poaceae; genus Triticum; species Triticum monococcum. The sequence continues at coordinate 726,128,782 of CM067842.1, forward strand.
ATAGTTTATAAACCATAGAGAAGTTGGAATACAGTAGGTATAACACCAATATAAATAAAGAATGAGTTCATTACAGTACCTTGAAGTGGTCTTTTGTTTTCTATCGCTAACGGAGCTCACGAGATTTTCTACTTTAAGTTTTGTGTTGTGAAGTTTTCAAGTTTTGGGTAAATATTTGATGGATTATGGAACAAGGAGTGGCAAGATCCTAAGCTTGGGGATGCCCATGGCATCCCCAAGACAATCTAAGGACACCTAAAAGCCAAAGCTTGGGGATGCCCCAGAAGGCATCCCCTCTTTCGTCTACTTCTATCGGTAACTTTACTTGGAGCTATATTTTTATTCGCCACATGATATGTGTTTTGCTTGGAGCATCTTGTATTATCTGAGTCTTTGCTTGTTAGTTTACCACAATCATCATTTCTGTACACACCTTTTGAGAGAGCCATGCATGATTTGGAATTTGTCAGAATACTTTATCTGCTTCGCTTATATCTTTTGAGTTATATAATTTTGCTCTAGTGCTTCACTTATATCTTTTAGAGCACGGTGGTGGATTTCTTTTATAGAAACTATTGATCTCTCATGCTTCACTTAGATTATTTTGAGAGTCTTTAATAGCATGGTAATTTGCTTAAAATCCTAATATGCTTGGTACACAAGATTAATAATAAAACTTTCTTATGAGTGTGTTGAATACTATGATAAGTTTGATAGTTGATAATTGTTTTGAGATATGGAGATGGTGATATTAAAGTTGTGATAGTTGAGTAGTTGTGAATTTGAGAAATACTTGTGCTGAAGTTTGTGATTCCCGTAGCATGCATGTATGGTGAACCGTTAGGTGATGAAGTCGGAGCATGATTTATTTATTGATTGTCTTCCTTATGAGTGGCAGTTGGGGATGAGCGATGGTCTTTTCCTACCAATCTATCCCCCTACACTAGTAGAAAAAGGGCCTTTATTCCCGGTTCATAAGGGCCTTTAGTCCCGGTTCTAGAACCGGGACTAAAGGGTCGGTACTAACGCCTCTCCCTTTAGTCCCGGTTCAATCCAGAACCGAGACTAAAGGGCGCGGCCATGTTGAGCTCCACCTTTAGTCCCGGTTGGTAACACCAACCAGGACTAAAGGAAATTTTATGATTTTTTTTTGAAATTTTTTTGATTTTCAAATTTCTGAATTATTTTAACCTCTAGTCTGTAATCACCACCCCTCATCACTTCTCAATTTATCGTCTAATCACCCCTCATCATTCCAAATCATCTAACTTCCCAAACGGTCACCCATCCTCCCACTCCCCCAGCCTGAGCACGCTTAACTTCCGGGTTCTATTCTCCCTCGCTCCAAGTCTGCACTTGTTGTTTTCCTGACAATACTAAGATGTCAATCCTATTAACCTTTAGGAATTTTGCTTGAGCATGAAGTTACACATTTCATAGTTTTATTTTGAAACTATTGTTTTAAAAAACAATTATTATTTAGTAACACTAATATTCTAGAATAATTAGTTTGACCATTGTTTGACCATAGTTTGCCCACTGTTTGAATTTTTTTCGATTTTTTCACCCTAGATCTTAAAAGCCCTGTAACTTTTTTTCTATTAGGTTTTTGAGGAATTTAAAAATGTTTAACGGGGTTCCCTCGATTAAATTCGGATGTAACTTTTCGAGTAGATGATTTTTCATATAAAAAACTTTTTCATCCGAGTTAGTATGCAAAAGTTATGCCAATTTTTACAAATTTCAGAGAGATTTTGCAAAGAAAGTCAAAATTCACATTTGCAAATTTTCCCAACAACTAGACCACATATCACATGGGAAACTTATTTTCTTTTATTTTTTTGACATTTCCATCATTTTTTTATTTTTTTAAACTAAAAAGGCGATCCATAGGGGGGGTAGAGTTTGAAAATGGGACCTTTAGTACCGGACTAAAAAAAGAGAAGAAAAGAGGCCATAAAAAAAGAGAAAAGTCCCAAATAAAAAATGAGAGAAAAAGAGAGTAGGGGCAATGCTACTATCCTTTTACCACACTTGTGCTTCAAAGTAGCACCATGATGTTCATAGTAGAGAGTCTCTCATGTTATCACTTTCATATACTAGTGGGGATTTTTCATTATAGAACTTGGCTTGTATATTCCAATGATGGGCTTCCTCAAATTTCCCTAGGTCTTCATGAGCAAGCAAGTTGGATGTACACCCACGTAGTTTCTTTTTGAGCTTTCATATACTTATAGCTCTAGTGCACCCGTTGCATGGCAATCCCTACTCACTCACATTGATATCTATTGATGGGCATCTCCATAGCCCGTTGATACGCCTAGTTGATGTGAGACTATCTTCCCCTTTTTGTTTTCTCCACAACCACCATTCTATTCCACCTATAGTGCTATGTCCATGGCTCACGCTCATGTATTGCGTGAAGATTGAATTTTTTTTGAGAATGTCAAAAGTATGAAACAATAGCTTGGCTTGTCATCGGGGTTGTGCATGATTTAAATATTTTGTGTGGTGAAGATAGAGCATAGCCAGACTATATGATTTTGTAGGCATAACTTTCTTTGGCCATGTTATTTTGAGAAGACATAATTGCTTAGTTAGTATGCTTGAAGTATTATTAATTTTATGTCAATATGAACTTTTGTCTTGAATCTTTCGGATCTAAATATTTATACCACAATTAAGAAGAATTACATTAAAATTATGCCAAGTAGCACTCCCCATCAAAAATTCTGTTTTTATCATTTACCTACTCGAGGACGAGCAGGAATTAAGCTTGGGGATGCTTGATACGGCTCCAACGTATCTATAATTTTTGATTGCTCCATGCTATATTATCTACTGTTTTGGACATTATTGGGCTTTATTATCCACTTTTACATTATTTTTGGGACTAACCTATTAACCGGAGGCCCAACCCAGAATTGATGTTTTTTGCCTATTTAGGGTTTCGAAGAAAAGGAATATCAAACGGAGTGCAAACGGAATGAAACCATCGGGAACGTGATTTTCTCAATGAATAAGACCCAGGAGACTTGGACCCTATGTCAAGGCACAAGAGAGGAGGCCACGAGGTAGGGGGGCCCGCCTGCCTACCCCAGGCGCGCCCTCCACCCTCGTGGGCCCCCTGTTGCTCCACCAACGTACTCCTTCCTCCTATATATATCCACGTACCCCCAAACAATTAGATACGGAGCCAAAACCCTAATTCCATCGCCGTAACTTAACGTATCCACGAGATCCCATCTTGGGGCCTGTACCGGAGATCCGCCGGAGGGGGCATCGATCACGGAGTGCTTCTACATCAACACCATAGCCTCTCCGATGAAGTGTGAGTAGTTTACCTCAGACCTACGGGTCCATAGTTAGTAGCTAGATGGATTCTTCTCTCTTTTTGGATCTCAATACAATGTTCTCCCCCTCTCTTGTGGAGAACTATTCGATGTAATCTTCTTTTTGTGGTGTGTTTGTTGAGACCAATGAATTGTGGGTTTATGATCAAGTCTATCTATGAAAAATATTTGAATCTTCTCTGAATTCTTTTATGTATGATTGGTTATCTTTGCAAGTCTTTTCAAATTATCAGTTTGGTTTGGCCTACTAGATTGATCTTTCTTGCAATGGGAGAAGTGCTTCGCTTTGGGTTCAATCTTGTGGTGTCCTTTCCAAGTGACAGTAGGGGCAGCAAGGCACGTATTGTATTGTTGCCATCGAGGATAACAAGATGGGGTTTTCTTCATATTGCATGAGTCTATCCCTCTACATCATGTCATCTTGCTTAAGACTTTACTCTGTTTTTAACTTAATACTCTAGATGCATGCTGGATAGCGGTCAATGAGTGGAGTAATAGTAGTAGATGCAGGCAGAAATCGGTCTACTTGTCTCGGACGTGATGCCTATAGACGTGATCATACCTAGATATTCTCATAACTATGCTCAATTCTGTCAATTGCTCAACAGTAATTTGTTCACCCACCATAGAATACTTATGCTCTCGAGAGAAGCCACTAGTGAAACCTATGGACCCCGGGTCTATCTTTATCATATTGATCTCCTACTACTTAGTTATTTCCTTTGCTATTTACTTTGCCTTTATTTTACTTTGCGTCTTTATCACAAAAATACCAAAAATATTATCTTTATCATATCTATCATATCTCACTCTCGTAAGTGGCCTTATAGGGATTGACAACCCCTATTTGCGTTGGTTGCGAGGATTTATTTGTTTTGTGCAGGTACGAGGGACTCGCGCGTAGCCTCATACTGGATTGATACCTTGGTTCTCAAAAACTGAGGGAAATACTTACGCTACTTTGCTGCATCATCCCTTCCTCTTTGGGGAAAAACAACGCAGTGCTCAGAAGGTAGCAGAGATCCATATGATGCCTTTGTTTCTTTTTATTTCTTTCTCTTTCCTTTTATTCACTTAAGATCATGGAAAAATAATCAAGCCCTTGACTCAACACTAATCTTTATTATATAGCTCACGGACTCGATTACATAGAAGAATTATAAAGCAAAACTCTCGACTAGATCATGCTAAGAACTTTTATTCTACTAGATCAAGATATTACCAAAAGGATCGAACTAAGAAAAATGGTAAAAATAAAAGTGATGGTGATACGATACTGGGGCACTCCCTCAAGCTTGGCAGTTGCCAAGGGGGGTGCCCATACCCATGTGATTACGTCTCCTTTGTTGGTGAAGAAGGTGGAGTTGTTGATGATGGATTGTCGCACATCGAGCGTAGGAGGTCTTCTAACCTGCGGATAATGCCCTTGAGTATGATGGTATGCTCCATCAACAAAATATTTTCACGTGTGAGATACTTATTTTGTATACGAGCTAACTCAATCATCTTGAAAGCTTCGATCTCTGTTGGGGTGAGAAGATTGTGATCAATTTGAAGGGTATCTTTTGTTGCCGGAACTTGGTTCTCTATGGCTTTCTTGATCCCTTCATCCTTGTTGATCTCCATGGGTTCTTCTCTCTTCAACTCTATCTTCATTAGCCAAGCATCGTTGCCCTCATGGTTGGAGGAGGAGGGAGACGACATAGTGCCTGGCATTGACAACCCTGACAGAAAACAACTCGAAACAAAGACATGATATTTTTGCGTGATACGGGAGTCAAAACCTCCGGGAGATTATATAATGAATTTTTACCGACCAAAATACGTGTCGTGTACGAAAACGGAGTCCGGAGAGCACACGAGGTGCCCACGAGGTAGGGGGGCACGCCCAGTAGGGTAGGGCGTGCCCTCCACCCTCGTGGAGCCCTCGTGTCCTTCCCGGACTGCCTCTTATTTTTCTATTTTTCTAAATATTCCAAAACGGAGAAATATTGCCTTAAAAACTGTTTTGGAGTCGGTTTACTTGCCGTACCACATACCTATTCCTTTTCGGAGTCTGAAACGTTTCGGAAAGTGTCCCTTATGTATTCCTCCGGGGTTATGGTTTCAATAATATAGGTTTCAACATTTATGGGATTACCTGAGATATAATGTTTGATTCTTTGACTGTTTACCACCTTGGATTTGTGCCTTCGAAGTTGTTGATTTTTATGGCACTGGAACGATAGACCTCCTTGATAATGTATGGACCTTCCCATTTAGAGAGAAGTTTTCCTGCAAACAATCTTAAATGAGAGTTGTATAGCAATACATAATCACCTACATTAAACTCACGCTTTTGTATTCTTTTGTCATGCCATCTTTTAACTTTTTCTTTAAACAACTTGGCATTTTCATAGGCTTGGGTTCTCCATTCATCAAGTGAGCTAATATCAAATAGCCTCTTCTCACCGGAAGTCTAAAATCATAATTGAGTTCTTTAATAGCCCAATATGCCTTCTGTTCTAGTTCGAGAGGTAAGTGACATGCTTTTCCATAAACCATTTTATATGGAGACATACCCATAGGATTTTTATATGCAGTTCTATAGGCCCATAATGCATCATCAAGTTTCTTGGACCAATTTTTTCTAGATCTATTAACAGTCTTTTGCAAAATTAATTTGATCTCTCTATTACTCAATTCTACTTGAGCACTAGACTGAGGATGATAAGGAGATGCAATTCTATGATTAACATCATATTTAGCAAGCATTTTACGGAAAGCACCATGAATGAAATGTGAACCACCATCAGTCATTAAATATATAGGTACTCCAAATCTTGGAAAAATAACTTCTTTAACCATTTTAATAGAAGTGTTATGATCAGCACTACTAGTTGGAATATCTTCTACCCACTTAGTAACAGAATCAACAGCAACTAAAATATGTGTATATCCATTAGAGGAAGGAAAGGGTCCCATATAGTCAAAGCCCCAAACATCAAATGGTTCAATTATGAGTGAATAGTTCATAGGCATTTATTGACGTCTACTAATATTACCAATTCTTTGACATTCATCACAAGATAAGACAAACTTACGGGCATCCTTGAAGAGAGTAGGCCAATAAATACCAGATTGCAATACCTTATGTGCAGTTCTATCTCCAGCATGGTGTCCTCCATAAGCTTCGGAGTGACACTTGCGTAGGATCTGTTCCTATTCATGCTTAGGTACACAACGTCTAATAACACCATCTACTCCTTCTTTATAAAGATGTGGGTCATCCCAAAAGTAATGCCTCAAATCATAGAAGAACTTTTTCTTTTGCTGGTATGTGAAACTAGGTGGTATAAACTTAGCAACAATGTAATTAGCATAATCAGCATACCATGGAGCAGTATGAGAAGCATTTATGAAATTTATTTGCTCATCAGGAAAGCTATCATCAATAGGAAGTGGGTCATCAAGCACATTTTCTAACCTAGACAAGTTCTCTGCAACGGGATTCTCAGCTCCCTTTCTATCAACAATATGTAAGTTAAATTCTTGTAGCAAGAGAACCCATCTAATAAGTCTAGGTTTAGCATCTTTCTTTTCCATAAGATATTTAATAGCAGCATGATCAGTGTGAATAGTTACTTTAGAATCAACAATATAAGGTCTGAACTTATCACAAGCAAATACAACTGCTAAGAATTCCTTTTCAGTGGTAGCATAATTTCTTTGAGCATTGTCTAGGGTTTTACTAGCATATTGAATAACATTTAATTTCTTATCAACTCTTTGCCCTAGAACAGCACCTACATCATAATCACTAGCATCACACATAATTTCAAAGGGTAAATTCCAATCAGGTGGTTGAACAATAGGTGCAGAGGTTAATGCTTTCTTAAGTATTTCAAATGCTTCTACGCAATCATCATCAAAAACAAATGGTATATCTTTTTGTAATAAATTGGTCAAAGGCCGAGAAGTTTTTGAGAAGACCTTAATGAACCTCCTATAAAATCCGGCATGGCCAAGGAAACTTCTTATACATTTCATGTCCTTGGGACATGGCATCTTTTCAATAGCATCAACCTTGGCTTTATCAACTTCAATACCTCTTTCAGAAACTTTGTGCCCCAAGACAATACCTTCATTAACCATAAAGTGGAACTTTTCCCAATTCAAGATAATATTAGTTTCTTCACATCTCTACAAAACTCGATCAAGGTTGCTCAAGCAATCATGAAACGAAGATCCATCGAAGGAAAATTGTCCATGAAAACCTCACAAATCTTTTCATAAAAGTCAGAGAATATAGCCATCATGCATCTTTGAAAGGTAGGAGGTGCATTACATACACCAAAAGGCATACGTCTATAAGCAAAAGTACCAAAAGGGCATGTAAAAGTAGTCTTTGATTGATCTTTGTCTGACACATGTATTTGAGAGAAACCAGAATAACCATCTAGAAAGCAAAAATGTGTATATTTGGATAATCTTTCTAGCATTTGATCGATAAAAGGTAAGGGGTAATGATCCTTTTTAGTTGCCTTGTTTAATTTGTGGAAATCAATTACCATCCTATAACCTATAATAATTCTTTGAGGAATCAATTCATCTTTATCATTAGGAAGAACAGTAATACCTCCCTTCTTAGGGATGCAATGGACAGGACTTACCCACTCACTATCAGCAACGGGATATATTATACCTGCCTCAAGGAGATTTAGTATTTCCTTTCTTACCACTTCTTTCATTTTAGGATTCAGCCGGCGTTGATGATCACGAACTGGTTTAGCATCTTCTTCTAAATTAATTTTATATTCACATAGAGTGAGACTAATGCCCTGAAGATCATCAAGAGTATACCCAATAGCAGCATGTTGCTTTTTCAGAGTTTTCAATAATCTCTCTTCCTCATGCTCCGAAAGGTTAGCACTAATAATAACAGGATATATCTTTTTCTCATCAAGATAAGCATATTCAAGAGTATCAAGTAACGGTTTAAGCTCAAACACGGGATCACCCTTGGGTGGAGGAGGATCCCCTAAGATTTCAACAGGCAAGTTGTGTTTCAAAGGTTCCTGTTTAAAGAATACTTCATCTAATTTCCCTTCTTTCATTCATAAACATATCATTTTCATGGTCTAGCAAATATTGTTCTAAAGGATCACTAGGAGGTACGACAATAGAAGCAAGACCAATAATTTCATCCTTACTAGGTAATTCTTCTTCACGGTGTTGTCTACTAAATTTAGAAAAATTAAGTTCATGAGTCATATCGTCTAAACCGATAGTAACAACATCCCTTTTGCAATCTATGGTAGCATTAACAGTGTTCAGTAATGGTCTACCAAATATAATGGGACAAAAGCTATCTTGTGGGGAACCAAGAACAAGAAAATCAGTAGGATATTTAGTTTTCCCACACAAGACTTCAACATCTCTAACAATTCCCATTGGTGAAATAGTATCTCTATTGGAAGTTTAATTGTGACATCGATATATTCTATTTCAGCAGGTGCAATATCATGCATAATTTCTTTGTATAAGGAATGAGGTATTGCGCTAGCACTAGCACCCATGTCACATAAGCCATGATAACAATGATCTCCTATTTTAACTGAAATAACAGGCATGCCTACCACAGGTCCAGGTTTGTCTTTAGCACAGGGTTTAGCAATTCTAGCAGTTTCATCACAGAAATAAATAACACGCCCATAAATATTATAAGACAAGAGATCTTTAACAATAGCAATGTTAGGTTCAACTTTAACTTGCTCAGGAGGTGTATATGTTTTAATATTGCTTTTACGAACCACAGTTGAAGCTTTAGCATGATCCTTTATCCTAATAGGGAAAGGTAGTTTCTCAACATAAGCAGTAAGAACAATAGGATCATTATAAGTGACAGTCTTTTCTTCAACTTTAATAGCTGCAGCTACTTTTACTTCTATGGGAGGATGATATTTAAACCACTTCTCCTTGGGGAGATCAACATAAGTAGCAAAAGATTCACAGAAAGAAGCTACTATCTCAGAGTCAAGTCCATATTTAGTGCTAAATTTACGGAAAACATCGGTATCCATAAAAGATTTAACACAATCAAAACTAGGTGTCATATCTAACCCCTTACCTTTGTCGAGGTCCCAATCTTTAGAGTTGCGTTTAATTCTTTCCAATAAATCCCATTTGAATTCAATAGTCTTCATCATAAAAGAGGCAGCACAAGAAGTATCAAGCATGGTGCGATTGCTATCAGAAAGCCGAGCATAAAATTTTTGAATAATCATTTATCTTGAGAGCTCATGATTGGGGCATGAATATAACATTGATTTAAGCCTCCCCCAAGCTTGAGCGATGCTTTCTCCTTCGCGCGGCCAAAAATTATATATATAGTTGCGATCACGATGAACAAGATGCATAGGATAAAACTTGTGATGAAATTCCAATTTCAATTGTTTGTAATTCCAAGACCCCATATCATCACATAGCCTATACCATGTCGATGCATCTCCCTTCAAAGATAAAAGGGAAGACCTTCTTATTAACAACATCTCCGGGTACACCTGCAAGCTTAAATAATCCACAAATTCATCCACATATATCAGATGCTCATCGGGATGTTTTGTTCCATCTCCTAAAAAGGGATTAGCTAGCAGTTTTTCTATCATACCCGAAGGAATTTCAAAGCAGACATTTTCATTTTCAGTAGGTTGAGTAGGTTGAGGAGCAACTCTTTTCTCTATTGGTCGGGGTGAAGATACCCCGAACAAGCCCCTCAGAGGATTACTTTCCATAGTAACAAGTGACAGTAAATTTTAGCACACTATATAAAGTTTTCCTTAGCAAATTCCACCTACCAAAGGCGCTTCACTGCCCGGCAACGGCGCCAGAAAAGAGTCTTGATGACCCACAAGTATAGGGGATCTATCGTAGTCCTTTCGATAAGTAAGAGCGTCGAACCCAACAAGGAGCAGAAGGAAATGATAAGCGGTTTCGAGCAAGGTATTCTCTGCAAATACTGAAATAAGTGGTAACAGATAGTTTAGTGATAGGATAATTTGTAACGAGCAACAAGTAACAAAAGTAAATAAAGTGCAGCAAGGTGGCCCAATCCTTTTTGTAGCAAAGGACAAGCCTGGACAAACTCTTATATAGAGAAAAGCGCTCCCAAGGATACATGGGAATATCGTCAAGCTAGTTTTTAGCACGCTCATATGATTCACGTTGGGTACATTGATCATTTGGTATGTGGGTGGACTGGTGCTTGGGTACTGCCCTTACTTGGACAAGCATCCCACTTATGATTAACCTCTATTGCAAGCATCCGCAACTACAACAAAATTATTAAGGTAAACCTAACCATAGCATGAAACATATGGATCCAAATCAGCCCCTTACGAAGCAACGCATAAACTAGGGTTTAAGCTTCTGTCACTCTAGCAACCCATCATCTACTTATTACTCCCCAATGCCTTCCTCTAGGCCCAAACAATGGTGAAGTTTCATGTAGTCGACGTTCACATAACACCACCAGAGGAGAGACAACATACAACTCATCAAAATATCGAACAAATACCAAATTCACATGACTACTAATAGCAAGACTTCTCCCATGTCCTCGGGAACAAAAGTAACTACTCACAAAGCATAAACATGTTCATAATCAGAGGGGTATTAATATGAATATAGGATCTGAACATATGATCTTCCACCAATTAAACCAACTAGCATCAACCACAAGGAGTAATTAACACTACTAGCACCAATCCCGGACTTGGAGACAAGAATTGGATACAAGAGATGAACTAGGGTTTTGAGAGGAGATGGTGCTGAAGAAGATGTTGATGGAGATTGCCCTCTCCCGATGAGAGGAGCGTTGGTGGTGATGATGGCGATGATTTTCCCCTCTGGGAGGGAAGTTTCCCCGGCAGAATAGCTCTACCAGAGCCCTAGATTGGTTCCGCCAAGGTTCCACCTCGTGGCGGCGGAGTTTCGTCCGAGAAGATGGCTTGTTATTTTTTTCCCATCAAAAGACTTCATATAGCAGAAGATGGCCACCAGAGGGCCACCAGGGGCCCACGAGGTAGGGGGCACGCCCAGGGGGTAGGGCGCGCCCCCACCCTCATGGGCAGGGTGTGCCCCCCCCGGTGAATTTCTTTCGCTGATTATTTTTTATATATTCTAAAAACGTCTTCCGTGAAGTTTCTGGACTTTTGGAGGTGTGCAGAATAGGTCTCTAATATTTGCTCCTTTTCTAGCCCAGAATCCCAGCTGCCGTCACTCTCCCTCTTTATGTAAACATTGTAAAATAAGAGAGAATAGGCATAAGTATTGTGACATAATGTGTAATAACAGCCCATAATGCAATAAATAGCGATATAAAAGCATGATGCAAAATGGACGTATTAAGTACCCTGCAACATGATCGCCCGGCACGTTCTGAGCTTGCCTAGCAATCCGAGCAATCCGGCCTCTGTCCCAGTCCCAGTCAAGCGGCGAAATTTGCGCCACGCGTACATAATTACGCACTCAAGATACCATGGGCATAGGCGGAGGCACGGCTATGGCACGGCCCACATTGCGGCTCAACCGCCTCAGGACTAGTATATCTTTACCATTTTCTTCCTTTCAGGGCCCTATTCTCTGAAGGCCCTCTCCGATACCCTGATCATCGGACCCATAACGGGAAGGAAACACCAAGGAAGCAAGAAGCTTTGACGTACAAGGGAATCCCCATATGGTCTCAGATAATGATCGCTATACTTGTTTTACATGCCCACACGCAGCCTACCCTTGGATAGGACATGTCAAATAGTCCTATTTTTGCTTATTGCACTATTTGTATACATACGCTTTGATGTATCATTTAGATAACAATGCATAGTGTCGGTGTCAAAACCGGCAGATCTCGGGTAGGGGGTCCCGAACTATGCATCTAAGGATCGATGGTAACAGGAGACAGGGGGCACAATGTTTACCCAGGTACGGGCCCTCTTGATGGAGGTAATACCCTACGTCCTGCTTGATTGATATTGATGAATATGAGTGTTACAAGAGTTGATCTACCACGAGATCGTAGAGGCTAAACCCTAGAAGCTAGCATATGGTATGATTGTTGTTATATATCTATCGACTAGCCTGGCCTCGGTTTATATAATGCACCAGAGGCCTAGGATAACAAGAGTCCTAGCCGAATACGCCGGTCGGGAGAAGTATTTGTCTTGATCGCCAAGTCTTGTGGAATCTTCCTTATATGCGGCAGCTGTCCGAACTGCCCCATGAGTATACGGCCATGGGGGTCCTCGACCCAATCTAACAGATCGGAAGATGACGTGGTGAGTACCCCCTAGTCCAGGACACCGTCACATAGCGTTAGCTTATTATTGCTTTTTCCCTGTCTGCTCATTTACGACAAATTGCAACCGTACATTCTGGTATGTCCAGTGTGCTAGGGGCTTCAGTGTACCCCATAACACGACAAGAATAGTCCGAACACTTTCGACAGTGCGGCACCCCGAACTTATAGCATTATATGCATCAGCTCCGAATCATGCCTTGGGTCAATAGTTGGGTTTTCCCGGCTCCCATGTTTTGGTACCTTACGTTCCGCTATATCGGCTAAGGTAGCACGGGGAGAACTACTGCGATTGTGTCCCGGTTCTTCCGGACGAGCACCTCAGTAGAGAAAGCCGAAAACTGACTGTCATGATATGGCGAGAGCTGGTCGCTGTTCGAGAGGTCTCAAATCATTAAAGATTTTTTCTGCTTCGGGCGAGGAATCGGTGTTGTACGATTTAGGCATATATAGCGTCCCAAGTTCGTCCTTCCGAATACTAGGGGCTTGGCCGAAATTTAAAATTGTAGACTTCTATGGCTAAGTGAGAGTGATAAAGCTGAATAGTCTGATTGCCTTGTTCGCTGCGCTAAACACCTCCATAAAAGGACCAATTTTTTGGATAAAGAGTGTTTAAGATTTTTCCCGAACAGCTCAGTACTAGTTACATGGGGGCAGAAGCCAACGACTAGCCAACTCTCAGATTTTATAAACGTCCGCACAGAACGTAATATTTTAAATCACCAAGCGTTATATAGCGCACATGAACTCGTTTTCATATTACAGGATCACATGAGTATATTCATTCAAATATTACATCCTTAGCATATTCCTCCGCCACAAGGCGGGCACCCTTCAGGACACTGTCATAATACTTTTCGGGGTGGCGATGCTCCTTGCCCTCCAGTGGCCCCTCCTTCACCAGCTTTTCGGCGTCCATCTTCACCCAGTGCACATTCGAACGGGCAAAGGCCCTGCGCGCACCTTCAACGCAGACGGACCGCTTTATGACTTCAAGCTGTGGGCAAGCATTCACAAGCCGCTTTACCAGGCCGAAGTAGATGCCAGGCAGGGGCTCGCCAGGCCACATCCGGACTATGAGACCCTTCATGGCCAGTTCGGCCGCCTTGTGAAGCTCGACCAGTTCCTTCAGCTGGTCGCTCAAGGGCATCGGATGTTCGGTCCCAGTATATTGAGACCATAACAACTTTTCCGTCGAGCTCCCTTCCTCGGCCCGGTAGAACTCTGCGGCATCTGATACGCTGCTAGGTAGATCTACGAATGCTCCTGGAGAGCTCCGAATTTGGGTAAGTAAAAGGAAAGTTTCCTTCACATGCTTGCTTTGCATAATGAATGCCTTACCCGCCGCTATCTTCTTGACCGCCTGAATCTCCTGGAGGGCCTTTTGAGCTTCGGCCTTGGCATTTTGTGCATTCTCGTGGGCCTTCGCAAGCTCGGACCCCTGCGTCTTAGAGTCATGCTCCAAGGACTCGTATTTTTTGATGAAATCCTAGAGCTCTTGCTGAACCTCGCTGACTCGGGCCTCTTGCTTCTCGCACTCGATGCGCTCCTGGGCCGCCCTGTCTTCGGCCTCGGACAGTGCTTTCTTCAGGGTCGCCACTTCGGTCATGGCCCGTAGCAAAATTCATGATGATCCCATGATCTAGTAACCACTTTTTTTCTTTATCAATATACAGACGGGGTATCACTTACCTTTCTTCTATTTTAGCTGCCTCTTGGTAAGGCCGAGATCCCCCTCGGACCGCTCATGGTCTCGCTTTAGTCTGGATACCTCTGCAGTACGAGCGGCAACGGCCAGCAGCGAAGCCTGCTTATTCACATAGACATATTCTGATTAGACTCCTGTGATTATTATTTGATCCTCTGTTCGGCCTTTCTTTGCGAACACCAAACAGAGCATCAGGGGCTACTGTCTATAGTATGATATTTTCTCATAATTTGATTACTTACCTCAAAGCCTGTTAGGAGGCTGGCACAGGCTACGGTCAGTCCGCTTTTGGCGGACCGAACCTTCTCGACCACCGCACTCATGATAGTGCGGTGCTATTCATCAATGGAAGCGCCGTGAAGCGCTTCCAGCAAGTTGTCCGATGCCTCTGGATGGACAAAGGCCATCGGCACAGACGGCTCGCCCCCCTTAGCGAGGGGTCACCTGACAAAATTCGGAACCACAGGAGGTTCTGGCGCATTATCCGGTTGGGGGCCAAACTTGCTACGGCCCCCGTCAGCAGAGCCCATGGGAGTCTTGCCCCCCATGTGCCCAGTCGGTGCCCTTTGAGACAACACCTCGATGTCGTCCGTGGGCCGGGGGGAGGTGGCCGTCGGGAGTGAATTGTTGTTCATCGCCGACTGGCCCAAAGACTCATCCGAAGAGGATACGTCAATATGGGCATTGGAGGGACTGCATGATCATGTTTGACATGATAAGAAGTAATAAAACAAAACATACCAGAACAATTATAGTATCCGGATACTTACGACTTCACCAGGGGCTTGTCCCTTTGCAGCCACTCCTCGTTGCTGTGAGCAGCTGTTGTGGAGTAGTCCAGAAGGAGGGTCCTTCCCTTCTTGGACCCTTCGGCCTCCCCAAATGGGGCGGCCTTCCATTTCTTGTCTCCCCCGGCTGGGGGAGAGGATAACTTTCCTCTTCCTCCTCTTCGTTTTCATAGGAGGAGTGTGTCTCGGTGTTTTCGGACGATGAGTCCGATATGACCTTGCACCGGAGACCTTTTCTGGTCCCCGTGGCCTTCTTCTTGGCCTTCTTCTCCAGCGCCTCATAGGGCGTCGGAACCAGCATCTCCATTAAGAGAGCCATTGCTGGATCACCAGGCAGTAGGGCCGGACAATCGATCTGCTCCACTGTCGCTACCCAGTCCTATTAAAATGGCGTGGAGGCTCAAATCCCTCACATGTTTATACTGGGGAAAGGAACATCATATGAGATATAAAGAGCTTACAGGATTGGCGGGGCGCTTTGAGCTGAGTCTGTGATCCTGGGTAAGGGGAGGAGGTACCTCGGCGGCCTTGAAGAGCACCCTCCAGACGTCTTGGTGCGTCGTGTTGAAAAGCTCTCGCAGCGTCTAGTCCTTGGCCGGGTCGAACTCCCACATATTGAATGCTCGTCTTTGACACGGAAGGATCCGGTGGAAGAGCATGACCTGGACCACGTTGAAAAGCTTGATTTTCTTGCTTATCATATTTTTAACACAGTTCTGGAGTCCGATCAGCTCCACCGATGAACCCCAGGATAGGCCCTTCTCTTTCCAGGAGGTGAGCCGCATGGGGATGCCGGATCGAAATTCGGGGGCCGCCACCCAATTGGTGTCACGCGACACGGTGATGTAGAACCACCCCGATTGCCACCCCTTCACGGTGTCCACATAGGAGCCTTCGAGCCAGGTGACGTTGGGCATTTTGCCGACCATGGCGCCTCCGCATTCCGCTTGCTGGCTGACCACCACCTTCGGTTTCACGTTGAAGGTCTTTAGCCACAGGACGAAGTGGAGCTTGATGCGGAGGAAGGCCTCACACACGACGATAAATGCCGAGATGTTGAGGATGAAATTGGGGGCCAAATCATGGATGTCCAGCCCATAGTAGAACATGAGCCCGCGGACAAATGGGTGGAGGGGAAATTCCAACCCGCGGACGAAGTGGATAAGGAATACAACCCTCTCGTGGGGTCCTGGAGTAGGGACGATCTGCCCCGTGTCTAGGAGCCGGTGCATGATGTCTGCCGCTAGATATCCGGCTTCCCGGAGCTTCGTAATGTTCTCCTCCATAACGGAGGAGACCATCCACTTGCCTCCCGCTCCGGACATGTTTGGAATGCCTTTGCAGAGAAAATGAGACTTGGGCGCTGGATCTCGAGTGCGCGAGAATGGATGGGTAGGGGAAGAAGAAGGAATGGGTGAAAAAGAGGAGTCCTTGTCCCTTTATAAAGGTAGTAGAAACTATGCGCCTCCCTACTTGCCCCATAAAATCGCTTATTCCCCAAGCGCCGCGATTGATGGCGCGGTTGGGTTACCCATATCCATATTGATGAGAATCCCGTGGTAAGGGGAACACGATCTCTGCTTCGACAAGACGTGCCAATCTAACCGCCTCGCAACACGTGAAGTCGCAGGTAGGGAAAAACGGTTCGTAATGACCAGGCCATGGCAGGACGTCACGTTACGAAAAGTTGTCAGCAAATTAGATTTGTGGAATAATATGCTCTCTACGATGGTATGTGGAATTTGTTTTGCAGAGCCAGACACGATCCTTGTGTTCAAAATCTTCTATGGAGTATTCGGAGGAGGAAACTGCCTTGCAATTCCGAAGAAAATCTGCGTGCTGGACTCATCGTCATTGAAGCCTGGTTCAGGGGCTACTGAGGGAGTCCTGGATTAAGGGGTCCTCGGACAGCCAGACTATATACTTTGGTCGGACTATTGGACTATGAAGATACAAGATTGAAGAGTTCGTCCCATGTCCGGGGAGGACTCTCCTTTGCGTGGAAGGCAAGCTTGGCAATTCGGATATGTAGATCTCCTCCCTTGTAACCTACTCTATGTAACCCTAATCCCATCCGGTGTCTATATAAACCGGAGGGTTTAGTCCGTAGGACAACAACAATCATAATCATAGGCTAGCTTCTAGGGTTTAGCCTCTATGATCTCGTGGTAGATCAACTCTTCTAATACTCATATCATCAAGATCAATCAAGCAGGAAATAGGGTATTACCTCCATCGAGAGGGCCCGAACCTGGGTAAACATTGTGTCCCCCGCCTCCTCTTACCATCAGCCTTAGACGCATAGTTCGGGACCCCCTACCCGAGATCCACCGGTTTTGACACCGACAGCCGCCTCGTTGCTTCCTTGACGTCCACTCCAAGTCTCCTGGATTGTGTTTGTTCCAAAAATAACTCTCCCGAAGGTTTCATTCCATTTGGATTCCGTTTGATATTCCTTTTCTGCGAAACACTGAAATAGGCAAAAAAACAAAAATTTGCAGTGTACCTTTGGTTAGTAGGTTAGTCCCAAAATAATATAAAAACGTATATTAAAGCCCATTAAACATCCAAAACAGATAATATAATAGCATGGAATAATCAAAAATTATAAATACATTGGAGACGTATCATCGAACGTCTTCGCGATCCAACCGATCCAAGTACCGAGCGTACGGCACCTCCGCGATCAGCACACGTTCAGTTCAATGACGTCCCTCGAACTCTTGATCCAGTTGAGGTCGAGGGAGAGTTCCGTCAACACGATGACGTGGCCACGGTGATGATGAAGTTACCGGCGCAGGGCTTCGCCTAAGCACTATGTAGGACCTTGAAGTAGATGTGTCTAGAGGGGGGGTGATTAGACACTTAATGCTAAAGTTGCAATTTTTAAGCCTTTTTGGTTTAAGTGGAGTTTAGGCATAATTTCAACATTCACAATACATATCAAGCAAGCATGCAAAGAGTGAATAGGCAGCGGAAAGTAAAGCATGCAACTTGCAAGAATGTAAAGGGAAGGGTTTGGAGAATTCAAACGCAATTGGAGACACGGATGTTTTTCCCGTGGTTCGGATAGGTGGTGCTATCCTACATCCACGTTGATGGAGACTTCAATCCACGAAGGGTAATGGTTGCGCGTGTCCATGGAGGGCTCCACCCACGAAGGGTCCACGAAGAAGCAACCTTGTCTATCCCACCATGGCCATCGCCCATGAAAGACTTGCCTCACTAGCGGTAGATCTTCACGAAGTAGGCGATCTCCTTGGCCTTACAAACTCCTTGGTTCAACTCCACAATCTTGTCGGAGGCTCCCAAGTGACACCTAGCCAATCTAGGAGACACCACTCTCCAAGAAGTAACAAATGGTGTGTTGATGATGAACTCCTTGCTCTTGTGCTGCAAATGATAGTCTTCCCAACACTCAACTCTCTCTCATAGGATTTGGATCTGGTGGAAAGAAGATTTGAGTGGAAAGCAACTTGGGGAAGGCTAGAGATCAAGATTCATATGGTAGGAATGGAATATCTTGGTCTCAACACATGAGTAGGTGGTTCTCTCTCAGAACATATGAGTTGGAAGTGTAGATGTGTTCTGATGGCTCTCTCCACGAATGAAGAGGAGGTGGAGGGGTATATATAGCCTTCACACAAAATCTAACCGTTACACACAATTTACCAATCTCGGTGGGAGCGAATCAACAAACTCGGTCAGACCGAAATAGTAAACCTAGTGACTGTTAGAGATTTTCGGTGGGACCGACTGCATCAACTCGGTGGGACCGATGTGCTAGGGTTAGGGTAAATCCACAACTCGGTTCGACCGATTACTCAAACTCGGTGGGACCGATTTTGGTAATAAGCGAAACAGAGAGTTGGCCAAGCAAACTCGGTGGGGCCGATTGCATATCTCGGTGGGACCGAGGGTATTCCAATAGGTAACAGAGAGTGCGCAAGCCCATCTCGGTGAGACCGAGATCCCATCGGTGAGATCGAACTGATTAGGGTTTCTGGCAGTGGCTATGACAAGTGAAACTCCGTGGCGCCGGATAGAAATAATCGGTAGGTCCGAGTTTGGCTTTGGGTTTAGATCATATGTGGAAGTGGGAAAGTAGTTGAGGATTTTGGATCATATTATTAAGCACTTGAACAAGAGGCACATTAAGCAACACCTCATCCCTCCTTGATAGTATTGGCTTTTCCTATGGACTCAATGTGATCTTGGATCACTAAAATGTAAAATGAAGAGTCTTGAGCTTTAAGCTTTAGCCAATCCTTTGTCCTTAGCATCTTGGAGAGCTTCCCACAACCTTTAGTCCATGCCACTCCATTGTTGAACTTATCTGAAACATACCAGATAGAAACATTAGTCCAACAAGAGATATGTTGTCATTAATTACCAAAACCACCTAGGGAGCACTTGTTCTTTCAATCTCCCCCTTTTTGTTAATTGATGGCAACATACATCAAAGCTTTAGATAAAGATATAAAGAACAACAAGTAAAGCTTTGGAAGGACATGTAACAAGCGTAGGCTCCCCCTACATGTATGCACTCATGTAAATATGAAATATAGAGGCATGTGAGAGCATAACCATGACAGAGTGGCAATGTGTTACATGTATCTTGGCCATATGCATCAGAGCAAAAGATTATCAAGGAAAATACCTTCATGCTCATGAGTCCTTCTTGCAAACAGTATGTACATAAGCAAGAATTCCTCATACTCATGATTTTGATGCATACACTTACCTTGTAGTCTTTGGCTGGCTTAGGATGGAATGAACCTGCACAAACAAGGTTAGATAACACAGGTACCTCCACTAGCCAGAGCAAACCAAGGAAGCCACAAGAGAACCAAGACTGGGATGACATGTAGAGAGTGAGTACAAGGTACCACATTGGATTCAACATGTCCCCAAGAGTAAAGATATGCAATGAATTTTACTGATTTCTTTCCCTTAGGTGTCTTGCTCCCCCTGAATCTTACATGGGATATTGGGAGAAGATGGGGAACAGAAAATCAGAGCTGAAAGATACATATGGATAGAACTTAATGCAAATAAGCACATATGAACATGTCTTTCCCCCAAAAAGACATGTGACATCTCTCCTCTTGAACATCAAGCATCTGGGACATCTGGGATCCTTGAGTATTCTCTCCCCTGGAAATCTCTTTCTCCCCCTTAATACTTTCTCTCTTGTAGGTTTGGTCCTTGAGACTTTCTCTCCCCCTTGAGCTTTGATGTGATCTCTCTCTCCCCCTTTGACATCAATTTCCAAGAAGGGCTTTCTGGAATCCGTCATATAGGTTTGGTCCTCGAGACTCAGCACAAAGCAGTGGATAAAACTGTGATGCTTGTAGAGGACAAGATTCATTGAGTAGAGCTGGATTAGAAGAAATATAGGACAAGTGGCAAACTGTTTTTCCTTTTGCGAAGTCGGTGGCACCGAGTGGCATGTTTCGGTGGTACCGAAAAGATTCGGTTGGACCGAAAATTACAAGTCGGTGAAACCGAGTTCACACAGAGAAAAACACTTGTCACCTCAGCTCACTAGACATGTAGGATCTCACAAAGATTTGCAATGAATTACCTGAAGGATTTGCAAGGAATTGAATGCAGAAAATGCAGAACAAAAACAAAAAGAAAAGAGAAGAAACTGAAGGATCTAGATGAAGTTTTTTTTTGAAAAAGAGAAAGAAAATAAACATGCATGAGACAAATGCAATAACACATAAAAGAACACAAGAGAACTTCATCTAGAGTTGGGCAGTGACATAGTCACCTATGTTAGAGTATATTGACTTAGAAGTCAAGTGAGAGCACTTGATCATAGGTCATACTCATCGTTTAAGCTCAAAATGGGGATACCATTTTTGTTTAAGCATCTTGATGTATTCACATATTGTTGAGTTGCTTTGACTCATGTCTTGGAGTAAAGCTTCTCTAAGATGGAATAACATACCTTGGGTGGTGGTGTGTGAAGGAAATATGCCCTAGAGGCAATAATAAAGTTATTATTTATTTCCTTATATCATGATAAATGTTTATTATTCATGCTAGAATTGTATTAACCGGAAACATAATACATGTGTGAATACATAGACCAACAAAGTGTCACTAGTATGCCTCTACTAGACTAGCTCGTTAATCAAAGATGGTTAAGTTTCCTAACCATGAACAAAGAGTTGTTATTTGATTAACGAGGTCACATCATTAGTTGAATGATCTGATTGACATGACCCATTCCATTAGCTTAGCACCCGATCGTTTAGTATGTTGCTATTGCTTTCTTCATGACTTATACATGTTCCTATAACTATGAGATTATGCAACTCCCGTTTACTGGAGGAACACTTTGGGTACTACCAAACATCACAACGTAACTGGGTGATTATAAAGGAGTACTACAGGTGTCTCCAATGGTAGATGTTGGGTTGGCGTATTTCAAGATTAGGGTTTGTCACTCCGATTGTCGGAGAGGTATCTCTGGGCCCTCTCGGTAATACACATCACATAAGCCTTGCAAGCATAATAACTAAGATGTTAGTTATGAGATGAAGTATTACGGAACGAGTAAAGAGACTTGCCAGTAACGAGATTGAACTAGGTATTGGATACCGACGATCGAATCTCGGGCAAGTAACATACCGATGACAAAGGGAATAACGTATGTTGTTATGCGGTCTGACCGATAAAGATCTTCGTAGAATATGTAGGAGCCAATATGGGCATCCAGGTCCCGCTATTGGTTATTGACCGGAAACGTTTCTCGGTCATGTCTACATTGTTCTCGAACCGTAGGGTCCGCACGATTAACGTTACGATGACAGTTATTATGAGTTTATGCATTTTGATGTACCGAAGGTTGTTCGGAGTCCCGGATGAGATCACGGACATGACGAGGAGTCTCGAAATGGTCGAGACGTAAAGATTGATATATTGGAAGCCTATGTTTGGGCACCGGAAGCGTTCCGGGTGAAATCGGGATTTTTCCGGATTACCGGGAGGGTTACCGGAACCCCCCGGGAGGTAAATGGGCCTATTGGGCCTTAGTGGAAAAGAGAGAAGAGGAAGCCCACACCTGGCCGGCGCCCCCCACCTTTCCCAAGTCCTAATAGGACTAGGAGAGGTGGGCCGGCCCCCTCTTTCTCCTGCGCCTCCCTCCTGGCCGGCCGAACCCCCTGCCCCTGGCCTTTATATACGGGGGCAGGGGGCACCCCATGACACAAGTTAATCGTTCCTTAACCGTGTGCGGTGCCCCCTGCCACCAAATTCCACCTCGATCATACCGTTACAGTGCTTAGGCGAAGCCCTGCGTCGGTAGTACATCAAGATCTTCACCACGCCGTCGTGCTGACGGAACTCTTCCTCGACGCTTTGCTGGATCGGAGCCCGAGGAACGTCATCGAGCTGAACGTGTGCTAAGAACTCGGAGGTGCCAGAGTAACGGTACTTGGATCGGTCGGATCGGGAAGAAGACGTACGACTACTTCCTCTACGTTGTGTGATCGCTTCCGCAGTCGGTCTGCGTTGGTACGTAGACAACACTCTCCCCTCTCGTTGCTGTGCATCACCATGATCTTGCGTGTGCGTAGGAAATTTTTTGAAATTACTGCGTTCCCCAACAGTGGTATCAGAGCCTAGGTTTTATGGTTTGATGTTATATGCACGAGTAGAACACAAGTGAGTTGTGGGCGATACAAGTCATACTGCCTACCAGCATGTCATACTTTGGTTCGGCGGTATTGTTGGACGAGACGATCCGGACCAACCTTACGCGTACTCTTACGCGAGACCGGTTCCCTCGACGTGCTATGCACACAGATGGCTTGCGGAAGACTGTCTCTCCAACTTTAGTTGAACCAAGTGTGACTACGCCCGGTCCTTGAGAAGGTTAAAACGGAGTCTATTTGACGAACTATCGTTGTGGTTTTGATGCGTAGGTGAGATGAGTTCTTACTTAAGCCCGTAGCAGCCACGTAAAACTTGCAACAACAAAGTAGAGGACGTCTAACTTGTTTTTGCAGGGCATGTTGTGATGTGATATGGTCAAGGCATGATGCTGATTTTATTGTATGAGATGATCATGTTTTGTAACCGAGTTATTGGCAACTGGCAGGAGCCATATGGTTGTCGCTTTATTGTATGCAATGCAATCGCGATGTAATGCTTTATTTTATTACTAAGCGGTAGTGATAGTCGTGGAAGCATAAGATTGGCGAGACGACAACGATGCTACGATGGAGATCAAGGTGTCGCGCCGGTGACGATGGTGATCATGACGATGCTTCGGAGATGGAGATCACAAAGCACAAGATGATGATGGCCATATCATATCACTTATATTGATTGCATGTGATGTTTATCCTTTTATGCATCTTATCTTGCTTTGATTGACGGTAGCATTATAAGATGATCTCTCACTAAATTATCAAGAAGTGTTCTCCCTGAGTATGCACCGTTGCAAAAGTTCTTCGTGCTGAGACACCACGTGATGATCGGGTGTGATAGGCTCTACGTTCAAATACAACGGGTGCAAAATAGTTGCACACGCGGAATACTCAGGTTATACTTGACGAGCCAAGCATATACAGATATGGCCTCGGAACACAGAGACCGAAAGGTCGAGCATGAATCATATAGTAGATATGATCAACATATTGATGTTCACCATTGAAAACTACTCCATCTCACGTGATGATCGGTTATGGTTTAGTTGATTTGGATCACGTAATCACTTAGAGGATTAGAGGGATGTCTTTCTAAGTGGGAGTTCTTAAGTAAATTAACTGAACTTAAAAATTATCATGAACTTAGTACCTGATAGTATCTTGCTTGTTTATGTTGATTGTAGATAGATGGCTCGTGCTGTTGTTCCGTTGAATTTTAACGCGTTCCTTGAGAAAGCTAAGTTGAAAGATGATGGTAGCAATTACACGGACTGGGTCCGTAACCTGAGGATTATCCTCATTGCTGCACAGAAGAATTACGTCCTGGAAGCACCGCTAAGTGCCAGGCTAGCTGCAAGAGCAACACCAGAAGTTATGAACGTCTGGCAGAGCAAAGCTGATGACTACTCAATAGTTCAGTGTGCCATGCTTTACGGCTTAGAACCGGGACTTCAACGACGTTTTGAACGTCATGGAGCATATGAGATGTTCCAGGAGTTGAAGTTAATATTTCAAGCAAATGCCCGGATTGAGAGATATGAAGTCTCCAATAAGTTCTATAGCTGCAAGATGGAGGAGAACAGTTCTGTCAGTGAGCACATACTCAAAATGTCTGGGTATAATAATCACTTGATTCAATTGGGAGTTACACTTCCGGATGATTGCGTCATTGACAGAATTCTCCAATCACTACCACCAAGCTACAAGAGCTTTGTGATGAACTATAATATGCAAGGGATGAACAAGACTATTCCCGAGCTCTTCGCTATGCTGAAAGCTGCGGAGGTAGAAATCAAGAAGGAGCATCAAGTGTTGATGGTTAACAAAACCACTAGTTTCAAGAAAAAGGGCAAAGGGAAGAAGAAAGGGAACTTCGAGAAGAACGGCAAGCAAGTTGCTGCTCAAGGGAAGAAACCCAAGTCTGGACCTAAGCCTGAAACTGAGTGCTTCTACTGCAAGCAGACTGGTCACTGGAAGCGGAACTGCCCCAAGTATTTGGCGGATAAGAAGGATGGCAAGGTGAACAAAGGTATATGTGATATACATGTTATTGATGTGTACCTTACTAATGCTCGCAGTAGCACCTGGGTATTTGATACTGGTTCTGTTGCTAATATTTGCAACTCGAAACAGGGACTACAGAATAAGCGGACACTAGCAAAGGACGAGGTGACGATGCGCGTGGGAAACGGTTCCAAAGTCGATGTGATCGCGGTCGGCACGCTACCTCTACATCTACCTTCGGGATTAATATTAGACCTAAATAATTGTTATTTGGTGCCAGCGTTGAGCATGAACATTATATCTGGATCTTGTTTGATGCGAGACAGTTATTCATTTAAATCAGAGAATAATGGTTGTTCTATTTATATGAGTAATATCTTTTATGGTCATGCACCCTTGAAAAGTGGTCTATTCTTATTGAATCTCGATAGTAGTAATACACATATTCATAATGTTGAAGCCAAAAGATGCAAAGTTGATAATGATAGTGCAACTTATTTGTGGCACTGCTGTTTAGGTCATATCGGTGTAAAGCGCATGAAGAAACTCCATACTGATGGGCTTTTGGAACCACTTGATTATGAATCACTTGGTACTTGCGAACCGTGCCTCATGGGCAAGATGACTAAAACACCGTTCTCCGGTACTATGGAGAGAGCAACAGATTTATTGGAAATCATACATACCGATGTATGTGGTCCGATGAATATTGAGGCTCGTGTCGGATATCGTTATTTTCTCACCTTCACAGATGATTTAAGCAGATACGGGTATATCTACTTAATGAAACATAAGTCTGAAACATTTGAAAAGTTCAAGGAATTTCAGAGTGAAGTTGAAAATCATCGTAACAAAAAAATAAAGTTTCTACGATCTGATCGTGGAGGAGAATATTTGAGTTACGAGTTTGGTGTACATTTGAAAAATTGTGGAATAGTTTCGCAACTGACGCCACCCGGAACACCACAATGTAATGGTGTGTCCGAACGTCGTAATCGTACTTTACTAGATATGGTGCGATCTATGATGTCTCTTACTGATTTACCGCTATCATTTTGGGGTTATGCTTTAGAGACGGCCGCATTCACGTTAAATAGGGCACCATCTAAATCCGTTGAGACGACGCCTTATGAACTATGGTTTGGCAAGAAACCAAAGTTGTCGTTTCTTAAAGTTTGGGGCTGCGATGCTTATGTGAAAAAGCTTCAACCTGATAAGCTCGAACCCAAATCGGAGAAGTGTGTCTTCATAGGATATCCAAAGGAAACTATTGGATACACCTTCTATCACAGATCCGAAGGCAAGACTTTTGTTGCTAAATTCGGAAACTTTCTGGAGAAGGAGTTTCTCTCGAAAGAAGTGAGTGGGAGGAAAGTAGAACTTGACGAGGTAACTGTACCTACTCCGTTATTGGGAAATAGTGCATCACAGAAAACTGTTTTTGTGAGACCTACACCAATAAGAGAGGAAGTTAATGATGATGATCATGAAACTTTAGATCAAGATACTACTATACCTCGTAGATCAACCAGAGTAAGATCCGCACCAGAGTGGTACGGTAATCCTGTTCTGGAAGTCATGCTACTAGATCATGATGAACCTACGAACTATGAAGAAGCAATGGTGAGCCTAGATTCCGCAAAGTGGCTTGAAGCCATGAAATCTGAGATGGGATCCATGTATGAGAACAAAGTATGGACTTTGGTTGACTTGCCCGATGGTCGGCAAGCAATTGAGAATAAATGGATCTTTAAGAAAAAGACTGACGCTGATGGTAATGTTACTGTCTACAAAGCTCGACTTGTCGCAAAAGGTTTTCGACAAGTTCAAGGAGTTGACTACGATGAGACTTTCTCACCCGTAGCGATGCTTAAGTCCGTCAGAATCATGTTAGCAATCGCCGCATTTTATGATTATGAAATTTGGCAAATGGATGTAAAAACCGCATTCCTGAATGGATTTCTGGAAGAAGAGTTGTATATGATGCAACCAGAAGGTTTTGTCGATCCAAAAGGAGCTAACAAAGTATGCAAACTCCAGCGATCCATCTATGGACTGGTGCAAGCATCTCGGAGTTGGAATAAACGCTTTGATAGTGTGATCAAAGCATTTGGGTTTATACAGACTTTTGGAGAAGCCTGTATTTACAAGAAAGTGAGTGGGAGCTCTGTAGCATTTCTGATATTATATGTGGATGACATATTACTTATTGGAAATGATATAGAATTTCTGGATAGCATAAAGGGATACTTGAATAAAAGTTTTTCGATGAAAGACCTCGGGGAAGCTGCTTACATATTAGGCATAAAAATCTATAGAGATAGATCAAAACGCTTAATTGGACTTTCACAAAGCACATACCTTGACAAGATTTTGAAGAAGTTCAAAATGGATCAAGCAAAGAAAGGGTTCTTGCCTGTATTACAAGGTGTGAAGTTGAGTCAGACTCAATGCCCGACCACTGCAGAAGATAGAGAGAAAATGAAAGATGTTCCCTATGCTTCAGCCATAGGCTCTATCATGTATGCAATGCTGTGTACCAGACCTGATGTGTGCCTTGCTATAAGTTTAGCAGGGAGGTACCAAAGTAATCCAGGAGTGGATCACTGGACAGCGGTCAAGAAAATCCTGAAATACCTGAAAAGGACTAAGGATATGTTTCTCATATATGGAAGTGACAAAGAGCTCACCGTAAGAGGTTACGTTGATGCAAGCTTTGACACTGATCCGGACGATTCTAAATCGCAAACCGGATACGTGTTTACTTTAAACGGTGGAGCTGTCAGTTGGTGCAGTTCTAAACAAAGCGTCGTAGCGGGATCTACATGTGAAGCGGAGTACATAGCTGCTTCGGAAGCAGCGAACGAAGGAGTCTGGATGAAGGAGTTCATATCCGATCTAGGTGTCATACCTAGTGCATCGGGTCCAATGAAAATCTTCTGTGACAATACTGGTGCAATTGCCTTGGCAAAGGAATCCAGATTTCACAAAAGAACCAAACACATCAAGAGACGCTTCAATTCCATCCGGGATTTAGTCCAGGTGGGAGACATAGAGATTTGCAAGATACATACGGATCTGAATGTTGCAGTCCCGTTGACTAAGCCTCTTCCACGAGCAAAACATGATCAGCACCAAGACTCCATGGGTGTTAGAATCATTACTGTGTAATCTAGATTATTGACTCTAGTGCAAGTGGGAGACTGAAGGAAATATGCCCTAGAGGCAATAATAAAGTTATTATTTATTTCCTTATATCATGATAAATGTTTATTATTCATGCTAGAATTGTATTAACCGGAAACATAATACATGTGTGAATACATAGACCAACAAAGTGTCACTAGTATGCCTCTACTAGACTAGCTCGTTAATCAAAGATGGTTAAGTTTCCTAACCATGAACAAAGAGTTGTTATTTGATTAACGAGGTCACATCATTGGTTGAATGCTCTGATTGACATGACCCATTCCATTAGCTTAGCACCCGATCGTTTAGTATGTTGCTATTGCTTTCTTCATGACTTATACATGTTCCTATAACTATGAGATTATGCAACTCCCGTTTACTGGAGGAACACTTTGGGTACTACCAAACGTCACAACGTAACTGGGTGATTATAAAGGAGTACTACAGGTGTCTCCAATGGTAGATGTTGGGTTGGCGTATTTCAAGATTAGGGTTTGTCACTCCGATTGTCGGAGAGGTATCTCTGGGCCCTCTCGGTAATACACATCACATAAGCCTTGCAAGCATAATAACTAAGATGTTAGTTATGAGATGAAGTATTACGGAACGAGTAAAGAGACTTGCCAGTAACGAGATTGAACTAGGTATTGGATACCGACGATCGAATCTCGGGCAAGTAACATACCGATGACAAAGGGAATAACGTATGTTGTTATGCGGTCTGACCGATAAAGATCTTCGTAGAATATGTAGGAGCCAATATGGGCATCCAGGTCCCGCTATTGGTTATTGACCGGAAATGTGTCTCGGTCATGTCTACATTGTTCTCGAACCGTAGGGTCCGCACGCTTAACGTTACGATGACAGTTATCATGAGTTTATGCATTTTGATGTACCGAAGGTTGTTCGGAGTCCCGGATGAGATCACGGACATGACGAGGAGTCTCGAAATGGTCGAGACGTAAAGATTGATATATTGGAAGCCTATGTTTGGGCACCGGAAGCGTTCCGGGTGAAATAGGGATTTTTCCGGATTACCGGGAGGGTTACCGGAACCCCTCGGGAGGTAAATGGGCCTATTGGGCCTTAGTGGAAAAGAGAGAAGAGGAAGCCCACACCTGGCCGGCGCCCCCCACCTTTCCCAAGTCCTAATAGGACTAGGAGAGGTGGGCCGGCCCCCTCTTTCTCCTTCTTCCCCTAGAATCCTAGTTGGAATAGGATTGGGGGGAAGGAGTCCTACTCCCGGTGGGAGTAGGACTCCTCCCTGCGCCTCCCTCCTGGCCGGCCGAACCCCCTGCCCCTGGCCTTTATATACGGGGGCAGGGGGCACCCCAAGACACAAGTTAATCGTTTCTTAACCGTGTGCGGTGCCCCCTGCCACCAAATTCCACCTCGATCATACCGTTACAGTGCTTAGGCGAAGCCCTGCGTCGGTAGTACATCAAGATCATCACCACGCCGTCGTGCTGACGGAACTCTTCCTCGACGCTTTGCTGGATCGGAGCCCGAGGAACGTCATCGAGCTGAACGTGTGCTAAGAACTCGGAGGTGCCGGAGTAACGGTACTTGGATCAGTCGGATCGGGAAGAAGACGTACGACTACTTCCTCTACGTTGTGTGATCGCTTCCGCAGTCGGTCTGCGTTGGTACGTAGACAACACTCTCCCCTCTCGTTGCTGTGCATCACCATGATCTTGCGTGTGCGTAGGAAAATTTTTGAAATTACTGCGTTCCCCAACAGTGTGGTTCTTGCTCATGTAGTTGAACTTGTGTGGGTGCTCAAGGTTGATGTAGCTCATCAAGAGTTGGGAGCACCACTTGGAGTTTGAGCTCATCTACCTACATGGGTTAGTTCTTGCAAGGAAGAGCACTTGTGTATCCAAAAATGACAATCATGAAGCTCAACATAGAATTTGTCAAAGGATATGTTTGAATGGTTTTATGCTTCCTTGTCTTCAACCACCATCGTGTAGAGACTTGGTGATGTAGAGATTGCTCAAGATGTGAGTGAGTCGCAATCTCATGGAATTAGATTCAACCAAGCACCTACATGGGTTAGACAACATGCAAGGTACAAATATGTCCAAGACATAAGATAGTCATTATAAGAGATATATCATGGATTAGTTATAAGCTCATGTCTTGCATGTATCCAATGGAGTTCCTACTCCAAGTTCGAAGCATCAATAATGTTCAATTCACCTCTCAACCTGCAAAATACTTTCTCATCAAGAGGTTTAGTAAATATATCCGCTAATTGGTTATCGGTACGAACATGCTTAAGATCAATGTCACCCTTAGCAACATGGTCTCGAATGAAATGATGACGAACTTCAATATTCTTAGTTTGAGAATGTTGTACGGGATTATGACCAATTTTGATAGCACTTTCATTGTCACAAAGCAGTGGAACATGTTTCACATAGATCCCATAATCTTTAAGAGTTTGGGTCATCCAAAGTAATTGAGCACAACATGAACCAGCAGCAATGTATTCCGCTTCGGCGGTGGATAAGGATACCGAGTTTTGTTTCTTGGAAGACCACGACACAAGAGATCTACCAAAAAATTGACAAGTACCCGAAGTAGATTTTCTATCAACCTTGTCCCCGGCATAATCCGAGTCGAAATAGCCAACAAGGTCAAAAGAAGACCTCTTAGGATACCAAATGCCAAAGTTTGGTGTGTGAATTAAGTATCTCACAATCCTTTTCACGGCCTTAAGATGACATTCTTTAGGAGCAGCTTGATAACGTGAACACATGCACACACTTAGCATAATGTCGAGACATGAAGCACATAGGTATAACAAAGAACCAATCATAGAGCGATAAACCTTTTGATCAACCGGTTCACCATCTTTGGTCAAATCAAGATGTCCACTAGTAGGCATGGGTGTAGGCATACCTTTGCATTCTTGCATATTGAACTTCTTAAATAAGTCCTTGGTGTACTTCGTTTGAGAGACAAATGTACCTTCCTTAGTTTGCTTGATTTGCAAACCGAGAAAGAATTTGAGTTCACTCATCATAGACATCTCAAACTTCTCGGACATTAGCTTTCCAAACTTTTCACTAAAGAGAGGGTTAGTTGAACCAAATATGATATCATCAACATAAATTTGGCATACAAATAGTCCTCCATTAACCCTTTGGTAAAAAGAGTAGAATCAATTTTACCAATTTCAAAACCACTTGCAATAAGGAACTTGGTCAAGCATTTATACCATGCTCTAGGAGCTTGTTTAAGACCATAAAGAGCTTTGTGAAGTTTGTAAACATGATTTGGTTTCTTAGGATTGATAAAGCCGGGAGGTTGTTTGACATAAACTTCCTCCTCTATTTCACCATTTAGAAAAGCACTTTTAATGTCCATTTGGTACAAGGTGATATTATGGTGATTAGCATAGGCAAGTAAGATGCGAATGGACTCAAGTGTAGCAACGGGAGCATATGTCTCACCATAGTCCATACCTTCGACTTGTGTGTACCCTTGGGCGACGAGACGTGCTTTGTTGTGAACCACTTGTCCATCTTCATCTTGCTTGTTGCGAAACACCCATTTGGTACCAATGATGTTGTGGTTGTTGTCGGGCTTCTCAACCAATGTCCAAACTTGGTTTCTCTCAAAGTTGTGTAGCTCTTCATGCATAGCGTTTATCCAATCCGGATCTTCCAATGCTTCTTCAACCTTCATAGGTTCAATGCTAGAGATGAATGAATAATTTTCACAAAATTTAGCTAAATGAGTATTTGAGCGAGTGATTCTCCCGGTTTGTATATCATTGAAGATTTGCTCGACGGGATGATCTTTGGCAATTCTTGCTCGAACTCGTGAGAGCTTTTCCTTGGGTCGTCGTTGAACATCTTCTTCATCTTGTTCTTCTTCTTGGCCTTCTTCATTGTTGACGTTGTCGTTCTCTTGTCATGGTGGAGAAGGAGGTTGTTGATGTTCGTCTTGATGCATTTCCTTGTCTTCTTCATCTTGGTGTGTCCCACTTGTGGATGCTTCCGTATCAATTCTTGTTTCACCTTGTCGTGAAGTAGAAGCTTCCACTTGGACGAACGAGGTACTCTCCTTCACCTCCGTTGGACGAATTTTGCCAATAGACAAGTCTTGGATTGCTTCTGAAGGGTCTTTGTCTCCTACATCGATTGGCAATTGCTCTACTTGCGAGCCATTAGATTCATCAAACTTCACATCTACCGTCTTTTCAACCTTTCGGGTGAAATTGTTGTAGACACGGTAAGTGTGAGAGTTTGAGCCATAACCAAGTAGAAAACCTTCATGAGATTTAGGAGCAAACTTTGAATGATGATGCTTGTCAAGAATGTAGCACTTTGAGCCGAATACTCGAAAGTATACAACTTGGGGGTTGTTACCGGTGAGGAGCTCGTATGCCGTCTTGCCGAGTAGCTTGGGAAGATACAAGCGATTTCTTGCATGACAAGCTGTCTCAACCGCTTCTGCCCAAAAGTGCTTCGGCGTCTTGTATTCATCAAGCATTGTTCATGCCATTTCGATGAGCGTCCGGTTCTTCCTCTCAACAACTCCATTTTGTTGAGGTGTGTACGTAGCCGAGAACTCGTGTGAAATCCCTTCTTCGTCAAGAAAGATGTCCACATTTGTGTTCTTGAACTCCGTTCCATTGTCACTCCGAACCTTCTTGATCTTCACGTCAAACTGATTTTGGGCCTTCCTAGCGAAGTTTTTGAAGATCTTCTGGACCTGCGACTTGTCATTAAGAAAGAACACCCACGTAAATCTTGAAAAATCATCAACTATAACTAGACCAAAAGAATTTCCACCGAGACTCTTGTGGGCATTGGGACCAAAAAGATCCATATGAAGTAGCTCGAGTGGCCTCCTTGTGGTCATGATGTTCTTCACGGGATGCCTTCCTCCAACCTGTTTACCTGCTTGACAAGCACTGCAAAGTCTATCCTTATCAAATATGACATCGTTAACTCCAAGGATATGATTTCCTTTAATAAGATTGTCAAGGTTTCTCATGCCAACGTGACCTAGTCATATATGCCACAACCAACCTTTTGAGGATTTACGTTGTGCCTTTTTAGAGAAATCGACAATGTAAAGATCACCTCTACGCATACCGGTAAAGACCATTTTATGATTGTCTCGACGAAACACTTGGCAATCTACCTCAGTAAATAGGACATTCAAACCGAAATCAGCAAGTCTAGATACTGAAAGTAAGTTGTAGCCGAGAGATTCAACGAGCATGACATTTTGAATGGAACTATCATGTGAGATGGCCACCTTACCAAGGCCAACCACTTTACCCTTTGAATTATCACCAAAGGTGACATATTTCCGAGGGCCGTCATTTTCAGCAAGCTCATGGAACATATCTTCATCTCCGGTCATATGATCAGTAGATCCACTATCAAGAACCCATTCCTTTCCTCCTGACGCATATCCACGAAGATTTGCCGTAAGACCATAATGTCTCATTGCATCATCAAGATCGAAGTCACTATCATCATCATCATAGTATCCATGTTCACCATGATCTTGTGACTCATCATTTCCTAGAGAGGGTAATTCATTAGATAAATGATCAGCAAAGTGGTCACTTTTATGAATTCTTATAGCTTCGGATATAATAATTCCAACATCTCCTTTAGCATGCTTGAGATTGGTAAGCTCAAATAGACAATCACCAAAACTAGGATCACTAGAGTTCATCTTACTCAAGGCAATAGATTTATGGAGAATTTCATCCAAATTTTTCAAGGAATGATCGGGAAATCGTTCCTCAAGAAATTTCCATATAGTATAGGCACAATTAAGAGTAGGCAAACTAGCAATCAAATTTTCGGGCAATCCTCTAATGATGAGCTCAATAGTTCTAAGATTGCGAATCATGTCAATATCTTCATCTAGGGTAGGATGCAAAGGATCAATATGAGGTGCACAAGGGCTAGCAATATACTTGTTCAAATGATATTGATTGAAAATTACAATCATCTCATTTTTCCACTCATGAAAATACTCTCCATCCAGAATAGGCACTCTATGTCTAAGACTCCCTAAAGTAGACACATCCATCTTCCTCCAATGGTGATTAAACCAAGGCAATGGAGACCAAAGCTCTGATACCACTTGTAGGACCTTGAAGTAGATGTGTCTAGAGGGTGGGGGGTGATTAGACACTTAATGCTAAAGTTGCAATTTTTAAGCCTTTTTGGTTTAAGTGGAGTTTAGGCATAATTTCAACATTCACAATACATATCAAGCAAGCATGCAAAGAGTGAATAGGCAGCGGAAAGTAAAGCATGCAACTTGCAAGAATGTACAGGGAAGGGTTTGGAGAATTCAAAGGCAATTGGAGACACGGATGCTTTTCCCGTGGTTCGGATAGGTGGTGCTATCCTACATCCACGTTGATGGAGACTTCAACCCGCGAAGGGTAACGGTTGCGCGAGTCCATGGAGGGCTCCACCCACGAAGGGTCCATGAAGAAGCAACCTTGTCTATCCCACCATGGCCATCACCCACGAAGGACTTGCCTCACTAGCGGTAGATCTTCACGAAGTAGGCGATCTCCTTGCCCTTACAAACTCCTTGGTTCAACTCCACAATCTTGTCGGAGGCTCCCAAGTGACACCTAGCCAATCTAGGAGACACCACTCTCCAAGAAGTAACAAATGGTGTGCTGATGATGAACTTCTTGCTCTTGTGCTTCAAATGATAGTCTCCCAAACACTCAACTCTCTCTCATAGGATTTGGATCTGGTGGAAAGAAGATTTGAGTGGAAAGCAACTTGGGGAAGGCTAGAGATCAAGATTCATATGGTAGGAATGGAATATCTTGGTCTCAACACATGAGTAGGTGGTTCTCTCTCAGAACATATGAGTTGGAAGTGTAGATGTGTTCTGATGGCTCTCTCCACGAATGAAGAGGAGGTGGAGGGGTATATATAGCCTCCACACAAAATCCAACCATTACACACAATTTACCATTCTCGGTGGGAGCGAATCAACAAACTCGGTCAGACCGAAATAGTAAACCTAGTGACCGTTAGAGATTTTCGGTGGGACCAACTGGATCAACTCGGTGGGACCGATGTGCTAGGGTTAGGTTAAATCCACAACTCGGTTTGACCGATTACTCAAACTCGGTGGGACTGATTTTGGTAATAAGCGAAACAGAGAGTTGGCCTAGCAAACTTGGTGGGGCCGATTGCATATCTCGGTGGGACCGAGGGTATTGCAATAGGTAACAAAGAGTTTGCAAGTCCATCTCAGTGAGACGGAGATCCCATCGGTGAGACCGAATTGATTAGGGTTTCTGGCAGTGGCTATGACAAGTGAAACTCGGTGGCGCCGAATAGAAATAATCGGTAGGTCCGAGTTTGGCTTTGGGTTTAGATCATATGTGGAAGTGGGAAAGTAGTTGAGGATTTTGGAGCATATTATTAAGCACTTGAGCAAGAGGCTCATTAAGCAACACCTCATCAGTCCTTGATAGTATTGGCTTTTCCTATGGACTCAATGTGATCTTGGATCACTAAAATGTAAAATGAAGAGTCTTGAGCTTTAAGCTTTAGCCAATCCTTTGTCCTTAGCATCTTGGAGAGCTTCCCACAACCTTTAGTCCATGCCACTCCATTGTTGAACTTATCTGAAACATACTAGATAGAAACATTAGTCCAACGAGAGATATGTTGCCATTAATTACCAAAACCACCTAGGGAGCACTTGTGCTTTCACACTACGATGATATGACCGAGGTGTGTAACTGTGGAGGAGGGCACCGCACATGGCTAAGAGAAGACTTGGTGTTCCTTTGGGGTGCCCCACTCCCACGCATATAAAGGGGGGAGGAGAGGTGGCCGGCCCAAGGGGGGCGCGCCAGGTGTGGGGAGTCCTACTAGGACTCCCTAGTCCAAGTAGGATTCCCCTCTCCTTTTTCCTTTTTTGGAATAGCAAAGAGGGAAGGAGAGGAGTAGGAGAAGGAAAGTGGGGGCGTCGCCCCCTACCCTTATCCAATTCGGACTGGGCAAGGGGGCGTGCGCCACCTCCCTAGCCGGCCCTCTCTCGTCCACTAAGGCCCATGTATGGCCCATTAACTTCCCCGGGGGGGTCCGGTAACCCCTAGTACTCCGAAACTCATCCGATACGACCCAAACCATTCCGGTGTCCAATGTAACCTTCCAATATATGAATCTTTACCTCTCGACCATTTCGAGACTCCTCATCATGCCCGTGATCTCATCTGGGACTCCGAACAAACTTCGGTTCTTCAAAACACATATAACTCATAATACAAATCGTCATCGAACGTTAAGCGTGCGGACCCTACGGATTCGAGAACTATGTACACATGACCGAGGCACATCTCTGGTCAATAACCAATAGCGGAACCTGGATGCTTATATTGGTTCCTACATATTCTATGAAGATCTTTATCGGTCAAATCGCATAACAACATACGTTGTTCCCTTTGTCATCGGTATGTTACTTGCCCGAGATTCGATCATCGGTATCATCATACCTAGTTCAATCTCGTCACCGGCAAGCCTCTTTACTCATTCTGTATCGCATCATCCTGTAACTAACTCATTAGTCACATTGCTTGCAAGGCTCATAGTGATGTGCATTACCGAGAGGGCCCAGAGATACCTCTCCGATACACTGAGTGACAAATCCTAATCTCGATCTATGCCAACTCAACAAACACCATTGGAGACACATGTATAGAATCTTCATAATCACCTAGTTATGTTGTGATGTTTGATAGCACACAAGGTGTTCCTCCGGTATTCGGGACTTGCATAATCTCATAGTCTGAGGAACATGTATAAGTCATGAAGAAAGCAATAGCAAAAAAACTAAACGATCATTATGCTAAGCTAACAGATGGGTCTTGTCCATCACATCATTCTCTAATGATGTGATCCCATTCGTCAAATGACAACACATGTCTATGGATAGGAAACTTAACCATCTTCGATTAACGAGCTAGTCAAGTAGAGGCATACTAGGGATACTCTGTTTGTCTATGAATCCACACATGTACTAAGCTTCCGGTTGATACAATTCTAGCATGAATAATAAACATTTATCATGATATAAGGAGATATAAATAACAACTTTATTTTTGCATCAAGGGCATATTTCCTTCAGAAGCCCCCTCAATGCAACCGGAAGCAGTTGCATCATAATCACGTGGCCGTCATGAGACTTTAGGTTCTGGAACTTTTTCTCTGCCATATTTATTATTCCCTTTATATTCGATGAGAAGCCAGACGGGACCTTCATACTGAGCAGGAATTCAAAGAAGATTTCCTTCTCTTCATCGGTAAGAGCGTAGCTGGCATGACCCTGATGTATCCTGATACGTCTCCGTCGTATCTACTTTTCCAAACACTTTTGCCCTTGTTTTGGACTCCAACTTGCATGATCTGAATGGAACTAACCCGGACCGACGCTATTTTCGGTAGAATTGCCATGGTGTTATTTTTGTGCAGAAATAAAAGTTCTCGGAATGACCTGAAAATCAACGGAGAATTATTTTGGAATATATAAAAAATACTGGAAGAAGAATCCACGTCAGGGGGGCCTCCACCTGTCCACGAGGGAGGGGGGCGCCCTACCCCTAGGCGCGCCCCCTGCCTCGTGGGCCCCCTGACGCTCCACCGACCTCAACCTTGACTCCATATATTCACTTTCGGGGAGAGAAAAAATCAGAGAGAAGGATTCATCGCGTTTTATGATACGGAGCCGCCGCCAAGCCCTAAACTCTCTCGGGAGGGCTGATCTGGAGTCCGTTCGGGGCTCCGGAGAGGGGAATCCGTCGCCATTATCATCATCAACCTTCCTCCATTACCAATTTCATGATGCTCACCGTCGTGCGTGAGTAATTCCATCATAGGCTTGCTGGACGGTGATGGGTTGGATGAGATTTATCATGTAATCAAGTTAGTTTTGTTAGGGTTTGATCCCTAGTATCCACTATGTTCTGAGATTGATGTTGCTATGACTTTGCTATGCTTAATGCTTGTCACTAGGGCCCGAGTGCCATGATTTCTGATCTGAACCTATTATGTTTTCATCAATATATGAGAGTTCTTGATCCTATCTTGCAAGTTTATAGTCACCTATTATGTGTTATGATCCGTTAACCCCGAAGTGACAATAATTGGGATACTTACTAGTGATGACCGTAGTTTGAGGAGTTCATGTATTCATTATGTGTTAATGCTTTGGTCCGGTACTCTATTAAAAGGAGGCCTTAATATCCCTTAGTTTCCATTAGGACCCCGCTGCCACGGGAGGGTAGGACAAAAGATGTCATGCAAGTTCTTTCCATAAGCACATATGACTATATTCGGAATACATGCCTACATTACATTGATGAACTGGAGCTAGTTCTGTGTCACCCTAGGTTATGGCTGTTACATGATCGATCGCATCCGGCATAATTCTCCATCACCGATCCATTGCCTACGAGTTTTTCATATATTGTTCTTTGCTTATTTACTTTTCCGTTGCTACTGTTACCATCACTATAAAACCCATAAATATTACTTTTGCTACCGTTACTTTTGCTATCGTTACCACTACTATCATATTACTTTGCTACTAAATACCTTGTTGCAGATATTAAGTTTCCAGGTGTGGTTGAATTGACAACTCAGCTGCTAATACTTGAGAATATTCTTTGGCTCCCCTTGTGTCAAATCAATAAACTTGGGTTGAATACTCTATCATCAAAAACTGTTGCGATCCCCTATACTTGTGGGTTATCAAGACTATTTGCTGGCGCCGTTGCCGGGGAGCATAGATCTATTCTTTGAGTCACTTGGGATTTATATCTTCTTATCACTATGAAGAACTTGAAAGATCCAAGAACCAAGATTTTTCCCTCAACTACGAGGGGAGGTAAGGAACTGCGATCTAGCTCTGCACTTGATTCACCTTCTGTTTTGAGTAAGCTTGCGACACCTAAACCTTCTTCTACTATTAATTCTGATATGTCGCATGTTATTGATGATGCCACTTCTGCTATGCATGATACTTATGATGAAACTACTTCTATGCTTGATACCACTGTGCCACTTGGTGAATTTCTTGATGAACAACTTGCTAGGGCTAGAGAGAATGAAATTATAGAAACTGCTAATATTGATGAAAGTGATGATGAAGATTCTCCCCCTAGATATGAATTGCCTGTTGTTCCTGAGGGTTATGCTATGGATGAAGAAACTGCTAGAGACTTTCTTGCTTGCAATTATAGAAGTGATCTTAAGAAATTATTAGCTAAGCTTAAAGAAAAGTCTTTGAATGCTAGAATGAAATATGATCCTGCTTATGCTACTTCACCTATCTTTATTACTAATAAGGATTATGATTTCTCTGTCGATCCTGAGTTAATTACTTTGGTTGAATCTGATCCTTTCTAGGGCTATGAATCTGAAACTGTTGTGGCACATCTTACTAAATTAAATGATATAGCTACCCTATTTACTAATGATGAGAAAACTCTCTACTACTATATCCTTAAATTATTTCTGTTCTCATTAAAGGGTGATGCTAAGATATGGTTTAATTCTCTTGATCCTGGTTGTGTGCGTAGTCCCCAGGATATGATTTATTACTTCTCTGCTAAATATTTCCCTGCTCATAAGAAACAAGCTGCTTTAAGGGAAATATATAATTTTGTGCAAATTGAAGAAGAGAGTCTCCCACAAGCTTGGGGGAGGCTTCTCCAATGCCTTAATGCTTTGCCTGATCATCCTCTCAAGAAAAATAAAATACTTGATATCTTTTATAATGGACTAACCGATGCTTCTAGAGACCACCTGGATAGTTGCGCTGGTTGTGATTTCAGGGAAAGAACTGTTAATCAAGCTGAAATTCTATTGAATAATATGTTGACTAATGTAAATAATTGGACACTTCTTGAACCAACTCCTAAGCCAACTCCGAAGAAAAGGGGTATTCTATTTCTCAGTCCTGAAGATATGCAAGAGGCAAATAAATTTATGAAACAAAAGGGTATAAAAGCTGAGGATGTTAAGAATTTACCTCGTGTTGAAGAAATACATGGTCTTAATTCATTACCTATGGAAGAAACACACAGTCTTGATAACCCGACACAGGTAGTAAAGGTAAACTCTCTCTATAGATATGATAAAGCTAAAATACCTCCTGCTAAGTTTGCTAGCCAATGTTTGGATGAATTTGATAACTTTATGGTTAAGCAAGAAGATTTTAATGCTTATGTTGGTAGACAATTGAAACATAATTCTTATATGATTGAACACTTGAGTTATTATATGGCTAGTGTTAAAGGTGAACTTAAACTTATTAGTAAACATGCTTCTATGGTTAACTCAAGTAGAACAAGTGCTTAAAGCCCAGAATGATTTGCTCAATGAATTGAATAGTAAGAATAATGATAATGTTGTCAGAGTCATGACAAGAGTTGGTAAAATGACTCAGGAACCTTTGTATCCTGAGGGCCATCCTAAGAGAATTGAGCAGGACTCTCAGAGAAATAACGTTGATGCACCTAGTCCTTCTAATACGAAGAAAAAGAAAAATGATAGGACTTTGCATGCTTCTAGCGAACCTGTTGCTGACACACCTGAGAATCCCAATGATATTTCTATTTCTGATGCTGAAACACAAGCTGGTAATGAACATGAACCTAGTGATAATGTTAATGATGATGTTCATGTTCATGCTCAACCTAGTAATGACAATGATGTACAAACTGAACCTGCTGTTGATCTGGATAACCCACAATCTAAGAATGAACGTTATGATAAGAGAGACTTTGTTTCTAAGAAGCACGTTAAAGAAAAAGAACCATGGGTTCAGAAACCCATGCCTTTTCCTCCTAAACCATCCAAGAAAAAGGATGATGAGGATTTTGAGCGCTTTGCTGAAATGATTAGACCTATCTTTTTGTGTATGCATTTGACTGGTATGCTTAAAATGAATCCTTATGCTAAATATATGAAGGAAATAGTTACTAATAAGAGAAAGATACCGGAAGCTGAAATTTCCACCATGCTTGCTAATTATACTTTTAAGGGTGGAATACCAAAGAAACTTGGTGTCGGGGGTGACTGATCCCTCGGACACCTATGGGAACACGGCGGAGCGAGGCCCCTTTCGGTTCGGCAGGGGGCGGAGAGAGCACGAAGGGCAGATCGAGGCGAACCGCACGAGCACGCGATTAGTTTACCCAGGTTCGGGCCGCACGGATGCGTAAAACCCTACTCCTGCTTGTGGTTTGTATTGTGTTCTTGCTCGAGAGCGATGAATGCTATAGCACGCTCAAGTAGCTACCGAGACCGAGCATGAGAATGATCGTCCCACCTCCCTATTGGGCATGGGCCTCCTTTTATATGTCAAAGGGGTCACCGACAGGTGCCAACATAGATGAGGGTAAAAATGGAAAAGAAGTGGTGGTTGGCACCACCGCCTACTAAAGTTGTATCATACCTAACCTAAGCGGCAGGGGACAAAGGCTTTAAATGTCTGTCTGTGTCGCCTAGACGGTGCAGAAAGGGACTGCTAGGGACGCCATTGCTTGCCACGATGGCTATCTTGTCATCGCCGCTTGCCACCGTGTACCTCTAGCTGCACATCCTTCGGCCACGTACGCCTGGAAGGGTCCCAGAGCGACACATTGGTGGATGCGCTGGAGCGCAGGTACAGAATGGAGGTTTGCCGCGACAAATGCCTTGCCGCGGTCGTTGCCTTGTCGCATCCGGGAGCTTATCGCTCACCAGGCCTTGGTTAGCCTTCCCGACAAGCTCCTCTTGCCGGGGTCTTGTCTTGTCCTTGGATACTTTGTTCTTGAATGGCTTCAGAGGATCCATGGAGAATCTTGGCGGTCGCCCGGCAAGCCTTGCCACGGGATGCTGCGACTGCCCGTGCACAAGTTCGGGATACTAAGGTACCCCTACTTTAGTACACCGACAGGAGCCCCCGGGCCTGGGCCATACACGGTGCCGAGCGCTGTTGGGCCTGGCCCAAAACAGGGCACGGGCACGCGCGGCCTGGGTTACGCCGTTTCTTACTCCGCATCCGCCGCGCCCTCCCCGAACGGCACGCGTCGAATGCGTCGTCATGGGAAGAATCATGGGTGGGTGCTTTATTTGGAAAGGCAGAACGTCCGCCCCTTCCCCATTTATAAGCAAGGGGAAACGGGGGTAGTGCGCCCACTCGCCCCATTCCAATCTCAGAAAACTCCGCCCCGCCTCCGTCTTCTCAAAGCAGCAAGAGAGCAGCGTCCTGCCCCCCCATCGCCACCAGCACCACCAACGCCGTCGGCCTCCTCCACCACATTCGCTATGGCTCCGAAAACCGACAAGGGGAAGGCCGTGAAGTCGGCCGAGGCATAGCGGCTTGCGGCGCTGCGGAAGGAGCAAGCCATCTTCCCCCCCCCCCCCCCCAAGCTCGGCGCGAAGGTGCTGCGGGAGTAATATTACCTCTTCTGGTCGATGGAGACGCGAGCTTACCTGCGGACCAAGGTGCTCCCGGCCACTGGTCACAAGACGGCTCCGGATGGGTATCCCTTCTTTGTCGTATTCTTTTACTGCGGGCTCTGCCCGCCCTTTTCCGAATTCTTATGTGACATCATGAACACCTATGGCCTTTGCCTCCTTGATTTCACCCCCAACGCCGTCCTCACCATGGCAGTTTTCGCACACCTTTGCGAAAATTTTGTCGGAGTCCACCCAAACGTAGCTTTATTCCATCATTTCTTTATTCCCCGGGTATAGAGAGGAGAGCCCTTATCCGGCGGAGTCGCTTGGGTCTCAAGGACCGGCAAGAAAGATTCGTATCTGGAGGGCAACTTCCGCGGCAAGTGGGAGGAGTGGAGGGCAGATTGGTGCTGGATTGTCGAGGAGAGCCCGCAGCCATTCACCGCCCGGCGCCAAGTAGCAGCAGTACGCGGCAGTGACTGGAGCGACGTGGCCCCGGAAGACAGCAGGCTGAAGATTGCCGTCAACAGGATCCAGCGCCTCAGGCTTGCCAGACTCACTGTAGGCGCCGTTGGCGCAGACTTTCTTCGCCGCCGCATCGCCCCCCGGCAGGAACGGAGGAGGCCTGCCTGGGAGTTCAAGAACGCGGCAGATATCATGAGGCTGCGCCCGGGCCTCAACTACAATTTCACTGTCCTTGAGCTCAACGGAATGCTGCAGGAGCTCTTCAAGTATGATCCAGATCACCCCAA
The DNA here is from genome assembly GCA_034509565.1 of Triticum monococcum. NCBI lineage: Eukaryota > Viridiplantae > Streptophyta > Magnoliopsida > Poales > Poaceae > Triticum > Triticum monococcum. Next base: position 726,172,051 of record CM067842.1, read on the forward strand.
AGTCTTTAGGTTGCCGCAGGGCGTCGTCCCGTTGTGCAACAATTCTGCGCTCGACCGCATCAGGGCAATGATGCCGCTGTGCGACTCGACAGACTCGTGCCCACTTGGCAAGAGCCCGAAGACGAGGTCGTGCAGTAGTTCTTCGACAACCTGGTAGAGGTGCCAATCCGCGCCGACGAGAAGGATGGCCTCATCCGCGACACCACCGAGGCGGAGTTGGTGTACATCGCCACCAGGTTGGAAGAGGCGGCGGCAGCCGCAGCGGCAGGCGAGATCGGGTTTACTTTGGAGGAGGCAGCGGCAGCAGAGGCGGAAAACTGTGCCGAGCGAGAGGAGTTCACCGGCAAGAAAGAGCTTGCCCGGCAAGAGGAGCTTGCCGGCAAGGAAGATCTTGCCGGGTGTGACACCGAGCCGAGCGAGCCCGCCGAGGATGCGAGCGGCTCGTTGGAGATCGACTCCTCCTCCACTTCGTCCTCAGGCAGCACACCGCCAGCAGCACCTCCGTCTCCACCAAAAAGGCGTCTCCGCAAGGCCGGGGATGTAGCGAGGCGGCAGGCGAGCCGGCAGTCGCCACGCGGCACGACGCGCTCCACCGCGGCAAGCACCGTTGCCGCGGGAGCGCCCCATGCTGCCGCTGCAACTGGAGCGAGGTCTTCTCGGACTGCCACTTCTGCTCCCGCCAAGTGACCAAGGGAGCCTACTCCTCCACCTTCCCGCGCCGGACATGAGCCGGATTTCAACTTCTCCGCGTTCAGCTCCGACGAGGAAGAAGAAGAAGAGTAAGTTTTTCTTATTGTACTTGCAGTTCTTCAATCTTTGCTGTTTCTTGTCTTGTATCTCATTTGCTCTGATCCGAACTCATTCCTTCTTAGGACTCTGGCCCAGAGAGCGGCAAAGAGAGCCAAGGCCCCGGTGATTGTCATCGAGGACAAGCCCACCGCATCAGTAGGGGACGTGCCCGAGATAACCTTGCCGGACCCAACGACTGATCTCCAGAGCATCCCCCAACGTAAGTATCTGGCTTGCTTTCCGCTGTTGGGCGCGCATGGAGATTCTTGCTTTGCTCATATCTGTTTGCTGACTTGTACAGGAGCGGAGCAGCCTCAATAGGAGCGCCCGGAGGCCGCCCCCGAAGCGCCAAGGGAGAGTCCTCCGGCAAGGGAGAGGTCTCCGGCAAGGGAGAGCTCTCCGGCGAGGGAGGAGGATCCGACAAGGGAGGACCCCCGGCAAGGGATGGGTCTCCGGCAAAGGGCAGCGCAAGCGACCCCCCGGCGATGGAGACCACAACTGCCGAGCCTAGCGCAGGTAATTTCCTTGCTTCAAACTCCCCTTGGGCTCTTTTTCTTTTTATCTCCTTCTTGGATTTTGCTTGAATTTTGCTTGAATCCTCTCCCCTCTTCCGGCTGTCAGATCCATCTGGTGTAGAGCCGATGGAGACTGAAGTCGCTGCCGACGACGCTGTTGCCGCCGAGGAAGCGGTCGGCGCCAGCGAGCCCGCCAGCGAGGAGGCCGCCAGGGCTGCCGCCGCGGAAGCGGGCGGGGAGTCTGGTGGTCGTACTGACGACCCGGAGGCCACAGGAGCACCGGGCGCTGCCCCGACCGCCGACTCCTCCGCCGCTGCTGCCGCGCCAGGCTCCGAAGAGCACCAGCCCGGCGTCTACCTGAAGGCTGGCGATGATGTCTTCATCAACCTCCCCTGGGTGTCGAGCTCCAGGGCGCTGGTCGAACGAGAAATGCTTGACGGAGAAGTGCTTGCCAATGCCGGGCTGAAGCTAGTCGACGCGCCAAGAAGCAGCAGCAGCGAACCCGAAGAGGAGCATTTGCTGCGGAAGTTGGTGGCGCTCTACCGTGCCCGGCAGGCCAAGCTGGAGTCCCGTGAAGCACTCGTCGTGAAGGCGGGGGCTGACATCGAGAAACGCGTGGAGGAGCTCCGAGGAGCCAAACCAGGAAGCTCTCCGCTCCCTGGCAAAGGAGCGGGAGCAACTTGCCGAAGCGCAGCAAGCCTTCCTTCTCGAGAAGGCTGACGTCGAAGAATGCCAACGGCTTGCCGCGGAGAGGTTGTCTTCACAGGAGGGTGACTTGGCGCAGCGGAAGGTCAACCTCGACAGCCACGAGGAGGAGCTTGCCGCGCGCGAGCGAGCAGTCGGCGGAGCCCTCAAGCAAGCCGAAGATGCCGCCGCTGCTGCCGAGGCCGCCAAGACTGAGCTGGAGCTGAAGGTGGTGCAGCTGGAGGCGGGTCTCAAGGCGAGCGGCGACAAGCTTGCCATGCTCAAGCTTGAGTAGGAGAAGGACGCCAACAGCTATTCGGAGCTGCAGGCCTTTCCCGCCGAGAAGGGCAAGGAACTGGACACCGCCAAGAACTCCAACGCTGATCTCGAAGTGAAGCTGGCGACTCTGACCAAATCTCTGGATGGCGCCAAGGAGCAGGAGACGGCCCTAAAGGAGGAAGTCAAGGCCGGCAAGGTGCTGCTGGAAAATGCTACTGCCGCCCAGAAGACTTTGTCGGAGAACGTGGAGCACTGGACGGAGGGTCTGGTGAACGTCGCCGCCGACATCGACAAGGAGTTGGCGCAGCTGGGGATGGTGGATCTCGGGTATCCATCCCAGCGCCAAGCTCACCTTGTTCTTCAAAGGCGTGGCGACGGCACTCCGGCGACTCCGGGAAGGGATCCCGAAGCAACTTGCCGACGAGTCGCGCAAGATCTGCGCGGGAGCTCTTCAAAAGGTGCTGATGAAGGTGGCGTTCTGCAATCCGGGTCTCCGCCTCACCAACGTCCTTAGGAGTTTGCCGCCGGATGCTGATCTGGAGGAGCTCAAGGCCCTTGTCGCACCTATAGTGGACAGGGTGAGCGGAATCAAGAGGGTCGAGGGTGACCGCGTAGACTAGGCCATCCATCTTCTTCTTTCCTTGTCGCTGTTAATTATGTTATGAAAAATGGTCTGTTAGAGCTGCGACAAGTTATTTTGTAATATACTCTATCCTGGGTAGTAATTGCTATGTTATTTCCTTTACTTGATTCCTTCCTTTGTATGCTTTTACCCTACGCTTTTAGGGAACTTGCCGGCGCAGGCACCTTTGCCGCGAGCGCTGAGTGCGGAATGTCAGCAGCCTGCTGGCGGTGCCGCAGCCGACAAGAAACCTTGTCGCGGCTAGTCGCAGCTCACTTAAGTTGTTGAGCGGACTCGAAACAATAGTAAGGGCGCAACTAGCTACGAGTTGGTTCCTCCGTGCACAGGTTTTCCATACAAAGCACGGTCATTCTAGGAAAATAACTTAAAAATTTAAAGGAAATCTGATTGCTCAGACTTTGGCAACTTATCTTTTTTTGTTACTTGCTTCCCGGCAAGGCGAAACCTTCTTGAACGACGCCTGGTCCATACCGTATCTTCTCCCTCCCCCCCGGCAAACTTGTGCGCAAGGGAACCTCCTTTTCCTTGCGAAAAAGAATGAGGACGAAATAACAATATGGAGCCTTATGGCTCGTTATTGCTTACCGGGGGTAAGTGCTGCACAAAATGTCAGATAACACATGCAAAATTTAGAAAGCATGAAATCGACAAGGTGTGATGAGCAGATGATATTTATGCACGGGATCTGCGCCCGGCTTTGTACAAAGAATTACATGCAACAGCGGCAAGACTTGTACAAAAGGTGGTTGCCGGAACGGGTTCCGGCAACTGCGCCCTACGGGTAAAACTTACGAAGATGCTCAATATTCCAGGAGTTGCTCACTGGGATGCCATCTTCAGTCTCCAGGCGGACAGCGCCAGGCCTAGTGACTCATTTCACCCGGTAAGGGCCTTCCCACTTCGGCGTCAACTTGTTTGAATTCTTGGCGGACTGAACGCGCCGAAGAACAAGGTCGCCTTCCTCGAGACTTCTGGCGTTAACTTTGCGGCTATGGTAGCGGCGCAAAGCTTGCCGGTAGCGAGCAGCTCGTACAGCAGCCTGAAAACGGTCTTCCTCAAGGAGCAGTGCGTCGTCTTGTCACAGCTGCTCTTGCTCGAGCTCATCGTAAGCGAGCACTCGAGGCGACCCGTATATGAGTTCCGTGGGGAGAACTGCCTCTGCTCCATAGACAAGAGCGAAAGGTGTCTGGCCAGTGGCTCGATTTGGCGTCATCCTGATTGACCAAAGAACCACCAGCAGCTCCTCGATCCAGTTTCTTCCGCACTTGTGTAGCCTGTCGAAAGTTCTGGTCTTGAGCCCGCGCAGCACTTCAGCATTTGCCCTCTCCGCTTGACCGTTGCTTCTCGGGTGAGCAACAGAAGCGAAGCAGACCTTGGCGCCAAGATCTTGGACGTACTGCATGAAGGTGCGGCTCGTAAATTGCGTACCGTTGTCGGTGATTATCCTGTTAGGGATCCCGAAACGGCAAACAATTGACCTGAAGAACTTGACTGCTGACTGTGCTGTCACCTTCCTCACTGGTTCCACTTCCGGCCACTTTGTGAACTTGTCGATCGCAACGTACAAGTACTCAAAGCCCCCGATTGCTCGGGGAAAAGGGTCGAGGATGTCGAGCCCCCAGACCGAAAATGGCCAGGATAAAGGGATTGTCTAGAGAGCTTGAGCTGGCTGGTGTATTTGCTTCGAATGGAACTGGCATGCTTCACACTTGGTTACTTGTGCAGTTGCATCCTGGAGGGCTGTCGGCCAGAAGAAGCCTTGCCGGAACGCTTTGCCGACAAGTGCTCTTGCGCCAATGTGGTGACCACATATGCCTCCATGTATCTCTGCCAACAGCTTTTGTCCGTCTTCCCGGTGAATGCACTTCAATTTCACACCGTTGAGTCTTCTTCTGTATAGTGTGCTGTCGATAAACTGGTACATACTTGACTGCCGGGCTACTCTTTCCGCTCCTTCTTGCTCTTCGGGAAGTTCTCCTGTCTGAAGAAAACAGACAATCTGCTGCGCCCATGTTGGAGCCTGTGGCTCGACAACAAGGACTAAAGGCACATCTGCTGCTACGGGAACATCCGCTTCTACGGCAAGAGCCTGCGGCTCTGCCGGAGCTTGACGTTCCCCGGCAAGCTTGCCGGAGCAGAACTTGTCGGGAGTGTCTGCTTCAACGGTACAAACCCTAGCGCTTGCCGGAGCAGACTGCTCCTCAGCATTCTTGGTGTTGATCTTGGGGACCTTCTTGGTGGTGTCTTCGGGAAGCTCTGCTGGAAAATAGTCGCCAGAAACCAACTTCCTCTTCTTGCTCTGTCCAGTTGGTGTTACGGACGGCTGAGTCAGTTTGAGCACAAAAATCCCTGGTTCCATAGGTAACTTGAGTGCCGCGCACTTTGACAGGCCATCGGCAATATCATTCTGAGCTCTTGGGACATGCTCCATCTGTAGGCCGTTAAAGTGCTCTTCTAGCTTTCTCACTTCGTCAACGTAAGCTTCCATTAATGGACTTTGATAATTCTTGTTCACTTGGCGGACGACAAGCTGCGAGTGTTGGGGAAAGTTGCAGAAAACAAAAATTTCCTAATCGTTTCACCAAGATCCATCTAGGAGTTCATCTAGCAACGAGTCATGAGATGCATCTACATACCTTTGTAGATCGCGTGCGGAAGCGTTCAACGAACGGGGATGATGCAGTCGAACACGACGTGATCCAAATCACCGATGACCGAGTGCCGAACGGACGGCACCTCCGCGTTCAACACACGTACGGGACGGGAGACGTCTCCTCCTTCTTGATCCAGCAAGGGGAAGGAGAGGTTGATGATGATCCAGCAGCACGACGGCGTGGTGGTGGATGCAGGGCGTCACAGTAGCAGGGCTTCGCCTATACTACGCAAGAGGGAGATGTAACAGGGAGAGAGGGAAGCACCAAAAGCGTAGCCTCAAGTCCCTCCTCTCCCCACTATATATAGGGGTGCCAAGGGGGGGGGGCGCCGGCCCTAGGAGATGGATCTCCTAGGGGGGGGGCGGCCAAGGGTGGGGGGCTTGCCCCCCAAGGCAAGGGGGCGCCCCCCCCCCCCCCCGCTTTAGGGTTTCCCCTAACCCTAGGCGCATGGGCCCCTTAGGGGTGGCGCCCCAGCCCACTAAGGGCTCGATCCCTTCCCACTTCAGCCCATGGGGCCCTCCGGGATAGGTGGCCCCACCCGGTGGACCCCCGGGACCCTTCCGGTGGTCCCGGTACAATACCGGTAACCCCGAAACTTGTCCCGATGGCCGAAACAGCACTTCCTATATATAATTCTTTACCTCTGGACCATTCCGGAACTCCTCGTGACGTCCGGGATCTCATCCGGGACTCCGAACAACATTCGGGTTACTGCATATACATATCTTCACAACCCTAGCGTCACCGAACCTTAAGTGTGTAGACCCTACGGGTTCGGGAGACATGTAGACATGACCGAGACGACTCTCCGGTCAATAACCAACAGCGGGATCTGGATACCCATGTTGGCTCCCACATGCTCCACGATGATCTCATCGGATGAACCACGATGTCGAGGATTCAATCAACCCCGTATGCAATTCCCTTTGTCAATCGATATATTACTTGCCCGAGATTCGATCGTCGGTATCCCAATACCTCGTTCAATCTCGTTACCGGCAAGTCACTTTACTCGTACCGTAATGCATGATCCCGTGACCAGACACTTGGTCACTTTGAGCTCATTATGATGATGCATTACCGAGTGGGCCCAGTGATACCTCTCCGTCATACGGAGTGACAAATCCCAGTCTTGATCCGTGTCAACCCAACAAACACTTTCGGAGATACCCGTAGTCTACCTTTATAGTCACCCAGTTACGTTGTGAGGTTTGGTACACCCAAAGCACTCCTACGGTATCCAGGAGTTACACGATCTCATGGTCTAAGGAAAAGATACTTGACATTGCAAAACTCACTACTAGAAAAAGGGCTATAGATGGGATTGACAGTAATGGCGCACCTGACAAGGGGTGCGCCATTAGTATATACTAATGGCGCACCACCATCTAGTGCGCCATTAGAGTTGAAACTACTAATGGCGCACCCGGCCCAGGGTGCGCCATTAGTATCAAAAAAAAATTTTTTTGGAACTAGTGCGCCTGTCCAAACATACTAATGGCGCATCCAGACAAAGTGCGCCATTACTAGTTGTAACTAGTAATGGCGCACCTGTCGGAAAGTGCGCCACTAATGTTGTTTTTTTATTATATTTTTTCCCCTTTTTTGCAAAACTACTAATGGCGCACTGTCACACCGTGCGCCATTACTAGTTCAAACTAGTAATGGCGCACTGGGGGACAGTGCGCCATTAGTAAATTTTTTTTGCCATCCACATTCCCTCCCCGGCCGGCCCCTCCCTATCCCCTCTCTCTCCCTCGCCCTCGCCCTTGATCCCCTTCCCCTCTCTTCTCCCAAAGCCGCTGCCCTGCCGCCTCGACGCTGCCCCGCCGCCCCGACGCCGCCTTGACCCCGCCCCACTCCCCGGCCCCCGTGAGCTTCCCCTCCTCCTCTCCCCCTCTCCCCCTCTCCCCCTCTAGCAGCTACTTGTTGTACCTATTTTGTTTCATGCAGTACTGAATTTGTATGCCTATGCTTGATAATTTTGTTTCATATAGCTTTCTAGCTCCTTAGGGGGGTTGTTCCTCTTTACAGGTGTGTTAAACCGGGCTTTGTGTGGTCATATGGAGTTTATTAGGTAGAGAAAGTACCTTGTGATTTCTCTAATTTTGGACATATATCAAGTCTCACCAAGACATCTTCATTGCAACATTCAGCTTATCCAAGACATCTTCATTACATTCTAGACAGGATAGAAGCCTACTTTGTTTAGAAACAGAGTCATAATTTGAAAAGGAAAACCCTTAAGCCAAACATACAACAAGCATTGACAATAATTTTCCATGCCTGATTAGTGATTATCTTAATTAGTTTGTAAACTGTAGAGGTGGTTAGGCTCTGGTTAAAAATAAAAACAATAACAGAAGTTTTGTATTTTCTAAGTAAAAAATCCCAGTCAAGGACAAACTGTAGAGGTGGTTAGGCTCTGCATTAGTTGTTTTGTGCTTCAAGTGTCCCAGTCAAGGACAAACTGAGTGGCTGCAAAATAATATTATGTGGTCAATGTGGATTTACTATTTTCTGGTGATAGTTCTGAACTGGTAAATAAGTTAACATGTGTAAGTGAGACTTGGCATTTTAAAGCTTAGGGTCTTCAACTTCAACCATGAATTGGGATGATAATGTTATTTTGCCTTCTTAACAGAATGGTGTCATAATCAGAACAAAGCTGCTGCAAATGCATACCTTTTTTTACAAGTGCATCTGCATCTTCTGATCCATTTAGAGTTATCATAAATATATTTCCAAGGTTTTTTTCATTTCACTGTAGAGTCTTTGCTTCTGGACTCAATGCACATTCATCAGTCATAAGAGATAAATACTAGTAAGTCAAGGGCACCAGAATTTGATAATGCCTCTTTTGAGAAGTATGTCTATTGATTCAAAATTGATGATCATCTTGGTCTATGTCGGTGAGCTTGTGTTATGCACTTCTGCGTTTGACAAGTAATGACTTGCAAAGATGATGATCATCTTGCTAGTTTGCTGGGTTTTGTCTCCGACCATTGTGTCGTGATGAATTTGCAGGTACCCCGAGAGGCCCTTGAGTTTGCCGGAATGTCGATTAACTTCCGTTCCGGCAAATTCGGGTACTCCATGTGTCCTATTTTCAGCAAAGGTCATGCTGAAATTTTCCATGAATTTTAGCATGACTTTGCTAAAAATAGGACATATGGGGTACTTGCGACTAATGCATGGGCTGGGGTATCTTAGTACTTAATTAAGTAGGATCAACAGCCCCTTTATTCTTGCTGCATTACCATAGGTTTTAGGGTGCCTCGGTGTCGATAAGAACCTAAATGATGAAAGCTTAGGCTTTTAGGGTGCCTCGGCATCGACAAACCCTAAATGATAAAACCTTGGCTTTTAGGGTGCCTCGGTGTCGATAAGAACCTAAATGATGAAAGCTTAGGCTTTTAGGGTGCCTCGGCGTCGACACACCGTAAATGATAAAAGCTTAGGCTTTTAGGATGCCTCAGTGTTGACAAACCCTAAATGATGTAGTTTTGAATTATGAACGTAGGATATGTCGTCATCGGACGACGAAAGTCTCCCGGCGGAGTGCGACTGGTGCCACGACGATCGAGGTCTGTGCGACATGCCTCACCTGGACGATGATCGGCACTTCAGCATTAAGCTCGAGGAGACCTTCGAAGTTGAAGCGGTACACAACGACGACAAGTGTTATTTTCATAATTAAGCATGACTTCAACTATTTCAATGTGTAATTTTCATCTTTTACAATTCGAGTATAGCTTATCCTATGCCATGCAAGACGCTATGTCTTGGAGAGGATGGATTTTGAAGACCATGAAATTTCTGAAACAAAGAAAATTCACCTAAGGACTCATCACGATGTGGACTTTGAAGTAAATCTATATAATTCTGAGAGCGTAACCCATTTTGGTTGCAAAAATTGGGAAGCATTTTGCAAGATGTATGGTTTTGATGAGGGTATGCTTATCACCATGGATCTTGGTAATCCTGACATCAACCAAGACAATATGGACATTTGGGTCCTTGTTGATACGCCTCCAGTTCTACCGCTATGTGAGTTTCTCAAACATAGTTATTAGCTAATTTATATTGTTTATTTCAAAATAGTTGACAGCTTATTTCCATTGACAGCTTATTTTTATTGTTCAAAGAATGTGCGGGAGATGGTAGACAAAACCCACTACACCGATGGCTCCGAATTAACAACTTACAAGGAGAAAAATCATCTGGTCGGATTTTGTACTGACATTGAAAATTACATTATCCACAAACAAATTCCTCAGCATTATGGTAAATACGTGCCACTAGTGCATGTGTTCAACTACGGTAACTACCATGGAGATACCCTGGTAAGATTTTTACTATTACGACATCCGTGCATCTTTTGCATACTTCTAAAACTAGTACATCATTGCTAACTATGAAGTTATTACTATGTTTTTCAACAGATAATCCCGGAGAATTGTGTGCCTCATATGATGTATCTGAAAGGTAGTGTTAATGTTTTGAACATACAGCCAGGTCATCCTATGAATCTCAACTGTCCATACCAGATTTCTAAAAGAAGTGGAGACATGAAAATCAAAGGATGGAAAAAATGTATGGACAGTCGTAAGGAGCTTCTTGGAAGCAAAAGGAAGCGAAGCGCAAGAATTGGAGACAGGATGTTCGCCATTCTCCATAATCGAGAGTTAGGGTCTATATTGTTTTATGCTATTTTAGCTTAAATAGGGTATTTAGGTCCTGCCTAATACTGAGGATCATGTGCTGATGAATAATTAAGTAGGGTTGGTTCGAAGACTATCAGGATGATGATCGTATGACTTGTTATGAATAACGAGTAGAAGTTGTATGGTGATGATTAGTAGGACTTGTTAGGATTAGTATTACTTCCGACAAACTCGATACTCGCAGTCTTGAGACTTGTAATGTTTTATCTTTGTTCGGTCTTTTCAATTCGGAGACTAATATGATGAATTGTATTCGGAGACTAATCTTCTATTGTATTCGATGAATCTGTTGTTGATGTGTGCTGTCTATATTTTGTTCAATTATACATTTTGTAACCTGTGCGAAAAACAGAAAATAAAAAAAATAAAAAAACCTAATATTCATACTAATGGCGCATCACATCACAGTGCGCCATTAGTATGGCGAAGTTACTAATGGCGCATACTGCTGTTGTGCGCCATTAGTATGCCAAAGCACCTAGGTATACATGGCCCCCTGGGAGGCATACTAATGGCGCACCGTGGGCTATACTAATGGCGCACCGCGTGGTGCGCCACCACTAATGCGCCATTAATGGCCAAATTAGGTGCGCCATTAGTAGGCCTTTTTCTAGTAGTGACTCTAGAAAACGAACTATACGATCTTTATGCTATGTTTAGCATTGGGTCTTGTCCATCACATCATTCTCTTAATGATGTGATCTCGTTATCAATGACATTCAATGTCCATAGCCAGGAAACCATGACTATCTGTTGATCAACGAGCTAGTCAACTAGAGGCTTACTAGGGACATGTTGGTGTCTGTTATTCACACATGTATTACGATTTCCGGATAACACAATTATAGCATGAATAAAGAAAATTACCATGAACAAGGAAATATAATAATAATGCTTTTATTATTGCCTCTAGGGCATATTTCCAACAGCGAGTCACCCCTGACAATGAGCTTCTTAATCCCAAGGTCTATCGCGATCCTGAGACCGGCAAGCAAGCCTTCATACTCTGCAGTATTGTTTGTCGCTTGCTCCTTGGGAAAGGTCATCTGAACTACGTACTTGAGCTGCTCTCCTGTAGGTGCAACAAGCAGCACACCAGCACCGGCGCCTTGCAACGAGATGGCACCGTCAAAGTACATGAGCCACTCTTTGCTTGTTTCCTTGACGGGGATGCTCGTCTCTGGAATTTCTTCATTTGGAGTTGGCGTCCACTCTGCTATGAACTCTGCCAATGCTCTGCTTTGGATTGTTCATGTACTCTCAAATTTGAGGCCAAAGCTTGACAGTTCCAGTGCCCACTCGACAATCCTGCCTGTTGCTTCTGGATTTTGCAATATCCTCTTCAGCGGAAAGCGAGTGACAACTGTGATCTCATGTGCTTGGAAGTAATGGCGGAGCTTTCTCGAGGCCATGAGAAGGCCGAAAAGCAACTTCTGCACACCAGAGTACCTTGACCTAGCCCCTGCAAAAGGGAACTGACAAAGTAAACTGGGCGCTGCACCATCTTCTTCTGTATCTCCTCTTGCATCTGCGCAGATCCATGCTTCTCGGGACCAGAGCTTGTCGGGGAAGCCCCCTGCTTGTCGCTGGATGTGCTTGCCGTGGTTGCTGGCTCGTCATCTGCCTCCCTCTCTGCTACTAACACAGCACTAACCACTTGATTGGTTGCTGCTATGTACAGCAGCAACTTCTCTTGCGGCTTAGGTGCAACAAGTGTTGGAGTGGAGGACAGGTATCTCTTCAAGTCCTGCAGCGCAGCCTCCGCTTCTGGAGTCCATTTCATTGGACTTGCCTTTTTCAAAATTTTGAAATATGGCAGGGCGCGCTCAGCAGACCGAGAGATAAACCTGCTGAGAGCAGCCACGCAACCGGCAAGCTTCCGTACATCCTTGACACGTTTTGGTGCTTCGATCTGCTCGATCGCCTTGATTTTGTTGGGATTGGCTTCAATTCCCCGCTGAGACACAAAGAACCCGAGAAGCTTGCCGGAGGGGACTCCAAACACACACTTCTCGGGGTTAAGCTTGAGGTTGATCTTGCGCAGATTTGCAAAAGTCTCTTCTAAATCTTGGATCAGAGTTGCCCTGTCCTTGCTCTTGACCACTATATCATCCATGTAAGCTTCTACATTTCTGTGTATCTGTGGGTTGAAAGCGACATGGACTACTCTGGCAAATGTTGAACCAGCATTCTTTAAACCAAAAGGCATCCGTACGAAACAGTACGTGCCACATGGAGTAATGAAAGCGGCTTTCTCCTCATCCTCTTCTGCCATGAAGATCTGATGGTATCATGAGTATGCGTCAAGAAATGAAAGCCAATCACATCCGGCTATGGAGTCAACGATCTGGTCAATGAGCGGCAAGGGAAATGGATCTTTGGGACAAGCTTTATTAACATCAGTAAAGTCAATACAAAGCCTCCATTTCCCGTTTGCTTTGCGCACTACAACAGGATTGGCCAACCACGTGGGATGGAGCACTCCTCTGACAAGGCCTGCTGCTTCCAACTTCTTGATTTCTTCTGCTATGAACTCTTGGCGCTCCACTGCTTGCTTCCTGAGCTTCTGCTTGACGGGCCGCGCATGAGGACAAACGGCAATATGGTGCTCAATTACTTTCCTGGGAACACCGGGGATGTCAGACGGTTGCCACGCAAACACGTCAACGTTCCCCCGTAGGAAAGCAATGAGCGTGCTTTCCTATTTAAAGTCAAGCGTGGCACTGATGGTGAAGGTACCACCAGTGCCGTCCTCCTTGGCGGACACCCTCTTGGTATGTGGTGGAGCTGCCATAGCCTTCTTACACTTGCCGGTGGAGCTCGATGGTGCGTCCTCGACGGCAGCGCAGCACTCCAAAGAGGTGCGCTTGCCGGAGTGGGCATCGGAGCTCCTGCTGGACTTAGTCTTCTTCTTCCCCCCGGGAGCTTCAGCGGCAAGTGTGTTGCGATCTGTCGCGGCTGTTGCTTGCCGGTAGATCTTGTCGGCGCAGATAAGGGCATCCTTCTTGTCTCCAGGGACAGAGATGACGCTTATTGGGCCTGGCATCTTGAGCAAGTTGTATGCATAGTGAGAGGCTGCCATGAACTTGGCGAGTGCTGGACGGCCAAGTATGCCATTGTAAGGCAATGGGAAATCGGCAACGTCAAAACTGACCCTCTCAGTCCTGAAGTTCATTTCGCTGCCAAATGTTACCGGCAACGTGACCTTCCCTTTTGGCTTGCTCCTTCCCGGGTTGATTCCTTGGAATGTGCCGGTCTCTTCGAGCTCGCTGTCAGGGATCTGGAGTTTCTAGAGCACAGCGGAGGAGATTAGGTTCAAGCCGGCCCCACCGTCAACTAACATCTTAGTGACCTTGAGGTTGCGGATTGTCGGTGAAACCAACAACGGCAAGCACCCGACCACAGTTGTGCGATCAGGGTGGTCCTCAATATCAAAGATGATAGGCGTGCTGGACCATTTCAGAAGCTTGCGCGATTCGACAGGTGGTTCTGCCGCATTAACTTCCCGCGCCCACTGGTTGAGCTGGCGGTGTGAAGTATGCAGAGAAGCACCACCGTCAACGCACAAAACCTCTGTGGCTTTCTGGAACTCCTGCTCACTGGTCTCGGCATCATCCATGTCTTCGTCGTCGTCATCATCTTCATCCTTGTCGCGGCCGCGGGGAGGTCTGTCTCCTTGCCGCTGCTTGGCCTTGCCGCGGTGTCCTCCCCAGCCAGCATGCTTCTTGCCGGCCTCTCCACCGCCTCCTTGGGCTCTCTCCTTGTCGCGCCGCTCGTACTCAGCTTTTTGTTGCTGGACAAGCTGCTCGACCTTCTTTCAGCTCTGGAGATCATGGCCCTTGGTGCGGTGGATCTTGCAGTACTGCTTGTCGGAGCCGTCCTGCTTGTCGGTGCCGCAACAGCTTGGCAGTTGGTGCATGTGGCAACCTCCTTGCCGGAGCTGCCAACTTTGGTTTACTTGGTGCCACCGTCGGTGCCGGACTGCTCAACGACTAGTACCTCTTTGCCTTTCTTCTTCCTGTTGCGCCTCCGGTTTTTCTTTGCCGGGGCAGCATCTTCGCTGTCAGATCCTCCTGCTCCAGTATTCTCTCCGGGGAGTTTCCTCCCTTCTTCAGCACGTGCACACTTGTTGGCCAGGGCGTACAGCTCGCTGACGTCTCTGATCCTGCTCATCACCATCTCCTCCCGCATCCTGCGATTACGCATGTTCTGATGGAACACGCTGATAACCGCGGCAGGGTGGATGTCTGGGATGTTGCGCTGTACACGGCTGAATCTCTTAATATACTTGCGCAGGGGCTCTCCTTCCTTCTGGGCAAGCAGGTGAAGGTCACTCTCTTGGCCATGGGGTTTGTGGCCGCCCGTAAAGGCGCCGACAAACTGATGGCACAAATCCGCCCAAGAGGATATGGACTTGTCCGGCAAGTGCATGAGCCAGGACCTGACGTCGGGCTTGAGCACCAGCGGGAAGTAGTTGGAAAGGACCTTGTCGTCTCGCCCCCCGGCAGCTTGCACCGCGATGGTGTAGATGCTGAGGAAGTCCGACGGGTGCGACTTGCCGTCGTACTTCTCCGGTACGTTTGGCTTGAAATTCTTCTGGCTGGGCCACTGGACTTGCCGCAGCTCACGGGTAAACGCAGGGCAACCTACCGCGTATGGCAAGTCACCTGGTTCCCCTGGCGCATGCATATCGATAGAAGGCCCAGCGCGCAGGTCTGATTGACGCCGCGCTTCTCTTCGGCGTTCAATGCGGGTACGAGCGTCTTCTTGTTGTCTTTCGTGAAGAACTTGGCGTTGATCGTGACGAGCTCGCGGATCTGATGACACGGTGGAGTCGCTGTCGTGGTGGATCCGGCGAGTCGGCGATCTTGGCCTTTGAGGCGGAGAGTGCACAGTGGTTGCACCCTCCCCGGTCTTGTCGCCACCGGCTCGCGCCTGACTGACTTGCCGCGGCTGCGAAGTACTTGGCTGCCATGGGATGTCGCCGTTGGCGAAGCTGATGAGACTTTGGATGGTGGCCCTCTAGTCGTCGATCTTGTCCGCCGCTGGAGGGTAGTCTAGGAGCAGTTAAGCTCGCGCCAAGGCTTCTGCCGGAGTGGCGGGCGGCGGCGGCGAACAGTGCGAGGAACGGGATATGCTTGGACTTCTAACTACATTAGAAGGAGCAATATCCCGTCCAAGCAACCATGCCGTGCTCGCGCCAGCATGTTGGCGTGCATGCTGGTCTTAAGCACTCCGGGATCCGCCAGCTTGTTCTTGGCCTAGTAAACGTATGGTACCGTGAGTACCATGACGCTGCTGGTCCCGCGCCTCCTGAGATGGGCGCGGTGCGTGTACGGACGCCGAGGTCTTGGAGTGCGCTCGGTCATTGTGGGAGCCGACCGCGCCGCCGATGTGCAGTGCAGTCTTGTCCTTGGACCTGGCAGCACCATGAGCCCCCTCGTCAGCGCCCCTTCTTCCACCGGCGTCCACTCCACCAACCGTTCGCTCCGGCGATGGTGGGCTCGGCGCAGACGGAGCAGCTGCCTCTGAAGCCTTCTTCTTTGGCGGCATGTTGATGAAGATGATGAAGATTTGGCTCGTGCGAATGCCGGATCAGGTTCACACAGCCTCGACGGGCCCCCTACCTGGCGCGCCATAGATGTCGGGGGTGACTGATCCCTCGGACACCTATGGGACCACGGCGGAGCGAGGCCCCTTTCGGTTCGGCAGGGGGCGGAGAGAGCACGAAGAGCAGATCGAGGCGAACCGCACGAGCACGCGATTATTTTACCCAGGTTCGGGCCGCACGGATGCGTAAAACCCTACTCCTGCTTGTGGTTTGTATTGTGTTCTTGCTCGGGAGCGATGAATGCTACAGTACGCTCAAGTAGCTAGCGAGACCGAGCGTGAGAATGATCGTCCCCCTCCCTGTTGCGCATGGGCCTCCTTTTATATGTCAAAGGGGTCACCGACAGGTGGCAACATAGATGAGGGTAAAATGGAAAAGAAGTGGTGGTTGGCACCACCGCCTACTACAGTTGTATCATACCTAACCTAAGCGGCAGGGGACAAAGGCTTTAAATGTCTATCTGTGTCGCCTAGACGGTGCAGAAAGGGACCGCTAGGGACGCCATTGCTTGCCATGATGGCTATCTTGTCATCGCCGCTTGCCACCGTGTACCTCTGGCTGCACAGCCTTCCGGCACGTACGCCTGGAAGGGTCCCAGAGTGACACGTTGGTGGATGCGCTGGAGCGCGGGTACAGAATGGAGGTTTCCCGTGACAAATGCCTTGCCGCGGTCGTTGGCTTGTCGCATCCGGGAGCTTCTCGCTCACCGGGCCTTGGTTAGCCTTCCCGGCAAGCTCCTCTTGCCGGGGTCTTGTCTTGTCCATGGATACTTTGTTCTTGAATGGCTTCGGAGGATCCATAGAGAATCTTGGCGGTCGCCCGGCAAGCCTTGCCGTGGGATGCTGCGACTGCCCGTGCACAAGTTCGGGATACTAAGGTACCCCTACTTTAGTACACCGACACTTGGAGATCCAGGAGTACCAACTATACCGTGCTCCATTAAAAGAAACTATGTTAAAACTGCTGTATGTGATCTTGGAGCCAGTGTTAGTGTTATGCCTCTCTCTTTATATCGTAGACTTGATTTGAATAAGTTGACACCTACTGAAATATCTTTGTAAATGGCTGACAAATCAACTGCTATACCTATCGGTATTTGTGAGGATGTGCCTGTTGTGGTTGCAAACATTACTATTTTAACGGACTTTGTTATTCTTGATATTCCCGAGGACGACAGTATGTCTATTTTTCTTGGAAGACCCTTTTTGAATACTACAGGGGCTGTTATTGATTGCACCAAAGGGAATGTCACTTTTCATCTTAATGGTAATGAGCATACGGTAAACTTTCCAAGGAAACAACCTCAAGTCCACAGTATCAATTCTATTGGAAAAATTTCAACAATTACTATTGGAGGTTTTGAATTTCCTCTTTCTACTGTCAAAAAGAAATATGATATTCTTATTGTTGGGGATGTGCATATCCCCATTGAGGTAACCTAGTGTTATTCGAAAATTCTTCGGTTCCATGTTATTCGGAATGAGTTTGTTAACAAGACCTGATCAACCTTGTTAGTGGATTCCTTTTGATGAGCATGATATGGATGAATTTAGAAAACACAACCCTCTATACCCTCTTTTTACTTTCTGTTATTTATATTAAATAAAGCAAAAATAGTAATTTCTGTCTGTTTTATGAATTATCTATGCAATAAAAAATACCCCGAAAATAGAAGTTCTCCAAATGCCCTGAAATTTAAATATGATTTTTTTCTGGAATATTTGAGAGTATCTGGCACTGAGAACACACCGGGGGGAGCAAGCACCTGGCCACGATGGTCCAGGGCGCGCCCACCCCCCTAGGCGCGCCCCCTGCTACCTCTTGAGCACTGCGTTGGTTTTCCCTTGAAGATGAAAGGGTGATGCAGCAAAGTAGCGTAAGTATTTCCCTTAGTTTTTGAGAACCAAGGTATCAATCCAGTAGTAGGCTACGTGCGAGTCCCTCGCACCTACACAAAACAAATAAATCCTCGCTTCAATATCTGCCAGTAGCGTAACCTGTAAAACCTTTTCTCATCCAAGGGCTTTGTGAAGATATCTGCCAGTTGCTCTTCAGTGTTGACATGTATGATATTAATATCTTCCTTCATGACATGATCTCTGAGAAAGTGATGACGAATTTCAATGTGCTTTGTCTTCGAGTGCTGAACTGGGTTGTTGGCAATCTTGATGGCGCTTTCGTTGTCGCAGTAGAGTGGCACTTGCTTTAGATGAATGCCATAGTCTTTGAGTGTTTGCTTCATCCATAGAAGCTGAGCGCAGCAAGACCCAGCAGCAATGTATTCAGATTTAGCAGTGGAGAGAGATACACAGTTCTGCTTCTTTGAAGACCAACATACAAGTGAGCGTCCCAGAAAGTGACATGTGCCTGATGTAGACTTGCGATCCACCTTGTCACAAGCATAATCAGCATCCGAGAATCCAACTAGATCAAACTCTGAGCCCTTTGGATACCATAATCCTAGTGTTGGGGTCTAAGCCAAATATCGAAGAATTCGCTTCACAGCTAAGTGATGCGATTCCTTTGGTGCCGCTTGGAATCGAGCACACATGCAAACACTAAGCATAATATCAAACTCTTTACCATTGTCGTCGGGACCCAGATGGTGTTTAGCTGGCATTGGCGTCGTGTAACCTTTACAATCTTGCATTCCAAACTTCTTCAGGCAATCTTTGAGGTATTTCTCTTGAGATATGAAGATGCCATTTCTTTGCTGACGAATTTGAAGACCAAGGAAGAACTTCAGCTCACCCATCATGGACATTTGATATTGCGCTTGCATCATGTGTCCAAACTCATCACTATATTTCTGGTTGGTGTAGCCGAAGATAATGTCATCCACATATATTTGGCACACAAACAGTTCACCATCATATGTCTTCGTGAAGAGTGTGGGATCC
The DNA here is from genome assembly GCA_034509565.1 of Triticum monococcum. Lineage (NCBI taxonomy): Eukaryota > Viridiplantae > Streptophyta > Magnoliopsida > Poales > Poaceae > Triticum > Triticum monococcum. Next base: position 726,190,853 of record CM067842.1, read on the forward strand.
AGGGAACCAGGTTTGAAGCCTTTGCTCTTCAAGAAGTCCTTGAGTGTGTCATACCAAGCACGAGGGGCTTGTTTGAGGCCATACAGTGCCTTGTTGAGCTTATAAACCATGTCAGGATGTTTTGGATCTTCAAAGCCAGGCGGTTGTGCAACATACACTTCTTCTTCAATCTTGGCATTGAGAAAGGCACTCTTCACATCCATTTGATACAGAAGAATGTTATGATGAGTTGCATAGGCTAGCAATATGCGAATAGCTTCAAGCCTAGCCACAGGAGCAAATGTTTCATTGAAGTCAATCCCTTCCACTTGAGTATATCCTTGAGCAACGAGACGTGCCTTGTTTCTGACAACTTGACCATGCTCATCTTGCTTGTTGCGATATATCCATTTAGTTCCTATGATATTGTGCTTACGAGGATCAGGACGCTTGACCAGTTCCCATACATTATTCAGCTCAAATTGTTGAAGCTCTTCTTGCATAGCTTGAATCCATTCAGGTTCATGAAGGCTTCATAAACTTTCTTGGGTTCAGATATTGAGACAAATGCGAAGTACCCACATAAATTTGCTAGTTGTGTTGCCCTTGAACGAGTGAGTGGACCAGGTGCATTGATGCTATCAATTATTTTCTCAATCTGTACTTCATTTGCAACGAGGATGAACAGGACGAAGATTTTGCTCTTGCTGATCATTGTCATCATTAGAACGATTGTATTCAGGCTGAGCATTGCCTTCAGGTTGATCAGGTGTAGAGATGATGAGTTCCTCTTCGGGTTGTGCTTCAGACGGTATGATTTCTCTAGTTCCCATAAGCTTGATGGATTCACTGGATGGAACTTCATCTAGCACATTTGGCAGGTGCTCTCTTTGCGAGCCGTTAGTCTAATCGAACCGCACATCCACAGTTTCAACCACTTTATAGTGAAAGAGGTTGAAGACTCTATAGGAGTGCGAATCCTTTCTGTATCCAAGCATAAAACCTTCATGTGCTTTCCACGCAAATTTTGAAGTGTGATGTGGATCCTTGATCCAGCACCTGGCACCAAATACTCTGAAGTAATTGACATTTGGCTTCTTACCAGTGAGGAGCTCATAGGATGTTTTTTTTCAGAAGCTTGTGAAGATAAAAACGGTTGATGATATGGCATGCAGTATCAACGGCTTCAGGCCAGAACTTTCTTGGAGTCTTGTATTCATCGAGCATCGTCCGGGCCATCTCAATGAGTGTTCTGTTCTTGCGTTCCACGATGCCATTCTGCTGCGGCGTGTACGGAGCTGTGAACTCATGAGTGATGCCCAAAGTATCAAGATAAGTGCCGAGGTCGGTGTTCTTGAATTATTGCCATTGTCACTTCTGATGTGCTTGATCTTGACGCCATAGTTGTTCATGGCTCGATTGGCGAAGCGTCTGAAGACATCCTGTACTTTAGTCTTGTAGAGGATTATATGCACCCATGTATATCTTGAATAGTCATCAACAATGACGAAGCCATAGAGACAAGAAGTAGTAGTAAGAGTTGAGTAGTGAGTGGGACCGAAGAGGTCCATGTGTAGCAGTTCGAAGGGTTGAGTCATTGTCATGATTGTCTTTGAGGGATACTTGGCCCTCGTCATCTTTCCAGCTTCGCAGGCACCGCATAAGTGATCCTTCTTGAACTTGATGCCTTCGATGCCTATGATATGCTTCTTCTTTGCAAGAGTGTGCAAATTCCTCATGCCAGCATGCCCTAGCCTCCGATGCCAGAGCCAGCATTCTGAAGCTTTTGCAAGAAGACATACGACAAGCTGTGGTCCTGCTGAGAAATCTACCATGTACAAATCATCTTTCCGATACCCTTCAAAGACTAGAGACTTGTCAGATTCCATTAGAACAAGGCAACGATATTTTCCAAACATCACAATCATGTTTAAATCACAAAGCATTGAGACAAACATTAAGTTGAAACCAAGGGATTCAACAAGCATCACTTTATCCATGTGTTGATCCCTTGAGATTGCAACTCTACCTAGACCGAATACCTTGCTTTTACCAGTATCAGCAAATGTGATGTGACTCTTGTCAGATGGACGTAAGGTTGAGTCCATGAGAAGACTTTGCTTGCCAGTCATGTGATTAGTACATCCACTATCAATAATCCATTCTAAAGCAGCTGGTGTCATACCCTACAATGCAGTTAGGGGGATAGGCTTCACGAAGAGAATTGTGAAGCATAAACATTTGACGAGCAAGTGGATTATGAAAGCTTAGATCGAGGTTAGGACTGATAGAGGAAGTCGCAAGCGACTCAGGAACAAAACACATAATAAGACCATTTGGGCATTTGATCTTGCGCCCTACAAGAGGTTTAAGGTCCTCAGCAATAGCTTCAGACGCATTTGATTTTCGGCTGGAGACCCTTCCCTACAAAAAAAAGTTAAGCTTTCTTATCCACCACATCTTCAAGGGTGGCTTCGAAGCAATGAGTCTAAGTGCAGCATCTGAGAACTTTGGCTTTGGAGCCCTAGCAAATAGTCTTGCAGGTGGACAATAGTACTCATAAGAATAAGCAGAGTAGTTCTTGTTCTTATGAACATGGCGGTTTGATGAAACGCGCTCATATTCATAGGCCTGAGTATGGTTTCCCTGCAAAACATTTGCGTTAGTGCGACTCAGGTGAGTCCTCTGTCTGTATGAAGCCTTTGGACCATATGAAGCCCGTAGTGTGGGGTTTGTCTTCTTCACTTGTGGTGTCATGACGACATACATAGGAAGATTTTCCAGACACTTTTTCGGCACCCATACTTTCTTCATAGGTGGCACATTCCTGCAGTTAGTACCAATATACCTGGCAAACACTTCACCATTCTGATTCTTAAACAGTTTATAGTTTGCATCAAAGGATTCATCAATAAGCACAAGTGAAGCCAGATAGGGTGGATTGATCCACTAAAGGTTCCTTTGCAGCAACCCATGTGGTTTTGGGGTACTACTCAGGTTTCCAGTAAGAGCCATCAGCATTCATTTTCCTTTCGAACCCAACACCCTCTTTCCTAGGGTTTCGGTTTAGGATCTGCCTTTTGAGGACATGACATAGTGTCTGATGCCCTTTGAGACTTTTGTACATCCCTGTTTCAAGCAATGTCTTCAACCTAGCATTTTCATCAGCAATAGCAGTGGCATCCTCAGCAGAGGGGTTAGTTACCACATCAACAGTTGAAGATATTGCAACAGTAGCAGCAGTAGAACATCCAGCAACAGAAGTAGCACTGTCACGCTCAATGCATTTAAGACATGGTGGTTCAAATCCTTCCTAAGCGGAATTGATCTGTTTGGCGCGAAGTGACTCATTTTCCTTTTGAAGATCTTCATGAGCCGCTCTCAATTTCTCAAGATCTTGCTTCCTTTGAAAATAATCATAGGAAAGCTTTTCATGAGTTGTTGAGAGCGTTTCATGACGACTTTCAAGTTCCTCATACTTAACATGAAGATTTTTTATGTCTTCAATTAAGGACTGAGATCAAGTCATTTCAGTGTCTAACAGGTCATCGCTTTTGTCTAACAGTTTTTGAATATGTTCCATAGCTTTCTGTTGTTCAGTTGCAATTTTAGCAATTGTTTTGTAGTTGGGTTTGGAACCACAATCAGAGTCATCTTCACTGCATGTTTGATAGTGAGTAGTGCGTGAGTTTACCTTGGCACCGCGTGCCATGAAGCAGTAGGTGGGAGCGGAGTTGTCCTTGTCATTAGCATCGGCGTCGGTGATGAAGTCAATGTCTTCAATGTTGAAGATGGACTTGGCAACATAGGCTGTAGCCAGACTTGCAACGCCGGAATCAGACTCCTCAGACTCCACCTCCGCTTCCTTAGAAGCAAACTCCTCCTCTGAATCCACTTCCTTGCCAACAAACACATGAGCCTTGCCAGATGAGCTCTTCTTGTGTGATGAAGACTTGGAAGAAGACTTTGAGTATTTCTTCTTCTTCTTCTTGCCATCAGAATCATGTTCCTTGCTCTTCTTATTCTTCTTCTTGTTCTCATTGTCCCACTGCAGACACTCAGAGATGTAGTGACCAGGTTTCTTGCATTTGTGGCATGTTCTCTTCTTGTAGTCATGAGCAGAAGCTTCATCATTCCTTGAGCTAGATCGTGAGGACTTTCTAAAGCCTTTCTTCTTGGTGAATTTCTGGAACTTCTTCACAAGCATAGCAAGATCCTTTCCATTGTCTTCGGGATCATCAGAACTGCAATCGGATTCTTCTTCAGATGAGGAAACAGCTTTTGCCTTCAAAGCATGAGTTCGCCCATAGTTGGGACCGTAGATGTCCCTTTTCTCAGAAAGCTGAAACTCATGTGTGTTGAGCCTTTCAAGTATGTCAGACGGATCGAGTGTCTTGAAGTCAGGGCGTTCTTGAATCATTAGGGCTAGGGTGTCAAACGAGCTGTCAAGTGATCTCAGGAGTGTCTTGACGACTTCATGCTTGGTGATCTCAGTAGCGCCGAGGGCTTGAAGCTCATTTGTGATGTCAGTGAGTCGATCAAACATGAGCTGAACATTCTCATTGTCGTTTCCCTTGAAGCGGTTGAAGAGGTTGCGAAGGACACTAATTCTTTGATCTCTCTGGGTTGAGACGCCTTCGTTGACCTTGGAGAGCCAGTACCAGACTAGCTTGGATGTTTCTAGAGCACTCACACGGCCATACTGTCCTTTGGTCAGATGACCACAGATGATGTTCTTGGCAGTGGAATCCAGTTGAACGAACTTCTTGACATCAGCAATAGTGACACCTTCACCAGCCTTGGGGACGCCATTCTTGACGACATACTAGAGGTCGATATCAATGGCTTACAGATGCATGTGCATATTTTTCCAGTAGGGATATTCAGTTCCATTGAAGACTGGGCACGCAACAGAGACTTTGATTATCCCTGCAGTCGACATAGCTAAAACTCCAGGTGGTTAAACCGAATCACGCAGAACAAGGGAGTACCTTGCTCTGATACCAATTGAAAGTGCTAGTGATCGACTAGAGGGGGGTGAATAGGCGATTTTTATGAAAGTCTTCAAAACATGGAAGTTCCGAAGACAAATGATAGAAATAAACCTATTACCTTGCAGCGGAAGGTAGACTTGTGGTGACCCGACCCAAATGGATCAAGTCTACTGTGCTCCGGTGTCATCCCTGTATCAGTAATGCTGACACCACACAGTACTTCGAAGGATTTATAGCAGAGTGGCAATCACACACTTATTACAACGATGTCTCAAAGAGAACTTATTACAATAAATATGGCTTAAGGCCATCTAGTGTCGATAACAGCGGAAGACTTGGAAGATAAATGGGTACATCAACTCCAACGACATCACTGAGTATAGAAGCACGACCTAAAAGCACCTTAATCATCGTCTGAAAAGTCTGCAACATTAACGTTGCAGCCCGAAACGGGTCAGCACATGGAATATGCTGGCAAGGTAACACATAGAGAGTAATGGAATGAAACAACTATACTATATGCATAATTGGCTGGTGGAAAGTTCTATGGTTACTGTTTTGCGTAAAACCAATTTTTCCCTGCTGCAACGGAATAAATTTATTTAACTATCATGGTGGTTGTTAAACATTGAGAATGGTTGACAGCATTCTCAATCCCAATTAAAAGTAGTCATTAATAACCCAACAATATTAATTTAGAACTAACATGATGAGATTCACATGATATTCAAGTACTAGATACTCAAGATTGTCCATAACCGGGGACACGGCTAATCATGATTAGTTTGTTACACTCTGCAGAGGTTTGCGCACTTTTCCCCACAAGACTCGATCGCCTCCGGTGGATTTCTCGCACTACTGGTGTTTGAGAAACGGATGACCGAGACACAGTCTTTCAGAAGCGCTAGCACCTTACGATGCATAGACCGGTACACCTAATTTCCCCTACATCTGCTAGTCTACCCTGTAAGAGTTCGCACGACTTAGTCAACTATGCCAGAGCCCATAATGGCTTGTGGCTGCACACGTAAGTATTTAGCATGAAAGATCTTATGATCCCTTTGAGTCCGGGTGGCGGTCCAAAAAAAACAGGCAAGTCCTGATAGACATCAGGTGCCTCAATCCACCCAGATGTGTGTTTAAGTTGCCACCTTAGATAAACCATTAAAATTATCAATCTCACATCTGTCATGGATATCACTCACCCAATCCACGTCTACTAGCATAGCATGGCATAATAAGCAAACGTAGAAGTAACTCCCAAAGGTTTCATAATAAACAGGTAATAGGTACTACCTCATCTACTTCCCATCCCACAATTTAATTAGATCCTAATCATGCAATGTGTGAGGATTGATCTAATGCAATAAAACTGGGTTGTAGAAAAGGTATGATCAAAGTGTTACTTGCCTTGCTGATGATCCACGAGTCCTAGAGATTCGAAGTAACAGGCGGCAATCCGGGTAATCTATCGCGGACAAACAACAAGCATACAATAAGTACTCATCTAATGCACATGTAACACTCGAACAAGAGATCGAACCAGATAGTTCAACTTAAGAACTCCGGTCGCAAAGAAAGAATGAACCGAACGAAGAAACCGAAAACAAACGGCGGAAGAAAACAACTCGGTTCTAGCAAGTTGAAACTAGGTCAAATTTTACCGTAGCAAAAACATAGTTAAAGTTGATTAGTCGGAACAGCGGTTTCGAAACGAAACTCCAGGCGCTTGAATCACCTAATTCCCATAAACGAGCGAGAAGATAAACTAGAACGAAGATCGGATCTGATATCGCGATCGCGGAATAAATCCGATGAAAAGAAGAAGAAGAACGGTTAAACGAACGGACGTTCGTTAGCCGGGAATAATCCGGTGATCACGTTCGTTAGGACGAACGGTCCGGCGAACGGTCTCGAGGCAACTAAACTGGAAAAGAAAACGAATCCGATCTAGGGTTTCGAGAAAAGAAAACTGAACAAAAAACCGATCTACAAAACCGGAACGGTTTAGAGAAGAAAACGAATCGGAAGAGAAGAAAGGAATTGGAATGGTCTAGAAGAAAACCGATCCGAGGAAAAGAAATAGAGATGCGGCGCGGTAACTCGGCGAGGTCTCCGGCGTCGGCGAGCAAGGGCGGCGGCGGCGATGCACAAGGGCGGCGGCGGCGCTAGGGCAAGGAGGCGGCGGCGGTGACGCAGGGCGCGGGCGGCGGCGGGTCTAGGGCGCGGCGCGGCTTGGGGGCGCGGGGTGAGGGGCTTGGGGCTTGCTTTGATGTGGGTTTAGAGGGGGGGTGCTTGGGTATTTATATAGGTGAGGGGAGAGATTGCTTGGGGGAGAGGACAAGAAATAAGAGAAGGAAAAAGAGAAGGAGAGGGAATCCTAAAAAAACCGAGTCCTACTAGGACTCTAGGCCGCGGCGGCTCCCTGCGCCTGGGCGCGCGTGGCGCGGGCAAGGCCTGGCCGGCCGGCCTACTGGCTGGGCCTTGGCCCAAGGCGCGCTGCTGGACTTTTTTTTAAACGGTTTCGCGCGCAGAAAAAAAACAGAAAAGAGAACTAAACGAACTCCAAAATTTCTAAAGTAAATTTTCCCCGACTCCTAAAATTGAGTCGAACAAAATGAACTTTTCTCCGGGCCTAAAATGCAAATTTTTGAAAACACACATTTTTCCTATCCAAAGAAAAAGGCAAATAAACTCCTACTCAACTAGCACAACTTTAATATCACTACCTCCATATCTCAAAACAATCATCAAGCATCAAACTTCTCTTAGTATTCAAAACACTCATAAGAAAGTTTTTACTAATCTTGAATACCTAGCATATTTGGATTATTTAAGCAAATTACCATGCTATTTAAGACTCTCAAAATAATCTAAGTGAAGCATGAGAGATCAATAATTTCTTTAAAACAAATCCACCACCATGCTCTAAAAGATATAAGTGAAGTACTAGAGCAAAACTATATAACTCAAAAGATATAAGTGAAGCACATAGAGTATTTTAGTAATTTCCGAATCATGTGTGTCTCTCTCAAAAGGTGTGTACAGCAAAGATGATTGTGGTAAACTAAAAAGCAAAGACTCAAATCATACAAGACGCTCCAAGCAAAACACATACCATGTGGTGAATAAAAATATAGCTCCAAGTAAAGTAACCGATGGAAGTAAACGAAAGAGGGGATGCCTTCCGGGGCATCCCCAAGCTTTGGCTTTTTGGTGTTCTTAGATTATCTTGGGGGTTCCATGGGCATCCCCAAGCTTAGGCTCTTGCCACTCCTTGTTCCATAATCCATCAAATCCTTACCCAAAACTTCAAAACTTCACAACACAAAACTTAAAGTAGAAAATCTCGTGAGCTCCGCTAGCGAAAGAAAACAAAACACCACTTCAAGGTACTTTAATGAACTCATTCTTTATTTGTATTGGTTTTAAACCTACTGTATTCCAACTTCTCTATGGTTTATAAACTATTTTACTAGCCATAGATTCATCAAAATAAGCAAACAACACACGAAAAACAGAATCTGTGAAAAACAGAACAGTCTGTAGTAATCTGTAGCTAGCGCAAGATCTGGAACCCCAAAAATTCTAAAATAAATTTATGGACGTGAGGAATTTATCTATTAATAATCTGCAAAAATAATTAACTAAATAGCACTTTCCAAATAAAAATGGCAGCAGTTCTCGTGAGCGCTAAAGTTTCTGTTTTTTACAGCAAGATTAACAAGACTTTCCCCAAGTCTTCCCAATGATTCTACTTGGCACAGACACTAATCAAGCACAAAAAACACAACCAAAACAGAGGCTAGATAAATTATTTATTACTAAACAGGAGCAAAAAGCAAGGAATAAAAATAAAATTGGGTTTCCTTCCAACAAGCGCTATCGTTTAACGCCCCTAGCTAGGCATAAAAAGCAAGGATAGATCTAGGTATTGCCATCTTTGGTAGGCAATCCATAAGAGGCTCTCATAATAGATTCATAAGGTAATTTATTTTTTTCTAGGAAAGTGTTCCATGCATTTCCTTAACGGAAATTGGAATCTCATATTTCCTTTCTTCATATCAATAATTCCACCAATTGTTCTAAGGAAAGGTCTCCCAAGAATAATCGGACATGAAGGATTGCAATCTATATCAAGAACGATAAAATCTAAGGGCACATAATTCCTATTTGCAACAATAAGAACATCATTAATTCTTCCCATAGGTTTCTTAATAGTGGAATCCGCAAGGTGCAAGTTTAAAGAGCAATCATTAAAATCACGGAAACCTAACAAATCACACAAAGTCTTTGGAATCGTGGAAACACTAGCACCCAAATCACACAAAGCATAGCATTTATGATCTTTAATTTTAATTTTAATAGTTGGTTCCCACTCCTCATAAAGTTTTCTAGGGATAGAAACTTCCAACTCAAGTTTTTCTTCATAAGATTGCATCAAAGCATCAACGATATGTTTTGTAAAAGCTTTATTTTGACTATAAGCATGAGGAGAATTTAGCACGGATTGCAACAAGGAAATACAATCTATCAAAGAGAAATTATCATAATTAAATTACTTGAAATCCAAAATAGTGGGTTCATTACTATTTAAAGTTTTGAGTTCTTCAATCCCACTTCCAACAATTTTAGCATCAAGATCTAAAGACTCCGAATTTTTGGAACGCCGTCTAGGTAAAGGTGGATCATATTCAGTCCCATCATTATCAAGATTCATATTGCAAAATAAAGATTTAATAGGGGACACATCAATAACTTTTAGATCTTCATCTTTATTATCATGGTCTTCTAGCTTAGCGGCCATCTTATTAACTAAGGTAGCCTGCTTATCCAAAACTTCAGCTATTAACTTCTCAAGACAAGCAATTTGGGATCTCAAACCATCAAATTCTTTAGACATATCATCGAGCTCTTTATTCATATAACTCATAAAGCTTTTTTGTTCCCTAAGCTCGTTTCTAAAGAAACTATTATGCTCAAATTGCAAGACCATAAAACTCCTAACGTTGCTTTCGACTTCTTCTAACCTTTTAAGGTGAAGATCACCAAATCGGGGAAGAGCCATCGTGACAAGCAAGCAAAGCAACACACAAGCAAACGAGGAACGGGCAAAAGAGGCAAATAGAGAAAGAGAGGGAGGATAGAGAGAGACGGCGAATAAAACGGCAAGGGTGAAGTGGGGGAGAGGAAAATGAGAGGCAAATGGCAAATAATGTAATGCGGGAGATAAGGGTTTGTGATGGGTACTTGGTATGTTGACTTTTGCGTAGACCTCCCCGGCAACGGCGCCAGAAATCCTTCTTGCTACCTCTTAAGCACTGCATTGGTTTTCCCTTAAAGAGGGAAGGGTGATGCAGCAAAGTAGCGTAAGTATTTCCCTCGGTTTTTGAGAACCAAGGTATCAATCTAGTAGGAGGCTACACGCGAGTCCCTCGCACCTGCACAAAACAAATAAATCCTCGCAACTAACGCGATAAGGGTTTGTCAATCCCTACACGGTCACTTACGAGAGTGAGATATGATAGATATGATAAGATAATATTTTTGGTATTTTTATGATAAAGATGCAAAGTAAAATAAAAGCAATGAAAATAACTAAGTGTTGGAAGATTAATATGATGAAGATAGACCCGGGGGCCATAGGTTTCACTAGTGGCTTATCTCAAGAGCATATGTATTTTACGGTGGGTGAACACATTATTGTTGAGCAATTGACAGAATTGATCATAGTTATGAGAATATCTAGGTATGGTCATGTATATAGGTATCACGAACGAGACAAATAGACCAACTCCTGCCTGCATCTACTACTATTACTCCACACATTGACCGCTATCCAGCATGCATCTAGAGTATTAAGTTCAAGAGAACAGAGTAACGCTTTAAGCAAGATCACATGATGTAGAGGGATAAACTCATGCAATATGATGACAACCCCATCTTGTTATCCTCGATGGCAACAATACAATACATGCCTTGCTGCCCCTACTGTCACTGGGAAAGGACACCGCACGATTGAACCCAAAGCTAAGCACTTCTCCCATTGCAAGAAAGATCAATCTAGTAGGCCAAACCAAACTGATAATTCGAAGATACTTGCAAAGATAACCAATCATACATAAAAGAATTCAGAGAAGATTCAAATATTGTTCATAGATAAACTTGGTTAGAAACCCACAATTCATCGGTCTCAACAAACACACCGCAAAAGAAGATTACATCGAATAGATCTCCACAAGAGAGGGGGAGAACTTTGTATTGAGATCCAAAAAGAAAGAAGAAGCCATCTAGCTAATAAGTATGGACCAGAAGGTCTGAGGTAAACTACTCACACTTCATCGGAGAGGCTATGGTGTTGATGTAGAAGCCCTCCGTGATCGATGCCCCCGCCGGCGGAGCTCCGAAACAGGCCCCAAGATGGGATCTCATGGATACAGGAAGTTACGGCGGTGGAATTAGGGTTTTGGCTCCGTATCTGATCGTTTGGGGATACATAGGTATATATATAGGAGGAAGAAGTATGTCGGTGGAGCAACAGGGGACTCACGAGGGTGGAGGGCGCGCCTGGGGGTAGGCACGCCCCCTACCTCATGGCTTCCCTGTTGGTTGCTTGACGTAGGGTCCAAGTCTCCTTTATCTTGTTCATTCCAAAAATCACGTTCCCGAAGGTTTCATTCCCACTGGAAGAAAAAGGGCCTATAGTCCCTCTTCGTAAGGGCCTTTAGTCCCGGTTCCTGAACCGGGACTAAAGTGTCGGTACTAATGCCCCGACCCTTTAGTCCCGGTTCAATCCAGAACCGGGACTGATGGGCCTCCACGTGGGCAGTGCGCAGAGCCCAGGTAGGAGACCCTTTGGTCCCAGTTGGTGGCACCAACCGGGACCAATAGGCATCCACGCGTTAGCATTTCTGTGGCTGGGGTTTTTGTTTTTTTGAAAGGGGGGGGGGGGGTTGGGGGTTTTGGGGGGTTAATTTAGGTGTTTCATATATTGTGTTAGCTAGCTATAATTAATAGAGAGAAGTGTCCTCTCTTGTGTCCGTGCTTGGTCGACGCTACGTACTATACATATGTATAGAGAGGACTAGACACGCTGGCTAGCTAGTAAGCAAACGAAGGAAACAGAAGATCGTCATGAACATATATGCATACAGAGAGAAGTGATATCGACCACCTCTCCTTCTCCGAGAGATTGGTCGAACAACAAGTTCTCGTATATCTATCTGACACTACCGGCTACATATATACAATAATTATCTCTTACAAATATAATCATACGGACTCAGGGTCAACATAGAATTCTCCGTCTTTAGGGATCACGTGGTCAAGAAAGAATGCCGCCAATTCCTCTTGAATTGCTCGCATGCGAGCTGGTGCTAGGAGTTCATCTCGCTTCTGAAACATCTAATTTAAAGAAGGGGGTCAATACATATATATATATATATATGAATGAATGAAACTCAACACAAATGATGGTAATAAAATAAAATTGTGAATGTTGTTATTTACGTACTTCATATTGTTCGTTAGTGTAGCCCCGCTCACAGGTTGTGTGGCGGATGGACTCGCAAACATAGTATCCACAGAAATCATTCCCTTGTTCCTGCCACAACCACTTTACAAGAAATAGAGGCTAATCAAACTAATAAGCAAGAATGCCAAATGGTATTGATGAAACTAGCACTTGAATGACTAGTAGATGCGCTTAAAATGCTACTATAGCTAGTACTTACTTTCGGGTGTCTAAATTGCAACTCCTTCGGCAGTCTCGGAGCTTTTCTCGTAAATTTTCTCCAAACCCTGCCAGACAAAGAAAACAATTACTTGATATATCAGGAAATGAACAAAGTTGCTGATATGGTGGATAATGATCGATTTAACTTACTTCTCGAGTATTTGAGTCATGTCTGCATAGTCCTTGGGATCTTTTCGTCTTGAGTCTAAGACGGTTACTAGTCCCTGCTCAAGCTTAATATGTAGGAGAATATAGTGGAAACTGCACACGCATGCATAACTCGTCAATTACATTACTATAACCTTGACTAATATATAAGGGAAACTGAATACGCACAAGACAGTAACACTCACTTGAAGTTGTAAGGAAAGAGTATTATATCTTTGTTTTGATTTATTATCAACGATTGTAGCATGCTGGCCTCGGTTTCTGTGGCATGAAATTTAACCTGAGTTGCATCTATGAGATATGTGTTAATGAACCCAATATCACTGACTTGTCTTTTCTTCAATTCGACGATCTTCAATCTGCATAATATAGTGAGGATGATTATAAATACATGCAATGAAAGAGCTAAGCTATATAGAGAAACTTAATGACAGAAGTAGTACTACTTATAGACAGTAGCAGGCGACCGTTGTTTTATCGAGGGCCAATTGATTGAAAAACTGATAGAACTCCTCAAATGGAACAGGCAACAGATCAATTCCAACGAGGTCATGCTCCTTTTTAACTTTCACATACAAAGTACTCCTCCCCCCAGAGTCTCTGTAGATTTTCAAGTACCAATCATGCAATCTTCGCATCATCGTTGATACAGATCTTTCATCTTTGACGATAGGCTTCCCGTACTCGTATCTTTGTATCTGCATGTCCATGGGTTCATAATGTACTTCGTCGGGCAGGTAATCTGCAAGATTGCTATAACCGGGCACCATCCTTGGATCATTAGCGACATTGTGGCTAGGCACCTTGAGCGGGGGGCATGATTGCTTTGCTTGTTCGCCGAGCTGGGCAATTTGTTTCCCAGATCGTCGTTCTTTCAGCCTTTGATCACTGACAGTACTTCCCGACCGCTCCGCTTCGGCAAATTCCTTTCCAATAATGCGGTCAAGTTTCCTTTTGGCGGATCAGACTTCGGTGGTTTTGTCAGGGCAGCCAGAGTGCACTTCACTTTCACCCGATCTACCTTCTCCTCTGGAGGTGGATGTTTCTTCGCTTTCACCCCTTCAAAGAATTTCCTCACTTCTTCTCGCGCGATCTCGGCGTTCTCCTCCTGGGTCCTCTCGTATGGTAACTTCTCTGGAGTCTTCAGAGAAGGACCGAATCTGTATGTCCTCCCGCCTCTGGTTGTACTGCTAGACACCGACCGAGCAGACGGAGCGTTGTCTTCTTTACTTGCTTAAGAGGCGGAGGAGAAGGACTACGACGCGCCGGAGCAGCTGGAGCGGCGGGAGGTCTCTTCCGCCCTTGCTGACGAGGCGGAGAAGGAGGAGGCTGGCTGCTCTGGCGCGTCGACGCAGGCGGAGAAGGAGGCGGAGTGCCGCCACGCGCCGGAGAAGGAGCCGGCCGAGGGCCCTGATCGTCACTCGCCGGAGGAGCAGGCGGTGGAGGAGGCGGAGTGCCCTGACTCGCCGGAGGAGGAGGAGGAGGCGGAGGCGTCCAGTTCGGAAGGTTGATGAGCTCCTTCCGCCATAGGCATGGAGTCTTCAGAGCAGACCCCAGCCGAGTCTCCCCTTCACCGGTAGGGTGGTCAAGCTGGAGGTCCTCAAATCCCTCCGTTATCTCATCCACCATCACCCTAGCATATCCTTCTGGAATCGGCCGGCAATGAAAAGTTGCGCCGGGTTCAGTAGGATAAACAGAGCCAACAGCCGCCTTGACCTTCAAATTCATCCATTGCGTCATAAGGTGGCAATTTTTAGACTCCGTCATAGCATCCACGGGATAGCTAGCAGGAGCCGTCAAGGCATGCTCCGGCTGAAGCAGCTCGGTGGAAGCCATGCTGCTTCTGCGCTGAGATGGCGGGGTAGCTTCGGGGGAGGCTTCGGCAGTACGTTTGCTGCGATTTGCTTCTCGTTCCTCTATCACGTCTACCCTTGCTTGCAGCGCCTGCATTTGGGGTCTGCTGCACTTTTTTCCTCCTCTCATGGGATTTGTAACCGCCGGCGTCATGAAACCCAACCTTCCACGGAACGGAGCCTGGCGTGCCTCGTGTTCGTCCAGGGTGCTTAGGATTCCCGAGGGCCATTGTGAGCTCGTCGTTCAATCTGTTTGGAAAGAACGTCCCTTCCTGCGCTGCTTCGATGTACTGCTTAAGCTTACTGACTGGTATGTCCATTTGATCATTCGTCCAAATGCACTTCCCTGTTACAGGGTCCAAGGTTCCGCCAGCCCCGAAGAACCAAGTCCGGCAATGGTCTGGCCAGTTAATTGTCTCTGGTTCGATCCGTTTATGAACCAAATCATTCTCAATCTTGGACCACTTAGGCCGGGCTACAAGGTAGCCACCTGACCCCGTGCGATGGTGAAGCTTCTTCTTCGCAGCATTTTGCTTGTTTGTCGCCGACATCTTCTGACTCTTTTCCGATGTCTTGTGGGCCACAAATGCGGGCCAGTGATCTCTGATCTTCTCATATCTGCCCTTGAATTCTGGTGTCTCATTATTTTCGACAAACTTATTCAGCTCTTTCTTCCACCTCCTGAATAGTTCTGCCATCCTCTTCAGAGCAAAAGACTTGATTAATTTCTCTTTAACTGGTTTCTCTGGATTATCCTTAGGCGGTAGGGTGAAATTTGACTTCAGCTCAGTCCAAAGATCATTTTTCTGCATATCATTGACATAAGACACCTCAGGGTCTTCTGTAGCCGGCTTAAACCATTGCTGGATGCTTATCGGGATCTTGTCCCTAACCAGAACCCTGCACTGAGCAACAAATGCGCTCTTTGTCCGGAGGGGTTCAATAGGTTGGCCGTCGGGCGCGATTGCTATGATCTCAAACTTTTCATCCGAGCTCAACTTTTCTTCGGGCCTCGTCTCTTTACCGAAGTTGTGCTCGATCCGGAGGGCTAGAAAAAAGAACAAAGACTTAATTAATATGTGTACATACCAAAACAATGAATGCATCAATCAGCTAGTCAACATAGGCCGGACTCGGTTCGGTCACCGGAGCCGTCATCACGGTCTCCTTCTTGCACCGGCATTGGGTCACCGGAGCCATCCTCATGTTCTTCTTCTTGCACCGGCATAAGGTCACCGTAGCCAGCTTGTTCACCCTCTCCTTCCAGACCATCGGTTTCGTTGAGAAACAACGAGATGGCATCACTTCCTTCTGCGATTATTTCCCTCAACAACACTTCTTTTGTTGCTTCGTCTAGGGCGGTGTCCATAGTTTCTACAAATATTTACAACATGGCAATTATTATTCAAACATGACAGATGGATATATTAGTGCCAAACGTAGAACTAGCTACCTAATCATAGTAAGCTATCGGGAGGGGGTATATATCGACAACGACACACTACATCTATGTCCCTCGACGACCCTCGTTCCCGATAAAAAAAGAGGAAGAAGAAGAAAAAAAAGAGGAGAAGAAAGAATAGAGGAGAAGAAAGAATAGAGGAGAAGAACCCTCGAACCCTTGAACCCTCGACACCTAGACGGCCATCTTCTTCCTCTCATGTTCGAGAGGATCGCCGAGGGGTCGGGAGGTTGCCTAGTGTCAAAGGATTCAACAAAACCATGTCTTCATCATTAGGCGAAAGTAACATGTGCATGATGGTACGAAGCTCTTGAAAGTTGTTCTGGAACGGAGTCCCAGATAGGATAATTTGCTTTTTGGTACAAAGTTCAGAAAGAGCCTTCCGAATATCGCTATTTGGAAGGCCTTTGCTGAATTCGTACCAAAAGGCAGATTATTCTATCCGGGACTCCATTCCAGAACAACTTTGCAGAACTTCGTACCAACATGCCCTGGTTACTTCTGGCTAATGATGAAGGCATGGATTTCTTCAATACTTTGACACTAGGAAACCTCTCTTGACCCCTCGGCGATCCTCGACCCCTAGACGACCCTCTTCTTCCTCTCATGTTCGAGAGGATCGCTGAGTGCTCGGGAGGTTGCCTAGTGTCAAAGGATTCAACAAAACCATGTCTTCATCATTAGGCGAAAGTAACATGTGCATGATGGTACGAAGCTCTTCAAAGTTGTTCTGGAACGGAGTCCCAGATAGGATAATTCGCTTTTTGGTACAAAGTTCAGAAAAAGCCTTCCGAACATCGCTATTTGGAAGGCCTTTGCTGAATTCGTACCAAAAGGCGGATTATTCTATCCGGGACTCCATTCCAGAACAACTTTGCAGAACTTTGTACCAACATGCCCTGGTTACTTCCGGCTAATGATGAAGGCATGGATTTCTTCAATACTTTGACACTAGGAAACCTCTCTCGACCCCTCGAACCCTCGACGACCCTGGAACCCTCGACCCATAGACGACCCTGCTGGAACCCTCGACCCTCGACCCTATAGAACCCTCGAACCCTCGACCCTAAAACCCTCGACCCTTGACCCCTTAACGCCCCTCGACCCTCTACCCTAGTTCCCGACCCTCGAAGAAAAAAAAGAAGAAAAAAAGAGGAGAAGAAGAAAGGAATAGTGGAGAAGAAGAGAAAATAGAATATATTCTATTTTCTCTTCTTCTCCACTATTCCTTTCTTCTTCTCCTCTTCTTTTCGGTAGAGGAAACCCTAAATAGCAAGTATCATGGGTGTGAGATACATGTGGCCGTCGGTGTCGGACACTACATCCACGTCCCACAAGTGACGTGGGCGTCGAAGCCTGCGCCACTTGTGGGATGTGGATGTAGTGTCCGACACCGATGGTACATGTATCTCACACCGACGATACTTTCTATTTAGGGTTTCTCCTCTACCGCTCGGCAACCCTCGACGACCCTCGTTCCTGATAAAATAAAGAGGAAGAAGAAGAAGAAAAAAGAAGAGAAGAAAGAATAGAGGAGAATACTTCCTCTTCTTCCTCTCCTCTTCTTCTCCCTCTTCTTCCCCTTCTTCCTCGCCTCTCTCATGAATGTCCGATGTTCTCGACCCCCCCCCCACGTGTCGAAGAAAAAAAAGAAGAAAAAAATAGGAGAAGAAGAAAGGAATAGAGGAGAAAAGAGAAAATAGAATATATATTCTCTTTTTCTCTTCTTCTCCTCTTCTTTTTCTTCTTTTTTCTTCTTCTTATTTATTTCTCCTCGTCTTCCTCTCCCCTCTCGGCGACCCTAGACCCCCTCTCGACCCTCAACCCCTAGGCGACCGTCGACCCCTCTCTTTTTTTTCTAACTCTTCTTTTTTATCCTCTTCTTCCTCTATCGCTCGGCGACCCTCGACGACCCTCGTTCCCGATAAAAAAAAGAGGAAGAAGAAGAAAAAAAAGAGGAGAAGAAAGAATAGAGGAGATCTTCTCCTCTATTCTTGCTTCTCCTCTTTTTTCTTTTCTTATTCCTCTTCTTTTTTTACCCTCTTCCTCCTCTCATGTTCGACGACCCTCGACCCCTCTGCGACCCTAGACCCCCTCTCGACCCCCTCTTCTCTTTTCCCTCTTCTTCCCCTTCTTCCCCGCCTCTCTCATGAATGTCCGACCTCCCCCCTCCCCCCCTCATCATCATCTATCATCCCCCCTCTCATGTTCGACAACCCTCGACCCCTTGGCCGCCCTCTCGACACACCCACGACCTAAAATGACCTAAAATGAAAATAACCTAAAATTCAGTAAAGTTATCGATGACCCTCTCGACACACCCACGAATAAGAAAATATATCATCTTCTTCATCTCCTCTTCTTTGCATATTCACATAGCCACATACACATACATAGCCACATACATATAGAACTTTTCTGAACATATATATATATATAGCCACATTCATATAGAACTTTTCTGAACATATATAGATGATTTTCTAAAAATGTAACTTTTGCATATATGAACAGAGAGCAGCGGCGGCAACGGGTGGCATCGTCGGCGACGGGGATGGGAAAGGGGGGAGCTCACTGGGGGCGGGCGGCGACGAGGAGAGAAGGCCAGCGACGGGAAGGAGGACAGCGAGCTCGGGGATGCCGGCGACGGGGACGGCGTGCGCGAGGCCGCACGTGGTGACGGGGACGACGGGCTCGGGATGGCACACGGCGACGGGGACGGCCGCGGGCTCGGGGCGGCACATGGCGACGGGGACGAGGAGGCGGGGCTCGGGGCAGGGCGGACGGCAGCGAGCTCGGGGCAAGGCGGCCGGCGACGGGTAGGAGGGCGCGACGACGAGACAGCGACAGGGCGCGGCGACGGTGATGGGGCAGGGCGCAGCGACGGTGATGGGGCAGGGCGCGGCGACGGCGACGAGGACGACGAGCAACCTGGCAGCGTCGGCGATGGGGAATGGAGCAGTTGGCGAAAATTTCCAAAGTGTGGGCTTATATAGTAGAGCCTTTAGTCTCGGTTCGTGGCAGCAACCGGGACTAAAGGTGGGCATTAGTCCCGGTTGGTGCCACCAACCGAGACCAAAGGCCTCTTTTCAGCAGCCCAAAGGGCGGGAAGCGGCGGCCTTTGGTCTCGGTTGGTGGCACCAACCGGAACTAAAGGGGGGCATTGGTCACGGTTGGTGCCACGAACCGTGACCAATGCCCCCTTTAGTCCCGGTTGGTGGCACCAACCGGGACCAATGGCCTTGTGCTGCCCCGCGCCCAAAAGTTTAGTCCCACATCGCTAGCTGAAGGGCGCCCGCACTGGTTTATAAGCGCTGGTGTGCCTCCCCATTCGAGCTCCTCTCTAATGCACGGTTTCGGGCCTAAACTTGCTACTGCCTGTGGGCCTATTGGGCCTTCTGCGGGCCTGAATCCTGGCCCATGTAGGGTTTCTAGTCGTATTCAGGCCGTGGAGGCCTAGTAGGAGGCATTTTTTTTTGGTTTTTTCTTTTTTATTTCTACATTTTTTTGGTTTTTTATTTTTTTTTCTACTTAAAACTAAATACTTACAGTTTTTTAGTGATTTCTTTTTGCTTTTAGGTCACAAAAATTATAAACTTTCTTTTAGTGCCATTAGTTTTAAATTTTGAATAGTTTAAATTTAAATTTTTAAAAATTTGTGTGAATCACTACTTTATGAATAACTTTACTATAAAAATAGAATTTTTTTCTATTTATACTTACAACTAAATACTTATAGTTTTTTAGTGATTTCTTTTTGATTTTAGGTCACAAAAATTATAAACTTTCTGTTAGTGCCATTAGTTTTAAAATTTTGAATAGTTTAAATTTGAATTTTAAAAATTTGTGTGAATCACTAGTTTATGAATAACTTTACTATAAAAATATAATTTTTTTCTATTTATTTTTTATTTATACTTACAACTAAATACTTATAGTTTTTTAGTGATTTCTTTTTGATTTTGGGTCACAAAAATTATAAACTTTCTATTAGTGCCATTAGTTTTAAAATTTTGAATAGTTTAAATTTGAATTTTATAAAATTTGTGTGAATCACTAGTTTATGAATAACTTTACTATAAAAATAGATTTTTTTCGTCTTTGGTATTTATTTTTTATTTATACTTACAATTAAATACTTATAGTTTGATTTTAGGTCACAAAAATTATATTCTTTTTGCTATTGAAGAATATTATAGTTTTATTTTAGTTGATCATAACATAATATTTTAATTGATTGTTTTTATTTTCATAAAAGTTTTGTAGTTCATTCTGTTTGCTATTAATTCATTCTTTGAGCTAAATGACTCTGAAATTGGAAAGCATTTCAAAATGAACTCTGAAAAGGTTGAAAGTTGGCATGGTATCATCATTTCACCCACATAGCATGTTCCAAAAAGTAGAGAGGGTTACGACAAAACCTTGATGCACTTCATGTACAAAATGGACAATCACTTTCGAAGTATCAAAGTTTCGAACCATAAGACATGAAAGAATTTCAAATGAACTCTGAAAAAGTTGAAAGTTGGGATGGTATCATAATTTCACCCACATAGCATGTGCATGTACAAAACGGACAATGGTAGCATGTTCGTCTGTTACAAATTTGGCATGGTATCATCATAAAAGTTGCGGGAGAAAGTCTTCACTTTTTCTTCGCTTGTGTCATTTGCTTATTGCGCCGTAACCATGGATAATCTTCATTGTTTATCAAGATGCTTGGGTCAGCCTTGACATTGAAGGGAGGAATTTCATGAAACTTTTCATAATCTTCAGACATGTCTGTCTTGCCGTCCACTCCCAGGATGTCCCTTTTTCCTGAAAGAACTATGTGGCGCTTTGGCTCATCGTATGATGTATTCGCTTCCTTATCTGTTCTTTTTCTCGGTTTGGTAGACACGTCCTTCACATAGATAACCTGTGCCACATCATTGGCTAGGACGAATGGTTCGTCAGCGTACCCAAGATTTTTCAAATCCACTGTTGTCATTCCGTACTGTGGGTCTACCTGTACCCCGCCGCCTAACAGATTGACCCATTTGCACTTAAACAAAGGGACCTTAAAATCAGGTCCGTAGTCAAGTTCCCATATGTCCACTATGTAACCATATTATGTGTCATTTCCGCTCTTAGTTGCTGCATCAAAGCGGACACCGCTGTTTTGGTTGGTGCTCTTTTGATCTTGGGCGATCGTGTAAAATGTATTCCCATTTATCTCGTATCCTTTGTAAGTCAATACAATCAAAGATGGTCCCCTGGACAACTAGTACAACTCATCACAAACAGTGTTATCACCTCTGAGACGTGTTTCCAACCAACTGCTGAAAGTCCTGATGTGTTCACAAGTAATCCAGTCGTCGCTTGCTCTGGGTGTTTGGAGCGCAGACTGTTCTTGTGTTCATCGACATACGGGGTCACCAAGATAGAGTTCTGTAGAACTGTGTAGTGTGCTTGAGACCAAGAATATCCGTCCCTGCATATTATTGAGTCTCTTCCAAGAGTGCCTTTTCCAGTCAGTCTCCCCTCATACCGCAATTTAGGGAGACCTATCTTGTTAAGGCCAGGAATGAAGTCAACACAAAACCCGATAACATCCTCTGTTTGATGGCCCATGGAGATGCTTCCTTCTGGCCTAGCGCGGTTATGGACATATTTCTTTAGGAATCCCATGAACCTCTCAAAGGGGAACATATTTTGTAGAAATATGGGCCCCAGGATGACAATCTCGTCGACTAGATGAACTAGGACGTGCGTCATGATATTGAAGAAGGATGGCGGGAACACCAGCTCGAAACTGACAAGACATTGCGCCACATCACTCCTTAGCCTTGGTATGATTTCTGGATCGATCACCTTCTGAGAGATTGCATTGAGGAATGCACATAGCTTCACAATGGCTAATCGGATGTTTTCCGGTAGAAGCCCCCTCAATGCAACCGGAAGCAGTTGCGTCATAATCACGTGGCAGTCATGAGACTTTAGGTTCTCAAACTTTTTCTCTGGCATATTTATTATTCCCTTTATATTCGACGAGAAGCCGGTCGTGACCTTCATACTGAGCAGGCATTCAAAGAAGATTTCTTTCTCTTCTTTCGTAAGAGCATAGCTGGCAGGACCTTTATACTGCTTCGAAGGCATGCCGTCTTTTTCGTGCAAATGTTGCAGGTCCTCCCGTGCCTCAGGTGTATCTTTTGTCTTCCCATACACGCCCAAGAAGCCTAGCAGGTTAACGCAAAGGTTCTTCGTCATGTGCATCACGTCGATTGAGGAGCGGACCTCTAGGTCTTTCCAGTAGGGTAGGTCCCAAAATATAGATTTCTTCTTCCACATGGGTGCGTGTCCCTCAGCGTCATTCGGAACAGCTAGTCCACCGGGACCCTTTCCAAAGATTACGTAGTGTAAATCATTGAACATAGCAAGCACGTGATCACCAGTGCGCATGGCGGGCTTCTTCCGGTGATCTGCCTCGCCTTTGAAATGCTTGCCTTTCTTTCGACATTGATGGTTGGTCGGAAGAAATCGATGATGGCCCAGGTACACATTCTTCCTGCATTTGTCTAGGTATATACTTTCAGTGTCATCTAAACAGTGCGTGCATGTGTGGTATCCTTTGTTTGTCTGTCCTGAAAGGTTACTGAGAGCGGGCCAATCGTTGATGGTCATGAACAGCAACGCCTTAAGGTCAAATTCCTCCTGTCTGTGCTCATCCCACGTACGTACACTGTTTCCATTCCATAGCTGTAAAAGTTCTTCAACTAATGGCCTTAGGTTCACATCAATTTCGTTGCCAGGTTGCTTAGGGACTTGGATGAGAACTGGCATCATAATGAACTTCCGCTTCATGCACATCCAAGGAGGAAGGTTATACATACATAGAGTGACGGGCCAGGTGCTGTGATTGCTTCTCTGCTCCCCAAAAGGATTAATGCCATCCGCGCTTAAAGCAAACCATACATTCCTTGGGTCCTTTGCAAACTCATCCCAGTACTTTCTCTCAATTTTTCTCCACTGCGACCCGTCAGCGGGTGCTCTCAACTTCCCATCTTTCTTTCGGTTCTCACTATGCCATCGCATCAACTTGGCATGCTCTTCGTTTCTGAACAGACGTTTCAACCGTGGTATTATAGGAGCATACCACATCACCTTCGCAGGAACCCTCTTCCTGAGGGGCTCGCCGTCAACATCACCAGGGTCATCTCGTCTGATCTTATACCGCAACCCACCGCATACCGGGCATGCGTTCAGATCCTTGTATGCACCGCGGTAGAGGATGCAGTCATTAGGGCATGCATGTATCTTCTCCACCTCCAAACCTAGAGGGCATACGACCTTCTTTGCTGCGTATGTACTATCGGGCAATTCGTTATCCTTTGGAAGCTTCTTCTTCAATATTTTCAGTAGCTTCTCAAATCCTTTGTCAGCCACAACATTCTCTGCCTTCCACTGCAGCAATTCCAGTATGGTACCGAGCTTTGTGTTGCCATCTTCGCAATTGGGGTATAACCTTTTTTTGTGATCCTCTAACATGCGATCGAACTTCAGCTTCTCCTTTTGACTAATGCATTGCGTCCTTGCATCGACAATGACCCGGCGGAGATCATCATCATCGGGCACATCGTCTGGTTCCTCTTGGTCTTCAGCAGCTTCACCCGTGGCAGCATCATTGGGCACATCGTCTGGTTCCTCTTGATCTTCACCAGCTCCCCCGTTGCAGCATCACCCTATTCAGGGGGCACATAGTTGTCATCGTACTCTTCTTCTTCGCCGTCTTCCATCATAACCCCTATTTCTCAGTGCCTCGTCCAAACATTATAGTGTGGCATGAAACCCTTGTAAAGCAGGTGGGAGTGAAGGATTTTCCGGTTAGAGTAAGACCTCGTATTCCCACATTCAGTGCATGGACAACACATAAAACCATTCTGCTTGTTTGCCTCAGCCGCATCGAGAAACTCATGCACGCCCTTAATGTACTCGCGGGTGTGTCTGTCACCATACATCCATAGCCGGTTCATCTGCGTGCATTATATATAATTAAGTGTCCAAATTAATAGAAGTTCATCATCACATTAAAACCAAAGTGCATACATAGTTCTCATCTAATAACATATAGCTCTCCAGAGCATCTAATTAATTAAACCATACATTGAAACTATGTAAAACATTTCAATGCGAAAACAAATGCGATCATAATCGCAACCGAGGTAACAATTGATCCAACGGCATAATGATACCAAGCCTCGGTATGAATGGCATATTTTCTAATCTTTCTAATCTTCAAGCGCATTGCATCCATCTTGATCTTGTGATCATCAACGACATCCGCAACATGCAACTCCAATATCATCTTCTCCTCCTCAATTTCTTTTATTTTTTCCTTCAACAAATTGTTTTCTTCTTCAACTAAATTTAACCTCTCGACAATAGGGTCGGTTGGCATTTCCGATTCACATACATCCTAGATCAACAAAATCTATGTCACGTTGGTCAGCATAATTTTCATAAACAATAAATGAACCAATAGTTATAAAGATAATATACATACCAAATCCGAATCATAGACAGGACGAGGGCCGACGGGGGCGGATACCAAAACCATCACACTATATAAGATGCAATAATAAATGTAAGAAAATGATACAAGTATCTATCTAAACATACAAGTAAGAATATTTTTCCTTTCAGAAAGAAGATAAGAACAAGAGGCTCACAACGGTGGTGTCGGTGATGAGATCGGCGCGGGTGATCGACGGCGGTGAAGACGGGGACGGGGCGTGACGGACCGCT
Source organism: Triticum monococcum (assembly GCA_034509565.1). Classification (NCBI taxonomy): domain Eukaryota; kingdom Viridiplantae; phylum Streptophyta; class Magnoliopsida; order Poales; family Poaceae; genus Triticum; species Triticum monococcum. The sequence continues at coordinate 726,215,828 of CM067842.1, forward strand.
AAATCTAGACAAATCTCGAGGAAAATGGAGCTTGGAGGTCGAGCTTCGAGAGGATAAAGCTTAAGTAGTGTGGCTCGGGCATTCCATCGAACACCCCATGTGCATAGGAGGTGAGCTAGAGCACCACAAAGCCCTCTCCCCCTCGGCCAGAAAAAAATAGAGCACTTTGCTCTGCTCTTGCACGAGGGGGTATATATAGGCACCTCATTGGTCCCGGTTGATGACATGAACCAGGACTAAAGGGAAGCCTTTGGTCCCGGTTCAAGCCACCAACCGGGAGCAATGGTGGTGGGCCAGGAGCGAGGCCCATTGGTCCCGGTTCGTCCCACCAACCGGGACCAAAAGGTCCAGAAGAACCGGGACCAATGGCCCACGTGGCCCGGCCGGCCCCCTGGGCTCACGAACCGGGACCAATGCCCACATTGGTCCCGGTTCTAGACTGAACCGGGACTAATGGGCTGAGCCGACCTGGACCATAGCCCTGTTTTCTACTAGTGTCCATTTGGACTCCGTTTGATATTCCTTTTCTTCAAAACCCTAAAATAGGCAAAAAAACAGCAATTCTGGGCTGGGCCTCCGGTTAGTAGGTTAGTCCAAAAAATAATATAAAAGTTGATAATAAAGCCCAATAATGTCCAAAACATAAGATAATATAGCATGGAGCAATCAAAAATTATAGATACATTGGAGATGTATCACCCCCCTGCCTCATGGGCCCATGGTGGCTCCGCTCCACTTATTCCAACTACCACACACTCCTTCTTCCTCCCACAAAAATCACTAGCCACGTCAAATCCGAGTCCAAGCTCATCTTGCTGCCATTTTCGATCCCCTTGCTCAAAGCTCAATTCACAAAACTGCTTTGGGGGGTCATTCTTTGGTATGTGACTCCTCCAATGGTCCAATTAGTTTTTGTTCTAGTGCTTTATTTATTGCAATTTTTTGCTGCTTAGGTGCCCCTGTTCTTGAGCTTGCATGTCAAATTTATATGGTCAAAATTATTTTTAATGCATGATATAGCCTCGAGGCACTTGTAGGAGTAGTTGCTATCAATTTTGTTGAGTTTGGTTCACTTTTATTTTGAAGTTACTAAAAATTTCAGAAATTTTCAGAATAAGATGAAGAGATTTTTGAGGGGCTCATCGAGCCGAAGCTCGAAGGATAAACAAAGTGAAGAGAACAAGAAGCCCAAGTATAATCTCCCTCGCACCACGGAGGTTCGGCCGTCTGAATGGCATTGTGATGATTTCTTGAGAGCAGCCGGGATTTATGATGATTTCTATGAATTGGCTTAGAATGCAGGCCTCACCGCCTTCCTCCACGACCAACACGAACAATATCTCTGACTCACCAATATCTTTGTGCAAAACTTTCATTTCCATGCTAGGAGCTCACTGTTGGAAATATGCCCTAGAGGCCATAATAAATTGATTATTATTATATTTCCTTGTTCATGATAATCGTTTATTATCCATGCTAGAATTGTATTGATAGGAAACTCAGATACATGTGTGGATACATAGACAACACCATGTCCCTAGTAAGCCTCTAGTTGACTAGCTCGTTGATCAATAGATGGTTACGGTTTCCTGACCATGGACATTGCATGTCATTGATAACGGGATCACATCATTAGGAGAATCATGTGATGGACAAGACCCAATCCTAAGCCTAGCACAAGATCATGTAGTTCGTTTGCTAAAGCTTTTCTAATGTCAAGTATCATTTCCTTAGACCATGAGATTGTGCAACTCCTGGATACCGTAGGAGTGCTTTGGGTGTGCCAAACGTCACAACGTAACTGGGTGGCTATAAAGGTACACTACAGGTATCTCCGAAAGTGTCTGTTGGGTTGGCACGAATCGAGACTGGGATTTGTCACTCAGTGTAAACGGAGAGGTATCTCTGGGCCCACTCGGTAGGACATCATCATAATGTGCACAATGTGATCAAGGAGTTGATCACGGGATGATGTGTTACGCAACGAGTAAAGAGACTTGCCAGTAACGAGATTGAACAAGGTATCGGGATACCGACGATCGAATCTCGGGCAAGTAACATACCGCTAGGCAAAGGGAATTGTATACGGGATTGATTAAGTCCTTGACATCGTGGTTCATCTGATGAGATCATCGTGGAACATGTGGGAGCCAACATGGGTATCCAGATCCCGCTGTTGGTTATTGACTGGAGAGTCATCTCGGTCATGTCTGCATGTCTCCCGAACCTGTAGGGTCTACACACTTAAGGTTTGATGACGCTAGGGTTATAAAGGAAGTTTGTATGTGGTTACCGAATGTTGTTTGGAGTACCGGATGAGATCCTGGACGTCACGAGGAGTTCCGGAATGGTCCGAAGGTAAAGATTTATATATGGGAAGTCTTGTTTTGGTCACCAGAAAAGTTTTGGGTTTTATTGGTAACGTACCGGGACCACCGGGAGGGTCCCGGGGGTCCACCAAGTGGGGCCACAAGCCCCGGAGGGCTGCATGGGCCAAGTGTGGGAGGGGACCAGCCCCAGGTGGGCTGGTGCGCCCCCCACCAAGGCCCAAGGCGCAAGGAAGAGGGGAAGGGGGAAACCCTAGGGAAGATGGGCCCTAAGGCCCACCCTGGTGCGCCTCCCCCTCTCCCCTCCACTTGGCCGCCCCTAGATGGGATCTAGGGGGCTGCCGCCACCCCTAGGGAGGGAACCCTAGGTGGGGGCACAGCCCCTCCCCTCCCCCTATATATAGTTGAGGTTTGGGCTGCCCAGTACACACGAGTTCCTCTCCCTGTTGGTGCAGCCCTACCTCTCTTTCTCCTCGTCTCTTGCGGTGCTTGGCGAAGCCCTGCCGGAGTACCACGCTCCTTCACCACCACCACGCCGTCGTGCTGCTGTTGGATGGAGTCTTCCTCAACCTCTCCCTCTCTCCTTGCTGGATCAAGGCATGGGAGACGTCACCGGGCTGCACGTGTGTTGAATGCAGAGGTGCCGTCCATTCGGCACTAGGATTTCCGGTGATTTGGATCACGACGAGTACGACTCCTTCAACCCCGTTCTCTTGAATGCTTCCGCTTAGCGATCTACAAGGGTATGTAGATGCACTCTCCTTCCCCTCGTTGCTGGTTTCTCCATAGATAGATCTTGGTGACACGTAGGAAAATTTTGAATTTCTGCTACGTTCCCCAACAGTGGCATCATGAGCTAGGTCTGTTGCTAATTTTGTTCAATATGCTTACCGTTACTAGTCCAATCTTGATTCGGCGGCATTGTGGGATGAAGCGGCCCGGACCGACCTTACACGTACTCTTACGTGAGACTGGTTCCACCAACTGACATGCACTAGTTGCATAAGGTGGCTAGCGGGTGTCTGTCTCTCCCACTTTAGTCGGATCGGATTCGATGAAAAGGGTCCTTATGAAGGGTAAATAGCAATTGGCATATCACGTTGTGGTTTTTGCATAGGTAAGAAACGTTCTTGCTAGAAACCCATAGCAGCCACGTAAAACATGCAAACAACAATTAGAGGATGTCTAACTTGTTTTTGCAGGGTATGCTATGTGATGTGATATGGCCAAGAAGAATGTGATGAATGATATGTGATGTATGAGATTGATCATGTTCTTGTAATAGGAATCACGACTTGCATGTCGATGAGTATGACAACCGGCAGGAGCCATAGAAGTTGTCTTTATTTATTGTATGACCTGCGTGTCATTGAAGAACGCCATGTAATTACTTTACTTTATTGCTAACCGTTAGCTGTAGTAGTAGAAGTAATAGTTGGCGAGACAACTTCATGAAGACACGATGATGGAGATCATGGTGTCATGCCGGTGACGATGATGATCAGGGAGCCCCGAAGATGGAGATCAAAAGGAGCAAAGGGGGATGGCCATATCATGTCACTATCTGATTGCATGTGATGTTTATCATGTTTATACATCTTATTTGCTTAGAATGACGGTAGTAAATAAGATGATCCCTCATTAAAATTTCAAGAAAGTGTTCCCCCTAACTGTGCACCGTTGCGAAAGTTCGTCGTTTCGAAGCACCACGTGATGATCGGGTGTGATAGATTCTTATGTTCACATACAACGTGTGTAAGCCAGATTTACACACGCGAAACACTTAGGTTGACTTGACGAGCCTAGCATGTACAGACATGGCCTCGGAACACAAGAGACCGAAAGGTCGAGCATGAGTCGTATAGAAGATACGATCAACATGAAGATGTTCACCGATGTTGACTAGTCCATCTCACGTGATGATCGGACACGGCCTAGTTGACTCAGATCATGTAATCACTTAGATGACTAGAGGGATGTTTATCTGAGTGGGAGTTCATAAGATGAACTTGTTTATCTTGAACATAGTCAAAAGGATTTTGCAAATTATGTCGTAGCTCGCGCTTTAGTTCTACTGTTTAGATATGTTCCTAGAGAAAAAATTAGTTGAAAGTTGATAGTAGCAATTATGCGGACTAGGTCCGTAAACTGAGGATTGTCCTCATTGCTTCATAGAAGGCTTGTGTCCTTAATGCACCGGTCAGTGTGCTGAACCTCGAACGTTGTCTGTGGATGTTGCGAACATCTGACATACACATTTTGATAACTACATGATAGTTCAGTTAAACGGTTTAGAGTTGAGGCACCGAAGACGTTTTTGAAACGTCGCGAAACATATGGGATGTTTCGAGGGCTGAAATTGGGATTTCAGGCTCGTACCTCCGTCAAGAGGTATAAGACCTCCGACGATTTTCTTAGCCTACAAACTAAGGGAGAAAAGCTCAATTGTTGATCTTGTGCTCAGATTGTCTGAGTACAACAATCATTTGAATCAAGTGGGAGTTGATCTTCCAGATGAGATAGTGATGATTCTCCGAAGTCATTACCACCAAGCTGCTAGAGCTTCGTGATGAACTATAATATATCAGGGACATATATGATGATCCTTGAGATATTGGCGATGTTTGACACCACAAAAGTAGAAATCAAGAAGGAGCATCAATTGTTGATGGTTGGTGAAACCACTAGTTTCAAGAAGGGCAAGGGCAAGAAGGGATACTTCATGAAACGGCAAATCAGCTGCTGCTCTAGTGAAGAAACCCAAGGCTGAACCCAAACCCGAGACTAAGTGCTTCTGTAATAAGAGGCACAGCCACTGGAGCAGAATTACCCTAGATACTTGGTAAATGAGAAGGCTCGCAAGGTCAATAGAAGTATATTGGATATACATTGTGTTAATGTGTACTTTACTAGTACTCCTAGTAGCACCATGGTATTAGATACCGGTTCGGTTGCTAAGTGTTAGTAAACACGAAATAAAAGACTGCGAAGTAAATGGAGACTAGCTAAAGGTGAGCTGGCGATATTTGTTGGATGTTTTTCCCAAGCTTGATGTGATCAAGCATCGCACGCTCCCTCTACCATCGAGATTGGTGTTTGCGTTGAGCATAGACATGATTGGATTATGTCTCTCGCAATACGGTTATTCATTTAAGGAGAATAAGGGTTACTTTGTTTATTTCAGTAATACCTTCAATGGTCTTGCACCTAAAATGAATGGTTTATTGAATCTCTATCGTAGTGATACACATGTTCATGTCAAAAGATATAAGATAGTACCACCTACTTGTGGCACTGCCACGTAAGTCATACCGGTATAAAACGCATGGAGAAGCTCCATGTTGATGGATCTTTGGGCTCACTCGTTTTTGAAAAGTTTGAGACATGCGAACCATGTCTATTGGTGTACATGCATGAAGAAACTCCATGCAAATGGACCGTTTGGACTCACTTGATTTTGAATCACTTCAGACATGAAAATCATACCACATGGACAAGATGACTGAAAGCCTCAATTTCAGTAAAATGGAACTAGAAAGCAACTTGTTGTAAGTAATACATTTTGATGTGTGCAGTCCAATGAGTGCTGAGGCGTGTAGTGGATATCGTTATGTTCTTACTTCATAGATGATTTGAGTAGATGTTGAGTATATTTACTTGATGCATCACGAGTCTGAATTATTGAAAGGTTCAAGTAATTTCAAGGTGAAGTTGAAAGATCGTCGTGACAAGAGGATAAAAGATCTATGATATGACCATAGAGATAAATATCTGAATTACGAGTTTTGGCACAGAATTAAGACATTGTGGAAATTGTTTCACAACTAATACAGCCTAGAACACCATAGTATGATGGTGTGTCCGAACATCATAACTGCACCCTATTGGATATGATGCATACCATGATGTCTCTTATCGAATTACCACGATAGTTTATGGGTTAGGCATTAGAGACAACCACATTCACTTTAAAAAGGGCACCACGTAATTCCGATGAGATGACACCGTATGAACTATGGTTCAGGGAAACCTAAGCTGTCATTCCTTAAAAGTTTAGGGCTGCGACGCTTATGTGAAAAAGTTTCAGGCTAATAAGCTCGAACCCAAAGCGGATAAATGCATCTTCATAGGACACCCAAAACAGTTGGGTATACCTCCTGTCTCAGATTTGAAAGCAATAAGGGATTGTTTCTAGAATCGGGTCCTTTCTCGAGGAAAAGTTTCTCTCGAAAGAATTGAGTGGGAGGATGGTGGAGACTTGATGAGGTTATTGGACCGTCTCTTCAACTAGTGTGTGGCAGGGCACAGGGAGTTGTTCCTGTGGCACCTACACCAATTGAAGTGGAAGCTTATGATAGTGATCATGAAACTTCAGATCAAGTCACTACCAAACCTCGTGGGATGACAAGGATGCGTACTACTTCAGAGTGGTACGTAATCCTGTCTTGGAAGTCATGTTGCTAGACAACAATGAACCTACGTGCTATGGAGAAGCGATGGTGGGCCTGGATTCCAAAATGGCTCGAAGCCATATAATCCGAGAGAGGATCCATATATGAAAACAAAGTGTAGACTTTGGAAGAACTACTTGATGGTCGTGAGGCTGTTAGGTACGTATGGATTTTAAAAGGAAGACGGACAATGGTAGTAAGTATCACCATTAAGAAAGCTCGACTTGTTGTTAAGATGTTTTCCGACAAGTTCAAGGAGTTGACTACGATGAGACTTTCTCACTCGTAGCGATGCTAAGAGTCTGTTGGAATTATATTAGCGATTACTGCATTATTTATGAAATCTTGCAGATAAGATATCAAAACATTGTTTCCTCGACGTTTTTTTTGAGGAAAGGTTGTATGTGATACAACCAGAAGGTTTTGTCAATCCTAAAAGATGCTAACAAGTATGCAAAGCTCCAGCAATCCTTCTAAGGACTGGAGTAAGCATCTCGGAGTTGGAATGTATGCTTTGATGAGATGATCAAAGTTTTGGGGGTATACAAAGTTTATGAGAAACTTGTATTTCCAAAGAAGTGAGTGGGAGCACTATAGAATTTCTGATGAGTATATGTTGTTAACATATTGTTGATCGGAAATGATGTAGAATTTCTGGAAAGCATGCAGAGTTATTTGAAAAGTGTTTTTCAATGGAAAGCCTGGATTAAGCTACTTGAACATTGAGCATCAAGATCTATAAGGATAGATCAAAACGCTTAATGGTACTTTCAAATGAGCACATACCTTGACATGATCTTGAAGGTGTTCAAGATGGATCAGTCAAAGAAGGAGTTCTTGCCTGAGTTGTAAGGTATGAAGTTAAGACTTAATGCTCGACCACGACAGAAGAAAGAGGAAGGACGAAGGTCGTCCCCTATGCTTTTGTCATAGGCTCTCTACAGTATGCTATGTTGTGTGCCACACCTGAAGTGTGCCTTGCCATGAGTCAGTCAAGGGGTACAAGAGTGATCCAAGAATGGATCACAGGACAGCGGTCAAAGTTGTCCTTAGTAACTAGTGGACTAAGGAATTTTCTCGATTATGGAGGTGGTAAAAGGGTTCGTCGTAAAGGGTTACGCCGATGCAAACTTTGACACTAATCCAGATTATTCTGAGTAGTAGACTCGATTCGTATAGTAGAACAGTTATTTGGAATAGCCCCAAATATAACATGGTAGCTGCATCTAGCAGATGACATAGAGATTTGTAAAGCACACAGGGATCTGAAAGATTCAGACCTGTTGACTATAACATCTCTCACAAGCATAACATGATCAAACCCAGAACTCATCGAGTGTTAATCACATGGTAATGTGAACTAGATTATTGACTCTAGTAAACTCTTTGGGTGTTAGTCACATGGGGATGTGACCTTGAGTGTTTATCACATATCGATGTGAACTGGATTATTGACTCTAGTGCAAGTGGGAGACTGTTGGAAATATGCCCTAGAGGCAATAATAAATTGATTACTATTATATTTCCTTGTTCATGATAATCGTTTATTATCCAGGCTAGAATTGTATTGATAGGAAACTCAGATACATGTGTGGATACATAGACAACACCATGTCCCTAGTAAGCCTCTAGTTGACTAGCTCGTTGATCAATAGATGGTTACGGTTTCCTGACCATGGACATTGGATGTCATTGATAACTGGATCACATCATTAGGAGAATGATTTGATGGACAAGACCCAATCCTAAGCCTAGCACAAGATCATGTAGTTCGTTTGCTAAAGCTTTTCTATTGTCAAGTATCATTTCCTTAGACCATAAGATTGTGCAACTCCCGGATACCGTAGGAGTGCTTTGGGTGTGCCAAACGTCACAACGTAACTGGGTGGCTATAAAGGTACACTACGGGTATCTCCGAAAGTGTCTGTTGGGTTGGCACGAATCGAGACTGGGATTTGTCACTCCGTGTAAACGGAGAGGTATCTTTGGGCCCACTCGGTAGGACATCATCATAATGTGCACAATGTGATCAAGGAGTTGATCACAGGATGATGTGTTATGGAACGAGTAAAGAGACTTGCCAGTAACGAGATTGAACAAGGTATCGGGATACCGACGATCGAATCTCGGGCAAGTATCGTACCGCTAGACAAAGGGAATTGTATACGGGATTGATTAAGTCCTTGACATCGTGGTTCATCCGATGATATCATCGTGGAACATGTGGGAGCCAACATGGGTATCCAGATCCCGCTGTTGGTTATCATCTCGGTCATGTCTGCATGTCTCCCGAACCCGTAGGGTCTACACACTTAAGGTTCGATGACGCTAGGGTTATAAAGGAAGTTTGTATGTGGTTACCGAATGTTGTTCGGAGTCCCGGATGAGATCTTGGAGGTCACGAGGAGTTCCGGAATGGTCCGGAGGTAAAGATTTATATATGGGAAGTCATGTTTTGGTCACCGGAAAAGTTTCGGGTTTTATCGGTAACGTACCGGGACCACCGGGAGGGTCCCGGGGGTCCACCAAGTGGGGCCACAAGCCCCGGAGGGCTGCATGGGCCAAGTATGGGAGGGGACCAGCCCCAGGTGGGCTGGTGCGCCGCCCCACCAAGGCCCAAGGCACAAGGAAGAGGGGAAGGGGGCAAACCCTAGGGAAGATGGGCCCTAAGGCCCACCCTGGTGCGCCTCCCCCTCTCCCCTCCCCTTGGCCGCCCCTAGATGGGATCTAGGGGGCTGCCGCCACCCCTAGGGAGGGAACCCTAGGTGGGGGCGCAGCCCCTCCCCTCCCCCTATATATAGTTGAGGTTTGGGCTGCCCAGTACACACGAGTTCCTCTCCCTGTTGGTGCAGCCCTACCTCTCTTTCTCCTCGTCTCTTGCGGTGCTTGGCGAAGCCCTGCCGGAGTACCACACTCCTCCACCACCACCACGCTGTCGTGCTGCTGCTGGATGGAGTCTTTCTCAACCTCTCCCTCTCTCCTTGCTGGATCAAGGCATGGGAGACGTCACCGGGCTGTATGTGTGTTGAACGCGGAGGTGCCGTCCGTTCGGCACTAGGATCTCCGGTGATTTGGATCACGACGAGTACGACTCCTTCAACTCCGTTCTCTTGAATGCTTCCGCTTAGCGATCTACAAGGGTATGTAGATGCACTCTCCTTCCCCTCGTTGCTGGTTTCTCCATAGATATATCTTGGTGACACGTAGGAAAATTTTGAATTTTTGCTACGTTCCCCAACACTCACCACCTATGGCGGAATTTTATTTATATGATGAGCATAAGGAGATGTCACTTCGTGACTTTTGTCGGATTTGTTTGATCCCTTTTGAGGGCAGTGTAGAGGAACCGCATTGTGGCGATGTGGAAGGGTTTATTGATACAATTGTTGTAGGGGCAACGAGGAAAGTTTTCGATGCGAGAATCACTATCATACATTTTCCTGTTTTACGTTACTTTGCAATATTTGCTAGTAGATGCTTAATTGGTCGTGGAAACTGTGGCAACCTTAGTGCCCTTGATATTGTTATTTTGTGCTATGCCTTGGTCCGTGATGACACATTTAGTATGGGCGCTATTGTTGCAAAGCGGTTAAATCTTAACCGTACTAAGGGCCCCGTCCTTGGAGGCATCTTCGCCTTGCGCCTCGCTGCACACTTTAACATACCTATTAGGCATTATGAGAAGGAAGAGAAGTTGTTGCCTCCTGTTTTTCTAGACTATAAGAGTATGGTAGCACATTATTTTATCATTAAGAATAAGGAAAATATGCTTAAGTACAAACTGATATTTGATAAAAATCACCCTGAGACTATTACTTTGCCTGCTCCTTCCTTGTTTAACTTATCTGCAGGCAAGTACCTTGTTCCGCTGGAGGCCATTCACGCCTACCGAAACCCCACACCAGCTACAGAGCTAGAGCTGGAACCACAATTTGATCCTCACCGGCAGTCTGTTTATCAGTGGAATCCGGAAGAGATCGCCAACCAGTGGCGCCAGGGGGATTCTTCTTAGTACGACCCCAACTACAACTTTGGATATCCGCTAGGCCAACCGTGGCCATAGACCAACTTAGCCCAAAAGCCTAAGCTTGGGGGACTACGTATTTCTCACCGACATTACATTTATGTTCACACACTCATGCTAGTTATCGGTGCTCATACTTTTTCATTGTAATATCCATGCTAGTTTATTTCACTTTTTATGCTTTCTTCTTGTGTGTTTGATAAACCTTAAGAAAAACCAGAAACAATTAGTTGTAGTTTTTAGCTAGTTTACTCTCCATGCTTGTCATGGTAGTAATTAAGAAGAAAACTCAAAAAGATTTACTGTTCTTCTTTTGCTTGATGGGAGCTTTCCCGTGTAAATAGTTTTATTTCTTTTCTTGTTCTGTGGAGGTTGAGAGGAGAAGACCATGATGAAAATGTTAAAGTGGCTCTCACATGCATTATTGTTGATCTAACAAAGAGCCCATATTACCTTGTCTTCTCTCTTGAATTGAATACTGCAGATTCTAGCTTAGTCCAATGCACGTGCACTATTATTATTATCCACACTATTCGGTCGTGCGAGTGAAAGGCAATAATGATGATTATATGATGAACTTACTGAGATGAGAAAAGCTGGTATGAACTCGACCTCTCTTGTTTTTTTGTAAATATGATTAGTTAATCGTTCCTGATTCAGCCTATTATAAATAAACATGTTTGCAATGACAATTAGAGATTATAGTTGCTTATGCCAGGCTTAATTAGCTAGGAGCACTACAACAAAATACACTTCCATGATGATACGTGTTTGTCACAGTAGGTCGCTTTTTTGTCATGCATGTACATCCATGAAAAATTTATGACAGAATCAACATAGTCATACATGTGCTGTCGTAGAAGTTTTCCATGACATTACCAAAATTATCATCATGGAAGTGTCCACTTCCATGACAATAAATCACATGTCACAGAAGTGCTTTCGTCAAGGGTGACTGACACGTGGCATCCACCATAACGGAACGCCATTAAGCTATCGGGTCGGGTTTTGGATCCGATAACCCGTTAACAGCCACGACCAATGGGGATTTTCCACGTGTAAAATCATCATTGGCTGGAGGAGACATGTGTCAACTCATCCAATGGGCGAGACGCGCCTATGATATGTTGACACGTGGACCAGCCCATCTAGTTTAAATGGGCCGGCCCAACTAAAGGCCCACAAGATTTTGCGGACCATAATGGGCCGACCCAGCTAAAGGCCCACGAGATTTTGCGGACCATAATGGGTTGGCCTAGCTAAAGGCCCACAAGATTTTGCGGGCCATAATGGGCCGGCCCAGGTAGAGGCCCATAAGATTTTTGTGTGCCGTAATGGGCCGGCCCAGGTAAAGGCCCACAAGATTCTTGCGGATCATAATGGGACGGCCCAGCTAAAGGCCCACGAGATTTCGCTGACATCAATGGGCCGGCCCAGCTGTAGGCCCACAAGATTTTGAGTACCCTAGTAGGCCGGCCCATTAACTGCCTGCCATGTTTTGGGACAAATGCCGGCCCATATTTGATCTGGTCCATTAATGGCCTGCCACGCTCCGGGCCTAATAGTGGCCCATATGAGATCCGGCCCGTTAAAGGCCTACCACGTTCTGGGCCAAATTATGGCCCAGCTCAGGTCCGGCCCTTTAAGACGCTTTGGGATCAAATATGGCCCATATCAGATTCGGCCCGTCAACTGGACACTATGCTTTTGGGCCCACTTGCTAAAGGCCCACTTAGTAATTCGGCCTGATATTAGTTTTGGCCTGTTAAGGGCCCGTTTAACATTTCGGCCCTATATTAATTTCAGCCTGTTAAAAGCTCGTCATATAGTTGGGCCTAACTACGGCCAGGTTTGCATCCGGCCTGCTCGCAGCCGATATCTGATTGGGCCAAACAAGGACCGAGACAATATTTCGGCCTGTTTAAAGCCCGTGATTTGATTCGCACAATCATGGGCCGGGTTTCATTTCAGGCTGTTGCCGGCCCGTGAGCTGATCGGCACGTTTCAGGCCCAACCTACATCGTGATTGCATGACGGCCCGATTATGTACCGTAATTTCACGGTTTGGCTGGTTTACTGCGAAGACAGGATATATATACAGTAAAATAACTGCAGCATCGTGAATAAGAAAAAACCTAGACTATACAATAAAGAAATTACGGCATATTACATCCACTGGGCATCAAAGTTCGCCACTATGATAATAAAGCACAAGCAGACAGCAGATTGCATACACTGGGCATCAAAGATTGCCACCAGTGCAAATAAACATGCCAACAAAATAATATACAAAACCGATAGCACTTCAATAGAGTTCAAGAAAAGTTAGCCCTGCTGGGGAGCTGCAGGGCAAGCAGCTGAGCAAGATGATGAGACTACGCTTGTTCAACACTTGTATCTTCCTCACTCTGAAAGATAAACAAGCAGACAGATGATAGGTTTTGCACATGAAAGTATTAGTGCTGACAATTCATCACATTTCTTACTGGCGAATAAAGTGACACAGTTTAAATTTGCATTAACACAATATGGTATTGTTCAGGTCAAGACATGACATGAAATGACATTGTGAAGGAGTTGGCAGCTTCACGACACCACTGGATTACAGATCAAGAACTCATAAGTATCAATGGTTAGTGTGCTGTCAATTTATACCATTTCAGATTGGCAAACAAATAGATGGTTTAAATAATAGTAGAATGATATGACATTGTTCATAGTTAATACATTGCAGAATATGACATTGTGCTGTAGTGGGTAGGTTCACCACACCACTAGATTACAGATGAAGAACAGAAGCATACATGTAGTGCAAAAGAAGATCACTTGCTCTGTATAGTTTAATTTACATGGTATGAAGAAGGAACTTGGTTGTACAACTGAAAACTTAAATTGCGAAAGGACGAACTTTTGTTTATGAACTACATATAATAAACTTTAAACAAGGAATTTGATGCAAACACCAAAAATAAACAACTGTTGCAGTCATGCCTAACCAAATATATACAACAAAGTTTGAAGACTTGAGATGGACAAACTTACATTATTGGTGAAGACATGCTCTATAAAGGCCTTGTCCATGCTGATGGGGGGCAATTCAAGAAGTTTACCACAGAATCTTCTTCAAAAGCATTGCCTTTATTCTACATTTTTTTAAGAGTAAATATAGAAGTGATAATATGTTGGGGTAAATAGCTATGGGTAGCCCAGCCTGTTGGGTAACGTTGCAGAAAACAAAAAATTTCCTACTCGTTTCACCAAGATCATCTAGGAGTTCATCTAGCAACGAGTCAAGGGAGTGAGTTTGCATCTACATACCACTTGTAGATCGAGTACGGAAGCGTTCGAGGGAGTGGTGATGATGGAGTCGTTCCCAACGTGATTCCGATCACCGATGACCAACCGCTGAAAGAACAGCACCTCCGCGTTCAACACACGTACGGGACGATGGCGTCTCCTCCGTCTTGATCCAGCAAGGATGAAGGAGAGGTTGAGGAAGACAACTCCAATGGCAGCACGACGGCGTGGTGCAATTGGTACAGCAGTTCTCCGACAGGGCTTCGCCAAGCTCGGACGTAGAAAGAGAGGAGTTGGGGAGGGGAGGGGCTGCGCCTTTAGTTGTGCGTTGCAGCCCTCCCCTCACCCCTCTATATATAGGAGGAGAGGGCAAGGGGGGCCGGCCATCTAGGGGAAACCCTAGATGGGGCGGCGGCCAAAGGTGAGGAGGAAAAGGGTTGGCTTGCCCCCCAAGCTAGGGGGGCGCCCCCTTTGCCCCTTTAGGGTTTCCCCTCCCCAAGCCCTAGCCGCATGGGCCTAGGTGGGGAGGCGCACCCAGCCCACCAGGGGCTGGCTCCCTCTCCCACTTAGCTCATGTGGCCCCCCGGGAGGGGTGGCCCCTCCCGGTGGACCCCCGGAACCCTCCCGGTGGCCCCGGTACAATACCGGCATGCCCCGAAACTTTCCGGAGTCCGTTTAACCACTTTCCATATATATAAATCTTTACCTCCGGACCATTCCGGAACTCCTCGTGACGTCCGGGATCTCATCCGGGACTCCGAACAACATTCGGTAATCACATACTTGTCTTCCTAATAACCCTAGCGTCACCAAACCTTAAGTGTGTAGACCCTACGGGTTCGGGAGACATGTAGACATGACCGAGACGACCTCAGGTTAATAACCAACAGCGGGATCTGGATACCCATGTTGGCTCCCACATGTTCCTCGATGTTGTCATCGGACGAACCACGATGTCAAGGGTTCAAGCAACCCCGTATTCTATTCCCTTTGTCAGACGGTATGTTACTTGCCCGAGACTCGATCGTCGGTATCCCAATACCTCGTTCAGTCTCGTTACCGGCAAGTCACTTTACTCGTACCGCAATGCATGATCCCGTGACCAGACACTTGATCACTTTGAGCTCATTATGATGATGCATTACCGAGTGGGCCCAGTGATACCTCTCCGTAACACGGAGTGACAAATCCCAGTCTCGATCCGTGTCAACCCAACAGACACTTTCGGAGATACCTGTAGTCTACCTTTATAATCACCCAGTTACGTTGTGACGTTTGGTACACCCAAAGCACTCCTACGGTATCCGGGAGTTACACGATCTCATGGTCTAAGGAAAAGATACTTTACATTGCAAAACTCTAGCAAACGAACCATACGATCTTTATGCTATGTTTAGGATTGGGTCTTGTCCATCACATCATTCTCCTAATGATGTGATCTCGTTATCAATGACATCCAATGTCCATAGTCAGGAAACCATGACTATCTGTTGATCAACGGGCTAGTCAACTAGAGGTTTACTAGGGACATGTTGATGTCTGTTATTCACACATGTATTACGATTTCCGGATAACACAATTATAGCATGAATAAAGACAATTACCATGAACAAGGAAATATAATAATAATGCTTTTATTATTGCCTCTAGGGCATATTTCCAACAGTCTCCCACTTGCACTAGAGTCAATAATCTAGTTACATTGTGATGAATCGAACACCCATGGAATTCTAGTGTTGATCATGTTTTGCCCTAGGGAGAGGTTTAGTCAACCGATCTGCTACATTCAGGTCCGTATGTACTTTACAAATTTCTATGTCTCCATCTTGAACATTTTCACAAATGGAGTTGAAGCGACGCTTGATGTGCCTTGTCTTCTTGTGAAACCTGGGCTCCTTGGCAAGTGCAATAGCTCCAGTGTTGTCACAAAAGAGTTTGATTGGCCCTGACGCATTGGGTATGACTCCTAGGTCGGTGATGAACTCCTTCACCCATATTGCTTCATGCGCTGCCTCCGAGGCTGCCATGTACTCCGCTTCACATGTAGATCCCGCCACGACGCTTTGCTTGCAACTGCACCAGCTTACTGCCCCACCATTCAAAATATACACGTATCCGGTTTGTGACTTAGAGTCATCCAGATCTGTGTCGAAGCTAGCGTCTACGTAACCCTTTACGACGAGCTCTTCGTCACCTCCATAAACGAGAAACATCTCCTTAGTCCTTTTCAGGTACTTCAGGATATTTTTGACCGCTGTCCAGTGTTCCTTGCCGGGATTACTTTGGTATCTTCCTACCAAACTTACGGCAAGGTTTACATCAGGTCTGGTACACAGCATGGCATACATAATAGAACCTATGGCTGAGGCATAGGGGATGACACTCATCTCTTCTATATCTTCTGCCGTGGTCGGACTTTGAGCCGAGCTCAATTTCATACCTTGTAACACAGGCAAGAACCCCTTCTTAGATTGATCCATATTGAACTTCTTCAATATCTTATCAAGGTATGTGCTTTGTGAAAGACCTATGAGGCGTCTCGATCTATCCCTATAGATCTTGATGCCTAATATATAAGCAGCTTCTCCAAGGTCCTTCATTGAAAAACTCTTATTCAAGTAGGCCTTAATGCTGTCCAAGAGTTCTATATCATTTCCCATCAAAAGTATGTCATCTACATATAATATGAGAAATGCTACAGAGCTCCCACTCACTTTCTTGTAAACGCAGGCTTCTCCATAAGTCTGCGTAAACCCAAACGCTTTGATCATCTCATCAAAGCGAATGTTCCAACTCCGAGATGCTTGCACCAGCCCATAAATCGAGCGTTGGAGCTTGCACACCTTGTCAGCATTCTTAGGATCGACAAATCCTTCCGGCTGCATCATATACAATTCTTCCTTAAGGAAACCATTAAGGAATGCCGTTTTGACGTCCATTTGCCATATTTCATAATCGTAAAACACGGCAATTGCTAACATGATTCGGACGGACTTTAGCTTCGCTACCGGTGAGAAAGTCTCATCGTAGTCAACCCCTTGAACTTGTCGATAACCCTTAGCGACAAGCCAAGCTTTATAGATGGTCACATTACCATCCGCGTCTGTCTTCTTCTTAAAGATCCATTTATTCTCTATGGCTCGCCTTTCAACGGGCAAGTCAGTCAAAGTCCATACTTTGTTTTCATACATGGATCCTATCTCGGATTTCATGGCTTCTAGCCATTTGTCGGAATCCGGGCCCGCCATCGCTTCTTCATAGTTCGAAGGTTCACCGTTGTCTAACAACATGATTTCCAAGACAGGGTTGCCGTACCACTCTGGTGCGGAACGTGTCCTTGTGGACCTTCGAATTTCAGTAGGAGCTAGATCAGAAGTATCTTGATCATTATCATTAACTTCCTCTCTAGTCGGTGCTGGCACCTCAGGAACATTTTCTTGAGTTGCGCCATTTCCCGGTTCAAGAGGCAATACTTCATCGAGTTCTACTTTCCTCCCACTTACTTCTTTCGAGAGAAACTCCTTCTCTAGAAAGGATCCATTCTTGGCAACAAAGACCTTGCCTTCGGATCTGAGATAGAAGGTATACCCAATAGTTTCTTTAGGGTATCCTATGAAGACGCATTTTTCCGACTTGGGTTCGAGCTTTTCAGGTTGAAGTTTCTTGACATAAGCATCGCATCCCCAAACTTTTAGAAACGACAGCTTAGGTTTCTTCCCAAACCATAATTCATACGGTGTCGTCTCAACGGATTTCGACGGAGCCCTATTTAAAGTGAATGCGGCAGTCTCTAAAGCATAGCCCCAAAAAGATAGCGGTAAATCGGTAAGAGACATCATAGACCGCACCATATCTAATAGAGTGCGATTACGATGTTCGGACACACCGTTATGCTGAGGTGTTCCAGGCGACGTTAGTTGTGAAACTATTCCACATTTTCTTAAGTGTGTGCCAAATTCGTGACTCAAGTATTCTCCTCCACGATCTGATCGTAGAAACTTGATTTTCCTGTCACGTTGATTCTCAACCTCACTCTGAAATTCCTTGAACTTTTCAAAGGTTTCAGACTTGTGCTTCATTAAGTAAATATATCCATATCTACTCAAATCATCAGTGAGGGTGAGAACATAACAATAGCCACCGCGAGCCTCAACACTCATTGGACCGCACACATCGGTATGTATGATTTCCAACAAGTTGGTTGCTCGCTCCATTGTTCCTGAGAATGGAGTCTTGGTCATTTTACCCATAAGGCATGGTTCGCATGTGTCAAATGATTCATAATCAAGAGACTCTAAAAGTCCATCTTTATGGAGCTTCTTCATGCGTTTGACACCTATGTGACCAAGGCGGCAGTGCCACAAGTATGTGGGACTATCATTATCAAACTTGCATCTTTTGGCACTCACATTATGAACGTGTGTAGTATTACGTTCGAGATTCATAAAGAATAAACCATTCACCATAGGAGCATGACCATAAAACATATCTCTCATATAAATAGAACAACCATTATTCTCCGATTTAAATGAGTAGCCATCTCGAATCAAACGAGATCCCGATACAATGTTCATGCTCAAAGCTGGTACTAAATAACAATTATTAAGGTTTAAAACTAATCCCGAAGGTAAATGTAGAGGTAGCGTGCCGACGGCGATCACATTGACCTTGGAACCATTCCCGACGCGCATCGTCACCTTGTCCTTTGCCAGTTTCCGCTTATTCCGCAGCCCCTGCTTTGAGTTACAAATGTGAGCAACTGCACCGGTATCAAATACCCAGGAGCTACTACGGACACTAGTAAGGTACACATCAATTACATGTATATCACATATACCTTTTGTTTTGCCGGCCTTCTTGTCTGCTAAGTATTTAGGGCAGTTCCGCTTCCAGTGACCGCTTCCCTTGCAATAAAAGCACTCAGTCTCGGGCTTGGGTCCATTCTTTGGCTTCTTCCTAGCAGCTTGCTTGCCGGGCGCGGCAACTTCCTTGCCATCCTTCTTGAAGGCTTTCTTACCCTTGCCCTTCTTGAACTTAGTGGTTTTATTGACCATCAACACTTGATGTTCCTTCTTGACTTCTACCTCCGTTGATTTCAGCATTGCAAACAACTCAGGAATGGTCTTTTGCATCCCCTGCATGTTGAAGTTCATCACAAAGCTCTTGTAGCTTGGTGGAAGCGACTGGAGGATTCTGTCAATGACCGCATCATCCGGGAGATTAACTCCTAGCTGAGTCAAGCGGTTATGTAATCCAGACATAGTGAGTATGTGCTCACTGACAGAACTGTTTTCCTCCATCTTACAGCTGAAGAACTTGTCGGAGACTTCATATCTCTCGATCCGGGCATGAGCTTGGAAAACCATTTTCAGCTCTTCGAACATCTCATATGCTCCATGTCTCTCAAAACGCTTTTGGAGCCCCGGTTCTAAACTGTAAAGCATGCCGCACTGAACGAGGGAGTATTCGTCAACATGTGTCTGCCAAGCGTTCATAACGTCTTGGTTCTGTGGGACGGGAGCTTCACCTAGCGGTGCTTGTAGGACGTAATCTTTCTTGGCAGCTATGAGGATGATCCTCAGGTTCCGGACCCAGTCCGTATAGTTGCTACCATCGTCTTTCAGCTTGGTTTTCTCTAGGAACGCGTTGAAGTTGAGGACTACGTGGGCCATTTGATCTACAAGACATATTGTAAAATATTTTAGACTAAGTTCATGATAATTAAGTTCATCAAATCAAATTATTTATGAACTCCCACTTAGATTAGACATCCCTCTAGTCATCTAAGTATTACATGATCCGAGTTAACTAGGCCGTGTCCGATCATCACGTGAGACGGACTAGTCAACGTCGGTGAACATCTTCATGTTGATCGTATCTTCCATACGACTCATGCTCGACCTTTCGGTCTTCTGTGTTCCGAGGCCATGTCTGTACATGCTAGGCTCGTCAAGTCAACCTAAGTGTTTGCATGTGTAAATCTGTCTTACACCCGTTGTATGTGAACGTCTGAATAAGACACCCGATCATCACGTGGTGTTTTGAAACAGCGAACTGTCGCAACGGTGCACAGTTAGGGGGAACACTTATTGAAATTAATATGAGGGATCATCTTATTTACTACCGTCGTTCTAAGTAAACAAGATGCAAAACATGATAAACATCACATGCAATCAAATAATAAACGTGACATGATATGGCCAATATCACATAGCTCCTTTGATCTCCATCTTGGGGCTCCATGATCATCTTGTCACCGGCTTGACACCATGATCTCCATCATCGTGTCTCCATGAAGTTGCTCGCCAACCATTACTTCTACTACTATGGCTAACGCGTTTAGCAATAAAGTAAAGTAATTTACATGGCGTTTCTCAATGACACGCAGGTCATATAAAAGAATAATGACAACTCCTATGGCTCCTGCCGGTTGTCATACTCATCGACATGCAAGTCGTGATTCCTATTACAATAGCATGAACATCTCATACATCACATATAGATCATTCATCATTCATCACAACTTTGGCCATATCATATCACAAACCACTTGCTGCAAAAACAAGTTAGACGTCCTCTAATTGTTGTTGCAAGTTTTACGTGGCTGAATTAGGGTTCTAGCAAGAACGTTTTCTTACCTACGTGAAAGCCACAACGTGATTTGTCAACTTCTATTTACCCTTCATAAGGACCCTGTTCATCGAATCCGCTCCAACTAAAGTAGGAGAGACAGACACCCGCCAGCCACCTTATGCAACTAGTGCATGTTAGTCGGTGGAACCGGTCTCACGTAAGCGTACGTGTAAGGTTGGTCCGGGCCGCTTCATCCCACAATACCGCTGAAGCAAGAAAAGACTAGTAGCGGCAAGAAAGTTGACAAATCCACGCCCACAACAAATTGTGTTCTACTCGCGCAAGAAGAACTACGCATAGACCTAGCTCATGATGCCACTGTTGGGTAACGTTGCAGAAAACAAAAATTTTCCTACTCGTTTCACCAAGATCATCTAGGAGTTCATCTAGCAACGAGTCAAGGGAGTGAGTTTGCATCTACATACCACTTGTAGATCGAGTACGGAAGCGTTCGAGGGAGTGGTGATGATGGAGTCGTTCCCAACGTGATTCCGATCACCGATGACCAAGCGCTGAAAGAACAGCACCTCCGTGTTCAACACACGTACGGGACGATGGCGTCTCCTCCGTCTTGATCCAGCAAGGATGAAGGAGAGGTTGAGGAAGACAACTCCAATGGCAGCACGACGGCGTGGTGCAATTGGTACAGCAGTTCTCCGACAGGGCTTCGCCAAGCTCGGACGTAGAAAGAGAGGAGTTGGGGAGGGGAGGGGCTGCACCTTTAGTTGTGCGTTGCAGCCCTCCCCTCACCCCTCTATATATAGGAGGAGAGGGCAAGGGGGGCCGGCCATCTAGGGGAGACCCTAGATGGGGCGGCGGCCAAAGGGGAGGAGGAAAAGGGTTGGCTTGCCCCCCAAGCTAGGGGGGCGCCCCCTTTGCCCCTTTAGGGTTTCCCCTCCCCAAGCCCTAGCCGCATGGGCCTAGGTGGGGAGGCACACCCAGCCCACCAGGGGCTGGCTCCCTCTCCCACTTAGCTCATGTGGCCCCCTGGGAGGGGTGGCCCCTCCCGGTGGACCCCCAGAACCCTCCCGGTGGCCCCGGTACAATACCGGCATGCCCCGAAACTTTCCGGAGTCCGTTTAACCACTTTCCATATATATAAATCTTTACCTCCGGACCATTCCGGAACTCCTCGTGACGTCCGGGATCTCATCCGGGACTCCGAACAACATTCGGTAATCACATACTTGTCTTCCTAATAACCCTAGCGTCACCGAACCTTAAGTGTGTAGACCCTACGGGTTCGGGAGACATGTAGACATGACCG
The DNA here is from genome assembly GCA_034509565.1 of Triticum monococcum. NCBI lineage: Eukaryota > Viridiplantae > Streptophyta > Magnoliopsida > Poales > Poaceae > Triticum > Triticum monococcum. The sequence goes on from CM067842.1 coordinate 726,237,827, forward strand.
AGATGACCTCAGGTCAATAACCAACAGCGGGATCTGGATACCCATGTTGGCTCCCACATGTTCCTCGATGTTGTCATCGGATGAACCACGATGTCAAGGGTTCAAGCAACCCCGTATTCTATTCCCTTTGTCAGACGGTATGTTACTTGCCCGAGACTCGATCGTTGGTATCCCAATACCTCGTTCAGTCTCGTTACCGGCAAGTCACTTTACTCGTACCGCAATGCATGATCCCGTGACCAGACACTTGATCACTTTGAGCTCATTATGATGATGCATTACCGAGTGGGCCCAGTGATACCTCTCCGTAACACGGAGTGACAAATCCCAGTCTCGATCCGTGTCAACCCAACAGACACTTTTGGAGATACCTGTAGTCTACCTTTATAGTCACCCAGTTACGTTGTGACGTTTGGTACACCCAAAGCACTCCTACGGTATCCGGGAGTTACACGATCTCATGGTCTAAGGAAAAGATACTTTACATTGCAAAACTCTAGCAAACGAACCATACGATCTTTATGCTATGTTTAGGATTGGGTCTTGTCCATCACATCATTCTCCTAATGATGTGATCTCGTTATCAATGACATCCAGTGTCCATAGTCAGGAAACCATGACTATCTGTTGATCAACGGGCTAGTCAACTAGAGGCTTACTAGGGACATGTTGATGTCTGTTATTCACACATGTATTACGATTTCCGGATAACACAATTATAGCATGAATAAAGACAATTACCATGAACAAGGAAATATAATAATAATGCTTTTATTATTGCCTCTAGGGCATATTTCCAACACAGCCGGCTTCCCCTGGCCCCTCAGAAAAAATCATGAGTCCATCCGGCTCATAAGAAGACTCAAGACTTGGGCCGCCTCCCCCCAGCCAGCTACCTTCCTGGCCGGCTTCGGGGGCGGCCCGCCTTTTCACCCTCGTGAAGAAGGCTGCGGAGGGCCGGCTGCGGCAAGGCCAGCTACGGCAGGGCCGGCTACGGCAGGGCCGACTTCAGCAAGGCCGGCTACTGCTAAGCCGGCTCCCATAAATCAGTCAACGCCGTACCCGTGATGTACGCGTCCACTCCGCAATGATGAAGCGGGGCGTGGCTACAGTCGAGCCTGCCACCCCCAGAACCCGGAGCACGCCTGGTACGGTGCGTCGTGCGGGCAGCTGTGGCCCGCCTGGCGCGGCACTGTAGCCACGGCGGCTCTGACGCCGTCCACGATGGGTCACCAGCGTGGCCCCCGAGGCGGTGGGCCCCTTCGGGCAGAGAGATGCCGAAGGCGGCCGCACCTCCTCTCAAGCCGGCAAGACAGAGGGCCGGCTTCACGCAGCCGGCCTGCCGCCCTCCTTGAAGGAGACGCCCATTAAGGAGACAAGATGCGGCGGGGCTACAGTAATCGCCCGCCAGGGCGGCGTTACTGTAGCCACGCTTACCCCGACCAAGCCTGCGTCAACGACACGAAGTAACAGTAACCCGATGCCGACCAGGCCCTGGCCAGTGGGGCCGGCCTGTCGAACCAGGAGCCGGCAGCCGGCGGGACCCACCGGCCAGCGGGCCCCAAAAGCCGGCGGAGAAGCCGGCGAGCATAGTCACAGACAGCTGGGCCCCGCGCCCAATCGGATTACCATTGTACCCCCGGGGGTGGGCCTATATAAACCCCCCGGTGCACCCATGCAAAGGGTTGGACTCTCATTCTAGACCTAGATACATACGAGGAGAGGAAGCAGGCTGAGCTGAGCCCTTCTTCCTCCTTCCACCCAAAACAGCTCAAGGAGCATTGTAGCTACTTGTCCACTTAGTAACCATGCGGAGACCCCGCAGAGCAGCAGTAGGGGAATCATCTCCCCGGAGAGCCCTGAAGCTGGGTAAGATTCGCCGGCGTGCATGTCTTCGCCTCATCCCGTTTCCAGGCACCGGCGATGTTTTATTGGCCCCCGCAATGATAAGCCACCCGTTGGCATATGTCGCTCCTACCACCCGACAGTTGGCGCCCACCGTGGGGCTGGTACTACTACTATGCTACCACGCTGCTGCTGGTTTCGCTGTCCGGGCGGGACCCTTTTTTCTTCATCGCCTCCGCCGCGGCGTCGCGTCGTCTCTCGGGTAGCGCCCGGGGGCTCGACATCGACACGCCCCCGGAATGGCCGCGAGGGGCGGCGCGTCCTCGCCATCGACCACGCCTTCGTCATCACCACCGCAACGTCGGCCGTCAGTCCACGCGCGCACCGCGCGCGGGCCTCGTTTCGGTCGGCTGTGGCCATCCACGCGCTGCTCGCGTTTGCTTCCCTCCGCGTTGTGGCTTGCTCCGTCCAAAACACACGCTCACTCCTCCATATATCATCTATGCTTGCTAGCTAGATGCTAGTCACCAATGGTCGAACCATTGGCCATACACTACACAGATACTACCCAGACCATTCTCATACACGAGACAGACAATAGTCAGATTACCTGTACACGTCCCGTACGCTAGCTGGATACTAGCTATGCACGGCTCGCCTCTTGTGCGTCCACTGCGCCGGCTGCAGTTCTGCACCCGCCGCAGCTCCGCTGCTCAGTAGCTCCAGCACCTCCTGCTGCGCCGCCTCACGCCGCTCTGGCCTCGCGCAGCCGGCCACCACCCGGTCCGGCTGGACCACCTCCTGTTTGCTGGCTCTGGACGCCCCGCGACTGCACCGCCGAGCCGCTTCCATCTGCCTCCTGCAGAACCGGGCAAGCGGCCTCCAACGCCACCGCCCCGACCGGTGCTCCCTGGTGCTCGTCCTTGACCAGCACGTTGTGCTTCTCCCCATCGCGCTCTCCAAACCGTGAGCGCGCGGCGCCATCCGCGGCCTCCCCCGCCATCGGCTTCGCTGCGACCCCCGGCCGTGTCCGCATCTCCTGCGCGCGCTGGCCGCTATCCGCCGACTGCTACGCACATCTGGGCCGGCTCCAGCGCGTCCGGCTCCACAACGTCGCTTCCGCCCGGCCGGCCTGGCCGATTGCCGCCCCCCGCCCGTGGCTGTCTGCCCCTGCACAGGCCGACTCCTCACCCGGCCGGCCTAGCCGGCTGCAGGCCCCCGCTTGCCCCGTGACCGGCTTGCCGGGTCCGGCCACTCCCGCTGCGGCACGCGCCCACGCCCGGCTGGCTTCGGACCTCTCCGCCTGCCTTCCCCGTCAAACCAACCGGCCGACTCCGCCGCCTACCTGCTCCACTGCTTCGCCAGCAACCCGGACGGACAACTCCGCCGCCTACCGGCTCCCCCGCAACCCGGCCGCCGGTTTGCGTCGCGTCCGGCTCCCCGCCTGGGCCGGCTGCTAGGTCCGCCCAGTCGCCTGTCGCCTGTGCCGGCTCCGGCTCCGACCCGGACGGCTCTCGTCCGCCAGCTCCAGGCCTCCTCCTACGCCTGGCCCGCGTCGGGCCGGCTCGGCCTCGCCTTGGCCGCCTCCGCCTGCTCCACCCCCGCACGCCTTCTCCGCCGTGCGCCCGCTGGCCCACCGCACCATCTCTATCCGACCGGCTGCTCCGCTCCCGGCCCGCCGATGCAGCCGGCTACTGCCGCGTCTGCTCGCCGCCCTCACCTCACCGGCTCCGCGCTGATTCCAGCCCGCCGGCTGGGCGTGCCTACCGGCCGCCTCCATGTTCCGCCCGCCTGCTGGGCGCGCCAGTCGGTCGCCCCCGCGTCCCACTCATTGCTCCTGTCCGATCCGCAAGCAAGAGAAAGAAAGAAACAGAGTGGAAAGAAAAAAGAAAAGTGAATGTACGTACGTGTGGTACGTGCATGTGGTCACATGCATGTCTGGCCGACTGCATGGCCTGGCCGACCACATTGGATACGCACACCTGACCAGCTTCCATCTGATATACTGTCCGGCCGGCTGGGAAAAAGGGCCGACTGCTGGCGTGATCCATCCGGCTGCAGTCCGCCAGCCGGCCTCACACCCCCGCCGAGTCACGCCCCAGCCGGCTGTTCGAGAAAAGTCAACAGACGGCTGGAAAAAGAGAAACAGACCGGCTTGCAAAAAAAAGGAGAGAGAGAGAGAGAGGGAGCCGGCTGTCCAAGAAAAGGTCGGGTGCCCGCGGCCGGCTTGAAAAAAAAGGAGTGTGAGATGCCAGCTAGAGAAAAAGTCAGGCCGGCTTGCTCCAGAGAAGAAAGAAAAACCCGTCCGGATGACCCGTCCGCCTGCTTCGCCACTCGGACGGTCAGTCGTGACCCTCGCTGCCGGCTGTGCTAAGCCGGCTGGACTGCCTCCTACTCCAACGACACACCCAGCGGGTGCGCTGACGCGCCCCCGCGAGAGAAGAGAAGACAAGGTAGTCGCCGGAAGATCCGGCCCGACTGCTCAGCAGTCGGCCCGAATCTCGGGGGCTACACCCAGCGGGTGCGCTGACGCGCCCCCGTGAGAGAAGAGAAGACAAGGTAGTCGCCGGAAGATCCGGCCCGACTGCTCAGCAGTCGGCCCGAATCTCAGGGGCTACACCCAGCGGGTGCGCTGACGCGCCCCCGCGAGAGAAGAGAAGACAAGGTAGTCGCCGGAAGATCCGGCCCGACTGCTCAGCAGTCGGCCCGAATCTCGGGGGCTACACCCAGCGGGTGCGCAGACGCACCCCCGCAAGAGAAGAAGAAGACAAGGTAGTCGCCGGAAGATCCGGCCCGACTGCTCAGCAGTCGGCCCGAATCTCGGGGGCTACACCCAACGGGTGCGCTGACGCGCCCCCGCGAGAGAAGAAGAACGCAAGGTAGTTGCCGGAAGATCCGGCCCGACTGCTCAGCAGTCGGCCCGAATCTCGGGGGCTAGACCCAGCGGGTGCGCTGAAGCGCCCCCGCGAGAAAGAAGACAAAATAGTTGCCGGAAGATCCGGCCCGACTGCTCAGCAGTCGGCCCTACACCCAGCAGGTGCGCCGGCGCACTCCGCGAGCGCCGAGTCGCGCCAGCTATCTTCGACGACCGCGACTACACGAAAATCAATGTGAGCTCCTCACCCACATATTTTTGCACTATGCAAGCACGGATAACCCCGAGCGTTGCTCGGGGGCTGCCTCCGCATTTTATTATAGTAGCATCATTGTTTGCCCCGGCGCCAGCCAGAGTTGGCCCGGGGGCTGGCCGCTTGGCCTGAGACGTTAGTTCCCGCAGACGGCTTAGTACCGTGCGCGGTACCAAAGGCCCACTCTTAGTCACAGACCGCAGAGCGGCTGCCGACTAGCAAGAGTGAACGCTGGAGGCCACCCATGCGAAAAACGTCCGGGAAGAAAAACATTCGGGTGACCCGACCATTTTCCTTTACAAGTATCTACTCGGTTGAATCTTCTCCCAGACTCTGAGTACTGTACACTCCGCTTCGCGGCCCACTCTCAGCCACAGACCGCAGAGCGGCTGTTCGGCATGCAAGAGCCCGGGCCAAAGAGTGGAGGGAACATGAAAAAGATTAAGGGGGCTCGGACGAAACCGAGTTGGCACCCTCCGCATAAAACTTGCAATGATAAAAGAAAGCATTCGATATATCTGCATGGACTAACTCTGTCCTTTTTTATGATTATTTTCATGAACATTTGCCAAAAAACCTCCACCCAACTTCGCCAAGTTGCCCGGAGGCTCGGAGGCTACTGTCGGTGTAATGGGACACGGATACCCCGAAGACGGCAAGATGATATTTCAAGACATCGGGGCTAGCAAAGCCCCTCAGTCCGACCGATTGGCCGCTCCTGCCGGCTCCCCGTCCGACTGCGCTACCCGGCCGGCTACCGACTGCAGCCCGACCCGACATCGACGAGACAACCGTATCGCGGTGCCATCATCTACAGTGTACCGTGTCCCCTGGGTACTGATTTATAAAGTACCCCAGGGGACATGCATGACATATGCCATGCCTACATGGCTTGGCATGTAAGCTACCCAAGGTAGCTTACATCCAATGCCACTACCCATGCCACTAGCTAGTTAGCTAGCTACCATGCCTACATGGCTTACATCCTAAGCCAACTCCCGCTATATATATGAGATCCATCCATCCATCCAGGGGGATGGAGACTCAAGTACACACACAAGCTAGCAAGCAAGCTAGCTTTCCATCCATCCACATGAGCACGTATGCTCACGGCCATGAGCATGGCCGGCCACTAGCACGCCTCATACGGGCATATATAAAGCCAGATGCCTACGTCACTGAGCTGAGAAACAGCTCTAGGAGCGCCCTGTACCAGATATACTAGATATACTCAGACATGTAGGAGTAAGGGTATTATCTCTCCGGAGAGCCCCGAACCTGGGTAACCACCGCGTGCTACTCGCATACCCGCTCCCGGTCCTATCAGCAGCAGTCCTACCCACACACTAAGCCCTTGTGGCATCTGTCGACTCGCAAGCGCCCCGTGAGAAATACCACGACATAATATACGAAAAAATGGAGAATATTTAAGATAATATGAAGAGTGGTGCTACCTAACCAAGTAGCTATAAATGTAAGTGTAGCGATACAGGCAAAAGGTACAGCCAAGAGCAATGCACAGCTAAACTTCTTCAGTGCCAACCTTATGGTAAGAGTAAATATAGATCTGATGTGTAGAAAATGGAGGGCTACAGATTGATGGTACATGAACAACTACCTGTCATTATAAGTACACTGATAAAGGACAGCATGTACTTACAAGAGCAATGTAGAGCTAAAAAACATTGGCATTGGATATATTCTACACTAATGTAACCATTCATACAGATCAGATAATTTGGAGCGAATAATTGATAAGCAAGCTATCATGCATACTGCTGTCACATAATGGACCGGGTATGTATGCAAGTACAATGATACAGGACAACAGGTACTAACAAGAGCAAAGCAGTGGGCAGCATATTTGCGATATCCTATTGTTCTTGTCAAACCGGAGTTCTTCTTCGAGCAGATTTCCTGCAAAAAAGATCCGTAAGGCACATGCGAAAAAGTAGAAGTTCAAATTGTCATGTGATTTCATAGACATTACCTCATCCTAGGAACGAGACAAGTGCATAACAAGGTTTTTCCATTCAATGTCTTCTAAATTTAGCACAGGAGACTTCACCGGAAATTCGTTTATAGACTTGCCATCAAAGTGTGATTTCCTCAGGTAACACCGATACTACGGCAATGCTTCCTTGAAAAGCACAAGCAAGCTTTGCTCGTCATGACTATCCAGATTGACCTTCGCCTAGTTACAACAATGTAATGTAAATCATTGATGTGTTCAATCAGCAGAAAACAGGAAAATAATAACCATGAATAATAGCACTTACACGTAAGTCGGACAGGAGGATGTGAAAATGGTGTTTGTCTTCACAATAATCTTCCCATGATGGGAATATATGCACGTAGTCCCTAACAACATTGAAAGCATTGTCTTTTAAACTGGGAATAAATGGAATGGGGTTCCAATCTGCAGGAATTGGCCTTCTCTGCATTTGGGATAGGTCTTCGGCCGGTGGACTTGCTGTACTTTTTGCTGGAGTGGGATTTTCCTGTGGTACAGCTGGTGCTATGGAAAATCAAATCGGTATACCTTTTGCTGGAGTGCAGGTCCTGTGTGGTGGGTCTAGTGGTGTGGCCAGTGAAGTATGGGTACAGTCTGCTGGAGTCGGTCCTACATTTTGTGTCACTGGTTGTACAGCCAATATAAGTGGGTGCTATCTGATTTCTCCGGCACCACCACGTTTTTCAAGGACTTTGCTGGTGCTCCTTCAGGTTCGGCAATCACCCTCTTCCTTTTTGATGTCTGATGCACGAGAACAACATTTGAGTGGAAAAACATTGTACGATGACAGATGGAATATGTATTGATAATGGATGCGCATGGCATCTCGACATATATGATGAGTAAACTAAGCAGATGGCGGTGCAACAAAGTAGAAGAAATGCAAGACAACATATGCAAGATACGCACAATCAATAAAACCTTGCCAAATTAGAATAGGCACCTTGATGGGTGAACAGGACATGCCATTTGCCTTTGACTCCTCGAGGTTAGAATAGTCATTAGGATGATATTCTAAACAAGAATCAACAGGTGGGGAGCGTACGAGTTTCATTGCTTCCAGAATGGCACTCAATGCCTTGGTGCCAATTTTGTAAGTCATTGCAGTGTTCCACAATATTCTTCTGATGCGCGGATTCTGATATTCACTGTAATTGCGTATGATATCTGAGAACCATGAAAACATAAATAGTTGTGAGATTATCTTTGTAATGAAGATGATATTCTAATATAGGGCGCCCCTGTAAACACTTGTGTGCTATCACTGGATTCTGATGAGAGAGCTCATGTCTGTTGTAATATGGTGCGTGCATTTATATAATCTGGCACAAGTACACAACAAAATAGGCTCCAGAAGTAAGGATAGCTGGCAGATGATAGGTTCATAATATACTATATAGAGAGTTTATTCCCAAACCATGATAACAAGAGCACACAGCAACTAGGCAGATCATAGTGTACATAACAGGGGTACACCATAACCAGGATATATAAATCGGGGAAGTGGAACTAGCTGGAAATTACGGTGTTGTATTGCCGCTAGTAATTGAAAGCCTATCGTTCACGTACAGGCCAGCTCTATCAGTTGTTAGACTGCAGATGTCCCTACTCCCCTTCCTGATAAGGAACATACTGTGCTTCCCATACAGAACACCGCACGGGCCACCGGCCGAACCACCGGCCCCACCGCCTGTGTTCCTCCGCCACCCCCACCCCCACCCCCGCCCCACCCGCGTCGAGTTTTCTTCGTTCGACGAGGCCCCACCACCGCCCCCCAAAACCATCGTCCCCACTCGAGCCCCTTCGATCGCACCAGCGAGCTCCGAAAAATCGACTGACCCAATTTTGAAATTTAGTCTACTGTGATTTAACTAGTGTGGAATATAAAAGGGGAAAACCATGAGCATTGCGAGTATGGTGTTGAGCGTGCCATGGCAGATCTGAAGGTGCAAACCAGACAAAGGCAACTTCGCAACCAAGACAAGAAATCAGAGTAAAGCAGTGGCGATCTATTTTCTTGCTGTGATAAATAAGTTGAGCAGATACGAAAGAGTACCGCCTCGGGTGCGGTGCCATGTACGCATATGCTGAGAATTTGAAGGTGCTGTAGTAGCGATGGCTGTCGGTGGCGTGGATGTAGATCTTGGAGGGTAGGAGGTGGCGGCGGGGCGCGGTGGACGAGACGGTTGTAGGAGCGGCACCGGCAAGGTGGACGACGGCGGGGATGAAGCGAGAGGACGGGATGCAAGGATCCCGGTCCGAAGCCGTGGATGAGAGAGGTCGATCTCTCGTAATGGACGGCGGCATCGGGGTATCAGCTCCGGCATGGGGGAGGAGGACGGCGGTGGATGGGGTGGCGGACGGCGGCGGACAGAGGAGGGTGGGGTGGAGAGGGTGTTTTGGCGCCCACGGAGTATGAATGGGGAAAAGGGAGGTAGAGAGGAAGAGGGGAACCATGTATTCAGGGCGCGCTTGTCTCAAATGCGAGGAAATTTACAAACTTAGCCACCGTTTCAAATTTCTACTACATCATAGCAACACTAGTCGGTTGGGGATAGGACGGTAATCTCGCATACATCGAATATTTGCCGACGAGAGTTTGTTTTTGGCGCCCACCGTGTATGAATATGAATCGGGGAGGGAGTCGATTTCGGCCGAGGACAGACTGTGTTTTGGCGCCCACCGTGTATGAATCCGGGTGAGAGGCGATTACATCACGTTTGGGTGAAATTACAAACCTACCCCTATCGAAACCTATAGAAATCCAGCATATAGGCTTTGCGTGGCAGGGATAGGCGGTAGTGATTTCCATCTCGCAGATTTTGGTTTCGGGCGGTTACTGCGACTTTCCCCGCTTCGTTCAAATTTTGCAGAGTGCACGTTTACCGTGCCAACTCAATTCGAATCCCGTTGTATTCTATTTTTTTCGGGCGGGTTCCATTTTCAATTGGAATTACATTCTATATACATCATTTTTTATATATACTTGCAAAAGCACAACACCATTTCTACATAAATATGGTTTACAAATGGCATGATCTCAGATTCATTAGGTTGTATCCATCAATTTGGATTTTCCAATATTTGAAACCACTTTATGTTGAAATCCAATGTATGCATTCCTCGCTAACTGTCTCCAATTAATGTGTGTTTCATGCGGGTTTTTTTACTTCTCAAACATGTATAATGTGTTTCACACATGCAACATATAGTGTAATCCAGTTTAGACATTAATTGCATATAAACCATGCATTGTTTGTAATTGAAGAATCTATGGATCACCAATATTGATAAACTATATAACATTACACGTGTGCCCAAATTCAAATGAATATGCATGTTTGATACACCAATTTGCATTATGATATTATCGATGTCGTGATCTCCAGTTTAAATATTTGAATCCCCTTTAATCCAGATATTCGTCTCATATAGCTATCACTCATGCTTATATAGGACTATCTCTCTGGACCTATACGCGTTCATCGTCTCTCAGGTATCTCTCGTGCTACCTATATGTTGACAATGATCTTTTATCTTCGTAACACACTGATGGTACTCTCTCCATCGACCTTCATCACTCTATCTCTCTCTAAGTATATCTAGCTCCCTGCTATGTGTCTCTAGCTATGATTCTTCATGTGTAATCTCTTTCTCTCACACAAACACAAAACTTTGTCTCCCGGGGTCACATTTCTCTCTACTATTCCCATGTGTGCCACTCGCACACCCCTCATACGGAGATGTCTTTCGCTCCTTAGATATGAGAACCTACGACTCTTCCTCTTCAATATCTCTTTCTCACACACAAACACAAACTCTGTCTCCCAGGGTCTCATATTTCTCCATTGTTCTCTTGTATGTCACTCACACACACCCTCTCTCCCTAGAGATATCTTGCGTGCCCTCATATGTCTCTCTAGCTATCACTCTCGTTGTGAAATATCTTTCTCTCTCGCAGACACAAAACTCCGTCTCTCTGGATCTCACTTCTCTCTGATATCTGTTTGTACGTGACTCACACGCACCCTCTCTCTATCTCTCTCACACCCACACACATAACCCAGCCTTCTGATCCACTATACTCCTATGTCTAACGCACACTAGCTAGCATCTTTATCTTTCTATTTATCTGTTTCTCCATCAACCTTCTTGCTTGCCCTCACTCTTGATTCCTATCACGCACACTACATATGTTTCTCTCTACATGTAGTCAAGTGCCCTCTCACACACATATATAACTTCACCCTTTGAACCACCCGACGGTCATCTCCAACACCCAAACTAGCGGATGTCCCTCTAACTAGCATCTCCATCTCTGTATCTATCTGTAGTTTCTCCATCAACATTTCTTTCTCGCACGGAGTCTTGCTTCCTATCACCCACACTATATATGTCTCTCCATACATATGCATTTATAGGTTGGTCCCTTTTGCACAATCGTTGCGCCTCCCTCCCTCTGCTCGCCATAGATGCATGCTCCAGCCAACGCCACTATCTCTTAAAGACAAAAACACATGCTCAATTGTCGGGACTTCTTTCATGCATTCTCACATGCATGCATATTGTCATACCGATCCGTCTCTCCCATGTCGTTGATCTTATGACTTATGTCTTCTTTCTTTTATCTCGATCATGCGCGCGCACACACACACACATCCCACGTATACATGTATACCTCTCACACATGCACGTTCAAGGTCTCTATGTCTCCATACGTAGTTAATTACCCTCAATCCTAACGCCACATTGAATCATTCTCCTCTTTTGTGCACATAACTTCCGCCTGGATGGGTAAAACACACACTCACACTTAACAATCTCCTTCTAGCTACACCCCCACCCCCCGCCTCTCACTCTTCCCCTATATCCCTGAAACCAATAAGACCATCCATTAGTTTAATTCCTTCCTACATGCACCATTGATATATAGTAGTCTTCCTCGGTGTCTCTCGAACAAATTAAACACGTTCTCTCGAAGTCGACTCCCCTCACGCGCACACACCTTCTCTTCCCTCTCTAAGGGCATTTTCTCTCTCGCACCCCATCGTTGGTGGCCTCTGCCATACACATCACCTCTCTATGATGAAAGCCATGGACACTTAAATTACATCTGCCATAGAGGACCCCGCGACACATACACACACACGCACCCCACCAACACACACACACTAAGACTCCATCTCTCTCTCACACACACACACACAAACACACACACACACACACACACACACGCAAGCACACACGCCCCCCCCCCCCACACACACACACTAAGATTCCATCTCTCTCCCTCTCTCTCTCTCTCACAAACACACCACACACACAAAGACTCCATCTCACACACACATGCTCTAGGTGGAGCATTTGTTCCTACCACCCTTCATCAAACCTTACCCGTATGATGAACAATCAGCTTTATTTACTTCCATAACATGGACAAATTCCACTTTACTTTAGTAGTCAGCAAACTTATCATCTGTACCTGTCGGCGTTCTGCGAACGGTGGTCCCCAGACCTGCCAGCCTGCGGCGTGGCTCAAAGGGGGGCCTAGCACGGCCCATCTTCGTCAACACAGACCCAAGACCCTCGCGAGGGGCCAAGCCTCGCGGGGCGGACGACGCGGAGCTTCCTCAGGCACGGCCTCACCAGGCTGGCTCGCGAGGAGGCGGAGAGATCAAGGCGGGGTACCTCACGAGGTGCCTGTGACGCAAGCCATGACGACCAAAGGCGCCAGGCGAGCGCCAGCCGCGCAGTGTCCTCCTTTCCTCTTTGGTGCAAGGGGAGCAAGCGCAGCCACAGAGTACCGAGGCATCAGGCAAAGGTTGCCATTTCGGTGCAACAAGACCAAGACCAAGAGGACTGCAAGACGGAGGTCATTGTGGAGCCCAAGACGGCGTCACCACCAAAGCTTTGTGCAGGCGAAGACAACTTTTGTCAGGATAGCTGGTACTAGTTGTCCCCCTTCAAATTAGCCCGCCATTGTTGGCTCCCTTCCCGCTTGATATTTGGGAAGAGGAGCAGGGCCTCTATAAATAGGACTAGTCACCATGGTAGGAGGGAATCAAGTAGAGAGGAAATCGAGTAGAGAGGAGAGAGGAGATCAAATCAGGGGGAGAATCGAGAAGAGAGAGAGAGAAGGGTGATTGAACTCCTCCCAGCAGTTCATCGCCCCAGCCAAGAACAGACCCTCGCGAGGCTATTCTTCCTTGTATTGTTCATCATCATCAGCCCAAGAGGCAATCCACCACACCATACACTGGAGTAGGGTATTACACCACAATGGTGGCCCGAACCAGTATAAACCCTGTGTCTCTTGTGTTGTTCTTTCCATAGCTTAGATCTTAGCAAGGCGGAGGGGTGCAGGTAGGTAGAAGCACTGTTCAAGATATCTTCCGATATGCCGATAAATCGGTCAATTTATCACTTACCGTTGTCAGACCGATAAGATAAATCAGCCGATATGGCGATAAATCGTCCGATATGCCGATAAACTGGCCGAGTTACCCCTTATCATGGGTCGACTGATAAGTTCCCGATAAGCGATATTCCCAACATTGGGTAGAAGGCGAAATCTCTGTGCGCACCCCAGTGTTCGAACCTCAAGGGTCTGCCGGAACCCGAAATCCGACATTTGGCGCGCCAGGTAGGGGTGCGCCGAATTCGTCTTCCACCACCCCGTTCTCCTCCGACCATAGCGCCCATGTCTAACGCTCGTCGGGCCTGCGCCGAGCGCCGGGCCGCTCTCGCTTCCCACGTCGCTCAGACGGCTCCTGTCGGCGGGCTTACTCGCCGTTCCCCGTCACCTGCCGTCAACGCCGCCACCGGCCCGGCGGGGGACGAGCAGCAAGCATCGTCTCAGCATCGTCCGTGCGGCAAGACGGCCGCACCGCTACTCCCTCGCTCACCCCAGCTGGTTCTTCGTCCCGCGCGCTCCGCGCACCCATGGAGCCTCGAGCTGCGCTCATCGCGGCAAACGAGCTCCTGCGCTACCGTCCCGTCGACGACGTCTACGAAGAATGGCTCGACCGCGTTGCTGAGCTCGTCCGTGCCGCAGGGGGCTCTCCTGCGCCGTCCGCTCTGCTGCACCGCACCCCGCCCCGCGCGGGCGACGAGGCTCCGGCGGCGCCTCGGCCGCCTCCTCCTCAAGAAGGCGCCATGGCTCCAAGGCGCGTGGCCCCTGGGGGGAACCCGCTCCGTCAGGTGCCAGCACGGCAAGAGCAGAGCTGCCAAGAAGTCCCTCGCCCGCAAGAAGCTGCCCGGACGCTCCTTGCTCCAGCACGTCGCGACCATGCTCCTGCTCCCGCACGTCAAGACCCCGCACTGCTCCCAGCTGCAGCGTGTGGGGACATGCAAGACCAAGCTCTCCGTCACCCAAGGCCTCTCATGGCCACAGCAGGCTGCCGCGCCTTCACCATCGAGCTACGCAGCATCGCGTGGCCCAGCAAGTTCAAGCCAGACCTGCCTCCTCGTTACGACGGCACGGCCGACCCTGCGGAGTTCCTCCAGCTCTATGAGCTGGGCATCAAAGCTGCCAACGGAGAAGAGAAGGTCATGGCGAACTGGTTTCCGATGGCGCTCAAGGACGGGGCCCGCACCTGGCTCCTGAACCTGGCTCCAGGCACGATCTCCTCCTGGGACGTGATGCGCACCCGCTTCATCGCCAACTTCCAAGGTACTCGCGACTGGCCACCCGCCGTGAGCGACATGCGCCGCATCAAGCGACAACCCGGCGAGACCCTGCAGAAGTACATCCAGTGCTTCAACAATGCACGCCTCAAGATTACCAAGGTGACTGAGGAGGCCATCATCTCAGCCTTCTCCGACGGCGTGTGCGATGTCAAGATGAAGGAGGAGCTGGCGATGCATGAAGACCTGTGCACTTCCTTGGAGCTGTTCAACTTGGCAACCAAGTGCGCCAGGGCTGAGGAAGGGCGTCTCTCCCTCCTCGAGCTGCCTGCCGCAGACCCAGAAGAGAAGAAGCCCAAGGCCAAGGATGTGAAGTGCAAGGGGGCTGCCGTGCTCGCGGCAGAACCAAACACCAAGCGGGGCAGAGATCAGCCCGAACCTTCCAAGGGCAGTCGATACTGTGTGTACCACGACCTCCACACCCACAACACCAACGAATGTCAAGAGCTCCGAGCCGTGCGAGAAGGAAGGATCGGCCGTCGCAACGACCGCGGTGACCGGGGCTATGGTCGAGGAGGAGGAAGGAACGCGGGACGCTGGGAAGACCGTGGCCAGCGCCAAGGGTGGCGCGATCAACCTCGCGAGGATCGCTGGCAAGATCCGCCTCGCGAGGGAGACTGGAGGGGTCAGCCTTGCGAGGATCGCTCGCAAGTCAACATAGGCCTCCCTCCGCTGCCGCCACAGCCAAGGAGAAACGAGGACCGCCACCAGGACGAGGGGGCTGGGGGCTTCCAGGAGCCACACGCGATCTCCTGCATCCTGGGCGGGGCTCAAGCCCCAGCCTCTCAACGCATCTTCAAGCAGTTCGCCCGCGAAGTGAATGCAGTCCTCCCCAAGCTCGAAGCCACGCGCCCTCTCAGGTGGTCAGCATGCGCCATCACGTTCAGCTCAGCAGATCAGCTCATGTGTGCGGCTACAGCCAGAGTCCTCCCGATGCTTTGTTCCCCAATCATCAGCAACGTGGTGGTCACCAGGACCCTCATCGATGGCGGGGCAGGGCTCAACGTCCTGTCCGTGGAACCATTCAACAATCTCCAAGTGCCCTACAGCCAGCTTCAGCCAACTAAGCCTTTCTCCGGAATCACCGACGGCTCCACGGTCCCGATTGGGCAGGTCCGCCTCCCTGTCACCTTCGGGGCATGCGACAACTACCGCACCAAGCTCATCGACTTCGACGTCGCTCACATTCGCCTGTCGTACAACGCCATCCTTGGGTACCCAGCGCTGGCCAAGTTCATGGCCATAACTCACCATGGCTACAATGTCCTCAAGATGCTAGGAAGTGGCGGAGTCATCATGGTGCCCTGTGAAGAGAAGGACGTGGTGTGTTCCCTGGAATGAGCCTTTCAGGCCGCGTCACTGAAAGACCCGGATCGCGGAAGCAGGAGGCTTCCCGAGACCACCCCCAAGAAGAAGAAGACATCATCTGGCCCGTCCCCTCAGGAGGCAGGCCCCTCTGGGCCCGCGCCTGCCTAGGGGGAACCTCCTTCCATTGCATAGGAAAGCGCATCCAGCGCCCTCCTCAGGCAGGGTTCGGGGGCTCTCCCCTAGAGGGCCACCGACCTGGCTAAGGTCACGAGGGAGGTGCTTGGGCACCACATGGAGGCGTGTTTCGAAGCACGTTTCCCTCAAGAAGGAGTAAGGCAAGGAGAGCCAGACCCTCAGGAGTTCGTCAGCAAGGCCATTCAGGAGCTACAGGGGTCAAGAGTCATGAAAGGCGGTCGCCGCCTACCAGCAGTGGCTCCCCATCCAGGCGAGGATGGTGGGCTGCGCATCTGCATCGACATAGGAGGGCTCAATCGAGTCACCTCTCTGGAGCTCCTCTGGCCCTCGCGAGTGGGGCGCTGCGGAGGTCCACCCCACAGCTACGTTCGCAGGCCTTACAGCTTGCCGAACGCGGTTGCCACGTACCAGCGCCTCATGAGGGGCATCATGGAGGCACAAGAGGCCAGGCGTTCCGCAGCCCTGGCGGAGATGGAGATGGTCCGCGAGGAGCCACCAGCGCCTCCGGAGCCTCCCGAGGCCCCTAGGCCTGGGGGCTCGTGAGGATCGGCTTCCGCAGCCCACCGAGTCTGCTACACCAACAGTCCTTCGTCCTCAACATCATCAGGTGACATATTTTAAGTTCCATTTCCAGCTGGGAGCGCCCCCCCCCCCCCCCCAGGGCTGTATTATTCCCAGGCCGCGTGGGTCCGTCCCTGCGGCATGTATCCCTTTTATTTCATGTTGTTAGCTTACTATGTTGGGGGCGCCCCTCGGGCTGCATCATCCCCAAGTCGCTCGGGCCAGACCCAGTGGCATGTATCCCTTTTGCGTTTATTTCCGGTTATGCGTTCGACCCACCATGCTTGATTATTTGATGCCGGTCCACGGCACCTCTTCTTCTCCATGCCGTCCACTTGCACGTTAAAGGGGGGGTACCTGAGCTGTTGGGGAACGTAGCAGAAATTCAAAATTTTCCTACGTGTCACCAAGATCTATCTATGGAGAGACCAGCAACGAGGGGAAGGAGAGTTGCATCTACATACCCTTGTAGATCGCTAAGCGGAAGCGTTCATGTGAACGGGGTTGATGGAGTCGTACTCGTCGTGATCCAAATCACCGATGACCGAGTGCCGAACGGACGGCACCTCCGCGTTCAACACACGTACAGCCCGGTGACGTCTCCCATGCCTTGATCCAGCAAGGAGAGGGAGAGGTTGAGGAAGACTTCATCCAACAGCAGCACAACGGCGTGGTGGTGGTGGAGGAGCGTGGCTATCCTGCAGGGCTTCGCCAAGCACTACAGAAGAGGAGGAAGAAGAGACGCAGGGCTGCACTAACGAGATTGAATCGCGTGTGTGTTGGGCAGCCCCCTAGGCCTCATATATATAGGGGAAGGGGAGGGGCTGCACCCCCTCTAGGGTTTCCCACCCCAAAGGGGGGGGGGGGCGGCAGCCCTAGATGGCCAAGGGGTGGCGGCCAAGGGAGGGGAGAAGGGGGAGGCGCCCCTAGGGTGGGCCTTAAGGCCCATCTGGACCTAGGGTTTGCCTCCTCCCACTTCCCCTACGCCTTGGGCCTTGGTGGGAGGTGCACCAGCCCACTAAGGGGCTGGTCCCTCACCACTCTTGGCCCATGCAACCTTCTGGGGTTGGTGGCCCCAATTGGTGGACCCTCGGGACCCTCCCGGTGGTCCCGGTACGTTACCGATAAACCCCGAAACTTTTCCGGTGACCAAAACAGGACTTCCCATATATAAATCTTTACCTCCGGACCATTCCAGAACTCCTCGTGACGTCCGGGATCTCATCCGGGACTCCGAACAACATTCGGTAACCACATACAAACTTCCTTTATAACCCTAGCGTCATCGAACCTTAAGTGTGTAGACCCTACGGGTTCGGGAGACATGCAGACATGACCGAGACGTTCTCCGGTCAATAACCAACAGCGGGATCTGGATACCCATGTTGGCTCCCACATGTTCCACGATGATCTCATCGAATGAACCACGATGTCAAGGACTTAATCAATCCCGTATACAATTCCCTTTGTCTATCGGTACGATACTTGCCCGAGATTCGATCGTCGGTATCCCGATACCTTGTTCAATCTCGTTACCGGCAAGTCTCTTTACTCGTTCTGTAACACATCATCCCGTGATCAACTCCTTGATCACATTGTGCACATTATGATGATGTCCTACCGAGTGGGCCCAGAGATACCTCTCCGCTTACACGGAGTGACAAATCCCAGTCTCGATTCGTGCCAACCCAACAGACACTTTCGGAGATACCTGTAATGCACCTTTATAGCCACCCAGTTATGTTGTGACGTTTGGCACACCCAAAGTATTCCTACGGTATCCGGGAGTTGCACAATCTCATGGTCTAAGGAAATGATACTTGACATTAGCAAAGCTTTAGCATACGAACTACACGATCTAGTGCTATGCTTAGGATTGGGTCTTGTCCATCACATCATTCTCCTAATGATGTGATCCCGTTATCAACGACATCCAATGTCCATGGTTAGGAAACCGTAACCATCTATTGATCAACGAGCTAGTCAACTAGAGGCTTACTAGGGACATGGTGTTGTCTATGTATCCACACATGTATCTGAGTTTCCTATCAATACAATTCTAGCATGGATAATAAACGATTATCATGAACAAGGAAATATAATAATAATCAATTTATTATTGCCTCTAGGGCATATTTCCAACAGTCTCCCACTTGCACTAGAGTCAATAATCTAGTTCACATCGATATGTGATTAACACTCAAGGTCACATCCTCATGTGACTAACACCCAAAGAGTTTTGGGTTTGATCATGTTATGCTTGTGAGAGAGGTTTCAGCCAACGGGTCTGAAACATTCAGATCCGTATGTGCTTTACAAATCTCTATGTCATCTCCTAGATGCAGCTACCACGCTCTATTTGAAGCTATTCCAAATAACTGTTCTACTTGGAGTTATTCTAAATTGTTGCTCCATTATACGTATCTGATATCTCTACTCAGAGCTATCCGGATAGGTGTTAAACTTGCATCGACGTAACCCTTTACGACGAACTCTTTATCACCTCCATAATCGAGAAAATTCCTTAGTCCACTAGTTACTAAGGATAACTTTGACCGCTGTCCTGTGATCCATTCTTGGATCACTCTTGTACCCCTTGACTAACTCATGGCAAGGCACACTTCAGGTGCGGTACACAGCATAGCATACTGTAGAGCCTATGTCTTAAGCATAGGGGACGACCTTTGTCCTTTCTATTCTGCCGTGGTCGAGCTTTAAGTCTTAACTTCATACCTTACAACTCAGGCAAGAAATCCTTCTTTGACTGATCCATCTTGAACACCTTCAAGATCATGTCAAGGTATGTGCTCATTTGAAAGTACCATTAAGCGTTTTGATCTATCCTTATAGATCTTGATGCTCAATGTTCAAGTAGCTTAATCCAGGCTTTCCATTGAAAAACACTTTCCAAATAACCCTATATGCTTTCTTAGAAATTCTACGTCATTTCGGATCAACAATATGTCATCCACATATATTTATCAGAAATGTCATAGTGCTCCCACTCACTTCTTTGGAAATACAAGTTTCTCATAAACTTTGTATACACCAAAATCTTTGATCATCTCATCAAAGCATACATTCCAACTCCGAGATGCTTACTCCAGTCCTTAGAAGGATTGCTGGAGCTTTGCATACTTATTAGCATCTTTCAGTATTGACAAAACCTTCCAGTTGTATCACATACAACCTTTCCTCAAGAAAATCGTCGAGGAAACAATGTTTTGACATCCTATCTGCAAGATTTCATAAATAATGCAGTAATCGCTAATATAATTCCAACAGACTCTTAGCATCGCTACGTGTGAGAAAGTCTCATCGTAGTCAACTCCTTGAACTTGTCGGGAAACATCTTAACGACAAGTCGAGCTTTCTCAATGGTGACACTTACCATCATTGTCTGTCTTCCTTTTAAAATCCACCTGTACTCAACAGCCTTACGACCATCGAGTCGTTCTGCCAAAGTCTACACTTTGTTTTCATACATGGATCCTCTCTCGGATTTTATGGCCTTGAGCCATCTATCGGAATCCGGGCCCACCATCGCTTCTCCATAGCTCGTAGGTTCATTGTTTTCTAGCAACATGACTTCCAAGACAGGATTACGTACCACTCAGAAGTAGTACGCATCCTTGTCATCCTACGAGGTTTGGGAGTGACTTGATCCGAAGTCTCGTGATCAATATCATAAGCTTCCACTTCAATTGGTGTAGGTGCCACAGGAACAATTTCCTGTGCCCTGCCATACACTAGTTGAAGAGATGGTTCAATAACCTCATCAAGTTTCCACCATCCTCCCACTCAATTCTTTCGAGAGAAACTTTTCCTCGAGAAAGGACCCGATTCTAGAAACAATCCCTTATTGCTTTCGGATCTAAGACAGGAGGTATACCCAACTGTTTTGGGTGTCCTATGAAGATGCATTTATCCGCTTTGGGTTCGAGCTTATCAGCCTGAAACTTTTCACATAAGCGTCGCAGCCCCAAACCTTTTAAGAAATGACAGCTTAGGTTTCTCTAAACCATAGTTCATACGGTGTCATCTCATCGGAATTACGTGGTGCCCTATTTAAAGTGAATGTGGTTGTCTCTAATGCCTAACCCATAAACTATTGTGGTAATTCGATAAGTGACATCATGGTATGCATCATATCCAATAGGGTGCAGTTATGATGTTCGGACACACCATCACACTATGGTGTTCCAGGCTGTATTGGTTGTGAAACAATTTCCACAATGTCTTAATTCTGTGCCAAACTCGTAATTCAGATATTCATCTCTATGATCATATCATAGATACTTTATCCTCTCGTCACGACGATCTTTAAACTTCACCCTGAAATTACTTGAACCTTTCAATAATTCAGACTCGTGATTCATCAAGTAAATATACTCAAGAAAATCATCTGTGAAGTAAGAACATAACGATATCCACTACATGCCTCAGCACTCATTGGACTGCACACATCAAAATGCATTACTTCCAACAAGTTGCTTTCTAGTTCCATTTTACTAAAACCGAGGCTTTCAGTCATCTTGCCCATGTGGTATGATTTGCATGTCTCAAGTGATTCAAAATCAAGTGAGTACAAAGCGGTCCATTTGCATGGAGTTTCTTCATGCATATATACCAACAGACATGGTTCGCATGTCTCAAACTTTTCAAAAACGAGTGAGCCCAAAGATCCATCAACATGGAGCTTCTTCATGCGTTTTATACCGATATGACTTACGCGGCAGTGCCACAAGTGGGTGGTACTATCATTACTATCTTATATCTTTTGGCATGAACATGTGTATCACTACGATCGAGATTCAATGAACCATTCATTTTAGGTGTAAGACCATCGAAGGCATTATTCAAATAAACAGAGTAACCATTATTCTCCTTAAATGAATAACCGTATTGCGATGGACATAATCCAATCATGTCTATGCTCAACGCAAACACCAATCTCGATGGTAGAGGGAGCGTGCGATGCTTGATCATATCAACATTGGAAACACTTCCAACACATATCGTCAGCTCACCTTTAGCTAGTTTCCGCTTATTCCGTAGCTTTTATTTCAAGTTACTAACACTTAGCAACCGAACCGGTATCTAATACCCTGGTGCTACTAGGAGTACTAGTAAAGTACACATCAACACAATGTATATCCAATATACTTCTATCGACCTTGCCAGCCTTCTAATCTACCAAGTATCTAGGGTAATTCCGCTCCAGTGGTTGTTCCCCTTATTACAGAAGCACTTAGTCTCGGGTTTGGGTTCAACCTTGGGTTACTTCATTGGAGCAGCAGCTGAATTGCTGTTTCATGAAGTATCCCTTTGTGCCCTTGCCCTTCTTGAAACTAGTGGTTTCACCAACCATCAACAATTGATGCTCCTTCTTGATTTCTACTTTCGTGGTGTCAAACATCGCGAATAACTCAAGGATCATCATATATGTCCCTGATATATTATAGTTCATCACGAAGCTCTAGCAGCTTGGTGGTAATGACTTCGGAGAAACATCATTATCTCATCTGGAAGATCAACTCCCACTCGATTCAAATGATTGTTGTACTCAGACAATCTGAGCACAAGCTCAACAATTGAGCTTTTCTCCTTAGTTTGCAGGCTAAGAAAATTGTCAGAGGTCTTATACCTCTTGACGTGGGCACGAGCTTGAAATCCCAATTTTAGCCCTCAAAACATCTCATATGTTTCGCGACGTTTCAAAACGTCTTTGGTGCCTCAACTCTAAACCGTTTAACTGAACTATCACGTAGTTATCAAAATGTGTATGTCAGATGTTCGCAATATCCACAGACAACGTTCGAGGTTCAGCACACTGAGCGGTGCATTAAGGACATAAGCCTTCTATGAAGCAATGAGGACAATCCTCAGTTTACGGACCTAGTCCGCATAATTGCTACTATCAACTTTCAACTAATTTTTTCTCTAGGAACATATCTAAATAGTAGAACTAAAGCGCGAGCTACGACATAATTTGTAAAATCCTTTTGACTGTGTTCAGGATAATTAAGTTCATCTTATGAACTCCCACTCAGATAGACATCCCTCTAGTCATCTAAGTGATTACATGATCCGAGTCAACTAGCCCGTGTCCGATCATCACGTGAGACGGACTAGTCAACATCGGTGAACATCTTCATGTTGATCGTATCTTCTATACGACTCATGCTCAACCTTTCGGTCTTCTGTGTTCCGAGGCCATGTCTGTACATGCTAGGCTCGTCAAGTTAACCCTAAGTGTTTTGCGTGTGTAAATCTGTCTTACACCCGTTGTATGTGAACGTTAGAATCTAACACCCGATCATCACGTGGTGCTTCGAAACACGAACTGTTGTAACGGTGCACAGTTAGGGGAGAACACTTCTTGAAATTTTAATAAGGGATCATCTTATTTACTACCGTCGTTCTAAGCAAATAAGATGTATAAACATGATAAACATCACATGCAATCAAATAGTGACATGATATGGCCATCATCACTTTGCTCCTTTTGATCTCCATCTTCGGGGCTCCATGATCATCATCGTCACCGGCATGACACCATGATCTCCATCATCATGATCTCCATCATCGTGTCTTCATGAAGTTGCCTCGCCATCTATTACTTCTACTACTATGGCTAACGGTTAGCAATAAAGTAAAGTAATTACATGACGTTTAAGTTGACACGCAGGTCATAAATAAATAAAGACAACTCCTATGGCTCCTGCCGGTTGTCATATTCATCGACATGCAAGTCGTGATTCCTATTACAAGAACATGATCAATCTCATACATCACATATATCATTCATCACATCCTTTGGCCATATCACATCACATGGCATACCCTGCAAAAACAAGTTAGACGTCCTCTAATTGTTGTTTGCATGTTTTACGTGGCTGCTATGGGTTTCTAGCAAGAACGGTTCTTACCTACGCAAAGACCACAACGTGATATGCCAATTGCTATTTACCCTTCATAAGGACCCTTTTCATCAAATCCGATCCGACTAAAGTGGGAGAGACAGACACCCGCTAGCCACCTTATGCAACTAGTGCATGTCAGTCGGTGGAACCAGTCTCACGTAAGAGTACGTGTAAGGTCGATCCGGGCCGCTTCATCCCACGATGCCGCCGAATCAATATAAGACTAGTAAGGCAAGCATATTGAACAAAATCAACGCCCACAACTACTTTGTGTTCTACTCGTGCATAGAATCTATGCAATAGACCTAGCTCTGATACCACTATTGGGGAACGTAGCAGAAATTCAAAATTTTCCTACGTGTCACCAAGATCTATCTATGGAGAGACCAGCAACGAGGGGAAGGAGAGTTGCATCTACATATCCTTGTAGATCGCTAAGCGGAAGCGTTCATGTGAACGGGGTTGATGGAGTCGTACTCGTCGTGATCCAAATCACCGATGACCGAGTGCCGAACGGACGGCACCTCCGCGTTCAACACACGTACAGCCCGGTGACGTCTCCCATGCCTTGATCCAGCAAGGAGAGAGGGAGAGGTTGAGGAAGACTTCATCCAACAGCAGCACAACGGCGTGGTGGTGGTGGAGGAACGTGGCTATCCTGCAGGGCTTCGCCAAGCACTACAGAAGAGGAGGAAGAAGAGACGCAGGGCTGCACCAACGAGATTGAATCGCGTGTGTGTTGGGCAGCCCCCTAGGCCTCATATATATAGGGGAAGGGGAGGGGCTGCGCCCCCTCTAGGGTTTCCCACCCCAAAGGGGGGGGGGCAGCCCTAGATGGCCAAGGGGTGGCGGCCAAGGGAGGGGAGAAGGGGGAGGCGCCCCTAGGGTGGGCCTTAAGGCCCATCTGGACCTAGGGTTTGCCTCCTCCCACTTCCCCTGCGCCTTGGGCCTTGGTGGGAGGTGCACCAGCCCACTAAGGGGCTGGTCCCTCACCACTCTTGGCCCATGCAACCTTCTGGGGTTGGTGGCCCCACTTGGTGGACCCCCGGGACACTCCCGGTGGTCCCGGTACGTTACCGATAAACCCCGAAACTTTTCCGGTGACCAAAACAGGACTTCCCATATATAAATCTTTACCTCCGGACCATTCCGGAACTCCTCGTGACGTCCGGGATCTCATCCGGGACTCCGAACAACATTCGGTAACCACATACAAACTTCCTTTATAACCCTAGCGTCATCGAACCTTAAGTGTGTAGACCCTACGGGTTTGGGAGACATGCAGACATGACCGAGACTTTCTCCGGTCAATAACCAACAGCGGGATCTGGATACCCATGTTGGCTCCCACATGTTCCACGATGATCTCATCGGATGAACCACGATGTCAAGGACTTAATCAATCCCGTATAAAATTCCCTTTGTCTATCGGTACGATACTTGCCCAAGATTCGATCGTCGGTATCCCGATACCTTGTTCAATCTCGTTACCGGCAAGTCTCTTTACTCGTTCTGTAACACATCATCCCGTGATCAACTCCTTGATCACATTGTGCACATTATGATGATGTCCTACCGAGTGGGCCCAGAGATACCTCTCCGCTTACACGGAGTGACAAATCCCAGTCTCGATTCGTGCCAACCCAACAGACACTTTCGGAGATACCTGTAATGCACCTTTATAGCCACCCAGTTACGTTGTGACGTTTGGCACACCCAAAGTATTCCTACGGTATCCGGGAGTTGCACAATCTCATGGTCTAAGGAAATGATACTTGACATTAGCAAAGCTTTAGCATACGAACTACACGATCTAGTGCTATGCTTAGGATTGGGTCTTGTCCATCACATCATTCTCCTAATGATGTGATCCCGTTATCAACGACATCCAATGTCCATGGTTAGGAAACCGTAACCATCTATTGATCAACGAGCTAGTCAACTAGAGGCTTACTAGGGACATGGTGTTGTCTATGTATCCACACATGTATCTGAGTTTCCTATCAATACAATTCTAGCATGGATAATAAACAATTATCATGAACAAGGAAATATAATAATAATCAATTTATTATTGCCTCTAGGGCATATTTCCAACATGAGCATCGTGACTCATGGCTCTTACTGGCTCTCTAGCCCTCACCCTCTGGCCTTTTCCACGGCATCGCGACCTGGCATACCAGCGACGGCTGAGATCAGCTCGAGGGCCGAGACCCGAGGAAGTAGAGTGCCGGCATCTAACCAAATTTGCAGGGACACATCACAAGATAAGGCCCAGTGCCAGGCACAACCCGCCTAGAGGTAGGGCAACGTGAGTCTCGCGCTGGCTCACGGGGGCCCAGATACACCTCGCCAGGCCCTATCGTGCCAGCCACGTGTCAGGGCGGGGCTGTACACGCCCCAGGGGCTCCTCCCGAAGGGGGCCCCCTCCCACGTACCAGTGGAAGCACCATGCTCCGCGCTGGCTGACGACACTACCGAGGAGCGGCTATGCCCATACACATACGGAAGCGCTATGCTCCACGCTGGTGATAAACAACTGAGGGTGGCCCCCAGGCCACATCAACCTCAGGGAGCCCGGAGCTCAGTGTCTAGCCTCATCATAACGCCTCCCCTCAGGAGTGCCGTGCAAGGGGGCTGGGCACGGGGGCTGCGCCTGGGTCACGCCCAGATGCACGCCGCCCAGCCAGGCCCCCGGGCCTGGTTCGTCGCGCGTCTCTCCCCGAGCAGAGCCAAGGTACGAAGGCCGTTTGAGCGTCAAGGGGGACTCCTGAGCATCACGACTCAGGAGCCTAACTGGTCACGTAGCCCCTCACTCCTTAGTTCCGAAAGGCTAACGGTGGTTGGGGTATGCGCGCGGCCGGGCTCTACAGACGTAGAATGGTAGATCCACCCACATCATACCTCCCAACTTGCTGTTCGTGCACCAAGGGGGACTCCTGAGCATCGCGACTCAGGAGCCTAACTTGTCACGTAGCCCCTCACTCCTTGGTCCTGTCCTGGTTTCCGGTCAGGGCTAACGGCGGCTGAGGTATGCGCGGGGCTGGGCTCTGCCGGCGTAGAACATAACGAAGTAGGAAGGAAAAGCGTAAATCTCAAGGAATTCAAAAGCAAATATTACAGTCCACACTGTTATCTCAATGCCAAACGCCTCCCCGAGGCATTATACATGTGCAGGAATTAAAGGCAGGACAGGAGCCACAACGGAGTCACTTGTCGGCGATGGAGCAGCGCGGAGTGGGTTCGCCTCATAGAGCAGTGGGGTCGGCAACGCCTTGCTTCGGCTTGGTGCTAAAGGCCCGGAACTTCCCTAGCAGAGCCTCTGCGCGACCCTTCACGGCCTCGGCAGCGGCAGCGGCACGCTCGCCGCTTACTGGCTCCAGCAGGCTGTCAAGGTCGACGCCGGGATCGCAAAGGTAGATGTGGGTGAGGACCCGCGTCACCGCTGCAGAAGACAGGGCACGCGCCTCGGCCTCGGCCGTGGGGCCAAGGCCAAGGGCGACATCTTCAAGAGCGCGAACCAGGAAGGGAAGCAGCTTGGCGAGGCCGTCCAAGGCGCCAGCCAGCGGGCTCTCCAGGCCGCTGTCGTAAAGCGTCCTCAGCGAGGAGCAAGCCTTCGCCTCCATCTCTGCGTAGGCCACGCGGTCCTTGGCAAGAACTAGGGCCTTGTCATCCAGCTCGGCCTTCCTCGCCCCCAACTCCTGCTCCAGCGCGCCTAGGCGGTCGCGGCGCTCCCTGAGCTTGACCTCCCTCTCCTTGACAGCCGCCTCGCGAGCCTTCACGCCTTCTTCCTGCTCTTGGCGAAGGAGGACCTCTTTCGCAACCTGGTCCCATAGGCCTTGCAGCTCGTCCTCCAGCGCCTTGCAGCGACCACAAACCTCGACCACCTCCCCCAGGGCTGCGTCACGAGCAGCCTTCGCCTCAAGGACGGCCTGCTTCTCCTCATCGCAAGCCGTCGAGGCCTAGACCAGCGCCGCCCGAACCGAAGCATCGGAGCGAATCCGTCCTGAAGCCAGCTCCAGGCGCCCGGCCACCAAGCGAGGGTCGGCGCCAAGAAGATCCTGCCGCAGCCGGTCTCGCTCAGCAGCAGCATGATCCAGAACGGCAGGAGGAGTCGGAGAGACAGCAGACGGTGGAGTAGAAGGAGAAGGCGACAGCGCGGCCACAGCATCCTGAGGCGGAGTCTGCTGCGCCCCAACGGCTATAGAGGCTGCAGCAGGCAAAGGCACCTCGAGAGTCACTTGGGCCATGGGGGCTGAGCTCGCCCCAGCCGGCTCAGCCAGGCCTCGCGAGGACGACCGGGCAGGAGAAGCCCGTGCGTCGTGGTCACCCTCCTTCGTGGGCAGCGGCGCTGCCACGGATGGAACCTTGGAAGCTCCCTTCGGCTTCTTTGCTGCGGGCGCCAGCCTATCCAAGAGATGCGTACATCAAGCCTCAGAAGCAGAGCAAGGAATAAAGACAAGAATCAAGCACTTACGGGTCGTCGCCAGTGAGCTCAAGCCGCCTCCGGGGCCAAATTTGAAGCCCGAAAGCCGGCTAGAAGGGTCAACCTCGGGAAGCTTGGAAGCGGAAGGTGCATCCGCGGTCCGTCTCGGGGCCGGGGCAGACCCGCGGGAGATCAGCCCGGTCCTGTCCTTCTTCGGGATCGGGGGCAAGCTCCCGCCGTCCTGCTCGTCATCATCCTCGTCGTCATCGCTTGGAGAGAGGCGGCGAATGCGGGCCCTGCGCCGGGGCAGGGGAGCCCTCGACTCTCCATCGGTCACCTCGGAGTCAGGCCCTTTTGCTCGCTCCCCTCCTTCCTCCTCTTCGCTGGAGTTGTCGGAGGGCACATCCACGGGTTCCTCAGGAGTTTCCATGGGCACGGGCCCGTCCCCGTTGAAGACGGGCATGGACTCCACTACCTGCTCCCAGTCATCGCGGAGGAACAAGGGCGTAGGAGCGCCCTCCAACCTCGCCACATCGCCACCGACCAGAGATTGGAGGACCGCAGCCAGATCTCCGCCGGCCAAGGCCGCGGGGCTTGGATGGGGCCTCCACATCGGAAGTGAGTACTGCCGAAGCGTAGCCAGCTGGTGCTCCAGGAATTCCCTCAGCAGCGACGCGCCGGTCAGCTTCGCCGCCGCCATGTTGGCCAGCCTCAGATCCTCGTCCATCTTCTCCAACACCAGCTTCGCGCGAGGGTCCGTGAGCTTCGCTCGACCCCAATCGCTGGAGCTCGTGGGTTGCTCCGTGGGCAAGATCAGCCGAGGGTGGATGTGCCCAGCATCCGCCAAGACCCACTTGCTCCTGAAGCCCTCAATCCTTTTCCCGGGGTTCGAAATGGCAATGGTGCCACCATACGCGATGAAGCTCGGGCATGCGGAAGCAGGACCGCGAGAGGTACGGAGGTAGAAGTAGTGGTGCAGCAAGGCCACTGAGTGCTGCACCCCTACATGAGCCTCGCAGTAATAGGCGAAGATTTCTAGGAGAAGGACGGAGTTGGGGTGGAGATTCAGATCCTGTAGCTTATAATGGCGGAGGACAGAGAAGAAGAACTCGGAGAAGGGAGGCACCAGGCCAGCAGCAATGGCGCTTACGAACAACGGATAGAAGGTTCTCCCTTGGCCCTCAGGGGTGGCGGAGCCGGCCTTGAACACCTTCGCCTCGTCGATGCCCCGCGCCGCCGCCATCCGGCGCAAACAGGCAAGGCTCGCCTCCGACACGTTCGGCGAGTCCAGGGCAGGCGATTACCAAGCTACGACCCGGGACTGACGAGGTGCCATGGCTTCCTAGGTCACACGGTCAGAGTAGATCTGGAAATTTTGGAGGAAGGAAGGAGAGGCGCAAGAAAGGGGATCTGAGCAGCAACCGGAGAAAGCAAAAAGCAAAGCCTAGGCGGATGCCGCTCCTTTATCAACTCGCGCAGTTGCTAAGGCGCTCACGTCCAATCAACCGCCACGCGGCGCCCAAGGCCGCAGGCTGTTAGGGCCCACGGCGCTTCGCTCTTGCCCTTCTGCCTCCCTGCACGGCCAAGTCCGGGTGCACCTTGGGCCCGGGGGCTACTGTCGGCGTTTTGGGAATAGGGGTCCCCAGACCTGCCTACTTGCGGCCTGCGGTGTGGCTCAAAGGGGGCCCAGCACGGCCCATCTTCATCAACACGACCCTCGCCAGGGGCCAAGCCTCACGGGGCGGACGACGCGGAGCTTCCTCAGGCACGGCCTCACAAGGCTGGCTCACGAGGAGGCGGAGAGATCAAGGCGGGGTACCTCACGAGGTGCCCGTGACGCAAGCCATGACGACCAAAGGCGCCAGGCGGGCGCCAGCCGCGCAGTGTCCTCCTTTCCTCTTTGGTGCAAGGGGAGCAAGCGCAGCCGCGGAGTACCGAGGCATCGGGCAAAGGTATCCATTTCGGTGCAACAAGACCAAGACCAGGAGGACTGCAAGACGGAGGTCATCGTGGAGCCCAAGATGGCGTCACCACCAGAGCTTTGTGTAGGCGAAGACTACTTTTGTCAGGATAGCTGGTACTAGCTGTCCCCCTTCAAATTAGCCCGCCATTGTTGGCTCCCTTCCTGCTCGATATTTGGGAAGAGGACCAGGGCCTCTATAAATAGGACTAGCCACCATGGTAGGAGGGAATCGAGTAGAGAGGAAATCGAGTAGAGAGGAGAGAGGAGATCGAATCAGGGGGAGAATCGAGAAGAGAGAGAGAGAGGGGGGGGTGATTGAACTCCTCCCAGCAGTTCATCGCCCCAGCCAAGAACAGACCCTCGCGAGGCTGTTCTTCCTTGTATTGTTCATCATCATCAGCCCAAGAGGTAATCCACCACACCACACACTGGAGTAGGGTATTACACCACAACGGTGGCCCGAACCAGTATAAACCCTGTGTCTCTTGTGTTGTTCTTTCCATAGCTTAGATCTTAGCGAGGCGGAGGGGTGCAGGTAGGTAGAAGGCGAAATCTCCGCGCGCACCCCAGTGTTCGAACCTCAAGGGTCTGCCGGAACCCGAAATCCGACAGTACCCTTATAAAAAAACGAGTTGGTGGTGATAGTGTGCCTGCCGTCTTGTAATACAGACCGTATGATCTATATCTGAGGATAGAAAGAAAACTATGATAATTTTACAAAAGATAGCCGCACCTCTCTCCACATCATTATCTCCCGCAACCTCATTGCTTAGCAATTAAAAAGGAATAAGTCTCTAGAACAATCTAGCATGCATGGTGGCCGCTGCCGCCTGCCGGTGCCGTCCATCCCCATGCCTCCGCCCATTCTGACTACCAGTCACCACCACGCTCCACTCCTCCTCTCCTTATCTCTCATCTTTCATTTTTTCGATGACATTCTCGAGATACCAGTTTTCCGATAAAATTCTCGAGATATCATTAGTTTTTACACATGGGATTACTCCTGCATGGGTCAATCACAATAGGTGTTCTGTAAAAAATGCATATTGATGTTCCATTCAATGCACGAGAATCTTGCTTGTAATTATATAACGCAAATCACGAGCAGGAAGTGACATTTTTTTGACACAACCACGTTAACATGTCCACGTAAATCACTAGCTAAAGTAAATACCATTATACTTATATCCGAATGCAAAAGGTTAAGTACCTGTCTGAAGAGTAGAGTCGCACACACGCACTCTGTCTCTCAGAATCTCTCTCTCACACACACACCAGTTACGTGATGCCCACTTAAGCAGACACGTATGTTACAATTTGTGCACCCACGGGTACACGTGATGCTGCGCATTTATTTAAGCCGGAAGGCAAACCCAAATAGTAGCTGCATTCATTCCCCTCCCGCCGCCTCTTCTCTGGTCACCGTCGCCCAGTAGCCATGGGCTGGCCGAAGGTAACAACATACGCCATACCCCTGCCGGAGCGGCGCTTTAATATGTAAATTTTAGTGGCCATGCATGCATCTTTTTGTCCTAGCACTCCTATATAAGGGTTGACCGGTCGCTTCCCGTGGACGTGCGCGGGCGGTGGAAGAGGAAGGAGAAGGGAAGCGGGCTGTGGAGTAACGTTTTTTACCACAATTTCCTAGGAAACTGAGTGCAATAATTGAGTAGTTTTGCAAACTACCAGTACTACACCTGAAACGGTTCAAAACCTATACTCCCTTGCCAGCGTGCACTTCCCGCGTGAAACGGTCAGCGTCGCCCTGGAGTGTCGGCGCCGCATTAATGCCCGGCTAGAGTGGAGGCGACCTCTCACTGGCGTCGGCTTTGAAGTGGCGCGACGGCCGAGAGAGTGCCGCTTCTCGGTGCACGCGACTGCTCCGCGTCGAGACTGGCCATAGGCCCTGTTTGGATCCATGGGTTAGAGTTAGTTTGAGCTAGTTGGGGCTCAAATAGCCCTAAAATATCCAAGCATGAAGGTTTAAATTGGAGCAGGTTGAACCGAACCCACCAAAAAAAGCTATCCCACCCATGAGGGTTTAAAATGGAGATAGTTCTCATTCGGACCACTGAAAAATCACTTTTCTCTCTCCATGAAGTGCATCTATTGTCAATCTAACCCTGTCACCCAAACACCTCTTTGGCTACAGTTAGTTCAGGGTTAGTCATGAGTTAGTCTAACCTCTAGCTAAGTTAGAGTATCAAACAGGAGCAGTATAGGACATGCAAGTTGCTCAAAGCATACAGGCAAATTCGTACGTGAAAGGATTTTTTTCTTTTTGAAAACGGAACGTGAAAGGAATTTTTTTTAGAATGCTCTTGGCATGTCGCTAACATGTGATAGTTAACCGACCTCAATAGACGGCAGAAACGCCAGCCCGCCGC
This sequence comes from Triticum monococcum, assembly GCA_034509565.1. Classification (NCBI taxonomy): domain Eukaryota; kingdom Viridiplantae; phylum Streptophyta; class Magnoliopsida; order Poales; family Poaceae; genus Triticum; species Triticum monococcum. Next base: position 726,270,266 of record CM067842.1, read on the forward strand.
ACTTTGATAGAGACGAGGAGGGAGAAGCAATACAGGCTGCTGGATTACTAGAGATAGGTGTTGCACGGAAGCCAAGAAATATGGTGATAGCATGGGTTAGCCATGTACTAATATGATGTAACTACACTTGGCTGCCGTGTTTCCTACTCTTCCAGTCCACTGTGGAGATGATTTGTTAATTTTATATCGCTGAATAATATTAAATATTATGAGTGCAGACGCTCCACCACGAGGTTCCTTGCTCCTTCTCGGTCGTCCGGAATCTATGTTCTTCCACTCTATTTTTTTATGTGAGGTTTCTTCATCCTTTTGCCAACACGCGAGACATCTAGCATCAAGGTGCATGTGTTATGCAAGGATCGTTCCATCTATATGAAGAACACGTGGGACTGGAACTACGAGACGAACATGTACCCAGGAGTGGACGTACGAACCTGAGTAATGTAGCGCAGTAAGTGAAGTAGAAAGGCACAAATCGTATGAACATGCGTGGCATATAGGGTGTGTTTGGTTGCGTTCTCATCTCAGCATAGTTGTTCCCTCTTCAGGCATGCTCAACTCAACACCCCTCTTCATGCATGCTTCTATAGTGTATTTGTGCTAAACTAGTGTGGACTCATGCACCCTCCATACACTCTACCAAACACCCAAAAGTAGGTCGAGAAGGGAACTCTTGGGCGGCATTTGTCTCTTACTACGTACTACCACTAAATGTTGTACGTGCAATGCACGGTGATGTTAAGGAGTACGTGCCTAAGTACTCTACTACTACTATATTAGTTGGAGGCACATATTAACTTTTATATTTGTTTACGTGTATGCCCCGAGACCTTCCAACTAGACGTGTCTTTGTCTCCATTTTTTTGCGGAAAACGTGTCTTTGTCTCCAGTTCGCACTTTGTATCATTCATACCACTAACTACTACTACGTGTGGTCTCCGACCCAGAAGTGGAAGAAGTGGAGACGCTCTACCACGCTGTTTTTTACACTGGGCTCTACCACGCTGTTCATGTCCCACTCCTTTCGCTGGCGTGTGGGACATCCAGCACGTGCCATGTTTGGCACCCTTCGTCGTAAGACTTGAAACGCTAGCATTCATCATAAATAAAAATTAATTATAAATCGGCAGTGATACTGTTTTTTTGCGAACCAATCAGCAGTGATACTATACCTCGATATCGGAAAGAATACTACTCCGTTCGCCAACATGTGGGACGTCGACCATCCTGGTCCACTTGCCATGCACGCAGAACACCAAGGGAGTCACCCAGGTCATCGCGCCGCAGTAACAATGACTAATGAGCCGTCAAATCACAGGCCCACTTCCCACTTTGAAGTTGCTTGGATGAAGGAACCATCATGACTTCGTTGAATTCCGCTTCTTGAAGAAAACTACTGTACCAGCAGTACTGCTAGCGACAGTAGTTATTACAACAGAGGCCTCCATTCGTTCATAGGATAGGAATATAAAAATCATAGGAAGTGAGATGACATGCATCTCAATTCCTATAGAGAAAGAGATGCCATTTGATGTTTAGGATAGGAATTTTTCCATTTAGTCTAGGCTAATGTACTGGTAATTTGCTCTAAAAACTACAGTAGTAACTAGTAGTACTGGTACATGCTCGTGCTCAGACACACACACACACACACACTAACTACAAGTACTACTACTTCTCACATGCTGGCCAGACGTCGTCGTTCTCCTTCCCGGCTTTGTCGGCGACACCCCACCATGCTTGGATCTCCGCCGACCTCTCCGCAGCAGCGCGTGCGTCCTTTTCTTTCTTGCGGCGGCAGGCCTCTCTTTTCTTGAGTGCTTTTTGACTTTTCTGCTCCCTCTGTCCGGCTTTGGCTGCCTCTTGCTCTACCGCCCATTCGGCCTTGGCATCTTCAAATTCCTCCCACATAGTTGTGAGGTCACAAGCGGCGATGAACTCGGCACGGCGGGATGCCTTCACTTCCCTACCATTTTGTGTGCGATCGTGGGCGGCGAGGAACTCGGCGCGGTGGGATGCCATTGCTGCCTTACCGGTTAGTGTGCGGTGCGGTGGCATGAACGACGCTTGGTGAGAGCTCTGGGGTGGAGTGGCCGGACAAACATATAGTGCATTGGTTTGTCAAGAGCTCAAGGATAGAAGACGAAGCAAATTTGGATTCCCCTTCAATCCTGGTCATTTATTACCGAGTAAAATGCATTGGCGGTCATCGAACTTGTCTTGGTAGCTCACTTTGATCATTGTATATGAGATATGGTGATTATACGGTCACTGGCTCAGCGTATAGCTCTGTATTTGTCTGGTTGACCTTCCGCATGCGCCTCATCAGCTAGTGTTCTTTATCTATCTACGCGGGCCTACCTGTCAATGGAGAAAGAAATACTGTAAAAACCAAAATTATGCTAGAGTCCGGACCGCTTCCGGAGCCCGCTCTCACCGCCCTCGCCCCTCAAGACGCCAGCTGCCCGCCGCGTGCATGCATAGCAAGTGGTATTCCTTATGTGGAGGAGAGAGAGGCATTGACAAAGACAAGGAGTGGGCTCTGCAAGAGCCCGTCTCTACACGTGCTCCTAGGTATAAAAAATAATTCTAAAAAAGGCATAAAAAACAATTGTGTCTTAAAAAGAAAGGTAAAAAACATTTGAGAGGAAATAGATAGAGAGAAAGTGAGAAAAAGTTGTAACCTGGGCATTACATGAGGAAGGAGGGAGTGGTGCACATGCCAAGTTCACTGGGCTGTCGTGTTTCACACTCCTCCGTCGTAACAGTGGAGACAATAGCTTTCATCAAAAATAAACAATGAATACTCGTTGCTCGTCCTCTATATCGGAAAGAATACTTTCATTCGCCGACATGTGGGGCGTCGACCATCCTGGTCCACCTGCCATGCACAAAATTATCCTGGTCTACCCCGGTCGATTCGCAGTCCCAACCTTTCCCACTGTAAGTTCTTCGGACGAAGGAACCATCATGACTTTGTTGAATTCTGCTTCTTCAAGAAAACTTACTGTGCCCGCAATACTGCTACCACACGCGAAGACTGGACGGCAATGTACCACGTCATATCACTGAAACCCACTAGGCCAAACTAGCCCGCCTAGGTCATCTATTTTGGAACAGAGGTAGTACGTCTCTGCACTGCTATGATTTTGTGTTGCACGTCATATCACTGAAACCCACTAGGCCAAACTAGCCCGCCTAGGTCATCGGTCGCTAAGCCTACAATTTTAGGAGCTAGGGCTATTGGTTGATCGACGAGGGATAAGTATAAGCCTACCACGAGCTCATCAGCCCCAACGTTTCTCTTCGGTGAGTGTTTTGCAAGTACTATAGCTCACACAGTAGCTAGCGTACTAACACCAAGAATCATCAAACAAGCCCTGCTGATATGATAAACAGTTCAAACTTACATCTAATCATGCCATATATTACATCAAAAGCTGGTGAGGATACATCTGTTTCCATAACTCGGAGAGGGTTCACATGATTCACTATCAAACAAAAGTAGCAAGATCCGCCCACACAAGACAGTGCACTAGACCTAAGATGGTTTGATAACACGCATCGTTCTGGTAATTAAACATAGGGCAATGCAAACTACCCTGAAGGATTAGCGCGACCAACTATTTCTTGTCATCGATCTCTCGGGCAATGACCACAGCATGGACAGCGGCATGGGAATCAATTTCTAGGGCGATGTACGCAGGACTGACCGCGACATCGGAATCAATCTCTCGGGCGATGTCCATAGGATGGACAGCGGCATCGGAATCGATCTCCGGGGCGATGCCAACAGGACAGGCCATGACATCGGAATCATCAAGGATGTCCACCGGCACCTGCACAACCCTAACATATTAGCAAGCACATTGCAAATAATCAAAAACCACAACTATGGTAATAAGCCATTATTTTTTACCTTGTGCAGCTCACCGGGGGATCTCATCCCTCCGGGGGCCATCTCCTCGTCCTCGATGGGGGCCATCACCTTGCTAGGGGAATACTGCTTCTCAACGGCGACTATCTCCTCAAACTCGGTCTTGAGCCTCACATAGGTGGCAATCAGAGTTCCTGCGGTACGCACGGTGGGGCCATTGCTGTTCTTCCAACTTTCTTTGAGGAGTTCGTCCGCCAATGTCCTCAACTCTTGGGCAAGTGCTTGTTTCTTGGAGTTCTTTGTCTCCATGGGTTGGCCCGCCAACATGGTCAACTCGTTGGTCGGTGCTCGCCTCCTGGAGATCGCTGTCTCCAGTGGGTTGTCTGCCGGCAACTCTTTGCCTTGTGCTCCAGGATCCATCAATGAACTGACAAACAAAAAGCAATCGAAAGGAAACCACAATCGCAATGAAAACGGGAAAAGAATAGGATGTGAGTATCGGTCGGTGCTTCGCAAAAAGAAGATTCTTGGAATGAAAATATAGCAGCATAACTGATTCGCCCACCTTTCCTTCGTTGGTACAGAAGAAAAATGGCAGAAGTGAGTAGCCTGGAGTGAGGTTTTCTTCAAGAAAGGGAAGAAACGGCTTGAACGAGTGTTCCAGTGAAATGATGGTTGCTTCGTCCAGTCCAACTTGCAGGCCACCTTACCACTACTGGTAAAGGTGTGCATTTTGTGATATGACGGGTAGCACCTCGTTGTGATTTGGTGGATGGCACTCGGGCCCGGATGCTTTGAAATGTCCCGTATGTAGATAGAGCGGCTAGTCATATACTCCCTCCTTTCCGATTTATAGGGCTCAATTCAAAAATTTCACCAACCAAGGTAGATGGTGAGTGGTGGAATCCTTTTTGTAATTTGCAAAAGCACCCAATTAATGCTCTTGTTTTCTTCAAAAATGTATGTTTACCAATGTATTAATTGCAATGCATGCATGCATAAAGTACATGCATTGGTCAATTTTCTCTTAATACCTGCATGCAAGTATTTAATGCACCTTGGAATCTGAACTTGTGCACCGCGACCAAGGCGGAGAGGAAACCGAGAGAACTACGTAATTAATGCATGAGTTTAATTAGGGTAGTTTTGTAAAGTACGAGATACATTTCTCCAATCGCAAAATGCCTTGGTTCATGAGATTTGAGATTTGAGCCATATAAACCGGAAGGGAGGGAGTACTGCACACGGTGTAGTCTAGTCACTTGTTGAAATCTCTAGAAAGGCAAATACTCCTTTCCGGTTTACAAGGCTATACTACTCCCTCCGTCTAGGTGTGTAAGTCATCTTATGAAAACCAAATACGTAGTCCCAAAACACTTAGGCGTGGTGCATTAACTTCTACCTTGTTTCTTGTTTCTTGACATATCAACCAATAAGAGATGAGAGGTGTGCATGCTTTTAATGACTTGCAATGGCTAGTTCATTGCATGCAATGCTATTAATTAGCAAATAAACATTGGTGACCCCAGGAGGAAACGGTGCTAAGCGCGTGGACCTATGTAGAATGAGTATCAACCAATGGATAATGGAGTTTAATTGTTAAACAATAGCAATTTTGTCTCATGCAAGAGTCTGGCTAGTACTCCAAGGAACCACACCATGTGAGCATTCGCAACTGCCACGTTCGGGTTGCGCTTGGCTCTTCGCCTCTTCGAGAAGACGAACCATGATGTTACTCCTACTTCTACAGTATCGAATCCACTGCTGCATGTCCGTCCACCTCGTGCGGGAGGGATAGCGTGTAGCGAAAGCTTCTACTTACTGCTCCTGCCTTTGCGTCTATGACAGGTGGGCCCAACAGGTGGTTGGCCCTCCTGTCATGCAGCCAAAGGCAGGTGCAGTTAAGGCACCAGAGCTCAGTCCGCGAGGGACAGGGCGTTGTAGTAATCAAATTTCTCGGTCTTGTATGAGTTTATGAAGATAGGGGTTGCTTGCTTTCTAGGGTTGCTTGCTAGGGTTGCTCACTACGTATATATAGGCCGGAGCCTCCGCGCTTGCTTGCTAGGGTTGCTCTATTCACACACTCTCATCATCTCCAGATCTAAACAAGATAGGGGGAGTAACACTGTCTTTCTCCCTTCAAAAAACACTGGCTTTCTATCCTCATAGCTGGTTACAGATCCAGATGTATCCCCCTCCGCCGGTGAAGGGGAGGAGGGGCAGCGTTTAGGCCATAGTCGACAGCGAGGGAGGAGACCCACTGCCGGCCGCACCATTATCTCTGGCCGAGCGTCGGCACAGGAGGTCCTCCGATCCCTTCGTCGTTGCCTGTGGGCGGATCCAGCCTCCTACCACCCACCTATCCACATCTCGACGACCTTCTGGTATATCTTCATTCGAAACCGCCTTACCTCTACTTCCCCAGCTCGCTACGTCGCTGCATGTGCATCATTTTCTACCTCTCAGCCCCTCTCGATCGGATGGTCCAAAGTCACATTTTTTCTTCTATTGTTAGAGGTAAAGCTACTTCATGGAGTCGAATCTTGTACTACTTGGTTCAAACAAGAAATAAAGTGGGGTGGGGGAATTTAGTATGTACATAGGACTTGGTACAAACAGGAAGGAAAGGGGGTGAAAGTAGTACAGACAGGTCATCCAACCGGTCTCTTGGTCGAAAAGGGAAATACAAGGGTAACGATGTACACAGTGGTATGACCAGGACTAGATTTGCTATCCACACATAGGAGTAGGTGGCTAGAGTGAACAAAAATGGGACCAACCCAGATATGTTTCTTGGATGTTTGTTTCTCGGGGCAACAAACTATGAATCACCACTTTATGCCCCTGTTTACGTACATGATGCTGGACTGCTGGTGCACCCACTGTCCCATGCCCTTATACCAAATATTTAGGCTTTGTTCGGAATAAAGGGGCAGAAAACATAGGTCTTGATGAAAATAGAGGAATAGGAAAGGAATGTAGGTATAAAAGTATGGAACAGCGAACTGGAGGAAACTCTCAAGAGAATGTGTTCGGATGGACTACGAAATGTACAGATTTGTTTTTCTTAGAGAAGCATGCTTGGCAGTATGCGATGCTATTTGTTTATTCAGCTACATAGTGACTACTCTTGTCCTCACCTCACGTACCACACATAGGTTGATTTTTTTATTCCGGCAACACAGCACAGCAAAATGTCTAATGCATGGCAGCAAGCGCCTGCCTTGGGCTTCCGCCCAAAAAATGAGCAGCGCGTGGATGTTTCTAATCCTATGGAATGAGTACTACCAGATCAGCTTTCCTATGAAACACTATTCACCTTTCCCGTGTTCCGAACGGTTGGAAGGGAAGGAATACCGTAGGAATATGTTCCTACGAAAATCCTGCACCAAACCTGTGAACCGAATGCAGCCTTAGCTGTTCTTAATCTAATATCCCAGGTAAAAATGAAGCCATGCCACTGTTATAAGCCATGACAAGTTTAGCCAAATGTTTTTGCCTGTAATTGTTTGAGACTCTGACTGTTTCCTTTGTGCCTTTTTGTGCAAACAGGGATATCCAATTCACCTGGTTGCTGTTGTGACCGTTTGGTGCACTGCACAAAACTCTTCTTAAAAGAAGTGACTTTTGTACTATTTAACTGGAATGTCAGAATGGAACAGTTGGTTCATTTTGGTGGAACTGCACAAAGGGAGATCTGTGTTCCAATCCTCATCATCCATATTGGCACCATAACCTTCCTTTAGGTAAGAACGATATTTAATGCATGTGTTCATTTCTATTTTCCGACTGCCATGAGAAAATAATGTTGTTTTTTACTAGTACACTTGTACTCCCTCACTGACAAAACCAATTCTGAATTAGAAGGCCAATCATGTACTTGGTTTCACCAACTGGTGAGGAGAAAGAGAAGCAGAGCATGAAGAGGAAGAAGAAGAAGAATAAACAGTGCTAAGGCGATCTTGCTGAAGCCAGAGGCCTCAAGTCGAGGCCATTCAAGGGCTTCGGCAACGACTACCTTACATGTGAGATGATCCTCCAGGGAGCCCTTCCACTTCTGTTGTCTCACTTAATTAATTAGGAGTACTTAAGTACCACTAATTTATTACTGCCTAATTTTCATGTAGGAGTTAAACAAATCTTTAGTAGGACCCTATGTTGAATCATGTACGTGTGTATGTTTGTCTATGGAGGTGAATCATGTGGTGGAGCAGGGAGGGAATATTATTAGTGTCATGACATAATAGTGCTATTGTTTTGCATGTCAATTTATTGCCATTGGTTCAATGAGGCAATGTTTTGCGTATTGTCCATCATGAATTTGATGCTACTGGTTGAGTAATATGCTAATGTCTTCCTATCCTTTATCACTAAGCTAATGAAGGTTTCACCTTATTCCTACTTGTGCAAACAGGGATCATGTTGTGCCCATCATACATTAAATGGAACTACACAAGACAATACAATGAACTATATCCCAGCCAGTGCTTTAACTCTGCTGGAAGTTCTTGATAATCTTTCGATATAATCTCAACACTGGTAAACAAGAGTGATTTCAACCATACATTTGAAGTGCACAAAAATATATACTATTGTGTGATTCCAGTGAGTGCTTTATCATCTCTTATGGGACTACATGAATAAGCTTTTTTTCTCGGGTTGGTAAGGGCCTAAGGCCTTCATCCATATTAGTTTGTTGTCATCTCTATTTGTATCATGCTACTGTCATCAGAAACTCCTTTATCTTTGCACGTTAAAGTTTTGCAACCTATGATAAATGGCAATGCTTTGAGTGTTGAGTTGAGCTAATTGGCATTGATTAAATAAACTAATACCTCTCTTTAAGCAAGACTACTATGTTGCTAACTTTACCCATTAAGATAATGAGGGTGCTTCTATTTGTTAGTGTATGTTTCATAAACTAGTCCCACTATTACAGTAATCTCACTCTCTCAATATATGTGCCAGCAGGGATTCTCGATTTTGGTGGAACTGCACAAAAACTTTGGGTGCTTCATTGCCTCGACAGCTTCCATCCTTTCTTGTTAGTCGCTAAACTCCGCATGCTTTATTCCTTTGCTGTCAGTCGCTTAGCTTATCTCGGCTTCCAGTCAAAGGAAATAGTAATTGATATGCTACCTCACACAGGTTGGTACTGGTCTTTATCCTGATTATTGTGCCTGTCATATGTATTGGTAATTTGGTATTGTGCTACTATTTGCCGATTTCATAAAGGAGTAATTTGGAGCCTGAACTCGCAGGCAAATCATTACATCGGGTGATTTTAGTAGAACTGCACAAAATGATCAGATGTTGACAAGAAGTGCCTATATTAGAGTATCAACTAGCGTCAACCAATTGTCAAACTCCAAGTGTTAGGAGAGTGAACGCCAAAAATATTGCTTGGTGCATAGCCCAGAAAAACGCAGTCCAGTCTTTGGTCCCAACTTGTGCCGTTTGGTTATCGGCACATATGGTAGCAAACTATATGGCATGGAGTCTAAAGATTCCAGACAAGTTGGTTGATGCTTATATTAATCTGGCACTTAATCAGTCTGCACGCCAAGGATGCTCCATTTCAGTTGAACTGCACAAAAAATTTGGGTGGTTCATTTTCTCAACCGCCTCCTTTCTCGTCTGCAATGTAGAATTTTGGCGAGATAGAGGACCAAGATGAGCCAGTAAACTGGTTGGATGAAAGTAGTGGCCAAGTTGCTCAAACCTCCCTCGACACGAGGCCACTATTTGAGGATAAACCTACAAGCAAAGTTCAGATTGTCCGTGCTGCCTCTTATGTACTCGAAAGTTTACTCGTACAAGAACTAATTTTAGCAAGAAGTACCTCCGATTGAACACCATTTACCAGTCTGTACCCTAGGTAATTAAAGTTCATCCATGGATCATATTGGTTGTGATCTCAATCATTTGGATGTATAAACATACTGAACATGTGTATATCTGAATCTTTTTGTAAATTATGTATGAATATTGTCGTGTGATCTATCAATCATTTGGATGCATAGATATGCTGAGCTTGTGTATATATGAATCTTTTGAGTTGTTGATTGTGAATGTTGGCTATGGATATGAACGTGTCCTGTGAACTTGAGTTGATATGAATGTTTACCTTTTCTGTTGTATTTGTGTGTGAACTTGTTAGTATGCCTACTGTGGGGTATAAAATGCAGGTCTCTTATAAAAGTAATGCCGTGTCCAATTTATGTTTTCCCTTCTAACCACATTATATATATTTATATTATTACTATTATCGTATATTTTATAGAGACTTATATATACATTATAAAACCATCCCAACTTATAAAAGTAAATGTTTAACGGAAGTTGGCAAGGAAAATCCTGGTTGTTTTTGACTCACAGGCAAGGAAAATCCTAGTTTTTTTGACTCACAGGCAAGGAAAATCCTGGTTATTTTTGACTCACACGCAAGGAAAATCCTGGTGATTGCGAAGATTTTAAGGACCAATTTAATAATAACGCGCTCATTTTTATTTTGAGCAATAACTCGCTAATTTCTTAATTATATATATATAATGTGCCTCTCCGGTTTATTCTTTGATATTCATTGCTCCTTCTAACATAACATTATACTTATATATAACGAGCCCACCTAATACGTGTATTTCAAGGAAGTGCAAATGGGCTGGAATTTCTTAGAAAATATAAATGGGCCTGATTGACGCGAAATTATTTGTTCACCCAGCCCAGCAAATGGACTTTACATTCTAGAAAACATGGGTTAAATATATGCCACATTTTTGCAGGCTGACATGTGGGCCAATAGGTCGAAGCCTACGCAGGGCGTTGTCAACTTGGTCAACAAATGATTGCGTCATCCACAGCCATTGGATTTATATCCAACGGCCGGCATGCACCTTCAATCTCTCGTCTTCTTCCTTTAGCGTCGCCGGGACCGCCTAGTCCGGCCTCTGACGGCTAACGGCTCTGCTTAGCACGCATCACTATGAAGCACTACCCCACCATCGGCTAGGCTATCCCTCCATCCCTCGACACCTCCTGTTGTTCTCCACAGACTACAGCCCCACGCCGCAACAGAACCAGTTATAACCCTTCTCCTCTCAATCTACGACTCCACTTCCGCGTTTTCCCATCTCCGAGTCGTTCCCATCCGGGGCCTCGCCATCGTCCACCGCCTCGCTGCGTTCGGTGCGGCCTGGTCAACAAACGAGAGTCATCGGAAGAGGACTTTACATGGAGAGCCTGATGGCTGGGACCCACGAGGTTCATGGTCGCACGCAAGGAAAGTTCCTCCTTATTAAGCTGAAAAAAATGTTTCCTCCACCTGACAGCTGGGACCCACCGGCTGTATCTTCGCAAGGAAGGAAGTGCCTCCTTGTTTTGCGAAAAAAATTATTCATCCCATTGACAGCTGGGACCCGTCAGATTTGGTGACTGACTTGTGGGCCTACTAAGCGGACGTGTACAATCAGTAGTATATTTCGTCTGTTTGCTGCTGCTGTTGTTTTCAATGTACAATCAGTAGTATATTTTGTCTGTTGGTTGAATAAATGTGTTGTTAGAATGACAAACACAATGTTTTGGAAGTCATTGCACGGTTTGATCCTTTAGTGCCCCGTACCGTACGTCGCGCATACTATTTATCGTACGGAACACATTTTTTTTTGAAACTCGGAACACAATTTCCACTTGTTGATAACATGCAGCCCAGTGATGAAGGCCCAATAGAGAAGCCCATAATTAACTGGAAGGGAGGCTCTCACATGAATCTAGCCCAGTTACATGCTCATGGTCCCCTAAACATAAATAATTAAATAAATAAATAAAGCTAAATGCTCATGCACCAGTTCTTTGGGAAAATAGCTAGCCCAGCATTTCTTTTTGAAGAATACCCAAGCTAGGCCTATTTGTTTTCTCCGAATTACTGGGCTGTAAATCTTACAAGACGAGGAGGGATGCATTCTGGCCTGGCTTAAGAGTATGGTCAATGTCTATTAAAAGTAATATCAAAAGGGGTTGAAAATTCCAAAAAAATTATAGCAAATGGGATATAAGTTTCTTTTTTTGTTTTTGTTCTTCACTGATATCTTATACGTATTTCATTGGATTTAACATGACATAGTACTAATTTATTTTTAAATTTGTTTTACTATGGCTATTAATTTTTGGATTAAGAATATTTCCTTCCCCAGCAAAAATTTGTGAATTTTCAAAATTTCCCACATATTAAGTTAATTTTTTGACCATGGTACTGACCAGAAAATGGCCAGCAATTTTAAAAATGGAAAATGGGCTGCAATAAATTCCATATGGATTAGAAAATGAGTAAAAAATATAAAAATAATAGCAAATGGGTTGTACACGCCACGGATTTCGAGGTTGACTTGTTTACGAAAGGCTTTGTGAGTGAACACACGATTCTAACAGTAGTTAGTGTTGGATGTCCATCCAACGGCCGACGTGCTTGTTTAATCTTTGATCTTCCTGCTCCAGCCGCCTAAACTAGCGCGGGTGGGACTGCCTGCTCCCTCCTCTTGTGGCCCGATGTGATGCCGCGCAAGCTTCCTCGGCCCACCCTACTCCCTCCGCTGGCCTGGCCGCACACAATCAACTGCCTCCTTATTACGCAAAAAAATGATTCCTCCCACTGACATCTGGGGCGCACCGGTTGGGAAGCTAACCTGTGGGCCTACTAAGTTGACGCGTACACAGGGCTTGTCAACTTAGTCAACAAACGATTCTAGCAGCAGTAACCGTTGGATTTGAATCGAACGGTCCTGCTGCTTTTTCAATCGCTGCTCTTCTTGCACCAGCCGCCCAAACCAGCACCGGGGAGACCGCCTGCTCCTGCCTCCAGTGACCGGCTGTGCTGCCGATGAGGCCTCATCGCCCCCTACTATTCCCACCGCTAGCCAGGCCCTACGGTGACGGCAGCCTCACACCGCAGCCGAACCAGTGAACCCTCGTACTCCTCTCTGCGTGGGCATCCACTGTCGCGTCTTCCTCGGCTCCGCGTCGTCCCCTTCCTAGGCCTCGCCATCATCCACCGCCTTGGTGCTCTCGGCGCGGCGTGGTCAACGTGGTCAACGACATTCCATCGGAAGAGTACTGTACGTGGAGAGGCTGACAGCTGGGTCCACGGCCACAGCCCAGTTTTTTTGTGATTTGCCAAGTAAGTCGCTTTGTTAGGCCTGTTGGGCTGCAAATCTTTCAAGATGAGGAGGAGAGCTTACATTCGGCTAGCCGAGAAAATGGCCCATAAGTAATGAGAAATGGGTTGTACATTTTTAAAACACATCAAACCAACAATTAGTTTCAAATATCTTTTTTTCATTTCGAGATTTGAAATTACAAAAATTTTTATGCGTGGAGAATTTGTTGGATTTTATATTGATATATATTTATTTTTAAAATCAGTTTGAATGTGAGTTGAAATTTCGGGATTAAAAACAGTTCGGACCGCACCGAAATATGCAAAATTTCGTATAATTTTTTAACCGTGGCCACAATATTGGCTGTAATGCTAACAAAAAGAATATGGGCTCCAAAAAAACCTTAATAATTAGCAAATGGGCTGTAAATTATTAGAAATAATGGCAAATGGGTTGTATGCTGTTGATGCACAAGTAGTGACTGTTGGATGGCCATCCAACGGCCGTCATGCTTCCACAATCTCTACTCTTCCTGCTCCAGCCGCTCAAACAGGCGCCGGCGGGACTTCCTGCTCCCTCCTCAACGCGACCGGCTCTGCTGCCGCGCAGGCCTCACCGCCCCACTGTACTCCCATCGCTGGCCTAGCCATCCCTCTACTCACCCACACCTGATGTTATTCTCCGGCGACGGCGAGGCCTCGTACAGTCGAAAGGTTCCCCCCGCTGTCAGCTCAGACCCACCGGAAGTGCCTCCTTATTACGCACAAAAAAATGAATACTGCCCCGGCTAGCTGGGACCCACCTTGGTGGGAGGCTGACTTGTGGGCCTACTAAGTTGACTGGGACGAAGGGCTTTGTCAACTTAGTCAATATGAACGATTCTAGCTCCAGTGACCATACGATGTCCATCCAACGGCTGTAGTGCTTCTTCAACCTCTGGTATTCTTGCTCCAGCCGCCCAAAGCAGCGCCGGTCGTGCCTCCTGCTCCTGCCCCCATGGCCAGCTGTGCTGCCACGGAGGCCTCACCGCCCCCTACTATTCCCACCGCTGGCGAGGCCCTGCGGCGACGGCAGCCGAACGAGTGAACCCTCATACTCCTCTCCACGTGGGCATCCACTGCCGCATCTTCACCGGCTCCGCGTCGTCCCCTTCCTAGGCCTCGTCGTCGTCCACCGCCCTGGTGCTCTTGGCGCGGCGTGGTCAACATGGTCAAGGAACAACTTCCATCAGACGTGGACTGTACGTGGAGAGGCTGACAGCTGGGTCCACGGCGGCAGCAAGGAAGTGCCTCCTTATTACACAGAAAATAATGATTCCTCCACCTGACGGGCCACCGTATTTCGTGAAAAAAACGTTTCCCCCTGAGTGTTGGGACCCACTAGCTACACCTTCGCATGCAAGGAAGTGCGTCCGGGCAAAAAAAACGATTCGCCTCCCTGACTGCTGGGACCCACCAGCTACATCTTCACAGGCAAGGAAGTGCCTGACCATCGGGACCCACCTGGTCGAAGCGTACGTAGCGTTGTCATTCTGGTCGCGAACGTGTACGTACATATATACTGGTGGATGTAGAGGCGCACACGTGTCGTAGTAGAGGCGGCCAGGGTGCAAGAAAGAAAATATGGTCACGTATGTGTACATACGGGCGGCGTCTCGAATGCCTACTCGCACATACGTACGGCGAGGGCTCGTGTACATGGCTGGGTCGGAACGGAGAAACAGCGTCGTCGTCATGTTCATGGGTTTGAACGGAATGTGTGGTCGTGTTCATCGGGAGGGCTTCGACGAAAGAGGCGATGGAAACGAGGCCTGGCGTACCGCACAACGGAGGAAACGGACCTCCTACGGTCGAAACGGAGGTCCTGTAGATCGGGAGGGGTGTGGCGTACCGCAAAACGGAGGAAACGGACCTCCTACGGTCGAAACGGGGGTCCTGTTGATCGGGAGGGGTGTGGCGTACTACAAAACGGAGGAAACGGACCTCCTATGGTCGAAACGGGGGTCCTGTTGATCGGGAGGGGTGTGGCGTACCACAAAACGGAGGAAACAGACTTCTGTTGGAGTGCTACAGTCGAAAAGGTGGTCCTGTTCATCGAGAGGGGTGTCATGTACCGCAAAACGGGACTCCACGGGATACTGTTCATCTCCACCGTCGACACCCTCTAGCCTCCACGAGCTACTGTTCATCCACCGTCGACCTCCTCCAGCCTCCACAGGCTCCTGTTCATCCAGCCTCCACCGCACGCTACTCCACCGGCTACAGTTCAACCACCCCTCCACCGTCTACTGTTCATCCAGCCCTCCACACCACGGGGTCCTGTTCAACCACCCCTCCACGGGCACCCCTCCATCGTCTACTGTTCATCCTGCCCTCCACACCACGGGGTCCTGTTCATCCACCCCTCCATAGGCACCCCTCCACCGTCTACTATTCATCCAGCCCTCCACCACACCACGGGGTCATGTTCATCCAGATGCAATGCCACCGCTCACTGTTCATCCAACCCCCCCCCCCCCCCCCCCGCGCGCGCAATGCTCACTCTTCATCCCATCGATCGGCTTCAGTTAGCAGCAGTAGCCAAGGAATCGCTCGATCGGGTTCAGTTAACAGCCATCGATCGATCGCTCGGGTTCAGTAACGTGTAGCCTGCAGTGCAATCGCTCGGGTTTAGTTAGAGCCCAACACCTCGCTCGGGTTCAGTTAGAGCCAATGCATCGCACACACGCGCGTATGTGTATGAGAGAAACGCGCATCGCTCGGCCCCCGACCTCCCATGGTAACCAGGAACTCCCCGAAATTTTCCTCCCCCTCGCTTCTACCACGGTTTTTCCCGTCATGGACGGCCCAAAGAATGTCATGCAGCTGCGTCTCCGACCCGCCCAGGACAAAAAGCCCATTTTCTGTCATGATTTTTTGTCATAGAAGTAGGAGCCCACCACATCTATGATGATATCGGGTTTTGTCACAATTATCGTCATAGAAGTGTCATATGTATGACAGAAAAAAAATTCCGTTCGGCCCAAAATGTCATGGATGTGTCTTTTTTTGTAGTGGAGCTTATAATGGTTTACCTTGCGTGCCAACATGTTATTAAAATGGTTGTGATGTGGTATGATAGGGTGGTACCCTCTTTTGAATGATTTGAGTGGCTTGACTTTGCACATGTTCACGCATGTAGTTGAAACAAAATCAACATAGCCTATACGATATTTATGTTCATGGTGCATTATATCCTACTCATGCTTGCATTCGGTGTTGATTAATTTTAATGCATGTTCATGACTGTTGTCGCTCTCTAGCTGGTCGCTTCCCAGTCTTTTCCTAGCCTTCACTTGTACTAAGCGGGAATACTGCATGTGCATCCAATTCCATAAACCCCAAAGTTGTTCCATATGAGTCCACCATACCTACCTATATATGGTATCTACCTGTCGTTCCAAGTAAATTTGTATGTGCCAAACTCTAAACCTTCAAATAAACATTCTGTTTTGTATGCTCGAATAGCTCATGTATCAACTAGGGTTGTCTGTATCTTCCATGCTAGGCGGGTTATTCTCAAGAGGAGTGGACTCCGCTCCTCACTCACGAGAAAAGGGCTGGTCACTGGGATGCCCAGTCCCATGCTTTATGCAAATCAAATCAAAATAACTGCAAACGAAACTCCCCCGGGACTCTTGTTAGTTGGAGGCACTTGTTGTTTCGAGCAAGCCATGGATTGATGCTTGTTGGTGGAGGGGGAGTATAAACTTTACCATTCTGTTTGGGAACCGCCTATAATGTGTGTAGCATGGAAGATATCGAGATCTCTCGGTTGTTATGTTGACAATGAAAGTATACCGCTCAAAATGTTATGCATATCTATTTAAAAACCGAGCTCTGGCACCTCTACAAATACCTGCTTCCCTCTACGAAGGGCCTATCGATTTACTTTTATGTTGAGTCATCATCCTCTTATTAAAAAGCACCAGTTGGAGAGCACCGCTGTCATTTGCATTCATTACTGTTAGTTTATATTGAATATGACTTGACTGGATCTCTTTTACCATGAAGTACAATGTCTAGTCAGTCCTTGATCTTTAAAGGTGCTCTGCATTTATGTTATGTGGTCTCAGAAAGGGCTAGCGAGATACCATCTTGTTATATCATATCATGATTGCTTTAAGAAAGTGTTGTCATCCGAGATTTATTATTATTGCTCGCAAGTTGATTATGCCATTGATATGAGTAAACATGAGACCTAAGTGTTATTGTGAATATGGTTAGTTCATAATATTTGCTAGAAACTTGAATGCTGGCTTTACATATTTACAACAACAAGAGCAAACAGAGTTTGTAAAAGTTTTTCTTTATCATTTTCAGTTTATCAACTGAATTGCTTGAGGAAAAGCAAAGGTTTAAGCTTGGGGGAGTTGATACGTCTCCATAGTATCTACTTTTCCAAACACTTTTGCCATTGTTTTGGACTCTAACTTGCATGATTTGAATGGAACTAACCCGAACTGACGCTGTTTTCAGCAGAATTGCCATGGTGTTATTTTTGTGCAGAAATAAAAGTTATCGAAATGACCTGAAAATCAATGGAGAATTATTTTGGAATATATAAAAATACTAGAAGAAGAATCCACGTCAGGGGGGCCTCCACCTGTCCACGAGGGTGGGGGCGCACCCTACCCCCTGGGCGCGCCCCCTGCCTCGTGGGCCCCATGACGCTCCAGCGACCTCAACCTTGACTCCATATATTCACTTTCGGGGAGAGAAAAAATCAGAGAGAAGGATTCATCGCGTTTTACGATACGGAGCCGCCGCCAAGCCCTAAACTCTCTCGGGAGGGCTGATCTGGAGTCTGTTCGGGGCTCCGGAGAGGGGAATCCGTCACCATCGTCATCATCAACCTTCCTCCATCCCAGTTTCATGATGCTCACCGCTGTGCGTGAGTAATTCCATCGTAGGCTTGCTGGACGGTGATGGGTTGGATGAGATTTATCATGTAATCGAGTTAGTTTTGTTAAGGTTTGATCACTAGTATCCACTATGTTCTGAGATTGATGTTGCTATGACTTTGCTGTGCTTAATGCTTGTCACTAGGGCCCGAGTGCCATGATTTCAGATCTAAACCTATTATGTTTTCATCAATATATGAGAGTTCTTGATCCTATCTTGCAAGTCTATAGTCACCTATTATGTGTTATGATCCGTTAACCCCGAAGTGACAATAATCGGGATACTTACCGGTGATGACCGCAGTTTGAGGAGTTCATGTATTCACTATGTGTTAATGCTTTGGTCCAGTACTCTACTAAAAGGAGGCCTTAATATCCCTTAGTTTCCATTAGGACCCCGCTGCCACGGGAGGGTAGGACAAAAGATGTCATGCAAGTTCTTTCCATAAGCACGTATGACTATATTCGGAATACATGCCTACATTACATTGATGAACTGGAGCTAGTTCTGTGTCACTCTAGGTTATGACTGTTACATGATCGATCGCATCCGGCATAATTCTCCATCACCGATCCATTGCCTACGAGTTTTTCATATATTGTTCTTTGCTTATTTACTTTTCCGTTGCTACTGTTACCATCACTATAAAACCCATAAATATTACTTTTTCTACCGTTACTTTTGCTATCGTTACCACTACTATCATATTACTTTGCTACTAAATACCTTGCTGCAGATATTAAGTTTCCAGGTGTGGTTGAATTGACAACTCAGCTGCTAATACTTGAGAATATTCTTTGGCTCCCCTTGTGTCGAATCAATAAATTTGGGTTGAATACTCTACCCTCGAAAACTGTTGCAATCCCCTATACTTGTGGGTTATCATATGCCATCTTTTCCGTGCATACGTTGCTGGTCCTCCCATGCATCCGGTGTATCTTTTGTCTTCCCATACACGCCCAAGAAGCCAAGTAGGGTCACGCAAAGATTCTTCGTCACGTGCATCACGTCGATTGCAGAGCAGACCTCTAGGTCTTTCCAATAGGGTAGGTCCCAAAATATAGATTTCTTCTTCCACATGGGTGCGCATCCGTCAGCGTCATTCAGAACAGATTGTCCGCCAGGACCCTTTCGAAAGATTACCTTTAAATCCTTGACCATATCATGTACATCATCACCAGTACGATGGCGAAGCTTCATCTGGTGATCTGCCTCACCTTTGAAATGCTTGCCTTTCTTTCTTACGGGATGCCTGCTCTGAAGAAATCGACGATGTCCCCGGTACACATTCTTCTTACAGTTATCCAAATATATACTGTCGGTATCATCCAAACAGTGCGTGCATCCGCGGTATCCCTTGTTTGTCTATCCTGAAAGGTTACTGAGAGTAGGCCAATCATTGATGGTCACAAACAGCAATGCATGTAGGACAAATTCTTCTTGATCCAGCTCATCCCATGCATGTACACCATTTCCATTCCATAGCTGTAAGAGTCTTCAACTAATGGCCTTAGGTACACATCAATGTCGTTGCCGGGTTGCTTAGGGCCTTAGATAAGGACTAGCATCATAATATACTTCCGCTTCATGCACAACCAAGGAGGAAGGTTATTCATACATAGAGTCACAGGCCAGGTGCTATGATTGCTGCTCTGCTCCCCAAAAGGATTAATGCCATCTACGCTTAGACCAAACCATACGTTTCTTGCGTCATCTGCAAAGTCCCCCCACTTTCTCTCAATTTTTCTCCACTGCGACCCGTCAGTGGGTACTCTCAACTTTCCGTCTTTCTTACGGTCTTCTTTGTGCCATCGTATCAACTTGGCATGCTCTTTGTTTTGGAACAAACATTTCAACTGTGGTATTATAGGAGCATACCACATCACCTTGGCAGGAATCTTCTTCCTGGGGTGCTTGCCCTCGACATCACCAAGGTCATTGCAGCTGATCTTATAGTGCAATGCACCGCATGCCGGGCATGCGTTCAAATCCTTGTACTCACCACGGTAGAGGATGCAGTCATTAGGGCATGCATGTATCTTCTGCACCTCTAATCCTAGAAGGAAGACAACCTTCTTTGCTTCATACGTACTCTCAGCAATTCGTTGTCCTTCGGAAGCATCTTCTTTAACATTATCAGCAACTTTCCAAATCCCTTGTCTAATACACCATTCTCTGTCTTCCATTGCAGCAATTCCAGTGTGGTGCCTAGCTTTTCTTTTCAGCTTCGCAATTTGGTACAACAATTTCTTGTGATCCTCTAACATGCGCTGCAACTTCAGCCTCTCCTTTTCACTTGCGTAGTTTCTCTTTGCATCGGCAATGGCCTGACCTAGATCATCAGCAGGCTCATGTGATGCCTCTTCTTTAGCTTCTTCCCGCATTGCCGGCTCAGCTTCTTCCCCCATTGTTATACCATCATATTCAGGGAACCCATGGCCAGGATAGATGTCGTCATCCTCTTCTTCTTCATTGTCTTCCATCATAACCCCTCTTTCTCCGTGTTTGGTCCAAACATTATAGTGGGGCATGAAACCGGACTCAAACAGGTGCTAGTGAATGGTTCTTGAGTTAGAGTAATTATGATCATTCTTACAGCCAGCACATGAACAACACATAAAACCATCCGCCCGCTTGTTTGCCTCGGCCGCAAGAGGAAAAGTATGCACGCCATTAATGAACTAGGGAGGGCATCGGTCATCGTAGATCCATTGCCGGCTCATCTTCATTACACAGCACCGAAAGAAGCAAATTAATACAAGTTCATACATAAAGTTCATACACACTTATTCTCATAAAACAACATACAAAATCTCTAACTAAAGCATTTAAATGCAACAAAAAATGCGATCAAGCTCGCAACTAAGGTAACAATTGATCCAACAACATAATGATACCAAGCCTCACTATTAATGGCATATTTTCTAATCTTTCTAATCTTCAAGCGCATTTTATCCATCTTGATCTTGTGATCATCGATGACATCGGCAACATGCAACTCCAATTCCATCTTCTCCTCCTCAATTCTTTTCAATTTTTCTTTCAAATACTCGTTTTCTTTTTCAACTAAATTTAACCTCTCGACAATAGGGTCGATTGGAATTTCTGGTTCACATACCTCCTAGATAAAAATATCTATGTCAACTTGATGGGCATAATTTTTCATAAACACGAAATGCAACAAATAGTTATAAAAGAGAATATACTACATCTGAATCATAAACCGGAAAAGGGCCGACGGGGACGGATATCAAAACCATGGCACTATGTATAACGAACAACGTATGGGTAATAAAATTATACAAGAAACTATATATCTAAATCACACAAACATGATTTTTTATATAAAAAGATAATAACAAGAGGCTCACCACAAGGTGGTGTCGGCGACGGGACGGTGCGGGCGATCGACGGTGGTTAGGATGGAGACGGGAAGGAACTAATTAAACCACATCTACATATGCAAACTAAGAGTTATTTTGAGCTCAAATTGCATATAAATCAAATAAACTACCACATATAATTCCCCTCAAACTAAAACCCACAAATCACTATACTTATAGAGCATTGCAAGAGCTAATCTAGCAATGAGAATGAAAGGACAAAGTTGCTAACCTTTGTGATCACTTGGATGGATGGGGTGCCTTCAAATCTTGACAAATTTTGGCAAAAATGGAGGATGAGCTCGAGAGGAGAGGAAGAAAACAGAGAGGAGAGGAAAGGGGAAGAGCAGAGAGCTCGGGCTCGACGAAGGGTTTATATAGGATGATCTTTAGTTCCGGTTGGTTATATGAACCGAGACTAATGGTGCATCTCTAGTCCTGGTTCGTGACACGAACCGGGACTAAAGGTGTTGGTGGGGCCCCAGCCTGACACCAACCTGCCACCACCTCTTTAGTCCCGGTTCATGGCACGAAATGGGACTAGAGGTTCAATATGAACCGGGACTAATGAGCGCCGCCCACCTAGCCTTTGTAACCAGCACTAATGGTCACATTAGTGCCGGTTCATTTACAAACCAGGACTAGTGAGCTGAACATTAGGTCGTTTTTCTACTAGTGTGACCCCAGTCCAGAAATTGCACATGAAGAAGCGAGCATCATAATGTTGAGCAACATAAGCTATGAATTCTTTATAGTACATTCCAAAATCTATAGATTATCATCTCTCCCTAACCAAATCCAAGGTCTCACCTATGAGCCAAATTGAAAGAATAAATCTTGAATTAAATGTATAAGTGTACATATGCAACAATCGAACATTCGTAGATCATGCCGCGATGTGGATGAGGTCACACGAATGGGGCTTGTCGTCGTGGTAGGCCGGCTTCATCCAGTCCCGTAGTACCCCGCCAACAGTGAGAACATGATCCATCTAGATGTCCAACCACCTTGCCTTCAGAGGAGATGCATGACCAGATCAAGCTGCGGCCATGGCGGAGAGGTGAGCTAAAGGACACAAACAACCATGTGGGGAGTGGGAAAGAGGTAGCGATTCACCTCCTGGTTATAGGCACACGCATAGAGCACTGGGAGGTGGACTTTTCCGAATCTTCACCAGTGGCCACCGCGGGGAGGGCAGTCAACCTCTTTTTGTGTTCTTTGGTAAAGAGGAGGTGCGAGAGCGTGAGGAAATATGGGTGGACGGAGGGAGGGGTGTGATACGTCTCCAACGTATCTAATTTTCCTAACACTTTTCCTCTTGTTTTGGACTCTAATTTGCATGATTTGAATGAAACTAACCCTGGACTGGCGTTGTTTTCAGCAGAACTACCATGGTGTTGTTTTTGTGCAGAAATAAAAATTCTCGGAATGGAACGAAACTTTGCGAGTAATTTTTATATAATATATAAGAATTTCTGGAGTCAAGACCTACCGGAGAGGGGCACCTGGGTGGGCACAACCCACCAGGGCGCGCCCAGGTGGGTTGTCCTCACCTGGTGGTCCCGCAGACCCTGAAAATGACGCTATAAAATCCTTTTTTTCTAGAAAAAAATCGGGGAGAAAAAATTATCGCGATCCACGAGACGGAGCCGCCGTCACCTCCTGTTCTTCATCGGGAGGCTAGATCTAGAGTCCGTTTGGGGGTCTAGAGAGGGGAATCTTCGTTCTTCATCATCACCAACCCTTCTCCATCGCCAATTCCATGATGCTCCCCACCGGGAGTGAGTAATTCCTTCGTAGGCTCGCTGGTCGGTGAGGAGTTGGATGAGATTCATCATGTAATCGAGTTAGTTTTTTTAGGGCTTGATCCCTAGTATCCACTATGTTCTTAGATTGATGTTGCGATGACTTTGCCATGCTTAATGCTTGTCACTTTGGCCCCGGATGCCATGATTTCAGATCTGAGCCGTTTATGTTATCACCATTATATCCATGTTCTAGATCTGATCTTGCAAGTTATAGTCACCTACTACGTGTTATGATCCGGCAACCCCGGAATGACAATAGTCGGGACCACTCCAGGTGATGACCGTAGTTTGAGGAGTTCATGTATTCACTATGTATTAATGCTTTGTTCCGATTCTCTATTAAAAGGAGGCATTAATATCCCTTAGATTCCAATATGGACCCCGCTGCCACGGGAGGATAGGACAAAAGATGTCATGCAAGTTCTTTCCATAAGCACGTATGCCTATTTACGGAATACATGCCTACATTATATTGACGAACTGAAGCTAGTGGCATATTTCCCTAGGTTATAACTGTCTCATGATGAGTATCATCCAACAAGTCACCGATCCAATGCCTACGAATTTATCTTATATTGTTTTTGCTAAGTTACTACTGTTATCATCACTGTTGCACTAGCTACAAAATTAGTGCTATCACTGTTACTGTTACTGTTGCTACTGCTACTGCTATCAAAACTATCATACTACTTTGCTACTGATCAATTGCTGCAGATAATTAATCTCCAGGTGTGGTTGAATTGATAACTCAGCTGCTAATACCTTCAAATATTCTTTGGCTCCCCTTGTGTCGAATATATAAATTTGGGTTGAATACTCTACCCTCAAAAACTGTTGTGATCCCTTATACTAGTGGGTTATCAGGGTGCGATCCTGACAACTCGATCCTGCCGGCGAGGGATGAAACCCTACAGCCGATGAGGAGTCAAACCTGGCGGCGACGCAGTGATGGGAATGAACCAAATAAAAATTGTACTGAAAATATCCCTGAAATTTGTATAGAGAATACTCTCGAAATATTTTGAGAGGGAATACCTGATCAGTTAAAAAAAATCATCCAAAAATGCCCCTCGGGTTCTATTATAATAAACGTGACGTCAGCGTATTGCATTGGATTTGAAATTTTGAATCCGCTCCGACGGACAGTCCATATCGACCACATGCACTGTAAAAATACTCCAAGAGTTACCATTGTGGTAAATTTCCTATCCCCAATTTATAATTGTCCTTAATGAGAGCAACTTATGCTATAACCTTCACAAATAACCTTCATAGATGGAACATGGGAGCAGACCTGGCCGAACGGGCCGGCCCGGCCTGTGCTAATCGTGCCTGGCCCGGCAGGGCCCGCCATGGCACGTTTCATAGCTGGGCCGTGCCGTGCTAGCCCACGGGCGATGCTCCTTGGCCCAGGCACGGCCTGATTAGTAAACGGGCCGGCCGGATGGCCTTTTTAGCATACTGGGCTGCACATTTTCAGTCTGTTGGGCTGGTTTTTAGGCCTATTGGGCTATATTTTAGGTATACATATATTAAAAAAATTTGAAAAATATAAAAAAATTAAACGGGTCATGCCGTGCCGGCCCGCGTGCCTAGGCTCCAGGCCCAGGCACGGCCCAAGGCGTGCCGTGTGCCGGGCATGGCCCGTTTAGCCCGTGCCGTGCCTAGCCCATGGCGGGCCGTGCCGGCGTGCTCGCGGGCTGGCCAGTTTGGCCAGCTATACATGGGAGTTGTTTCGGGTGTTTCGGCGATTGTTTCCAGAGCCTGGCCTCCATTTGTATACACTAATTTAGGCGATGCAAAATATGTATCCCGTCTCTTCCTTGGGAAGCCCTGAGTGATGGTAATCGTTGCATCAAGAAATGATGGTCGAAGGTGGCTGGCTGTGTGAGAGGTAATGGAGAGGGACCTAGAATGGCAACGGTGGTGGCCTATAATCTGTAGTTTATTTAATAACATTTTTTAGATTAGTTAGAGATGCTCAATTTGGCTTTAATCTGCAAGTCGTGATCATTTGTTTGCACCAATAAATGTCGTGCAATCTTGTTTCGAAATGAAAATATGTTACCTCTCAGTTCGAGTCAAATGTGTTTTCTTTCAGTTTTCTCAGTTTAGTTAGTTGTTAGCGAGTAGGGCGTTTTGGAGCTCGGCCTCCATGGAGGCCGGATTTTTTGAAAAATTCAAAATTCACATTTTTCAGTTTTAAAAAAATCTAAAAAAAATCATACAGGTAAACAAGGATGTTCTGAGTATGTATGTAAAATTTGAGGATGAAATACCCTAAAATGCGATCTGTGCAAAAAAAACAAATTCATGGACTTTGAGAATGAATAGTGCATCTACTAAAAAGGCTCAGATTTGTTCTTTTTGTGTAGCACTCATTTTAAAGTGTTTCGTCCTGAAAATTTACACACATATGCTTTATGTCTCTAAGTATGTGTGTATTTTTTTTTCAAAATTTTTTGAAACGTGAAAATTTGAATTTTGATCAAGTCAAACTCGGGCTCCATGGAGCCCGAGCTCTAGAGAGCATTTTCGGTTGTTAGCCTTTTATATTATTAGCTTCTTGATCGATTTTACAATAGCACATATACTCATGAACCCAACCAGTTTAGCCAACGTGGGTACATAGACTAGGAGTTCTGTAAATATTCATATCACTTGATGGGATCCTGGGCATAACAAATTGAGTGCCTAACCTATTTGGGTAATTTGGCTTAGTCATTGGAACTGATACTAGAAGCAACATAGTAGAGGGGGCTTAATTTTCATCAGAAGATTCATTTTTAACTTTACCCATTCGGTCATGCTTGATAGTGATATTGCACGAAAGATCACATGCATGAAATAGTTGCTTTGTATATGCATGAATCACATATGTTGCTTCACTTTTTAGCAATCTACGTTTGTGTTTTCTATTGTTTCCTTGTCATACATACATCGGAAATCAACTGTCACTATGGATGTTTGTTTTTTGCATTTCCAATGACATCGAAATGCGATCTTCAGGTACTAAATGTTCTATCGAAAAAGAGGATAGAGAAATATGTTTGTAAATGGGGGTACTATTACCCACATTTTTCTTTAGATGTAAGATGAATTGTTGGTCTTCTGCAAAGTTCTTAAAAATCCAATGCTTTATAACCAATAGATAATAGCATGTTGGCTATTTTGATTCGCATCGGGATTTGATCCTTATATGTTTCTTTTATTGTGAATCACCCAGAGACATCAGATCTGTCTTCTTGGCTCCGGAGGGGGGGGGGCGTCACGGGCGGCACACATCTCCTCCCCCTTTGATGGCGGTGGCGGATTGGCATGAACACCCATGGAGGACGGATCAGGACGATGAGTGGGGCGGTTGGCGGGGCACTCCTCCTTGGCGGTCTATCGGAAAGTACAGTGTGAAGGGGAGAGGCTCAATGGCAAAGATTTTAGAGTCAGTGTGAGGTGGGCGTCATCTGATTTTAGAAGACACGACTCCAACAATAAATGTCCCGCTACGGTGGGAGGCCGAGCGGGCAGGGAAGGTTTGGCAAAAAATGGTAGGGTGTGTCGTGGGGGTGAGGTTTTGTGTTGGAACCACGTGTTGAAGATAACATGTCGGATAGTCCGGACAACCATAATTTGGAGGCTCACGCCCCCCGCGTCGCTCCCGTGCGGGTGACACGGGCGGATCATGAATCCTAGCGCCGCCGCCACCAAAAAACATCGCTCCTCATCTCCGCCATTGCCGGAGGAAGCTGCAGGGCAAAGCCGCTGCGGCCGAAGGCGGGCGTCGAGGACCTTGCTCGCGTCGTGGGGGTGTCTTTGGGCACAGCAGAGTCTCCATTGGCGACGGCGACGGCGACGGCGGCGATGTTTTGGGCGGCTGCTCAGTTCCGGCAGGTCGGGCTGGTGGCTTGCCTCCTCAACTGCGCGCCATACCCCTGCCAGTCGAGTGCGGCGCTGAAGTGCGGGGCGGGCTGGCGCGGCATGATAGCGGGCCGGTGCGGCGTGATGGCGGGGCCACACCGCTGCCGTTTCCGTCAGATATGGCGCCAGGAGCCACGGGTTGTGGGCAGCGCGGGCCGATGTCCTCTGCCGTGATGTCGATGGCGTCGGTTTGGTGGAGGCAGCGGTGTGGTGGCGGCCTTGTGCTCTTATCGCATGACGACAACGTTCTGCTTGATCGGTCCTCCTCTATCTGGCCGTTGATGTGTTCCGGAACTATTGCCGGAGATCTTGCCCAAGGATACCTCGTTCAGATAGTATCCAGTCGCTTGCATCCATATAAGCCTATGTGGCTCCAGGAGGGTGTGGCGCGAAGCTCTGCTATTTGTTTCCACCATGGGACATGTCGGCATCTCGGTTTCCATGGCACAGACAACTGCGGAGAAAGTCTTGATGGCTTAGATCGAAGGATCAGTAAGGTGGAGGGGGCCTTGAAGGCGATGGAGTCAGCCATGTGTTTGATAACTTTCGGTAGTAGTAGTGTCTAGTGGGGGCGACAACACTAGAGGATTTCAATTTTTGTGGTGCTTCTCGGGTGTCGAGTCATGACTTTTAGAATGAAAACCTAAGGTCTGGCCTTTATTGGTTGTGCCTGGCAATTGCCTTGTTGAAGGTATTATTTTGATATCCCGGTCTTTCTCCAAGGTGAAAACCTATGATCTTGGATCGGGCGACAACGGCGCTTGTGCACTGTTTTCTTCTTGAAGGCGTCGCTTTTGGAGACCTTTTATGTTTTCTGGGTGTTGTCTTTGGTGGTGGTTCGTGTACTGATGCTGAGAGGAGTTGATCACTGTGGCGAGGTCTTTTTTCATTTCTTTTTTTTTCTTTTCAAGTTGTGTGCATTCTGGATGTCTTTATGACTTCTTGTTGATGCAGAGGCTGGGTGTAATTAGTATCTTTGTGATATTAATATATTCCCCTTTTCATTCATATGTGGGATGGATTTGGGTGAGTCAGACTATATAGACGGTCGAATTTTAGGGAGCTGCTGGTGCCTGTTTGATGCTCGGAGCCTCTCAATATATGAAGGAGAAATAAATTTCGAGAATGAAAATGATACTTCTTCAGAAATACTTGTTATCGAAATGGATAAAAAGAGGTGTATTTAGGTAACAAGTACTTCCTTCGTTTTAAATTACTCATCGTAGAAATAGATGTAGCTAGATATAATTTAGTTTTAGATATATCCACTTTTCTAACGAGTAATTTAGAACGAAGAGAGTATTTCATCTATTTGATTCATCTGTATGCGTGCATTATAGCCCGAGCAATGCGCTGGTTTGCTCAGTTTTAAGTGCTTCCTAAATTCGTCACGTTAAACCGGGCTGAAAAAAGATAACAGTCCAACTTTCTTTTTTTAAGCATTCATCGGATGACTCCACCGCACCGCGCCGCGCCCCGACCCGACGCAGCGCGGCGCAACCCGATGCGACGCAGGCGCGCGCGATAGTTCTGGGTCCCACGGATATAATCACCGGTATATATTTTTCCCTTGGTGCTCAAAATTCTGCTTCAATCCCCAATCCCCCGGCGCAGTCCAGTCTCCTCGCCTTGGAGCATCAGGGCATCTCCAGTCGGGCCCCTAGGGCGCCTAAATAGGGCGGCCTGGTGGCGTGCCGGCGCTAGTTCGGTCCTTGGCGACCTAGCTTCCAGTCACGGCCCCAAGCGCCGGCCTCAGGTTGCGGTAAATTTAAATTTGGTCATTTCCGTTCTCAAAAGACGCCACAAATCCGGCGATCGGACGTAGTCTGGCGTTACAAAAAACAGAGCGCCGCACGCCGCAAGTTCGCGTGCGCAATGATTCACTCGGCGGGGTCGGCTCCAGGCGTTGGCGGAGTTGGCGTGCGCGGGCTCGGCGGTGTCGGAGCTGCTTCAGTGCTGGGCTGTGTCGGCGCGGCTTCGACACTGCTACGCGGCGATGTAGAGGCGTCGTTCGGGCTTGGCGTCCGTGTGGTCGTGGCCGCGAGAGCTTGCGTCGTCGGCGTCGTCGGCGTTGCCGTCTGCATCTGGTTCAGGATGAGGCCGCGCTCCGCCATGTACCACGCCCTGAGCTGCTCGTCGTTGCTCTGGAGCATGTCCGCCCCGCCCATTAGAAAAGCCATGTCGGTGTTCCTCTTCTTCGCGGCGACGTTCGTCCGGAGTAGGTCGAGCTTGATGGCGTTGTTCTTCATCAGCGACGACCACCGTGCCTCGGTCTTCTCTTGACGTAGGACGGCCCGGGCCTGGACGTCAGCGAGGCAATGCTTGATGGACTTCTGCACTCGCGTGGTTGCCGCGTCAGCGTTTTTCCCCTTCTTTGCCAATTTGTGGCCGTCCGGCCGCCCCTCTGATGCGCCCGGAGTCGTCGCGTCCGGCTTGTATGTCTCCTTGGCCTTGTCGAGGACACGTCGGACTTCCGCCCACTTCTCGCACTTGTAGACGTGGAGGTGCTCGAAGTCGGCGTCTTGGTTGTCGCGTCGATACATGGTGAACATACGAAGCAGCTGCGCGGAGGAACAAACAGTTGGCGGGCGGCGGGCGTAGATGATGAAGATATGCGGGCGAACGGCGTGCGTACCTGATCCTCAACGCTGGCACTGCTCTCCGGGCGAGCCGCGACCACCTCGACGATTCCATGCCATTTGTTGCACGCCAACTGGATACGTCCCCAATGGTTCGCCATCGTCTTGGAGCCGCGCTGCATGTAGACGCCTTTGAAGTCCGGGTCGACGAGCTTCCGCTCGTCGAACTCGGCCTTGATGCGGTCCCAGTACGTCTCCAAGCTCTGGTTCGCGTCGGTGGTCGGGTCGAGGCAGACGACTTTCCATGCTTCGGCAAGGCATTCCTCCTCCTTGGACGTCCACTTGATGCGCGGTTCGCCTGACCTAGCCGCCCACTTCTTCTCCTTCTGGCGCCCCTTCGTCGGAACAGGAGCCGGCTCCTCCTCCTCCTCGTCCTCCTCCTCCTCCTCGGGTTTCTGCGCTTCGTGCGCGTCCTCGCCGTAGACGTAGCCGAGCTCGGCCTCCATGTCGCCGCTGAGATCCACTACCTCGTCCTGGGTGGCGAACCCGGGAGACGCGGCGGCCGCGGTCGATCCTGTCGCGATGATGTCGTCCATGTCGGCTCCTGTGTCGTCGGTGTCGCCGAGGTGCGAGAAGGGCAGCGGTCCACGGCGGAGATGGGGCGTCGGTGTGGACGCGTAGGCGGCGGGCGGCGAGTAGTTGTATGGAGGGTACTGCACGCCGACGAAGGCGGGCGAGGGTGTGCGCGTCACGGGGTGGCCATGGGGGAAGGCCACGTTTGGGTTGAACCCCCCGTGCGCGTCGCCGTCGGCGTAGCCGGGCGACGATGATCCCCATGGAGATCCGACGCCTTGCTGTCCCAGGACGCATACTGGGCATGGCTGACGACGGGTGGATTCATCATCCCCGTGTGGTCGACCGGTGAGGAAGACGTTGCCGCACGCGCCGCGTTGTCGCGGGCCTTCTTGGCAATGGCCCTGTTCCGCCGGTCGGTGGTGACTGCGTCGCGTCGCTGAACTTCTACCCTCCACTCGGCGCTCGACATGCCCGGTGGCTTCGATGGCGGCGCCCTCGGCTTCCTCTGCTTCGGCTGGGCCACGGTGCCAGTCGTGGTTGCCGCCGCGCGCGACATGGCGTACTTCTTCGGCGGCATGGCGGCGACTGGAAGGCGAGCTGGAGGGGGTTTGACGGGAGAAAGGGAGGGAATAGCGGGAGGAAGGCGAGCGAGCGGGAGAGATGCGAGGGAAAAGTGTCAAGAAGCGGCGAGAAAAGGCCCTCAGGTCACCGCCAGGGCGGGCCCACGCGCCTTTTTCGCTTGTGCCGGCTCCCCAAGCACCCCCAGGGCGCCGGGTTCAGCCTGGGTCCGCCGGCACCAGTTTTGGTCCGAGCCGGCGAAAAACAGACTTCTGAAGACTGGGCCGTTTTTCTGACGCCGGCGCGACAAAATCGTTTGGGAAGAGCTTGTTGGGGGCGCGGCTGGAGATGCCCTCAGCCAGCCAGCAACAGCGCGAGAGCGATGCGGCCCCCCGCCCGCAGCGAGTTCGGCTTCTCCGTCGCCAGCAAGCGCAAGCGCTCGCCGGAGTTCCCCTGCGTGACGCGCTTCCGGCAGCGGCGGCTCATCTCCTTCCTCGGGCACCACAACTTCAACCGCATCGTGGATATGTAAGCACGCAGTCGTGTCTCCCCCTCCCCCCACTTCAAACCTGCCTCTGTGAATGCATCTCTTGATTCGGGCAAACGCACGCGTGCGCGCAGGTTGGTGACCCAGACGGACGTGTTACTGTGCCTGAAGCACATGGCCGAGCTGGTGGACGCGGGCTCCTGGACAAGGCCATCGACTACCTCTCCCGCTTCCTGCCGGCCGACCGCCCGCTCGGCGTCCACAGTCGCGCCCTCTTCCACTACCTCCGCGTGCACAAGGCCATCGACGACGTGCTCGCCGGAGCCCCGGAGGCCCGCTCCATCACCACCGCCCTCGACCAGTGCATCATCTGACACCCCACCAAGAGCCACGCCCTCACCAGGCTCCGCGCCATCTTCTCCTCCCTCCTCTGCTCCAAGAGATACAGGTAAGATCCAACACTGCTATCGCTGCAAAGCCTGCAATCGATTCGATAGATAAAATGAGCATTGGTCCGTCAAAATCCAAATGGGATCTTTATTTCGTTGCGTTGCCTAGGGCTGTCCTGGACATAGGGCGCGTGAGGCACGAGGCTAAACTGACTATCGTCGACTTGGTTTGTAAGACTCCAGAGTTGAAAGACCATATGCGACCCGCCCGCGGCTCAATGGAACCCCAGAACGTGCTTCCCATTGGCTTCGGCTACGCTTGGTAATCCATTACCGATTTGATGCAATCATGTGGCTCTGTTTGATCACCTCTCATATATATGCTGCAATTAATCTTCGCTAGTTTCCGTCCGAAGCGCCACGTGAAGAAACGAGGCGGCCGGATCCCGGCGTCTGTGCTTGGCAGGCTTTATCTTGAGAAGAAGAAGAAGATGTATGTACAGTTGTACACACAGCACAGGCTATCTTGTCATGAAACTGACATGCTCTTCAATTCTCTTCTCTTGCTGGCTCTTGATGGTACTCTGACAGACTAATGGGATACGTAATACGTTGTTGCATGTTCCTTTCTTTGTGCAGGCTGCCTTCTTTGACTTCAGACCATCACTCCCAGGGGTTAACTCGTGGTACGATACCGTCATACAAAATTATGTTATGGTTGTTTAGTAAAAATGTCCCGAAAGTTGTATACATGTGAACTCATTGGTAATTAGTTTGTTACTTTTCTCTTCTTGAATGGTAGAGTCATTAATTAAGGTCAAGGAATGGCTTGTGGATCTTGTTGGTACGTAAAACTACTCATTTATGAGTCTGTAACTCCAGAACACAACAACTGATGAACTTATGTGATCTAATTCAGAGATAAGTTTGGAAACCGGCAAGATGAGTGAAGCGGAACTGACTCAATCTGCCTCTAACAAAGGTAACTTCACACCCTCTCCGTCCACCAAACATTTAGCTAACTTATAGTCTCACTTGAAGAAAGCCTTCAGTTTTGTGCACCAAAACACTTCAGTTTATTGTCATTGTCTCCACTTTCTATTTGGAGTATTTTCTGGCAGTAATAACTTTTTGAATCCTTGCTGCATTGCTGGTCACATCTGCACAACCATGCCTCTGTAGCTTACATATCCACACAATTAGAATGTGATAACTCATGCAACGACAATGCTGACCCAACAGAAGCCCTCCCGTTCCTCCCGAGCCGCCCCCCGCGTGGGCGACCGGGAGGCCCCAGATCCCATCGCCGCCGAACCTCCCCCACTCCTCCTCCTCCTCCATCGCCGCCGCCCAAGGGCGCGGCCAGGCGAAGCCTAGCTGTCGCCGGCGGCGGCGGGGGCTCGGGCCCTCTCGCTCAGGTGGGGCTGGCGCGGGCCGGAGCGTGGCGGCGGGCCGGTCACCACGGCGGGTGGTGGTGGCGCCTCGGCGACGTCGATTCCTCGCGGCAGGAGGCCTTGCAATCTGGTGCGTCGCGGCCGTCAGGGACGGCGGCGGCGTGTCCGGATCGGTTCGCGGCGGCGCGGCCGGATTGCTGGTCGTCCGTCGGCACGGTGGTGGGTGCGACTCGTCGGCAGCTGGGCAGATCTGCGGGATTCTACCCTTGTCTGGCCCTTGACAACGCGGGCAACTATAGGGGAAACCCTAGATCTCCTTGGGATCGAGCGATGGCGGCGCTTTTGCGTCGTAGTCCCTCGTTAGGGCATTGTTCTGGAGTTTGCTCTGGTTGAAGGGACCAGCGACGTCGACGGCGCACGTCTGGTGGAGCAACTGCCGATGAAAATCGCGCCCACTACGGTCATGGCGGACGACGGCGGCGTCTTAGATGTCGTTCCCTTGTCGAGGCATCGTCGTTGCAGTCTGCGTCATCAGGCTCGGGATGCTCCGGGGGAAACCCTAGATCTGGGTCTTCCGGAACGGACGATGATTATTTCCCTCCTGGGGGCATCGTTTTGGAGTAAGTGCTGGCTGGGCGGATGGTGGAGCGGTACTTCATCTCACACATCGATGGCGGCGGATATCGGCGGCATGGCGCTGTGGAGGCTCGGCGTCCGATGCACGGAGATGGACTCGCGCAGGAGGAGGTTGTTGTCTGGCGTCATGGTTACGTCGATTGCAGAGTGGCCAGACAAGGTAGAAGCCTCAATATGTTCTGAAGACGGACCTGTGGAAGATGGCGGCTACGACACACGAGTGCGTCTGACCGGATTGTGCCCCAGACCCGGTATGTGGCTCGGCTGGGGCTTCCGAATATGTTTCGGCTTCCGGCTTTTGATGTTAGGCTTAGGTGAGTGGTTTGGGTAGTGGCCCAGCTAGCACCCCTTCATCTTTTTGGATAGGAGTAGCGGCATGTGTTGCTAAGATGGTGGATTCAGCCACATTGTTGTAATACTTTGTAAGGTCCTCGATAATAATCAATAAAATGGCCGTATGCATCTCCCAGATGCAGAGGCCGGAGGTCATCCTCCTTTTCTATAAAAAAATGCAACGACAATGCTTGCTTGCATCTCTCATTAACTTTGTTACTACAGTGCCCCGAGTGCTCTCTGCTGCAAATTTGCAATAGGTTATTTGCTCTTACCACATTGATTTCATGGCCTGCTATGGACCTGTAATACATCCTGATGCTACATTCTCCGGCAGCATAACTGGTTTGGCTGCCTAGATGCTACCGTTTCTAACTGCTGAATTCATGGCAGGTGGTCCGGTTACTCCAGTCTCACGGACTAATCTTGCTACCTTCAAAGTGGTTACTAATCGTAGTAAGTTTACTGAACATCCAAACCAGTACCATTGGTTCATGCAATTAATCCATGACATTGTTCCCTGTTAAAGGCCACAAAATGTACAAGTCAAGTGGCTATATGCGTTTGACATTTAATCTGTATGCCCTGTAATTTCTTTATATGCCCTTATGATGTTTACTTTATTGTCCATGTAATACTGTAAATGTGCATTTGTTCATTTGTTGTCAATAATCTTATCTTTTTTCGAATGGCAGCATTATTCGGCAAGGCAAAAGAATGGATGGTATATTTTACAGGTTAAACTAGACTCTGCTCTGCATGTTTTCATTTGCTTGTATACCTGTTCATTTATGCATGAACCATTGTGCTCAACTTACTGTTGATCACTAGCTTGGTTATGCGATAGCAACTGATGGAACTTACGTGATCTTCAGAGGAATGTTTGAAAGCTTGGCCAGACGCGAGTCAAGATGATCTACCTCAACTTTTCTGCAAGGATGGTAACTCTTTCACCCACCAGACATGTATTTCTTTAATGACTTCTTGTTTAGTCAATTGTCGTTATCTCCCTTTTTCCCATATAAATACTGGTGTCCCTTTTGGGACGCTCCATTTGCCTCACTTACCACATTTCATCTCACAACACTATAAGGTAATTATCTTCAAAATAGAATTAGCTAATATTACTGGCCTTAATTTGGTACCACGTATGTTTTTTCTACAGTCAGTTTATTGCTCTTATCACACCGACTTTGTTGATTTTACTTTTGAAGTGCTGCACTAGATTAATACTTAGGGCACTGTTGTGCAAATTGTTCTTACTGCACCAACTTGCTTTTGAAGTGATACACAGCCATTGTTTAAATTCATCAGCATCATTATGGTTGGATCCTATGCACATTGTTCTTACTGCACCAACTTGCTTTTGAAGTGCTCTACTTTGCTTAGCATGTCGCAGTGCTGTGACCTGTGCATAAGCAGTGATAACCTTTATTATCTCTTCCACTTTTATTATTCGATTCATGTGCACATCGTTTGAGCTATTTGCAAAAGTTATCTATTATCTATAGAAGATCTATGGTGGACATATGTTTCCTTGGTTTTCCATTTCGTCATTCTTTTGTTTGCCATTTCGCATTTTGTATCTGATGTATACTGATAATTCAGTCTTGTCAGGATTGATGTTGTTCTTTGCACTTCTTCCCGCTGCCATTAATAACCACCAAACTTCTTTGCAGGTGATCCTGATGGAACAGTCTCCCGTACAGTGCCTGGTAGCTTGACTAGTCTTGCTGAAAATTCAGCGATTGCATCAGTCAAAAAGCCAGGTAACTTAGTTGCATATTCTGAAATCTCCATACCAGGCTAACCCCATCTGCAAAATTTGTCTAGATTGGTCGTTAAAAAACACCAAATATTGGCTGACAAGTTATTTATATCACGATTAACGGATTTTGATTTCCCATTCTTTGATTTCATTAATACAGATTATAACTGGTCATGCTGGTAATTTTCGTTTGATGTGCTTTCATGAGTCTTGCATTGGTTTGACTCTTCTCTTTGCCTTGAGTCCATGGTAATTTCAGAATGGCCTGCAGCAGGGACATGCGTAAGCTTGTGTACTGTATTGCTTGGGAAAAAAGTACTATGTGTACTGGAAACATGCGTGCACCTTCTTGGTCATGTCCACATGTTCCTTTTTATACTGCACATTGGTCCTCCTAATTTCTTGATATATTCAGACATCAATGGAAAGAATTCAAATGCAGACTCCTGTTCTTTAATTGACAAGCGGAAAAATAGTCCTTCACCCTTGGTCCTTGAATCTATGGTGTTAGATAACAGTTTACATAAATTTTTGTAAAGGAATGTTATGCCCTGATGAACTGAAACTAGTGTCCGGCTTACTATTCTTGGGCAGGCACAAATAATCTTTTGAGCCAATAGAGCTGTTATACCTGTATCAAACATGATAACTTGGTTTAGCTCCCTCAAAAGTGCCCGGTAGCTAGAGTCGCTGTTATAATTCAGTATGCACTTGCCGACGTGCCGAAATGAAATGGAACAGTCAAAATTGCAGATAAGGCATGCCGACGTCAGTTCATTCCAAGACCTTGTCAGTAATGTTAACTTATTAATAATCAGATGAACCTTTATTGGTAACTGCTTGGTGGCAGCTGTCCTTATATGGCTTGTTGAGACTCAGTGATGCACTGCCCGTGATAGGTGCCTTAAAACTAGTTGCTTACTAAAATGTCTAGTAACACTGCTAGTAATATTTGATCGACTCAAAACAGCCATTTCTAAATTCAAGTTTACAGGTGTTCTGCTTCCTGGAATTTTTTTGTGAGTGAATTCCACTTTTTACCCCATATTTGTACATTTGTGACACTAATTACCCCGTCGAGTGAAAATTCATCTAGAATACCCCTTTTGAAAGCTTTGGACCCTCGTTTTCTGATGCGTGTCCATCATGTAAGGTGTGAGGTGACGCCCCGGATCCAAAAACATGTGGACGGCCACAAGGAACGGAACAGATAGACAAGAGAAGCTTGGACAAGATCGTCAATGATGCCCTCCGATCCTTACATATATTTTTTACAAATCAATGACGCAACATGCCGATCCTATCGACCATAAACAAAGAAAATATAAAACTGGGTTAAAACCGTGTTAAAAGTCTCCAAAATCCGATATTTTGATAAAAGTTCCGCTAAATGGGGTAATATGTGTCACAAATGTACAACTACAAGGTAAAAAGCGGAATTCACTCTTTTTTTGTGCACATATTCTCCCTAAGAGTATCAATTAGCGTGCAGTTGTGGAGGTTGGCCTCAAGAATACGAGGGCTGTCAGTGAATTCTCATACCTGTTCTATAACTCTATTATCTATACCTATTGATAAATATATCAATAGAAGATTATGACCAAAGTTGAAGTTGCATTGTAGTACTGGAAGTTGGTTTTAACAAAAAACCCGTAGTTCTACTTACCCAAATGTATGGATAGGTGGCCTATTTGCCTAGGATATCATGTCTTGCTACATTGTGCTCCTGCTCTGTGTTGCCGAAAATTTCTCTTTGGAGTTCTACATTCATGTTTTATTTGCATGATAATTTGTAACTACAGTCTTTATGAGGCATGATCCGAGCGATTCATGGCGGGGGAAACTCCAAGTTCTTCCACATGTCCGCCTCACAACGGTTTAGAAAAAACAAAATCTTCTCCCTCGCTCGGGACGGCTCGGTGTTCACTTCCAACCACCAAAAGGCGGAAATCCTGCGGGATTATTTTGTCACGCTCATCGGCTCTTCTGCTTCAACGGCATGGCCGTTTGACCTCACGACGATATACCCTTCTCCTGTACCTGGTCTTCATGCCCTCGACGCACAATTCTCGGAAGATGAAATAAAATTGGCCTTCTTTCAAATGAACCCTCAAGCAAGCCCCGGACCTGATGGTTTCGGCCCATCTTTCTATAAATCTTTCTGGCCCTCTATCAAACCGGTGATTTTCTCCTTCTTCGCACAATTCCACCAAGGTACGGTGGACACAGAGCGCCTAAACCGTGCCCATATAGCTCTGCTCCCGAAATCTACCTCCTCCATCTCACCTGACGCCTTCAGACCAATTTCCTTGCAAAACTGCCCGGTCAAAGCTGTGGCGAAGGTCCTAACGTCGCGCCTCAAACCTTTCATTCCACATCTCGTCCATGGTAACCAAACTGGCTTCATCACGGGTAGGAACATTGCAGAAAACTACGTCTTTGCAGCAGATCTTATCAGCTCTTGTCACTCTCGACAACGCCCAACCATGATCTTCAAGCTTGACTTCAGAAAGGCTTTTGATTCGGTTGCTTGGAATGCCCTGGACAGAATCATGGCGGTCCGAGGCTTCTCCCAAACCTTCCGTGGATGGATTCAAAACCTCCTCCATACTGGCAAGACCGCCATCCTCCTCAACGGCATCCCAGGACGTTGGATCCCATGCAAGAACGGTCTGCGTCAGGGAGACCCGGCCTCCCCCTACCTCTTCCTAATTGTAGTCGATCTGCTACAGCAACTTATCCTTCAGAGTACCGATCCCGACCTACATCACCCCATCTTTACCCACCTGCCCCCTACTATACTCCAATATGCAGATGATACCTTCATCATCGCAGCCGCCTCTCCCACCGCTGCTGCCTTTCTCAGGAAAATCCTTCAAAACTTTGCTCAAGCTACTGGCCTCACCATAAACTTCTCTAAAACAACCCTAGCAACCTTGCATGCAAACGAAACCCTAGCTGCCAACACTACCCTCGCTATGGAATGCACGCGTGCACCCCCTCCCTCAAATCTATCTTGGGCTCCCCCTCGCTCCTACCAGGGCACCTTCCTCTGCCTTCGCACCGTTAGTCCACCGAACCCGTAAGCTTCTAGCAGGCTGGCGTGCCAAGCTCCTCGACAGAGGTGACCGTTTCATCCTCATCTCGGCCATTCTTGACTCCCTGCTCACTTACTATATGTCTGTCTTCCGCATCCCTAGGAAAACCCTAAAAGTCATTGATTCTCTGAGACGATCATTTTTCTGGGCTGGTGAGGATGAATGCTCGGGTGCCAAGTGCTTGATTGCATGGAAAAAAGTTTGCTCACCAAAAAAATCGGTGGTTTAGGGCTGAAAAACTTACAGGTTCAAAATGACTGCCTCCTAATGAAGTTTGTTGTCAAGGCTCTCTCATCCACGCCCTCTCCATGGCTTGATTGGCTTTAACTTCAACACCCCAACGCCCTAGTCTCCTCAGGCCCCCATGCTTCATTCCTATGCCGCACGATAGCTCAAAAAATCCCAACCCTACAGTCAATCTCCTTCGTCTTAACAAATAGTTGCACACACACTTACTTCTGGTTAGACACATGGCTCACCCCAAAACCCCTAGCTACCACTTACCCAAACCTCTTCTCACACTCAACACTGCAGCTGGTTAAGGTGGCTAACATATTGCATTTCGGTATCGAAACAAACCTCCGTAATCGTCTTTCACTTGCAGCAGAAACAGAGTTGGTCTCGCTTTTGGCTGTTTTGCAGGACTTCACGCCTTCGGCAGACGAGGACCAGCGGTTCCTCCATAGGGGACATGCATTCTCCACCAGAAGAGCTTACGGCACCATCATGGCAAGGCCAGAACCGGACCTCATTGCCCCTCTCATTTGGACCACCAAGGCCCCACGCAAGATCAAGATCTTCGCTTGGCTACTTTTCAAGGATCGTCTCAACACCGCCGTCAACCTTTACCACAACAACATAATCGACTCCGACTTGTGCACTCGATGTAACTTGC
Organism: Triticum monococcum; assembly: GCA_034509565.1. Classification (NCBI taxonomy): domain Eukaryota; kingdom Viridiplantae; phylum Streptophyta; class Magnoliopsida; order Poales; family Poaceae; genus Triticum; species Triticum monococcum. The sequence continues at coordinate 726,310,054 of CM067842.1, forward strand.
TGCCGGAAGACTCCATTCACCTCTTCGTCTCCTGCCCCCTCGCTAACAGAATCTGGCAAAGAATTGGCATTCTACCCCAAGATGAAGATCTCAATGAGCTATGGGATCTGCCACTGCCCCACCACTTACCTAGAAACGCATGGCCCTTCATTCTCCTTGCGATCCTCTCGTCCATATGGGCTGCAAGAAATGATATGCTCTTCAGAAACATCGACCAATGTTCTGTAATAACTCTTAGGAACCTAATAGCTAACTTGGATCTATGGTCACACCCTCTTATGGATACGGTGGACAAGGAGGACGTCTTCTCGTGGCGGACCTACCTTTCTGCACGATGCATCGTGCCTTTGTAACCTGTTTCTGCTATTGCGGCAACCGTTTTGAGCAATATATTCAGGTGGGGAGCTCCCCCCGGTGATTCTCAAAAAAAAATGAGGCATGATCCTGTTCTTTGCACTACTTGGTGTGTGCCTACATGCTGCACTTGCTAAGTTCTGAACTTGTTGCAGATGCTCTATTCTCGCCAACCATGCTTGGTACCTTGACAAATCCTGCTGAAGACTCTGGGATGTCATCAGTGACAAATGCAGGTAAATTATTTGACCATTCAGTACCTTACTGCCTGCTATCATTTGGAACCGCGGAACTCTGTGAAGGGGCTCTACTCTCACAGACCATATCTGGTACTGTCATAGGTCCTACTGAATACTCTGCAACTTCATTAGTGATAAATTTAATTTGTTTTAAGACGTGCGTAAACCTACAATTGCACAACTGATCTCTGCAATTTTTCATTTTCTGACGTTGGAGGACACCAATTGAACTTCACATGGATATTATGTCATGATAATACTTAATTCAGGAATCCTTAAGGACATTATATTAATTTATTGGGCAGGTGCATATAAACCTTTGAGTGAAGAATATTTTTCCAGTTCAAGGAAGAATCCAAGGATGGAACTGGCAACTATTAGACAAGATTTTGATCCAAAAAGGCGACGGACAACTCTGGTAAGATACTGGATTTTGGTGCTCATTTCTGTCAGCAAAATGACAACTTAGATTCTCTACATGCCAACTTAGATTCTTTACATGATAAACAACAACCCCGAGATGGTCAGGTGGCAAATTATTTTATGCTACAAGAATTTTGTATGTTTCTTCATGAAATGCTTGGAGTGCCAAATTTGATTAAATACTTTGCTATTTTTGTAGTGAAAATGATCCCTTGTAAGTATTGAGAAGTATCTACATTGGTCTTGATAGACAATTTATGCCAATTCATCGGCAACATGATTTTGCTTTCAAGCTTATTCAACCGTTTGGATTTGCTCTAAATTTGACTCCTAGTTAAGCCATGCCACCATTAGAAAAAACACACTAACCCTTGTATCTTAAATACTTGGAAACTACTCCCTCTATATTTCTTTACGGAGGGAGTAGAAGTTTAACTGCATTCTGTATGAAAAGACATTAAATGGAGAACACATCCTAGCAAAACATAGGTGATAATACTAGTTGTATGCATCTTTTGATAAATTTTGAGACCCTCTAAAATCGTTATATTTACGTGCATTTAAGAAGAGAATGCAATGCTTATGTACCGGACACTACTAATACTTTTGGATCGCAGACTTCGCAGATTGAAACCGGAACTGAAGATCAACAAGCAACTTGAACTGAATGGTAGTATTGACTGTACCACCTTCTGGTTTTGCCTTTGCGAAGACGGTCAATTAGCTAGCTACTGGTGTTACTTGACGTTAAGCTACTTGTTAGGGGCTTGCGAGTCTTGTGTATCTTCTATGTTATGTTATTTCTCCTAGTTCCTACTTCCTACTATCATTAGGGCAAGTGAACCAGATCTATGTGTGTGTAAGCTGCAGTATGAAGTGTGTGAGGACTGAAAAAGTCGAAACCTGGATCTTCTTGTTTTGTGCAAAGTGTGAATACAATTTCTTAAAATTTCTGACCAGTTGGTGGATCATGAAAACTTTCTGGAAAAAATATGATCATTTTAGGGCATCTCTGCTGGTACATCCCTCAAAAGTTATATTTGAGGGCAAAATTTCCATTTTGAGGGATTAGACTCCATCTAGCAGATCCCTATACTGCATTTTCCTCGAATTCGACTTTCTATCCCTTAAACTTTGCCCCACTTCCCTACTTTTACTCCAACAAAGGCAAGTCTTAGGAAACTGAGCAGCTGCTCGCCTCGCGCAGTAATGGCACAACTGGGCGGTGGCTTGCCTGTGTTGGAGTAAAAATAGGAAAGCAGGGCAAAGTTTAAGGGATAGAAAGTCCACTGGTGTCGCACCCCAAAACTTGCCCACATCTCCCCAACCCATGTCCACCGCCCCCGCCGATTCGGCTCTACACTCACCTTGATTCGGGTCGTTGTTACCGCCTCCTTGAGCTCTCGTGTGGCTTTCTGAGCTCCCGCTCCTCCCCAAGCTTTGTGCCACCCCCCTGTTGTCTTCCTGGAGCTTCACGATGCCATGGTTCACGAGAGAATCACTACCAACAAGATGCTCACGCTCGCGTGGGCCAAGGAGCGCGCGTACCAAGGTGGCAGAGGAGGAGCAGTGGCGCCGTGCTCGGACTTGGAGGAGCACCTGTTGGCCGAGGTGCAGCTCGGGGCCAAGCGCGCGGACACCGATATCGTGGCAAACTCGGAGATTGTCACGGAGAACCACGCGTGATCGAGCGCAAGCGTCGTCAGTGCATTTGTTGTGGCGTCGATTGAGTTTGCGGAGTTGTGCGAGGACATCGAAGGCGAAATCGTCGGCAGGTTCGCCTTGATGTCATGGATGCGGCATGCGAAGAGACCAGTCCCTCCAGCGCGGCGCGGGGCGATCAACATCTCAGCCGATGAGTAATGGATTTTATCTATAGGTAGTGATGTTTAAGCTAGTTCTATGTCGATGTAGTAGTAATGTACTAGGTAAAACGTGTACGCTGTTTTATTTTGTGCTTAGATGAGTTTGTGTGCACAAAAATAGCGTTCAATTTCAGTTTTAGCCTTTTAGGGATATGCTAGGTGAGATAATCCCTTAAAAATTATAAGGAAAAGGGATAAAAGGGAGGTATTGTATATTCGATGAGGGATCTGCTAGAGATGCCCTTACTTATTTTTGGTGAATGCAAACTTTTGACGTAGTTGTGTTCCTTGACTGATGAATTTAGATTACTCAGATATGATGTTTTGCTGGTAAACCTCTCCTACTAGCAGTTGAAAATAAAAAACTGACTGTCAGGCCTTGTTAACAGAAATGAGAAAAAAAGTAAAAAAAATTGGTTCAGAGAACTACAAATTTCTAACATTATTTCATTCGCAGGGTAGGATGCAACCAAAAATCACATAAAAAACTATAAAAAATCTGGGAACAGCTAACTAACTGAATCACAATAGAATGCATGAAAATTGAAGGCAAGCAAGCTAGCTCAGTCAATTGATGGATAGGCAATATAAACCATGGTGGACTCTGTATCCACCGAAACCAAAAATAGTTGCCCGTGCCACGCCTAAGAGAGCAGGGGCTCTTACAGCAGCAGCGGCCGCAACACTTTAACGGCAGAGGAAATAGCGTTACCGGCCTAATAAGTTTACGTAACAATCTCCTGAACACAATGCGTCCATAGTAAGTCCTGCATCAATCAACAAGAAGAGTTTAAAGTTTCTGAGGTGAAAAAGAAGGTGCTGAGACTATTGGTCTTCAGAGTTGCCAACTTGCCATCAGGTTCATCAAGGCCGCCATCACCTTCTTGATCCACGTAATCCCATATATGATCATACGGGGTAGGCGGTGCCTCAATGTAAACTTTCTCTTCTTCATTATAACCAAAGCAGTTCAAGAGTTCTTCAAGATGTAAGTTATCAAAATCAATATGACCAGTAGGCTGGACCATCTCTTGTTGTGGTGGTGCATTAGGTTGCTGCGGATGGGGTTGCTGCACTGAACAACAGATGGAGTTGAAGTAGTTACTCAGTTCTTTACACTGTTCCTTTGTCACATCCGTCGACAGAAGCAGGTCTAGCATTATTGATCTCCCATTCATTGCCTGTAATAGGTTTTCTAGGGTTACAACTTGTCAGGAAAATGAACCTGTCTTTTCAATATCTGTTGGCTAATGGTCTAGTGTAGCATGAAGCAATCAGCAAATTGTAATTAGATGCTACAATAAGCATTTCTCATGGGAGAATTTACCTCCTTCCAGCGGATCTCTTCGTCCATGGATTCATTAATGATGCCAATGCATATTTCCAACTTATCAGCATATGCCTGAGGGATAACTGCAGAAAGACTCACTAGAAGGGCGTATCCAATATTACCCTGCTGAGAAATTTAATAATATCAGAACCATGATCTCTACAAAACAAGCACATCATGGGCAGCTGGTAGCTAGAACTAGTATGTATGTTGGCATCCTAATGCAACATGTATATGGGAATTCGAAAAGAGCAGTACGTAAAAATTATTTGGCCGGTTCAATACAAAGTATCATCAAACAACAAAAGAAAAAAAAACGTCTCAAGAGCTGTAGCAGATTGTATTAAGTAGAAAGGACCCAAAAATAGGAGAAAAGAAGGTCAATACCGTTTCCATGGGCCTTGGATCTCCAACTGTGATCTCCTTTGAGGCTTTAGTACTGGCAGACTCAAGTCTCGGCATTTTTATACTTTCTGAATGGCCTTTGCAGACGACCTGGGAACTGGAAGGCCTCTTTAAAGCCGATTTCTTCTCTGCTTTAATCTGGAACTCAATTTTCCTCCATACATTCTTAGCATGCTCTGTCATTCCCGGGCAATTATTACCATCCAAATTGTCGGTGTACTAAAGTAAGGGTACCTTAGTATCACGAACTTGTGCACGGGCACTCGCAGCGTCCCGCGGCAAGGCTTGCCGGGTGACCGCCAAGATCCTCCACGGCTCCTTCGGAGCCATTCAAGAACAAAGTATCCAAACCAAGGAGACAAGGCCCCGGCAAGAGGAGCTTGCCGGGAAGGAGACAAGACCCCGACAAGAGGAGCTTACCGGGGAGGCCAACCAAGGCATCTCAAGGAACTTGCCGCAGCGCACCACGTGTCCCGGCAAGACCCAGTGAGCGACAAGCTCCTGGACGCGACAAGATAATAACCGCGGCAAGGCACTTGCCGCAGCAAGCTTTCATCCTGTACCTGCGCTCCAGCACATCCACCAACGTGTCGCTGTGGGACCCTTCCAGGCGTACGTGGCGGAAGGCTGTGCAGCCAGAGGTACACGGTGGCGAGCGGTGCTGACAAGATCGCCATCGTGGCAAGCAATGGCGTCCCTAGCGGTCCTTTTCTGCACCGTCTAGGCGACACAGACATGCATTTAATGCCTTTGTCCCCTGCCGTCAGGGTTAGGTATGATACAACTGTAGTAAGCGGTGGTGCCAACCACCACTTCTTTTATTTTTTTACCCTCATCTCTGTTGCCACCTGTCGGTGACCCCTTTGACATATAAAAGGAGGCCCATGCGCAACAGGGTGGGGGGACGATCATTCTCACGCTCGGTCTCGTTAGCCATCCAAGTGTACTGTAGCATTCATCGCTCCCGAGCAAGAACACAGTACAAATCAAAGCAGGAGTAGGGTTTTACGCATCCGTGCGGCCCGAACCTGGGTAAACCGATCGCGTCGCTCGTGCGTTCGCCTCGATCTGCTCTTCGTGCACTCTCCGCCCCCCCCCCCCCCCCCCCGCCGAACCAAAAGGGGCCTCGGTCCGCCGTGGTCCCATAGGTGTCCGTGGGATCAGCACCCCCGACATCTTTGGCGCGCCAGGTAGGGGTGCGTCGAGGCTGTGTGAACCTGATCCGGCGTTCGCACGAGCCGAATCTTCGTCATCTTCATCAACATGCCGCCGAAGAAGAAGGCTTCGGAGGCAGCTGCTCCGTCTGCGCCGAGCCCACCATCGCCGGAGCGAACGGCTGGTGGAGTGGGCACCGGCGGAAGAATGGGCGCCGACGAGGAGGCTCATGGTGCTGCCAGGTCCAAGGACAAGACTGCGCTGCACATCGGCGGCGCGATCGGCTCCCACAACGACCGAGCGCACTCCAAGACCTCGGCGTCTGTATACGCACCGCGCCCATCACAGGAGGCGCGAGATGAGTAGTGTCATGGTACTCACGGTACCATACGTTTGCTAGGCCAAGATCAAGCTGGCGGATCCCGGAGTGCTCAAGACCAGCATGCGCGCCAACATGCTGGCGCGAGCGTGGCACGGTCGCTTGGACGAGATATTACTCCTTCTAACGTAGTTAGAAGTCCGAGCATATCTCGTTCCTCGCACCGTTCGCCGCCGCCGCCCGCCACTCCGGCAGAAGCTTTGGCACGAGCTCAACTGCTCTTAGATTACCCTCCAGCGGCGGACAAGATCGACGACTGGAGGGCCACTATCCAGAGTCTCATCGGCTTCGCCAACGGCGACAACCCACGGCAGCCCAGCACATCGCAGCCGCAGCAAGTCAGTCAGGCACGAGCCGGTGGCGACAAGACCGGGGAGGGCGCAACCACTGTGCACTCTCCGCCCCGAAGGCCAAGATCGCCGACTCGCCGGATCCACCACGACAGCGACTCCACCGCGTCATCAGATCCGCGAGCTCGTCGCGATCAGCGCCAAGTTCTTCACGAACGACAACAAGAAGATGCTCGTACCCGCATCGAGCGGTGAAGAGAAGCGCGGCGTCAATCAGACCTGCGCGCTGAGCCTTCTGTTGACATGCATGCGCCCGGAGAACCAGGCGACTTGCCGTACGCGGTAGGTTGCCCTGCGTTTACCCGTGAGCTGCGGCAAGTCCAGTGGCCCAGCCAGAAACATTTCAAGCCAGACGTGCCGGAGAAGTACGACGACAAGTCGCACCCGTCAGAGTTCCTCAGCATCTACACCATTGCGGTGCAAGCTGCCGGGGGGCGAGACGACAAGGTCCTTGCCAACTACTTCCCGCTAGTGCTCAAGCCCGAAGTCAGGTCCTGGCTCATGCACTTGCCGGACAACTCCATATCCTCTTGGGCGGACTTGTGCCATCAGTTTGTCGGCGCCTTTACAGGCGGCCACAAACCTCATGGCCAGGAAAGTGATCTTCACCTGCTCGCCCAGAAGGAAGGAGAGCCTCTGCGCAAGTATATTCAGAGATTCAGCCGTGTACAGCGCAACATCCCAGACATCCACCCTGCCGCAGTTATCAGCGCGTTCCATCAGAACGTGCGTAATCGCAGGATGCGGGAGGAGATGGCGATGAGCAGGATCAGAGACGTCAGCGAGCTGTACGCCCTGGCCGACAAGTGTGCACGCGCTGAGGAAGGGAGGAAACTCCCCGGAGAGAATACTGGAGCGGGAGGATCTGACAGCGAAGATGCTGCCCCGGCAAAGAAAAACCGGAGGCGCAACAGGAAGAAGAAAGGCAAAGAAGTACTAGTCGTTGAACAGTCCGGCAATGACGGTGGCGCCAAGCAAACCAAAATTGGCAGCTCCGGCAAGGAGGTTGCCGCATGCACTAACTGCCAGGCTGTGGCGGCCGCCGACAAGCAGGATGGCTCCGACAAGCAGTACTGCAAGATCCACCACACCAAGGGCCATGATCTCCAGAGCTGCAAGAAGGTCGAGCAGCTTGTCCAGCAACAAAAAGCTGAATACGAGCGGCGCGACAATGAGAGAGCCCAAGGAGGCGGTGGAGAGGCCGGCAAGAAAGGCGCTGGCCGGGGAGGGCGCCGCGGCAAGGCCAAGCAGCGGCAAGGAGACAGACCTCCCCGCGGCCGCGACAAGGATGAAGACGACGACGACGACGAGGACATGGATGATGTTGAGAACAGCGAGCAGGAGTTTCAGAAAGCTACAGAAGTCTTGTGTGTTGACGGCGGTGCTTCTCTGCATACTTCTCACCGCCAGCTCAAACAGTGGGCGCGAGAAGTCAATGCGGCAGAACCACCTGTCGAATCGCGCAAACTTCTAAAATGGTCCAGCACGCCTATCATTTTTGACATTGAGGACCACCCTGATCGCATAACTGCGGTCGGGTGCTTCCCGCTGTTGGTTTCACCAACTATACGCAACCTCAAGGTCACTAAGATGTTAGTTGACGGCGGGGCCGACTTAAATCTGATCTCCTCCGCTGTACTCCAGAAACTCCAGATCCCTGACAGCGAGCTCGAAGAGACCGGCACATTCCAAGGAATTAACCCGGGAAGGAGCAAGCCGAAGGGGAAGGTCACGTTGCCGGTAACGTTTGGCAGCGAGATGAACTTCAGGACTGAGAGGGTCACTTTTGACGTTGCCGATTTCCCATTGCCTTACAATGGCATACTTGGCCGTCCAACACTCGCCAAGTTCATGGCAGCCTCTCACTATGCATACAACTTGCTCAAGATGCCAGGCCCGATAAGCATCATCTCTGTCCCTGGCGACAAGAAGGACGCTCTTATCTGCGCCGACAAGATCTACCGGGAAGCAGCAGCTGCGACAGATCGCAACACACTTTCCACTGAAGCTCCCGGGGGGAAGAAGAAGACCAAGTCCGGCAAGAGCTCTGATGCCTACTCCGGCAAGCGCACCTCGTCGGAGTGCTGCGCTGCCGTCGAGGACGCACCATCGAGCTCCACCGGCAAGTGTAAGAAGGCTATGGCAGCTCCACCACATACCAAGAAGGTGTCCGCCAAGGAGGACGGCACTGGTGGTACCTTCACCATCAGTGCCACGCTTGACCCTAAATAGGAAAGCGCGCTCATTGCTTTCCTGCGGGCGAACGTCGACGTGTTTGCGTGGCAACCATCAGACATCCCCGGTGTTCCCAGGAAAGTAATTGAGCACCATCTTGCCGTTTGTCCTCATGCGCGGCCCGTCAAGCAGAAGGTCAGGAAACAGGCAGTGGAGCGCCAAGAGTTCATAGCAGAAGAAAGCAAGAAATTGGAAGCAGCAGGCCTTATCAGAGGAGTGCTCCATCCCACGTGGCTGGCCAATCCTGTAGTCGTGCGCAAGGCGAATGGAACATGGAGGCTTTGTATTGACTTTACTGATGTTAATAAAGCTTGTCCCAAAGATCCATTTCCCTTGCCGCGCATTGACCAGATTGTTGACTCCACAGCCGGATGTGATTTGTTTTCATTTCTTGACGCATATTCAGGATACCATCAGATCTTCATGGCAGAAGAGGATGAGGAGAAAACCGCATTCATTACTCCATGTGGCACGTACTGTTTCGTACGGATGCCTTTCGGATTAAAGAATGCTGGCTCAACATTTGCCAGAGTAGTCCATGTCGCTCTGAAGCCGCAAATACACAGAAATGTGGAGGCCTACATGGATGATATAGTGGTCAAGAGCAAGGATAGGGCAACTCTGATCCAAGATTTAGAAGGGACTTTTGCAAATCTGCGCAAGATCAACCTCAAGCTCAACCCCGAGAAGTGTGTGTTTGGAGTCCCTTCCGGCAAGCTTCTCGGGTTCTTTGTATATCAGCGAGGAATTGAAGCCAATCCCAACAAGATCAAGGCCATTGAGCAGATCGAAGCACCAAAGCGCCTCAAGGATGTATGAAAACTTGCCGGTTGCGTGGCTGCTCTCAGCAGGTTTATCTCTCGGTCTGCTGAGCGCGCCCTGCCGTTTTTCAAAATTTTGAAAAAGGCAGGTCCAATGAAATGGACTCCGGAAGCGGAGGCTGCGCTGCAGGACTTGAAGAGATACCTGTCCTCCACTCCAACACTTGTCGCACCTAAACCGCAAGAGAAGTTGCTGCTGTACAAGCGGGAACCAATCAAGTGGTTAGTGCTGCGTTAGTAGCGGAGAGGGAGGCAGATGACGAGCCAGCAACCGCGGCAAGCACATCCAGCGACAAGCAGGGGGCTTCCCCGACAAGCTCTGGTCCCGACAAGTATGGATCTGCGCAGATGCAAGAGGGGATACAGAAGAAGATGGTGCAGCGCCCAGTTTACTTTGTCAGTTCCCTTTTGCAGGGAGCTAGGTCAAGGTACTCTGGTGAGTAGAGGTTGCTTTTCGGCCTTCTCATGGCCTCGAGAAAGCTGCGCCATTACTTCCAAGCACATGAGATCACAATTGTCACTCGCTTTCCGCTGAAGAGGATATTGCAAAATCCAGAAGCAACAGGCAGGATTGTCGAGTGGGCACTGGAACTGTCAAGCTTTGGCCTCAAATTTGAGAGTACATCAACGATCCAAAGAAGAGCATTGGCAGAGTTCATAGCAGAATGGACGCCAACTCCAGACGAAGAAATTCCGGAGACGAGCATCCCCGCAAAGGAAACAAGCAAAGAGTGGCACATGTACTTTGACGGTGCCTTCTTGCTGCAAGGCGCCGGTGTTGGCGTGCTGCTTGTCGCACCCACCGGAGAGCACCTCAAGTACATAGTCCAGATGCACTTTCCCAAGGAGCAAGCGACAAACAATACTACAGAGTACGAAGGCTTGCTTGCCGGTCTCAGGATCGCGGCAGAACTTGGGATTAAGAAGCTCATAGTCAGGGGTGACTCGCAGCTTGTCGTCTGCCAAGTGAACAAGAATTACCAGAGTGCTTTAATGGAAGCTTACGTCGACGAAGTGAGAAAGCTAGAAGAGCACTTTGACGGCCTGCAGATGGAGCATGTCCCAAGAGCTCAGAATGACATTGCCGATGGCCTATCAAAGTGCGCTGCACTTAAATTACCTGTGGAACCAGGGGATTTTGTGCTCAAATTGACTCAGCCATCCGTAACACCGTCAACTGGACAGAGCAAGAAGAGGAAGTTGGTTTCTACGACTATTTTCCGGCAGAGCTTCGCGAAGCCGCCGTCAAAAAGGTCCCCAAGATCAACACCAAGAATGCTGAGCAGCAGTCTGCTCCGGCAAGCCCCAGGGTTTGTTCCGTTGAAGCAGACACTCCCGACAAGTTCTGATCCGGCAAACTTGCCAGGGAACATCAAGCTCCGGCAGAGCTGCAGGCTCTTGCCGTAGAAGCGGATGTTCCCGCAGCAGCAAATGTGCCTTTAGTCCTTGTTGTCGAGCCACAGGCTCCAACATGGGTGCAGCAGATTGTCCGTTTCCTTCAGACAGGAGAACTTCCCGAGGAGCAAGAAGAAGCGGAAAGAGTAGCCCGGCAGTCTAGTATGTACCAGTTTGTCGATAACACACTGTGCAGAAGAAGACTCAACGGTGTGAAATTGAAGTGTATTCCCCGGGAAGATGGACAAAAGCTGTTGGCAGAGATACATGGAGGCATATGTGGTCACCACGTTGGCGCAAGGGCCCTTGTCGGAAAAGCATTCCGGCAAGGCTTCTTCTGGCCGACAGCCCTCCAGGATGCAACTACACAAGTAACCAAGTGTGAAGCGTGCCAGTTCCATTCCAAGCAGATACACCAGCCATCTCAAGCTCTCCAGACGATCCCTTTATCCTGGCCATTTTCGGTCTGGGGGCTCGATATCCTCGGCCCCTTTCCCCGAGCTGTCGGGGGCTTTGAGTACTTGTACGTTGCAATCGACAAGTTCACAAAGTGGCCGGAAGTGGAACCAGTGAGGAAGGTCACAGCACAGTCAGCAGTCAAGTTCTTCAGGTCGATTGTTTGCCGTTTCGGGATCCCTAACAGGATAATCACCGACAACGGTACACAATTTACGAGCTGCACCTTCATGCAGTACGTCCAAGATCTTGGCGCCAAGGTCTGCTTCGCTTCTGTTGCTCACCCGAGAAGCAACGGTCAAGCGGAGAGGGCAAATGCTGAAGTGCTGCGCGGGCTCAAGACCAGAACTTTCGACAGGCTGCACAAGTGCGGAAGAAACTGGATCGAGGAGCTACCGGTGGTTCTTTGGTCGATCAGGACGACGCCAAATCGAGCCACTGGCCAGACACCCTTCGCCCTAGTCTATGGAGCGGAGGCAGTTCTCCCCACGGAACTCGTATACGGGTCGCCTCGAGTGCTCGCTTACGATGAGCTTGAGCAAGAGCAGCTACGACAAGACGACGCGCTGCTCCTTGAGGAAGATCGTCTTTAGGCTGCTGTGCGAGCCGCTCGCTACCAGCAAGCTTTGCGCCGCTACCATAGCCGCAAAGTTAACGCCAGAAGTCTCGAGGAAGGCGACCTTGTTCTTCGGCGCGTTCAGTCCGCCAAGAATTCCAACAAGTTGACGCCGAAGTGGGAAGGCCCTTACCGGGTGAAACGAGTCACTAGGCCTGGCGCTGTCCGCCTTGAGACCGAAGATGGCGTACCAGTGAGCAACTCCTGGAATATTGAGCATCTTCGCAAGTTTTACCCGTAGGGCGCGGTTGCCGGAACCCGTTCCGGCAACCACCTTTTGTACAAGTCTTGCCAATGTGGCATGTAATCCTTTGTACAAAGCCGGGCGCAGATCCCGTGCATAAAGATTATATGCTCAGCACACCTTGTCGATTTCATGCTTTTTAAATTTTGCATGTATTATCTGACATTTTGTGCAGCACTTACCCCCGGTAAGCAATAACGAGCCTTAAAGCTCCATATTGTTATTTCGTCCTCTTTCTTTTTCGCAAGGAAAAGGAGGTTCCCTCACGCACAAGTTTGCCGGGGGGAAGGGAGAAGATACGGTATGGACCAGGCGTCGTTTAAGAAGGTCTCGCCTTGCCGGGAAGCAAGTACAAAAAAAGATAAGTTGCCAAAGTCTGGGCAATCAGATTTCCTTTAAATTTTTAAGTTATTTTCCTTGAACGACCGTGCTTTGTATGGAAAACCTGTGCGCGGAGGAACCAACTCGTAGCTAGTTGCGCCCTTATTGTTGTTTCGAGTCCGCTCAACAACTTAAGTGAGCTGCGACTAGCCGCGACAAGGTTTCTTGTCGGCTGCGGCACCGCCAGCAGGCTGCTGACGTTCCGCATTCAGCGCTCGCGGCAAAGGTGCCTGCGCCGGCAAGTTCGCTAAAAGGGTAGGGTAAAAACATACAAAGGAAAGAGTCAAGTAAAGGAAATAACATAGCAATTACTACCCAGGATAGAGTATATTACAAAATAACATGTCGCAGCTCTAACAGACTGTTTTTCATAACATGATTGACAACGACAAGGAAAGAAGAAGATGGATGGCCTAGTCTACGCGGTCGCCTTCGACCCTCCTGATTCCGCTCACCCTGTCCACAATAGGTGCGACAAGGGCCTTGAGCTCCTCCAGATCAGCATCTGGCAGCAAGCTTCGGAGGACGTTGGTGAGGCGGATGCCTGGGTTGCGGAAGGCCACCTTCATCAGCAACTTCTGGAGAGCTCCCGCGCAAATCTTGCGCGACTCGTCGGCAAGATGCTTTGGGATCTACTCCCGGAGTCGCTGAAGCGCCGTCGCCACGCCTTTGAAGAACAGAGTAAGCTTGGCGCTGGGTTGGAGGTTCTCGTCGGAGGAGTACCCGAGATCCACCATCCCCAATTGCGCCAGCTCCTTGTCGACGTCTGCGGCGACGTTCACCAGACCCTCCGTCCAGTGCTCTACGTTCTCCGACAAGGTCTTCTGGGCGGCAGCAGCGTTCGCCAGCAGCACCTTGCCGGCCTCGACTTCTTCCTTCAGGGCCGTCTCCTGCTCCTTGGTGCCGTCCAGAGATTTCGTCAGACCCGCCAGCTTCACTTCGAGATCAGCCTTGGAGTTCTTGGCGGCATCCAGTTCCTTGCCCTTCTCGGCGAGAAGGGCCTGCAGCTCCGAATAGCTGTTGGCGTCCTTCTCCCGCTCAAGCTTGAGCGCGGCGAGCTCGTCGCCGTTCGCCTTAAGGCTCGCCTCCAACTGCACCACCTTCAGCTCCAGCTCAGTCTTGGCGGCCCCGGCTGCAACGGCGACGTCCTCGGCTTGCTTGAGGGCTCCGCCAACTGCTCGCTTGCGCGCGGCAAGCTCCTCCTCGTGGCTGTCGAGGTGGACCTTCCGTTGCGCCAAGTCACCCTCCTATGAAGACAACTTCTCCGCGGCAAGATGTTGGCGCTCTTTGACGTCGGCCTTCTCGAGGAGGAAGGCCTGCTACGCTTCTGCAAGATCTTCCCGCTCCTTTGCCAGGGAGCGGAGAGCTTCCTGGTTGGCGCCCCGGAGCTCCTCCGCGCGCTTCTCGATGTCGGCTCCCGCCTTCGCAACGAGTGCTTCACGGGACTCCAGCTTGGCCTGCCGGGCGCGGTAGAGCGCCACCAACTTCCACAGCAGACGCTCCTCTACGGGTTCGCTGCTGCTGCCGCTTGGCGCGTCGACCAGTTTCAGCCCGGCGGAGGCAAGCACTTCTCCGTCAAGCATCTCTCCCTCGACCGGCGCCCTGGAGCTTGATGCCCAGGGGAGGTTGATGAAGATGTCATCGCCGGCCTTCAGGTAGATGCCAGGCTGGGGCTCATCGGAGCCTGGCGCGGCGGCAGCGGCGGAGGAGTCGGTGGTCGGAGCAGCGCCTGGCGCTCCTGCGGCCTCCGAGTCGTCAGTACGACCGCCAGACTCCCCGCCCGGTTCCGCGGCGGCAGCCCTGGCGGCCTCCTCGCCGGCGCCAGCTGCTTCCTTGGCGGCGACTTCAGTCTCCATCGGCTCTGCAGCAGATGGATCTAGCGGCCGGAAGAGGGGAGAAAATTCAAGCAAAATTCGAGCAAAATCCAAGAGAAAGATCAAGAAAATGAAGAAGCCAAGGGGAGTTTTGAAGCAAGGAAGTTTCCCGTGCCAGGGTCTGCAGCTGTGGTCTCCGCCGCCGGGGGATCGCTGACGCAGTCCCTTGCCGGATGCCCCTCCCTTGCCGGGGGCTACTCCCTTGCCGGAGCCTCCTCCCTTGCCGGGGGCTCCTGCCTTGTCGGAGTCTCCTCCCTTGGCGCTTTGGGAGCGGCCTCCAGGCTCTCTTGGCGAGGCTACTCTGCTTCTGCACAAATCAACAAACAAGTATCAGCAAAGCAAGGATCTTCGTGCGCACCCGACAGCGGAAAACGAACAAGACACTTACGCTGGGGGCTGCTCTGAAGATCAGCCGCCGGGTTCGGCAAGTTTGTCTCAAGCGCGTCCCCTGCTGACGCGGTGGGTTCGTCCTCGATGAAAATCACCGGCGCCTTGGCCCTCTTTGCCGCTCTCTGGGCCAGAGTCCTGAAAAGGAACAGATTCAGAGAAAAGCAAATGAGATATAAGACAAGAAACAGCAAAGATTGAAGAACTTCAAGTAGAATAAGAGAAGCTTACTCTTCTTCTTCTTCCTCGTCGGAGCTGAATGTGGAGAAGTCAAAATCCGGCTCGCGTCCGGCGTGGGAAGGTGGAGGAGTAGGCTCCCTTGGTCGCTTGGCGGGAGCAGAAGGGGCAGTCCGGGAAGACCCCGCTCCAGTTGAAGCAGCAGCATGGGGCTCTCCCGCGGCAACGGTGCTTGCCGCGGTGGAGCGCGTCGTGCGGCGCGGTGACTGCCGGCTCGCCTGCCGCCTCGCTACATTCCCGGCCTTGCGGAGACGCCTTCTTGGTGGAGACGGAGACGCTGCAGGCGGCGTGCTGTCTCAGGACGAAGTGGAGGAGGAGTCGATCTCCAACGAGCCGCTCGCATCCTCGGCGGGCTCGCTCGGCTCAGCGTCACGCCCGACAAGATCTTCCTTGCCGGCAAGCTCCTCTTGTCGGGGAAGCTCTTTCTTGCCGGTGAACTCCTCTCGCTCGGCACGGTTTACCGCCTCTGTTGTCGCTGCCTCCTCCAAAGTAAACCCGAACTCGCCTGCCGCCGCGGCTGCCGCCGCCTCCTCCAACCTGGTGGCGATGTACGCCAACTCCGCCTCGGTGGTGTCGCAGATGAGGCCGTCCTTCTCGTCGGCGCGGATTGGAACCTCTACCAGGTTGTCGAAGAACTGTTGCACGACCTCATCTTCGGGCTCTTGCCAAGTGGGCACGAGTCCGTGCGAGTCGCACAGCGGCATCATTGCCCTGATGCGGTCGAGCGCAGAATTGTTGCACAAAGGGACGACGCCCTGCGGCAACCTAAATACTTCGGGGTGGTCTGAATCATACTTGAAGAGCTCCTGCAGTATTCCGTTGAGCTCAAGGACAGTGAAATTGTAGTTGAGGCCCTGGCGTAGCCTCATGATATCTGCCGCGTTCTTGAACTCCCAGGCAGGCCTCCTCCGTTCCTGCAGGGGGGCGATGCGGCGGCGAAGAAAGTCTGCGCCAACGGCGCCTACAGTGAGTCCGGCAAGCCTGAGGCGCTGGATCTTGGTGACGGCAATCTTCAGCCTGCTGTCCTCCGGGGCCATGTCGCTCCAGTCACTTCTGCGTACTGCTGCTGCTTGGCGCCGGGCAGTGAATGGCTGCGGGCTCTCCTCGACAATCCAGCACCAATCTGCCCTCCACTCCTCCCACTTGCCGCGGAATTCGCCCTCCAAATAAGAGTCCTTCTTGCCGGTCCTTGACACCCAGGCGATTCCGCCGGACAAGGGCTCTCCTCTCTCTACCCGGGGAATGAAAAAGTGGCGAAAAAGGGCTACGCTAGGGTGGACTCCGACAAAGTTTTCGCAAAGGTGTGCGAAAACTGCCATGGTGAGGACGGTGTTGGGGGTGAAATCAAGGAGGCAAAGGCCATGTGTGTTCATGATGTCACAGAAGAATCCGGAAAAGGGCGGGCAGAGCCCGCAGTAGAAGAATACGGCAAAGAAGGGGTACCCGTCCGGAGCCGTCGCGTGAGCAGCGGCCGGGAGCACCTTGGTCCGCGGGTGAGCTCGCGTCTCCGTCGCCCAGAAGAGGTAATAGTACTCCTGCAGCTCCTTCGCGCCGAGCTTGGGGGGGGGGGGAAGATGGCTCGCTCCTTCCGCAGCGCCGCAAGCCGCTCTGCCTCGGTCGACTTCATGGCCTTCCCCTTGTCGGCTTTCGGAGCCATGGCGAATGTGGTGGAAGAGGCCGACGTTGTTGGTGGTGCTGGTGGCGATGGGGGGGGGGGGCAGGACGCTGCTCTCTTGCTGCTTTGAGAAGACGGAGGCGGGGCGGAGTTTTCTGAGACTGGAATGGGGCGAGTGGGCGCACTACCCCCGCTTCCCCTTGCTTATAAAGGGGGAGATGGCGGACGTTCCGCCTTTCCTAATGAAGAAACCACCCACGATCTCTCCCACGATGTCGCGTTCGACGTGTGCCGTGCGGGGAGGGCGCGGTGGATGCGGAGTGAGATATGGCGTAACCTAGGCCGCGCGTGCCCGTGCACTGTTTTGGGCCTGGCCCAACAGCGCTCGGCACCGTGTATGGCCCAGGCCCGGGGGCTCCTGTCGGTGTACTAAAGTAAGGGTACCTTAGTATCCCGAACTTGTGCACGGGCAGTCGCAGCGTCCCGCAGCAAGGCTTGCCGGGTGACCGCCAAGATCCTCCACGGCTCCTTCGGAGCCATTCAAGAACAAAGTATCCAAACCAAGGAGACAAGGCCCCGGCAAGAGGAGCTTGCCGGGAAGGAGACAAGACCCCGGCAAGAGGAGCTTGCCGGGGAGGCCAACCAAGGCATCTCAAGGAACTTGCCGCAGCGCACCACGTGTCCCGGCAAGACCCAGTGAGCGACAAGCTCCTGGACGCGACAAGATAATAACCGCGGCAAGGCACTTGCCGCAGCAAGCTTCCATCCTGTACCTGCGCTCCAGCACATCCACCAACGTGTCGCTCTGGGACCCTTCCAGGCGTACGTGGCGGAAGGCTGTGCAGCCAGAGGTACACTGTGGCGAGTGGTGCTGACAAGATCGCCATCGTGGCAAGCAATGGCATCCCTAGCGGTCCCTTTCTTCACCGTCTAGGCGACACAGACATGCATTTAATGCCTTTGTCCCCTGCCGTCAGGGTTAGGTATGATACAACTGTAGTAAGAGGTGGTGCCAACCACCACTTCTTTTACTTTTTTACCCTCATCTCTGTTCCCACCTGTCGGTGACCCCTTTGACATATAAAAGGAGGCCCATGCGCAACAGGGTGGGGGGACGATCATTCTCACGCTCGGTCTCGTTAGCCATCCAAGTGTAATGTAGCATTCATCACTCCTGAGCAAGAACACAATACAAGTCAAAGCAGGAGTAGGGTTTTACGCATCCGTGCGGCCCGAACCTGGGTAAATCGATCGCGTCGCTCGTGCATTCGCCTCGATCTGCTCTTCG
Source organism: Triticum monococcum (assembly GCA_034509565.1). Taxonomy (NCBI): domain Eukaryota; kingdom Viridiplantae; phylum Streptophyta; class Magnoliopsida; order Poales; family Poaceae; genus Triticum; species Triticum monococcum. The sequence goes on from CM067842.1 coordinate 726,328,103, forward strand.
TGCACTCTCCGCCCCCCTGCCGAACCAATAGGGGCCTCGGTCCGCCGTGGTCCCATAGGTGTCCGTGGGATCAGCACCCCCGACACAAATGTTTTTCAAGCTTTGACTGAATGCTACCTTTGTCAAATACCATTTGACACAAAAGGCATCTAAAAGTAGCATGTCCACTTGGTCGCATGCAAATTCTGAATGCGAAATGCCATAGTAAGTTCTTCCCCTGCCTCCATGGATACCTACATAACAGGAAGAAATCAATTTATAGCCTTAATTTCCGTAAACGGTGGGTTTTTTATTTGCGATAGAGGAGCTATTGGAGTTGCTCTTAGGCCCTAGGTGACAAGTACAGTTGCAGCACGCCTACAGCCCTACACTAGCCTTATTTAAAAAGATTTATCCCATAACACATATGATAGAAACATAACCCAAAACTAAGATGGATTACTATAGGTGTCATAAGTAAAACTGATTTTGAAAATGGGTCTTATTTATAGTCATTTACTGTGTAGCAGTATGATGCAAAAACTCACTAAACTCACTAAATTGGATTCCACAAGCTAAACCAAAATTGTGTTGATGTCACAGAGCGAGAAAAGTTGTATGAGGGGGGCCAATTGTTGCCCCATAATCGTTGGAGAGGGCCAGAACAGCTAAAATACCAATTTTTGTTCCCAAAACATCATATTAATTAGTAGCTCTAACAGTGTTGTTTTATCAATGTTGGCCCGGGCCATGGCCCCAGCTCGCCCCTAGTGCCTCCATCTTGATGTTGTATGGCAAAGAAGAGGTCTGCTTCGGTACACCCCCCCCCCTCGCTTAACGTATAAGGGCATTTTTGGGCATACGGTGCTTAACGTATCCCACGCCGTATGCGACGTGCCCATACAGGAAGAGCCGAGCGCACGGCTGGAGCCGATACGGCCGGCTCGCATCTACCCTCTCCCCATCGTGCGAAAAAAAACCCACGACCTGCGTTGATCACGCGGCCCGTTCCAACGTCGCCCCGCCCCGCCGATCGCCGACCTTACCCGCCGATCGCCGCCTTTCCCCGCCGATCTATCCGTGATCACGCAGCCAATTCCAACGTCTTCCCGTCCGGCCAATCGCCGCCTTTCCCCGCCGATCGCCGACCATTTTCCCCGTCTTCACCCGGGATCTGGCCGGCGCGGACGTTGTTGGAGTCGCCCGTCGTATGTGATGTCGCCTCCGTGTAGGTCGTCGCGGTGACGTGGCCTACGTGGACACTGTTGCCGCCCGCAACTTCGTGATCAACCTCTCCGGGAACGTCCTCGCCGTCCGCAGCCACGCCAGGCCGGCCGAAGTGCACGTGCACGCCATGTAAGCCGTCTAGTTTGTCAAAAAATTGTATCTGTAAATAATTATGTGCAATCACTTGTTAGATAAGAAGTTGTCATCTGTATGATCATAGTACATTTAATTTGATTTAAAATTGATAGATCAATTTTTATTATAATATTGCAGTGTTGGTTGTGAGATCATTCAATGGATAAAGAAACAGCATTTACGGATCTGTTTTTGGACACGAGTGAGTGGGATGGTAATGATAGTGTTGATCGTACGAATGGTAATGATAGTAAAGATGATGATGATGGCAGCGATAATGAATCCTGGTCGTCGTACGATAATTTACCTGAGGAGGATTTTCAAAAGAAGGAGGAGAGTGCTTGTAGTGAAAACGTAAGTGTCATGTACAATCTTTTCGTCGGATGAAGAACCATATGGTACTTACATGTGCATATGATTTTTTTATGTGCAGAAGGATATTGACGTCCAGAACGAGGAAAATCATGGTGTTGAATCTTTCGCGGATAACATAAGCCAGGTTCGGTTCAAAATTTAAGATGTCATTGAATAATAAAAATTTGTTAATGACAACTTACACTTGCTTATGTGGAATATTGTAGGCTAACTTTGACGGTTGGAGTGGTGATGATGAATATCAGCATAAGGATGGAGCTAATATGGACATTGAGGAAGCTGAAATCCAGCAACGTGCGTTGGAGACACAGTTGAAGGTTATGGGTATGACATTTGCATCACAATGGGAGGCCTACATGTTCTATAATAACTACGCCAAAGACCGTGGATTCAGTATCAGAAAAGATAAGGTGAAACGAGGAAAAGGACTTTCAACCACTATTCAGTATAGGCGATACGTTTGCTCGAGGACAGGAAAACGTCTCAGTAAATTTTTAAACCCGGAGGGCCGTACCCGCAGGCTAAGACCTGAGATTCGTTGCGAGTGTGGCGCACATTTAGTCGTGAAGTTGGACAAAGGACGTGGAGTTTGGTTCGTGGCAGCTTTTATGGATGATCACAACCATTTGTTAGCTAGAGCAGATGAGGTGGTATTTCTGCGGTCACATCGAGTGATGGGAGATCACCAGATAGCTGAGATCTTGGCGATGGAAGGAGCTGGGATCAGAAAGCATATCATCGTCGACAACTTCATTAGCAGGTATGGCTCGTATGATAAGTGTGGGTTTCTGAGACGAGACGTGTACAACCTATGTTGCCGAGAAAAAATGAAGTTGACTGCAAAGGGTGATGCTAACACGGCAATCGGGATTACGAGGAGCAGAAAGGAGAAGGATCCAGACTTTTTCTTTGAGTCCGTGCTCGATAAGGATGGCCGTTTGAAGAGCATGTTCTGGTGCGACGCACAGTCGCGGCGGGACTATCAGTTGTATGGAGATGTGACTGTGTTTGACAACACGTATAAGATGAACAGATATGGTATGCGGTTCATCCCCTTTGTTGGTGTAAATAATCACCGTTGCACCATAGTTTTTGGTTGTGCCATTGTGTCCGACGAGACCGAAGCGACGTACGTGTGGCTGCTCCAGACATTCCTGAAGGCCAATTGTCAGAAAAAGCCAAGGTCAATCATCACAGATGGAGACACTGCAATGATACGAGCTATTCGGTTCGTTTTGGTTGATGTGCTGCACCGTCTCTGCTCATGGCACGTGAAAAAAACATGCAGAAGCACCTTAATTACAAATCGCTAAATGAGTTTAGGGCACTCTTGTACTACTCCACCTCTCCAGCCAACTTTGAGGCGAGATGGCACGCTTTCGTCCATAAATGGAAGACTGATAGAACAAAATAGTGGCTGAGTAGGATGTACATGAAGAGGAGTCTGTGGGCAGCATCATATCTGTCAGATGGTTTTTTTCTGGGTATGTGCATTAATCAGAGGAGTGAAAGCCTTAACTCTTGTCTTCACCTTCACCTGGACGACGGTATGAATATTGTTGACCTAGTTGTGCATTATGAGAATTGCATAGTTCGACTACGTGAGAACGAGGCGCATGATGACTGTGTTTCAAATCAGTGATTGCCACATCACAGAATATAAGGATATTGAGAAGCATGCTACCGAAGTATTCACTCATTCCAAATTTTATATTCTTCAACAAGATCTGAAGAAGATGGGAGAGCTAGAGATTTTTGAGACGCTAGTGGGAGTTGACTGCCACACCTTCATCGTGACATGGAGAAATAACCGCAAATTTCAGTTCGGCGTGAATTATCGAGCTGAAAACTCTGAGAATACGATAGACTACAGTTGTGGCCGAATGCTTCGGAAAGGATTGCCTTGCAAACACATTCTCTATGTGTTGGTTCATCTGAAAATATCTAAAATACCTAAGTGTTGCATCCTTAAGAGGATGTCGAAAGTTGCGAGAGGTGGGCTGCCTACACAGTGAAAGAGTGACATGTTTGGCTGCGGTTGGACAGGGGCAGAGCAACGTGCTCGCTATAGTCAACTCAGTATAACAGGAGCTGAAGCTTTTCATGTTGCTGCAAATGATCCATTCGTCTTTGATGAGTTGATGCAGTGTCTGCAAAATATTATAGCGAAGAAAAAGGTCCCTGATAATGATGCTGTTGTTAGTAGAAGAAATGTGCATGGGGAGCCACGTCAGCCGGAACAACATGTTGATGTCATAGGTGATCTCGTGAAAGTTTCCACGAAGAGCGCCCCTAAACAGAGCACAACAGGGCGGGCAAAGAAAGATCCAAATGTTACAAAAAATGGAAGACCAAAATCATTTTCTGAGAAAAAACCCGGTCCTCTTTGTGGCATTTGTAAGAAAGAGGGCCATAGACGGCAAACGTGCGCTGAGAATGAAAAGTAAGTTTTACATTATTTTAAATATTTTAATTAAATTTTCACATCAAGTCGCGTAACCTAGGTCTCCCGTCCAAAAGGGTTGCATCGATAAATATGCATTCAATTGCATATTTATCACCGTAGCTCTTTCGGATTGTCCAGCGTTTTCCATGGACAGCCCGAGGATGTGTAGATTGGGTATGTTCTCCATGTTCTACCCCGTTCCGAGACAAGATTTCGGCGGCGCCTCCCCATTGTTCTCCGGAGCACATTCTCTCGGCTATTTGCCGAGACGTGTATCTGGAGAACAGCGGGGAGGTGCTGCCGAAGTTTTGTCTCGGAACGGGGTAGAATGGAGAACGTACTCAATCTACACAGCCTCGGGTGGGATTAGGACCCATCTTTACCTATTAGAGATGTAGGTGGATTAAATGCGGTAGAAACTAAAAATTTGATGTGATTAATTTAAGTGAATCCTTAATTATGTTGTGTGGGTTGCAAAAAAGCAGAGGATGGCAGATAATCAGTGGATGTACAGTGGTTTTATCCATCAGAATCGACTAACATCAGAGTGGATCGCGAAAACCGATGTGTATTTGAAGGAGATATTCCGTCGTCCAATGAGAATTATCCCACCATGCCCCTGTGCGAGATGTGCCAGACGTCACCGTAGAAATCAGACGGACATGAGTGAGCACCTTCGCACGCACGGATATATGCCAAACTTTGACATGCCGCCGATAAACATAGCCGAGCAGGACCGTGGTAGAGAGGAGGTGATGCGACAACGCATCGATGGATATGAGGACGACGGGGTCAGGGACATGCTAGATGATGTCATTGTTGCAGAAACGGCAAATGCGACACCTTCAGAGAATGAACCAGAGGAGCCGGAGGCAACCGCAAAGGCCTTCTTGGAGGTCTTGGCCTCGTCGAAGAAACCTCTTTATGCGGGTGCAAAAATATCTCAGCTGAATGCCATCTCGCAACTGATTGCAGTCAAGGCTGAGTACGGCTGTAGCCAGAAATGCTTCGAAGCATTCCTGGGAGTATGGGCTAACAACCTCCCTGAGGGTCATGAACTGCCGAAAAGCATGTACGATACAAAGAAAATCATGAAGGCACTCTCTATGGATTATGAGAAAATAGATGTTTGCCCGAAGAATTGCCTTTTGTTTAGGCACAAGTATGCGGATGACAAGTACTGTAGGAAGTGCGGTTCGTCTTGGTACATTGAGGTGGTCGGTGAGGATGGTGAGAAAAAGCAGCTAACCATCCCCGTTAAGGTTCTTCAGTATCTTGATTTTATAAAAAGACTGCAGCGCCTTTTCATCACGAAGGAGTCTGCCAAAATGATGAAGTGGCACAAGGAAGGTATAAGGTACAATTCAAAAAAATCGTACATCCATCGGGAGGGGAAGCATGGAAGTCATTCGATGAAGAATACCCCGAGGAAGCAGCCGAGGCTGGGAATGTCAGAATAGCCATATCAGGTGATGGGTTGAATCTATATGGTATGTCGTCCAATCCATACAGCTGCTTGCCTATGTTTGTAATTCTGCTCAATCTTCCTCCCGGTGCCCTAATGCAACGGAAGACCATGTTCTTGTCGGTCATCATTCCGGGGCTTGACTACCCGGGGAAAGCAATTGGGTGGGTTTATGCAGCCGCTTGTGGATGCTTTGCACCATTCTTGGTACTTTCCGAGGTTGACATACGACCGGGATCTGCAGAGAAATTTCTTGATGAAAGTTTGGTTGCACTATTGCATGCATGACTTTCCCGGCTATGCTCTATTCTGCGGATGGTGTACAAGTGGTAAGATGCCATGCCCAGTGTGCATGCAGGCTCTGCGAATGATTTGGCTGAGTAAGGGTGGCAAGTATGTAGCCTTTGACCTGCATCAATAGTTCCTCCCTCCAGACCATCCAGACAGGGAAGACAAGAAGAACTTCACGAAAGGCCGGGTTGTTCATGAAGTAACCGAGATTCCAACATTTTCGGGGTCAAATTTTCGGGGGCAGATGTTCTACCATTGGCAGTGGTCTTCGCAGCACTCCGGAGACACGGAGCCCGACCACTCCGATCCACGGAGGCGGAGGCGGAGGTGGAGGCGGAGGCGGTCTTGGCGGTAGCGCTGCCGCTAGCAGTGACGACCTGGGCTTTGGCCGTCTTGGCGGTGACGACCTCCACGGTGCTCGATGATCCTTGTGTGTGGTGATGATGCTTGAGATGACTTGTGTGTGGTGATGATCATTTAGATGACTTGTGTGCTTCTCTATATGCTTATGCTTATGTTGGTTGTGATGATGTTCATTTAGAGACTTGTGTGTGATGATGCTTATGCATATATTGTTGTGATGGTGCCGGATGATATCCCGTTGTGTTTTATATGTCTATCCCATCATATATATCTGCTGATATGTGCTGCTATTTGAATTGAATTGATCTGAAAACAAACAGAAAAAAGAAAAAAAAAAGCAAAAGCAAACTATGCCGACGGCTAGGCTGTCGGCATAGGGCTAGCGTGAGCTCCCAGTAGCTGACACATGGCACCTATGCCGACGGCCTAGCCGTCGGCTTAGTTTAAAAACTGTGCCGACGGCTAGGCCGTCGGCATAGGCGCCCACATGTCAGCTACTGGGAGCACTGTATGAAGGACTATGCCGACGGCCTGGCCGTCGGCATAGTTTCAAACATAGTTTCAAACTATGCCGACGGCCCAGCCGTCGGCATAGCTGACTAAGCCGACGGCTAGACCGTCGGCATAGGGGTGCCACGTGGCGACCAGTCGTTGGGCAGACTTGACGGTGGCCGCCGTTAGGCGTGATCGTTGCCGACGGCCGGGGCCGTCGGCATAGATGTACGGCCCCCGTCGGCGTATCATATATGCCGACGGCTTTTCTATGCCGACGGCCTCCGTGGCTGTGCCGACGCATATGTTGCCGACTGCCCTATGCCGACGGGGGCCGTCGGCATAGGGGGTGATTCCGGTAGTGATTAGTAGCTCTAACAGTGTTGTTTTATCAATGTTGGCCCGGGCCATGGCCCCAGCTCGCCCCCTAGTGCCTCCATCTTGATGTTGTATGGCAAAGAAGAGGTCTGCTTCGGTACACCCCCCGCCCCCCTCTCTTAACGTACAAGGGCATTTTGGGCATACGATGCTTAACGTATCCCACGCCGTATGCAGCGTGCCCATACAGGTAGAGCCGAGCGCACGGCTCGAGCCGATACGGCCGGCTCGCATCTACCCTCTCCTCGTCGTGCGAAAAAAACCCACGACCTGCGTTGATCACGCGGCCCGTTGCAACGTCGCCCCGCCCCGCCGATCGCCGCCCTTACCCGCCGATCGCCGCCTTTCCCCGCCGATCTGGCCATGATCACGCAACCAATTCCAACGTCTTCCCGTCCGGCCGATCGCCGCCTTTCCCTGCCGATCGCCGACCATTTTCCCCGTCTTCACCCGGGATCTGGCCGGCGCGGACATTGTTGGAGTCGCCCGTCGTACGTGATGTCGCCTCCGTGGAGGTCGTCGCGGTGACGTGGCCTACGTGGACGTCGTCGCCGCCCGCAACTTCGTGATCAACCTCTCCAGGAACGTCCTCGCCGTCTGCAGGCATGCCAGGCCGGCCGAAGTGCACGTGCAGGCCATGTAAGCCGTCTAGTTTGTCAAAAAAAATTGTATCTGTAAATAATTATGTGCAATCACTTGTTAGATAAGAAGTTGTCATCTGTATGATCGTAGTACATTTAATTTGATTTAAAATTGATAGATCAATTTTTATTATAATATTGCAGTGTTGGTTGTGAGATCATTCAATGGATAAAGAAACTGCATTTACGGATCTGTTTTTGGACACGAGTGAGTGGGATGGTAACGATAGTGTTGATCGTACGAATGGTAATGATAGTAAAGATGATGATGATGGCAACGACAATGAATCTTGGTCGTCGTACGATAATTTACCTGAGGAGGATTTTCAAAAGAATGAGGAGGGTGCTTGTAGTGAAAACGTAAGTGTCGTGTACAATATTTTCGTCGGATGAAGAACCATATGATACTTACATGTGCATATGATTTTTTTTATGTGCAGGAGGATATTGACGTCCAGAACGAGGAAAATCATGGTGTTGAATCTTTCGCGGATAACATAAGCCAGGTTCGGTCCAAAATTTAAGATGTCATCGAATAATAAAAACTTGTTAATGACAACTTACACTTGCTTATGTGGAATATTGTAGGCTAACTTTGATGGTTGGAGTGGTGATGGTGAATATGAGCATGAGGATGGAGCTAATATGGACATTGAGGAAGCTGAAATCCAGCAACGTGTGCCGGAGACACAGTTGAAGGTTATGGGTATGACATTTGCATCACAATGGGAGGCCTACATCTTCTATAATAACTACGCCAAAGACCGTGGATTCAGTATCAGAAAAGATAAGGTGAAACGAGGAAAAGGACTTTCAACCACTGTTCGGTATAGGCGAAACGTTTGCTCGAGGGCAGGAAAACGTCTCAGTAAATTTTTAAACCCAGACGGTCGTACGCGCAGGCTAAGACCTGAGACTCGTTGCGAGTGTGGCGCACATTTAGTCGTGAAGTTGGACAAAGGACGTGGAGTTTGGTTCATGGCAGCTTTTATGGATGATCACAACCATTTGTTAGCTAGAGCAGATGAGGTGGTATTTCTGCGGTCACATCGAGTGATGGGAGATCACCAGATAGCTGAGATCTTGGCGATGGAAGGAGCTGGGATCAGAAAGCATATCATCGTCGACAACTTCATTAGCAGGTATGGCTCGAATGATAAGTGTGGGTTTCTGAGACGAGACGTGTACAACCTATGTTGCCGAGAAAAAATGAAGTTGACTGCGAAGGGTGATGCTAACACGGCAATCGGGATTATGAGGAGCAGAAAGGAGAAGGATCCAGACTTTTTCTTTGAGTACGTGCTCGATAAGGAGGGCCGTTTGAAGAGCATGTTCTGGTGAGATGCACAGTCGCGGCGGGACTATCAGTTGTATGGAGATGTGACTGTGTTCGACAGCACGTATAAGATGAACAGATATGGTATGCGGTTCATCCCCTTTGTTGGTGCAAATAATCACCATTGCACCACAGTTTTTGGTTGTGCCATTGTGTCTGACGAGACCGAAGCGACGTACGTGTGGCTGCTCCAAACATTCCTGAAGGCCAATTGTCAGAAAAAGCCAAGGTCAATCATCACAGATGGAGACACTGCAATGATATGAGCTATTCGGTTGGTTTTGGTTGATGTGCTGCACCGTCTCTGCTCATGGCACGTGAAAAAAAACATGCAGAAGCACCTTAATTACAAATCGCTAAATGAGTTTAGGGCACTCTTGTACTACTCCACCTCTCCAGCCAACTTTGAGGCGAGATGGCACGCTTTCGTCCGTAAATGGAAGACTGATAAAACAGAACAGTGGCTGAGTAGGATGTACAGGAATAGGAGTCTGTGGGCAGCATCATATCTGTCAGATGGTTTTTTCTGGGTATGCGCATTAATCAGAGGAGTGAAAGCCTTAACTCTTGTCTTCACCTTCACCTGGACGGCGGTATGACTATTGTTGACCTAGTTGTGCATTATGAGAATTGCATAGTTCGACTACGTGAGAACAAGGCGCATGATGACTGTGTTTCAAATCAGTCACTGCCACCATCAGTCATAGAATATAAGGATATTGAGAAGCATGCTGCCGAAGTATTCACTCATTCCAAATTTTATATTCTTCAACAAGATCTGAAGAAGATGGGAGAGCTAGAGATTTTTGAGACGCTAGTGGGAGTTGACTGCCACACCTTCATCGTGACATGGAGAAATAACCGCAAATTTCAGTTTGGCGTGAATTATCGAGCTGAAAACTCTGAGAATACGATAGACTGCAGTTGTGGCCGAATGCTTCGGAAAGGATTGCCTTGCAAACACATTCTGTATGTGTTGGTTCATCTGAAAATATCTAAAATACCTAAGTGTTGCATCCTTAAGAGGATGTCGAAAGTTGCGAGAGGTGGGCTGCCTACATAGTGAAAGAGTGACATGTTTGGCTGCGGTTGGACAGGGGCAGAGCAACGTGCTCGCTATAGTCAACTCAGTATAACAGGAGCTGAAGCTTTTCATGTTGCTTCGAATGATCCATTCATCTTTGATGAGTTGATGTAGTGTCTGCAGAATATAATAGCGAAGAAAAAGGTCCCTGATAATGATGCTGTTGGTAGTAGAAGAAATGTGCATGAGGAGCCACGTTAGCCAGAACAACATGTTGATGTCATAGGTGATCCCGTGAAAGTTTCCATGAAGGGCGCCCCTAAACAGAGCACAACAGGGCGGGCAAAGAAAGATCCAAATGTTACAAAAAATGGAAGACCAAAATCATTTTCTGAGAAAAAACCCAGTCCTCTTTGTGGCATTTGTAAGAAAGAGGGCCATAGACGGCAAACGTGCACTGAGAATGAAAAGTAAGTTTTACATTATTTTAATTATTTTTGGTTCTCTCTTTACAATTGTCTGATGAGTTGTTTACAATTTGTTATGTAGGAACCGGGCATAAAGATGAAGTATTCATAATCAATTGAACGCACTCGCAATTTCAGTTTATTTGTTTAAGGATAAGAGACATGGCACTTTGAGTTTATTCTTTAAGCCATCTTGTTTGATGGAAGGCACTGGCACTTTCAGTTTATTTGTTTAAGGATTGGAGACATGGCACTTTGAGTTAATCTTTATGCCACCTTGTTCGATGTTATGAGACACACGATTTCTATTATTATGTGTGAAACGTGATATATTTGTATGAGTGTGTTACTGCTGTCATGACTTTGTCAACTGATTAACATTTTTTAAATTTAATGTATGTGAAAAAATATTTGAAAAAAAGCCCAGCCGTGGCTGGGCGCGCGCACGGACAGTATACTACAACGCCTTCTGGGAGGCCTTTCGGCCGGCGAGCGGGGAGGCGACAACGTACAACAGGGCATTCATTAGTGTTCTGTAGCGAGCTTGTGAGAAGGCGAAGACGCGGGTATATAAACCGGTCGGCGCGTCTCTCCACGGGCGAGGTGGAACTAAACTTAGTCGGCACAACGCGCCAGCGTCCCCATCCGCACAAGAACAGGATCGGCCCATGCGCCCGATGCGCGTCGTTTATGGGCCGACAGATCGCCAAATTCCCCCTCGGGATCATTGCATGTGCCCGGGTGGGGCGGGACGAGACCTCTGCCACCGGGCGCGCGGCTGTCGATCGGTCGGCTGCTGGCTAAGCAGACCCGCATGTGGCGCACGGCGAATCGCGCCAGCCCGCACTAGCTGGACTGCGCGGGCCCGCCATTGCCTACGCTGTCGGCCACCGCACAGGCTGGGCTGGAATATTCGTCGGATCCAGCGCCGCTGTTGCCAGCAGAATCGACGTGGGAAATTGTGCAGGTTTTGTCACATCGCGCCAACTCAGGATGACGGGGATATTTTCTAATAAATAAATGACCGCCGCGAGTAGAAACAACAATAGTACATATAACATCGCAGCGGCAAACTGATACATTTTAGGACAGCAAAAATATTACTTGCCCACACACATTTAAATGTTTAGTCTCACACGAAAGCGATAAATAAAACGTGAAAAATTGTCGAAATCTATCCAGTGCCATGTCGCATTACAATCGTTCAAAGTATCCAACAACGGTAGGGAAACCTTTTACGGGACTAAAACCCTACCGATGCTAATACCTATTCCTTCTCCATGATTTTAACAATTTTCATCTTGACCTTCTCTAATTTGTTCACCTCCGAAAAAATAATTTCCGCGACAATACGTGGCCTTGACTCATTAATCTCTTCCTGGTCAAATTCATGTGTCCAGCGATCTCCATCCCAGTATTTTATGCACCACATCACAAAAAGTCCACAGGACACTCTGCAATAAACATGTGTGATCAGCTTAGGATATAGCATGCAATTCCTTGTACTCATTTAACTTACCCATCATTTTGTCTCGGCATTTTATACTCATTAATTGGCCACGATGAGACATCTGGAAATTTTTTTGATTCAAGAGTTGAGTTGGCCTCCATAATATCCTTAGAAATTTCAGCTTTCTGAAACAAATTAACAAACCAGAATTTAATGTATGACTCAATATTTTTCTGAATGCGAGTGTGAAAATTATAGCGTACCTGGGTGGCAATCATATTGCGAATTCTTTGGCTAATTGCGCCTTTAGAATTTGAGTCAAGAACTTGAAACTCCTCCTTGACGGTGTGCATCACTATGGTTATCCAATGATTATCATTAACGTGCATAGGAAAATACGCCTACATAGTAACCAAATGATGTTAGTGCAATTAAATAGTAATGTCTAATAAAAACAAATAAATATGAAAGAAATACCTTGTCCCGTCTGAAATACTCATCCATTACTCTTGCGATGACTTTTGTTTTCTTTGTAACATGTTCTGAGTCTAAATCATTTACTGACTTGGTCTTTCCCCTTGCCCTACTCAACATAAATTTAGGGAACCACATTGTTGATATGTATCGATCAGAAAAATCACGGTGTTGTAGGTGTTTACAATATGCATTGATGATCTGCATACATAAACAAAAAATTTCTATCAACTTGTGAAGTACAAATGAGAGATTTGTTAAAATCAAACTCATACTTACAGCGCCATGCAACCATTTAAACGTCAGGACATCGTGAAGCATAGCTGGCGTGCATATGTCCCCATCTGGTGGCGGCATATCGACCACGGTTCGGTGTGCATGCTTCTTTGTCGATGCTAGAGTCTCAACAAAAACTCTGGTTTCCTCTATGTGATCCGGAGTCATATTAAGAGAACTTGCTAGAATTGAATGTGGTGACGATACAAACAGATCTAAAGCAATGCAGCTACAGTCATTAAGAATAATAAAGAATTTACATAACGCGTGAATGAATTATAAAGTAGTACTTGACTTACTTTTTTAACACGTTTCTTGCAGGTAATGAGAATGTTGTAGGGGGATTGGCAATATTTCGACTTTTTTCTTTTGCACTTACCATCATTTTCCTGACTGCCTTCACCATTACCTATGTTGCTCTCTGCCGGGAAACTCTCAAACGTGTCTTCGAACTTTGTTGGTGACAAAGCATCCATAGAATCACCAGAAATATCAGCATTCTGCGGGGTTCGGGACATAGTCGGGAAGTCTTTTGTACGTACAGTTGATGCCGAAGATGGAGAGTTTCCATTATCGTCTATAATGAAAGGATCAGTAGCTTCACCTTTACCCGGTGTCGTCGCCGGAGCACCCGTGTCATCAACGGGCACGGAGGTATCATTGATACCCGTGAGAGATGTTCCTACCTTTACGTTGGTAGGTGAATCAATATCTGGTCAATATTTTGATGACTTGTACTGGCCATTCTCCATCCCAACTCCTTCACCTACATTATCAAATTCGTCATTGTTGTCCCTCTTATTGGGTTTGTACAGCACACCTTCCGTGTTCAACCTTTCCATTACCATCTACAAACACAAATGAAACACGATAAGTAGTTGAACAAATAAACCATGTTCAATACAACGTCTAAATTACCTGTGGACATCTTTCGGGTATATTGAGAACCTCCTTGTGAAGCAGCTTTATGTATGTCATCACACGGTCCATACTACAAGTCGTGTTCGATGAAACCACAGACGTGCTTGGCTTTCTACTCCTGCCACCACCTTTCCGTTTAGGTTTCTTCGTTTCTTCCTCTGGGACAGTCCCTTCACGTGCTACCTTAGCACGTCTGTACTCTTTGCTAACGCAGTTTTCAATCTGTACAACAAACAAAAAAATTAAATAACAAATATAATTAATTACTATGTGCAACCAATAAGGACTATACTTATTGACTTACATTGCCGGTGCCACGCCCGTGCATGTTGTCATAGTCGTCTCGCTTTTTCCCTTCCATTTCTGGCCAGTTAAGCATTAGTGGGTATTCACGAGACAAAGGATCAAATGTATCCACACCAATTGGCTCAACTTTTTCCCAGTATATATACTGCATGATAGTAAACACAACTAGTCAGACACATAGATCACATAAAAATCATATGTACATACAACTATTACGAAATGACTTGTACCTGAAGAAGAGCCAAGTTCCCGATAGGCCACTTGAATTTTTCAAGATCTTCGACCGACTTTTTAATAGCATCCATGCACACCCCAACGTGAAAATCGTTCCGATTGTATGACTTGATAGCGTTCACGTCCTCCACCATTTTGTAATAATGATAAGGAACAAACTTGGTGGATTGTGGTGCTAAAACTGTACCCAAAAGAACCAGTACGGTCCTTCTCACAAAATCATCATCATATGACTGAGTATCAACAATATTTTTTATCAACTCATCAATGAGGATTAGGCCTGTGCTTTTGTCTAGAAACCGATTCGGAACAATTTTTTTGGCATCTAGTTGTACTGTTGCTATCATGCTACTGACATCATCACCCTCGTTACATAGCCCGAATATGTCATAAACATCTTCATTAAGCACACTGATGCCGTCAGTATTTGGCCGAATAATAAATCGCTTTCTACTACTATCATACGTTGTAATCATAAATTCCAACAAAAAATTTCCTCATTTTCATTGAATGAATTCTCAACATACTGTCCAAATTTGTGCCACGTAGCATCATGCGCTGTCTGGGTGTGAATTTTCCCACCAATTCGCACCACTTCTCAACCGAGCAGTACACATCTCCCAATTCTTGCATTCTAAATAAGATGATAGTTATCTAACTAGTTACGAGATTCAAAATACATTATATATGGTTTAATACCATACCTTCCGGCGTCTCGACGTGCACCGGCAGCCCCCGTTGCCTAACCCCACCCGGTGTGGGTTAGTCGTGGCAGCCGCGCGCGCTCTTCCCACACCAGCGCGCTGGCTGACGGCCCGTCCTAGGGTTTAGGGTGCCGGCGACTTTGCCGAGACGGCACGGCCGGGCCTGAGATCCAAGTCGCGTGCAGATGCCGGATTGTATGGCCGCCGTCAGGCCGGCAGGGAAGGGAGTTGGGACGGCCACGACGGTGCGACCGTCGGATCGGGGAGGGGTGAGGACGTGCGTGGAGGCGGCGGGGTTAGGCGGTCCTGGGGCGAGGTAATGGCGGCGTGGTTTCCATGCCATGCACGCACGTACGGCGTCATAGACGTGGTCACGCCATAGTGGGCCACTTGGCCCGTCCCGTAAAACTACCACCGGCTGGCCCACGATGCATTTATTAAAAACATGCATTGTACTTTAACATTTTAGTTTAATAACACATCGCTAAGCCGGCGCGCCGTTGACTCCTTTATATAATTTTCTTTTGGTCAATGCACAAACATCTCACTTTGTGGGACTCTATTTGGAGGATATGCAGGATCGATGTGAGTCTTCACCTGCTCTGAGCTTGTGAAGGTTCACATGGATCATGCATATTCTTCAAAAAGAGAGCCATTATCTCTGATGTTTTTTTAACGTCAGAAAATATTAATGCATTTTTAATGCAATCATTCAAATTTTTTGCACACGCACTCATCACCAGGGCCATCATGCGTTCTCTTTTCGGACTCAGCCGGTGGACCCCAAACATTTTGCACATGCACTCATCGACAGGTCCATCATGCGTGCAAGTTTTCATAATTTTCCGGCACCGTATGAATTTCCTATGGTTTTCTCCATGAAACGCACTGAAAACACTGACCGGGCGTGACACAACGTGCGTTTGGTGTCCGAAGTCGTTCAAATCTTGCATGGGGCCCTAAGATGGGCATGCCCACTGCCTCCCAAAATTGGGTGACGTTTCGTGCATGCCACCTCGTACCACCAATGCAACTAGCAGTGATCGGATATGAACGATGTCAGCCCCGTACTGCATTCTCTTTTCGGACTCAGCCGGTAGACCCCAAACTTTTTGCACACGCACTCATCGACAGCTCCATCATGCGTGCAAGTTTTCATAATTTTCCAGCACCGTATGAATTTCCTATGGTTTTCTCCGTGAAACGCAATGTGCCTTCGGTGTCCGAAGTCGTTCAAATCTGGCATGGGGCCCTAAGATGGGCATGCCCACTGCCTCCCAAAATTGGGTGATGTTTCGTGCATGCCACCTCGTACCACCAATGCAACCGGCAGTGATCGGATATGAACAATGTCAGCCCCGTACCGCGTTCTCTTTTCGGACTCAGCCGGTGGACCCCAAACTTTTTGCACATGCACTCATCAACATGTCCATCATGCGTGCAAGTTTTCATAATTTTCCGGCACCGTATGAATTTCCTATGGTTTTCTCCGTGAAACGCACCGAAAACACTGACCGGGCGTGACGCAACGTGCATTTGGTGTCCGAAGTCGTTCAAATTTTGCGTGGGGCCCTAAGATGGGCATGCCCACTGCCTCCCAAATTTGGGTGACATTTCGTGCATGCCACCTCATACCACCAATGCAACCGGCAGTGATCGGATATGAACAATGTCAGCCTCGTACTGCGTTCTCTTTTCGGACTCAGCCGGTGGACCCCAAACTTTTTGCACACGCACTCATCGACAGGTCCATCATGCATGCAAGTTTTCATAATTTTCCGGCACCGTATGAATTTCCTATGGTTTTCTCCATGAAACACACTGAAAACACTGACCGGGCATGACGCAATGTGCGTTTGGTGTCCGAAGTTGTCCAAATCTTGCGTGGGGCCCTAAGATGGGCATGCCCACTCCCACCCAAAATTGGGTGACGTTTCGTGCATGCCACCTCGTACCACCAATGCAACCGGCAGTGATCGGATATGAACGATGTCAGCCCCGTACTGCGTTCTCTTTTCGGACTCAGCCGGTGGACCCCAAACTTTTTGCACACGCACTCATTGACAGGTCCATCATGCGTGCAAGTTTTCATAATTTTCCGGCACCGTATGAATTTCCTATGGTTTTCTTAGTGAAACGCACCGAAAACACTGACCGGGCGTGACGCAACGTGCCTTTGGTGTCCGAAGTCGTTCAAATCTTGCGTGGGGCCCTAAGATGGGCATGCCCACTGCCTCCCAAAATTGGCTGACGTTTCGTGCATGCCACCTCGTACCACCAATGCAACCGGCATTGATCGGATATGAATTTTTTATGCTTTTTCCGTGAATTCAATTCTATATTAAGTAGTGTTTTTTAATATAATTACATAATAAATTATATATTAAGTATTGTTTTTAACATAACTACTAAATAAATTCTATATCAAGTACTGTTTTAAAAAAAGGGTATTTTCCAAATTATTATTACTTCTAAATTATAACAAAAACCTCTTTACTATTATGAAAACTACTTTAGCCATTAATGCAAAACACATAAAAAATAATGAACATTACATAAATTATTGAACATTTATACAATACGTAGGAATTTTCATTATTATTTATACAATACAACATTTATTAAAAAAATACTATTATTTTTGAAACAATAAACAAATAACAAAAAAAACAATGACACCGTGTGTTGGACAGCCCAATGACTGTGCGCGACCGCGCGCGTGGGCCGGCCTATTGAGTGTGCACGTGGTGCGGGGGCAGGGTCGGCGGGGGTGACGACTAAGGTTTAGTCCCACCTCCCCCGCCGAACGACGCCGCGACCGCCTTATATACCAACCTCCCACCACCGTTTCGAACTCCTCTCATTCCCGCCCCATCCCGCCACTGCCCCGTTGGCCTGTGCTGCAGGCCGTAGCTGGGCCGAAAGGCCGGCCCTTTCGCCACCTGGCTTGATCGGGCCGGACCGATTAAGCGCAGTTGCGGCATGCAAGCACAGGTGGGCTTTTTTTTGCATCACAATTTTATTGCCTTCTATGAGTCACGGCGCTGGGGAAGGTGGAAGGGGTGCTTTTTTAGTCCGACCTCGCGCGCCAAGGGACGCCACGACCGGCTTATATACCCGCGTTCGTGCACATTGCTATATGAGACAGTTAGTAATAATTTGGTTTGACTTTGCACTGCTAGCGGCGGCACTGCCGCACTGCCCGGTCAGTGTAAGCGCATTACACTGTCTGGGCAGTGCGGCCGTGTACTGCAAGCAGTGTAAAGTCAAATCATATCATTACTATTTGCCTTATTTTTTATTATTTGCCACACTATGCAAATTTCATGAGTACTATCTACAATATTTTTTTGACATCCTTCAAATGAACCCAAATTACATTAGTAATATCTACCATCATATGTATAATGTCAATACGAAATAAATTCTGTATTAAGTACTCTTTGTAATATAATTACTTAATAAATTTTGTATTAAGTAGTGTTTTTAATTCTATGTGAAGTACTGTTTTTTATGAACGGTCGTTTCCAAATTTTTAGTTATAGCAATAAACTTATTAATTTATTTTCGACATCCTTAAAATGAACTCAATTTTTTATAGTGTTCCACCATCATCACTAGGATGCATGCCAAGTTTTCTATATTTTTTATCGCTTTATGAATTTTCTATAATTTTTTCTGTGAAAACAACACATAGCACACCCCGGACGTGACACAACATGTTTTTGGTGTTCAAATACGTTCAATTCTTGGATTGAATGTCAGGGTGACCATACCAACTCACTTGCAAAAGTTGAGGTCATTTCGAATATGTCGAAAAATTGACCTCCTTCTCCGGAGACCGTTCGGGCAGGACTGAAGGACCCGTCCGAAAGGAGTTTTTTTCGACATCCTTGAAATGAACTCAAATTTTTTTATAGTGTTCCACCATCATCACTAAGATGCATGCCAAGTTTTCTATATTTTTTATCGCTTTATGAATTTTCTATAATATTTTCTATGAAAACAGCATGTAGCACACCCCGGACGTGACACAACATGTTTTTGGTGTTCAAATACGTTCAATTCTTGGATTGAATGTCAGGGTGACCATACCAACTCACTTGCAAAAGTTGAGGTCATTTCGAATATGTCAAAAAATTGACCTCCTTCTTTGGAGACCGTTCGGGCAGGACTGAAGGAGCCGTCCGAAAGGAGTTTTTTTCGACATCCTTGAGATGAACTCAGTTTTTTTCCATAGTGTTCCACCATCATCACTAGGATGCATGCCAAGTTTTGTGGCTTTTTTTTACTTTATGAATTTTCTATAATTTTTCGGTGAAAACACCAAATACCACACCCGCGGACGTGACGCAACATGTTTTTGATGTCCAAATACGTTCAATTCTTGTATTGACTGTGGGGGTGGGAATACCAATTGACTTGCAAAAATTGAGGTCATTTCGAATATGTCGACAAATTGGCCTCCTTCTCCGGAGACCGTTCGGGCAGGACCGAAGGCCCCGCACGAAAGGAGTTTTTTTCCGACAGCCTTGAAATGTACCCACATTTTTTATAGTGTTCCACCATCATCATTAGGATGCATGAAAAGTTTTCTGGCTTTTTTTATCGCTTTAAGATTTTTTAATAATTTTTTTCGTGAAAACACCACATACCACACCCCGGACGTGACGTAATATGTTTTTGGTGTGCATGCATGACAAGTTCTCCAGAGACCGTTCGGGTATGAGGGAAGGCCCCATGCATGCGTTTTGCGACTGATTTTTCTACGATTTGTGTGTCGATTATTGTCTCGTAACGTTGAAATGTATGTTTCTGTTTATTTTTTGAAGTTGCACGACTAACATCAAATTAAACATACGGATTTTTTTTAGATAAGCGATTCCGAGTTCATTCATAATTCAAAATATTTTACATAAACCTAAACATAACCGAGCACTGCTCTTACATAACTTAGACCGAAATATAAATAAAAACCCTAACACTATACTACTCGTCGTCGCTGGCGCCGGTGAGGTCGACGACCGGGGCCATACCGCCGGCCTCTCCTTCGCCGCCGTCGCCGCCATCGTCGCCACTGTCGTCGTCGTCGCTGAAATCCCACCGGTTGTCTTCCCGCGCCTGCTGCTCCTGCACCGCCGCTATGGCCGCCAGCCGCTCTCGTTCCTCACGAGTGGCCGCCACCTCCTCCTCCTCTGCCAACCGGGCCAGCACTGCAAGTAGCCCCGGCGTGTCATCGGGGTCTCCGTCTTGCACGAGGGCGGCCTGCGCCGGCGGGATCTCGACCAGCGCCGGGGCAGGGGGCGCCTACTGTGCCGGGGTAGTGGGGGCGGCTGGAGGTGGGCCGTGGCAGCGGCGACCACGGGAAGTGCCGGCCTCGCCGGTAATGTCCCCGACGGTGCGGCCGGCCGCCGCGTCCCTGAACGCGCCGAGGACGATGTCGAAGTTCTTCCCGCGCCAGAACCTGCGCCGGGCCCTCCGGTTGTACCGGCCACCAGGGAACGCACGGAGCTGCTCCCTCGTCGGCGGCGGCCCCATGGTTGGGATGCCGTCCGCCCCGATCTGCCATGGCCTCGGCAACTTGGCTGCCGGCGACACCATCACGCCGTACCAGGCCAGATCCTCCGTGTCGCCGATGGTCAGGCTCAGCAGCCAGACGCCGCTCGGCCAGGCGCCCTCATCGGAGTCGCTGGAAGACGTTGCCGATGAGGAGGGGGAGATGGGCGGGCGAGGAGAGGAAGAGAGATGGGCAGGGCGAGGGACATGGCACAGTGTGTTGAGGGGCTAGCACTGCCTTTTATAGCCGGCAGGGGAGGGAGGTGGGCGTGCGAGCCATCGGTGGCGCGTGCCCCGAGGGAGAGGCGGGTGGCTGGCCGCACGCGCGGTGGCGTGTGAAAGCGAGGCAGCGGCGGCGTGTGAAGGCGCGGCGCGGCAGCCGAGGCATCTGTGGCGTCAAGGCGCGGCAGCGGTGGCGTGGGAAGGCGCGAGGACGGCAGGCGAGGCAGTCCATGCGTCGGTGGCGTCTAAAGGCGGGCGGGCGGTCGCCGCAGCGGCGGCAGCCGACCGGTCGCATCAACTGCCGGCCCGAGGCGGAAGCCTGGCGGCAGGCGCCCGATCGCCGCACGCGCGATAGTGGAGGGCGCGGACTACGAGGATATCAGGCGGGCGGCACGAGATCAGCCGCGAGCAGTCGGCGCCTGCATGCACGCCGCCATTACTGCACTACAGTTAACTGGATGACGATACGGCCGTTCGCGCCACGTCCACACGTACGCCCCACCGGTCAACACCGACTTCTTTATAAAAAAAACACGCCCTGCATCTGACGTCCTGGGCCCATGGATGCTAACTACTCGGCTCGGCTCGGCTCGCGTCCTCACGGCTGCCAAGCGGCTCGGCTCATCCTGTAGCCACGTATACACAGGCGCGCGGGGTATCAGCGTGGACGCGCGGGGGTAATTTTTTTACATAAGACGATCGTGCCCCTGGCAGTGAAGGGGTATGGAGGAATCTCAGCTCTTGATGTGTTTAAGGTGGGTGTACCGAAGCAGAAGTGGGCAAAGAAAACTAATTAGACCATACTCATCACTGCATGTGTGATTACTAATTACCAAAATTTGTAGCACTTCCAAAGTATGGCACATGGTCTCAATTGAGAACAAAACAACATGCTGGTTGCCTACGTGCAAAGTGTGTGTGTACCTAAAGGCATGCTAGTTCAGAGGCCTGGATGGCCTGCTGTGAGTGAACACTTGAAAAAATACCAAACAATTATACAGATTGCATACACCATACAGTAGGGCAACATGCCAAGAGGGGCAATCAACCAGTAAGAAAAAGTTACTAACATAATGGAGGACAAAATGTTTACCCGATTGCACGTGGGAGATGGAATCTCATATAATCATTTATTCTCTACGCAACATTTTCTGGTTCCTGTATGGGATTCTTGCAATCAAATCAAACGATATGAGTGTTGCGTAGTATGTATTTAATTTTGTTTCTTGCACGAAGTTGAAATAATGTTAGGTGATTGAGACATTACCCCCTTGTGATGGACTGCCATATCATGTACACCTCAGATTTGATGCTGTCACCATTAGCAAACCGAGTGGGAATGTTTCTCATGGCATCTCCATTCAGCTGATCCATGAAGTATGCCATTGCCTGGGTGTGTTGGCCGGCAGCCATCAAATCCATCAGGTGACCACGACGACAGAGAAACATGGGGATATGGTGTAAGCGGTAATCATCACCGGCGCGTCGGATGAACTGACGCAGATAGTCCTGAAGAAGTCCCCATTGCCGGTCCCTTACATATCTTTCAACTATAAGAGCATCGTACGGTAGGCTGTTCAAAAAGATTCATCATATTTCTTGTTAGTAGGAGTAAACCACGAGTCTCTTGCAGCAGCTGCTGCTACTACTACAACTACTACTGCTTGCCAAACTCCCAACACAGCAAGTGCTTCAGACATTGATCCACCTAGGGTGTGTTTGGTTGTAGAACCAAGTGGAATGGAATGTAATGGTTCCGTTCCACTAGAATGGAACGGTACCGTCTCCATGTTTAATAGAGCTAATGAGATGGAATGGAATGGTCCCGTCACATCGTTTGGTTAGAGGAGTAGAATGTAATATGTATCACTCAAATTTGCTAATAATTATTATGTTCAAGTGCTAGTACTGCCGCGAATCAACCTGTGGTTGAGATGGTTAGGTGGACAGTGGTATCCCCAACCCACCAGGGTTCAAATCCTGGTGCTCGCATTATTCCTGGATTTATTTCAGGATTTTCAGCGATGCGCTTTCAGTGCGAGGAGACGTTCCCGTCGACGACGAGGCGCCTATGGTGGCTTCGAAAATCTCAAGATGATATGCCGGCTCAGTCCATCGGAGGTGCTCATAGGGGTAGGGTGTGCGTGTGTACATTCATAGGGGTGAGTGTATGTGCGTGTATATGAGCGCTTGTGTCTGTACTGATGATGCTAAAAAAATACTAGTACTGCCATTAAACATCATTTATCAACTGGTTAAATCCAAAGAATCGTTTGGTTTAGAGGAGTAGGTAGTCAAATCGTTCATCCCCTCCCACAAATCAATCCAATCGAATGGCCGCTGGACCTAAACAAAAGAAAGATCCAAGCTAGAAGTGAATATAAACCAACTAAATCCAAAGAATTGTTCATTGCCTCTCACAATGCTGTAAGACGCTACTGCCTCCCGCTGATGCAAGCCGCTGCTGCTCTCTCTTTCTCGCCGGCCACCAAGACAGGAATAGAGACAGGGATGGGGATGCCCATCCGCTGCCCACTGAGCAGAGAAAGACGGCGCCCGTCTTTCTGGCCACGAGCCACGCGCCCTCCAGTGCTACCCGGGCCGGCCGCCGTCGCCCGCCTCTCTGTCTGCCGCCGGAGTACCTGGTGCCGCGACGGAGAGGGAGAGAGGTGGAGTGTTCGCCAGGATATCAGATCGAGGGAGGGTGGCGGCGCCGAGGTTCGGGAGGCTGTGTGCGAGTCGTGGGAGGAGAAGGAAACGCCCGTTCCGCGTGGTCCGCTCGATCTGGAGATATGCCTCGGTTCCGCATAAACTAGGAATATGTCATTCCCTGGGACTGGTTTTTTAGGGGTGAACAAAACTTTTATTCATCACCGAAATCCACATGATGTGGGATACAACGAGGATCATGGGGGTGCCAAACAAGACATGGCGACCCAAACCCCGTGAAAGAGAAAAACGAGCTAATCTATATGCTTCATAATTAACAGCACGTTCCTCGAAAATAAACTTAAAATTATGTAAAGCGGCTTTCGCCATAATCTCAGCTATGATTGCCCCATGAACCCCTAGGGTTCCTCTCGTGATGTCGGAAACCACTTGCTTACAGTCACTGGAGATGACACAATTCGTCAGGTTCAGATCCTCCACAAGGGCTAACGCCTCCCTGCATGCTACTGCCTCCAGCGTAGTTGGGTTGCTCACGTCGTAAACGACCAACGCCGAGCTTCCCAGATAATTTCCTCTGTCATCCCTGCAGACAGCTGCTACAGCTCCACCTCGCTCATGCCTGGCAGCAGCATCCACATGGATCTTGGCAAAACCCATTGGTGGGGCCTTGGCTCTTGGCTGGGCCGGTGTAGCAGATATAATCGCCCGATCTACTGCAGGTTTTTGCTGAACTAATACTATCTGTAGATCATCGATGAATATACATATGAATGCTTGAGTAGATTGTGGACTCTGAAAAATCCCTTCATGTATTGCTTTCCTCCTAACTAGCCAGATTGCCCATAAAGTGACAGAGAGTAGCACAAACATGTCGTGCTCCAGTGTCTCCATTAATGAAAATAGCCAGTGTTTGGCAGAAGGTTCAGTCAACATCATCATTTTATGCACAAGCTCGTCATTACTCAATGCCCAGACGCATCTGGATGCAGCACATTCCAGTAAGGAGTGCCTCCATGAATCCGGTGCTCCACACAATCCATAGCTAGCCGAGTCAGTCATGTGTCTGTGCGATCTTAAGTCATTTGTCGGCAAGGAGTGTTTTGAAAGTCGCCAGAGAAACATTCTAACCTTTCCTGGGACACTTGTTTTCCATAGAGATTTCCAAGCGCCTTCCTCAGAGTTTGTAGTTGAAGAGCCGGGGTTGCCATCGAGGCAAGCTTCTCTCCATTGCTTAGTGGCCACTCGCATTCGGTATGCTAATTTTACCAAAAAAACTCCATGCTTCTCGTGATGCCAGCTCCAGAAGTCAGGCAAGTTGCGGGTGCATAGTGGGATGCCCAATATAATTCGAGTGTCCATTGGCAAGAAGGTCGCTTCAACTTTCGCGCGATCCCAAGACGCGGACGTGTAGTCGATTAGCTCTGACACTTTGGACGGTGGGTTCGTTATCACACACCCATATGGTCGTAGCATCTCCTCCCGTGGTAGCCAGTTATCCTGCCATATGTCTATGGCTAGGAAACATAACCATCTTTGATCAACGAGCTAGTCAAGTAGAGGCATACTAGTGACACTCTGTTTGTCTATGTATTCACACATGTATCATGTTTCTGGTTAATACAATTCTAGCATGAATAATAAACATTTATCGTGATATAAGGAAATAAATAATAACTTTATTATTGCCACTAGGGCATATTTCCTTCATAGATATCAATGTGAGTGAGTAGGGATTGCCATGCAACGGATGCACTAGAGCTATAAGTGTATAAAAGCTCAGAAAAAAAAACTAAGTGGCTGTGCATCCAACTCGCTTGCTCATGAAGACCTAGGGCATTTTGAGGAAGCTCATCATTGGAATATATAAGCCAAGTTCTATAATGAAACATTCCCACTAGTATATGAAAGTGACAACATAGGAGACTCTCTATCATGAAGATCATGGTGCTACTTTGAAGCACAAGTGTGGTAAAAGAATAGTAGCATTCCCCCTTCTCTCTTTTTCCCTCATTGTTTTTGTTTTTGGGTCCTTCTCTTTTTTATGGCCTTTTTATATTTTTTTTATTTTCATTTTTCGTCCGGAGTCTCATCCCGACTTATGGGGGGATCATAGTCTCCATCATCCTTTCCTCACATGGGACAATGCTCTAATAGTGATGACCATCATACTTTTATTTACTTACAACTCAAGAAATACAACTCGATACTTAGAAAAAAATATGACTCTATATGAATGCCTCCAGCGGTGTACCGGGATGTGCAATGACTCATGAGTGACATGTATGAAAGAATTATGAACGGTGGCTTTGCCACAAATACGATGTCAATTACATGATCATGCAAAGCAATATGACAATGATGAAGCGTGTCATAATAAACGGAATGGTGGAAAGTTTCATGGAAATGTATCTTGGAATGGCTATGGAAATTCCATAATAGGTAGGCATGGTGGCTGTTTTGAGGAAGGTAATGGTGGGTGTATGGTACCGGCGAAAGTTGCGCGGTACTAGAGAGGCTAGCAATGGTGGAAGGGTGAGAGTGCGTATAATCCATGGACTCAACATTAGTCACAAAGAACTCACATACTTATTGCAAAAATCTATTAGTTATTATAACAAAGTACTATGTGCATGCTCCTAGGGGGATAGATTGGTAGGAAAAGACCATCGCTCGTCCCCGACCGCCACTTATAAGGAAGACAAACAATAAATAAATCATGCTCCGACTTCATCACATAACGGTTCACCATACGTGCATGCTACGGGAATCACAAACTTTAACACAAGTATTTCTCAAATTCACAACTACTCCACTAGCATGACTCTAATATCACAATCTTCATATCTCAAAACAATCATCAAGTATCAAACTTCTCATAGTATTCAATGCACTTTATATGAAAGTTTTTATTATACCCATCTTGGATGCCCATCATATTAGGACTAAATTCATAACCAAAGCAAAATACCAAGCTGTTTATGACTCTGAAAATAATATAAGTGAAGCACGAGAGTTCATCTATTTCTTCAAAATAAAACCACCACCGTGCTCTAAAAGGATATAACTGAAGCACTAGAGCAAATCACAAACTACTCCGAAAGATATAAGTGAAGATCAAAGAGTAGTTGAATAATTATGTAACTATGTGAAGACTCTTTAACATTTAAGAATTTAAGATCTTGGCATTTATTCAAACAGCAAGCAAAACTAAATAAAATAAAATGACGATCAAAGCAAAACACATATCATGTGGTTAATAAAAATATAACTCCAAGTAAAGTTACCGATGAACGAAGACGAAAGAGGGGATGCCATCCGGGGCATCCCCAAGCTTAGGATTTTTATTGTCCTTGAATATTACCTTGGGGTGCCTTGGGCATCCCTAATCTTAGGCTCTTGCCACTCCTTATTCCATAATCCATCGAATCTTTACCCAAAACTTGAAAACTTCACAACACAAAACTCAACAGAAAACTCATAAGCTCCGTTAGTATAAGAAAATAAATCACCACTTAGGTACTGATGTGAACTCATTATAAATTCATATTGGTGTAATATTTAATGTATTCCAACTTCTCTATGGTTCATACCCTCCGATATTACTCGTAGATTCATCAAAATGAGCAAACAACACGATGAAAACAGAATCTCTCAAAAACAGAACAGTCTGTAGTAATCTGTATCAAACATATACTTATGTAAGCCCCAAAATTCTGATATTAATTGGAGGACGTGAGGAATTTATCTATTAATCGTCTACAAAAAGAATCAACCTAGTAGCACTCTCCAGTAAAAAACGGCAGCAAAACTCGTGAGCGCTAAAGTTTCTGTTTTTTACAGCAAGATCGCAAAGACTTCACTCAAGTCTTCCCAAAGGTTCTACTTGGAACAAACACTAATTAAAAGCATAAAACCACATCTAAACAGAGGATAGATTAATTATTTATTACTAAACAGAACCAAAAATCAAGAAACAAAAATAAAAATTGGGTTGCCTCCCAACAAGCGCTATCGTTTAACGCCCCTAGCTAGGCATGATGATTTCAATGATGCTTACATAAAGGATAAGAATTGAAACATAAAGAGAGCATCATGAAGAATATTAATAACACATTTAAGCCCAACCCACTTCCCATGCATAGGGATTTTGTGAGCAAACAACTTATGGGAACAATAATCAACTAGCATAGGAAGGCAAAAGAAGCATAACTTCAAGATTTTCAACACATAGAGAGGAAACTTGGTATTATTGCAATTCCTACAAGCATATATTCCTCCCTCATAATAATTTTCAGTAGCATCATGAATAAATTCAACAATATAACCATCACATAAAGCATTGCTTTCATGATCTACAAGCATAGAAAATTTACTACTCTCCACATAAGCAAAATTCTTCTCATTCGGAATAGTGGGAGTATCATAAGAAACTCGAATACTACAAATTGTTTCGACATTAAAAGAGTAATGTTTAGAAAAAGGGTAATCATAATCATGACAAGTTTTATAAATATAATCATCACTACTTTTTATGGCATAAGTATCATCACAATAATCATCATAAGTAGCAACTTTGTTCTCATCATAATCAATTGAAACCTCTTCCAAGATAGTGGAATCATTATTAAATAAAGTCATGACCTCTCCAAATCCACTTTCATCAATATAACCATCATAGATAGGAGGCATGCTATCATCATAATAACTTTTCTCATCAAAACTTGGGAGACTAAAAATATCATCTTCATCGAACGTAGCATCCCCAAACTTGGGACAAACATTAATTGCAACAAATACATTCTCAAACATGTCATTCTCATCAAACATAGCATCCCCAAGCTTTGGGCCTTTTCATATCATAAGCATAATCACTCTCATCATTAATAGTATGGATAGCACCAATAGTATAACAATTATCATCATCACAATGAGAAATAGGAGCAACATCATTTGGGAGGGATACCTTTTTACCTTTGCTTCTCTGTCTTTTATTTTTCTTCTTCACATCATGTGTGGGTTTAATCCTCTTTTCGGAGCTCCTTATTAATAAGATTGGTTGAATAGGAGGCTCCTCCTCGTTACCTGATTCATCATAAGAAATAATAGGAGAATATTGGGAAGTCTCTTCCCTTTCATTAGTATTCTCTTCATCTTCTATTTGTTTTCTTATCTTTATGTAATCGGCAATATAAGGATTTTCAATGCAATTCACCGCATAATACATAAAAATTTCTTCTAGATCAAAATCAAGAAATCTATCAAGATTAAATTTTGGAATACCCTCAGTTATACATTTAATTTCTTCATACCCCAAAGAAGACTAAGCTCTTTATGATGCTCAAGGGTAATCAAGTTATCACAATTTTTGGACATGATTTGATCATGAAACAAATAGCATTGGAGGTTTAAATGACCATGTTCATTGCAAAGTTCACAAGGATGGCGATAAATATTGAATCTTTCAGCACAATCATCTAGCCTTTCTTGCAACCATTTAGTTTCCAAATACTTATGCCTCTTGCAAAATCTATCTTCCCTATTTGGTGTGTGCTTGCAAGCTCTATGTATTCCACAAAAATTGACATTTTCATCATGACTAGTGTAATCATCATTAGTACCATGGATATTCAAAGAATTCATACTAACAACATTGCAATCATGCTCATCATTCAAATATTTAGTGCCAAACATTCTAATGCATTCTTCTTCTAACACTTTGGCACAATTATCGGAATCCTTATTTTCATGAAAGATATTAAAAAGATGAAGCATATGAGGTACCCTCAATTCCATTTTTAAATTTTGTTGTATAGAGTAAACTAGTGATAAAACCAGAAACAAAAAGATTCGATTGCAAGATCTAAAGATATACCTTCATGCGCTAACCTCCCCGGCAACGGCGCCAGAAAAGAGCTTGATGTCTACTACACAACCTTCTTCTTGTAGACGTTGTTGGGCCTCCAAGTACAGAGGTTTGTAGGACAGTAGCAAATTCCCCTCAAGTGGATGACCTAAGGTTTATCAATCCGTGGGAGGCGTAGGATGAAGATGGTCTCTATCAAACAACCCTGCAACCAAATAACAAAGAGTCTCTTGTGTCCCCAACATACCAAATACAACAGTAAATTATATAGGTGCACTAGTTCGGAGAAGAGATGGTGACACAAGTGCAATATGGATGGTAGATAAAGGCTTTTGTAATCCGAAAATATAAAAACAGTAAGGTAACTAATGATAAAATTCAGCGTAAATGGTATTGCAATGAGTTGAAACAAGGCCTAGGGTTCATACTTTCACTAGTGCAAGTTCACTCAACAATAATAACATAATTGGATCATATAACTATCCCTCAACATGCAACAAAGAGTCACTCCAAAGTCACTAATAGCGGAGAACAAACGAAGAGATTATGGTAGGGTACGAAACCACCTCAAAGTTATCCTTTCTGATCGATCTATTCAAGAGTCCATAGTAAATAAAACGAAGCTATTATTTCCGTTCAATCTATCATAGAGTTCGTACTAGAATAACACCTTAGGACACAAATCAACAAAAACCCTAATGTCACCTAGATACTCCAATGCCACCTCAAGTAGCCGTGGGTATGATTATACGACATGCATTACACAATCTCAGATTCATCTATTCAACCAACAAAAAGAACTTCAAAGAGTGCCCCAAAGTTTCTACCGGAGAGTCAAGACGAAAACGTGTGCCAACCCCTATGCATAAGTTCACGAGGTCACAGAACTCGCGAGTTGATCACCGAAACATACATCAAGTGGATCACGTGATATCCCATTGTCACCATAGATAAGCACATGCAAGACATACATCAAGTGTTCTCAAATCCTTAAACACTCAATCCGATAAGATAACTTTAAAGGGAAAACTCAATTCAGCACAAGAGAGTAGAGGGGGAGAAACATCATAAGATCCAAATATAATAGCAAAGCTCGCGATACATCAAGATCGTGCCGAATCAAGAACACGAGAGAGAGAGAGAGATCAAACACATAGCTACTGGTACATACTCTCAGCCCCGAGGGTGAACTACTGCCTCCTCGCCATGGAGAGCGCTGGGATGATGAAGATGGCCACCAGAGAGGGATTACCCCCTCCAGTGGGGTGCCGGAACGGGTCTAGATTGGTTTTCGGTGGCTACGGAGGCTTCTGGTGGCGGAACTCCCGATCTAGGTTATTTTCTGGAGGTTTCTGTATTTATAGGAATTTTTGGCGTCGGTCTCATGTCAAGAAGGTGCCTGAGTCGTCCATGAGGCAGGCCCACGCACCTGGGGGGCACCCTCGTGGACGGCCCGGGACTCCTCTGGCCCAACTCTTTTACTCCGGGGTCTTCTTTTGGTCCATAAAAAATCGTCAAAAATTGGCACGTCAATTGGACTCCATTTGGTATTTCTTTGCTGTAAAACTGAAAAACAAGAAAAAACAGAAACTGGCACTGGGCTCTAGGTTAATAGGTTAGTCCCAAAAATCATATAAAATAGCATATAAATGCATATAAAACATTCAAGGTTAATAATATAATAGCATGGAACTATCAAAAATTATAGATACGTTGGAGACGTATCAACCCTCACATACTCCAACTCGACCCTGTCATAGGCTTTCATCATGTCAAGCTTCAAGGCACATGACTGGTGCTTTTTGGCTTTGTTCCTTTTCATAAAATGCAAACATTCATAAGCTGTGATGATGTTGTCAGTTATCAATCTGCCCGGGACAAAAGCCGACTGCTCCTCAGAAATAATGTCAGGTAAGACTGATTTGAGCCTGTTAGCTATTACCTTCGACGCTATCTTGTACAAGACATTGCATAAGCTAATGGGACGAAACTGGGACAATAGTGTAGGGTTTTTTTTACCTTGGGGATCAATACCAGCACAGTGTCATTGATGCATGCGGCTGACTTGGTGCCCTCCACTATTTTCAGCACCACCTTTGTAACGTCATCGCCACATATTTCCCAATGGCGCTGGAAAAAATGTGCTGGGTATCCATTAGGGCCTGAAGCTTTGATAGGGAACATTTGGAATAGTGCGGTCTTGACTTCATCTCGTCTGTACGGGGTGTTCAGTGTGTTGTTCATGGCCTGAGTGACTTTGCACGGGACAGTATCAAGGACCTCCCCCATGTTAGTGACTCCCTCCAAGGTGTACATGTTCTCGTAAAAGGAAGTTGTCAATGCCTCCATCTTAGCTATATTTTCTGTCATTTGGCCGTCCGGTCGCTGTAACATTTTGATTTGATTTTTTCTCCTTCTTCTACTAGCACGCAAATAAAAAAAATATGCGTTCTTGTCCCCATGCACTAGCCACTCCAACCCAGCCCTTTGCCGCCACAGTATCTCCTCACGGTGGTAAAGCTCAGTCAAACGGTCAACCACCTTGATTTCCAAATGATTAGGACCCGATATGCCTTCGATCTGCCGTAACTCCTGTAGCTGGTTTTTTAATTGAGAGATTTCTCTCTGGACATTACCGAAGTGCGTGCGGTCCCAAAAAGACAGGTCACCGGCGAGTGATTGCAACCTGCCTTGTAGTGCGCTGACAGAATCTGCGATTGCTCCTGTCCATGCTGTCTGCACAACTGCCAGTAGAGTCTCATCCCTCTCCCAACATATTTTGTATTTAAAAGGCCATGGGAACCTTCTGCATGCATGTACGTCGCTATATTGCACTAGCAGTGGTACGTGGTCCGAAGCTGCCGTGGTTAGATGCTGAAGCTCGGCCCCTGGAAAGGCAATGGACCAGGCTGGGTTGGCTAACCCCCTGTCCAATCTGACCCTTGTAAAAGTGCCTCCTATCACCTTTTTCTCGAACGTCCAACTCGTCCCTGGGACTGGTGGGTTCCTGTTCCTTGGACATACGAAACACTAGAATGGGCCCTTGGTGCGGAACTGACCCATTACATTCTACTTGGTGATACTAACCAAACACACCCTAAGTCGCTGCCAATTTAACAAAAAGTTGCACCAATCCCCAAACAAAACGATGAGTGGCTTAGATTCTGGTGGGCGTGGTCGCCATGTGTTCCTTGTCTGCGTCCATATCCAACGTGGACACCTAAAACAGACATGGTATTTGTCTATGGTCGCGCCCGCGGACATGCATACGAAAGGCGGCCATCCAACCATGGACATCAAATGTCGGGACACATCTCATATCGAATTTGAACAAACTGGATGATTTTCATGCAAATCGGATGATTTTCATTTAAATTCATGACATTTTTGATATATTTCATTGAACAAAAGCGGACATGACATTTTTTTGACATAGCAAAAGTTAATATGGTCTAAATCTTTGTCAGCGTCTGTGTTTCAAGTCCTTGTTGTTCCCCATGTCGGGCATCTTCGCAAGTCAGAGCTCCGGGAAGTAAGTGAAGCTGCGGTCGCTAATGAGGAAGAATAAGACAAAGACATGAGGACACAAACGTGCCCACAAAGGACACAAACGCCTCTGTCTCCCATGTCATGCTCTTTCTCATCAGAGTCCGCCGCCTGGACGTTGTCATCAGTCGAGGTGAGGTCCACAATCGACGTGGATGGGCCGACCTCATGGTCTTTGTGGCTCGGCGCAAACCACGCGAAGCTGCCCCACGTTACATCCGCGATCATCTGCGCCACCTCCACCGTGGCCGAGTTGCAGCCAGAGGGAGCACTACTGCTCGATGAAGTTCCGGTCCTCCGCAACCATGGCCTCCACGGCCTCATCACTCGCGCATTCGCCGTAGATTTGCCCTTACGTCAAAACAAATATGATCTCCGTAACTGGTCCAAAAGTTCCAAGCCTCTTTTGTGGAATTAAAACTCATAGCAATTTGCGACATGCAACTAGGAATCATATTTGTCTTGTAAAAAACCAGACATAACTTAGTTTATTTGTGCCATTACACTACAAGAATATGATGTGAATAGCATAGAACTCGGTCTTGGAAATCCTTGTTGCATTGAGAACATGAATACTACCAGAGCATATGTCACATACACGAGATTGATCATCTTCTTCTTTGTTGCTAGGAGAAGGAAGGCAACATGGAGATCATCCACATTATCTCCTATCAACGTATGAAAATCCCAAGTACTTCATGAGCAAAGAATCTATGTTACTTGTACATATTATCTCACTAGATTCATGCATTTTGTCTTGAGACTGTCCCAAAACAACAGAAATCACTTAGTTAAACTAATTCACTAATATTATAAAAAAGATGCAGAAAATAAGTTTTGGACTTTGTCCCTTCCTTATATCCTGCACTAAGAAAATGTTATCACCTGATTTTCTACTAGTCGGTGCATTGTGTCGTTCTCGCTACAAGGAGGTCAATCGGTCAGGAGAGAGATATAAAGCGAAAGGGAGATCATCTTATTACACACCCTAAAGATAGGTGTCCCTTGGTCATGTGTTCTTGTTAGAACTTACAAGGAGGACGATCGGAACAAGGAAGACGAGCAGGAAAAATATCGGTGTTTGGCGCCAAGGCTATTATCATTGTGCGCTCTGTTTGGCGCCAAAGTGATTTTCAGATTTTCCACCGGATTATTAGGTGCTTGTTTCTATTTAGTAAGAGAATTAAGTGGGCAATATGAGAGCCATGAGATTGCAACGAATGGCTGACATTGATCTGGACTGCAGAGGAATAAGAGCTCGCACATGTCATGTTACACATCCATCTTCTCCAGAAACACAAAGTTGAATGATTGGATTTCCATTTACATTTCCTCCACCTATCCATCTTCTTCCAAGAGATCCAACTCCTCCATCGATCCCAGCAATGGCATGCGACTCGTCCTCCTCTCCTGCCTTCGCATTACTATGCATTTACTTGAATTTCAAACAGAAATCTCAAGTTTTGATGAAACTGAACTACGATCAATACAACATTTCAGTTTCTTGTGTTTTCCACATATTTTCAACTAATCTTGGTTAGTTGACTGAACTCGGGTAACTCGAAGAACAACACAGATAATTTTGTATGGGGGTGGTTACAGGTCAGGTGACTGATTTTATAATTTGAGTCAGTCAATTTTTTTCTAACAACCAGCTAAGGAATGAAGGGTTAAATTCATGACGTGCACGGGGCGACACCAATCGTAAGGAGCAAAGAGCAGTAGTTGTACTTGACATCAGGGTTAGGCATCGGGAAGGACTGATGCCGATGCGTGCATATGCACTCAGCCCGGTTACGCTTGTACATACTGTACACTAGTACTGTCGGTGTTCTGGGAACGTGGGTCCCCAGACTTGCCTGCCTGCGGCCCGCGGTGTGGCCAAGCAACAGGCCGTATGACCCATCTTCACCAACAAAAGCATCCAAGACCCTCGCGAGGCGGACGATGCAAGACCTCCTCTGGAGTGGCCTAGCTAGGCAGGCTCACGAGGAGCGGTGATATAAAGGCGGGGCGAACCTCACGAGACTCTCGTGACGTGAGCCATAATGATCGACACCAGGCGGGCGCTAGGCGGCCGCCAGCGCGCGCAGCGTCCTTGTTTTCTCTTTGGTGCAAGGGAGGCAAGCGCAGCCGCGGAGTACCGAGGCCTTAGGCAAATGTTGCCATTTCGGTGCAACAAGACCAAGACCAGGCGAACAGCAAGGCAGAGGTCATTGTGGAGCCCAAGACGACGTCACCCCAGAGCCTTTTACAGGCGCAGACTACCTTTTCTCAGGACCGCTTGTACTAGCTGTCCCCCTTCAAATTAGTCCGCCATTGTTGACTCCCTTCCCGCTCAATATTTGGGAAGAGGACCAGGGCCTCTATAAATTGGACTAGCCACCATAGTAGAGGAAAGAGAAGGATCAGACCCAGAGATACACACAAGTCCATACGCACAAGAACACCTCAACCTCAGGAGGCTGTTCTTCCCCTTGTACTGTTCATCATTAGCCCAAGAGGCAATCCACCACCACCACACTGGAGTAGGGTATTACACCATAATGGTGGCCCGAACCAGTATAAACCTCGTGACTTTCTGTGTTGTGAGTTCGTCGAGTTCGTCCGCAAGATCTTAGCGAGTTAGAGCGTAGATCGGTAGGAGGGAAAGACTTCGCGCGCACCCCAGTGTTCGAACCTTAAGGGTTTGCCGGAACCCCACATCCGACATTTGGCGCGCCAGATAGGGGTGTGCCGGAGCTTCTTCTCCGCCAATCAGCTCTCCGGCGTTCACCGGCTATGATGTCTGGCGACCCAAGGGCCGAATCCGACCGCTGGGCAGCCTGGCCGGCCCGGACGGCGCCGCCTGCCCACGAAGGTCTCGACCCCGAACCCCAAGCGGCGCGGGCGCCACCAAGCTCCGTCGGGCGTGGACAGCGCGGCTAGGCATCATCCACCCTCACCCCGCGGCAAGTACGAGCCGCGACGAGAGCAGCGATTCACGCCGTAGCAACAGCGCCGCACTCACGGCGGGAGCAAGTGAACATGCGGCGGCACTCACAGTGGCAAGGGAGCTGCTGCGATGCAGGCTGATGGAGAGCGGCCGGGACACGCTGCTTGAGCGTGTAGCTGAGCTGCTGGACACAACAGCGTCGGGAGCGCCACCCTTCTGCTATCGACACATACACATAAAGAAAAAGGAAAACCGACTGAAAAACTTGATAAAGGATAATTAAGGAGAAAAATAGTATAGAGCTAAAAAGACAAAAACCACCTAATATTGACACATATGCATAAAGAAAAAGAAAAAACTGACTATAACGCTTGATAAACAATAATAAAGACATATTGTATACACTAGTAGAAAAGGGCTTTGGTTCGGCTAGAAAAGAGCATTAGTACCGGTTGCATTACGAACCGGGAGAAATGTGAGCATTAGTCCCGGTTCGAGTGGCTAGGGCACCATACAGGCATTACTCCCGGTTCAAATGGGACCTTTAGCCTCGATTGGTGCCACGAACCGGGACTAAAGGGTGTGATGCCCATTAGTACCGGTTCATGGCACGAACCAATCCTAATGGGGCGGTACTAATGGGGTTGAGGCATTAGTACCGGTTCGTGGCACCAACCCGTACTAAAGGTTAGACCTTTAGTACCGGTTCGTGCCACGAACCGGTACTAATGGTGCAATTTTCAAATCCTACCCCCACCCCACCCACCTTGTGTATTGCCTTTTCAGTTTTGTAAAAAGAAAAAGAAAATGATAAAAACTTCAAAAGTTAAAATCCTTCGAGATGTAGTTATGTTACTACATCTACTAGTTAGGAAAATTTAAAAACTTAAATTTGTACATGTTTTGCAAAAAGTGTAGAGAAAATGTAAAATGGCTATAACTTTTGCATACAATGTCAGAAAAAATTTATAATATATCAAAATGTTCAGCACGAAAATCCGCATCCGGTTTACACATGCGCACCTAATATTGACACATACACATAAAGAAAAAGGAAAACCGACTAAAAAACTTGATAAACAATAATTAAGGAGAAAACTAGTATAGAGCTAAAAAGACAAAAACCACCTAATATTGACACATACACATAAAGAAAAAGAAAAAACTGACTAGAACGCTTGATAAACAATAATAAAGACTAAAAACTAGTACAAAGCTAAAATGACAAAATCAGAATTTTCTCTATGGTGGAATGAATTAGGGGCATCCGTCTTACCCTTCCAAAAGAAAGGAAATATAGAAACAAATGATGACAAAATTTGCACATAATTTAGATGGAAATTGCACTTTTTCACAATATTCAAGGATACTGTATAAGAGTGATTTTTTTAAAAAGATTTTTTTCTAATAAGAAATTAATTAGTAGTGTTGGTATTATCCCTATAGAAGAAAAAATGAAATAAAAACTATAAAATGATGACTAAACTTGCACACAATTTGTACT
This sequence comes from Triticum monococcum, assembly GCA_034509565.1. NCBI lineage: Eukaryota > Viridiplantae > Streptophyta > Magnoliopsida > Poales > Poaceae > Triticum > Triticum monococcum. The sequence continues at coordinate 726,365,383 of CM067842.1, forward strand.
AATATTGCATATTCTTATAAATGCAAAAATAGGCACATAATAGTGCAATTTTGCACTATAGTATAATTTATAGATATATTGTATACACTAGTAGAAAAAGGGCCTTTGGTTCGGCCAGAAAAGAGCATTAGTACCGGTTGCATTACGAACCGGGACTAATGTGAGCATTATTCCCGGTTCGAGCAGCTAGGGCACCGTACAGGCATTACTCCCGGTTGGTGCCACGAACCAGGACTAATTAAAGGGTGCGATGCCCATTAGTACCGGTTCCTGGCACGAACCGATACTAATGGGGTTGAGGCATTAGTACCTGTTCGTGGCACCAACCAGTACTAAAGGTCTAACCTTTAGTACCGGTTGGTGCCACGAACCGGTACTAATGGTGCAATTTTCAAATCCTAACCCCCACCCTCACCCCCCGTGTATTGCCTTTTCAGTTTTGTAAAAATCAAAAGAAACTGATAAAAACTTCAAAAGTTAAAATTCTTCGAGATGTAGTTATGTTACTACATCTACTAGATAGGAAAATTTAAAAACTTAAATTTGGACATGTTTTGCAAAAAGTGTAGGGAAAATGTAAAACGCATATAACTTTTGCATACGATGTCAGAAAAAACGTATAATATATCAAAAGGTTCAGCACGAAAATCCGCATCCGGTTTACACATGCGGACCTAATATTGACACATACACATAAAGAAAAAGGAAAACCGACTAAAAACTTGATAAACAATAATTAAGGAGAAAACTAGTATAGAGCTAAAAAGACAAAAACCACCTAATATTCACACATACACATAAAGAAAAAGAAAAAACTGACTATAACGCTTGATAAACAATAATAAAGACATATTGTATACACTAGTAGAGAAGGGCTTTGGTTCGACTAGAAAAAAGCATTAGTACCAGTTGCATTACGAACCGGGACTAATGTGAGCATTAGTCCCGGTTCGAGTGGCTAGGGCACCGTACAGGCATTACTTCCGGTTCAAATGGGACCTTTAGCCCCGGTTGGTGCCACGAACCGGGACTAAAGGGTGTGATGCCCATTAGTACCGGTTCATGGCACGAACCGGTCCTAATGGGGCTGAGACATTAGTACCGGTTCGTGGCACGAACCGGTACTAATGGGGTTGAGGCATTAGTACCGGTTCGTGGCACCAACCGGTACTAAAGGTTAGACCTTTAGTACCGGTTTGTGCCACGAACCGGTACTAATGGTGCAATTTTCAAATCCTACCCCCACCCCACCCACCTTGTGTATTGCCTTTTCAGTTTTGTAAAAAGAAAAAGAAAATGATAAGAACTTCAAAAGTTAAAATCCTTCGAGATGTAGTTATGTTACTACATCTACTAGTTAGGAAAATTTAAAAACTTAAATTTGTACATGTTTTGCAAAAAGTGTAGGGAAAATGTAAAATGGCTATAACTTTTGCATACAATGTCAGAAAAAATTTATAATATATGAAAATGTTCAGCATGAAAATCCGCATCTGGTTTACACATGCGCACGTAATATTGACACATACACATAAAGAAAAAAGAAAACCGACTAAAAAACTTGATAAAGAATAATTAAGGAGAAAAATAGTATAGAGCTAAAAAGACAAAAACCACCTAATATTGACACATACACGTAAAGAAAAAGAAAAAACTGACTATAACACTTGATAAACAATAATAAAGACTAAAAACTAGTACAAAGCTAAAATGACAAAATCAGAATTTTCTCTATGGTGGAATGAATTAGGCGCATCCGTCTTACCCTTCCAAAAGAGAGGAAATATAGAAACACATGATGACAAAATTTGCACATAATTTAGATGGAAATTGCACTTTTTCATAATATTCAAGGATATGTGTATAATAGTGATTTTTTTGAAAAGAATTTTTCTAAGAAGAAATTAATTAGTAGTGTTGGTATTATCCCTATAGAAGAAAAAATGAAATAAAAACTAAAAAATGATGACAAACTTGCACACAATTTGTACTGAAATTGCATATTCTTATGAAGGCAAAAATAGGCATATAATAGTGCAATTTTGCACTATAGTGTAATTTATAGACATATTGTATACACTAGTAGAAAAAGGGGCTTTGGATCGGCCAGGAAAGAGCATTAGTACCGGTTGCATTACGAACCGGGACTAATGCGAGCATTAGTCCCGGTTCGAGCGGCTAGGGCACCAAACAGGCATTACTCCTGGTTCAAATGGGACCTTTAGTCCCGGTTGGTGCCACGAACCGGGACTAAAGGGTGCGATGCCCATTAGTAGCGGTTCATGGCACGAACCGGTACTAATGGGGTTGAGGCATAAGTACCGGTTCGTGGCACCAACCAGTACTAAAGGTTAGACCTTTAGTACCGGTTCGTGCCACGAACCGGTACTAATGGGGTTGAGGCATTAGTACCGGTTCGTGGCACCTTTAGTACCGGTTCGTGCCACGAACCTTTACTAATGGTGCAATTTTCAAATCCTACCCCCACCCCCACCCCCGTGTATTGCCTTTTCAGTTTTGTAAAAAGCAAAAGAAAATGATAAAAACTTCAAAAGTTAATATCCTTCGAGATGTAGTTATGTTACTACATCTACTAGTTAGGAAAATTTAAAAACTTAAATTTGGACATGTTTTGCAAAAAGTGTAGGGAAAATGTAAAACGCATATAACTTTTGCATACGATGTCAGAAAAAACGTATAATATATCAAAATGTTCAGCACGAAAATCCGCATCCGGTTTACACATGCGCACCTAATATTGACACATACACATAAAGAAAAAGGAAAACTGACTAAAAACTTGATAAACAATAATTAAGGAGAAAACTAGTATAGAGCTAAAAAGACAAAAACCACCTAATATTGACACATACACATAAAGAAAAAGAAAAAACTGACTAGAACGCATGATAAACAATAATAAAGACTAAGAAGTAGTACAAAGCTAAAATGATGAAAACACAATTTTCTCTATGGTGGAATGAATTAGCGGCATCCATCTTACCCTTCCGAAAGAAAGGAAATATAAAAACACATGATGACAAAATTTGCACATAATTTAGATGGAAATTGCACTTTTTCATAATATTCAAGGATACGTGTATAATAGTGATTTTTTAAAAAGAATTTTTCTAAGAACAAATTAATTAGTAGTATTGGTGTTATCCCTATAGAAGAAAAAATGAAACAAAAACTAAAAAAATGATGACAAAACTTGCAAACAATTTGTACTAAAATTGCATATTCTTATGAATGCAAAAATAGGCATATAATAGTGCAATTTTGCACTATAGTATAACTTATAGACATATTGTATACACTAGTAGAAAAAGGGGCTTTGGTTCGGCCAGAAAAGAGCATTAGTACCTGTTGTATTACAAACCGGGACTAATGTGAGCATTAGTCCCGGTTCGAGCGGCTAGGGCACCGTACATGCATTACTCCCGGTTCAAATGGGACATTTAGTCCGGGTTGGTGCCACGAACCGGGACTAAAGGGTGCGATGCCCATTAGTACCGGTTCATGGCACGAACCGGTACTAATGGGGTTGAGGCATTACTACCGGTTCGTGGCACCAACCGGTACTAAAGGTTAGACCTTTAGTACCGGGTCGTGGCATGAACCGGTACTAATGGGGCTGAGGCATTAGTACCGGTTCGTGGCACCAACCGTTACTAAAGTTCTATTGGTACTAAAGGTTAGACCTTTAGTACCGGTTGGTGCCACGAACCGATACTAATGGTGCAATTTTCAAATCCTACCCCCACCCCCACCCCCCGTGTATTGCCTTTTCAGTTTTGTAAAAAGCAAAAGAAAATGATAAAAACTTCAAAAGTTAATATCATTTGAGATGTAGTTATGTTACTACATCTACTAGTTAGGAAAATTTAAAAACTTAAATTTGGACATGTTTTGCAAAAAGTGTAGGGAAATTGTAAAACGGCTATAACTTTTGCATTCGATGTCAGAAAAAACGTATAATATATCAAAATGTTCAGCACGAAAATCCGCATCCGGTTTACACATGCGCACCTAATATTGACACATACAAATAAAGAAAAAGGAAAACCAACTAAAAAACTTGACAAACAATAATTAAGGAGAAAACTAGTATAGAGCTAAAAAGACAAAACCCACCTAATATTGACACATACACATAAAGAAAAAGAAAAAACTGACTATAACGCTTGATAAACAATAATAAAGACTAAAAACTAGTACAAAGCTAAAATGACAAAAACAGAATTTTCTCTATGGTGGAATGAATTAGGGGCATCCGTCTTACCCTTCCAATAGAAAGTAAATATAGAAACAAATGATGACAAAATTTGCACATAATTTAGATGGAAATTGCTCTTTTTCATAATATTCAAGGATACGTGTATAGTAGTGATTTTTTTATAAAGAATTTTTCTAAGAAGAAATTAATTAGTAGTGTTGGTGTTATCCCTATAGAAGAAAAAATGAAATAAAAACTAAAAAATGATGACAAAACTTGCACACAATTTGTACTGAAATTGCATATTCTTATGAATGCAAAAATAGGCATATAATAGTGCAATTTTGCACTATAGTATAATCTATAGACATATTGTATACACTAGTAGAAAAAGGGGCTTTGGTTCGGCCAGAAAAGAGCATTAGTACCTGTTGCATTCCGAACCGGGACTAATGTGAGCATTAGTCCCGGTTCGAGCGGCTAGGGCACCGTAAAGGCATTACTCCCGGTTCAAATGGGACCTTTAGTCCCGGTTGATGCCACGAACTGGGACTAAAGGGTGCGATGCCCTTTATTACCGGTTCATGGCACAAACCGGTACTAATGGGGTTGAGGCATTACTACCGGTTCGTGGCACCAACCGGTACTAAAGGTTAGACCTTTAGTACTAGTTCGTGGCATGAACCGGTACTAATGGGGCTGAGGCATTAGTACTGGTTCGTGGCACCAACCGGTTGTTGCTAACCTTTAGTACCGGTTGGTGCCACGAACCGGTACTAATGGTGCAATTTTCCAATCCTACCCCCCTCACCCTCCCCCCTGTGTATTGCCTCTTCAGTTTTGTAAAAAGCAAAAGAAAATGATAAAAAACTTCAAAAGTTAAAATCCTTCGAGATGTAGTTATGTTACTACATCTACTAGTTAGGAAAATTTAAAAACTTAAATTTGGAAATGTTTTGGAAAAAGTATGGGGAAAATGTAAAATGGCTATAACTTTTGCATACGATGTCAGCAAAACGTATAATATATCAAAATGTTCAGCACGAAAATCCGCATCCGGTTTACAGATGCGCACCTAATATTGACACATACACATAAAGAAAAGGGAAAACCGACTAAAAAACTTGATAAACAATAATTAAGGAGAAAAATAGTATAGAGCTAAAAAGACAAAAACCACCTAATATTGACACATACACATAAAGAAAAAAAGCTGACTATAACGCTTGATAAACAATAATAAAGACATATTATATACACTAGTAGAAAAGAGCTTTGGTTCGGCTAGAAAAGAGCATTAGTACCGGTTGCATTACGAACCGGGACTAATGTGAGCATTAGTCCCGGTTCGAGTGGCTAGGGCACCGTACAGGCATTACTCCCGGTTCAAATGGGACCTTTAGCCCCGGTTGGTGCCACGAACCGGGACTAAAGGGTGTGATGCCCATTAGCACCGGTTCACGGCACGAACCGGTCCTAATGGGGTTGAGACATTAGTACCGGTTCGTGGCATGAACCGGTACTAATGGGGTTGAGGCATTAGTACCGGTTCGTGGCACCAACCGGTACTAAAGGTACTAAAGGTTACCTTTAGTACCGGTTCGTGCCATGAACCGGTACTAATGGTGCAATTTTCAAATCCTACCCCCACCCCACCCACCTTGTGTATTGCCTTTTTAGTTTTGTAAAAAGAAAAAGAAAATGATAAAAACTTCAAAAGTTAAAATCCTTCGAGATGAAGTTATGTTACTATATCTACTAGTTAGGAAAATTTAAAAACTTAAATTTGTACATGTTTTGCAAAAAGTGTAGGGAAAATGTAAAATGGCTATAACTTTTGCATACAATGTCAGAAAAAATTTATAATATATCAAAATATTCAGCACGAAAATCCGCATCCGGTTTACACATGCGCACCTAATATTGACACATACACATAAAGAAAAATGAAAACCGACTACAAATTTTGATAAACAATAATTAAGGAGAAAAATAGTATAGAGCTAAAAAGATAAAAAACACCTAATATTGACACATACACATAAAGAAAAAGAAAAAACTGACTATAACACTTGATAAAAAATAATAAAGACTAAAAACTAGTACAAAGCTAAAATGACAAAATCAGAATTTTCTCTATGGTGGAACGAATTAGGGGCATCCGTCTTACCCTTCCAAAACAAAGGAAATATAGAAACACATGATGACAAAATTTGCACATAATTTAGATGGAAATTGCACTTTTTCACAATATTCAAGGATATGTGTACAATAGTGATTTTTTTTAAAAAAAAATTCTACGAAGAAATTAATTAGTAGTGTTGCTATTATCCCTATAGAAGAAAAAATGAAATAAAAACTAAAAAATGATGACAAACTTACACACAATTTGTACTGAAATTGCATATTCTTATGAATGCAAAAATAGGCATATAATAGTGCAATTTTGCACTATAGTGTAATTTATAGACATATTATATAAACTAGAAGAAAAAGGGGCTTTGGTTCGGCCAGGAAAGAGCATTAGTACCGGTTGCATTATGAACCGGGACTAATGTGAGCATTAGTCCCGGTTCGAGCGGCTAGGGCACCGTACATGCATTACTCCCGGTTCAAATGGGACATTTAGCACCGGTTGGTGCCCCGAACCGGGACTAAAGGGTGCGATGCCCATTAGTACCGGTTCAGGGCACGAACCGGTACTAATGGGGCTGAGGCATTAGTATCGGTTCGTGGCACCAACCGGTACTAAAGGATAGACCTTTAGTACCGGTTCGTGGCATGAACCGGTACTAATGGGGTTGAGGCATTAGTACCGGTTCGTGGCACCAACCGGTACTAAAGGTCTACCGGTAGTAAAGGTTAGACCTTTAGTACCGGTTGGTGCCACGAACCTTTACTAATGGTGCAATTTTCAAATCCTACCCCCGCCCCCGTGTATTGCCTTTTCATTTTTGTAAAAAGCAAAAGAAAATGATAAAAACTTCAAACGTTAAAATCCTTCGAGATGTAGTTATGTTACTACATCTACTAGTTAGGGAAATTTAAAAACTTAAATTTGGACATGTTTTGCAAAAAGTGTAGGGAAATTGTAAAACGGCTATAACTTTTGCATACGATGTCAGAAAAAACGTATAATATATCAAAATGTTCAGCACGAAAATCCGCATCCGGTTTAAACATGCGCACCTAAAATTGACACATACAAATAAAGAAAAAGGAAAACCGACTAAAAAACTTGACAAACAATAATTAAGGAGAAAACTAGTATAGAGCTAAAAAGACAAAAACCACCTAATATTGACACATACACATAAAGAAAAATCAAAAAACTGACTATAATGCTTGATAAACAATAATAAAGACTAAAGACTAGTACAAAGCTAAAATGACAAAAACAGAATTTTCTCTATGGTGGAATGAATTAGGGGCATCCGTCTTACCCTTCCAATAGAAAGGAAATATAAAAACAAATGATGACAAAATTTGCACATAATTTAGATGGAAATTGCTCTTTTTCATAATATTCAAGGATACGTGTATAATAGTGATTTTTTTATAAAGAGCTTTTCTAAGAAGAAATTAATTAGTAGTGTTGGTGTTATCCCTATAGAAGAAAAAATGAAATAAAAACTAAAAAATGATGACAAAACTTGCACACAAATTGTACTGAAATTGCATATTCTTATGAATGCAAAAATAGGCATATAATAGTGCAATTTTGCACTATAGTATAATTTATAGACATATTGTATACACTAGTAGGAAAGGGGGCTTTGGTTCGGCCAGAAAAGAGCATTAGTACCTCTTGCATTACGAACCAGGACTAATGTAAGCATTAGTCCCGGTTCGAGCGGCTAGGGCACCGTACAGGCATTACTCCTGGTTCAAATGGGACCTTTAGTCCTGGTTGGTGCCACGAACCAGGACTAAAGGGTGCGATGCCCATTAGTACCGGTTCATGGCACGAACCGGTCCTAATGGTGTTGAGGCATTACTACCGGTTCGTGGCACCAACCGGTACTAAAGGTCAGGTTAGACCTTTAGTACCAGGTCGTGGCATGAACCGGTACTAATGGGGTTGACGCATTAGTACCGGTTCGTGACCTTTAGTACCGGTTGGTGCCAGAAACCGATACTAATGGCGCAATTTTCAAATCCTACCCCCTCCCCCCCCCCCCCCCCCGTGTATTGCCTTTTCAGTTTTGTAAAAAGCAAAAGAAAATGATAAAAACTTCAAAAGTTAGAATCCTTCGACATGTAGTTATGTTACTACATCTACTAGTTAGGAATATTTAAAAACTTAAATTTGAAAATGTTTGCAAAAAGTGTAGGGAAAATGTAAAACGTCTATAACTTTTGCATACGATGTCAGAAAAAACGTATATTATATCAAAATGTTCAGCACGAAAATCTGCATCCGGTTTACACATGCGCACCTAATATTGACACATACAAATAAAGAAAAAGGAAAACCGACTAAAAAACTTGACAAACAATAATTAAGGAGAAAACTAGTATAGAGCTAAAAAGACAAAAACCATCTAATATTGACACATACACATAAAGAAAAAGAAAAAAACTGACTATAATGCTTGATAAACAATAATAAAGACTAAAAACTAGTACAAAGCTAAAATGACAAAAATAGAATTTTCTCTATGGTGGAATGAATTAGGGGCATCAGTCTTACCCTTCTAGTAGAAAGGAAATATAAAAACAAATGATGACAAAATTTGCACATAATTTAGATGGAAATTGCTCTTTTTCATAATATTCAAGGATACGTGTATAATAGTGATTTTTTATAAAGAATTTTTCTAAGAAGAAATTAATTAGTAGTGTTGGTGTTATCCCTATAGAAGAAAAAATGAAATAAAAACTAAAAAATGATGACAAAACTTGCACACAATTTGTACTGAAATTGCGTATTCTTATGAATGCAAAAATAGGCATATAATAGTGCAATTTTGCACTATAGTATAATTTATAGACATATTTTATACACTAGTAGAAAAAGGGGCTTTGGTTCGGCCAGAAAAGAGCATTAGTACCTGTTGCATTACAAACCGGGAGTAATGTGAGCATTAGTCCTGGTTCGAGCGGCTAGGGCACCATACAGGCATTACTCCCGGTTAAAATGGGACCTTTAGTCCTGGTTGGTGCCACGAACCGGGACTAAAGGGTGCGATGCCCATTAGTACCGGTTCATGGCACAAACCGGTACTAATGGGGTTGAGGCATTACTACCGGTTCGTGGCACCAACCGGTACTAAAGGTTAGACCTTTAGTACCGGGTCGTGGCAAGAACCGATACTAATGGGGTTGAGGCATTAGTACCGGTTCGTGGCACCAACCGGTACTAAAGGTTAGACCTTTAGTACCGGTTGGTGCCACGAACCGATACTAATGGTGCAATTTTCAAATCCTACCCCCTCCCCCCCCCCCCCCCCGTGTATTGCCTTTTCAGTTTTGTAAAACGCAAAAGAAAATGATAAAGACTTCAAAAGTTAAAATCCTTCGAGATGTAGTTATGTTACTACATCTACTAGTTAGGAAAATTTAAAAACTTAAATTTGGACATGTTTTGCAAAAAGTGTAGGGAAAATGTAAAACGTCTATAACTTTTGCATACGATGTCAGAAAAAACGTATAATATATAAAAATGTTCAGCACGAAAATCCGCATCCGGTTTACACATGCGCACCTAATATTGACACATACAAATAAAGAAAAAGGAAAACCGACTAAAAAACTTGACAAACAATAATTAAGGAGAAAACTAGTATAGAGCTAAAAAGACAAAAACCATCTAATATTGACACATACACATAAAGAAAAATAAAAAACTGACTATAACGCTTGATAAACAATAATAAAGACTAAAAACTAGTACAAAGCTAAAATGACAAAAACAGAATTTTCTCTATGGTGGAATGAATTAGGGGCATCCGTCTTACCCTTCCAATAGAAAGTAAATATAGAAACAAATGATGACAAAATTTGCACATAATTTAGATGGAAATTGCTCTTTTTCATAATATTCAAGGATACATGTATAATAGTGATTTTTCTAAGAAGAAATTAATTAGTAGTGTTGGTGTTATCCCTATAGAAGAAAAAATGAAATAAAAACTAAAAAATGATGACAAAACTTGGACACAATTTGTACTGAAATTGCATATTCTTATGAATGCAAGAATAGGCATATAATAGTGCAATTTTGCACTATAGTATAATTTATAGACATATTGTATACACTAGTAGAAAAAGGAGCTTTGGTTCGGCCAGAAAAGAGCATTAGTACCTGTTGCATTACGAACCGGGACTAATGTGAGCATTAGTCCCGGTTCCAGCGGCTAGGGCACCGTACAGGCATTACTCCCGGTTCAAATGGGACCTTTAGCCCCGGTTGGTGCCATGAACCGGGACTAAAGGGTGCGATGCCCATTAGTACCGGTTCGTGGCATGAACCGGTACTAATGGGGTTGAGGCATTACTACCGGTTCGTGGCACCAACTGGTACTAAAGGTTAGACCTTTAGTACCGGTTCGTGGCATGAACCGGTACTAATGGGGTTGAGGCGTTAGTACCGGTTCTTGGCACCAACCGGTACTAAAGGTCTAACCTTTAGTACTGGTTCGTGGTACTAAAGGTTAGACCTATAGTACCGGTTGGTGCCACGAACCGGTACTAATAGTGCAATTTTCAAATCCTACCCCCCTCCCCCTCCCCCCTATCTATTGCCTTTTCAGTTTTGTAAAAAGAAAAAGAAAAATATCAAAAATTCAAAAGTTAAAATCCTTCGAGATGTAGTTATGTTACTACGTCTACTAGTTAGGAAAATTTAAAAACTTAAATTTGGACATGTTTTGCAAAATGTGTAGGGAAATTGTTAAATGGCTATAACTTTTGCAAGCGATGTCAGAAAAAACGTATAATATATCAAAATGTTCAGCACGAAAATCCGCATCCGGTTTACACATGCGCACCTAATATTGACACATACAAATAAAGAAAAAGGAAAACCGACTAAAAAACTTGACAAACAATAATTAAGGAGAAAACTAGTATAGAGCTAAAAAGACAAAAACCACCTAATATTGACACATACACATAAAGAAAAAGAAAAAAACTGACTATAACGCTTGATAAACAATAATAAAGACTAAAAACTAGTACAAAGCTAAAATGACAAAAACAGAATTTTCTCTATGGTGGAATGAATTAGAGGCATCCGTCTTACCCTTCCGATAGAAAGTAAATATAAAAACAAATGATGACAAACTTTGCACATAATTTAGCTGGAAATAGCTCTTTTTCATAATATTCAAGGACACATGTATAATAGTGATTTTTTTATAAAGAATTTTTCTAAGAAGAAATTAATTAGTACTGTTGGTGTTATCCCTATAGAAGAAAAAATGAAATAAAAACTAAAAAATGATGACAAAACTTGGACACAATTTGTACTGAAATTGCATATTCTTATGAATGCAAAAATAGGCATATAATAGTGCAATTTTGCACTATATTATAATTTATAGACATATTGTATACACTAGTAGAAAAAGGAGCTTTGGTTCGGCCAGAAAAGAGCATTAGTACCTGTTGCATTACGAACCGGGACTAATGTGAGCATTAGTCCTGGTTCCAGCGGCTAGGGCACCATACAGGCATTACTCCCGGTTCAAATGGGACGTTTAGCCCCGGTTGGAGCCACGAACCGGGACTAAAGGGTGCGATGCCCATTAGTACCGGTTCATGGCACGAACCGGTACTAATGGGGTTGAGGCATTACTACCGGTTCGTGGCACCAACCGGTACTAAAGGTTAGACCTTTAGTACCGGTTCGTGGCATGAACCGGTACTAATGGGGTTGGGGCATTAGTACCGGTTCGTGGCACCAACCGGTACTAAAGGTCTAACCTTTAGTACTGGTTCGTGGTACTAAAGGTTAGACCTTTAGTACCGGTTGGTGCCACGAACCGGTACTAATAGTGCAATTTTCAAATCCTACCCCCTCCCCCTCCCCCCTATCTATTGCGTTTTCAGTTTTGTAAAAAGAAAAAGAAAAATATCAAAAATTCAAAAGTTAAAATCCTTTGAGATGTAGTTATGTTACTACGTCTACTAGTTAGGAAAATTTAAAAACTTAAATTTGGACATGTTTTGCAAAATGTGTAGGGAAAATGTAAAACGGCTATAAGTTTTGCATACGATGTTAGAAAAAACGTATAATATATCAAAACGTTCAGCTCGAAAATCCATATCCGGTTTACACATGCGCACCTAATATTGACACATACACATAAAGAAAAAGGAAAACCGACTAAAAAACTTGATAAACAATAATTAAGGATAAAACTGGTATAGAGCTAAAAAGACAAAAACCACCTAATATTGACACATACACATAAAGAGAAAGAAAAAACTGACTAGAACGCTTGATAAACAATAATAAAGACTAAGAAGTAGTACAAAGCTAAAATGATGAAAACACAATTTTCTCTATGGTGGAATGAATTAGCGGCATCCGTCTTACCCTTCCAAAAGAAAGGAAATATAAAAACACATGATGGAAAAATTTGCACATAATTTAGATGGAAATTGCTCTTTTTCATAATTTTCAAGGATACGTGTATAATAGTGATTTTTTTGAAAAGAATTTTTCTAAGAAGAAATTAATTTGTAGTGTTGGTATTATCCCTATCAAACAAAAAATGACATATAAACTAAAAAATGATGACAAAACTTGCACACAATTTGTACTGAAATTGCATATTCTTATGAATGCAAAAATAGGCATATAATAGTGCAATTTTGCACTATAGTATAATTTATAGACATATTGAATACACTAGTAGAAAAAGGGGATTTGGTTCGGCCAGAAAAGAGCATTAGTCCCGGTTCAAGCGACTAGGGCACCGTACAGGCATTACTCCCGGTTCAAATGGGACCTTTAGCACCGGTTGGTGCCACGAACCGGGACTAAAGGGTGCAATGCCCATTAGTACAGGTTCATGGCCCAAACCGGTACTAATGGGGCTGAGGCATTAGTACCGGTTCGTGGCACCAACCGGTACTAAAGTTTAGACCTTTAGTACCGGTTCGTGGCATGAACCGGTACTAATGGGGTTGAGGCATTAGTACCGGTTCGTGGCACCAACCGGTACTAAAGGTCTACCGGTACTAAAGGTTAGACCTTTAGTACCGGTTGGTGCCACGAACCTTTACTAATGGTGCAATCTTCAAATCCTACCCCCTCCCCACCCCCCGTGTATTGCCTTTTCAGTTTTGTAAAAATCAAAAGAAAATGATAAAAACTTTAAAAGTTAAAATCCTTCGAGATGTAGTTATGTTACTACATCTACTAGTTAGGAAAATTTAAAAACTTAAATTTGGACATGTTCTGCAAAAAGTGTAGGGAAAATGTAAAACGTCTATAACTTTTGCATACGATGTCAGAAAAAACGTATAATATATCAAAATGTTCAGCACGAAAATCCGCATCCGGTTTACACATGCGCACCTAATATTGACACATACAAATAAAGAAAAAGGAAAACCGACTAAAAAACTTGACAAACAATAATTAAGGAGAAAACTAGTATAGAGCTAAAAAGACAAAAACCATCTAATATTGACACATACACATAAAGAAAAAGAAAAAATTGACTATAACGCTTGATAAACAATAATAAAGACTAAAAACTAGTACAAAGCTAAAATGACAAAAACAGAATTTTCTCTATGGTGGAATGAATTAGGGGCATCCGTCTTACCCTTCCAATAGAAAGTAAATATAGAAACAAATGATGACAAAATTTGCACATAATTTAGATGGAAATTGCTCTTTTTCATAATATTCAAGGATACGTGTATAATAGTGATTTTTCTAAGAAGAAATTAATTAGTAGTGTTGGTGTTATCCCTATAGAAGAAAAAATGAAATAAAAACTAAAAAATGATGACAAAACTTGGACACAATTTGTACTGAAATTGCATATTCTTATGAATGCAAGAATAGGCATATAATAGTGCAATTTTGCACTATAGTATAATTTATAGACATATTGTATACACTAGTAGAAAAAGGAGCTTTGGTTCGGCCAGAAAAAAGCATTAGTACCTGTTGCATTACGAACCGGGACTAATGTGAGCATTAGTCCCGGTTCCAGCGGCTAGGGCACCGTACAGGCATTACTCCCGGTTCAAATGGGACCTTTAGCCCCGGTTGGTGCCATGAACCGGGACTAAAGGGTGCGATGCCCATTAGTACCGGTTCGTGGCATGAACCGGTACTAATGGGGTTGAGGCATTACTACCGGTTCGTGGCATGAACCGGTACTAATGGGGTTGAGGCGTTAGTACCGGTTCTTGGCACCAACCGGTACTAAAGGTCTAACCTTTAGTATTGGTTCGTGGTACTAAAGGTTAGACCTATAGTACCGGTTGGTGCCACGAACCGGTACTAATAGTGCAATTTTCAAATCCTACCCCCCTCCCCCTCCCCCCTATCTATTGCCTTTTCAGTTTTGTAAAAAGAAAAAGAAAAATATCAAAAATTCAAAAGTTAAAATCCTTCGAGATGTAGTTATGTTACTACGTCTACTAGTTAGGAAAATTTAAAAACTTAAATTTGGACATGTTTTGCAAAATGTGTAGGGAAATTGTTAAATGGCTATAACTTTTGCAAGCGATGTCAGAAAAAACGTATAATATATCAAAATGTTCAGCACGAAAATCCGCATCCAGTTTACACATGCGCACCTAATATTGACACATACAAATAAAGAAAAAGGAAAACCGACTAAAAAACTTGACAAACAATAATTAAGGAGAAAACTAGTATAGAGCTAAAAAGACAAAAACCACCTAATATTGACACATACACATAAAGAAAAAGAAAAAAACTGACTATAACGCTTGATAAACAATAATAAAGACTAAAAACTAGTACAAAGCTAAAATGACAAAAACAGAATTTTCTCTATGGTGGAATGAATTAGAGGCATCCGTCTTACCCTTCCGATAGAAAGTAAATATAAAAACAAATGATGACAAACTTTGCACATAATTTAGCTGGAAATAGCTCTTTTTCATAATATTCAAGGACACATGTATAATAGTGATTTTTTTATAAAGAATTTTTCTAAGAAGAAATTAATTAGTACTGTTGGTGTTATCCCTATAGAAGAAAAAATGAAATAAAAACTAAAAAATGATGACAAAACTTGGACACAATTTGTACTGAAATTGCATATTCTTATGAATGCAAAAATAGGCATATAATAGTGCAATTTTGCACTATAGTATAATTTATAGACATATTGTATACACTAGTAGAAAAAGGAGCTTTGTTTCGGCCAGAAAAGAGCATTAGTACCTGTTGCATTACGAACCGGGACTAATGTGAGCATTAGTCCTGGTTCCAGCGGCTAGGGCACCGTACAGGCATTACTCCCGGTTCAAATGGGACGTTTAGCCCCGGTTGGAGCCACGAACCGGGACTAAAGGGTGCGATGCCCATTAGTACCGGTTCATGGCACGAAACGGTACTAATGGGGTTGAGGCATTACTACCGGTTCGTGGCACCAACCGGTACTAAAGGTTAGACCTTTAGTACCGGTTCGTGGCATGAACCGGTACTAATGGGGTTGGGGCATTAGTACCGGTTCGTGGCACCAACCGGTACTAAAGGTCTAACCTTTAGTACTGGTTCGTGGTACTAAAGGTTAGACCTTTAGTACCGGTTGGTGCCACGAACCGGTACTAATAGTGCAATTTTCAAATCCTACCCCCTCCCCCTCCCCCCTATCTATTGCGTTTTCAGTTTTGTAAAAAGAAAAAGAAAAATATCAAAAATTCAAAAGTTAAAATCCTTTGAGATGTAGTTTTGTTACTACGTCTACTAGTTAGGAAAATTTAAAAACTTAAATTTGGACATGTTTTGCAAAATGTGTAGGGAAAATGTAAAACGGCTATAAGTTTTGCATACGATGTTAGAAAAAACGTATAATATATCAAAACGTTCAGCTCGAAAATCCGTATCCGGTTTACACATGCGCACCTAATATTGACACATACACATAAAGAAAAAGGAAAACCGACTAAAAAACTTGATAAACAATAATTAAGGAGAAAACTGGTATAGAGCTAAAAAGACAAAAACCACCTAATATTGACACATACACATAAAGAGAAAGAAAAAACTGACTAGAACGCTTGATAAACAATAATAAAGACTAAGAAGTAGTACAAAGCTAAAATGATGAAAACACAATTTTCTCTATGGTGGAATGAATTAGCGGCATCCGTCTTACCCTTCCAAAAGAAAGGAAATATAAAAACACATGATGGCAAAATTTGCACATAATTTAGATGGAAATTGCTCTTTTTCATAATTTTCAAGGATACGTGTATAATAGTGATTTTTTTGAAAAGAATTTTTCTAAGAAGAAATTAATTTGTAGTGTTGGTATTATCCCTATCGAACAAAAAATGACATATAAACTAAAAAATGATGACAAAACTTGCACACAATTTGTACTGAAATTGCATATTCTTATGAATGCAAAAATAGGCATATGATAGTGCAATTTTGCACTATAGTATAATTTATAGACATATTGAATACACTAGTAGAAAAAGGGGATTTGGTTCGGCCAGAAAAGAGCATTAGTCCCGGTTCAAGCGACTAGGGCACCGTACAGGCATTACTCCCGGTTCAAATGGGACCTTTAGCACCGGTTGGTGCCACGAACCGGGACTAAAGGGTGCAATGCCCATTAGTACCGGTTCATGGCCCAAACCGGTACTAATGGGGCTGAGGCATTAGTACCGGTTCGTGGCACCAACCGGTACTAAAGTTTAGACCTTTAGTACCGGTTCGTGGCATGAACCTGTACTAATGGGGTTGAGGCATTAGTACCGGTTCGTGGCACCAACCGGTACTAAAGGTCTACCGGTACTAAAGGTTAGACCTTTAGTACCGGTTCGTGCCACGAACCTTTACTAATGGTGCAATTTTCAAATCCTACCCCCTCCCCACCCCCCGTGTATTGCCTTTTCAGTTTTGTAAAAATCAAAAGAAAATGATAAAAACTTTAAAAGTTAAAATCCTTCGAGATGTAGTTATGTTACTACATCTACTAGTTAGGAAAATTTAAAAACTTAAATTTGGACATGTTTTGCAAAAAGTGTAGGGAAAATGTAAAATGTCTATAACTTTTGCATACGATGTCAGAAAAAACGTATAATATATCAAAATGTTCAGCACGAAAATCCGCATCCGGTTTACACATGCGCACCTAATATTGACACATACAAATAAAGAAAAAGGAAAACTGACTAAAAAACTTGACAAACAATAATTAAGGAGAAAACTAGTATAGAGCTAAAAAGACAAAAACCATCTAATATTGACACATACACATAAAGAAAAAGAAAAAATTGACTATAACGCCTGATAAACAATAATAAAGACTAAAAACTAGTACAAAGCTAAAATGACAAAAACAGAATTTTCTCTATGGTGGAATGAATTAGGGGCATCCGTCTTACCCTTCCAATAGAAAGTAAATATAGAAACAAATGATGACAAAATTTGCACATAATTTAGATGGAAATTGCTCTTTTTCATAATATTCAAGGATACGTGTATAATAGTGATTTTTCTAAGAAGAAATTAATTAGTAGTGTTGGTGTTATCCCTATAGAAGAAAAAATGAAATAAAAACTAAAAAATGATGACAAAACTTGGACACAATTTGTACTAAAATTGCATATTCTTATGAATGCAAGAATAGGCATATAATAGTGCAATTTTGCACTATAGTATAATTTATAGACATATTGTATACACTAGTAGAAAAAGGAGCTTTGGTTCGGCCAGAAAAGAGCATTAGTACCTGTTGCATTACGAACCGGGACTAATGTGAGCATTAGTCCCGGTTCCAGCGGCTAGGGCACCGTACAGGCATTACTCCCGGTTCAAATGGGACCTTTAGCCCCGGTTGGTGCCATGAACCGGGACTAAAGGGTGCGATGCCCATTAGTACCGGTTCATGGCATGAACCGGTACTAATGGGGTTGAGGCATTACTACCGGTTCGTGGCACCAACCGGTACTAAAGGTTAGACCTTTAGTACCGGTTCGTGGCATGAACCGGTACTAATGGGGTTGAGGCATTAGTACCGGTTCTTGGCACCAACCGGTACTAAAGGTCTAACCTTTAGTACTGGTTCGTGGTACTAAAGGTTAGACCTATAGTACCGGTTGGTGCCACGAACCGGTACTAATAGTGCAATTTTCAAATCCTACCCCCCTCCCCCTCCCCCCTATCTATTGCCTTTTCAGTTTTGTAAAAAGAAAAAGAAAAATATCAAAAATTCAAAAGTTAAAATCCTTCGAGATGTAGTTATGTTACTACGTCTACTAGTTAGGAAAATTTAAAAACTTAAATTTGGACATGTTTTGCAAAATGTGTAGGGAAATTGTTAAATGGCTATAACTTTTGCAAGCGATGTCAGAAAAAACGTATAATATATCAAAATGTTCAGCACGAAAATCCGCATCCGGTTTACACATGCGCACCTAATATTGACACATACAAATAAAGAAATAGGAAAACCGACTAAAAAACTTGACAAACAATAATTAAGGAGAAAACTAGTATAGAGCTAAAAAGACAAAAACCACCTAATATTGACACATACACATAAAGAAAAAGAAAAAAACTGACTATAACGCTTGATAAACAATAATAAAGACTAAAAACTAGTACAAAGCTAAAATGACAAAAACAGAATTTTCTCTATGGTGGAATGAATTAGAGGCATCCGTCTTACCCTTCCAATAGAAAGTAAATATAAAAACAAATGATGACAAACTTTGCACATAATTTAGCTGGAAATAGCTCTTTTTCATAATATTCAAGGACACATGTATAATAGTGATTTTTTTATAAAGAATTTTTCTAAGAAGAAATTAATTAGTACTGTTGGTGTTATCCCTATAGAAGAAAAAATGAAATAAAAACTAAAAAATGATGACAAAACTTGGACACAATTTGTACTGAAATTGCATATTCTTATGAATGCAAAAATAGGCATATAATAGTGCAATTTTGCACTATAGTATAATTTATAGACATATTGTATACACTAGTAGAAAAAGGAGCTTTGGTTCGGCCAGAAAAGAGCATTAGTACCTGTTGCATTACGAACCGGGACTAATGTGAGCATTAGTCCTGGTTCCAGCGGCTAGGGCACCGTACAGGCATTACTCCCGGTTCAAATGGGACGTTTAGCCCCGGTTGGAGCCACGAACCGGGACTAAAGGGTGCGATGCCCATTAGTACCGGTTCATGGCACGAACCGGTACTAATGGGGTTGAGGCATTACTACCGGTTCGTGGCACCAACCGGTACTAAAGGTTAGACCTTTAGTACCGGTTCGTGGCATGAACCGGTACTAATGGGGTTGGGGCATTAGTACCGGTTCGTGGCACCAACCGGTACTAAAGGTCTAACCTTTAGTACTGGTTCGTGGTACTAAAGGTTAGACCTTTAGTACCGGTTGGTGCCACGAACCGGTACTAATAGTGCAATTTTCAAATCCTACCCCCTCCCCCTCCCCCCTATCTATTGCGTTTTCAGTTTTGTAAAAAGAAAAAGAAAAATATCAAAAATTCAAAAGTTAAAATCCTTTGAGATGTAGTTATGTTACTACGTCTACTAGTTAGGAAAATTTAAAAACTTAAATTTGGACATGTTTTGCAAAATGTGTAGGGAAAATGTAAAACGGCTATAAGTTTTGCATACGATGTTAGAAAAAACGTATAATATATCAAAACGTTCAGCTCGAAAATCCGTATCCGGTTTACACATGCGCACCTAATATTGACACATACACATAAAGAAAAAGGAAAACCGACTAAAAAACTTGATAAACAATAATTAAGGAGAAAACTGGTATAGAGCTAAAAAGACAAAAACCACCTAATATTGACACATACACATAAAGAGAAAGAAAAAACTGACTAGAACGCTTGATAAACAATAATAAAGACTAAGAAGTAGTACAAAGCTAAAATGATGAAAACACAATTTTCTCTATGGTGGAATGAATTAGCGGCATCCGTCTTACCCTTCCAAAAGAAAGGAAATATAAAAACACATGATGGCAAAATTTGCACATAATTTAGATGGAAATTGCTCTTTTTCATAATTTTCAAGGATACGTGTATAATAGTGATTTTTTTGAAAAGATTTTTTCTAAGAAGAAATTAATTTGTAGTGTTGGTATTATCCCTATCGAACAAAAAATGACATATAAACTAAAAAATGATGACAAAACTTGCACACAATTTGTACTGAAATTGCATATTCTTATGAATGCAAAAATAGGCATATAATAGTGCAATTTTGCACTATAGTATAATTTATAGACATATTGAATACACTAGTAGAAAAAGGGGATTTGGTTCGGCCAGAAAAGAGCATTAGTCCCGGTTCAAGCGACTAGGGCACCGTACAGGCATTACTCCCGGTTCAAATGGGACCTTTAGCACCGGTTGGTGCCACGAACCGGGACTAAAGGGTGCAATGCCCATTAGTACCGGTTCATGGCCCAAACCGGTACTAATGGGGCTGAGGCATTAGTACCGGTTCGTGGCACCAACCGGTACTAAAGTTTAGACCTTTAGTACCGGTTCGTGGCATGAACCGGTACTAATGGGGTTGAGGCATTAGTACCGGTTCGTGGCACCAACCGGTACTAAAGGTCTACCGGTACTAAAGGTTAGACCTTTAGTACCGGTTGGTGCCACGAACCTTTACTAATGGTGCAATTTTCAAATCCTACCCCCTCCCCACCCCCCGTGTATTGCCTTTTCAGTTTTGTAAAAATCAAAAGAAAATGATAAAAACTTTAAAAGTTAAAATCCTTCGAGATGTAGTTATGTTACTACATCTACTAGTTAGGAAAATTTAAAAACTTAAATTTGGACATGTTTTGCAAAAAGTGTAGGGAAATTGTAAAACGGCTATAACTTTTGCATACGATATCAGAAAAAACGTATAATATATCAAAATGTTCAGCACGAAAATCAGCATCTGGTTTACACATGCGCACCTAATATTGACACATACAAATAAAGAAAAAGGAAAACCGACTAAAAAACTTGACAAACAATAATTAAGGAGAAAACTAGTATAGAGCTAAAAAGACAAAAACCACCTAATATTGACCCATACACATAAAGTAAAAGAAAAAAACTGACTATAACGCTTGATAAACAATAATAAAGAGTAAAAACTAGTACAAAGCTAAAATGACAAAAACAGAATTTTCTCTATGGTGGAATGAATTAGGGGCATCCGGCATAACCCTCCAATAGAAAGGAAATATAAAAACAAATGATGACAAAATTTGCACATAATTTAGACGGAAATTGCTCTTTTTCATAATATTCAAGGATACATGTATAATAGTGATTTTTTTATAAATAATTTTTCTAAGAAGAAATTAATTAGTAGTGTTGGTGTCATCCCTGTAGAAGAAAACATGAAATAAAAACTATAAAATGATGACAAAACTTGCACACAATTTGTACTGAAATTGCATATTCTTATGAATGCAAAAATAGGCATATAATAGTACAATTTTGCACTATAGTATAATTTATAGACATATTGTATACACTAGTAGAAAAATGGTCTTTGGTTCGGCCAGAAAAGAGCATTAGTACCTGTTGCATTACGAACCGGGACTAATGTGAGCATTAGTCCCGGTTCGAGCGGCTAGGGCACCGTACAGGCATTACTCCCGGTTCAAATGGGACCTTTTGTCCCGGTTGGTGCCACGAACCGGGACTAAAGGGTGCGATGCCCATTAGTACCGGTTCATGGCACGAACCGGTACTAATGGGGTTGAGGCATTACTAGCGGTTCGTTGCACCAACCGGTAATAAAGGTTAGACCTTTAGTACCGGTTCGTGGCATGAACCGGTACTAATGGGGTTGAGGCATTAGTACCGGTTCATGGCACCAACCGGTACTAAAGGTTAGACCTTTAGTACCGGTTGGTGCCAGGAACCGGTACTAAAGGTTAGACCTTTAGTACCGGTTGGTGCCACGAACCTTTACTAATGGTGCAATTTTCAAATCCTACCCCCCTCCCCACCCCCCGTGTATTGCCTTTTCAGTTTTGTAAAAATCAAAAGAAAATGATAAAAACTTCAAAAGTTAAAATCCTTCGAGATGTAGTTATGTTACTACATCTACTAGTTAGGAAAATTTAAAAACTTAAATTTGGACATGTTTTGCAAAAAGTGTAGGGAAATTGTAAAATGGCTATAACTTTTGCATACGATGTCAGAAAAAAGTATAATATATCAAAATGTTCAGCACGAAAATCCACATCCGGTTTACACATGTGCACCTAATATTGACACATACAAATAAAGAAAAAGGAAAACCGACTAAAAACTTGACAAACAATAATTAAGGAGAAAACTAGTATAGAGCTAAAAAGACAAAAACCACCTAATATTGACACATACACATAAAGAAAAAGAAAAAAACTGACTATAACGCTTGATAATCAATAATAAAGACTAAAAACTAGTACAACGCTAAGATGACAGAAATATAATTTTCTCTATGGTGGAATGAATTAGGGGCATCCGTCTTACCCTTCCGATAGAAAGGAAATATAAAAACAAATGATGACAAAATTTGCACATAATTTAGATGGAAATTGCTCTTTTTCATAATATTCAAGGATACATGTATAATATTGATTTTTTTATAAAGAATTTTTCTAAGAAGAAATTAATTAGTAGTGTTGGTGTTATCCCTATAGAAGAAAAAATGAAATAAAAACTAAAAAATGATGACAAAACTTGCGCACAATTTGTACTGAAATTTCATATTCTTATGAATGCAAAAATAGGCATATAATAGTGCAATTTTGCACTATAGTATAATTTATAGACATATCGTATACACTAGTAGAAAAAGGGGCTTTGGTTCGGCCAGAAAATAGCATTAGTACCTGTTGCATTACGAACCGGGACTAATGTGAGCATTAGTCCCGGTTCGAGCGGCTAGGGCACCGTACAGGCATTACTCCCGGTTCAAATGGGACCTTTAGTCCCGGTTGGTTCCACGAACCGGGAGAAAAGGGTGCGATTCCCATTAGTACCGGTTCATGGCACGAACCGGTACTAATGGGGTTGAGGCATTACTAGCGGTTCGTGGCACCAACCGGTACTAAAGGTTAGACCTTTAGTACCGGTTCGGGCATGAACCGGTACTAACGGGGTTGAGGCATTAGTACCGGTTCGTGGCACCAACCGATACTAAAGGTTAGACCTTTAGTACCGGTTGGTGCCACGAACCTTTACTAATGGTGCAATTTTCAAATCCTACCCCCTCCCCACCCCCCGTGTATTGCCTTTTCAGTTTTGTAAAAATCAAAAGAAAATGATAAAAACTTCAAAAGTTAAAATCCTTCGAGATGTAGTTATGTTACTACATCTACTAGTTAGGAAAATTTAAAAACTTAAATTTGGACATGTTTTGCAAAAAGTGTAGGGAAATTGTAAAATGGCTATAACTTTTGCATACGATGTCAGAAAAAACGTATAATATATCAAAATATTCAGCACGAAAATCAGCATCTGGTTTACACATGCGCACCTAATATTGTCACAAACAAATAAAAAAAAGGAAAACCAACTAAAAAACTTGACAAACAATAATTAAGGAGAAAACTAGTATAGAGCTAAAAAGACAAAAACCACCTAATATTGACCCATACATATAAAGAAAAAGAAAAAAACTGACTATAACGCTTGATAAACAATAATAAAGACTAAAAACTAGTACAAAGCTAAAATGACAAAAACAGAATTTTCTCTATGGTGGAATGAATTAGGGGCATCCGGCATACCCTTCCAATAGAAAAGAAATATAAAAACAAATGATGACAAAATTTGCACATAATTTAGACGGAAATTGCACTTTTTCATAATATTCAAGGATACGTGTATAATAGTGATTTTTTTATAAATAATTTTTCTAAGAAATAATTAATTATTAGTGTTGGTGTTATCCCTGTAGAAGAAAACATGAAATAAAAACTATAAAATGATGACAAAACTTGCACACAATTTGTACTGAAATTGCATATTCTTATGAATGCAAAAATAGGCATATAATAGTACAATTTTGCACTATAGTATAATTTATAGACATATTGTATACACTAGTAGAAAAAGGGTCTTTGGTTCGGCCAGAAAAGAGCATTAGTACCTGTTGCATTACGAACCGGGACTAATGTGAGCATTAGTCCCGGTTCGAGCGGCTAGGGCACCGTACAGGCATTACTCCCGGTTCAAATGGGACCTTTAGTCCCGGTTGGTGCCATGAACCGGGACTAAAGGGTGCGATGCCCATTAGTACCGGTTCATGGCACGAACCGGTACTAATGGGGTTGAGGCATTACTAGCGGTTCGTTGCACCAACCGGTACTAAAGGTTAGACACCTTTAGTACCGGTTCGTGGCATGAACCGGTACTAATGGGGTTGAGGCATTAGTACCGGTTCGTGGCACCAACCGGTACTAAAGGTTAGACCTTTAGTACCGGTTGGTGCCAGGAACCGGTACTAAAGGTTAGACCTTTAGTACCGGTTGGTGCCACGAACCTTTACTAATGGTGCAATTTTCAAATCCTACCCCCTCCCCACCCCCCGTGTATTGCCTTTTCAGTTTTGTAAAAATCAAAAGAAAATGATAAAAACTTCAAAAGTTAAAATCCTTCAAGATGTAGTTATGTTACTACATCTACTAGTTAGGAAAATTTAAAAACTTAAATTTGGACATGTTTTGCAAAAAGTGTAGGGAAATTGTAAAATGGCTATAACTTTTGCATACGATGTCAGAAAAAACGTATAATATATCAAAATGTTCAGCACGAAAATCCACATCCGGTTTACACATGCGCACCTAATATTGACACATACAAATAAAGAAAAAGGAAAACCGACTAAAAACTTGACAAACAATAATTAAGGAGAAAACTAGTATAGAGCTAAAAAGACAAAAACCACCTAATATTGACACATACACATAAAGAAAAAGAAAAAAACTGACTATAACGCTTGATAATCAATAATAAAGACTAAAAACTAGTACAACGCTAAGATGACAAAAATAGAATTTTCTCTATGGTGGAATGAATTAGGGGCATCCGTCTTACCCTTCCGATAGAAAGGAAATATAAAAACAAATGATGACAAAATTTGCACATAATTTAGATGGAAATTGCTCTTTTTCATAATATTCAAGGATACGTGTATAATAGTGATTTTTTTATAAAGAATTTTTCTAAGAAGAAATTAATTAGTAGTGTTGGTGTTATCCCTATAGAAGAAAAAATGAAATAAAAACTAAAAAATGATGACAAAACTTGCACACAATTTGTACTGAAATTGCATATTCTTATGAATGCAAAAATAGGCATATAATAGTGCAATTTTGCACTATAGTATAATTTATAGACATATCGTATACACTAGTAGAAAAAGGGGCTTTGGTTCGGCCAGAAAAGAGCATTAGTACCTGTTGCATTACGAACCGGGACTAATGTGAGCATTAGTCCCGGTTCGAGCGGCTAGGGCACCGTACAGGCATTACTCCCGGTTCAAATGGGACCTTTAGTCCCGGTTGGTTCCACGAACCGGGAGAAAAGGGTGCGATGCCCATTAGTACCGGTTCATGGCACGAACCGGTACTAATGGGGTTGAGGCATTACTAGCGGTTCGTGGCACCAACCGGTACTAAAGGTTAGACCTTTAGTACCGGTTCGGGGCATGAACCGGTACTAACAGGGTTGAGGCATTAGTACCGGTTCGTGGCACCAACCGGTACTAAAGGTTAGACCTTTAGTACCGGTTGGTGCCACGAACCTTTACTAATGGTGCAATTTTCAAATCCTACCCCCCTCCCCACCCCCCATGTATTGCCTTTTCAGTTTTGTAAAAATCAAAAGAAAATGATAAAAACTTCAAAAGTTAAAATCCTTTGAGATGTAGTTATGTTACTACATCTACTAGTTAGGAAAATTTAAAAACTTAAATTTGGACATGTTTTGCAAAAAGTGTAGGGAAATTGTAAAACGGCTATAACTTTTGCATACGATGTCAGAAAAAACGTATAATATATCAAAATGTTCAGCACGAAAATCAGCATCTGGTTTACACATGCGCACCTAATATTGTCACATACAAATAAAGAAAAAGGAAAACCAACTAAAAAACTTGACAAACAATAATTAAGGAGAAAACTAGTATAGAGCTAAAAAGACAAAAACCACCTAATATTGACCCATACATATAAAGAAAAAGAAAAAACTGACTATAACGCTTGATAAACAATAATAAAGACTGAAAACTAGTACAAAGCTAAAATGACAAAAACAGAATTTTCTCTATGGTGGAATGAATTAGGGGCATCCGGCATACCCTTCCAATAGAAAAGAAATATAAAAACAAATGATGACAAAATTTGCACATAATTTAGACGGAAATTGCACTTTTTCATAATATTCAAGGATACGTGTATAATAGTGATTTTTTTATAAATAATTTTTCTAAGAAATAATTAATTATTAGTGTTGGTGTTATCCCTGTAGAAGAAAACATGAAATAAAAAATATAAAATGATGACAAAACTTGCACACAATTTGTACTGAAATTGCATATTCTTATGAATGCAAAAATAGGCATATAATAGTACAATTTTGCACTATAGTATAATTTATAGACATATTGTATACACTAGTAGAAAAAGGGTCTTTGGTTCGGCCAGAAAAGAGCATTAGTACCTGTTCCATTACGAACCGGGACTAATGTGAGCATTAGTCCCGGTTCGAGCGGCTAGGGCACCGTACAGGCATTACTCCCGGTTCAAATGGGACCTTTAGTCCCGGTTGGTGCCACGAACCGGGACTAAAGGGTGCGATGCCCATTAGTACCGGTTCATGGCACGAACCGGTACTAATGGGGTTGAGGCATTACTAGCGGTTTGTTGCACCAACCGGTACTAAAGGTTAGACCTTTAGTACCGGTTCGTGGCATGAACCGGTACTAATGGGGTTGAGGCATTAGTACCGGTTCGTGGCACCAACCGGTACTAATGGTTAGACCTTTAGTACCGGTTGGTGCCAGGAACCGGTACTAAAGGTTAGACCTTTAGTACCGGTTCGTGGCACCAACCGGTACTAAAGGTTAGACCTTTAGTACCGGTTGGTGCCAGGAACCGGTACTAAAGGTTAGACCTTTAGTACCGGTTGGTGCCACGAACCTTTACTAATGGTGCAATTTTCAAATCCTACCCCCTCCCCACCCCCCGTGTATTGCCTTTTCAGTTTTGTAAAAATCAAAAGAAAATGATAAAAACTTCAAAAGTTAAAATCCTTCGAGATGTAGTTATGTTACTACATCTACTAGTTAGGAAAATTTAAAAACTTAAATTTGGACATGTTTTGCAAAAAGTGTAGGGAAATTGTAAAATGGCTATAACTTTTGCATACGATGTCACAAAAAACGTATAATATATCAAAATGTTCAGCACGAAAATCCACATCCGGTTTACACATGCGCACCTAATATTGACACATACAAATAAAGAAAAAGGAAAACCGACTAAAAACTTGACAAACAATAATTAAGGAGAAAACTAGTATAGAGCTAAAAAGACAAAAACCACCTAATATTGACACATACACATAAAGAAAAAGAAAAAAACTGACTATAACGCTTGATAATCAATAATAAAGACTAAAAACTAGTACAACGCTAAGATGACAAAAATAGAATTTTCTCTATGGTGGAATGAATTAGGGGCATCCGTCTTACCCTTCCGATAGAAAGGAAATATAAAAACAAATGATGACAAAATTTGCACATAATTTAGATGGAAATTGCTCTTTTTCATAATATTCAAGGATACGTGTATAATATTGATTTTTTTATAAAGAATTTTTCTAAGAAGAAATTAATTAGTAGTGTTGGTGTTATCCCTATAGAAGAAAAAATGAAATAAAAACTAAAAAATGATGACAAAACTTGCACACAATTTGTACTGAAATTGCATATTCTTATGAATGCAAAAATAGGCATATAATAGTGCAATTTTGCACTATAGTCTAATTTATAGACATATCGTATACACTAGTAGAAAAAGGGGCTTTGGTTCGGCCAGAAAAGAGCATTAGTACCTGTTGCATTACGAACCGGGACTAATGTGAGCATTAGTCCCGGTTCGAGCGGCTAGGGCACCGTACAGGCATTACTCCCGGTTCAAATGGGACCTTTAGTCCCGGTTGGTTCCACGAACCGGGAGAAAAGGGTGCGATGCCCATTAGTACCGGTTCATGGCACGAACCGGTACTAATGGGGTTGAGGCATTACTAGCGGTTAGTACCGGTTCGGGGCATGAACCGGTACTAACGGGGTTGAGGCATTAGTACCGGTTCGTGGCACCAACCGGTACTAAAGGTTAGACCTTTAGTACCGGTTGGTGCCACGAACCTTTACTAATGGTGCAATTTTCAAATCCTACCCCCTCCCCACCCCCCGTGTATTGCCTTTTCAGTTTTGTAAAAATCTAAAGAAAATGATAAAAACTTCAAAAGTTAAAATCCTTCGAGATGTAGTTATGTTACTACATCTACTAGTTAGGAAAATTTAAAAACTTAAATTTGGACATGTTTTGCAAAAAGTGTAGGGAAATTGTAAAACGGCTATAACTTTTGCATACGATGTCAGAAAAAACGTATAATATATCAAAATGTTCAGCACGAAAATCAGCATCTGGTTTACACATGCGCACCTAATATTGTCACATACAAATAAAGAAAAAGGAAAACCAACTAAAAAACTTGACAAACAATAATTAAGGAGAAAACTAGTATAGAGCTAAAAAGACAAAAACCACCTAATATTGACCCATACATATAAAGAAAAAGAAAAAAACTGACTATAACGCTTGATAAACAATAATAAAGACTAAAAACTAGTACAAAGCTAAAATGACAAAAATAGAATTTTCTCTATGGTGGAATGAATTAGGGGCATCCGGCATACCCTTCCAATAGAAAAGAAATATAAAAACAAATGATGACAAAATTTGCACATAATTTAGACGGAAATTGCACTTTTTCATAATCTTCAAGGATACGTGTATAATAGTGATTTTTTTATAAATAATTTTTCTAAGAAATAATTAATTATTAGTGTTGGTGTTATCCCTGTAGAAGAAAACATGAAATAAAAACTATAAAATGATGACAAAACTTCCACACAATTTGTACTGAAATTGCATGTTCTTATGAATGCAAAAATAGGCATATAATAGTACAATTTTGCACTATAGTATAATTTATAGACATATTGTATACACTAGTAGAAAAAGGGTCTTTGGTTCGGCCAGAAAAGAGCATTAGTACCTGTTGCATTACGAACCGGGACTAATGTGAGCATTAGTCCCGGTTCGAGCGGCTAGGGCACCGTACAGGCATTACTCCCGGTTCAAATGGGACCTTTAGTCCCGGTTGGTGCCACGAACCGGGACTAAAGGGTGCGATGCCCATTAGTATCGGTTCATGGCACGAACCGGTACTAATGGGGTTGAGGCATTACTAGCGGTTCGTTGCACCAACTGGTACTAAAGGTTAGACCTTTAGTACCGGTTCGTGGCATGAACCGGTACTAATGGGGTTGAGGCATTAGTACCGGTTCGTGGCACCAACCAGTACTAAAGATTAGACCTTTAGTACCGGTTGGTGCCAGGAACCGGTAGTAATGGTTAGACCTTTAGTACCGGTTGGTGCCACGAACCGGTACTAATGGTGCAATTTTCAAATCCTACCCCCTCCCCTCCCCCCTGTGTATTGCCTTTTCAGTTTTGTAAAAATAAAAAGAAAAATATAAAAAATTCAAAAGTTAAAATCCTTCGAGATGTAGTTATGTTACCACATCTACTAGTTAGGAAAATTTAAAAACTTAAATTTGGACATGTTTTGCAAAAAGTGTAGGGAAAATTTAAAACGGCTATAACTTTTGCATACGATGTCAGAGAAAACGTATAATATATCAAAATGTTCAGCACGAAAATCCGCATCCGGTTTACACGTGCGCACCTAATATTGACACATACACATAAAGAAAAAGGAAAACTGACTAAAAAACTTGATAAACAATAATTAAGGAGAAAACTAGTATAGAGCTAAAAAGACAAAAACCACCTAATATTGACACATACACATAAAGAAAAAGAAAAAAACTGACTAGAACGCTTGATAAACGAGTAATAAAGACTAAGAAGTAGGACAAAGCTAAAATGATGAAAACACAATTTTCTCTTTGGTGGAATGAACTAGCGGCATCCGTCTTACCCTTCCAAAAGAAAGGAAATATAAAAACACATGATGAAAAAATTTGCACATAATTTAGATGGAAATTGCTCTTTTTCATAATATTCAAGGATACGTGTATAATAGTGATTTTTTTAAAAAGAATTTTTCTAAGAAGAAGTTACTTAGTAGTGTTGGTATTATCCCTATAGAAGAAAAAATGAAATAAAAACTAAAAATGATGACAAAACTTGCACACAATTTGTACCGAAATTGCATATTCTTATGAATGCCAAAATAGGCATATAATAGTGCAATTTTGCACTACAGTATAATTTATAGACATATTGTATACACTAGTAGAAAAAGGGGCTTTGGTTCGGCCAGAAAAGAGCACTAGTCCCGGTTCAAGCGACTAGGGCACCGTACAAGCATTACTCCCGGTTCAAATGGGACCTTTAGCACCGATTGGTGCCACGAACCGATACTAATGGTGCAATTTTCAAATCCTACCCCCTCCCCCACCCCCCCCCACCCCGTGTATTGCCTTTTCAATTTTGTAAAAAGCAAAAGAAAATGATAAAAACTTCAAAAGTTAAAATCCTTCGACATGTAGTTATGTTACTACATCTACTAGTTAGGGAAATTTAAAAACTTAAATTTGGACATGTTTTGCAAAAAGTGTAGGGAAAATGTAAAACGTCTATAACTTTTGCATACAATGTCATAAAAAACGTATAATATATCAAAATGTTCAGCACGAAAATCCGCATCCGGTTTACACATGCGCACCTAATATTGACACATACAAAGAAAGAAAAAGGAAAACCGACTAAAAAACTTGACAAACAATAATTAAGGAGAAAACTAGTATAGAGCAAAAAAGACAAAAACCATCTAATATTGACACATACACATAAAGAAAAAGAAAAAAACTGACTATAACGCTTGATAAACAATAATAAAGACTAAAAACTAGTACAAAGCTAAAATGACAAAAACAGAATTTTCTCTATGGTGGAATGAATTAGGGGCATCCGTCTTACCCTTCCGATAGAAAGGAAATATAAAAACAAATGATGACAAAATTTGCACATAATTTATATGGAAATTGATCTTTTTCATAATATTCAAGGATACGTGTATAATAGTGATTTTTTTATAAAGAATTTTTCTAAGAAGAAATTAATTAGTAGTGTTGGTGTTATCCCTATAGAAGAGAAAATGAAATAAAAACTAAAAAATGATGACAAAACTTGCACACAATTTGTACTAAAATTGCATATTCTTATGAATGCAAAAATAGGCATATAATAGTGCAATTTTGCACTATAGTATAATTTCTAGACATATTGTATACACTAGTAGAAAAAGGGGCTTTGGTTCGGCCAGAAAAGAGCATTAGTACCTATTGCATTACAAACCGGGAGTAATGTGAGCATTAGTCCTGGTTCGAGCGGCTAGGGCACCGTACAGGCATTACTCCCGGTTCAAATGGGACCTTTAGTCCTGGTTGGTGCCACGAACCGGGACTAAAGGGTGCGATGCCCATTAGTACCGGTTCATTGCACAAACCGGTACTAATGGGGTTGAGGTATTACTACCGGTTCGTGGCACCAACCGGTACTAAAGGTTAGACCTTTAGTACCGGGTCCTGGCAAGAGCCAGTACTAATGGGGTTGAGGCATTAGTACCGGTTCGTGGCACCAACCGGTACTAAAGGTTAGACCTTTAGTACCGGTTGGTGCCACGAACCTTTACTAATGGTGCAATTTTCAAATCCTACCCCCTCCCCACCCCCCGTGTATTGCCTTTTCAGTTTTGTAAAAATCAAAAGAAAATGATAAAAACTTCAAAAGTTAAAATCCTTCGAGATGTAGTTATGTTACTACATCTACTAGTTAGGAAATCTTAATAACTTAAATTTGGACATGTTTTGCAAAAAGTGTAGGGAAATTGTAAAACGGCTTTAACTTTTGCATACGATGTCAGAAAAAACGTATAATATATCAAAACTTGCACACAATTTGTACTGAAATTGCATATTCTTATGAATGCAAAAATAGGCATATAATAGTACAATTTTGCATATAGTATAATTTATAGACATATTGTATACACTAGTAGAAAAGGGGGCTTTGGTTCGGCCAGAAAAGAGCATTAGTACCTGTTGCATTACGAACCGGGACTAATGTGAGCATTAGTCCTGGTTCGAGCGGCTAGGGCACCGTACAGGCATTACTCCCGGTTCAAATGGGACCTTTAGTCCCGGTTGGTGCAACGAACCGGGACTAAAGGGTGCGATGCCCATTAGTACCGGTTCATGGCACGAACCGGTACTAATAGGGTTGAGGCATTACTAGCGGTTTGTGGCACCAACCAGTACTAAAGGTTAGATCTTTAGTACCGGTTCGGGGCATGAACCGATACTAATGGGGTTGAGGCATTAGTACCGGTTCGTGGCACCAACCGGTACTAAAGGTTAGACCTTTAGTACCGGTTGGTGCTGCCAGGAACCGGTACTAATGGTGCAATTTTCAAATCCTACCCCCCTCCCCCCTGTGTATTGCCTTTTCAGTTTTGTAAAAAGAAAAAGAAAAATATAAAAAATTCGAAAGTTAAAATCCTTCGAGATGTAGTTATGTTACTACATCTACTAGTTAGGAAAATTTAAAAACTTAAATTTGGACATGTTTTGCAAAAAGTGTAGGGAAAATGTAAAACGGCTATAACATTTGCATACGATGTCAGAAAAAACGTATAATATATCAAAATGTTCAGCACGAAAATCTGCATCCGGTTTACACATGCGCACCTAATATTTACACATACACATAAAGAAAAAGGAAAACCGACTAAAAACTTGATAAACAATAATTAAGGAGAAAACTAGTATAGAGCTAAAAAGACAAAAACCACCTAATATTGACACATACACATAAAGAAAAAGAAAAAACTGACTAAAACACTTGATAAACAATAATAAAGACTAAGAAGTAGGACAAAGCTAAAATGATGAAAACACAATTTTCTCTATGGTGGAATGAATTAGCGGCATCCGTCTTACCCTTCCAAAAGAAAGGAAATATAAAAACACATGATGAAAAAATTTGCACATAATTTAGATGGAAATTGCTCTTTTTCATAATATTCAAGGATACGTGTATAATAGTGATTTTTGTAAAAAGAATTTTTCTAAGAAGAAATTACTTAGTAGTGTTGGTATTATCCCTATAGAAGAAAAAATGAAATAAAAACTAAAAATGATGACAAAACTTGCACACAATTTGTACTGAAATTGCATATTCTTATGAATGCAAAAATAGGCATATAATAGTGCAATTTTGCACTACAGTATAATTTATAGACATATTGTATACACTAGTAGAAAAAGGGGCTTTGGTTCGGCCAGAAAAGAGCATTAGTCCCGGTTCAAGCGACTAGGGCACCGTACATGCATTACTCCCGGTTCAAATGGGACCTTTAGCACCGGTTGGTGCCACGAACCGGGACTAAAGGGTGCGATGCGCATTAGTACCGGTTCATGGCACGAACCGGTACTAATGGGGCTGAGGCATTAGTACCGGTTTGTTGCTCCAACCGGTACTAAAGGTTAGACCTTTAGTACCGGTTCGTGACATGAACCGGTGCTAATGGGGTTGAGGCATTAGTACCGGTTCGTGGCACCAACCGGTACTAAAGGTCTACCGGTACTAAAGGTTAGACCTTTAGTACCGGTTGGTGCCATGAACCTTTACTAATGGTGCAATTTTCAAATCCTACCCCCCTCCCCACCCCCCGTGTATTGCCTTTTCAGTTTTGTAAAAATCAAAAGAAAATGATAAAAACTTCAAAAGTTAAAATCCTTCAAGATGTAGTTATGTTACTACATCTACTAGTTAGGAAAATTTAAAAACTTAAATTTGGACATGTTTTGCAAAAAGTTTAGGGAAATTGTAAAACGGCTATAACTTTTGCATACGATGTCAGAAAAAAGTATAATATATCAAAATGTTCAGCAGGAAAATCCGCATCTGGTTTACACATGCGCACCTAATATTGACACATACAAATAAAGAAAAAGGAAAACCGACTTAAAAACTTGACAAACAATAATTAAGGAGAAAAGTACTATAGAGCTAAAAAGACAAAAACCACCTAATATTGACACATACACATAAAAAAAAGAAAAAACTGACTATAACGCTTGATAAACAATAATAAAGACTAAAAACTAGTACAAAGCTAAAATGACAAAAAAAGAATTTTCTCTATGGTGGAATGAATTAGGGGCATCCGTCTTACACTTCCAATAGAAAGGAAATATAAAAACAAATGATGACAAAATTTGCACATAATTTAGATGGAAATTGCTCTTTTTCATAATATTCAAGGATACGTGTATAATAGTGATTTTTTTATAAAGAAATTTTCTAAGAAGAAATTAATTAGTAGTGTTGGTGTTATCCCTATAGAATAAAAAATGAAATAAAAACTAAAAAATGATGCCAAAACTTGCACACAATTTGTACTGAAATTGCATATTCTTATGAATGCAAAAATAGGCATATAATAGTGCCATTTTGCACTATAGTATAATTTATAGACATATTGTATACACTAGTAGAAAAAGGGGGCTTTGGTTCGGCCAGAAAAGAGCATTAGTACCTGTTGCATTCCGAACCGGGACTAATGTGAGCATTAGTCCCGGTTCGAGCGGCTAGGGCACCGTAAAGGCATTACTCCCGGTTCAAATGGGACCTTTAGTCCCGGTTGGTGCCACGAACCGGGACTAAAGGGTGCGATGCCCATTATTACCGGTTCATGGCACAAACCGGTACTAATGGGGTTGAGGCATTACTACCGGTTCATGGCACCAACCGGTACTAAAGGTTAGACCTTTAGTACCGGTTCGTGGCATGAATCTGTACTAATGGGGTTGAGGCATTAGTCCCGGTTCGAGCGGCTAGGGCACCGTACAGGCATTACTCCCGGTTCAAATGGGACCTTTAGTCCCGGTTGGTGCCACGAACCGGGCCTAAAGGGTGCGATGCCCATCAGTACCGGTTCATGGCACGAACCGGTACTAATGGGGTTGAGGCATTACTACCGGTTCGTGGCACCAACCGGTAGTAAAGGTTAGACCTTAAGTACCGGGTCGTGGCATGAACCGGTACTAATGGGGTTGAGGCATTAGTACCAGTTCGTGGCACCAACCGTTACTAAAGGTCTACCGGTACTAAAGGTTAGACCTTTAGTACCGGTTGGTGCCACGAACCGATACTAATGGTGCAATTTTCAAATCCTACCCCCACCCCACCCCCCGTGTATTGCCTTTTCAGTTTTGTAAAAAGCAAAAGAAAATGATAAAAACTTCAAAAGTTAATATCCTTCGAGATGTAGTTATGTTACTACGTCTACTAGTTAGGAAAATTTAAAAACTTCAATTTGTACATGTTTTGCAAAAAGTGTAGGGAAAATGTAAAACGGATATAACTTTTGCATACGATGTCAGAAAAAACGTATAATATATCAAAATGTTCAGCACGAAAATCCGCATCCGGTTTACACATGCGCACCTAATATTGACACATACACATAAAGAAAAAGGAAAACCAACTAAAAAACTTGATAAACAATAATTAAGGAGAAAACTAGTATAGAGCTAAAAAGACAAAAACCACCTAATATTGACACATACACATAAAGAAAAAGAAAAAACTGACTAGAATGCTTGATAAACAATAATAAAGACTAAGAACTAGTACAAAGCTAAAAAGACAAAAACAGAATTTTCTCTATGGTGGAATGAATTAGGGGCATCCGTCTTACCCTTCCAAAAGAAAGGAAATATAAAAACACATGATGACAAAATTTGCACATAATTTAGATAGAAATTGCAGTTTTTCATAAATATCAAGGATACGTGTATAATAGTGATTTTTATATAAAGAATTTTTCTAAGAAGAAATTAATTAGTAGTGTTGGTATTATCCCTATAGAAGAAAAAATGAAATAAAAACTAAAAAATGATGACAAAACTTGCACACAATTTGTACTGAAATTGCATATTCTTATGAATTCCAAAATAGGCATATAATAGTGCAATTTTGCACTATAGTATAATTTATAGACATATTGTATACACTAGTAGAAAAAGGGGCTTTCGTTCGGCCAGAAAAGAGCATTAGTACCTGTTGCATTACAAACTGGGACTAATGTGAGCATCAGTCCCGGTTCGAGCGGCTAGGGCACCGTACATGCATTACTCCCGATTCAAATGGGACCTTTAGTACTAGTTGGTGCCATGAACCGGGACTAAAGGGTGCGATGCCCATTAGTACCGGTTCATTGCACAAACCGGTACTAATGGGGTTGAGGCATTACTACCGGTTCGTGGCACCAACCGGTACTAAAGGTTAGACCTTTAGTATCGGGTCGTGGCATGAACCGGTACTAATGGGGTTGAGGCATTAGTACCGGTTCGTGGCACCAACCAGTACTAAAGGTTAGACCTTTAGTACCGGTTGGTGCCACGAACCGATACTAATGGTGCAATTTTCAAATCCTAACCCCTCCCCCACCCCCACCCCCCCCCCCCCCCGTGTATTGCCTTTTCAGTTTTGTAAAAAGCAAAAGAAAATGAAAAAACTTCAAAAGTTAAAATCCTTCGAGATGTAGTTATGTTACTACATCTACTAGTTAGGAAAATTTAAAAACTTAAATTTGGACATGTTTTGCAAAAAGTGTAGGGAAAATGTAAAACGTCTATAACTTTTGCATACGATGTCAGAAAAAACGTATAATATATCAAAATGTTCAGCACGAAAATCCGCATCCGGTTTACACATGCGCACCTAATATTGACACATACACATAAAGAAAAAGGAAAACCGACTAAAAACTTGACAAACAATAATTAAGGAGAAAACTAGTATAGAGCTAAAAAGACAAAAACCATCTAATATTGACACATACACATAAAGAAAAAGAAAAAACTGACTATAACGCTTGATAAACAATAATAAAGACTAAGACCTAGTACAAAGCTAAAATGACAAAAACAGAATTTTCTCTATGGTGGAATGAATTAGGGGCATCCGTCTTACCCTTCCAATAAAAAGTAAATATAAAAACAAATGATGACAAAATTTGCACATAATTTAGATGGAAATTGCTCTTTTTCATAATATTCAAGGATACGTGTATAATAGTGATTTTTTTATAAAGAATTTTTCTAAGAAGAAATTAATTAGTAGTGTTGGTGTTATCCCTATAGAAGAAAAAATGAAATAAAAATGAAAAAATGATGACAAAACTTGCACACAATTTGTACTGAAATTGCATATTCTTATGAATGCAAAAATAGGCATATAATAGTGCAATTTTGCACTATAGTATAATTTATAGACATATTGTATACACTAGTAGAAAAAGGAGCTTTGGTTCGGCCAGAAAAGAGCATTAGTACCTGTTGCATTACGAACCGGGACTAATGTGAGCATTAGTCCCGGTTCGTGCGGCTAGGGCACCGTACAGGCA
Organism: Triticum monococcum; assembly: GCA_034509565.1. Taxonomy (NCBI): domain Eukaryota; kingdom Viridiplantae; phylum Streptophyta; class Magnoliopsida; order Poales; family Poaceae; genus Triticum; species Triticum monococcum. The sequence goes on from CM067842.1 coordinate 726,403,571, forward strand.
TTACTCCCGGTTCAAATGGGACCTTTAGTCCTGGTTGGTGCCATGAACCGGGACTAAAGGGTGCGATGCCCATTAGTACCGGTTCATGGCACGAACCGGTACAAATGGGGTTGAGGCATTACTACCGGTTTGTGGCACCAACCGGTACTAAAGGTTAGACCTTTAGTACCGGTTCGTGGCATGAACCGGTACTAATGGGGTTGAGGCATTAGTACCAGTTCATGGCACCAACCGGTACTAAAGGTCTAACCTTTAGTACCGGTTCGTCGTACTAAAGGTTAGAGCTTTAGTACCGGTTGGTGCCACGAACCGGTACTAATGGTGCAATTTTCAAATCCTACCCCCCTCCCTCTCCCCCCTGTCTATTGCCTTTTCAGTTTTGTAAAACGAAAAAGAAAAATATAAAAAATTCAGAAGTTAAAATCCTTCGAGAGGTAGTTATGTTACTACGTCTACTAGTTAGGAAAATTTAAAAACTTCAATTTGGACATGTTTTGCAAAAAGTGTAGGGAAAATGTAAAACGGCTATAACTTTTGCATACGATGGTAGAAAAAACGTATAATATATCAAAATGTTCAGCACGAAAATCCGCATCCGGTTTACACATGCGCACCTAATATTGACACATACACATAAAGAAAAAGGAAAACCGACTAAAAAACTTGATAAACAATAATTAAGGAGAAAACTAGTATAGAGCTAAAAAGACAAAAACCACCTAATATTGACACATACACATAAAGAAAAAGAAAAAACTGACTAGAACGCTTGATAAACAATAATAAAGACTAAGAAGTAGTACAAAGCTAAAATGATGAAAACACAATTTTCTATATGGTGGAATGAATTAGCGGCATCCGTCTTACACTTCCAGAAGAAAGGAAATATAAAAACACATGATGAAAAAATTTGCACATAATTTAGATGGAAATTGCTCTTTTTCATAATATTCAAGGATACGTGTATAATAGTGATTTTTTTGAGAAGAATTTTTCTAAGAAGAGATTAACACTACAGGAATCAGCCACTTTGCAGTCTGCCACGGCGGACGGCAAAGGCCTGAACGGCGGACGGCAAAAGGCTCCGGCAAAGTAGGCTTTGGTAAACAGGTTCTTTGCCGTCTGCGGCGGACGGCAAAGAGAGAGAGGCAGACGGCAAAGAGAGCGGACGGTAATAATTGCGCTGTCAGTCCGTTAAGTGGCTAACGGAAGGCCTTTGCCGTTCGCCGCTGACGGCAAAATTTCTAGGGTCTTTGCCGTCCGCCGTATGATGTCATCTACACGTCACTACGTGGCAGGTTCTTTGCCGTCTGCCACTGACGGCAAAGTCTTTGTCGTCTGCCACTGTAGGCAAACTGACCAAATGGGTCAGCTCCCAGGAAGCACAGGTGGACGCCACGTGGCTTCTTTGCCGTCCGCGGCTGACGGCAAAGAGCCCTCTACCGTCGGTGGCAGACGGCAAAGAGCCTGCATATTGGCTCTTTTTTCTGTTTTTTCATATACCCAACCATTTTCACAGCAAATAGATGATACATATATATTTTTCACATGGCAAGTTCACAGCAAACATATGAGATATCCAACACATATAATTTCATCATACATGCATAGTTCCATCAACCATACATAGCAAGTTCGACATACATGCATCCAACCATACATATTACAATAGTGTCATCCTACCATACATGCATAGTTCATAGATACAAAGGAAACATAGTTCATCCAAACAAGCACTCCATCTATGCAAGCTTCCGTGAAGTGAATGCATTCTGCAAAATGGGAAATAAGAAAGTTAGAAGAAGAAGATTAGAAGAAGAAGAAGAAGAAGAAGAAAATGAAGAAGAAGAAGAATATATGACATTTATGAGCTAATTTAGGTGAAATTGATCATTTGTGAGCTAACTTAGGTGAAATGGATCGTTTATGAGCTAACCTAGGTGCAATGGATCGCTTATGAGCAAACTTAGGTAAAATGCATCATTTTAGAGGTAACCTAGGTAAGATGGATCATTTTGGAGCTAACCTAGGTAAAATGTGTCATTTTAGAGCTAAATTCGGTAGAATGGATCATTTATGAGCTAAGTAAGGTTAAATGGGTCATTTTAGAGCTAACGTAGGTAAAATGGATCGTTTATGAGCTAACTAAGGTAAAATGGATCATTTTAGAACTAACTTAGGTAAAATGGATCGTTTATGAGCTAACTAAGCTAATTATGCCATTTTTGACATAAGTAAGCTAAGTACATGTCATTATTGAGAAAACCTAGTTAACTAAGCATATTAGAGCTAACTTTGGTCATTTTGGAGGAAACAAAGCTAAGTATAGATCGTTTTAGAGCTAACTTAGGTAAAATGGATGGTTTTGGAGGTCAGTAAGCTTATTAAGTCATTTTGGAGGAGAAGAAGCTAAGTCTAGGTCATTATGGTAAGCATTTGAGGAAATAAAGCTAAGTCTAGGTCTTTATGCATGTGTTAAGCAAAACACTAGATAAACTTACCAAGATCAAGGAGGTGTAGGAGCGGGGTGGCTCGTGTCGGTAGCTAGAGAAGGATCGTGCGATGCTTGTCTGGGGTTACGCTGCACCAAAGATCATTTCCAATGTCTTGTTACCATGATGACACTCAAATGTTAAGACTAGCAACTAATGTCCATTCAAATAAAACTCACCGTGGTCCCAGGAGCAATCACTGGCATCGGCGGAGCGGTCTGACCTGTCTTCTCGCACACAGACTGCACATTTGGTTTTGACGACTCAGTCATACTAGTTAGTAATGAGACAAACACTACATGAATGTTTTGGCTAATCTGCAGAAGAAACTTACCACAAGGAGCTCGTACATGGCCCTTGCCTGCATGTCATTCCGTGCCCTCTCCTCCTCCACCATCTTTGTCGTCCTCTCCTCCAACTCCCGCTGCCTCTCCGCCGCCTCCACCAGAAGTTTCTCCGTTCTATCTCTCTCACTCTGTATAGCAGCCTGCAACACCACTCACATGACCATTTGTAATCATTGATGGAAGCGCACACAATGTAATGGAGAAAGATAACTGAGTACGTATCACTAACCTTGATGGCGAGTTGCACTGGCCGTTCACGAGGCCTTATCTCAGGAGCGGAGCTCGACTGGCGCGCCTTGATCTCCGGGAGAGTGCTAGGACAACGGATAAGTCCATCTCCAATGGCTATGGAGCCATGGGACCTCCCGCCACCAGATATCATCAACAGCTCTGGATCAATGGGACCCTGGCTCGGGTTAAAGTCCTCCCCTTTCCTCGCCTTCCCCTCATCTCTATATCTCACGAGCTTGTTGTGGGAGGAGATGTTGGTGAAGTTGTTTGCATCATCGAGGTCAGACTGAGAGAAAGCCTTGACTTTCTTGAAAGAGGCAGTGTGGGCCATGGCATATAGGTCGTACACCTCTGGCACCTTATCCGCCTTATTGTAGTGTGCCTGAAAGAGAGAAACAATGAAAATTAGTAATTAAAGGGCTCAAGCTAGCATGATGAATGAATTGCATGAATCATGAAGCAAACCACATACCCAGTTGCGCCCGAACTGATATAAGTTGGAGCTGCCTTGATGGTGTGGCACACCTTCCATTTGGGCACGTTTGTCCTTGGCCTCCTTGTGGAGGGCTAGCCATCGTTGTGAGCACCACTCATCGACCAACACCTCCCAACAATCCATCCGATCCGCACACCATCTCGGAGGCACCTAAGTTAGCAAATAGAAACTTAAGCGCTACAGCTAAGAATTACTAAATGAAGGAACTTAAGTAGAGAAGGCCTTAAGAATTACCTTCATGTACTGCTCCTTACTCAGGAACTTATCGCGGCACGCCGGCTTGGTCTTCTTGATACCACGCAAGGCGTAGTAGTCTCGAACAGCCTGCACCCGAGCCTCGTGCCGTAAGTTCTGGAGTAGGCGCTTGCAGATGTTCTGGAGTAGGCGCTTGCAGACGTTCTCGAACAGCCAATGAATAGCGCATACGCCAGCAAGTCATGCGTCGAGTACATGTACCAGACACGCATTATGAAGTTCCGTTTGCTAAAGGCGTCGTATGTCTTGAACCCATTATCCCAGGCTTCTTGCAATTCGTGCTTAAGCGGCTGCATGTACACATTCATATTTTTGCCCGGATAGTTGGGTCCTGGAATTATCAACGTCAGGAAAATGTTCTTTATTTGCATAATCTGTCCGGGGGGGGAGATTGAGTGGAAAGACAAATACGGGCCAACAACTATATTGGGCTGCCGTCATACCAAACACACTGAACCCATCCGTGCTGATGCCGACTCGAGGATGCCTCGGATCTGCCGCTTTGTCAGTATGTAATTCATCAAACTTTTTCCACGCAACACCATCCGATGTGTGTACCATCATCAGATTCCCATCTGCATCTAGTTCGGTTCTTTTGCCTGTTTTGTGCCATGTCATCTGTCTGGCCGTCTCTTCGACCATGAAAAGACGTTGAAGTCTTGGTACGATTGGCATATACCGAAGAACACTAACGGGGATTTTGGTCTGTGTCTTCTCACCCATACCGTTGTCTACCACAATATACCTGGAAGACTTGCAAATGGGACAATAGTTCAAGTCCGCATAGTCAAGCCTAAATAAGGCACATCCTTTCTCACAGGCATGTATCTTCTCATAGGGCATCTTTAGTGCACGGAGGATTTTGTCCGACTGGTACACGTTTGCAGGCATTACATGGCCTTTGGGTAGAAAGCGTCCAAATACTGTCATAATTGCGTCATAGCATTCTCTGCCCAAGTTGAACTGAGCCTTCAGAGCCATTACTTGTGAGATGGCATCCAACTGACAAAGCTCAGTGTGCTCGTGGAGCGGACGTTTCGAAGACTCCAACATTTCATTGAAGGCCTTTGCAGATTCCTCCATCTCCTCGTCCAAATCCCGAGCATCATCATAGTCTTGCGCCATGTTTTCCATCCCGGTACCATGCTCGTCGGTGCGACGACGATCCACCTCAGCTTGGTCATGTTGGGCAGACTCACCATGAAATGTCCACACCGTATAATCGGGCGTAAAACCACTCTTCTGCAGGTGTTTGCCCATTTCAGCCTCTGTCTTCTTTTCCCAATTGCCGCACCGGAAACAGGGGCACCAGGTTTTCTTTTGGCCATTTGCAAATGCGGCTTGCACAAACCCCTTAGTTTTTGTGAACCATTCAGCGCTCCATTTGTTCTGACCAGTGTGACCGGTATACATCCAAGCACGGTCACTCATCTTGACTTTCAGAGCTACTGGACACACAACAATTATATATGTAATTCACCATGTATATATTCATCAGTTGATCTACTTTGTCAATTTTATTACGTCCACGCAACCTACACTCTAATAGGTAATGATAGGTCCTAATCCCACCCGTGTATGTGTAGATTGGGTTCATTTTCCCATGCTATGCTCCGGATCCGACGCAAAATTTCGGCAGCACCTCCCCGCTGTTCTCCTGATACACGTCTCTGCAATAAACAGAGAGGATGTGTACCCGGAGAACAACAGGGGAGGCACTGACGAAATATATGCGTCGGATCCGGAGCAAAGCATATGGGAAAACGAACCCAATCTACACATACTCGGGCTGTCCATGGATAGCGTTGGACAATTCGAAAGAATCAAGGTTATAAATATGCAAATGCATGCATATTTATAACTATGACGCTTTCGAACGGGAGACACATATTGGTTACGCATACTGATGATTCAAGACACATATATAGCTAGCTATCAAGTTTCATCGGAATAGATCAAATAACTAATGGGGGAGGAGGACTTGTCATTTGTGCTCACCCACGAACGAAGGGGCAGAGCTCGTCAAACGCACGGCGAGGTCGTCGAACACCAAACCTCGCAGCGATGAAACAACTGAACATTTAAAACTACACGATCAACACAATTATATATGATGTTTTTCATAACTAAATCGAAAAACATATGACCTAACTAATAATTCACAAATATATGACCCCGTCGGCCTCTGGAAGGCCAAAGAACACCTTAATTTTCGGGAGGTGTCGGTGGTCGGGGTGCCCTGTCGGTGTCGGGGTGCCGTGTCGGGGTCGGGGTCTCGGGGTCGGGGTGTCGGGTCGGGGTCGGGGTGCCGTGTCGGTGTCGGGGTCGGGGTGTCGGGTCCGACTCGCGGTCGGGGTCGGGGTCGGGGTCTCGGGGTCGGGGTGTCGGGTCGGGGTGCCGGGTCGGGGTCGGGGTGCCGTGTCAGTGTCGGGGTCGGGGTGTCGGGTCAGGCCTGGGGTCTCGGGGTCGGGGTGTCGGGTTGGGTGCCGGGTCGGGGTCGGGGTCTCGGGGTCGGGGTGTCGGGTCAGGCTCGAAGTCGGGGTCTCGGGGTCGGGGTGTCTGGTCGGGGTGCCGGGTCGGGGTCGGGGTGCCGTGTCGGTGTCGGGGTAAGGGTGGGTGTGGTGTCAGGGTGTCGGTGTCGGGGTGTCGTGTCGGTGTCGGGGTGTCGGGTTGGGGTCGGGGTGCCGTGTCCGTGTCGGGGTCGGGGTGTCGGGTCAGTCTCGGGGTCGGGGTGTCGGGGTCGGGGTCGGGGTGTCGGGGTCGGGGTCGGGGTCGGGGTGTCGGGGTCGGGGTCTAGGGGTCGGGGTGCGGGGTTGGGGTCGGGGTGCGGTGTCGGGTCGGGGTGCCGTGTCGGGTCGGGGGTTTTTCCTCTTTTTTTTTCCTTTTCTTCTTCTTCCTATTCTTCCTTTTCTTCCTTTTTTCCTTCTTCTTCTTCTTCTTCTTCTTCCTCCTTTCCTTTTTCCTCTTCTTCTTCTCCTCCTCTCCTCTTTTTTCTTCTTCTTTTTCCTCTTCTTCTTTTTTCTTCTCCTCCTCCTCTTCTTCTTCTTCCTCTTCTTCTTCTCATCCTCTCCTCTTTTTCTCTTCTTCTTCTTCTTTCCTCAAACTAAACTAAACCTAAAACTAAAACTAAAACTAAATCTAAACTAAACATAAACCTAAAACAAAAAAAACAGAAAAAAGGAAAAAACTAAATCTAAACCTAAAACTAAACTAAAACTAAACCTAAAACTAAAACTAAAACTAAATCTAAACTAAAACTAAAAAGGAAAAAAACAGAAAAAAAACAGAAAAAAGGAGGGGGGCTCACCTTCTGCAGCGCCGGTGGAGGAGGGGGCGGGGCGGTGGAGGAGCTCGCCGGGGCGCGGGGCGGCCTGGGGCGGCGGGGGCCCGGGCCCGGCACGGTAGGGCGGCAGGGCGCCGGGGCGGCGAGGGGCTGGGGCGCCTGGGCGGCCGGGGGCTGGGGCGCCGGGGCGCCGGGGGGCCGGGGCGGGGGGGCGACGGGGCGGTGGGGGGCCGGGGCGGCGGCGCGCGGCGGGCGGCGGCGGGGGCAAGAGGCGGCGGCGGGGGTGGTGGGAAGAAGTGGTGAGAACAGAGAGGGGCGGGGGCACGGGCCGTTAAATAGTGCCCTCTTTGCCGTCCGCCTCTCTTTGCCGTCCGCCATTTTGCCTCTTTGCCGTCTGCTGGCAGACGGCAAAGAGGTGGCCGTTAAGTTTTTCCCAAACGGGCGGGGGGTGGGGGCCACCTCTCTCTTTGCCGTCTGCCAGCTGACGGCAAAGATTCTTTGCCATCTGCCAGCAGACGGCAAAGAACTGGCAGACGGCAAAGAGCTTCTTTGCCGTCTGCTTTTTGGTAGCTGATGGCAAAGAGCTGCTTTGCCGTCAGCTAGCAGGCGGCAAAGAGCTGGCAGATGGCAAATTAGCTGATTCCAGTAGTGTAATTAGTAGTGTTGGTATTATCCCTATCGAAGAAAAAATGAAATAAAAACTAAAAAATGATGACAAAACTTACACACAATTTGTAATGAAATTGCATATTCTTATGAATGCAAAAATAGGCATATAATAGTGCAATTTTGCACTATAGTATAATTTATAGACATATTGTATACACTAGTAGAAAAAGGGGCTTTGGTTCGGCCAGAAAAGAGCATTAGTCCCGGTTCGAGCGACTAGGGCACCGTAGAGGCATTACTCCCGGTTCAAATGGGACCTTTAGCACCGGTTGGTGCCACGAACCGGGACTAAAGGGTGCGATGCCCATAAGTACCGGTTCATGGCACGAACCGGTACTAATGGGGCTGAGGCATTAGTACCGGTTCCTGCCACGAACCGGTACTAAAGTTCTACCTTTAGTACCGGTTCGTGGCATGAACCGGTACTAATGGGGTTGAGGCATTAGTATCGGTTCATGGCACCAACCGGTACTAAAGGTCTACCGGTACTAAAGGTTAGACCTTTAGTACCAGTTGGTGCCACGAACCTTTACTAATGGTGCAATTTTCAAATCCTACCCCCCTCCCCACCCCCCGTGTATTGCCTTTTCAGTTTTGAAAAATTAAAAGAAAATGATAAAAACTTCAAAAGTTAAAATCCTTCGAGATGTAGTTATGTTAGTACATCTACTAGTTAGGAAAATTTAAAAACTTAAATTTGGACATGTTTTGCAAAAAGTGTGGGGAAATTTTAAAACGGCTATAACTTTTGCATACAATGTCAGAAAAAACATATAGTATATCAAAATGTTCAGCACGAAAATCCGCATTCGGTTTACACATGCGCACCTAATATTGACACATACAAATAAAGAAAAAGGAAAACCTACTAAAAAACTTGACAAACAATAATTAAGGAGAAAACTAGTATAGAGCTAAAAAGACAAAAACCACCTAATATTGACACATACACATAAAGAAAAAGAAAAAAACTGACTATAACGCTTGATAAACAATAATAAAGACTAAAAACTAGTACAAAGCTAAAATGACAAAAACAGAATTTTCTCTATGGTGGAATGAATTAGGGGCATCCGTCTTACCCTTCCAATAGAAAGGAAATATAAAAACAAATCATGACAAAATTTGCACATAATTTAGATGGAAATTGCTCGTTTTCATAATATTCAAGGATACGTGTATAATAGTGATTTTTTTATAAAGAATTTTTCTAAGAAGAAATTAATTAGTAGTGTTGGTGTTATCCCTATAGAAGAAAAAATGAAATAAAAACTAAAAAATGAAGACAAAACTTGCACACAATTTGTACTGAAATTGCATATTCTTATGAATGCAAAAATAGGCATATAATAGTACAATTTTGCACTATAGTATGATTTATAGACATATTGTATACACTAGTAGAAAAGGGGGCTTTGGTTCGGCCAGAAAAGAGCATTAGTACCTATTGCATTACGAACCAGGACTAATGTGAGCATTAGTCCCGGTTCGAGAGGTTAGGGCACCGTACAGGCATTACTCCCGGTTCAAATGGGACCTTTAGTCCCGGTTGGTGCCACGAACCGGGACTAAAGGGTGCGATGCCCATTAGTACCGGTTCATGGCACGAACCGGTACTAATGGGGTTGAGGCATTACTACCGGTTCGTGGCACCAACCGGTACTAAAGGTTAGACCTTTAGTACCGGTTCATGGCATGAACCGGTACTAATGGGGTTGAGACATTAGTACCGGTTCGTGGCACCAATCGGTACTAAAGGTTAGACCTTTATTACCGGTTGGTGCCACGAACCGGTAATAATGGTTAGACCGTTAGTACCGGTTGGTGCCACGAACCGGTACTAATGGTGCAATTTTCAAATCCTACCCCCTCCCCCTCCCCCCTGTGTATTGCCTTTTCAGTTTTGTAAAAAGAAAAATAAAAATATAAAAATTCAAAAGTTAAAATCCTTCGAGATGTAGTTATGTTACTACATCTACTAGTTAGGAAAATTTAAAAACTTAAATTTGGACATGTTTTGCAAAAAAGTGTAGGGAAAATGTAAAACGGCTATAACTTTTGCATACGATGTCAGAAAAAACGTATAATATATCAAAATGTTCAGCACGAAAATCCGCATCCGGTTTACACATGCGCACCTAATATTGACACATACACATAAAGAAAAAGGAAAACCGACTAAAAAACTTGATAAACAATAATTAAGGAGAAAACTAGTATAGAGCTAAAAAGACAAAAACCACCTAATATTGACACATACACATAAAGAAAAAGAAAAAACTGACTAGAACTCTTGATAAACAATAATAAAGACTAAGAAGTAGTACAAAGCTAAAATGATGAAAACACAATTTTCTCTATGGTGGAATGAATTAGCGGCATCCGTCTTACCCTTCCAAAAGAAAGGAAATATAAAAACACATGATGACAAAATTTGCACATAATTTAGATGGAAATTGCTCTTTTTCATAATATTCAAGGATACATGTACAATAGTGATTTTTTTATAAAGAATTTTTCTAAGAAGAAATTAATTAGTAGTGTTGGTATTATCCCTATAGAAGAAAAAATGAAATAAAACCTAAAAAATGATGACATAACTTGCACACAATTTGTACTGAAATTGCATATTCTTATGAATGCAAAAATAGGCATATAATAGTGCAATTTTGCACTATAGTATAATTTATAGACATATTGTATACACTAGTAGAAAAAGGGGCTTTGGTTCGGCCAGAAAAGACCATTAGTCCCGGTTCGAGCGACTAGGGCACCGTACAGGCAATACTCCCGGTTCAAATGGGACCTTTAGCACCGGTTGGTGCCACGAACCAGGACTAAAGGGTGCGATGCCCATTAGTACCGGTTCATGGCACGAACCGGTACTAATGGGGCTGAGGCATTAGTACCGGTTCGTGGCACTAACCGGTACTAAAGGTTAGACCTTTAGTACCGGTTCGTGGCATGAACCGGTACTAATGGGGTTGAGGCATTAGTACCGGTTCGTGGCACCAACCAGTACTAAAGGTCTACCGGTACTAAAGGTTAGACCTTTAGTATCGGTTGGTGTACCGGTAGACCTTTAGTACCGGTTGGTGCCACGAATCTTTACTAATGGTGCAATTTTCAAATCCTACCCCCCTCGCCACCCCCCCCCCCCCCCCCCCGCCCCCGTGTATTGCCTTTTCAGTTTTGTAAAAAGCAAAAGAAAATGATAAAAACTTCAAAAGTTAAAATGCTTCGAGATGTAGTTATGTTACTACATCTACAAGTTAGGAAAATTTAAAAACTTAAATTTGGACATGGTTTGCAAAAAGTGTAGGGAAATTGTAAAACGGCTATAACTTTTGCATACGATGTCAGAAAAAACGTATAATATATCAAAATGTTCAGCACGAAAATCCGCATCCGGTTTACACATGCGCACCTAATATTGACATGTACAAATAAAGAAAAAGGAAAACCGACTAAAAAACTTGACAAACAATAATTTAGGAGAAAACTAGTATAGAGCTAAAAAGACAAAAACCACCTAATATTGACACATACACATAAAGAAAAAGAAAAAACTGACTAGAACGCTTGATAAACAATAATAAAGACTAAGAACTAGTACAAAGCTAAAACGACGAAAACAGAATTTTCTATATGGTGGAATGAATTAGGGGCATCCGTCTTACCCTTCCAAAAGAAAGGAAATATAAAAACACATGATGACAAAATTTGCACATAATTTAGATGGAAATTGCACGTTTTCATAATATTCAAGGATACATGTATAATAGTGATTTTTTATAAAGAATTTTTCTAAGAAGAAATTAATTAGTAGTGTTGGTATTAAGGAGAAAACTAGTATAGAGCTAAAAAGACAAAAACCACCTAATATTGACACATACACATAAAGAAAAATCAAAAAACTGACTATAATGCTTGATAAACAATAATAAAGACTAAAACCTAGTACAAAGCTAAAATGACAAAAACCGAATTTTCTCTATGGTGGAATGAATTAGGGGCATCCGTCTTACCCTTCCAATATAAAGGAAATATAAAAACAAATGATGACAAAATTTGCACATAATTTAGATGGAAATTGCTCTCTTTCATAATATTCAAGGATACGTGTATAATAGTGATTTTTTATAAAGAATTTTTCTAACAAGAAATTAATTAGTAGTGTTCGTGTTATCCCTATAGAAGAAAAAATGAAATGAAAACTAAAAAATGATGACAAAACTTGCACACAATTTGTACTGAAATTGCATATTCTTATGAATGCAAAAATAGGCATATAATAGTGCAATTTTGCACTATAGTATAATTTATAGACATATTGTATACACTAGTAGAAAAAGGGGCTTTGGTTCGGCCAGAAAAGAGCATTAGTATCGGTTGCATTACGAACCGGGACTAATGTGAGCTTTAGTTCCGGTTCGAGCAGCTAGGGCACTACTACGTCTTGAACTTGTGTTGGTTTTCCCCGAAGAGGAAGGGATGATGCAGCAGAGTAGCATAAGTATTTCCCTCAGTTTTTTAGAACCAAGGTATCAATCCAGTAGGAGCCCACGCTCAAGTCCCTTGTACCTGCACAAAGCGATAGCTACTCGCAACCAACGTGATTAGGGGTTGTCAAGCCCTTCACGGTCACTTACGTGAGTGAGATCTGATAGATATAATATTTTTGGTATAAAGATGCAAAGTAACAAGTAAAAGCAAAGTAAAAAGCAAAGCAAGATTAAAGTGATGGAGATTGATATGATGAGAATAGACCCCGGGGCCATATGTTTCACTAGTGGGTTCTCTCAAGAGCATAAGTATTCTACGGTGGGTGTCGGGGGTGCTGATCCCTCGGATACCTATGGGACCGCGGCGGACCGGGGCCCCTTTCGGTTTGGCAGGGGGGCGGAGAGTGCACAAAGAGCGGATCGAGGCGAACCCACGAGCACACGCGATCGGTTTACCCAGGTTCGGGCCGCACGGATGCGTAAAACCCTACTCCTGCTTTGGTTTGTATATGTGTTCTTGCTCGGGAGCGACGAATGCTACAGTACACTCGGATGGCTAGCGAGACCGAGCGTGAGAATGGCCGTCCTCCCCCCTGTTGCGCATGGGTCTGCTTTTATATGTCAAAGGGGTCACCGACAGGTGGCAATAGAGATGAGGGTAAAAAGGTAAAAGAGGTGGTGGTTGGCGCCACCGCTTGCTACAGTTGTATCATACCTAACCCTGACGGCAGGGGACAAAGGCATTAAATGCCTGTCTGCGTTGCCTAGACGGTACAGAAAGGGACCGTCAGGGGCGCCACCGTGTGCCACGATGCCTATCTTGTCAGCGCCTGCTTGCCACCGCATGCCCCTGGCTGCACAGCCTCCCGCCACGTACGCCAGGAACGGTCCCAGAGCGACACGTTGGTGGGTGAGCTAGAGCGCGGGCTGCGGAGTAGTAGCGTGCCGCGGTAAGCGCCTTGCCGCGGATGTTGTCTTGCCACATCCGGGAGCTTGTCGCTCACTGTGTCTTGTCGCGTCTGGGAGCTTGTCGCTCACCGGGTCTTTCCCGGGACGCGTAGCGCGTCGCAGCAAGTTTCTCGAGATGCCTCGGTGGGCCTCCCCGGCAAGCTCCTCTTGCCGCGGTCTTTGTGCTTCGAGTGGCCTTCCCGGCAAGCTCCTCTTGCCGGGGCCTTGGATACTTTGTTCTTGAATGGCTCCAAGGGAACCACAGAGGATCTTGGCGGTCGCCCGGCAAGCCTTGCCGCGGGACGCTGCGACTGCCCGTGCACAAGTTCGGGATACTAAGGTACCCCTACTTTAGTACACCGACAGGAGCCCCCGGGCCTGGGCCATACACGGTGCCGAGCGCTGTTGGGCCAGGCCCAAAACAGTGCACGGGCATGCGCGGCCTGGGTCACGCCGTATCTGACTCCGTATGCACCGCGCCCTCCCCGAGCGGTACGCGTCGAACGCGGCGTTGTGCGTGAGATCGTGGGCGGTTTTCGAGGCGTCCACTCCCCACGATCACGGGGTGGGGAGAGGTCGCCTCATCCGTCGCCTCGGTTCTGCACGCCTGCCACGCGGCTCCCATGCGCTAGGGGTCGCGGTCGGTGGAGGCGGGAAACCAGGCCGTCGCGGGTCGAGGCAGCGGGTCGGCCCCAGCTCCCTGCTCTCCCCGTGCCATGATTCGCTGGGCCAGGCGGCCGAGCCCTCACCTCGCTCCTTTATAAAGAGCGGGAGGGGAGGATGGAAGGCCTGCATTCTCTCATCTCCTCCTTCCTTCAGCTTCTGCTCCCCTTTCTCTCATCCACCATGGAGAAAGGGAACCCTGGTCCTTCATCAGTGGCGGCGAGGGTCGCCGCCAGACAGCGCATCCCTCCCTCTCCCGCACCCGTGGTGGCCGAGCCAGCCGTAAGGGGAAGATGGAGGGGGCGAGGCCGTGGACGAGGTCGAGGACAAGGTCGAGGCGCTCGGTGAAGAGGTGGACGGGGCGGCGCACCGGGTTCGCCTCCGCCGGTGGTTCCTCTTCCCGCGGTGGTCCATACTGGGGACGACCCTTGCGAGTTCTTCGCCAGGCTGCGCCGGGCGCCTCATCGTCGCCTCTGACTCCCAGCTCCGTTTGCGAGCGTGGTGGAGTTGGACCCGCCCGAGACACTGAGACTGCACATGAGGGGCTGTGGGATCAGCGGCACGCGAGTCCGCATTGAATTCCCAGCCCCTAATGTGATGTATCTTGGTCGAGGGTGGAAGACGTTCGCCCGTATCCACAGCTTGACTGCGGGGCTCACCCTCCATTTTAAGTTGATGGAGGGCGATCCCCTCTCCGTCAAGGACTTCGGGTGCTTCGGCATTCCGGCAAGGTGTTGCGTGGACAGCTCCTCCGATAGCGAAAGCTCCTCCTCGAGCGAGAGTGACGAGGAGGGGAGCGACAGCGACGACGAGGGTAGCGGGCGGCAGGACGGCGGGTCCAACTAGGTGTCGGGCGCCGCTCCGTGCGGTACCGGCGACCCCATCATCCGTGTCGCCGGCTCCTTGAACTCCCCGGGGTCGTCTCCTTGGGCGGCTGGCATAGGGAGGCTGCGGAGGAGGAAGAGGGCTGGCGGCAAGGCCGTCAAGTCGGAGTACAAGGGCGTGGTGCCCTCGACAGCGTGCTGACGTCCTGCCGCCTCGTCTTCGAGCCCCGCTTCCGGCCCCGCCATCACCGTCCAGCCTTCAGGCGACCCCCGGGATGTTCTCTTGGTGTCTTCTGGCACCCGTAGCTCGCCTAGGCGCTCCTTTTGCCCTTTTTGCCTCCTTGATCTACCTCCTGAAGAGAGGGACAAGAAAGGGATTACGGGCATCTTATCTTTTTAATTTGTAAGCCTTCGGGTCTTAGTTGCATTTAAAACTTGTAATCCTCTCTTTCATGTTTTTCATCCTCTATGGACTGTACCTGAGTGGAATGTTTTTTAATGAAAAGGGGATGCTTGCTGGGTCATTTTGTCTCGCGGGTAGAACCCACGTCAAGGAGCAAATCCTTAGTATATTTCAGATAGACACTTCTTTGCCCGGCAACAGGCCCTGCCGTCTTCCCACGTCGCTCGACCTTTCTCACGCTTTTGACGGAGGCAGGGACGAGGTGGGTGCGGCCCTTTGTTTCATCCCTTTGCTACCGCGACTACGACCAAACTTGGCCCAGGAACGAGCCCCAGGGCCTAGAGTTAAGGGAGCACGGTAGTTTTCGGGAAGAAACGAGGTTTCGTATTTCCCAGTCCATAAGAGAATGCATGATGAGGGATGAAAGACTTATCTGAGATTGCAGCCCCCGGCAACTCTGGCTTGCCGTGGGTGAATCTTGGCACTTGCAGCCCCCGGCAACACTGGCTTGCCGGGGTCCAGATGCCGGTACGTCCTTCTTCTCCTTTTCGTCCTCAGGCGGTTCGGCAAGGATATGCGAGTCCTGCGAACCAAGGGAAACGAAAGAAAGGCAAAGGGACGCACACTCGACCTCTAAGCTAGGGGTTAGCCGCTGTTAAGCACTATCGACCCTAACTAAGGACGAGACTCGATCTAGCATGCATGCTATAACTCAGGGCGCCAGCGCTTCATTTACTTGTGCTCAGGGTCTGCGCCTGGCTTTGTACAAAGGATTACATCCAACAGCAGGAAGACTTGTAAAAAAGGGTGGTTGCCGGACAGGGTCTGACAACCGTGCCTTACGGGTAAAACTTAGGAAGATGCTCAATATTCCAGGAGTTGCTCACTGGGATGCCATCTTCGGTCTCCAGGCGGACAGCGCCAGGCCTGGTGACTCGTTTCACCCGGTAAGGGCCTTCCCACTTCGGCGTCAACTTGTTGGAATTCCTGGCGGACTGAACGCGCCGAAGAACAAGGTCGCCTTCCTCGAGACTTCGGGCGTTAACTCTGCGGCTATGATAGCGGCGCAAAGCTTGCTGGTAGCGAGCGGCTCACACAGCAGCCTGAAGACGGTCTTCCTCAAGGAGCAGCGCGTCATCTTGCCGCAGCTGCTCTTGCTCAAGCTCATCGTAAGCGAGCACTCGAGGTGACCCGTATACGAGTTCCGTGGGGATAACTGCCTCCGCTCCATAGACTAGAGCGAAGGGTGTCTGGCCAGTGGCTCGATTTGGCGTCGTCCTGATCGACCAAAGAACCACCGGCAGCTCCTCGATCCAGTTTCTTCCGCACTTGTGCAGCCTGTCGAAAGTTCTGGTCTTGAGCCCGCGCAGCACTTCAGCATTTGCCCTCTCCGCTTGACCGTTGCTTCTCGGGTGAGCAACAGAAGCGAAGCAAACCTTTGCGCCAAGATCTTGGACGTACTACATGAAGGTGCGGCTCGTAAATTGTGTACCGTTATCGGTGATTATCCTGTTAGGGATCCCGAAACGGCAAACAATCGACCTGAAGAACTTGACTGCTGACTGTGTTGTCACCTTTCTCACTGGTTCCACTTCCGGCCACTTTGTGAACTTGTCGATTGCAACATACAAGTACTCAAAGCCTCCGACAGCTCGGGGAAAGGGGCCGAGGATGTTGAGCCCCCAGACCGAAAATGGACAGGATAAAGGGATCGTCTGGAGAGCTTGAGCTAGCTGGTGTATCTGCTTGGAATGGAACTGGCACGCTTCACGCTTGGTTACTTGTGCAGTTGCATCCTGGAGGGCTGTCGGCCAGAAGAAACCTTGCCAGAATGCTTTCCCGACAAGGGCTCTTGCGCCAATGTGGTGACCACATATGCCTCCATGTATCTCTGCCAACAGCTTCTGTCCATCTTCCCGGGGAATACACTTCAATTTCACACCGTTGAGTCTTCTTCTGCACAGTGTGTTATCGACAAACTGGTACATACTAGACTGCCAGGCAACTCTTTCCGCTTCTTCTTGCTCTTCGGGAAGTTCTCCTGTCTGAGGGAAATGGACGATTTGTTGTGCCCATGCTGGAGCTTGTGGCTCGACAACAAGGACTAAAGGCAATTTTGCTGCTGCGGGAACATCTGCTTCCACGGCAAGAGCCTGCGGTTCTGCCGGAGCTTGACGTTCCCCGGCAAGCTTGCCGGAGCGTCTGTTTCAACGGAGCAAACCCTGGGGCTTGCCGGAGCAGACTGCTCCTCGGCACTGTTGGTGTTGATCTTGGGGACTTTCTTGGCGGCGGCTTCGAGAAGCTCTGCCGGAAAATAGTCGCCAGAAACCAACTTCCTTTTCTTGCTCTGTCTAGTTGGTGGTGTTACGGACGGCTGAGTCAGCTTGAGCAGAAAAATCCCTGGTTCCACAGGTAATTTAAGTGCGGCGCACTTCGACAGGCCATCGGCAATGTCATTCTGAGCTCTTGGGACGTGCTCCATCTGCAGGCCATCAAAGTGCTCTTCTAGCTTTCTCACTTCGTCGACGTAAGCTTCCATTAATGGACTCTGATAATTCTTGTTCACTTGGCGGACGACAAGCTGTGAGTCTCCCCTGACAATGAGCTTCTTAATCCCAAGTTCTGCCGCGGTCCTGAGACCGGCAAGCAAGCCTTCATACTCTGCAGTATTGTTTGTCGCTTGCTCCTTGGGAAAGTGCGTCTGGACTATGTACTTGAGGTGCTCTCTGGTGGGTGCGACAAGCAGCACTCCAGCACCGGCGCCTTGCAGCGAGAAGGCACCGTCAAAGTACATAAGCCACTCTTTGCTTGTTTCCTTGGCGAGGATGCTCGTCTCCGGAATTTCTTCGTCTGGAGTTGGCGTCCACTCTGCTATGAACTCTGCCAATGCTCTGCTTTGGATTGTTGATGTACTCTCAAATTTGAGACCAAAGCTTGACAGCTCCAGTGCCCACTCGAAAATCCTGCCTGTTGCTTCTGGATTTTGCAATATCCTCTTCAGCAGAAAGCGAGTGACGACTGTGATCTCATGTGCTTGGAAGTAATGGCGCAGCTTTCTCGAGGCCATGAGAAGGCCGAAAAGCAACTTCTGCACACCAGAGTACCTTGACCTAGCCCCCTGTAAAAGGGAACTGACAAAATAAACTGGGCGCTGCACCATCTTCTTCTGTATCTCCCCTTGCATCTACACAGATCCTTGCTTGCCGGGACCAGAGCTTGTCGGGGAAGCCCCCTGCTTGTCGCTGGATGTGCTTTCCGTGGTTGCTGGCTCGTCATCTGCCTCCCTCTCTGCCACTAATGCAGCACTAACCACTTGATTGGTTGCCGCTATGTACAGCAGCAACTTCTCTTGTGGCTTAGGTGCGACAAGTGTTGGAGTGGAGTACAGGTATCTCTTCAAGTCTTGCAGCACAGCCTCCGCCTCCGGAGTCCATTTCATTGGACCTGCCTTTTTCAAAATTTTGAAAAACGGCAGGGCACGCTCAGCAGACCGAGAAATAAACCTGCTGAGAGCAGCCACGCAACCGGCAAGCTTCCGTACATCCTTGACGCACTTTGGTGCTTCGATCTGCTCAATGGCCTTGATCTTGCCGGGATTGGCTTCGATTCCCCGCTGAGACACAAAGAACCCGAGAAGCTTGCCAGAAGGGACTCCAAACACACACTTCTCGGGGGAGCTTGAGGTTGATCTTGCGCAGATTTGCAAAAGTCTCTTCTAAATCTTGGATCAGAGTTGCCCTGTCCTTGCTCTTGACCACTATATCATCCATGTAGGCCTCTACATTTCTGTGTATCTGTGGCTTCAAAGCAACATGGACTACTCTGGCAAATGTTGAACCAGCGTTCTTTAATACGAAAGGCATCCGTATGAAACAGTACATGCCACATGGAGTAATGAACGCGGTTTTCTCCTCATCCTCTTCTGCCATGAAGATCTGATGGTATCCTGAATATGCCTCAAGAAATGAAAGCAGATCACATCCGGCTGTGGAGTCAACAATCTGGTCAATGCGCGGCAAGGGAAATGGATCTTTGGGACAAGCTTTATTAACATCAGTAAAGTCAATACAAAGCCTCCATTTCCCATTTACCTTGCACACTACGACAGGATTGGCCAACCACGCGGGATGGAGCACTCCTCTGACAAGGCCTGCTGCTTCCAACTTCTTGATTTCTTCTGCTATGAATTCTTGGCGCTCCACTGCCTGTTTTCTGACCTTCTGCTTGACGGGCCGCGCATGAGGACAAATGGCAAGGTGGTGCTCAATTACTTTCCTGGGAACACCGGGGATGTCAGACGGCTGCCGTGCAAACACGTCGACATTCGCCCGCAGGAAAGCAACGAGCGCGCTTTCCTATTTGGGGTCAAGCGTGGCACTGATGGTGAAGGTACCACCAGTGCCGTCCTCCTTGGCGGACACCTTCTTGGTACGTGGTGGAGCTGCCATGGCCTTCTTACACTTGCCGGTGGAGCTCGATGGTGCGTCCTCGACGGCAGCGCAGCACTCCGAGGAGGTGCGCTTGCCGAAGTGGGCATCAGAGCTCTTGCCGGACTTGGTCTTCTTCTTCCCCCCGGGAGCTTCAGCGCCAAGTGCCTTGTGATCTGTCGCAGCAGCTGCTTCCCGATAGATCTTGTCGGCGCAGATAAGGGCATCCTTCTTGTCGCTGGGGACAGAGATGACGCTTATCGGGCCTGGCATCTTGAGCAAGTTGTACGCATAGTGAGAGGCTGCCATGAACTTGGCCAGTGCTGGACGGCCAAGTATGCCATTGTAGGGCAATGGGAAATCGGCAACGTCAAAGGTGACCCTCTCCATTCTGAAGTTCATTTCGCTGCCAAACGTCACCGGCAACGCGACCTTCCCCTTTGGCTTGCTCCTTCCCGGGTTAATTCCTTGGAATGTGCCGGTCTCTTCGAGCTCGCTGACGGGGATCTGGAGTTTCTGGAGTACAGCGGAGGAGATCAGATTTAAGCCGGCCCCGCCATCAACTAACATCTTGGTGACCTTGAGGTTGCGTATAGTTGGTGAAACCAACAGCGGCAAGCACCCGACCGCAGTTGTGCGATCAGGGTGGTCCTCAATGTCAAAGATGATAGGTGTGCTGGACCATTTCAGAAGCTTGCGCGATTCGACAGGTGGCTCTACCGCATTAGCTTCCCGCAGCCACTGTTTGAGTTGGCGGTGGGAAGTATGCAGAGAAGCACCACCGTCAAGACACAAGACTTCTATAGCTTTCTGAAACTCCTGCTCACTGTTCTCAACATCATCCATGTCCTCGTCATCGTCTTCGTCTTCATCCTTGTCACAGCCACGGGGGAGCCTGTCTCCTTGCCGCTGCTTGGCCTTGCCGCGGTGTCCTCCCTGGCCAGCGTGCTTCTTGCCGGCTTCTCCTCCGCCCCCTTGGGCTCTCTCCTTGTCGCGCCGCTCGTACTCAGCTTTTTGTTGCTGGACAAGCTGCTCGGCCTTCTTGCAGCTCTGGAGATCATGGCCCTTGGTGCGGTGAATCTTGCAGTACTGCTTGTCGGAGCCGTCCTGCTTGTCAGCGGCCGCCACAGCTTGGCAGTTGGTGCACGCGGCAACCTCCTTGCCGGAGCTGCCAACTTTGGCTTGCTTGGCGGCGCCGTCATCGTCGGACTGCTCAACGACTAATACCTCTTTGCCTCTATTTTTCCTGTTGCGCCTCCGGTTTTTCTTTGCCGGGGCAGCATCTTCACTGTCAGATCCTCCTGCTCCAGTGTCCTCTCCGGGGAGTTTCCTCCCTTCTTCAGCGCGTGCACACTTGTCGGCCAGGGCGTAAAGCTCGCTGACGTCCCTGATCCTGCTCATCGCCATCTCCTCCCGCATCCTGTGGTTACGCACGTTCTGATGGAATGCGCTAATAACCACGGCAGGGTGGATGTCTGGGATGTTGCACTGCACACGGCTGAACCTCTGAATATACTTGTGCAGGGGCTCTCCTTCCTTCTGGGCAAGCAGGTGAAGGTCACTTTCCTGGCCATGTGGCTTGTGGCCGCCTGTAAAGGCGCCGACAAACTGATGGCATAAGTCCGCCCAAGAGGATATGGAGTTGTCCGGCAAGTGCATGAGCTAGGATCTGACTTCGGGCTTGAGCACGAGCAGGAAGTAGTTGGCAAGGACCTTGTCGTCTCGCCCCCCGGCAGCTTGCACCGCAATGGTGTAGATGCTGAGGAACTCTGACGGGTGCGACTTGTCATCGTACTTCTCCGGCACGTCTGGCTTGAAATGTTTCTGGCTGGGCCACTGGACTTGCCGCAGCTCACGGGTAAACTCAGGGCAACCTACCGCATACGGCAACTCGCCTGGTTCTCCGAGCGCATGCATGTCAACAGAAGGCCCAGCGCGCAGGTCTGATTGACGCCGCGCTTCTCTTCGGCGCTCGATGCGTGTTTGAGCCTCTTCTTGCTGTCTCTCATGAAGAATTCGGTGTTGATCGCGACGAGCCCGCGGATCTGATGACGCGGTGGAGTCGCTGTCGAGGTGGATCCGGCGGGTCGGCGATCTTGGCCTTCTAGGCGGAGAGTGCACAGTGGTTGCACCCTCGCGGGTTTGTGGCCACCGGTTCGCGCCTGACTGACTTGCCGCGGTAGCGATGCGCTCGGCTGCCGTGGGTTGTCACCGTTGGCGAAGCCGATGAGGCTCTGGATAGTGGCCCTCCAGTCGTCGATCTTCTCCGGCGCTGGAGGGTAATCTAGGAGCAGTTGGGCCTATGCCAACGCTTCTGCCGGAGTGGCAGGCAGCGGCGGCGAACGGGATATGCTCGGACTTCTAACTATGTTAGAAGGAGCAACATCTCGTCCAAGCGACCATGCCACGCTCGTGCCAGCATGTTGGCGTGCATGCTGGTCTTGAGCGCTACGGGATCCGCCGGCTTGATCTTGGCCCAGCAAGCGTATGGTACCGTGAGTACCATGACGCTGCTGGTCTCGCGCCTCCTGAGATGGGCACGGTGCGTGCACAGACGCCGAGGTCTTGGAGTGCGCCCGGTCATTGTGGGAGCCGACTGCGCCGCCGATGTGCAGCGCAGCCTTGTCCTTGGACCACGCTGTCAGGACCCCGATTCTAAGCCACATCGATCTAGCCGGTAACACCTCATATCACTTTGCGGCCTCGCGCACGGTATCCCACGGGTGTCGCCTTACCATGGCCCGGGACCGTTTGCGCCTTTTGGCTCGCGTATATGACAATGTCGCTAGCATCCATATGACCAAGAACCCGGGCCGACATGGCTAGTCGTGAACCCAAAGCGGCACAGACCTATGGAGACAGGCATACATGAATCACATCGAACATGTCGGTCATCAACGAGTGATTCCGGGCTGTAGCACTGGGCTAACAGGACTCCGGGAATCCCGGGCTGTAGCAGGCTAGACAGGACTCCGGAGATCACTGCGTGACATTTCCCCGAAGGGACAGACATAGGGACGAAGTGAAACACATGCCGGCCAGTCAAGTGTCCTGAACAGTAGTGCTGGGCTAGCAGGACTCCGGTGAACCGGGCTGTAGCGGACTACTATGGCTCGAGGAGCACTAGACTACATTTCCCCATAAGAAAGGCTGCGAAGGACAAACAACTAGATTGTCGGATCCCACTCATACCAAGCATTTCAATCATTCACACAATATGCCCGATATGAGTACATACAACATGGCATCACAACAAAACTCTACAACTCAAATACTTTATTTAAAGGCTCCAGGGAGCCATACATAACATATTCATACAGGTAGGGGTCACATGACCCGACACTCAAGTCATACAGTCATACAAGCACATGCGGAAGCAACTAGTCTGAGTACAGACACTAGAAAGAAAGAAGGCTTCTCGAAGCCTGTCTATCTACATAGGGCCCTCCATGGCCTGGATCACCACCTGGGTGGCTAGTCACTCGTCGACGTCAAGGTCTACATAAAACCCATCGGAGGGGGCAGTGTTGCCGTCTGAAAACAATAAATAAGCAAACATGAGTACAAAGGTACTCAGCAAGTCTTACATCAGAACCTACTATACATGCTCATTCTCAAAAAGGTGGTGGGGTTTATGCAGCAAGCCAGCTTTGACTCTTGGCTAAGCTATCCTACGGAACCTTTTAGCAAAATAGTTTTCGCACACGAGTCCACTACTCACCATCACAATACTCCACCGTGGATCCTCCCTCGTATCCTGCGAGAGGGCCATCCTCGGTACTCACACTTATCTTGAGTCTTTTAGTAGTACCCATTAACTTTTCTATGAACTGTATATGCAATCAAGTAGTCCTTTACCGCGGACGCGGCTATTCGAATAGTTTTATACCCTGCAGGGGTGTACTTCGTCACACATGATTCCACCACTTAGCGTCTGCACATGAAATGTGCTCGGCAGACTTCAAGCGAAAACCGACGTGGGTGTAGACCACGACCTGACTAACCTCACAAGTCTCTAGTCCAGGGTCATCACCTATTCAGGTTCCATCCGCAAGGAAATCCGGCGGGGTGTCCTCGACGGCCCCGAACAATGTGAACAGGGTTCCCGAGACACCAAACGGGTGACTCGGTACACCGTGCCATGGTGTATCTACCGCAACATAGCCCACCCCTAGGGTCAGCGCTACGCACGGCCGCCAACACATATCCTACAAACACCAGAAACTAGTTGCAACTCCTGGACTGAGGCGAGAGGGGTCAGTAAGTCGAGTGGGGTCATATTTCAGGGCCCAATGTGTGGTAGTAGCTGAATCTTAATTCACGCATACAGAACTCAGTTCTTAGGGACGGCCTCAATGAAACAACCCACCATGTACTCCTACATGGCCTCTCATCGATACCTTTACCAAAACATGTTCAACACATCCCACATATTACTGACACAAGCATTTCACTCTAGCCCATCACCCAGATGAACCAGACCTGACACAAACCTAAGCATAGCAGGCATAGCAAGGTAGGAATCACAAAACATGGCTCAATCAACTCCTACACATGCTAGTGGGTTTCATCTAGTTACTGTGGCAATGACAGGTCATGCAGAGGATAAGGGTTCAACTACCGTAGCACACAGCAGTTTGAATCGTGTTGTCTTAATGCAGTAAACAAGAGCAGGAGCGAGAACATGGGTTTGTATCGGAATGATCAATGGTTGCTTGCCTGATGGAGTGGTAACGGGATACTGCCCTTCAGTTGGATACTCGTGAATATCCTCGGAGGCAGAACCTACCACGAAGAACACAACCGAGCACAATCAACACATGACGATATGCAACAATATGATGCATGCTATGACATGGCAATATGGATGTGTCTTGACCTAACGCAAGCTAAAACAGAAGGGTAATTTCTTATTTGAACCAAAGGTTCAAGTGTTAGCTCATTTAACTTGATCATATTAGTGCATCACCTTATATTGCATAAACAGCAGGTTTAACTTTTTTCTGACATGCATGAAACCAGTACCAATGGATAGCTTGGATTTTTCTGATAATTTTTCATATATAATTTGTCTCATTTGGAGTTATGGTTGAATTTCTATGAATTTTTGAAGTTTAGGCAATTTTCTGGAATTTTCTATATAAAATTAAATCCAGAAAAGAGTTATTGCGTCAGCCTTGCGTCAGCATGACGTCAGCAAGTCAACAGGCCGATACAGGTCAAACCTGACCTGTGGGACCCGTGTGTCGGTGGCTCATTTAGTTAATTAACTAATTAATTTAGATTAACACTAAACAGTTTTAATTAGCAGGGGGGCCCGCTTGTCATTGACTCAGGGGAGTCAACTGGGCCCACCCAGTCAATGGTCAAGGTCAACACTCGCCGGCGTCTAGCCGCCGGCGAGGCCAGACGCGGCGGAGGAAGTGCATTTGCACGTTCCGGCCACTAAACAGGAGGCGGAGAGCATCTGCGGGCTCCTGGGAACGAGCCGCAGCTCTTGGTGGTGAGGGTTGAGCTCGGGGTGGCCGGAGACGTCGCCGGCGACGACTTTGGCGGTCGCCGGAGTTCGGGCGCCGATGGAAACGGCGCCACCGTGCACGGGAGGAGCAACAGGTAGCACCTACGCGTTCTGCAGGCTCCCGCAAAGCTAACAGGCATATGCACGGGGCCGATTGGCCACCGGAGCCTCGTCGGCGACGAGCTCGTGCGGCGGTGCGCTTCGGGCATCATGGGGAGTGGTGCTACAACGAGCGCTAGGCCATGGGGTTAGGGGGAAACGATGGAGGAGCTCACGGGGAGGTCGAAGCGCAGCTCAGCGGGCCTGGGGACGACCTAGACGGCGCGAATCGAGGACGAGGTCGCCGGCAGCCGGAGGTTGAAGAAGAGCTTGAAGTTGACGCTGCAGGGCTTCCGGCGGGGCGTGGTTCGGTGAGGGGGTCGAGGACGATGTTGCGGAGCTCGTGGGCACAACCGAGGGGCGAGGGGGTGGCTGTGGCCGTGGTGGTTCGCGTCGGCGGCGGCAGCCGCGTTCTGTGCAAGTGAGGGGGAGAGCCAGAGGAGGGCATGAGCACGGGGGAGGAGGAATGAGAGGGCCAAGGGGTGCGTGGCCGTCTCCGCGGCATTGGGAGGGAGTCCGGGAAGCAGGAGGTGGCGCGCAGGGGGGGAGGTGGCGCGCGCGCGTGCCGGCGAGTGTCGGGCACACGCCCGCGTCCTTCTGTCCGAGGAGGGGGACGACAGGAGGCAGCGGGGTGGGCTGGGCCGCCAGCTGGAGATGGGCCAGGTAAGTGGCCCAGTGGCCTTTTCCTTTTTATTTTTTTGTGTTTTTCTATTTCTGTTATTCTGTTTTGATTTAGTTTAAATACTAAATCATTTTATAAAATCCTGAAAATATTTATGGACACTTACTGAAATATTTCAGTGGCCCAAAAAATAGTTCCAACATTATTTGAGCATTTGAATTATTTAATAGCATTTAAATGCCCAAATTCAAATATTTATGAATTAAATCAATGCCCCTTTTGTTGACCTAAAATTATGTGCACCATTTTTCCCAAGGGTTCTAACCCAAGGCAAAGAGGGTGAACATTTTTGAAGGGCATTTCAGGTTCATTGAATTTATTTTTAGTAAACCCTAGTTGATTTCAGGGGGGGGGTGCTGGGGGTTCTGCTTTCCCCATTTCAATTTTCTGATGAAAGTAAACATGATGCACACTCTAATGCATAATCTAGCTAGGGTGTGACAACTCACCCCCACTCAATAGAATCTCGTCCCGAGATTTCGGATCATCTGGGAAGAAGGTGGGGTACTCGAGTCAAAGACGATCCTCCCTTTCCCAAGTGGCTTCTTCCTCGGAATGGTGTGACCATTGAACCTTGAGAAACTTGATATTATGACGTCGAGTGGTACGCTCGGCTTGATCAAGGATACGAATGGGGTATTCCCGATAAGAAAGGTTATCTTGTAAATCAAGCGTTTCGTGGTCCACTCCACGGATAGGATCCGCGAAGCAACGCCTGCGTTGCGAAACGTGGAAGACATCGTGAACTCTGGAAAGATGCAGAGGTAGTTCCAATTGGTAGGCAACTTCTCCTCGTTTGGCAAGAATGCGAAAGGGTCCAATGTAACGAGGAGCCAATTTGCCTTTGATACCGAAGCGATGGGTTCCCTTTAACGGGGTAACCCGAAGGTAAGCCTTCTCGTCAATTTCAAATGTCATAGGCTTAGGTTTACGATCATATTGACTCTTTTGGCGAGATTGGGCAGTTTTCCATTTCTCACGAATAACGCGAACCTGCTCTTCTGCTTCCTGAATCATATCCGGGCCAAAGAGTTGTCTTTCCCCGGTTTCTGACCAGTTAAGAGGCGTTCGACATTTTCGTCCATAGAGAACTTCGAAGGGAGCTTTGCCCAAACTAGCTTGATAGCTATTGTTATAAGCAAACTCCGCGAATGGAAGGCATTTCTCCCAACTCATTCCGAACGAGATAACAGAAGCTCGGAGCATATCTTCCAGAATTTGATTGACTCGCTCTACTTGACCACTTGATTGAGGATGGAAGGCGGTGCTAAAGGAGAGATGAGTTCCCATAGCATTTTGGAAACTTTCCCAAAATCGAGAGGTGAAGAGACTTCCACGGTCTGAGTTAATTTCCAATGGGACACCATGAAGAGACACTATTCGGGAGATGTATAAGTCAGCTAGCTGGCTAGCGGTGATACTCTCACGAACAGGTAGAAAATGGGCTACTTTGGAAAGACGGTCGATCACGAAGAAGATGGCATTATTTCCTCTCTTGGTCCTGGGAAACCCAGTGATGAAATCCATACTGATTTTGTCCCATTTCCATTCAGGAATAGCCAAAGGTTGAAGGGTGCCAGCAGGCCGTTGATGCTCTGCTTTAACACGACGACAAACATCGCAATTAGCAATGTATTGAGCGATTTCTCTCTTCATCCTAGTCCACCAAAACCTCTGGCGTAGGTCTTCATACATTTTAGTACTACCGGGATGAATGGTGAGAGGGGATTCATGAGCTTCCTTAAGGATCATCTGGCGTAGATGTTGTTTCTTGGGAACCACCAGGCGGTTCTCAAAGAAAACAGCACCTTGTTCATCCATGGAAAAACATTTAGCTACTCCGCTAGCAATGTTTTCCTTAATCCGGGATATGCCCTTATCACGCTTTTGGGCAGCTATGATTTGATCCATAAGGGTAGGTTTCGCCACCAGGGTAGATAGGAATCCTTGAGGAACAATGTGAAGATTAAGCTTGCAAAATTCCTCATGGAGAAGTGGTTGACTTTGTTGTAACATCAGGTTGTTACAGTAGGACTTACGACTTAGTGCATCAGCCATGACATTGGCCTTGCCAGGGGTGTAAGTTATTCCTAAGTCGTAATCCGAGATCAACTCGACCCAACGTCTTTGCCTGAGATTCAAATATGGTTGGGTGAAGATATATTTCAAGCTTTGGTGATCGGTGAAGATCTCGCAACGATTACCGAGAAGGTAATGTCGCCAGGTTTTGAGTGCATGGACTACAGCTGCAAGCTCTAGATCATGTGTGGGATAATTTTCTTCATGTGGGTGTAATTGCCGTGAAGCATAGGCAATTACCTGACGATCTTGCATGAGTATGCAACCCAGTCCTTGTCGCGAGGCGTCGCAATAGATAATAAAGTCCTTGGAGAAATCTGGTGGTACCAGTACGGGAGCAGATGTCAGGCGTCTTTTCATCTCCTGAAAACTGAACTCGCACTGTGGAGTCCACTCGAACTTTTTATCTTTCTTGAGGAGTTCAGTTAGAGGTTTAGCAACCTTGGAGAAATTCTTGACGAAGCGGCGGCAATAGCTCGCTAGGCCAAGGAAACTCCGAACTTGCTTGACCGTTTTAGGTGGACTCCAATCAAGGACGGCTTGAACTCGCTCGGGATTGACAGCAATACCCTTACCAGAGATTACATGGCCTAGATAGGTTACTTCTGACAACCAAAATTCACACTTGGAGAATTTGGCATAAAGGCGATGCTCTCGAAGTTTCATCAATACCAGCCTTAGATGTTCGGCATGTTCCTCTTCATTCTTGGAGTAGATGAGTATGTCATCGAGGTATACTACGACGAATTTGTCCAAGTACTCCATGAAAACCGAGTTCATTAACCGGGAGAAGGTGGCCGGGGCATTGGGTAAACCGAAGGACATGACGGTGTACTCGTATTGGCCATAATGAGTAACAAAGGCCATTTTGGGAATGTCCCCGTTTCTGATTTTGATTTGATGGTAGCCCAACCTCAAATCCATCTTGGAGAAGACTGAGGATCCAGCGAGCTGATCATACAGGTCGTTGATCCTGGGAAGCGGGTATTTGTTCTTGATGGTGACCAGATTGACAGGTCGGTAATCCACAACCATTCGATCCGTTCCATCCTTCTTCTTGACGAAGAGGACGGGGCAAGCCCAAGGAGAGGAGCTAGGACGGATGAACCCTTTGTTAAAGGACTCATCGAGTTGGTTCTTGAGCTCGGCTAGTTCTAAGGGTGCCATCTTGTAGGGTCTTCTAGCAATTGGAACGGTTCCTGGAACAAGGTCTATCACAAACTCGACATCCCGGTCAGGTGGAACACCTGGCAGTTCTTCCGAAAACACATCCGGGAAGTCTCGGACTACCGGAACGTCCTCAAGGTCTGGAAGAGGGTTGGCATTGAGAGAGTAAAGTTGGCGCTTGGCCACTCGAGTTAAGACATTAACTGTCTTGCCCGAGGAATGAGTAAGTTGAACGGTTCTAGTGGCACAATCGATCTTGGCATAATGAGCCGACATCCAGTCGATACCCAAGATGATGTTTATGTCGGAGGACTTGAGAGCTATTAAAGATGCAAGGAAAACAAGCCTATCGACAAGGATTTCGTTCCCATGGCTTACCCTAGAAGTTTGCCATTTGGAACCCGGAGTTTGAATTACCATGGAAGTGGGCATGTCACAGAATGTCGTGTTATGCAACCGAGCATAATTCTCGGATATGAATGAATGAGATGCTCCAGTATCGAAAAGAACAGATGCCGGATGGCAGTTAACAAGGAGCGTACCAAGGACGACGTTGGGATCCTCATGAGCCTCTTCGGCTGAAACATAATTGACGTGGCCACGTGAAGTGGTGGCCGGCTTGGCGTAGAAAGTCTTTCCCGCGGGCTTACCACGGCCAACGGACTTTCCAGCTTGATTGGGGTTGTTCTGGGGACACTCTCGACTATAGTGACCCGGTTCTCCACACTTGAAGCATGTTACCACAGTGGGGCGTGGAGCAACATTAGCAACAGGGCCACCATAGGGCTTGGGAGGTGCAGGTTGCTGGTTGGGACGAGGTGCCTCAAAGGATGGCCTCGGGGTGAATCTGGGTGGCAGTGCGGTGCTTGGAATCCACACCCGGCGCTTCTGAGCTCCAGAGCCGGATGAAGACCCAAAATCACGGGAGTGCTTGCATGAAGCGTCATAATCAGTCTGGCCTGTCTCAGCACTGATAGCTTTATTGACCAGCTTCTGGAAGGATGTGCTCTCGTGCAGACGGAGATCGCGGCGATGCTCAGGGCTAAGTCCCTTGCGGAACCTTGCCTGCTTCTTGGCGTCAGTAGAAACCTCTTCAGGAGCATAGCGTGCCAGGTTCCCAAATTCTCGGCTATATGCATCCACAGTCAGCCTTCCTTGGGTGAAGTTGCAGAACTCCTCCCTCTTTCGATCCATGAGACCTTCCGGAATGTGATGCTCACGGAAAGCCTCGCTGAACTCAGCCCAGGTAGTGATTTGGCCGACCGGGCGCATAGCTTCGTAGTTTTCCCACCAATGGCTAGCGGGGCCCTCGAGATGGTAAGCAGCATAGGTAACCTTGTCGGCTTCGGCTACGTTGGCAGAACGTAGCTTGTGGGTGATGCTGCGAAGCCAATCATCCGCGTCGAGGGGCTCGACGGAATGGTTAAACTTTAGTGGGTACAGCTTGATAAAGTCGTTGATTGACACCAAGTCATTTCGTGGGTGGCGTGCAGTGTTCTGCTCAATCCGCTCCAGCAGGCGGTTGGTCTCACGCTTGTTCCTTTCCGCCTCCAGCATTACTTTGGCTAGGGAAGGCGGGTGAGGCTAATTTTCACCTCTAGCTGCACTGGCTTCCCCCCGCTCCGGGACAGCAGGGTTGCCGCGGGTGTTGACCATCCTAGGAGGAAACAAGACAACGGTTTAGACAAGGATGGCTCAACCTTAACAAGGAAGTGCAGAACGTAAAGGATAACACAGAATGCAGAGATGCTCATTCGTATGCCATGGTAATATAAAACTGCCATATATACACCAACAGTCATACTCGTCATACATAGTAGTACAAGCCCATGCTACAGTACAACTATGAAGGTAGACGTTACATCTCATCAGAGGCATTCCGAGTCCCTATACATTATTTGTCTACACCTCCAGAATCGATTACACACCAAGTCGTATTCCACAAGTCACGTAGGACAGTGGGGATACAACTACTACAATACTAGTGGTACTACTACTAACTCAGATAGCTCCATAGTAGTCCTCATAGAAGTCACCTCCATAGCCTGGAAGTTCAGCGTGATCATCCGGAAACAGACGGTCCTGAGGGGCCTGTGGACCATAGGGGCTAGGATGAGGTCTTGGACCAACAAACGGTGGCCTGCGGGAACCAAGGGGTGGGGTGATGCCTCCCACATCACGCCAATCCACCATGTCTGGCAGAGCTGCTCTCACAGGATACAAATCCCTGGTATCCATACATCCAGCTTGCACCGCGGGTGCAAACCGAGTCAATGTGGCCCAATGATCAGCACGGGTATTAAAAAGCTCCAGCCTCAAGGCCCGATTCTCTCGGTCCTTATCTTGGAGCATCTCAGCGGTGGTACGAGTTAATGAGTCCTCCTGAGTGGAGTCAGCATAGATAGCCTGAAGATACCCCTGCGCTCCCGGAAGTGAAGCTGGCATGTAACGGAAGTCAGTGTTCCGAAGCAGGCCAGTCCGGACTCGCAAGATGGTCATCATGGAGTAGGCAGCATCCTGCACAGCCATCTTAACGGTAACTCCGAGTCCATAGGAACAGTGAAGGGGCTCGGTAGCTCCAGGATAGGAAGGAAATATCCTGACGGTGCAGAAATACTGGCTTTGATTAAAGTCGCGGAACTGCTCTTCAACAGTGCATTCGGGATACCAACGGTATCCTGTCTCGATCATGACCCGGACTAACATAGCAGTATGACCGGGCACGTCGAGGCACCTGGTCAGGCGAACCACTTGATTTTGAGAATGGTTGGCCATCTGAAAGCACAACCACAAGACAAAGACATCAGAATTCCTAGGGAAAATTGGATAGCATAACGGCTGTAAATGCTCAGAAAAAGATTTGAGACATCCACAACAGTTCACAATACCGCTCAACAGCATCATATCAAGGTTCTGATTCAAATAGCAACGTACTAAAATAGTAGAAACTGGACTGGAACTCGTAGCAATAATCCTATAAACTACTACGGATTAGTAACACGTGAACCTGATAGAAGAAGAGAGCCTAGTCCTTAACCCACGTTGAATGAGAAGAGAATGACTCAGATCAGAAGCATAGGGTAAAGGAGTAAAAGAACCTTACGTTCCCTCCCACAATCAATTCCCTTACATATAACTAAAGCATTTCTAGACTCGACATCGACCAGTTTGGCTGAACGAACCTACAGGCAGTCCGGCTCTGATGCCAACGCTGTCAGGACCCCAATTCTAAGCCACATCGATCTAGCCGGTAACACCTCATATCATTTTGTGGCCTCACGCACGGTATCCCACGGGTGTCGCCTTACCATGGCCCGGGACCGTTTGCGCCTTTTGGCTCGCGTATATGACAATGTCGATAGCATCCATATGACCGAGAACCCGGGCCGACATGGCTAGTCGTGAACCCAAAGCGGCACAGACCTATGGAGACAGGCATACATGAATCACATCGAACATGTCGGTCATCAACGAGTGATTCCGGGCTGTAGCACTGGGCTAACAGGACTCCGGGAATCCCGGGCTATAGCAGGCTAGACAGGACTCCGGAGATCACCGCGTGACATTTCCCCGAAGGGACAGACATAGGGACGAAGTGAAACACATGCCGGCCAGTCAAGTGTCCTGAACAGTAGTGCTGGGCTAGCAGGACTCCGGTGAACCGGGCTGTAGCGGACTAATATGGCTCGAGGAGCACTAGACTACATTTCCCCATAAGAAAGGCTGCGAAGGACAAACAACTAGATTGTCGGATCCCACTCATACCAAGCATTTCAATCAATCACACAATATGCCCGATATGAGTACATACAACATGGCATCACAACAAAACTCTACAACTCAAATACTTTATTTAAAGGCTCCAGGGAGCCATACATAACATATTCATACAGGTAGGGGTCACATGACCCGACACTCAAGTCATACAGTCATACAAGCACATGCGGAAGCAACTAGTCTGAGTACAGACTCTAGAAAGAAAGAAGGCTTCTCGACGCCTGTCTATCTACATAGGGCCCTCCATGGCCTGGATCACCACCTGGGTGGCTAGTCACTCGTCGACATCAAGGTCTACATAAAACCCATCGGAGGGGGCAGTGTTGTCGTCTGAAAACAATAAATAAGCAAACATGAGTACAAAGGTACTCAGCAAGTCTTACATCAGAACCTACTATACATGCTCATTCTCAAAAAGGTGGTGGGGTTTATGCAGCAAGCCAGCTTTGACTCTTGGCTAAGCTATCCTATGGAACCTTTTAGCAAAATAGTTTTCGCACACGAGTCCACTACTCACCATCACAATACTCCACCGTGGATCCTCCCTCGTATCCTGCGAGAGGGCCATCCTCGGTACTCACACTTATCTTGAGTCTTTTAGTAGTACCCATTAACTTTTCTATGAACTGTATATGCAATCAAGTAGTCCTTTACCGCGGACGCGGCTATTCGAATAGTTTTATACCCTGCAGGGGTGTACTTCGTCACACATGATTCCACCACTTAGCGTCTGCACACGAAATGTGCTCGGCAGACTTCAAGCGATAACCGACGTGGGTGTAGACCACGACCTGACTAACCTCACAAGTCTCTAGTCCAGGGTCATCGCCTATTCAGGTTCCATCCGCAAGGAAATCCGGTCGGGGTGTCCTCAACGGCCCCGAACGATGTGAACAGGGTTCCCGAGACACCAAACGGGTGACTCGGTACACCGTGCCACGGTGTATCTATCGCAACATAGCCCACCCCTAGGGTCAGCGCTACGCACGGCCGCCAACACATATCCTACAAACACCAGAAACTAGTTGCAACTCCTGGACTGAGGCAAGAGGGGTCAGTAAGTCGAGCGGGGTCATATTTCAGGGCCCAATGTGTGGTAGTAGCTGAATCTTAATTCACGCATACAGAACTCAGTTCTTAGGGACGGCCTCAATGAAACAACCCACCTTGTACTCCTACATGGCCTCTCATCGATACCTTTACCAAAACATGTTCAACACATCCCACATATTACTAACACAAGCATTTCACTCTTGCCCATCACCCAGATGAACCAGACCTGACACAACCCTAAGCATAGCAGGCATAGCAAGGTAGGAATCACAAAACATGGCTCAATCAACTCCTACACATGCTAGTGGGTTTCATCTAGTTACTGTGGCAATGACAGGTCATGCAGAGGATAAGGGTTCAACTACTGTAGCACACAACAGTTTGAATCGTGTTGTCTTAATGCAGTAAACAAGAGCAGGAGCGAGAACATGGGTTTGTATCGGAATGTTCAATGCTTGCTTGCCTGATGGAGTGGTAACGGGATACTGCCCTTCAGTTGGATACTCGTGAATATCCTCGGAGGCAGAACCTACCACGAAGAACACAACTGAGCACAATCAACACATGACGATATGCAACAATATGATGCATGCTATGACATGGCAATATGGATGTGTCTTGACCTAATGCAAGCTAAAACAGAAGGGTAATTGCTTATTTGAACCAAAGGTTCAAGTGTTAGCTCATTTAACTTGATCATATTAGTGCATCACCTTATATTGCATAAACAGCAGGTTTAACTTGTTCTGACATGCATGAAACCAGTACCATTGGATAGCTTGGATTTTTCTGATAATTTTTCATATATAATTTGTCTCATTTGGAGTTATGGTTGAATTTCTGTGAATTTTTGAAGTTTAGGCAATTTTCTGGAATTTTCTATATAAAATTAAATCCACAAAAGAGTTATTGCATCAGCCTTGCGTCAGCATGACGTCAGCAAGTCAACAGGCCGGTACAGGTCAAACCTGACCTGTGGGACCCGTGTGTCAGTGGCTCATTTAGTTAATTAACTAATTAATTTAGATTAACACTAAACAGGTTTAATTAGCAGGGGGGCCCGCTTGTCATTGACTCAGGGGAGTCAACTGGGCCCACCCAGTCAATGGTCAAGGTCAACACTCGCCGGCGTCTAGCCGCCGGCGAGGCCAGACGCGGCGGAGGAAGTGCATTTGCACGTTCCGGCCACTAAACAGGAGGCGGAGAGCATCTGCGGGCTCCTGGGAACGAGCCGCATCTCTTGGTGGTGAGGGTTGAGCTCGGGGTGGCCGGAGACGTCGCCGGCGATGACTTTGGCGGTCGCCGGAGTTCAGGCGCCGATGGAAACGGCGCCACCGTGCACGGGAGGAGCAACGGGTAGCACCTACGCGTTCTGCAGGCTCCCGCAAAGCTAACAGGCATATGCACGGGGCCGATTGGCCACCGGAGCCTCGGCGACGAGCTCGTGCGGCAGTGTGCTTTGGGCATCATGGGGAGTGGTGCTACAACGAGCGCTAGGCCGTGGGGTTAGGGGGAAACGACGGAGGAGCTCACGGGGAGGTCGAAGCGCAGCTCAGCGGGCCTGGGGACGACCTAGACGGCGCGAATCGAGGACGAGGTCGCCGGCGGCCGGAGGTTGAAGAAGAGCTCGAAGTCGACGCTGCAGGGCTTCCGGCGGGGCGTGGTTCGGTGAGGGGGTCGAGGACGATGTTGCGGAGCTCGTGGGCACAACCGAGGGGCGAGGGGGTGACTGTGGCCGTGGTGGTTCGCGTCGGCGGCGGCGGCCGCGTTCTGTGGAAGTGAGGGGGAGAGCCAGAGGAGGGGATGAGCATGGGGGAGGAGGAATGAGAGGGCCAGGGGGTGCGTGGCCGTCTCCGCGGCATTGGGAGGGAGTCCGGGAAGCAGGAGGTGGCGCGCAGGGGGGGAGGTGGCGCGCGCGCGTGCCGGCGAGCGTCGGGCACACGCCCGCGTCCTTCTGTCCGAGGAGGGGGACGACAGGAGGCAGCGGGGTGGGCTGGGCCGCCAGCTGGAGATGGGCCAGGTAAGTGGCCCAGTGGCCTTTCCCTTTTTATTTTTTTGTGTTTTTCTATTTCTGTTATTCTGTTTTGATTTAGTTAAAATACTAAATCATTTTATAAAATCCTGAAAATATTTATGGACACTTACTGAAATATTTCAGTGGCCCAAAAAATAGTTCCAACATTATTTGAGCATTTGAATTATTTAATAGCATTTAAATGCCCAAATTCAAATATTTATGAATTAAATCAATGCCCCTTTTGTTGACCTAAAATTATGTGCACCATTTTTCCCAAGGGTTCTAACCCAAGGCAAAGAGAGTGAACATTTTTGAAGGGCATTTCAGGTTCATTGAATTTATTTTTAGTAAACCCTAGTTGATTTCAGGGGGGGTGCTGGGGGTTCTGCTTTCCCCATTTCAATTTTCTGATGAAGGTAAACATGATGCACACTCTAATGCATAATCTAGCTAGGGTGTGACACGGGCAGCACCACGAGCTCCCTCGTCGACGCCCGCTCTTCCGCCGACGTCTACCCCACCAGCCGTTCGCTCCGGTGATGGTGGGATCGGTGCAGACGGAGTAGCTGCCTCCGGAATCTTCTTCTTCGGCGTCATGTCGATGAAGATGACGAAGATTCGGCTCGTGCGAACGCCGGATCAGATTCACACAGCCTCGACGCACCCCCTACCTGGCGCGCCAAAGATGTTGGGGGTGCTGATCCCTCGGACACCTATGGGACCGCGGCGGACCGGGGCCCCTTTCGGTTCGGCAGGGGGGCGGAGAGTGCACAAAGAGCAGATCGAGGCGAACGCACGAGCACATGCGATCGGTTTACCCAGGTTCGGGCCGCACGGATGCGTAAAACCCTACTCCTGCTTTGGTTTGTATTTGTGTTCTTGCTCGGGATCGACGAATGCTACAGTACGCTCGGATGGCTAGCGAGACCGAGCGTGAGAATGGGCGTCCTCCCCCCCCCCCCCCTGTTGCGCATGGGCCTCCTTTTATATGTCAAAGGGGTCACCGACAGGTGGCAACAGAGATGAGGGTATCTTGTCAGCGCCTGCTTGCC
Source organism: Triticum monococcum (assembly GCA_034509565.1). Lineage (NCBI taxonomy): Eukaryota > Viridiplantae > Streptophyta > Magnoliopsida > Poales > Poaceae > Triticum > Triticum monococcum. Next base: position 726,440,558 of record CM067842.1, read on the forward strand.
ACTGCATGCCCCTGGCTGCACAGCCTCCCGCCACGTACGCCGGGAACGGTCCCAGAGCGACACGTTGGTGGGTGAGCTGGAGCGCGGGCTACGAAGTAGTAGCTTGCCGCGGTAAGCGGCTTGCGGCGGATGTTGTCTTGCCGCGTCCGAGAGCTTGTCGCTCACCGGGTCTTGTCGCGTCTGGGAGCTTGTCGCTTACCGGGTCTTGCCGGGACGCGCAGCGCGTCGCAGCAAGTTTCTCGAGATGCCTCGGTGGGCCTCCCCGACAAGCTCCTCTTGCCGGGGTCTTGTCTCCTTCCCGGCAAGCTCCTCTTGCCGGGGTCTTTGTGCTTCGAGTGGCCTTCAGGCAAGCTCCTCTTGCCGGGGCCTTGGATACTTTGTTCTTGAATGGCTCCAAGGGAACCACGGAGGATCTTGGCGGTCGCCCGGCAAGCCATGCCGCGGGACACTGCGACTGCCCGTGCACAAGTTCGGGATACTAAGGTACCCCTACTTTAGTACACCGATAGTGGGTGAACAAATTAGTGTTGAACAATTGATAGAACGGAGCATAATTATGAGAGTATCTAGGCATGATCATGTATATAGGCATCACGTCCGTGACAAGTACATCGAAACGATTCTGCATCTATTACTATTACTCCACTCATCGACCGCTATCTAGCATGCATCTAGAGTATTGAGTTAAAAACAGAGTAACGCCTTAAGCAAGATGACATGATGTAGAGAGATAAATTCATGAAATATGAAATAAACCCCATCTTGTTATCCTCGATGGTAACGATATAATGCGTGCCTTGCTGCCCCTTCTGTCACTGGGTAACGGCACCAAAAGATCGAACCCAAAGCTAAGCACTTCTCCCATGGCAAGAACTACCAATCTAGTTGGCCAAACCAAACGGATAATTCGAAGAGACTTACAAAGATAACCAATCATACATAAAAGAATTCAGAAAGGATTCAAATATTATTCATAGATAGACTTGATCATAAACCCAAAATTCATCGGTCTCAACAAACACACCGCAAAAAGAAGATTACATCGAATAGAGCTCCACAAGAGAGGGGGACAAGTTTGTATTGAGATTCAAAGAGAGAAGAAGCCATCTAGCTACTAAGTATGGACCCGACGGTCTGAGGTAAACTACTCACACTTCATCGGAGGGGCTAGGATGATGTAGAAGCCCTCCGTGATGACGGCCTCTTCTGGCGGAGCTCCAGAATAGGCCCCAAGATGGGACCTCATGGATACAGAAAGTTGCGGCGGTGGAATTAGGTTTTTGGCTCCTCGTCTGATCATTTGGGGGTACGTGTGTATATATTGGAGGAAGAAGTACGTCGGAGGAGCAACGAGGGGCCCACGAGGCAGGGGGCGGGCCCTAGGTGGGGGGGGCGCCCCCCACCCTCGTGACCGCCTCTTTTTTTCCTTGGAGCAGGGTCCAAGTCTCCTGGATCACGTTCGGTGAGAAAATCACGTTCCCGAAGATTTTATTCCGTTTGGACTCTGTTTGATATTCCATTTATCCGAAACACTGAAATAGGCAAAAAACAGCAATTCTGGGTTGGACCTCCGTTTAATAGGTTAGTCCCAAAAATAATATAAAAGTGGCAAATAAAGCCCAGTATAGTCCAAAACAGTAGATAATATAGCATGGAGCAATCAAAAATTATAGATACGTTGGAGACGTATCGGGCATCCCCAAGCTTAATTCCTGCTCGTCCTCGAGTAGGTAAATGATAAAAAGAGAATTTTTTATGCGGAGTGCTACTTGGCATAATTTCAATGCAAATCTTATTAATTTTGGTATGAATATTCAGATTAGAAAGATTCAAGACAAAAGTTTATATTGACATAAAAATAATAATACTTCAAGCATACTAACAAAGCAATTATGTCTTCTCAAAATAACATGGCCAAAGAAAGTTATCTCTACAAAATCATATAGTCTGGCTATGCTCCATCTTCACCGCACAAAGTATTTAAATCATGCACAACCCTGATGACAAGCCAAGCAATTGTTTCGTACTCTAAATTTTTCAAAACTTTTTCAATCTTCACGCAATACATGAGCGTGAGCCATGGATATAGCACTATAGGTGGAATAGAATGGTGGTTGTGGAGAAGGCAAAAAGGAGGGGAAGATAGTCTCACATCAACTAGGCGTATCAACGGGCTATGGAGATGCCCATCAATAGATATCAATGTGAGTGAGTAGGGATTGCCATGCAACGGATGCACTAGAGCTATAAATGTATGAAAGCTCAACAAAAGAAACTAGTGGGTGTGCATCCAACTTGCTTGCTCACGACGACCTAGGGCAATTTGAGGAAGCCCATTATTGGAATATACAAGCCAAGTTCTATAATGTAAAATTCTCACTAGTATATGAAAGTGACAACATATGAGACTCTCTATATGAAGGATATGGTGCTACTTTGAAGCACGATATATGAGACTTGCTATATCATGGTGCTACTTCGAAGCACAAGTGTGGAAAAAGGATAGTAGCATTGCCCCTTTTTGGGCCTTCTTTTTTTCTTTGGCCTTTCTCTTTCTTTCTTTTTTTATTGGGACAATGCTCTATTGAATGATGATCATCACACTTTTATTTATTTACAACTCAATGGTTACAACTAGATTCTAAAACAAAGTATGACTCTATATGGATGCCTCCGGCGGTGTACCGGGATATGCAATGAATCAAGAGTGACAAGTATGAAGAAATTATGAACGGTGGCTTTGCCACAAATACTATGTCAACTACATGATCATGCTAAGCAATATGACAATGATGTGTGTGTCATGATGAACTAGATGGTGGAAAGTTGCATGGCAATATATCTCGGAATGGCTATGGAAAGGCCATAATAGGTAGGTATGGTGGCTGTTTTGAGGAAGGTATATGGTAGGTGTATGATACCGGCGAAAGGTGCGCGGTATTAGAGAGGCTAGCAAAGGTGGAAGGGTGAGAGTGCGTATAATCCATGGACTCAACATTAGTCATAAAGAACTCATATACTTATTGCAAAAATCTAGAAGTTATTAAAGCAAAGTATTACGCGCATGCTCCTAGGGGGATAGATTGGTAGGAAAAGACCATCGCTCGTCCCTGACCGCCACTCATAAGAAAGACAATCAATAAACAAATCATGCTCCGACTTCGTTACATAACAGTACACCATACGTGCATGCTACGGGAATCACAAACTCTAACACAAGTATTCTTTAAATTCACAACTACACAACTAGCATGACTTTAATATTGTCACCTCTATATCTCAAAAAAATTATCATGCTTTAATCTTTTCTTAGTATTCAACACACTCAAAAGAAAGTTTCACAAATCTTGAATACCAAGCATCTTATTATTAAGAAAATTACCATGCTATTAAGAGACTCTCAAAATAATTTAAGTGAAGCATGAGAGATCAATAGTTTATTTAAAAAAAATCCACCACCATGCTCCAAAAGATCTAAGTGAAGCACATAGAGCAAAATTATAACGCTCAAAAGATATAAGTGAAGCACATAGAGCAAAACTACTACGCTCAAAAGATATAAGTGAAGCACATAGAGTATTCTATCAAATTTTAATTCATGTATGGCTCTCTCAAAATGTGTGTACAGAAAGGATGATTGTGGCATACTAAGACATAAAGACACAAATAATACAAGACACTCCAAGCAAAACACATATCATGTTGGTGAATAAAAATATAGCTCCAAGTAAATTACCGATGGAAGTGGACGAAAGAGGGGATGCCTTCCGGGGCATCCCCAAGCTTTGACTTTTTGATGTCCTTGGATTATCTTGGGGGTGCCATGGGCATCCCCAAGCTTAGGCTCTTGCCACTCCTTGTTCCATGATCCATCAAAATAATTCACCCCAAACTTGAAAACTTCACAACACAAAACTCAAAATAGAAAACTCGTGAGCTCCGTTAGCGAAAGAAAACAAAAGACCACTTCAAGGTACTGTAATGAACTCATTATTTATTTATATTGGTGTTAAACCTACTGTATTCCAACTTCTCTATGGATTATAAACTATTTTACTAGCCATAGATTCATCAAAATAAGCAAACAACACACGAAAAACAGAATCTGTCAAAAACAGAACAGTCTGTAGTAATCTGTAGCTAGCGCAAGATTTGGAACCCCAAAAATTCTAAAATAAATAGCTGGAAGTGAGGAATTTATCGTTTAATCATCTGAAAAAAATAATTAACTAAATATCACTCTTAAAATAAAAATGACAGCAGTTCTCGTGAGCGCTAAAGTCTCTGTTTTTTACAGCAAGTTCAACGTGACTTTCCCCAAGTCTTCCCAACGGTTCCACTTGGCTTGAAACACTAATTAAACACAAAAAACAGAACCAAAACAGATTCTAAATAATTTATTTATTACTAAGCAGGAGCAAAAAGCAAGGAATAAAAATAAAATTGGGTTGCCTCCCAACAAGCGCTATCGTTTAACGCCCCTAGCTAGGCATAAAAGCGAGGATAGATCTAGGTATTGCCGTCTTGATTCTTAATTCTTTTAGTGATGCGCGCGGGGGGTGTCTTTTCTCGTTCGAGCCATTTCTCGCCTTCTGTATCTTCTTTGGTTTGGGACTCACGTCCATCGCCTTTCCCTTGCAAAGCTCCTAGCGAGCCGGACCGCGCGAAGCACGCGCTAGCACTACGCCTGGTGCTCACCCCTTGCGGGGCCCCCTCAAACGGGGCGATAAGCTCCGCAGGTTTCTCAGGAACCCATCGCCTCACGACCCAGCCCTAAGTTGGCGCTGACTAAGGTAAACCACGTCGGGAAACTCACCCCTAGCTTCATGAGCTCACGCGGACACATACCCACATCGCATAGGAAAGTAAAAACTGCAATTTTCTTACACGAGGGGCTTCCCCTCTCAAAATGCTCTTACAAGTTTTCCAAGGGCCACACCCGAGTTTTACGTGCAGAATAAAACAACAGGAGAATATGGGATCAGCCAGAGATATCGCTCGCTTCATCGTCCATGCACGCGTCACTCGCATCGTCATCATCTTCGTCGAAATCGTCGCCGCCGTCCGCGACGCCCCATCGCCGTCGTCGACCATGTCACCTTCGTCTGTGATGACGACCACCCCATCATTCTCCGAGGTGAAGGCCCTGACCAACGCGTCGACATGGTCCTCTACCCAATGCGTCAGGTCGCCCCGGACGGCCATGGGTACAGGAGCAATGGCAGCATTGAAGTCGAAGTTGGGGTCGGTGTTCAGAAGGTGGCTGAAGACACGGGAGAAGGTGCGCTGAAGCAGGCCACGACCCCTCTCCTCCACAAGCTGCCGAGCTCTGGAAAATTGAGCCTCCAGGCGCGTCACCACCTCGGTGAAGAAGGTCAAATGGCTGGCGTAGTCACTTGAGTGAGGGGTCATGGCGTTCTCGTCGCGGATATAACCTAGGGTGGCGTTGGCCTTGTTCCGAAGGTCTTGAAGCATAGGAGCATGCTCGTGCTCCAGCATTTGGCATTGAAGCACTTCCTCCATGTTTTGCCGAGCGACGGCCTCGGCGTCGTCAATTCGTCTCCGGAGGGAAACAAGCTTGGCGCGGGCGGAGGCCAAGTCCGCCTGCGCCGTAACCAGGGCGGCGGTTGTGGCCTCCGCACGCCTCTCGGCCTCGTCCAACCTGGGCCTAAGGGCGGCGGCCCTGCCCGCACCCTTCTGACCGGCAAGCTTCAGCTTCAAGTCATACCAGCCCTCCAGATCTGCGCGAACCTCGGCCACCCGGCAATTGATCTCCTCCTCGACTCTGGCCTCGCGGGCCCCAACGACATCTTCAGCTTGAGCGACTTGACGCTTCCTCGTCTCCAGTCGCTCGAGCTCGAGGCTGCGCTCCACGGCTTCCAGGGCCAGCGTCTCCTCGCGCTGCCAGACCTCCTCTTCCTCCATGGGCGTCCCCCTCATCGACACAAGGGCGGCCCCGCGCGCCTCGACCTGCCACTTAAGGGACGTGATCTAGGCCTGGAGCTCCCACGCGCGCTCCTCCGCAGCCTCGCGGCGGCGATCGGCCTCGTGAGCTTCTTCCAAAGCTCGCGAGCGGGCCTCATTGGCAATCTTGAGGGATGCCTTGGCCTTCGCGTTCTCAAGGTCACGATGGTAACAACCAAGGTTGATGGCCACTCGCAGTTTGCACCGCTCCTCCACCAACCGAAGACCTTCAGCCTCAAGACGCGAGTCGACACCAGCAGGCTCTTCACCAAGGTGGTTCAACGTGCCCATCGCCTCTTGGAAGAGCTCATGGCAGACCATGCTGCGCCCGCACTCGAGCTCAAACGCTCGGCCCACCTCGTCCTCCACCTTGGGGGCTGTGGGTGGAGCATCGAGTGGCGCACCACCTCCCGGTTGCGGGCTGGGGGGCTGGCACGGCCCCAGGTGCCAGCTGACCCTCGCGAGGGGCCCGAATCGAACAGGGCTCGCTGCTTGAAGAAGGCTCCAGGATCGAGGCTAGACAGCTACCAACCATGACCAAGGGAGGAGCCATTGGCACGCCTGTTGCGCTCCGAGCAAGGCTGCGATGAAAGGATGGCGAAGGCACAAGTTCGGGGCACCTTGATGATGGACCAACTCCCCTGGCTGACCCCACGCCATGGGCAGCGTCCGAGCCTGTAGCGCTGGAGCTTGGCAGGCGCGATGGGACGAGAGGGAGCTGCTTCTCTGGAGATTTCGCGGCCTTAGCAGAAGGGGACCTGAGGGGACAATCGTCAGGAAGGGAAGGCGGCACATAGAAGACCACCAAGAAGAGGTACTTACTCGTCGATAGCGATGTACTTCCGTCGCTTCAATAGCCCAAAGATGTTGCCGCCGCTGGGGGATCCCTTCCTCTTGCGGAGCTCCTCGAAGTCCACACAAAGGCGACTGAAGCGCCGGACATGATGGCCGGCGTGCGGCGGAGCCGAAGAAGAACCAAGAGGGATAGCTTTAGGCGAGAAACGGCTCGAACGAGAAAAGACACCCCCCGCGCGCATCTATTTTTCTCTGGCCGGTGAGGGGAGGGCTTTGTGGTGCTCTAGCTCACCTCCTATGCACATGAGGTGTCCGATGAAATGCTCGAGGCACACTAGTTAAGCTTTCTCCTCTCGAAGCTCGACCTCAAAGCTCCATTTTCCTCGAGATTTGTCTTGGTTTAGCGGCCCGTAACGTCCCATTCCCGTCTTCACCGCCGTCGATCGCCCATGCCGATCTCGTCGCCGGCACCACCGTGGTGAGCCTCTTGTTCTTATCTTCTTTCTGAAAGAAAAAAATTCTTACTTTAGATAGATACTTGTCTAATTTTCTTACTTTTATTATTGCTTGTTACTGTATAGTGCGATGGTTTTGGTATCCGCCCCAGTCGGCCCTCGTCCTGGCTATGATTCGGATGTGGTATATATTATCTTTTTATAACTATTTGGTTCATTTATTGTTTATGACAATTATGCCGACCAATGTGACATAGATTTTATTTATGTAGGAGGTAGTTGAACCGGAAATTCCAACCGATCCTATTGTCGAGAGGTTAAATTTAGTTGAAGAAGAAAACAATTACTTGAAGGAAAGAATAAAAAAATTGAGGAGGAGAAGATGATATTGGAGTTGCATGTTGCGGATGTCGTCGATGATCACAAGATCAAGATGGATGTAATGCGGTTAAAGATGAGAAAGATTAGAAAATATGCCATTCATACCGAGGCTTGGTATCATTATGTCGTTGGATCAATTGTTACCTTGGTTGCGATTATGATCGCATTTGTTTTCGCATCGAAATATTTTACATAGTTGAAATGTTTTACATAGTTTCAATGTATGGTTTAATTAATTAGATGCTCTGGAGAGCTATATGTTGTTAGATGAGAACTATGTATGTACTTTGGTTTTAATGTGATGATGAACTTCTATTAATTTGGTCACTTAATTATCTATTCATGATGTTCTGTAATGGTTTTTGACACACTTAATTATATATAATGCACGCAGATGAACCGGCAATGGATGTATGGTGACAGACACACCTCCGAGTACATTAAAGGCGTGCATGATTTTCTCGAAGTGGCTGAGGCAAACAAGCAGAATGGTTTTATGTGTTGTCCATGCCCTAAATGTGGGAATACGAAGTCTTACTCTGACCGGAAAATCCTTCACACCCACCTGCTTTACAATGGTTTCATGCCACACTATAATGTTTGGACGAGGCACGGAGAAATAGGGGTTATGATGGAAGACGGCGAAGAAGAAGAGGACGATGACAACTATGTGCCCCCTGAATACGATGATGCTGCAACGGGGGAAGTTGCTGAAGATCAAGAGGAACCAGACAATGTGCCCAATGATGCTGCAACGGGGGAAGCTGCTGAAGATCATGAGGAACCAGACGATGTGCCCGATGATGATGATCTCCGCCGGGTCATTGTCGATGCAAGGACACAATGCGAAAGTCAAAAGGAGAAGTTGAAGTTCGATTGCATGTTAGAGGATCACAAAAAGGGTTGTACCCCAATTGTGAAGATGGCAACACAAAGCTCGGTACCCTACTGGAATTGCTGCAGTGGAAGGCAGAAAATGTTGTGCCTGACAAAGGATTTGAGAAGCTACTGAAAATATTGAAGAAGAAGCTTCCAAAGGATAACGAATTGCCCGACAGTACATACATAGCAAAGAAGGTCGTATGCCCTCTAGGATTGGAGGTGCAGAAGATACATGCATGCTCTAATGACTGCATCCTCTACCGCGGTGCATACAAGGATCTGAACGCATGCCCAGTATGAGTGCATTGTGGTATAAGATCAGACGAGATGACCCTGGTGATGTTGACGGCGAGCCCCCTAGGAAGAGGGTTACGGCAAAGGTGATGTGGTATGCTCCTATAATACGACGGTTGAAACGTCTGTTTAGAAACGAAGATCATGCCAAGTTGATGTGATGGCACAGTGAGGACTGTACGAAAGATGGGAAGTTGAGAGCACCCGCTGACGGGTCCCAGTGGAGAAAATCGAGAGAAAGTACTTGCCTGAGTTTGCAAGTGACCCAAGGAACGTATGGTTTGGTTTAAGCCTGGATGGCATTAATCCTTTCGGGGAGCAGAGCAGCAATCACAGCACCTGGCCCCTGACTCTATGTATGTATAAACTTCTTCCTAGGATGTGCATGAAGCGGAAGTTCATTATGATGCCAATTCTCATTCAAGGCCCTAAGCAACCTGGCAACGACATTGATGTGTTCCTAAGGCCATTAGTTGAAGAACTTTTACAGCTGTGGAATGGAAACGGTGTACGTACGTGGGATGAGCACAAACAGGAGGAATTTAACTTGCACGCATTGCTGTTTGTAACCATCAACGATTGGCTCCCTCTCAGTAACCTTTTAGGACAGACAAACAAGGGATACCACGCATGCATGCACTGTTTAGATGAAACTGAAAGTATATACCTGGACAAATGCAGGAAGAATGTGTACCTGGGCCATCGTTGATTTCTTCCGACCAACCATCAATGTCGAAAGAAAGGCAAGCATTTCAAAGGCGAGGCAGATCACCGGAAGAAGCCCGCCATGCGTACCGGTGATCACGTACTTGCTTTGGTTAATGATTTACACGTAATCTTTGGAAAGGGTCCCAACGGACTAGCTGTTCCGAATGACGCTGAGGGACATGCACCCATGTGGAAGAAGAAATCTATATTTTGGGACCTACCCTACTGGAAAGACCTAGAGGTTCGCTCTTCAATCGATGTGATGCACGTGACAAAGAACCTTTGCGTGAACCTGCTAGGCTTCTTGGGCATGTATGGGAAGACAAAAGATACACCTGAGGCACGGGAGGACCTGCAACATTTGCACGAAAAAGACGGCATGCCTCCGAAGCAGTATGAAGGTCCTGCCAGCTACGCTCTTACGAAAGAAGAGAAATAAATCTTCTTTGAATGCCTGCTCAGTATGAAGGTCACGACTGGCTTCTCGTTGAATATAAAGGGAATAATAAATATGCCAGAGAAAAAGTTCCAGAACCTAAAGTCTCATGATTGCCATGTGATTACGACGCAACTGCTCCAGTTGCATTGAGGGGGCTTCTATCGGAAAATATCTGATTAGCCATTGTGAAGCTATGTGCATTCCTCAATGCAATCTCTTAGAAGGTGATCGATCCAGAAATCGTACCAAGGCTAAGGAGTGATGTGGCGCAATGTCTTGTCAGTTTCGAGCTGGTGTTCCCACCATCCTTCTTCAATATCGTGACGCACGTCCTAGTTCATCTAGTCGACGAGATTGTCATTCTGGGGCCCGTATTTCGACACAATATGTTCCCCTTTGAGAGGTTCATGGGAGTCCTTAAGAAATATGTCCGTAACCGCGCTAGGCCAGAAGGATGCATCTCCATGGGCCATCAAACAGAGGATGTCATTGGGTTTTGTGTTGACTTCATTCCGGGCCTTAAGAAGATAGGTCTCCCTAAATCACGGTATGAGGGGAGACTGACTGGAAAAGGCACGCTGGGAGGGGACTCAATAATATGCAGGGACGGATATTCTTGGTCTCAAGCACACTACACAGTTCTACAAAACTCTACCTTGGTGACCCCGTATGTCAATGAACACAAGAATAGTCTGCGCTCCAAACACCCAGAGCAGTGCGACGACTGGATTACATGTGAACACATCAGGACTTTCAACAGCTGGTTGGAAACACGTCTCAGAGGTGACAACACTGTTTGTGATGAGCTTTACTTGTTGTCCAGGGGGGCCATCTTTGACTGTATTGACTTACAAAGGATACGAGATAAATGGGAATACATTTTACACGATTGCCCAACCAAAACAGCGGTGTCCGCTTTGATGCAGCAACCGAGAGGGGAATGGACACATATTATGGTTACATAGTGGACATATGGGAACTTGACTACGGACATGATTTTAAGGTCCCTTTGTTTAAGTGCAAATGGGTCAATCTGTCAGGAGGCGGGGTACAAGTAGACCCACAGTACGGAATGATAACAATGGATCTGAAAAATCTTGGGTACATTGACGAACTGTTCGTCCTAGCCAATGATGTGGCACGGGTTATCTATGTGAAGGACATGTCTACCAAACCGAGAAAAAGGAAAGATAAGGAAGCGAATACATCATACGATGAGCCAAAGCGCCACATAGTTCTTTCAGGAAAAAGGGACATCGTGGGAGTGGAGGGCAAGACAGACATGTCTGAAGATTATGAAAAGTTTCATGAAATTCCTCCCTTCAAAGTTAAGGCTGACCCAAGCATCCTGATAAACGATGAAGATTATCCATGGTTATGGCGCAATAAGCAAATGACACAAGCGAAGAAAAAGTGAAGACTTCCTCCCGCAACTATTATGATGATACCATGCCAACTTTGTAACAGACGAGTATGATACCATTGTCCGTTTTGTACATGCACATGCTATGTGGGTGAAATTATGATACCATGCCAACTTTCAACTTTTTCAGAGTTCATTTGAAATGCTTTAATGTCTTATGGTTCGGCCCTCGTAATACCATTATTCAAATTTTAAGTATTCAAATTTGAAAACTAATGGCACTAACAGAATTTTTCTAAAACTAATGGCAATAACAGAAAGTTAATAATTTTTGTGACCTAAAAGAAAAAATAATTAAAAAATAATGCAAAAAAGAAAATAAATAATGCAAAAAACAAAACAAAAAAACTATTTTTATAGTAAAGTTAATCACAAACTTGTGATGCACACAAATTTCAAAGAATTCAAATTTTAACTACTCAAATTTGAAAACTAATGGCACTAACACAAAGTTTATAATTTTTCTAATACTAATGGCACTAACAGAAAGTTTACAATTTTTCTGACCTAAAAGCAAAAAAGAATAAAAAAATATAGCAAAAAACAAAAGAAAATAAATAATGCAAAAAACAAAACAAGAAAACTGGAAAAAAATTATTTTTATAGTAAAGTTAATCCCAAACTTGTGATTCACACAAATTTCAAAGAATTCAAATTTTAACTACTCAAATTTGAAAACTAATGGCACTAACAGAGAGTTTATAATTTTTCTAAAACTAATGGCACTAATAGAAAGTTTATAATTTTTCTGACCTAAAAGCAAAAAGTATTAAAAAATAAAGCAAAAAATAAAAGAAATTAAATAATGCAAAAAAACAAAACAAAAAAACTGGAAAAAAACTATTTTATAGTAAAATTAATCACAAACTTGTGATTCACACAAATATCAAAGAATTCAAATTTTAAAACTAATGGCACTAACAGAAAGTTTATAATTTTTGTGACCTAAAAGAAAAATAATTAAAAATAAATTTAATAAAATAAATAAAAATAAAAACAATAAGTATTTTGTTGTAAGTAGAAACAAAATAAAATAAATAAAGCAACAAAGAAAACAAAAAAGTGCCACCTACTGGGCCCCCACGGCCTGAATACGACTAGAAACCCTATGATGGGCCCGGAGTCAGGCCCGCAGGTGGCCCAATAGGCCCACTGGCACACAGCGTATGGTTAGGCCCGAAAGCCTACAATTGAGAGGAGCTCGAGAGGGTGGGTGCATCAGCGCTTATAAACCACTCTCGAGCTCTCTCAGCTAGCGAGGTGGTACTAAACTTTTGACGCGGGGCAGCACAAGGCCTTTGGTCCCGGTTGGTACCACCAACCAGGACTAAAGGGGGCACTGGTCCCGGTTCGTCGCACCAACCGGGACCAATGCTCCTCGCGCCCTGGCCCATGACCATTAGTCCCGGTTTGTGCCACACACCGGGACTAAAGGGTTCGTCCTCGTTGCTGTCAGAGTTTAGTCCCACCTCGCCAACCGAAGGGGGCTCACACCGGTTTACAAGCCCTTCCCTCTCTGCCTTGTTGAGCTCCTCTCAAAGTAAAAATAGATGCCCTTATACAGGAAATTTAACGTAAATTCAGAGTGAATTTCTCTGAAATTCATAGAAATTTACTATGAATTTAGGTTGAATTTTCTCTATAAGCGCATCTATGCTCACTTTTTTAGTAAAGTTAATCACAAACTTGTGATTCACACAAATTTCAAAGAATTCAAATTTTAACTATTCAAATTTGAAAACTAATGGCACTAACAGGAAGTTTATAAGTTTTCTAAAATTAATGGCACTAACAGAAAGTTTATAATTTTTCTGACCTAAAAGCAAAAAAGAATTAAAAAATAAAGCAAAAATAAAAGAAAATAAATAATGCAAAAAACAAAACAAAAAATGGAAAAAATATATTTTTAAAGTAAAGTTAATCACAAACTTGTGATTCACACAAATTTCAAAGAATTCAAATTTTAACTATTCAAATTTGAAAACTAATGACACTAACACAAAGTTAAAAAAATTTCTGACCTAAAAGCAAAAAGAATTGAAAATAAAATTTGATCAAATAAATAAAAATAGCAACAATAAGTATTTTGTTGTAAGTAGAAACAAAATAAAATAAATAAAGCAACAAAGAAAACAAAAAAAAATTGAAAACTAATGGCACTAATAGAAAATTTATAATTTTTCTGACATAAAAGAAAAATAATTAAAAATAAAATTTAATAAAATAAATAAAATAGCAACAATAAGTATTTTGTTGTAAGTAGAAAAAATAAAAAATAAAAGCAACAAAGAAAACAAAAAACAAATTTGAAAACTAATGGCACTAACAGAAAGTTTATAATTTTTGTGACCTAAAAGAAAAATAATTAAAAATAAAATAAATAAAAATAGCAACAATAAGTATTTTGTTGTAAGTAGAAACAAATAAAAAAATAAAGCAACAAAGAAAAAAGTGCCACCTACCGGGCCCCCACGGCCTGAATACGACTAGAAACCCTACCATGGGTCAGGATTCAGGCCCACAGGAGGCCCAGTAGGCCCATAGGCACATAGCGTACGGTTAGGCCCGAAAGCCTACAATTGAGAGGAGCTCGAGAGGATGGGCGCAGCAGCACTTAAAAACAACTCTCGAGCTGTCTCAGCTAGCGAGGTGGTACTAAACTTTTCACGCGGGGCAGCACAAGGCCTTTGGTCCCGGTTGGTGCCACCAACCGGGACTAAAGGGTCGCATTGGTCCCGGTTGATGCCACGAACCGGGACCAAAGCCTTTTCTATATAAGCAAACACTTAGCAGTTTCTCCAAAATTCACTTGTTCTTCGCTCCGACGCCCCACGCCGCTCCTCGCCGCCGTCGCCGCCGAGCCCTGCCCCGACGCCGTCGCCCATGCCCTTGCCCGACGCCGTCGCCGCTGAGCCCTGCCCCGACGCCGTCGCCCGTGCCCTCGCCCGACGACGTTGCCGCTCACCGCCCTGCCCCGACGTGCGTCTCCCCGGCCCGCCCCCATCATCGCCGTCGCCCTGCCCCGCCCCCTTTCTTGCCGGCCGTCGCCCCTGCCCTAAGCGCGCGCCCCCTACCCCGTCGCCGTCCTCGCCGCCGAACCCGCGCCCCTGCCCCTCCTCACCTTGGTCCGGCCGGCGCCCCTCCCTTGTCCTTGTTTTTTTTTTATATATTATATGCTTGTTTTTTTCAGATTATATATATTTATATATGTGAGTATATGTATTGTGTATATATGATATACGCCTTCTTTTCAGATTTTTTGTTCATATATATGATGATTTGTATTTTGCTTTTTTATAAAAATGTATATATGTTTGTATGTTCTCTCTCTGTGTGTGTGTGTGTGTGTATATATATATATATATGTTCATTTATGCAAAAGTTAGATTTATATATTTAGAAAAGTTTTATATATTTAGGAAGAAGGGAGAGAAGGAAGAAGGAAGAAAAAGAAAAGGTTTTATATATGCAAAAGTCACATTTTTAGAAAAATTTTATCTATATATGTTCTCTGATTTAGTACATTTTAGGTTAGTTTCATTTTTAGAAAAGTTTTATATATTTAGGAAGAAGGAAGAGAAGGAAGAAGGAAGAAGAAGGAAAAGTTTTATATATGCAAAGTTGCATTTTTAGAGAAGTTTTATATATCTGGCTAGGAAGAAGGAAGAAGAAGAAGAAAAAGAAGGAGAGGAAAAAGGGAAATAAGAAGAGGAAAAGGAGAAGAAGAGGAGATGAAGAAAAGGAAGAGGAGAAGAAGAGGAGAGGAAGAAAAGGAAGAGGAGAAGAAGAAAAAATAGAAAAAATTTCTATTTTTTCTTCTTCTCCTCTATTCCTTTCTTCTTCTCCTCTTTTTCTTCTTCTTTTTTTCTTCGATCTTCTCCTCTATTCCTTTCTTCTTCTCCTCTTTTTATTTCTTCTTCGTTTTCTTATGTTTTATTGGGTCTGTCGTCGTTGATATACCCTCCCGATAACTTCAACACGAGGGGGGGGTCGATATAACCCCCTCCCGATAACTTCAACACGAGGGGCGGTCGATATATATAACTCAAGAAAAAACGATGTCGGTCTCCTGCCCCCTCCCGCCACCCCAAACCCTTGAAGTGTTGTCGAGGCCACCCCAAACCCTAGAGATATATATGCTTGTTTTTTTCCATGTATATATGCTTTTTTCATATATATGATGATATATATGCTTGTTTTTTCATGTATATATGCTTGTTTTTTTTTCTTATATATGATGATGTATATGCTTGTTATCATAATTGTTTTTGTGTTGGATAAGAAAACATTTTTTTCCATGCAAAAGTTACATTTTTAGAAAACTTTTATATATCTAGCTAGGAAAGGAAGAAGAAGAAAAGAATGAGAGGAAAGAGGAAACTAAGAAGAGGAAGAAAGGAGAAGAAGAGGAGAAATAAATAAGAAGAAGTAAAAAGAAGAAAAAGCAGAGGAGAAGAAGAAAGGAATAGAGGAGAAGATTCTATTTTCTCTTCTTCTCCTCTTTTTTTCTTCTTTTTTTCTTCAATCTTCTCCTCTGTTAATATCTGCTTCTCCTCTTTTTATTTCTTCTTCGTCTTTTTTTTCCGGATATGTCGTTGTCGACATACCCCGTGTCCCGATAACTTCAACACGAGGGGGGTTCGACCTACCCCCTCCCCGATAACATTATTTTCCCATGTATGTATGTTGTCGTTGTCGATATAACCCCCTCTCGGATAACTTCGGCCGTGATAACTTATACCACGGGAGCACCCCCCGGCCCTCTCGCTCGACCAAAACTCTCGAGGACACCCAAACCCTAGAAAAAACGATGTCGGTCTCCTACCCCCTCCCACCGCGCCCCTACCCTTGAAGCGTTGCCGAGGCCACCCCAAACCCGGAATAAGCTAGGTCTACATTTGCCACTAATATATCCACATGTTGTCATGTTTGTGTAATAATTTCCATGTTGTAATATTTGCAGAAACAATGGAGCACAGACGAGACGAGCAAGCAGGACAGGTGTTGGGGGACATAATCTTAGCCGAAGGTGATGTCTTGTCGTATCTTAACGACAATGATGGTCTGGAAGAACAAGGTGAAGAAGAAGCAAGCTACGATGATCGAAGAATGGAGGAGGAAAGACATGATTATGATGGCTCCGGTGACCTAATGCTGGTGCAAGAAGGAGCCCGTGGTGATGGCTCCGGTGATCGAATAGAATCCGGCCATGTAAATATATTAGTTAAGCCTGTGATGACTAGCTAATTGATGCATTCATTGTTTTGGTATGTACACATATTAATTAACTCTCGTCTTTCTTTTTTTCTAGCCCTCCGGATCGAGCACAACTTCGGTAAAGAGACGAGGCCCAAAGAAAAAGTTGCGCTCGGATGAAAGGTTTGAGATCACAGCAATCACGCGCGACGGCCAACCGATTGAACCCATCCGGACAAAGGAAGCATTTTCTGCTCAGTGCGGGGTTCTTGTTAGGGACAAGATCCCTATCAGCATCCAGCAATGGTATAAGCCTAAGAACGAAGACCCTGAGGTGTCTAATGTCAATGATATGCAGAAAGATGATCTTTGGACTGAGATGAAGGAAAATTTCACCCTACCGCCAGAGGAGGATCCGGAGAAGCGAGTTAAAGAGAAATTAATCAAGTCTCATGCTCTTAAGAAGATGGCAGACCTATTCAGGAGGTGGAAGAATGAGCTGAAAACGTTTGTCGAAAAGAAACGCCAGAATTCATCGGCAGATATGAGAAGATCAGAGATCACTAGCCTGCATTTGTGGCCTACAAGACATCGTAAAAGAGTAAGAAGATGTCAGCGACAAACAAGAAAAATGTTGCGAAGAAGAAGCTTCACCATCGCACGGGGTCAGGTGGCTACCTCAAAGCCCGGCCTAAGTGGGCTAAGGCTGAGAATGATCTGCTTGATAAAGGGATCGAACCAGAGACAATGAACTGGCTAGACCGTTGCCGGACTTGGTTCTTCGGGGCTGGTGGAACCTTGGACCCTGTATCAGGGAAATGCGTTTGGACGGACGAGCAAATGGACATACCAGTCAAGAAGGTAAAGCACTATATCGATGCAGCACAGCAAGGGACGTTCGTTCCAGACAGAGAGAACGACGAGCTCACAATGGCCCTCGGGAATCCTGAGCACCCTGGACGGACACAAGGCACGCCAGGCTCCGTTCCGTGGAAGGCTGGTTTTCTGGACGCAGGCGGTTACAAATGCCAGGAGAGGAGGAAAAAAGTGGAGCATGCACAAATTCAGACACTGCACGAAAGGGTTCAAGCGCTAGAGAAACGAGAAGTAGCTCGCAGCAAGCGACCTGCCGAAACTACCCCCAAAGCTACCCCGCCATCTCAGAGGAGAAGCAGTGTGGCTTCCATCGAGCTGCTTTAGCTGGAGCATGTCTTGACGGCTCCTGCTAGCTACCATGTGGATGCTATCACGGAGTCTCAACGTTGCCACCTTATGACGCAATGGCAGAACTTCAAAGTCAAGGCGGCTGCCGGCTCTGCTCGACCTACTGAACCCGGCGCAACTTTTCACTGTAGTCCAATTCCAGAAGGATATGCCAGGATGACGGTGGACGAAATAACGGAGGGATTTGAGGACCTCCAGCTTGACTACCCTACCGGTGAAGGGGAGACTCGGCTGGGTTCTTGTCTATTGACTCCATGCCTATGGCGGAAGGAGCTCATCAAGCTTCTGAACTGGACGCCTCCGCCTCCTCCTCCTCCGGCGAGTCAGGTCACTCTGCCTCCTCCTCCGCCACCTCCTCTGATCAGGGCACTCAGCCTCCTTCTCCAGCGTGTGGCGGCACTCCGCCTCCTTCTCCGCCTGCGCCGACGCGCCCAAGCAGCCAGCCTCGTCCTTCTCCGCCTCGTCGGCAAGGGCGGAAGAGACCCGCCACCGCTCCGGCTGTGCTACGTCTTGAGCTTGCGTTGGTTTTCCTCGAAGAGGAAGGGATGATGCAGCAGAGTAGTGTAAGTATTTCCCTCATTTTTTGAGAACCAAGGTATCAATCTAGTAGGAGCCCACGCTCAAGTCCCTCGTACCTGCACAAAGCGATAGCTACTCGCAACCAATGCGATTAGGGGTTGTCAAGCCCTTCACGGTCACTTACGAGAGTGAGATCAGATAGATAGAATATTTTTGGTGTTTTTGATATAAATATGCAAAGTAAAAAGTAAAAGCAAAGTAAAGAGCAAAACAATATAAAAGTGATGGAGATTGATATGATGAGAATAGACCCAGGGGCCATAGGTTTCACTAGTGGCTTCTCTCAAGAGCATAAGTATTCTACGGTGGGTGAACAAATTCCTGTTGAACAATTGATAGAACTGAGCATAATTATGAGAATATCTAGGCATGATCATGTATATAGGCATTATGTCCGTGACAAGTACATCGAAATGATTCTGCATCTACTACTATTACCCCACTCATCGACCGCTATACAACATGCATCTAGAGTATTAAGTTGAAAACAGAGTAACGCCTTAAGCAAGATGACATGATGTAGAGAGATAAATTCATGCAATATGAAATAAACCCCATCTTGTTATCCTTGATGGCAACGATACAATACGTGCCTTGCTGCCCCTTCTGTCACTGGGTAAGGAAACCGCAAGATCGAACCCAAAGCTAAGCACTTCTCCCATGGCAAGAACTACCAATCTAGTTGGCCAAACCAAACGGATAATTCGAAGAGACTTGCAAAGATAACCAATCATACATAAAAGAATTCAGAGAAGATTCAAATATTATTCATAGATAGACTTGATCATAAACCCACAATTCATCGATCTCAACAAACACACCGCAAAAAGAAGATTACATCGAATAGATCTCCATGAGAGAGGGGGAGAACTTTGTATTGAGATTCAAAGAGAGAGAAGAAGCCATCTAGCTACTAACTATGGAGCCGAAGGTCTGAGGTAAACTACTCGCACTTCATCGGAGGGGCTGGGATGATGTAGAAGCCCTCCGTGATGACGGCCCTCTTCCGGCGGAGCTCCGGAATAGGCCCCAAGATGGGATCTCGTGGATACAGAAAGTTGCGGCGGTGGAATTAGGTTTTTGGCTCCTGTTTTGATCGTTTGGGGGTACGTGTGTATATATAGGAGGAAGGAGTACGTCGGTGGAGCACCGAGGGGCCCATGAGGCAGGGGCCGTGCCCTAGGGGGGCCCCCACCCTTGTGACCACCTCTTTGATCCCTTGCGGTGGGGTCCAAATCTCCTGGATCACGTTCGGTGAGAAAATAACATTTCCGAAGATTTTATTCCGTTTGGACTCCATTTGATATTCCGTTTATCCGAAACACCGAAATAGGCAAAAAAATAGCAATTCTGGGCTGGGCCTCCGGTTAATAGGTTACTCCCGAAAATAATATAAAAGTGGAAAATAAAGCCGAATATCGTCCAAAACAGTAGATAATATAGCATGGAGCAATCAAAAATTATAGATACATTGGAGACGTATCACGCATCCCCAAGCTTAATTCATGCTCGTCCTCGAGTAGGTAAATGATAAAAAGAGAATTTTTGATGCGGAGTGCTACTTGGCATTATTTGAATGCAAATATTCTTAATTGTGTTATGAATATTCAGATTATAAAGATTCAAGACAAAAGTTTATATTGACATAGAAAATAATAATGCTTGAAGCATACTAACAAAGCTATTATGTCTTCTCAAAATAACATGGCCAAAGAAAGGTATCCCTACAAAATCATATAGTCTGACTATGCTCCATCTTCCCCACACAAAGTATTTAAATCATGCACAACCCCAATGACAAGCCAAGCAATTGTTTCATACTCTAACTTTTTCAAAACTTTTTCAATCTTCATGCAATACATGAGCGTGAGCCATGGATATAGCACTATAGGTGGAATAGAGTGGTGGTTGTGGAGAAGACAAAAAGGAGAAGATAGTCTCACATCAACTAGGTGTATCAACGGGCTATGGAGATGCCCATCAATAGATATCAATGTGAGTGAGTAGGGATTGCCATGCAACGGATGCACTAGAGCTATAAGTATATGAAAGCTCAAAAAAAACTAAGTGGGTGTGCATCCAACTTGCTTGCTCATGAAGACCTAGGGCAATTTGATGAAGCCCATCATTGGAATATACAAGCCAAGTTCTATAATGAAAAATTCCCACTAGTATATGAAAGTGATAACATGAGAGACTCTCTACTATGAAGATCATGGTGCTACTTTGAAGCATAAGTGTGGTAAAAGGATAGTAACATTGTCCCTTCTCCCTTTTTCTCTCATCTTTTTTTGTTTGGGCCTTTTCTCTCTTTTTTATGGCCTCTTTTTTCGTCCGGAGTCTCATCCCGACTTATGGGGGAATCATAGTCTCCATCATTCTTTCCTCACTGGGACAATGCTCTAATAATGATGATCATCACACTTTTATTTTTCTTATAACTCAACAATTACAACTCGATACTTAGAGAAAAATATGACTCTATGTGAATGCATCCGGCGGTGTGTCGGGATATGCAATATGACAATGATGAAGTGTGTCATGATGAACTAGATGGTGGAAAGTTGCATGGCAATATATCTCGGAATGGCTATGGAAATGCCATAATAGGTAGGTATGGTGGCTGTTTTGATGAAGATATATGGTAGGTGTATGATACCGGCGAAAGTTGCGCGGTATTAGAGAGGCTAGCAAAGGTGGAAGGGCGAGAGTGCGTATAATCCATGGACTCAACATTAGTCATAAAGAACTCATATACTTATTGCAAAAATCTAGAAGTTATCAAAGCAAAGTATTACGCGCATGCTCCTAGGGGGATAGATTGGTAGGAAAAGACCATCGCTCATCCCCGACCGCCACTCATAAGGAAGACAATCAATAAATAAATCATGCTCCGACTTCATCACATAACGGTTCACCATATGTGCATGCTACGGGAATCACAAACTTTAACACAAGTATTCTTTAAATTCACAACTACTCAACTAGCATGACTTTAATATAATCACCTCCATTTCTCAAAACAATTATCATGCTTCAATATTTTCTTAGTATTCAACACACTCAAAAGAAAGTTACACAAATCTTGAATACCAAGCATATTATTATTAGGCAAATTACCATGCTATTAAGAGACTCTCAAATTAATTTAAGTGAAGCATGAGAGATCAATAGTTTCTTTAAAACATATCCACCACCGTGCTCTAAAAGGTCTAAGTGAAGCACATAGAGCAAAATTATAACGCTCAAAAGATATAAGTGAAGCACATAGAGTAAAATTATCTAGCTCAAAGGATATAAGTGAAGCACATAGAGCAAAACTACTTAGCTCAATAGATATAAGTGAAGCACATAGAGTATTCTATGAAATTTTAATTCATGTATGGCTCTCTCAAAAGGTGTGTACAGCAAGGATGATTGTGGCATGCTAAAAAACAAAGACACAAATAATATAAGACGTTCCAAGCAAAACACATATCATGTTGGTGAATAAAAATATAGCTCCAAGTAAATTACCGATGGAAGTGGACGAAAGAGGGGATGCCTTCCGGGGGCATCCCCGAGCTTTGACTTTTTGGTGTCCCTGGATTATCTTGGGGGTGCCATGGGCATCCCCAAGCTTAGGCTCTTGCCACTCCTTGTTCCATGATCCATCAAAAGAATTCACCTAAAACTTGAAAACTTCACAACACAAAACTCAAAATAGAAAACTTGTGAGCTTCGTTAGCGAAAGGAAACAAAAGACCACTTCAAGGTACTGTAGTGAAATCATTCTTTATTTATATTGGTGTTAAACCTAATGTATTCCAACTTCTCTATGGATTATAAACTATTTTACTAGCCATAGATTCACCAAAATAAGCAAACAACACACGAAAAACAGAATCTGTCAAAAACAGAACAGTCTGTACTAATCTGTAGCTAGCGCAAGATCTGTAACCCAAAAATTCTATAATAAATTGCTGGACGTGAGGAATTTATCTATTAATAATCTTAAAAAATAATTAACTAAATATCACTCTTCAAATAAAAATGACAGCAGTTCTTGTGAGCGCTAAAGTTTCTGTTTTTTTACAGCAAGTTCAACAAGACTTTCCCCAAGTCTTCCCAACGGTTCTACTTGGCACAAACACTAATTAAACACAAAAAATACAACCAAAACAAAGGCTAAATAATTTATTTATTACTAAACAGGAGCAAAAAGCAAGGCATAAAAATAAAATTGGGTTGCCTCCCAACAAGCGCTATCGTTTAACGCCCCTAGCTAGGCATAACGAGCAAGAATAGATCTAGGTATTGCCATCTTTGGTAGGCAATTCTTCAATTAGGCATCTACCTTATTTAGGAATTTCTTTCTTCTTATTAATTATCAAACTTTTAGGCACAAGATCTAAAAATTCATTTGTAATAAATTGTTCTTTAATGATAGCAAAAAGATTGGGATGAATACTTATAGATTTAAGATCAGCAGTTTCCTTACTAGATGATTCACCCTTATTTTTAGGAACATACATGAGCTTGGCAATTTTAGTAGGAACACCCAAATTTGTAATGATACCCTCAAGTTTATCAATTCTAGTAGAATCTAAGTTCATCTTCTCATTAACTATGGGTTCCTTTTCCTTAGTATTTTTCAAAGTCATTCCTACCTTAGATCCATATTGAGTAATTTGATTGTGGATCTTTTTATCAAGATTTTCAATTGATTCAATAGTAGCAACTTTATTTTCAATAATTTCAAGTCTTTGCATAACATGCTCCAAAGTTAACATGGTTCCATTAACCAAAAGAGATGGTGAGCCAAATAAATCTAACATAGCATTATAAGAATCAAAAGTATGGCTACCCAAGAAATTCCCTCTGGTAATGGTATCAAGGATATATCTATTCCAAGGATTAATACCTACATAAAAATTGCGGAGAAGAACTAAGGTAGATTGTTTCCTGGTAGATCTATTTTGAGCATTGCAAATCCTATACCAAGCATCTTTTAAATTTTCTCCCTCCCTTTGTTTAAAATTTAGAACTTCACTCTTGGGAGATAACGGAGAAGATATGAGACTAGCCATGACGGCAAGCAATCAAACTAGCACACGGGCAAACAAAAAAAGGCAAATAGAGAGGGAGGATAGAGAGAGAGAGAGAGAGAGAGAGAGGGAGAGGGCAAATAAAACGGCAAGGGTGAATTGGGGGGAGAGGAAAACGAGAGGCAAATGGCAAATAATGTAATGCGAGATATAGGGATTGTGATGGGTACTTGGTATATGACTTTTTGCGTAGACTCCCCGGCAACGGTGCCAGAAATCCTTCTTGCTACGTCTTGAGCTTGCGTTGGTTTTCCCCGAAGAGGAAGGGATGATGCAGCAGAGTAGCATAAGTATTTCCCTCAGTTTTTGAGAACCAAGGTATCAATCCAGTAGGAGCCCATGCTCAAGTCCCTCGTACCTGCACAAAGCGATAGCTACTCGCAACCAACGCGATTAGGGGTTGTCAAGCCCTTCACGGTCACTTACGAGAGTGAGATCAGATAGATAGAATATTTTTGGTGTTTTTGATATAAATATGCAAAGTAAAAAGTAAAATCAAAGTAAATAGCAAAACAATATAAAAGTGATGGAGATTGATATGATGAGAATAGACCCGGGGGCCATAGGTTTCACTAGTGGCTTCTCTCAAGAGCATAAGTATTCTACGGTGGGTGAACAAATTACTGTTGAACAATTGATACAGCCAAGCATAATTATGAGAATATCTAGGCATGAACATGTATATAGGCATCACGTCCGTGACAAGTACATCGAAACGATTCTGCATCTACTACTATTACTCCACTCATCGACCGCTATCCAGCATGCATCTAGAGTATTAAGTTAAAAACAGAGTAACGCCTTAAGCAAGATGACATGATGTAGAGAGATAAATTCATGCAATATGAAATAAACCCCATCTTGTTATCCTCGATGGCAACGATACAATACGTGCCTTGCTGCCCCTTATGTCACTGGGTAAGGAAACCGCAAGATCGAACCCAAAGCTAAGCACTTATCCCATTCCAAGAACTACCAATGTCACGACCGGTTTTCCAATAAAAATAATTATTGAAAAACCAATCTTTTGACTCCAGCATGAGAGAAATCCTCCTCACTGGTAGACAAGTTCTTTATACAATAAGCCAGTAGCATAGAATATATTACAGGGTTGAGCTAGGGTTGCTCAACAAGTTATTACAAGCGCGCCAATTATTATACATAATGGCGGGTTTAACACAATGGTGTGGTGGCATACTACTGACCAGAGGATAAAGTGATGGTGGAATAACACCGTGGGGAGTGTGATAACATGACTCTCAAACTGGCATCACATCGAGCGTCGAGGTGAGGCTCGATGAATGTTATTCGAGTTGCGGAAGTGGATATAATACAGTGACCAAATCCAGGGTCGCACGAGACTGACTGGGATTCCTCTAGGCGTCGGACTCGCTATCGAACTCTTCATCCATGAGATCGCCTTCGTCAGCATCTGGCCAAATCAACAAGCCAGTGAGTACTTTGAAAGTACTCGCAAGACAGTTCGGACGTGAGATATAACAAATGCATGCATGAATGCGTCATGATTAATCTTTCCAATGCACATTCAAAAATTTGCATAATGAAGTAAGTATAAGGGAAACGGCGGTAGTCCGCCTGAAATCCCAACAAAATATAAATGAAAACCGATCGGGTGTCTGAAGCGACGCCTCGAAAGGTGAACAAATAATAACAAAAAAAATCATGCCGCAGTCGGGCGTCTTAGCGACACCACATAAAGGGCTTTTAAAAGAAATGCCACAGTCGGACGTCGGGGCGACATCACAGAAAGGGCTTCAAAAGAAATGCCACAGTCGGACGTCTGAGCGAAATCACCAAAAGGGCATTAAAAGAAATGCCACAGTCGGACGTCTGAGCGACATCACAGAAAGGGCTTTAAAGGAAATGCCACAGTCGGACGTTTGAGCAACATCATAGAAAGGGCTTTAAAGGAAATGCCACAGTCGGACGTCTGAGCGACATCACAGAAAGGGCTTTAAAAGAAATGCCACAGTCGGACGTCTGAGCGACATCACAGAAAGGGCTTTTATTCACAAGTAAATAATACTCATAATAAATATTCAATTCATGATAATAAACGGGTTAGTCCATCCATAGGAATAAAGTTTTAACCGGGCTTAGCACTC
The DNA here is from genome assembly GCA_034509565.1 of Triticum monococcum. Lineage (NCBI taxonomy): Eukaryota > Viridiplantae > Streptophyta > Magnoliopsida > Poales > Poaceae > Triticum > Triticum monococcum. The sequence continues at coordinate 726,466,111 of CM067842.1, forward strand.
ATGTGATTCACCGGAGTATCTGTCACCAAAACTGGCACTTGTCAGAATAAGTCAGCGCAAAATTTGGATATGGATAAGATGATTTGGAGATTTATGACTCTGCAGAGTTTGTACAAAAATTTCCCACAGTTAACGGATTTCCGTAGTCTCGAAGGACTAGTTCCGTTTACGGTATTTCGGAAGAAAACATAGCTAACCAGTACACACCCATCCTACCTCTCGATGCCAGGACTCACCCTAGACATCGTCCAAGAAAAACTTTTGAGACGGGGAGATCACAATCTCGAATAGCATGGGATCAAATTTATATACGCGCGCTCTAAGGGGTGCCCCCCTCTCGGTCCCAACCGGAAACACCCATGCCCCCTGACCGGATGACTGGCTTTAATCCAGGGCCATGGAACCATCATCCCGGCCTCTCCTTTTGGTGTGTACCAGGAAAGCAGTTTGCAACTTACTAATCCATATTCCTTGCGGAAAACATGTGGTAGTACAAGGAAGGAAATGGGAGGAACTGGACCGATACGGTTTGACACTGTAGTCATATAGTCTGGCATAAGACTGGCATGCTACAACACTGCCATCTTACCCGTCCTCATGCCAACACATGGCCATTCATACTCACATCCATCCACCTATGGATCATCGAGCTCACTTACCTCAACAATGCATGAAAATAACGTTCATCGGTATGCTCATCAACATGCCATGAAACTAACTAAATGCAAAACATACCGAGACACTCATCATATCAAAAGTTCAAACATGCTTGCCTGGTTCAGAGTAGTCGGAGCCTAGCTCGGTGAAGTTCGCGGCTCTGTCACCTCCTTTGGTATCTACGGTATAAAGAAAACACACGTGCTAACGTAAATACTGAGAGGTGCACAAAAAGTATTCCAAATATTTTTCAAATAAATATGATAAAAAAATTAGACCAAATTTTAAAGAGAACAGAAAAAGAATCAATCAAAAATACTTTTCTGTTAAAAAGTTATAAAGGTTTTTGTCTAGGGACTCATCTATAATGAAACAGAAAGTTTCCAGGGGCTAGCTTATAAAAACAGAAAACGATCCAGTCTCGAATACGCCACCCCAGAGGGGAAAGCGTATTTCGCCCGAAGGCGTTTTCAGAAAACGATTTGTGTAAAAAGAACTAAGAGGCTGACTGGCGTGTCCCACCCGTCAGGTTTAAATATTCAAACGGGGAACGAAGCTCGTCGGCGCCCAAGAGCCGCGGTGGTCGCCGGTGGCGATCCACGGCGACGCAGGGGGATCGAAGAGTACCTCTGAGTTCAGGGCGCCCTTCCGCGTCGGTTGGTGGTGGTGGTGGCGGTCGGCGAGTACCACGTCGATGGCGAGCCTTGCTCCGGCGGACGGCGGCTCGGGTGGAGATGGATCTCATCGGGGAGAGCTGTGAAGGTCAAATTGACGCTTGGGTTAGCTCACTGGGTGCTCGAGGATGCTACTGACAAAGTTTGGGCGCCGGAGATGGCCTCACCGGAGCGAATCGAGGTGGAGGCCGAGGCGGAACGAGGCGGCCGGAGTCGGGGGAGGAGACCTCTTCCAGGTCCTCCTAGTGGCCTGGCGGGGTGTTTGTGGGGTGAAGTGGTGGTGCGTGCTCGAGGGCGAGCTCGGGGTCTCCTTTTATAGGCGATCCGAGGCGGTGGCCGTGAACGGGGATCTCCGGTGATGGATTACGGCGGCGCAGTGCTTGGTCGGGGAGTTTAGGAGGTTGGGCATCAATGTGGGGGTCCACTGGTTCCATTCAGACGCTAAACGGACTTGGATTAGAAGCTTAGGGCAGTTTTGGTCGGAACGGGATGCCGCGGGTCCGTCGGCGGCAGAGAGCGCGTCCAGCGCTGTCGGGCCACAGCGACTGTGCTGCGGGGTCGCGCTGGCGTGCATGAGGCCACGCGAAGAGCCAGGGGGCGTTGGGCGGCGCCGAACGGCGTTCAGCCACCGTTTTGCTTCCTGTCGGCTGCTACGGTGGTTCGGCCGCTGCAAGACACGCCGGCGCAGGCGGGCCAGGGCGCCACCGACGGCAGGAAGGCGCCAAGCGTGCGTGCGGTGCTCCAGACAGGAGGAAGAGGCGGCGAGGAACGTGCCAAGGGCACTGTCTACGCGTGACTGAAGCGGCCGAAGAGAAACGACACTGGAATCTGAATATTTACTGAATTTACTGAAAGTGCAAGGAACAGTGCATGCAAGGTGTTCGACAGAATGATACTGGCCTCTAGGGATTTTTCCTTGAGCTGATTTTTGGTGGAGTGGCTACTCATTGCTCCAGTAGGCTGCCTGAATTTTGGTGGAATTTTTGGAGAAGTATAGATATGAATTTCACCAAATTTGGCAAATCTGGTCCAAACTTGCAGAGGCTGAAATTTGAAAAATTTGAAAAGAGGAGGAGTGGATCAAGATGGTTCTAGGTTGTGGATGCTAAGGACAATCCAAAGGAGTTGGTTTGAGGTCAAAACTCAAATGAAATAGGTACTTGCTTTGAAAAACCCTCAGGCTCCAAATAATTGACAGAAATGATTTGAGAGGAAAAATAATTAGAATAAAATCCAAAACTTGTTTGGATTAGTTGGGACAGAGAACTTAGGTTGATTACAAGGAGGAGGAAAGGATTTTGAGAGGTTTTACCACATGGGCAAGAATACAAAGTCATGGGGGGGTTCAAGATATGAAAATCCCCAATTTTCATAGAGTTTCTTTTTAAAAGAAAAAGACTAAACTCCCAAAAATATAATTTGAGAAGGGAACCAACAGAGGAAGTTTTGAAAGATCAAACACCATAGTTTGAAGAAAAATAAAAATCCTTACCAAAGAAAAGGAAGTTTTTTTTAAGTGGAAGGATTTCTAGAAAAGAAATTTTAAAAGCTCTCTTTTAAAATCCAACAAACTTTTTGAAGAAAACCAAATTAAAATTTTTGGAGTGTCACAACACCTACCCCCTTAGGAAAAATCTCGTCCCCGAGATTTCAGCTGTCCCTCAAATAATTGTGGATGCTCTGTCCGAAGAAAATCCTCTCTTTCCCAAGTTGCTTCACTGTCGGTGTGATTGCTCCACTGGACTCTGAAGAATTTGATGGTCTTCTGTCGGGTCCTCCTTTCAGACTCCTCTAATATTCTTACTGGACGTTCCCGATAAGTGAGGTCTGGCTGCACGTCAATGCTCTCATGGGATACTTGTTTCTCTGGGTTGCTTACGCACTTCCTCAATTGCGAGACGTGGAACACGTCGTGGACATCGGATAATTCCTCGGGTAAGTCTAGCTGGTAGGCTACCGTGCCTCTTCGCGCCATTATACAGAATGGTCCAATGAATCTTGGTGCTAGCTTCCCTTTAATCTTGAATCATTGCAATCCTCTCATAGGAGATACTCTCAGGTATACGAACTCACCGGGCTTGAAGCTGACCCTACGATGTTTCTGATCATAATAACTCTTCTGTCGACTTTGAGAGGTCTTAAGTCGGTCTCTGATTAGCTTGACTTTTTCCTCAGCTTCTCTGAGCATGTCTGGTCCGAAGATGCGGCTGTCTCCGGTCTCTGACCAATTCAACGGGGTACGACATCTCCGTCCGTATAAAGCCTCAAATGGTGCCATTTGCAGGCTGGCCCGGTAGCTATTGTTGTACGCGAACTCGGCGTATGGCAGGCTTTCTTCCCAACTGGTTCCATATGTGAGGACACATGCCCTCATCATGTCTTCTAAAACCTGGTTTATGCGTTCCGTTTGTCCATCAGTCTGTGGGTGGTATGTTGTACTGAAGGCTAGTTGAGTTCCCAAAGCCTGTTGTAAATGCTCCCAAAATCTCGAGACGAATTGAGTGCCCCTGTCGGATATTATAGTCTTCGGGACACCGTGCAGACAAACTATACAGGAGAGATAAATCCTGGCAAGCCTCTGAGCGTTGTAGGTTGTCTTCACTGGAATGAAATGTGCCACTTTGGTTAATCTGTCGGTGATGTCCCATATGGTATCATTCCCATGTCGTGACCGAGGTAGTCCGACAATGAAATCCATCCCTATTTCATCCCATTTCCACTTAGGTATTTTGTTCGGTTGCAGTAGTCCGGCTGGCCTCTGATGTTCAGCTTTTATGCGTTGACAAGAGTCGCAACATGCAATGAAGCTGGCTATGTCCCTCTTCATACCGTGCCACCAAAATCTTTCCTGAATATCTTTATACATCTTGGTTCCTCCAGGGTGGATCGAGTACGGGGCGGTGTGGGCTTCAGCTAGGATTTGTTGTTTGAGGTCCTTCATATCTGGTACGCAGAGTCTATCTCCGTACCATAATATTCCTCCATTGTCTATGACGAATGCCGAGGCCTTGCCCATACTTACCTTTCTTTTGATGCCTTCGATGCTGGGGTGACCAGGCTGAGCTTCTTTAATTCCCTCCACAAGGTCGGGTTGTATTTCCAAGTTTGATATGGTGCCTTTTGCTACCATTATCAAGTTGAGTTTGGCAAATTCTTGTTGGAATTCGGGCCTCAAGCTTTGCAGACTGTTTTCGTCGGAGCTGGGGTTCCGACTAAGAGCATCGGCCACTACATTTGCTTTACCTGGATGGTAGTGGATACCAACATCATAATCCTTTACCAATTCCAACCAGCGTCGTTGCCGTAAATTTAGTTCTGGCTGCGTGAAAATATATTTGAGACTTTTATGATCTGTATATATTTCACATCGATTCCCAAGTAAGAAATGCCTCCATTCCTTGAGTGCATGAATGACTGCTGCCATTTCTAAGTCATGAGTGGGATAATTTTACTCATGCTTGCGAAGTTGCCTTGAAGCATAGGCGACAACCTTGCCTTCTTGCATCAACACGCATCCGAGACCCTTTCTGGACGCGTCACAAAACACTTCAAAATTTTTGTGTATGTCTGGCACAATTAAAACTGGTGCTGTTGTTAATTTCCGCTTTAGCTCTTGGAAACTTTTTTCGCAGGCTTCTGTCCATTCAAACTTCTTGTCTTTCTTGAGTAACTGCGTCATAGGCTTGGCTATGGTGGAGAATCCTTCAATAAATCTGCGGTAATATCCTGCCATTCCTAAGAAACTACGTATGTCTGTTACGCTCGCTGGCGACTTCCAGCCAAGTATGGCCTTGACTTTCTCCGGGTCCATTGCGATACCGTCTTGGGTTAGTACGTGGCCTAGAAAGCCTACTTGTCTTAGCCAAAATTCGCACTTGCTGAACTTGGCATACAATTGGTGTTTGCTGAGTTCTCCTAGCACAATCCTGAGATGTTCTGCGTGCTCTTCTGGTGTCTTGGAGTATACCAGAATGTCGTCGATGAATACCACAATGAACTTGTCCATAAACTTCATAAATACTTTGTTCATGAGGTGAAAAAAATATGCAGGGGCATTAGTTAATCCAAATGGCATTACTGTGAACTCATACAGTCCATATCTGGAGGTGAAGGCTGTTTTGGGGATATCTTCCGTTCACACCTTTAATTGATGGTATCCAGACCTTAAGTCAATTTTTGAGAATACCTTGGCCTGAGCGAGTTGATCAAACAAATCATTTATCCTTGGCATCGGGTATTTGTTCTTGAATGTGACCATGTTAAGTGCTCGATAGTCAATACACAATCTCAGTGTTCCATCCTTCTTTTTGGCAAATAGAATTGGTGATCCCCAAGGTGAGGAGCTGGCCCGAATGTATCCTTTGTCCAGCAATTCTTTTATTTGTTTCTTCAATTCAACCAACTCGGATGGTGCCATTCGGTATGGTTTCTTGTATATGGGGGTGGTTCCTGGTGCGAGCTCAATGCAAAACTCTATCTCTCAGTCTAGTGGCATGCCTGGTAGCTCTTCAGGGAATACGTCTGGAAATTCACACACTACTGGGACCTTGTTTAGCCCAGAAACGTCCACCTTATTCAATCTCGGTTGCCGGGGTATTTTTCCTTCCTTGGCTGACACTCTTATTGTCTTCCCGTGGTGGTGTGTGAGGATTACGGTCCGGTTGAAACAGTCAATAAAACCCTTGTTGGTGGTCAGCCAGTCCATCCCTAGGATGACATCCAGTCCTTTGTTTTCCAGTACAATAAGATTGGCGTGAAACTCCAATCCTTCGAACTCAATGACCACATCCTGACAGTAATTCCGAGTGACTTGCTGAATCCCAGGGGACTTGATGATCATGGATTTCTCCAAAGGAAGCATCGAAAAATTATTTTGCAAAGCAAAACTTTTCGAAATGAAAGGGTGAGAAGCTCCAGAATCAAACAAAACCATTGCAGGTATTGTGTTGACAGGAAACGTACCGAGTACGATATCCGGAGCATTTTGTGCCTCCTCTTTGGTTACGTGGTTCAGATGACCCTTCCTGTGGTTGTTGCTGGGATTGAAATTGTTTCGCTTGGGCGCTGAATTATTGCCGCTGTTGTTTGGCTTTGGGGTTGAGTTTCTAGGCTTGGGACACTGTTTGGCATAGTGTCCTTCCTCTCCACAGGCGTAACAGGTAACCCAGGGGCGATATGTGAACTCCTTGTCCCTTGCATGAAAATTCTTGATTGGGCGTGAGACGTTGGATGAGGATTTGTGCGTCCCACCCTTTTGGAAATCTGTCCTGCTTTGGTGATTGCGAGCATGGTTGGTCTGGTCCCTTTTTCGCTTGCGGATATCTTCCAGGCTGTGTTTCTCATTTTCCAGAGTAATTGCTTTGTCCACCAGAGTTTTGAAATCTGGAAAAGTGTGCACGACTAGTTGGCATTTAAGTGTGGGCGCCAGACCGTCAAGGAATTTCTCCATCTTCTTACTTTCAGTCATACGCTCCTCATTGGCGTAGCGAGACAATAGAGTAAATTGACCGTTGTAATCTGACACTGTCATGTTCCTTTGTTTGAGGTCATCGAACTCTCTCTTCTTGATTTTCATAATGCTCTTAGGAATGTGTGCACCACGGAAACCTTCCTTGAAGTCATCCCAAGTTATGTCATTTTCGTTGGGATGCACGTGCAGAAAATTCTCCCACCACGATGCGGCTGCTCCTGTGAGATAGTGCGGAGCATACAATACCTTTTCAGGGTCTGAACATTTTGCAATAATTAATTTCCTCTCCATATCTCAAAGCCAGTCCTCGGCTTCAAGAGGCTTGTCAGTATGAGAAAATGTTTGGGGACGTGTCTTTTGTAGCTCCGATAACTTGGAATGCTGCTGATACTGTCCATGGTGATTTCCCATATTGATGACTTGGTTCATCATTTCACGATGTTGTTGCTGACTATGTTCATAAAGGCGGCACATTTGGGAAAGTGCCGTTTCAATGCCCTGTTGACTCGACTGCCCTTGTGTGAAATTGTTGCCTGGTTGAGTGTCATAATTTTCCTCTGGCGGAGTAGGCATGGAGCGAGTCCAAGGGCGAGACATTTTTCACTCTGGGGAAATAATTTGTAAAACTCATAAGAAAAGTGAAAATGGTCGCCAAAGAAAAAAAAACAACTCCAAAAATGCACAAGGATGGCAAATAATTTAAATGACCAAGATCACTTAAGAAAACAAATTGATTTGCGCACGGAGAAGGACTGCTCATTACATATCTTACACGCGGGCGATAATTATACAGTACATCACTCAGGATATGCGTACATAATCCTGACATGTTATTTAGGCTAGTACACTACTCCAGTTCTACATGATGCGCAAACAAGCTACTTCTCACAACCTATGTACATATAAACATATCTTACAAAGCGGTACATCGCATGACGGGCAAACGCACTCAGCCGGAAATGTTGACGATCTCCTTGGCCCTGCCAAGGGTGAGGCGCAGTGAGGCTGGGGACTCGACCTCCTCCTCACTAATAGGCTCCAGACGTGAAGAGCTCCGTCGGGTAGATGGAGCGGGTGCCAGGGGCGGAGCAACACGAATAGGAGTGGGCACAACGGGTGGTGCAGTGCGCGCTGGAGTGGGCGCAAAGGCCTGGTTGAACCCTTCGGTGGTAGGTAGGCGACGAGTAGGTGCATAAGATGCTGAGGACGAGACAAAAGTCAGTGGCGGTGCGGTGAGCGGGAGCTCCCTCCTGTTGGCGGCACAGCCATGGACTGAGTCCATGCGGGCAGCCACGAAGTCGTCCACCAGGTTGTCGAAGGCTGCCTCCAGAGCCCGTAGATACTCAATAAGCATCTCAAAAGCCTCGTCTCGTTCTCCTCTGGGGCAGGAGAATGCGTAGTGACAGGTGTAGGGCACATGGCATGGAAGATAGCGGTAGCGATGAGTCTTCATCGCAGGAAGGATATCCCTGAGGCGAGCTATCGCCTCACGGGCTGCCATCTGCATAGCATGCCTCTCCGTAGGCATGGCTCTTCGCACGAACAGGAAGCGGCGTAACTCACCACGCCCTCCCTTGAACTGCACCGTGGCCTGGTGCATGGTCAGACTGTCGTTGACTTTGTGCTGGCGGAGTGTGAAGACTGGGCACACGGATGGCCCCATCGCGACCTGAACGATGAAGGAGAGAAGCTTGACGAACCCATCGGGTACGTTGGCGAAGGTCTGAGACTCGCAGCTGCTGTCGGCCATCTACAAAAGTAGGCAAAAATCCTGAATGGTCAGATCATAAATTTATGCTGACTGTCAGAAAATGACTACAATTGCAAAAAAAATCGGCTCTATCATGCTAATAACCGATTAGCGATCGCACCTAGTGGCTTCCTACAGTCAGCCTGGCTCTGGTACCAAGCCTGTCACGACCGGTTTTCCAATAAAAATAATTATTGAAAAACCAATCTTTTGAGTCCAGCATGAGAGAAATCCTCCTCACTAGTAGACAAGTTCTTGATACAATAAGCCAGTAGCATAGAATATATTACAGGGTTGAGCTAGGGTTGCTCAACAAATTATTACAAGCGCGCCAATAATTATACATAATGGCGGGTTTAACACAATGGTGTGGTGGCATACTACTGACTCGAGGATAAAGTGATGGTGGAATAACACCGGGGGGAGTGTGATAACATGACTCTCAAACTGGCATCACATCGAGCGTCGAGGTGAGGCTCGATGAATGTTATTCGAGTTGCGGAAGCGGATATAATACAGTGACCAAATCCAGGGTCGCACGAGACTGACTGGGATTCCTCTAGGCGTCGGACTCGCTATCGAACTCTTCATCCATGAGATCGCCTTCGTCAGCATCTGGCCAAATCAACAAGCCAGTGAGTACTTTGAAAGTACTCGCAAGACAGTTCGGACGTGAGATATAACAAATGCATGCATGAATGCGTCATGATTAATCTTTCCAATGCACATTCAAAAATTTGCATAACGAAGTAAGTACAAGGGAAACGGCGGTAGTCCGCCTGAAATCCCAACAAAATATAAATGAAAACCGATCGGGTGTCTGAAGCGACACCTCGAAAGGTGAACAAATAATAACAAAAAAAATCATGCCGCAGTCGGGCGTCTTAGCGACACCACATAAAGGGCTTTTAAAAGAAATGCCACAGTCGGACGTTGGGGCGACATCACAGAAAGGGCTTCAAAAGAAATGCCACAGTCGGACGTCTGAGCGACATCACAGAAAGGGCTTTAAAAGAAATGCCACAGTCGGACGTCTGAGCGACATCACAGAAAGGGCTTTAAAAGAAATGCCACAGTCGGACGTCTGAGCGACATCACAGAAAGGGCTTTAAAGGAAATGCCACAGTCGGACGTCTGAGCGACATCACAGAAAGGGCTTTAAAAGAAATGCCACAGTCGGACGTCTGAGCGACATCACAGAAAGGGCTTTTATTCACAAGTAAATAATACTCATAATAAATATTCAATTCATGGTAATAAACGGGTTAGTCCATCCATAGGAATAAACTTTTAACCGGGCTTAGCACTCATGTGATTCACCGGAGTATCTGTCACCAAAACTGGCACTTGTCAGAATAAGTCAGCGCAAAATTTGGATATGGATAAGATGATTTGGAGATTTATGACTCCGCAGAGTTTGTACAAAAATTTCCCACAGTTAACGGATTTCTGTAGTCTCGAAGGACTAGTTCCGTTTACGGTATTTCGGAAGAAAACACAGCTAACCAGTACACACCCATCCTACCTCTCGATGCCAGGACTCACCCTAGACATCGTCCAAGAAAAACTTTTGAGACGGGGAGATCACAATCTCGAATAGCATGGGATCAAATTTATATACGCGCGCTCTAAGGGGTGCCCCCCTCTCGGTCCCAACCGGAAACACCCATGCCCCCTGACCGGATGACTGGCTTTAATCCAGGGACATGGAACCATCATCCCGGCCTCTCCTTTTGGTGTGTACCAGGAAAGCGGTTTGCAACTTACTAATCCATATTCCTTGCGGAAAACATGTGGTAGTACAAGGAAGGAAATGGGAGGAACTGGACCGATACGGTTTGACACTGTAGTCATATAGTCTGGCATAAGACTGGCATGCTACAACACTGCCATCTTAACCATCCTCATGCCAACACATGGCCATTCATACTCACATCCATCCACCTATGGATCATCGAGCTCACTTACCTCAACAATGCATGAAAATAACGTTCATCGGTATGCTCATCAACATGCCATGAAACTAACTAAATGCAAAACATACCAAGGCACTCATCATATCAAAAGTTCAAACATGCTTGCCTGGTTCAGAGTAGTCGGAGCCTAGCTCGGTGAAGTTCGCGGCTCCGTCACCTCCTTTGGTATCTACGGTATAAAGAAAACACACGTGCTAACATAAATACCGAGAGGTGCACAAAAAGTATTCCAAATATTTTTCACATAAATCTGATAAAAAACTAGACCAAATTTTAAAGAGAACAGAAAAAGAATCAATCAAAAATACTTTTCTGTTAAAAAGTTATAAAGGTTTTTGTCCAGGGACTCATCTGTAATGAAACAGAAAGTTTCCAGGGGCTAGCTTATAAAAACAGAAAACGATCCAGTCTCGAATACGCCAGCCCAGAGGGGAAAGCGTATTTCGCCCGAAGGCGTTTTCAGAAAACGATTCGTGTAAAAAGAACTGAGAGGCTGACTGGCGTGTCCCACCCGTCAGGTTTAAATATTTGAACGGGGGACGAGGCTCGTCGGCGCCCGAGAGCCGCGGTGGTCGCCGGCGGCGATCCACGGCGAGGCAGGGGATCGGAGAGTACCTCCGAGTTCAGGGCGCCCTTCCGCGTCGGTTGGTGGTGGTGGTGGCGGTCGGTGAGTACCACGTCGACGGCGAGCCTTGCTCCGGCGGACGGCGGCTCGGGTGGAGATGGATCTCGTCGGGGAGAGCTGCGAAGGTCAAATTGACGCTTGGGTTAGCTCACTGGGTGCTCGAGGATGCTACTGACAAAGTTTGGGCGCCGGAGATGGCCTCACCGGAGCGAATCGAGGTGGAGGCCGAGGCGGAACAAGGCGGCCGGAGTCGGGGGAGGAGACCTCTTCGAGGTCCTCCTAGTGGCCTGGCGGGGTGTTTGTGGGGTGCAGTGGTGGTGCGTGCTCGAGGGCGAGCTTGGGGTCTCCTTTTATAGGTGATTCGAGGCGGTGGCCGTGAACGGGGATCTCCGGTGATGGATTACGGCGGCGCATTGCTTGGTCGGGGAGTTTAGGAGGTTGGGCATCAATGTGGGGGTCCACTGGTTCCATTCAGACGCTAAACAGACTTGGATTAGAAGCTTAGGGCAGTTTTGGTCGGAACGGGACGGCACGGGTCCGTCGGCGGCAGAGAGCGCGTCCAGTGCTGTCGGGCCACGGCGACTGTGCTGCGGGGTCACGCTGGCGTGCATGAGGCCACGCGGAGAGCCAGGGGGCGTTGGGCGGCGCCGAACGGCGTTGAGCCGCCGTTTTGCTCCCTGTCGGCTGCTACGGTGGTTCAGCCGCCGCAAGACATGCTGGCGCAGGCGGGCCAGGGCGCCACCGACGCCAGGAAGGCGCCAAGCGCGCGTGCGGTGCTCCAGACAGGAGGAAGAGGTGGCGAGGAACGTGCCAAGGGCACTGTCTACGCGTGACCGAAGCGGCCGAAGAGAAACGACACTGGAATCTGAATATTTACTGAATTTACTGAAAGTGCAAGGAACAGTGCATGCAAGGTGTTCGACAGAATGATACTGGCCTCTAGGGATTTTTCTTGAGCTGATTTTTGGTGGAGTGGCTACTCATTGCTCCAGTAGGCTGCCTGAATTTTGGTGGAATTTTTGGAGAAGTATAGATATGAATTTCACCAAATTTGGCAAATCTGTTCCAAACTTGCAGAGGCTGAAATTTGAAAATTTTGAAAAGAGGAGGAGTGGATCAAGATGGTTCTAGGTTGTGGATGCTAAGGACAATCCAGAGGAGTTGGTTTGAGGTCAAAACTCAAATGAAATAGGGTACTTTCTTTGAAAAACCCTCAGGCTCCAAATAATTGACAGAAATGATTTGAGAGGAAAAATAATTAGAATAAAATCCAAAACTTGTTTGGATTAGTTGGGACAAAGAACTTAGGTTGATTACAAGGAGGAGGAAAGGATTTTGAGAGCTTTTACCACATGGGCAAGAATACAAAGTCATGGGGGGGGGGGGGGTTCAAGATATGAAAATCCCCAATTTTCATAGAGTTTGTTTTTAAAAGAAAAGGACTAAACTCCCAAAAATATAATTTGAGAAGGGAACCAACAGAGGAAGTTTTGAAAGATCAAACACCATAGTTTGAAGAAAAATAAAAATCCTAACCAAAGAAACGGAAGTTTTTTTTAAGAGGAAGGATTTCTAGAAAAGAAATTTTAAAAACTCTCTTTTAAAATCCAACAAAGTTTTTGAAGAAAACCAAATTAAAATTTTTGGAGTGTCACAACCAATCTAGTTGGCTAAACCAAATGAATAATTCGAAGAGACTTGCAAAGATAACCAATCATACATAAAAGAATTCAGAGAAGATTCAAATATTATTCATAGATAGACTTGACCATAAACCCACAATTCATTGGTCTCAACAAACACACCGCAAAAAGAAGATTACATCGAATAGATCTCCACGAGAGAGGGGGAGAACTTTGTATTGAGATTCAAAGAGAGAGAAGAAGCCATCTAGCTACTAACTATGGACCTAAAGGTCTGAGGTAAACTACTCACATTTCATCGGAGGGGCTAGGATGATGTAGAATCCCTCCGTGATGACGGCCCTCTTCCGGCGGAGCTCCAGAATAGGCCCCAAGATGGGATCTCGTGGATACAGCAAGTTGCGGCGGTGGAATTAGGTTTTTGGCTCCTGTTCTGATCGTTTGGGGGTACGTGTGTATATATAGGAGGAAGGAGTACGTCGGTGGAGCACCGAGGGGCCCACGAGGCAAGGGGCGCGCCCTAGGGGGGCACCCCCCACCCTCGTGACCACCTCTTTGATCCCTTGCAGTAGGGTCCAAGTCTCCTGAATCACGTTCGGTGAGAATAACGTTTCCAAAGATTTTATTCCGTTTGGACTCCGTTTGATATTCCGTTTATCCGAAACACTGAAATAGGCAAAAAAACAGCAATTCTGGGCTGGGCCTCCGGTTAATAGGTTAGTCCCAAAAATAATATAAAAGTGGAAAATAAAGCCCAATATAGTCCAAAACAGTAGATAATATAGCATGGAGCAATCAAAAATTATAGATACGTTGGAGACGTATCAGGCTACTCCGGCGCGTCGTAGTCCTTCTCCTCCACCTCATAAGCAAGGAAAGAAGACAGCCGCAACCGCTCCATCTGCTCTGCTGGCGTCTAGCAGTACAGCCAGAGGTGGGAGGCAATACAGATTCGGTCCTTCTCTGAAGACTCTAGAGAAGTTACCATACGAGAGGACCCCGGAGGAGAATGCCAAGATCGCGCGAGCCAAAGTGAGGAACTTCTCTGAAGGGGTGAAAGCAAAGAAACATCCACCTTCGGAGGAGAAGGTAGATTCGGTGAAAGCGAAGCACACTGTGGTTGCCCTGAAAAAACCAGCAAAGTCTCCGCTGAAAGGCAACTATGACCGCATTATTGCAAAGTCATTTGTCGAAGCAGAGCGGTAGGGAAGTACTGTCAGTGATCAAAGGTTAACAGAATGACGAGCTGGGAAAAAATCCCCAGCTCGGCGAACAAGCGAACCAATCGTGCCCCCCGCTCAAGGTGCCTACTAATGATCCAAGGACGGTGCCCCGGTTATAGCAATATTGGAGATTACTTGCCCGACGGTGTACATTATGAGTTCTTGGAGGTGGAGGAACACAAATACGAGTACGGGAAGCCTCTCGTCAAAGATGAAAGTTCTCTAACAATGATGATGCGAAGATTCCATGATTGGTACATGAAAACCTGCAGAGAGTCTGGGGGGAGGAATACTTTGACGCTGAGAGTTAGAGAGGAACATGACCTTGTTGGAATTGAACTGTTGAATGTTCCATTTGAGGAGTTCTTCTAGTTTTCCAATCAAAAGGCCCTCGATAAAGCAACGGTCACTTGCTACTGTCTGTAAGTAGTACTACTTCTATCATTAACTCTCTCTATATAGGTCAGCTCTTTCATTGCATGTATTTATAATTATCCTCACAATATTATGCAGATTGAAGATCGCCGAATTGAAGAAAAGACAAATCGGTGATATTGGGTTCATTAACACAAATCTCATAGATGCAACTGAGGTTAAATATCGTGCTGAAGATACCGAGGCCAACTTGCTATGATCGTTGGTAATTAATGAAAACAAAGATATAATACTCTTTCCTTACAACTTCAAGTGAGTGTTACTGTCTTGTGCATATTCGGTTTCCCTTATTAGTCCAGGTTATAGTAATGTAATTGATGAGTTATGCATGCATGCGCAGTTTCCACTATATTCTCCTAGAGATTAAGCTTGAGCAGGGACTAGTAACCGTCTTAGACTTGAGATGAAAAGATCCCCAGGACTATGCGGACATGACTCAAATGCTTGAGAAGTAAGTTAAATCGATCATTATCCACCATATCAGCAACTTTGTTCATTTCCTGATATATCAAGTAATTGTTTTCTTTGTTTGGCAGGGTTTGGAGAAAATTCACCAAAAAAGCTCCGGGACTGCCGAAGAAGCTGCAATTTAGACACCCGAAAGTAAGTACTATAGTAACATGTTCCGCGCATCTCCTAGTGATTCAAGCGCTAGTTTCATCAATACCATTTGGCATGCTTTCTTACCAGTTTGATTGACCTCTATTTCTTGTAAACTGGTTGTGGCAGGAACAAGGGAATGATTTCTGTGGATACTATGTTTGCGAGTCCATCCGCCACACGACCTGTGAACGAGGGTACTCTGACGAACAATATGAAGTGCATAAGCAATAATATTCACAATTTTATTTTATTACCATCATTTGTGTTGAGATTCATTTATTCATATATATATATATATATATGTATTGACCCCCTTGTTCAAATTAGATGTTTCGGATGGGGGATGAACTCCTAGCACCAGATCGCATGCGAGCAATTCAAGAGGAATTGGCGGCATTCTTCCTTGACCACGTGATCGCTGAAGATGGAGAATACTATGTGGACCCTGTGTTCATATATAATTAGGAGATTATATTTTAAGAGATAATTATTGTATATGTGTAGCCGGTAGTGTCGGATAGATATACGAGAACTTGTTGTTCGACTAATCTCTTGGAGAAGGAGAGGTGGTCGATATCACTTCTCTCTGTATGCATATGTTCATGATGATCTTCTGTTTCCTTTATTTACTTACTAGCTAGCGTGTCTAGTCCTCTCTATATATACGTATATATAGCGTCGTCCAAGCACGGATATAAGAGAGGACACTTCTCTCTATTAATTAGCTAGCTAACACAATATATGAAACACCTAAATTAAACCCCCAAAACCCCCAACCCCCCCACCCCTTAAAAAACAAAAACCCAAGCCCTTGAAATGCTGATGCGTGGATGCCTATTGGTCCTGGTTGGTGCCACCAACCGGGACCAAAGGCCCTCCTGCCTGGGCTCGGTGCACCGGCCACGTGGAGGCCCATCTGTCCCGGTTCGTGTAGGAACCGGGACTAAAGGGTTAGGGCATTAGTAACGAGCCTTTCAAGGTGCCATCTAACCTTTAGTACCGGTTCATGCCACGAACCGGTACTAATGGTGCAATTTTCAAATCCTACCACCCCCCCCCCCCCGGTGTATCGCCTTTTCAGTTTTGTAAAAAGCAAAAGAAAATGATAACAACTTCAAAAGTTAAAATCCTTCGAGATGTAGTTATGTTACTACATCTACTAGTTAGGAAAATTTAAAAACTTAAATTTGGACATGTTTTGCAAAAAGTGTAGGGAAAATGTAAAACGGCTATAACTTTTGCATACGATGTATGAAAAACGTATAATATATCAAAATGTTCAGCACGAAAATCCGCATCCGATTTAAACATGCGCACCTAATATTGACACATACACATAAAGAAAAAGGAAAACTGACTAAAAACTTGATAAACAATAATTAAGGAGAAAACTAGTATAGAGCTAAAAAGACAAAAACCACCTAATATTGACACATACACATAAAGAAAAAGAAAAAACTGAATATAACGCTTGATAAACAATAATAAAGACTAAAACCGAGTACAAAGCTAAAAAGACAAAAACAGAATTTTCTCTACGGTGGAATGAATTAGGGGCATCCGTCTTACCATTCCAAAAGAAAGGAAATATAAAAACACATGATGAAAAAAATTGCACATAATTTAGATGGAAATTACACTTTTTCATAATATTCAAGGATACATATATAATAGTGATTTTTTTTAAAATAATTTTTCTAAGAAGAAATTAATTAGTAGTGTTGGTATTATCCCTATGGAAGAAAAAATGAAATAAAAACTAAAAAATGATGACAAAACTTGCACACAATCTGTACTGAAATTGCATATTCTTATTAATGCAAAAATGGGCATATAATAGTGCAATTTTGCACTATAGTATAATTTATAGACATATTGTATACACCAGTAGAAAAAGGGGCTTTGGTTTGGTCTGAAAAGAGCATTAGTACCGGTTGCATTACAACCCAGGACTAATGTGAGCATTAGTCCCGGTTCGAGCAGTTAGGGCACCGTACAGGTATTACTCCCAGTTCAAATGGGACCTTTAGTCCCGGTTGGTGCCACGAACAGGGACTAAAGGGTGCGATGCCCATTAGTACCGGTTCGTGGCACGAACCGGTACTAAAGGTTGGTACTAATTGGGTTGAGGCATTAGTACCGGTTCGTGGTACCAACCGGTACTAAAGGTTAGACGGTTAGTACCGGTTGGTGCCACGAACCGGTACTAATGGTGCAATTTTCAAATCCTACCCCCCCCCCCTCCCATGTATCGCCTTTTAAGTTTTGTAAAAAGAAAAAGAAAATGATAAAAACTTCAAAAGTTAAAATCCTTCGAGATGTAGTTATGTTACTACATCTACTAGTTAGGAATATTTAAAAACTTAAATTTGTACATGTTTTGCAAAAAGTGTAGGGAAAATGTAAAACGGCTATAACATTTGCATACGATGTGAGAAAGAAACGTATAATTTATCAAAATGTTCAGCACGAAGATCCACATGTGGTTTACACATGCGCACCTAATATTGACACATACACATATACAAAAAGGAAAACCGACTAAAAAACTTGATAAACAATAATTAAGGAGAAAACTAGTATAGAGCTCAAAAGACAAAAACCACCTAATATAGACACATACACATAAAGAAAAAGAAAAAACAGACTATAACGCTTGATAAACAATAATAAAGACTAAAAACTAGTACAAAGCTAAAAAGACAAAAACTGAATTTTCTCTATGGTGGAATGAATTAGGGGCATCCGTCTTACCCTTCCAAAAGAAAGGAAATATAAAAACACATGATGACAAAATTTGCACATAATTTAGATGGAAATTGCAGTTTTCATAATATTCAAGGATACGTGTATAATAGTGATTTTTTTAAACATAATTTTTCTAAGAAGAAATTAATTAGTAGTGTTGGTATTATCCCTATAGAAGAAAAAATGAAATAAAAACTAAAGAAATGATGACAAAATTTGCACACAATTTGTACTGAAATTGCATATTCTTATGAATGCAAAAAGAGGCATATAATAGTGCAATTTTGCACTATAGTATAATTTATAGACATATTGTATGCACTAGTAGAAAAGGGGGCTTTGGTTCGGCCAGAAAAGACATTAGTACCGGTTGCATTACGAACCGGGACTAATGTGAGCATTAGTTACGATTCGAGCGGCTAGGGCACCGTACAGGCATTACTCCCTGTTCAAACGGGACCTTTAGTCCCGGTTGGTGCCACGAACCGGGACTAAAGGGTGCGATGCCCATTAGTACCGGTTTGTGGCATGAACCGACACTAATGGGGTTGAGGCATTAGTACCTATTCGTGGCACCAACCGGTAATAAGGTTAGACCTTTAGTACCGGTTCATGCCATGAACCGGTACTAATGGTGCAATTTTCAAATCCAATCCCCCACCCCCGTGTATCGCCTTTTAAGTTTTGTAAAAAGCAAAAGAAAATGATAAAAACTTCAAAAGTTAAAATCCTTCGAGATGTAGTTACTTTACTACATCTACTAGTTAGGAAAATTTAAAAACTTAAATTTGGACATGTTTTGCAAAAAGTGTAGGAAAAATGTAAAACGGCTATAACTTTTGCATACGATGTCAGAAAAAAACGTATAATATATCTAAATGTTCAGCACGAAAATCCGCATCCGGTTTACACATGCACACCTAATATTGACACATACACATTAAGAAAAAGGTAAACCGACTAAAAAACTTGATAAACAATAATTAAGGAGAAAACTAGTATAGAGCTAAAAAGACAAAAACCACCTAATATTGACACATACTCATAAAGTAAAAGAATAAACTGACTATAACGCTTCATAAAAAGTAATAAAGACTAAAAACTAGTACAAAGCTAAAAAGACAAAAATAGAATTATCTCTATGGTGGAATGAATTAGGGGCATCCGTCTTACCCTTCCAACAGAAAGGAAATATAAAAACACATGATGACAAAATTTGCACATAATTTAGATGGAAATTGCACTTTTTCATAATATTCAAGGATACGTGTATAATAGTGATTTTTTTAAACATAATTTTTCTAAGAAGAAATTAATTAGTAGTGTTGGTATTATCCCTATAGAAGAAAAAATGAAACAAAAACTAAGAAAATGATGACAAGACTTGCACACAATTTGTACTGAAATTGCATATTTTTATGAATGCAAAAATAGGCATATAATAGTGCAATTTTGCACTATAGTATAATTTATAGACATATAGTATACACTAGTAGAAAAAGGGGCTTTGGTTTGGCCAGAAAAGAGCATTAGTACCTGTTGCATTACGAACCGGGACTAATGTGAGCATTAGTCCCGGTTCGAGCGGCTAGGGCACCGTAAAGGCATTACTCCCGGTTCAAGTGGGACCTTTAGTCCCGGTTGGTGCCACGAACCGAGACTAAAGGGTGCGATGCCCATTAGTACCAGTTCGTGGCACGAACCGGTACTAAAGGTCTAACCTTTAGTACCGGTTCCTGCCACGAACCGGTACTAAACCTTTAGTACCGGTTCGTGCCACGAACCGGTACTAATAGGTTGAGGCATTAGTACCGGTTCGTGGCACCAACCGGTACTAAAGGTTTTCAAATCCCCCCCACCCCCCCCCCCCCCGCCACTATGTATCGCCTTTTCAGTTTTGTAAAAAGCAAAATAAAATGATAAAAACTTCAAAAGTTAAAATCCTTCGAGATGTAGTTATGTTACTACATCTACTAGTTAGAAAAAATTAAAAACCTAAATTTGGACATGTTTTAGAAAAAGTGTAGGGAAAATGTAAAACGGCTATAACTTTTGCATACGATGTCAGAAAAAAACGTATAATATATCGAAGTGTTCAGCACGAAAATCCGCATCCGGTTTACACATGTGCACCTAATATTGACACATACAGATAAGAGAAAAAGGAAAACCGACTAAAAAACTTGATAAACAATAATTAAGGAGAAAACAAGTATAGAGCTAAAAAGACAAAAACCACCTAATATTGACACATACACATAAAGAAAAAGAAAAAACTGACTATAAAGCTTGATAAACAATAATAAAGACTAAAAACTAGTACAAAGCTAAAAAGACAAAAACAAAATTTTCTCTATGGTGGAATGATTTAGGGGCATCCGCCTTACCCTTCCAAAATAAAGGAAATATAAAAACACATGATGACAAAATTTGCACATAATTTAGATGGAAATTGCACTTTTTCATAATATCCAAGGATACATGTATAATAGTGATTTTTTAAAAAATAATTTTTCTAAGAAGAAATTAATTAGTAGTGTTGGTATTATCCCTATGGAAGAAAAAATGAAATAAAAACTAAAAAATGATGACAAAACTTGCACACAATCTGTACTGAAATTGCATATTCTTATTAATGCAAAAATTGGCATATAATATTGCAATTTTGCACTATAGTATAATTTATAGACATATTGTATACACCAGTAGAAAAAGGGGCTTTGGTTTGGTCTGAAAAGAGCATTAGTACCGGTTTCATTACGACCCAGGACTAATGTGAGCATTAGTCCCGGTTCGAGCAGTTAGGGCACCGTACCAGCATTACTCCCAGTTCAAATGGGACCTTTATTCCCGGTTGGTGCCACAAACAGGGACTAAAAGGCACGATGCCCATTAGTACCGGATCGTGGCACGAACCGGTACTAAAGGTCGGTACTAATTGGGTTGAGGCATTAGTACCGGTTCATGGGACCAACCGTTACTAAAGGTTAGACGGTTAGTACCGGTTGGTGCCACGAACCGGTACTAATGGTGCAATTTTCAAATCCTACCACCCCCCCCCCCCTCCCGTGTATCGCCTTTTCAGTTTTGTAAAAAGAAAAAGAAAATGATAAAAACTTCAAAAGTTAAAATCCTGCGAGATGTAGTTATGTTACTACATCTACTAGTTAGGAAAATTTAAAAACTTAAATTTGTACATGTTTTGCAAAAAGTGTAGGGAAAATGTAAAACGGCTATAACTTTTGCATACGATGTCAGAAAGAAACGTATAATATATCAAAATGTTCGGCACGAAGATCCACATGCGGTTTACACATGCGCACCTAATATTGACACATACACACAAACAAAAAGGAAAACCGACTAAAAAACTTGATAAACAATACTTAAGGAGAAAACTGGTATAGAGCTCAAAAGACAAAAACCACCTAATATAGACACATACACATAAAGAAAAAGAAAAAACAGACTATAACGCTTGATAAACAATAATAAAGACTAAAAACTAGTACAAAGCTAAAAAGACAAAAACTGAATTTTCTCTATGGTGGAATGAATTAGGGGCATCCGTCTTACCCTTCCAAAAGAAAGGAAATATAAAAACACATGATGACAAAATTTGCACATAATTTAGATGGAAATTGCACTTTTTCGTAATATTCAAGGATACGTGTATAATAGTGATTTTTTTAAACATAATTTTTCTAAGAAGAAATTAATTAGTAGTGTTGGTATTATCCCTATAGAAGAAAAAATGAAATAAAAAATAAAGAAATGATGACAAAACTTGCACACAATTTGTACTGAAATTGCATATTCTTATGAATGCAAAAAGAGGCATATAATAGTGCAATTTTGCACTATAGTATAATTTATAGACATATTGTATGCACTAGTAGAAAAGGGGGCTTTGGTACGGCCAGAAAAGAGCATTAGTACCGGTTGCATTACGAACCGGGTCTAATGTGAGCATTAGTCCCGATTCGAGCGGCTAGGGCACCATACAGGCATTACTCCCTGTTCAAATGGGACCTTTAGTCCCGGTTGGTGCCACGAACCAAGACTAAAGGGTGCGATGCCCATTAGTACCGGTTCGTGGCACGAACCGGTACTAAAGGTCTAACCTTTAGTACCGGTTCCTGCCACGAACCGGTACTAAACCTTTAGTACCGGTTCGTGCCACGAACCGGTACTAATAGGTTGAGGCATTAGTACCGGTTCGTGGCACCAACCGGTACTAAAGGTTTCCAAATCCTCCCCCCCCCCCCCGCCCCTATGTATCCCCTTTTCAGTTTTGTAAAAAGCAAAATAAAATGGTAAAAACTTCAAAAGTTAAAATCCTTCGAGATGTAGTTATGTTACTACATCTACTAGTTAGAAAAATTTAAAAACTTAAATTTGGACATGTTTTACAAAAAGTGTAGGGAAAATGTAAAACGGCTATAACTTTTGCATACGATGTCAGAAAAAAACGTATAATATATCGAAATGTTCAGCACGAAAATCCGCATCCGGTTTACACATGTGCACCTAATATTGACACATATAGATACAGAAAAAGGAAAACCGACTGAAAAACTTGATAAACAATAATTAAGGAGAAAACAAGTATAGACCTAAAAAGACAAAAACCACCTAATATTGACACATACACATAAAGAAAAAGAAAAAAACTGACTATAACGCTTGCTAAACAATAATAAAGACTAAAAACTTGTACAAAGCTAAAAAGACAAAAACAAAATTTTCTCTATGGTGGAATGATTTAGGGGCATCCGCCTTATCCTTCCAAAAGAAAGGAAATATAAAAACACATGATGACAAAATTTGCACATAATTTAGATGGAAATTGCACTTTTTCATAATATCCAAGGATACGTGTATAATAGTGATTTTTTTAAAAATAATTTTTCTAAGAAGAAATTAATTAGTAGTGTTGGTATTATCCCTATAGAAGAAAGAATGAAATAAAAACTAAAAAATGATGACAAAACTTGCACACAATTTGTACTGAAATAGCATATTCTTATGAACGCAAAAATAGGCATATAGTAGTGCAATTTTGCACTACAGTATAATTTATAGACGTATTGTATACACTAGTAGAAAAGGGGGCTTTGGTTTGGCCAGAAAAGAGCATTAGTACCTGTTGCATTACGAACCGGGACTAATGTGAGCATTAGTCCCGGTTCGAGCGGCTAGGGCACGGTACAGGCATTACTCCCGGTTCAAATGGGACCTTTAGTCCCGGTTGGTGCCACAAACCGGGACTAAAGGGTGTGATGCCCATTAGTATCGGTTCGTGGCACGAACCGGTACTAAATGTCTAATCTGTAGTACCGGTTCGTGCCACGAACCGGTACTAAACCTTTAGTACTAGTTCGTGCCACGAACCGATACTAATGGGGTTGAGGCATTAGTACCAGTTCGTGGCACCAAACGGTACTAAAGGTTTTCAAATCCTCCCCCCCCCCACCCCGATGTATCGCCTTTTCAGTTTTGTTAAAAGCAAAAGAAAATGATAAAAACTTCAAAAGTTAAAATCCTTCGAGATGTAGTTATGTTACTACATCTACTAGTTAGGAAAATTTAAAAACTTAAATTTGGACATGTTTTACAAAAAGTGTAGGGAAAATGTAAAACAACTATAACTTTTGCATACGATGTCAGAAAAAACGTATAATATATCAAAATGTTCAGCACGAAAATCCGCATCCGGTTTACACATGCGCACCTAATATTGACACATACAGATAGAAAAAGGAAAACCGACAAAAAAACTTGATAAATAATTAAGGAGAAAACTAGTATAGAGCTAAAAAGACAAAAACCACCTAATATTGACACATACACATAAAGAAAAAGAAAAAACTGACTATAACGCTTGATAAACAATAATAAAGACTAAAAACTAGTACAAAGCTAAAAAGACAAAAATAGAATTTTCAATATGGTGGAATGATTTAGGGGCATCTGTCTTACCCTTCCAAAAGAAAGGAAGTATAAAAACACGTGATGACAAAATTTGCACATAATTTAGATGGAAATTGCACTTTTTCATAATATTCAAGGATACGTGTATAATAGTGATTTTTTTGAAATAATTTTTCTAAGAAGAAATTAATTAGTAGTGTTGGTATTATCCCTATAGAAGCAAAAATGAAATAAAAACTAAAAAAATGATGACAAAACTTGCACACAATTTGTACTGAAATTGCATATTCTTATGAATGCAAAAATTGGCATATAATAGTGCAATTTTGCACTATAGTATAATTTATAGACATATTGTATACACTAGTAGAAAAGGGGGCTTTGGTTCGGCCAGAAAAGAGCATTAGTGCCGATTGCATTACGAACCGGGACTAATATGAGCATTAGTCCCGGTTCGAGCGGCTAGGGCACCGTACAGGCATTACTCCCGGTTCAAATGGGACCTTTAGTCTCGGTTGGTGGCACAAACCGGCACTAAAGGGTGCGATGCCCATTAGTACCGGTTCGTGGCATGAACCGGTACTAATGGGGTTGAGGCATTAGTACCGGTTCATGGCACCAACCGGGACTAAAGGTTTTCAAATCCTCCCCCCCCCCCCACCCCTGGGTATCGCCTTTTCAGTTTTGTAAAAAGCAAAAGAAAATGATAAAAACTTCAAAAGTTAAAATCCTTGGAGATGTAGTTATGTTACTACTTCTACTAGTTAGCAAAATTTAAAAACTTAAATTTGGACATGTTTTACAAAAAGTGTAGGGAAAATCTAAAACGGCTATAACTTTTGCATACGATGTCAGAAAAAAAACGTATAATATATCGAAATGTTCAGCACGAAAATCCGCATCCAGTTTACACATGCGCACCTAATATTGACACATACAGATAAAGAAAAAGGAAAACCGACTAAAAGACTTGATAAACAATAATTTAGGATAAAACTAGTATAGAGCTAAAAAGACAAAAACCACCTAATATTGACACATGCATACACATAAAGAAAAAAGAAAAAACTGACTATAACGCTTGATAAACAATAATAGAGACTAAAAACTAGTACAAAGCTAAAAAGACAAAAACAGAATTTTCACTATGGTGGAATGATTTAGGGGCATCCGCCTTATCCTTCCAAAAGAAAGGAAATATAAAAACACATGATGACAAAATTTGCACATAATTTAGATGGAAATTGCACTTTTTCATAATATCCAAGGATACGTGTATAATAGTGATTTTTTTAAAAATAATTTTTCTAAGAAGAAATTAATTAGTAGTGTTGGTATTATCCCTATAGAAGAAAAAATGAAATAAAAACTAAAAAATGATGACAAAACTTGCACACAATTTGTACTGAAATAGCATATTCTTATGAATGCAAAAATAGGCATATAGTAGTGCAATTTTGCACTACAGTATAATTTATAGACATATTGTATACACTAGTAGAAAAGGGGGCTTTGGTTTGGCCAGAAAAGAGCATTAGTACCTGTTGCATTACGAACCGGGACTAATGTGAGCATTAGTCCCGGTTCGAGCGGCTAGGGCACGGAACAGGCATTACTCCCGGTTCAAATGGGACCTTTAGTCCCGGTTGGTGCCACAAACCGGGACTAAAGGGTGTGATTCCCATTAGTATCGGTTCGTGGCACGAACCGGTACTAAATGTCTAATCTTTAGTACCGGTTCGTGCCACGAACCGGTACTAAACCTTTAGTACTAGTTCATGCCACGAACCGATACTAATGGGGTTGAGGCATTAGTACCAGTTCGTGGCACCAAACGGTACTAAAGGTTTTCAAATCCTCCCCCCACCCCGATGTATCGCCTTTTCAGTTTTGTTAAAAGCAAAAGAAAATGATAAAAACTTCAAAAGTTAAAATCCTTCGAGATGTAGTTATGTTACTACATCTACTAGTTAGGAAAATTTAAAAACTTAAATTTGGACATGTTTTACAAAAAGTGTAGGGAAAATGTAAAACAACTATAACTTTTGCATACGATGTCAGAAAAAACGTATAATATATCAAAATGTTCAGCACGAAAATCCGCATCCGGTTTACACATGCGCACCTAATATTGACACATACAGATAGAAAAAGGAAAACCGACAAAAAAACTTGATAAATAATTAAGGAGAAAACTAGTATAGAGCTAAAAAGACAAAAACCACCTAATATTGACACATACACATAAAGAAAAAGAAAAAACTGACTATAACGCTTGATAAACAATAATAAAGACTAAAAACTAGTACAAAGCTAAAAATACAAAAACAGAATTTTCAATATGGTGGAATGATTTATGGGCATCTGTCTTGCCCTTCCAAAAAAAGGAAGTATAAAAACACATGATGACAAAATTTGCACATAATTTAGATGGAAATTGCACTTTTTCATAATATTCAAGGATACATGTATAATAGTGATTTTTTTTAAAATAATTTTTCTAAGAAGAAATTAATTAGTAGTGTTGGTATTATCCCTATAGAAGCAAAAATGAAGTAAAAACTAAAAAAATGATGACAAAACTTGCACACAATTTGTACTGAAATTGCATATTCTTATGAATGCAAAAATTGGCATATAATAGTGCAATTTTGCACTATAGTATAATTTATAGACATATTGTATACACTAGTAGAAAAGGGGGCTTTGGTTCGGCCAGAAAAGAGCATTAGTGCCGATTGCATTGCGAACCGGGACTAATATGAGCATTAGTCCCGGTTCGAGCGACTAGGGCACCGTACAGGCATTACTCCCGGTTCAAATGGGACCTTTAGTCCCGGTTGGTGGCACGAACCGGGACTAAAGGGTGCGATGCCCATTAGTACCGGTTCGTGGCACGAACCGGTACTAATGGGGTTGAGGCATTAGTACCGGTTCGTGGCACAAACCGGTACTAAAGGTTTTCAAATCCTCCCCCCCCCCCACCCCTGGGTAGCGCCTTTTCAGTTTTGTAAAAAGCAAAAGAAAATGATAAAAACTTCAAACGTTAAAATCCTTGGAGATGTAGTTATGTTACTACTTCTACTAGTTAGCAAAATTTAAAAACTTAAATTTGGACATGTTTTACAAAAAGTGTAGGGAAAATGTAAAACGGCTATAACTTTTGCATACGATGTCAGAAAAAAAAACGTATAATATATCGAAATGTTCAGCACAAAAATCCACATCCGGTTTACACATGCGCACCTAATATTGACACATACAGATAAAGAAAAAGGAAAACCGACTAAAAAACTTGATAAACAATAATTTAGGAGAAAACTAGTATAGAGCTAAAAAGACAAAAACCACCTAATATTGACACATACACATAAAGAAAAAGAAAAAACTGACTATAACGCTTGATAAACAATAATAAAGACTAAAAACTAGTACAAAGCTAAAAAGACAAAAACAGAATTTTCAATATGGTGGAATGATTTAGGGGCTTCTGTCTTACCCTTCCAGAAGAAAGGAAGTATAAAAACACATGATGACAAAATTTGCACATAATTTAGATGGAAATTGCACTTTTTCATAATATTCAAGGATACATGTATAATAGTGATTTTTTTAAAATAATTTTTCTAAGAAGAAATTAATTAGTAGTGTTGGTATTATCCCTATAGAAGCAAAAATGAAATAAAAACTAAAAAAATGATGACAAAACTTGCACACAATTTGTACTGAAATTGCATATTCTTATGAATGCAAAAATTGGCATATAATAGTGCAGTTTTGCACTATAGTATAATTTATAGACATATTGTATACACTAGTAGAAAAGGGGGCTTTGGTTCGGCCAGAAAAGAGCATTAGTGCCGATTGCATTACGAACCGGGACTAATATGAGCATTAGTCCCGGTTCGAGCGGCTAGGGCACCGTACAGGCATTACTCCCGGTTCAAGTGGGACCTTTAGTCTCGGTTGGTGGCACGAACCGGCACTAAAGGGTGCGATGCCCATTAGTACCGGTTCGTGGCATGAACCGGTACTAATGGGGTTGAGGCATTAGTACCGGTTCGTGGCACCAACCGGTACTAAAGGTTTTCAAATCCTCCCCCCCCCCCACCCCTGGGTATCGCCTTTTCAGTTTTGTAAAAAGCAAAAGAAAATGATAAAAACTTCAAAAGTTAAAATCCTTGGAGATGTAGTTATGTTACTACTTCTACTAGTTAGCAAAATTTAAAAACTTAAATTTGGACATGTTTTACAAAAAGTGTAGGGAAAATCTAAAACGGCTATAACTTTTGCATACGATGTCAGAAAAAAAACGTATAATATATCGAAATGTTCAGCACGAAAATCCGCATCCAGTTTACACATGCGCACCTAATATTGACACATACAGATAAAGAAAAAGGAAAACCGACTAAAAGACTTGATAAACAATAATTTAGGAGAAAACTAGTATAGAGCTAAAAAGACAAAAACCACCTAATATTGACACATGCATACACATAAAGAAAAAAGAAAAAACTGACTATAACGCTTGATAAACAATAATAGAGACTAAAAACTAGTACAAAGCTAAAAAGACAAAAACAGAATTTTCACTATGGTGGAATGATTTAGGGGCATCCGCCTTATCCTTCCAAAAGAAAGGAAATATAAAAACACATGATGACAAAATTTGCACATAATTTAGATGGAAATTGCACTTTTTCATAATATCCAAGGATACGTGTATAATAGTGATTTTTTTAAAAATAATTTTTCTAAGAAGAAATTAATTAGTAGTGTTGGTATTATCCCTATAGAAGAAAAAATGAAATAAAAACTAAAAAATGATGACAAAACTTGCACACAATTTGTACTGAAATAGCATATTCTTATGAATGCAAAAATAGGCATATAGTAGTGCAATTTTGCACTACAGTATAATTTATAGACATATTGTATACACTAGTAGAAAAGGGGGCTTTGGTTTGGCCAGAAAAGAGCATTAGTACCTGTTGCATTACGAACCGGGACTAATGTGAGCATTAGTCCCGGTTCGAGCGGCTAGGGCACGGAACAGGCATTACTCCCGGTTCAAATGGGACCTTTAGTCCCGGTTGGTGCCACAAACCGGGACTAAAGGGTGTGATTCCCATTAGTATCGGTTCGTGGCACGAACCGGTACTAAATGTCTAATCTTTAGTACCGGTTCGTGCCACGAACCGGTACTAAACCTTTAGTACTAGTTCATGCCACGAACCGATACTAATGGGGTTGAGGCATTAGTACCAGTTCGTGGCACCAAACGGTACTAAAGGTTTTCAAATCCTCCCCCCACCCCGATGTATCGCCTTTTCAGTTTTGTTAAAAGCAAAAGAAAATGATAAAAACTTCAAAAGTTAAAATCCTTCGAGATGTAGTTATGTTACTACATCTACTAGTTAGGAAAATTTAAAAACTTAAATTTGGACATGTTTTACAAAAAGTGTAGGGAAAATGTAAAACAACTATAACTTTTGCATACGATGTCAGAAAAAACGTATAATATATCAAAATGTTCAGCACGAAAATCCGCATCCGGTTTACACATGCGCACCTAATATTGACACATACAGATAGAAAAAGGAAAACCGACAAAAAAACTTGATAAATAATTAAGGAGAAAACTAGTATAGAGCTAAAAAGACAAAAACCACCTAATATTGACACATACACATAAAGAAAAAGAAAAAACTGACTATAACGCTTGATAAACAATAATAAAGACTAAAAACTAGTACAAAGCTAAAAATACAAAAACAGAATTTTCAATATGGTGGAATGATTTATGGGCATCTGTCTTGCCCTTCCAAAAAAAGGAAGTATAAAAACACATGATGACAAAATTTGCACATAATTTAGATGGAAATTGCACTTTTTCATAATATTCAAGGATACATGTATAATAGTGATTTTTTTTAAAATAATTTTTCTAAGAAGAAATTAATTAGTAGTGTTGGTATTATCCCTATAGAAGCAAAAATGAAGTAAAAACTAAAAAAATGATGACAAAACTTGCACACAATTTGTACTGAAATTGCATATTCTTATGAATGCAAAAATTGGCATATAATAGTGCAATTTTGCACTATAGTATAATTTATAGACATATTGTATACACTAGTAGAAAAGGGGGCTTTGGTTCGGCCAGAAAAGAGCATTAGTGCCGATTGCATTGCGAACCGGGACTAATATGAGCATTAGTCCCGGTTCGAGCGACTAGGGCACCGTACAGGCATTACTCCCGGTTCAAATGGGACCTTTAGTCCCGGTTGGTGGCACGAACCGGGACTAAAGGGTGCGATGCCCATTAGTACCGGTTCGTGGCACGAACCGGTACTAATGGGGTTGAGGCATTAGTACCGGTTCGTGGCACAAACCGGTACTAAAGGTTTTCAAATCCTCCCCCCCCCCCCACCCCTGGGTATCGCCTTTTCAGTTTTGTAAAAAGCAAAAGAAAATGATAAAAACTTCAAACGTTAAAATCCTTGGAGATGTAGTTATGTTACTACTTCTACTAGTTAGCAAAATTTAAAAACTTAAATTTGGACATGTTTTACAAAAAGTGTAGGGAAAATGTAAAACGGCTATAACTTTTGCATACGATGTCAGAAAAAAAAACGTATAATATATCGAAATGTTCAGCACAAAAATCCGCATCCGGTTTACACATGCGCACCTAATATTGACACATACAGATAAAGAAAAAGGAAAACCGACTAAAAAACTTGATAAACAATAATTTAGGAGAAAACTAGTATAGAGCTAAAAAGACAAAAACCACCTAATATTGACACATACACATAAAGAAAAAGAAAAAACTGACTATAACGCTTGATAAACAATAATAAAGACTAAAAACTAGTACAAAGCTAAAAAGACAAAAACAGAATTTTCAATATGGTGGAATGATTTAGGGGCTTCTGTCTTACCCTTCCAGAAGAAAGGAAGTATAAACACACATGATGACAAAATTTGCACATAATTTAGATGGGAATTGCACTTTTTCATAATATTCAAGGATTCATGTATAATAGTGATTTTTTTAAAATAATTTTTCTAAGAAGAAATTAATTAGTAGTGTTGGTATTATCCCTATAGAAGCAAAAACGAAATAAAAACTAAAAAAATGATGACAAAACTTGCACACAATTTGTACTGAAATTGCATATTCTTATGAATGCAAAAATTGGCATATAATAGTGCAGTTTTGCACTATAGTATAATTTATAGACATATTGTATACACTAGTAGAAAAGGGGGCTTTGGTTCGGCCAGAAAAGAGCATTAGTGCCGATTGCATTACGAACCGGGACTAATATGAGCATTAGTCCCAGTTCGAGCGGCTAGGGCACCGTACAGGCATTACTCCCGGTTCAAATGGGACCTTTAGTCCCGGTTGGTGGCACGAACCGGGACTAAAGGGTGCGATGCCCATTAGTACCGGTTCGTGGCACGAACCGGTACTAATGGGGTTGAGGCATTAGTACCGGTTCGTGGCACCAACCGGTACTAAAGGTTTTCAAATCCTCCCCCCCCCCCACCCCTGGGTATCGCCTTTTCAGTTTTGTAAAAATCAAAAGAAAATGATAAAAACTTCAAACGTTAAAATCCTTGGAGATGTAGTTATGTTACTACTTCTACTAGTTAGCAAAATTTAAAAACTTAAATTTGGACATGTTTTACAAAAAGTGTAGGGAAAATGTAAAACGGCTATAACTTTTGCATACGATGTCAGAAAAAAAACGTATAATATATCGAAATGTTCAGCACGAAAATCCGCATCCGGTTTACACATGCGCACCTAATATTGACACATACAGATAAAAAAAAGGAAAACCAACAAAAAAACTTGATAAACAATAATTTAGGAGAAAACTAGTATAGAGCTAAAAAGACAAAAACCACCTAATATTGACACATACACATAAAGAAAAAGAAAAAACTGACTATAACGCTTGATAAACAATAATAAAGACTAAAAACTAGTACAAAGCTAAAAAGACAAAAACAAAATTTTCTCTATGGTGGAATGATTTAGGGGCATCCGCCTTACCCTTCAAAAAGAAAGGAAATATAAAAACACATGATGACAAAATTTGCACATAATTTAGATGGAAATTGCACTTTTTCATAATATCCAAGGATACGTGTATAATATGAATTTTTTAAAAATATTTTTTCTAAGAAGAAATTAATTAGTCGTGTTGGTATTATCCCTATAGAAGAAAAAATGAAATAAAAACTAAAAATGATGACAAAACTTGCACACAATTTGTACTGAAATAGCATATTCTTATGAATGCAAAAATAGGCATATAATAGTGCAATTTTGCACTACAATATAATTTATAGACATATTGTATACACTAGTAGAAAAGGGGGCTTTGGTTTGGCCAGAAAAGAGCATTAGTACCTGTTGCATTACGAACCGGGACTAATGTGAGCATTAGTCCCGGTTCGAGCGGCTAGGGCACCGTACAGGCATTACTCCCGATTCAAATGGGACCTTTAGTCCCGGTTGGTGCCACAAACCGGGACTAAAGGGTGTGATGCCCATTAGTACCGGTTCGTGGCACGAACCGGTACTAAAGGTCTAATCTTTAGTACCGGTTCGTGCCACGAACCGGTACTAATGGGGTTGAGGCATTAGTACCGGTTCGTGGCACCAACCGGTACTAAAGGTTTTCAAATCCTCCCCCCCCCCCCCCCACCCCTATGTATCGCTTTTTCAGTTTTGTTAAAAGCAAAAGAAAATGATAAAAACTTCAGAAGTTAAAATCCTTGGAGATGTAGTTATGTTACTACATCTACTAGTTAGGAAAATTTAAAAACTTAAATTTGGACATGTTTTACAAAAAGTGTAGGGAAAATGTAAAACGACTATAACTTTTGCATACGATGTCAGAAAAAAACGTATAATATATCAAAATGTTCAGCACGAAAATCCGCATCCGGTTTACACATGCGCACCTAATATTGACACATACAGATAAAGAAAAAGGAAAACCGACAAAAAAACTTGATAAACAATAATTAAGGAGAAAACTAGTATAGAGCTAAAAAGACAAAAACCACCTAATATTGACACATACACATAAACAAAAAGAAAAAACTGACTATAATGCTTGATAAACAATAATAAAGACTAAAAACTAGTACAAAGCTAAAAAGACAAAAAACAGAATTTTCACTATGGTGGAATGATTTAGGGGCATCCGTCTTACCCTTCCAAATGAAAGGAAGTATAAAAACACATGATGACAAAATTTGCACATAATTTAGATGGAAATTTCACTTTTTCATAATATTCAAGGATACGTGTATAATAGTGATTTTTTTTAAAATATTTTTTCTAAGAAGAAATTAATTAGTAGTGTTGGTATTATCCCTATAGAAGCAAAAATGAAATAAAAACTTAAAAATGATGACAAAACTTGCACACAATTTGTACTGAAATTGCATATTCTTATGAATGCAAAAATTGGCATATAATAGTGCAATTTTGCACTATAGTATAATTTATAGACATGTTGTATACACTAGTAGAATAGGGGGCTTTGGTTCGGCCAGAAAAGAGCATTAGTACCGATTGCATTACGAACCGGGACTAATATGAGCATTCGTCCCGGTTCGAGCGGCTAGGGCACCGTACAGGCATTACTCCCGGTTCAAATGGGACCTTTAGTCCCGGTTGGTGGCACGAACCGGGACTAAAGGGTGCGATGCCCATTAGTACCGGTTCATGGCATGAACCGGTACTGAAGGGAGGCATTAGTACCGGTTCGTGGCACCAACCGGTACTAAAGGTTTTCAAATCCTCCCCCCCCTGGGTATCGCCTTTTCAGTTTTGTAAAAAGCAAAAGAAAATGATAAAAACTTCAAAAGTTAAAATCCTTGGAGATGTAGTTATGTTACTACTTCTACTAGTTAGGAAAATTTAAAAACTTAAATTTGGACATGTTTTACAAAATGTGTAGGGAAAATGTAAAACGGCTATAACTTTTGCATACGATGTCAGAAAAAAACGTATAATATATCAAAATGTTCAGCACGAAAATCCGCATCCGGTTTACACATGCGCACCTAATATTGACACATACAGAAAAAGAAAAACGAAAAAAAGACAAAAAAACTTGATAAACAATAATTAAGGAGAAAACTAGTATAGAGCTAAAAAGACAAAAACCACCTAATATTGACACATACACATAAATAAAAAGAAAAAACTGACTATAACGCTTGATAAACAATAATAATGACTAAAAACTAGTACAAAGCTAAAAAGACAAAAACAGAACTTTCTCAGTGGTGGAATGATTTAGGGGCATCCGTCTTACCCTTCCAAAAGAAAGGAAATATAAAAACACATGATGACAAAATTTGCACATAATTTAGATGGAAATTGCACTTTTTCATAATATTCAAGGATACGTGTATAATAGTGATTTTTTTAAATATAATTTTTCTAAGAAGAAATCAATTAGTAGAGTAATATTATCCCTATAGAAGAAAAAATGAAATAAAAACTAAAAAAATGATGACAAAACTTGCACACAATTTATACTAAATTGCATCTTATGAATGCAAAAATAGGCATATAATAGTGCAATTTTGCACTATAGTATAATTTATAGACATATTGTATACACTAGTAGAAAAAGGGGCTTTGGTTCGGCCAGAAAAGAGCATTAGTACCGGTTGCATTACGAACCGGGACTAATGTGAGCATTAGTCCTGGTTCGAGCGATTGGGGCACCGTACAGGCATTACTCCCGATTCAAATGGGACCTGTAGTCCCGGTTGGTGCCACGAACCGGGACTAAAGGGTGCGATGCCCATTAGTACCGGTTCGTGGCACAAACCGGTACTAAAGATCTAACCTTTAGTACCGGTTCGTGCCACGAACCGGTACTAATGGGGTTGAGGCATTAGTACCGGTTCGTGGCACCAACCGGTACTAAAGGTTTTCAAATCCCCCCCACCCCTGTGTATCGCCTTTTCAGTTTTGTAAAAAGCAAAAGAAAATGATAAAAACTTCAAAAGTTAAAATCCTTCGAGATGTAGTTATGTTACTACATCTACTAGTTAGGAAAATTTAAAAATTTAAATTTGGACATGTTTTACAAAACGTGTAGGGAAAATGTAAAACGGTTATAACTTTTGCATACGATGTTAGAAAAAACCCGTATAATATATCAAAATGTTCAGCACGAAAATCCGCATCCGGTTTACACATGCGCACCTAATATTGACACATACAGATAAAGAAAAAGGAAAACCGACTAAAAAACTTGATAAACAATAATTTAGGAGAAAACTAGTATAGAGCTAAAAAGACAAAAACCACCTAATATTGACACATACACATAAAGAAAAAGTAAAAACTGACTATAACGCTTGATAAACAATAATAGAGACTTAAAAGTAGTATAAAGCTAAAAAGACAAAAACAGAATTTTCTCTATGGTGGAATGATTTAGGGGCATCTGTCTTACCCTTCCAAAAGAAAGGAAATATAAAACACATGATGAGAAAATTTGCGCATAATTTAGATGGAAATTGCACTTTTTTCATAATATTCAAGGATACGTGTATAATAGTGATTTTTTAAAAGAATTTTTCTAAGAAGAAATTAATTAGTACTCCCTCCATTCCACAATGTAGTGCTTCCTCTATCCCTGTGCTTCAACTTTGACCGTAAATTTAACTATCAAGACCGATTGCGGCGGGAGCAAAAATTATATCACTGAATTCGTATTCGAAAGATGTTTTCAATTATATAATTTTCTCTTTCGCCGCAGTTGGTCTCATTGGTTAAATTTATGGTCAAAGTTGGACCTCGGGAAGCACGGCGCACTATATTTTGGAATGGAGGGAGTAGTTTTGGTGTTATCCCTACAGAAGAAAAAATGAAATAAAAACTAAAAAAATGATGACAAAACTTGCACACAATTTGTACTGAAATTGCATCTTATGGATGAAAAAATAGGCATATAATAGTGCAATTTTGCACTATAGTATAATTTATAGACATATTGTACACACTAGTAGAAAAAGGGGCTTTGGTTCGGCCAGAAAAGAGCATTAGTACCGGTTGCATTACAAACCGGGACTAATGTGAGCATTAGTCCTGGTTCGAGCGGCTAGGGCACCGTACAGGCATTACTCCCGATTCAAATGGGACCTTTAGTCCCGATTCGTGTGGTTGGTGCCACGAACCGGGACTAAAGGGTGCGATGCCCCACTACTAGGGAAAATCTTATACACAGAATCTTAGCAGCAGCGCGGTCTAAAAACAGACGCTACTGCTAATTAGCAGCAACGGGCTTTAGAAAAGAGCGCTGCTAATGACTGAGTAGCAGTAGCGCTCTAGGTGAAAAGAGTGCTACTACTATAATTGCCACGGTGTTGCCTCCAGGCTAGATATAGTAGTAGCGCCCTTCCCGTGGACGCGCTACTGCTAAAGAAATTAGTAGCAATGGTTTTGCTCAAAACTCGCTGTTGCTAAGTATGACCGCAACTAATTAAGTTTAGTCCCATACTGCTAAGCGAACAAGGTGTTTACCACCTTAAATATGTTGCTTCTCAACCTATCTCGAGCACTTGGTCTTCATTGAACTATATGTGTATGATTTGTGGTTGCAATATGAATCCTCGCATGTACCTATACAGGTACAGTGAGGATTCATGTTGACTATTTAGATTATACACAAAAAGAGATCAATGATGACCAATGTATATTTTTGATGTTTTTACTAAACAAAAGAAATAACTGCTTCATTAGCAGTAGCAGTTTTCCCTAAAACGCGCTGTAGATAAGTTAGCTATAGCGCGTTTTCTGTACGTGCGCTACTGCTAGTTCGAGTTAACCACCCCCCGCATCAAAATTTCGCTAAGTCCTCCTTCCCCCCCCCCCCCACCGGCCTGTTTCCCTACTCCCTGTCGCTGCCGCCCGAGCCCGAGCGCGCCTGCGCGCTCACCGCCGCCGCTGCCGCCCGCCCTCAACCTCACCGCCGCCGTTCTTGACCACACTGTCGCCGCCCTCGACCTCACCGCCGCCGCCCTCGACCGAGCCCGTCGAGCCCGCCGCCCAGGACCGCCGCCCTCCCGATCCCGAGCCCGCCCTTGCCGCCCCTCCATCGCCGAGCACCTCCCCGCCACCGTCTCTCCCTCTATAAGCCCCCCACCCCTCCCCAACCCCCTCTCTCTTTGCTTAGTTAGTAGATGATTTTAGTAGTAATAGATGTTAATTTAGGGTTCATAGATAATGATTTTTAGAAGTAGTGGATATTAATTACTAGTAGTGATGGTAAACTAGTTGTATAATTAGCAGTAGTACATGTTAATTAGTAGTAGATGTAGTAGTTAGATGTTAATTAGTAGTAGTAGATGTGCTAGTTTCTTTCTATTTATCGTAAGTTTATATTTAGTAAGAACTAGTTGAATTAATAGAACTAGTTTAGTTTTAGTTGAACTAGTTAAGTTTTAGTTGAACTAGTATAGTAAGTAAATTAATAACTAGCTGAACTACTTCATTTTTAGAAAGAACTAGTTTTTTTTCTTTTTATACTAAGTTTACATTTAGTAAGAACTAGTTGAATTAATAGAACTAGTTGAACATGCCATATTTGGTGTTATTTTTCAGTTTAAGCAATTATTTCATGTTTTGTTACACCTCCGAGTGGCCTATGTTTTGCCGGAGTGTTGATTAATTTCCGTTCCGGCAAATTTCAGGCGCTCGATATGTCCTTTTTTAGCAAAGGTCATGCCGGATTTTTTCGTGAATTCTGGCATGACTTGTGCTAGAATATGTACAAGTTTAATCTTTGAATTATGAACATAGGAAATGTCGTACTCGGACGACGACAGTCTCCCGGGGGAGTGCAGTTGGTGCCACGATGATCGAGGTATGTGCGACAGGTTCGTTCAGCTGGATGAAGATCGGCACTTCAGCATTAAGCTCGAGGAGACCTTCGATGTTGAAACGGTACGCAACAACGACAAGTGTTTTTTTGTAATTAAGCATGACTTCAACTATTTCAACGTCTAATTTTCATCTTTTACCATTCGACTAGCTTATCCCATGCCATGCAAGACGCTATGTCTTGGAGAGGATGGGTTTTGAAGACCATGAATATTTTCAAACAAAGAAAATACACCTGAGGACCCATCGTGATATCGATTTTGAAGTAAATCTGTACAATTCTCAGAGCATAACCCATTTTGGTTGCCAAAATTGGGAAGCACTTTGCAAAATGTATGGTTTTTATGAGGGTATGATTGTCAGCATGGATCTTGGTGATCCTGACATCGAGCAAGACAATATGAACATTTGGGTCCTTGTTGATACGCTTCCGATTCTACCGCAATGTGAGTTTCTCAAACATAGTTATTAACTAATTTATATTGTTTATTTCAAAATAGTTGATAGCTTATTTCCATTGACAGCTTATTTTGAATCTTCAAAGAATGTGCAGA
Organism: Triticum monococcum; assembly: GCA_034509565.1. Lineage (NCBI taxonomy): Eukaryota > Viridiplantae > Streptophyta > Magnoliopsida > Poales > Poaceae > Triticum > Triticum monococcum. The sequence goes on from CM067842.1 coordinate 726,504,348, forward strand.
AGATGGTAGACAAAACCCACTACACTGATGGCTCCGAATTAACTTATAAGGAGAAAAATCATCTGATTGCTTATTGTACTTTTTTGAGAATTACAATACCTATTATCGAACTCCTCCAAATTATGGCGAATATGTGTCACTAGTGCACGTGTTGAACCACGATAACTTCTATGGAGATACTCTGGTAAGATATTTTACTATTACGACATCTGTGCATCTTTTGCATACTTCTAAAACTAGTACATCATTGCTAACTACGAAGTTATTACTATGTTTTTCAACAGAAAATCCCGATGGATTGTGTGCCTCATCTGATGTATTACAATGGTCGCCTTGAAGTTCTGAACCTACAGTCAGGTCATCCTACGGATCTCACCTGTGCATATCGAATTTCTGAAACCGGTGAACACATGCTAATCAAAGAGTGGAAAAAATGTTTGGACATTCGTAAAGAGGTTCTTGGAAGCAACATTAAGCAAAAGGCAAGAATTGGAGACAGGATAATCTGCATTCTCCATAATGGAGAGTGAGGGCTATCTTGTTCTTTTTGCTATTTTACCTTAGAGAATATAGTAGGTCCTAAGAGAATGTACTATGTCCTATGAGGTACAATATGTTTATTATGTGATACAATGTGTTAGAGTTGAAGATGTGAGGAGTACTTGTGATTACGACTAGTGACCAATGATATGATGATGATGATGATAAGTTGTTGATGATATGATGATGATGATGATATTTATTATATCATTGGGTGAAAGAACCGCGGATTAGTTTCAAGTGGATGTCCGTCCACTTGAAACTAGTCCACATGGTTCTTTCACCCCGTGATATAATAACTCATTATGATGTAAAAACAATTTGTAAATTCCTGTTGTATGAAATTTTTTGTAAAGGTGTACGAATACAACATGAAATAAAAAAGAAATAAAATACAAAATAATAGTAGCAGCGCAGGCAGAGAGAAGCACTACTACTAATTACCAGCAGCGCTCCTCCTGGAACTCGCTGCTACTAAGTCGATTTAGTCGTAGCGTGGGTGGAGGCACGCTACTGCTATTCGTTAGCTGTAGCGCCTTATCAGTAGCGCACCACCCCGCGCTACTGATAGGTCTAAAACCCGCGCTACTGCTAGCCTTTTCCCTAGTAGTGCCCATTAGTACCGGTTCATGGCACGAACCGGTACTAAAGGTCTAACCTTTAGTAGCGATTCGTGTCACGAACCGGTACTAATGGGGTTGAGGCATTAGCACCGGTCCGTGGCACCAACCGGTACTAAAGGTTTTCAAATCCCCCCCCCCCCCCCACCCCTTGTGTATCGCCTTTTCAGTTTTGTAAAAAGCAAAAGAAAATGATAAAAACTTCAAAAGTTAAAATCCTTCGAGATGTAGTTATGTTACTACATCTACTAGTTAGGAAAATTTAAAAACTTAAATTTGGACATGTTTTACAAAAAGTGTAGGGAAAATGTAAAACGGCTATAACTTTTGCATACAATGTCAGAAAAAAACGTATAATATATCAAAATGTTCAGCACGAAAATCCGCATCCGGTTTACACATGCGCACCTAATATTGACACATACAGATAAAGAAAAAGGAAAACCGACTAAAAAACTTGATAAACAATAATTAAGGAGAAAACTAGTATATAGCTAAAAAGACAAAAACCACCTAATATTGACACATACACATAAAGAAAAAGAAAAAACTGACTATAACGCTTGACAAACAATAATAAAGACTAAAAACTAGTACAAAGCTAAAAAGACAAAAACAGAATTTTCTCTATGGTGGAATGATTTAGGGGCATCCGTCTTACCCTTCCAAAATAAAGGAAATATAAAAACACATGATGACAAAATTTGGACATAATTTAGATGGAAATTGAACTTTTCATAATATTCATGGAACCAGTACTAACGGGGTTGAGGGATTAGTACTGTTTATTGCCTTTTCCATTTTGTAAAAAGCAAAAGAAATGATAAAAACTTCAAAAGTTAAAATCCTTCGAGATGTAGTTATGTTACTACATCTACTAGTTAGGAAAATTTAAAAACTTAAATTTGGACATGTTTTGTAAAAAGTGTAGGGAAAATGTAAAACGGCTATAACTAGTTCAACTAGTTTATTAATTCTATTAATTCAACTAGTTTATTAATTTACTTACTAAACTAGTTCAACTACAACTAAAGTAGTTCAACTAGTTTATTAATTTACTTATTAATTATTTTAAACACTTACTAAAAAGTTAAAATCCTTCGAGATGTAGTTATGTTACTACATCTACTAATTAGAAAAATTTAAAAACTTAAATTTGGACATGTTTTGCAAAAAGTGTAGGGAAGATGTAAAACGGCTATAACTTTTGCATACGATGTTAGAAAAAAACGTATAATATATCAAAATGTTCATCACGAAAATCCGCATCCGGTTTTGACAGCCTATGGCCTGTTTGCAAATTTTTAGAATCCTCAAATTTTAGTTTTTTTTGAATTTTCATTAAATCTGGTCAAACTATGGTCAAACTACTTATTCAAGAAGTATTAGTGTTACTAAATAATTATTCAAGAATATTAGTGTTACTAAATTAATTATTTCAATTTTTTGAATTTTGGTCAAATCTGGTCAAACTATGGTCAAACTGTGGTCAAACAATGAAACTACTAATTCAAGAAATATTAGTGTTACTAAATAATTATGGTTTTTTTAGAACGGTAGTTTCAAACTCAAACAATGAAATGTGTGACTTCATGCTCAAGCTAAACTCCTGAGGGTTAATAGGATTGACATCTTACAATTGTCAGGAAAACAACAAGTGCATACTTGGAAATGAGGGAGAATAAAACCCGGAAGTTAGGCGTGCTCAGGTTGGGGTAGTGAGAGGATGGGTGACCGTTCGGGAAGTTAGATGATTTAGAATGATGAGGGATGATTAGAGATTAGAGGTTAAATTGAGCAGTGATGAGGGCTGATTAGAGATTAGAGGTTAAAATAATTTAGAAATTTGAAATTTCGGGAAAAAATTCAAAAAAGAAATTAAAAAATGTAAAAAAATCATAAAATTTTCCTTAGTACCGGTTGGTGGCACCTCCATGCAGCGGTCACATGGAGGGCCTTTTAGTCTTCACACATACACAAAAAGAAAAAAGAAAACCCGACTAAAACACTTGATAAACAATAATAAAGACTAAAAGTAGTGCAAAACTAAAAAGATAAAAGCTGATTTTTCTCTAAGGTACAATGAATTATGGGCATTGGTTTTCATCTAAAAGAGAAATAAAAAACTTGAAACAAGCGGCAATACAAATTTACACATGAATTGCACCGTTGCACAATATGCAAAAATAAGTATGTACGTAGCGCAATTTTCAGATAACAAAGACACATGTATATGTGCACGTACATGCAGATGCCGCGACACAACCACCATACACAATGTCACACACAACACCAGCACATATAAACGTAGGACCCTTACAAGCAGGCGGCACACACGCACGCACACAAAATCTGACACATAAGAAAGGAAAAACAGACTAAGTAGTACTAGTAGAAGAAAAAAGTGACTGACCCAAAAGTAAATATCAGGCGACTTACATATAGCAAAACTGATTTTGTATATATCCTGTAATCAGATCATACTTTCAACTTCCAGCTTACTTTCTTTCATCTCATTCACTGCAGATCAATGGTTCATATTCTTTTATGTGAGAAGTCCATGACATGCTTATTTACCATGTTTACTTGTGCTTATGTCTAAATTATTCATTGCAATTATTCTTATGATGTACTGCTAGCAATCTTTGATGCAGCATCTATGCAGGATGAAGAGTTCATCCATAGTGGTCATGTTTGTGGAGGAATTCATGGCCAGCATCACCAGCAGTGAACGGGCACGCGTTCCGTCCGGCCTGGCAAATGTTTGGCTAGAAACCACTTCTGGACGCCGATAGCATAGTCACTGAGGCGTTGTGCTCTAAATTGACATCACGGGGTCGTCTTTTACGTAACGTCGGATGAAGCCATGAGCGATTGCAAGAGCCATGACTCGTTTGGCGTCGTTGTGGCAGCTGCTAGCAAGTGTGTAGGTAAATAATTCAGCCACGACTCTTTCGTTGACAAGTCGAATCTGGTATGATTGATGAACCCTAAATTCAGCCTATGTTTTTGCATCGCCGTCGGGCTGCCTCTTGACTCGCCGGAGCCGGAGCCGGAGGAGGAGGAGGAGGGAGAGCAGTTGCCGGAGCTGATGGTGATGACGGATCCGGAGGAGGACGGGGCGAAGTAGCATGCTCCGGGGTTTAGCATGGAGGAGGCGGATGTGGAGTTCACTGTCGCTCAAGCTACGGAGATGGCGGAGCAGCAGACCATCCCGAAGTCCATCCATAATGAGGCTTATGTGAAGGTCAACCGGGAGTTCTCCGGTAGGAACGGGCGGCGACGGATGCGCTCTTGGCCAAACTTGACGCGGAGATAGAGGAGGAGGCCGGAGCGTAGCAGCCGAAGGAGCCAAAACTACACCTGCCGCCCATGTATCAGGAGCCGGACACGGAGATAGTCGACATCTCTGACAAGGAGTAGCTAGGTGATCTACGTAGAATGTACGTTTTTTCCTTTGCATGCTTTTGTATGGATTTAAGAATCTAGAATGAGGCGTTCACATGTGGTTGTGATGATTTGAGGAGTGTCTGATCGCTGCCCGCGAATGCGCCCTGACGGGTCCGCGGACGTTTAAGGGGTCATATTTGTCATATGCGGCTGTGGATGCTCCGACCGAATTGAATTTAAAATGAAGAGGTTTATGACAAGGGTGTTGGCGGGGGTGGGTGACATGCGACTAAGTTTTTTTACCGGAGCGGGGAGCTACCGGCAAAGAATCCACCACACATGATTGCTTTGAGATTCGCGGCCACTGTTCATGTATAAGTAAGCCAATCTTTTTCACACTTCAATACGTGAGAATACAAACCTGCTGTGGACCCCTATGCAGGCCATGCAGCTTTTGTCAGGAATCTACATGTGAGTAGTAGTACCGCGATTAAACATTCACAAGTCTCTCTCCCAAGAAAGACTAGTATTATATTTGATAGCCAAAATTTTGGCGATTGCTATATTTTAAACAATAAATTTAATTCCTGATATTATTATATATTTGAATTGCTCGAGGCAAGACCTTTAAACTAAGATCAAAATTGGATACATTTCAACTAATTTTATTTCACAGATTCCAAATAACATATTTCACTCAAGTAAAAAAACTATTTCACCTATCTTGAACAAGAGAATTGATTTCACTCAATTTGAAAATATATATTTCACTCATTTCAATAAACGATTTCACTTATATTATTTACAAAAGATAGGTTTCACACATTTTTCAAAACACGTTACACTCACTCAATTGAAATAATATATTTCACTCATTTTTGAAAAAAAAACTGATTTCACATTTCCGTTACATTCAAAATCCAATTTCACTCAGTTCCAAAAAAAATGATTTCCCTAAAAAATTAATAAGTTCAATGAAATAACTTTCACATGTCAAAAAATGTAAGTTTCACATTTTGTAAACAACAATTTGGCATCTTTTCACACATTGCAATAACATATTTTCACACTCAGTTCCACTCATTTTAGAAAACGAATTTCACTCATTTGAAAAAACATATTTCACTCAAATTTTAACCATATTTCACTCATTCGAAACAACCAAATTTACTTATTTCAAATGATTTCACCCATTTCAAAAACATATTTCACTAATTTCAATGAAAATTTACGTTATAATAACACAAAAAATATCCAATTTCACTATGTTCCAAAAAATGATTTCCCTGAAATTCAAATAAGTTTGAAATATATTTCGTAAGTTCAAAAAATACCATTTCATATATTTGAAATATTCAATTTCACGCATTGAAACAATCAAATTCACATGTTTGAAAGAACACATTTCACATATTTTCACTCATTGCGAATAACAGATTTCTCCCGGTATATGCGTGAAATTAGACATAAAATTTAAATGTGTTTGAAATCTGTCCAATATTGATCTTGTTCTAAAGATATTAGTGTCACGAGTTGAAATATGTAAAATATTTCAAAAACGAAATCACTGTTTAAAAGACATAAATGATTGGAAATGTCAAAGAGAAAATAAAAGCCATGAAATTTACAGGATGGGAGATTAGACAGATGGGTCGCTTTCATGCAATGTCTCTTGCTTGCATGCATGGGTGGGGCCTGCTCTCCACGCGTGCGCCCTTCCGTGCTCCTGTGTACATGGCTTGATTTGATTGGAACAAAATAAGACTCGGCTTCACCTCCTTAAAATTAGAAAGGAGATAATTAGATTAGAAAGAAAAAAAAAACAGCCATAAAATAAAGTAAGAGCATGGATAAAAACATAAAAAGAAAGCAGGCAAGCCAGATCCCTCCTGTAGAGGGTTGGTTCTTCCGTGGCCGTGGGGAAGGGAACCCCAACAACCGAACAAAGCCTTTAATGAGAGAATTAACAGGGGAAAATGAGAGGTGTGAGGTTGCAACGGGTAGCTGGTATTGATACGTACAGTAGTACTAGTAAACCTGGACGGGAAGGGACGGAACCCGCACATGTCATGTCACACATCCATCCCGTTGTTCTTCTCCAGAAACGCAAAGCCGAACGATTGGATTTCCATTCCCATTTCCTTCCAACTACCCATCTTCGTCCAAGAGAGTCGGCTCCTCCATCGATTCCCCAGCAATGGCACGTGACTCGTCCTCCTCCCGCCTCCGCGTCCTCGACACCGCCGTCGTCACGCCGTCCGGCCCGCCGCTGCCGCCGTCCTCCCTCCCGCTCACCTTCCTGGACCTGCAGTGGATCCATTCCCCGCCCGTCGAGCGCATCTTCTTCTACCACATCGGCGCCGCCCATGCCGACCTCGTCGTCTCCAGCCTCAAGGCCTCGCTCTCCACGGCCCTCCGCGCCTTCTTCCCGCTTGCCGGCCGCCTCCGCGCCACCACCGCCAACGGCCGCCCCGACATCTTCTACGAGCCCGGGGACGGCGTCCCCTTCACACTCGCCGAGTACGACGCCGACCTCAGCGACCTCGCATCCGACCATCACCCCAGGCAGGTCGCTGAGCTCGTCCAGCTCGTTCCGCGCCTACGGCACGCCGACGCCGACGGAGGCGCTGCGCTTCTCTCCGTGCAGGCCACCGTGCTGCTGCCGCAGGGTGACCTCGCGCTCGGCGTGACCGTGCACCACGCCGCCTGCGACGGCGCGGGCTCCACCAGCTTCCTCCACACCTGGGCGGCCGCCTGCGCCGGACCGGACAGGCCGCTCCCGCTGGCTCCTGTCATCGACCGGACGCTCATCACTGAACCGGCAGGCCTCTACGAACACTACACGAACAACCTGATGAGCGCCGACGAGATCGAGTTCGTCAAGATGTCGCCGGACCAGCTCCTCGCCACGTTCACTCTGTCCAGGGAGCACCTGCAGGGCGTCAAGGACGCCGTGGCCAGCGAGGCCGCGCGGCGTGGCCAGACGCCGCCAAGGTGCTCGACGCTGGTCGCCGCCTTAGGCTTCGTCTGGTCGTGCTACCGCCGAGCCAAAGCAGAGACCGGTGACGGCGCTGCGGATCCCGAATCACCAACATACTTCATCGTCCCCGTGGACTACCGGCAGTTGATGAAGCCGCCTGTGCCGGCGACGTACCTGGGCAACTGCATCGGCCCGGCCATCGGCGCAGCGGCCAAGGGGGAGCTCGCCTCGGCCGGCGCCGATGGGCTCTTCACGGCGTGCGCGGCGATAGCGGCGGGCATCGAGAAGGCGGTGGCGTCTCCAGAGTGGGAGACGACGGTGGAGCGCGTCAAGGAGGCGGGGGCGCGCGGCGTGCTGTCCGTGGCCGGGTCGCCAAGGCTCCGTGTGTACGACGTCGACTTCGGGTTCGGCCCCCCGGCGAAGGTGGAGATCGTGTCCGTGGCGAGGACCGGTGCCATGGCGGTGGCGGAGAATCGCGGAGGAGGCATGCAGGTGGGCATGTCGCTGCCGCCGGCAGGCATGGCGACGTTCCGGAGGTGCTTCGCCGATGCCGTCGCGTGGCTCTCGTCGTCGCGCAGTACGGACACTCGTTGATGGATTGCCAAGTTACTGTCAGTGAGTCACCATCCATGCTATGCCTAGCTCCTGGTCTGAGTGTGTCGAAGTGATCGTGTGTTGTGCTTTGATTGAGCGAGTGACTACCGAAAATGGCCTTGTTGAATGGTTGTTGACAAAAGCGACCAGCGTGCCGTGTCGTATGGGGATTTTATCCTGTCGTGTCATATGTATATGGGTGATCTAAAAAAATAAATGATTTTCTATTTTTTGTTTAGCACTATAATAAATTCATTATATTGGGCAAAGAAAAGAAAAGGAGAATCCAGAGGACTGACAACTTTGCTAGTAAGTCACATATGGTTTAATCTTTCTGATTTACAACTTTTTGCATTTGTCATGGTTACTGCTTTGATGCATTGGTTCTATAGAGTCTTAGCATGACGACATTTTGATTGTCTACTCTAATAAAGTTTGCTCGGCTTCAATAAAGGAGGGGCGATGGCGGCGCACGCCTTTGGCTCGCTCCAATGCTTGTAGTCATCACTAGATGGTCCATAAACCTGGTTGTAAATTTTTATTACTTCTAGTGTTTTTTATATTGTTATAACTAAAGATGAATAGATTGAAAATTTTTCAAAAAAAAAATCATATATATACGCACGTGGGTAAGAGCGTTATTCTCAACCACAAATACCGACTGATATGTTGCTATATCACACAAACTACCTAATCAGCAAAAAGCCTTCAGCTAGTTCAGGACGCGGCTAATCTGCACCCGAGCTCATATGCTCCTGCATGAATAGTAAAATTGAAAAAAATTCAAAACAAATTCAAAAAATTCTAATTTTTTTTTAGGAGAAACATTGACAAAAGTTCTAAGTGCCTGCAAAAATTCGTCATGAAATCATATTCCTAGAAGGCGTGGCAAAAAAAAAACAAAAATAGTACTCTGAAAAAGCTACTTTCAAATGCATTTTGAAGCACTGAATTTGTTTTTTTTGCCACGCCTTACAGGAATGTGATTTCATGATGAAATTTTACAGGCACTTAGAACTTTTGTCAATGTTTCTCTCAAAAAAAATTGAAATTTTTTGAATTTTTTTCGATTTTACTGTTCATGCGGGAGCATATGAGCTCGGGTGCAGAATGGACTTTTCGCTTCAGCTACGTCTTCACTTGCACGGGCTTGGCTCGTCCTATGCTAGAGCCCAGCCAACAAACAAGAGTCTACTCCTTCGAGATGGCGGCGACTCTCTAAAAATGGAATAAGGTTTTTCTCATCTAGCCTTTGACTCGACAGTGCTTCTAGCATCGTCGGAGAGCATGTGGAGGTGTGTGTTCAACGAATCTCGCAGGATTTAGCCGGTGGTTTTCCTTTGGTGGATTTGCTTAGATTCGGTCTTTGTTCGTCTACGTTCATGTGTCTTCAAGTTGGATCCTTCCGATCTATGCATCTAGATCTTAACACGACGACTTCCCGACTATCTACTGCAACAAGTTTTGACCAACTCTGACGAAGGAGGGGCCATGACAGTGGGGCACCTTCGGGTCGCCTCAGTGCTTGTAGTTGTTACTCGCTCGTCTATGGATCTGGATGTAATTTTTTATTATTTCTAGTGTTGATTGTACTGTCATGATTGAAGATGAATAGATTGGAAGGTGTTCTCGAAAAAAATGTCTTCGGTTGTAGAAAATAAGTAATGAAAACATATTACACTACATGGCATTGTTTGGAGGCCTAGCAATGGTGCAACCATTTAGTATTCAGAAATGTTAAAAATCTAAAGTTGGATTGTCAGGCATGGGAAATCGAATGTTTTTCTGGCAATTTATATTGGCATGGGGATCGTGAATTTAGTTTGCAAGCACGACAACTTCATAGCAAAAAAATGAACTGACGCAAATTTGTCATGTTTGTCAACTAAACTTTTAATCCTTGGGTGCCATGAAAACACCTGGTTTGCCATGCATAAAAGTTTGACATTCGCTGGATATTTGCGTCCTTAATATTTGGTCAGATCAGTGGATTCCACCTTGGCATGAAAGGAAATTATGACTCCACCCTGGTCAGCAAAATAGCAAATGGAAGCCGAGCTCCATGGAGGTCAAATTTGAAAATTCCAAACAAACTTTTCAGTTTTGAAATACGTTAATGTACATGTGTATAAATTTTCATATTGAAATACGTTAAAATGAAGGCTACAATTTAAAAAACAAGTATGTGGCTTTTTAGCAAATGTATTGTTCATTCTAAAAGTTAATTATTTTGTTTTTGTGTATCTTGCATTCAAGGTATTTCACCATGAAGGTTTACATGCTAAGGCTCATGTATTCACCTGGAGGGCTTTGAATGGCATCATTCCTTGTTATTCTACTCTTGCAGAGCGCACCATATTGACAAACATGCGGTTTGTCCCGTATAATCATAAGTATATATGAGTCAATGGTTTTGTAATACTTCCTTCATTTTTATATACAAGATCACCTCAATTTTTTTTCATCTAACTTTGATCATTAATTTTACCAACAAAATGTGAGTTATATGCACATTTCAAAGAACTTTCCAGTGACATTTTTTTGACATAGTATAACCCACATTTGTTCACCAAAATTATAAGTCAAAATTTGACAAGAAAAATGAAGTGGCCTTGTATTCAACAACTGAGGGGGTACATAAGCTTAGGCTCTGTCCACATGACAACACTCAAGCAATAAGACTCAACACAAAGTATTATGACCTTAACAACTTGCTCATATTCATGCCATCTGTGAGAAAACGATTTAATCCACATAAGAAACAGGTCGCCCTTAGCAGAATTAAGCATTGGACCACTTGTTGTGTTCTTTTACTTTCATTGTTCTTTTAGTACTTGTAACTGTTCAATCCGTCCAAACACACAACCACCACACTTTAATCTTTTGCAATAATTTCTAGTTAACTTCTACGAATCAATTATTTTTACTTCTCATTGGGATCAACGACTCTACTTATAGAAAATATGTACAATTGACCTCCAATTGAGCTACATCAAAATGACTGGGCGGGCCAGCTTGAAGAAAGCCCAACGTTTTTTTCCTCCATAGCCCATTTCTGCCTAAAGGCCCATTGGTTTGCAGCAAAACTGGGCGGGCCACAGCCCAGTTTTGCTTGCACTAAGCTCCGCCAGTGCTCCTACATTTGTGGGTATCAGTGCTAATGCTAAAGTATAGTTCAATAACTTGTCACCTAGAAGCATTATAGTAGTCTTGAAAAACCTGCTAATGTGTACTTATCTAAGTATACACCTATGAAAAAGTTAATGCTATTATCAGGGAATAATTTTTCTCAATAAAAGGATGAGAGCTTTCCATTAGCTCGATGAGTTAATTAGAAAAACTCGACGTGATCTGCAAAAATTTCTGTGTGGTCTATAGGCTACTCATTGCATAAAAAGCGGACCCCTTCTATTACGTCACCGGCCCCCTTATATGGCAATGGTATGGTGATCCCTAGTCGATAAATAAGACATACATGGGAGTCTACTCCCTCCGTCCTTCAAAAATTGTACTTCCAACTTTTTTGGAAAATCAAACTTTTTTATGTTTGACTGTATTTATACAATAATACACCAATATTTATGCCGTCAAATTAGTAGCATTCGATTCATGATATAATACTAGTACATATGCCCATGCGTTGCAACGGGCTCCTGTTGTAACACCCCCAAAGGGTGTGGCAGCCTCGATGAGCGTGTGACCCCTCCCTCCTACCGCTCTACCCAACAATTTAACCTAGGGGAATGCAACATCCAAACGATGCCACTCAGCAATGAGGAGACCGTGTCTTCCTGTTACAACCTCCATCTATCATAACAACCACCTGATGCCGCGGCATGGCGTCATCTAAATTGTGCCAACCAAAATCGTCTTTTTTTGCATAATGGTCAAAAGGCCTGATTTAGGAACGTAATCCCGAAACATGAGCTCACAAGTGGACCTAAAGAGAACATATGAACAAACCCGAAGAAACTTCAATGCTAGTCCCTTACAAAGTTGAAAGAACTACTAGATATGTAAAGCTTGAGAAATACAACTAATATATGAGTAACACAAAAAGATGAACATTATTAGAAGTAAGGCAGAATGTAGCATTGAAAGGATTAAAGAAATATGATAAAATATACTGTTCCCCAACCTGGATGCAATAACCATCAATTTGACAAATATAGACCCAACCTTGAGCATTGTATCAAAGAAATAATTCATAATGTTCCAATAAAGGAATTTTTTCCACGATAATATGCACCTATAAATTGATTGGTGTTCATCATAAAACATGTTCCTATGTTAGCATGTCTGCATGAATCTCTGTTAGCTTGCTTGTATGCACCTCTGTTAGCATGCACAAATCACTGAATTAGGTTGTGAACTTTAATTTTTCTAAAGAACCTGACATGACTTCTCAGACATCTTCTTAATTAAGCTACAATCTACCGTGACCAAATTGGGATCTTGATTAATTATTAGACTAAAGCGAGTTATCTGTTTTGTTTCAATGGCAAAATATACGACGGTGTTTTCCTAAAGGAGTATATGTCAGGCAAGCTATTATCTTAACAAACGAGGGTAAAATTAAAAATCTCCTATAACTCAATTCTAAATTCCATTACATTTTTTAGTTACTTCTCTAAGTACTAACTAATACTACTACTCATATATTAACTTGTTCTCTCCTGAAAAAAGGTGGTTGTTGCAAAATCAGAATAAATAACCGCAGATTGTAAATGGCATAACTTTCCCTGCCCTCATATTCTATCTGCAGGCACAAAACACAAAATATCTTGTGAGTTACATGCCACATGTATTGTAAAGAAGCCTAGTTTAAGTTGAATATGTGAGTCGCAGCTTCTAAGCCCCCGCCAGATCTAAAATGGAGATGCATATACATAGAAATCCTTCACAGATCGGTGTATGGCAGGGCACATGTTACCTTGTTCATACTGTCCATGCTCCAATTGTATTCACCAGATCTTGTAGCACATTGGCCAAATAGTGCAATATAACAATTCAATTTGCATGTATACTGAAGCAAAGCATGCACATTGAGTGTTGTACGGAGGAGCAGCGGGAGGCTTTCAGTAAACCAACAAAAGAAATTCTTGATTTTTATACCCTAGTCACAACCTGGGTCTTAACAACACAAAAAAGCCCAACTTTATCTGCTTTACTGCTATCGAGAAAAGCAAGAACATGAGTTGCGCTTATATCAAACTAAACTGTACCTCTGTTATATGGAGTATTTTAACTACCAAACTGTATTGCAAGTTTAATTTTGTTCCAAACAGTGTGCCAATTCACATGGACCAAGCTTATATGTGATACTTCCAACCCACAAACTAAACTGATTCCTAAGTTCAGATCATACTTTTATGTAGGAAAAAGCTAGCGTTGCTCCTAGGAATCCTAACCGATGTTGCTTTGGTTTTACAATTCCATTGCTTCTAACTTCCAAATCAAACTGTTGTTACAGACATGTTTGCTATGTAGATGTAGCCTAAAAAAACACTATATTTACTTTCTCAAATAGAATTGCATTCCCTAGTTGTCAAAATAGGGTTAGCAGCAACTTTCATGCCAACATGATGTCTTCCTGATAGCATCACATATAAAAGAACAGGGCACCAAAGCAGAGTAAGTTTTGTTTGAACTCTTATGTTTGTAAATACACAACACCATGATGGTGTTTCTGTAGGCCTCTCGTTTGCACAAAAAAATTGAGATCCAGATGTGTCGGGGATATATCCCGCGGTATGACCCGGCCGGAAGTATGACTCGGCCGAGCTTGGCATTTTCATTGGTAACCCGCCGGAGTGGCGACTCATGGATGACCCTAACGGCGGGTCAGATAGAAGACTAGGCCCAAGTCCCAAAAGGCCGACTCATGTTATGGTGGGCCGGTTTATGAGGAAAGGCATAAGGAGTTTTTCCTTAAGGGGCAGTCTAGGATTCCACTTGTAATAGACTAGTCCAAATCCTAATATGACTCCACATGTAACCTGCCCCTTCAACTTATATAAGGAGGGGCAGGGCTCCCCAAAGAGGGACAAGCAACAAGAAACAATATCTAGGGCTAGAAACAAAGGGGAGCCGACTTATGCGGCGACTCCCTCATGAGCATAATGACACCTAGCCACAAACATCATGTAGGGCTATTCCGGATGATGTTTCCCGAGGCCCGAAGCTGTCTAAATCCTCGTCTTGTGTGGTGATCCGCCTTGTGTCTCTTGTCCCGACCAACCCCTCACGACTAAGTCCTTACATTAGGACATCTGTCGTGACAATTCCACGACAAGATGCTTATTTCACTCCTTTCTTGACCTCAATTAGACTTCTTTTATCCAAAGTTACGAGCATACATATATGATAGGACCCTGTAGCAATCCGGTGAGAGGTTACCACCTGCTTAGTGGTGCTGTCAAGATGGTGAACGAAGATGTCGCCGGGATGCAGACCTGATAGAATAATCTGTGGCGAAGTCAAGATCACCCCCCCCCCCCCCCCCCCCCCCCCCAAAATACGACTCTGATAAACAACTGTGAGAGTGCTGCTATATTTTGTACCTGCAAGTAGCTGGTGTGTCTCTGGCAAAAGGATGCAGACAAAGAGTTTGGATGGGGGGTGTCGAGCAGCGAAAACCACCAAAGCGTGGCACCAGGGAAGGAGCTAAACATATGAATTTTACATCGTTACTTTGAATTAATGTCATAAACATATTTTTGATTGAATGGTACTGTCGTAAACCTATCGAAATTTAAGAAAGACTACCACGATGTGTTAGCTTTACCTTTGAGAACTAACAGAGACCGAGCACATCCTTTGATCTCCCTGCAAAGGACCAACACACGGATATGTTTTCCCCCAATTCCCATGCTCCATCTCCAGCTTGCTCTCTACCAATTAGTGAGGATTGACTTTGCTACTGGAACAGAAATCCCTTCTCTTTCCTGCAGCTATTCCTCTCCTTTTTGCCTATCACATAGCGATAAATCCCTTGATTTCACTCTCTAGCTTTGGGGTTGTAGAGGCGTGCGTGGGCGGGGCTTGGTCCTGCTTGGGGAGGGGATTTTGCCGGGGGAGTGAGGGCCACCATGAGGGCGAGCTGGTGGCGGAGGTGGCAAGGTGATGCAGCCGGAGGGCGCTCGCTAGCTGGATCCCACGGCCTCGATCCGTTTCTTCGGTTGGGAAGCAACTCGCCATCAGCAGGGCTGGAAAAGGCATGGAAACTTGGTGCGTGCTCGTCATCCACGACGAACGGATCCAGAAGGAGGCCATCGCCAGGTGAAGCACAACAGCTCGGCATTGCGCGAGATGAGGCGGATCCTGCCGATCTCATCCGGATTTGGCAGACGCGAACCGAGGGCGGGCACCGCGGAGCGGAGGGGATGGGTGCGAGGCGGCGGAGGGAAGCGTTCTCGTGTGGGGCAGGGTAAGGCGAGTCACAAAATTTAGTACCATCTCGAATATGTTTTAAATTTAAGCTGAAAGCGTAAATTTATAAAAAAAAAGTATTATAACGATGAAATCAATAAGTTAATCCATGCTTTATTATTATTAAAGATAGATATTTTCATCATATATTTATTTGGTTTTACAAACATTGATATATTTTTTACAAACTCGGTCAAACTTTCAAATAGTTTGACTCTTCAATAAAGTTGAAAGTACACTCTTTAAAGGACGAAGGGAGTAGACCGGTGTTAGATTACAACACATTTGCCCTTTTCCTACATGACATATAGGGATTCCTTACATGTCACATCGTAAGCTCTTCTCTAGTCCACATGGGTTCCTTGGCCCGCACCCAAGCCTATAGGGGTCCGACTATATAATATTCACAACGTCGAGTCTTGAGTGACTTGACTTATCATCAAAAGGATGGATTTCATAACTCATGAGAAAAATTCAACTATTGTTTTGACTATGCGACCAGCCCGGTGCCTCTAGGTTTTGTCCAGGTGTCAGGATTTCCATGTTCAACCGTAATCAATTTCAGGCCACACGGAGAGGAGTTCTTAGAGTCCAATACTCAGCCTGAACTTCAAGGGCAATCCGGGAGTCAGTTGTCCAGGACTATCTGGGAAGAAATCTGGACCTAACAAAGAGAAATATGGTTCAGAGCTCATCCTAGAGCCTTAGGGCCAATCCAACCTTGAGAGAGACGGTGATGGCTAGGCTTCAGTGTTATACTTTCTTAGTTGAACCTGTCAAGGTCATATGTGTATCATAGGGTGTATATGTATAAATGATCCCACCTTTCCTCGCCTTCATTTCAACCCTCTTAAATTGCGCCTTTCCTATGACTCAAATAAATGAGAAGTCAGCGAACCAACCTGTGGTTGAGATTGTTAGGTGGACAGTGGTATCCCCCAACCCACCAGGTTCAAATCCTGGTGCTCGCATTATTCCTGGATTTATTTCAGAATTTCCGGCGATGCGCTTTCAGTGGGAGAAGACGTTCCCGTCGACGACGAGACGCCAACGATGACTTCATAAATCTCAAAATGATATGCCGGCTCAGTCTCGGGGTGAGTGTATGCGCGTTTATACGAGCGCTTGCGTCTGTACTGATGCTAAAAAAAAGAAATCACAAAAAATTAAGCGACACTTCTTTTCTTTTTTACTTGGGGGAGTCTCCAACCCTCTTTTCTTTTCAACACCTAAGGACTACTCATACGTTGAACACTAGTTAAACTATTAGTTCCACTAATCACCTATCATTAGTGACATAACACAACTAGAGGCTGTTCCGGTGGTGTGTCTAGTATCGTCGGTGGGCGTGTGGAGGTGTGTCTCCGACGGATCTATCTTTGGTGGATCTGTTCGGATTTGATTGTCGTTCGTCTACGTTCATCTGTTTTCAGGTTGGATCCTTCCGATCTACGGTACACTTCATCAGCGGCAGTTGTTGTTCTGGTGCGCTGGTCCTATGAGGCCTTAGCACGACGACTTTTTGACTGTCTACTATAACAAGTTTTGTCCGGCTCTAGCGAGGGAGGGGCGATGACGACGGCGCGCCTTCGGCTCACTTTAGTGGTTATAATCGTCGCTAGATGGTCTACGAATCTGGATGTAATTTTTATTATTTCTGATATTCATTGTACTGCCATGATTAAAGATGAATAGATCAGAAATTTTCTCTAAAAAAACACAACTAGGGGCTAAATATGTCCTGCAACTCCATGCCCCAGCTCACTCCTTAAACCACGTCCATTGGGTTCTGCTCCATTTATATTATCATTATTCATAAAAAAATTAAAACAACTAATTAAGATTAAATATAACACTACAAGAAAACCTCTATTAAAAGCTCAAATAGATACTCACGTTTGTTGATCAAAGTCAAAAGGTAAACTATTATTCGTACAAACTTACGAATGGGATCAAACATATAATAAATGACGCTAGAGTACTCGCCGTTCTGGAGGCATCGCTCGCGCGGGTCGTTTTTGACCGCAGGATCGAGCTACCCGAGTTGCAACAGTGCTTCCTTTGGTTGCTGGCGTCGGGTCAACCGTCCATTTTTTCCACGTTTGTGACTGCTTCAGAAGTGGATGACGGGTGGGGTCGTGAGCCTATGGGGGCCATCGAGCAGAGGGAGGGTTTCCCTGGAGCCTACTGAAGACAGAGCACAGAAGCGAGCGAGCGAGCAGCAAAAGAAAAAGCGAAGCGACAATGCCTGTGACCTAACCCGCGTCTCCCCCGCGACCCCCGCAGCCGCCACCGTCTCCTCTCCTTTCCTTGCCTTCACCGGCCACCGACGACCTCCCAGCCCTCCTTCTCCGCCTTGTCGCCTTGGCCACCTTGAGCTCGAGGGGGGAGCAACCAGATGCGCCTCGTCCGTGTCGCGTGGTGGCCCAGATGCAGCCGCCTCGTGCTCTGCCGGTGCCCGTCTCCCCCATCTACGGCCGGAGTGTTGGGGAACGTAGTAATTTCAAAAAAAATCCTATGCACACGCAAGATCCATCTAGGTGATGCATAGCAACGAGAGGGGAGAGTGTTGTCTACGTACCCTCGTAGACCGTAAGCGGAAGCGTTATGACAACGCGGTTGATGTAGTCGTACGTCTTCACGATCCGTCCGATCCTAGCACCGAAGGTACGGCACCTCCGCGACCTGCACACGTTCAGCTCGGTGACATCCCGTGAACTCTAGATCCAGCTGAGTGTCGAGGGAGAGTTTCGTCAGCAGGATGGCGTGATGATGGTGATGATGAAGTTACCGATGCAGGGCTTCGCCTAAGCTCTACAACAATATGACCGAGGTGGAAATCTGTGGAGGGGGCACCACATACGGCTAAACAATCAACTTGTGTGTTCTAGGGTGCCCCCCTGCCCCTATATATAAAGGAGCAAGGGGAGGGGGCCGTCGGCCTCATGGGGTGTGCCCCAAGGGGGGAACCCTCTTCCTACTATGAGTAGGTTCCCCTTTTCCTAGTACAACTACCTGGCGGCAGACGATTTTTTGAGCCTTGCCGACGATCAACGATTGTTGTTGCTGGGCCCACCTATCACATCGGAGATTGAGACCGACATCAAGACCGGTGCTGAGACTGAGACCGGCATCGAGACCAGCGATGAGATTGAGACTGGCGCCGAGACTAGCGGAGCCGGTATAGAACCGAAAGCAAAGAGGCAACGATGCCAAAACCAGCTCATGACTACTAGACTGGTGGTCACAGAGGTGGACGACGGCATTTTTGAGCCAAAAGCGCCCACGGAAGTGCGCGTGTGCGACGGCAATCAAATAGGCTGCATCGTACGGGCAACCGCCACCATCAACGATGAGAAACTACATAAGATAGATAATATGAGGCCCTCCCTCCTAAAGAAGTTGCACCAGATATTCTTGTTCCTGGGCTAGGATGAAAAGGAATATACAAATCCAGATAAAGACCCAACAATGAAGAAGATAAACCAACACGCCATGACCAAGTTTAGCGACGCGTTGGCCTCCTGGAAAGCAAGGGTGAAAATCGACTCGTCAACAAAAAGGAACCCTACTCCGAGATTGTAAAGGATAATCCGACAATCACCGAAGAGCAGTTTCAAATATTCAAGGTGGCTTGCGAGGCCGAAGCTGCCAAAAAGAAGTCGAAGTACATGAAGGGGCTTCAAGAGAGGAACATGGGGTGCAACCACCTCGGAAGCCGTGGTTACGGCGGGAAGAGGTCCATATGTGCCAAGGAGGACGCGGAACGCGAAAGTCTAGGAATCCCAGACCCCTTGGCGGACTTCACCATCCCGCAGGAGCGTGACGTCCTCAGGGCCCGGTACCATTGGGACCTAGTCAAGAAGGTTTTCGAGACGAACCCGGTCACGACGGAGTTCATGAGACTGCTGGTAATTTTAGTTTCTGATCAATTTGACTGCATGTTTAGTCATATTTGTAAACGATCCTTATTCCTTTTGCAGAGAGAGCAGCACAGGATTGCGGCCGAAAGCGACTCGCCGTATGAAGCGTTGACGAGGCCCAAGTGGGACACCCTATTCAACCGGGCATTGAACATATTGAAAGGACTCCTGGTGGACACTCGGCCGTCGTATGGACGCGTGCACGGTGTGGGAGACGGCGCCACGTGGAAGAAGTACTACCGTGAGACCACAGAGGACAGAAAGGAAAGATGGAGGTTAACTGAAGAAAACGTCGACAAGAAGGATGAGATTGCGGTTGAGAAGAAATCAGCTGAGACAGTCACAACAGCGTACGCTGCCGCAAAACAGGCGATTGCAGATATGTCTGGTGTCTTGGTTCCGGCCGTTCTCAGTTGGAGGAGGCAAAATCCAGAAAAAAAATGCGGCAAACTTTTCCCTTGCTGACTTCTTTAGGTGCAGCTCGACTAGCGTTGCACCGGCACCTGCTCCTGCTCCTGCACCGGCTCCCGCACCAGCTCCCGCACCTACTCATAGCAGCCCGTCCTCCGTCTCCAATGTGCTCGGTGGTGCTTCGTCTTTGGCTGAGCTCGACGCCCTCACGGTATCTGTCACACCGGCCCTCTTCAATAAATGTATAATCTCCCATTTCTGTTGCCTTTCGGATGTCTCACGTCACAGACATGTCTTTGCAGGCCGACGTAACCTCGTGCACCATATTGTACACCATCGGCGACCAGAAGGTGGACATGGGTAAGGCGACAATAATGAAGCCGAAGGAACCATTGTTCCACGGCCGTCCGATCCCTCCCGGACGTCTTCAAGGTTTCCGTGGCCAGTGTCAAACCGGGCCACGAGAATTTGGCTCCTCCGGTATTAGGGGCGATGATGATGAGACCCCGCGGTGGCTTGGTGGTTGCAATGGGTGGGTCTTGTTGTGGCCAAAGAGTCTGCTTCGTCTAGAGGAGGCCGGGAGCACATCCATGAGCACGCAGCCTCAGCAATGTATGAACATCAACACCCCACCTACCCAATTAGCGGCAGTTGTCGTGCTGGGTGATAGTGGACGGGGTGAGGAAGAGGCTCCATTAGTCGCTGATGATGTCGCCATAGATGAGGATGAGGATGACGATGACACTCAACATTATCTCAATATTGGCCCCTATGATGAGTACTCAGGGTTTGAGCGTCTTGAGTCGGTGCCTGAATTGTCGCCTCCGGAGGCTGAACGTATTATAGACGAACTTCTAGTAGGAAAGAAGCATATGAAGAGACCGAGGAAAGGCAACAAAGCTGCTTCTATGATCCAGCCGCCTTAGTAGCCTTGGGTTCAAGACTGTATACCTATACCTGGTGCGGCAAAATGGCATATCCCCGGTGAACCAATCCTACCTAAGGTAGCGTTAGAGGCCACACATGGCGATCTAAGGAGACTTCATGACGATGTGCTGCGGAGAGAGAAAAGCCCCATCGCCTCGAAAAATCCAGGATACCCACTCTACGTGGTTAAAGTGCCACGGCAAAGGTCGTACGTCCACACATGCTCCGCGGACAAGTTCTTCCTTCGATTTGATTACATGTTCGACATGGTTCACTTGAAGAAGCTGGATTTTACGTTTGTCCGCCTTTATCCCTTGTACATGAACTACATCACCGGGATTGAGCAGATACCTTATACGTGTGTCACTGACCCATACTTCATGTACGAGGGCTTCTTGGCAGTCTGCGCAGAGCACTGTGAATACGCGAGGGACTACATCGCCAATTTCATGGTTGCCAATAAGGACAAGGAGGCGATTCTCGTGCCTTATCATCCCGTGTAAGTCATCAACGCGGATATCCTTCCTTCGGTTTCAATCATTCATTTGCATGATGGAGGCTAATTAATTTGAGGTGTACTTATTTTGCCCAACGGCGGGCACGCCATCCTCATCATCCTCTACCCCCGATACTCCCACGCTCTTTACTTGGACTCGTCGAAGAACATGAACAAAAAGGATTACACCCACATCAAGTCTGTTCTCGATAGTGCTATCTTTTACTACGGCATACGGGGTGGAGAGGTCAAGGACAAGAAGAAAAGGGACGGCTGGCCCGCCTTCGGCCATAAGGCCGACTTCTGCTGCATCCAGCAACTGAGTGATACTCTTAGTGATGGATTCTATGTCCTACACCACATGCTGGAGTACAAACGGGATCAGCAGAACCTTTGCATGTCACCTAAATCCGGCGATGCCCATATTCTGCAATGGGAAAAGAACGTAGGAGATATCCCGGATCATCGACTTCGAGGTAAGTTCTATCACATCTAGCGTGAACTTGCCCAAGTCATCGTGAAGGAGGTCCTCGACAAAGCAGGTCCGTTCTACGAGGAAGAGCAAATGTCACAGGAAGATGTCCGGATACGCGTAGCCGCTCAACGTCTCAACCTGAAGCCTTTCACTAAGCTCGGGGACTATCTCCCTGACTTGGATGGATGGAATTACATGTTGGAGTGATTGACATGTGTCTGTTTGTCCATACTTTCTGAATGACGAAACTTTGAGTTATGCATAGTGAAACTTTATTTGTGACGTAATTAAACCGTCCTCCTCAACTAGCGAAGATCACTCTAGTTAGGGAATTTTGGGTACGATGAACTTTGTTATTTATGCTTATGATATGTTGCTTTTATTTTTGCCAAGTCTGTCTCTTTCTGTTGCTCAACTTGTATGTTGCATATCATCGACTCATGTGACGGTGTAGCAGCATAGATCATGGATGACGAAGAAGTGCAACGCCAGGAGTATACGACAAGTGGCCGGAGTGTCAGGCCCAGGTGTACCGGTTTCCGGTTTCCGAGCGATAGCCAGTAGTTAGTTTAGGTTCACGCTAATGTGAGAGAGCGATACGAACACATGTAGTGCATAGTTCCGCTCTCACTCATAGTAATAGCTCTTCTCACGTATATCATTGTTTAGATGTGTAGGATCGAAAGTATGTCTAGAGGGGGGGGGGTGATTAGACTACTTGACCAAATAAAAACATAACCTTTTCCCAATTTTAGTTCTTGGCATATTTTAGCTATTTTAGGACAAGTCAAGCAATCATCACACAATTCAAGCAAGCATGCAAAGAGTATATTAGCAGCGGAAAGTAAAGCATGCAACTTGCAAGCATGTAAAGGGAAGGGTTTGGAGAATTCAAACGCAATTGGAGACACGGTTGTTTTTCCCGTGGTTCGGATAGGTGGTGCTATCCTACATCCACGTTGATGGAGACTTCAACCCACGAAGGGTAACGGTTGCGCGAGTCCATAGAGGGCTCCACCCACGAAGGGTCCACGAAGTAGCAACCTTGTCTATCCCACCATGGCCATCGCCCATGAAGGACTTGCCTCACTAGTGGTGGATCTTCACGAAGTAGGTGATCTCCTTGCCCTTACAAACTCCTTGGTTCAACTCCACAATCTTGTCAGAGGCTCCCAAGTGACACCTAGCCAATCTAGGAGACACCACTCTCCAAGAAGTAACAAATGGTGTGTTGATGATGAACTCCTTGCTCTTGTGCTTCAAATGATAGTCTCCCCAACACTCAACTCTCTCTCATAGGATTTGGATCTAGTGGAAAGAAGGTTTGAGTGGAAAGCAACTTGGGGAAGGCTAGAGATCAAGATTCATATGGTAGGAATGGAATATCTTGGTCTCAACACATGAGTAGGTGGTTCTCTCTCAGAACATATGAGTTGGAATTGTGTATGTGTTCTGATGGCTCTCTCTCCGAATGAAGAGGAGGTGGAGGGGTATATATAGCCTCCACACAAAATCCAACCGTTACACACAATCTACCAATCTCGGTGGGACCGAATCAACAAACTCGGTCGGACCAAAAAGGTAAACCTAGTGACCGTTAGAGATTTTCGATGGGACTGACATGCAACTCGGTAGGACCGATCCTGTTAGGGTTTGGGCATAACGTAATCTCGGTGAGACCGATTACACAAACTCGGTGAGACCGAGTTTGGTAATAAGCTAATCAGAGAGTTGGTCAGGTAAACTCGGTGGGACCGATTTGCTCTTTTGGTGAGACCAAAAAGTTACAAAAAGGAAACAGAGAGTTTACATTGCAATCTCGGTGGGACCGATTCGCTCTTTCGGTGAGACCGAAAAGTTATGAAAGGGAAACAGAGAGTTTGCAATCCCATCTTGGTGAGACCGAGATCCCTATCGGTAGGACCGAATTGCTAGGGTTTGGCAGTGGCTTATGACAAGTGAAACTCGGTGGCGCCGGATAGAAAAAATCGGTATGATCGAGTTTGGCTTAGGGTTTAGGTCATTTGTGGATATGGGAAAGTGGTTGAGGATTTTGAAGCATATCACTAAGCACATGAAGCAAGAGGCTCATTAAGCAACACCTCATCCCTCCTTGATAGTATTGGCTTTTCCTAAAGACTCAATGTGATCTTGGATCACTAAAATATAAAATGAAGAGTCTTGAGCTTTTGAGCTTGAGCCAATCCTTTGTCCTTAGCATTTTGAGGGTTCCACTTTCACATCCATGCCATGCCAATCATTGAGCTTTCCTAAAATAATCATCTTGGAATAGCATTAGCTCAATGAGCTATATGTTGTTATGAATTACCAAAACCACCTAGGGATAGTTGCACTTTCAATCTCCCCCTTTTTGGTAATTGATGACAACATATAGATCAAAGCTTCGACAATGATAATAAGCATGAAATATATCGTCGCTTTGAGAAGTATGTGACAAGTAAGAGCTCCCCCTAAATTTGTGCATATTTAAAATTTGCTTTGGACTACAAATGCACAAAGAGTTAGAGTCATGGGTTACTCTTGCATGTCACATACATCTTGGTGGAGCGCTTAAAATGATAAGAATGAAATACATGCACTCATCACCAAGAATAGTGAGTGACCACATAAGATAGATAGGATGATAAAATTAAGCAAACATTAAGTGTAGCTTATGATCAAACACATGATCATCAATGTCTCACAGATAATGACGTAGTATCTCAAGCACACAAGCAAACAAACTTCGAAAAACCACCAAATAAAACAAGAGAGAATAAAAGCAACACTCTCTCTCGAAGCCTATGATCTATACATTTTCTCCCCCTTTGGCAACAAGTTACCAAAAAGTTCCTAGAAAATGCATAGTGCTAAGTCGACACTCAGGCTTGATCTTCAGGTGGTGGTGGAGTTCGGAGCACTCCAAGGACGAAGCCTTCTGTAGACGTGGTCGGAGTCGAGGCTGAAGTGGACGCTGGAGCTGGTGGAACTGAGGCTGTGGCTGGTGCAGAAGTGGTGGTTCTGGTGTCAGCAACTGGCACTGCAAACAACCTCGGACCTCGTGGTACTCTGGCAAAGGCATCAGTTGTTGTCTTGGCTCTCCTCTCCTGCATGTCATCCTGGAGCTGCTCCACTACAGTCCGAATCTCTGTCACTTTGACATCCAAGTCATAGAACTTTTGTTCCATGATCCTCTCTAAGCTTGCCTGGTTTTGAGTTAGGGTGGCTAGTCCTTGCTCAATCCACAGGGTGGATGCAATCAAGTAACCAAGCTGCTCTTGTTTGGTTTTCAGGAAATATTCAGATGCCTCCTCTTGAGTTGGCATCTTGGCAGCTTTCTCCTTCCTAGCCTTCTCCTTCTTGGCTTGTGCTTGGGCAGACGATGGTTCATTCTCAGTCATGACAACTTAATTATCTTCAAAGTCTGGACGGATGGGCAGGTGTTCCTTGTCCAATAAGTATATGCCCGTGCCCATCTTAGAGTTGATGAGCTCCTGAATCTGTGGGGCATATGCATAGCTCCTCTTCTGGTCTGCTGCTGTCCTCTTGATTGTTTCTATCATAAGGCTCATGACTTTGAATTTCTGTGGCACGTCAAAGATATGAAGCAAGTTGATTGCATGGCCTCTGATCATCTTGTGATCTCCAGACTTGGGCAATAAGGTGTGCCTCAGTATCCAATTGATAGTGGGCAGCCTTGACAGAAGATAGTGTACTGAGCCAAACTTGAACGTATCAAGTGCTTCATTTGGAATCTCCTTGTACATGTTTGACATTGAGTTGTGGTCCATCTTCTTCTTGGCATACATGTCCAAGTCATCTGCTTGCTCCTCTGGGGCATTAATCAGCTGAGCCCATTCAGCAACTGTAGACTGGTACCTCGTACCCCCTGACATCCAAATTATCCTACCATCTGGATAAAAATGGGCTGTGGAGTAGAACTGCATGATGAGTTCCTCGTTCCACTTTGTGAGCTTCTGCCCAACAAAGTCCTCTACTCCACATGCCTTGAAGCTGTCCTGCACTCCAGGGTAGTACTCTTCGTTGTCCTTGATGTATTGCCAATCGACCCATCTCATATCACAGACTATTGGCTTCTTGTCTAGCAGCACTGTCTCATAAAAATCTTGCTGCTCCTTGGTGTGAAACCTGTAGTCAACTACAGTTCTTCTCCTTGAAGCATACGGGTCTGCTTCTCTCCACTTCCGGAGCCCTGAAACTCTCCTGAGTTTCATATCCTCGGCCACAGGATGAGCATCGTTGTGGTCTGGGATCTTGGGCTTGAGCTTTCTAAGAACATTCTCTTCCTCTTCTTCTGTAGCTTCAGGCACTGGGGCCTTGTTCTTCTCAGTAGCTGGGATGCTTCTTGTATTTCTCTTTGGCTTTGGCTTTGGAGCTGGCTTGGCCTTGGAAGCAGCTGCCCCTGATCTTATGGCATCACCCATCAGCTTGGGTGCCTTTGGTGCTGGTGCAGCTACCTCTTCTTCTTCCTCCTCATCTTCCATGATGGAAGCCTTGCCAAGCACTCTGGCTACAGTTTTCTTCACCCTTTCCTTCCTTTTCTTGCTTTCAGCAGCAACTGGCTCTATGGGAGTGGGCTTCTCAGTTGAAGCTCTGGCCTTTGACATAGGCTGCCTGCCTGCTGGCCTTTTGATCTTCATCCCTGGTTTTATGCCCTGTGCTGGCTCAACTCTCTTGGAAGTTGCTTCCTCTTCTGCCACATAATCCTCATCTTCTGAGTCTGAGGTTCTCTTCTTTCTCTGTCTTGTGGCAGCTTTAGGCAGATTGCTAGGGGTGCTCCTGCTGCCATCATCTAAGGAACTTGAGGGACTAGTGCCCTCACTCATCTGCACTTGCTGCTCTGACATGTTCTGGCTATCACTTTGGTCTGACATGATGCAAACTCTGACTGCTGACCCTGTGAATGGGTTATAGATGAGATAGAGTGGATGAGCATCACAAAATGCAGAGATTTTTGCAAAAGAGTAATTCAAAAACTTAGTTTTAGTTTCCCACTAAAAGCATCTCGGATCTACCAATTTTTAAACTCGGTGATACCGAAGCAGTTTTGGAGCCTAAGCTAGTGAACTCGGTCGGACCGAGTCATAGTTCGGTGGCACTGAGACTGCTAGGGTTTCACAGAGTTCCAAAATCGGTCACACCGACTAGTAATACTCGGTCAAACCGAGTCTCACTTGTGCAATGGCATAAGCCAAATCGGTGGGACCGAGTTTTTCAACTCGGTGGGTCCGAGATGGTTTCGGCGGAAACCTAACCCTAAAGTTTTCGAATTAAACCTAATCTACGAGTTCATTGACTAGATAGAGGTTTATCAAACGTGGCAAGAATCATGATGATCACAATGTGCTAGGAATCGGATTGGAGAATAGCACAAAGATCGAGTCCATACCCTAGTTTGGCGGAGACTCGCTACGGCGGCAACGGCGGGATAGAATTCCCGTTAACGGTGACGGAGACCAGCGACAGGAGGCGGCTGGCGGCGAGGAGACGATCCGGAGACCAAGTTGGCAGAGCAGGCTATCGCGCGGGCGAAGGGGTTCGGAGAAATTTCCAAATTTTTGCCCATGACTATATATAGCCCGACCCTGTCGGTGTGACCGAGTGGAACAACTTGGTGGCACCGAGATGCAAAACTGTATACAGTTGTTGCAACTCGGTGTGACCGAATGGTTCAAATCGGTTGCACCGAGATCGAAAACCTAGATCAACTTAATGATCTCGGTAGGACCGAAAGTAGGGAATCGGTCAGACCGAGAATCACAAAGAGGTTTTGGAAGTTTAAGTCTATGACGAATCAGGGACTCCGAGTGCTCCTCACACAGAGTGGTTCGAATCTGACTTGATCAAATTTTGTGATGCAGCATGAATAGAGTTTGAGACGAGAAAAGCATAGATAGCTAGAGGAGGTTCTTAGGCATTCTTGTCCATCCACTTGGCAAAAGGAAATAAAGCCAAACAATCAAAACAACAAGTGGATGTCCTCGAATGAGTAAAGTATGCAACCAACATGCTCACACAATAAGATGGCAAATGAAATATGTGACAAAGTATGCACAACCAATTCTAGCATCTATCAAGCAATTTGCGATGACTAGGTCATCTATATATGAGTATATTGACTTAGGAGTCAAGTGAGAACACTTGATCATAGGTCATACTCATCGTTTAAGCTCAAGTGGGGTTACCACTTTTACATAAAGCATTGTTGTGTTCACATCTTTAGAGTTGCTTTAGCTCAAGTCTTAGAGTAAAGCTCCCCCTAGATGTGATATCCCCCCTAAGAGGGATGAACTAACCTTGGGTTTTGTCGATGATGACTTCATGTAGATGTTGAAGATGTGGATGCTCAATGTTGATGTAGATCACTTGGAGCTATCCATTTGAGTGAATTGCACTTTCAATACCTACATGGGTTAGTCCCACAAGGAACAAACAAGGATATCCATAGACATAGAGTGATGCACACACAAGATGATGTCCATGAAAACTTTTAGGTTACCTTGTCCCTTGTCTTACCAACAAGAGGGTTTGTGACTCCTTGAACTAGTGCAAGATGTGGAAGTTGATTGCACTTGTTCTTGCCAAAATGATAAGAGTGAAGTATGTTGGCGGAGTCACCCTCAAGAACTCTCTAGTTCTTCTTCTTTTGGATCCACACCATATTGATGGGAATCCTTGGAGTTGTAGTCATACTTGATGAAGTGGAACTTGAAGTGGTCTTGGGAATCCACTTGACTAAGGTCTTAGGAGCTTCTTCAAATGCATCAATTTCCTCTTGAAGCTTGTCCTTGCCTTTTTGCTTGTAGTCTTGTGGTGGAAGATCATCTTGAGCTTGTGTCCCCTTGAAGGAAGTATCATACTTCTCTTGTTGAGGAACAAACTTTGTCTTGGGGTATTGATCTTCTTCCCACTCAACTCCATTAGCATTAAACTTTTGTTCAAAACCAACACCTTGATTCTTCCGGTGCATTCCTTGCTTGCGCACAATTTCCTCGAATTGCTTACTCCCAGCAAGGCTTTTGTAGACTCCTTTCTCTATAATTCCCTTCAATAAGCTATTTTCTTGCTCAAGTGTAACTTGGCTAAGAGAATCATTAGTGTAATCAAGAGAACTACTAGAAGCAACAATATTGGATTTAGCATGATCATTGTTACTACTAGAGGAAGAATCTTTCTTGTTCTTGTTACTAGACTTGACTTGAGGCATGTAAGTGGATAAGAGTAAACGCTTGGCAATGTAAGAAGAACTTTTCTTGCGGAGATCATCATTGATTGCTTTTAAAAACTCATGCTCTTGCTCAAGATTGAGCTTTTCAAAGCGTAATTTCTCATGAGCTCTTAAAAGTTCTCGATGATCTTCGAAGATAGTTTCATGAGCTAACTTAAGAGTGTTTAGTTCTTTAGTTAGAGCATCAATCTTCTCCTTATCATTGTCATTCATTTTATCTTGATTAGCATGATTAATTGACGTTTCATCATAGTATTCATCACTAGAGTTGTCAACAAGCAAATCATCATCACCTAACAAGTCATCTTCATCACTATTAAAATCAACATACTCGGGGTGTGTTACCTTAGGACCTTTGGCCATGAAGCATCTTCCAATTCCTTCATTTGGTGAGTCAAATATGTCGTAGGAGTTGGATGACACAAGTGCTAGACCGGCAACACCTTCATCTTGAGTATCTTCGGAGTCGGAGTGATAACTTCTCTCGAAGTGGCTGTCGGAGTCGGAGCCGGATACCCATTCACCAACATGAGCTTGATGTCTTCGTTTTGTGTAGCTCCTTTATGATTTTTCCTTCCTTTCCGAATCCTTGCTTCTCCGTGAGTATCTTCGTTCATAACGATCATCTCTACTCCTTCTCTCTCTTGGTGGTGATTCTTTGCTTCTTCTTTTTCGAGAATCTTCTCTTCTCTTGTAGGGAGCCATACACTCATTGGAATAGTGTCCGGGTCTTCCACAATTGTAGCAGTTTCGCTCTCGACTAGAAGATCTTTTGTCATTGTAGGACCTTGACTTGAAGCTTCTATCTTTGCTTCTACTCTTGTAGAACTTGTTGAAGTTCTTCACCATTAAGCTCAATTCTTCATTGAAGTTTTGTTTCTCACTTGATGATGTAGGGGCTTCACATGAGGCTTTGTAGGCACCACTTGATTTGTTGTGAAGTTCCTCTTTATCCTTGAGTGACATCTCATGAGCAACAATTCTTCCAATCACTTCGGTTGGCTTGAGATCTTTGTAATTGGGCATCATTTGGATCAATGTGCACACGGTATCATATTTTCCATCCAAGGCTCTTAGAATCTTCTTAACGATGAATCTATCGGTCATCTCTTCACTCCCTAAGCCGGCAATCTCATTTGTGATGAGAGCAAGCCTAGAGTACATTTGAGCGACACCTTCACCATCCTTCATTTTGAACTTGTCAAGTTGACTTTGAAGCAAATCCAACTTGGATTCCTCGACGGAGTCAGTACCTTCGTGCATATCAATCAAAGTGTCCCAAATTTCCTTTGCATTATCAAGATGACTGATTTTGTTGAATTCTTCGGGGCACAATCCGTTGAAGAGAATATCACATGCTTGAGCATTGTATTGCAACATCTTCAACTCATCCGCAGTAGCTTCACGATTTGGTTCTCTCCCATCAAAGAAGTCACCTTGCAAACCAACACACACAATAGCCCAAACGGCGGGGTTATGCCCAAGAATATGCATTTTCATTTTATGCTTCCAACTAGCAAAATTAGTACCATCAAAGCAAGGACCTCTACGGTGATAATTTCCCTCGCTAGACACCATACTGAAACCAAGGCTATGACCACCAAAAGCTATGGAGATCAAAGCAAATGGAGACCAAAGCTCTAATACCACTTGTAGGATCGAAAGTATGTCTAGAGGGGGGGGGTGATTAGACTACTTGACCAAATAAAAACTTAACCTTTTCCCAGTTTTAGTTCTTGGCAGATTTTAGCTATTTTAGGACAAGTCAAGCAATCATCACACAATTCAAGCAAGCATGCAAAGAGTATATTAGCAGCGGAAAGTAAAGCATGCAACTTGCAAGAATGTAAAGGGAAGGGTTTGGAGAATTCAAACGCAATTGGAGACACGGATGTTTTTCCCGTGGTTCGGATAGGTGGTGCTATCCTACATCCACATTGATGGAGACTTCAACCCACGAAGGGTAACGGTTGCGCGAGTCCACGGAGGGCTCCACCCACGAAGGGTCCACGAAGTAGCAACCTTGTCTATCCCACCATGGCCATCGCCCATGAAGGACTTGCCTCACTAGCGGTAGATCTTCACGAAGTAGGCGATCTCCTTGCCCTTACAAACTCCTTGGTTCAACTCCACAATCTTGTCGGAGGCTCCCAAGTGACACCTAGCCAATCTAGGAGACACCACTCTCCAAGAAGTAACAAATGGTGTGTTGATGATGAACTCCTTGCTCTTGTGCTTCAAATGATAGTCTTCCCAACACTCAACTCTCTCTCATAGGATTTGGATCTAGTGGAAAGAAGGTTTGAGTGGAAAGCAACTTGGGGAAGGCTAGAGATCAAGATTCATATGGTAGGAATGGAATATCTTGGTATCAACACATGAGTAGGTGGTTCTCTCTCAGACCATATGAGTTGGAATTGTGTATGTGTTCTGATGGCTCTCTCTCCTTATGAAGAGGAGGTGGAGGGGTATATATAGCCTCCACACAAAATCCAACCGTTACACACAATATACCAATCTCGGTGGGACCGAATCAACAAACTCGGTCGGACCAAAAAGGTAAACCTAGTGACCGTTAGAGATTTTCGGTGGGACTAACATGCAACTCGGTAGGACCGATTCTGTTAGGGTTTGGGCATAACGTAATCTCGGTGAGACCGATTACACAAAATCAGTGAGACCGAGTTTGGTAATAAGCTAATCAGAGAGTTGGTTAGGTAAACTCGGTGGGACCGATTTGCTCTTTCGGTGAGACCGAAAAGTTACAAAATGGAAACAGAGAGTTTACATTGCAATCTCGGTGGGACCGATTCGCTCTTTCGGTGAGACCGAAAAGTTATGAAAGGGAAACAGAGAGTTTGCAATCCCATCTCGGTGAGACCGAGATCCCTATCAGTAGGACCGAATTGCTAGGGTTTGGCAGTGGCTTATGACAAGTGAAACTCGGTGGCGCCGGATAGAAAAAATCGGTATGACCAAGTTTGGCTTAGGGTTTAGGTCATTTGTGGATATGGGAAAGTGGTTGAGGATTTTGGAGCATATCACTAAGCACATGAAGCAAGAGGCTCATTAAGCAATACCTCATCCCTCCTTGATAGTATTGGCTTTTCCTAAAGACTCAATGTGATCTTGGATCACTAAAATATAAAATGAAGAGTCTTGAGCTTTTGAGCTTGAGCCAATCCTTTGTCCTTAGCATTTTGAGGGTTCCACTTTCACATCCATGCCATGCCAATCATTGAGCTTTCCTGAAATAATCATCTTGGAATAGCATTAGCTCAATGAGCTATATGTTGTTATGAATTACCAAAACCACCTAGGGATAGTTGCACTTTCAAGATGGATGACGATGTTGTTGCAAGTAATCGAGACTTGTATCACTATTTTCGAGGTGATGATGAGAGACCACTTTGTGTTGGATGATGATTATGATGATGACATGGTTTGATGCTATGATTAAAATTGTATGTGTATGATATGCTAAAGATTATTGTATAAAGCTTGTCAAATACAAAACAAATATATAGAAAAAAAACAAAACTAATAAAACTAATAGTAGCGAGGAGAATAAAGTTAGCAGCACGGCACTCTTACTAGTAGCGCGCCCAAGTTAAAAGCGTTGCAACTATTAGCAGTAGCGCGTTGAACTAAAGCTCGCTGCTGATACATGTTAGCTGTAGCGCCGTATCGGTAGTGCGGGACCCCGCGATACTAGTACACCAAATAGCCACGCTACTGCTAGGCTTTTCCCTAGTAGTGCCAGTGTACCTGTACCAGACCTTCCACGGCTTCGCCTGCGTGTACCATAGCGTCATTTTCCTGCTCTCTTTGGGGAGGAATATTTTCACGAACTTGTCGGGGATGATCTGCAGTTGCAGGTCGATCACAATCAGTTAGAGATCAATGCAATTTTAGAATATGAGTATCGAGAGAAGAAACTGAATTCTTTAATTACCATGAAGCACGAGGCATAGACATCTTTTGTGCTTTATTGCCTTGACGGTGAAGGGCCTCATGGATTTGAACCTTTGCGCCCTCTCCATGGCGTCTTCCTTCTCCCTTTGAGTTACTGGACGCCTATGTTACGTTAATCCCGGCCTCCTCGTAACCTTGACGAGAACTAGTATAAAAAGATGCAGACTATATATATCAGGATACTGCACTTCAAGTTTATTCTAATTAGTACTAGAAGGTTGGTTTATAGGAAGGAAGGAAGAAAGAAGATTTACCTCTGCCAGGTTGGTTTTCACCATTGCTCTTGTTGAACATCGTGAACTGAGCCTCCATACCATATTTGTTACCAAAAGATTTGTGCCTGCACATGGATTCTAGCGCGAATACATATGTATGAACTATACGCGGGCAAAGTTCATTAGCTCGATGACAAGAGCATATAGATAGGAATCATTTTATAGTATAAGACCAGTGCTATATCTAGCTACTAGAGTCAAGACTGACACACCATCTAAGCCATCTCAACCAATATATATGTGTGCGTACATGTAAAACAAGTACTACTCATTTTGAAATAGATTCGATCGAAGGCTTCTTCTTAGTTACCTACCAAATTTCCACTTCATGCTGCCCCTTTAGAAGGTCTTTTAGATGTTGAAACGACAGACCTGGTATAAAAAATTTAAGGAGCAGCAAAGCTTTTACCCTCAGCTTTGGACTCCTTGGATGGTCGACTGGCCAACTCTACTTACAATGGATGTGCACATATGTTAGCTAAATAACAAGAGACTATGAATCATTTGACAACATTTATCCATCACAACAGTTAATTTGAATTCAATCCATTAGATGGTTATTTGTAATTACCTACAAATTTTTTACCTAATGATGCTGCCTTAGAAGTTGAATCACCAAATGGAGACCTTATCTCCTCAGCCTTGGACTTCTTGGGTGGACGATGCTCAGATTCTTCTTACAATTTGATGTGCACACAGACAATGGTTAGCTCAATAACAAGAGTATAAGAATCGTTTTACAACATCAAGCCATCTCGTACCAATATATACGTAAAAGGTACTAGAAGTACTAAATATTTTGAAATCGCTGGATCGAAGGGTTCTTCTTAATTACCTGCCAAACTATCGCTTGATGCTGCTCCCTTAGAAGTAGGATCACCAGATGGAGCTTCAGAATTTTTCCACTTTGCGAGCTTGGACTTGCTAGATCGGTCCACTTCTGCCATGATATCATCAACCTTCTTGAACCTAGCCCTCTTCGTGACAAAAAAACCATCCTCGGTCTTTTGGCAATACTCCTGTTGTTGTTGTGTTGGTTCCAACGCATCATCCCTGCAGATGCGAGCTTCACTATCTTCCTCATTCTCCAAAGATTCTGATAATGCATCTTCCTCTTCCTCTGCCTCTTCTTCTTCTGAAGCATCTTCTTTTTCTTCTGAAGCTTTATTTTGTGGTGTACCAACTTCACTGGTGTTAGTGTGAGCGTCTTCTTCTTCTGGGGAAGTACCATATGCATTGGTGCTAGTGAGACATTTCTCTTACTCTCTAGTCACATAGATGTCCTTGTGTTGTGGCTAGGCGAGAGATGCATACGGATCCTCGCAAGACGATTGGAAGAAAACCGTCTCTGAGAACTGTGACCGCCCATCGTAACGGAATACTAGCAGCCAGCCATACCCGACACAATGGTCCGAGAGGAACTCCTTCCATCCACGCGCAAAGCGTTTCTCCCCAGAGATTTTAGCCAGCTCTATGGGCCATTTATTCCTGCTTGGACCTCTCAGGAGAACCATTCATGTACACTCTTCCAAGTATTTGTGGAATCCTACTAGAATTTTCTGCAACATATGTCATCATACAAATTAATTAGTAATGGGTGAACGTGTCGAGCACAACCCAAACATGCATATATGGCATTTAACCTTGCCTTCCTATAGTCCAATCCAAGCTACTAGCCACTGCTCAATTGTCCTTAACTTTTGCAGAAATGTTACATATGTCTCCTTTATTTACAACCTATATGTTTTTGTAAATACAAAAGATATCAACTTTCATGAAGTAGTTTATATTTTGGATATGCTATCTCGTGTATCCTTCTGAACGGCAGAAAACATTATATAGTCCATGTTTGAAACATATTAATCAATAATTGCACAAAGAATCTATTGGGTGGAATATACTATATATGTAACCCTATCAAATTAGAGAGCACCATTCCTAAAAGTGAACCACAATGGAAAAGATAATCTTCACAGCAATCATGCAAAATATGGTAGGTAAAAATAGAACAGCTAAAATGTGTTAGTCTCTTTGTTTATTAATATGATGAAGACAACCTACCACATGTTCCATAAATGAATGGGATATAAACGCCCTAAAGAAGTGGGGGTAATTTTTTTATCATTCCGGTCGTTCCCATCCCTTTCTTCGACTCCTCTTCCTCTTTATTAATCTCCTTCCTTACCTTCTGCTCAATTATCTCCATTGGCTCCTCCTATTTCTCTTTCCAAATATCTCGCTGCTCTTGGTCATCTTTCTCATTCTCATTATCCTCTCTTTCCTTATGTGACTTCACATTCTTCACATTTCCCTTTCTTTTCCTCCGATCCTCCCTCTCCTTCTCCTCATCATCCTTCCTAACAACTCTCGTTTTCTTCTCTTTCTCCTCCTTGTATTTAGCCATCTTCCTCTTTGAGGAATTTTTCTTCTCCTCTGTTTTCTTATCACCTTCATCTTTATTTTTCTTTCTTTTCTCTTTTGTATTCACATTTTCATCTTCCTCTTCCTTTACTTTAACATTTTTCTTATTATCTACCAAGCCCATAGTGCTATATCGTTGCTTATGATGTACCATGATTGGACCGTTACTGACGGCAAGTACTCCTCCCTCGGCAATACAATATAAGGTATATGATACATTAGCATAATACTTTGCGATGGTAACAATGTCATATAATACCACTCAAGTTTCACTCGAGAGTTGAATCTATGTATGAAACACTTTCCAAGTTTGGATTTTTCCTATGACTATTCGATGACTATTCCAAATTGTATTAGTTATTTTCAAGAACACTCCTACAAAGGTCCTTTTATTATAGATCTAACAACCAACATTAAAATAATTTCCATATAAGCTCTTTGGGGAAGAAAGTAGAACACTATTTATCCCATATTTATATTCAAATGTTTGACACACATGTACACATCATACACCAATGCTAGGAATATATATAGGGTGGCCACATGCATAATATTTTTGGGAGGAACGCTTGCACATTTTTATATATTCATGTAGCTAATAATTCGGTTTTGATACATTGTCCGATCAATCCACTAATAGGCCTTCATGTGCTCCCCATGTTTATCCTTCTAGAGGATTTGCCAAACAAATATTATTTTTTCTTGATGAGGTTTACAAATTTGATGATTCCATTATGAAAATTTAGTAAACCAAGAAACATGCGCATATTGTGTTGATCTATTACCATCCCTGTCTCGAGACAAGAAAGGTATCGCCCAACAAGTAACCCAACAGTTATCACAAGAAAAAATGTGGCATTGTACTAACCTACAATATTTTAATAAAACTAAATATAACATTATGAACTAATTTTTTTCCTAGTGGGGTTCTTTCTTCCATATATATAGGGCATTAGATCATTCTTCCCACATGGCCAAAGTTCCAATGCAACGATGCTGACACCAACACCATTGTTGTGTGTTGCACAAGAATATATACCCCCTCCCTCAAAGTGTCAAGACGAATACATCAATCTTATCAACGAAAACTCTAGTTATGTCCCACATGTTGATCTATGCTCTACTAAAACATTTACGAACAACAAACATGGATACACTTGTCCTTGTGTTGGGAATAACAAAAGCATGATGCACACTAGATTTATAGAATAATAAGGCGAGACATAATCATACCAATGTGCCAAAGATCTAAATGTGCTAGCATAGATCGGATATACTATAAGGCTTACCAACGTTGTAAATTAATTTAAATCTAGATCGATCTGAATACCAGAGCTCTTCATGGGGCATCTGTTTCAATGAAGAAGGCGAGAGTAGAGGACGATGTGATTTAAATGAAGGAAGCATGGTTGGTTGCCGCGACGGCGGCTCGATGGACTTTGCAAGATTTGGTGTTTACGAAGGGGGTAGGAAAGGGGAAAACCCTAGGCCTTGAAAGGGGTGGGACTTGGGAGAAGAAATGAAAGTCCAATGTTAATTTTTCGAGGCCCATCATCATCAAATGGAACAATATCAATCTCGCTAGGCCCAATTCTAGGCCTGCTAGTTTTTCCTTCACATGTCAATGGTAATACTTTTAATGAGGGTCTATTTTAGGCCCGTTGGTTGAGGGTGTTCCGTAGAAGGTCAATCTATAGTATTTTATATAAAATATTTAGGCAAAATAAGTTGATTTACGTTCATCTAGTATGTATTATTAATTTTGACTATTGGTTGCTAAACTAACTTGTATTTAAAAAGGCAAGCTTGTTTTTATGACATTTTGCAAAATATATTTTGATATGGGATGATATTCTCTAGTAGAAATTACAGAGCGTCGATCAAACCAATAGAAGTTTTGTCGTATTTTCCCCGCCAGTTTTTTATTCTTGTGTAAAAAAGGAGGTCGATGAGAGTTATTTTTTCATATAAGCAATATCATAACATTATGATGTAGTGTACAATACACTTTTCTGTGAAAGTGTTTTCATGTATAGTGTTGTCGAAAGGTTACATTGGTAGTGATATTATGTATTTAAAAATAAAATAAGACCATTTTTTATAGATAATGATGGCTTGCAAGTACACATTCTTTAGTTGTAGCCTTTATGAAGTAGAAGTGTTGATCCCATAGGGAGAACTTGAATTGCACTTTTGTCCCTCATAGATACTCATGAAAATGTGCTTGCAAGTAAATTGTAACATCAAATAAAAATGAGGGCGGGAGTATAATGATTCTGAGTATAGTGTGGATTAAATGTTAATGACACAAAAGAGTGGCACCCCGGCTTAGAGGAACAGGAACACCCTGTATTCCAGCCCTGAGATCAAGTCTTCTGGAATACGGGACTGCTTGACATAGAATAGAACAACTCTTTATTAAAATAATATGGGTACCAAGGTTCAGATATTGCAAAGGTTACAGGGGCATGACGACACTACACCTGCTAAGGTAGCTCTATGCTAGCAGCGGAACAACAACAATGGTGATGAACTCCACTCTGCAGGGACTCTGGCTAGGACACATACTAGCTTGAAAACTCAGGATCCTCGACAAGCAATCACTCACGACATCACCTGCAATCTGGCATGACACGCCAGGTGAGTACTTTGAATGTACTCACACGCTCACAATAACCAAAGAAATCAAGAAAAACAACATCATGGCATTTACATGTTTATTATCAATGAGATACATGATA